>OY728135.1:1083056411-1088056411 GCA_963277665.1 Viscum album
GTTTAACAATAATATATAATATGTATTATGTCTCATATATGGTTCTGTAATCTTTTTGTACCATTGGTTTTAATTTATAAAACAAAATCTATCCGTAGCGATGAAAAACCGCCAATTAACCCAAAAGGTTATCACTAATATTTTATATAGTGGTTAATCTTCACCCAAAGTAACCAAATTAAATTTAAAAAAATGTAACCATCTGGATGTTCAATAATATTACTCTAATTATAGACAACCATCTTCATTTTACATGATTATCCATTCATGAATATAAGTAAACCGATCATGAAACAAATGGACCCAAAAAATGAAATTGAACATAATAACCAATCAAAAATGTGTTGAATAAACTAAAAAAGGTTATAATAAATCAATTAAATTGGAAATAGGTTATTTATTAATTAATTAATTAAAATAAATTTATTATTCATGTCGTTAATATATGGTGGATAACACCATGAGACATAATGTAAGGGATTATACCCGAACCTCTATTATTCCTTCGGGTTGTTCTTACTCTCATTTTACGCAAATAAAATCCTACATTATATTTATGTAAATATTATAATTTTTATTTATAGGTCCAAAATAATTTATCAAGATGCACTGGTCATTCTAATTCAGGGATATATATTCTTTCAAGTGATTCCCTCCACAATCATTCCCAATAAGCAAAATTGTTTTAAGGGAACGTTATGAATTTTTACCCTATTTCAAGTAAACTATATCTTCTATTTTAAGCCAAAAATGTTTTTATAAAACCATTAATTTTATTACCAAAAACATATTGGTTCCCTTTTGGTATTATTTAATATATTATTCCCTTTTCTATTTTAAATGCTATTTATAATTTTCCTTCAAACCACACTAAAATGTTTTTGTTCATAAATTTATTAAATACTCTTCTTACATGTTTTAACTTATTTTTGACATAAATTACCATGTTATTTTCTTATTTTACCTTTGGAATTTCCATATATGTTGTAATTTCTTTCATTCATGGACACTTGTATTATACACCCATTTATTATGTTTTATGACATGATAACGATACCAATTTCCTTCCATGGGTTCCCTTATGTTTATGTATTGTTTCTTAAATATGATTCATTATTTAGAAATCATATTCATGAAATTGTTAATATGGGTTATCAGTGATAGAACTCCATTCATTGGGTAATGTTTATTCTCATGAAATGTTATGAGCAATAGTCTTGGTGGTCTTCCTTGACTCATGCTACGGTGTGCAACAATCTTGGTGGTTATCCTTGACTTGTTCGCCTCTATGTGAAAGGAGCCTTAACCCATGCTAAAGTAATGTTAGATGTTTCTTCCATATTACTATGATCCAATGTTTTATATTTTATGGTTCTATATGTTCAATTACATTATATTCCTTTTTTTATCATTATGTCATGTTTCCTAACCAATGTACTGAAGATTTATTCTTATTCTTATTAACTTACTGGGATTTTAGATCAACACATTGTTCATGTTATCCCCAGGTTTGCCTATAAATATGTATGATAAACATGGATGTTCTTATCACTTTATGATGAATAAATAACAAAATGTTTCATTTATACCCATGTTTTCAGTTTTATGTACCTAGTCTTCCAAGACAGTAGACCTCACAATCCATGGTTTGTAATATGGTGCTATGTTATGCATAAAATCATATAATGTTATGTGGAAAAGGTTTCAGTAACTATAACCCCTCCCCTAGAGATATATATCCTAAGATTTAAAATATGGAAGAAAGATAATGACCCCTGATTCTGGCCTCTAATAGGCCTTGGGGTGGCGACCAACACCACAGGTATACAAATCTCACAAAATGGGAGGCATTACCCTTTTTATATTAAAGAAGATCAGGAGATAAGATTTACCAACCTAAGAAAAACTCACAAAAATATATATGTATATAAAATAAATAAAAAACTATCCCATATGCATGTATAAAAAAAACTGTCACAAATATAATAAACCTCCAAAGTAAGTTCAAAAATAACAAAGATAAGAAGCGACCTGGAATCTATCCCCATGTCCGTGATAGTAATGTCCAACACAATCCACACAATTTTCTTAGAATCAAAAAAATAGTTCTCTATATGTAGTGTGATGGTACAAGTATACTTAGTAGGGAAAATCAATGTCTCTCATGCACAAGTGGGAGAAGAATACTAATGACACTGTGAGAAAATAGCAGAAACCGACATCACAGAATGAGGAATACTAGTAATCCCAACCACACTGAGTCATGATCACCAAATAATGAAAGCCATGTAATGTAATATAATAATCACATCGTTTTTTTGCTACCCCAGACCACTTACCACTGGTTAACTACTCATTCACTAATAGAAAACGTCCTGGATAATCCACCCTATTCTATAAGCCCTATGTCGCAACACACCTACACACACCCGGTCCTCAGAGCTTGTCTCACAACCTGGGAAAAAATATACCACCACATCCCACCTACAAACACCTGGTCCCAAACTATACCTCATCCTGAGGAAACATGTGAAATAAAACCTTGCACGAAGACACGTGGGCCCCACAACCACACCACAACCTGGATAATGAGTCTTGGGAAACCAATTCCTATAAGAGGGAGCATGGAAGAAAAAGTTACCATCCATCCATCCTCCCACAGAGATGTTAGGAAAGACTCCCTCCCCACTGATGAGGGGGGTGTTCATCACCTAGTGATCAAATAGGGTGGGGTGTGCATATAAATCACAAGACAACATATGAATAATACATATAAGTTCCAAACACTCATCCCAAACAACGAGTTACCTAAAAAACCATACCATAGTACCACCGTTAATGCTACCTCTAAATGCATGTATTAACACTCAAAATAATCACATCGGATGTTGATAAAATAAATATGCTTCACAACCTCTTTCACATAGAACCCATTCTATTAAACTTTAATGAGAATTTTTTTTGTTCCATCCCTACCTATGAAACTATCCACCATAATACACAACTTCCAACACAACCAAGCCATGAAGCGGAAGAAAAGTATGATAAAGGACTCACTTGACACTTCCTCCCCATTTTTTACCCATACAAACAACTACCATCATCATTATTGAATGTAATACTATCCAAACCGTCCTCTAAAATAGAAAAACCACAATCTCAAACCCATACCCATCAATACGTCTCATTACAACTAAACCCAAAAGACATACTTCACAAACACACCACACCTAAAAATATAAAAAACACAACCTGATGGTAGTACCACATCACTACAATGTTCATCCATTACACAATCAATCAACCTCTCAACCTGAGATTCCATTACACCACCTGAAGCACTATTTACAAATATCTGCACTCCCAACTGCAACTCCGGACAACCCACACAAGTCACAAGATAGAAAAATTATACACACAACAACACTAAACAAGATATAATGTATTCAGATTTAAAAAACAAACATTCTTTAATTCAACATTGATATTTTCGGGGTTATCCCAAAGAATGTTCAATACTAAGGTATCCATTTATTTAACAATAAAAAATATGGTTATCCAGATTTTCAAATTCATATCCTTTTAACAGAAAACTATTAAAAAGAATTAACAATCCATTTATAGTGCACTAATAAAGACAAACAATGGACATGATTTTCATTAGGCATATTTCCCATGCAGTTCAAAATGCCAACAGATAATAAATAAGAACAGAAGTCACTTTCCCATACACCGCATATTAATTGTTAAAACGATTTAATTATATTTATTTACTTGGTATCCTTCTATCTTTTAAAAGTTTACATTCATACTCTCACCCCATATTATACAAAATTAATATAGGTATGAAGGGATCCCTACCTTTAGAAATTGATGATCAGTACCTCCTCCTTGTACCAAATAGGGGTGCGTAAGGCTCTAGGGAAATTCAATCCCACAGTGAAACATAGACACACAAATCCTGATGGAAGAATGGTTTGGCGACACATGATATCAAGATTAATGTGAAATGTACAAGGAAGAGAGGGTATTAATTTTAGAAAGGACAGATCCTTTATTAATAGAAGAAACGATTTCAAAAGTCATTAATGTCAGATCATGATCCAGCCCACATGTTTGGACTATCTTAAATACTCCCGAGTGTTAGGAATTTAAAGATATATTTAAAATCATTATAAAAAGAATCAAAAACATTTAAATATTTAATTAAATTCATTTTACATCAAATAAAACTTTAAAGGGGTGAAATTGTAACAAAATGGAAAAGTGGAGAAAATTGAAATATTGAAAAACTATTAGAAATGACTCACTAGTGGTTGAACTACCATTAAATAAATCACTTTTAGGTGACCTTCCATTAGAAGAATCAATATTGGAAGACCCATAATTATATGATTCACCCTTGGAGGACTCACCATTGGACGAGTCACTATGGTGAGTCACCACTAGATGAGACATCATCCCGAGTCACCATTGGGTGAGTCACCATTACAAGTCACTGTTGGATGAGTCACCACTGCAAGTCACCATTATATGACTCGGTATCAGGACCTAATATTGGAAAAATCAATATTGTGACCTACTGATGGCTGGATCAATATTGTGAATCACCATCATGAGTAACTGTCAAGACTCGCCATTGGAAACCCACTATCAGTGGCTCACCATTAAAAACCAATCAATCCTATCACACCATCAGATGAGATACCATTAGAAAACTAAGATTTTGGAAACTTCATAGAATGAGTCATTATTGCCTCTTAGAACACCCTAAACACCATTCTTTTTTAAATTAATGGACCAGTGTGTTTTGGGAAATTACAGTCTTTCTTCATAAGCATGAATAGATTCCTGAACAAATAATTACAACAAAACATTGAATTTATTTTTGAACAAAATTGAAGTGTGAAATAGAAGTAAATTCTTATCCCAGGGATATGAATCCCTAAGGGGTGATAATTTGGTGGATAATTTCTACGAAATAATTTGGGGAAAGAATATTCTAACAACACATCATCAAGGATGGGGAGAATACATTTTTAATTTATAATATTTTGTTTTTCTATAGAAAAACAATCATTTGTTCTTAGGAGTCCTCTAGGGTGTGTGCTCTGGATGGGAGGTGAGTATTTGTTTTAAATGATTATTCACTAAAGGGGAGACTGTTTGGTCATGGAGGATGATGAGGACAAGGAATTAGTAAAGTGGAGATGTATACAAAAGGGGCATTTAGATAGAATTCAAATCTTTTTGTGGCATGCCTTTGTGAATTCAATCACATTGATGGGATATACTGGTGCATTAGTGTCAAACATATCCCCATGGGGAATGAGAAAGGAATTAAAGGCTCATTCTAAGTTATGAAATTAGTGATTATCTATGTATCCCATGAAATTAAAATGAAGACATATGTAGTTATTTAAGGAGGCCTAGTAAGAGACCACACCTCAAAGAGGTGTAGAAGTAGAAGACTATAATAATCAAAGGGATTTACCTCAAAAATAATTGTAAAAAATGATTTATATAGTTTATATTTCATATAGAATTATGTTAGTGATAATGGTTAAGGTCTTTCAAAAATAAATAATTTCATACACATTAATGTCATGTGACTCGGATGTTGATGACATAGTTTAATATCTTAAAATAGGGATGGAAGTATTTTATTTTAATGTATTATAGTGAGGATGTTGGATTTTTTTACCATTTTATGTTGAGGATGATAGTTCGTATAATTTAAATTCATGTGAATAGGATATTATAAACTGAAAATATATTATAAAATGTAATTTTTGAGTAACCTTGTATTGGTGGGGTGTGATGTGCTCACTATTTATAGTGATTAATTAGTATACAACATAGGATAGTAAAATCTAAACAATAAAGATCAATTACCACATAAGCTTTAGTTTTGGTGGCTTCCTTCTAGATATCATTTGTTCCCTCAAATACATCAACATGTAACACTAGAATAATGAGTGTGGGTGAACAATTTTTTGAATTATTAGGCCACCTAGTTCTCATAGACCTTAGGATTTTGTAGTTATCAGAGTCTATTCTAATCATGGGACATAAATTTGAATGAAGAGACTTCAAAAATTCATTCCAGTGTCAACTTATCATGGATTGTTATCCAGAGGAAGGATTTTTGGAACTCAAGGGGAAACACTGTCTTTGTTTTATTTACTAGGGAGTATGAGGTATCCTGGGTAGAATTACTAATGATCTACTAATATCACCATTAGGTATATGATATATTCTTAGGTTACCTATTTAATTTAATTCATTATAATCTCAAAAATTATAGGGATATTAGGAATATATTTTCTCAAAACTAATCTCTGAATTATATTAATTTTAACAACCACAAATACACTACATTTCATTACTAATGAAATTGAATTAAGTTCTTTTCTGTATTATATTTCTTGAGAATTTTTTCACATTTATTGTTTAAATTTTTTGTATTATGTTTTATGGATATGTATTTAAGTGGTCTAGAAATACTATTCATATCCTATGTTTCTAAGAAATATCTATGGTTTTCCAACCCTACTTTTGAAGTAAAGGTACTGTTCAGATACAATAAATTTTATAAAAGTATGGACTAGGAGCCGTGATTTTGAGGGAAAACCCATGTTGTGAAATAATCATATTGTATGAAATCCCAAATTTTTTAATCTAATCGTAAATTGTCATCAATGATTTCAAATTTAACCATAAATTTGACTTTCTCAACAATAAATTTTATATTCTAGATATTTTCCTATATTTATTAAATTGTCTTGATGAGATTATTTAATCATTTTTTATGACTACATAAAGACTAATTAAACATATTGTATTCAACAGATTGAAATTTTATTATCTCTAAGGGATATTATGACATTCTTTGAATGTTATAAATTTAAATGCACATTATTTTTTATCTCTTATCATTGAATCTATTTTTAAAAAATCGAGTTTCTATTGATAAATACAAATAGTTATATCATTCACAAAATAATAAAATTTTTATATAGAACATACAACTCTACTATTAAAAAGATATGATATTTGGAGAAAGAAATATTTTGATTTTTTTACTATTATACTATTGTTACCACTACTATTATATTATTTCTATATATCTTGAAGATCATTTAAAACCAAGATCTCTTCAAATCTATTTTTTTACTATTATCTATGAAAAATGATCCATTTTATTGTATTAGTTTTTTTAAATTGTAATCTAAATCTATTTAACTTATATTTATAGAATCTTGAATTTAATGTTTACATTTAGAATGAAAACCCTTATGAAATCCCTGAAGAACCTAAAATTTTGGTTGCTTCTAAGGATGGTGAGTATGATGACAAATCAAGATACATGATTTCTATTATATTTGGGCATGATATAGTTGAATTTAATTAGGTATCTCAATGTAATACCACATATAATATTTGTAAAACCATCAATTTTTCTTATAAAGTACCTAAAAAAGTAAGGATGTAATCATACAACACTATAAAGTGCAATTCTGTTGCCTTCATAATGTTTGATGTTGAAAGAAAAACTCTAATAAAATGAAAATTGACTAAAAAGTTAATTGTGTTGCTACTTTGGAGATGAAATTAAACCAGTAGAGAAATAATAAAATGTTCTTAGATTCATAACCACTAAATGGAATGGGATATCTGTGGAAATCAAACAATACACTCCTATGTAAGAACTGAAAATGAAGGAGTAAGTTGGAACTCAAATGATTAAAGAATAAGGCAAGAAAGATGAGGCTGATGATCATAAGATGACAAAAAGAGAGAATACCACCATTACAATTAAATCTCAAAAATAATAAAATAAGTAAATAGAATATTTTATATTATAAAATGATTATGAATTCTTAGAATCAAGAATTGAACTAGTTTATATAATGAGATGATTGTATAAATTTTATAAGAATAATAAAGGATTCAAAAATTAAATCAATAGTGTCAGAAATATGGTTTGGGACATAATGAAGTAAGTTTCTATGATTGAATATTAATGGGATATATTAGAACTATTTCCCAAAACTAATATAAGAGAAAATAAAAATGTGAAATAAAAAAGATGTATCATATTCGAACTGATTATATGAATAATGATCAAAAATATATGCAGTATACATGGAGTGTCTCTAAGGACCCCAACAATAATTCTCAAACTAACTCAAAAAGGTCAAACCAATACGAAATAAAATATGTTATTTATAGATATAGAGGAATAAGGGGTGGAATCATACTACTCTTCTACTTCTGAATATTAATGTTACACCAATAGTAACTTAGATAATTATTATTCAATTCTTGAATAAATGTATGAAACACTAATAAAAATTCATAAATCAATAAATAAACATTCATAATGCTATTTAAAATAAAATATAATAAATGATAAAACAACACATGGAATGAAATGAAAAATTTATCAAATATACCACAAACTTCACTATCTGTGAATGTAGAAATAAAGAGTTATAGGTTGAAGTAGGTTCATTTAAAAGTGATTCTAGTACATTAACGATGGTATAAAATCATGTAAATTATTTTCATGGAAACGATATTTGTAAAAATAATAAATATTTAATATAATGTAGTGGAGATATTTAAAAATTATATAAATATCATTTTATACCCAATTATAAAAAAATATCCAGTGTATCATATTTTTATTGTAAAGTTAAAGGAAATTATTCTAATATATTTTGATTGATAAATCTCTAAATTAGTGAACAAAAATGTTTTTTTATAAAAATAATCTATGAATCTATTCCTATAAATTTTGTAAAAAAAATAGAAAAACATATTTATCCAGATATTTACATTCTAACATAGCTGGTCCCGAGAACATTTGGGTACCGTAAAATGTTTCCATTCAAATGTTTTTGTAGTGAAATTATCACAAGAGAAAAATGAAGTATGTTGTAAGTATATTTTAATCTCAAAAAACATGAGTGGAGACTCTTCTAAATTTTAATACATTAGAAAAATTAGATACAAACCTGCTTACCATCGATGATAATGAAAAAGAAAAAATATATAGAGTTGTATAAATTTGAGATCCGAAATCTATTTTTTATACAATGAATTATATGTTCAATAGTTAAAACAAAACCAGATAATTATCTCTCAACATTATGATAATGGTTTCTATATTTATTTCTCAAATAAATCCTACTCGGTTTTTAAATAGAATCTTTTCAAATTTAGAGAGCCAAGAAGAGAAAATTATTATACATGGGATTTTAATCCCCTACATGAATAGAATTATAATTGTTTAACTATTAAGAAAAATAAATCATTGACTTAGTATAGGATAATTGGATAGTTTAATATATTTACATTTTATAAATTATCCAAGAAAAAAATAGTTTCCAATTTTCCTATTATTAAATTTGAAGAAGATATATTTTGTAATGCATGCCAAATAGGCGAGAAGCACAAGTCATCATTCCAATAGATTAATAATTTTATTAAATACAAACCACTAAAACTTATCTACTTGATTTTTTAGACCATTAAGAGTTGTAATCTTAAATGGTAGATCTTATGATTTAGTTTTTAATAAATTTTTTAACTAAAATAAAAGTTTTTATATCCTAAAAATTAAAAGTTAGGTTTTCTATTTTTTTATAATATTTTTTTAAATTATTCATAAGGAAAAATATTTTAGTATAAATTCATTGAGAAGTGATAATGGTGGAGTGTCTTAGAATATATAATTTAATTCTTTTTTCTCATATATAGTTATTAAATATACCTTCTCTACCCTAAGAAGACCTCAATATATTAGAATTATAGAATGATTAAATATGACTATTCAAGTAATTAAAAAACTATATTAAATGAATATAATATTAATTACTTTTTTTGTGAAGAAGCTATTATAATATATTACCATATAATGAATATAATTTTATTAAGACCATTTCTTATAAATCAACCCACGAAATATGAAATAACTTATTATATAATTTCATATACATTAATGTGTTTGGGTGAAAGGTGTATATCATTAATATTTTAGAGAATATTAGTAAATATGAACCATGTAATGATGAAGTAATATTTCTAGGATATTAAACTACTTTAAAATCTTATAGTGTTTATAATAAAAAGTCTGAGATATTTGAGAATCTTTTCATGTGACGTTTGATGAAAGTGTCCCTTTTGATCATAGAAAAATCAAACATATGAAGTCACTAGTTCGTTAGATAATGAGACAAATGAGTATCATAAAGACGATTTTCAAAATAAACATGAAAATGATGAAATTTAGGTAAGTCTAGAAGAACCTAAAACTAGTGAACTAAACATTTTCCTACCTAGAAAAACTATGACATTAAAGGATCATCTATTTCAAACAATAATAGGAAATATAGATACAGGAGATATAATAAGAAGGAATGTAGTTAATCAAGCTGAATTCTATAACATCATATCTTAATTATAGAATAACTATAGAGAAATAATTATAATTTGAATACTGTCTAATAGGAATGAAAGAAGAGATTAATGAGTTTAGAAGAAGAACGGTTTGGGAATTGGTTGATAGGACCTCCAATCATCTTGTAATATGACCAAAATGGGGGTTTTAAATATAATAAAGATAACTAGTGAATAATTATAGGAAATAAATATTTATTAGAAGATATTGAATATAATTAGATAGAGGAATAGATTATGATGAAACATTTTCACCCATTCCTTCATTATAAGCTATTAGATTCATTCTTTCTTATGCATTGTATATGAATTTTAAATTATATTATATAGATGTAAAATTGGATATCAAAAATGGATATTTAGTGGAGGATATTTATAACTAACAACCACCAGATTTTGAAAAAAATCCATATACTTAATTCATTTTTGAAATTTAATATTTCTTTTTATGGAATTAAATAAGCACCAAGATCATGGAATGAATAATTATATTCTCTTATATTATAAAATTAAATTTATTTAGTAGTGAAATATTATACTATATTTATGAAAATTTTTTATTTTGATATTTTATTACTACATTTTTATATTGATGATGATATAATTTGTTCTACAAATAAAAATATTTATAATGATTTTTTAAAATCTATGCAAAAAGAATTTGAAATAAGTATGGTGGGAGATTTAAATTTAATTAGCAGTTTTCAAATCTATAAAAAAATTATGGGACTCTTAAAAATAAAAGAAAACATATTATTTGATTTATTGAAAAATAATTGATTATAAAAAAAGAAAACTTATACAATATTTTTGTGTACCAATATAATACTTGATTTGAATAAAGCTAGAAAACTATTTAACAACTGGTTATATAGGGTAATGAATTGTAGTTTACTATATCATACATATTGTATACTAAAAATTATATTTTCTATATGTCTTTGTTATATATTTCAATCTAACCCAAAATAATATAATCCTTTTATAATTAATGTAATTTTTTGTTATTTTAATAGAACGACTTTCAATAATTAGTTCATATAAAACATCTTATTTTAATTTAATATCAAATCCAGTTGATGATTTTAGATGAGATAGATTATATTAAATGAGTTACTCTGGAACCTATAACATTTTAAGTAAGTTTTTATCCTCATGGTCAAGTAGGAAACAACATTATTTTCTTTTTCAATATCTTATGTAGAATATATTTATGCTGACATATTATTCAATGTGTAAGTGTTGTGGTTGAAACACACAATACTGGATGCTAGACTCAATTTAAATAATAATCCTATTTTATGTGAAAATTAATGTGAAATTAATATTTTGAAAAATACTATAATTCATTCATGGAATACGAATTTTATTATAATGAATAATTTTCTACCAAATCATGTTCTAAAAATGATATATCTAAAGTATTTTTTTAATATTAAATATCAATATGATTATATTTTCACTACACAACTTCTAACTACTGATTTTTAACTTATTAATGGAGAGTTAGAAAAATTTAGTTTTCAATAATAAATAAATATTTATTTTTTCATATAGTATTATTTAAAATCATTCTACATTATATTAATCTACTATTTATTTACTGGTAATTTAGAAAATAAGGTATTTTTTACTCAACTTCAAATATTTTTTTTTTCAATATTAAAATCTTTATTGATTACACTTAGAATTTTGGATTGAGAAACATAACTGGTGTCAAAAAAACCATCCAAACATTCTCTCTCTATATCTCTCTTACCCTCAAAATCTATCCCTTTTAACATTTAGTGATTTTTATTTTCTATGAAGCCAACAAATCTCAACATTAATCATATAGATTATCTATAATTGAAATGATAACGTGGATTGAAGGAGGCACAGTAAATCTAAGAGCCAACAGTCTTTATGATATCATAGATAATTCTTAAATAGAAGGTTGTCAAAATTTATTAGATTAAAAAAACCACTGTTAATGTAGGTTCTATATTTTCATGGATTAGAATTTATTTTTAATGGCTAAAATACTGAGTATGTTTTCTACATCAAAGAGAAATAATTTTAAGAAAACTCCTAGTATTGTGTTGGTTCAATTAAGGATGTCATCACATAAAAGTTAAATAATATTGATGTTTTGGTCACTTTATTAGAAATAGACATGATTTGAAAGGTCCCCATGATGGGTATTTTCACATTAATAATCAAATTATTAAATATGGAACACATAAATATAAGGATATTGTGTATTTTCTTTTTTGATACACCCTTGTATGAAAAATGATTATAAAAGATCATGAATCCCCCCCCAGAACAAGCTTGTCAAATTTATTCAATCTGAAATAGTGCCAAGGTTTATTGAACTATAGAAAATTATTAACACTGATATGAATATTATTATTTTTTGATGTTAAGTGAAATAATATTGAAATTATGTAGATATATTATAAGGTATATGAACCACTATTTTTAAAAATATTCCATAATGTAATTATATATATAAGGTAGGGTTATTTAACTAATTTTGTATAAAAAATAATAATATCCTTGATATTCAATGGTCCATTATATATAATCACAAAAGGTTTATTTATTATGTAACCTTAATAAAATTTGGTTTCTTTTGGGGAACCTCAAAATAAATACTGAATCCTGTTGTTGATGATTATTAATAATTATATAGTTATAATGTTTTGGGGAGTAGGGGAATCAGAATTTAGCTGGATTAGTATGGATTTAGGGTGAAGAATATTGTAAATCCATAATAGAAGATTTTTTTTAGGCAACCTGAAAGACACGCAGGATTGATGTAAGTTACCCATTTACTACAATAGATATCCACCATTCACATAACGAATGGTCATGCGATTCTAACAGTGAAACCCACTCTACAAGGCCAAGAAAAATACATAATTATGTGGTTTAGGCATATGAGAAAGAAGATATAGAAGTTGAACTACCACGGTTTATAAGTGATAAAAATATTTATATAGAAAGTCCAAATGAAAATAATGATTGGAATGAATCTTATGCAGAAAATAAGGTTGAAGATAATTCTCATGATTGTGAAAATGTAAACAAATATATTCTTTAAATTAATAAAATAATTAAAAAATATGATAGTATTTATTACTGAATATTCTATGGAAAAGTCTACTAGTAAGTATTCTAAGAAAACTTTTGTTCTTGGGGATTTGTCATCATTATCTGGCGAGAAGAATGAAGTTCAGTCCCTTGATATAGTGTAAGTGGAACAACCATAAAAAAATCAAGAAGAGGAATCTTATTTTGTTCATAACTCTAAAATTGAATATTTTTTTAAATATATAATTAGATGAAATAAGGGAATACAACCTCATAAATTGAGTTGAATGCTTCCAAAATATCATTAAAAGATTTGAAATGTTAAACTATTTAAAAATTATACTTAGAATCTTTTAAATATCATCATCACTCCCTAATAGATAGTTTTTTTCCAAAATATATTTCGATGCATTTGGGAGATAATTTTTTGTCAAGATTTGCATGCTCAAAAAAAATCATTTTCTAATTTTGATTTTTTTAATTAACAATATACTTGGGGAGTCAATTTGAATAAATAATAAGTAACTCAATTAACTTAAGTGATATTAATTCCATTCATCCAACTTATTACGAATTAGTTAGAATATGTGTGTCTAATAGTAATGTTATATATGTTAAAAATGATCATATTCAGAGGCTTTTTTGTGGTAGTGTTTCACTTTAATTTTTTTTGGACAATTTGAACAATCTTGTTGAGTGAATAAGATCATATGATCATGGTATTAAAATCCCTATTAATATGTTAACTGATATGTTAATAAAGATTTTACAATTTTTATTGGATTTCCATGCGTTTTTAAGTTATTTTTAGTTAGAAATTAGAAAATGTGATAGGAATCACAACTTTTGATGAATCTGTGGGCTAAGACATTTAATCACAATTTCAATGGAATGATGATAGAGCTCATGGATGTTCATCCACATGTTTGAGATTCATTCAAATATAGAACTTCAACTAAACTAGAACCTCCACCCACAACAAATCCTACATCTTAACATTGCTTATCCAGATATCTCTTATAATAAAAAAATTAATTTATATTCTTTATTATAATTTTTTGTTTATTTCTTGTTACCTATACAACTTTGTTGACTGTACTGGAATTAATTTTTGTATAAGATTTAAAAAATCAACAACAATTTTTTCTACATTAACAATATTATATACTATTTTTTAATAAATTATTTTTTATTTCATAATGTGGGGGAGAAAATTCGACGAGCATAGAATTATTATGAATATAATATATTAAACAAGGAGAACAAGATAAATTTTCAAATTAAATAATTTAAAATAAATCTATTTAGTTCGGTCAACATAAAATTTTTATAATATTATTTTTTATGCATGATTTATCAAATTTTCAATGAGAACTATAATTTCATTTGTGTCATTCTAACTCTAATTTATTTTTTATTACCTTTCATGTAGTTTCTATATGTTTATGATATATGGGTTTTCTGATCATAAAAAATGGAGAGAACAATGGGAATTTATTTCATCAACAATAATCTATGAATCATGATTATTATTATTCTCTTGGATATCAATTTTTTATTTTAATAATGAAATTAATTTAAGTATTTTTCATGATTATATTTCTTGATAAATTTATCTAATTTATGGTAGAATGTTTTATTGTAATGTATTCTGGATATGTTTTTAACTAGTCTGGAACACTATTCATACCCTACATTTTTAAGAGAACATATGGTTTTCAAATCCTATGTTTGGAGTAAATGTATGGGTAAAATTCCAAAATATATTATAAAAGTATGGATCAAGAGCCATACATTTGATAAAATACCTACATTTTTTAAACTAACATATGGTTCAACAACCCATCATTTTGAAGCTGATCGTACATTGTCTAAAATACTATCAAAGTTAACCCTAAATTTGACTTGGTTAACAATGACTTTATATTCAAGATAATTTTTTATATTTATTTCATGGACTTTATTAGATTATTTAATCTATTTTTAATTATTATTAATTATGGTTTCAAAGGCCCATGTTCAATAGAATTTTTGTTCATGTTTGGAATGGATGTTATGACTTTCTTTAAACATGTTAAATTTAAATACTTGTGATTTTTCAAGAAATATCTTTTTATCCATTTTCCAAATGAAAATAGAGTTCCTATTTTTAAATACCATGAGTTGTTTCATTCGTAAAAAGAGATAGTATTTTTATATAGAAAGTACAAATATTAAATTAAAAGGAGCATCAATTGGGAGACATATATGTTTTTATCTATTGATGTTTAACTATAGTCCTATTGTTTTTGCTGCTATCATTCATTTTATGTACATATTAAATATCATTTGAAACGAGGGTATATTTGAAGTATTCTTTCTATAAATATATTATATAAAATTATTAATATCCATTATTTATAATTTGATTTTGTAACTATGAGCTACATATGCTTCTCATAAAATCAATTAATCTTTCTTTTTTAGAGAATCATTTTCTCGTACTGTGTCATGTTGGAGTTTCAAATACTCAAACTAAGATGTGGATTAAGATGATTTATCTAAAATAAATTTTCTTACAATAATGTTTTAACCGTCTCCACTCAGTTATGGAGGTATTATGATAAAAGAACTTATTTTTTTAAAAACACCAATCTTGTTGAGTGAGTATTGGTGGAGTGGACCGAGTGAGATTTATGCCCTGAACCACAATAAATTCTACTTTGTTATTATTCTCTTTTTTTATGGTATATAACCTTACTAAATAAAATGAAACTTCTTATCTTTATAATGTATGAAGAATGATAAAATTTGAATCTATCAATATTTGTAAAAGGACACAATTCACCCCCTATTTTGTATCTTCAAATTATTACGACCTAGAAAGAGAGGGTCTTATTAAATTTAAAAATATATCCATTAACTCATGCATGGTAGTGGGAAATGTGGTCAGACCAGATGTTTTACATGATATATATATTCATGAGTACAGTGGATCTAAAATTAGCCCCATTGTCCATCCGAATTGGGTGATTTATCCCAAACTCATGGATGATGTGGGATTTGATGATTTCAATCATGTATTGTGTGTTGAACTATATGAGTGGTGTAACTCCTATTAAAATTAAGAATAAGTAAGTGGTGGTAAGGATAAACATGCACAATTTGATTTTCACTATTGGTTAGGAACGCCATATAACAAATCTCCATAAGTAATTGGTCCAATAATATTTTATGGCATGAAGAATATATGTTGGTTAATTCATGATGTTATCAATCCATTTTTATTCATGAAATGATTTAGTAAATTCAATGTAGTCAAAACCCATTAGTTACAAGAGTATCCCATCCTTTAGATATGGCGAGATAGATTTTTCACTTACTTATGATCCCAATATGACTTGACATGAAACTCTTCAAAAACTCATGTGATTTATATTCCATGGATTAAAAAATAGAAGATTTTATCAATAAAATATTATTAGAAGATATTATCTATGTTGGGCCACATCCATCCAATTTTATGAACTTTTATTAGAAATAATGGTAGGGGTTGAGGCCCAAATAAGTCAAAATGGTCTAAAATAATGAAGCCATAGTGAATTTTCTTGTACAACATTGACACACTCTGGGGGATGGGAGAAAATAATATTAAAAATTTGAAATGTGTAACCTAGGGTGTCCTAGGATTCTAAGTAGTTATCTACCATATTACTCTCCCCCAAACATGAGTATGATCACTTCCAATGGTCAGTACACTCATGCATATATGCACTAGATAAATTAAATCCCATGAAATAGTAATCACACATGTATATAACTGAGGGTAATAGAGGAATCGTTCCCTATGAAATCTATGTTAAGACCATGGTAATTATATACTTCCTACCCTGTGAGCATAGTGATGGCCTTATACATTAATGAATCCCCATTACCCAATAATAAACTTAAATAATAAACCACTACACCACCATTATCGCGAACAATACCAACATCCCACATGAATACGTCCTTACATGAGCTGTCAACATTTAACTTGATCCCTCAAAAAGGGGGGGATTTAACCAAGTTTCCTTGAGAAGACTCCCTATGAACTGGGATAACTATTACCATACTAGTCATGATTTTCTGAAGAGTATGAGATAAAAGACACTTATTTAAAAGAAGAGACAGTTCTACTAACAATGAATGAGAAGAAACCATCATAACCATCCTAAAACAAAAACACCATTGTGTTTCGACTTGTGAAGATCATTCCAGGTAACCCAAAAAACATCTGAAAATATCAAAAACCATGAATTTCATTTATTATCATGATCCTATATAGCATGAAACGTGGAATAAAGAAACATATAACTTTAAGGTCCCTATAAAACCACCTTGGTGAAGATATTAAAGTCACTAAAAATCATAGAATTCTAATCACCATGAAAAATAGGTGATCAACTAGCTCCTACATTATGCCATGATAGGAGGTGAATTTAGAATCAATAGATAGTAGATTATGTCGCATCCACTCATAATTACTAATCTCATTGTTATGGATGCACTAAATGAGGAAATTTAGCTTAGTGGGTAGATATTTTCACCACAAAATTCCTCCCCAACCATCATGACCCAAGCTCTCAGGTAGAATGCACTTGTATGTATTAGACGAGAAGAATTCAATGGAAGTGCTTAGGAAAACCAATATATCATGTTCTATTGAAAGCATAATAACAATACATACCACTTCAAAATGAGTATTGAAAAAAAACATGGATGATAGAGGGGAATGAATTTGTTAGAGAAAAAGAGAAGTCAGACATCGGCCAACCTGAGAACATGAATGCATTTGTCACCCATTTATCATACAATAAGTTGATTCTTCCACATCCCATGAACCACCAAGAGTGAAGCTAGAGAGTATGAATGTGGTGATTCTTGGAGGACTAGAGTTTATTGGATCGTCCATTTGAGTTAGTAATGTTTGTCCCATATTTCATGAAATTGAACTTCCTCCATAATGATTGTCCTTTTATAATATCTCATGCTAGATTAGCCTATGGAAAGTTCATTGTATCCATAACACTATGCAGATTAATTCCACCCTTGTCACCCCCCAAGATTTCTGATTAAACAAATCACAGTGATACTTCCCCTCCACATGAGCATCAAAAATAAAGTGAATCATAATGTTCTTGAAATTCCATAGCATAGTATTAGGAACATTACTGGATGACAAACCATGTATGGGGTATGAGGTATAGAAAATGTTAATGAGGACAATATGCCACTTGTAGGAGAGAAATATATTTTTCAAAATAATTATATCCAAGGAGATACTATCAATAATACCATAATATTTATGGGTACATATCTTAACTAGGGAAATTGGGGCCCTTAAATATCTCATTTGAAAATTCCTAAGGGTAAACCCCATCTTTTCATCAATACTACTACCTATTAAAACTATGTTTGAATTTTTTATGAAAGTAATACTCATTTCATGATTGATATGTTGGACACTCCACCTACTGTAAACATAAATAATCCGATTATGTTCTCTAATTGACCTACTGCTACCATTGGTGAAATGAAAAAGATCATCCTTAAAGAAGAGGTGAGTAATTCCAATGAAATTTGGTTGAAAACAAAAGCGATGAAGCTAACCCACATTATTTCAATCATTAAAAAAATATACTGAAGGAATCATGGACCATAATAAAAACACTAGGTGAAAAGGGGTCCCCTACCTTAACTACCTAATAAACGTGAAAAACCCATATCTTTTTCTTGTTAAGGTGACTAAAAACCATGGAGATCTGAAGCATCTGAATAATAGATCAATAAATCATTCATAGAATCTCACAAAACATGTTACTATAATAATGAGTCTCCAATCCACCTTATCATAGGCCACGTACATATCAAGATTAATGGTAATGTTTAAACACATGAATTTCATGTTACTATCCTCTAGTATATGTAGAGACAAGGAAATTGCAGTTTGATTGGACTTACTTTTGACATGACTATATTGTTCATTAGAGACAAAATTATGAATGTGAATCACTATAAAACTAATTAAGTTTTATGAAAGGATTTTATAGGTGATGTTTCACATACTATTTTTCTTATACAGCTTCAAAGATGATGGGTCTTTCACTTTGGGAAGAAGAATCAGGGGGGATGCACATGAAACTCTAGGAAGGTTCGCCCCTCGGAAGTACTCATGAATGATCTACACAATAAAATTTTTAATGATATCCCATGATTCAATATTATATGATCTAGGAAACCATCCAGCCTTGGAAAGAATCCAGCAATAAGACTATTCATGGCCTTCCAGATCTTCTACTCATCTAGTTACATTCCGAAAGAATCATTGATGTTAAAAGAGACCGCATTATGTATTAAATAAAAAAAAGTCATATTGACCCTGGGGGTAACTCTCCTACATGCGTGGGTTATAATCCTATAATAAATAATTAAAATAGGATGCATCCATATCTTATACCACGTGAGGACCATTACCGAATGATCCAAATTAGTGATGAATATTTGGGATAGTAGAATTCCTTCTCTCCATTGCGAAATCCTGAAAGTATAAATTTATTTATCCCATGATTTTATCCATTTCACCCTTGGGATTTCCATATCATTCATTTCCTATTCCAAAATCAATTCTTCCAAAAATTTATTTAGGATGACTAGACCGATGAACAAGACATCATTTCATTGATCTTCAAGCCCCGCCTTTGCTGATGTAGTCACCACTGATCTGTATAATGGCTATCTATGAGTTGACCCTATTGGGATGTCATAAAACCCTGATATTGAGAGAATACATAATTATAGTGGTGATGGATTGTAACATAAACTCATTTTTGGTACATTCTTTTGAAAATATGAATAATTATTGAATGAGGGAATATGAGGTAGTGATAAAAATATCCTTTGTCTAACCATATTAAGCTTATAACTTTTGATTTTTCCCTTGATCAGTATTCTTGAAGAACCATCAATGTGAACCAGATATCATTGAGTTTTCTTGTTGATGGGGAGGATATGATCATATGTGTTGGATTTATTAAAGGGAAACACCTTAGATGTTGGGTAGGTGGCCTAAAATAATCCAATTCTTAACCCTTGATATCATTTTTCTTGATGAACGTGTTGTCAAACTACTAGAATATTACCAACAACCATGACAACCACCCCAACCGCATAAGACATTTTAATATTCCATTCCATTGTATGATACGAGAATCTATATAAACAACATAGTGTTTTAGATAATTTCAAAACATCTGGACTATTAAATCCAAGGTTACGTAGTCATTCATAATGGAAGAGCATCTTGTCTCATTGTCAATTAACATGCAATTGATGTAGTACATAATTTTCTCCATGCCTTTATTTTTTTTCCTAGGATGAGAGGGCACAAAAAGACTATTCTAGTCTGGTTACATAAAAAATCAATGGATTACTTGGGGCTTCCATCATCATAAACATAGGATGTCACATATACTAATTGATGTATTCAATTTTAGTCTAACATTACACATCCTACTTATAAGAAATTAATTTCTACATGATCATATAAAATGAATTATATTTTCTTTACAGTTTCGTAAAAAATACCATCTATTAGAAAAATTTCCATTGATCACCATAACTCTTATAGATTTCATAAAAAAGGAATATTAGTGATAGCATTGATCTTTATATGTCTAATCTCAATGAATATATATCTAATAATAAAACTAAGGATATTCCCATAGTTAAACTCAAATGTACCCATAATTTGTATCGTCATCTGGTGATGGGAATAGATCTTTTAAAATATTTTATAATCATCTATGAGATGGTCTAAACATTAGAGGGACATTAGCACCCAATAAGATGTATAGTACTGCTCCAATGTTACAAGTATGGGGTTGGAGATGCAGTGTGTATAATGCTAATAACTATCATATGAATTATTTAACCCAAATGGAAATAATCAGTTATAAAAAATTACTAGAGGTTCTATAAAGGTAGTGGATTACTCGTATTTGATAGTAGTTATATTTGATTGTATCCAGAATACCCAATCATTAAGGATGGGCCCAAAAATATGGTGGTCACAAAAATATTAAATTATATAACCGAGATGTGGAAATATTTCTTCAAGAAGTGATAATTTAGGTCCTACAAATTTATGTAAATTTATATTATTCAATTATTAATTCTTATTTGGATAATTTTTTTCTAGAAAATTTTTGTACTAAACATTCCTAATGAAGTTGGCCTTGATTGGTATTTCAACATTAGCCTCATCCATCACATAATGTGAAGGGTGAGATATCTTGGGTTCTTGATTAAATCCATAGTGGTGGGAAGCCCGAGATGGTGGGAACAAAAATAAGGATTAGTAACTGGGATCTTCTTATTGTTATGCATGCATACTTTGTGGATATACATTAGTAGTATAATATATTTTTTTATCCACAAGATACATGATGACATTGATTAGTATTGGCTTCAGATATACCTCAGTACCAAGGTTCACCAATATCAGTTGATCAATGGTTGTGGGGACTCCATCCATAAAGGTAGGAGGGGATTCATATAAATACTCTTTCGTTGCTAGATCTTGAGGATTATAGGGAGGATATGGCCCTTAAAGGGATAAGATAAAAGGGGTAGCATTGATATTTATCTTTATAGGGGAAGGATCATCAATGTTGGATTTGCATCCTTATACCTATTAAAATACCATGGAAATAGAAATGTAGGATCTGATATCATGTTTTATTTATTTACATATTATTCCATTTGTGGAATAATAATTATTGTTGATCAAATTATGGTGTTTAGAGATAACCATTGATAGAAAAGATGATGGAATGGGCCAATTTCCTAGGAAGAGACCTTCTAGTATATGATATTAGTGTGTCTTTACAGCTTTAGAGGAATCAGTAATTCAATAGATTTTATAGGGATCTAGGAGTATACATTTTTATTGGGGATGATGAAATACTTCTCAAATTTCAATGTCATCACCTCTATGTGATGTATTGGTGGGATTAACCTCTCTTATATATATCCTCAAATGGATTTACAGAGGTAGATTTCATATAATTAGATGAACTGAAATAATCATCTTAATCAAAATGAGGTTACTTTCCTTCCCATTTGTAACATCTAACATTCAGATAGTGGGATTCAAAAGAATCAATATGACTGTAATTTCCATTAATATTACCCACTCGACCATTCAACTAGTTTATACAGTGGCGAAATTAAGATGGAACAGTAATGTGCATGGGAATCAAAGGCCTTCCCAAAAATGTTTTATTAGCCATGTATTGTAAGACCACCATGAATTTTTTGTTCGAAAATAAAACCCCAAACCAGGTCATCAACTAAATCCAACTATGAAACATCTATTCACTATTTTCATATCCCTATATATTGAGGTTTTACAAGTTCAAATCTACCTTAGTGAGTCCTAGATTATAGATAGTGCATGTTAAAATGGGATTGACAACAGAACCAGTTTCTGCCAGTTACCAATGGATCTCTCTACCATTAAATTGTAATAATGCATTGAGAGGGAGTATATTCCTCTAAATTTTGAAAATTTTATCCTATTAGGTGAAGTAGATGATGGTTACTGACTCTTGCTGGTCTGATTGTTTTTCAATGTAGGCTTCAATAATAGCTACTTTAGTTTCATTGTGAAGTGGACTCTTCAGAACCCCAAGGATGGATTAATGTTTCTCCTTTCAAAAGAGAATCACATCAGAAATTGAGTTTCATGATGTTATATTAGTGATTTCCTTCAACAGGTCATATAACTAATATATGGGATTTTCCCCACTAGGTCTCTCTACTTAACAAGAAGCATGGATGCCTAAAAAGTTGAGGTTATATGGTTTGGATGGTTCTTCCAAAATTTTTATACCAGTTATATGGATGTGGTTGAACATTGGGAAACAATGGAAAGTACATTGATTTTTTTTGATGGTCCATATGATCAAACCACTGAATAAGACATAGAGAATGACCAGATAATATAGCATGCGATGTCTATTCTTGATGATCCATTAGTAACAAAAAAAATTTGTGGCATAAATCATATTTCTGGAAGACACCGTGGAAAAGATTCATCCATATTGTCACTTATATTTTCTTCAATGACATTTTCCAATAGGTAATTATAGGGATAGGTGATGTGGTTAATCAATAATCCCTCACAATGGTAAACTGGCCTAATAGAATTGATATATGTACACATTTTTCTATGTTATTGGAGTCCTCAGTGATATAAGGGTTCCCAGGACATCACCCCAATATACAAGGAAAGAAATCCGTAAGTGTTCTAATTAGTTTTGGAACATTCAAATAATCATTATTTTTCTTATACCTTTTGTAATAGATCTTCAATGGAATAATAGGTTGTGATGTTGATGAGGTAGTAGATGGAGATGAAGTTGAACCAGGTGGTTATGGATGAGTCAATTAAGCCCAAATGATTTCTTGATAATGAGTGATTAACTTGTGATTCGTATAATAAACAAAATATTATATACCTCAAAAATATTCATACTTATATTCCATATAATTCCCATCATCATTGGGGTGGTAGGTACATATCTAACCTATGTTAGAGGATAAACCATCTCAACTATTTCATGGTGTACTTGGGCCTAGAAGAAATTATAATTACCTAAGACTAATATACATAGATATTAAAATATATTTATGAAAATTCAATATATATAAAATATAAATAATCACCAAAATAGTAAATTATTAGTATACATATAAAAAATATATAAATTTTGTTTATATAAATCACTATCATCTATCACATATTTCTTTACCTAAGGTACCATTGAGGACTTATAACACCTAAATCATTCCATCAAAACAAGGGGATGGAAAATACAATAAAGTGTGAGATTAGATACATAGTAATTATTATCATGATACATATCAATCCCAATAAATTATTATATAATCAGAAGGTTATGATAACAAAATATTGTGCTTCTTCTTAACATAAATATTGATACCCAGAAAATATTAGATCATAAATTGAAAAATCAATTCATTTCTAGAAGATCGATCAATAAGGGTTTCAATAAAATAATCAATATCTAATAGTCATAAAATAGTCATGTCGAATCTTAAGCATAGGAAACCATAATTTTGTGAAAAAATAATTTCAAAATCATATCCATGCATAATATTATGAGACAATATATAAGCAAATCACACCCTAGCACCAAAAAATGAAAACACATACTATAAATCATTTCCATGTATAATATTTATATCATAGATGGAAATAAATCATACTCACACATCAAAGAGTGAAAAAATAAATTTACCTTCATGTCTATACATAATCGTTCAGGCATAACAAGAAATCATTAATAATCAGGCTTCAAAATGTGATTTTTTTCAATCATGTCCATGATTACAACTATCAACTCTTGAGATATTAATATCACATTACCAAATACATGTCAGTGATATAATTGACTCAAACACCATATAATTACAATTTATTCATATATATTCTACAAGATCAAAAAATATTCCATGTGTCATCCTAAAATAACCCATGGAAAATAAATAGGTTCCGTAAATAACTCATCATCATAATCGCAAACCATAAATATAAATCATAAGGGTGGTATCATTCTCTAAAATAACTAATTATTCATAATGAACATCAATGGTTGTTATTATAGTCTGAAAATTCAATTAATATATTATCGGAATATTTCTTAAGGAAATTCGCCTTTTCATTTTCAAATAATTGATTTTAACCCAAAGTATTCGAAAAACATGAGGGAAAAACTTCTATGAAAAAAAGGACGGAAATGATTAAATTATACTTCAAATAATTGAATAATCATGATGATGGAAATTTATGATCATGATGTAATCGTTAAAAAATATTGTGTTCCAAACTTCTATAAAATGTACTTTGTTGGGGAAATAAAAATGACATTATTCTTTGAACTTTTTGTTAAAAATAAAAAATGGGTAAATTAGAATTAAATAATAATTGAATAAATGATTAAAAAATTCTGTAAAATTTTCAATAAATCAGGGATATGGAAGAAAATGTTCTTGGGCTGAAAAAGGAGAAATAATGGGGAATTTGCTGAATTTTTTTTGAACTATTTTGAGTAGTATAGTAGAGGATATGGTAATGAAACATAAAAATTTATAGAAATAACTATATTTTATGAAATAATAAGGATTTTAACATATGCGTATTTTATAATTTCCTCATTGGTCATTCATACATAAGAAATCCCAATTAAAATGGGATTGAAACAAAAAACTCTTACCTCGATATAGTATTCCTTCCATCATATTCTATTAACATATATAATAAATAAAATTTTATTTCACTAATATTTTAGAACCAAATTCATGCATAAATTACTATGTATTACTCCTTTAGAATATTAATTTATCCTTAAATTAATAATTATTTCTTAAAATGGACATTTGTGTGAAAATTGATCAGTTTTCCATGAATTTTTCAGTCGGGTTGTTATGGTACTCATACATTGGTCATTTATTCCCCATATACAGAATATAAATTATTAAATATTTATCATATTTATTTATTATATACACTTTTATAATCATTCATATCATTTAGTGATGAAAAATTCATTACATCACTTCATGGAGGTGGTAGTCCATACATACGCACGAGTGATGTTCCCAATTCTCATAGTCAAAATAACTAAAACATAAATAAAATGTTACATTCATAAAAATTATATATATCCTAAACTTCTAATAAATTAATTTAACTTGTCCTTATTACTATCCATATAAAACAAAAACAAAAAATCTATAACACGGTGTCATGGTGGTGGTACTCCACACATATGCCTGAGCGATGTTATCGTTTTCCAACAAATAGAATGATAAAAAAGATGATAATATATTTTAATTATAAATTTATAATTATATCATAAATATAATATTTAAACATTAAACCTATCATGATAACGAATCATGAATTACAGTGGTGTTAAATGAATCACATCACTTTGTGGATGTACTAGTCCACATGTATGAAGAGGAGATACCTTTCAATTGTCATTGGAAGTAAAAGGAGTAGAAATATTTTGATTCATAAGTATAATTAAAGTTTATAATTTTTACATTACTATATTAATAATTTTTTATTGGAAACCATTGTTTGTTATGTGACATAACAAGAAAATGAAATTAAATAACTCAGTTATGAGATATACATATTCATTTAGCAACCCCAGTTGGATAACAACATAGGCCATGAAGGGATGTTATTCTAATAAATCTAGGAACTACGTGACCTTGGAAGATATTATATGAATAAATTATTATCCTTATTTTCAATTATTGATTGATCAAGAGGTAGGGAGAATAACTACAAATTTATGTCCTTTTATAAGGAAGGGAGAGGAGAAAATTTGAATTAATTAGAAGATAAAAATAAAATAACACAATACTAAATGAATTGATTCAAAATGACTCATATTAAATTTTAATATGAGATATGTTAGAAATATGGACATCCATTTTAATTTATACATCTTTAAATTTGAATTTCACCCTTTTCTCTTATTTTTGAACACCTAGTAAACAAGTTATAACCTTTAACTGGGTAACAAAATTTAAATACATTTAATATTAATTATGACCTAAAATTAACATTTACATATTAAATTATATAAAATATTTTGATTCAAAATATCAAATCTATTTTAAAATACTCAATTTATATTAGTGGCATAAATAAATTTTAAAATATGTTCTCAAAACGCAACAAAAACCAATTTTAGAAATAACAATAATCAAACTTATTCCTTTCCCTGTAAATAAATATTATATGAATGTTAAAATATTTGATTGAATATAAAATAGATATATTTCATTAAAATTAGAGAGACACTACTATTTATTACGTGAATATTAAATAATTTTAAATATAAATAACATAACAATGTACAAATATTGGATCAAATGATTTACTTTATTGGGAAAATTAGGTGCATACATAACAATTAAAAAATAAAAAATAAAAAATTCTTTAATTATTTCTTCTCTAAATTATTATCTTCCCTCAAATTATCTTTAGTACAATTATTATCTTGAAGACATACATCAATGAAAGGGGTGATCTAAAATCCCAGTAAGAGGATAAAAAAATTTATGAATCAATATATCATGGGTGAACATAATCATCATATAATAATAATAGGATCATAACAATCATATTGATAGGAATAATTAGATAAAATAATGTAATGTGGAAATTAATATAAATGAAACATAATTTATTATTGGTCACATACCACACATACTTGTGAACAAAGATAGCATCATGTTCATGGATAACATATCTGAAAAATCATAACATCTTCATTGTGAACAAATATATAATAATTTTGACAAGTATTTAACATTATATCAGGAGATATATTGAATTAACCAATTAATTGGAGTGTTATATAATTTTGGGCACAACAATCACATCATAACATTTACATAATCATGCATGCAACATAGAGCGCATATCAATCTAAGCCACAAATTAAACCGAATTAAGAGAATGAGAATCATAAAGATTTCATATCACATATAATTAGTAATAAACATACTTGTTCACAAATGAATAACATAAATCATACATGGATATAATACATCAATATTCTTGAGTGGAAAAGAAGTATTTAAAGTGGAGTATGATACTATGTTTTGGAAATTGATGTCACTTTGAAAAAAATATCTTTACTCGAATTGTTTTTCATGGAAGGAACATGTATATACAAAAAAAATGGAAAATAAATTTTCAGAACATAATATGAACATTAATATTATGAAATAGAGAAAAATTCATAGAAAAGAACTGGGTTTTGTTTGGTTCACTAGGCTAGAGACCTTGAGTGAGGGGGGGGGGTGAATCAGGGTATGACAGATTAAAACTACTGGCCCTTTTGATCTTTTTTTTTCTGTTATACAAACCCCTATTCTCTCTCTTTATGATTGTAGAGTATGAGTAAACATTAATCATGAACATGAGACAAATATTTTAACTTGGTTCACCATCACTGGTATTTTTCCAAGGATCATGCATTGGAAATGTGCCAATGTACAAAATGCACTAAAATCACACTGCTATTTTCAATGTTTGGAGCGGAGTCATTATCCCTCCTGGTTTACAATCACTCACAAAATGAAAGATCACAACTCTATCAACTAAAGTGTGTTAACTACTTCTTCAGTATATCCAGTTGTAGTTTATAGACCAATTGGTCTCTTCATTATCATTAATTAATTCTTCATCCATAACTGTTAATAGATGCTCTATTGACATCCAAATTTCATCCATTGATGAATACATCTTTAACACAGTACTATCGGGTAAATCTAAATCCTTCGTGCAACCCTTACTTCATCTTGCGCGCAAGATTCCACTTTTTTCTCGAAACACCCCTTTGTGCTACTTCAATCATACATGCATCTCAAATCTAATGCGTAACATTCTTAGCCTACGCACAACTCAAAATCATTCGCGCAACTCTCTTTTCATGAAATTCTTATGTAATCTGGTGCTCAGATTTTTTCTAAGTGTTGTGCTCTACCGAATGAGGGGGGTCACTTCTTATTTATAGGAATTCATAACCCTTGTGTGGAAGATTCACTGTGTAACGCAATATCCTCTTCAAGCACGCAAAACCTTGTTTGACATTGCATTGAGCTCACAAGTTTCTTTTGTGAAACCTCATCTTTCGTGCACATTTCCCAATCATTCGCACACTTCATGACTTTTTCATTTTTGGATGATCTGCTCCCAAAACATTCCTTGATCGCATGTTTCTACACCATCTTTAATATTGTGTGCAACTTTCTCTTCCAAAAACATGTATCTCGATTTTCCGATTTTTGATGCCCAAAACATTTGCAAACACTATAAAACGGTTCCACCTTAGATCTATTCTTTTTGTACCATCCCCATATCTTCCATTCCTTTTTCATCATTCATTGTCAAAATAGGTTATCAAAAATATCTCTAGAACATGAGAACTCACCATGTAACCCCTCTTCGTCCATAAACAAACCATCTTTTACAACAAACACAAACACCCCAAATATTATTTAGTGTTACCTTGAGGGATTTTTTCCCAATAGGTTTTAGAATCCCCTTACATTAATTCCCACGTAGTTTCATCCTTATTTGTGCCTCCTATATTATAAAATAGGATTTATTAATACAATGGTCCATATGTTTATTATATAAATTTATACATATCTTTATGAATTATAATCATTATATTAATTTTCTTAAATTTTTACGATGAAATTAATGGATTTTAATGTCATGTTTTTCTAAAAAATTCCCTATTTTCCATCATTTTTTATATTTTTTTTAATGTAAATAATACATTAGTATAATTAATTCATTAAGCATAGAATACATGTAAATAAAAATTTATATATTATATATAATTCTTACTATCCATCCATGATGGTGGTTATAATAATTTTTTTGGAAATGTCTCCATAGGTTGTTAACCGACCTTTAATGAGACATTATCGAAACATCGGGAAAGGTAAGTATGACATATATATTTTCGATAAATATAATAACTATAGTTGGTTAATATAATGAAAATAACATTAATATAATACATAGTTTTTTTGTTTATGGTTTTGAAAGGAAAATGCTAAAAATTAGAAATAGAAGAAGAAAATAGGTAAAAGTCAATAGATACTTACTATCTCCTCAGTGTAACTTCATTTGGACAACACTATAACACCATTGTGATTGGATTTAGATTCTCTAGAATGACCCTATTGATTATAAGATTCTTAGTAGGGAGGATTTGTGTTGATTGTATTTTAATGAACCATTTATGAAATTAAATATACCATTTCCAAACCTAAAGTTATAGTAAGGATTATTTTATTTTTTACATCTTAAATGATGTAATTTTAGATACACCAGTTATACGAAAAACAATATATTTAATACCCTCCCAAACATTATTGTATTTCATAAAATTACCAAAAACACACCCTCAAATACTTTCAACTTGAAGAATTAATCAATGGAATTAATTTTATAAAAATATTTTTATATAATAGGTAAATTAAAATTTTAATATAAAAATAATGATTTTTATAATGAAATTTAAAATACGGTTAAAAAAAAGGTTCTTATATTTTATCTTAGTTTTTTTAATAATGATACTTTTTAGTGGAATTAGAAAATTAATATTTACTTAATTTAACAATGATAGATATTATTTATATCATCATTTATTATTTTGAGGTGAAATTACTATTCAAACGGTTAGATTATTGTTCCCAATGGTCTAGTTACAAATACTAATGGTCATGTAACTATTACAATGATCACATTACTATTAAGAATGTTAAATTACAATTCCTACAATGAGATTACTATTCCAATGATCACATTACCTATTACATATACAATAGTATTATTTCACTCAATACAAATCTCAATTCCTCTCATGGTTTTATATTTCCATGTTCTATAAGGTTACATGGTTTATTAATATTATGCTTCTTCTATATTGTGTTTATAGTGGGGGTGAAGACTCTAGTCAATTAATACAATCCTTATTTTCCAATTTTATATTTTCTATATTCATCAAGTTGTAATCTTTGGAATTTTAGTTGGTTTCATAACTAATAAATTTAATAGTGTTCATTAAATAAATATTTTTTTATTGGTTTCTATATGTGTATAATAATATATAGAATATAATAACACACATTTATTCCAAGAGAAATTTTTTACTAAATAAAATAGGTCATTACATCCTCTCCCATTTAGAAATTTTATCCATGAAATATCAACTCAAATTATCAGCTGAGAATAGGTAAGGGTACTTCATTTTCATCATTTACTCTTTTTCGTAAGTCATACCTTCATACTTGTGGTTCCCCAATAACACTTTGACATTGTTAGTTATCATGTTCATTAAAATTTGTCTCTATGGTCCATGATATTCATTAGATTCTCTTCATATGAGAGTTTATTATCTAGTTGTACCACTTCTCGGTTCAGTATATGTGATGGATCAGGTATGTACTTCCTCATGAGTGATACGTGGAACACACCATGAAAATGAGCCATACATGGTGGTATTGAATGTCTATAAGATACTAATCCTATGGGATCAAGGATATAAAAGTAGCCAATATAAATTGGGAAAATATTCCATTTCATTCCAAACCATAGAACTATCATCTTTGGTGATATTCAATGAAACATTTTATCTATAACCCCAAAATCCAAGTCCCTTTGATGATTATCAACATTTCACTTTTTCTAACATTGAGTAGCCTTTATATGTTTTTCGAGGGCTTGACCCTTCTCTGTCATCTCTTTTACAACATCTTGTCCCTGTATCTTTCATTCACCAAATTTATCCCAACACCTTGGAGATATGAATTGATTACCATACAATAATTCATATAGTTCCATTTAAATACACAATTGAAATCTATTATTATGTGATAAATCAACCAATGGGAGATATTGATCCCATCCTCCTTTAAATTACATTGAACATTCCCTTAGTATGTCCTTGAGTGTTTGGATAGTCCATTCATGTTTTCTATTAGTTAGGGGTGATAGGCTATTCTAAAATAATATTCCGTACTCAAATAATGTTATATAATTCTCCAAAATTATGTTGAAAACCATGATCATGATAACAGATAATAGAAAGTGATACCACATTAATCCTCAACACTTACACAAACATATCATTAAAAACTTTCTAAGAGATAAATATTCCCAATTAGAAATAAAGTGGGAAGTCTTTGTAATTTGATCTACCATAATCCACATCGTGTTTTTCCTTTGGATGTTTTCAGGATACATATGAAAAATTCCATAGTGATGTTCTCACATTTCCATGTGGGTATAGTGAATGGTTTCATCATCACTTTTAACTTATGTCACTCTACGTTAATGAAATGACTTACCTAATAACCTGACATACACCCTGCAATATTCATATTCATGTTTCCCCACGAAATGTTTTCCTAAAGATCATGAATGGTGCTTCCATGATGGATAGATAAGGATTATATATATGCATTATCTAATTGAACCTATTTTATATCAGGTGGTGCATGCACAAAAATACTCATTCCAAACTGAATCACATCATAATCATTAATATGGAAGTCATGTAGCTTCCAATACATTACTAAATCTACCATATATTATTTATCCAGATCATCACTTCATGCCTCCTTGATCTTATCTTGAATTGATTTTTGGGAAATAATTTGGGAACAGTAGGACGTATTCCCCGATGTTGTAATTTCTAGATCTATCGTTTTCATTTCTATGAAGATTGGGTCTCTTTAAATCCTCATCCATGATTGAGTGGTAGTTTTTTCCCTTTTAATAGCTGTAACACCCCAGGTAAATAAAGAATATGACATTTTTATATTTATCTTTATTTGTGATTAAACATTAATATAACTTTAAAGGGGACGCTATGCTCAATGGCATACCCAACATGCAACAACGAGTTTCTTGGGAATCTTACGTTGCACTCTAATAATAAAATAATATTATTTTATATGGTAGTTAACATGTAGCCGTTGTACTGGCGAGAATGGATAGAAATAACTAAAATATGATTATATATGTTTTTAAATGTTTTTACAATTATCCAATAAAAGATAAAGGCATAAAATACGGAAATAATTCAATTTTAGGTGTATATGCCCTAGTTTTCACTAGAGGTTCAGTTATCACCTTTTGATGGAGAACCGTCGTTAAATATAATTTTGTTCACTCTAATACATCCTTTTGGACCAAATAAAACTCTTCTTAAGAATTGGGACATCAAAATTTACTTTGTGTAAATTTTTGGTATCTTTCTGATAAAGTTCATTTTTAATGAATAGTGTAAAATGTTGTATTTTAATTCAAAACCTCTTTTTAATCTAATTTATTTATATGATTAGATTATCTTTTGAATTGGTTTTAAAGTGAAATTAGAATATATTTTAACATTTAATCCAATATTGGTCGTTGGAATTACTTTCACTTTGAAATCAGACATAAACTAGTGTCAATCTTTTGATACATATTGTTTCATAAATACACGCTATTTGCTCTGACAGCGGGAATTAATTATTAAATTAATTAATTTGACTTATATGATTTGAATTTTGTAAAATAGACTTATTTTTTGAATTTGTAATATCAAATATAGCTTAGGGTGAATTTTTGGGATTTTTCTGAAAAACTTCAATTTTTGATGAATAGTGAAACCACTAAGTCGTACTATAAAAACTGATTTTTCCGTTTAAATGAAATTTTTCCATCTTTGTGTTCTGAATTTCAAAAATACGACATACATGGTTGTCATTAAGAAGTAAAATGTTGTTCAATGGGATAAAAATAATTTTTTGGTGAATAGTAACTTATTAAGTTTTTAATCGCGATTAGAGGTAATTAGTGTAGTTTAAGGTAAAAAAATAATGTTTTAATAATATGAAATGAACTTGAAACATGTCCTAACCTCATTGGACGTGTCATGGCCGATCAAGACAACCCATGGGTCAACTTGGGGACCCCATGAAGCCACTTTGGTTGGAAAATGACATTAATATCTTTTTATTTAAAGTTAAAGTAAAAATGAGACAAACATGAAATGTTTTACTAAAACAATTTTTACATGGGGTTATACAAATCATATTTCTGAATATAAATATTCATTGGAAATCTAAAAATATTTCCTACATCATAGTATTTTTATTATAATTTTTAGACATTAAATAAATTAAAATTTTTATGACATCATGATGATGCAGCGATGACCTCATTATTTAACGATTTAAATAAAATAGAAAGATAATGTAATATCTAAGAACTACACATGTCCAAAACCTATTGGATGAGTGGATTTTGAACCCCTATCACCTTATCCTAAAAACACATCAATGTGGGACCTCTAAAATCCGAATACCATTTTAAAATAAAGTGACTTTTCTTTACCTTCCAAGAGTGCCCCTCCTCTCCTCTTATAAAAGGCCCCCACCTCTACCTCCTTACCCACACTCCCAAAGCCTTTGTCTCGGCCAACCTCTACCCATTTTGTCTATAAAATTCCCTCTCTAACTCCTTGAAGCCTCACTTTGGGCATAAGTATTCCCAAGGAAGCCTTTGAGCTCAAACCCAAGGGAGTTACCCGATTTTAAGGTAATGTCTTCACTTGAGTCCTTTTGTTTTATTTTTCTTCTCCAACCCCCTAAACTCCTTTTATTCATTTCTTTTTTAACAACTACAGTATCATAAATACACTAGGATTTTGTTTTAAGAAGTATTCGAGCTACACCTTCACACACCTACATCTAATGGTTAAAGAACATACTGTTTCCGTGGATGGCGAATTTCGGCCTCCCGAAATGATGATTGTTCAACATTCATTTAATACCTTCAAAGGTGTCCATTAAGATGACACTATGTTTATATATGATATATAACATGTTTATGTTTTCCTTAAGCTTCTGTATTTTTCATTTTGGGCATACCTTTATGGTTTCCATTATGGGTAAACGCGATATCTTCATTTAAGGTAGTGCGGACTATCGCCCCCTCAATGTGATGTGATTCGTTAATTCCATATGTGGGATGTATAAAGGATGGATTTAAAGTTATTATATATGATGTTATACTAGAATTATAATATACCTCTATATCATTATTATCCCATTCCATAAAAATATGAAATAGAAATGAAAGTAGCGTTCATGCGTACGTACGGCTTACCGTCTCCATGAACGGTGCATTTCATTTCTTATCCCCAAATGTAATGTACTATTATAAGTACATGTATATAATGGATATATATGATGAATGATACATCTAAATGATGAATATAATTCTGGAATTAAAATATACATACCTCTCATTTTGTTTTAATTCCATTAATATGATAAAAAATGAAAGTAGCGTTCATGCGTGCGTACGGCCTACCGTCTCCATGAACGGTGCTTTTCGTTTTTTATCTCCAAATGAAATGGAATAGTACGAAATGAATATTTACTGGATATATATGATATTTTAATCATTAATACTATTCTGGAAATTATTTACTTATAACTACATGGGAAATAGTTTTTCAAACAAGTTCATTTTTGACTCATGTACCAAACATCGACAAAAACGTCTGATATGAACTAACATTATTAAACAATTATTATAACATTATAATATGTGATATGAACAGAATAATAATCTATAAAGGAGTTAATTAGGAAATTATTAATTGACCAAATTTTATTATTTAGGAATATAAAGAAACGAACAAGACAAGGTGGACTTGAGGTAAGGGATCCTACTCCTCTCTTTCTTTTTAAGTACACCCTTTTATGTCATTCCTTTCAAGCTCATATTTCTTGGGATATGGATGTTCTTTTATATTAATATTAATTTATTTTTTATGTTCATATTATGAGAGACCCTATATCCTCTCATCAATCCATTTTGGAAGTTTTATGTGGTGCTGTTAGGCTGCCGAGTTTTCGTAAGGGATTTTTCATCTCACTTTTATTCCTGTGATATTTATGCTACATTTGCCACAATTTTATTTGAGTGGTGTATGTACTGTCCATTATTATACAATTTTTGTAGTATAATTTAATTTATGGTCATTCACAGCTTCATTGTATGACCCATCTTCCATGGGGTGTACGTTTCGAAAGTTACCCAACTCGGTAAGGGGACCATTCACCCTCCTCTTTTTAAAAGACTTCTTTTGTTATGTCTTTTAATTCACATAATATTATGTTGGGATATGTTATTTTATATCCTTATTGATGTAAATTTTATGTCCAAGTGACGAGATGCCCTTTTTATCTCTCATCAACTCATTTTCTGAATTTTTAAGTGATGTCGTTAGGGTGTCAAATTTTACCAAGGGAACTTTTTAACCCAATATCGATTTCTTTGGGTTCAACATGTAGTTTTTGAATATTTCATCTTTTGAATATTTGTGAATGAATATTTATTGTTTTACACTTAATATCATCTTAAATTGGGTGTATTTATATTTTTCACACATAATTTTGAGATTGAATTATTCTTAATTTAAGGATACCTTCTTTATAAGGGAATTCATCACATTTGACATTTCTATTGAGACTTCATTGTTGTTATGCACCAATTCAGTCTTATATGGTGTATATACTGTCCTTTGAATATTATATCATGAATACATTTATTCTCATGATATTATAATGTTCTGACAAAATGTTATTCTCCAACTATTGTATTCAAGTGTCTCTAATTTTGGGACAACCCCTTTAACCAAAATATCGCTTTAAATGTTTTAATTATTTGTTCTTATTAATATCCATGTTTTCAAAATGGTTTTAAGAATTTATTTATATGGATATTAATGGTTTAAAATTTTAAAAGCTTCAAGGTGGTATGGGACACTTTGATTCAAAATTATCTTTACTAAATGTTTTAAATGGTTTTGGAAATGGTTCCTTTTTTTAATGGATTCATTATTTCAATATAATAAAATGTTATATTGTAATGGAAGTGTGGAAATGTTATGTTTCCTTTATGCATGTTTTATGTGATACATTTATGTTATGATTCTTGGGCATTGTTATGAAAACGGGTGGTTCTGTGATAAACTAAGGGCAGGTGAGCCCGATATAGCTCTCCAATGCATTGGGTAACGCGAAGGAGTGAACCGTTAAGGTTTATCCGAAGAGATTTAGGGAATATACTATGATGGGTATTCCAAACGTAACCAAGAGGGTTACTCCCTACGTAAGAATGTTATGAATTCCTCAAGTTACCTTTATGTCTTATGATTTCTATGATTTATTCATGGTTTGATGAGGTATGTTAAAGTGCCTTTGTTTTATGGGTAAAGTATGATTTCATTATAATGTATATATGAACTCATGTTTCCTTTACTTATTTTTATAACCCTTATCGAGATTTTTATGCTCATCCCATGTTTTTAAATTTTTTTTCACAGGTCAAGGGAATGGTACAAGATGTGATGATAGTGTCAAGGATGTGTCAAGAAAGAATACATGTTCTATTTTCAATATGTTTCCATTGATGGGAAGAATGAATACTGTATTTTATATAACCACTTTGTTTAAAGGTGGAATGTAATGCAAGTTTCATGATCTAATTCTCTAAAACTCTAAACCTGAAAAGATCCTCAATGTGTAATCTTTTAATAACCCATGATTAAGTAAGGTTTAAGGTTGGGGCCTTATAGTTGGTATCAGAGGTCGGTTTAGATAACTTTAGAGGTTAGGGTATTCTTTAAGCATAAGTGGCATTACCATAATGGCTAGGATTTCAGAAAGAGTCCTAGTTTTAGATAAAGTGAGTGAGTAAGTATATCTTAGTGTTTACCTTCCTCATTTGTACATGATGGTTTTGTTGATATACTCACACTGACATTTCTGTTTTTAGTGAATGGATGGATCTAGCAGGCACCAAATATACAACAGGTCTGAAGGAAACTGTGGTGGTTCTCTGATTAAGATACTAGATAAAATGGAGGATTTAATGAGGAAACTCGTGGTTGTTCTAAACCAAATATCAAGGAGTCATGATCAACCACTTGAACCTTGGTATGTTCTGTAATTCATCATGTATGAGATGATCAATCGATGTGGAAGTTCAGGTAATAATTATAAAGGTAACCATTAGAGTTTATATGATCCTTACTTTTGAGGTAATTATGGGTTATTATATGATATGCTGGAAAATGAAAGGCATGAGATAAACTTGAGGTTAAAATATGTTATGATCATTTTTGATGATTTTATTTCTTTTTGGGGAATGATTTAAGAATTATATAGTTTTGTAAATAGGACAACACGCAGACCGTGTGACAACCCATCGTGTCGGACAAAGTTACGGGAATCGAACCCACAACCAAAGTGCAACTGGTATTTATCGCCTACCACTGGACTACGTGAAGTCCCTGGTTAGATTGAATGATTCTTTTTAGTTAGATGATTTTATGAATTAAGAGTATGTTGATTTTGGGTTATCTATGGAAATTTATTAACCTATCATGGAGGATATGTGATTAGGTTAATTACTTTTCAATACAAGACATTAAGAGAAACTGATGTTGTTTGGAGATAAATGTTATGATTTAACGTGTAAGACTATGTGAATAAATCCTTCAAATATTTGGGTTTAAATCTTAGATTGGTTTACTTTGAAGAATTTTATGGACAAATTGTTTATCGGATGGTCCTCGTTGAACTTTGGGTTTTGTTGGACAAATTTTGGAGATTAAGCATAGATTTTCTTTTTAATGGGTTATCCTTTTCTGGATTATCTGATCTTGTAATAACCTTTTTGGTTTTGGTTTTGGTTAAAGTATAAAGACATGGAAAGTATATAGTTCTCTTTTGTGGATTAGGTTATTCTCTAGAAGTTTATTATAATACTCTTAATGTGAACAAGTCTTCCTAAATACTCGTCTTTTGGAGAAAATATGAGTTTGTGTAAGGAATCTAATAAAAGTTGAAAGTCAACATGATAAGTGATTATGTTTCCTTATGAATAAATTCCTCAAAAAAAGTAACATAAAACAAAAATGTTGCCTATTAACTTTTCCTACTGGGGAATTGAATACCGTTTAACCCATCACAAGTTTTTGATTTTCTTGTGGTTAACTTTCTCCTAAACATGTTTTATATCACTCTCCATCAGAATATGACACTATGTTTTCTCCTCCATTCCATGTTTTCCTACATGGAATCCTAGTATGGGTTAACACAGGTGACCTCTGTACTTATCTTTATTTTAAAGTGATTGTTTTACCGACTCTTGTTCCGATGTGGGACTTTCAAGGATGTTTCCAAGCTCAATTTTAAAATTGTGAGGATGCAATTCCCAAAAGGGGGGAAGGATGTAACACCCCAGGTAAATAAAAAATATTTCATTTTTATATTTATCTTTATTTGTGATTAAATATTAATATAACTTTAAAGGAAACGCTATGCTCGATGGCGTACCCAACACGCAACAACGAGTTTCTTGGGAATCTTACGTTGCACTCTAATAATAAAATAATATTATTTTAAATGGTAGTTAACATGTAGACGTTTTATTGGCAGGAATGGATATAAATAACTAAAATATGAATATATATGTTTTTAAATGTTTTTACATTTATCCAATAAAAGATAAAGTCATAAAATATGGAAATAATTCAATTTTAGGCGTATATGCCCTAGTTTTCACTAAAGGTTCACTTATCGCCTCTGGATGGAGAACCATCATTAAATATAGTTTTGTTCACTCTAATACATCCTTTTGGACCAAATAATACTCTTCTTAAGAATTGGGACATCAAAATTTACTTTGTGTAAATTTTTGGTATCTTTCTGATAAAGTTCATTTTTTTAATGAATAGTGTAAAATGTTGTATTTTAATTCAAAACCTATTTTTAATCTAATTTATTTATATGATTAGATTTTATTTTGAATTGGGTTTAAAGTGAAATTAGAATATATTTTAACATTTAATCCAATAGTGGTCGTTGGAATTAATTTCAGTTTGAAATCAGACTTAAACTAGTGTCAATCTTTTGATACACATTGTTTCATAAAAACACGCTATTTGCTCTGACAGCGGGAATTAATTATTAAATTAATTAATATGAATTAAATGATATTAATTTTGTAAAATAGACACCTTTTCTGAATTTGGAATATCAAATATAGCTTAGGGTGAATTTTTGGGATTTTTCTGAAAAACTTCAATTTTTGATGAATAGTGAAACCACTAAGTGGTACTTATAAAAACTGATTTATCCATTTAAATGAAATTTTGCCATATTTGTGTTTTGAATTTCAAAAATCCAACATACATGGTTTTCATTAAGAAGTAAAATGTGGTTCAATGGGATAAAAATAATTTTTTGGTGAATAGTAACTTATTAGGTTATTAATCGCGATTAGAGGTAATTAGTGTAGTTTAAGGTAAACAAATAATGGTTTAATAGTATGAAATGAACATGAAACATGTCCTAACCTCATTTTATGTGTCATGGTCGACCAAGACAACCCATGGGTCAACTTGGGGACCTCATGAAGCCACTTTGGTTGGAAAATGACATTAATATCTTTTTATTTAAAGTTAAAGTAAAAATGAGACAAACATGAAATGTTTTACTAAAACAATTTTTACGTGAGTTTATACAAATCATATATTTGACTATAAATATTAATTGGAAAGATAAAACGATTTCATACATCATAGTATTTTTTTTATAAGTTTTAGACATTAAATAAATTAAATTGTTTATGACATCATGATGATGCAGCAATGACCTCATTATTTAACGATTTAAATAAAATGGAAAGACAACGTAATATCTAAGACCTACACATGCCCAAAACCTATTGGATGAGTGGATTTAGAACCCCTATCACCTTATCCTCAAAAAAAAAATCAATGTGGGACCTCTGAAATCCGAATACCATTTTAAAATAAAGTGGGGTTTCTTTACCTTCCAAGAGTGCCCCTCCTCTTATCTTATAAAAGGCCCCCACATCTACCTCCTTACCCACACTCCCAATGCCTTTGGATCGTCCAACCACTGCCCATTTTGTCTCTCCACTTCCCTCTCTTACTCCTTGAAGCCTCAATTTGGGCAGAAGTCTTCCCAAGGAAGCCTTTGAGCTCAAACCCAAGGGAGTTACCCGATTTTAAGGTAATGCCTTCACTTGAGTCCTTTTGTTTTATTTTGCTTCTCCAACCCCCTAAAATCATTTTATTCATTTATTTTGTAACAAATCCAGTATCATAAATATACTAGGATGTTGTTATAAGATGTATTCGAGCTACACTTTCACACACCTACATATAATGGTTAAAGAACATACTGTTTTCGTGGATGGCGAATTTCGGCCTCCCGAAATGATGATTGTTCAACATTCTTTTAACACCTTCAAAGGTTTCCATTAATATGACACTATATTTATATATGATATATAACATGTTTATGTTTTCCTTAAGATTCTGTATTTTTCATTTTGGGCATACCTTTATGGTTTCCATTATGGGTAAATGCGATATCTTCATTTAAGGAAGTGCGGACTACCGCCCCCTCAAAGGGATGTGATTCGTTAATGCCATATGTGGGACGAATAAAGGATGGATTTAAAGTAATTATATATGATGTTATACTGGAATTATAATATAACTCTATATCATTATTATCCCATTCCATAAAAATATGAAATAGAAATGAAAGTAGCGTTCATGCTTACGTACGACTTACCGTCTCCATGAACGGTGCATTTCATTTCTTATCCCCAAATGTAATGTAATATTAAAAGTACATGTATATAATGGATATATATGATGAATGATCCATCTAAATTATGAATATAATTCTGGAATTAAAATATACATAACTCTCATTTTTTTTAATTCCATTAATATGACAAAAAATGAAAGTAGCGTTCATGCGTACGTACGACCTACTGTCTCCATGAACGGTGCTTTTCGTTTTTTATCTCCAAATGATATGGAATAGTATGAAATGAATATTTACTGGATATATATGATATTGTAATCATTAATAATATTTTGGAAATTATTTACTTATAAATACTTGGGTAATCTTTTTTCAATCAAGTTCATTTTTGACTCATGTACCAAACATCGGCAAAAATGTCTGATATGAACTAACATTATTAAACAATTATTATAACATTATAATATGTGATATGAACTGAATAATAATCTCTAAAGGAGTTAATTAGGCTATTATTAATTGACCAAAGTTTATTATTCAGGAATATAATGAAACGAACAAGACAAGTTGGACTTGAGGTAAGGGATCATACTCCTCTCTTTCTTTTTGAGTACACCCTTTTATATCATTCCTTTCAAGCTCATATTTCTTGGGATTGGGATGTTCTTTAATATTACTATTAATGTAATTTTTATTTTCATATGAGAGAGACCCTATTTCCTCTCATCAATCCATTTTGGAAGTTTTATGTGGCGTTGTTAGGCTGCCGAGTTTTCATAAGGGATTTTTCATCTCACTTTTATTCCCGTGAGATTTATGCTACATTTGCCACAATTTCCTTTGAGTGGTGTATGTACTGCCCATTATTATACACTTTTTGTAGAATAATTTCATTTATGGGCATTCAAATCTTCATTGTATGACCATTCTTCCATGGGGTGTACGTTTCGAAAGTTACCCAACTCAGTAAGGGGACCTTTCACCCTCCTCTTTTTAAAAGACTTCTTTTGTTATGTCTTTTAATTCACATACTATTATGTTGGGATATGTTATTTTATATCCTTATTGATGTAAATTTTATGTCCAAGTGATGAGATTCCCTTTTTATCTCTCATGAACTCATTTTCTGAATTTTTAAGTGATGCCGTTAGGCTGTCAAATTTTACCAAGGGAACTTTTTAACCCAATTTCGATTTCTTTGGGATCAACATGTAGTTATTGAATATGTCATATTTTGAATATGTGTTAATGAACTTTTATTGTTTTACTCTTAATATCCGATTATATTGGGTGTATTTATATTTTTCACACATAATTTTGAGAATGAATTATCCTTAATTTAAGGATACCTTCTTTATAAGGGAATTCATCACATTTGAAATTTCTATTGAGACTTCATTGTTGTTATGCACCAATTCACTCTTATATGGTGTATATACTGTCCTTTGGAATATTATATCATGAATCCTTTTATTCTCATGATATTATAAAGTTCTGACTAAATGTTATTCCTCAACTATTGTATTCAAGTGTCTCTAATTTTGGTAGAACCCCTTTAACCAAAATATCGCTTTAAATGTTTTAATTATTTGTTTTTATTAATATCCATGTTTTCAAAATGGTTTTAAGGATTTATTTATATGGATATTAATGGTTTAAAATTTTAAAAGCTTCAAGGTGGTATGGGACACTTTGATTCAAAAATCTCTTTATTAAATGTTTTCAATGGTTTTGGAAATGGTTCCTTTTTTTAATGGATTCATTATTTCAATATAATAAAATGTTATATTGTGATTGAAGTGTGGAAATGTTATGTTTCCTTTATGCATGTTTTATGTGATACGTTTATTTTATGGTTCTTGGGCATTGTTATGAAAACGAGTGGTTCTGTGATAAACTAAGGGCGGGTGAGCCCGATATAGCTCTCCAATGCATTGGGTAACGTGAAGGAGTGAAACATTAAAGTTTCTCCGAAGAGATTTAGGGAATATACTATGATGGGTATTCCAAACGTAACCAAAAGGGTTACTCCCTACGTAAGAATGTTATGAATGCCTCAAGTTACCTTTATGTCTTATGATTTCTATGATTTATTCATGGTTTGATGAGGTATGTTAAAGTGCCTATGTTTTATGGGTAAAGTATGATTTAATTCTTATGTATATATGAACTCATGTTTCCTTTCCATATTTTTATAACCCTTACTGAGCTTTTTATGCTCATCCCAAGTTTTCGAAATGTTTTTCACAGGTCAAGGGAAAGGTACAAGATGTGATGATAGTGTCACGGATGCGTCAAGAAAGAATCCATGTTTTATATTCAATATGATTCGTTGATGGGAAGAATGAATACTGTCTTTTATGTAACCACTTTGTTTAAATGTAGAATGTAATGCAAGTTTCATGATCTAATTCTCTAAAACTCTAAACCTGAAAAGATTCTCAATGTGTAATCTTGTAATAACTCCAGATTAAGTAAGGTTTAAGGCTGGAGCCTTATAATAGCATCAGCTACCTTATTCCAAATTCTTGGATGGTCGAAAATAGAGAAATCATAGTCATTGATTAGCTCAAACAATCTTCTTTGGTGCATGTTGAGATCCTTCTATGTAAAAATATAATCTAGTCTCTTTTGGTCAAAATATAAAACACTATTTATACTATAGAGGTAGTGATTCCAAATATTCCTAGAAAAGATCACAACTGATAACTTCAAATAATGGTTTAGGTAGTTATACTCATGGATATTCATCTATCATTAGGTATAGGCTATCACATTATCATTCTAGATGAGTAAACAATCGTATAATTTCTTTTAAGAATTGTTTTTTATCATTAAACTATATCTACTTGTTGGTAGTGTTAGTACTGGTGTTGTTATTAGAGTCTTATTAATCTCCTTGAATCATTCCACACATTCTTATATGTAGACATACATTTCCACTTTTTATGTTAACTTGGTTATTAGGGTAGACAAATGTGTGAAATGTTTCCCAAACCAGTGATAATACCAGGTTAAGCTAAGAAAACTACATATTTCTTTAACACAAGAGACTTTATCCCATTCCCCAATTTAATTTTTCATTTATGGTCAAACAAAAGTTCCTTCACTTGTGATCAAATTCCCCTAGATTACAAATTTTTACATCAAAGAGTAACACATTTCATGTTTACTATAATTTTTCTCCTTCTTTAATGTAACTAGAAAAATCCATAGATTCTCTTCATATTACTCCTTTCTCTTAGAATAAATGAGAATATCATCGATAAACACTACCACAAAATTTATAAGGTAGTCTCTAATGACTCTATTTGTAAAATCCATGAGTATTTCTGAGAAATTAGTAAGTCCAAATGGAATTAAAATTAACTAATAGTTCCAATACATTATACAAAAAGAAGTCTTCTGAATATATTTCTTCTTCACATTTAGTTTATGATATCCAGATCGAAGATCCACCTTTGAGAATTATTGAGATCCATGTTTTTAATCACAAGTCATCAATACTTGTAAAAGTATAAATATTATTTATAGTTATTTATTGAGAACCCATTAATCAATAAAAAGTCACAGTAATCCATCATTCGTCTTGAAAAGGAGCTCTGGTGAACCCGAAGGTGATGCACTAAATAATATGAATATGTTTTCCTAATTATCTTACAACTGTTTCTTTAACTCTTCCTTTTTGATCAAGGCTAACCTGTAAAACAATTCTTAGATAGGATTTTCTCAGGGTATGATCTCTATAGTGAAATATACCTCACAATCAATGTTAATTTTAGGAAAATCCCTAAGAAATAAAATAGATTATTCACTTAATATGTGAATTTCATCTAGGATGATACCTTACTTTGAAACAATCATTTGAGAAAGGTATGATTCTACACAAGGTATAAAAAATCACACCTTTGATTGGTTTTTAAAAGGAGGTTAATGATACTCCTTCCATTTTTTGTAGAATCATTTTATGGTTCAGAATATGAATGTATATTTCCATATAGAGACAGTTGATGTGTACTCCAAATAACGAGAGCCAATAAACTCCTAGAATAGCATTAGATTCCACCAAGGGAAGCATTATAAGATTCCTTGGAAGAATCATCCCACGTACTCTAATAAGATAAGAGTCAAATATTTTTGTTTAAGGATTGAACCACTAGGTGTTTTCACAAATATATCTACTTTGAGGTATTAGGGATTTGATATAATAGCTGTTGAAAACATTTATTATATAAACGAATATAAAAAACCATAATCAAATAAATATTTCTCCATTATTGAGTGAACATGAATTATGCCTTTTACAACATTGTTTCATTCTCCACTTAAATAGTAGTGATGGAATAATCTTTCCCCCAGTCCATAAGCTTTGGTGGCTGATGACATGATTTACCCTCAAGACTTGAGGCTTAGTATATTGTCTTGAAAATTTCATTTATAGCTACAAATGAATAATTTAATCATTGGTAGTTCATTATGAGGTTACCTCCTTTCCCTAATCATCTTGGCTAGCTTTTTTATATCTCTTTGAAATTCAAGATCTTTTTGGAGTTCTCTCCCACACTTGAATCATTTTCCCACCCCTTTGTGAAAATACCTATGATGCTTCTTCCCACATTTTTTGTATGTGCATAGTTAGATCATATTAAATCTTTTTTTCATATGACACACTATCATTAAATTAAATTCTTCTATTCTTATCTCCATAACCATCACAACATTCTTCAAGCTCTATATCTACATTGAGAGCACATTAAGCCACTTCATAGTATCTCCCAGAGTCACGTATTGCAAGATCTTTTTGAATGTTTGTATTTAAACCAATAAAGAATCTATATATTTTTCAACCATTATTTGTAAAACCCCTCAACTGTTTCCTTCAAACCTTTTAATGTTTCCCTCATATGCTATAACATATTCCCCTTCCTTTTAATTCTGATCTATGAATTTCCTCCCTCTCATTATTCGAAGAGTTTGAGTAAAATACATGGTAAGATATATTTTCTTAAATTCTTCCCACTCCATAAATTTTATTTCATCCTTTAGATTGGTGTTATTTACAGACTCCCACCATTCATCAGTTTATCCATCTAAATAATAAGCCGAAATTATTACCATCTCTTTCTTAGAATAATGGATCACAGAAAATATCTTCTCCATTGAGTTAACCCACTATTTTGTGACAAGAGGATCAGAAGTTATACTAAACATTTGAGGATATTACCACATAAATGACTCAATAGTTATTTGACCCTTATTAGGTGAATACATACATTCCATATTGTGTAAGTTATTATTTATAACCTGAGATAGTTGATTAAGAATCACTATAATGTTTCTAAATCCACATTATATGGAATTGTGGATTTCATTCAGATAATCAATGCATTATAACTCACATGGGTTATTGGCATGGTTTCTCCTTTTTCTCACAATTCTCTAAAATGTAAAAGGTTTGAGAAAAATGTATGTAAATAAATCATGAAAAAATAATTTATTCTTTTACGTGATTATCTTTAAAGGCATATCTTATGGGATCCTAATGTTAATCAATTTTTTAAAACAATTATTCTTGGATGCATCCATATACATAGTATGATCCAACAATTTTTCAATAATGTTATCAAATAATAATTTAAAAATTAAATATACCATGATATAATACCGACTATAGTGATGCTACTTTTTCTTACACACCTATTGCATCATTTTAAAGATAAACATCATAATATTGTTACAAATCCCGGAAAACCTTTTAGTTTCATGCTAAAATTAGGCCCATACTTAAAATTTACATAATAAAACATAAACATTATTAAATTACTTCTTCATATTCTTCTTTTCAGCCCTAACATTCTCCATAATACATGTAATCACATGAGGATATATATCAATGAAATGTGTGAGCTAAAATCCTAAGGAGATGATAAATAAGGAAATGAATTAAAATATCATGGGTGAGAATAATAATAATCATCATAACATAATAATAGTATCATCATAAAAATCTTGATTGGAATAATTATATAAAATCATGGAATATGGTAGCCATAAAAATGAAACATCAGGTCTTAGTGGTCAATTACCCCACATTATTGTGAAAAAATATAGCATCATGTTCACGGAAAACATATGTGCATAAAAATAACACCATCATTGTAAAAAAAATCTTGCATCATGTTCATTAATATTACACATTATCACATGAGATACATCATATTACCCAATTCATTGGATCTATATATAATTCTAGGTGCACCTGTCACATCATAATGTTTACATAATCATGCATGCCACATAGAGCGTATATCAATCAAATTAATGAAGTAAACCCCAAAATAGAATGGTTTTCAAAAAGATTTAATAAATAATAAATTAATGAATAAACATTTTGGTTCCCAAATGAATAAGGGAAACCAAACATAGACATAATACATTAGCATTTTTGAGCGGACAAGAACCATTTCAAGAGGAGTAAAATTTGATATTTTGGAAATTGAAGTCACTTTGAAAAAATGTTTTTATTATAATTTTTTAAAATGGTATGTAGATTTATATCCATGAATGAAAAGGGAAATTATATTTTCAGACATAACATTCATACTATGAATGGGGGAATAAACCAATGAAAGGATTTAGGTTCAATAATCCCCTTACCCTAATTCATGATTAATTTATCCATTTTTTGAACCTCTTAAATAATAAAAATATATTAATTAATATATTAGTTAATAAGTTTTTTGTATTAATTTATACAAATATTTACCAATAATAATCATTTTATCAAATTTCATAAATTTTCTAGGAAATTTAAGCCTTTTAATATCACGTTTTTCTTAAAATGTTCCCATTTTCCCTCGATTTCGCTATTTTGTTAAATGTAGATAAACAATTTGTATAATAAATTAACGAAGAATAGAATACATATAATTTAGTATTTATATATTATATATAATTCATATTGTATACACATGTATGTGTTTATAAAAATTGTCTTTTTAATGTCTTCGTAGGTGTTTAACAAACCTTTTAGGGGATGTTGTCGAAAGATTGTGAAAGGGAAGTGTGCCATTAATATTTGTCATGAATATGATAATTACATTTGTTTAAAATCTTTAATATAATGTAATATGACACTATAATTAATTTTTTAATACATGTTTTTATAATTTTGTGGGTAAAAATAAAAAAGAGAAGAATAAAATAGGGGATACTAAATAGAGGCTTATACTCCCCTCGACGTAGATTCATTTTTAAGAGACTACAAATCCTTGGTGATTAGTGTTGGATTTCTCAAGAACATACCTATAGATTATAGTAGGATTAATATGAAATATTTATGTTGATATTTGTCTTTGGAATGGTTGGATGGAGTGCTTTTTCATGGTAAGGGAGAGGGGTTATTTATACTTGAGGAGAGGGGGATTTTAAAAAGAAAATATTGAGTGAAATAATATATCAATGGTACAACATGTAATTGTGATTTTTTGAAAATATAAATCACATAATAATATAATATAATGATTTTAAACTTTAAATACCCTTTATAACTGTAATTAATTAATTTATTAAAAAGGAAAGTGGAAATAAAAGGAAATTTATATTTGAAGGAGTTACTTTTGACTTCAGGTATTTTAAAGTTATTTTTCAGGTTTGGAAATAGTGTTTATTTTATTGTAATGAACAATTTATGAAATTAAATATAACATGTACTAAAATAATAATATATAATGTATTATTTCATTATTACGTCATGAATAATATATTTTGAGATACATCAGTTTTGTGAAAACTGTATTTCTACTAATCATCTAATTTTTTTAGTATTTTATAAAATTAAAAAAAATAACCCTTGGAGAATTTTTATGTTCTGATTTAAAAAATGATATATATTTTATTAAGATAAATTTCTAAAATATGTAATAATTATTTTTAATATAAAAATAATGATTCTTATAAAATAATTTAAAATACATTTTATAAAAAACATTATTATTTATTGAGTTTTTAGTCATGTTATTTATTTTATTTGGAATTATAAAAAAATTATTTTCATAAATTAATCATGATAAATATTATTCATATCAAAATTTATAATATTTATGTTAAATTACTATTCCAACACCCACGTTACTACTCCCAATGGCCAGGTTACAATTCCCAACAATTAGAGTACTATAACATCAGCTACATTACTATTAAAATGGTCTCATTACTCTTCCAAAGGTCACATTAACTCTTATATATACTACTATATTATTTCACTCAATATTCATCTCAATTCTACTGGAGGTTCGATGTTTTTTTCTATATTGTTTCCTGGTTTAGTTATATTCTATTTCTTCTCTATAGTTTTTGTAGTAAGGGTGATGATTATAGTAGATTGGTGTGATTATTATATCCCAATTTTTGCTTTTCATTTTTATATTTTCTCCTCTTGTAATTTTTTGGAATTTTAATTCATTTCACTACTGACTAATGTAAGATTTTTCATTAATGATATAATTTCCTATTAATTTATGTGTGTGTATAATAGTATTTGGTATATTATAACAAACAATTATTCAAAGATAATATTTTTAATAAAATCATCTGTTCATTAAAAAAATAATTCACCAACAGATAGTAATTTAAATATTATGGTAAAGTACATTGTGCACATAAAACCCATTTTTAGATAAATGTATATTTAAGGACAAAATTGATATTTTACTAAAATATAGTATAATGAGAATTAATATGTATTAAATTAAATTATTTATAATTATATGAAAAATATTAAATTTTATTATAAAACTAATGACGAGAATTTACTAAAAAATTAAAATAAATTCTATCTTTTAAAATATATTTTATATTTTCACTATTCATTGAAAAATTAATATTTTCATAAAAATAAAAATATTTCATGATAACATAATTTTGATATAATGATTAAAATAATGATATCATTTTTTATAATACACATTCTAAAATTGGATGAATTTTTTACAATATCCACACACAAAAATCATTAAAACAATTTGAAGAAAACATAACTTTGAAGCATCAATTAACATCATTGAAAATTGACTAATTATTTATTATAAATTTGTCAATATATTTTCAATAATTAAAATTATTATACATAACATTCAAAATTTATAATTATTTGATTCATATATTATATGATAATGAATATTATATCATGTTTTATTTTCAGTTGATATTTCATATAAACCAATGATATCAAATAATTTATACTTTTTTGAAATTTATATATGTATATAATATGAAGGCGTTACACTATTTAATTAATATAAAACAAAATTTCATGATGTGTGGAAGGATTATTTTGAAGAAATTTTTGTTATTATAGTTATTTAACCCTGTATATTGTGGATTTCTTATTTTTGTAAATTTTTTCAATTTATTTTCTATAAAAGTGAGGGAAAATTCTGGTGTTTTCTTATTCATGAAGGTGTAGACCATTTTCTAATGTTATTATAATTGAACAATTAGTTATGGGCCTTTATGGGGTGCCCTATGATATATTTAATTAGTGAGGACGTTTCTAGAGTGATATGTTCAATGGGGGTGGATGCAGTTGAATCTATAGAAACTAGGATTTTAGTTCACAAATGTTACATCTTTTTAAATAAATATATAATGAATTTCATAGATATGTTCCCAAGGATGATAATGGTTTAGTGTGTTTGGACAATGGATAAACAAAATTCTAATTTCACGAATGATCATCAAAATAATTCATTATGGTCTTACCATTTAGTACACTTCATAGACATACCCTATATATACATTTCGTTATAACCTATGGAAATCGAACATAAAAAAGGTGAGATGAAATTATCATCAAGGGTAAACATGGGAGACAACAATCGATAACCATAATAAGATATAATGGTTGAGTGTTTGATGATGGATAAATTTCTTCTTATAACTAGGAATAGGTTGTTCTTATTGAACGTTTTTCCTTTCAGGAAGGTAGAAAGGGAAAAAAGACACTCATGATTCTGAGGGATTTTTCGCCCCACAAAAGAATAAGAAGAAGAAACAGAAAACTACACATACCTTCCTAAAACTATTTTGACATTACCAGTAGGGAAAGGGGGAGTTTTCTATGGATCTATGAACCAATGTTTCAAGGGAACCTTAACATAAAAGGGTATCTTATACTCCATCCCCTGAGATGATGGTGCATTACTGGGAGTTCATAAGGGAGACATTGTGAGATACATGGTTCTTAATTCTATGATGATATTAGAATTTTTTTTAAGGATAAAAAAGAATATATCAATAGGAAAAAACATGGGTATTATTCCTTCAATGTGAAGGAGTGGGGAATAATAGATAAGAGGAGAAATCTAGAGAATCATAATATTGAACATATGGTGTGGTATACATCACAACTTGATGTCTTATTTATTTAATTTGTCCCTATATTTGATATGGATTCATTTTTTAAATTTTACTAGTTTTATTACATGAAATATTAAGGGTTTTGTCTCATCCCACCCAATAACTAATATCAGATATATAACAAGAAAGTATAGGGATGGCATGGCGAGGAATCCTTTCCAATGAGGTATGGTTTTATTTTGGTTTTCTATTTTTCATTGGTGGAAATATTTCTTTTGTGGTGAAAGGTTTTATTATTTTCCCCAAATATTTCATTCCTAGAAAATTAAATAAAAATTTACATTGTTCAACATACAAGGATCATACCAAATATATCAATAATCATACACCCGAGTTATGGAATAAACCATTATCATTTCAAATAGATGCGTCAAAGAAGTGATAAATCCTCAAAAATCAATCTTGAAGCATATGTACATATCATAAAATTATGTACCCTTCATAAGTATAGAATCCATTTCGTATGTCAAGTTCAACTACTGAGACCATAAAATCATTCTATATTAGTAATTCTTACATATTTCCCATAAAATAACTAATCATTAATCATCACACATTTTCTATAGTGTATAAATAACATTGATTTTTTCCCACAATGGATCACACACATAATCCTATCTCCAATAGTGTATCAAGAATAGCTTGTTTCCCATAGTGGATAAAGGAGATCATCCAATTTTTCATAACCGTCTCATGAGATATATATATTTACCCACGGAATTGGAGGGATATATAGGTCCCACATTTCACATAATCTATGCATTTATATATAAAAATATTATAAAATTTTTTCATATCATAACCCATAGATAAGAAATAGTTTATATAAATATATCATCGTAGTAAATAATATGGGAAATAAATGCGTTTCCAATAATCCTTTCATCATGATAAAAAAATTAAAATATCCTAAGAAATAATAATTATTATACTATTGGATCAAATACCAAGTAAAAAATTATCAATAAAAAAGGTTATTGCCCTTGATGAATAAATATTGTATAAAGCATTCATTAAAACATTGTTGAGGTAAATCTCAATTTCATTTTGTAATAAATTATTTAAAACATAGATATTTATCAAATACATAAGAAATGGTTTTTTTTAAAATAACCATAAAAACATTTAATGTAATATTAAAATAATTGAGTGGCTAGAATGATGGAAAATTATTTTTAGGCTGAACACATTAAAACAAATACATCTTTCATATTTTTTTGTACAAAGTCAAAACCACCATATTTAAATAACAGCAAGAAGAATCATTTTATACCATTGGGTAAAAATTCAAACATGTTGAAAAATGTATTTAAAAAATAATTAAATAATAGTAAAAACTTCCTTTAAAACATATTTATAAAACATGGACATGGAATAAAAAGATTTTAACCAAAGTGAAGAACAAAGACTTGTTAATTAAAAAACCCATTCTTGTGAACTTAGTTTTTAAATAGATGAAAATGAAATGAAAATTTGTATTATACATAAATAGATATATGAGTATAAATTAATTGAGTTTCATGATAGTTAGACTATAACATTTGGTCATTGAATACAATATCCTAAACAATCCTTATAAACCTTTATAATGCAACATAAAACTTTTACCACCTAGGAAACATTTTTTAATGATCCTAATGAAATAGATATCCAATTATGGATATTTAAATAACTATAATTTTCCTATGAATCATCATAAAAGGAATTCATGGTTAGCATATATATCACATAAAAAACAAGCAGCGATTATGTCATGTGTCCCATAGAAACAAATGTGAGATGAAAATCCCTTACATGCTATGTTAACATTTGACTTCTAAGAACCATAGAAGAATAAAATTAAATGAAAAATTAAATATGATTATAATTTTTTAATTTATAATATATAATTTTAAATGTTCTTTATATACACTTCATAAAATAAGATAGCTTCATAACATAACATATTCCCGAAAAAAACAATTTGAGACAAAAATCCATTACCTCAAGTTTTGAATATCTTCATACACATTCAGAACTACAACATAAAAAAATATATTTTTATTATATATGTATTAAAAAATCATATTCATATATATAATACTATATAATATTTAATTATAGACTTTAATTTCATGTTTTTTAAAAGAATCCTGGTAAAATTACGTTTTGTGTAATAACTGCATCTTTATTCTTGTATATCTTTTACTTCAATTTTTTGAACCTTTATAATTTCCATGGAATCATCATATCAAAATTTTTAACCATGATAAAAATATTTTAAATATTAATTATATATTTATTTATTATAATACACAATATTTATAGATAGTTAATGAATTACATAGTTAATAGAGATGGTATATCGTATGTACTAATGAGTGCCTTTTCTATTTTCTCGATGGGTGGAATGAAAGAAAGGTAAATATTAATTCAAAATTAAATAATTATATTTATTTAATATATACATATTAAATACTTACTTACTACTAACTATTTTAATATAAAATAAATATGTATCAATTCACTTCATGGAGTTGGTAGTCCATATATACGCATAAGCGATGTTTTATAATGAATTTTATGGTATAAAGGAAGATGTGATATTATAATTATAAATGAATAATTATTTCATATATATCATATAAATATGTTAAATTCATCATTAAATCCATCTATGGGTGGCATTGATGGAAAATTAATTACATCAGTTCGCATGGCGGTAGTCCTCTACACACGTTAACGATGGTTTCATTTCCAATTTTATGGAAGAGGAGAAAGAGCTGGGTTATTAAATTAAAGTAATAAAATATCATAATAACTTATATACTGATGTTATTATATCATTATATTTAATGAATATTTTAAGGAAGTGGAATAAGGGATAAAGATTTATCGTCTAAGAATGATACAACTTCTTCAAACAACATGAATAGGTTTTCACCAGATGAATTCATGGGAGGGAATAATAATAAAAATTATCCAAATAGAATTTGTTTAGTAAATTGATGATGATATTTGGGAATATATTGATCCAACAAAAATGAATTTTTCATTGTGAAGAGAAGATGAGATGAGATTCCATTTTATAAGCGGGGGAGCAGACATAGTTGAAATTTTTAAAAAGGGAAAGGTATACCAACATTTTAAAAATATAAAAAGGATCCAACATGGAGAATCATTGAGTGTTATATGATATAATGTCCAAATATGTCAAAATAGTAGGAATAGATCATGCTTTTACTTGATTTTATCAATTATCCTTTTATTTTAACCTCCCGGAAAAAACAGTTAAACCCTAACCACGATAGTTATTGTTTAATATTTTACTATTCATTAGGAAAAAAAAGTTCATTTTATTATAATATATTGATTATTTTTATTTTAAAAATTAATCCATTTTTAAAAATTCAGTCCTCATAAGTGACAATATTTAATTTAATATTAATATTGCAGACGTGTTGAAAACTAGTTTATCTAAAGAAAACATTTTCATAAGTGTACATGTTTTAAATATAAAAAAAATATTAAATTTTTTTAAATGAATTAAATGGGATTATTAAATATTTAATATTAATAATTTTAACTTCAAAACCATGATAAAATCGAATGGATCTTGTAAATGATTTAAATAAAAAAGTACTTTTTTTCTTAAAAATATTGTTTTTACTATTCATTGAAAAACTAATGTTATAAGAAAATTCCTAAAAATTAACTCAAAGATAATATAAACATATAGATTTCAAAAATAATTTATTTTCAAATATATTTTCTATAAGTGAAAATATTATTTTTACAAATTTTTTCACAACAAGAAATAATTTTTTTTTTAAAATGTATTTTCTGAGCATATTTGGACTTTACTAAAAATAAAGTATATTTTTTATAAACATGATTCATTTATATAAAACCATTATAGAATATTTTAAAAATGTGAATATTCATACTCATATAACCATATTTAATGGATATTTTAAAAACATTAGGTTTAAATAATAATATTAATAGTATATCATGTTTTGTTAAAACTTTGTTTTATTTTTAACATAAGCCATCAAATTAAATAAAATTATTTGAGAAAAAAATATTTCACAGGAACATGGGGTGTTATATTATAACAACCTTAATATAAATTTATACCATAAAATTCATTTCTCTAATAAAAAAAATATGGATACTTATAACTCATCGTATCATTAGGTTTCTATATAGCTTCCTAAAATTTGTTTATTTCACCACAAAACATTGACTAGGTATGTGGTATTATTTTATTAAACATTCTCACTATGATATATAATCTACATAGTTTTCTCTTTATATTAAAGGTCATTATCTTATATTATGACATATTAGATCAATATATGTGAAAGATCAGTTATGTACTTTCTCTAGAGAGATACATAGAACACATCATGGACTTTAGAATTGTTTTATGGAAGTACCAAGTAGTAATCAATTGTAACTACTTAATATATAATTTAAAAAGTCCCAATATTACTAATGCATAACATTAGCTTCCATTAGAATATCATAACCTTCTTCTAGAGTGAATTTTTTTAAAAACCCTTCTCACCGAATTCATATTTTAGATCACATTGATGATTATTAACATTAAATTTCTATCAAATTTTGGATTCCCATATATGTTTCTAAATGGATCTAAAATTTTATACCATTCCCTACATTTAATATTGTCCTAATATAATTCCCTCAGTTACTTCATCCCAAAAAATTTTAGTTATAAACATCATTTAATAATGGAATCATAAGGTTCCATATGAATATATGATTGAACGTTGTTGTTCTACGAAAACATAACCAAAGGAAGGAGTTGATCCCAATAGCCATATAAATACATATAACAATATCTCACCATATCCTCTAAGGTTTTAATAGTTCTATCATAATAAAAAAGTTTATAAGAATTATACATTGTACTGAAACTAAATTTAATATCATGTTCTTAAATGAGACTTAACTAAAACATTTAGTTGGACCTCAGATCCTGATCAGGAAAAATAGAATGTGGTACATCATAAAATTTGACTACTATTTTAATGTATTTAAAATAAATGTGTCAAGATATAAATCTTCTATTATAGTAGTTTGTGTGGAGAATTTTTCAAGTGATCAACTACATCCAATATAGAATTATATCCTTTAGTTGTTTTGGGGAGTTCGATTTCAATATTAATGTTGTTGGTTTACCAAAACCATTCTAGTATGGGTAACAGTTGTAACATCCCCTTATAATTTTTTCTCTCTACGAAAAATTTCTATCATACCATGAAAGAAAAAAAACCATAACATATCTCAGTTCAATCCATCCCAAATAAAATAATCTTTTAAAACTCTATACATATAGGTACTTTCAGTATTAATAACAATTAACTTCCTTTAACCGATCAATAATTAAATTAGGTATATATGGAACACATACATGGTTACGAAACATTATCATTCCATAATAATCAAGTATAAATTTAGTAACATTTATTCTGCATCTCTAAATCATCAATATGTTCCTCTTTTATCATTACTAAGATATATAGTTGAAAACTCATTTGAGAAAATAAAAATTACCCATTCCTTCAACATTTATAGATTAATCATTTGAAAATATTGAAATATTGCATCATGTATGATCCTAATTATGGATATGCAATAATGAAAATTTTGAATTAATGCACATGCCACCTTGATCACCTTCCAAGGGAGGTAATGTTTTGAGTAGTCATAATTTTAATCCACTATAACTAACTTTTTTTATGTATATTCAAGTACATCCACGTTAATATATTCATTAAAAATTTATAATCAGTATATATATCAAACAAATAGCCATATAGATAAATCACCCATATTATTAATTCTAACACCATCATAGATATCTCCGAATCATGACTTCGGTAATTTTTCTCATAGATATTCAATTTTAAATCGGCATAAGATATCACCATGTCATTTTCATGATAAAACATCCCAATTGCTTTTGTGATGATTCACTATAGATTAAAACCCCTTCTCTAATATAAGGTAATGTAACCATATGTAACATGGAAAAATTTATATTTAGTTCTATGAAATTTTTTCACATTCTTCTGTCAAAAATAATTTTATCTCACTTCCTAGATTTCATAGAGGTTGTATTGGACATGCATGAGAAATTTTCCAAAAATAATCTTTAATATCCATAGAAACCAACAAAAATATGGATATTTTTCACTACCGTTGGTCTATGAAAATTCTCAATAGACTCCATAATTGATGGATCAACCGATATACCCTCCCTTGAGATTATATGACCGAAGAAAGAAACATTTTATAGGAAATATTCATCCTTTTTAATTTTTTTATATAATTTTTCCTTCATTTCTGCCTACAAATAAATTATCTAGTGATCTTCGTGCTCTTAATTTCTCCGTAAATATATAATAATATCATCTATAAATACTATAAAAATGATTAAGTTAATATATAAAGACTCTATTCATTAAATATATAATGATATCAATAGAATTATTAAGACCAAATAGAATCACTATATATTAATATTGTCATTAACCTATATGTAATTATGTCTTGGGTATATCCTCATTATTCATTATAAATTAATGATATATAGAACAAAGGTTAGTCATATAAATTTATTGAGATCCATGTAGTTGACCAAAAAAATCATCAATATGAGGTAGAGGACACTTGGTCTTGATTCTGAAATATTTCTGTTCTTGATAAAAAATTATTAGTTTTATCAATCCATTTGTCATATTAGAAAAATAAAAAGTTCAACCAAAGGTGACAGACATGGTCGAATAAATTCATTATCAGTGTTTTCTATGATTTGAACCGAAAGTATTGTAACTCAATTGGGTCCATTCTACCTGGGTTTTTTGATATAGTTGTAGCACCATGTATGAGTTCTATAAAATTATCCTTAATAATTTGAGGGAGACTTGTAAAATGTTTTGAAAAGAAAACAAAAGACTCTGGCTACCATTGATGTTGTGTTTCTACCCAACCATCTTAGATAAACACCCCTTGTGAATAGGAATCATTAAATATACAATGTATTTCATCTCCATTGTGTGTTAATATCTATAACCACAATAATTGAAGATAATATGTTGGTATGGAATATAAAATACGACCTCTATTACTCAAGAATATATTCTTACTTTTTATAGAGGAAACAAATCCATTACAAAGACAACATCAAATTCAACCATAGAGAGAATAAAAATATTTTCTGGAAGCACATTCCCATAAGCATCAACTAGGTAAAAATCATATACATGAGATGTGATCATAATTCCATTATGGATTTTATATAATAATACAACATCTTATCATTGGTGTGGTATTTTATTACCCTATGAAAATTCATCACATATAAAATACGTGGTTCGTTCCGGATTAAAATAACACATTAGAATTCCTTGATTAGATGGATTGTATAGATATCATCATGAAGTTATCATACCCCTCATTGGTAATAGTGAATTAAATAGATTTTCATTTATCTATAGTCATAATAGGTTCTCTATATTGTTCATTTTCATTGAACTTTATATTTCGCGAATGGTTAGCACAATTACTACAATATTATATATGATGTATTGATGAATGGGTGGTTCATTAGTGGGATTATTTTTCTCATGCAGTTGTTTAATAGGCCCATTAATTTCCTTTTAACATTATCAGTCTTTAGGACCCTCCCCCACCCCTTAAACATTTAAATATCCTCTTTATTCCTTTAGTTAATTTGACATCATATTTTTTGACATATTAGTTTCACGTAGATGGATGTAATTTTCTTCCACCATGTGATTTATACATGTGTTCATGAGACTCGATCTTTGTTTTCATATCAAAACCACGGGAATGGTGGGGTTATCTCATATCCATTTATACCTTTAGTGTGCATCAAAAGAAATTCATAATAGATAAAATAATATCTTATAGATAATTCCTCTCAGAGAATTCATTTTAATCCACCAAAAAATTGATCAACCATACTATTAGGTTAGAAGAAAATATTAGAGGTGTACCTCACATTACTTGTAAAATGATCTGCATAGGTACCAATAGATTCATCATATTTTTTCTTTAATCTCATGAAATTAATTATATATTTTTTATAATGAGTATAGGGGAATTACTTATTGAAAACAAATCTCTTATACTCATACCAATCCATTGAGTTTACTTCTTCATATTACTTCATTTTATTGAAAAGAGTATACTATTGATTAGATTCTCCTTCAGAAAAAGAGAAATACAAATGATTTTTTATGCTCCAAATACTATATAATTGAAAATATTTTTTAGTGGTACTAATACAATTTTCATCAACTATTAGATCAGAAAATCTACAGAAAAAGGTGGATGTTAGCACATGAAAGACTAAACAAAAAGGTTTTCTCTTTATTTATCATTTGAAATATAAGAATAATTCATATCTTCAGAATTTTATGCCAACATAGTTATATGAATTTTCATTCTAGATACTAATAAATTTTTTTTCTCATGTGGAAAGTAATTTAATTTTCTTTCACATTCGTTATTATCATAGTTCATTTGAGTTCCATATATTAACTGAAACTAAAACACATTGTGTAAAAAAATTATTCATTGGGGAGACCACAAAATCATGAAAAAATATTTATAGGATTTGTAACCAAAGACTCTTTGATTAAAATATATGATGCCTTAGGACTTACCTAAGAGATTAATAATAATTATATATTAATTTCATTAATTATTGTTCATAATGTTTTTTTTAAATTCTAAAACATATCCTAAGGGAGTGTCAAACCAAAGGTGTATCAATGGTATTTTTTATGCACTGGGTGATTATCGACTCAAATACCAATTCACCCATTTTAGAGCGATTACCCCTATATAAAAATATTCAAGAGATAATTCTACATATAGTACACAGAAATGGATATAATTTATTGTAAACCACTCACTCTATCCTTTACCAATGTTCTATAAATTTCGTTTATAAATACACTTATACTTAGAATTGTTCCAATGGTTGTCAGTATTGTTTTTCTATCCTAATTCCAATGGAAATGTAAACCTTTACTATGTAATAAACTATAGGGACCTAACCATTTCATATATAAATATTTTATATATTTAGATGAATATTAAATATTGTTCATGAATGAATTTCTCGGATAATAAATTTTTGTTTCCTTTGAAGACTAGATACACGATATCCAAATTTCATGAACGATATTCAATATCTATATTAAATATATACCCATTTAGTACACATCATAGTCAAACCGTACTTAAACATTTATATAAAACATGGGTAGGGGAAGATAATAAAAATTGTGATGATATGAAAAGTAAGGGAAAACATGGGAGATATCAATCAATGATCAGATTAAACAAAAAATAAGCATAAGGGTATGAGATCTTGAACATAACCTACAATGTTCATACCCAATCTGCCAGTGATCATAAACTTGATCTGTAGAATAAATTATTATCAATTCAAAAAAATTCTTTCTAAAAGAATATATCATCATAAATCAATCATTAACTATACATTATGTTATATAATTTTGGAACCATCAATAGTATAGAAGCCGTTTCATATGTCAATGTTAACTACCGAGACCATCAAATAATACTGGATAAGGAATATGAAATTTTTTCACATAATATAATGAATCATGATTAATTACATGTTTCCCATATTTGATAAATAACATTGACATTTTTCTAATAGTGGATCATGAACAACAACTTTTTTCCCATAACAGATCAAGCACATCATCTTTTTTTTCATAGTAAATCAAGCACATCACCTTTCTTCCCATAATTTTATCATGAGATATTAATCCTTAACAAATGATTTATAGGGACATATAGGTCCCACCTCTAACATAATACATACATTTGAGTTCCATAATATCATGAAACATTAATAATATCATAACTTGTGTAAAGGAAATGGGTTTTATTAACATTTTATCGTAGTATAACCAGTATGAAATGATTATGATTCATAATAATCTATTCATGATAAACATAATCATAAAAAAATAAAATAAATAATAAAGATGGAACCATAGGTTTCTATCCATAGAAAAAAAATGTATCACAAAATTTATTTTTCATTGATAAATCGAAATTCCATGAAAGGATTTGGGAAACATTCTTGAAGAAAATATCACTATCATATTTAAATCACGTCATTAAAATATAAAAATGTACCAAATATTAGACAGAAATGTTTCATTGAAAATAACCAGGAAAAATTGTAAATTAATCTTCAAATAGTTGAGTTTTCATGATTGTGGAAAACTTTGGTCATGGAATACATGTTAATCAGTGATTCCTTTCACATTTTTTATAAAAAGCAAAAGCTGCCTCATTTGAAAGATGAAAAGAGGATTAATGAAACCCATTTATAAAAAAAATTAAAACATGGATATAAATTTCATCAAAACATAATTTTATAATATTAAAAACATTCCTTATTTCTTTTTTATAAATATTGGCTCTTAAGATAAAATTATTTTTAACTAAAGAGATAAAATAATGTATTTTTTCTATTAACTTTTTTGGTTATTTTTAGTTTTTAAGTAGTGGAAATGAATTGGAATCATGTATTATATAGAAATAAATATTATAAAATAATGTAAATGATATTTCTAAGAGGTAGACCATAATGTTTCATTATGATAAACTTAAAAAAAACAATCCTACTAAAAAATTACATTATAACACAAAACAATTAACACTTTGATAGATTTTTATTCATAAGTAGCATAAAGAAAAGAAATATAGATGGATATTTAATTCCCCTTAATTTTAAAAATAATTATCATAAAATACATTAATTGGGTCATATATACACCACATAAAAGAAACAATTATTGAATATGGAATGTGTCTCACAAAAATAAAAGTTAGATGAAAACCCCTTACATGATTTGGTAACATTTTCAATGTAAGGAATGTGAAAAAATAAATGAAAATAACACATTAAATATCATGATTTAAAATATATTTAGTATATATCATTTCAAATAGTCTATATATTCTCTACAAAAAAGAAAATAGCTGTGTAACATAACATATATCACACAAAGGGAAATTTGAGACAAAAATATCGTACCTCAATTCTCAACATTATTTGTCAAAATTTGTAAATACTGTATAATTAATATAGTTTTATTATAAATCTATTTTATAACTCTGATCAAATATATAATACTATATAATTTTTATTTATGAACTTAGGTTACATATTAATTAAAAATTATTTGTTAAAATTGTGTTTTGGTTAATAACTTCTTTATTTTTCCTGTATGTTTTCGCTTTAATATTTTTGGTCCATTTACTTTGATCTTGGTTTCATAATCCATTGAATTTTATGAATTATATAAATATCATTTATATTAACTATTTTTTTTTTATTTTAATCTAAAAAATAGTTATATTAAAAGAATTACACCGATCCTGGAGATGGTATGTCCTTCATACGCTTGAATGTTGTTTCTACTTTCTCAATGGATAGAATGAAAGAAATATAAATATCAATTTCACAATAAATAATAAATAATATATCATGTATGTCATATATATTTATTAATTATACACATATTAGTATCCATTTCAATGTAAAATTAAAAACATATCACATTGCTTCATGGAGGCGGTAGTCCACAAGTATGCAGGAGTGATGTATTCATTTTCCAACAAATTTGAAGGAAAAAAGTTATATGTAATTTTATTATTGTAGAATTATTATTATTTAATAAATATAATATAAATAAGTTAAATGAATTATTATATCTCTCAATGAAAGGTGGTGAAGATAAAAAATTACATCTATTCGTGAGGTGTAGTCCATCATACATACGATCAATGGTTTCAATTCCTACTATAAGGAAGAGTAAATGGATTAGTGTTACCCCATTTTAAAAAATAAAATATATGTATATAAGAGAAAATTATGACACATTAACAGTATATTTGGATAATATTTGAAGGTTTTGATAAAATAAATGAAACATAAATGATAGGTTAATAACAATACCACTTATTCAGACAACCTTATTAGGTTTTCACCAAAATCCTTCATAGTGGGGATTAAAAGTAAAAATAATACTTATAATAAGTGTGAAGTTATGTGGAAGAAATTTTTTCTATTATTTCATGATCCAAAATCATTTATAAGTGTTGATAGGATAAGATATTGGGAGTCATTTTTTATGTTGGACAATGAACAAACATGGGATTTTTTAAATAAAAATGGTATACCCACATTTTATACAAGAAAAATTGACTAAAATAAATTATTATATAACTTCCTATAATTTTATTTTTAAATATTTCCACTAAATATAAATTAGAAATTTTTTTACGAGATTTCAACACTTTACCCCTTAGTTTATCTTTCTGGTAAACCCGTTTTAACATTAAAAATGGAAATTTATTTTTATTATTTTTACTATTCATTATGACAAGAAAATAATTAGAACATATTATATAATATTAAATATTCCAAATCAAAATATTGAATTCATTTTCATAAATTAAATTAACATGAGTTGTATTAATTATCTATAAATTAATCCTACAGATGTGATGAAAAACTAGTTTTGCAATGAAAAAATTTTATACGTGTAGAAATTGTTAATATAAAAATCAATAGGAAATTTATTCAAATGATCTAAATTTTATAAAAAAATATATTATAGAATATATTTTGTTTTTTGAAACCATCATAAAATATTATGTTCACTGTAAGTGATTTAATGTAAAATATAGTTTTATATAAAAATGTGTATTTTTTATTATTCATCGAAAACATTATCTTTTCAGAAAATTTTAAAAAATTCACTCAAACCTAGTTTAGAAATATATTTTCCAAAAATGATGTTTATTTGGTGAAAAAAATTTCTTAAAAGTGTACAACAATATTTATTTATTTATTCCCAAAAATGATTAAAAATATTTCTAATAAAAATGTATTTTTGAAGAAAATAAAGGATTTACTTAAAGTTTATTACTTTTTTACCAATATGTTATCTTTGTATAAAAAATTTATAATTAATTTTAAAAATGTGTTTATTTTTATTCATAAATCCATTTTTAGCTACTAGGTTATAATTTTCATGTTAAATTAATAACATTAATTAAAAATCATGGTTTGATAAAACTCGATGTTTCATGAAACAGAAGTTATCAAATAAATTTATGTTGTTTGATAAAAAACATTTCATTAAAACTCATGGTGTTTGTAACACCCCAATATTCAATAGTAAAATATTTTCGTTAATTTAATTCAATAGCTCAGCACTATGTTCGAGCACACCAAGACTTACAAACTTGTTGTTAAAGAAGTAGTTATGAATATTATTTACTGAATTTTGAATTTTATAAACTAATTATACTTTTTAAATCCATATTGTGTGTTTATTATACATAAAATAAGAACAAATTCAGTTTTTCAGCTAAAAGATGTACTTTTCAAAAATGCAATTTTTCCGCCTTTTAATGGTGGACCCTTTCTAAATATAATATTTTACACTTATATATATTATATAAATTGAAATTAAATTCTTCTTTAGAATTGTGATATAGAAATTAATTTTGGATATATTTTTTATAATTTTCTGATAACTTTCATATTTTGATGAATAGTAAAAAAATAAAAAATTACAATTAAAATAACCTTTTTAATCGAAATAATTTATAGTGTTAAATTATAAATTTGAATGGATTTCAAGTATCATTATATTATAATTTTTCTTTTCATATAATTTTTACAATTGGATGTAATTTCACAATTAAACTGGACATAAACAAGGGTCAATATTTTGGTAGTTATTATTTTTTTAAAACCGGCTTTTTGGTTTTGACAAGTGGAATTAATTTTAAATTTATTAAAGAAATATCTATGTTTTGAATTTGAAAAAAAATGTACTTCATTTTTTAATTAGGAATATCATAATTAACTTAGGGTGAATTATTTTTATTTTTCGGATATCTTAAATTTTTTATGAATAGTGAAAAACACTATGTTATTGTTTAAAACTGACGTATTATTTAGATAATTATTAAATTTATTTAAATTATTTTAAGTCAAACTAGATATAAAAAAACTATACATGTTCAATATAATTCATTGGATTAATTTATAATAATATTATATATATATAATTTTATTTAACTTTTTACCGTCATTTACCCACCTTTTTGGAACATTTGCAAATTTGCATAAAATATAATATTACCACATCCGTGAATTGAATTTTGAAAATCCAAGAGACAAGTTTGATATCAGTATGTAAAATGTGATTCAATAATATGAGAGTAATTTTTTGTTGAATAGAATATTTTGACTTTTATTTACCACGGTCCAAATAAATAAGATAATTAAGGGTAAAAATGATATTATAATTACAAAAACACATGCCCTAATTATATTTTATAAGTTTAATTCAACCAAAAACAAACATAGAAATAAAATATTATCCTTTATGTCCACTTATATCATATTAGTACATTTATTATTATTTAAGTTAAAGAAGAGTTAAAAGTGTTAAATTCATGTTTTCATAAATAAAACATTTTTCATATAGGGTTATACATAAGACAAATTCAACTATAAAAATTCATTAGAAACCTATAAATATTTCTTACATAATTTTATTTTATTTATAATTTTTAGACCTTATATAATTAACTTTATTTTTTACATAATGATGATGCAGTAATTACCTTATTAATGAAAGATTAAAATAATTGACATTATAAATAACCAAATAAATGTAATTTTAGAATTTTGATGAGTTTAACTAATTTTATTGGTTAATATAACATGTTAGGGTGGATGAAATCAATTTTTTTCGATGTAATATTTCTTGTATAATATAATCAAAAAAACAAATACCAAATAGTGTCAAAATGGACATAAAATAGTTGTTAAAACAAATACAATATTATTGGTTGTTATAATATTCATAAAATATAATGATAGACCAAATATCTTAAATAATATTATATATGATATTAATGAACCACATTATGTTCTATTAGATGTCAATGTATGTTTATTAACCATATAGCGTAATAATACAAGAAGACATAGTAAAAGTAAATTATTTAACTCAGAGATAAATCTTAAAGACAAGGTTAAAATGGTGACCTAAACAGGTATAAAACCTATTGTATGATAGTATTTCGACTCATCCCTACCATATCTTAGATATAAATTAATTTATATCCTTTATAAACTGAAAATAAATTTATTATAAAATAATATTTCTATCTTTTTCTATGGTGCCCCTAACCTCTCTTGTAAAAGGAAACTTCTCATTCTCTTATTTTCACACCTCCAAAGCCATTTGGCTTAGCCAAAACCTTCCCAAATATCCTCCACAAATTCATCACATCATCCTAGAGGCCTTATTTTGATCATAAATACAACCTATGGAGCCTTTTTGATCATCTCAAAAGGAAACACCCGGAGAAGAGGTAATAAATTCACCACACTCTTTAATGTTCTTTTCATCTTCCACTTCCCATTTCATTGTTATTTACATAAAAACAATAACTGCAACAAATTCTACATATTGTGATGTTATTATAAATATTGTACAACCAAATATATTATTCTATCAATAAAATAAATGACAATGTCACCATACGTGTGTGTGTACGTCATACCGTCTCCACGTCATGGTGTAGTTTGTTATTCAATCACATCATTATTTGGATGGGTATAACAATGAGTATAACTAATTTAAATAATAAATATAATATGAAAATGACTCTTTATATATAATATACCATCCAAATATATAGTATTTCAGCATAAAAATATTGATATTGTCGCTCGTGCATAGGTACGACTTACCGTCTCCACGACGCAATGACCTGTCATTTCCCCATCGTACCCAATTAAGAAAAAATTTAATTTGATAATAAAAAAATTTGAATAATATACATCTTATCCATCACATACATGACTCACGTAACAAATCATACAAATGAAAACAAATAAGTTAACACCTGAAACGTTGAAACTACTAAAATATCATTAACAAAACAATATTAGAAGATCATATATGATATCATATTAATGTATATGGTTATTTTATAATTTAATAACAATTATTTAACAATTATAGAAAAATTTTACCTACCCTCGACCAAGGAAATGTACAAGGTAATGGGTTTTCATCTCAGTTTTTATTTCCGTGAGATCCATGCTATAATTTCCATTATTTACTTTTGTGTGGTGTATGTAATTCCCATGATTGTATTCTCTGTGTAATATAATATAATTTATAAGTATTTACATCTTCATTATATGACCTTCTTTTATGGGGTGTATGTTTCGTATGTTACTGAATCCGTAAGGGAATTCCACATTTCAATTTCCACTCATTGGGTTTCAAATATACTTCATTGATTATTTTACTCCAAGATTACGTGTGGAATCACTATTTATTTATTTATATAGTAATTTACACTCCCCTCTGTGTGTATATAATTTTGATACACATAATAACTCTATTTATAAATTCTCAAGTCATCGATATGAACTTGATAAGAGTAATTTTAACTCAATTTATATTAACTAAGTTAAACATCCAAGTCATTGGTGTTGTTTTTACAAGAATTTGTGTGATTTTAATATTATTTATTTACAATAAATATCCAATCATATTGATACTATTTATATTTTTCACAAAAAATTCTATCATTGATTTATCCTTAAAATAAGGATACGGTCATTAAAAGGTATTTCAGCTCAATTTACAATCACTTGAGACTTATTTGTTTTTATGCACCAATTTAATTTCATATAGTGTATATACATTACATTTACATAGTATATCATGAATCCCTTTCTTCTCATGATATTATAAATTTTTTATTACCTTAATTATTTGTATTCAAGTGTCTCAGATTTGGTAGGAACTCTAACTAAAATATATTTTTAAATGTTTTAATGATTTATTCTTCAAAATATTTCTAATTAATGTCCATGTTTAATGTTTTATAATTAAAATTATTTTTAATGGTTTCAAAGCGGTATAAGACACTTTGATACAATAATATATTTTAAACGTCTTCTTGAAAAATAGAGATACTTTTAAATCTTTTCAATAAAAATGGATATTTCTATCAAATAGTTTTGATTATTATTTTCATCTCTATTAATATTCTTCATTATTATCAATTGAGGTTAATTTATTATAATACAATATTGTATATTGTATTGAATGAGCTATGTTGGACTATAGATGTGTTATTTTTAAACAATCCATGGTTTGTTGATAAATTATTGACATTTGGTATGCTAGTTTTAATACGAATATTTATGTTATGTTTCAAAAATTTCATATGAGGAATGCATTGGACTTAGTATGTGACCTGTGGAGCCTACTATATCTCCCTGATTAATCGGTAGGTCTCATGATACAAACTAGTGTCTTGGTACAAGGCCATGAGAAAATTACTATTTGTAGTTTTGGCACGAGGCTTTGACTGTGTGGTTATGATGTATGACATTATGCATTCCATCATTATGAAATTGGCTTTTGATATTTAATGTGATTATTTTACAAGTACAATATTCATGTGAGTAAGTTAATGGAATTATTTTACTTCTGTTTTCCATATTATTCTAAAGTTTACGTTTAAAAGGATTTTTTTAGACATATATATTGTTATTAATGTTTATTCTTATTTATGAAAATTTCTGCTATATTGTTATCCTTACTGAGCACCTGGTCTCAACCTTTTCTATGTTTTATTTTTCCGGATGTGAAGAACTATTTTATTATTGACCTATAGGGGTAGCCTAAATGATATTAATGTGTCCAATAAGGACAATTTTGTTGAGAGTTTTTCTTTTATAATGTAATGTAAAACTTATTAATGTATCTATTACATACAAGGCTACTAAACTAATCAGTTGTTCAGGACATGATTCCTTATATAATTCCAATGTATTAAAATAATCCATCGTGTCTGGGTAATTGGGGTTGAGGAACTACAGTTTGTATCGGAGGATGTTTAGTACAATCCTTGAAAACTAGATTTACAAAATCAATGTTAAAAGAACATTACGCTAAGATAGAATTTAGAGAATACTACAGAAGAACATCAATTTTTTGTAATGTAAATATTATGTGGGTTTTCAAGAAATACATCCCTATTTGGATATGAGCAGGTAGAGGCATCTTTTGCACATATATACTATAGTGTAAAAACTTAAAACACTACTTGAGATAGACTAGATTTGGAACTGGTGCCCAATAACAGGCATTACAGCACTCTTGGTTACGTCACTCCCAAGGGATATGATTATGATAATTCAAATTTTTCTACAAACTGATTTGAAGGATTTTAATATAAGATGAGTATAAATAACCTAGGTTAATCCTAATGTGTTTTATATTGAAAATATGGTGTCAGGGTATTCTCTAAATTATTTTGTTTACTGTCATTAATCACACATTTTATTTTGGTTTTAGTCAATGGCCGGATTCCCCAGAAGTCGTAGTAACATTGAACATGATGTATAAGGTGGGAGTGGTGGTGTAAATGATCAATAAAATGGAATTTTGATAAGAGTATAATATATTTTTTCATTCCGAATTAGTTTTCCAAAAATATGATAAACAACATATATATTAACCAACTCCTAGACTCAAAAAACAAGAGAAATATTGTGAATGATAAGACCTCCAATAATGGAGACCATAGAGAAAATAAATCCCAATATCCATAATGAAGGAAATGTATAATGAGACACCTAGTAAAGTGTCTCAATGGAAAAATGAAATTATTTATGTCTAGGAAAGAAGGAAATAAAGTAAATAATTTTTAAGAAAAAATGAAGAGTACTATGGAAGAAAATAAAAACGATCCCATGATTCCATTTATAGTCAACTGACATAAATGTAGGGGACCTGGGCATTACCTGAGTCAATGACATATTCTATAGAACAAAGTCTTGGTCAAGAAAAAACCTATGTGGAAATAAATGGATGGAGAAATGTTTAAAATTATTATTTCTCTTTGTTGATGGGATGACTTTGGAAGTTTTTTTCTCTTGTATGTGTAAATTTGCAGTTTGTTATGTGAAAATTCTGTTTGAGGAAGAATTATCTATTCTTTTGTGGATGTAATTATAAAGAGAAATCTAGGTTTATATGATCCTTGAATTTTAGGAAATTATAGGTTATTAATTTTTGCGGTGAAAATGTGAGGTATGAAATAACATTTGGCGTTAAAATATGTTATGGTTATTTTGAGAAATTTATCTCATTTAAGGAATGTTATAAAATATAGTTTTTGAAAATTTACAATACGCAGATGGTGTGACAACCTGTCGTGTCGGAAAAATCTGCGGGAACAGAACCTATAACCAAAGTGTGACTGAGATTTATCACCTACCACGGGACTACATGAAGTCCCTTGTTAATGTGAATACTTCTTTATTGTTAAATGATTTTATTGATCAATAATAATTTGATTTGGGATCTTATGTCTTATCAAATAAATATCCTTAGTGTACGAAAATGATTTCATGATTTAGTAATAAATGATATTTTGGAAGATGTTCTGTAACAACCCAAGTAAATAAAGAATATGACATTTTTATATTTATCCATATTTTTGAATAAAATATTAATATTACTTTTAAGGGGAAACTATGCTCGTTGGCGTACCCAATACGCAACAACGAGTTTCTTGGGAATCTTACGTTTCACTCTAATAATAAAATAATATTATTTTAAATGGTAGTTAACGCCTAGCCATTGTAATGGAGGGAATGAATTGAACTAACTAAAAAATGATTATATATGTTTGTCAAATATTTTTACACCTTACAATAAATGTTAGAGGATTAAAAATGCGAATGAATCCAATTTTTAAGCATAAATATTCTAATATTCTTTAAAAGGTCGATTAACCGCTTTTCAATGGAGAACCTCTTTTAATTCCAATTTTTAACAATTTTATGTGTTGTATTTGACAAAATAAAATTCTTCTTTAGAATCGGGACATCAAAATTTACTTTCTGTAAATTTTTGGTATCTTTCCGATAAAAATCAATTTTTTATGAATAGTGAAAAATGTTGTATTTTAATTCAAAACCTCTTTTTAATCTAATTTATTTATATGATTAGATTATCTTTTGAGTTGTTTTTAAAGTAAAATTAGATTATATTTTTACCTTTTAATCCAATAATGGTCATTGGAATAACTTTCAATTTGAAATTGGACTAAAACTAGTGTCAATATTTTAATAGATATTGTTTCTTAAAAACATGATATTTGTTTTGACAGTGGGAATTTATTATTAAAATAATTAATGAAACTTATATGTTTTGAGTTTTGTAAAATAGACATCATTTTTGAGTTCGGAATATCAAATATAGCTTAGGGTGAATTTTTGGTATTTTTCTGAAAAACATCAATTTTTGATGAATAGTGAAACCATTATGTGGTAGTTAAAGAAACTGATTATTCATTTAAATGAAACATTGCCACCTCTATGTTTTGAATTTCAAAAATCCGACATACATGGTTGTCATTAAGAAGTAAAATGTGGTTCAATGGAATTAAAATAATTTTTTGGTGAATAGTAACTTTTAAGTTTTTAATCGCGATTAGAGGCAATTAGTGTAGTTTAAGGTAAAAATAATGTTTTAATAATATGAGACAAGCATGAAACATGTCCTACCCTCATTGTATGTGTCATGGCCGACCATGAAAATTGATGGGTCAACTTGGGGACCCCATGGAGCCACTTTGGTTGGAAAATGACATAAATAACTTTTTATTTAAAGTTAAAATAAAAATGTCACAAGCCTGAGATGTTTCACTGAAGAAATTTTTACATGGGGTTATACAGGTCATATGTTTAAATATAAATAGTCATCGGAAAGATAAAAAGTTTTCCTACATCATTATATTTGTTTTATAATTTTTAGACATTATATATATAAAATTATTTATTACATCATAATGATGCAACGATTACCCCATTAATAAAGGATTTAAATAAAATGTAAAGATAATGTAAAATATATGACCTACACATGTCCAAAACATATTGAATTTGTTGATTTAGAAACCTTATAACCTTATCCTCTAATTATATCAATGTGGGACCTTTTAAATCCGAAACTCATTTTCAAATAAAGTATCATTTCTTTACTTTCCAAGAGTGCCCCTCCTCTCCTCTTATAAAAGGCCCCCACCTCTACCTCCTTACCCACACTTAAAAAGCCTTTGGATCGGCCAACCCCTACTCATTTTGCCTCTCCAAATCCATCTATTACTCCTAGAAGCCTCACTTTGGGAATAAGGATTCCCAAGGAATCCTTTGAGCTCAAATCAAAAAGAGTTACCCGATTTTAATGTAATGTCTTCATTTGTGTTCTTTTGTTTTATTTTGTTTCTCCAACCCCCTAAACTCTTTTTATTCATTTCTTTTGTAACAACTCCAGTATCTTCAATATACTATGATGTTTTTATAAGAAGCATTCGAGCTACACTTATACACACCTACATCAAATGGTTAAAGAACATATTGTTTATGTGGATGGAAAATTTCTACCTCACGAAACGATGATTGTTCAACACTCATATAACACCTTAAATGGTGGCCATTAAGATCTCACTAAATTTATATATGATATATAATATGTTTATGTTTTACCTAATATTTTGTATTTTTCTTTTGTGGCATACCTTTATGGTTTCCATTGTGGGTAAACACGATAATTTCATTTTAGGAAGTGCGGACTACCGCCCCCTCAAAGGGATTTGATTAGTTAATGTCATATGTGGGTTGTATAAAATATGTATTTAAAGTTATTATATATGATTTATGTTACATATAAATGATGAATATAATTCTGGAATTAAAATATAAATACCTCTCATTTAGTTTTAATTCCATTAATATCACATATAAATGAAAGTAGCGTTCATGCGTACGTACGGCTTATCGTCTCCATGAACGGTGCATTTCATTTCTTACCTCTAAATGATTATGTAATATTATAAATACATTAATATTCTGGATATATATGATATATATGATATCCAAATCATTAATATCATTCTTGATATAATGAACCTTTGACTACACGAACAACATGTAATTGTACGAAGTCCACTTTCGACATAAGAACCAAATATCGACAAAACAATCATTATTAACTTAAATGATTACATAATGTTTATAACATGGCAATAAGTGATATAAAAGGAATAATGAACTTGAAAATGGTTCTTATGAAAGTAGAAATTAACTCAAGTTTATTATTCAGGACGTTAAAGAACGATCGAGTCAAGTCGGACCTGAGGTAAGGGATCCTTCTCCTCTATTTCTTTTTAAGTACACTCTTTTATGTAATTCCTTTTAAGATAATATTTCTTGTGATTGGGATGCTCTTTTATATTAATCTTACTTTAATTTTTATGTTCATATGATGAGAGACCTTATTCTCCCTCATCAATCCATTTTGGAAGTTTTGAGTGGTGCCGTTAGGCTGCTGAATTTTCGTAAGAGATCTAACCTCTCTCTTTCTTTTTAAGTACTCTCCTTTATGTAACTTCATTTAAGCTCCTCAATGTTATGATGGGGGATGCTCTTTTATATTCCTCATGCTTTAAATTTTATTGTAATATGATGAGAGACCCTATTTGATCTCATCAACCCATTTTTGGAAGTTTTCTGTGGCGCCGTTAGGTAGCCGAGTTTTCGTAAGGGATTTGTCATCTCACTTTTATTCCCGTGAGATTTATGCTACATTTGCCACAATTTCCTTTGAGTGGTGTATGTACTGACCATTATTTTACTCATTGTGTAATATACTTTCATTTATGAGTATTTACATCAATGTTGTATTGTTCTTCTTTCACAGGGTGTATGTTTCGATAGATACCCATGTCGGTAAGCGAACCATTCACCCTCCTCTATTTAAAATACTTCTTTTGTTATGTCTTTTAATTCACATAACATTATGTTGGGATATTTTCTTCTATATCCTTAGTGATTTAAATTTTATGTCCATGTGATGAGATACCCTTTTTATCTCTCATCAACTCATTTTATGAATTCTGTAGTGACGCTGTTAGGCTGTCAAATTTTTGCAAGGGAACTTCTTAACCCAATTTTGGTTGTTTGGGATAAGCTTGTACTCCTTGAATATGTCGTTATATTAATATGTGTGAATAAACTCTGATTGTTTTACACTTAATATCCACTTATATTTGGTTTATTAGTTTCTCCCACATAATTATGAAATTGATTTATCCTTAATCCAAGGATACCGTCTTTGTATGGGACTTCGCCTCAATCTCCTTTCATTGAGAAATACTTTATTTTATACACAACTTTCTTTTATACGGTGTATAAACCCCTTTGACTTTTCCGTTTATCCGAAAGCAATACTTTTTTTATACAAAGCGTTTTACTAAACGAAAAACGAGAATGTCTTTATCATACGTATGAGGCGACAACGACTTCTCCACCGCCGTGACCATTATTTGAGTTTCGGCTTCCTCTACAAGCCATACATTTTTTTAAAAAGAAAAATAAATACCATGTTTTACTTTTCTTTTATTTTGTTATTGAAAATGGTTTTCATAATTTTTTTATATCAATGTGTTGTATTGATATCTTGTGATTGAAAAGTGGAAATGTTATGTTTCCTTTATGCATGTTTTATGTGATACGATTATGTTATGGTTCTTGGGCATTATTATGAAGACGGGTGGTTCCGTGATAAACTAAGGGCGGGTGAGCCCGATATAGCTCTCGAATGAATTGGGTAACGCAAAGGGGTTAAACGTTTAGGTTTCTCCAAAGAGATTTAGGGAATATACAGTGATGTGTATTCCAAACGTAACCAAGAGGGTTACTCCCAACGTAAGAATGTTATGAATGCCTCAAGTTACCTTTATGTCTTATGATTTCTGTGATTTATTCATGATTTTATGAGGTATTTTAAAGTGATTATGTTTTATGGGTAAAGTATGATTTCATTCTTATGTATACATGTACTCATGTTTCCTTTCCATGTTTTTATATCACTTACTGATCTTTTTATGCTCATCCCATGTTTTTGAAATGTTTTTCATAGGTCAAGGGAAGGGTACATGATGTGATGATAGTGTCAAGGAAGTGTCAAGAATAAATCCATGTTTTATTTTAAATATGTTTCTGTTGATGGAAAAAATGAATACTATCTTTTATGTAACCACTTTGTTTAAATGTGGAATGTAATGCATGTTTTATGATCTAATTATCTAAAACTCTAAACCTGAAAAGATCCTCAATATGTAATCTTGTAATAACTCAAGATTAAGTAAGGTTTAAAGATGGGGCCTTATAGTTGGTATCAAAGGTTGGTTTAGATAACTTTAGAGGTTAGGGTATTTTTTAATCATAAGTGACATTACCATAATGGTTAGGATTTTAGAAAGAGTCCTAGTTTTAGATAAAGTAAATGAGTAAGTATATCATAGTGATTACCTTCTTCATTAGTACATGATGGTTTTGTTGATATACTCACACTGAAATTTCTATTTTTAGTGAATGGATGGATCTAGCAGGCACCAAAGAGACAACAGGTTTGAAGGAAACTGTGGTGGTTCTCTGATTAAGAAACTAGATTAAATGGGGGATTTAATGAGGAAACTCGTGGTTGTTCTAAACCAACTATCAAGGAGTCATGATCAACCACTTGAACCTTGGTATGATATGTAATGCATCATGTACGTGATGACCAATCGATGTGGAAGTTCAGGTAATAATTATATTGGTAACCATTAGAGTTTATATGATCATTACTTTTGAGGTAATTAGGGGTTATTATATGTTATGATGGAAAATGAAAGGCATGAGATTAACTTGAGGTTAAAATATGTTATGATCATTTTTGAAGATTTTATCTCGTTTTGGGGAATGTTTTAAGAATTATATAGTTTTGGAAAAAGGACAACACGCAGACCGTGTGGCAACCCGTCGCGTCAGACAAAGCTGTGGGAATCGAACCCACAACCAAAGTGCAACTGGTATTTATCGCCTACCACTGGACTACGTGAATTCCCTAGTTATTTTGACTAATTCTTTTTAGTTAGATGATTTTAGGAATCAAGAGTACGTTTATTTTGGGTTATCTATGGAAATGATTAACCTATCATCGAGGATCTGTGATTAGGTTAATTACTTTTCAATATGAGAATTTAAGGGAAACAGATGTTATTTTGAGATAAAAGTTAATTTGTACCTTGGAATACTATGTGAATAAATCTTTAGAATATTTGGGTTTCAATCTTAGTTTGGTTTACTTTGAATAATTTTATGGAAAAATTGTTTATGAAATGGTCCTCGTTGAAGTTTGGGTTTTGTTGGAAAAATTTTGGAGATTAAGAATAGATTTTCTTTTTATAAAGGGCTATCTTTTCTGGATTATCTGATCTTGTACTAACCATTTGGGTTTTGGTTTTGGTTAATGTCTAAAGACATGGGAATTATTTAGTTCTCTTTTGTGGATTAGGTGATTCTCTTGAAGTTTATTATAGTGAACAAGTCTTCCTAAATACTCATCTTTTGGAGAAAATATGAGTTTGTGTAAGAAATCTAATAAAAGTTGAAAGTCAACATGATAAGTAATTATGTTTCCTTATGAATAAATTACTCAATTAAAAAAACAAAAATGTTGTCTAGTAACTTTTCATACTGGGGAATCTGATACCGTTTAACCCATCACAAGATTGTGATTTTCTTGTGGTTAACATTCTCATAAACATGTTTTATATCACTCTCCATCAGAACATGACCCTATGTTTTCTCCTCCATGTCCATGTTTTCCTACATGGAATCCTACTATGGGTTAACTCGGGTGACCTCTGTACTTCTCATTCTTTATTTTAAAGTGATTGTTTTGCCGACTCTTGTTCCGATGTGGGACTTTCAAGGATGTTTCGGAGCCAAATTTTAAAATTGCGAGGACGCAATTCCCAAAAGGGGGGAAGGATGTAACACCCCAAGTAAATAAAGAATACTACATTTTTATATTTATCCATATTTGTTAATAAAATATTAATATTACATTAAAGGGGATGCTATGCTCGATGGCATACCCAATACGCAACAACGAGTTTCTTGGGAATCTTACGTTGCACTCTAATAATAAAATAATTTTATTTAAAATGGTAGTTAACGCATAGCCATTGTAATGGCAGGAATGAATATAACTAACTAAAATATGATTATATATGTTTGTCAAAAAAATTTACTCCTTACAATAAATGATAGAGGATTAAAAATGCGAATGAATCCGATTTTTAAGCATAAACATTCTAATATTCTTTAAAAGGTCGATTAACCGCTTTTCGATGGAGAACCTCTTTTAAATCCACATTTTAACAATTTTATGTGTTTTATTTGACAAAATAAAATTCTTCTTTAGAATCGGGACATCAAAATTTACTTTGTGTAAATTTTTGGTATCTTTCCGGCAAAGTTCATTTTTTTATGAATAGTGAAAAATGTTGTATTTTAATTCAAAACCTCTTTTTAATCTAATTTATTTATATTATTAGATTATCTTTTTAATTGCTTTTAAAGTAAAATTAAAACATATTATTACCATTTAATCCAATAATGGTCATTGGAATTAATTTCAATTTAAAATTGGTCTAAAACTAGTGTCAATCTTTTAATAGATATTGTTTCTTAAAAACACGCTATTTGTTTTGACAATGGGAACTAATTATTAAATTAGTTAATGAAACTTATATGTTTTGAATTTTGTAAAATAGACATCATTTTTGAGTTTGGAGTATCAAATATAGCTTAGGGTTATTTTTTGGTATTTTTCTGAAAAACATCAATTTTTGATGAATAGTGAAACCTTTAAGTGGTAGTTAAAGAAACTGATTTTTTGTTTAAATGAAACTTTTCCACCTCTGTGTTTGGAATTTAAAAAATCCTACATACATGGTTGTCATTAAAAAGTAAAATGTGGTTCAATGGAATTAAAATAATTTTTTTGGTGAATAGTAACTTTTATGTTTTTAATCGCGATTAGAGGTAATTGTTGTAGTTTAAGGTAAAAATAATGTTTTAATAATATGAGATGAGCTTGAAACATATCCTAACCTCATTGTATGTGTCATGGATGACCAATAAAATCCATGGGTCAACTTGGGGACCCCAAGGAGCCACTTTGGTTGGAAAATGACATAAATAACTTTTTATTTAACGTTAAAATAAAAATGTCACAAGCCTGAGATGTTTCACTGAAGAAATTTTTACATGGGGTTATACAGGTCATATGTTTTACTATAAATAGTCATCGGAAAGATAAAATGTTTTTCTACATCATGCTATTTGTTTTATAATTTTTAGACATTAAATAAATAAAATTATTTATGACATAATAATGATGCAATGATTACCTCATTAATAATGGATTTAAATAAAATGAAAATATAATGTAAAATCTATGACCTAAACATGTCCAAAAACTATTGTATTTGTGAATTTAGAAACCTTATCACCTTATTCTCGAATTATATCATTGTGGAACCTTTTAAATCCGAAATTCATTTTCAAATAAAGTAACATTTCTTTATTTTCCAAGAGTGCCCCTCCTCTCCTCTTATAAAAGGCCCCCACCTCTACCTCCATACCCACACTTCCAAATCCTTTGTCTCGGAAAACCCCTGCTCATTTTGCCTCTCCACATCACTCTATTACTCTTAGAAGCCAAAAATTTGGATGAAGTCTTCCCAAGGAAGCCTTTGATCTCAAATCAAAAAGAGTTACCCAATTTTAAGGTAATGTCTTCACTTGTGTTCTTTTGTTTTATTTTACTTCTCCAACCCCCTAAACTCTTTTATTAATTTCTTCTGTAACGACTAAAATATCTTCAATATACTAGGATTTTGTTATAAGAAGCATTCGAGCTACAATTACACACGCCTATATCAAATGGTTAAAGAATATACTCTTTCTGTGGATGGCGAATTTCTGCCTCGCGAAACGATGATTGTTCAACACTCATATAACACCTTAAAAGGTGGCCATTAAGATGTAACTATATTTATATATGATATGTAATATGTTTATGTTTTACTTATGCTTATGTATTTTTCTTTTATGGAATATCTTTATGGTTTCTATTGTGGGTAAACACGATAATTTCATTTTAGGAAGTGCGGACTACCGCCCCCTCAAAGTGATTTGATTCATTAATGTCATATGTGGGATGTATAAAAGATGTATTTAAAGTTATTATATATGATGTATGTTACATATAAATGATGAATATAATTCTAGAATTAAAATATACATACCTATAATTTAGTTTTAAATCCATTATTATGACATAGAAATGAAAGTAGTGTTCATGCGTACGTACGACTTACCGTCTCCATGAACGGTGCATTTCATTTCTTATCTCTAAATGTTTATGTAATATTATAAATACATGTATATTCTGGATATGTATGATATATATGATATACAAATCATTAATATAATTCTGGATATAATGAACCTTTGACCACACGCACAACATGTAATTGTAAGAAGTCCACTTTCGACTTAAGAACCAAATATCGACAAAACAAACATTATTAACTTAAATGATTAAATAATGTTTATAACATAGAAATAAGTGATATAAAAGGAATAATGAACTTGAAAAGGTTCTTAAGCAAGTATAACTTAACTCAAGTTTATTATTCAGGACTTTAAAGAACGATCGAGTCAAGTCGGACCCGAGGTAATGGATCCTACTCCTCTCTTTCTTTTTAAGTACACTCTTTTATGTCATTACTTTTAAGCTCATATTTCTTGTGATTGGGATGTTATTTTATATTACTCTTACTGTAATTTTTATTTTCATATGATGAGAGACCCTATTCTCTTTCATCAATCCATTTTGGAAGTTTTGAGTGGCGCCGTTAGGCTGCCGAATTTTCGTAAGAGATATAACCTCTCTCTTTCTTTTTAAGTACTCTCCTTTATGTCATTTCTTTTAATCTCCTCTTTGTTATGATGGGGTATGTTATTTTATACTTCTCTTGCTGTAAATTTTATTGTAATATGATGAGAGACCCTATTTGATATCATCAACCCATTTTTGGAAGTTTTAAGTGGCGCCGTTAGGCTGCCGAGTTTTCATAAGGGATTTTTCATCTCACTTTTATTCCCATGAGATTTATGCTACATTTACCTCAATTTCCTTTGATTGGTGTATTTACTGACCATTATTTTACTCATTGTGTAATATACTTTCATTTATGAGTATTTACATCAATGTTGTATTGTCCTTCTTTCACGGGGTGTATGTTTCGGAAGATACCCATGTCGGTAAGGGAACCTTTCACCCTCCTCTTTTTAAAAGACTTCTTTTGTTATGTCTTTTAATTCAAATAACATTATGTTGGTATATGTTCTTCTATATCCTTAGTGATTTAAAATTTAGGTCCAAGTAATGAGATACCCTTTTTATCTCTCATCAACTCATTTTCTGAATTTTGTAGTGACGCCGTTAGGCTGTCTAATTTTTGTAAGGGAACTTCTTAACCCAATTTTGATTCTTTGGGATAATCTTGTACTCCATGAATATGTCGTTATATGAATATATGTGAATAACCTCTGATTTTTTTAAATTTAATATCCACTTATATTTGTTCTATTAGTTTGTCACACATAATTATGTAATTGGTTTATCCTTAATCCAAGGATATCGTCATTCTATGGGACTTCATCTCAATCTCCTTTCATTGAGGCATATTTTGTTTTATAGAAAACCTTATTTTATACGGTGTATAAACCCCTTTTACTTTTACGTTTATCCGAAAAGAATATTTTTTTATACAAAGCATTTTACTAAACTACAAAAGGGAATGTTTTTGTCATACGTATGCGGCGACAACGACTTCTCCGCCGTCATGACCATTATTTGAGTTTCGGATTCCTCTACAAGCCATACCTTTATTTTAAAAGAAAAATAAATACCCTGTTTTACTTTTTTTTATTTTGGTATTTAAAATGTTTTTCATAATGTTTTTATATCAATGTGTTGTATTGATATCTTGTGATTGAAATGTGGAAATGTTATGTTTCCTTTATGCATGTTTTATGTGATACGATTATGTTATGGTTCTTGGGCATTATTATGAAGACGGGAGGTTCCGTGATAAACTAAGGGCAGGCGTGCCCGATATAGCTCTCCAATTCATAGGGTAATGTGAAGGGGTTAAACGTTAAGGTTTCTCTGAAGAGATTTAGGGAATATACAATGATGGGTATTCCAAACGTAACCAAGAGGGTTACTCCCTACGTAAGCATTTTATGAATGCCTCAAGTTACCTTTATGTCTTATGATTTATATGATTTATTCATGATTTTATGAGGTATGTTAAAGTTCTTATGTTTTATGGGTAATGTATGATTTTATTCTTATGTATACATGTACTCATGTATCCTTTCCATGTTTTTATATCCCTTACTGAGCTTTTTATGCTCATCCCATGTTTTTGAAATGTTTTTCACAGGTCAAGGGAAGGGTACATGATATGATGATAGTGTCAATGAAGTGTCAAGAAAGAATCCATGTTTTATTTTAAATATGTTTCTGTTGATGGGAAAAATGAATACTATCTTTTATGTAACCACTTTGTTTAAATGTGGAATGTAATGCAAGTTTTATGATCTAATTCTCTAAAAATATAAACCTGAAAAGATCCTCAATGTGTAATATTATAATAACTCAATATTAAGTAAGGTTTTAGGCTCGTGCCTTATATGTTCACCATGTTGGGAACACTATATGCCTATGGAAAATAGAATACTATGGGATTTTATTTGAGGAGTAATGGTGGATTTTTATCTATATTTTTATATGGATTTATAGTGATTTCAGTTATTTATGGAAATGATTAACCTATCATAGAGAATATGTGATAAGTTTAATAACATTTAAAGGATTTCCTTTAAGAGAACTCGATGTTTTTTGGAGATACAATTTAATGTGGAAGACTACGTAATCAAATTCTACTGTGTATTGGTTTTCAATATTAGTTTGGATTATATGGAAGCATTTTAAGGAAATTTTTTTATTGAATTGTCTTTATTAAACATTGGGTGTTGTTTGTTTAATTTTATAAATTAAGATTAGTATTTCTTTTTATAAAGGATTATCCATTTTGGGGACCATATGACCTTATAATAACTATTTGGTTTTTGTTAAATCTATAAATACAAGAGAAATATATATATTTCATCCTTTGTGGATTACATGATTCTCTAGGAGTTGATTCTAGCGCTTCAGTTGTGACCTAGTCATCTTGAATACACATCATTTGGTGAAAAGATGATTTAGTGGTAGAAATTTACTAAAGGATGAATTTATAGATAAAAAGTACGTATATCTCATTATGTTCTTAGTCAATATCATAAATAAATTCTTCAACTCTATGAAAAAAACTTATAAAAAAATGTTGTTCGTTTACTTTTCCTACAGGGGAATCAAATACCATTTAACTCATACCAAGTTTATGGTTTTTTTATCATTTACTTTCTCTTGATCAAGTTTTCTATCACTCTCCATCAGAACTTGACACCTATTTTATCTTCCATGTCCATGATTTTCTACATGGAACCCTCGTATGTGTTATTTATTGTAACCCTAATACTTACATTTATTTATTTTAAAATAGAGTCCCCATTAAACCATTTTTTGATATGGGACTTCCAATGATATTCCCAAGCCCAATTTTAAAATTGTGAGGACAAAATTTCCAAAAGGGGGGAAGAATGTAACACCCCAAGATTTCATAGAAAGTTATTTTCTTTAAAGTAATTCAATAGCTTTCACTAATTAGAACACCTAGTTCAAGAACACCATGACATACCACAATAGATGTTCAAAAAGAAATTATGAATAGTATTAACTGATTTTTGAATTTTATATACTTCTTATAATTTTAGAATCTATATATTGTGTTTCCTAGGCAAAATATAAGAACAAATTCATTTTTTCTGCTAAAAGAAGTATTTTTCATAAATGCAATTTTACTACCTTTTAATAAAGAAACCTTTTTAAATCCAATATTTTACACTTTTATATATTAAATTCAGTGAAATTAAATTCTTCTTTATAAACGTGACATAACAATTAATTTTGGATAGATTTTTGGTACTTTTCTGATAACTTTCATATTATGATGAATAGTGAAAAAATACTACAATTTAATTAAAAACAACCTTTTAAATTGAAATAATTTATAATGTTAAATTATAAATTTGAATGGGTTTTAAGTGTCATTAGATTATGTTTTTATCATTTAATATAATTAATGTTATTGGATATAATTTCACAATTAAAATAGACATAAATAATTTTCAACATTTTGATAGTTATTATTTCTTAAAACCTACTTTTTAGTTTTGACAACGGAAATTGATTTTAAATTAATTAATGTAATATATATGTTTTGAATTTGGAAAAATATAATTTATTATTGAATTCAAAATATCAAAATTATCTTAGGGTGAATTATTTGTATGTTTCTGATATTTTTTAATTTTTGATGAATAGTGAAAAATACTACATTGTTGTTTAAAACTATATTTTTATTTAAATATATTTTAATTCCAAATATATATATATATATAATACTTATATATGTTCAATATAATTTATTATAGTCATTTTATAATAGTATTAGAGATATAAAATTTTATTGACCCTTTTACCGTCTTTTACCCACCTTTTAAGAGCATTTACAAATTTGCATAAAACGAATTTTTACCGCTTCTATGATTTAAATTTCGAAAATCTGAGAGAAAAGATTGATATCACTATGTAAAATGTGGTTTAATTAGATGAAAATAATTTTTGTTGAATAGTAACTTTTGACTATTATTTATCACAATTAAAAGTAAATATGGTAATTAAGGGTAAAAATGATATTATAATTACCCTAACACATCTCCTAATTCTATTAGATAAATGAAATTCGACAAAAAAACATTAGAAAAAAAAATAGGATCCTTTATATCCACATGGTATATACTAGGACATTTATTATTATTTAATTTAAAGTAGAGTTAAAAGTGATAAATTCATGTTTTCAAAACTAAAACATTTTTATATAAGGCTATACATAAGATAAATTAAACTATAAATATTCATTAGAAAGCTAAAAATATTTACTACATAATGGTATTTTATTTATTTATTTTACAAATTTTATAACTAAATTTATTTATGACACAATTATGATGTTGTAACTACCATATTAATGAAAGATTACAATAATTAATATTAATAATACCCATATAATTGTAATTTGAGACATATGATGAATTCCTATAATTTTATAGCTTAATATGAAATGTTAAGGTGGATTCAATCAATTTTTTTCGATGCAATCATGCTGTTATGATTTTATCAAAAAAACAAATACTAAATAGTGTCAAAATTGACATATAATAGTTTTTAAGATAAAACCAATATTATTGGTTGTTATAATATTCCTAAAAATCTAAAGTTATGTTTAAGAGCTTAAATAACATTATATATGTCATTAATGACCCACTTGATATTCTCTTGTAAGTTCAGAGTAAGTTTATTAACCATTTAGTGTAAGAATACAAGAAGACACAATAAATGTTAAATAATTTAACTAAGAGTTTAATCTAAAAGATAAGGTTAAAATGGTAACCTAAACTGGTTTAAAACCCATTTTTTTAGATGATGTTGACCCATACCCACCTTATCATAGAAATAAATCAATTTTTAGCCATTATAAACAGAATATTACTTTATTATAAAATAATATTTCAATCTTTTCCTAAGATGTATCTCACCTCTCTTATAAAAGGGAACTTCCCCTTATGTTATTTTCACACCACCAAAGACATTTAGCCCAGCTAAAACCTCCCCAAATATCATACAAAATTTTCTCACTTCATCCTAGAGTCCTTAGTTAGACCTGAAAGCGAACCTAATGAGCCCTTTTGATCAACACAAAAGGATACACCCAAAAAGATGTAATAATTTCACCACCCTCTTTCAAGTACTTTTCTTCTTCCATTTCCTATTTCTTTGATATTTACATACCAATATAATAACTCTAGTATCTTCTACATACTGTAATGTTATTATAAATATGGTACAACCATGTTCATTATTCTATCCATCCTGTAAATGAAAATGTTACCATATGTGCGTATGTTTGGCTTACCATCTCCATGTCGTGGTGCAGTTTGTTATTCAAACACTTAATTATTTGGATGGGTATAAAAATTAGTATAAATGATGTAAATATTAAATAAAAGATGATAATTATTCTTTTATATATGACATAACATTCAATTAAATACTATTTCACCATCAAAAGAATGATATTATTGCTCGTGCGTACGTAAGACTTATCATCTCCACGACGCGATAAGATGTCATTTCCCCATTGTAACCATTCAATACTAATATTAAATTGGTGATTAAAAATAATTTTTAAAGACATTATATCATTATGGATATGAATAAGATACATCATATCCATAAGAAACCTGACTTATGTGACAAATCATATAAATAAAAAGGAATCAGTTAACACATGAAATGATGATACTACTAAAATATCATTAACAAAGCAATATTAGAAGATAATATATGATATCAAATTAATGTATACTGTTCTTTTATTATTTAATAACAATGATTTAACCATTATAAATGATGTTAACATACTCTCAACCATGGAAATGTACAAGATAATGAGTTTTCATCTGACTTTTTATTCTCGTGAGATCCATGCTATAATTTCCACTATTTCCTTTTTTGTGGTGGATGTACTTCCCATGATATTATTCTTTATGTAATATCCATTAGATTATGGTTATTTACATCTTAATTGTATGATCCTTCTTTCACGAGTTGTATGTTTCATAAGTTACCAAATCGGTAAGGGAATTCAAAATTTCAATTTCCACTCATTGGGTTTCACTTCTACTTAATTGATTATTTTACTCCATGATTATGTGTGGAATAAATATTTATATATTTATGTAGTAATTTCAACTTGCCTTTGTGTGGATATAATTTTGATACACATAATCACTCTATTGATAACTTCTCAAGTCATCAATATGGACTTGATAAGAGTAATTTTAACACAATTTCTATTCCTCAAGTTAAACATCCAAGTCATTGGTGTTGTTTTCACAAGAATTTGTGTGAATGTACTCTGATTTATTTACGCTGAATATCTAATCATATTTAGTGTATTTATATTTTTCACACATAATTATGTCATTGCATTATCCTTAACCAGAGGATACTATCTTTATAAGGGATTTCATCAAAATTTACAATCCATTGAGACTTATTTGGTGTTATGTGCCAATTCACTTTTATATGGTGTATATACTGTACACTGACAAAGAATATCATGAATCCATTTATTCTCATGATTTATAAAGTTTTCATTACCTCATTTATTTGTATTCATGTGTCTCTCATTTTGTAGGAACTCTAACTAAAATATCAATTTAAATGTTTTAAATATTTATCCTTCTAAATATATCTCATTAATGTCCATGTTTAATGTTTCAAAATTAAAATTCATTGTAAAAGTTTCAAATTGGTGTGGGACACTTTGATTCAGAAATCTATTTTAAATGCCTTCTTGATAAATAGTGATACTTTTAACAACTTTCAAGAAAGAGAGGGATATTTCTATCAAATAGTTTTGATGATTATTTTCAACTATGTAAATATCCTTCATTATTCTTGATTAAGCTTAATTTACTATAATACAATCATATATATTGTATTGAATGGATTATGTTTGACTATGAATGTTCTATTTTTATGCCTTTCATGGTATGTGGTTAAATTATGGACATTTTTATGATACTTTTAATACAAATGTTTATGTTATGTTTAAACTTTTATATGTGGAATCCATTGGACATAATAAGTGATGGGTGGAACCTGTTATAGATCCTCGATGCATTGGTAGGTCTCTTGAGAAAAACTACTGTCTTGGCACAAGGCCATGAGAAAATTATTATTTGTAGTCTTGGCATGAGGCCTTGACTATGTGGTTATAATGTCCGGTACTATGCATCTTACCATAATGAAATTGGCTATTGATATTGCATGTGATTATTCGACCAAAAAAATATCCATGTGAATAAGTAAATGGAATTATTTGACTTACCTCTTCCATATTTTGATGAAAATTAATTTTAAAAGGCATTTTTTCAGACTTATACATTGCCATAATTTTTTTATGTTTAATTATGAATGTTTCCTCTATATTTTTATGTTTACTGAGCACCTGAGCTCACCCATTTCTATGTTTTATTTTTCAAAAATGTGAAAAAGTATTTTATGATTGACCTATAAGAATAGACTAAGTGATATGAATGATTCCAATAAAGACAATGTTGTTGTTGTTTTTCATTTTACAATGTAATTTAAAATTTATGAATGTATCTAGTACTTGCAAGGCTACTAAACTAGTCAGTATTTCGGGACATGATTCCTTTTATCATTCTAAGGTATTAAAATAATTTACCAGCTCTGGGTAACTAGGGTCGGGGAGTTATAGTGTTATAGTATCATCTAAATGAACTTTGTTTTTATGTTAGTAAAATAATAAATTATATAAATATTTCATTTATTAGTTGAAATAGGTAATATAATGATTATTTTTTTTTCAAATTTATCTCTTACATAGGGAATAATCTCTCTTTCAAACATCCTAGAATCAACCTAGATATTTTAGGGAGATAAGGATCGGAATAATTTCATCTCTAATATTCCACATGAACATTCACAATAGCTATTCTCAAGTAAGTTACAAGTAAAATAAGTAACATAACCCCTTCAACTGATTATTGAATTAAGTAGAAAACTTATTATCCCAATTTTCTCTAGGAGAGATCGGTGAAACTAGCACTATGAAAGGTAGAGGTAAAATAATAGTAAAAATATTTATAAAGATCATATTGACTGGTGATGGATCCAGGTGCCATCAGGCTAAACCAGATGAATGTGTGTGTGTCTAATGTCTAGATATAAGATAGAAATATGGTCTATAACTCCACCTTGCCCACGATGCTTGGGTCTAGCTTGAATTTCCTGGACATCCCACTAGCCCTTTTATAGAAAATCTCTTCTCTCTGGTGAGGTGAAACTCACCCTGTGATGATAGCAATCTACAAAGGCTCGAAAGGTACCAACCAGTCCATCCCGAGAATGAAATCATATCTTTTCATCTCTAATACATAGAGCTCCCATAGAAAGTGACACCCACTAACCTCTAGGGGGGAACTCCCTGTACTGACGCATACCAGCTATTCTAGTCCCCAACGGGGTATCTAGAGTCATAGCATCAGAAGAAGAATAAAAAAAATCCCAAGTCTCTCCACAATAGGCACATATAAAAATCTATGGGAAGCACCCGTATTGAAAAGTAAAGAAGATAAAACAGAATCTACTAGAATAGTACCTCTAATAGTGGAAGGTCTAGGATCCTTCTCCTCTTGGGTCTATTGCACTGCATAAGTTTTCCCAGTGTCGTGGCCCTGCAATACAGCCTGGCTACCCTGAGCTGACTCTCCCTGCTATCTCTGAGATCCTTGTCTCTGGCTACCATGGCCATGAACAGCACCTCTTCCTATACATCCTGACATATCCCAATTTAATGACTGGTAAGAAGCTGTTGGCCCTACTCCCATACACGAAGATTTCACAGAACCCCTCTCACTAGACACTAGTAGCAACGCCCTGAAAAAATGATAGAGATGACCCATCTCGCCGCAAGCTTGGAACTCCACTGGGTCTCGTGGACACTGAGATCTACGGTACCCCTCTCTATCAAACTGGTATCACATGACCTGGCCACCAGAAGTGTTTTTATGTCTAGTGCTTCCACCATGTGAAAAATCCATCTACCTCTTCCTCTTACCGGTAGAAATACTACCATAAAATGGTGCCGAACTGCCCTGTCCTGCACCACTAGATTCTTGCAGGTTCCGCTCAGTAATCAGTGCCTAATTCACAATACCATGCACTGTAGGAAACCTGAAAACATTCATTAGTGCTCATATGTCATAAATAAGACCATCCCCATAGTGTCTAGCCATAAACATCTCATCTCCCACTAGAACAGGTGAAAAATGCTATAGCTCGGTGAGGCGGGCTGAATAATCCATCACAAAGATGGCACCCTACTGCAGATTCATGAACTCTTGAGCTCTATCTTCCCTCAGTGTCTCCAGAAAGAAAAATTCATATAATAACAACTTAAAATATTCCCATGCAATGTCTATATTATGCTCATACTGAGTGGTAACATCCCACCATCTCTTGGAAGAATCACGTAGCATTTATGTAGCGAGATTGACCATCCACCCTGGAGGCGTCTCTAGATGCTCGAAAATAGTCTACATAGAACCCAACAAAGACTCCATAGCATGTGGTCCACCATCCCCTGAAAACATAGGTGGATGATGTTGCTGAAATATATCTATCTGCTCTGCCATAGATGTGGCAGCCGATGGTGCTCCCTGGAGGGTCTGAAAAAACCACCTGAATCCTTCACAAAACTGCACTTCAGCCCATGCACCTAGTATTATGGCTGGCGTCACATCTAGCTCTGCTGGAGGATCCATTGGTATCCCATGGCCTACCAATACTGAAGTATACTCATTGTCACACTCTTGGAGAACAAATAGAGGTCATCGTGGTGGCATGACTCCACATGGTCAAACACACGCCTTAGATTAATGTCATCAAGGATTGAAAACAAGGACTGTAAGAAGGAATCATGAGAATGAAAACATTCACTTTTTACAAAAAAATACTACATGGTTTGTATGATAACTACACGGCGTGTTCCCTTAATTCCTTCTCATGGGCGTGTACTTCTGCAAAAACTGGTGGTGTAACATCCCAAACACACGACATGTTTTCCACACAAACGATGTGTACTTGAATTTTCTTCCCCTACCTCAGTCATTCTACATGGCTTAGCCACATGTATCTCCTTTAAAAAAGACTACACAGTGTGTACAACATATACACGGTGTGTACTGGATGAGCTTCACCGACCCGTGTTGTCTGTTACATGGTCGGGTACACAGCTCAGACTACATGGGACGTTCCAGATAGAAACGACATGTTGGGCTTAATTCCAAATGCCAGTGTTGTTAGTGACACAGCCGACTACTAGGCTGACACTATAGGGCGTGTTACACCAGCACACGACATGTACACCACCCTTTTTCCCCAGCCACATGGCCAAGTCTATATGATCTCTCACTGGTCAAGACTACACGGTGTGTCCCACAGGTACACGGTGTGTCCATGAAGAGGTAACACTAACCCATGTTGTTAATTACATGGCCAGATGCCAAGTTAAAACTACATGGATTGTTCATTATTGATAGGGCATGTATCTGCTCAAATTTTTCTCCACCTGTGTTTGTTAGTTACACGGCAAGCACATGGTCAACACAACACGGTGTGTACAATCAGGAAACGGTGTGTTACCTTGAAGTATCACTATCCCATGTTTCTTCCTACATGGCCTATTACATGGGTAGAAACTACACTGTGTGTATATACAGTACACAACCTGCACATAAAAAATTCATTTCTTCCCAAACAGAAAAGTAAATGGTGTGTAATCAAAACTACACGGTGTGTATTCTATGTTTTTCTAAACAAAAAGCCTTGGAAACTACTCTATATCCCAAAAAATTACTAAAATTAACACCTAAGTGCCAAACTCCAATCTTTAAGGGCCCATACTCCCTACGAATCAATGACTGGCATCTTATACATGTTATAACAAGGTAAGAAATCAATGAGCCACCAAATTCTGGTCAATGACAGCACATACTCCTCAAGAACCAATGTGTGGAGTTCATTCTACAAAACCTTACATAACAATACCCTATCAAATAGAAAGTATTTTATCATGGCTTCGATCACAACAACATGAATTACTAGAACAACATATATCACAATAAGATAAAATTTCTAAGGCACCTATATGGCTTGAAAACTATGCATGGAATGTGATTCTAACATGTTCCTAAATGAGGCCTATGATGGAATACCCTCATCTCATCAGGTTGCGACTAAATAGAACCCATGTATAAAAATATATCAGCACACCACAAGTGTGTCGCCCAATGGTGAAAATAAAACCAACTACAAAATCGAAAGAATTGCAACATGAGGTAAATTGGCTTTTCCCTGTACATGAGTTAGCTACTCCCGGGAAGATCTTATTACCAAGTACCTATTCCATCCTATCCCTGACTATAGGTGCCAAATATTATGTCAAGATAAAAGAAACCCCTCTGATACCACTTTGTAACATCTCTGATCTGGGTTCCACTCAACGGGTGCCTTGAACTAGGTGGTCACATGACCACAACTGCATTTCCACAAATGCCAGAGGCTACCAACTAGTAGTGAGGGCTTAGATCTAATAGTGGGGAAACTATTCCCCCATTTTTTAAGGTGTAGTGCATTAGAAAAATTTAAACATAAAAAAAGTGGAAGCAGTAAACGATACCCAACTAAAATGGATAACATTTGAGAAGTAAAAGATTACAAAATTCATATATATTTAATGATGCATTATGTCTCCAAGTCTAGAAAGTCATCCAAAACAGGGTACACTGCAATCAAGAATAATACAATATAATTTAAAAGTACAGTAAGGAAACAAAATAGTGTAGTAGGAACTAAGCTGCATCTCGAGCCTAACCTCGGTCCCATTATCTCCCACTCCTCGAAAACCTTCAAGCATCTTTATAAGGACTCATGCCTTTATCAACACCTGCAAAAATATACTTTTTATGGACTGAAGACATTACCCAAATAGGGTGTTAGAAACAAATCCTAGTAGGCAACCACCAAAGGCCCATGCCCAACTGTCAGTGAATTTGTTCAATAGTAGTGTGCAGTAATGAAATGTAGTAAACCAGGAATTTCTAAAATGTAAACACTCCTACAAGTTCCATTTCCATTTAATTATTATTTAACAATTCAATATTATTGAATTATAAGTTTCTGAGACTCAGCCTCAGCCGACAGTCTCCCTAATAGTGCCACATCAAAACTATAACAAGATATCTTACAGGTACATGGTAATACAATACAAAGCCTCGGTTTTAGCTTAGTAGGTATGACATTGTAAATCACCAAAGTGAATGTGAATAATGAACTTTGTCCATAGACATGAAAATCATTACCCTCAGGTAATCATAATCGAAATCCGTAGGTGACTGCCCACAGGCCTAATGAATATTGCCATCAGGCATATGAGGTTTCACCCACATGAACAAAAACTACTACCCACAGGCACGAGAAGAGTTTCCCACAAGCTAAATGAAACATTTTCCTCAGGATAACCAATTAATCGGGACGATCCCAACACATAATCAAGAAATTTATATAAAATAACTCTCAAGGAAATTCAAATCATGCTAAAAAACACATAATACCGACAGGTATCCTGGGCAAAAGGAAAAACAAGGGAAATTCACCCACAGGGTGGCCCTGGATCCAAGAAATGATCCCAATCAGTAGTTGAACAATTCATTATATAAATTACTCAATTATAGGTATTTAATTAATTAAGGCCTCTTCCATATGACACCCTAAACATGGGCGCATAACACAATGATAAAAAAACAACACAACAGTTGGAATTAAACATCATACCACCTATCTCGATATCCCTTGATCGATATAAACGAACGGTGCCTCCCGAAACAACCAAAAATTTCTTAGATCTAGGATAAAAAACTACACGTTGAACCTCAAATAACTTCCACTCAGGAAAGATTTGGTAATAATGGCATAAGGAGAAGGGGGAATTACCCGCACTGTAATGGCCCAGACCACTGCGGCCCATTCATTTGTCAAAAAGAGGGTCGTGAAGTGTTTTGGAGGGTAAAATGGACATTTCCCACACTTTTCAGAATTTTGAAACTACACGCCGTGTAGTGTGAGTACATGTCATGTATCCCCTCGCTGGGTATACCATGTGTTGAAGCCCGTGTCCTTTCCATGTGAAGTAAGTGGGTACAAGACATGTACCCCAAACTACACGTCATGTAGTCCCTCCCCGCGTACGCGTTACCCTCAAACCGCGTGTTGACCAGTCAACGGCCATGTGCCATGTTGGAGATGTGTTCTTGCTGTGTGAAATAAATGAGTACACACTGTGTAGCCAATACTAGATGTCGTGTAGTTCCTTACCGCATATGTGTTACCCTCAAACCGTGTGTTGACTAGTCAACAACCACATACCACATTGATGTTCGTGTTGGAATCCGCGTGGTGACCATGGGAAATGGATGAGTACACACCGTGTACCATAAATTACACGTTGTGTACTTTTTTTTTTCATGCCTATAAAAGGAGGGGTCCCCTCCTCCTTTTCAACTCACTCCTCTCCTCCCTATTCCTCTGAGCAAATCTCTCCCAAGAGACTCGAACACACTTTTTCTTCCCTAACTTCTTCGTCCGAGCTCCGATTTAAGATCCATCAGGGGCCACGAGATCGCAACGATGAGGCAGAACTTCTGATCTTTGATCCATTGCCTTTCCTTCGGCCTTTCCTTTCAATCTTCTACCCGAGTTGATTTTTCCGGGATTTGACAGATGTGATGGACGCCGACGGACATCTTCTAAAGTTGATCTGGGGGAGCGTTGTGATCAGAACCTATTGATGTAGGGATCTTACCTTCGTATCTCTAAATTGTGCATCATGCAGGGTGCGTAACCTCTTGTTTTCATGAGAAACGGTTGAACCATTAAACAAAGACAATAACTAGTTAAAGAACGAGGATGGGTAAGTTGTTATGTTTGTCTTTATATCCTATGATATTTTGTTGTGAATTGAATAGTGTTATGCCTACTGAAAATCACGTTTGTTGGGGGCCTTTTCTTGCACAATTAAATGTTTCCCTATCTTTCTAGACCGTTTTGTGAATGGAACTTTGTTTAATGTGGAATTTGGTTAATCACGTAAAGTTGTCTGATTTAAAATCTGGAAGACTTGTGTGATCACCCCGGTTGAACAAAATGGAATAATGAACATGTGGGTGTTGTCTTGTATATGGGGCATGTGATGGAAGTGTTTTGTGGGTTTTTGTGGATCGAGTGAGCAGTGGGGCTGCGATTGGATTAGTTATGGGTTGGTGTGAATTCTATGATAGTGATGGGCAGCGAGGTTGCGATAAATGGTATCAAGGGGTGATGATGTATGATGTGGTTGTGGTTATGGTGGTTGGAAATGGGGCTGTAGGGATGGGTTTGAATGTGAATGAACTATGGTATGTGAATAATAAATTAAAAGTTGAAGATTTAATGAATGGTGGGGCTTGGAAAACGAATGAGAATAATAATTAGTGGGGTTTGTTGGTCAATAAGAATGGACTTGTTGGGATACTTTTCTATTCCTAACTTGATTTGTGGATGGCAGGGATATGTTTTACGAACTTTTGATATGGTTGGTTGCGATTGATTTCCCAGTAGTTAAGGAACTAAATAAACAAATTCTGTTGAAATATGAAAACCAAAATGGGGTTGGGGTTGTTTGTGGTATGCATGCTTCTTAGTAGTAGTGGCAAGGCACAAGCTCAGTTCTCTGTTAGAAGCCATAGGTTGGGCTGAGTGTTTGGTAAATAAATATATATATATCTATATCTTTGTGTTTTTTCGCACCTCACCCATGTTGAACTCTTAGTGATGAACACTCACATTTCATGGGAGAGAGTGTTTTCTCATAGTTACTAGCTCCTTCCTGCTCCTTCTTCCCTAGGCTATGATGGATTGAGGCGACCTTACACCTAAAACTCTTCAAGTAGGTTTCGATTAGGGTGGTTTTGGCCCAAGACTCTTTGGGCAGGTTTGTTTTCCCAAGAATCTTCGGGATGAGGCCTAGGTGTGTACGAGCGAGATATGTGGTTGTGAGGCCAAGGTGTGTGCGGGCGGGATACATTGTCGTGAGGTCCTTGTGTGTGCGGGTGGGATACGTGGTCGTGAGGCCTAGGTGTGTGCTGGCGGGATGTGTGGTTCATGAGGCCCAGGTGTGTGCGGGCAGGAAGAGTTTGGTAGCATCAGCACGTTCTCCATTAGGAAGAGCAGCTAACTAATGGGAAATGGTGGGGGTACCCAATACTCTTGTTCTTATATACTACTACCTGTTGTGATTGTGTTTTTCGTGAGTGTGGCTGGTGAGGTTGGGTGGATAGAATTCCTTGCTAGGTTTCTTCTGTTGTTCTCACAGGACTTTAGGATGTCTCCCCACTTGTGCATGACATCTTTAGGTTTCCCTACTAAGTATACTTGTACATTCACCCTACGTTTACTTTCAGGTTTCTAGGAGGACTACCCGGGCCGTGCAAGATCCTACTGGTCGGGAAAGTTGGAGTTGTTGCAGTTGTTATAATCTCGTTTCTTTTAGTATTGTACTTTTTGAGATTTCTTGTACTAGTACCTTGATTTTGAACTATTTAAACATGCATGTGGTATTAGTTTGGTTTTATTTCTATACACGTGTTCTTTTCCTTTTTGGTGGTTGACACAACCTATTTCCCTATCTTAAATAATAAAAAGGGTAATGCCTCACATATTTTTGAAAACTCATACCCTTAGTGCTAGTAGCCACCCCGGGGCCTACTAGAGGCGGGACTCGGGGGTCATTATCTCCCTTTCACCATTTCCATCTCAGGAGGGGCATCATTGGTGGGAGGGGGTCATGACAGAATGGTATCATAGGTGATGGTTGAGAGATAGGATGGAGTTTGGAGATAGGAAAAATGAGGATTACATGGGATGGTTGGGTAATAGTGTTGGTTAATATTGGTGCGTGACATAGGCCAGGGAAGACCAGCTAGGAAATGGGATTTTAGGGCACCCCATGATCCGATGCAAGGACTTTGAGCCTACCAAACGACTATGTGAGAGTACATTGATTGTCGGGTAGAGACCCTAGGGAAGGTACATGCATCATCATGATTGTGTTTTACGTTATTTGGGTGTTATGGGAAGGAAATTGAATAAAATGATAAAATGAAACCTTGAGAAATTCATTGCTACTTGGGCTTAAGAAATCCTTGTTTACCGTACAGCTATGGCACCTGGATGTCGTCCCCGAGTGACTCAGATGGCCGAGGCCCAGTACATTCAGGAAGCCGGTCAATTGAGGATTGACCGAGCAGAGGAAGATGAACAGTGCCAGAGGACTCTCCATTATTTCCAGTGAAATACACTCAAGAAGTACGAGTGTAGTACATCAGATATAGAGACAGAGGGGTGGCCGGAGGAGCTAGGGATCGCTTTTACCTTGATCCGTGCTCCGATGGGGAATTGGGTTCCCTTAAAAGTTAGTCAGCTAAGAGGTGTGGCGCGACAGTGGTGGTCGCTCTACCTCGGAGAGAGGATAGAGGAAGAGGATCCATGGGCTTACTTTGATAAGGAATTCCGAGAGGAATTACATTCTTCCATGATCATGGCGGAGAATCGGCAGGAGTTACTCTCCCTTCAGCAGGGTAGTATGTCAGTATGAGAGTTGGGGATCATGTTTAAATATCTCCTATGCTTTGCTCCAGATCTCTTTCTGGATGAGGAGTCTCGGGCGAGGTGTTTGGAGGAGGCACTTCATCCTTCACTCCAGTATGTTGTCACCACCTTCACCCTTCTGGCGTACATGGTAGTACAGAAGAAGGAAATAGTTGTAGAGAGTATGAACTCGTAGGGAGGTGCACCACGTGAGGGAATCCAACCAGGTTCGTCGAAGGGGAAGGCAGTCAGCAGCAGGTCTCCTGTGATGGGACCTTCCATGTTTAGGCCAGTGGGGAGCATGCCCCAGCAGTTTCAGTTCAGATCTTCGGGTCCTCGTCCCTTTTTCAGGAGCCCATGACCGAAGTGTTTTTCTTGTGGAGGTTTCAGGCATGTTCAGAGTTGGTGCCCGACCCGAGCTCAGTATGGTGGAGGTGGGCAGGTTTAGCACCCACCTCAGCAGCACCAGTTTCCGGCGAGGCCCTTTTAGCAGCAGCAAGACCCTACTCCTTTGATGGATGACTTTGCAGGAGGAGGCCGACCTCAGGGTGCTCCTCAGGTACCTTGACCAGGACGTGGTCAGAGAGGGGGTCAACATTAGAGAGGCAGAGGATCTGGGCGTGGATAGTGGCACATAGCAGAGTTGACAACTCCAACAGGACCCGAGGTGGTGCGAGGTACTATTTTTTTATTCAGCACTCTCGTTTCTTCTTTGTTCGATTCAAGAGCTTCACACTCCTTTGTTGCATCTGGTCCAGCCCATGCTTTGGGACTAGACATAGAGAGACTTTCCATACCCCTGGTGCTGAGTACACCAGTTGGAGGCCAAACCAGCATATCTTGTGTTTTCCGAGGATGTGGGCTGACGTTGGGACCACATCAATCTAGTGGGGATCTTCTTTTCCTACAGATGCACCCGTATGATGTCATCCTAAGCATCGACTTGTTGTTTTCTGTTAGTGCCTCTGCTTCCGAAGAAGGGTCATGTTCTCCCACGTGGATGGGAAACATGTAGATTTTGTTTGCGAGAGGGGCTATCATTTGGGAAGTCGGCATATAGAGCCTCTCCTTTCCTTGTTAGGTGGGTAATCAGTAGTTCCAGCTGATGCAGAGATGGTGGATGTCCCGGAGATTTTTGGGGAGTTCCTCAATGTTTTTCCCGAGGAGGTTGTGACTCCCCCCCCCAAATGTGATGTTGAGTTAGGGATAAACTTAAAGCATGGTGCCCGTCCGATTTCGATGGCCCCTTATCGGATGGCACCTTCGGAGTTGCAGGGGTTGCAGATTCAGCTTGACGATCTGATGAAGAAGGGTTTTGTTTGACCCAGCGTGTCGCCATGGGGTGATCCAGTTTTGTTTGTAAAGAAGGCAGATTGTGGTCTCAGTTTATGCATAGACTACCGAAGGTTGAATCAGGTAACAGTCAAGAAGCATTACCCCCTTCCAAGGATAGATGATCTCTTCGACCAGCTGAGGGGAGCATGTTGGTTTTCTAAGATTGATCTACGATCTGGATATCATCAGTTGAGGGTGAAGGACATTGACATCTCAAATACGTCTTTAAGGTGTAGGTATGGGCACTTCGAGTTTGTTGTGATGTCGTTTGGAGTTTCTAATGCACCAGATGTGTTCATGGGACTTATGAACTTTGTCTTCCGAGAGTTTCTGGACAGGTTCATCTTTTTATTTATCGATGAAATCCTGATCTACTCAAGATCATAGGAAGAGCATGTTGAGAATCTCAGGGCAGTCTTAGAAGTCTTTCGACACCACCATATTTATGGGAAATTGTCGAAGTGTATGTTCTTGACACAAGAAGTACACTTCCTTGGGCACGTAGTGTCTCATCATAGAGTGTCAGTAGACCCGTCGAAGGTGGAGGAAATTTTTTCTTGGGCAGCACCCAAGAGCGTGGCAGAAGTTCGTAGTTTTCTGGGGTTAACAGGTTACTATCGGAGGTTCATTTAGGACTTCTCTCGAGTTGATGCTCCATTGAAAGCTTTGACTAGGATGAACCAGGTATTTCTATCGAGTGAGTAGTGCTAGAAAGCTTTCGACTACCTGAAGAAACAGTTGTTCTGTGATCCAGTTCTCAGGTTTCCAGAGGAAATGTTGTTGTATGAGGTGTTTTGTGATTCTTCTGGCTTAGGTTTGGGGTGCGTACTGGTGCAGAAGAAGGGTGTGATCTTTTATGTGCCTAGTCAGTTGTGCCCTCATGAGTATAATTATGCCACCAATGACCTGGAGCTTGCAGAAGTAGTGTTCGCACTGATGTTTGGGAGACATTACCTCTTTGAGGAGCGCTTTGTGGCCTTCTCGGATCACAAGAGCCTATGTTATATCTTCTGTCAGTGTGACCTAAACTTACGGCAGCAGAGATGGGTTGAGTTCCTCTAAGACTATGACTTTGAGGTCTCTTACACTGAAGGTAAGGGTAAGAGTGTGGCTGATTCCATGAGCAGGTAGTCACATAAGGATGTGGTTCGTGAATCCACTGATGCTTAGAAAGCGATGGGAGAGCTGGCTTCCTTGCAATTGGATGCCTGGGTAGAAGGTGTTAGAGGCTGTTTGTTTCAGATGACTGTGCAGTCCTCCTTGTTTCCAAAAGTGGAAGAGTCTTAGTGGAGGACTCTGAGGCATAAGTGATGTGGAATCATATCAATTTGGGGAACACTCTAAAAAGGATGGTCAGAAGATATCTGACATCGGATCCTTCTTCACGGAAGGTTTTTTGTTCCGAAGGCGATTCGTGAGGGAGTTTTTCGTGAGTTCTATAGCTCATCCTTGGTAGTACATCCAAGAGTTTCAAAAATGTACTGAGGCCTGAGGGAACAGTTTTGGTGGCCTGGGGCGAAACGGGCAGTGGCGGAGTTTGTGGCTAAATACCTAGTGTGTCAGCAAGTGAAGGTTGAACACCGTGTTCCCAGTGATTTGTTGCATCCATTATATGTCCCCAAGTGGAAGTGGGATGACATCTCGATGGACTTCATCAGAGGACTACCCAGAGCTCAAGGAGGTTGTGATGCTATCTGGGTGGTGGTGGATCGTCTGACGAAATCATCTCACTTCTTAGCGATTAAGGAGTTGGGCCTAGTGAGTACCTTAGCACAGAGGTACGTAGATGAGGTGGTGTGTTTGCATGGTGTTCCAAAGAATATCGTCTCAGACCGGAATACTCGGTTTAGCTCACGAGTCTGGAGGGGGTTACAACATGGTTTTGGCACCCAGCTACGCCTTAACACTGCTTTCCACCACCAAACCGATGGGAAGACAGATCGAACTATCCAGACATTGGAGGACATGCTGCGAGCATGCGTTCTGGATTTCAGAAGATTATGGGTATGACACTTGCCTTTAGTAGAGTTTTCCTACAACAACAGCTTCCACTCTACTATTCTCATGGAACCATTTGAGGCTTTGTATGGAAGAAATTGTCGTTCAGCCATTTTCTGTGTAGAGGTTGGTGATACAGGTGCTCTTGGGCTAGAGGTAGTGTAGAGCACCATAGAGAAAGTCCAGCTTGTACGTGAGAGGATGAAAGCGGCTCAGGACTGACAAAAGTCTTATGCTAATCATTGGAGGAGGCCCATGGAGTTCGAGGTGGGAGATCATGTGTTCTTGAAGGTTTCCCCTCGATGGGGGCAGTAGAAGTTCATGAAGGGAAGTAAGCTCTCCCCTAGGTTCATCAGACCTTTCGAGGTGCTGAGGCGAGTCGGTAAGGTGGCATATTAGCTAGCCCTGCCACCTAAATTGGGGAAGGTTCATGATGTCTTCCACGTATCCCAGCTATTTCAATACTTACACAACGCCGCTCATGTTATCGACTGGGTAGAGTTAGATATGGGAGTCAACGAGATCATCGAGGAACAACCAGTCAGAATCGAGGATCGTAAAGAGAATGTGCTCCGTGGATGAACCATTCCCTTGGTTCATGTGTTGTGGAGGCATGGCGGCCTCGAGGAGAGCACTTGGGAGCAAGAGGCTCAGATGCACACTCAGAATCCAGAGTTGTTTTGACATGTGTTTTCCCTTGTTCTTCTGAGCTTTTTGTTGATGTTATACTTTGTACCTTTGATATATGAAATGATTGGCTAGTTGGTTATGAGACCTTTTGTTTCCCTATTCTCTGGAAGTGTGTAGCATGTCCAGATGTGTGGAAAAAGGGAAAAACCTGACCCTTAATCGAGACGCATTAATGAGGATGCGATTGAACCCATGCGGGTGAGTCAGTGCTGCCTAAAGCGGATAATATTTCGACTTAGGAGAAAGAATTTCCCCAAACCACATGTCCGGGAAGTGTGTTAGTTGTCTGGTGTTGGGGGTAGTACAAGTTGAAAAATCATAATGTATGAAAGTGGTAAGACCAAATTCTTAATCGAGACGCATTAATGATGATGCAATTAAACCCGGGTAGGCGAGTCAGTGCCGCCTAATGCGGATAATATCTCGACATAGGAGAAGGAATTCCTAACACATGTGATTAGGGTTGTTGAACAGGTTTCTTGTTATAACGAGGGACCTAAGAGGTATCTTGTTGGGTTCCTCTGTGTTGGATTTTGAATTCTCGGGGATGGAAATTTTTTAAAAGGTATCTGATGTAATGTTCTGGTCCTCTCAGGCCCTTTCCTTTGTCAAGAAGAGGGTCGTGAAGTGTTCTGGAGGGTAAAATGGACTTTTCCCACACTTTTCAGAATTTTGAAACTACACACCATGTAGTTTGAGTACACGCCGTGTACCCCCTCGCCGGGTATACCCCATGTTTAAGGTCATGTCCTTGCCATGGGAAATAAGTGGGTACACACCGTGTACCCCAAATTACACGCCGTGTAGTACCTCCCTGCGTACATGTTATCCTCAAACTATGTGTTGACTAGTCAAAGGTCGTGTGCCATGTTGGAGCCATGTTCTTTCCTTGTGAAATAAATGAGTACAAACCATGTAGCCTATACTACACTCAGTGTAGTCCCTCCCCAACTATGTGTTACACTCAAACCGTGTGTTGACCAGTCAATGGCTACGTACCGCTTTGAAGGTCGTGTTGGAAGCCGCGTGGTGACCGTGTGAGATGACCGAGTACACGCCGTGTACCATAAAGTACACACTGTGTACTTTTGTTTTTCACAACTATAAAAGGAGGGGTCCCCTCCTTTTTTTTCAACTCACTCGTCACCTCCCCATTCCTCTAATCAGAGCTCTCCCAAGAGACTCGAAGGCTCTTTTTCTTCCATAACATCTTCATCTGAGCTCCGATTAACGATCCGTCAGCTGCCACGGGATCGAAATGATGAGGCAGAACTTCTGAGCTTGGATCTGTTGCCTTTCCTTCGACCTTTACTTTCTAAATTCCACCCGAGGAGGTTTTTCCGGGATTTGGTAGAAGTGATGGATGCTGACGGACGTCTTCTAAAGTTGATCCGGGTGAGCGTTGTGATCAGAACCTGTTGAGGTAGGGATCTTACCATCTTCTCTATAAATTATAAATCATGCGGGGTGGGTACCCTCTTGTTTTCATGAGAAACGGTTGAACCATTAAACGAATATAATAACTGGTTAAAGAACGGGGATGGGGAAGTTGTTATGTTTATCTTTATATCCTTTGATATTATGTTGTGAAGTTAATAGGCTTATGCCTACTGAAAATCACTGTTGTTGGGGGCCTTTTCTTATACAATTAAAACATTCCCTATATTTCTAGACCATTTTTTTAATGGAACTTTGTTGAATGTGGAATTTTGTTAATCATATAATATTGGATGATTTAAAATCCGGAACCCTTGTGTGATCACCCCGATTGAACAAAATGGAATAATGAACTTGTGGGTGTTTTCTTGGATACGTGGAATGTGATGGGGGTGTTTTGTGGGTTGTTGTGGATCAGGTGAGCAGCGGGGATGAGGTTGGATTGGTTATGGGTTGGTGTGAATGATATGTTACTGATGAGAAGCGAGGCTGTGAAAAATGATATCAAGGGGTGATGATGTACGGTGTGGCTGTGGTTGTGGTGGTTGGAAGCGGGGCTGTAGGGATGGGTTTGAATGTTAAAGAACTATGGGTTGTGAATAATAAATAAAAAGTGGAAGAGTTAATGAATGGTGGGGCTTGGAAATGGAACAGAAATGGTAATCAATGGGGTTGGTTGGTCAATAAGAAGGGACTTGTTGTGATGCTTCTGTTTTCCTAACCTGATTTGTGGATGGCAGGGATATGTTTTACGAACGTTTGATATGGTTGGTTGCGGTTGATTTCCCAGTAGTTAAGGAACTAAATAACCAAATTCTGTTGAAATATGAAAAACTAAATGGGGTTGAGGTTGTTTGTGGTATGCATGCTTCATAGTAGTAGTGTCGAGGCACGTGCTCAGTTCTATGTTATAAGCCATAGGTTGGGCTGAGTGTTTGGTATATATATATATATATGTATCTTTGTGTTTTGTCTCACCTCACCCATGAGGAGAACGTAGTACCGAACACTCCCATTTCATGGGAGTGGGTGTTTTTCCCATAGCTACTAGCTCCTTTCTGCTCCTCCTTCCCTAAGCTATGATGGCTTGAGGCGACCTTACACCTAAGACCCTTCAGGTAGGTTTCGATTTGGGTGGTTTTGGCCCAAGACTCTTTGGGTAGGTTTGTTTTCCCAATAATCTTCGGGATGAGGCCGAGGTGTGTGTGGGTGGGATACGTGGTTGTGAGGCCTAGGTGTGTGCGGGCGGGATATGTGGTTGTGAGGCCCAGGTCTGTGCGTGCGGGATACGTGGTTGTGAGGCCCAGGTGTGTGCGGGCGGGATACGTGGTTGTGAGGCCCAGGTGTGTGCGGGCGGGATGTGTGGTTCTTGAGGCCCAGGTGTGTGTGGGTGGGAAGAGTGTGGTAGTGTCAGGACGTTCACTGTTAGAAATAGAAGCTAACTAATGGAAAATGGTGTGGGGTACCCAATAATCTTTTTCTTATATACTACTACCTGTTGTGATTGTGTTTTTGGTGAGTGTGGATGGTGAGGCTGGGTGGATAGAATTACTTGCTAGGTTTCTTCTGTTGTTCTCACGGGACATTAGGATGTATCCCCACTTGTGCACGAGAGCTTTGGGTTTCCATACTAAGTATAATTGTATGCTCACCCTGCATTTACTTTCATGTTTCCAGGATAACTACTAGGGCCGTGCGGGGCCCTACTAGTCGGGACAGTTGGAGTTGTTGCAGTTGTTGTACCCTTGTTTCTTTTGGTATTGTACCTTTTGAGCTTTCTTGTACTTGTACCTTGTTTCATAGCTATTTAAACATGCATTTGGGATGGGTTTGGGTTTATTTCTATACACTTGTTCTTTTCCTTTTTGGTGGTTGACTAATCCTATTTCCCGATCTTAACTAATAAAAATGGTAATTCCTCGCATATTTGCGAAAACTTATACCCTTGGTGCTAGTCACCACCTCGGGGCCTACTGGATGCGGGACTCGGGGGTCATTATCTCCCTTTCACCATTACCAGCTCAGGAGGGGAATCTTTAGTGGGAGGGGGTCATGACACGCACGATTCAAACAAGATCGACAGTGAATGAAATGGATTCTCGGTGTGTGATTGGGAACTCCTCAAAGCTCCGGCCTCTCCACCCAAGCTCCAAATGGGTTCACTGCCTCCTATATCAAATGAGGAGGCTACTTCCCATTTTAAGGTAAAAAAACAAACTACACAATGTGTAATCTCAAGTACACGACATGTATTTCATCATTTATCTATTCCTCTGGTAGCTACCTTTCACCACCACACTTTTCATCTGTCGACATGAGGACATAAGGTGTATTTCCAAATACACGGCGTCTACTGTCGCTCAGCTGGCGGGTACTTCCACCGCCTGACTATTCACCTGCCGATTGATTACATGGCGTGTAAATACCCAGTACATGGTGTGTCATCAGTTTTTACACCCTTCATCACCGACATGCCTACACTCCCTGTGTACTCATCCGACACGGCCAAAGTACACAACCTGTGGTAAATAACATGACGTGTACCCAAAAAATTTTGGATTTATCCCCATTTTCCTTATTTTCTCAGAAACACTTGATGGAAAAAAGGAAAAGAAGAAACTCATACCTCAAGAATATGAACATGGTTTTTACAACATGGTTGTATAATAATCATTATAAAATCTCAATATATATATGATGTTGAGTTATTACATTATAAGGGAAACAAAATATAAATATGATTTAGAAGAGTAAAAAATTGAATTGAATTGGTAAAACGATTATATCTTTATTGGTGGACGTCCTTTGGATATCCTCTTTGGGACACCAGTGATGTTATTTTTGGGAGAACATGTCCTCCAAAAGGTAAAAAAGAATATATAGAGAAGAAATGGGAAGGGTTTTGGTTGATTTATAAGGCTCAATGTGGTTTTAAGAAGTGACAAATGATGTTCCTTTTATAGAACATGGAAGGGGAACTCTTGGAATAATTTATAATATTAAATTAATATAAATTAATTTTCAATTTAAAGAAGATTAAAAGTTATTTATAAGAATGTAATATTATTATGGTATAAATACTCTCAAACAAGGATTTTATACATTTTTTCGTAATAAAATTAACAATATCTTTGGGATTTAACCCTTAGTTAAACCCTTTAACTCTTACTGTGACAACATATATATTTACTCTTTTGGTATAATATAGTGACAATAAAATAAAAAAAGGTACTCAAGTAGATAATTTATGACATATTTAAACATATTATAATTTTTTTTTCTGAACTATATATTTTTATTAATTTTATATTGTTTTAAAAAATATTATTTATTTTAAAGAATCATTTATGTCAACTTTGATAGTATTTATTATTTTTCTGTATAAAAAATGTCTTCAAAACATGAAAAATTCTTACTAAAAGTTATGATATATCTATAAAATATCTCCGTTATCGAGGAAATTTTTTTATGTCATTAATTATGTTAAATTATATTTGATTTAATATTTTTATTATCATTTATTTGATATTTCAATTAATTAAACAATTACTACCTAATTATTATAAATGACTTCAATTAACATATTTATTCTACAAAAATTAAAATTAAAATATAATGATGAAGATAAATTTATTATATTTCAAATGAATATTTAAAGTCAAATTTATCTTATGTATAACCCCATATTAAAAATGATTTAGTTATTAAAATTATGATTATGAAAATTTTAACATATCATTAAATAAAATATAATAAAAGTATTATTCTTGCCCAAGTGGCTTAAAATGATCAGAATTTCAGCCTAAGGTATATTTTGATTGAAACCCACTTATACAATGAAATAAGGACATGTTTTAGAGAAAAATTTAAATATTATGATCTTCTTCTTAACTTTAATTTCTCGATTTACCATTAACAGTGATAAATAAATAATCATTTACTAAAGTTAGTAATCAAAAAAATTTAAGTGGAAACTATTAGGATCTAAATATAATAATAATTACAATATTTTTTGTTTTTTTCTAAATTTTGCTCACCAAAGTGGATAGATTAATTTTAATGCTAATGTGGAGAGAAGGCGCATAAAAGATACATTTAAATGTTTAGAAGGTTTATAAATATCATTTTAATATATAATGTTTCCAATGAACAACGTTGGATTAATATATTTATTATTAATATATTTTGAATTTCAAAAACCATTAAATATATAATAATAATTGAAATTAATAAATCGGTTTTTAACTACAATGTAGTATTTTTCACTATTCACAAAAAATGAAAATTTTTAGAAAAATAACAAAAAATATCCATAATTTAATTTTGATATTAAAAATTAAAAAATAAATACTATTTTGAAAAAATGTATTTATAAATTTCATAATTTGGTTACTACTATTCATATTCACTTTTCATATGGCTTGTTTGATAGATCATGGTGTGCTCGAACTCGATGTTGTGTTCATCGCAAGCTATTGAATTTATTTAAAATGAATCATACCACGAAATATTGAGGTGTTACATTATTGGCTCCTCAAAAAAAAAAACAAATTCCCTGAAATTTTTATAATATCTCTTTCTAAAAAAATTTGGTTGGTTCTTTATCATAAATTCCACTAGTTACCACGAAACCTCTTCAATTTTATTGTTTCTATGAAGAACCTTTAGCAGTATAATTGGTCAATTCCTCAACATAAGTTCTCTATTATCATGAATCTTGATAGGATCTTAAAAATATTATAGATTTGGATCCAACATGATTTCATTATATGTTAGTTCATGTTTTGGGTTTGTCATGTATTTCCTTAATAGTGATACATGGAATCATGAAATTGGGAGAGAGTTGGGGGCATTTATAGACGTCAAGATAAAACTCCAATTCATTCTAGAATTTCAAATGTTTTGATTTACCTATGTCATAATTTACCTCTCTTACCAAATCTAATAACACCCTTCCCTAGAGACACCTTCAATAAAATATGATATCCCATTTGAAAATCCAAATACTTCCTTCATTTATCAGTATATCTCTTTTTACAACTTTGAACTTCTTTTGATACGGGTTGGAAAAATAATTAAATTTTATATTGTTTCCTCAAGAAGTTGTAGACCTATGAGTTTTCCTTCACCAGTATGATCCCCACAAGTTATTGTATGACATCTGTTCCCATATAATTCATTATAGGGTTCCATTTTAATATTTGAATAGAATCTATTATTATAGGAAAAATTTACCAGAGGTTAATAATGATCAAACATACCTTGAAAGTTAAGTGAGAAATACCTCAATAAGTATTATAATATTTTATTTGTCCTCTTTGATTATCTATCAGTTTGAGGGTGGTAGGCAGTGCTCAAATGAAGCTCAATATCTAGGGCCTTCTAAAGACCATTCCATAACATTGATGTAAAATGGGGATCATGATGAGAAAAATTTGATAGAGGCATACCATGAAGCCTTAAAACCTCATTAATATAATGTCATTCTAAGCGTTCAATAGGTAAATAATCTCTAATAGCATGACATATTCAAATTTTGTAGGATAATCAACAATAACCCACATCGCATCATTTCTTATGGGAGTCTTTGGTAGCCCTTTGAAAATGTTCATCATAATATCATTATATTCCTACACAGGTATATGATGAGGTTACATGACTCTTCTATGATGTTGAATTTCACTATTAACCAGCCGAAAAACCTAACATCTCGACACATAATCTTAAATATCCATCTTCATGTTGTCCCTTAAAAAATGTTCCTTAAAATATTTATACATCTTAGTCCTTCTATGGTGTATATAGAAATTTTATCTATTAGAACCATCCAATAATTCCCTTATTTGATCAGTTATAGAGGGAACACAAAGCCTCTTGCCAAATTCCAAAAGTCCATATTTATATACAAATTCAATCAATCTAAAATCAATAATGACTTCAATTTTCTATTGAAATTCCACACAAACAGACTCAGAAATTTTTATAATTTTCATTAATTATGGTATGAAACACATTTAAAAAATTAGTGACGTATCACTTTCCTTGATAATTCCCATTTCTATTTTATCAAGATCACTGAACAAAGGATCTCTTACAATTTTTAGTTTTTTCAGAACTCCATGGTCCATCCTACTCAAAGAATATTCCATATTATTTTCCTTCCTTGGGTGGTAGTATATTGTGAAATCATAATCCTTGAGTATCTCAAGCAATATTGTTTTCCTCATATAGAGTTCTTTACTTGATAAAATATATTCTAAAATCTTATGATTTGTATACGCCTCACATATTTCACTATATATACAGTGAATAAATATTTTCAGTGTAAATATTACAGCTGGTAACTCAAGATTAGGAGTTGTATAGTTTTTTTCATGAATTTATAAAATCCTAGAAGAATATAAAATAAATGTATCATTCTGTATTAGGACACAACCAAGTCTGTTCCTTTATTCATCACTATAAATGATAAATATATCATTTGTAGATAGTAAATTCAATATAGGTGGATTGACCAATATTCTCTTCAATTATTCAAAACAATTTTCAAACTCTTTTTTTGAAGTGAATGTGACCCCTTTATTTGTTATTTGGGTTAAAAAATTATCCAATCAGAAAAAATTATAGATGAAATGCTGATACTATCCTTTGAAACAAATAAAAACTTCGTACCTCGGTTATGCTCATTGTTGTGTGACATTATTATATTGAATTTTTATTTTCATGATCAATAGATATTCCATCCTTGGGGAAAGTATGGCCAAAAAAAGAAATATCCTAAATCCAGAATTCACACTATCTAAATTTACCATATAACTCTTCCCTTACACAAGTCATAATAATGATCTGTAAATATTTTTTTGTGATCTTAACTTATTTTAGAATACACTCTAATATCATCAATTAATACAAAATAATCCTCAAAAATATCTTTTGAATACTCTGTTTTTTAAATCCATAAATACTGAGTGTACATTAGTAAATCCAAACCGGATTACTAAAAAATCATAATGTTCATAACTCCTCTAAAAATTTGACTTTAGAATATCTTCCTCCTTCACTCATAATTGATGATATCACAAATAAATGTCAATATTTAAAAAAATTAAGCTCCATGAAGTTTATCAAATAAATAATCATTCCAAGGTAGATGATACTTTTTCTTTATTGTAATAACATTGATTTCATTATAATCAATACACAACCTAATATATCCATCTTTATTCTTGACCTAGAGGATAGTATCTCCCCATGGGGAATCACTATGGAGAGCAAATTACTTTTACCTAACTCATAAATTTGTTTCTCCGAATCCACTAATTCGACTTGGTCCATTTTATAGAGAGTATTTGATATTGGGTTTTCATCTAGGATGAAATCAATATGAAACTTAACTTCACGATATGGGGGTGTAAATGTAAATATTTAGGTAAAAAACATCATTATATTCCTTTATAATATGTACATACTCAATTTGTGAATTAATTTATTCATCCCTAGATGTTGTTTGATATTCCTCCCTAATAAATTCATTCAGTAAACCTACTTGGGGTGGATCTAGATAAGAATCATATGATGGTGTTTTTACTTTAAATATAATGGATTATTCTTCTTCAAAAAAAAAACACTATCATCCATCTTTTTGAAATAAATTTTAACATCATAGTTTGGAAGAAAGTTAATACCAAGGATCATATCAAATTAAACCATAAGTATGATGAAAAGTTCAATAACTAAAAGATGTTTGTGTGTCATAATGTGGATAAATTGACACATTTTTTGCAATGATTCCCCCCTTATGATTTTTCAATTAGCTTATTATATGTAATGGGAAATGCCTAATTTTATTTGCAAACTAGGAAGATATAAAGGAATGTGATGATTTAGAAGCAAAAAAAGTATTCTATGTTTGAGGAGTCAACTACTATACCTACCACCATAACATTAAGAACATCAATCTAAGTAGTTGTGATCACATAAGTTTTTACTTTCTCCCTTGTACTTTAATGGGGAAAATTTCCTTCATGCATAGGAAAATAATTTTAATAATGTCATATTTATTTTGAATTGTGTCATTGAAAGTTGATAGATTCATTATTACCTTTTCAATCATGAGTTTATTGGAATTTATCATTACACTTGTAACAAACTCCCATTCCGTTTAGGAAGTTAATATGGTGCTTCTTCTAATAATTACCATAGGGTAGAATGTCATTTTTTCCATTATTCCACTTATTTCCTTTTCCAGAGTGTTCAATAAACATCTTATTAAGTTTTTTTCTTCATGTTTATATGAAATAATGAATTACATTTCTATCTTGATAGTACATGGGACCATATCCTCATGTCATGATAATGATTATATGTCCACTTATCATTGGAGTAATGGTTTTAACCCATAAATGAATCAATCAATCTTACTTCCTAGTTTACTTATGTAATCTATGACATTCATTTCTAACATTGGGAAGTTAGCATCATATTTTGAAACATTATCATCCTCCATTTTTATGAGACCTAGAAATATTCTTTCTAGATCCACTTATTGTTCACGAGGAATGTATTTTTATAAGTAAAGTTATTTAAATTCCCTCCATTCAGTGTTTATTATTTCTTCATCATTCTTTGTGTTTTGAATCAATGATCACAATTGATTTGCATCTCTTGAGAGAAGATAAATTTCCAAAACAACCTTCTCCCTTTCATTAATTCCATAATGTTGAAATATCTTCCGTAAGGAACTAATCCTTTGATCAACTAAAAACTTATTTGTAGTCCAATAATGATGTTGGAGGTTGTTTTATCAGGACGTGGTCTAACATTTTTTCTCTATATTGTGGATCATGGTGCTCTATATGAGTGTGGTTTGTGTGCATAACTTGAGTCAGTTGTCCTAGTATAATTATAATCTATTCAACACTAGTTGTTTCTCCAACTCCACTATCATTTAATCATACATAAGAGGAAAATACCTATATAAATTATATGCGTTGATACAATTTACATTCCTTCCACTATGTGCTATTTCTAAAAAATGGCATACTCTAGATGATGTTATCAATGATAATTCATAATTCAGATCTAGAAAATACTCATCATAAATTGAAACATTATATATGTATATATAATATCATAATTATAATCCAGGTTTTCTTGAGAAAATATTTACTTCTAAATCCTTCATAATGGATTGTAATGAATATAAGAATTATCCTAAGAATATCCAAAGGGAGTGTAAAAATGGGTTCACAATAAGATCCGTTGTTTTGTACCTAGATACCCTGATTCAGGCCAAGAAAACCTTGTATGAGTTTTTACTCCATGCTACATCTATACCATAACCACGTCCACTTGTAATATCAATATAGGGATGTATTTTTTTGGAAGGACCACATAATCTCTATATTAAAAAAATTCTAGGATCTTATTTTATAATTATTTTCTAAGTCTATCTTAGGATAATGATCCTAAATCAATGTTTTTCTAAATCAAGTTTCCAAGGATTTTACTAAACATATATTAATAAAAATGGTAATGAACCAACCCCAGAAGCCCGGATGTGGTACATTATTCTATTACATTGTCATGATCACAAAAAATAAATAATGAAGGATCGATCAGTTTATTAAGCTTGGATAAAATAAATAGCAATATAAATTTTACATAACATATTGAAATGAAAAACTATATAGTATATCTTATGAAAAAACTCTTATACCTTAGATTATCCTAAAAAATCATTCATAATATACCTCATCACAACCTTGGAGTAAGGAAAACTAAGAAATGGGTGATATAAAATGCTCATTGAGGGTATGAAAAAATACCAGAAGCTAACATAATCAATCATAAATAGTTAATTCAAGGTATATATCTGAAAAACAATGATTTTAAACATAATAATGGTAAGAATAAATCATATAATTCTATATGATCATTAAAATGGATATTATAGTAATCGAATATTGACCTATAATATCAATAAATAATATCATAATGAGGAAATGCATAATGTACGACATCATAACCATACCATCATGACCACATTCTAAAAACATACATAAACAGGTAAGACATTATTCAAAACCCAAACATGTTTATCTAATGATAATTACCGATACAGTTAGGGATTTTTTTTAATTGGTCCCCAACCCACATATATTTCATAAAACGCTCCCCAACTCATCACTTACTATGTCCATTTCATTCCTCATATGAAAAGATTGAAACCGAACTAACATAAACATTCCTATTAAAAATAACATATAAAATCTTAATAAATTTACCATAAACCATGAATTGTATGAAAATAACTCTTCTATAGTCCAAAATATCATAAAAAATTCAATAGAATATATTAGATTATATCATAATAAATTAAGCTCATTTAATCAAACTATATAAAAAAGGATTTTGAGACAGATAAAAATAATATGGTCAAATAATTAAAATCTTCTTGAGATAAATATTCATTTTTAATGAAATTATATTTTAAAGTGTATTATAATTATAATGGAATAAATTTCTTGTTAAAATAATCTTCTAATATTGTAATTTAATCTACATCCATTCCATATAAGTTAAAATAACATTAATTCCTTATTTTTTCAATAAGGTTATGATGTACCTCATTTTAAAAAGGATAGAAAGATTCCCTTAAAAACATTTTATAAAAAGTGAAACATGGGTAAAAATAAATTTAATGAATTTTATAAAATTAATAAAAATATTTTTAATGCATTCTTATGAAACATTGAAATTGATGATAAATATTCCATAATACATACTTAGGAATAAATAATCTAAGATAATAAGGTGATTGTGAAATTAACCCTTACCATGTACATTCCATTAGTTGAGTGAGTTTTTTCCTCTTGTATAATATTTAAAGCATGTTATAAAATTATTTCATAAACATATCCATATTTATGATATCATATATGATACTATTATATCATTTTGTAAATAATATTTCACTATACCCATTGTTTTGGGAGTAAAATACTTCGTCTTCGTATGCATGTTTTGTTGTGCAAGTCATATTTCTTACCCATAGGAGATAATTTATTCACATGAAAAATGATATTAAGTTCATAAATTTTATATTTTCTCATCTTATACATTTTATAGTCATTGTTGAATGATTAACATGAAGAATTAATCAAACCTTATTAAGGAGAGAGTATGTCATGCGTACACACGAGTGCCTATATCATTCTATTGATGGTCAAACGGTTTGGAATTGGATGGTATATAAATTATAAATAATAATTATCATGTAATATTATTTTTTATAACCATTATACTCATAATTATATCTATCGAAATAAATTAGGGATGAAAAAAAATTACACCGTGTCGTGGAGATGGTAAGTTGTATGTACACACTTATGGTGATGTTATTTTTCATAAGATAGATAAAATAAAAGTTAACATGATCACATAATAATAATAACATTTATGTATATATATGATACTATATTTATTAAATTATTATGGAAAAAATGTAGAATGTGTACGTAGAATAAGAATAGAAATAGAATTGAATTGGTAAAAACTTTACCTTCTCTTTGATAGAATTTCTTGGGATCTCCTATTAAGGAATGTATGGATGGTACTTTTAGATGATTAGGACCTATATAAGATAACTAATAATTTTTTAGGAGTATTGGCTTGGTTTTGGGTGATATAGAAAGCTCAAGGGGGTGCGAGTAAGTGAGGAACGGGGTTCCTTTTTATTGGAGAGGGAAGGGGGACTCTTGGATTCCTACAAAATATTAAATTATTTTTAATTGATAATAAATTTAAAATATCACTAATGATTCTATTTTTAATATAAAATGAGGATCAGATGAAATCCTCTCAAAAATAATTTTTATATTATTTTAAGTCACAAAATTAACCTTATCTTTTGGATTTAACCCTTAGTTAAAACATTTATCTTTTACTATGATAACATGGCCTTTTACTCATTAAGGTTATTATAGTTACAATAAAGATACAAAAGAATCCCAAGTGGATAAATTGTGACACATTTAATATTATTTTAATTATTTTTGAAATCTATATATTTTTATTACTTTTATATCATTTACAAAGATATTATTTATTTTAATGTATCATATATGTCAATTTTGATACTATTTATTATATGTTTTTAAAAATATCTTAATATAATGATATATTCAAAATAAACCACAATATTTATATATATAATGTCTATATTATATAAATTTTATGATGTCATCAATTATGTACAATTATATTTGTTTTAATATTTTTAATATCATATTTTTTATATTTCCATTAATTAAACAATTACTACATCATTATAATATATGACTTTATTGAACTTATTTCATCCCCAAAAATTGAAAATAAAATATCATGATTAATATATATATCTTCTATTTAAAATAAATATTTATAGTCTATTTTTTCTAATATATAACCATAGATTAAAAATAAATTAGTTAATAAAATTATGAGTATGAAAATATTAATTAATATTTCAATAAAATATAATAAATGTATATTTCATACCCAAGTGGATTAAAAAGATCATAATTTAATGATAAGGTAGATTTAAGTCAAAACTAACTTATACAATGAAATTAGGACAAGTTTTAGGGTAACTATTAAACATTATAATATTATTTTTACCATTAATTACCAGATTTACACTTAAACGTGGTAAATAATTAAAAATTTAATAAAGTTACTATTCAGAAAAAAAAATATTTTAATCCTATGAGACTATAAATATCATACTAATTACAACCATGTTTGTCCATTTTTCAAAATTAGGCTCCTAGGAGTGGATAAATTAATTTTAATGCTATTGTGGTGAGAAGGCGAGTAAAAGAGATGTTTAATAGTTTAGTATGTTCTTAAATATATGTTTAATATAAAATGGTTCCAATTACCTAAATTGTTTTAATATATGCATTATTGATATATTGGGACTTTAAAAATTAATTTAACATATAATAATTATTTAAATATAAAAGTCATTGTTAACTACATTGCAGTATTTTTCACTATTCATAAAAAATAAAACTTTTTAGAAAAATAACAAAAATCACCATAGAATAATTGTGGTACTCTGAATTAAAATATGAATCCTATTATGAAAAATAAAATTTAAAAAATTTCATATTGTGGTTATTACTATTCTTAACTGCTTTTTAATCGGTTAGTTTGATAGATCATTGTGCCCCTGAACCCAATGTTGTGTGCAGTTTAAGCTATAGAATTTATTTAAAAATTAAAAATATCATATAAACATGGGGTGTTAAATAGAATCAAACTTATAATCTTTATGTGGTTATGTATTTTTCTCTTGTGAGTTAGTGGGTGGGATCGCTCCTAGGTGACTCCTTGATGGGTGTATTATTTTGTGTGGCCTGAGTACCCCCTAAATCATTATCATATTAGATAATTTAGTTATATAATTCCATGGTGAAACACTCAAATAGTTTTTGGGGTAATGTGGAGTGTGTGGGATTTCATCCTACATTCGTTTTATGTGTGGTGGCAATGGCATTGCATAGTAAGCTTTAACTATTTATAATCTACTATCCAAGTTGGGAGGAATCCTTCTACCACATATATGGGGGTGAGGGTAGTGATAACCCTTTTTAGGATGATCCATGAAGGAGATATAATTTTAGTATTCACAAGAACCATAGTATAATATGTAATTATTGAATTGTAATTGTTTTATTGGTTTTATACATAGTTATATCCCCTTACCCCATGATTATTATAGAAAACTAGGAGTATTAAATGTATTATTACATGATTTTTTTACCATAACCAATATTAATTAAATCCCAATGAACATGATCCCTACTTTATTTATAATGATCGGTTTATAGTACACAAATGTGAGACTAAAACTAAACATCTATATATTATTCTCTATAGTGAGGTTCAAAATCAATTTGAGCACTTAAAACAATATAAGATAACATGGGGGATGTATTGAAGAATGTGGTGTGTTAAAAATCCAAGTATGGGAATAAACACACTAAAGAAACATTAAATGTGAGTAAAAGGTATAACATGATATCATATTAGATAAGGCTCATGAGTAATCCATTTATGGATAACATTATGAAAATTTTATCCTATGATAATGGAATCGTAAGATTTATGGAAGAAACATATGACATGACATAAACATTAGTTTATGATAACTTCATATACAATATCACTTGGTGGAAATGTTTCCATAATTGATTTGGTTTTCTCCGTAATCCCATACATGACCTCTTATGAGACTAAAAACATTGCTCAATCTATTAGATTATTATATGAATACTCCCATGATTTAAGACATGTCAGTCTCACCCAACTCTATTTAAGCGTACCCATCATAAAAGGATTATTATTTTTTTGTTCACAAAAATGAAATCAATTAGAAGTAATAAACATAATAATTTCCCATAGAAAAATGAGTTTCATAATCCTGTTATCCTTCATCATCAAAATAAATTTCATAATAAAGTCAATTGAGAAATAAATATAAGGTACGTATTAACTCATAAAATTAAGGTATGAAAATATATTTAAATATTTCCTGAATATATACATAATATATAATCAATATATACCATCAATGGTTGTTGAAGTTAATGAAAATGTTTGAAAAATATTACATTGAATATAGTTTTAAAAAAATACACATTTTGCAATGAAATAAATTATTAAAAATGTAAATAATTTAAAAATATTATTGAATTATTTTTCATTAAAAAGAAATATAGAAACATAAAAAGTAATATTCCAATAGTTGAGTGGTGATGGTAAAAAATAATTTATTACATTAATTATAAGTAAAATAGAAACATCCTTTCACATAATTGTAAAAATACTTAAAAACAATCTTGTTTTGAAAATGATAAGATGATTATTTTAAAAATGATATGTAGGAATTCAAAAATGGATAAAAACATATTTAATAAATAATTTGGGGAATTTTAAAATTAATCATTAAAATATTTTGAGAATACTGGATATTGAAAAAAATACATTTTTATGGAAGAGAGAAATAGTTTCATACATTCTAAAAAATAATTTTCAATCCTTTGAAGTACCAAAAAGTGGAAAATGAAACTATTAAATATATGTTTCATGAATAAAAATGGTATAATAAAATTAAATTTTATTGGTATACAATTGTAAAATAATTAACAAAAATGAAAACTCATGCATAAATAATCTTGATTAATATTTGGTTGAAAGAAAAACCTTAACTGTTTAGAAACATGTGTATTATAACTACCATGAATAAAGAAAATGAATTATAAACAAAATATCATTATTTATGTATTATTCATGATATTATATTTAAATTTGAATTATATAAACCATTAAAAGTAAATTTGTTTTATAAAATAACTTGTTTCTCAAAGTAATATTTTTTTTAGATGAAGCACTTACCTCTAGTCCAGACAGTGTCATGTTTGTGCTTTATCTCCTATATAAAAAGTTTATAAAAAATATATTTTTTCATAAAAAATACAATTTTTTTAATAACTTATTCATAAGAAATTTAACTCATTTATTATAAAAATTAATTTAATTATTAAATTCATTGTGTCCACAATGTGTGTTTTGGGGAAACTCAATTCAAAATTTCAAAATGGCATCAATGTAATGATCATCTTAAAAGGGTTCATTATTCCATATTATCTATAATAATGATAATTTAATAATTAAAATTTATATACATAAGTTATAATTTGACATATATCCATGAAATATGGTTATGAATAATGAACCACGTAACACATAGGGACAGTAAGTCATATATATGCTTGAGTAACATTTCCAGTATTCAAAAATCATTATGGAAAGAAGGTAAGGGTTGTTTCAACCATCATGAAATATAGGTATGTCATAAATATAATATTATTTATTTAAATAATCATATATATACCATCCCTGTGAATAAAGGAAAAAACAAATCACATCACATCATGAGGTGATAATCCACAGTACAGATGAACGATGATATCATTTTTCAATGTATATTAATGTAAGTATTATATGATGTGTTAATTTTATAGGATTGTAGATTTTTCATGAATGTCATAAATAAAATTTAAATCAGCCATTATGAAAAAATGTGTGAGATGAAGATAAAAATTGACTTACATGGGTTCATGATGCGACAGTCCACCGAACTCACAAATGTTGGTTTCATTTTCCATTTGATGAATGTGGAAATAGATTTATGTTGTTAAATTAACATTATAAAATTTAAGTTTATGGTTCATACTGATTTAATTAATTTATAATTATTATCTATGGTTTTTGTGATGTGGAATAAGTAATAATAGAAAAAATTACTCATTAAGAACGACGTGCCTTCTTCATACCATCTCATTAGGATTATACCTAAAGCCTTCCAAGATTAGATTTCTAATCAATCCATATATTATGAGAAATGTGAAGGGAATATTGGAAGATATTTTTTTAGTTAGTTTATGAATGAATGGATTTTTTATTTGTATAAAGAAGAGTAGAGGGTGCTTCCTTTTATAATGGAGGAGGAGTCTCATTCTTGCAAACACCCAAAACTAGTACGTAATGTGAAGGAAATTGCAATACATGTTCCTCCAAAACTAAAAAATAAAGGATTTTAGGATATAAAAGGAATATTTAAACCTATAACATTAAAAATAAACATTTTTTAAATATTTTATTCTTTTAACCTCTTTATTTTTACCCCTAGTAAACCGGTTGTACGATTAACCATGGTAACCGAATTTTACTATTGTTACTATTAATTATGAACAAAAAATAGTTGAACATACTATATAATATTATTTATATTGATTATTTATATTTAATATATTTTATAAAACTAAATTAATATAATGAACAATTTAATTTATGATTAATTCAACAGATGTGTGAAAAAATGGGTTTTAAAGTAATGCATTCTTAAAGAATAAGATGATCTTATAGTAACTATATAAAACATAATAATAATTAAATTAATTTCTGTTCATATTTATAGACATATATATATATATATTCCATTTATATAATTCATTATTAGGGGTTATTTTAATTACTCAAAATGGATAAGCATTATTCACTTTAAAAAAATTATTAGAAAAATGTGTTTCAAGGCCTAAAATTAAACTTATACTAGAATGTAGTATAAAGATAATTTAAATTTAATTAATTAGACTTGATATTACTAACTTATAATTATATAAACTGTAAATAAAATTAAATAAATTATTGATAATTTATATTACTTATTTTATTAGATATAAATTAAATTTTATAAAAAATATGTATTTTCTGCTTTTCCCTAAAAACCCGATATTTTCAAAAAAATTCATCAAAATTAACCCAATGTAAATATATATAAGAATATTTTAAAAAATTATGTTAATTTTATGAAATAAAATTTCTAAAATATATATATATTTCTTATAATATTTTCTCATAAAAAGAATAATTTTTTTTGGATTGAATCCTATTTTTTGTAGAATAAAACAGATTTTTTAAAAGTTGAATTCTTATTACAGATTGATCAATAATTTTTTATAGAAATTTAATATATATTTCATAACATTTTTAGTATTTTTGTCACCCACAAAGTTAATAAATAGGTCAAATTAGTTATGTTCATATAACAGTAATTTAATTTTATATCTAGGTTCATTTAAACATACTGTTTCATGTTGAATAATCTATCAGAATTACATTTCTTTTAAAATATGTGGGTTTTACATTCTAACAAAATTAAATAAATTACATCCTTTATATTAGAATTTTTTCTCACTAATAAATGGTTTGACATTCGGAAATTCATTCATATAAAACCCACATCATAAAAAGGGTTAATAAAAATTCCACTTAAAAAGAGGAAAAAAGGAATACCAAGGATTTATATTATAAAAATGACTATGTTTCCAAGTAGGAAAATTTTTTGTGTCTTAAAAATATAGACAAGGAAGAAAACATATATAATTATAGAGAGAGATATTTACCAATGATCATAAGTAATTCAACGTTAAATATAACTTTATCAACTAAAAAACCATAAGTCTATTATAAATTAAAAGTCCATTGAATAAAATATATATTAATTTAATAGGTTTAAATTTTATTTCAATATCATTATACTAGTTTTTAGGGATTATTTTTCTAACATGTTAGAGTCCTTATAAAAAATATACTTTCATGCTACATTTTTATTTCATAAACCAAATTTTATCCTTTAATTATTCTCGAATAAATTTCCACTCAACCTATGAATATAAATAATGAATACCCAAAAATTTCTACATTAATGAAGCACTAAAATTAAATTTTATCAGATCATAAGATCCATAAAATACTGACATGCTACTCCTCCTATATTTGTTAAATCCAAAATAGTTATCACAATGTTGGAAAAAAAGTAAAATGAAGATGAATATTCCAATATCCTAAATTAAATTTTATAATAAATTGTTTAACATTGACCATTACTTCTATATATTACCTTATATACCTAATAAACATAATAAACTCAACATGAAAACTGGCTTTATCCTCTAAGGTTTTCTCATACCCTTCAACATGAGTCTCAAAATATGTAATAGAGTTTTTCCAAAATAATCCATACATTAAAGCTAAATGCCATATATTTATATATGTTAACCCAATAAAATATTTCCAAAAAATATTATGAACATCTAGAAAATTGCATTAATAATTAAATAATTTCATTAACCACTAAGGTTTTATTTATAGTTTATTTTTTCCACAAAATAATATAATACTAATTGAATATTAATAAATTAACATCAATAATAGTGAAAGACCTAATTTTTACTAATACCATTAAACTTATGTCGACATTTTTTTTTTCTAATTAACCCTTTTTATGAAAATAATACTTAACCCAATATTTATATTATCCTAAATGTATCTCAAATCACTATTAATAATCATAGGCTTCTATTAATTAAAAATTCAAAAAGGTGTAATTATTCCATTAAAACTGTGATCAACCTTAGAATTATCAACCCAGGACACATTAGGTTTAACCTAGGTCATCCATTATTATAATTAATTCATGCCCTTGGTGATGGTTCATAATGATACTACGAATTTTCAAAGCATATCCCTCAGGAGGGTCAAACCAGTTGTGCAGAAGAGACCACAATCATTCGCTGAGTGATGATTTAGTCTAGTCCAATGCACCATTTAGGAGTTATTAACCCTAAGTAAAAAATGTTCCATAGTAACATTCATTTTTATTATCCATAGAAGAATTAAATTACTATAAAAACACCCTTTATATCTTTTACCCTATTTTTGTTTATTTTTTGATACTTAGAATTATCCTGATAATTATCACTAGGATTAACACTAAAATTTTATCATACTAGTTTTCAATGGTTATCAAAAATTCTGTTTAGATACAAAATTTTAAAACCCATGCCCATGACACATATTATTACACTGTTTTTTAACATAATCAGTTATTAATTATAACCGAATGATCACGAGGCATAGTGAATTTAGAATTTTGGGTTCACAATACACCAATGTGATACTAAACTAATACTTCTTTATTTTATTATCCTTAATGATATCCTAAATCTATTTGAGATGCTAAAACTAACTAAGATAACCTGAAGAATAGATAAATTAAATATATGAGATGAAAATACCTATAAGGTAATTAATATTATATGGACACATATCATGTGATTCAGAGTAATAACATGATATCTTAAAAGAGAAGGCCCATGAGTGATCACATGAAAACATAATATAAAGAACATGGTATCACAAGAGCGGGAATCATTTGAAATGTGGGAGAAACATAAGAAATTATATAAAAATAAGACTTAGATAACTTAATAGGTAATATAATATGGTGTAAAAGTCCCCACAGAAGATTAGGTTTACTCCCTAATCCCATACATGATGTCTCATGAGACTAAAATCATTACTCATAAAATTGGAGTGTTATCTGGTTTCACCCATCATATAAGCTACACCATGGGAAACTGACACTATATAGGTTCACCAATAATAACCTGTTAAAATTAACACATTCCATAGAATAAGTCAAATAATAATTCATAAACAAACTAATTTCTCCTTAAAATAAATTGGTTTCCTAATCTCATCATATGTCATAATCAAAATAAATTTTATAATATAGTAAAATGAGATATGAACATAAGTCATGTATTAACCAATAATTTTAAGGTATGATAATCTTGTAATATAAATTATGGACATATATACATAATTTATAATAAATATATAACATAAGGCGTTGTTTTTGTTGATTAAAATTTCTTTAAAAGATTACATGGAATATTTTCTTGAGAAAAATACCCTTTTCACAATGAAATCATTCTATAAAAATTTAAGAAGTTCAATTTTATTTAAATAATCTTATTGAAAAAGTATCATTGAAAATTATAATGTAAACATAAGAGGTTTTGTTGGTAATTATTATGGGAATACCATACAGGTGATATAATTTAAAAGAAACATTCCTTTCACACTATTGTGAAAGGGTTTCAAAAGTGCCCCATTCATTAAAATACAAGAAGACTCATTTGAGAACATTTTATAAATAGTTAAAAATGGTTGATAATTCTTTATGTAAATATTTTGGGTAATGTTTAAAATATATTTCAAAATACTTTTAGAAAAATTACATATCAAAAAAACTATTTTTGAGTTCATGGAGAAATAAAGTGATTTTTTTATTAAAAATATATTCCCAATATTTTTGAGTACCAAAAAGTTTTTAATGGTACTATTACATTAATTTTTCATAAATAATTATATGGGAACAAAATAATAAGGTTTCATTATACAATGGTAAAATTATCTACAAAAATATAAATTCAAGAATAAAAAATCTTCATTAAAATGAGATTGAAACATAAACCCCTAAATATTTTGTAACATTTGAATCATAACTCCTAATATTGAAGTAAATTAGTTATAACATAAATTATCATTTATTATTAGTTATTCATGATATAATTTTTAAATGGTAATTATATACACCATTTAAAAGAAATTATGCTTGTAAATGAACATGAGTACCAAAGAAATATGTTTTGAAATGAAACACTTTCCTCAAGTACAAAATTTTATTCTATATACATTATCTCTTGTATAATTAAAATATATAATTTATAATTTTTCATAATAATTATTTCTTATTTCAATCCCTTATAATTAAACTGTTCACATAATTTATTTTCATGATTTATTTGAATAGAAAATATGTTATGTCCATGTTTGTTGTTTTTTGGATGCTCAGTTCATAATTTCAAATGGCATCAATTTATTGAATGTAGTGAAAGGTTCCTTATTCCATCATCTTGAAAATTAAAATAATGAAGTAATTATCATTGTATTAAATAAATTATTGAATTAAAAATAAAAATGAAATATGGTTATGAATAATGAACAATGTTACAATAATAGAGATGGTGGGACATAATTAATCATCAGTAACTTTTCCAATTTTAATATATCATGAAGAAAATAAGTTAAGTGTAATATGTAAATAATTATTATTATTATGTAATAAAAAAAATTATTTCTTTCAACTCACTTACTAACACCATCCATTAGATATAGTAATAAAAATAAATGAATTACATTGCTTCATTAGGCGGTAGTCCACCATATAAACTAAAGATGTTATCAATTTTAAATTGAATGTATGGAAAGATGCTATAAGATATGTTAATTTTAAATAATGAATAATATTTAATTAATATATAATAAAAACATTAAATAAATCATTGTAAAAATTCGTGAGAGGTGATGGTGGAAAATAAGTTACATCAGTTTGTGTCGTGGAAGTTTGTTATAGACATATATGCTGGTTTTGTTTCTCATTCAATAGAAGTGGAGATGGATTATGTTTTTCCATTAAAATAAAAACATCTTAGTATATGGTATATAATAATGTTTTTATATGATAATAATTTATTAAATTTTTTTGTAGGTGGATGAAGAAATTAAAGAAATATGTTTGGTTAAGAAAAATACCTCTTCTTTGAACCACTGCTTTAGGATTATACCTAAAGCATTCCTATATTATATTTATGATAAAAAGGATTATAGGATGTGGGTATGTACGTAACAATGATATAAGGTCTAGTATTTTCTAAAAAAGCTGATTTTAATTTGTGGAAGAGAGAGGTGAGGGGATTCCCTTTTATAAATATTGAAATAGAGTTGTTCTTCTAAATACCCAAATATAATCAAAACATGGAATTAAATATCAAGAAAAGTTCCTTAAAATGAAAAATAAAGTCTTTTAGGAGTGATAATAATATTGTTTGTCAGAGTGGACACTCAAGAGGGGGGTGAATTGAGTGCCAATTAAAATTTATTTAAAAAATATTTTTCTTAAAATTTTCCTATTTAAAAACAATGATAAACTATAGTGAATTTATACAGAGTGTAAATGTTCAATTATTTTCTCAAAGATTGATTAGGTCTCAGTTAATTTAATATAAATTTTAAATTGACTTTTGAAACTAACTTACTGGTTTACAATAAGTATAAACAATTGATAATTTAACTATAAAAGTAACTTTAAAACAAATTATATTTCAAAGTAGTTAGCATCGGAATATGAAATATATAATATAATTATAACTTAAAAGAAAATGCACAGCAGATGTAACCAAGAAGTTCATTCTCAAGCCGAGACTTAGTCCTCTCAAACAATTTATATAAATTGATCCACACCCTGGATCTGGGTAAACAAAAGTACAATACTGTGCAGTTCCAAAGACCTCTACCATAGTTCTACGTGGGAAAAAAAAGACAACAGCTCGGAACTGTCCAGGTCGTATTCGACCTCTACCAAACTCCACAGTGTGAAAGAGGGGAGTTAATAGAGTTTGAATGAGGATTTTAAAATCCTCCAGCTTAGCTTGGGAGACAGTGTGTGTGTTAAATAAACAGGGTACATACACTGATCGAAATTTAAATGAAAGAATCGCTACAGAAAGTGTGAATGAGTTTAGAAAAGCTTTAGCGATTGGCAGTGTAGCTCTGGACTCATTTGATTGGTCAGAAAAACTTTTGAGTCCTTTTCTGTTTTTTGTTCTCAAAAAAATAGTGTCATTTTCTTCCTTGGTTCTTGGGTTCATCTTATCTGCTTGAGTGCATAAATAGTTTTTTGTAGTTCTTCACTCAAGATGCATCTTGTGTTCTCCTCTAGAATGAGTGGCTTTATGTAAGTCCATTGTTCTAGGAGTATGGATGTAGCCTTGTGTGTATGCACCATGTATGAATGCTGTTGAGCCTTTTTTTTTCACCCTTCGTGTTCCTACTTAGTTCCTTGATTCTTGTGGTATGCACACCCAGTGTTCAATCCATTTTAGCTAGGTCTTAATATTCTCTTTTATAGCATTCATCTTCAGTAAAAAGGAATGATTAATTTTTTCATGGGTACTAGGTATGGTCCCCTGACATGCCATCATGTATCATTAAATAACATTAAATACATTAAAAACAACAATAACCATTATCTTAATAAATAAATAGTATTGAGAATATAGATTTTGATTAGTTGGTCAATCATTAGTGGCCTCCTGTTCATAGATGTGTACGGTGGTCTTTTTGTAACAGTGACCTTCCATCGGTAGCTCTTGAACTTGTATCGGTAGCTCTTTGCATCGGTATCTCTTTGCATCGATATTTCTTTGCATTGGTAGATCTTGGTATCGGTAGCACTATATACCAGTAGCTTTAGCTTATCAGTGACTCTGTATATCGATAGACTAAGTGTATCGGTAGACTAAGTACCGGTAGCTCTGTATCAGTAGCTATATGCAGATCAGTGACTAACACTAATCAGTTTTTTGCAAAACATATCCGATTGGATTAGAATTACTTCAAAATTAATACAAACATGGATAAACATTGATTAACATATTTCAAGGATTATTTTAATATTATTATCATCTTCATAGTAGAATATCATAGATTTGGAGAATTAGAATATAGATAAACACTAATTGGGATTATCAAAGTATGTGATAACATAGTTGGGATTGTCAAAGTATGTGAAAGCATAGTTTGGATTATCAAAACAGGTGAGGTGAACAATATCCCCCTTTTGGATAATCACAACTTATGATATTATAGTTTTATAACAATGAGTAGTTGTATTAGAGGATATATCATTAAATGCAATTATATCAGAGAAAACAGTATGTTATAGAATATAATTTATCAGAGGTAGAATTAAATTCAATGATATCAGAGGGGAAAATCATGGTATCTCTTCTTTATATAATATTACTCCCACTTTTAGAATATTTCTCCCTCTTTGATACTTAGATAGATAGTATTTCTCCCCCTTTATGATAAGATAAAAGTGGGAAAGAATAAAGAGAAGAGGAAGAAAATGAGAAGGAAAAGAAAGCCAATTGTATTATAGGATGCAAAAAGGTACATATAAGGAAAACAAAATACAAGGGATTACTATCAAACATCTTAGCCAGTTGGTCAATCCACAACTCCAATATGAGATTGTCCCTTTGGATCAGAAGAGGATTCAGACTGTGTGGATGCTGGTGAAGGCTTAGGAATTCCAGAGATGATCACAGGAGGCTGAGCGACTGAAACTGTTCCTGAACTATATTGAGATGTTCTTTGAGTGATCATAGGTGTAAGGCTTTGAATGTCTTGGACTGGAGTCATCTGAATAGGAGAAGCAATAGAGGTAAATGTAGGTAAAGCAAGAGGTACAATCACTGGCCTAACATCAACATGCAAGAACAGCAAAAATAGATTTATGAAATCCATAATTATTCCTCCTCCTCTCTCCATAGCAGATATGAAATAATCCTTGTTCTCCATGAATTTTTCCAAGGCTAGAGTCAATTCCCTTAGTTTTCTATCTTGATATCTGAAGGCTTGGTTGATAGAGGGTAACTTCTGGTTTTCCAATAGATGTTTGAAATGATTGTTGAGTTGATTCTTGGTGTAAAACATTTGGATATAGGAGTCCACATTTTATTTCACTTCTTTCTGAGAGGAATAATGTTCTCTCATATAGTTTTGGACTATATTAATTATTACTCTAGCTGAATATCTAGTAGAAATCACAACTTTTCTCAGGTCAGATGAGTCCAGAGAGAAACTGGTTGATGCTGAACCAAGCTGCTCCTTCATTACAGCTCAAATCTGATCCATATCCACTAAAGGTCAAGAAGAAACAGAACCAATAGAGATGTTTACAGTTTCCATGATGTTTTTGGTCAATGCACTGATAAGATTTTGGAATTGAGAATCCTGGGTTTTAAAATGATCCTTCATGGAGGATTTAAAACCTTCGAACACTGAAACCATCTGGCTTACAACACTTTTGACATAGGCTAAGTCCATGTCTGCTTGGGATTTTGAGCTCATGTAAGAGTCTAAAGAGATAATAGATTTCTTTAGAGCTTCAACATCATCTTCCAGTCAAGATAATTGAGTCTAGATGTCTATAACTTCTTCCACTATTTTGGACACAATGGCTGAAAAATTACAACTGATAAAGAGTTTAAATGATTTTACCAAATTGCTAAATCTTCAACAAATCTGTGCTTTAACTCAGCAATAGAGGCATTAACGGGCTACTTCCGCTCATTCTTTAAGGATTCAAGGTGATCCCTGGAGATCATATTAGCATGAGAAATCACAACTGGTGCTCTTTCAGTTGCTATGCTGGCCACTGAGTCAGTCATAATCAATTATATTGATGACACAAGTGAAGCTTCCATATTCATTGTCTCTTCCACAAAACTATCCTTAATATTTTTCATCAAAATATACAGGTCATGCATCCTGAAAACATCTTAAGTAACAACTTAGTCTCAACATCATAAATAATCATTGGTCTATTGAGGGATGCCTCATTATCATAATCAAGATAGTCTAATCCACAAACCACAAAACTTGGGTCTTCTTCCCAGTCCTCAATCGCAACATCCACTAACACACTTCCAAAATATGGTCTGATGCTCCCCCTTAATGGGTGCATTATCTTGTATAGAAAGGTAATTCCTTGACGGTCTTTCTTCCTCAAAAGATTCTCCTACAATCAATTCTTTCTCTACAACAGCAAGAGGGTCCTCTGGATTAGGTACACTTTCTTCCATTTCTCCTACTACATCCTCAGTAGGCACAACTGAGCTTCCAATTAATGGACTCAGACTTATGCAGACAGAATTTGAGGCTTCAGATTCATTCTCCTTTTCTTATTTATGATCAGGGGCTGGCTGGTCTTCCTTATCAGCATTTGTCTCTTCTTCTACTAAGGATTCCTTTCTAGAAGATACAATTTCAGCAGCAGGACATGGAGGTAAGTCCGGATCTCTTCCATCATCCATATAAGTCTCTTATTCTTCAGTCTCATCACTTTACTCTGGTTCTTCTTCATCAGGTCCTAATCCTAGATCCCTCACATTCTTAGGTCTTGAAGGATGATCCATAGGATTGAATTTATCATACACATTATAGTCATCATTAACCAACTCTCCTCTCCATGGATTCCAATTTATCATCATGTATTTGCAAACATTGGTTGTGATACAAAAGTTATTCCTTACTACCACTGTCTCATATTGAGACTCAGGTATCCCTTTCACTTTGATCATCACTGAGATCAGCTTGGAAAATAATAGGGAATTAGTCTTTGATTTTGGCCTTGTCATTTATTTCATTTGGATCATCAGCAGTCTGAACAGATTCACTTTTACACAATGTCTCAAGAGATGTAGGATTTAGACATCCTGATATCTTAAATTCACAAATTCTCCTCTCATTGGTATTAAGACATGATGAACAAATTTGAACATCAATATGTTCTCTCCATCCATTTCTGTAGCCACTACTTGTCTTTGATATCCATCACCGGTGAGGTCATCCAAGGCAGTTTTATAATAGAATATATCACTTTTAGTTGGCATAGCTTTCAAGACATATCCAGATACACATTCCGGTGGAACCTTCAGGCATTCAGCCTACTCAACAGATGAAAATGTCATCTCCTTTCCATTCACAAAAGAAGTCACTCGGTTCTCATATTATGATTTCTCAAAGCTTACAAACTCATAAAACTGTTTCAGTAGCTTCAGATAGTAGGGGAAATTGTTGTTCGAAAAGAAATCCACCCACTTTTGATCTTCCAGCACTTCGAGCACTAACGAATTTCTTGGAAACAACTATTCCATGCAAAACTCTTTTTCAATCACAAAAACTCTTTTCTATAAGTGAGGATTCACTGGTCGCCTACCTGACCTAGTTCTACTGACACTACCACTTGCTTCTGGCTTGTACTTATGCTTATTTGCTTTCATATCATCATTGTCATCTCTATTTTTAAGAAGTTTGGTTTTTTCCATCTCTAGTTCGAGGGATTTAGGGTTTTCAAGAGATTTGGGAGCAAAGGTTTGAGGGTAAGGGTTTGAGGATCGGTGGATTGAGAAGTAGTAGGGACTTTGTTTTTATCATTTATGAATCATAAAATAAATAAATAAAATGAAATAAAGTAAAATAAATTCAGATTTTGGCGGCAGATAAATGTTTAAAAAATCGCACTCATTGGTAGGTTTTGTCGGTGAGAATTCTTCTTAGTGTGGTCCATCGGTGATGTTTCATTGGTGAGGTATTGAATCAGTGAGTTGACATCGGTGAGGTTACATCGGTGAGGTATTCACATCGATGAGGTTACATCGGTGAGGTATCCACATCGGTGAGGTTACATCGGTGAGGGATTACATCGGTGATGTATTACATCGGTGAGGTATTACATCGGTGAGGTATTACATCAGTGAGGATACTTCGGTGTGGTTACATCGGTGAGGTTACATTGGTGAGGTTACATCGTTGAGTTATTACATTGGTGAGGTTACATCGGTGAGGTAGCAACCGATCAAGGTTAATCATTCCCAACTCATGTCTAATGTAACACAACCTATCCGAACTCAAAGTCCTGGTAAAAATGTCAGCTAATTAATGTTCAGTGCCGATAAACTCAAGAGTAATATCACCAATTTGGTAATGTTCTCTCATAAAATGGTGCCTTACATCAATGTGTTTGGTCCTAGAATGAGACACATGATTCTTTGAAATGTTTATTGCACTACTGTTGTCACAGTTGATATAAGCATGCTTAAAATCAAATCTATAGTCCAAAAAAGTGTATTTCATCCACAGAATTTGTGCACAATAACTACCAGTAACTATATACTCTTCTTTGGCAGTGGAAAAAGCTACAGAATTCTTCTTTTTACTACACCAAGATATTAAGGATTTTCCCAATAAATGACATGTTCCAGAGGTGCTTTTTCTATCCAACATGCAACCAGCAAATTCTGCGTCTGAATAACTCATTAACTCAATGGATTTTCCTTTTTCGGTAATACAAACCTAAGTTTACAGTTTGTTTAAGATACTTAAAAATTATTTTAATAGAAAGTAAATGATATTATTTTGGATTATCTTGAAATCTTGCACACATACACACACTAAAAATAATATCTTGTCGACGTGCAGTAACGTAAAGTAAGCTTCCAATCATACCTCTGTAATTGGTTTGATCCACTAGTTTCCCAGCTTCATCTACATCTAATTTACAAATTGTAATAATATTAGTGTCAATTTCCTTAATACTATCCAAACCAAAAAGTTTTAAAATATCCTTTGTATATTTACTTTGATTCAAAATAATACCATTTTTATTTTGAAAAACATAAAATCCAAGAAAATATTTGAGTTCTCCCATTAAACTCATTTCAAATTAATTTTTCATACTCTATGAAAAATTAATACATACAGAATGTTTAGAAGATACAAAAATAATATCATAAAAACTTATTTTTACTATTAAAACCTATTTTTAAATTCTTTTAAAAAATAGTTGGAATAGCAATACCTTTAGTAAAATTTTTTGAAATAAGAAAATTACTAAGTCTATCATACCAAGCTCTTAGAGCTTGTTTTAAACCATATAATGCTTTAGAATGTTTAAAAACTTGATTTGGAAAATAAAGATTAGTAAATCCATGTGGTTGTTCAACAAAAACATCTTCAATTATAAAACCATTTAGAAAATCACTTTTGACATCCATTTGATATAACTTCAAATTCAGATGAGCAACATAGGCAAGTAAGATCCTAATGGCTTCTAATCTGGCTATAGGGGAAAAGGTTTCTTCATAGTCTATACCTTCTTCTTGACTATATCTTTGTTGAACTAGCCTAGAATTGTTACTAACTATGTTTCTAGACTCATCAACTTTGTTTCTAAAAACCCTTTTAGTTCCTATTGTCAAAGTTTCCTTGGGTCTCTCAACTAATTCCCAGACATTGTTTCTTTCAAATTGATTTAACTCTTCTTGAATAGCCATTACCCAAAATTCATCATTGATTACATCATTGACATTTTTAGGTTCTAACTTTGAAGGAAAGGCTTGATGTTGAACCTGGTTTCTTAGATATGCACTAGTCTGTGTCCCTCAATCAAGATTACCAACAACAACATATAAAGGATGATTATTTGGAATCCTCGTTGATCTAGTAAAGGTAGGACAAAAAATTTCAGGTTCATCTATAGGTTCGGGTTCAATAGAAGCAGATTCTGGAATATGTCTAGAAATGAATATTTTCATAGTAGGTTCTTTAGTTTTATCATTAAGGTCCAGAATAGTCAAATCATCTTCATGATTTTCAATAGAGGTTTTAGACTAATGTGGATCAGTTTCATCATACTTGATGTTAAAAGATTCTTCCACAAATTTGGTTATTTTATTAAAGACTCTATAGGCTTTTCTAGTTAAAGAATAACCAAAACAAAATTCCTTCATCACTCTTAGAATCATGCTTGTCCAGATTATCCTTTGTATTGAGAATAAAAACATTGCAGCCAGAGACTCTAAAGTAACTAAATTTTGGTTTTCTATTTTTCCATAGTTCAAATGGGGTCTTCTTGAAAACAGGTCTAATCAAGACTCTTTTAATAATACAACAGTCTGTATTCACACCTTCATCCCAAAAAATAAATAGGCAGATCATACTCACTAAGTATGGTTCTTGGTATTTCTTGAAAGGGTTCTATTTCTTCTTTCTACTACACCATTCTGCTGAGGTGTCCTAGGAGCAAAAAGTTGTGACTATAGCCATTGTGTGAGAAATAAGATTCAAACTCTTTATTTTCAAACTCACGTCCATAATCACTTTTCAGGATTTTAATCATAAGTCCACTAAGTTTTTCTACAGACTTGGAGTATTTAACAAAGTAAGACCAAGCTTCACTTTTGTAAGCTAAGAAGTATACCCAAGTATTTCTAGAAAATTCATCTACTATGACATAGACATAGTTCTTACCCTTTAAACTAGAATCTATAGAAGGTCCAAACATGTCCATGTGAACCAACTTGATAGGTTGATAAGTTGAAACTTGTTTCATTGATTTAAAAGAAACATTATGTTGCTTTCCCTTTTGATAGGGGTTACAAACTTTGTAATTTGGGAATTCAAGTTTGGGTAGGTCTCTAACTAAGTTCTTAATATTCAATTTTCTAAGTTAATAGATGTTTCAGTTTCCTATTCTTTTGTTCCAATTCCAAGACTCTTTGTGAAAATAATTTAAACAAGTAACATTTTCCTTAGCTAAAGAATTCAGATCAACAATATAAAATTTTTCATTTCTAAAAGAAGAAAATACTAAAACATTTTTATAGTTCAAAAAATTACAGGAATCATTTTCAAATTTAAAATTAAATCCATCATCACATAATTGAGAAATACATAACAGGTTATACTTATGTCCATCAAAAAATAAAACTTTATAAATCAAGACTGAATTAGTGTTACCAATCTGGCCTAGGCCGATGATTTTTTCTTTAGAATTATCACCAAAGGTGACATTGTCTCCATCAACTTTGATTTGACTCTTGAAGCATGAGTAATCTCCAGAAATATGTCTTGAACATCCACTATCCAAATACCATACCTTTTTCTGAGAACTCTTCAAGCAGGTTTCCTACAACACATATTTAAACAGAAAATGATTTTGGTACCCAGATTTTCTTGGGTCCAGAAATGTTAGCAATCAATGATTTAGGTACCCAGATTTTCCTTATGGGTCTTATATAATTTACCGAATCAATGGATTTTGAAATATAAACATTATTTGATTTATAACCATATGAATAACTAGTTGAAGCACACATATTTCCAGAATTAGAACAAGAAAAAACAAATTCCAGATTTAGGAATAAATCAATTTTTGGTAAATTATCTTTGTACAGGTTGATATCCCAAACCAGTAGTGTATTTTGGTGAAACTTTCTTACCGAACATTTGAGTAAGTGTATCTTTTCCCTTTTTGAACTTTTCTATGTCCTTTCTAAGTTTCTCATTAGACATTTTTAGTTCAGTATTTTCCTTCAATAGTTGATCATTATTTTCCTTTTCTATATCAAAGAAAGATTTAACCTCGGCAGTGAGAGCATGCAATTTCTTTAGTGACATATATTTTTCCTTATGTTCATTACATGTTTTTTCCAACATGCTATAGTATTCAGATAATTCAGATTTAGTCATGTCTTCAGAATCAGAATTAGATTCTCCATCATCTCTAGAATAATAGGAATTTAAAATAAGAGTATCTATTGTTACCTCAGATGAGTTGGTCATGAAACACAAGTTGGCATGAATCTTTTCAGAATCAGAAACTTCATCTTCACTTGTTCTGTTGTTTGAAGCACTCCAAGTATCTTTCATAGCTTTCTTGTACTTCTTGTCCTTATAATCATATTTCTTTTTGAATTTTAAATTTAGACAGTCATCCTTGATGTGTCCTTTCCTCTTGAATTCATAGTATACTATATAATATTCCTTATCAGACTTCTTCAAATCCTTCTTCCAATGACCATTATTGTCATACTTTCCTTTGTAGTTTGATTTTCTGAAGAATTTCATCTTCCTATAGAACATATTAAATCTCCTAGCTATTTGATCCATTTCCTCATCACTGTCTGAATCCGAATATTCACTGGATGAACTTTCAGTAGGTACATGTATTTTCTCCTTGTCCTTTCTCTTAGAAGCAGTAGACATGAATGCCACAGATTTTCTCTTGGGATCATCATATTTTTCCTTATTTACTTTAAGTTCTTACTCATACATCATAACATTACGTATTAATTCCTTAACAGGGAGTGTGCTGATGTCGCATGGTTCTCTAATGGAAACAGATGTTCCTCTCCATCTTTCTGGTAGACATCTTATGATTCTCTTAATTTGTTCCATTTCTAGAACAACCATTCCATGGGAGCTCATAGAGTTGAAAATCTCATTGAACCTAAGATACATGTCAGAAATGGGTTCATCAGATTTCATTTTAAAATTATCATATTTAATAGTATAGGTATTCAGCCTCATTTCATTAACATTGGTTGTTCCCTCATGGGAAATAGCCATAGTGTCCCAAATTTCATAACCAGTTTTAGAAGCAGAAATTATATTAAACTCTTCATATCCTAAAGAAAAATACATGGAATTCATATCTTTACAATCATTATTGAAAGCAGACATTGTAGGTTCATCCCATGTTATTCTTTCTGTTTTTTTGAATTTTATATTGTGACTCTATAGCATTTTAGATATCAAAACCCATACTTTCTAAGTGAATTTTCTTCTTATGTTTCCATTGAGCATAGTTTGTACCATTAAAGAAAGGTGTTTGGTTAGTAGCATCGCCCTCTAGTCTATTATCCATATCTAGATTTTAGAAAATAAATTTAAGGAAATAAAATTTAGAACTAACAGAAATTTAATATCTTTAAAGATGAAACTAAAATCACAGTTGAAAAACAAAATGTTTTGAAAACCTGTATTGATAAAAACAACCTATGATACCAAATGTTGGTCGGAGTGGACACATAAGAAGGGGGTGAATTGAGTTCTAATTAAAATTTGTGTTAAAAATATTTCTATTAAAATCCCTCTATTTAAAAACAAAGTTAAACTGATGTGAATTTATACAGAGTGTAAATATTCAATTAGTTTCTCAAAGATTGATTACGTCTCAATTAATTTAATCTGAAGATTAAATTGAATTTTTAAATTAACTTACTGGTTTACAATAAGTATAAACACTTGCTAATTTTACTATCAAAGTAACTTTAAAAAATTATATTTCAAAGTAGTTAGCATTGGAATATGAAATATATATAATACTTATGACATAAAACAAAATGCACAGTAGATGTATCCAAGAGGCTTACTCTCAAGACGAGACTTAGTCCTCTCAAAAAATTTATATAAATTAATCCACACCCTAGATAGGGGTTAAAAACAGTACAATACTGTCCAGGTCCAAAGACCTCTACCATAGTTCTACGTGGGAAAACAAAGACAACAACTCACAACTGTCTAGGTCATACTCGACCTCTACCACTATCCACAGTGGGATACATGGGAGTTAATAGAGTGTGAATGCGGATTTTAGAATCCTCCAGCTTAGCTCAGGAGATAGTGTGTGTGTAAAATAAACAGGTTACACACACTGGTCGAAATTTAAATGAAAGAATCTCTAAAGAAAGTGTGAATGAGTTCAGAAAAGATTTAGTTATTGGAAGTGCATCTCTAGACTCGTTTGATTGGTCAGAAAATATTCGGAGTCCTTCACTGGGTTTTGTTCTGAAAAACAGAGTGTTGTTTTCTTCCTTGGTTCTAGGTTCATATTATCATCCTGAGTGCATGAAGTGTTTGTTTTAGTTATTCACTCAAGATGCAGCTTGTTTTCTCCTCTAGAATGAGTGGCTTCTTGAATGTCTAGTGTTCTTGGTGTATGGATGTAACCTTGTTTCTAAGCACCACGTTTGAATGATGTTGCACCTTTTTCTGTTACACCCTTCGTGTGCCTTCTTAGTTCCTTGATTCTTGTTGTATGCACACCCCGTGTTCACTCCACTCTATCTAGGTCTTTATCTTCCCATTTATAGCGTTCAGCTTCGGCAAAAAGGAATTATTACTTTTTTGCATGGGTACTAGGTATAGTTCCCTGACATGCCAACATGTATCATTAAATAACATTAACTGCATTAAAAACATCAAATGTAACTGTTATCTTAATAAATAAATAGTATTGAGAATATAGAATTTGACTGGTTGGTAAATCATTAGTGGCCTCCTGTTGGTAGATGTGTACGGTGGACTTTGTGTAACAGTGACCTTCCATCGGTAGCTCTTGAACTTATATCAGTTGCTCTATGCATTGGTAGCTCTCTGCATCGGTAGCTCTTGGTATTGATAGCTCTATATACCGGTAGCTTTATCTTATCGGTGACTCTATATATCGGTTGACTAAGTACAGGTCGCTCTGTATCAGTAGCTATAGGTAGATCAGTGACTAACACTTATCTGTTTTATGCAAAACATATTGGATTAGATTAGAATTACTTCAAAAATCATACAAAGATGGATAAACATTGATTAACAAATTTCAAGGATTAATTTAATATTATTATCATCTTGATAGTATAATATCATAGATTGAGTGAATTATAATATATATAATCATTAATTGGGATTATCAAAGTATGTGAAAGCATAGTTGGTATTATCAAAGTATGTGAAAGAATAGTTGGGATTATCAAAATAGGTGAGGTCAACAAATATTAAACACATATATCATTAAAAATAAATATGTTTCAAACATTTTATTCCATTAATCAATTTAGTTTAACCCTCTGATAAATCGGTTTTAACATTAAACCTAATAACTTATTTTTACTATTTTTAGAATTCATTATGAACAAAAATAAAGCTGAAATTATTATTTAATAGAATTTTTTATTATTCAAAATATTTATTCAATTATATAAAATTTAATTCAAAGAATTTTATTAATTTAATTTAATGTTAAACCGATGGAAGTGTTGAGAAAATGCCTTTTCCAGATATGCAATTTTAAAATATAGGATAAACTTATAATAAATATATGATAAGTAGTCATAATTAAATTATTTTGAACTTAATTTGACAGAGATATAATTAATTAATTTAATTTAAATCATTAATAATTTGCATTTATTTATATTATTTAAAATGGAAAAATGCTATGCATAATAATATTTTTTTAGAAAATTTCTGTTTCAAAGCCCAAAAATAATAATATACTAAAATCAAGTATAAATTTGATTTAATTGTAATAAATTTGATTATATATAAAAATTACATCTGTGTTAATTTTTAATCAATATAAATGAATAATGGGACTGTAAAATTATTAATTTATCACAAATAAAAGATAGTTTTATAAAAAGGTCCGTACATATCAATATTTATAGAAAAATAAATACTTTATGAAAAATGATAAAATTATCCATTTTTTAAATTTTTAATTGATGAATTTAAAAAATTATTTTCATTTTATAAAATAAAATTCTTAAATTCTTAATAAATGAATTATAATATTTTATTTGGAAAAAATAATTAAAAATCACTCCTAGAAAAAACATATTTTTTTGTAGAATAAAATATTATTAATAAAAGTTGACTACTTAGTAATAATTTTTTTAAAAAAGTGAATATATGGATTTTATATTTAAATTTTAAAGAATTAATTAATATTAATACAAGAAAACTGTAAAGAACAAGGTAAATATGTCAAATATATATAATAATATTTTAATATTTTATCACTGTTCGTTTAAAAATAGGGTTTTATGTTGTATAAGTTGTTAAACATAGTGTTCATTTAAAATATTAAGGTATTACACCGATTACTAGTTATAGTGATCAGTTGAGAAATAAATGTAGTCAGTTTTTTATTAAAACACATGGTTGAAACTGTGAGTACATCTCTGATGAAGGTGATGCCTAAAATGCCTAGAAATACACATCCCATCCTAGTTAGAGGATATGAGACACACATAGATGATAAATAGTACTTGAGATACCCACCAAATATAATATACTCACTATTGAAAGGGAATTGATTCTTTCCAAGCTCTTTATTCAGTTATTCAACTCTTCCATAGGGCCATGATATGAATTTTTATCATTGGGATGGTCAAGATCCCTCGAGCACCATATTCCCACTTTTGAAAAGTAGGAAACCATCTCCACCATGGTTGATGATGTTATCTCCCTGACCGAAATGACAAGATGGGATTTCAAATCCTCATTCCATGGAATCTTATTCAGAGATCATCTCATATTTTGGGGTTGCCTTTATGATCTAATACATGTATGAAAATTTTATTAGAGATTATACATTCAAGATGACAAAAGTTATTTATACTGATTACTAATTTTATAGATCTAATACCTATAGTTAGAGCTTATGATTATTCTATGGAGGGTGGATGATATAGAATTATTCCGTAATTGAGGTTATAATGGAATAATATGCTTTTTTTAATTCATCGTCTATGGAGAAAACCCTATAGAATGTTGTGATCTCCATGTGGAAAATTACAGTCACTACATAATGCCTCAAGGGTTTATCACATCAAGTATCATTTGATTATCATACAATGATACCAACATTTATTATGTAAGGCAATCAACCCTCATCATTACAAGCTACTTATTCTCATATGAAAGTGGTTCCTAGTAACATTGCCTAATAAATCCCATGTTCATCACCCATGGTAATAATATTAGTCTTTTTACATAATTGGAGGGTTAAGATCTTATATTTTCATCATATTGGAATTTTATTTTTATAATTAAATGATCACTAGTATTGTATCCCCAGTTTTTTAATGGGTTGTTTTATAGGTAAATTTATTTTGGTTGGTTATTTACCAAACACTTTTTCTTGATATTTGTAACTTTATTCTTGGAGTTATTTGGAATGTGATATTGTTTTAGGCGTGGTCTTTGTTTTGGTGGAATGGAATGGTTTTTGGGAAAACACTAGGGGAAGAGAGGATGGACTAGGTTTCTAAAAGTTGTTCCATGTCAATTATATAGCATGTAATATATTTATTACATTTTTTTTGGGGGAAAGAAGTGGAAACCACAAATTTACATGTCATTCAAATATTATGTGTCATGAAAATCCCAATAGATGTTTTTAAGGTTCCAGGGGGCTCCCACCTCTTTTATCATTCCTCTACCATGGATATAAGGGCAAATTTCTAAGAGCTTGCATGCCTCTCCCTCTCCCGTTTAGTGTTCTTTGATTTATCCACCATTTTAACTCCTATTTTCTATACATCACTAGCTACTTATTCATATCTGCAAGGTTGTAGATCTACTGGATTCTTTTCTAATTTTTTATCAAAATATTGTACGTTAAATCCATACAATCCATTTTAGCCTATTTACATGACATTAATCTAAAACACCTTTTTTTATTCAGCTCGAGTTAGAGGCCTATATCAGAAAAGAAATGACTACTAATATTATGTGGGAGTCAACTAGGTTTCTCCTTAGTCTCTTTTATGTCTTGGGATGCTTTCTTGAGTGTTTCATTGGATATACTATGTGATACCCTAATTAATGAACACATTGTCTTTAAATTAATTAATTGATTATACAGTATGCCAAATGGACTATTTTCCCAATCTACTAATGGCTTGGGCCTAGTGAGAGGTGTAAATCCCTGGGTATATTTGGACAAGGTATTTATTTAATTGAATTGATTTATTACATTTTTTGGGAATAGTTCTAAGGGAACATCACCAACATTGCCTAAGGATTGATATAATTTTTACCATCTTCATAAGGTAACATGGTTCACTAGGTTGAGTCAGTCCTAAATACTATGTGGTTTGTTGACCAAATATTGGGAGACTTGGTCATCATATTGAGGCAATGAGGTTGTCATGTTATGAGAAAATATCGTTTGATATTGGATGGGTTTGACCATCATGTTGAGCAACACGATCCTATGGGAACGAGGTTCTGGAATGATATGTCTTTGGTACATTGTTTGTGATTTCCTCTCATTGTGATTGGATAATGTACCATTGTAGTCAGTTATACATAGATATTTCTCTGATGATGAGGTTGTGTGGAAAAAAGATGTGGGTGGAGTCTTACAGATTTGCGACATGGGATGTTTTTGACCATCTGTATGGTAGGATTTTATATCCCTTGGAATACACATGAATGGTGAGGATCCATCGGTTGGGAATGTTGATATTGTTGGTTGGGGGATAAGGATAACAATATATTGAGTCCATTGGGTTGGGTTTATGTGGGAGGAAAGATATCTAAATTCATCTGGAATTATACAATTGAGCTGAAAATGTTATTATTTGGAGGACATAAATATTTATTCCATAGATCTTGGGCTTTGAGATGATGGGGATTATATGATCTCATGTTTGAGGTACGAGTTACATTCTTGGGCGTGAAATTTAGACATTGGTTATTGTTTTCGTAAATAAGGTTTAGTGTATAGTGATGTTTAAGATAATTCTATTAGAGGGGAACCTGGTACTTTACCTGTTTTTATTTTCTTCAGGGGATCCCTTGGTTATGTGGTATGAATCCTCTCAACTAGTGTTTTACCATGGATGGATGAAGAAGTTAAATACTTCCATGTGGTTGATGAGAATAAGGGAATTAGGCTATATTTTTATAATGTTCATTTTATTTTTTACTTTATATTTAGATAATCCAAAATTTTTCAAATGAATGTTAGGCACATGATGGTGGTGGCCTACTGAGATTTTACTCTCACACCCTACATGGGTCCTTCAAGACGTATGTGGACTTTATACTTTTTAGATCAGGAAAGGGTTTGAGCTCAAGAGATAGAAATTTGTGATCATGTAAACCCTTTTTAATGGGATAGATAGACAATATATTGGGTTCTACATTAGTTGGAGTTAATTTTTAGTTTCTTATTATATCTTCATGATTATACATTTATGTATTGAGGATGACTATGAGCGACCATTTAAAATTATTTATTATTATATATGACTAGAATTGTATGCATGCATAGTGAAAAATGTTATTTGTTTCTCTAAATGGTATCATGTGATTTTCTATTCTACAATTGTTGTGTTTGAGCTTATTTATTTTTATTACTACTATCTATTATAATTTCTCTATGATAGGCTACTAGATTTATTGTCTTATGGTATTTATTTTCTGGAGATTATATTTATGCAGAGAATTATTATCTTACTAATAGAGTGTATACCCTAACAATTATCACCTATATACACCCTCACTACTAGTCATCAGCCTTTGGCATATGGGCAGGCACACCTAAGGTTTAGTGGACCTCTGACCCATAACACTGTTCAAGTAGAAATACAGTTCTGAGTGCTACATAAGATGGGTTGGGTTGTTTAAAGTGTCGAAAATTATGCTAGGAAGTCTTTTCCAGACAATCCACTCTTTGGTGGAATTCTTTGTAGCTAACCAAGGCTTGTGGTTTCAATCTAATTTGTCTATAAAGCGATATCCTTATATATATATGTGTGTGTGTGTGTCCTAGCCATTATTGGAGAAGGAAGGTATTGATTTGTGTTGCCTGAATCTGATGTGGGTAAGTGAGTGGCCATGATACTAGGTTTATAAGTGAAACATTCTCTGATATTGGTAGGTAAGGTTCCAGGAGGCTAGATTACATGTGGCATGGTTACTATGGGGGAGTGTATGGGGGTGATATTGTACTACTTGTTACATTTTTCCCCATATCATATATATATATATATATATATGTATCTGTGTGTTTGTGTGTTTGTGTGTTTGTGTATGTGTGTGTTATTATCGGTGTGTTACCATGTTACTGGTAATTATTAGGATTCCACCTAGATGGAATCCAATTGATCATTTAGAGGGGGTGATTTGGTGGGGATTAAGAATGCATAGATTGAGACCCCTAAAAGCCAGGATTAGGCCTATGTGGGTATGGAAGATCATGATCCATAGGTATATACTTAGGTAAAGGATCCAATATCATTTGTGTGGCCACCAAATATGAAATATTTCAGGTTGAGGCTTGACGATCATCTCATAGTGAGCTTGGTTTATGGAATCTAGGGTATTGATAGGGGAGCTTAGGGAGAAGAGCCTTCTATAGCGTATCTTACGTGGGAGTCACAATCACATCACTCACATATATTTGAGGATGTGGATGGACCACATGAAGCTATGAACTAGATTGAGATTATTTAGATGATTTTTAAGAATCTTGATACACACCCCTGACATATGGTGAAGATGTCAATATATATGCTCAGAGGGTAAACAAAGTGCAGGTGAGATGTGTACGTATAAGTGTACATACCATAACAACTATCATGGAAGGATTTTGAGGGTCATGTTCTTCGAGGAATTCATTCCTAAGACACTGAGGGTGGAGATATCGTTAGAGTTTTTGAGCCTACAACAAGGTGGCATGTCCATCATGTAATATGTAGCTACTTTCATATAGTTATCTCACATTGCACCTAGTATGGTGGGTGATGACACCAGAAGAGTGAGGAATATTTAAGATTGTTTATGACATGCCATTTTTGTCTAGGTAAACATCTTTAGGGAATCCAAATTATCAGAGGTTGTGGATTAGTCACTGATATCCAAGGTAAATTTGATGGAATAGTCTTATTTGAGTCTGGTAACTACATTAGGTGATTGTAGCAGTGATGTTTCAGATATCAGGATGTTAGTCCATGAAGATCCTGAGAATGGCGCTCTTTCTAGAGACTCGAGAAGAACATTGAGCGGAGTGTATTATACGGTTTACATATAGTTTGGGTAGTAGGTACAAGTGTAGATACATTTTTAGTGTGAACTGAAAGAGTGTCTAGCTAGTGGCTACGTTGGGAATATTGAGAGGTTTTTCTGGAAAACATCTCGCATAGTCGGTGGTTAGGGAGCGAGCCAAACTCAGGGTTCTAAGGTTAGATCCAGAGCAGTACAAGGGCCTAGTAGCTATGATTCATCTGCAAACAGAGGTTGTGCTAGAGGTAATGGGACCCAACAGTGGTTTCAGAGGCCAATGTTTGGTGCAACACTATAGGGAGGCCACACATTATTTAGTAGGGAATTAGACTATGTTTATACAATGGAGCATCCAAGGTTAGTATAGGTTGGTGAATCAATTATGGTTTAAGGTACCCTGTGAGTGTCATTGGGTATCTTTTTATTTTTTAATGGCCCCTAATTTAGGAATGTTTGGTTTTGATTGAATAAATTGAATGTGATGTATTTTTGACTAACTAGATGCTCTTTAGTTAGTTTGCATCAAATGAAATATTATAGATATGTATTTATATATGAATTGTGTGGAAAACAATTTATTATGGGGCCAATGTGTTTGGGAATATATATGAGGAGTGTAGAAATCTTGGAATTAGTGCAATGTGGCTCTAGGTGCGGTGTGAGGGACCAAGAATGTTTTGGGCATCTGATGAGATGTGGGACTTAATAGGTTCCATGTGTGACATGGGCTTGAGGTGGGTTTTGAGTAGATGTGATATGATATTGGTTTCAGATGCAACATCGATATGATGTGAGAGCCTAATACTGTTTAGGAGTGATGATGTGTCATGAGAGGACTTTTGAGCCAGGGGATAGCCATTGGACCACCATTTTATTTTCGTTTTTTGGTTGGGATATGATAGGGGTAGGTAAATCAAATGGGGGGATTATGCTTGATATATTTTACCTATGAATTTTTACTAGGTTAAAGTATTGTATTCTGAACAGGATGGGTATGTTTAGTAGTACCTCCATGCAATGAATTGTAGTTTGGAGTTGGTCTATGTTATGTTGGGGATACTATGAAATCTTGGGTTTCTAAATGAGTCATCTAATGGGTAAATATGAATTTTTTATTTGGTGATCATACCATACATTCCTCTTGGTCTTCACAACCCCATTTGGAAAGTGGTTTGACCTAATACCTTATTTTAGGTATTGTATATGTTTTATTAAAAGTTATTAGGGTTTTAGGAAACTCCTTTGGTAGAGAGGATGACCAAGGATGCTAAAAGTCGATGCATATCAATTACACGACGTGTATTTAAATACATAGTGTGGAATGAATTTATTTCATGAGTTTTCAGGTTTGGCCAGTAAAAATACAAAATTTATAGGGAATTTAAATATTACATGGTGTGTATATCCATGTGGTAGTTTTTTAAAAGAGATAAAGGATATATCCCCCCCATATTACTTTTCCCCTGTTGCAGATAGAAGTGGGCACACCTAAGAGCACGCATGCCTCTCCCTCTACCATATAGTGTTGTTAATTTATCCATTTTTTGAGATTTGATATTCTATCCATTGGTGGATACATATTTTTTGGGTAAGGCCTTTTATCCAAAAGAATATTTTATTCTTTATTCTCTCTATGTGGTGCATTAAATCTGTGTGATCCATTTTACGTTATTTTTAGTGTATTCTTTTTAAATGCTGATTTCTTTCGATTTGGCTCGATTTACATGCTGATATTAGAAGATAGAGTGTATACCAATAAAAGTAAATTTATTCCTATATTTTTTTTCATTATTTCCCTAGTGTTTTGGTGGATATTCTTGAGCACACCGTTTTGTAGATCATGAGAGATCCTAATTAATGAACACCATATCATTAAATTATTAAATTCATTAAAATGGGATGTTTATGGGAATTTTTTATCCATTGGAAAAATTGTATAGACCTAGTGGGATTTTTTCGACCCTAGGAACATTCAGTAAGGTTGATTATTTATATAAATTGATTTTTTTATATTGCATGCGATGGTTCCCTAGGAATGTTACAAGGTTGGCTTAAGGATTGAGATGTTGTTGACCATCTGGATAAGGTGACATTGTATTTCATATTGGGTGAGGCCTAAATAATATGAGTGATGTTTATCATTGATTGGGCTAATTGGTCATAAAATTTAGGTGATTAAGTCATCTATTTACAGGCATGAATCATGTGATATTGGATGGTGTTGAACACTATATTGAACAACATTCTCATAGGGTCATGAGATGCCAGGATGATGTGTATTAGTTAATTTTTTGGTTGTTGAAATGTTGTTGGCGTCATGTTCAAATTGAATGGACTCAAATTATTAGGATGTGTTGACCAGTGTGGGTAATGGCTTATGTAGATATATTTTAGGATGGTTTTTACCATCAGAATGGTTATAGTATCTTGTCATAGAAATCCACATGGATGGTGTTGAGCCATCAGTTGATGGTGTTGAGATCATCAGTTATAGGCTGAAGCTTATCATATTTTGAGGCTGTAGGGATGATATTATTTAAGAGGATATATATCGTTATTTCTAGAGATTTCAGTTGTTGTTCCAACAATAATATTATTTTGTGGATAGAAATTTTAGTTCCTCAGATATCAGACTTCAAGCCGACAATGATTATTTGATCTAAGGTTTTAGGGACCGTTTACTGGTTTGGGTGCGACTTCAAGATGCAAGTCACTGTTTTGGGACATCAGGTGTTACATAGAATGAGGATCTAGGTGATTCTATTCGAGGTAGAACCTGAGGGTTCCCATGGACTGATTTTCTTCAGGATATTCCTTGGGATATATGTCGAGGATCCTCTCTACAATAGTTTTACATGGCGATGGATGAAGCTTGTAATTTCTTCCTTGTGGAAGTTGTGCATAAGGTAATCATGTTATTTTTATATAATTTTCATGTTCTTTTTTTACATTATATTTAGACACACCTTTATATCACATTTTTATGTTAGGAACATGTTGGTGATGGACTAATATGATTTTATTCTCACACCATACATGGGACCTTTGGGAAGTCTGACGAAATTATTCTTTTTCAATCAGGTAAGGGTTCATCCTTAGGAGATAGACCTTAGTGATCATGTTAGACAATTTTCCTGGGTTATATGGTGAGGTCCTTCGGTTTTAGCATCATTTAGAGTTACTTTTTAGTTACTTTTTTCATTATAATTCTTATATATTTACGTATTGAGGTCATCCATGTTGAACCTTTTTGAATATTTATTATTTTTCATGACCATAACAGTATTCATTCTTAGTTAAAAATGGTTTTTATTTATAAAAATGGTATATTGTGAAGTTTTATTCTGTAATTGGTATGATAAAAAGTATTTATTATTGTTAATGTTGTCTATTATTCATCTTCGATGGCAGGTTACAGGTTCAGTCATCTTACGGTCTTTTTTTCCATTAGTTATATTTATATTGACCATTATTTTCTTACAACCAGAGTGTATATTCTCCCCACTATCACCTATTTACAACATCTCTTCTAGAAAGTAGGATTTGGTGTGTGGGGAGACACACCTAAGGCTATGTGACCTCTGACCCGTATCACTGTTCAGGGTGGAAAGAAAGGTTGGGTTGTTACACCTAGGAATGTAAACTATCGATACATTTTGGATGTATCAGGTTGGGGTTAATGGGTTTAAATATGAGTGTGGGTACTTTATATATTTAGATACATTTTTGGTTTACCCCATATATTCTATTCACATTTGGGTTGATCAAATGGTTAAATGAAAATACAAGAGTTTCACATGTCTAGAGTATAGTATTTATGGTCTAACCAAATCTCATAACATATGTTTCAAAAATAGGTTTAAAGGTGAATGAGGGTGGTTTTTATTTATGTTTCCATGTAGATAGTCCCACAAACACACTCTCATTTTGGTTGATAATAGGAATAAATTAGAGTAGGGGTGTTTATGGTTTAATGTCAATTGGTGATTCCCATATATTTAAAGTCCAGTATAAATACGCTTCCAATATAACATCATCCTATTTTTTTATAAAATCGGTGACATGAATTGGTTATCCAACTCTTTCCTTAATGAAATTTAATAAAATCAAAAGTAACAATACAACAATGAGGTATAAAGAGCATAGACTAGCAAGGATGGAGGTGGATACAAGACATGATCCATGAAAAATAAGTAAAAGGAAAATATTGAAAAAATGAACTATCGGGAATTCTCAATGATACAAGATAATGCTACTTTGGATGAAATTATACATTCCCTAAATGTTGGTACCAAACCCAAAGTTCTCTAACCTTGGTAATTTTCAATTCCTTCAATATTGTACCACAAATTTTACTTAAACTTACCATATTCAATGAGAAAAATCCAATGCATTTCCAAAAACCATCTCTAAATAAGCCAAAAAAGAATACAAATTCATAGAGCTATTCGATATATTTAAGTGTGTTGAAATGTATTCTGAAGGTACTATGAATGTCTAAATTTCTCTAATGGAAGGAATCATGTTAAAATTATTTGGTGTAAAAATTATGGGGATTCTCATGGTTTAAATACTAGTAGTGGGTCTCATAGTTTATTTTTTATTTGATTTGTCATTGATTTAATGTTCAACTGAATGATACATCCCACATATGATCATAATTTATAAAACCATATATAGGTTTACAACCCTTGGTGTTTCAATAAAAAAGTGGGTAAATTAGGTTTTAAAGGTGGTTGGTTAGGCATACTCTATAAAGATGATCTATATTTATAGTTGTTATCTACTAAGGGGGTATGAAATAGTAGTGGGACACTTTTTTTATATAGTGTTGTTATCTCAGGCTCATCACCTGAGGAATCCAGTTGTATGAGGAAAAATGGTTATTCGTATATTGGGAATATGGGATTAAACCTCACAGAGGATTTGAACATATCCTTCATAAAAGAGATATTCAAACCCATGTATTTTAATTATAAAATTTACGATAATGTTATTATACCATACCATGTAGTTTAATTTCATATAGTTAAAACTATAATTTCATTAAAGGAGTTTAATAAGGGATGGGGTGTGGTTTATCTATTGAATTATCCCAGATTCTATTTTAGAGTAAGAAATTATATGTGTTGGTCTTACAAAAGTTCACTCTCTGTTATGATGAGGGTCATATATTAATTATCACATAAAGAATCACATGCTCATCACACATGAATTTTTTTTCCTATCACATAAGGAATCCTATTTTCATTACCTAAGGATAAGGATACAGTTTAATATATTGTGATGAAGAAGTTTTTTTACACTATAACAATATGAGATTAGGTTGTTTCATTTTAACATCAAACTACTAGGATGTATTTATATATAGTTAATATTATAGATTTTATGATGTTATGTGGGGGATTATGGGAGAACCATCAATTCCATGATCGGATTAGAGGATAGAATGATATATTTATCTTCCATTTCTCATCTTAAAAAATAATGGATTTTTTTAAAGGTTGGGGCCGAATCCTCAATTTATTATTTAATGCAAAGTCCTCTTTAGACTGGGTAGAGGGAGGCCCATTACATAGAACGAATGCCCAAGGCCAAGTGGCCTGAATACAATGCTTGAAAGCCCATTTTTTTCCCAAAGGACCCATCAGTGAATAGTACTACTACAATACCCACACTGCTACAGTACCTTATATTATACCTGCTACAGTACATCTATCGCTACAGTACCAGCTACAGTCCCTCCACCGCTACACTACTGCCGCTGCTACAGTTCTGCCACTACTACAGTACTGCTACAGTGCCCTGTTATAGTTCCCCAGAAATTCACCCCTTCCTAGAATTGATCCTGGGTCTTTTGGATGCCAAGCAGAAGCATGTACCACTATGGTACAAGCTCATTGACATTAAAAAAATTATGGATGGTTTCCCATTAGTTTTTATTTTTTAGGGATTATGTATTCAATTATATTCTTATATTAGAGGAAAATATGTGTGGACACTACCCATTTTAGGTATCATGTAGGATATAAAACCATATATCTAGAATCATATTGTAATTTTATACTTTGTTACATTAGAATAATATATAAGGGATTACATCCTAAAGGATCAATTAGTTTAGTAGTCTTGATGAGCCACATACAGTAATGTTCTCTATTTTACATTGGAAATAAAATATGAAAACATAATTAAAGTAAATATCTTGTATCCTTGAACTAATTCATAGATTCAATTTTAATATCATAGAGAATAGAAACAAAATAATGGTAAGATCATATTCTTAGTAATATTTACATTCAATGGAATATATTAGGGGTAAATAATACATAATCAATATGGAATGGTATATAACTGAGAACACATTCCATTTAATTAATAACTTGAGCATAGAATTTACCCATGTATAATATAGGTATATGAATATCATATATAATAAAAACTAAATTCTGAAAAAATTAATAATATTGGATGTCATGATCTCAAGTATCATGATATCATTATCGTCATGTTCATACAATAATGGGAAGGTATACACCAAAAAACACATTTAATAAGTTTGTCTAACTATTTTGTCTCATGGGACCTGGAAATGCATCGATATGATATAAAATTCTAACCCCCACCTATCATGACATTTCTGATTCATTCCGCTTATATTTAATGGTCAATTTTATTTTAAAAAATATTCCTTAATATTAAATATTCATATTGAGTAAAGATATGAAATAGAAATATTAGTTGATTCAATCAAATAAAATTCATAATAAAACATTGTATTTAGAAATGTTATAAAAATTATGAAATAATTTAGTAGACTATAAAAATTTATATATAATTAATTTAAATTTAACATTCAATGAAAGATTATCACAATAAAGGGAACAATTCAAGAGAAATTAAATGACCATAAAATTATGAAATGATAAAACATGACTATACATTCCTCACAAATATAGATCTTGATGTAAAATCAAGGATTTTGGATAATAGATTTGAAACATTAATATATATATTCATTAAAGAGTTTTAATTTTAAATTAATTAAAATGTTATAGAAAAAGATAAATATCATATAACATTAATTCCAATGAGAAATACTTTTAATTTACTTTCATGTTAAAAAATAAAACATTTGTTTTTTAATTTTAGTAAAAAACATATAAAATAAACGACCTAGAAAATGTAATAAATTATCATTTAAAAAATATTAAAAATTGAAGGATACCATATAAATTTCTAAACACATATTTTCTGTAAATAATTTTTACTTTTATAAAAACAATTGAAAAATATGGACATGGAAGAAAAATATACCCAATCAAAAAGAGAAATAAGATAATTTTTTAAATTTTTATTTTCATTATTGAAGTGAAAATTGTGGAAAAATTGGAATTGAAAAATAAAACACGTTAAATATCTATAGGAGAAGAAAATTTATGATTTTTATAAAGGAAATATAATGATATTCCATTATAAAAAATTAATTCAATAGAAAAAATTATATTTTTAAAGTAAATCCTTACCATATTGGTAACTTTTAAATTGAAAAACCCCATCGAAATTTTGAACCCCAACTAAAAAATTAATCAGCATGAATAAATAAATATTTATGTTACTTTCATAAATAGAGAAATATATTATCCACATAATATTAAATAGTTTTATAATACCAAATACGTAACAATGGAGAGAAAATTGAGATGAAATCTGTTACCTCAAACTTCTCCATAGATAAAAATGAATAAAACTCTTATATAATTGATTTAAACATGATATTAATTTATAAAAGAACCATATTATATTTAATAATATCATATATTCCCCCTTATAAAATCTTATCTTCTATTCATTAAAAATATTTTTTTATTTCCATAGTTTTTTGTGTTAACTGCTTCATTTTTCAATGTATATTTTATAAGAAAAGTTCATATAATTGTGTATAGGATATAGTTACACCATATAAATAATTATATTAATGTTATAAATGTCATATATATAAATTATATACATTTTAATAATCCTTCATGAATGTTTTACATATAAAATTAATCCCACCACTTCGTGGAGATGCTTAGACGTATGTACACACCTGCGACATTATTATTTCTTAATTGGTGAAATAGTATTAAAGTAGATAATATATTAAATTTTAAGATTAAATATCATTTCATAAGTATCATATATATTCATTAGTTACATCATAATTACTATCTATGTGATTTATTGATAAAAAACAAATTGCATCGGGTCATGAGACTATTGTATTTCGAACACATGAGGGATGGTTTTGTTTCCAATTTGATGATCATGAGGATATATAAATATGGATTCCTAAATATAGTAAATAATTATTATTTGGGAGATATTGGTGTAAATATATTTCATGTTTTAGGAAATAATTGAATGTGGTAAAAAAAATAAGTAAAAAAAAGAAAGAGCTTGGTAAAGATGATTACATTCGATGAGTGAAAACTCATTTGGTTTAGACCTTTATCTTTGAAAGGATTCTATTTCATATGGAACAAAAGCTATAAGATGTAATTATGTGACCTATTTGTGTATTATAGTAGGTATTACAAATATTTAAGGAACAATAAATATAGAGAAGAGAGAAGAGGTTGTATCATTTTAAAAGGGAGGGGGGGGGGACACACTTGGAATTACATTATAGATTAAATAATTTATATATCATAATCATGTAAAGTGGAAAAAAGGAACCCAAAATTCTAAAATAATATATGATATATTCTGAATAAACTCAACAAATAAAAATTAGGAATGTTTTGGATACATTTTAATCATTATATTCATGTTAAACTACATTATAACCATTTTAACCATAATCGTTCTAATTTTTCTTTATACCGTGATAAAAAACTATATGGAAAAAACATAAAATATGAATTATAAATTTTTTACAAGATATTATGATTTTTAATCAATTTTATGTTGTTTATTTTTTATAGGTGGGTTAAATTAATTTTAATATAAGAAAATAAAACACATAAAAACAGTTTCAAGAAAAATATCACATTTAAGAGTAAAATAAATTTTCCTTGAAAAATATTTAATAAATCGTTATGCTATAATTTTTTTATTAAAAAAAATTAAATTAAGTGTTTATGGTTTATGGTTAAATTAATGACCCAATGGAATCCTCCAACAATTCCTTTAAATGTAGAAGCTAAAAAATTTTAATTGAATTAAATAAAACTTCTCTTTCACAAAAGTCAATATTAAGTTTTCTAATAAAAAATATTGGTTAAAAAATTATTAAACATAGAAAAAATACCATTGGTCAAAAATCACTCATAAAATAGTACAGAGTAATATACTTTAGAAACATTAATTCTTTAACCCATAGTCTAATCCCAGTTTTTAATGATTTACACTTACTAAGGTTAAAAATAATTACCACAATTACTATTCATAATGATAAAATTATGTTTACCTTATTAAATACTATTAATTATTATCAATATAAAAATGGAATCAATTTTTCAAAATTAAATTGATTGAGGTGATAGAGTTTAATTTAATATAAACCCACAAAACATGACTAAAAATAGTTTTTCAATAAAAGTATTTTACAACTATATGATTATCTTAAATTAAATATATGACTACTAATGATAATTATATGGATTAAACTTCCTATAAAATGATATATAATATATAAAATTTATTTAAATTATTAAAAATTATAAATGATTTTGATTAATTAAAAGGAGAAGCATTATGTATTAAAAACCTATTTTTCAGGAAATTTATCTTTTTTACCCTCAAATTATATTATCATTACATCAATAAAAGTGATAGTAAATAAATTGTTAATTATAAATATTATTACACATTATTTTAAATAAAAATAGGAACAAATAAATAATACATATTCAATTATTTATAAACTGTATTTTTAGAATGGAAATTTTAAAAACTCATTTTATGCTTATATTGACCTCATAAGTTAAAAATTGATATTAAAAATATAATGTTATAATATTATTGAAATTAAATGTTAAAATGTTTAATTTATTATATTTTTTTCGAAAATATAATCTTCAATTACTGTAAATAAAACTTGTGGGTCACATTTTTCCCTCCCTCAAAAATTTCATCCTTAAAATTTCCATGGATATTAATTTCTATTAAAATATAGGTAGATTATTTTCATTATATCCTTCATTTCACAAATTAATTCCTCCATATTATGATTTATAAAAAATATGTTTACGATATGTTTAATTTGATTTCATAGAACAAGTTATATAATGTCAATAATTTGGATATGATCTTCATAGTATGATATATCACATGAAAATTCAATTTTTTCAATGGTGAGAACTTGTGTTAGATCAGGAATATAATTCCTTAACAATGAGATATAAAAGGCATCATGTAATTTATAGAGGATCAATGGAATTTCAAAATGGTAAGCCATAATTTTAATTTTTTCAAGAATTTTAAAAAGTTTGATGTACCTAGGGATATGTTTTCAATTCTTATCAAAACTTTTAACACCCTTTCATGTAGATACATTAAAAATACATGATCACCCACTTAAAATTATATATATTTCAATCATATGTCAAAAAAACTCATTTTGATTCTATGTAATGATTTAATATGAGTCTGAATAGTCTTTAACTTTGTGTTTTTATTCTCAACACATTCTATGCCTATTATCTTCCGTTCATCAACATCATCCTGAAGAGTTGGATTATAAAATATCCTAAGATATAATGCTTCATACATTGCGATTTGAATACATGAATGTGAAATATTATTATCGGTAGAATATTAAATATTAAAATATTAAAATCATATAATATAAAAAACATTGTATCACAATCTCAAAATGAATTATAATGTTCTAATGGTCCTTACATATTATCAATTAGTATGAGGATGACAGAAATGCTCAAATAATGCTCATTATCAAGATAATTTCAAACACATTCCTTTATCTTATAGGTAAATCATTGATCTAGATAAAAAATATTTATATATGTTTGAAATGAAGTGACAAAAAAATCATTTATATAGTGCCTTAAATGGTTCTGAAGAGTAAAATCTTCTCTTATAGCAAGGATATGTACAACTTTGGTAAGGAAATCTATAATTACACAAATTTCATCATTCTTTATAAGATTATTTAGTAATCTAGTGAAAAATACCATAGTAATTTTAATAAATTTTTAATAATTTATATGTATCAGTTTCATTACTCCTCTAATATAGTGTATCGTCATCTTATCTAATAAGGAATAAACCTTATACATAAAATAATCTTGAGTTTTAGCCAAGAATATTAATTTCCTTCACATTAATGAACTTTTTTGGTTTATATTTTTAGGGAACTAGGCCATTAATCATACATAACAACTCTAATTTTTCATAGTATCAACATCTATTCAATATCCATTTAAAAAAAGATAAAACTTTTAAAAAAACCATTCTCTATATTTCAAGAAAAATATTCATATCATTAAACATGAATTCCTCCTTCCTCTTACCCATACATATACAATGTAAAATTTATTTATAACATGGGATGAACACAAAAATCATAGTAATGTACATAACGATAAATAATGAAACCGTTAGTTGAAGAATACTCATAAACACATGATTTTTTTTCTTAAAGGTATACTTTTCACCCATAAAACATAAGCTTTTTTCATACCTCATTAAATCATTTATTTCTAGTAAAATTACATAGAAAAAGTAAACCATAAAGGTAAATTATGGTATAATTTACATATCACTCTTCCATTTTTTATATATCTCATGGATATATAGAGAGTAAGCTTCGTTGTTATATTCGGAATAACCGTTATAGTAGATTCCATTAATCTATTAGGAGAAACCCTATTGGTTAACTCTGTCCAATTACCCAATACATTATATAACTATAATGATCTCACCCACCCTCAATTTATCACAGAACAACTAGTCCTCATAAAAAATTCCCATGAACCATTACATACACATAAAATATAATTTTTTCATAAAAGAATCATTTTTACGAGAAATAACATTCGAATTTTTGAAATATCATTTCATTTTTAAAAAGTTGTGCACTCATAATTGAAAATATTTTATTTGAATTTTTTTTAAAAGTAAAGAATGCTTCAAAAAAATACAGACACATGAAAGTGAGAAATTACATTCATTTCATATATGCTTAAAACTATTCTTTTATGTTTTGGTAAAAATTGTTTAATGAGTAATCTTAAAATAAGATTCTTAAAAGAATGTTTCTTACATTGAGACTAAATCTTCACAAATTTTTTTATATTAATGAATATAAAACAAGGGGTAACTTATTTGATTTTTAGAACATTTTTATATTTTATTATTACTTTTTATATATCTTATTTACATATAAAATAGTTCTTTTATTATTTATGTTCATGTAAGATATTTTGATGATATTCAGTTGTAGAGTCAAAATGACTTTGGTATGATGTAAATAGTACAAGAGAAAATTATTACATATTATCCATAATAAAATTCAGTTCATAATAATCACATTTATTCATCAATTATACATTTAAATACACTCATTGCATATATATATATGAAAAGTGAACTATATTAAAAAAAATAGAGATGGTAAGTCATATATACGCATGAGTAATATTTCCATTTTTCAATGATAATTATTAGAAGAAGGTAATTATTATTTTATTTTTTTATAATAATAATAATATAATTAATATAATATTGATTATATAAATATAAATATATATACCATTCATTTTATGTTGTGTGAAAAACGAATCATGTCACTTCGTGGAGGTGATAGTTCACACATACACAGAAATGGCATTATCATTTTTATATAAACTGAATGAAAAGAACCTAAATGATATATTATTATTTAATAATTATTAATATGTCATGAATATCATATATAAACATTAATTCCATCATTATAACTATTCTTAAGAGACTGGGACAAAAAACTACATATATCTGTTCATGAGGTGGTAGTCTGTCGTACACAAGAAAGAGTAATTCGTTTCCCATTTTATGGAAGTGGATACAGATTTAGGCGATGTTATTAACATAATAACATATAATTATATTTAGAATACTTTATATATTGTTTATTCATTTATGAATAATATTTTTTGGAAGTGGAAGGATAAATAAAATAGACATTCTTGACTAAAAATGATAACTTTTCTTTTGACAATATTCATTTTTAACACCCTATGACCATTAAGGTTGGTGTTATGACTAAAATAAGATCCCTAAAATATAGTGAGGTATTATATTAATGGTTTTGGATGATATTTTATCAACCAATTAGGTTTTTAATTGTCAATATAATAGTAGGGGATGTTCCCTTTTTTAGAAAGGAGAGGGGCATACATGGAATTCCTAAAAATATAAAATGTATATAAATTAATTTTCATTCCCAAAAGGCTAAAAAATGATATATTTTATATATATGATTATTATAGGTATTACAAATTCATGAAATTAAGTTTATACAAGTTTCAAATATTTTTTAACAATAATTTTTTTCATTTAACCATTTTGACCACTTTAACTCTCACCATGACAACATGGATTTTTACTCTTTAAGTGTTAATATAATTACCAAGAAATGTCAAAAAAACCCTAAATGAATCATTTATGATATTTTATACCTTATCTTAATAATTTTTTTTGAATTTTATATTTTTAGAAATATTTGATCAATTAATAAAATATTATTTATTTTAGAATGTCATTAATATCAATTTTGACATTAATAGTTACATGACTTTTTAAACAAAACTCATAATAAATGATAAATTGAAACAAAATATTATAACACATCACTAAAATTTAAATTTCATATACTAAATTATGGTATGAAATTAATTATTTCATTTTATATTTATATTTTTATTTTTATTATCATTTAATTTATATTTATATTAATTAAATAATTACAGCATTATCATTGTGTTAATATTTCTGGTAATTATTTTATCACATCAAAGTTATAAATAAATTCACACAATATAGATACATATTTCATATTTTAAAATGATTTTATAGTCAAACATATCTTCTAAATAACCCTAAAATTTTAAGAAATATAGTTGATAATTCATAAGCATGACATCTTTGACTTTTGCTTAAAATAAAATACTATAATAGGATTAATGTTATACTAGTGGATCAAAGAGGTCAAGAAATCATCAAAATGATGAATTTATTCTACAATAACTCAGTTAATAATATGTTTACAAGTTCTCTGGTAAATTTATAATATTTATTTTATTATTCTTACCCTTAATTTCACAATTGACTCTTAATCGTGGTAATATAAATTACTAAGTTAACTCTTCATATTTTCCAAAAGTAAAATGGGAATAATTACTATATTTGGACCATATCATTTTAATTATTGATGGTATTTTTCAAATTTCAAAACATATAAGAGGTGAAAAATTAATTTTAAATTCATCCAGCTGTCAGGGTGAAAAAATGGATTATTAAAGTGAAAACATTCAAAAGACTGAAATTGTTTTCTATAAAAATTCATTATTAAATATATTACAATGAATTAAATTAGATTAAATTATATAAAATTTATATAATTATACTTTAAATCCATGGAAAAATATAATTTCACACTATAGATTATTTATCTGAAATTTCAGTATTCATTTAAAATCCAATATTTATCATTATTCATCAAGGAATGTAATATATTAGAAAAATACAAAAAAATACAACCAAAGTATTTTTTGATATTCATATTTCAAATATAAAGATTATCATTTCATATTTAATTAATAAAAGTGTCAAAATATAGTTTTAAAACAATTATTTTTTCAAGGTGGTACGTGATTGTGTATGATATACTCTATAATACAAAACGTAGGATCGAAATAAGAATGATATTCTCAGATAAAAGAGGGGGGTGAATTGTACCTTTTAAAAATTCACTTAAGAATTTTTTTATGGTTATGTTTAACACGGTTAAACATGATAATTCACAAGACCTCTATGAGTTTAAATAGCTTGATTGATTCCGAAAAAGTGATTCCGAAAAAATGGAACATAACTAAAGTTATAAATATTAGGATTCTACCTTAAACTATATAGAATCTAACTATATTAGATTAAAAAGGTGAGGAAGTATCAGATAGTATACATTTCTGAACAATACAAAATACAGTAGAAAAACTTGTAAAAAAACAAGTAAGAATTAATATGTCTTTTAACCCAAAGAGAAGGGTATCCAACAACCTTGGATAAATGTCCCTTGATTTATACTTTCAAGAATGTCTATCATAACCACACCAGGGTAAGCCCTCAATATGAAGATCGGAGTCTGTCTTTCTATCCCTGTAGGCCCATAACTATCAGGTAGTCGAAACCTCTGTCTTCCTCAGCAAGGAAGCCCTAAACTTCAATGTGTTGGAACCTCTGTCATCAAATCCCCTAAAGCCCTCGATTGTACACAACAAAAATCAGAGTCGCACGAAGAAAATTTCAACAAGGAAAAGATTGAACAAGCTGTTCAAACTTCCTGCACGAAGCATGAGAGTTTATAAGAGCCTCCCTCTCTAGAAATCACATCAACAGCACATTGACACAGATGTCAAAGTTATTGTTGACTTTAAAATGAGCTTCTATTTATAGGTGAAGCTCCAATGGGTTTCTCCCTCCTCTAAACGGTCATATTTTCCATAAATTTCTAAGGGACCTATACACATGTCAATCCAACAATGGTTTGTTAATAACTGAAAGCAGGACATCATTTTGTAATAGGGAAAGTGTAAGTATAATCAAAACTGATATAGAGAATGGGGTTTAATGAATGTTTAGAATGATGAAAGATAATGTTCGGAGACTATCCAGAAAATGAATTCGGAGTCTTTAATACAAGGATATTCATATTCTGTTTTTTAAGGAATTTTTAATGAGAATCCGTAATCAGAATTCTTCATCAGAATTCGTATTGAGAATTTGAAATCAGAATTCATCATCAAAATTCATAGTGAGAATTTGCAATCGGACTTCTTCATCAGAATTTTTAATGAGAATTCATAATCATAATTCTTCATCAGAATTATTAATGAGAATTCGTAATCATAATTCTTCATTAGAATTTGTAATGAGAATTTGTAATCAGAATTATTCATCTGAATTCGTTATGAGAATTCATGATCAGAATTCTTCATCAGAATTTGTAATTAGAATGTGTAATTAGAATTCTTCATCACAATTCATAATGAGAATTCGTGATCACAATTCTTCATCAGAATTCATAATGAGAATACGTAATCAGAATTCATCATTAATATTCATAATAAGAATTCATAATCAGAATTATTCACCAGAATTCTTCATGATAATTCATAATCAGAATTCCTCATCAGAATTCATAATGAGAATTTGTAATCAGAATTCTTCATTAGAATTCGCAGTTAGAATTTTATATATGTTCGTAATCAGAATTCATATTTGAACTTCATAAGAGTTCGTAACAGGAATTCATACACTAAAACAGAATACATCATATCTAAGTAATATATGATTCCATGGTTTTGGACAAAAATACGAATTTTACACATAGAAAATTTATGATATAAAAAATGAAATCTAGGAAAGGGTAAATTTCCTTGGGGAAGGAAATTTTACTTATAGAATTAAAACACGGGTAAAATAAGATTTTCATTAAGATAAGGTGTTTGTGATTTTCAAATCAAGAGGATTGATAAATTCATAAGGACAGCCTTAATAACTTAACAATCTACCCCTTGAATAAAGGAAGGGAATAATTCAGAAGGAAAACCTTATTTACTCAACAATCTCCCCCCTTTTGGAAAACACTGACATCCATATGAAAAATAATGTAATGACTTAGAATAAATTTCTAGACTTTGAAAATTTAAATCTTATCTCCCTTTGTTTATGGGAAATGGTGAATACGACTACCTCCCCCTTAGGATTTGCAACTCTAGGGATCGTATTATAGATTTCCAAAATGAGTAAATCTTTGTAATGAGAACCCCCTCTTAAATAATCTCCCCCTTACATAGGGATAGTTTTTCTTTACTGAGAAATTTTTCTTCTCCCTTTTTGATTTTTCCTTCTCCACCTTTTGAGTTCTTTTTCCTTCTCCCCTTTGTGATTTTCAAAAAAAATTTGAGGGAATGGAAAAACAATAAATTACTTGAAACATTAGTAAAGTCATACAAATAACACAAACAACCGGATTTTTCATTAAGATTGAAAGGATTTTTACAAGAAATGATATTAAAAAAACGGATTGGTCTATTTTACTTATTTTTGAATGGGGATTATCTTCTTCAGAAATATTTTTATCTTATTTATCTCTTTGTGGTCCTCGTCAGCTTGCTTTTCTAAGGCATTAATCATGTCATCTTGAGCCTTCAAAGCCTCATACCGAGCCTTAAAAACATAATCTTTCTTTACAAGCTACTCTTTGATCACAATCTGGATATCTCTTTCCCTTTTACATCTTTGAGAAATAGAGTTAAGCTTCCCATTCAGAACCTTCGCCTGTTGATTCTAAGTATTTTTCTCAAGGGTTAGCTTTTCATGATTATTCTTCATCTTGGAATCCATGGTATCAAAATCTTTTTTTACATCATTCTGAAAGTGATCAAGATATTCCAAATCTTCATTGATTTTCTTTGACCATAGAGTCGTTTTCCTGCAAGATTTTATGTGGACCTAATAGTTGATAAGAAAATTTTTATATTCTGCCTCAATATTCAAATATTTATCTATCACCATGGATATATATTATAACCTCTGATTCATGCTATCCTTAAGCATCTAGCATCTGGAGTCTATTGGAGGAAAGATCAGAATTGTATCCACCAACTTTTTCAAGGACTCAACAACAAAATCATGTACCAATGCAGATTATTCCGAATCTGAAACTTTTCTAGGAAGTTGTTCTTCATTTATTTCTAAAATTTTCCTCTTAGTAGAACCTCCAACTAACTTCTTCCTTATGATATCTTTCGTTGGGGTGTCAATAAGCACTTGCTTACCCTTGCGGGTTTTAGGAACGACCTCTTCATCAAGGGATTCCTGTTCACTCTCGGATAGCTATACAATATTGTCTTCATTAGATTTATCCTTCTCTACTCGTTCCTCAATGAAGACTTTTTATAGTTTTTTTTTCAGAAAATTCATTTACTTCCTCTTCTTCCTTGTCTTCATCTTTCTTTCTATCTTTCCCTTCTTTCTTTCTAGGAGTGAAAAGCTTTGAGGACACGACCTCAGATGTTCGGAGTTGTAATTTTTCTAATGTGTTTTCCTTATATTGATATTCATCAACTTGTTTAATCAGATCATCTAAATCACAAATTTTTTCTTCTACTTATTCTTCATCTTCTACTTCCTCTTCTTCTTCTACTCTGTCAACAACTTCTTTCTCTTTATATTTTTCCGGAGTGAAGAAATTCTTCCCCGGAGTCTCAGGTAATTGCTCGACAATGAATGTTTTCAGTACTTGAATATTTTCAGAAGCAACTTTTGTGGCTTTCAAAAGAGAATGCATAACATCATCCTCATACATTTTATTCTTCATCTTCTTCTCTATTTCTTGCCTCTCAGGCTCTTCAGTAGCTATTTCTCTTAAGGCCTTAGCCTCAGCAAGGTCCAAGCTGAACGGTGGTTCCCCTTCTCTCCTCTTTTCTTTGACATCCCTCCATTTTTCAAACACTACATCTAGATACAATTTCTATTTATTCGGATTGGGAGGTGCGGGTTGGGCTTCCATAGCATTATGGGTTTTATCTTCATCTTCCACTTCTTTCAGTTTCCTTTTTATGCCAACCTTTTTCGATGGCTCATCTTTTTCAATCTTTTCCAGATTGGATTCTACCTCCTCCTCTGGAAGATCATAGAACACTCCTAACTGTTTGGAGAAACCGACTTTCGTTCTCTTCAGAGTGACATCACTGATTATCATAACCTTACAGTTTCTCGTCTTGAATCTACATGGAATCTTGAAAGATTCAAGAGTTCGAACAATCAACATTGAAATCAAATCCGACAACATGATGATCTTGTCTCTAAGATTTCCATTCTTGATGTTATGAATCATATTGAGTATATTTCTAAGGAGTCTAAGTAGTTCATCCATATTAAAATAGGGTTACGTAGAGACTGGGTCCAATAGGATATAACAATTGCCCCTACTTGTCAATGCTGGATTTAAGGAGTGTATCCAAGGCCTCATGTTTGCTAAAGCTGGATCCAAGGAGTTTATCTGAGGAATCCTATAGTAATACATGTGGGATAATATGGTATCATATGGGGAATCCAAATATAGAAACATATAAGGATCTAGGTGAGTCTCAACAAAAGTAAGATGTATCCTTAAATCAGAATTGGGATCTCGAGTGCTCATGGAATGTTCCGATCAGATTCTATGATGAGCTCGAGTTAGGACATTCCTATTTGATTATGATGTCATGAAAAATTTAATTTGGTTCATGAATTTCCTTTAATTTTATTCATAAAGTCATTAAATATTAAAATGTTGGATCCAACCTTTAATTTTATTAGTGTGATTAGGTTATGTAGCATGAAACTTTTTAAACAAGTCATAATTAATCAATAAGTCATTTTTGTTCAACCCTTTCCTTTGAATATCGTGATATGGACAAGTAGCATGAAACAATTCATTTAATACATTTATAGAATATTAAATAATTAAGGTTCATTCCACTACCTTCCATTAATTTCATAAGGGGTGTTGTGGGCATGAAACCTATCCTTCATTCACATTTAATCTGGTCAAGTCATATACTCAATATACTTTCCAATTTCCTTTTCACATATAATTTTCAATTAAAAAAATTAAATTAGGTGTGTCAACTATTATGAATACATGGTACTTTCCATTATGAAATTCAAAATATAAATCATGACATTTCATATTGAAACGATTAACCTTAGAGTGGTCAATTCAAGGATCATCTGAAAGGTGGAAAAAATGTGTCAAAACATCAAACAATAAATATTAACTAACATTTAACATTTAATGGATAGAATTGTGGTCATAAAACACAAAAATTAATCACATATATACAAATATCATATACATATGGTTTAAATTATTATAATCATGGAATATAAATTCTATAAATGGCACCCGATCAAATCGATTGGCCCCACATGACAATTCCAAAATCAATGAACGTTACTGATGAGTTATAGACCACCCACCATAGGCTTTAAGATCCTCAAAATATGGTATTAGCCCTATATTTGGATTGCTTTAGAGTAGATAAAAGAAAAAATTAAAAAAAACTCATACCCTTATAACTCGGTATAGATTAAGAGAGAAGGAGAACAGCTCAAGAGGGCTTAATTAATTATCATTATGCATCCAACATGATGAATGAAAACTAGATCAGATCCCAGATGAATGAGATATCTTTATTACTACCTTAGATCTTTAAAGGGCCCCAAAATAAGATCTATAGAGGCCAATATCACATAAACATAGATTTATTAAGAAGGAGGGAGGTTAATTATATTATTAAAAGAAAAAAAATGAAAATTTACCATTAAAATAGCTTATGCACATTTTTTCCACATGGTTTGAAAAAATGTGGACAACCCATGCATGGGTAGCTTGGAAAAAGGGGCGCTCACATGGTTCGGCCGCACTATCATGTGAAATCAAAGTGAAGTGGTTACTTCTATAAATGGACTATTTTCACAGTTAGGAAAATCATACACCAACCGTTCTCCAGCCATGCGACTTGGCCATTTTCCAAAAAATATGGGTTTCGAGATACCAACTTTCGTCAGACAACCCGGAGATTTATTCTAACTCATTATAAATCTATATTAGCTCCAATGTAATGATTTATACTGAATTGTAATGGATCCATACCTTAGTGAAAAAACCTTTTTCTTACATTAATTATCTCAAATTATATTTATTATCATATTTGTAATATCATTTATTTGATATTTCCTTTAATTAAACAATTACTACATCATCACAGATTTAGAAGTTAAGGTAATTATTTACTGAATTAAGAATTATAAATAAATTACCATGATGTATATACATCACTTATTTTTTAAAATACTATTTACAAATTAATATAGTTTCTAAATATCCCAATATTAAAAATGACACTGTTATTAAAATACAAGTATAATATCATTTAATTTTCTTAAAAATAAAATTCTATATAATGTTTAAAGTCATACAAGGGGTTCTAAGAGGTCACAAAGTCACCCCAATGATGTATTTAGAAAATATATCATCAAATAAAATTCGTGTAACTGTTAAGTTACTTTTTAGATATTTATGTACTTATTAATAACATTAATTACTATATTTACCCTTAAATGTGGGAAAAAAATTACTAAGATTACTATTCGTATTGTCCAAAAATAAATGGGGAAAATTTACTAAATTTAAAATATAGGATTAAAATAATTTAATATATTTCTCTAATTAAAATATATATAATTGGATAAAATAAATTTAAAATTAATCTCATCGATGAGGTAAGAAAATAGGTTATTAAAATGAAAATGTTCAAAATATTGAAATGATTTTATATCGAAATTCAATCCAAAATTGATTCAAAAGAACAAAATTGGATTAAATGGTATATAATTTATCTAATTATACATGAAAATGAATAAAAATATAATTTAACACTCTGATTTTTTTATATGAAAATGAGGTTTTCAATTAAAATCTTTTATTTTTTAATATTCATCAAGATATGAATCTAATCAGTAAAATTCCAAGAATTAAACGAAAGTAAATTATGATATTCTTATATATAAGAATAATTTTACTTTATAAAATATAATTGATAAATTTTTAAAATTTTTGTTTCAAAATAAATCTACAATTAAAAGATGTTAAAAATCCCTATTAAAAATATACAACTTTTTGTGATTAAATATTTTTTATTCTTATCTTAAGACTACCAAAATTATTTGATGAATTTTTTTTAAAAAATTATTATATTAATAACATCTATATCTCATTAATGTGTTCCATTATTTTTTATCAATTTAATTTATTATGACTTAAACTCCATTTTAATCATAAAAATATTTTGTCATAAAAAAACAGCTTTTATATTTAATTAGTTTTTAATTTTCATTTATAATTAACTGGTAATAAATGAATTCTTTCTATAAACATCAATAAAACATATTTTAATAAATTGGTTAATCTTTTCGATAAAAATCATTCAAAATTATTTGTGATAATATTAACATTTAAATAATAAAATTGAGTTTTTTTCATAGTAATGATGTGTCGTATCATGTATGCTATAAAAAACAATGTTTCAAAAAAAAACATGGAATGTTACATAACTAATTTTAAAAACTTATATCTTGATACCTAATGAAAAATTTCTTTCTTCATACTATCCCATTAGAAATGTTCCTTCAAATACCTATAAAGAATTGTGCTACCAAAGTGTATTACGAAATGTGTCCTATAATAATCATATAATAATTCACTTTTTAGATCAAGTAAAGATGCAACACATATACTAGTTCAAAATTTTATAACAACATCTTCAAATACAAATTATAAAAATTTCACATCATTTATGACATTAGTTTTCTAAAAAATTATCATGAATGGGTTGAGAAATTTATATCTTTTTCAACTTAGATGGTTGGAAAATCATTTTAAAATGATTGATGTGTCACCTTTCCTTTTAATTCCCATATCTATCTTCACTGAATCCAAGAAATTAGGATCTCTGCTAATCCTTATTTTGATTATAACTCTTTGCATTTCCTTCCCAATTTATCTGTTCCATTGTTTTTCCTCCCTAAGTTTTTGTGTATTATGAAATCATAATAATTGATTAGCTCATGCCATCCCTTTTTCTTCAAATTGTTCTCTTTATATGAAAATATATATTTTAGATTCATATAATCTATATATTTCTAAAAATTTCTCTTTATGGACACTTTTTTTGTATCTCCAAAGAAATTATTATGACTACCTACTCATGATAATGGGTTGGATATATCAATTCATTAATTTGTATCTTCCTTTAGGTATAATAAATAAATTTATCATTATTTATAAGGATGTAGTAAATTCTAATTTTTAGATGCATCACTATATATATAAAATCCATCATTTGTTGATGGTAGAGTGAAAATAAGACCATTGAATAATATCATTTCCAATTATTTAAAACATTGTTCACATTCTATTTTCTATTTGAATATAATACCTTTATGTTGAATATTGGTTACTGGGTTAGCCAATATGGAGTTTTTTGAACAAATATCCAATAGTAACCCCCCCAATCTAAGGAAACGACATTTCCCAGAAATGCTCATTCTTATTGGTTATTCATTAACTACATTTTTCTTAATATGATCCACTAAGATCTAATCTATGGAGATAATATGGCCCTGAAATGAAATATATTAAAGAAATAATTCACACATAATAAATTTTAAATAGAACCCTATTTCTTTTATTACCTCAAGAATGATCTAAAACTGATTGACATGGTCCTCATATGTTTTACAATATACCAAGATGTCATCAATAAATACCATAAATAAATAATAAATATATTACTCGATCACTATATTCATTATAACCATAATAACATATGGTAAATTTATCAATACAAATGGGATTAATGTAAATTATTAATGTTCACGACTTGTATGAAATGATTTATTTAGGATATATTCATTAGTTACTCTCAATTGACGATATATATAATAAATGTATATCTTGGGAAAATATTGATCTCTGTGAAGTTTTCCAAAAAAAATTACAATTCGAGGAAGTGGGTTATTTCTATTTATAGTAATAGGATTCATTTCCATAGAATTAATGAAAATAATCATAAATACATATTATTTATTCCAGAAAAGTATAAGGGCTCCCCAAGTGGAAACAATCAGGAATATAACTCACATTTCAGAAAACTATTTTATTTTTTTATTAAATTATATGAATTCCACAATGTACATTATATTGGGAGTCATTAATATAAGTCCTGTAATAAAAATTAAACCAATTAAATATTCATCCTCAATTACTAGTGGATTTACCAATAATTCCACATAACATACATCAAAGTACTCATGCACAATTTTGACACTGTTATTTTAATGATTTGATATTTCATAAATGAATAATTTCTTTTCTTATTCCTCAAGAATATCATTTATAATAGTTACTAAAGGTGGATCTAGACATTACCAATATGATTAATCTATCCTCTATATATTTTTAATTCCACATCATCATCATGAATCATAATTTTATTCTCCTATAAATATATTTATGAAATATATTTTGATATAAAATCATTATAAGGGGTTGTATCTATGTCAATTGTAGGTATAATAATAAATTCTACAAATAGGGAACATTTATGTGTCATAATGGGAACTAATTGAAAATCTTTGTTATGTTGATATTACCATTATTTGTTTTGAAAGAGAACACCCTTCTTAATTTATTATGGAAATACATAATTTTATTATCCAACATAGAAGAAATAAAGAAGTGTGAAGATCTAACATCAAATAAAGAATGGGATAAATTTGTGATACGACTAAAGAACATACCACCATATCATTAGGAACTTCATCATTAACTGTAGTAATCGTATATTCTTGGACTCCTACTCACATCAACATATATTGTTTGTTTACTTATTGAATAGAAAATTGGTGTGAATAATGTGAAATTTTTCTAATATTTAGAAACTAAATTGTGGTGGTTTATTTCTTATTCTTCCCTTCATTATTCATATGACCCCTATCTTATAACTCTTAAAGAACACTCTTTCCCCTTAATTATTTTCTTATATGTTTATTTAAAAAATATTTACATGATGGAAATTACTTAATTATTTTTTATTTCTTTGATGAATTAAATTATTCTTGGTTCTCAAATGACATCTTATCCAATTGGTTTTAGTTGAAGGTATAGGTTCTAGAAAATTTCTTCTATGTATTGTTGAAATATAATAGTGTTTTATGATATAATGAAGATGTTTGAGAAACCACTTCCCTTAGGGGGTTATATTCTGTTCTTTAAATAAAAGGTTAATATTAATTTTTGAACTATGTATGTAATTTGTAAAATACCTGGCTAGTTTTTATTTATATCCACATACTCTGCAAAACATTCTTCTTCTTCATTCTTTAATCTAAGTAACCTTAACTTTATTTTAGTTTTTTCTAATGAGGGAAATATTTTTTTAATAATTTTACTTTAGAATGTGTTAATTCCATACGTTCTATTTATTATTCCCTTTTAATAGTATGTATAAATGAATAAAATGATTTAGAATGTCATTTAAGTCAATTTACCACCATAATAACATTTTATCATTCATTGTATCTCAATGAAATAAATTTATTATCAAGGGACTTAATTTATTGGTTAGCTATCACTAGATTAAGATACCATATAAACTAAGGAGGATTAATTCACAAGAAACAATCTAATATAGTTGTATAATTATATAGAACCACATTTTTGTCAATATAGTCATGTTTTTTACATATGACATGGGACAGTTTCCTTAATATAGACATGATATACTCAAATCCAACACCAATTTTATTTTATTTCCTGATGATAAAATTTATACATTCTCTATGAGTATTGATATCATTCATCATTCAAGGATCCATTTCTATAGAATGAAATATTCTAAATTATATCATAACATTATGAATTTTAAATCATTATATATAATTCTAAATTTTATATAACACGTAAAATAAGTTGAATATTTATGAATTTTTATTCTTAGGTTCAAAGACTTGGTTTCCTTCTGAATATTTTTCAATCATAAAAAATATATTCAAATATTTCATAAGGTTTTATAAATAAAATGTGAATTAACCCAAAGATATCCAGGTGGATTGTCAAAATAAATTCATAGTAAAGACACATTCATCGTGTTCTTAGATGATGTCCTGAATATACTTGACCAACTCATTTTCGGGCTATTACGCCTACATACCATTATTCAAAAAAAAACATCCACTTATAATATCAAAATAGAGATTTATTACTAAGAAAACTATATATTCCCTACTATAAAAAAAATTATGTTCTCCTAAAATTAAAAATATCTTCAATGTTTTTTGTATGGTTATTTTCTGTACTCTATGTTTTGTAAAATCTATTTTCAAAGGTGACTTCAAAATTTTCATTGATACCAACAGTAAGGATCATAATTCTATTAACCCAGAGATGTTTTCTACCTTATAATTCTGGAATATGATACATGGGATCATATCAAAAAGAATCCATCAGTTTTGTATTCTTTAATAATATAATACAATCCTGATTCTAATTTTTATATTAGAAATAATATTTGAAAACATAGTTGATGTAAGTTTTCGTTATCCTTGAACACATTCTATGATTCATAATTCATATCATAGGCAGAGTAAAAAAATAAAAGTGGCCCCAAATTCTCGGTATGTTTCATGTAAAGTGGAATCTAACAAGTGTAATTATTGAATAATCAATGTGGTAATGAAGATAACATAAAAAAATTCAATTCAATCAACATCATGAGCCTCAAATACATCTATTTAAAATATTAGTGGACTGATCTAATATATAATAATAAATTAATTTTAAAAGATGAAAATAAGGAATAATAGACATCATGATTTCATAAAAATTATATATTTACATCAAGGACATACACCAATAAATGTTTAGCTATCAGTAGGTAAACACTGAAAATCCTTTAAATAATTCTGTTCAACTGTTTTGTCTCATCAGAACTGTTGATACTTCAGGGGATATATAATTCTATCCCCACACATCACTAATTTTCCAATCCATGCCTCATTTATTAATCATAAATTTAATTTAAAAATAGTATTCCTTTTCAATGAATACTTATATTTATTAAAGGATATATAATTTCATGTTTTTTTATTCAACAAAATAACATTCATAACTAAAAAATGTATATTGAAATCTTACACTCTTTTAGAAATAATCATATCCATGATACAAGGAATATGGATATCTAAGAGAAAGGTAATGAAAAATGGCTATAAGAAACTGAAGGTTTCAAGAGAAATTTAATTACCAAAAAATTATGTAGAGACAAAATATGACTTTTAATTAAAATAATAATGTTTTTTTATTAAAAGTCATGTATTATCTAAAATTGAAGAGAAACATTAAAAAAGTTTTCATTATCATTTTTCTATTTTAAAAAACATATAAATATTATAAAAGAAATTAAATATCATAAAATGGTTATAGTCATAGGAATGTCTAATAAATCTTTATTCGTTTAGATGGGAACATTAATTTTGAATTTTTATAATGATATTTGAAATTAACCCTCTCAGAAAATGTTAGATGGATTAATTTCAAAACATTGAAAAATTCTATGAAAAAATGTAAAAAATATAATATATTGACAAAATAATATATACAATTGTAAAAAAATTAAAAAATATGGAAATGGGAGACAACTATTCTAGATAAAGAAGACAAATATGATTAAAATTTTATTTAAACATTTAATTATTTGATTCAAGCTCCAAAGAGAAAAAATATTGGAATAAAATAATAATCTCATTAAATATCATGATGATTAGAAAGTAGATCAATTATTAATCTCTCAATTTCACATATATTTTTCTATAATTAATTTTTTTAATCCTGCCAATTTCATATTTTGAGGTAACTGTCAAAATTTTTAGGTTTTTTAATAAATTCACCCCAATTGTGAAAAATAACATAATTTTGGATTTTAACAACTTTAATTTATTTATATATCTCAGACATAGATTTTATCACACTCTTTGAAATTGGGAAATTTAGTATTTTAGCCTTTCATTCATCTTTTTATTCTATTTATTAAACTATATCTAAAGCTAAATCCAATGTCATAAGTCCCAAAAATAGCTGACAATCTAGGCCTCTAAATCTATGTGTAGATCTAGACACATTAAATTAGGGGTCTCTATCTCTCAATGTACCATTGAAAATAAGCTCAAATATAACATAGAGGTAGATAAAATCTTGGGCAACAACATAATTGATAATTTATATGTGAAATTGTGCCCCTATAAAATTTGTACATTCCTGGGAAATCATAACATTAGAATTTATACATTCTCCATGAAAGAACATATTTTCAGATTAAATAGATAGTAAATAGTGATACAGGTGGTCAATGGAGCTATATTTTTATGGGTGGATAAAGAATACATATTAAAAAAACATAAATGACAACAACATTTCATGATTAAATTATTATATGGGTTTTAATGAAGCTAATTTGTAAGGAAACTTGTAAAAGGAAATCTGGTCACAATTGTTTTTTTAAAAATATGAATATACAATTACATTTCAAAGGATATCCATTTTCAAGGGGTTGAGCTATATTTTTTCTTATATAAATTTCTATACTTATAATATGTATTTTTTATTCTTTCTTACTCCTATTTTTTGTTATTTAAAATGTTTCCCCAATTTTTCTCCTTCTAAACTACATAGAAATGGAGAACTAACCCTTGTTGTTATTCAAGGGAGGAGTATTGGTGCATGAGTTCATTGTGCTTAAGTGTTTTTCTTTACACTATAATAATAATTAATTATTGGTGAAATTGGTTTTGGAATTTTGTTCAAACCACCTTCACTAATATTGAATTATTCTTCCGTTCCAATTGTTTATTCGTCTCTATTATTGTTATAATGATGCATACATAATGATGTAACATCTTGTTGATGATATGAGGTAGTATTTTCAGGTATGTGGAGTAATGGCCTAGAATCACAAAAAATAAAAGGTATGTTTTTTAATGATAGGCTTGATCGTAACATTTTCCGGAGAGTGGGGAGTTCATAATTTACAAAACAGTGATATCTTGACCATGATCTTTAGATAATAAAATTGCTTCGCAACTAAATTCTTTGTGACATCTCTTATTTAAGGTGTTTTGGATTTTTTTCATGAATTATTATATATATTTATATATCAAACATTTTTTCAGACCCCCACAATATATTAGTATATATTTATAATTATATTAGTTATTGTTCAAATAGTAACAATAGTAAATCAGTGTGTGAGAGAATCCTCATCAAGAGATAGACACTAGGGGGACATTATAAATTATTCTTGAGAAAATAAGAAAGTATCTATGAGTAATTCACAAAAAAAAATATCTCATTAATTTGTAACTTTATTGTGGGATTTTAGGCTCATATAAAAACTAGTTTTCATAAAAACCTAAAAAATGTAATTTTAAAATTTTTATTAAAAAATATGCTCTGTTATTGATGATCCCCCACTTCATTTAGTGAAATAATTCAAATTTCTATAAGACAAGTGCATAATGTTTTTATTTAAAATAAGGAGGTATTTAATGTGATTATATTGAAAAATATGGAAGAGTTTTAGAAATTAATATTTAACGACTTATCAAGGGAGAATCACTACAAGAAAAATGACATATACACACGGTTCAAACACATGGGTGTAGCCCCCAGAACTGTGGATATAAACTCTACCCACTGTTTTGAGAACTGTGGGAAACTGATGCATCAGGATAGGTCCATGGACTATACCCATGGTTTGAAAAACCATTGGTATAGATTATTTAGCCACTGTGTCATAATTTTATACACGCTTTCCACCTATAATTTCCTTTTACCCACAGTTTAAAACCGTCAGTATATACCTATTTCAAAAATCGTGCCCAACATGTTTCAATAACACGACCTGCTCTCCAATTACAAGGCACATCACCAATCATCCTACACCATTTAAATGTATATATATATATATATATATATATATTTATCAATTTATATTAATTTTATTGTCTGAATTAGAAAATAAAATTTCAAGTGTTTAGATCACATGACCTCCACTTCGAAAATGAAGCGCTTCACCTTACACACTATAGAACATCCGTTATTAAATGTCAATTTTCTCTAAATGTATTAATTTAATATTTTCATATTCTAAAAATATAGCAGGAAAGAATCAACCATGGTACTTATATAATATTTTCAAATACTTCACAAACTCAGGTATTTATATTATATTAAATTTAGTCTGTATCTTTGTGAATATATTAATATACACTGCATAATAATAAAAAATTCGACATGGTTTCGAACCTGGGATTATTCTATAACACTGAAGTATCATTCCACTACAATAGCTGCTATTTCGTTTATATAAATATATATTATCTTATTTTTTTAGACGCAAAACAATGTAACATCCCATATAAATAAGGAATAATACACTTTTCATATTTATTAATATTTTTGAATTAAATATTAATTTTACATTAAAGTGGATGCTATGTTCGATAGCGTACTCGATACACAACATCACATTTCTTTGAAATCTTACGTTGCACACTAATAATATATTATTATTATTTTAAATGGTCGTTAACTCCTAGCCATTGTATTGGAGGGAATGAACAAAAATAAATACAATACGATTATACATGTTTGTTAAATGTAATTAAATTTATCTAATAAATGTTAGAGGCTTAAAATGTGAATAAATATTAATTTTAGCATAATTCACATTAAAATGTCGATTTACCACATTTTAATGGAATTCACTTTTTAAATATAGTTTTTGTATCTTTAATAAATTCTATATGACTAAATAAAACTCTTCTTTAGAATGAGGACATCAAAATTTACTTTGTGTAAATTTTTGGAATTTTTTCGAAAAAGTTCATTTTTTAATGAATAATGTAAATATTGTATTTTAATTCCAAACTATTTTTTAATCTAATTTATTTATATGGTCATATTATCTTTTAAATTGGTTTTAAATTTTAATTAGAATATATTTTTACCATTTAATCTAATTTTGGTCATTGGAATTAATTTCACATTGAAATTGGACATAAATAAGTGTCAATTATTTGATAATTATTGTTTCTTAAAAACAAGCTATTTATTTTAACAACTGGAATTAGTTTTAAAATTAATTAATGTAACTTTTATGTTATCAATTGGGTAAAATAGACATAATTTTGTAATTTTTAATATCAAATATAGCTTAGGATGATTTTTTGGTTTTTTTCTGAAAAACTTCAATTTTTGATTAATAGTGAAACCACTTAGTGGTAGTTAAAAACCGACTTTTTCATTTCAATGAAATTTTACCACTTCTGGGAATTGAATTTCAAAAATCTGACATAAAAGGTTGTTATAAAGAAATAAAATATGGTTTATTAAGATGAAAATAATTTTTTTTGTGAATAGTTACTTTTTACTTTTATTTACCGTGGTTAAAGGTAAATAGGGTAATTCAAGGTAAAAATAATACTATAATAATTAAAATTACCTTATCACATGCTCAAACCTTATTGGTTGAGTCATTTACGACCATTGGAATCTTTGGATCTATTTTGGGACCCCATTGATCCACTTAGCATTTATTATGACAATTTAGATTAATTAACACAATGTAAAAGCAAAAATGACAAAAACAAACATCTTTCAGTAAATTAATTTTTATAAGGTGTTATATAAGTAATATTTTTTACTATAAATATTCATTGTATGTCTAAAAATATTTCCTAGATCTTGGTATTTTTTGTAATTGTTAGACATCCAATAATTTAAACTATATATGACATAATAATGATGCAGTATTACCTCATTAATAAATGATAAGATCATAATGATTACAATATTATCCAAAACATGTCCAATTCTGATTGGATGATTTTATTTCGAATATTAGTCATATTATATTTAACCTTGATGATTTTTGGCCCCATTAAAATGGAATATCATTATATAATAAAATAGTATTTTCAAACCTTCCTAAAGATCCCCTCCTCTCCCTTATAAAAGGAGACCTCTTCTAACCAATTCCTCACACCTATAAAGCCTTTTGGATCGTCCAAAATCATCCTAATTAAAATCCCTACATCCCTACCCTCATCCTAAAAGCCTTAACTTAGACAGAAGGCACTTCAAAAGATCATTGGATCAAACCAAAGGTAGTTACCCAAATTAAAGGTAACACTTTCTCTTAAATAGTTTTCTTTTATTTTACTTCTCCAACCAATAAAATGATTTTATTACATTCTTTTCTAAAAACACAAGTATCATCAATATAATATGATGTTTTTATGAGAATTATTCTAACTACACTTACACACACCTCCATCTAATGGGTGGAGAATATAATGTTTTTGTGGATGAAAAACTAACACCTCACGAAACGATGGTTGTTCAATTACCTCTTATCGCCTCTCATGGTGACCATTATGGTGGAAAAATATTTATATATGATATATATTATGTTTATTATTTACTTATTATTATTTAATTCCCATTTATATCACTCATTTATGGTTTCCATAGTGGGTAAATATGATAATCTCATTAGAGGAAGTGCGGACTACCGCCCCATTAAAGTGATATGACTCATTAATGCCTTATGTGGGATGTATAAAGGATGGAGTTAATAATATTTTATATGATGTTATACTGGAATTATAATGTAACTATGTATCATTATGTTTTTAATTCCATTAAAATAAGAAATAGAAATGGAAGTAGCGTTCATGCGTACGTACGACTTACCGTCTCCATGAACAGTGCATTTCATTTCTTACTTCAAAATGTTATGTAATATTATAAATACATGTATATAATGGATATATATTATATATATGATATCCAAATAATGAATTTCATTATGGATATAATGAACTATTGACCACATGGACAACTTGTAAATATAAGGAGTTCATTTTTTACTCAAGTACCAAATATCAACAAAATGGACATTATGAAGTTAAATGATAAGATAATTTTTATAACATGGTAATATGTGATATAAAAGTAATAATAAACTTGAAAAAGGTTCTTAATAAAGTGTAAATTAACTTTATTTTATTATTCAGGCTATTAAAGAACGATCGAGTCAAGTCGAACACAATGTAAGGGGTTTTCGTATCTCATATTTATTTCTGTGAGATTTCAATTGTTCGCCACTTATTCATTGCATGTGGTTTTTTGTGTACTTCGATTTGATATATATTATCATGATTCACATTATATTAATGGTATTATTTGATTCATTTTGTGTTTATTAACTTTTGTTCATACAACTCGGGTTGATTACAACATGGTAAAGGGTTTCGTCTCACTTTTTATTCCCTTGAGATTCATGCTATATTTTCTACTATTCCCTTTTGTGTGATGTACATACTGCCCATGATTGTACTCTTTAGGTAATATAATTTCTTATATGAGTATTTACATCTTCATTGTATGATCCTTCTTTAATTTTTTGTCAGTTTTGTAAGTTACCAAATCAGTAAGGGAACTATTCACCATCATCTTTATAAAAGAATTCATTTTGTTATGTCTTTTAATTATCATCTTATTATGTGGGGATATGCTCTTCTATATCACTATTTGTGTAAAAATTATATTGAAGTGATGAGATTCCATTTTTTATCTCATCAACTCATTTTCTGAAATTTAATGTGACACTGTTAGGCTATCCAATTTTTACAAGGGAACCTCTTAACCAAATTTCAATTCTTTGGGTTCAACTTGTAATTCTTGAACATGTCATCATATGAATATGTTTGAATGAAATATGATTGTTTTAAAAATAATATGCACTTATATTGGGTGTATTTATATTTATCACACATAAATATGTGATTGTTTTATCCTTAATTTAAGGATACCACCTTTATAATAGATTTCATCCCAATTTACATTTCCACTGAGACGTCATGATTGTTATGCACCAATTCACTCTTATATGGTATATATATTTTCCTTTTAAATGTTATATCACGAATCCATTTATTCTAATTATATTATAATGTGCTGATTAAAATTTATTCTTCAATTATTTGTATTCAAGTGTCTCTCTTTTTGTTAAAAACTCGTTAACTAAAATATTGTTTTATAAGTTTTAAAGATTTATTCTTCTAAATATTTCTCATTAATGTACATGTTTTAAAAATGGGTTTTAGGATATGTTTATATGGACATTAATGTTTTCAAATGATAATTCATTTAAAAGCATCAATGTGGTATGGGACACATTGATTAAAAATCTATTTTTAAATGGTTTTGAAAATGATTTGATAAAACATTGTCTTGATTTGATATATTAGAATGAGGAAATCTTATCTTTCCTTTATACATGTGTTATATTTTATGATTATGTTATTGTTATTGGGAATTGTTTATGTATAAGTATGGTTTCGTTATAAACCTAGTGCGTGTGAGCCTGAGATATCTCTCCAATTCATTGGGTAACGTGACGGAGGTGAATGTGATGCTTGTCCAAAGAGATTTAGGGAATATACCTTGATGGGTATTCCGACTGTAACTCCATTTGTATAAGTGATAGGTACAATATATGTTTGATATGGATTCCATAAGTAACCTTTATGATTTATTATTTGTGTATGTTATTCGTAAATATTATGATTTCGTAAGGTATGTTATGATTGAAAAGTATGGTTTCATTGATTTGTATTTATTGATGGGATAATGTTTTCCTTTCTTATTTTATAACCCTTAGTGAGCTTTTTTATGATCATACCATGTTTTTGAAATTTTTTCCACAGGACATAAATATTAATACGGTCAAAGATGGGGTCATGTAATAGTCATGTTGTCTAAAATATGGAACTAGACTAGTTTCTTTTTAAGAGTTTTTATTTTATGAAAAAAATGGATACTGAGTAGTAGTGTCTACTTTTAATATTCATGTTGTTATGTAATAGGTATGGCCTAATTCTCTAAAACTCTAAACCTGAAATGATCCTCAATGTGAATTATTCATTTAATTCAAAATTATGTAATGTTATGAGGTCGTGTCCTTATAGTTGGTATCATAGGTCGGTTTAAGCAACTTTAGGGATTAGGAATTTTCGATAGACATATGGTTAGTCCCTATCTAATATAAAAGTTAAATCATTGTTATATCAATTTTTCTAATCAAGGAATTTCTTTTATAAATCAAAGGAGCAGGATCTCAAACGACATTCCTATCTCTTCCTGATGACATGCATGCAATAATTATTGAAAAGTCATGTTTGGATGATTGTGAAAAAATTTCTAACATACAACTCACTTCCAAGAATTTGTTTGAGATATCAGAAAACTCCATTATACCTCGTTATCATCGTGGATAATGTGTTGTATTTAGAAAAATCATATTTTCACAATATTCTAATATTTTCAGGAAAGGTAAATATTATCAAGGTATTTTAAACTATTTTACCTTATCACAAGATTTTGAAGAATATCATGATTTTAAAAAAGGTGTTAAAGAAGGAGGCACTAGCACAACCTATTTATATTTGATTTGAAAATATAGTCTCTCAGCACATACTTATGGTATTTTAAAATGGCCATTAATTTAAAGTTTAAACTCAAATTCGGTTAGACTGTTTTATAGAAATCATGTTTTAACTGATTTTTTGAAATTATATGTCATACATGATTATTTTCTAAAAATGTTTTTTTTGAACACCCATATGACCCATGTTATACAGGGTTTATTTGGATGGAGGATGAAAATGATTTTGAAGGATCTCTAAAATATTGTTTCAATGCATGGACATTATACCTATGTGAAATTGATGATGATGAAACCAATTGGACACCATGATCAAGGAATGATGCTATTCCTTTTGTGGATTGTTTTATTTTATCATATGGTAGAGAAATAAGACTTCAGGAAGTGAGATGTTGAGATCATAATGAATTTGGATGAAAATGAGAGGTATAAGGAATCCTTTGAGGTTAAAACATGTGAGGGTTATTTTTGAGTTTTATAAAAAGGACAACCCGTATGATCGGTGACAACCCATTGCATCCGGAAAGGCTACAGGAATCGAACCCACAACCAAAGGGCGACAAGGGAGCATCACCTACCACTAGCCTACATGAAGTCCCTGGTTCGTATGACATAATATTTTAGTAAATTGTTTTTATGGAAAAAGAATAAGATTATTTTTTTTACTTATGTTTTGTCAAATGGATATACTTTGTATTGAAAAACGATTTAGTGATTAAGTGATAAAAGGTTATTGTGGAAGGCGTTCTCTCTATTGAGGAAACACTATATGCCTAAAGAATATAGAATACTATGATATTTCAATTGTTGAATAATGGTTGAAATTTTTGTTTGGAAGAATGTATGTTTTCGTTATGGACACATGATGATTTTATTTATTTATGAAAATGATTAACCTATCATGGAGAATATTTTATTAGGTCAATTACATTTCAATATGAGAATTTATGAGTAACTGGTGTTACTTGGAGATAAATTTTAAGAAGTTTCTTGAAAGTCTATGTAATTAAATCCTTATGATATTTGAGTTACAATCAATGTTTGGATTACTTTTGAAGAATTTTAGGGACAATTGTTTTATGAATGGTTTTGTTGAACTTTGGGTTTTGTTAAGGCAAATTTTTGAGATTAAGAGTAGTTTCTCTGTATGTTAAAGTTTATCCTTTTTTGGGGATTATCTAATCTTGTACTAAACGTTTTGGTTTTAGTTAATATATAATGAAAAGGGAAATATATAGTTCATCTTTTTTGGATTATATGATTCGCTCGAAGTTGATTACTATACTTTTAATGTTAATAAGCCATCCTGAATTGTCATCTAATGGAGGAAATATGAGATTGTCTTAGAAATATAGTGAAGGATAAAAGTCTACATGAAAATTAATTGTTCTTCCTTATGTTTTTAGTTATGCTCGTAAATAAATTCCTCAATGAAAAGTAACTTAAAACAAAAACCTTGTCTATTAACTTTTCCTACTAGGAAATCAAAGACTGTTTAACCCATCACAAGTTTGTGTTTTTCTGGTGGTTAACATTCTCTTAAACATGTTTTCTATCACTCTCTATCAGAACATGATGGTTTTTTTCTCCTCCATATCCATGTTTTCATGGAATCCTAGTATCTATTGTTTCGGGTAACCTTTTTACTTCTCTCCCTTTATTTTAAAGTTGTAGTTTTATTGACTCTTTTTCTGATGTGAGGCTTTTAATGATGTTTTCAAGCCCAGTTTTAAAATTGTGAGGACGCAATTTCAAAAAGGGGGGAATGATATAACATCCCAGATAAATAAGGAATAATAAAATTTCCATATTTATTAATATCTGTGAATTAAATATTAATTTTACATTAAAGGGGATTCTAGGTTCAATAGCGTACCTGATACACAACAAATATTTCTTTGAAATATTACATTGCACACTAATAATACAATATTAATATTTTAAATGGTTATTAAATCCTAGCAGTTGTATTGGTGGGAATGAACAAAATTAAATACAACATGATTATACATATTGGTTAAATGTAATTATATTTATCCAATAAATTTTAGAGGCTTAAAATGAGAATGAATATAATTTTAAGCATAATTTACATTAAAAGGTCGATTTACCGTCTTTTAATGGAGAACCCTCCTTAAATATAGTTTTGGTCACTTTAATGTATTTTATATGAATAAATAAAATCCTTATTTATAATGGAGACATCAATGTTTACTTTGTGTAAATTTTTGGAATTTTTCTGAAAAAGTTCATTTTTTATGAATACTGTAAATATTGTGTTTTAATTCAAAACTATGTTTTAATATAATTTATTTATATATATAGATTATATTTTAAATTGGTTTTAAAGTTTAAATAGAATATATTTTTACCATTTAATCCAATTTTGGTCATTGTAATTAATTTCACTTTGAAATTGGACATAATCAAGTGTCAATCTTTTGATAGTTATTGTTTCTTAAAAACATGCTATTTGTTTTAACAATGGGAATTAATTTTCAAATTAATTAATTAATTTTTTATTTTTTGGATTTGGTAAAATCGACATCATTTTTTAATTTGGAATATCAAATATCTCTTAGGCTGATTTTTTGGTATTTTTCTGAAAAACATCAATTTTTGATGAATAGTGAAACCACTTGGTGGTAGTTAAAAAACCGAATTTTTCATTTAAATGAAAATTTACCACTTATGGGAATCGAATTTCCAAAATCCGACATACATGGTTGTTATCAATAAGTACAATGTGGTTCATTAAGATGAAATTGTTTTGGTGAATAGTAACTTTTGACTTTAATTTATCATGGTTAAAGGTTAATAGGGTAATTCAAGGTAAAAATAAAATTATAATAATTCAAAAATTACCTTAACACTTGTAAAAAACTTATTTAGTGACTCATTTATGACCATGTTTATCTTTGGGTCGATTTTGGGACCCCATTGAGCCACTTGATAGTGATAATGACAATATATATTAATTAACATAAAGTAAAGTCAAAAATGACAAAAACAAATATCTTTTAGTAAATTAATTTTTATATGGTGTTATATAAGTAATATTTTTGACTATAAATATTCATTTAAATGATATAAACATTTCCTAAATCATGGTATTTTTTTTAATATTTAGACACCAAATAAATTAATTTATATATGACAGAATAATGATGCAGTATTTACCTCATTAATAAATAATTAGATTATAATGATTAAAATATTATCCAAAACATGTACAATTATGATTGGATGCCTTTATTTAGAATATAAGTCAGCTTATATTTTACCTTAATTATTTTTGGACCATTTGTAACCGAATATCATTATATACTAAAATAGTATTTTCACACTTTCCTAAAGAGCCCCTCCTCTCCCTTATAAAAGAAGACCACTTCTAACCAATTACTCACACCTATAAAGCCTTTTGGTGCATCCATCCTCTACCCAATAAAGCTCCATACATCACTCCTCTCATCCTAGAAGCCGTACTTTAGGAATAAGGTACTTCAAAAAGTCTTTTGGTTCAAACCAAAGGGAGTTACCCAAATTAAAGGTAATCGTTTCTCTTAAATGGTTTTCATTTATTTTACTTCTCCAATACCTAAAATCTTTTAATTCATTTGTTTTGTAATAAAACTAGTAACCTAAATATACTAGGATGTTTTATGTTAATTATTTGAAATACACTTACACACAAATCCATCTAATGGGTGAAGAACATAATGTTTCAGTGGATATAAAACTAACACCTCACGAAATGATGATTGTTCAATTACCTCTTAACACCTCTCATAGTGGTCATTATGATGGAACTCTATTTATATATGATATATATTATGTTTATGATTTCAATATAATTCTTTAAATCCCATTAATATCACTCTTTTATGGTTTATGTAGTGGGTAAATACGATAATCTCGTTAGAGGAAGTGCGGACTACCGCCCCCTCAAAGTGATATGAATCATTAATGCCTTATATGGGATGTATAAATGATGGAGTTAATAATATTGTATATTATATTATACTAGAATTATAATATAACTATGTATCATTATGTTTTTAATTCCATTAAAATAGGAAATAGAAATGGAAGTAGCGTTCATGCGTACGTACGGCTTACCGTCTCCATGAACGGTGCATTTCATTTCTTATCTCCAAATGTTATGTACTATTATAAATACATATATATAATGTATTTATATAATATATAATATATATAAACAATTAATGTAATTCTGGATATAATGAACTATTTACCACATGGAAAACTTGTAAATATAAGGTGTTCATTTTTTACTCAAGTACCAAATATCGATAAAATTGACGTTATGAACTTAAATGATAACATAGTATTAATAACAAGGTAATATGTGATATAAAAGGAATAATAAACTTGAAAAAGGTTATTATTCAAGTAAAAATTAACATTATTTTATTATTCAAAAGATTAAACAACAAACGGGTCAAGTCGTACACAAGGTAAGGGGTTTTCTTATCTCACTTTTAATTCCGTGAGATTTCCATTGTTCTCCACTTATTCATTGGATGTAGTGTATTGTGTACTTCCATTTTATATATATTATCATTATACACATTATATTAATGGTATTATGTGATTAATATTGTGGTTATTAACTTTTGGTAATACAACTCAGTTGATTACAACGTGGTAAAGGGTTTCATCCCACTTTATATTCCCGTGAGATTCATGCTATATTTTCCACTATTTCCTTTTTTTGTGGTGTATTTACAGCCCATTATTGTAATATTTATGTAATATACTTTCATTTATGAGTATTTACATCTTCATTGTATGATCCTTCTTTCTAGTGGCATATGTTTTGTAAGATACAAAATTGGTAAGGGAACTATTCACCCTCCTCTTTATAAAAGACTTCTTTTTGTTATGTCTTTTAATTTGAATCTAATTATGTTGGGATATGTTATTCTATATCCTTATTGATGTAAAATTTATATCCAAGTGATGAGATTCCCTTTTTTATCTCATCAACTCATTTTCTGAATTTTAATGAGACGCCGTTAGCCTGTCGAATATTTACAAGGGAACCTCTTAACCCAATTTCAATTCTTTGGGTTCAACTTGTACTTCTTAAACATGTCATCCTATGAATATGTTGGAATGACATTTGATTGTGTTACACTTAATATACAATTATATTTGGTGTATTTATATTTTTCCACATATTTATGTGATTGATTTACCCTTAATTTATGTATACCATCTTTATAAGAGATTTCGTCCCAATTTACATTTCCACTGAGACTTCACTATTGTTATGCACCAATTCACACTTATATGGTGTATATACTGTACTTCTAAATATTATATCATGAATCCCTTTATTCTCATGATATTATAATGTTCTGATTAAAATTTATTCTTCAATTATTTGTATTCAAGCGTCTCTCTTTTTTAAAAAAAACTTGTTAACTAAAATATTTTTTTAAATGTTTTAAAGATTTCTTCTTATAAATATTTCTCATTATTGTACATGTTTTCAAAAAGGGTTTTAGGATTTGTTTATATGGACATTAATGTTTTCAAATGATAATTCATTTAAAATCTTAAAAGTCATATGGGAAACTTTGATTAAAAAATATTTTTTTAAATGGTTTTGAAAATAATTTGATAAAACATTGTCTTGATTTGATATATTGGAATGAGGAAATTATAGCAGCCCGCATTTTTTCACATAAACTTTCATTATATTATACAAAACTGAGTATATTTAAGGTTTAGTGTCTTGGAAACCAGGAAATTAATACATGAATCAAAAAAAACATTCTTATTAAACACATGAAAGGCTTCTTCTTATGTTAATCCAAGGATCATTACTGCATCTCATAACTTGGGTGCATACATCAAAAGAAAGGGTGAGCTGAAGGCCCTGTAAGGGAAACAAGGGAAACATTTAACATGTGAACTTGAGATACATCAATAAAGTCATGAAAATAACTTTAAAGAATGAGAATGAAATCATGAGGCATATCATAATACAAATAACATATTTCATAACTTCAGGATGTGGCTACAACATTTAATATTTACAATCATTTCTATTTCACCAAGGTCCATCCCCCACGTGTCATTAAAAATTACCAGGGTTATTCACCAAGGCGTCATTAAAAATAGTCATCTCTAGAGATTAAGCATTTATCCAATGCATTGGAGCACTATCAGGGCACACCCTTGAAATTTATTTATTATCATGTGAGCCACATATATCATCATCAATAATTTTATAAACAACCCATATAGAATAAATGAAATGTGTTTTATTTCATAACCATAGCATTTTAAAACTGCTTTAAAGACATGATCTTTATGTCACTATAAACCCACAGAAAGGGAAAGCGGGTCTCATGTATGTAAATACCAGAATTTAAAATAGAACATCTTGGTATATATGTGAATACCCCTATATAAGAGAGAGATTTTAGTATTCACTTAATAAAACAAAAGAACTTTAGAAAAAGATAGAGACATTTTTGAGATGGAAATTCTGTAGCATAACGGCTATGTTTCGGGGTTTTTGAAAACATTGAAAGAGAGGGGAACATGGGTCAAACATTCCAAAATGACCCATAAAACAGTAGAGGGACAGAATATAAGGGATTTAATAACATGGTAATGAAATTTTAAAGACATACAATATGAAATGAAGGACATGAAAGGAATACAAAAATAAGATTTCTCTTATGAAAACTAGGCAGCCTAACGGCGTCACTTAAACCTCAACAAAAATGATTTGACATGATAAAATAGGGTCTCTCATCATATGAAAATAAAATTTCAGTATGATAGATATAGATATCATAACCCAACATAATAAAAAGGAACTTGAAAGACTTGACATGAAAGTAGAACTTTGAAAAATGAGAAAGGTGAAAGAATCCCTTAAAAATTCGGCAGCCTAACGGCGCCACTTAAACTTCAACAAAAATGAATTGACGAGATCAAATAGGGTCTCTCATAATATGAACATAAAATATCAGTATGATAGAATTAGAGATCATAACCCAACATAATAAAAAGGATCTTGAATGACTTGAAATGAAAACAGATCTTGAAAACGAAAAGGGTGAAAGAATCTGTTACAAATATTTCGACAGCCTAACGGCGCCACTTAAAAATTCATAAAACTAAATGATGAGAGTAAGATAGGGTATCTCATAATATTAACATGATAAGGAAATTAATATGAATATAAAAAACATCCTCCAACATAAGAACATGGAGCATAAAAGAAATGACATAAAAGTGATTACTTGAAAAGAAAGAGAGATGTCGGATCCGTTACCTTAAAATGTAACTCTTAAAACTCAAAGGTTGGTACCTTGAGGGCTTGGGGGAACCTTTGGATGACTCATTGGGAGGTAATGAGACCATATCTTCGTTTTGGGAGAGTTGGGAGTCGAATGGATGAGAGGATGGCTTGGTATTTATAGGGAATGTGAGGGGACAAGGCATTGAGGGCCAAGGGACACCTCATTGGTGGTTTTGAAAAAACCATGGGCTTGTCCATGGTATTTTCCAATGGTATGGTCCACATGGGTTCCCCCATACAATAATTCATCACTGTTGGTCGGGCATACCTTAAAATATCTCATGACATCATTATGACACAGTTATGATGTCATTAAACATACTGAAACCCTAAAACTGTATTTTCACTATTCATCGAAAAATTCATCTTTCTCATAAAAATCCCAAAATTTCACCTCAACCAAATATCAATTCTCTGATTTAAAAAATGCACTCCATTTTATAAAAATAATTTTATAAATAATTATAATTTAATTTTTAAATAAGTACACTATTCACCAAAATTTTATTTTTCTCAGACAAATCCCCAAAAATTTCCCTAACATAATATCGATGCTCTGAGTTCAAAAATGAAATCCATTTTATAAAAATAATTTTATATATAAGTTTAATTTAATTTTTAATTAAAAAAAACTATTCACATGAATAAACTAATGCTTGAATAATAATTTATGAAACCGTTATTTAACCATTTTATTGAATCACATTACTTAATCAAGGTTCCTAGATTATATTAATACCTTTTTAAGTGAGATTACTAATCCATTTGGTCACATAACTAATTCTAAGCATAAAATCACTATTCCTAATTTATTATTCATCAAAAATTATGTATATCTTATTAGACTCTAAATTTTGTACTGAACATAATTGTAGAAGACCATTTTTTGAAAATCATTACACATTTTTAATTATTTATGGTTTACACAATCATTGTTAAAATATCCTTTCGCTAAAATTCATCAAAAATATGCATACTATATTTATCCGGACATTTTAAAATTCATAAACTTCATCATAAGAAGAAATGAAAAATTTTATTTAAAACAAAGGATTACACATGGTATTTACAGTCTCCTAACATAGACCCTTATCACACAAGCATATGACCTAAGTGTAAGGTGTGATAAGGTGAGAAAATCCAAGGGAGTCTTGGCCAACATCGCACAAGTAGTAATTTCTATCAGTTTGATCTTCTTGTGAAGGCGATTCCGTTCTAGCTTCACACGATGATGTTCTGCTTGGGTTTGGTCCAGGGAAAAGCCCAGTGGTGCTACCTCCTTCACAAGTTCTGTTAGATGGGATTTGATTGGCCGGAGACTATTGGATGAGGCCATCAAATCTCCTTTCTATATTAATTAACCAAGTTCACTTGTATTTAGAGAAAAAAGTCGCAACATTCAGTTTTCAACGGCCATACTGACTAAAAGTCATATAATAGTCAAAACCCAACAGTCTCATTTTAATTATACTCGTGTTATCAAATGAAACAGTTTTTTTGAGTATGAAAAAATAATATAACACAAAAAATTAGGAAACAAGATTTATTCAAAATTTCGAGTCATTAAAATCTTCCCCCCTTAAGAAATTGTGTCCTCGCAATTTTTAAAATTTTGTTTTGAAAATTCATTGAATGTCCCACATCGGAAAAAGAGTCAGTAACACTATTACTTTAAAAGAAAGAAAAAGAAGTACAAAGGCCACCCGATATAACCCCTACTATTTTTCCATGTAGGAAAACATGGATATAGAAGAAAAAACAAAGGGTCATGTTCGGAGGGAGAGTGATAAAAAACAAGATGAAGAGAAAGTTAACCACAAGAAAATCACAAACTTATGATGTGTGTAAACGGTCTTTGATTACCTAGTAGGAATCTTAAACCAACAATTTTTTTGTTTTACGTTCCTTATAATAATTTTGAGGAATTCATTTACTACATAGAATAAAAACATAAGGAAATATACCTACCTTCCAGTAGAGTTTCGTCCTTTATTAATTATCTACCAAAACTAATCTTTTCTCCAAACGATGAGCATTCAAAAATACTTGGTCTCATCAAATCACAATAATCACCTTATAGAGAATCAAATAATCCACCAAAGACGGACTAACTATATCTTATATCTTTAAACATTATCCCATAAATAGAAAGGGTAAGATAAAATGTCTCTTCCAAAAGAAAGAACCCTAGAGGAAGGAAAACTACTTTAAATCTTCAAAGTTCCACGGTACTACCCAAAGTTCATCATAGACCATTCCATAAATAACTGTTCATAAAATTACTCAAAATAAACCAAACTAAGATTGAAACCCAAATACAAGAAGGATTTGATAACATAGTCTTCCAAAATAAACATCATTGTTCATATCCAAACAACATCAACCACTCCTAACATCTTATAGTAAAAGTAGCTAACCTAAACATAATTTACGCATGATAGGTTAATCATTTCCATAAATAACCTAAATTACTATAAGTCCACATTAAATTAATTGATTCATCAATATATAAGTCAACCTTTACCCATTAAAGAAAATACCGTAGTAAACTATTTACCTCGATCATATAGGGTCCCCAGAATAGTGAACGTCTTCTAAAATAATAATCATCTTTTAATCCCCTAATCATCTCTTTCTTATTAATATGGAAATCATCACATTTCCTATCACATTGGTTGTTGGGAAATGTTTTTCCATTTCCAACCATTAACTAAGAAAAGAAAGTATAATTAGGGGCTTAAATACTTAGCCAATAATAATGAAATCGAACATAAAGAATATAAAGATTACTTGTAGAAGAAAAGTATACTCTAACTTGTTATCCCATAGGTTTCAAACTAGGTTATCCATGATCATATATTCTTATGAGAATCTTTATTTTATTTTATGTTTGTTACTTTAATAATGGTTCATACTAAGCTTATGAATTTACCAAAGCATATCCTATGGGAGTGTCATAACCAAGAGTGCAGCAAGGCCAGTTTTCGTGTACCAGTTCCCATTTGAGACTAGCTCAAAGCGGTGTTTTCGGGTTTTACCCCTATGTACGTCTGTGCCAGATCCACCTCTACCTGCTCATATCCAGACATATATGTATTTTCTTGGAAACCCCTTACTCAATACTCACCAAAATACCAGGAAGATTTCCTTTATTTAATATTTTATAGGGTTCTTCCTAAAGTTCTCATATCCTAATTTCCAGAAATAACTAAACCATCCTTTGAAACCAAATATAGCATCCCTCCTTTTTATCACATAAAATTTCATTACATTATACAAAACTGATGATCTTTAAGGTTTAATGTCTTGGAAACCAAGAACTTAATACATGAAACAAAAAAAAATCTTAAACACTTGAAAGGCTTATCCTTATGTTCATCCTAGGTTCATTACTGTATCTCATAACCTGGGTACATACATCAAAAGAATGGGTGAGCAGAAGTCCCAGTAAGGGAAACAAGGGAATCATTTAACATGTGAACATGAGATACAACAATAAAGTCATGAAAATAACTTTAAGGCATGAGAAAGAAATCATGAGGCATATCATAAAAAATAACATATTTCATAAATTGAAGATGTGGCCACAACATTTAATATTTTCAATCATTTCTATTTCACCAAGGTCCATCCCTATGGTGTCATTAAAAATTACCAAGGTTATTCACCAAGGCGTCGTTAAAAATAGTCATCTCTAGAGATTAAGTCTTTACCCAATGCATTGAAGAGATATCAGGGCGCACCCTTGAAATTTATTTATTATAATGTGATCCAAATATATCATCATTAATCATTTCATAAACAACCCATATAGCATAAAATAATTGGGTTTTATTTCATAATCATAACGTTTTAGAACTTCTTTAAAGACATGATCTTTATGTCGCTTTAAACCCATGGAAAGGGAATGTGGGTTTCATGTATGTAAATCCCAGAATTTAAAATAGAAAAACATGGTATATATGTGAATACCCCTATAGAAGAGAGAGCTTTGAGTATTCACTTAATAAAACAAATGAACTTTAGAAAAAGAGAGACATTTTTGAGACAAAAAGTCTGCAACATAACGACTATTTTTTGGGGTTTTAGAAAACGATGAAAAGAGAGGGTAACATGGGTAAAACATTCATAAATGACCCATAAAACAGTAGAAGGACATAATATAAGGGATTTAAGAACATGGTAATGAAATTTTAAAGACATACCATATGAAATGAAGGACATTAAAGGAAGACAAAAATAAGATTTATCTTATGAAAATTCGGCAGCCTAACGGCGTCACCTAAACTTCAACAAAAATGATTTGATGAGATCAACTAGGGTCTCTCATAATATGAACATAAAAGATCAGTATGATATATTTAGATATAATACCCTAACATAATTAAAATTAACTGGAAAGACATGACATGGAATTAGAACTTTGAATATTGAGAAAGGTGAAAGAATCCCTTAAAAATTCGGCAGCCTAACGATGCCACTTAAACTTCAACAAAAATGAATTGACGAGATCAAATAGGGTCTCTCATCATATGAACATAAAAGATAGGTATTATATATTTATAGATCATACCCCAACATAATAAATAGGAACATGAAAGATTTGACATGAAAATAGATCATGAAAACGAGAATGGTGAAAGAATCCGTTACAAAAAGTTCGGTAGCCTAACGTCGCCACTTAAACATTCATAAAATGACATGATGAGAGTAAGAGTGGGTATCTCATCATATGAACATGAAAAGGGAATTAAGATGAATATAAAAGAACATACTTCAACATAAGAACATGGAGCATAAATGAAATGACATAAAAGATATTACTTGAAAAGAAAGACAGATGTCAGATCCCTTACCTTAAAATGTAACTCTTAAAACTCAAAGGTTGGGACCTTGAGGGATTGGGGGAACCTTGGAAGGACTCCTTGGGAGGTAATGAGACCAGAGATTCGTTGGGGGAGATTTGGGAGTCGAATGGATGAGAGGATGGCTTGGTATTTATAGGAAAAGTGAGGGGACAAGGCATTAATGGCCTTGGGACACCTCATTGGTGGTTTTGGTAAAACCATGGGTTTGCCCATGGTATTTGCCCATAGTATTGGCCACATGGGTCCCCCCATAAAATAATTCATCAAATTTGGTCAGAAAACCCTTAAAATGTCTCATTAGATCATTATGACACAGTTATGATGTCATTAAACATACCGAAACCCTAAAATTGTATTTTCATTATTCATCGAGAAATTCAACTTTCGCAGAAAAATCCCAAAATTTCTCCTTAACCAAATATCGAAGCTATGATTTCAAAAATGAACACCATTTTATAAAAATAATTTTTTAAATATTTTTAATTTAATTTTTAAATAAATACACTATTCACCGAAAATTCATTTTTCTCAGAAAAATCCCCAAAAATTACCTTAACATAATATCGATGACCTGAGTTCAAAAATGAAATCCATTTTATAAAAATAATTTTCTAAATATTTTTAATTTAATTTTTAATTAAAAAAACTATTCACTCGAAAAAACTAATACTTAAATAATAATTTATGATACGATTATTTAGCAATTTCATTGAATCACAATACTTAATCAAGGTGCCTAGATTATATTAATACTTTATTTAAGTGAGATTACTAATCTATTTGGTCACATTACTAATCCTAAGAATAAAATCACTAATCATAATTTACTATTCATCAAAAATTATGTAGATCTTATTAGACTCTAAATTTCGTACTGAACGTAATTGTAGAAGAACATTTTTTTTAAAAATCATTACACATTTTTAATTATTAATGGTTTACATAAACAATTTTAAAATATCCTTTCTCTAAAATTCATCAAAAATATGCATACAATATTTATCGAGACATTTGAAAATTCAGAAACATCATCCTAAGAAGAAATAAAATTATTTATTTAAAACAAAGGATTACACAAGGCAGTTACAGGCTCTTTACATAGCCCATTATCACTCCAGCATAGGACCTAAGTGTAAGGTGTGCTAAGGCGAGAGAATCCGAGAGAGGCTTGGCCAACATCGCACAAGTTGTAATTTCTATCAGTTTGAACTTCTCGCGAAGGAGATTCTGTTATAGCTTCACACGATGAAGTTCAGCTTGGGTTTGGTCTAGAGGAAAGCCCAGTGGCGCTACCTCCTTCCCATGTTCTGTTAGATGGGCTTCGATTGGCCCGAGACTACTGGATGAGGCCATCTAATCTCCTTTATATATTAATTAACCATGGTCACTTGTATTTAGAGACATAAGTCGCAACATTCAGTTTTCAACGGTCATACTGACTAACGGTCATATAATAGTCAAAACCCAATAGTCTCATTTTAATTATACTCATGTTATCAAATGAAACACTTTTTTTGAGTATCAAAAAATAAAATAACACAAAAAATTAGAAAACATGATTTATTCAAAATTTCAGGTCATTACAGAAATGTTATCTTTCATTTATACATGTGTTATATTTTATGATTATGTTATTGTTATTGGGAATTGATTACGTATACAGGTAGTTTCGTGATAAACCTAGGGCGGGTGAGCCTGAGATAGCTCTCTAATGCATTGGGTAATGTGACATTGGTGACTGTGATGTTTCTCTTAATAGATTTAGTGAATATACCGTGATGGGTCTTCCAAATGTAACTCCCTTTGTAGATGTGATAGCTACGATGTATGTTTGATATGGATTCCATAAGTAATCTTTATGATTTATGATTTGTGTTTGTTATTCATAAATCTTATGATTTCGTAAGGTATGTTATGATTGAAAAGTATGGTTTCATTGATTTGTATTTATTGATGGTCTAATGTTTTCCTTTCTTATTTTATAACCCTTACTGATCTTTTAATGATCATCCCAAGTTTTTGAAATGTTTTACACAGGACTTATAGATGAATAGGTTCAATGATGGGATCATGGAAAAGTCATGCTGCCTAAAATATGGAACTAGACATATTTCTTTTTAAGAGTATTTATTTTATGAAGAAAATAGATACTGAGTAGTAATGTCTACTTGTAATATTCAAGTTGTTATGTAATAGTTATGTTCAGATTATCTAAAACTCTAAACCTAAAAATATCCTAAATGTGAATTATTCATTTAATTCAAAATTATGTAATGTTATAAGCTTGTGTCCATATAAACACAATATACCTTATACCCATGGATTTACTAAACCGTGGGTATAGGTGACATCTATATCCACAGTTCATGAAAACCATGGGTATATGATTATATACCAAAGGATATACCCATAGCTTATAAAAACTGTGGGTATAAATGGCACATATACAAATGGTTCAGTGTAAGCCATGGGTATAGGTTTTCCCTTGATATTCCCCTGCATTTTTTTGTCTTTCCATGATTATGAGGGTACCCTATACCCACAGTTTAGTAATAATTGTGGTTATAAGTTATAAAATATAACCTATATCCATGGTTCATGAAATACATAGGTATAGGTTGGTCTATACCCACATTTTTTAGGAAAACCATGGGTATAGACCCATTTTCTAGCAGAGTCAATGAATTTCTATGCTACATTCTAGAGTCTCAACAATGGGTGGTTGAGTCAAAACTGAATAATATAATTCCATATTTTATGAAGACATGATAAATTTACACCATAGACTAGAAAACCAATCTTTACTAGATAATTTTATTGTAATCTTAGTGGGATTTCAAGAAAATCCAACACTTGAACCTAATTACTTGAAGTGTGTGGACTTTAAACTGAAATATATTTTCTATAATTATATACTATTATGAAATCGAATTCACTACACTCTTTTTTATTTTGTAAAATCAAATCCAATAATTTCATATGATAGTAATGATGACGGGGATGAAGTGTCCACCATCAACTCAAATATTATGATTGAATTTGAATAAGAAAAAAAGATATGGATGATAATGTTGTGATGAAACTACCTCGTCTACATTAACTTTCATATCACAGTAAGAAGTAAATCCTGATAGTCGATAGGGATAACATGGAAATTCTTTTCCATCCCTTTATTAACCTTAATTACACTCATTCTACTCTATTTGAGGTTAAGAAATATATTATTTACTATGTGGGTTCCTACTCATAGAATTATCTTATGGTTATTAGGAGAAAGAAAATGTGGTGGTTCAAATATTATAGACCACAGCAACCATCATATTGGGGATAAAGTGCCTGAATTTTTTACTACGTGTAATAAAAGCATTGCACCAACTTAGGGTATTAAACCATGAATTATCTTTTTTATATCACCTTTCCCTTACTATTTATTTTTCTTATTTTTTCCCTACATTATATTTATATGTAGTATCATATTAGATTTTAACAGGAGCATTCCTCTAGAAAATAAAATCTGGTTGTATAATTTTTTCTCTTCGGAATATCTAGCATTTTATTTTTCATTTAGCATAAATTAAGCACAGTGAAATATTATGTGTTGGCGGAGTTTCATCATGTTTATGAGTTCTATGAGTTTTTATTTTTGTTTTCTATTTTTAGGAACATTTAACTTAATTTAATATCTATTTTCAGTGGTCACACATGAATTTATTTTTAGATATATTTCTTCATTTTTGAAGAAATGGATTTAATGTTATTTTTGATGTGAAAACTTTTATTATATTTTGAATCTCAATAATTTTTAGGGGTTCGGTAAATTTATAAAATCCATTCCCACGAAACAGTAAATAAAATTACATTTCCCACATTGCGAGGTATTATGAACCACTTTTACATTTTGTCATAAGACCCACAAATTAATTAGAGGATCTTTAATATTGTGTGAAAACAAGAACCTGTGATTATTCTCTTTCAAATCATTGGGGTTCTTACAATTGTTTTAATTTTATTGAGGTAATTTTTTTGTAATAAATAATTTAACATAATACCCACCATTATATAAACCCTTATTAGGCTCTTAGATTTCAATAATTTCCCTATATGTTTAAGCCACATTACAAGACCGTTATTCATTACCTGTCATCAAAAATAATATTATTATAAGAATATTTAAAATTTGAGTGCATGGAAATGTATTTTTCTGTTTTTCATTTAGGATTTATGTCATTGTTCTGTGTGGGAGGTGTTTTTTATAATTTTATGATTTTAATTAATGGGAAACAACCACGTTCATTCATTTTTCTTTATTTATATCATCTATTTCTCCAAAATAATAAAAAAAAATTAGAAAATAAAATGAAAATAATGGAGGTGTGAAAGATTTATTCATTGTTTTTAATTTTTTTACTCATGTATCTCTCAAAACTTTGGGGAATTATTGGATTTATTTCATTATATTTTATTTCCATCTCATCCTCTATGAAAAATTAATTTTAAAAAAATAGATAAAAAAACGAAAATTAGGAAATTGTGATGAAATAATTTATTGTGTTTACATTTTGACTCACTGGCCATGTCAAAAGAGGATTTCTTGTTTCAAATGTAATTTCAATTGAGTTAATTATATTTCCAAGGTATAAATTTTAATATTCATTCAGTTTTATTTAAGAGTTCAACAACTTCTTTCCATCCTAAATTGTTAATTTTTTCCTCACCAAAACATTGTAATAGAATTTACCTTAGAAAATACCTCATGATTGAAAACATTTTTATGACTCACACTATAATGATATGAGAATTTTTAGAAGCCTATTGTAACACAGACACATTTCAATTATGATTATAACCCCATATTTAATTTAAATTGAGTAAATAGTGGAAAAAATAAATGTGAGGTTGATGTGATTGGGTCATGAATATATTTTTATAGTTTAATTAATTAAAATTATAGTGATTATAATAAATGTAATTTTTTTTCATTTTTGATACATGATGAAATTCTATTTTCGAAATTATCTAGGAGAATTTTCTCAATTTTAATTTTCTTTTAGATTTCGATTTAGATGTTTGATGATTTATTAAGAGTGAAATGTTTTAGTGAAGGTGAATAAAGGTAATTTAATTTGAAATATATTATTCTATAATTAATTATTTTATTCCCAATAATTTCATATTTTATGGGTAATTTTCACAATTATAGGTTATATTAACAATTTGATCATAATTGTGAAGATGATCAATTTTTTGATTTTAAATATTTTTTTTAAATTTCTATTTTTAGATGTAACATTTAACACAATAATTTGAATGATAAAATTACATTTTTTAGTCTTCCAAACATCACGGGATTCATTTTATTCAATATCATACAAATCTCAATCTAGTATCTTAAGGCCCCAAACCATCTTAAATTTTGGGCCTCAAATCTGTTCATAGATCATTATACTTTTAAAGATGATCACATATATCTCAATTTAACAACCCTAGTAAATATAATTTTAAATTTTTCTCAAAAAACAATGGGTAAAAAATTAATTATGAAGTCCCATTTAAAAGTTTTCATCCATCATAGTAATAAAGGCATGTGGAATCAGAACAGTTAAATCAAATAATCTTTAGGATAGAAAATATTTCTGGATTAAAGCTATCCTTACTCAAGATAAATTTGACCAATAGGACTAAAAAATCATTGGTGTATAAAAAATATGTAGATTAGAAACATTAATTAATTCCACCTTCAATTATTTGGTCATTACTTGAGTTGAAATTAATTGATAAATCTTGCTACAATTTTTTTCAATAAATATATAGCTCCACATTCATTTCAAATGTTATAAATTATGAAGGGGTAAAGGCTGATTTTTTTATTCTATTAATATATTTAATATGTTTAATATAAATTCATTTATTCTTCTTCATCTTCTCGTTTATGGTTCTACTCCCCCCATCATTGTCCTTCTAAAATCCATGAAAACAGGGAACTAACCTGGTTATTTTTTGAGGGGGGTGTGGTTGTGCATGAGTGCATTGAGATTATATTATTCCCTTATATTATGGTAAATTGGTATTGGTGAAATAAGATTTTTTTGTATGGTTCACACCTAATTCTCTAATATTGAATTCTTCCTCCAATTCAATTTTTATTCTACCCATTAATCTTTAAAATGTTGCATATAGAGTGGAGTAGTGTTGTGTATATGATGTGAGAGAGTATTTTCCAATATATAGAGTATTAATGTGGGATGATATAAAATTACATGGGAAGGTTTTGAGTTATATATTTTATGTTAACATTTATTGGAAAATTTTAAGTTAATATTTTAACGGAAAATGATATTGTCCCCACAATCTCTTAATAATAACAATGCTGCATCACTAACATCATTGTGCCTTTTATTCTTCAATTTTTTTTTGTTTCATAAATTCATATATATATATAAATATATATATAAATAAATTAATATGATAAATATTTCAAACCCACACAATATATTATTATATAATTATTATAATATTAGTTATTATATATATAGAAATAAAAGAAAATCAGTGTGTGTGTGTGTTAAGCGGCCTCTTGGAGAGTTTGACCATAGGGTGTGCATTATGATAGATTCTCTAAAAAAATAAAAGATTATTAAGGTATTAATGGAAAATACATCTCATAAAATATGTTTATGAAGGTCATATTATAATATTCATTCAATGAAAATAAAGGAAATATCAAAAATGAGATTGTTAAAGTAAATCATTAACTCATTAGAAACGTTTAAATGTGAAATTCATTCAATATTTAATATTTAATTGAAATATTAATCATCATAAATAAATAAATATTAATAGTAAATAAATAAATGGGAATGTATTTGAACCACATAGGAGTGAATAGTTCCATGATACCTAATATATCTTAATGTAGTGGAAATTGAGATCAAATATATTACCTAATTCTTTACCTAAGATGATCATGATTTAAACTTAATTATAATTGTTTGAAAGAGGTTATTAATTAAATAAAAAATTATATTCATATTTATAGTATCATATATAGTCATATTATATTATCTTATATTCTTTTCATTAACACTATATCATTATTAACATTTTATTGTGTGTTAACTAGTATGTTTTCTCATGCATGTTTATTACAGAAGTTATAGATATTATGTATAAGATTTATTTAAATCATTTTAAAAATTATATTAATTAATTAAATATAATATTTTTCTATTAGATTCATTTTAAGAATCATTCTTGAAAGGAATAGATGAAAAATTATTCACATCACTTTGTGAATATGGAAGGATATATATACACACAAGAAATATTATCTTTTTTTAATTAGTGAAAGGGTAAGAAAATATTTGATATTATAAATTTTCATATTAATTATCATCTTCTAATTACTATATAAATTCAATAGTTTAATCATTATTACTATTCATTTGGATTGGTTTTGAAAATTAATTACCTTAGTTCGCAAAGCGGTAGTCTGCCATTCAAACTAGTGAGGATTTTATTTCCCAATTGATGGAGAATGATATTGATAAAATTATTCCATTAAAATAATAACATAAATGTATATGATATATACCAGTGTTATTATATTGTACTGTTTAGGAAATAATTGAAGGTTTTACAAGAAAAAGGTATTGAAGAACTTTCTTAGTTATGACGATTAACTTTTCATAGCGAAACCGTTGTTGGATTAATCCTTTAACCTTTAATGAAATAAATTTTATAATTAAAATAATATATAAGGTATATAGAAGTAATATAGGATGGTATAATGGTACTAATTTTTCATTATAGATGTATCATCAATATTGGAGATGAGATGATTGGTGGTAGCCTTTTAAAGGGGAGGGAGACGAAACACTTAAAATTACATAAAATATAAAATATAAAATATATATATATCATAATATTTTCATGTGGAAAAAGACATAACAAATTTTATGATGAGATGTTATAGGATATATATAGGATAAAAAATCACATTTAGGATAATTTTGGATACATTTTAAGCATTATTTGTATTTAAACCAGAGAAAACCCATTTTAACTTTATCTTATACAATTTAACATTTTAACATGATGACATTATTATAATACAAAAAATGAAAGGGGCCTTATAATTTTTATAAATATGATGATTCAAAAAAACCCCTATATAAGAGTATAAATTATATTAAATTGAAATAATGTAATAAATATTTTCTGAAAAAAAATTTAATAATTAAAAAAATGAATGTTTATAGAATTTTGGATCATAAAAAAACAAAATGAAATATTACAACAATTCCATTAAATGAAATTGATTGTAAATATTTTAAAATTGAATAAAATTTAATATTTTTTCAAACTAATTCAATCATCGGTTCAGAAAATAAATACATTTATTTATAAGAAAATATTTAACTCTTTAATAATATATTTGGTCAAAAACACTTATAAATTACAATAAATTCATATGTTTGATATACTTTAAAATTTTAACCAAAATTTTAATGAAGTTTTTCAAAATACTTCCTTACTATGAGGAAATATATTAGACATGGTTACTTTTTATAAAAACAAAAATTTATGTTGACCATATTTCCAAATAATAATTATCATAATTGATATTTTGGGATATACTATATCAAATTAAAATTTAAAAAATTAAAGAATTTAATTTAAAATAAACACAGAAAAACATGATTAAAATAGTATTTTGGGAAATAAATTTGTCTACCATACAATGACCTTATATTAACTATATGGCTAGTAATAATGATTATGGATTATTTTATGTAACTAAAGTAGAAAGAAATTATGAGTTTGGAAACTTTTTTATTGAAAATATACATTTTTACCTATAAATGGGATTATCATTATTTCTAAAAAAATTGGTAATCAATAAATGGTTAATTAGAAAATTTAGAACACATTATAATAAAATTTAAATAAGAATTGTAGAATACTAAATTATCATTTATTTATAAAATTAGTTGGGGTCTTTTTATTTGTATGTAGCTCATAATATTACATTTTATGTTTGGTGATCGAAAACCATGGAGTGTTGGTAATATTGCATCATTTTATTGGAACTATAATAGTATTATATTAACTAAAGAACTATATCTCCAATGATAATATAGTAGGGATGAGTAATCAAGTATGTATTATAGTGGTGTGGTAATGTAGCATGTTTTATTGAATCCTAGGTGTTGTTGCAATATTATTCACTAGGTGGTCCTTTGGTAAAAAAATGGGCCTTCATGACAAAAAATATAGGATTTCAAGCCCCATGGCCAATGGTCCATGCTCCTTTTTCCTTTATAATCCTTTTCTTTTATGCTATGTAAGGGGTATCCCTTTTCCTTATTTAAAATATGACATTACATTATTTAATAATAATATGATTTGGCCAAAGTTTTTAAAAAAATTATACATAAAATTGTATTTATTACAAATGTTTTCAAAAACTAATTGTAAGATTATTATGACCTAGTCAGTTCAAAATCGATATTCATCCTATAAAAGAACTATTATTGTGAAATAAAATATTGAAATTTGAATTATATTATAGTTTTCATGAAATAGAATTTTTATTTAATAAAATAAAATCATGGGTTTTTCATTTTCCTTTCGTTGAAAATTTCATCATAAAAATTTTCATAGATATTAAATTATAAAAAACTAAGTGTGGTTCTTCATTATGCCATCATCAGGTTCCCACATCACTTCCTCCATTTTATAAACTATCTGATGTACCTTTTCAATATATTTAATTTTATTTCATGATAGTTGTTATGTACAATCAAATATTTATATTGGAATTTCATAGTAATATAATTTAGGTTCCGATTAAATTTTTAAGAGGTGAGAAAAATTAGTGGATCACATATATACTTCCATAAACATTTGTTGTGGAACACATCATGTTCTTTAGAGGCTTGGTGGTATTTCTAAATAGTAAGATATTCCTCTAATTAATTACAAAATTTTTAACAATCTAATGTACCTTGGGATCAATTTTATCTTCTTATTGAACCTTATAATACACTTAGATAGAGATTCTATCCAGAAAACATGATCTCCCACTTGAAATTATAACTCATTACATTGGTTTTTATTATATCTCTATTTACAACATTGAGATAATTTAATATGAGTCTAAATATACTTTATATTTCTTGTTTCCTCCTCAAAAATTCTTTTCCTATATTCATATCTTGAAAAACTTTATCCCAATGATTTTGAGATTGAATTATCTTACCATGTAATGCTTTATAGAATGCCATTTCAATACATGAATGGAATTACTTTTATACTAATAATATAGCAAAGTTAAATAAAAATTCTACAAATATTTATTGTAGTATGTGAATGATCTAAATATGTATTATAAATTTTTAATAGTCTACACATATAATCCATTAGTTTGAGGATGCTAGGTGTTTTTAAAATGATGCTTGGTGTAAAGATCCTTCTGAATAATTTTCCATAATTTTGTTGTAAATCTTGTAACATGATCCGAAACAATTAAACAGGGGATACAAGATGTCTTATAAGTTCATTAATTTAAATTAATCCATAGTTATCAAGGGGAAATATAATCTTATTATAAGGATATATGATAATTAGTTATGTCGATGAACAATAAACTATATAAAATAATTAAATCAAGGATTATTTAGTAATCTAATGATAATGTTTAGTGTAATTTTGTCACATTTCTGTATATTAATATGTTTAATTTCCATGAATCCCTTATTATGTTATCTCTCATACTTCACATATTAATAATGAAATCATATTGGTACATAATCTATCATTTCCTTCTTCATATTATCTAATGAAAAAAGATCCTTGAAATCTAAATATATATAATTTTTACTATGGTGTATTATGAAATTTTAAATATAAGAATAATCTAATAAATATCATTTCATATTTTATATATAAGGATCATATAAAATCATTCTATCTATAGAACACCATATTCAAATATGATTTTTTCTAATATCCCATCAATCATGAATTTTATTTTATTTTAGGATTATCTTCATCAGTGAATGATTTTTTTTAAATTGATGGATTAGTAATAATTTGAAAATGTATTGATGTTTTCCTTTCACTAAAAATTACCATATCCATCTCCACAAAATCCTTGAACATAGGAACTCTGTTAGTCCTAATTTTTTTAGAACATCGTGATATTTCCTATTTAATGCATCCACTAAATTATTTTCTTTCCCTAGTAGGTAGTGTATTGAGAAATAAAAATCTTTGAGTAGATCGATCCATTTCCCTTAAATCATGTTGAGATCATTATTTGAAAAGATATATTTCAAAATTTTATAATCTATGTATATCCCATATATTATCCTATAAAGATAATGTCATTATATCATAAAATAAAATATTATGGGTTCTAATTGATGATCATGGTTGGAATAGTTCTACTCCTGAATCCTTAATGTCTATGATACATAGGAAATAACTTTATTATTATACATTAAGAAACCCCAAATTACCATCTTAGAAGAATCACTATATATATCACAAATCTATAATTTCTTCATGGTAGAGTTTAAAATAGAGCATTTACCAATATTCTCTTCAAATATTTAAAAAAATTTCAAATTTACATTTCCACATAATATTATCCAAATTATTTGTAATATTGGTTAAAGGGTTAACCAATAAGTAAAATATTGAATAAATTGTTGATAGTAACATTCTAAAGTTATGCAACTATTTTCCTTGGTTATGGTTATTAGTGTAGACCATTCACTGAATTCCTTTATCTGCACGAGATCAACTGATATTCTATTCTTGAAAATAATATATCTAATAAAAGAAAAATTATAAATCCATATTTCCCAGTAAATAAATATTCTATATAATTATTTTTCACTAAGATTATCATAGATTATCTTCATGTGAATATCATGTTCCTCATTGAATTTAGAACACAGAAATATATCATCAATAAATACCATGAAATTTTTTCAATATATTCCTTGAACTTTCAAATAATTATATCCATAAACAAAGTGGATGTTATTCAATCCCAATGGACTTACCATAAATTTATAATGTTCAACCCTCATATGATTTTTTTGTTCAGAATATCATTCTTCATTACTAAAAATTGATGAAACCTAGAATAATGGTAGATCCCTGAAATATATCTAGATATATGGAGTTGATTGAAGAATTCATCAATGGGAGGTATCTAATACATTTATTTTCTGTAATATAAATTATTTCCCCATAATCAATGAGGAAAATCATATATTTATCTTTCTTATTAATGAAAATAACATGTCCTCCCCAAGTGGAAACACTCGAGCATATAAATCCATTTTCACAAAAAACCTATATATTTTTCATCAATTATAAAAATTTTACAATTTATATTCTATATGGAGTCTTTGATATAGATCTTTCATCATGATTATATAATTGAAAGTACAACATCATCTTTTTGGATTATTTTCATGTAATGCCTCAGAAAATACATTAATGTATTTATATAGAAAAGTTATATCCACAATTTGTTGATTAAAATTTTAATCCAAAGATTATATATCCTCTTCTTCCATAATAATCACATTTAGAACAGCTACTATATGGGGATCTATACATTAAAAAAGTGATGAAGTATCCCTTCTAAAGACGCGGAATTACATATCTTCATTAAGAATCATAATTTCCTTTATTTTTAAATAAAATCTTAAATTATATTTTTAAATTCAATCCATACAAATGATTATTTCAAATTCAACTAGAGGAATAAAAATTTTGTCTCTAAATTGTTATCATTTATCTTTTATACTGGTAACTAAATGAAACATCATTGTCGTGGTGATATTTCTAATATATATTTTGAAAAACAATCATTTATTAAGGTACTAGAGAAATAACAACATTTAATGGCCAAAATTGATGATATAAAATATTGAGAAGATCCAAAATAAAATAAAGAATTAAATAAATTTGAGGTTATTTTTAGGGTACATGGAACCACATATATAGGAAATTTTACATCAACTATTGTGATCACATAAACATGGAATTATCCTCTCATCATCTTCCATAGTTGATTACCTTGACTATTGTGACATTGGTGAAAATAATTCAACTTTTTTCTATATATGAAGAACTAGATAGTAATGGTATCCCTCTTCAACATTTTTCTTTATGATAAGGAACATTATCTTTATTTTAGTTAATTTCTCAAGAGGAAAATATATGTTAAGGAATATTATATTAATTGATATCTATTCCATATTTTCTATTTCCCCTTGATCCCAAGAATTCTGGATCAATAAAAATGATTGTTTGAAATCACCTATAATATATAACAATACCAATACAAAATTTTCCATTTCATCGCATCCCAATTCCATAAAAAGATTTTAAAAATACATAATCCATCAATTATATACCACTAGATAAGTAGTAACACTATAATATAGAGGCTTCTTTCACATGATATGATCCAATATAGGAGTATCATGTAGTGGAACGTAATGTTTCTCTCTATATCATATTTTTTAGTGATAACCTGGACCAAATTCCCTAATATGGCTTTGATCAAATCAGATCAAAGAGAAGTATTATTTTTATAATCATCAAAGAAATTACAGCATTGGCCATGAGTATTAATAATTTTTTCCTTCCATGGAATTATGATAAATAATGAAATATAATATATGAAAAGAATCATTGGGAATCCTAGACAAGGATGGAGTGTCTAGTAAAAGAGGGGATCATCAACTTAAGTAGTGTTTTGGGTGAGACGAATTCATCCCATGAAAGTCTAGCGTGGGAGGATCCAAAAAAATCATGCTTTGGGGTAGGATTATGCCTCAAAAATATAACCCTATGTTGGAGCCTCATCATGAAAACTATTCCCCACATTGGATAGTGGTTCACCCTCACATGATGGATCTTTATATTCACTCCAATTGTATCATATGAAATGGGAATATTAACTTCTAGAACCATAAGAGTTTTTTTTTCACTTCTTGGCTTTCCAGGCTATTCTTTGTCAGACATTCATTTTAGTGAGGAAAAATAGTTCATTGGATTCTCCCAAAAAGGTATGAATGAAGAGAAGATTGATCATTTCTACCTCATAAATATTTCTTAAATCCTAGTTAAATGTGTTTTTATTGTTCTATCACATATTTTTTGTTTCTGGGAATTAGTATCATTGGTTTCACATAACATTGTAAGACAATTAAAAATATGGTCTTGTGTTATTAAATAAGGAGATCCAAGAAAAAAACAATACTTATTATATTAGAATATATGGATCAAATCTGTATCCACTAATTAGAGAATCAAGTATTCAAGAATCAATCTATAATAAAGGTAATTCTACTATGGTAATAAGTATTAGGAATCCATGACACACAATTTTTTTGAAACTGACTAGGATCCCATGATCTAAAGTTTATTTGGAGAGTTCATTGTCATATCTATCCATGATTCATTAGGATATCCTTTTTTGGACTATTTTTGTCTAGGTTAAGAGTCAAATAGTTTTGATCCAAAGGAAAAATCATTTATTTTCTCAAGTGGGTGTTGGTGTATCTAGAAGGAATGGAAAAATTGAAATATAGAGGTCGCTCATTATAGAGGCTGGATCTTGGTGTTAGAATCATAAGCATATTGATTAAAATTTCATAGTATTTCAATAAATGTATAGATCCCACCACCCTTAGGTTCCTATCTATCTCCAACACCTCTTCCCCCATTGTTAAACTACTATCCTCTAAGGGAATTGGGTGAGATGTAAGCTTTATAGGATTTGGATGATGTAGAACATGGATGGATCCTATAACTTATTAATTATATGGGGTTTGGGTATGGTTTGAGATTTTAATAGATCTATTCTAATCACTTCCACTACTGTCGTCAGTTATAGACACTCCCTTTATGAGTAATCACATGTTCTTCTCATAGTTCATGGGATTTGTTGATAGCCACTATTCTTCTAGAACATGTTTATACAGACTGAAAAATTATTTACAACAGCCTCATTGGCCATTGTGATACCCCCTCGATGTTGTCCTACTATATTTATAATTAAAAATTACTCATTAAAAACATTTTGGAATTCTTTCACACATAGCATTAAAGGAAATAAATTTGATGTTTCATTATCCACTAAAACCTTTCAAGGTGAGTCCGTGATTTGTTACTCATGTTTATGTTCTATTTATCCTACCAGAATTAGCTTTTTCCAAGCCGATTCTCTTGGTCTCCATGACTATTTACCCTAGTTTAAATTAATTCCATATACTTTTTACTTTGGCCCATTCTTCATTCGTTATTAAAAATGATGATGATGATGATGATGAAATATACTTCACTATCTCACATAATTATGAATTATGAATCATAGTATATAAATCCATATTTTCTGTAATACATAACCTAATGAAAAAATATATGCATTTTTAATCTCGTAATAATAAATATAGTTCCATTTTAAATATCATAAAATAATAATAATATATTCAAAATATATCTTCATTCTAATGATCCCAACCTCATCAACCCAGAGTCTATGTCTGCTTTTCTACCTTGGAATATGATACCATGAATTGAACCCCAAAGGACTAAAAATTTTATCAGTATTATTAATTTAAATAGAATCATGATTCCAAAATTTAAATTTAAAATAAAAAATCAACATAAATTATTTTTGATATTAAGAATATTCCCTGTAACATATCCTTTAATGTCAATCATAGTAAACATCACAGAGTCCTTAAAAAAGAAAAAAGGGTGAGCTGGAAATCATACTAAAGGCTGAGTATAGAATAATCTGTCATAAATCAATAAGAATAATATATATGGAATGGAAAATAAATAAACACAAATGATTTTCAAATAACTTCAATATCATTATTAGATGCAGCCTAATAAACATGGAAAGGTAAAAAAACTAAAAACACAAGTTATTTTATCAACAAACATAGAATTAAATAAATCCATTGATAATATCATTGTAAATATATAATGGATAAAAGCAAATTAATTCTTAATTAATGAAATTAAAAACTATTGAATGTTATGTTATCAAGAATCATGATACCTTTATCGTCAATAAATTTTTTAAGATAGTTTAAAATTATAGGTAAAACCTATTTAATTTTAGCACACTGATTTGTCTAATAAGACCAACCGATGAATAATGGTGCTATATAATACTAGTATCCACATATCATTATATTCCAAAATCATTCCTCATATATCAAATGATCAATTTAATTCACCATATTCCTTACCATTAAATATCATTATTAAAGAATGAATACGTATAATCAATATTTCCCCATTAAATCATATAACATTCAATGAAAAAAAAACTTATGTAGAAATGATATATGGTTTAAGAAATATTAAAATAATGTTAAATAATGTTTATATTTTGGGGAAATTTAATTTCTAAAGGTATTATGATGTGAATATTTCAAGGGAATGTCAATGACTATAAAAATGAATCCAGAAAGTTAACATAAATAATTTCCTACATAAAATTATCATAAACCATCAATAGGAATAAATAATATGGAATCAATAAAATATATACCACTTGGAGTAGCCATAATTGGTTTTCATCGGTGATTAAAACAAATATTATTAAAATATATGTAAAAACATTAATGAGTTAGATATCCTTTTTCATTTTAAAAATCAATTCTTTAAAATCTCAATGTTCAAAGAACATTTTGAAAATAACATTATTTAAAAATAATCTTTTAAACATATAAATAATGTTTTAAATGATTTTAGTGGTCATGAGCTATATAAATTCCATTCATGTCATAAACATTAAAAAATATATTCCTTTTACATTTTCTGTGAAACCCGGATGGGAATTGATTTCAAAATGATATGAAGATTCCAATAAAATCATAATTTAAAAAGTAAAAATGGATAGAGAATTCTTTGATAAATCATTGTAAAATGGTAATAATTATATTAGAAACCATTTCTATAAAATCAGGTTTTGGAAGAAATGGATTTTTGACCAAAGAAATAAATGAAGTATGATTTTCATAAAAATATATTCTAAATGATTTTATATAAAAAAGAGTTGTTAAATTGTAATATTGCATGAGAAATATAATTAATAAATATATTATAAGAAAATTAAGTGGGTTTATTATGAAATTATAAAATATTTTTCTTCTATTTAAATTAAATAATGAACAATCTTGAATATAATGAGATTATGAGATAAACCCTTACAATGAGAAAAATGTTGAAGTGAGAATTCATCAATGAATCAATATTGTATATTATATTTAAATCAATATATAATAAGTGGAATATAATATAATATAATAAATATTCATTTAACATGTAATAATAAACAATCAATGATGAGGAAGAAGTTTTATTAGACAATGAAAAGAAATTATGTTCAAAAATTATTTACCACTTGGTAACTAATAAGTTGAATCCCCTGGGATCAAATAATTAAAATTGATACCCAAAATTCCGTAAATTGTTATTTATTTAATATTTTACATGTTAAATGGTATGTGTATGAAACATATAATAAATGGTTAATAACATTCAAATGTGCCCTGATGAAAGGAAATTGAGACAAAATCTTTTTCCACACACTTCATTTTGGTTGAACATGGTTTGACCTCCTGTATAGTGGTTCTAAATTGGTTGTCAACTTATTAAATATCCATATTAATATTTATAATATCATATATAATCCTTTTCTAACATATTATCACTCCTTTATTAATGCTTCATTATTTTTATTATTTTGGATTTTTGTTTCCATTTTTTTCTAATTCTTCCTTTACTATGAAATTTCCTGTTATTATTTATATTATATATTTACATGCTATAAAAAATTAAAATAATGAAATATTTATCATATTTATATATCAATTATACTTTTAAAATAAATCATGAAATGTGGGTATGAAAAATGAAGTCGGTTAAGATCATGGATACTGTTGGTCATACTTACACATGGGTAACGTTTCCATTTTTCAATAATCAGTATGAAAAAGTGTTATAAAATATTTTTTCATTCCATAATGATCATGATATAATATAAAAATTTAATTTTATTATATATAATTATATATATAATCCATGTGGTGTGGTGATGAAAAGAATGTCACATCCCGTTTGTGAATGCGGTAGTCTACACATACACAAACGATGTAATCAACTTTCAATATAATAATGAAAATTATATATTTTCCATTAAAATAGTAAATATTTTAATATTATAATAATTATATCATTAATATCACATATATTAAATAATATAACCCTGTTTACCTTCAATTTAATGTGTTAGTGAAAGAATAATCACATCGCTTCACGGGGCGGTAATCCGTCAAACACATGTGCGACATTGTTGTATCCCCTTCAGAATGGGAATAAAAAAGGTATATATACTATAATTACTAAATAGGAAAAAATATTTTATAAATAACATATATATATATACATTATATCCATCATCATACCTAGTAATGAGAGGTGATAATGGAATAATGAATTTCATCAGTTTTGTAGGAGTTAGTCCGCAGTAAAAATAAATTATTATTTTGTAACCACTTTGATGGAAGTTGGGATGGTTTTAGGTAATGAAATCATTATAAAAACATATTTTTTTATATTTAATATACATATTTTATTGTCTAATAATTTTTTAAATACAATTTATGGAGGTGGAGGAAGAAATTATATAAAAATACTCGTTTAAGAATGTTACTTCCTCTTCGGGTAATCACTATAGTATTTAACCAAAAATATTACATGGATAACTTTATTCAATAAAACAATGAATATTGGATGAGGTGGTGGGACTTGGTAATTGATTTGGGTATGTATTGGTTGAGAAAATATGGGTTTATGGTTTGAATAAGAGAGGAGAGTTGGTTTCCTTTTATATGTGAGGTGAGTGGTACACTTGTAATATTTGAAAAGAAAACATTGTACCCTTGCTTTTCACATGACAAAATTGTCTAAAATTTTGTATTAGAGAGTATTATACATTATATTGTATATATATTTACATAAAACAAATTATATAATGTTTATTAGGTCATTTTAAGCCTTACCCTATTAGATTAACCCCTAGTAAATATATTTTTTACTTAACTATTATATATAATTTAGATACTTTTAACATTAAAATTTGATAAAAAAAATAAGTTTTAATTATTGGATAGTACAAATAATTATTTGTGAAAACATTTAATAATTTTTTCCAAATTTAATTAACATAAATGGAAAAATATAATTATAATTAGTCCCACAAATGAGAATAGAAATCTAGTTTTAAAGAGAAAAATGGAAAAAAGTTTACAAAGTTTATATTCCAACATTCAATATAAAAATGAATCCATTGTCCAAAATTTAAATAATAAATTTAATTTAAAAAATTTTAATATATAACTAAACCAAAATATAATTATAATTTTAAAATAATTTGACCTAAAAAGTAGTTTCAATCAAAATTTAGCATTTTTTAATATTCATAAAAATGACACTTTAAAGAAAAATACCAAAAATTCACACAATGATAATATTCTTATTCTTATTTCAATAGTACAGTTATTTATATTTAATATTTTGCATAAAATTCTTATAAATTAATTTTAACATTAAAATAATGAATCTTGATAAACAATCCTTTAAGAAAAAACATTTATCTTAAAACATTTCTTTTTATTTTAATTTATGATTATTTTATTTAAATTCAATAGATAACAAATAAAATTGAATTTTATTTTGTAAACCATTCAATTTTTATAATTTATTTAGTACTATTAATACCATTAAATTTAGGGTCAATGTTGTGATGATGTACTATATTATAGTTCTTTTATACTATGGGTTGAATGTTCTGTATGCTATCGAAGAGATTAAATTTATGGAAATAAATGTTTTTTTTTCTTATAATCTATTGAATAAAATGTTATTATTTTAAAATTTCAGGGTGATTAAATAAGGTTTTTAAGAAAAATTTTAATTATCTAAGGATATATCCCTCATATGTGAAAAACTAGTTGTGCAGTACGTGACCATTCATGGTGAACCACAATGACGTTTGCGATATTCATAAAAACTAATCTTTGATTTATTATACCTATATTCATTTATTCAAAAGCACATTTACTTTTATAATTTTTAAATGGAATGATTTTTACTGAAGCCACATAATCTCTTCCCTTCCAAATCTTATTTTATATTTAATGATAATTATAAATGTCAAAAAAAAATTTCATGGGGTTATGTTTCCTAATATACGTTTTCATAGATCTAGTTCTTTAGGATTGTTATTATATTTCATTAATATTAAGTATAATGACCCAATATCTAGTAAATTAGAGGTGGATTATAATTTATTATAATGGTGAGAGCTATAAGATATTATGACACAAAGGATCAATCGATTTTTTAGTATTGGAGAAACAAATATAATCAAGATTTGCATTTTACATTAAAATAATAGATAAAAATATATTGAAAGTGTATATTATTTATCCTTGAATTCATTTAAGGGTTATTCTTCATATTCCATGGAATGTAATAAAAATAAGGGTCATATGAAATTCCAATTATGTTTTATGTATAGCAGTATCCATCAAGAGTAATTAAATCTTAATCAATATATTATAGAATATAAATGAAAATACATGACATTTAATCAATATAATGATCATAAAATTAATCTAAGAAAAACATCAATAAAGTACTATCATTGATAATAATAATAAAAATATCAATGATGTATATTCATAATATGAGACATCATACTCTCAAAAATCATGGTATTATTAACATCAAATACATGTTCCCATATAGCCTAAACTATGGGTAGGTATACACCATAAAATAATTAAATAAGTTTGGAAAAATGGATTTTCTCATGATACCTTTTAATGAATTTAGGGAATATAAAATAATAGGCCCCACACATCACTGCATTTAAAATTCATTAATAATATATTGAATGATCAATTTAAATGATAAATAATATGTCTTATCAACAAATATCTGTATTGATTAGTTGTTGAAAAATATTAATATTTCCAAATTCAATCAAATAACATTCATAATAAATCAACATCTATATAAATGGTAAACGGTTTAAGAAATTATCATATTCATGATAAAAATAATTTGGATATTTGAGGTAAAATTAATCATTACTGAAAAATGAACCCAAGAATGTGAATATTTAAATTAAATGTTAATGAAAAAAATAAATTAATAAGAGATAAAAGATGGCATTCAATTCATTATAAATAATGGGTTTCTAAAAAAATGATGGATTTATGGATATCAAGTTAAATATTAAAATAAGTTTTTACTAAATAGTTTTATTTTTCATGAAATTGAAATCTTATAGAAGAAGATAAATATCGTAAAATGATTATAAAAGTATGAAAGTCCCATAACTTTGTATATATTTATAGAAAAATATCTTTTGGATTTTTGAAAATAAATTCAAAAATTATCCTCTTATAAAACATTATAATTATACGCTTAAAACATATAAAAAATCATGAAAAACATAAAATTTCATTAATAAATATTCTCACTAAATGAAAACGTATTTTTCAATTTTTTTAAAATATGGACATTGATGTAATATATACACAATTAAAAAGAGAAATATGATTAGGTTTCATTTTTAATATTTCTTTTTATGTTTAATATTCTAATCATAAGATGTCTTGGATGAAAATAAGGAAAATCCTTATATATCTATAAGATAAGAATATATATGATGATTATGAAGGTTAGATGTTAATATCCCTTCAACAAAAATAAAGGAAATCCAAAAATTAAGATTCTTATGATAAATCCTTACAGCTTTGGTAACATTTAAATAAGAAACCCCATATAAGAATAATAATTATTTCATATATTATTATTCACTAATAAATATAAATTCTTTTTAAATACATCAAAGAGATAGAATACTCACCGCATAATAGTAAATAGGTTTATAATACCAAATATGTCTCCAGGGAGTGGAAATTGAGAAAAACTCCCTTACTACATGCATCCCGTTAGTTAAATATTCATTAAGATCCTCTATAATGGTTTTAAAAGTGTAAATAACTTTTACTAGAACCATTCTAATATTTATAATATCATATATGGTCCTATTATAACAACTTAACCCTCGTTTGTTTACAATATTTCATTATTACCAATGTTTCTAGAGTTAACCGCTTCATTTTATCATTATGTTTTTCCATGGAAGTACTATTTATTATGAATATGATATATTTAAATAATATATTTAATGATATTAATGTTATAAATATAATATCTATTCATTATAAATGTGTTTAGAATCATTATTGAAAGAAAGAAATGGAAAATAAATCGCATCGTATCATGGTGGTAGTGGCCCATACGTAGCCACAATTGACATTAAAATTTAGTAATGGTTGAAAGTTTAAGGAATTAAAAAATATATTATGTTTCTACAATCAATATTATGTCCTATGTATTATTTATATTATTTATTATCATAATATTGACTATGTATGTGAGTTTGTAATGGAAATAATTGATTTGGTTTTCGGTGTAGTAGTTTTGCGTATAAATGATCAATGATTTTATATACTATTTTCTTGGAGAATTAGATGGGTAAATATAATTTAATAAAGATAATACAATATAAATATATGTTATATACTAGTGTAACACCCAAGTATTTTAAAATAATAACATATTGTTTGACAGTGTTTATGACACACAACACTAATCCTAAATGAAGAATGACATTCTATTTAAAATTGTACATTATAACCAACCATTTTAATTGTTTTGAATTGATATTAATATAATATTTAAATATAAATATTTTTTATGAATGACATATATTGGTTAATAATGAATTAATATGTAGGAAAGTCATTACATTTTTTAAAATATATTTTTCATTAATAAAATTAATTCTGTTTTATGATAATGGAATATAATTAATTTCTCACAATTTTAAAAATTTTTTTATAAAAAATAAACATAATTTTTTATTAATCTTTTTAAAATAATCATTGGGTGAAATTTTTTGAATTTTCTGAAAAGTTTAATTTTTTAGTGAATAGTGAAAATATAGTTCTCTATAAAACTGTCATTGCTTTTCAATATATTAAGAAAATTATTATTCCCACTATTATTTAAAATTTATTTCAAACAAAAAATAATTATTATATATTTATATTTAACATAAATAATTACATTTTAGTAAAATTTTACCATATTTTTGTATAAGTTTATTTTTAGGCTTAAACAGACATTTTTCTCTGACCTGTTTTAAGTGAAAAATGATTATCCATTTTGATAAATTAAGATAACCCATAATGATTAAATATTGAAATTTAATTTATAAATTATTTATCTATATATTTGAATTTAAATTCATATAATGATGATTAATTTTCACATAGTTAATGTAAGGTTTTTTTATTCATCGAAAATACATTTAATGAAAACACATTTTTTGACCTATCATACGAGTACATTTTTAAATCATATTATGCCACATATGTTAATTTAATATAATAAAATTTATCCCATATTTTGAATCATCATAATTAGAATTATATAATGATTCTAAATTTCTTTTTTTTTCATAATGAACTGTAAAAACAATAATTCTTTTTTACCATGGTAAAAGGGTAAATCTAGTTAATCAATGTTAAATATATGTGATAAGGTAAACCATTTCCATCATAAATAATTATGTATGAATGAATTTTTACCCTTATAACCTTAATATCAAAATTACATTTTTTATCAGGCTATTTTTCATGTAATGGGACTAGATGATAATTTATGTCAAGAATATGTAAAATCATCACTCCCTTTCTTTTAAATTTCACTTATTTGTTCACATAGGGATAAAGATAACTAGTGAAAGAATATTAAATGTCATTTTTAGTATACTGAAATTGTTTTTTGTGATTTTATTTTCTTTATTGTTTTTTGATAATTTATTTATCTTAAACACAAATACAACAGTCACATAATGCTTGTGGAAATAGTGTAAAACTCATGGTAAATAATTTTAAAAACATTAAAAGTTATTTATTTGGAAAGAGTTATAGTTACAAATGATTTTAATAGCTATCAATGATCAATTTTTTATTTTTAAATTTATTTTATTCAAACATCATTATTATGATCTTGTATTTAAATTCAAATTAAAAATATATTGTTGAAAATGACATTAATGACCTTTTATATTAAAATATATATTACTACATTTTTCAAAAATTATAAACAAATGAAGGTAAAAAAGTATATTGATTAAAGTTATATAATTTAATTACATTTCCATTCATGAACTGTGTTTTATATTATCACTAATATTTTTAGCTTTCATTTTAAATTTTGTTTACTGGAATTAATGTAAAATTGGTTTAATAGGATGTTAAAAAAAGAGATAAATGTTAGTTTTATTACTAAACTATTCCAAATAGTATTTGACAGAAATATTTAGAAATTATACTATCCCATTTAAAAATACCAGTCCATTGTTATGTAATATAATTTAATATGTCCAAAATAAAATTTAATGATTTATGAAACTACAAAAGTGATCAACCCCTCACTTATAAAAGAACACACATTGCCTCTCCTATCCACAGTTGAAAAATAATGTGGTTTGGTTCAAACACTACAAAATTACTTTCTCACTTCCATACCCATTTTTTATTGTCCATTATTTGATTGCAAAACCTTTATATGAATGATATTTGTGTAAACCTAGATGGTTTTTCTGACGAAGATGTATCATTTTTACTGATCATTTTTTGTTTTATTTTCTCTTCCAAATCCATAAAATCATTTAAAATGTTAATAATATAGAAAAATTAATATATACACAAATTAAGAAGATATTTTTTATAAATTTCATACCCTATATATGTGGCATCATCCATCAAATTGGAAAAGGAAACATCATTCATATCTACGGTAGACTATCGCTTCAAAAATTGATGTAATTCATTTTCAATCACCACCACTCATGTGGAGTTTTCATTATTTATTTTTCATATATATATATATATATTATTGAAATATTAATAAATTTATAAAGATAATATATCAAATATTATATTAACATTCTATTTATCTAAAATGGTAATGGTGTTCATTCGTACATAAAGATTACCACCTCCATGAGGAGATGTGGTTAATTTTTCATAACAATATAAAATTAATTATATAGAAAATATTGTTTAGTAAAATATTATGATAATGATGATATAACTATCATTAATAAAATATGAAATAATAATTTTTTTATTTCTATAAATACCATTGAAAAATGGAAATGTTACTCATGTGAACATTCATATTACTATATCTATAGTTGAAACATAACTAATTGTGCAAAAAATACTTGATGTTTTGTTTAAAAATTATAATGGATATAAAAAAATTAAATTTATTTCATTATTATTATTCTACATATGATTTAAGAATGACCTATTTTACAAAAACCAAACAACAAAAGTCATTTTGGAGTCATAAACCCGCAATCCTCAAAATATCTAACGTGGAATTAATTTATTGATTAATTAAATATATCATTTTATTAAATTAAATTAAGGTAAGAAAAAAAATAAAAAATTTACTTTAGAATTTAAATAATTAAATTTTTTTCATTATTCTGGAAGTTAATGAATGTATGTGACTAGTTAGAGCTGATGTAAGGTATTCCACCTCAATTTCCTTTCATTGAGAATATTTTAATTTTCAGACCTAATTTATTTCATATGGTGTGTATACATCCCTTTTACAATTTATATCATCAATAATATATTATTTATTTATATTTTATGTTATAATTCATTTTATTCCATCAAAGGGTATTTTTCATGAAATTTACTAGGATATAAGTATTTTATAAGACAATTCAATTACATCATGTTATATCACATATTGATTGCCTTTATTATTTGTAGATTATGTGTGTAATGAATCTATTATATTATGTTTTATTTAAAAAAAATTATGTGGATATAAATTTGATATAAAAATTAAATTAATTTGTTAATTGACACTTCAAAAGTTTGATCTTTGTAAGATATTTCATCTTCATTACCATTCCGTTTAGAAATATTTGGAATTATGAACCTATTTGTTTTTATAAGTTCATTTACTAAACATTTTATATGTTATATAAAGACTTAGTTTATATTCCTTAAATTTTTTATTTAATATGATGTTATTTAATCCATGGTTTTTATGATAAAAATGATTCCATAGTTTTAAGAGTTTATTTCACGGTCTCGTCATTATTCGGGATTATTCATGTTGAAGTCTTCTTTGGAAAAATTATTTAATTTTTATATCATAAAAAATATATTTTATTCTCTAATAGGGTTTAATGAAAATTATAATTTTTTCCTTTCATTTTCCACTTTAAACTAATCAAGAAACTAAAATCATGATTTTAAGGAAAGCATACCGCTCTTCCAACTCAATAAGGGATATTTTTCATCCATATCGATAATTTATTTAAAATAATATAATTTTTTTAAATATTAATATATATATTCATTAATTATATTTTTACCCATTTTTTAATTTCTACAAATTTATTAAAAAGGAATCTTCTAGTCTTTATTCAAACATGCTATTTTTAAATTTTTTTATCGAAAATGTAAAAGGATTATTTATTTAAATGTACTCAACATGAAAATAGATTTATTAACATCACAACTGATCATTTATTTGAAGATTCATTTACAAGTCAATGAAATATGTATGGATTTCCCCATGTCGGCTTTTGAGGTAGCCTAGTGTTAATTGAGGTGGACGTTGGTTGCTCGTTTTGGGGGTGTGGGGCCATCCTACTTAGTTTTTTCGGCTTATTGTGGATTCTTCGGTTCTTAAGTTTCTAGTGAAAATATCTTCGATCTACAGGCAGTCCTACTATATTGTTCTAAATTCCAAGGAGGATTTCTTTCTGGTGTGGTTCTTTTCTCCTCTTTCAGTTGGTAGGTGGTGATTCATTCTATCCAGACGGTCTTTAGATGATTATTATGGGAAGGATAACCCAATGGAAGCGGTCCTGATCAATCTACCAGGACTTCCACTTATGTTTCAGAATAAAGGGTTTATGAAGATGATTGGGGATTCTCTTGGTTGGTTTTTTTGCTCAGATATTAGGACCAAGTCCTTTGTTGACGTGTCAATGGAACGAATTTGTGTAGAGTTGTATCTTTCTCATCTAGTGCCTGAAAAGCTTGTTCTTAAGATAAATGATTATTTTTCGTGGAATCAAATTATAGTGTATCCTGTTTTCCCGAGATTTTGTTCCAAATTTCTAATCCAAGGTCATTCATTTCAGGTGTGCTGACGGAATAGAGATAGAAAAGGGCTTGATATCAAAGATGATCAGTTTTCTTTGTCAGCCGGGAATTTCTCTGTAATAATAATGGATGAAAATCATCACTCTAGTGATGTACTTTCTATCCCTTCTTCTGATCTCCTGAACGATAAAGACCAAGAAGATGGATTTTCCTATAAAGATATAGTTCTTTATATCGCAAGTCTATTGCCGCAGGTTCAGGTTTGTAATGGTTTTTCTTTCTTATTCAGACACTTGTTATTCACTGGATTTTGTAATATGGATTTTTGTCAAGGAATGTTATTCTGAAAATATGGGCCTTTGATGATACCTTTTATGGAATCTCATGATGATTCTAATGGGATGGAGGATTCCATAGGAGTGTCTCTTCCATCTACTGATTTTATAACAGATGTTTATACTACTACTTTGACTGTTTCTTGTTTGAAAATGATGATGGACTATTCTCCTTTAGTACAGAATGGTGGTGGGTCTAAATCTATAATGGAAAGAAGAGGGGGATTAGGTCATCAGTATTTATCTTCCCCCTCAGCTGTTTATATACCTAGAACTAATAGATTTTGTATGAGTTCTCAGTTCAATTCCCAAAAGTTGAGGTTTATATCCAACATTGAGTTGGTTATAAGTTCTGGAGCCAATCCCAGAACCTTATTCTATCAATGATCCCAATTCTCATATGGAATTCCCAGGGTATTAGAGCCTGGATTATGTTGGATTACCTAAATTTAGAGATAATTAAACACGAGGTTGTAATGGTTGGAATTCTATAATACAAGAAACACCCAGACATAATTGATGACATTTCCAGAAAACTAAAAATACATGGATTCTTGCATGCGGATCCAGTCAATAATTATATCTGGATTTTTTGGAATAGAAGCTTCAGAGTGTATTAATTCAGTCATATGATCATTTAATCATAATAAAGGGGAATTGTGATCCTCATACATTATTTGTCTCCTTTGCATATGGAATTTTTGACTCTCAAAAAAGGTTGCTTTTATAGAGTAGTATCAATTCTTTTGATCCTGGCGTAATTCTATGGATTTTTGGAGGTGATTTTAATAATATTGCTAATCTGGATGAGAAAAGGGGGAGATGTTCTTTTCCCAGATGGGCTAGCTTGGATTTTACTGAATTCATGGTAGGGAAGGGGCTTCTACATCTTGGTTTCTCTGGTGATAATTTTACAGGGTGTAATAATCAAATGGGGGATCGTAGATCATGAAGGCTATTAGTCAGATGTTTGGGTAATATGAATTTCATCTCCATGTATGCTAACACTATGGTGGTTCATTTCGTGTGAGGTATTTCAGATCATTCTCCTCTACTGATCAATTTATCTTCTGGTAATGATCATTACAAGAGATTCAGATATTATTAGTTTTGGGATGAAAATCCAGAGTTTCATGATTTGATTAGTGAATATTGGAATTAACCCTCCCAAGGAAATACTTGGAATGTAATTCATAATAAGCTTAGACACCTCAAGCTTATATTATAGGTGTGGTAAAAAAATCTCCCATCCCTGGAAAATCAATGCAGAATATCATTCTAGAAGATGATCATCTAGAACAAAGTCTGGTGGAAAGATAGAATGGTCAGGTTTATGAGGACAATTCAAACAAATAAGATTACTTAATAGATATGTTCTTAATGTAGGAGCGTTTGGCTAGGGATAATGTGAGAATTAAGTGGTTAAAAGAGGGAGATATAAATACAGTCTACTTTCATTGCTGCATTAAGGAGAGGAAAATGTTATTTAGTCCTAGTATTTTACTAGAGGATGGTTCTTTTACAAAGGAAAAGGATGTTATTAGAGCCATGAATAGCTCTCATTATAATGATATCTTAGCTGGTATTAATGCCCATCTACCTAATGGATATCTAGGGGAACCCACTGATCTTTTTAAGGTGATCCCAAAATGTGTTTTTGAAAGAGATAATGATGATCTTGGGATTCTTCTGCAAGAGAAAGAGATCTTTGATGCTCTGATGAAACATAATCCAGATAGTAATGGGGGTCTGGATGGCTTCCCTGCCACTTATTTTAGGTCTTCATGGGAGGATATTAAGGATGATATTATTAAGGCAATCTAATATTTATTCTGAGGTAGATAGTTTTCTCATATTGCTATTTCTTCCACTGTGGTGTTCATTCCCAAATCTAGGGCCCCACTTCTATAATTCAATTTTGTCCTATAAGTTTGTGTAATTTTCCATATAAGATCGTTACCAGCCTTATCAATACTCGGCTATATATTCACCTTCCTCGATGGATCTCAATGAAAAAACTTGGTTTTGTAAGAGGTCGTTCTATTTAGGGGTTATAGATCTGGCTCAATAAATGGTAAGGGATATTAATCTCAAAACCCAGGGATCTAATGTAGTTATTATGATTGATATGAATAAATCTCATGATCATGTAGAATGGAGATTTATTAAAAAAATCATGGAAGGTTTGGGTTTTCTTCCTAGAACATTGATATAATTTTTTGCGTCTTTGTTCATCTTGGTTGGCAGTATCTTTTATGGGCAAGAACAATGGCTTTTTAAGTCTACCAGTGGTCTTTGTCAGGGGGACCTGTATTTCCCCTAGTTTTTTTATCATTGTATAGGATATTCGTAGTCAAATGATTAATAGGAGCCCTACCAATTTTTTTAATTCTTAATACCGATGTAGGATGGGATCTGCTTCAGTTTCTCATCTCATGTTTGCAGATGACACCATAATTTTCATGAATGCTTCAAGCATATCTCTGAGGTGATTAAATAGGTTTCTGGATGAGTATTTCTATTTGAGTGGTGAGAGGATTAATAAGAAAAAAAGCTATTTTTATATTTCCAGTAGTTGTACCCGAGGTCGGATATCAATTGTTATACATATTTTTGACATACAGAAAGGGATTATCCCCATGGATTGTCAGGGTTCTCCCCTTTCTTCTGGGAGAAATTGAATAAGTGATTTTGATTTTTTGATCACTAAGGTAATGGATCAGGTTTTCAATTGGATAAATATATACTAATCCTTGTGAGGAAGTTTAACATTGATAAATAGTGTGCTTCTGGCCACCCATATTAATGCTATCTCTTCTGTCAAGGTTCCAAAGGTGGTGATCAAAAACATTGACAAAATGTTCACCAATTACATTTGGGATCCAAATGTTAAGGGTATTAGGCATTGGGTTTCATGGGGTAATATGGCTCGTCGGGTGCATTAAGGTGGACTAAATGTTTGTAGTATTGAGGATACTCTTTCATGTATGCATGAGAAATTCGAATGGGAAGTTCTGGAAAATTTAACGTTTTTGGGAAGATCTATGCATGGAAATTTGGTGGGTGAAAGGACATTGTGGAATAGACATGCCTCTATTTTCTACTCAGGTATTAGGTTGATAATTGAATCTCTTGGTTCCTTTTCTCGCTGGATTGTTGGGAAGGGTGATTTTTTGTTCTGAATCACATTTGGAGTGGGGTGAATATTGGGTTTTCGGGATGCCCTGCTCTAAACATCTCCTTCAGGGAAGCCTATCAATTTCCTACTTTTACTAATTCTATTTTGGATAGTGACAAACAGACCCTTTTCAACCTCATTGAGTAATCATTAGACCTGTATATGTGTGTATTTACTCCTTCACCATCTGGTTTTTTCACAAAAAAGAATATCGTCAGTCCTTGTATATGAAGGATATAGTTAACAAATGGAATGAAGTCCCCTGGGTTAAATCTATCCCCATAAAGTTTAATTTTCTATTTTGGAGTATTCGAAATGGTGCTGTTTCTATGGATGAAAATGTTAAACGATGTGGGATTCCTATTGTTTCAAGATGTGTTTGTTGTACTAGACACAAAGAAGAATACTCGGAGTATCTGTTCTTTGATAGTGAATGGGATCATGCGGTGTGGGAATATTTTTGAGAGTTCACTGCTATATCTTCACCAACCATGGCTGGCCAACCTTTTCTTGATCGCTAGTATCATGGCTCAGGTGTGAGAGGCATTGAATGAGTGGCTCATACTATTATCCTTCATGATGGCTGTAGGTGTTTATGTCAGGCAAGAAATAAATTGATCTATGTGGGAGTGGTGTCTAATTGATGGTTTATTATCTGCATGATCATAATTTTACTCATGAATATCATTAGGGATTTAGGCAGATGGATGGGGGTGCCTTCTCTATAGAAATTAATTACAGCTTCTCAAATTTTATCTAAGAAATGGGATCAACATCTAGTTAATTAGGTATGTTGGAACCCACCTTCAAGGGGTTTGAAACTCAATAGTGATGGCTCGTTTGTTGATGGTGTGATTCTTGGGGGTGGTGTTGTTTCTGATTTTGGTGGTTCTGTCTTCCTGGATTTCTCTGTTCAGCTCGAACAGGGTAACTCGCTTCCTGCGAAGGCAATGGAGTTGCTCAAATGGATGAACATTTGTAAGCAGAGGAATTTAGAGATTAATGAAGCTGAAATAGATTCTATTCTCTTGCATAATGAAATTAATGGGAAGGGTATTATTTCTTGGTCGATATCGTATATTGTTAGAAAATTTTGGGGTATCATTGGTGGTGAAATCAAATTTTCTCATACATGGCAGGAGGGTAATTAAGTTGCAGACTACATAGCTTCGATGGAATTTCCAGGTATAGAGTTTTTATTCTTTAATGAATTGTATAGTTTGAAGACAGAGGGTGTTAATATACTTAGAGGATACGCCCTCGGTCTTCACTATTTTAGCCCCCCGTGATTCTATTTTTTTCTGGTCTTCCCTTACGAACCTTTTTTCCCTTGTAAATTCTCATTATTTTTTGAAATAAAAATTTGATGATGATGATTATTTACATGTCTACAAAGAAATTTTTATATAATATATTTTTTCTAATAATATTAATTTTTTTTGTTTTTAAAATTGATTTTCAATGTGAATAAATTATTTTCCTAAATAATGTTTCTTATGATTTTTATGGTATTTCTATTAATCAATGAGAGGAATCATTTAATATATTTATACACTACTTAGTAGATGTTGTAATAATAATATCCTTGTTATATCACTATGATGTTTATAATAATTTTGATGAAGTAAAGTATTTATATTCCATTTCATGATTAAATTTATAATCATTAACATTATCTGGACACATTCACTTTTTTAGGATCATTGGACATTAAATTTCCCATAAATATCCTTATTCATTACCATTGATATTCCTATTTCTTAAACCATATATCATTTCTACATATGGTTCATTTCTATTAATGTTATATGATTGAGTTTAAAAATATTGATATTCTATATTATTTAGACAATATATATATTTACTGATAAGGAAGATTACTTATGAATTAAATTTATTAGACAATATATTAATAACACGCTTGGAAAAGAATAGATAGTTGGGTTCTGGTTATAGATAGACCCTCAATGCTTCAATAGGGATTATTATACAAATTAGTGTACTGCCATTACATAGTTTTTTAGTATATACTTTCCCATCTATTAAACTATCATGACATAAGTATTATATAATGTATATATCAAGGGATATAAAATAATCATGTTGAATGTTATTCATTTCCTACATTGATAACTGAAGTATAAATATCAATTAGATTACTTGATTAATATTATATATGGATGTATTTTGTAATCAATTTATTTACTAAATTTAATGTGTCTTTAGTTATTTAACTTTTCATATTGATTAGGAATTATTTACTCATTATATATTCCACCCTACATAACACTTACTAAGCATTTGATATCACCACTTATATTGTTTACTTTTTCAAATATATTAAGATGGAATTTTTAAATGAGTTCAAGGATGATGAATATTTACATTCACTATGTTGTAATTTATATTTAAAATTCACTAGGAGACTCAAGTTTTTTTTCGAGTTTACCAAGACTAATAAAAAATTCAGTCCATTGGGATGTGAGATAATTTATATTATGCTAATGTGATAAATTAAACACTGATTTTAGGCCAGTATCATGGATGTATTTAAATATTATCTCATATTATGTTTATTAGAATCCTTGGGAACTAAATTTAAGAAAAAATTTATTTGGGATCTTAACCTTATAAATTACATTGATAATATGTCTATATATTGTTTAAAATCATAGAGATTTTAAAAGGTAGATATTGTGATTTTTTTGAAGAAATGGATGCTTTGGTTAAATAAAAAATGATTTGTTAATATTAAAATTCATGTTTACTTGAGCCAAAATATGAGATTAGACTAAAATTCTTCATATGAGGTGGGGATAAGTCATCGAGGAGATCATCCATCCATTTAATTCCCTAACATACACCTTTATTTACAATCCATTCCACAACTGCATACGCTTCATAGTAGGTATCAGTGGTAATATTATTGATATATTGGAGTGAACTAAGACACTCCATCCATTGGGTACTAATCAACCATGAAATTTGATCCCCCAAATTCTAAATTGCATGGAAAATGGTATTCAAGTCACTCTCAAACCATATGTTGTTCCAACCATGATATTTGGAATAGGAGATGGAATGAATAACACTCATTATTTCAACTTCTAGAGAATAGGAGGTATCACAACCTCAAAAAAGACACACAAAGACCTGACTAAGATGATTCATTAAGAAGGAACCACATCCCACATGTCCAGGATTTCTTCTAGAATTACCATCAACACTAACTTCGATCCAACAAGGAGGCGATGGTTTCCAAAAAACATTAAACATGAACCGTGGTTGGCAAAAAATTCCATCAACCTAAATCCTTCTCAAAATCATGAAATGATTCAATGTGTTGTTACAATTCACCTCCTAAATCAAGGTAGCATCAGGAATAACAATGATAATCCGTATCTGGCCTACATTGATATTGACTGAGCAATTATTGTGAAATATTTCATTTCTATTATAACGGATCACATGAAAAAGCTCATTTATGGCCGCAAGGAAAAGATTTTTGATTTTTTGAGAGGTATCCATATCCACAAAATGACTTAGATGAGTGTTAACAGAGTCAATAATCATCCATCTACAACCAACGATGTCAAAAATATTATTCCAAAGAGTAGTGATGGTGAGACATGAAATAAATAAATTATTTTTATCCTCTCTCTGTTGATTAAAAATATGAAATTTGGAAAAAATTTGAATCTCAAAAGTCTTTAAACAAGCAACAGTTGTGATCCTATTATTCGAAACATACAAAATGAGAGTAAGTTGTGATGGTTTTATCCATGGATTTTCATGAATTTTGATCCAACTAAGCTCATTTCCATCATTATGAAAGTAATGATCGTAAAAATTCTTTGAATCAAGCATTCCATTATGAGTGGTTTCACATATAATAAAATAATATGTGTTTGCGAAAGTATTGTTAGTAATCAAATGAATGAAATTTATAGGCAGGTTGTCAATCCTTGAATTAATGACATCTCAAATGGTCATATTTACACTTTTAGTGGGTTTTAGGGATTATAGTAGTTAGAGGAGAATGAGTCCAGTGGTCTAACTAGAAATTCATGGAGGAGTCCATAAAGACCATCCATCTAGAATTGGTCATAGGGTTGGTATATGTTTTTAATGGGAGGATGGATGGTGGAGTTTTGAATATTCATGTTTCCTTTTTTTATCTTATCAATGAACCTATTTTTTATGAAGCCAATAGCATTAGAATCATTTTCAATCAGGTTCTAAGTAAGTCTATATTTAAGCACATCATTTAAGAGGATCAAATTTTTAATTCCAAGACCCCCTTTTTTCATTTGTTTGCAACATGTAGACCAAAGAAAATTCACAATCATCCTATACAAAGTACAACTAGACCCAAAAAAATTAATGTAAATATTCAATTTTTTAAAAGACCAACATGCCATTTATAAACCATCCTAGAGTATATCATTTTTGAAACAATATTCGACTTCACAAGGAATATTATCCCCACCATAGAAAGAGTCTTCACCATCCACGATGAGAGTTGATTAATGATTTGATCAATAATGCTAGTGACATATTTTGATTTTTTAATACACCTAAATATGGTTACACCAAGGTATGTGAAAGAAAATGATCCTTACTTAATACATAAATCATTTATAATACAATTTTTTCAATTAGATTGAATGTTTCTTCCAAAGAAGAACGAGGATTTGTTCCAGATGATGACCTGTCTTGAGACATCCTCATAATGAGAAATATCATTTCAGAGAATTCTGATGTTTCTTTTGTCTCCTAGTAAGAATATAATATTTTTACTCGAATATTAATGTTTTATAGGTACATTGACATTCCTTGAAGAATGTATGAGCTTAATTTTATTTTTTCCCACTAGGAGAGTGATCATTTCACTTAAATAATCCTCCACAATAGAAAAAATAATGGATGAGAGGGGATTACCCTATATGACACCTTTAGTGCATTTGAAATAGACTCTAGGAGGGCCATTGCATATGATAGAAACAGAGTCACCATAATACAATTTTATAATTTTAGTTATTAAGAGTTATCAAATCCAAAACCGTGAAGCACTTTAAAGATAATTTTCATGTTCATTGTATAGAAATACTTCCAAATGTTAATTTTAATGGAAATATCACCACCTCTGTTTTTTTGTTTAATGTGTTAGTGGATTTGAAGATAAGAAAAATGTAGTCCAAGATGGATCTTCACTTGACGGAACCAAATTGATTCTAAGAGATGATTTTGTTATTAATATTGGAATATCTGTTGGAAATCAATTTTGTGATGATTTTATAAATAGTGTTGCTAAGGGATATGGGCCTAAAGAGGTGAATCTTAGAGGCATTTTAAACCTTAAGAATCAAAGTGAGAAATATTTCATTCATCCCATGTGGCATAAAACCATCCAAAAAGAAATATTTCACTAGTTTTCAAACATCAAGTTGAATTAATTCTCAGTTTTCTTAGAAGAAGCCATTATTAAAACAATCAGTCCCTCAGGCATTCTTAGGATTCAAGGAAAAGACAATGCCTTTAATTTCAGGATCAAGAGGAATGGTTAGCAGAAAAGGGTTATCCTACTCATTGAAAAATGACAGAATAATGTCATGAAAAAGATCCTTGTTGATTCTAGGTCTATTAGATAAAGATTCAAAATAGAATACGGTGTTATTTAGAATGTAATTGACATTATCTAGATGGGTTTCCCTATCTTTTAGGGAGGTTAAAGGTCTATAGGAATTTCTAATTCTTTTAAGAGAATTATAAAATTTAGTATTTCTATCACTATTAGTTAACCATTTGATTTTGAAGGAATGTTTATGAATGTTATCCTTAAAGTTAAGGAGAGAGTTAATCTTCACCTATATGTTAATCTCATGGATCTGATCAGAAGCAAATTCAAAGTTGGTATTGTTAATTTGGATTTGACGAAGGTCATTCTCCAGAAACAAGATGCCATTGCCACTTTTTATAGATTTTACATAGCACCAACTTTTACGGTTTTGTTTGAGAATTTTATGTTTTAGAGTACAATGAAAATAATCATTGGAGTGAGTCATTAATTACCAAAAACATTTAAAAAGATTACGAAATTCCAAGTCCAAGAACTAGGATTTGCTGAATCTAAAGGGTAGTGGAATTTTCGTAATTTTGTAAAAGATATTGACCATAATAGGATGGTGGAAAAGTTGAATTTTTTGGAGATTAGTGTTGGAAATGGTGTCCCATTTATCTAAAGCATGATCATTTACAAAATCCTTAACAAATTTCCTCACAACCACTCTTTTATAATGCCTTTTATACCATGTATATTTAGCATCATGAGAGTGATTTCAGTAAGGTTTTTATTCTCTATAGAAGCATTAAATTCAATAATAGATATATTAGAGTGTGATGGAATCTACTTATCAAATTTTGAAATAATAACATTAAAATATCTGATGAAAAAATAAGGGTGATGTATTTTAGAGCACAGATTGGAGAGGACACTCTATAGAGGACTCTTATTTTGATTCATGTTCTTTGGATAAACAAAATAATAGAAAATATTTGTCTATATATCATAAAATCACAGGTGAAATTTTTTCATAGATGTGAATGATTAATATATTGTGCAATGAATATAGAAATAATATCCAGAGAGGTTCAGTATTGGAATTATTAGGGTTTGTACCTTTGAAAGAGTAACCAGAATGATGGAAATGTAGTAACTATGTTGAAAAGTTAATCTTCAGTTCAACAATGGAAAAAAATAAATGTATTTTCAATACTAAGAATTATTTTCAAAATATTAAAGGTGTTAGGGTTTTCAATACCCTGGCAACTCTAGAATAAGATCTTCATTTATACCTACATTTGGAGTTAACACTCCCCTTTTCCTTATCATCTGAGCCCTTTTGTCTATATGATATGTTGGGATTTTTAGATGTATTTGGGATTGAGTATTGATCCTTCTTACCTCTAAAAAAGGGAAAGGATCGATGTGGGTCATGTAATCAATGTTTCTTTGGATATATCTTTTATATCATTCAAGTTTAAAGTGGTTATAGTAATACTAAGCAGTCTGTCACTAGTAACCTCATTGGAGGCATCATTAACATTAACAATATTAAATGGTAAATAATTTGCATCAAGAGAACATTTACCTATTTTATTGTGAAATTTATCAATATGAATAATATGTGTAACTATGTTTTTTTTCCAGGGTGTACTTGATATATATTTTCCAGTCCCACACACTCCACAGGAACAACATGTTCAATCATCAACTTGGAAGAAAGGTAATATGTATAAGCAGCATTGCAATACATCTTACCTTATTTTTGTTTAATGATAATTAGATTGGTATCCGTACATGTTCTAACTGAGTAGGAGGAGCATATCTATACATAATTTCCCACCGAATTTTCTAAATTTTCTTCAGTAATTTCCGGTTAAAACAGTTGACCACCCCTAGACATGTCTGAAGAAGAAATGAATGTGTTCCTCCCTTCAGTAAACTCATTGCTATGATTTGTGACAATGTTTAGAGTACCAGATGTAGTGAAAATCACCTGTTGTGAGCCAATTCTCATACATGATGAAGGGAAATATTATTGAACAAGTATATTGACCTACTTACCTTTACGGTATTCATTAATTTGGGATATATAACCTACATTTCTATCACCTGTTTTTACCTAATGTGACTGGAACATGCCAGAAAAATCCATAGAACTAGGTGTAAGAACCTGTTCAATATTAATATTTGAAGAGATGCAGGGATCAACCGTAATAGTGTGTGTCAAAGTAGAGTCTAAGACACCAAAATATTTATATCTAGGTTTACTAGAGGGGATTTGATGAGGCTACAACATTAACTATTTAGATTGTTCAATGACATCTATAACCAATTTTTCAATGTCTTCTAAAAATTCTCACTATGCTTTTTAATTCTCTTTAATTTCTAGGAGTTTTCCCATGTATTACCTGATCTATCCCAAAAATGGTTTTAGTGAACTGGTTTCTTTACCAAAATTACATTTTTCTTCTTAAGCGGTTTAGGTTTCTCTATAACAATATCTGTGACTCTACTATTTCTAACCTCAGTCCAACCATTACCTTTAGGGTGGATAACTTGGATTTTCAACACCCTAAAGGTAAGGCTAGAATGTCCATCTATATTTAAAATTTCATAAAATGGCGGTTTTCATTCATATTAAAATCTAACATATGTTTTATAATCATATTCATTAAATATAACAACAGTTATGAGTTTAGATTCTAGGTTGATTTCCACCATGACCCTAGAAATTAATCATATTTATACATTAAGGGTACGTTGATCTATCTTTAGAGGGGTACTTACACATGAGAACATGTCATTCAGAATCTTAGGGTGCCATAAGAACCATTTAAGACCATGAAACTGAATCCATATATTAGCCATTCTGTTCTTATGAGTATGAGGATTAAATTTTTTGTCCCATTGTGAGATTCTCTAGAGGCGAGGTTTAAGATTAATATTTCCTAATTTCCAGAAATGATTTATTACCTCATGTGATTTATATAAAATTTTTAAATAACCATGTTCAATTGGAATTAGTTTCCAATCAGCAACCCCCAACAATTAGTGTTCTATCAATCTACAACTAGTTTGAATCATTTGGGGGATATGCATGGGTTAATTCCCATTTTATTTATATACTGTTATGGTGAATTAAATAATAGTACCGATATAATTCTATGATATTCCATAATTATATGGGATAATCCTAGAGTTCATTGAATAGATAAATCTATGTTTGATTATAAATTTAAGTGAATAGATACCCATTTTTTGGTATTATGTGATGGAAATACATGGGAAACATTTATTGAATTTACATTTTTTTGAGGTATATGTAACTTTTATGTATATGTTATATTTTAGTAAGAATATTATTTGAAGAAATATTGTTTTATATTTTGTCGACATAATGTTAAAGTTATTTATATACATTAGGGTTAAAGTATCATTAATTTTAAGGTGATAATTGTCAATAAATATTATTTTTTTTGGAAAAAATATGTTTATAGAAAAAAAATATGGTTAAAAAAATTAATGGATAATTTTATTTTTTATTTCATTCATCTTATTTGTAGTCAGATTATATAAATTATAATAATATGGTTTTCAAAAAAATAACAACATGCATTTTATATAAAAAACTAACACATCCAGAAATGAAGCTGGATTTGATCCCACAACCAATGAAAGATAAGGGTGTGGTGTCTACCACTAGTCTATATGGTTTCTTTATTAGTATGTATTTTTTTTAACATAAATATTATGATGTATAAATATTAATTCTAATTTAAAAAATATAATATAAAATGAAAATTTTAGGTTATTAATAATAGTATGGTATGTGTTTTATTCAGTCGAGATATATATAACCATTATGTTTATGGTAATGAAATATTTAAGAAGAATGAAATTAAATTTATGAAGATGTAAATTAAATGATATGAGATAGAAATTTAGGGGGAAAATTCTTTTATATTGAAAATATTAAGGTTAATATGGATGTTAGGTTATTTATCTATATAATAATCGATGTTAAACCTTTGATGGAAATGTTAATGTAAAATGTAATATTTATTCATATGAGGGTTTATAAATTGTTATTACTATCTTACCTTTTTGTAACCATTTTGGTTTTAGTAAATATTTCAAGGCGTGAGGAATATATTATTTTATTTCAATTGATGGTATGATCGAATAAATATTACATTTAGTTCTTTAGGCATGAAAAAATCATATTAGATGTTCACTTCTACGAGTAAGAGATGAAGTTGAAATAGAATGAAGCACAACCAAAGGATGAAATTATGCATATGAAATAGAAATTTATCCATTAAGTATATTTTCTTATGGTCTTATTATATATTGTAAAACAATCATTCAACTCAAGGAAGAGGATCAAGAAATGAAAATTTTATACTTTTATAATTGTAATATACTAAAATTATAAATATAATAAAAGCCATCTTCTTGATAATATAAAAGTATTATTTTGTGATAATAAATTTTTAATAAAAGCAACATAAAAATTTATTAATGGATTTGTGTATGGATAAAATCCTAATTAACACCTTGAAATATTTTATAGAATATTTTCAGAGTTACGTATCGAGTTACTGAAAAATGACAAGGCTTTTAGATCCTTGGTGTAGATGGAATAAAAATATTAAATATATTATATTATGTATTCACAATTTATCAAAAATATTTTAATATCTATCTAATTATGCATTATATGGGAAATAAAAGGCCACCATTTGGTCTAGTATGATGGTTTTACCCTAGGCACGATATAAGATTTAAGTTCCCTGTTTATTTGGTCACAAAAAATGTGAGGATAAATTATTTATATTTTTTATTATATATTTTTTAAAAAATAATTCAATGTCTTCCAAATGATATGTTATATGAGAACACTGGGAACATTCATACTCTTATCAAAGAGAAGAGCAGATCCATGACTCTCACCATGCTTTAGGAGGATGGATCATGAACTACTGATAGGGATGTTGTTGAAACTATGGTTAATAACAACTTAAATTCATTACTAGCATCTCCTAGTCTGATCATAATGGGTAATTATCTGAGGGGATCAAATGATGTTTTATATTTTATTCCCAGTATTGTGAATGCATAATTGAATAAAAGGATTAAAGATTTACTAGATGATGAAGAAACATGTGGGGTGGTTTATTCTATAAATCCTAATAGCATACCCAACCTGGATACTTTCTCTGATTTTTTTATTTGTTCTCTTGGAATTTGTGAAGAGGAGTCTAATCAGTGTGGTCCAGGACTACTTACATGGTTGAAATCTCTCTAAATATTAATGAAAAAACAAAAGTTTTTTAGTTACCATGGTTAAGAAACCTCAATATTTGAACAGTTATCATTCAATTATCATGTGAAATATTCCTTAAAAAGTTCTTGTCGGCGTTATTAATATGAGGCTTTCTCCCTTCCTTCCACTTTGGGTGACCAATGAACAACATGGGTTTATCAAAGGCCGATCAATAAAATGTGTTATAGCCTTGGCACATGAGGTGATCAGTGATATCAACATGAAAACATTTGGAAGTAATGTGGCCATCAAACTGGATATGAACAAATCTTATTATTGAGATGAATGGAGAATTATGAACAAGGTCCTTGCACATATGGTCTTTTAAGTGTGGGTCATCGATCTTCTCTTCCGATTTTTTTGTTCTCTATGAATGTTTACATTATTCATGGGGAAAAATTTGGGTTCTTCAAATCTATTATATGATTGAAATTGTGAGATCCCCTACCACATTCCTTTTCCTCATTTTTAATGATTTCCTCAGCCGATAATTTAATCACAGTATCACTATGGGTAAGGACATCCCCTACTGAAAGAAGTAGGTGATTGGGTATGTCTCCCATATCCAGTTTGTGGAAGAGACCATTTTCTTAGTTAATGGAATTAGAATATCAGTCTAGAGGGTTATTGATGCTCTAGAAGTTTACTATGTTTGGAGCGGCCGGGTTATCAACCATGAGAAGAGGAACTTCTTTGTTCATAATAAATGCACATATATGGGGATAAGGTCTCTCGAAAACTATCTTGGTATTCAAAAATTTTAATTTCCTATATAAAAATTAGGTTCCCTAGTGTACCATAATAATAATCTCATAAAAAACAATGATGTGGTCATCGAGAAAATCATAGGTTGCATCCTCGATTAGAATAATATATTATTATAATTTGAATGGATTACTGACCTGATCAATTGTGTCCTCTCTTATAACCTGATTCATATATTTTCCACTGTAAAGGTTCCAAATAAGGTGATTTCCAATATAGAAATAACTTTTACCTTCTTTCTATAGGATGAAAATGAGGAACGTGTGTACCATTGGGATTCATGGACCAATATTTCTAAATACATTAATGAATGGGAATTAATTTAAAGAGTATCTCTATGACCATGAATGTACTACATGCTAAGATAGCCTTTGTGATTATTGATAAGAAAAAAATGTTGGGTAAACACATGAACAATACTTACGGTAATGAAGGGTGATTTACCAGAATTAAACAATCCAAAAATCCGAAGATTATCTGGCCCCATCTATCTATCCTTCATCAACATACCCGATTGATAATTAGTATGGGGAATGTGTGCAATTGGAATCAAAACTGGATAGGTAAAACAATTGTATTCCTGATCTGGCCTACTTAGAATATCAGCTTTAGGGAGGCCAGTGCGAATACCAACCACATCCATACCACCTTGTATGATAATTAGAGAAGTATCTTTGAAAATATTATATAGAATAATGATTTAGATAAATCTGTTTTCATTGGTTCATAATTTAGTGATTTCAATGTTAGTGATTTTCAAAAAAAATTGATTGTGACCTCTCTATTGGACCATTGGGGAGAAATTTTATAGTGCTAGGAACTCCCTTAAAAATTTAATTTCATAGTATGGAATGTTCTGAAGAAAGCCATGCTAACTGATGAGAGCATCTAGCGGTGAGGGATCTTCTTATCATCTAAATTCTTCTATTTTAGGGAGCCAATAACTGATTCCATTGATCATTTATTTTTATATAATGAATGGGAAATATATTTTTGGGGTTCATTAAGTGAGTTTATAAGGTTGTCTGAGCAAGTATTCTCCACTGAGTCTTTCCTCTAACGATGGTCCATGTGGCGGACATTCCCATCTTTGAGAGGAAGCCTAGATCTCTGATCTTATTTTCTATCTACGGGCTCCTCTAGTCATCCATGAATGATAAACATGACCAATATTCACCGAAGACCATCACATGTGTCATCTTCAAAACAAATAATAATAATCCTAGACATGGACAGGTTGTGCAATGAATTGTAGACCACCCCTTCCCTGAAGGCCCTAATTCCCTTGTTCCCTCCACAAATATTGACATTGCTATTTAGAGGAAATGGGATCTATTCATGGTGGTGGAGTTGATATAGACACCATGTGTTGGGTTGCTGTAGCTTTCTCATCATTCTTTCGATGTTGTGACTCTCTTCAAGAGGATGACCATGCTATCCTCATAGGCTCGTTCCTATGAAATAAGAGGATCATTACTATAAAGAAACATGATATTTTTATCTGGAAATTTAATATGTAGTGACTGGTAAATGACCCATTCCTTGGTCTATTTAATACTCCATCAGAAAATGCTAAAAACTAATAAACAACCACTTGGACATTCTTCATTATTCGTGTGACGGTAATATTGTGGTAAACTATCAGGATTCTAAAGCAACTCAAAATCATTGGTTCCTATTATTATATATTCTTGGTTCCATCCTTCTTATGGGTCCCATATTTTTTGGGAGGATTCTCTTGGGATTCATTATTACAGGCCCCCTTAATTTTCACCTTGTAGGATATTAATATATTTATCCAAATAACATAATAAAAAGTCTTTTTTTGAGTGTTAGTGAATTGGGGTTTTAGTATGATTTCAGGCAGAGATAAATTATTTAATATTTTTTTTATATATTTTTTGAAATATAATTAAATATCTACCAAATGATATATCATATGAGAATTATGAGACCAATCATAGGGTTGGGGTGTGGGGTTTACCCTAGATAGGATATAAAATTTATGCATATCATGTGTTTGGTACCATCGAACCTGATAATAAATTTTTAATAATTATTTATATTAATAATTCTATCTTAATTATTTTGAATTATTTTTAAAAACATTTACCATCATCATTAACATAATAACCACCATTTTCTCACACGATCTCATAAAAAAGATTGTATTCCATAAATTTCATAAACGACTTAATAGAGACAAAATAATGAATTAATTTTAAATTTTTATTGAAATATAGGATTAAAATAGGGTACTGAACTTTGATTTTTGTAATTCCATGAAAACATGGTTTATGTTTGATAATAGTCTACCAACTTTAAACCATGGTGGGTTAAGTTAAGTTTAAGCATCCTCACACCCCTACATGTGCTAGGATGATTTATCTTCTTCTAGATCCAATGGAACACCCACCCTTCTTTACATGGTGTGATACACTTCTGAGCGTTGAATAATAGTGAGTTTCACTTTTTATTTTTCTTTAATCTAATTTATCCCATTTATTACATGAGTATAAAATTATGCAAACATTATTTATTAAAATAAATGATGGTAGAAATTAATTTATCATGGGATAATTTCTTGAAATGTTTCCAGATAGTTTTTACCTCAAATTATGAAAATTATAAAATAATAATTACAAGGAATTATGGTCAATTATCAAAAAAATAATATTTGAAAATATTAAAAAGGGAAAGATAAATAATTATTTAGAAATATTAAAGGATAATTTTAAATAATTATTATGTGATGATTACAACTAACTCTTAATATAATTTTGTCTAATTATCAAAGATGATTATAACGAATTATAAATTGTTAATTTCACTGAATTTTGAAGGAATATAATGAATTCATGCATTAACCTAAAAAAATAATTTTAAAATTACCTAGGAGAGAAAAGAAATCATCACATGGTATATTTTAAATGATAATTTGAAAATTATCTTGTATAGATAATATATCATCACATGTGTATTTAAATTGATAATTTAAAATTTATCTTGTAAAGATAAAATATAATCACAATTAATATTTTAAAAGATAATTTTAAAATAACCTATGAGAGAGAAAATTTCAACACTTGTGATATTTTAAATGATAACTTCAAAATATATAGGAGAGATAAAATATCATCACATGTGATTTTTTAATTCTTTTTGAAATAAAATATCTAGTTTTGGATCTAGGTACCCTTTGTGATCATGAACCTTTAATGTGTCTATATTGACAATAATAAGGCTATGAATAAGTGTTCTTTACTATTGATGTTTCCACACCAGTTATCAAATCACATTGGGTGGTTTATCCATTCTCGTGACATCAAAGACTTTTAGGTAGTGTAACAACATTGAATTATATCGACGAAACATTCCTTATATTATAATTAATCCATATATTATAAATCACATAAATTCAAATATATAACACGATATATTCTTTATAAGTGATGAAATCATAGAATAAAAGATATTTCTATATGTTAATTAACCTATTCCAATGGAATAGTAAAATGGCATTTAGAAATGTAATATGAAACTTAGGAATATTAAACCGACGAATGGAATAGTAACCTCACCTATGAAAGTATAATTAAAATTTTTCAATAATATAAATTAAAATATGATATAATTATATCATATTATAGGTAAATAAATTTTTTAGGAATTATATATCAAGTGTCCATATTTTAAGAAAACATAATGTTTTATTTTCAATTTTATAATTTATATATTGATTTAAAAGAAACATTTATTTTATAAAATTAATTCTAAAATCAATAATTTCGTGTATTATGAATGTAATATCATTATATGATAGCATAATTAATTTTTTAAAGTGTTTTAAAACCAGTTATAATTTTGAAATCAGTATTTTCCAAGTAAATGCTGATTTTAATTAAAAATAAATTTCTCATAATTAGAAAATTAATTTAAAAAAATTGAGTTCATTTTTTAATTTGGAACATAAAAAAATGGTTTGGGTAAATTTTTGGGATTTTTTTTAAAATAATTGAATTTTGTTGAATAGTAAAATATTGTAATTTATAGTATATATACAATTTTAATTATTTACATCATACCTTGAGTCATGGATGATGTTGGAATAATATTCTAAAAATTCCATTCATTATTTAATATATTTATTGATAATGTTTAAATTATTAATATTCATGAGTGAAAATAATAAAATAATGAAGAAAATAATGTGACAATACCGCTCTCCTCCCCTACAAATACCACCCAGAAAACCACTTCTCCTCACACATACCAATATTTTATACATGTCCAATTTCTATAAAATACTATTTCCATGACCCTACCACATATAAGAGGGTTTATTCACAAAAAAAATTACCAAAATCAATTTCTCTAAGGAGGTTCTCATGGAAGAGAATTCAAGAGGAAAAACCCTCTTTCATTGTATTTTAATTTCTTTTCAATTTATTTTCTTTTCTTATTTTATCATAATGTACCCTTATAAAAGTTACTTGATAAATCTATTATCTTTAAGATATAATAATTTTATCTTTTATATTGAATTACCAATCATCATTTCTCTTCCTCTCCCCTTTTGTTCTAAAAATCGAAACAACGTCTATGATGGGTTAATTTATCGCATTCAAGTATGATGAGTTTTCAATTTCTAATTTCTCCTTAAAGGACTATCAAACAAAATTTTTTAGGGTTAAAATAGTTTATAATATATTTATTACATTCTATTTAATTTTATGGTACCACTATATATTCAATATATTATTTAATAAACAAAACTACGTTGTGATAATTGAAAACCATCCAAAACATTCAAAACAATTATCATAAACGCCTTATCTAATAATTCACCCTCATCAAAAATTAACAAATTTAATATATAACCATTTAATACCCAATATTTTCATTAATAATATATGAAATAAATTTTGGTAATATATTCCCATTATACATGAATATATATACTCATATTTAAGCAAACTGACAATGAAATCCAAGGAAACAAACACTCTCAAAAGATGAAATTGAACATTATATCCCACTAAAAAGGCCATAAATAAACTTAATATAATCATTCTAAATAAAATAAATATAGGAAATGGTTATGAATTAATTATGTAATATATTTAATTTGATTATCCAGGACATAAAGATCAAGTATAGAACACATTTGGATATAAGGTAAGGGGTTCTTTCCGAGCCTCCAATTTTCTATCAGATTACACATTATCTCACATACCCCAATGTAATTATTAATTATTATTATGTAATACTCTGAAATTATATGTGTATGTACCAAAAATATGTTATTATCCCTAGTCTTATTTCTTTTATAGTGAAATAATTGTTGTATAAGGTTTCTTTCTCAATTCTTCCAAATAAGAAAGCCCAATTAAAGATAACTTCTTGATTTATTACCCATATTTAAGTAAAATCCATAATCTATTTTAATCCACTATTATTTTTATAAAATCAATAATTTTTATGATGAAAAAATACCTTTTTGAATTTTGGGATTAATATAAATTATATTTACTTTTCTAATTTAAATTTCTTGTAATGTTATCCTTAAACCGCATTGAAAATTTTATTTCTAAAGCTTATTAAATAATATTTTTTACATGTTTTCACTTCTGTTTGACATTATTTATCGTGTCATATGTTTGTTCCCCTTTATTAATGTCCATCTATGATTTCAGACCATTCTTCTATCGACACTTCTCTGATATTCCCATTTATTATGCTTTGTAACATGATTATGATACCCATTTCATTCCATGGGTAACCCTTATGTTTTATTTTCATGTGGTAGACATATTCATGAACATGTTATTATGGGTTCACCGAGACTGATTTCGAATGAATTGGGTAATGTTTAGTTTCATGAGACATCATTTTGGGATTGTTAGTGAGCTTGATTCCTTTCTGGGACTCTATCCACCATGCGATATAGTCTTGGTAGTTATCCTTGAATCAGGTTAATGTCATGTTATATATTATTTCTATATTTATATGATTACATGATTATAGGCCTTTAAGTTATTATTATATATTTTTATTGATGTTCCATGCGTTTTCTGACATCATGTTATTCCCTATAATCCATGTGCTATGTTTTATTCTTTTTCTTATTCCCTTTCAGGGGTTTTTAGTTTATCCATTTGTTCATGTATTCACTATGTTATCCTATAATGATGTAGGAGATAAATTAAAGTTAGTTGATCATTTTGGAGGTTAAATCAAATATGTTTTTATTATGGTTTCATGTTTTCATAAATATGTAACTAATATTCCAATGACAATAGAAATCATGATCCTTTGTTGTATTTGATAGTTAAAATCATGAAATATTATGTTTAAAAGGCTGGGGTCCCTATATTTGGTATCATATCAGGGTCTAATTTTTTTTTGAGATTATTACTATATCACTTTAGTAAGAATTTTAGGGGTTATCCTATCACTATAGATAAACTAGATTGAAACTTAGTGAATAAAATGTGTGTATATACTTTTCATTTACATGTTTATCCATATATGTTCAATGTTTTCATTATATATGATTATTAGCTACATATTAACCCCCATTAATTGTACCTTTTTCATAGTTAATGGATTGAAATATAAGAACTCATTCTAACAATCAATTTGATACGAAATGTGATGATTTACCAAATGATATGAATAATATGATGGGAATTGGTGCCCAAAACATCATGACAATACATGATTAGCTGGAATATGTTAGGAATAATAACTTGAATTGGGATTAATAACCTACTTATCCTAAGAAAGATATCGTTTCAGTCAACATGTGTAGTGTATATTCTAGTCCCCTCATCAGAGAACAATTTATTAAGTTCATTAAGAAGATATTATATTTTATCCAGTTCTCATAAGAAGAGAAACTTGTGCAGGGTATCTATTATTTTTTTGGGAATCTATCCATTGGTGTAAAATCATTAATTACACAAAGTCCAAAGAGAAAATTTATTTGATGTATTTTGAAAAATTCAAGAATTTTATTCAACAAATATTTTCCCTGAACCCCCCATCTCAAAATGGATATGGAATTCTTTATACTGAAGTACAAGGAAGATGAGTCTATTCAAATTAATGAGTAAGAGTTCACGAGGATTTCAAGATACACCTATGGAATTGGGATGAACACATAAATGATGGTGGATTACTCACTTATCAGATTAAAGATTGTTCTACTAAGAGAATTGGTGATTATAGACGTTGATATATATGAAAAGATCATCCATTATTTTCTTAAAGGCTGAAATAGAGAATGAAGACTCTTAGTGGCCTCATGGGCCATGAAATAAAAAAGTATACAATAGAGTTTAATATGGGAGGATCAACAGATAAATCCCATGATGGAAATAAGACCCAACATCTTACATGTCAAAATTGTTTAAATAATCATTTTGGAAACTATTTAAAGTGAACCATGATATGATTCAAATGTTTAAGAGAGGGGCATGTGGATAAACATTGTCTAAGGGATATAAAGAACACCATTAATTCAGAATAAGAAAGGAAGGTTCATATCAATGCTCAACCTATAATGAAGTGTTTTAACATTATGGATCATGTTCATTATGAAATCCATTTCCAAAAATCCAAGGGTATTTGGATGAAATCAACAATAACAACTTCTAAGCTAGTAAGGAAGTGAATAAGAAATCACTACCGCTGTGGTGGAGCCTAAAAATGATGTGGTGACTGGTAAACTGAATATTCATCCATGAATAGTGAATTTAATTTTTGATTATGGTTATACACATTCTTTTATATATTGAAAATTTAGTAAAACTATTCAAACACCACATAAAAATATGGCAGTTGAGTTACTTTTGATAACATCAAATGGGGAAACTATTGCATCCAAAGTATATAAATCATCCTTGGTTAATGTTAGTGGACTGAACTTTCAAGAAAATGTTTTTTTTACTTTTTTGGTGGAGTTTTATGCTATATTGTTCATGGAATGGATATCATTATACAAATCCAACATTGACTCTCATGAAAGGTAGAACACTCTTCATATCCCAAGGTATTCTCTAATCCTATAAATGTGTAAGTATAGGGAGAAATTTATTTCTGAGTCATGATTTCAAGTGTGGATAATACTGCCTTATGATAAATAATATCTAGATCAAATGATTATAAAAAAAGTATAGAGTCATGCTCAAGGACATTACCATTGTGTGAAACTACATTGATATGTTCCCTAAAGACTTGTTTGGTCTTCCTCTAGATCAAGAGGTTGAGTTCTCAATTAAACATAATCCTAGATCTCATCTTATACCAATGACACCTTATAAAATTTACAATGTTGAGCTAGAAGAACTGATGAATTAGTTATAGGAGAATGTGGAAAAAACTTTTATACACCTGAGCTCTTCACCACGGGGTGCAACGATCCTCTTCATCAAAAATAATGATGAATCAACATTCCTCTACATTGATTATAATGAGCTAAATAAAATCATGATAAAGAACATGTCTCCCATACCATGGATAACTTACGTGTTCAATCTACTATATGGGGAAAATTATTACTCTAAGGTGGAACTTTAGTAAGGATATAACCAATTAAAGGTATAGAAGGGAGATATTTAAAAGCCTACATTTCGACCGATGTATGGACACTATTAGTTCATAGTGAGACCCTTCAAAGTCAATAATTCTCTCAAAAATTTTATAGATTTATTTAACAAATTATTTAGATATTACCTTGACAAATATGTGGTAATCATTATTGATGATATTCTAATATACTCCATGAGCAAGGAGAAAAATGAGTAGAGTTTGGATATTGTTATAAAGACTTTGAGAAGGGAAAAATTTATGTGAAGTATAGTAAACATGAGTTCTATATGATGTAAGTATCATTCAAAATGCATGTTATGATGAGGAAATTAATAACTTTGGACCATTCCAAGACAAGCTAATCGAAGAGTTGCACAGACCAACTTCTATAATAGAGATGCATTGTTTCCTTGGCCCCACTGCTTATAACTGATGATTTGTGAAGAAAATATCACTATTGTCAAACCCACAATCCAAGATGAATAATAAAATTGTAAAGTTTGTTTTACCAGTGAGTCTGATGTCTAATTCAATGAGTTGAATAAGATTCTTATCACTGCACCAGAAATCATGCTAAAAAAACATGGGGATCTTTTTGTGGAATACCATGATTATTAAAAGAAGGGATTAAGTTGTGTGATATTGAAAAATGATAATTTGATATCCTATTCCTCATGGAAGTTGAAAATTCACGAGAAAAAATAATATGACTCATGATACGTAGTTGGAAGTTGTGATATGAACATTTAAACTCTAGTGGCATTATCTATATGGAGGGAAGTATAGAATATATATTGTTCATAAGAGCCTAAAATATTTATTCACACATTAGAAGCATAATATATGCTAGTAAATATTTTTTCATCTCATCAAGGATTATGACTACTCAACCCACTACCATCCTGGAAAATAGAATTAGATGGTGCATTGCCTATGTATAAAAGATTCGCCATATTTATCATTGATTAAAATTGAGAAGGATCCAATCTTCTATGTTTTGAAAAGGATGGAAATGGGAATCATTAAGGAAAAAAAATCATCAATCCTTTATCAAATGACTTTAAACCACCCTACTTGATGAAAATAACAGACGATCAAATAAATGATTTGGTTTAGGGGAATGTGGAATCTATAAGACAGGGGAAATCCACAATGTTCAAAATGAAAGAGGAAGGAGTCATGATATTTGGGTGAAAACTATGTGTCCCATCTAATCTAGATATAATTAATGAGTTTCTAAATGGTTCACATAGCTCGACCATCTCTATTCACCCATGGATCACAAAGATGTATCACAATCTTTGAGATAACTATTTGTGAGACAATATGAAGAAGGAAATCGTTGAATGTACATCAATGTTCATGGTATGTCAACAAGTTAATGATGAAATAAAAAATTATAATGGGATTAGGCCACCATTATCTATACTAACATGGGCATTCTAGAACATTACCATTGAATTTTTCACTGAACATCCAAATACATCAAAAGGGAATAACTTTATATGGGTAATTGAGGACTATCTTACAAAGATAGATCAATTTATCATAATTTGAGAGGAATTATTATTGGGATAACATTCATGGATATACATAAAATAAATGGTAAGGATTTAGGGAGTACAACTATCGATTTTATTCAATCTGGATATGAGATTCACTAAAAAGTTATAGAAAAGTCACTAATATGATATAAAAACTAATCTGAACTTTAGTATGTCATATCATCCTCAAACAGATTTCCTAAATTAGAGGACCATTAATATATTGGAATACATATTGAGACTGTGTTATAAGTACATAAAAGGAGTATGGGACAAACATCACCCTCTGGTCGAGTTACCGAAAAATAAATGTTTCCACTTGAGCATCTAGCTTGCTCAATATGAATCCCTTCATAGGAAAAGATATAGAACACTAGAATACTGAGATGTAGTTAGTAGATGTAATCTATTATAACAAAAAATGGTCAAAGAAATGGTGGAAAGGAAGAAAATAATTCTACAAATCATCATGGAAATCCAAAGTCAACATAAGAGCTACGTGGATAATTATCATCACGGTCTTGATTTTAAGTTTGGATACATGATATTCCTCCACATATCTCAATGGAAAAGGATCTTGAGATTTTGGAAGAATAGAAATATAAGTACCAGGTACATAATTCCCTTCAAGATTATTGATTATGTTATAGTTTTGGTCTATAAACTAAAAATTCCACAAACCATGCCTCAAGTATGGGATGTATTCCATCTATCTCTCTTGAGTAATTATATAATTTTTCCCTCACATGTACTAAATTCAAAGGTTGTATTGTTGGAATACAGTCTCTTTTATAAGGAGTAGTAGGTGAAGATCTTAGACAATAGAGATAATGTGTTATGCAACAAGAATACTCGCCTAGAAAAATTACATTACCATAACAATATGTCTGAAGAGGAAACATGGGAACTGATGTAGGTGATTTAGGAGAAGTACCCTCAATTATTTTCCCCATAATATATAAAATGAAATTTTGAGGGAGGAATTTCATAGGGGTTGGATTACAACAACCTAGGATCATATCAATGAAATTGTACTTCTGTTAGAATTATACCCTATAGTTTAATTCACATACCATCAGATTAATAACTCAAGAAAATCATTATAAATGAATAATGAATGCAATAAAAGATAATTCTATAATTTAATGAATCTATACCAATGGAATAGTTACTCAGTGTCACATACATGAGTTATTTTGAAGGTAAATTTCATTTATTTTCCTTTTATTCTTTGTTTTGGAAGGTTTCCAAAGGTTTTATGGAGAAATAGATGAGTTTTCATGAATTGGGCCAAACCGTGAGCCCAATTCCAGATTTAAAAATAAATTTTGCTTCCTTTATAACGTTTTAATTTTTAATATTTTTCCCACATTCCAATTCCTAAATGGTCTCCTCTGACCTAGTAACACAAAAATATAAATTCGGAGCCTTTATAAATCCATAATCATGGTGGATATGGGTTTTTATGTAAGATATTGGGCCTGCCCGAAGGCCCATTTCCTGCATTAAAAATAATTTTTAATTTTTTATATCTCCTTCACTATTTGCATTTTTTCGGTGATTCCACCTCCCTCTCTACCCTAAGAAACCCAGACACGCTCCCATTTTTTTACCCCCTCCTTGGAGCTCTTTGAAATCTCGAATTAGGGATGATCTTCATAGGGTGTCTCAAATATGCCAGAATTGAAGAGGTAACTTCGTCCCTTCTTAACTCTCTCAATTATTACTCTTTTCCCTCTATTCCAGTTCCAAAATTACCTCCTAAATCTTGTTCGAACAATACCTGAATTTCGACTGTTTTCAATTTCAGAAACTATTGTTTTTGGAGTGATTAATTCAGGATACTTCAAGTAGGTGAGTCTATTTATTTCCTCTTTCAAATTGCTTAGGGTTTCTTCCCTAATTATGGAATTATAAAAATTCCAGAAGTTAGGGTTCGTGCCTAGGTTTTAAATTAAAGTATTTTGGGTGAAATATTGTGGTTTTAGGTTTATTTTAACTTCCTTGAGGTGCAGCGGTCGTGCGGTTGATGTTTCACCCCAATATTTGAGGGTTTCGACACATTCAGTAAGTGATTCCATGGGTAACCATTTAATGATGATTTTGTTTGCTTGATTATATAATTTTTAATATTCCTTATATGCTTTTTATTATGTGAAAACCATTTTTGGTAGCAATAGTAAAGCATTTGGTATTAATGTTACATTTTTGTTTGAAGTATGTATTTTTCAAATTTATTTCTTGAGTTATCTCTTGTAGTAGTTTTGTAAAACATGGAAGTGATTTATTAGTTTTTGAACGGGGCTGCCAATTTTGGTTGGGTAATAATATAGTGTCATGTGGGCCTAAAAATGAGGGTATTTTAATGGGTTTTATTTGTGTAACCTTGTTATACTCTTTGAATGTGTTTTATGGAGTTGTGTGTTCTCATGGGTATCTTTTGCGATATTGTTCAAGGTGATTATATAACATTTGAAATTGGATTATTACATGTTGATTGGGATTCCAATTCTCTTTTGGTAAGAGATTGGTGTGATTTTGGCTTAAAGATAGGTTTCTGAAATGAGTTTTTTGTGCAAGACATATTTTCACCACATGGGTTCTTTTTATAAAAATTGTAAATGTTTTAGTTGGTTAAACAAAGTGGGAAAAGGGTGAATATGTACTGTTTGGTATATGTGTTCATGTATTATAGTGTTTTGAAAGGTTAAGTGATGTTTTAAGATTTCAAATATTTTTAGAATGTTTTATAAATTTCTATAATGTTTTAGTAAATTGTGATGTTGGAGCGAAACTTGTTTGTGGGCTCTTTCGTGTAAGTGTACTGATAAAATGATTTTGAAGGTAAAAGGTGTGTTATGTAAAAAGTGAGTGGGCTGTTATGAGAGTTGTAATATATTGGATTGGTTTTATAAAAATTTTTAATGAATATTTGGAAGTGTTAAAGAAATGTGAAAAGTGTTGTGGGTTATTTTGGTGTGAGTCGGATTTCCAAATTAATTTGAATCGAAAGTGGACTTTTGTGACTTGTGTTGTATACATGTGGGCTGTTTGGTGAATTTATGATGTGGAAATATTTTTCTCTTGTGAATATTATATCAATTGACTTGTTGAACTTGTTTGAGCACAATGGGAAAACCCGAGTATCTAGGTGGGTGGACGTGTACTAGTATGCTAGTGAATCCGTGGGGTTTGGCCTCAGTTTCACATAGCAAGATTGATGCTTACAACTCTAACTAAATTATGATGATGATTATTGGGGACCACTAGGTTATGGGTATGTACCCTACTAGTGGCTCGTGCATGAGAATGGATATTTGTGAAGGTTACTCTCACCGAGATATGAGGTACCTCAGACCCACAACTAGCTAGTGCCTAGGGGTTATTTCCCATTGCTTGTGCTCACTAGATATTGTGTGCTTATCGTCGGCATATGGTATGAGTGGCTGGAAAATTCAGTAGCCTTGGTATTTATTTTAAAAGTTCTTATTCTTTAAATTAGCCCACTTGAAAACTGATTTTTATTTAGTTGCTTCATTTAGAAATTCTAACTAGAAATTACATGTTTTTGAAAACATGCATGATTTTCATCTTTGAATGTTTACCGCATGGAATCTCTTAGTAGTGGTATCCTATTTGGCTTTGGCTCACACCCTACTTACACCCTTGGGTGTATGTAGATTTGGTTATTTTTTTGTCGCAGGTTGGGTACATTTTTTTTCTTCCAGTGGTTCGGGTTTCTAGCAGGTCATTGGTAGTGAAGTCTTGTGGAGATAGCATAAGGGTGGTTCTCCTTGACATTAGGGTTCTTGGGTTGTACTTATTTGTTTTTTACCTATTTAATGGTCTTTAAATGTAGTTTTAACTTATGTAATTCAGTTCTGAAATTTTTTAAGAGATGGTTTTAGTTGTAAAATCCAGATTTGTTTTATTGAGTTTTTTTGTTGTTTAATGTTTATAAAATCGGGTAAATCGTTCCCAATTATCATTATATGATACCCGGGAACTTGTGACAGCCTGTGGGGATCGGGAACGCCCTTCAGGCATTATCACGGGCTGGGTTTGGTGTCGATTTTGGCGGCGACCAGATTTGGTTCGTGACACTTAGCCTTTGGAATAGTAATGTGACCCTTAGGAATAATAAAGAAGACAATAAAATAGTAACCTCACTTATCACATTATATATAAAATTTTTCAATCCTATAATCTAAAGTATTATATAATTATATTAGAATATAAATAAATTTTTATTTATAAATTATTAATTAAGTTTTTATATTTGTATAAAACATAAATGTTTATTTTTAATTTTATAATTAGTATTATAATTTAGAAGAAAAATTATTTTCAAAAAATTTATTCATAAATTAAAATTTTATTATATTATTATTATATGATAATTTTATGAAATCTTAATTTAATTTTCAATGTTCTATAAAATCAGTTATAAGTTTGAAATCAATATTTTCCAACTAAATGATGATTTTAATTAAAAAATTAAATATCTCATATTTATAAATTTATTTTCTTAAATTTTTGTTAAATATAGAATTATACATTTCTAAAAATTGTTAGAGTGAATTTTTGGTATTTTCTTAAAATACGTGATTTTCTTTTCAATATTAAATACACCAAATTATGCTACATATACAATAAAAATTAATTTCACCATTCCATGATTCATGGATAATGTAAGAACAATAATATCAAGGATCCCATAATTATTTAGTATATTTTTTGAAATGTATCAAACTATTGAATATCTTGAGTCAAAATAATAAAATATTGAATAAAATATTGAGAAAACACCCTTCCCCACCTACAAATACCACCTATCACGACCTCTTCTCCTCACAACTTCCAATATTTGAACATTTTCTATTTTCTAACCAATCCACTACCTAATACCATATCCCACTTTTGGGAAGAATTGTTCTCAAAAAAATAAAAAACCAATTTCCCTTATGGAGTTTCTTAAGGGAGATAATTCAGGTGGTAAAACCCTCCTTATGTTTCCTTTAATTTCGTTTCAATTTCATTTCATTTCTTATTACACCATAATTTACAATTATAAAAGTGATATTATAACTTCTGTATATCTAGTATACTATAATTTTATTGTTTTTATGGAATAACACATCATCATTTCTTTTCCCCTCACCTTTTATTCTAAAAATGGAAACATTATTCGTCATGTGTTAATTAATCACATTCATCGATGATAAGTTTCCAATTTCCATTTATGCTATAAATTATGGTCATAAAACCATATTTATGGTTAAAAACATTATTATATATATATTAAAACCTATTTAACTATCCATAACCATTTTATATACATTATAATAATTAATACAATAAAACTAGTTTGTGATGATCGAAAAACTGGCAAAGTAATCTAAACGATTATCACTACCGTCCTATTTAATGATTCATCGTAACCACAAATTACCAAATGAATTATATAAAAATTTAATATTATGGATGTTCATTAATAATATACAAATTAATTTTTTTTATCTATTCCCATTTTAAATGAACATCCACAATCATATACAATAGAAATAATCAAGAAAATAAGGAAAACGAACACTCTCGAATGAGGAAATTGAACATTATAACCCCTAAAAATGATATAAATGAACATAATAAATTGTAATAAATCAAATAAATATTGAAAAAGTTTCTGAATTAATTAATTAAAGGATTTAATTTTACATTACAGGACATTAATATCGCGTGTAGACCATTTTCAGGCATAAGGTAAGAGATTCATTCTGAGCCTCCAATTTGCAGTCGGGTTATGTTTTCTCTCTCTTTATCCCAATATAATTCCAAATTATTAATATGAAATACACTTATATTATATTTTTATTTCCCAAAAATATTTTCTTATCCCTATTATTCCTTCTTTGGTGGGAAAATATAGGTTTAATAATATTTTCTCCTCAATTCTTCCTAGTAAGAAAGCTAGATAAAAGAGAACATCCTAATTTCATACCCATTTACATGTGATCTCTATAATCTATTTAAGCCACCATTATTTTTATAAAATCAAAAATATTTATCATGAAAAATGATCATGGTTCATTTTCGGTTTTATATAAATTATTTTGAATTTTCTGATTAAAATTTTCTTTAATATTTTCTTTAAACCACACTAGAATGTTTTAATTATAAAGTTTCTTAAATATTATTTTTATATTTTTTCAATTCAGTTTGAAATTACATATCATGATCTATAACTATTTTACCTTATGAATGTCCATGTATTATTTAAATCCATTCTTTCATTGACTCTTCAATGATATTTTAATTTATTATCATTTATGAAATGATTATGATACTCATTTCTTTCCATGGGTATCCCATATGTTTACTTTTCCCGTGGCATGAATATTAAAGAATGTATTATAATGGGTGTTACCAGATATAGATTCAATGAATTGGGTAACTTTTAGTCTCATAAGATGTCATGTTTGGGTAGGGAGTGAACGTAATTCTTTTATGAGACTTTGTCCACCATGTGATATAGTTTCGGCAGTTAGCCTTGACTCATGTTTACGCCATGTTATATGATTTCGACTCATTTATATGGTTCAATGAATTTAGGTTTCCATGTTATTGTTACATATTTTTATTATGTTCCATCACTTTTATGACATCATGTTATGCCTTCTAAGCCATGTTCTATTTTTTATTCTCATTCATTTCCCTTGTTGGGGTTTTTAGCTCATCTTTTTGTTCATGTATTCTCCATGTTATCTAATGTAGATGTAAGAGCTCAATAGATGTTAAGATATCATTCTAGATATTAAACATAAAACATGTTTTTATGTTTTTTCTCATTCTTTCCAAATTATGTACTTAATCATCCAACATCACCAGACTTCACGATCGTTGGTTTTATTGGTGGTTAACTGGGCTTAAAACCATGTAATAATATGTGTAAATGGCTTGTATAGCTATAGGTATAAAGTTCCTTACATTTTTTTTGGTTTTTTTCACATGATTACTTAATATTATTTTTACATAGATCTATTTGATGAAAATGTGATAGATTACGATTTCTAGTGGGTGTGTGTAGCACAAAAAACCATATGTGAAGCATATTTCTCCATGTACATTATAGCTTATTATTCATGTTTGATGTTGAGAATATGTAATTTTTTGTGAACTTTCCTATGATGATGTTTTATTTTTACATGTCTATCCTAAAATTCTATGTGTTATTTTTTGTTATTTCTATTGGAGCCAAGAAAGGTGGACCATCGTGACATGTTTACCCCATAGAGGGGGAGTGCGCTGGAAATGCGATGATGGAGATGAGTGAACAATGCAGATGGTAGGCTTAAGATGATGCCTAGTGGATTCTGCGCAAAACATTTTATGCCTAAAAGAATCTAAAGGGTATGTTCTATAATAATACTGAATTTTGAGTATCCATTGATGTTTATCGAATTCAAATAACATGACTTCGTTATTACCTATTGTATACACTTGATGCTTAGAGGATGCCAAGGGGTATGTCCTTGATGCCTATAGAATGTCAAGAACATAACATCCTTGATGCTTAGTGTAAAAATATCTATACGATCACATGATATCTAATAGCTTGATTATTTAGCCTCATAAAAAGACATTAGATCCTATGAAACCATTATTATCATTCTAGAATAGAGCTGATGTAGGTATGAATAGGGGTTTGTGGAGGGTTGGTTAGTGAACGAATGTTATTTTTTTGATTTTGTGATTTTATTTTTTTTCTGAAATTATTATTATTATTTAATAAACCTAAATAATTGAGCACATTATATTAATGAAACATTTTCGTTTTTTTAACGAGTCTTGTTCTCACACCCCTACTTAGGAATTTAGATGCACCTGTATATTTCATGATGCTTTCAGGGGTGGTCAAGGGCCTTATGATGGATGGAAGAGACGTGGAGCATATAGAAAGTAGTAAACCACGTTGGACTATAGAGGACCTACTATTTATGTATTTATTTATATACTTATTATTATAATAATAATGTTTTACCCTTTTGGAGCTACCTATTCAAATAACAAATATTCCATAATTATATTTTAACAATTTTATTATGATTATTTATTGAATTTTATATTATTTATTATTGATCCCATTGAATGATACCTAAGGTATATTCTCCAAACTATGGGCTCAGACCCTTGCAACTGGTGAGTGGCCTCTTTTCATATTGGTGTGTGTATGGGGTCTTGTGACCATATAGATCAAACCTATTGGTTTGGGTCTGGATGTTATAATCACGATGACTAATTAATTGATGGTCTTTTCACCCATAAAATATTTATGCTTCTATGGTTTTTATCTTTCATGTAACAATTTTCTCTACCACACTATATTAATATTTTGGAGATGGTATTCTTTCCATATCTATCTATTCATTTCCAATTAATGTTCTCCTATTTGGAAACATAATATTTTTTATTCATTATTACCTTCAAATTTCTCTTTCAACCATTTAAATAGAGGTTTCATTAACCCTTTTACAATTCAGTTTTTCCATAAATGAATTATAAAAATTCAAAACCCTTGATTTCAGAGAAAAAGCTAAAAATGGAAGGATGCAATTTATTAAATGTGTAGAGAATGTAACATCCTGAGATTTCAAAGGAATAATATTATGTTTAATAGTGAATAAGACATAAACATTGAGCCTTAATAAACTAATATGTACTATTTAAAAATGACTGTTATACTAGCACCTGTGTATTTTAAAAGAACACTATTCTTAATAGTTTATTCAACATGAAACAATGAGTTTAAATAAACTACAATATATTATTTTTTAAACGTGACTGATATAACCATGAAATCAAATTAGTGGGTATGAAGAATATTAAATAATTTATGGAATTCATATAAAGGTCATACACAATATAAATTTATTTTGAAATTCCACTTAAATAGTCACACAATTTTAATAAATGAAATTTTATTCATCGAAAATTCATCTTCTTTAAAAAAATTATTTTTATTACTTTCTGTAAAAAAATATTATAATTATTTTTTTTCAAATTTTAGAAAATTTATTTGAAATTTTTTGAATCATTTTTTAAAATCATTTTATCAATGAAAACATAGAGTTATTTTTTTTTGTGATTTTGTAAAAAATATAAATTATTTAGTGAATTATAAAAAGTATATATTTATATAATTATAATTTCTTCTTAATAAATTATGCCCCATTATTAAATTAAATTTATTTAAAATTGACTTTAATATTATTTTTTGTATTATATTTAATTAATTTAATTTATATCATCTTAAAATAGTATGTTGATATAATATTATTTTTTGTCTTAAAAAATATTATTCTAAAAACTTTTTTAACATGAAAAATGATTACCCATTTCAATTAATTAATATTACACCTAATGAGGAATGAATTAAATGAAACTCAAAAATTATATATCTACAAATATTGATTTAAATCAATTTAAATATTTTTATCTTTTAAGTAGTTATTATAATATCATATTATACATGACAAATGAATTTTATAAAAAAACTATTTTTTTCTAAACTTCAGCATGATTAATTTTAAATTAAATTATTCTAATTATGTGAGTGAATGTGGAAAAATGTTATAAATATTTCGAGTCATAATAATTTATACAATCTAATATGTTTAACATAGTTTTTGACAATAATAAATAGTTAAAATAGAAATAAATAATTATCATGGTTATATTAAAAACAGGTTTTCTAGGGGTTAAACTGAAACGTTAAGGGTCAAAAATGAATAAAAAATTGTTATGTTCCTATTTTATACTCATATATAGATTTTATATCTTCCATGGATCGAAAATGGCCCATTTTGGAGACTTTTGCATGTGAAAAATGGATGTTAAATCCCTTATTTTCCAAAATTCCTAGTGTTTCCTCACCCCAAATTATAAAAGGCCACTTCTCTCCTCTCAACTTCACACTTCCAAAACCTAATGTTTCAACCAACAAATAAAAAACTAAATTCACAAATTTTTTCCCATTATTTAATATGACTTTTTTATCATAAATAATTTCTTGTAAGGCTTTTAATGAAATTCTAAAGAAGTTGTTCAAAGAACAGGTAACATCCTTACCCGAGTGTTTTATGATATTTATTATCTCACCTCTAAAAATTTATTTTAAATCATTTAGGTATAATATCCCTTGTATATTTAATATATTTAGATTATATAATTTAAATTTCATGACCTATTACAACCTCTTCTTTTATTAAATTAGAAACTAAACCATTGATCATGTGTACAGTGGAAAACCATACGAACTGATGTAATTCATTTATCATCATCACCTCTTAATTAAAGATATAATGATAAATTTGTCATATTTATATTATATTTATTAAATTATTATATCTTTTAATTATTATATATTATATTCTTTATTAAATCTAATTATATGGTGGATTTGCTAGTGTCACTCATGTGTATGGCGAACTATCGCCTCATGAAATGATATCATTCATTTTTCACATATAATTCATGTTGAAGGTTGAAATAAAACATTTAATGAATATATTTTATATTAATGACCTAAAAATACTTTGTGAAATATAATATCACATAAAACTTATAACATTACATTCCGTTGGAAAATAATAATGTTACTCATGCGTACGTGTGGGAAACCACTTCCATGTAACAATGTGAAATGTTCTTAATTTTATTATTAAATGGATTCAAATAATTATGTATTTACTTGATATAAATTTTATATATTAAATATTAATGATTCTAGACATTTTATTTTCTATTTAGTGTCATTTTTGTTCCATCCATCGATATAATGGAAACAAAATTCATGCATATGTACAATCTAATTTCTCCTTGAATGGTGTAATTTATTTTATATCCCTAGCATTTATGGATTACTATAAATTAAAAAAATATGAATATATATTATATTTTAATAAAATTTTACATTATGTAGATGTTGAAACAATTATAAAAGTAAAATTATAAAAAATATAAAATCAAAATAAAAATGAAAAATGTTGTTAGTAAAGTAATTTTAATAGGAGATTATTGATAAAAGAGTCACAACATACTATAAGTAAAAAAAATTTGGTATAAAATATATGATAATGGTTATTAAATATATCTATAGTAAATCTATATTTATTACACAATAGATACGGACATGTATGATGGAATTAAAGACTTAAGGTAATGGATTTTCAGTCTCCCTTTTATATTTACAATACATATACAATAATCACCACCTAGTTATTTTGTGTGGTGTATATACTACCAATTTTTATAATTTATATTATGAATAATTTTATATTAATAGTATTTAATGTTTCATTTGAATTTATTTCTTTGAGAAGGATTTTGATTCAAAAATTACAAAAACAGGTAAATGTTTATTTAATTTTTATCAAGAATGTTTGTAATTAAATTTTCAATGACGAAAAATTATGATCTCACTCGAAATAAAATCATGAATTTTATTCTTCTATAGTTATTAATTTACATTCAATGTAATAGTACCATTTTTCATATCTTTATTACATAAATTTATTGATAATTTGTTTTATAAAAATATTATTTCATTTCTCTCTTCAATCAAAAAACATATTTCTTGCAAAACCATATCTTTATAAAATGATTCAAAAAAAGAAAATTTACATTATATATATGGCTTATTAATGAATCTTTTGTCCATTATTTTTTTTAAATAGAATATTGTTTTTATTTTCCAAATATGTCCAATTTCTCTTTTCACAATATTTGAATAGAATCATCGATTTAACATCTATGTCCTGAACAAAATTTCCTACCATCAGGACTACACAATTATTTAAATATTCATTAATATGGTTAAAATCTTATTTTCAATGAAAAAAAATCCAAAATATTTTTTTATTTTATTTTAATAAAAATTTATTTCCAAAGTGGAATGTTTATTTTCTTCAAGAATGTTTTAATCCTTTAAAAATTATGTCTATAAACAAATAAAAAACCTATTACACTTAGGGAATGCTTCTAAAGCCAATATAATTTTCTATCATAAATATACACAAATTATTATTCATTCCTTTGATGGTGCAATAAATTCCTTATTATCATTTCTCAAATTCCTTCATTTAGAAATTTCCTTCGATTTTGATATGTTGTAAAATTATAAACCCCATTTTAATTCAACAGTGAATTATTATGTTGAGTATTATGATTGATTTCCATTATGTGGAACAAATAGATAATGATTACTTTATAGTGGTTGTTCATAGATAGATATAGAATTTATTTTGTAAAGCTTTAGTCTAGTTATGATTCATGAATGTGATTAGGGAGTAAACTTAATATGTTATGGGACTTTGTCCACCATGTGATATTGTATAGGTAGTAATCCTTACTCATGTTTATGTAATGTTTTACTTATATAATAAATTTCCAATATTAACATTAAATTATGATACCATATTCATTATGATAGGATTCTATGTGATTATCCACGTTCCTTCTCTTTTATAAAATCAGGTTATATATTTTACTCAAATATTATGTTTATTTATCTGGTTTATTCCTTTACTCATCTTTTACACACACCAATTTCTTTTATGTATTCCCCATGTTATTATATGTAGTTTTATGAGATCAAGGGATTTTTAATCTCACTATGGAAAAGTGAAAAATTATTTTATATTTTAGTATCCATTGATTTATAATGATCTTAGTCCACCAAATATAGTAGGAATCATGATTAATATGTTATAATTAAAGGATTTTTATGTTAAAAAATAATGTAAAAATATATGTACAAGGTTTTTGTTTCTATAATAGACATCATAGAAAATTATAGAATTAAATCCCTGATGATTCTCACATTTTATTGTTAGATGAATCATGGATCTCCGCCCAATAGATTCACGAGGAAAGGGATACCACTATAGATGGTGGTGTGCCCTACCCAAAAGGTTTAGTCTCCCATGGAGTGATTTTACATGAATCATTTATAGTCCAGATTAATTAAATATAACTAATAAAGTTAGTATTATAGAAACTTGTTAGTAAAATATTGGTAATTATGATGAGAAAATATTATTAAAAAACCTAGGGAATAGTTTAGGTATGATACTATGTATACAACAATATCCTGGAATCCTAGTGAAGTATGGAGCAACTGGATTCTGAGAAATTACATCTTTATCTAGATACTACAGGTGTAAGTCGTTATATAATATATATACCTAGTGGTATGTAATTCAAAAATGGTGTGTCAGGGTTGATTCATGTTTACCTCGAATATGACAAAGATCCTTATTATTCCCCAAGATTGAAACTCTTGGGGTTTTTACTTGGAAAATTTAGAAACGTTTTATAAACCAATATAATGTACATGAATGAATTGTTAAGATATAAATTTCAGTTGGGAAAATTACCATTGTAAATCTAGATTGATAACTAGAGACTCATAATTCATGATATACTTATCATTTATAAGACACTCTTTCTAGGTTTAAATGTTTTCCTTTTGTATTTTAATGGATTATCATCTTGTTTCTATTAATATATCTAGATAATGGATTGAACTAAGAGAATGAATACTGATAACCCATGTGATGTGAAATGTGATGATATCCCTAATAATATGCCTCATCAAATGGGAATGGTAGTTATACATCTTGTAATCATATAAAATCATCAATCTCGAATTACAATTAATTACAATAACAAATTTTAATTTCCAAACACATCAATGATGAGAAGGATGGAATCTCATGGATGTTCAAGTGTTAATGATGATAAAGAAAAGGATATTCAGCCTCCTATATGTCAATAATGTGTAAAAAAGAACCTCGAATAATTTCTCATATTTAGGGTAACAAGTCTTCTATGTGGAAAATATGCTACATAGAGCAACAAATTGCTTATAAATTAAATGCATTATTTTTGGGAAACATAGGTATTATCTATGAAAATTCACAAAACAATTCATTAACCCATAGATGAAAGAAAGAATAATGTTATACCATTAATTTAGGTGAAATTATTTACGTATGGGGATCCTAAAATTATATTTCATAATTATTTTTATGAATAATATTCCACTTACAATAACCAGGAAACATCTATGGAGCATTCTATAGTATTTTTTTAATTATTTTTGAGAAAATGTGGAATTGTATTAATGAATATGAAAATTTATTTAACGATGATGAGATACATTATGAAATAAATGCATAAATTAGAAAAATGTAATATTATATATGTGATCTTTGTTTATTTCATTATAATCAATTACAATTTGTTGATTTTGTGATGAAAATGAGTTGTATAGATAATATTAGGGGTATAAACTGATTTTTGATTTAATGAACATATGAATATGCTCATAATATTCTTGATATCGTTATAGTTTCATGTATAATTATTAATATAATTGTTATATACATTTTTTCTATAGTTTAAAAAAAGATAACCCACAAGTCGGGTGATAAACCATCACATATTGTAGGGATTTGGGGCTTTAACACACAATTGAATAATGATAAGGGTGATGTGGATACCACAGGACTATGTGGTGTACAGGTTTGTATGATGTTTTTATTCAATTTAGAAGATAAATATTAATTTTTTTGGATACATATTATATTATAAAATTATTTTTAATTTGATGGGTTTTTTACTTATTGTTGATGTTTTTTGAAATATTTTTTTGGTTAAGATACACACACACACAAATATATATATACAACCTATTGGTTTAACATAAAGGGTCATTTAGGAAGAATCATATCATGTTTTGGAGATGTATGTTGAAGGGTGTGAGAAAATATTTGAGTCTAAAACCTTCTTTCTAGTTGAGGTTATTGAGGTTATTCTGGATATAAGGTTACCTACTTAAATAATAATCTATGTTAAACCTTAGGTTTTATTATTTATCTTTAGCGATTAATATATTCTTATATTTGGATTATTATATTTTTTTAAACCATTCTTTTGGTTTTAATAAATAGAAGGATTATGTCATTATTATTTTGAAGACATTATGATCTATTAAAAGTGAATTTTTATTCTTCATACATAAATATAAATTCATATTGGATATTCATTCTTTTAAGTAAGATGTGAACCAAAAAGTGATCAATTTACAAAAAATGAAATTGTGTTTACAAAAAAATGTTTTCAAGTTTGTATATAATTTTGGTATTAAATATATTGATATTAAAAGAATATATCAATTATAGGAGAAGGATCATGAAAAAAATGTTATCCAACAACCTTTATTTCCAATGAATCAAGGATCTTTTAACACATTAAAGATTTAATATTTTTTGGTTTTTGTCTTTCTCTTTGTCATTTCATTTAGTGTGATCTGTTACATATATCAGAATCTATAATTATTTATTAATTTCTCACATGTTTACATATCCATATCCACAAATTTTATCCAACATGGATCCTTAGTTATGTGTTATTTTTTTGACATTCATATTTCACTTTTCCTCATTTTAGTAGAGTTTTTATTAACCCTTTTTGGATTTTACACAACGAAAATTTTAACTGTAAAACCCTTGATTAGTTAGAGAATGACTAAATTTTGGGACCCAATTTATTTAATATATATAATATAACATCCCATGGTTTTAATAGAATATTATTTTCCAGATCATATTCAACACACACCACTGAGTGTAAGAAAACCATGATAAAATATTATTTGAACACGATCAATATAACATATCCTTTAATTAAATAGTTATGAATATTATAAAAACATCCATAAATATATAAAACAATCATTCTCAAAACAAAATTATTTTTAAATTTTAATTAACTCGCCATTCAAAATTTTTTAAAAAGTCATTTTATTCATTGAAATAAAAATGTAAAAAAAATAATTTTTTCTACATTCTATGATAAAATATTGCAATTAATTTTGATTGAAAATTTTATAAAAAGATATAGATTATATGGAATTAATTTTTGAGATAAGTTTCTTGTTTTAACATATGGTGAAAAATATGGATTTTTTAGAAAATATTAAATTTTCAGAAAATATTAATTTTTCATTGATCATTGATAAAGGCATATTTTAATAAAATATTAATTGATTTAGAAACAAATTAAATACCATTATTGTATGAATTTTATTTAAAATTAAAATAATTATTATTTAGTTATATTTAATAAAATTAATTATATTTAAATCATCTTTATACTGGATGTTTAAATAATTATATTCTGAGTCATAAAAACAAGTTTTTTTTGAAATTTTTTAATGTGAAAATTGATTCTCCATTTAAATTAATAAAAATATAAGATAATGAGAAATTTTTTAAATGAAATATATATATTATATATCAATAGAAATGAATTTAAATTAATTTAATTATGATTAATTTTCATATAGTTATTATGAGATCATTATATTCTTGAAAATTGCATTTATTGAAATATTATTTTTTTGACAGTACTGTGGCATTAATTTTAAAATAAATTCTTCCACTTATGTGCTTTAAATTTGAAAAAATATATTTTATATTTTAAATAACAACAACTTATATTACTTAATAATTTGAACTTTATTTTTTACCATAACGAATTGTAAAAATAGTAAAAATTAATTATAGTTATTCAGGTAAAAAGGGGATTACGAGTTTGTAACACCCATAGAATTCATATTAAGTTATTTTGTTTAAAGTAATTCACTAACTTGCGCTACAAGCAACACTGAGTTCGAGCACACCACGACTTACCAAACTAGTCGTTCAAAAAGTGGTTAGGAATAATATTAATTTAATTTTGAATTTTATACAGTCCTTATAATTTCAGAATTCATATTATGTGTTTCTTAGACATAATATAAGAGAAAATTATTTTTTTTCAGCGAAAAGAAGTATTTTTCAAAAATACAATTTATTCGCCTTTTAATGGTAAACCCTTTTTAAATACAATATTTGACACTTTTATATATTCAATTGAGTGAAATTAAATTATTCATTGGAAGCACGAAATACAAATTAATTTTGGATAATTTTTTGGAACTTTTTTTTATAACAATCATATTTTGATAAATACTGAAAAAAATACTAAATTTTATTTGAACACAACTTTTTTAATAGAAATAATTTATAGTGTTAAATTATAAATTTGAATAATTTTTCAAAACTATTAGATTATTTTTTTATCATTTAATATAATTTAGGTCATTGGATGTATTTTCACAAATAAACTGGACATAAAAAAGTGTCAATATTTTGATAGTTATTATTTCCTAAACACCAGTTTTTTGGTTTTGATAACGGAAAATAATTTTAAATTAATTAATTAAATATCTATCTTTTGAAATTGAAAAAATAGACCTAATTTTTTAATTAGGAATATAAATATTAGGTTAGGCTAATGTTTTGGTATTTTTCTGAAATCTTTGAATTTTTTATGGATAGTGAAAAACAGTACCTTATTTTTTAAAATTGACTTTCTTATATAATTATTTATCTTATTAAAATTTATTTTAAGTCAAAATAGATATATTATACCTATATAAGTTCCATATAATTTATTAGAATCATTTTAGAATAATATTTCATATATTAAATTTTATTTAACTTTTTACCGTCTTTTACCCACATTCTAGGAGCATTTGCAAATTTGCATTAAACATAATTTCAACGATTTTGTGAATTGAATTTCAAAAATTAGAGATACACGGTAGATATTTGTAAGTAAAATGTAGTACAATAAGATGAATTTTTTGGTAAATAGTAACTTTTGACTTTTATTATCTCGACCCCCTCCCACCAAAGATTCCCCTCCTGAGATGGTAATGGCGAAAGGGAGATAATGACCCCTGAGTCCCGCCTCCAGTAGGCCCCGAGGTGGTGACTAGCACCAAGGGTATGAGTTTTTCACAAATATGGGAGGCATTACCCTTTTTATTTTTGATGATCGGGAAATAGGACAACTCAACCACCAAAATGGAAAAGGGAAAGTGTATAGAAATAAACCCAAACCATTCCCACATGCATGTTAAAACAATTTTATAACAAGGTACAAGTACAATAAACTCAAAGTACAATACCAAAAGAAAACAAAGGTACAACAACGACAAAAACTCCAATTGTCCGACTAGTAGGGTCCCGCACGACCCTGGTAGTCCTCCTGGAAACCTAAAAGTAAAGGTAGGGTGAGCATACAAGTATACCCAGTAGGGAAACCTAAAGCTCTCGTGCAAAAGGGTGGAGACATCCTAATGTCCCGTGGGAACAACAGAAGAAACCAAGCAAGGAATTCTATCCAACCAACCTCACCAGCCACACTCACCGAAACACAATCACAACATGTAGAAGTATATAAGAACAAGAGTATTGGATACCCCACACCATTTCCCTTTAGTTAGCTGCTCTTCCTAACGACGGACGTCTTGAAGCTGCCATACTCTCCCCGCCCGCACACACCTGGGCTTCACAACCACGTATCCGGCCCGCACACACCTGGGCCTCACAACCGTGTATCCCGCCCGCACACACCTGGGCCTCACAACCCCGTATCCCACTCGCACACACCTGGGCCTCACAACCGCGTATCCTGCCCGCACACACCTAGGCCTCACAACCCCATATCTCGCCCGCACACACCTGGGACTTACAACCACGTATCCCGCCCGCACACACCTGGGCCTCACAACCACGTATCCTGCCTACACACACCTGGGCCTCATCCCGAATATTCATGGGAAACAGCAGAACCTTCCTGAAGCGTCTTGGGCTAAAATCACCACAAACAAAACCTACCCAAAGAGTCTTAGGTGTAAGGTCGCCTCAAGCCATCACAACCTAGGGTAGAAGGAGCAGGAATGAGCTAGTAACTAAGGAAAAAACACCCTCTCCCATAAAATGGGAGTGTTCGGCACTAAGTGATCAACATGGGTGGGGTGAAATAAAACACAAAAGATATAGATATATATATTTACCAACCACACAACCCAACCTATGGCTTCTAAACAGAGAAACTGAGCACGTGCCTCAGCACTACTACTACGAAGCATGCATATAACAAACAACTCCAATACAATTTAGGTCTTCACGTTTCAGCAGAAATAGTTATTTACTTCCTTAACTACTGAGAAACTATCCACAACTAACCACTCCAATCGTTCGTAAAACATAACCCTTACAACCACAAATCAAGTTAGTAAAACACAAGCCATACAACCAGGCCCTTCTTATCAACCAACCAACCCATTGATTATTAAACCCATCCCTGCAGCCCCGCTGCCAACCACCATATACACAACCACACCGAAGCCCGTTTATCATTATTATCCCTTTAATACCATTTATCACAGCCCTACTGCCCACCCTATCCACAACAACCTACAAAACACCCACAACACATGCCTCATAACCAATCCAAAACCCACATGTTCATTATTCCATTTCGTTTAACCGGGGTGATCACACAAGGGTTCCAGATTTTAAACAGCCAACTTTACGTGATTAACCAAATTCCACATTCCACAAGGTTTCCAACCATAATAAAATCCAGAAAGTGAGGGAAACATTTAATTGCATAAGAAAAGGCCCCCAACGACCGTTATTTTCAGTAGGTAGAATCCCATTCAATTCATAACATAATATCACATGATATAAAGTAACATCAAACGCAACTTCCCATCCCCGTTCATTAACCAGTTATTATATTTATTTAAAGGTTCAACTTTTTTTCATGAAAACAAGAGGATACCCACCCCCGCATGATGAAAAAATTAGAGAGACGAAGGTAAGATCCCTACTTCAACAGGTTCCTGATCGCAATGCTCCCCCGGATTAACCTTAGAAGAAGTCTGTCGACGTCCGTCACTTCTGTCGGGTCCCGGAAAAACCTCCTCGGGTGGATGTCGAAATGGAAAGGCCGAAGGAAAGACAACAGATCCAAGCTTGGAAGCTCTTCCTTGTCGTTACGATCTCGTGGCCACTAACAGATCGTAAATCGGAGCTCGGACGAAGAAGTTATGGAAGGAAGAGCCTTCGAGTCTCTTGAGAGAGCTCTTCTCAGAGGAGAGGAGATGAGAGGGGTGGGGTGATTTGAAAGGAGGAGGGGACCCCTCCTTTTATTGGCGTGAAAAGAAAAAGTACATGGCGTGTACGTTATGGTACACGACGTGTACTCGGTTCTTTCACACGGTCTCCACACGGCTTCCAACACGGCTCCGCGGCCGTTGACTGGTCAACACACGGTTTGAGGGTAACGCATACGCAGGGAGGGACTACACATCATGTAGTATGGACACACGGCGTATACACATTTATTGCACATGGAAAAGACACGACTCTAACACGGTACACGACCGTCGACTGGTAACGGGTACGCTGGGAAGGACTACACGGCGTGTAGTCTGGACACACGGCGTGTACTCATTTATTGCACACGGCAAGGACACGGCCTGCAACACTGGGTATAACCGACAAGGGGGTACACGGCGTGTAGTCAAACTACACGGCGTGTAGTTTCAAAATTCTGGAAAGTGTGGGAAAAGTCCATTTTACCCTCCAGAATACTTCTTGACCATCTTTTTGACAAAAGAATGGGCCAGAGAGGTCCGTGCCATTACATCAGATACCTCTTAAAACATTCTCGTCCCCGAGAATTCAAAAACCAACCTATAGGAACCCAAAAAGATAGCTATTAGGGTTCTCATTATAATAGGAACCCAACAAATAACCCTAATCATATATGTTAGGAATTCCTTCTCCTATGTCGAGATATTATCTTCTTTAGGCGGCACTAACTCTCCTGCACTGGTTTAATCACATCCTCATTAATGCGTCTCGATTAAGAATTGGGTCTTCCCACTTTCATACATTAGGATTTTTCAACTCACACTAACCCCAACACCACACAACCAACACAATACCCAAACACATGGGTTTGGGAAATTCCTTCACCTATGTCGAGATATTATCTGCTTTAGGCAACACTGACTCGCCCGCATGGGTTCAATCGCATCCGCATTAATGCGTCTCGATTAAGGGTCAGGGTTTTCTCTTTCAAACACATCCGGACATGTTACATATTACCAGGGAATAAAGAAACAAAATGTCTCAAAACTGAGAAGCCAAGCATTCCATATATCAAAGGTATAAAGTACAAAATCAGCACAAGGCGCAGAAGAATAAGGAAAAATAAAAGTCAAAACAACTCCGGGTACTGAGCGTGCATCTGGGTCTCCCGCTCCCAAGTGCTCTCCACGAGGCCGCCATGCCTCCACAACACACGAACCAAGGGAATGGTTCGTCCATGAAGCACCTTCTCTTTACGATCTTTGATTCTGACTGGTCGTTCCTCAAAGGTCGCATCGTCTCCCATATCTAACTCTCCCCAGTCAATAACGTGGGAGTCATCGTGAACTTTTTCCAACTGAGGTGGCAGGACTAGCTGATATGCCACATTGCGGACTCACGACAGCACCCCAAAAGGTCCGATGAACCTAGGTGAGAGCTTTCTCCCTTTCCCAAACCTCTGGTTCCCCCGTCGAGGGGAATCCTTCATGAACACATGATCTCTCACCACAAACTCCAAGGGCCTCCTTCGTCAATTAGCATAAGACTTCTGTCAGTCCAGAGCCACATTCATCCTCTCATGTACAAGCTGGACTTTCTCTGTGGTTCTCTGCACTATGTCTGGCCCAAGAGAACCTCTCTCACCAACCTCTGCCCAGAAAATGGGTGAACTACATGGCCTTCCATACAAAGCCTCAAACGGTGCCATGACAATAGTAGAATGGAAGCTGTTGTTGTAGGAAAACTCTACTAAAGACAATTTTCGTACCCATGATCCTCCCAAATCCAGAATGCATGCTCGGAGCATGTCCTCTAACGTCTGGATAGTCCTCTCCGTCTTCCCATCGGTCTGGGGGTGGAAAGCAGTGCTAAGGCGTAGCTGGGTTCCAAAAGCATGTTGTAACCCCCTTCAAACTCGTGAGGTAAACCAAGTATCCCGATATGAGACGATAGTATTTGGGACTCCATGCAAATGTACCACCTCGTCTACGTACCTATGTGCTAAGGTACTCACTGGGCCTGACTCTTTAATTGATAAGAAGCGAGCCGATTTCCTCAGTCGATCCACCACCACCCAGATTACATCATAACCACCCTGATCTCTGGGTAGTCCTATGAAGAAGTCCATTGAGATGTCATCCCACTTCCACTTGGGGACATTTAAATTATGCACCAAACCACTAGGAACACGGTGTTCAGCCTTCACCTGCTGACACACTAGGCATTTAGCCACAAACTCCGCCACTACCCGTTTCACTCCGGGCCCCCAAAACTGATCCCTCAGGCCTCAATACATTTTTGAAACTCCTGGATGTACTGCCAAGGCTGAGCTATGGAGCTCACGGAGAACTCCCTAACGCATTGCCTCCGGAACAAACAACCTTCCATGGAAAAGAATCTGATGTCGGTTGTCCTCTGACCATCCTTCTGGAGCGTTCCCCTGATCGACAGGATCCCGCATCACTTCCGCCTCGGAGTTCCCCCACTTAGACTCTTCCACCTACTGCTACAAGGAGGATTGTACTGTCATCTGAAACAAAAAGACTCTAACACCTTCTTCCCTTGCATCCAAGTGCAAGGAATCCAACTCTCCCATTGCCTTTTAAGCATCAGCAGATTCCCGAACCACTTCCTGATGTGACTTTCTGCTCAGGGCATCAGCCACAACGTTTCCCTTACCTTCAGTGTAAGTGATATCAATGTCATAGTCTTAGAGAAAATCGACCCATCTCTGCTGCCGTAAGTTCAGGTCACACTGGGAGAAGATATAACACAGGCTTTTGTGATCTTAGAAGACCACGAAGTGCTCCTCAAAGAGGTAATGTTGCCACAAATTCAATTTGAACACTACTTCTATAAGCTCTAGGTCAAGGGTGGCATAGTTACACTCGTGAGGGTGCAACTTCCTAGACCCATAAAAAATCACACCCTTCTTCTGTATCAGCACGCACCCCAGAACAAGGCCAGAAGAAACACAAAAAACATCAGACAGCATCCCTTCCTCTAGAAACCTGAGTACGGGAGCACTGACCAACTTCTCCTTCAGGTAGTCAAAAGCTTTCTGGCACTGCTCGCTCCATAGGAAAACCTAGTTCTTCCTAGTCAATGCTATAAATGGAGCAGCAACTCGAGAGAAGTCCAAAATGAACCTCCGATAGTAACCTGCTAACCCCAGGAAACTACGAACTTCTACCACACTCTTGGGTGATTCCCAAGAAACAAATGCCTCTACCATCGATGGGTCCACTGACATTCCATGCTGAGACACCACGTGCCCATGGAAGTGTACTTCTTGTGTCAATAACTTACACTTCAACAATTTCCCATAAAGATGGTGGTGTCGAAGGACATCCAAGACTACCCTGAGATGCTCAATGTGCTCCTCCTCTGATCATGAGTATATAAGGATGTCATCGATAAACACAATGGCGTACTGGTCCAGTAACTCTCGGAAGACAAAGTCCATTAGTCCCATGAACACAGTTGGTGCATTCGTAACTCCAAACGACATCACTAGAAACTCGAAGTTCCCATTCCTACTCCTGAAAGTCGTCTTCGAGATGTCACTGTCCTTCACCCTCAGCTGATGATATCCCGATCGTAGATCAATCTTAGAAAACCAACTTACTCCCCTCGGTTGGTTGAAGTGATCATCTATCCTTGGAAGGGGGTAACGGTTCCTGACCTTTACCTGGTTCAACCTTCGGTAGTCTATGCATAGCCTGAGACCACCATTTACCTTCTTCACAAAAAAAACTGGAGCACCCCATGGTGACACGCTGGGTCGAACAAAAACCTTATCCATCAGATCGTCAATCTGAATCCGCAACTCCCGCAACCCAGAAGGTGCCATCTGATGAGGGGCCATTGAAATCGGACGAGCACCAGGCTGTAAGTCTATCCCGAACTCAACGTCACGTTGGGGGGTAGAGTCACAACCTCCTCAGGAAAAACATAGATGAACTACCCAACAACCTCTGGGACATCCATCATCTCTGTATCAGTTGGAACCATCGATAACCCACCCAACAAGGAGAGGAGAGGCTCCACACGCCGGATTCCCGCCTGATAGCTCCTCTCGCTGACAAAAGATATGAGCTTCCCATCTACGTCAGAGAACACGACTCTTCTCCGGAAGCAGTCAATAACGACACTAACAGAAAACAACCAGTCGATGCCTAGGATGACATCGTATGGCTGCATCTGTAACAGAAGAAGGTCCCCACTAGATCAATGTGGTCCCAACGTCAGCCCACGGAACCTCTATCTCTATCCTATCTCCGAGGTAGAGCGTCCAGCACTGCCGCACCGCACCTCTCAGCTGACGAACTGGTAGGGGAACCCAGTACTCCCTCGGAGCATGGATCAAGGTAAAAGCTATCCCTAGCTTTTCAAGCCACCCCTCCATCTCCGTATCCAATGTACTACCGTCGTACCTCTTGAGGGTCTACCGCTGGAAAGAATGGAGAGTCTTCTACCACAAGCTATCTTCCTCCTCCCGATCAATCCTCAGCTGATCGACCGCCTGAAACTGCTGGGCCTCGGCCGTCTGAGCCACCTGGGGATTATGTCCTGGTGCCATAGCTCTATGGTAAACAAGGATCGCCTAAGCCCAAGTAGTACAGAAAAAACTAAAGGTTTCATTTTATCATTTTATTTCAATTTCTTTCCCAGAACACTCAAATCAAGTAAAACACAATCATGATGATGCATGTACCTTCCCTAGGGTCTCTACCATGCAATCAATGTAGTCTCACTTGGTCATTCGGTAGGTTCAGATTCCTTGCATCGGATCACGGGGGGCCCTAAAATCCCGTGTCCTAGCCAGTCTTCCCTGGACTATTTCACGCACCAAGATTAACTAACATTGTTGCCCTACCATCCCATTCAATCCTCACTATGCCTAACTCCAGACTACATCCTATCTCTCAAACATCAGCCTCGGATACCATTCTGTCACGACCCCTCCCACCAAAGATTCCCCTTCTGAGCTAGAAATGGTGAAAGGGAGATAATGACCCCCAAGTCCCGCCTCCAGTAGGACCCGGGGTGGCGACTAGCACCAAGGGTATGATTTTTTCACAAATATTGGAGGCATTGCACTTTTTATTTTTAAAGATCGGGAAATAGGACATGTCAACCAACAAAAAGGAAAAAGGAAAGTGTATAAAAATAAACCCAAACCATTCCCACATGCATGTTTAAATAATTTTATAACAAGGTACAAGTACAGGAAAGCTCAAAGTACAATACCAAAAGAAAACAAAGGTACAACAACAGAAACAACTCCAACTGTCTAACTAGTAAGGTCCCGCATGGCCCTGGTAGTCCTCTTGGAAACGTGAAAGTAAACGTAGGGTGAGCATACAAGTATACTCAGAAGGGAATCCTAAAGCTCTCATGCACAAGTGGGGAGACATCCTAATTTCCCATGAGAACAACAGAAGAAACCTAGCAAAGAATTCTATCCACCCACCCTCACCTACCACACTCACCAAAAAACAATCACAACAGGTAGTAGTATATAAGAACAAGAGTATTGGGTACCCTTCACCATTTCCCTATAGTTAGTTGTTCTTCCTAATGACGAACGCCATGACGCTGCCACACTCTCCCCGCCCGCACACATCTCGGCCTCACAACCACGTATCCCGCCCGCACACACCTGGGCCTCACAACCGCATATCCCGCCCGCACACACCTGGGCCTCACAACCACGTATCCCGCCCGAACACACATGGTCCTCACAACCGCGTATCCCGCCCACACACACCTGGGCCTCACAACCACGTATCCTTCCTACACACACTTGGGCCTCATCTCGAAGATTAATGGGAAACAGCAGAACCTGCCTGAAGAGTCTTGGGCTAAAATCACCCCAAACGAAAGATACCCGAAGAGTCTTAGTTGTAAGGCCGCCTCAAGCCATCACAACCAAGGGGAGAAGGAGCAGGAAAGTGCTAGTAACTAAGGGAAAAACACCCTTTCCCATAAAATGGGAGTGTTCGGCACTAAGTGCTCAACATGGGTGGGGTGCGATAAAACACAAAAGATACAGATATATATATTTACCAACCACACAACCCATCCTATGGATTCTAAACATAGAAACTGAGCACGTGCCTCAGCACTTCTAGTAAGAAGCATGTATATAACAAACAACCCCAACCCCATTTAGGTTTTCACGTTTCAGCAGACATAGTTATTTAGTTCCTTAACTACTAGGCAACTATCCACAACTAACCACACCAATCGTTCGTAAAACATAACCTTACCCTCCACAAATCCAGTTAGGAAAACACAAGCAAAACAACCAATCCATTCCTATCAACCAACCATCCCCTTGATTATTAAACCCATCCCTGCAGCCCTGCTGCCAACCACCATATCCACAACCACACCGAAGCCCATTTATCATTATTATCCCTTTAATACCATTTATCGCAGCCCATCTGCCCACCCTATCCACAACAACCTAAAAAACACCCCCAACACATGCCTCGTAACTAAGACAACAACCACATGTTCATTATTCCATTTTGTTTAACTGGGGTGATCACACAAGTGTTCCTGATTTTAAACAGCCAACTTTACGTGATTAACCAAATTCAACATTCCACAAGGTTCCCACCCATAAGAAAATCCGGAAGGAGAGGGAAACATTTAACTGTGTAAGATAAGGCCCCCAACGACTGTGATTTTTAGTAGGTAAAAGCTCATTCAATTCATAACATAATATCACAGGATATAAAGTAACATCAAACACAACTTCCCATCCCCGTTCATTAACTAGTTATTATCTTTATTTAAAGGTTCAATTGTTTCTCATGAAAACAAGAGGATACCCACCCTACATGATGCACAAATTAGAGAGATGAATGTAAGATCCATACTTCAACAGGTTCCTGATCGCAACGCTCCCCCGGATCAACCTTAGAAGACGTCCATCGGCGTCCGTCACTTCTGTTGGGTCCCGGAAAAACCTCCTCGGGTTGAAGTTAGAAAGGAAAGGCCAAAGGTAGGACAACAGATCCATGTTCGGAAGCTCTGCCTTTTCTTTATGATCTCGTGGCCACTAACAGATCGTAAATCGGAGCTCGGACGAAGAAGTTATGGAAGGAAGAGCCTTCGAGTCTCTTGAGAGAGCTCTGCTCAGGGGAGAGGAGAGGAGAGGGGTGAGTTGAAAGGAGGAGGGGACCCCTTCTTTTATAGGCATGAAAAACAAAATTATACGGCATGTACTTTATGGTACATGGTGTGTACTCGGTTCTTCCAAACGGTCTCCATGCGGCTTCCAACACGGCTCCGCGGCCGTTGACTGGTCAACACATGGTTTGAGGGTAACACATACGTGGGGAGGAACTACACGACATGTAGTCTGGACACACGATGTGTACTCATTTACTGCACATGGAAAGGACACGCCTCCAACATGGTACACGACCGTCGACTGGTAACACATATGCGGGGAGGGACTACACGGCGTGTAGTCTGGACACACGGTGTGTACTCATTTATTGCACACGGCAAGGAGACGGCCTGCAACACGGGGTATACCCGGAAAGGGGGTACACATCGTGTACTCAAACTACACGGCGTGTAGTTTCAAAATTTTGGAAAGTGTGGTAAAAGTCCATTTTACCCTCCAAAATACTTCTTGACCTTATTTTTGACAAAGGAATGGGCCGGAGAGGTCTGGGCCATTACATTTATTTACCACGATTAAAAGAAAATATGTTAATTAAGGGAAATATGATATTATAAATACCCTAACACATGTCCTAATTCTATTCGATAAGTGTAATTAGACCAAAAAACCATAGGAATAAAATATCATCCTTTAAGTCCACTTGTATTATATTAGGACATTTATTATTATTTAATTTAAAGAAGAGTTAAAAGTGATAAATTCAAGTTTTCATAACTAAAATATTTTTAACATAGGGTTATACGTAAAATATATTCAACTATAAATTATAATTAGAAACATAATAATATTTAATACCTACTAGTATTATATTTATAATTTTAATACATTAAATATTTAAATTTATGTATGAAACAATGATGATGCAGTAATTAAATTATTAATGGAAGATGAAAATAATTGATATTATAAATACCAAAATAAATCAAATTTCAGAATATTGATGAATTAAAATAATTATATTGATTAATATGATATTTTAGGATGGATTCAGTCAATGTTTTTTAAGTAATCATGTTGTAATTATTTTATCAAAACAAAATACCAAATAGTGCCAAAATTGACAAAAAATGGTTCTTAAAACAAATACTTAATTATTGGTGGTTATAATATTCTTGAAAATCTATTGTTCTGCCAAAGGGATTAAATAATATTATGTATTTTATTAATGAACCACTTGAGGTTATATTATATTTTTAGAGTATATTTTTTAACCATGTCGTGTATGAATATAAGAAGACGCGGTAAAAGTTAAATTATTTAGCTAAGAGTTAAATATAAAAGATAATGTTAAAATGGTATCCTAATAATGTCTAAAACCTATTTTTTGAGATTATTTCAACCCATCCACACCATAGAATCTAAATAAATTACATTGGAGAAATTATTAACAAACATAATTTTGTTATAAAATAAAATTTCAATCTTTTCCTAAGGTACCTGTCACCTCTCTTATAAAAGATCACTTCCCATTCTCTTATTTCCACACCTCCAAAGACATTTGGCTCATCCAAACCCTACCCAAATATCCTCCCAACCCCCCTCAATTTATCCTAGAGGACTTATTTTGATCATAAATCCAACAAAAATATCCCTTTGGATCAACTCAATAGGAGTCACTTGAAGAAGAGGTAATAATTTCACCACCCTATTTCACATTCTTATCTTCTTCCACTTCCTATTTATTTTGTATTTCCATACCAAAATAATTACTCCAGTACCTTTTACATACTGTTATGTTATTATAAATATGGTAAAACAATATTCATTATTCTATCCATCCTGTAAATGAAAAAGTCACCATACGTGCGTGCATACGGCTTACCTTCTCCACGCCGTGGTGTAGTTTGTTATTCAAACACATAATTATTTGGATATGTATAATAATTTTTATAACTGATTTAAATAATAAATATACCATTTTTATGATTCTTTATATATGATATACCATCCAATTATATACTATTTCACCATCAATAGAATCTTATTGTTGCTCGTGCGTACGTACGGCTTATCGTCTCCACGATGCGATGAGATGTAATTTCACCATCATAATCATTTAAGAATACTTTTCATTTTATGATTAAAAGTAATGTTTAATGACTTTTTATTATTATATATATGAATAAGATATATCCTATCCATAACAAACATGACTTACGTATCAAAGCATATAAAGGAAAACGAATCAGTTAATAGCTGAAATGATTATAATACTGAAATATCATTAACATAGCAATATTGGAAGATCATATATGATATCATATTATTGTATATGGTTTGTGTATAATTTAATAACTATTATTTAACAATTATATAGGATTTTAAACTACCCTCTACTAAGGATAAGTACAAAGTAAGGGGTTTTCATCTTACTTTTTATTCATGTGAGATCCATGCTATAATTGCCAATATTTCCTTTTTTGTGGTGTATGTACTTCCCATGATTGTATTCTCTGTGTACTATAATTTATCTTATGGGTATTTACATCTTCATTTTATGATCCTTATTTCATGGGGTGTATGTTTCTAATGTTACAAAATCCGTAAGGGAATTCAAAATTTCAATTTCCACTCAATGGGTTTCACTTATACTTCATTGACTATTTTACTCCCAGATCATATGTGGAATTAGAATTTATTTATTTATTTAGCAATTTACACTACCCTTCGTGTGAATATTCATTTTATACACATAATCAATCTATTGATAAATTCTCGACTCATTGATATGAACTTGATAAGAGTAATTTTATCTCAATTTCTCTTCATTGAGTTAAACATCCAAGTAATTGGTGTTGTTTTTACAAGAATATGTGTGAATGTAATCTGATTTATTTACACTGAATATCCAACCATATTTAGTGTATTTATATTTTTCACACAAAATTATGTCATTGATTTATCCTTAACCTAAGGATACATCCTTTATAAGGGATTTCATCACAATTTACAATCCGTTGTGGACTATTTTTTGTTATGACCCAATTCACTTTTATATCGTGTATATATTGTACATTGACATAGTATATAGGGAATCCCTTTATTCACATGATATTAATATTTTTTGATTATCCCAATTATTTGTATTCAAACATCTCTCATTTGGTAGGAACTGTAACTAAAATACGATTTTAAATGTTTTAATGATTTATTCTTCTAAATATTTCTCATTAATGTCCATGTTTAATGTTTTTCTTTTTAAAAATTTCAAATTGGTATGGGACACTTTGATTCAAAAATCAATTTTGTAATGACCCAAAGTTTCATTAATGGAAAATCCTTCTTGATCCAGTTAAATATTTCTTTATGAAAAATGTTTTTATAAGATGTCAACTTCCTTAGTTTTATGTTACGATTTGTGACCGTTACTTTTATAGCTGTTGAACAGTTATCACTTGAGTAGTATAAATATATGGCTTTAACGAACCCAATTTTACTCAGACAAAGGAAGCGATGGCCTCATCCAGTAGAATTGCCCCATACGAAGCCCATTTTTCGGAGATCGGAAAAGAGGTGGCGTCTTTGGGCTTCGCCCTCGACCAAGCCCAAGCAGAGCTTCATTATGTCATGCTCGAACGTGACCCGTCTACGGGAAAAGTGGAAGTTGATAGAGATTACCACTCAAGCGATATTATCCGAGCCGCCCCAAGAGTCTGTCACCATTGCACACCTTACCCTTAGGTCTTATGCGGCTATTTTAAGGGGTTATGTAACAAATAAGTAGTACTATGTTCATGTGCATTATTTTTTAATATAATAATGAATATAATTTCTAGTCATTTTTGATACATTGTAAATAGCTTTTAATGTACACATGGTGTTTTTGGTTATTATTTAATTAAGAATTATATTTTATTAAATTAAGGGATTTTTTGAATTAATTAATATTTTAATAAAATATTATTATTAATATTAAAATAATTTTTATTAAATATAAATGAACTTATAATTTTATGAATGCAATTAAATTTTTTATTAAGGTTTGAAAGCCATTTCTGTCAAAACCCGTGAATTTTTTTATAAATATCAGTTTTTATTTTAAAAGTGATAATTCACATATTTAGAAAATTATTTAGACAAAATAAATATTATTTTTGGAATCAGGACGTCGAAATTATCCAACGGTGAATTTTTCATAATTTTCATAGACAGTCAAATTTTTGGGTAAAAATTATATACCATTTAAATATATAATGTGTTTTATGACATTATAATGTCCCAATGGTGATGTAATAAAATACCATATTCCTTATGTTCGGCCAATATGTGTTTTATCATTAAAATAATGTTATTTTGGGTTTTTTTGACTTACATTTCAAAGAATTAATGGAGCCCTCAAGACTTATTCAACACTTTGCCTTTTTAAATTAGTTTCCATGGGAGTGTGACTCAACTCCACATAAGAAACCCTAATTTTTTAATAAGTTCGGACCTGGGCCTTGCAAAATATTGTTTTCCTCTTTCCTTTTCCAGAAAGCATGGGCAAATCCCATGAGATGGTTTGTGGTTTGGATTATTTTAATATAAGGGGTCCCAAACCTAAATAATAAAGAATTCTCTCACCTTTCCTATATAAACCCACCCAATATCCCACTTTCTCCTCACTGAAATCCCTTGGAGTTCGTCCAAACTCTGCCATACTCTCTCTAGAATCTTCTCAAGGTGCCCCAAGCTCCCAAGAAGCCTCTCACAAGCCTCTCTCTAGCCTTTGGAAGCACACTTCCAAGTAAGGGTTTTTTCTTCCTTTCTCATTTTTTTCAATTTTCATTAAGTTGTGTTGCCCTTTTAATTTTGATTATGAATGTTGGGGTATGGTTTCTCACCTCCCCCATACTTCCCTCATATTGTTTGAATGATGGGGGACCCCTTTCTCTCTCATTAAATGCCTCCCATGTACACCCGTTACTATGTCGAAATTCCGAAAGGAACTTCTCTCTCCTCTTTTACATTCAAGCAATACATTTGTATCATGAATCTAAATTCCATTAAAATTGTTGGGACATGTAACTATTTGACTTCCTTATTTTCCATTACATGTGAATATGATGAGTAACCCCTTTTTCTCTCATCAACCTTTTTTATGAATTCTTATGTCACGCCGTTACGCTGCCGAAATCACACCGATTTTCTAAGCCAATGTCATTGTGTAGTGAATACCATGCCCATTTCTCCATCAAGGGTATTAAACTTTATTCACATTTACTTATTGATTATAATGTTTCATGTATGAATTACACATTCTTTTATCGTGGAATAAATGATTATGTTTTATGAATCCATCTTTTATGATCCATGTGGCACACTTATGCATGAAATGAAAAGTTTAATAAGGGTGCTCCCTTATAGCGCTCCAATGCATTGGGTAAAGTATAGTATCATGATACGTCAAGTGAAATGAGTGTTGACTCATGCTAATTCAAGTGCAACGAGGGTTTACTCGTGCTTCAAATGCAATGAGGGTTTACTCCTGCTCCATGTGCAATGAGCCTTGGCTCATGCTAATTCAATGTTAAGTGTTGTTGCCACATTTCCATGTCATGATTGCCATGCATTATCATAACTTTATGTTCATGTTTCTTTTATGCTCTATTGATATGCCTATTGCCTAACATGTATTGTACTCCTCATGTTATTCCATGTGTACTCCCTTACTGGGCTTTACAGCTCACCCTTTTCTTATGCATGTCCTCAGGTTATCCCATGCAATGCTAAGTACGAAGGAATGTAGTGGTCATGTAAAGGAAGTTTTCAATAAATATGTTGTATTTCAAGTTTAAAGTTTTAATGTAATGATCATAAGCCCCAAATACACTAAACCTCTCGATCTTCTTAGTTGTATCAAGGGAATTTTTATGTAATAAAGCATGTTTAAGTTGTAATAAAAAAACAGGGTTGTCATAGTTGGTATAAGAGGATAGGTTTAGTTATTTATGGGATTAAGAAACCCTAGTAAAGCCTTAGATACAATACTAAGTATAAAATTAACATCCCTATGTTTTGGTAAGTATTGAGTAAGTGGTTTATCATGCAAATACATCCCTGTCTGGATACGAGCAGGTAGAGGTGGCTCTGGCACAGTTGTATCCTAGGGTTAAAACCCGAAAACACCACATTGAGCTAGACTCGAATGGGATCTGGTGCACGACAACGGGCCTTGCTGCACTCTTGGTTACGACACTCCCGGGGGATATGTTTTGATAAATTCACAAACTTAGTATGAACCCTTATTAAGGGATAAATGCCCCTAAGAATATATGTTAGAAGGTAGATCATGAAAAGCCTGGATTGAATCCTATAGACTCATGAGTTAAAGAGATTAAAGTGTATTTATAAGTCATCAACTTTTTTCTCTGGATTACCCTTTATGTGTTACCCCTATCTTTCCTTTTATTCCAGGCAATGGCCGGAAATAGGAGAACTTGGGCTAACAACCGTTGTGAAGATCAGTGTGATGATTGTACTAATGAGATGCCCAATCCAATGGGAGCGGGAATGGTGAAATTTTTCATGCTTCCCTCTCAGATAAATCAAGTTTTGAATAGAAACATGGGTAAAGAGGAACGTTCAACCCCCCTAATAAAGAACAAGTCGCTATTGAAAGCTTCATGAGACAAAGGCCTCTTACTTTTAGTGGATCATCTGATCCCACGATCGCTAAGAAATGGATCAACTCCATTGAAATGATATTCTCCATCCTCTAATGTTCTGAACAAGAGATGGTTCTCCTGGCGGCTTATCATATGGAGGGTGAAGCTGATCAATGGGGGACGTTGATCAAAAATATGATGCCTGAGGAGGAGATCGAGGCTTTGGAATGGAAGGAATTCCGGAAGATGTTTTTCGATAAATATTTTCCGCGCACCCTCCATCTTAAGATGGAAAGGGACTTCCTTTCCCTCAAGAAAAAAGATGAAGAATCTATGGGAGTGTACGAGGAAAGCATCACAAGGCTTGCACGATACGCTTCCGGCTTTGTCGTTACCCCCGAATGCAAGGTTGACCGCTTCTTTGGTGAGCTGAAGCCTAGATTGCGGAAAGAATTAGCGATCCGTGGCGATCCGTGACTTCGACAGCTATGAGGAAATTGTCCGATGTTCCCTCAAGGTTGAAATGGATATCGGAGAATCACAGGGGTAACATGGGGAAAATAAGCGTAAGGTGGACTTCAATGCTGGTGGGCCAATGGATAAATCCCACGGTGCTATGAATTTCCAGCACCCCACTTGCCAAAAGTTCGGAAAGAAGAACCCGGGAAATTGCCTTAGGGGGACGAGAAAATGCTTCAAGTGTGGAAGGGAAGGGAACCTAGCTATTAATTGTCGGAAAGAAGGACCCGTAGCTACGACAGAGGAGAGGAACGCTCCGTTAGAACCTCAATTCATTATTCAATGCTACAAATGCAATAAACCGGGTCATTTTGCAAATTAGTGCCCAAATTAAAGGGTTTTCGGAGGCAACCAACAACCTCCAAGATAGAAAGGAAGATCTTTTTCCATCACTTCTGCCGAAGTGAACCCCAACAACGAAGTGGTGACATGTACGCTAGTTATTAATTCAAGAATAGCGAATGTACTTTTTGATTCAGGTTCTACGCATTCTTTTATATCTCAAACGTTTAGTAGAACAATCCCAGCACCACCACAAATCATGGAAGTAAAGATGTCGGTGAGTACGGAAAATGGGGAAATCATTGCATCCCATGAGTATAAGTCCACCCCTGTTATAATCTGTGGATTGAATTTCCTGGCAAACCTCATCATACTCCCTCTGGGGAATTTGATGCAATTCTTGGCATGGATTGTCTTTCCTTATATAGAGCCAACATAAATTGTCAGGAGAGGGAAATCACACTCTATATGGAGAATCGACCCCCGATTATTTACAACTGTCAGAAGGAAGATGACTCTCCTTTATCTCCATCATCTCAAGCATGGATATTACTGCCTTATGAGCACGCATATTTGGCTCAGATGATTGAGTCCAAGGAAGATACCACCCTTGAAGAAATGCCTATTGTGAGGGAATTCACTGAAGTGTTTCCCGAGGAACATCATGGTCTTCCTCCAAGAAGAGATGTTGAGTTCTCAATTGAACTTATACCTAGGGTGCTACCAATTTCCAAGACTCCATATAGAATGGCTGTTTTGGAGCTTGAAGAGCTGAAGAAACAACTACAGGAGAACCTGGATAAAGGGTTTATACGCCCAAGTGCATCACCATGGGGTGCACCAGTCCTCTTCATCAAGAAGAAGGATGGGTCAATGTGGATTTGCATCGATTATTGTGAACTTAACAAGATCACGATAAAGAACAAGTATCCTCTCCCAAGAATCGATGACTTGTTTGATCAGCTGCGTGGAGCACAATACTTCTCCAAGGTGGACTTGCGGTCGGGATATTATCAAGTAAGGTTGAAGAAGAAAGATATCCCCAAGACTGCTTTTCGTACAAGGTAGAGGCACTATGAATTCATAGTAATGCCTTTCGGACTCACCAATGCCCCAGAAATATTCATGGACTTGATTAATAGAGTCTTTAGAGATTACCTTGACAAATTTATGGTAGTCTTTATAGATGATATTCTAATATACTCCAAAACCAAGGAGGACCATGAGGTGCATTTAAAAATTGTACTAGAGACTTTGCACAAGGAGAATCTCTATGCAAAGTACAGAAAGTGTGAGTTTCGGTTAACGTAAGTCTCATTATTCAGCAATATCATCACAAGCAATGGGATATCTGTGGACCCCTCCAAAACAAATGCAATTGAGGGATGGTCGAGCCCAACATCGGTAACTGATATCCATAGCTTCTTGGGGTTATTTGGATATTATCGACGATTTGTGAGAAATTTCTCATGATTGTACAACCCTCTTACCAAGCTAACTTGAAAGGGAGTAAAGTTTTCTTGGAGTGATGAATGCGAAGAAAGCTTCAAGGAGTTGAAAAGGAGGCTTATCACTGCACCCGTACTCACATTACCCACAAGTGGGGATCTTTTTGTGGTATTCAGTGATGCTTTGAAAAAGCGCTTAGGATGTGTGCTGATGCAGAATGATAAAGTGATATCCTATGCCTCAAGGCAGTTGAAAATCCATGAGCGAAACTATCTAATGCATGATCTAGAGTTGGCGGCTGTGATCTTTGCCTTGAAAATCTTGCGGCATTATCTCTATGGAGTGAAATCTGAGATATATACTGACCACAAGAGTCTTAAATATATATTCACACATAAAGAGCTTAATATGCGCCAGAGAAGATGGATAGAGCTCATCAAGGATTATGACTGTTCAATACATTACCACCCTGGGAAGGCGGACAAGGTGGCAGATGCCCTAAGTAGAAAGGATACAGCGATTCTATCAATGATGAGAATTGAGAAGGATCCAATCTTCTTAGACTTGATGAAGATGGACGTGGGAATCATAAAGAAGGGAACATCATCAATACAATCACAAATGATTGCTCAACCATATCTTTTGGAAAGGTTAAAGGATGCTCAAAAGGATGATGTTGGAATTCAAGAAAAAGTGGAAGCTATCAAAAAGGGGAAATCCTCAGAGTTTAATGTTAATGAAGAAGGAACTATGCGGTTTGGGAAAAGACTATGTGTTCCATCAAGTCTGGAGCTGAAGAATGAACTTTTGGATGATGCACATAGTTCAAATTTCTCTATTCACCAGGGAGCACAAAGATGTATCGAGATCTCCGAGAAAACTTTTGGTGGGATAATATGAGGAAGGAGGTCGCTGAATATACATCAAAGTGTCTGGTGTGTCAGCAATTGAAGGCAGAGAGGCAGAAGTCTAAGGGGATGATGCAACCATTGCCCATACCAGAATGGAAATTGGAGAACATCACCATGGACTTTGTCACCGAACTTCCAAGGACATCCAAAGGCAACAATGAAATCTGGGTTGTTGTGGATCTTCATACACAGACTGCACACTTCATTGCTATTCGAGAGGATATATCTTTGGATCAACTGGCACGGATATATATCAGGGATGTAGTATGGTTGCATGGAGTACCACTATCTATTATGTCTGAATGAGATCCAAGATTCACCTCTAAGTTTTGGAAGAGTCTACAACATGCTCTGAATACTGAACTGAACTTCAGTACTGCCTATCATCCTCAAACTGATGGCTAATCCGAGCGGACTATCCAAAAACATGAGGTCATGTTGAGAGCATGCTCAATGGACTTTAAAGGAGGATGGGATCAACATCTTCCTCTGGTTGAGTTCTCTTATAATAATAGTTTCCACTCGAGCATCCAAATGGCACCATATTAAGCCCTGTATGGGAAAAGGTGTAGAACAATGGCATGTTGGGATGAGGTCGGTGAACGTAAGCTGCTTGGACCAGAAATGGTCGATGAAATGGTGGAGATGGTGAAAACCATTCAGCAGCATATCAAGGCAGCCCAAAGTCGACATAAGAGTTATGTAGATAATCGTTGATGAGACCTTGAGTTTAAAGTCGGAGACATGGTTTTTTTACTCATATCTCCGTGGAAGAAGGTTATTTGGTTTGGAAAGAAAGGGAAGTTAAGTCCAAGGTACATCGGCCCCTTCAAGATTCTTGATCGTGTTGGGGCTGTGGCATATCGACTAGCACTTCCACCTACTATGGCCAAGGTGCATGATGTCTTTCATGTATCCCTCTTAAAGAAGTACATACCGGACCCTTCACTTGTACTCTCTTCCGAGGTGGTACAATTGGAAGATGATCTTTCTTATGAGGAGAAACCAATGAAGATCTTAGATTGTAGAGAAAAAGTTCTACGAAATAAGACAATGCCCCTCGTCAAGGTTTTGTGGAGAAACCAAAAGTTTGAAGAAGAAACTTGGGAGTCGGAGGATATGATGAAGCTGAGTTACCCACATTTGTTTTAGTGTGGGAAAAGGAAAATTTCAAGGGAAAAATTTCTTAAGGGGGGGATATTGTAACGACCCAAAGTTTCATTAATGGAAAAACCCTCTTGATCCAGTTAAATGTTTCTTTATGAAAAATGTTTTTATAAGATGTCAACTTCTTTAGTTTTATGTTAAGATTTGTGACCGTTACTTTTATAGCTGTTGAACAGTGATCACTTGAGTAGTATAAATATATGGCTTTAACAAACCCAATTTTACTCAGACAAAGGAAGCGATGGCCTCATTCAGTAGAATTTCCCCTTACGAAGCCCATTTGTCGGAGCTCGGAAAAGAGGTGGAGTCTTTGGGCTTTGCCCTCGACCAAGCCCAAGCTGAGCTTCATTATGTCAAGCTCGAACAGGACCGTCTACGGGAAAAGTGGAAGTTCATAGAGATTACCACTCGAGCGCTGTTATCCGAGCCGCCCCAAGAGTCTGTCACCATCGCACACCTTACCCTTAGGTCTTAAGCGGATATTTTAAGGTGTTATGTAACAAATAAGTAGTAATATGTTCATGTGCATTATTTTTGTATATAATAATGAATATAATTTCTAGTCATTTTTGATATATTGTAAATAGCTTTTAAAGTACAAATGGTGTTTTTGGTAATTATTTAATTAAGAATTATATTTTATTAAATTAAGGTATTTTTTGAATTAAATAATATTTTAATAAAATATTATTATTAATATTAAATTAATTTTTATTAAATATAAATGACCTTATAATTTTATGAATGCAATTAAAATTTTTATTAAGGTTTGAATGCCATTTCTGTCAAAACCAGTGAATTTTTTTTATAAATGTCGGTTTTGATTTTAAAAGTGAAAATTCACATATTCAGAAAATTATTTAGATAAAATAAATATTATTTTTGGAATCAGGACATCGAAATTATCCAACGGTGAATTTTTCATAATTTTCTGAGACAGTCAAATTTTTGGGTAAATATTAAATACCATTTAAATATATAATGTGTTTTATGACATCATAATTACCCAATGGTGATGTAATAAAATACCATAATCTTTATGTTCGGACAATATGTGTTTTATCATTAAAATAATGTGATTTTGGGTTTTTTTGACTTATTTTCAAAGCATTAATGGAGCCCTCATGACTCATTCAACACTTTTCCTTTTTAAATTAATTTCCATGGGAGTGTGAGTCACCTCCACATAAGAAACCCTAATTTTTTAATAATTTCGGACCTTGGCCTTGTAAAATATGGTTTTCCTCTTTCCTTTTCCAGAAACCATTGGAAAATACCAGGGGATGGTTTGTGGTTTGGATTATTTAAATATAAGGGGTCTCAAACCAAAATAATAAAGAATTCTCTCACCTTTCCTATATAAACCCTCCCAAGCTCCCACTTCCTCCTCACTCAAAGCCCTTGGAGTTCGTCCAACCTCTTCCCTACTCTCTCTATAATCCTATCAAGGTGCCCCATGCTCCCAAGAAGCCTCTCACAAGCCTCTCTCTAGCAATTGGAAGCACACTTCCAAGTAAGGGTTTTTTCTTCCTTTCTCATTTTTATCAATTTTCATTAAGTTGTGTTTCCCTTTTAATTTCGATTATGAATGTTGTGGTATGGTTTCGCACCTCCCCCATACTTCCCTCTTATTGTTTGAATGATGGGAGACCCCTTTATCTCTCATTAAATGCCTCCCATGTACACCCATTACTATGCCGAAATTCCGAAAGGAACTTCTCTCTCCTCTTTTACATTCAAGCAATACATTTGTATCATGAATCTAAATTCCATTAAAATTGTTGGTACATGTAACTATTTGACTTCCTTACTGTCCATTACATGTAAATATGATGAGAAACATATTTCTCTCTCATCAACTTTTTTTTATGAATTCTTATGTCACGCCGTTACGCTGCCGAAATCACACCGATTTTCTAAGCCAATGTCATTGTGTAGTGAATACCATGCCCATTTCTCCATCAAGGGTATTCACCTTTATGCACATTTAATTATTGATTATAAAGTTTCATGTATGAATTCCACATTCCTTTATCATGGAATAAATGATTATTTTTTATGAATCCATGTTTTAGGATCCATGTGGCACACTTATGCATGAAATGAAATGTTTAAGAAGGGTGCGCCCTTATAGCGCTCCAATGCATTGGGTAAAATATAGTATCATGATAAGTCAAGTGCAATGAGTGTTGACTCATGATAATTCAAGTGAAATTAGGGTTTACTCATGCTTCAAGTTCAATGAGGGTTTACTCATGTTCCATGTGCAATGAGCTTTGGCTCATGCTAATTCAAAGTTAAGTGTTGTTGCCACATTTCCATGTTATGATTACCATGCTTTATCATGCCTTTATGTTCATGTTTCTTTTATGATCTATTGATATGCCTATTTCCTAACATGTATTATACTGCTCATGTTATTCCATGTGTACTCCCCTACTGGGCTTTAAAGCTCACACTTTTCTTATGCATGTACTCTGGTTATCCCATGCAATGCTAAGTAAAAAGGAATGTAGTGGTCATGTAAAGGAAGTTTTCAATAAAGATGTTGTATTTCAAGTTTAAAGTTTTTATGTAATGATCCTAATCCTCAAAGACACTAAACCTGTGAATCTTCTTTGTTGTATGAAGTGATGTTTTATGTAATAAATCATGTTTATGTTGTAATAAAAAGAAGGGTTGTCATAAATTTTAAACATCTTCTTGACAAATATTGATAATTTTAAATGTTTTCATGAAAAAGAGGGATATTTCTATCAAATAGTTTTGATGATTATTTGCATCTATGTCAATATCATTCATTATTCACTATTGATGTTAATTTATTAATATAAAATATTCTATATTGTGTTGAATGTGTTATTTTTTACTACGGATGTGCTATATCTATACCATTCATGGTTTTTAATTAATGTATTGACATTTCATACATTTTTTTAATATGAATGTTTAGGTTATGTTTCAATCATTTCATATGAAGAATTCATCGGACATAGAAAGTGACTTGTGGACCCCGCTTGATGCATTGGTAGGTCTCATGTGACAAAATAGTGTCTTCGCACAAGGCCTTGACAAAATTATTATTTTTAGTCTTCGTACGTGGCCTTGACTATTGGGTTATGATGTCTAGTATTATGCATTCCATCATTATGAAATTGGATATTGATATTTCATGTGATTATTAGACAAGTAGAATATCCATGTTAATAAGTAAATGTAATTATTTGACTTATGTTTTTCAGATTATGCTGAAGTTTATGTTTAAAAGGTTTTTGTTTTAGACATATACATTTCCTTAAATATTTAAACTTATTTATGAATGTTTCTACTATATTTTAATCCTTACTGAGAACCTGAGCTCACCCCTTTCTATGATTTCTTTTTCCAGGATGTGAAGAAGTATTTTATGATTTACCTGTAGTGATAGCCTAAGGGATATGGATGTATCTAATGGAGACAATTTTGTGGTTGTTTATCACTTTATAATTTATGAATGTATCTTGTACTTCTAAGGCTACTAAATTGATCGGTCTTTTGGGACATGATTCCCTGTATCAAGCCAATATATTAAAATAATGCACCGGATCTCAGTAACTGTTGTCGGGGTGTTGCATTTTTTATCAGAGGAAGTTTAGTACAAACTTTGGAAACTATATTTATAAAAACACTAATAAGAGAACATTACCCTAATATAGACATTAGAAAATACTATAGAAGAACATCAAATTTTTTGGTTAATTTAAATATTATGTGGGTTTTCTTGCAACACATCCCTTTCTGGATAGGAGCAGGTAGAGGAGGCTCTGGCACAGATATACCTCAGGGTAAAACCAGAAAACAATGCTTTGAGCTAGACTCAAATGGGAACTGGTGAACCATAACAGGCCTTGTTGGACTCTTGGTTATGACACCTACTGGGGATATACTTATGATAATTCACATTTTGTTTATAAACCAATTTGAATGATTTTAATATAAGATGATATTAAATAACATTGGTTAATCATAAGGTGATTTAGATTGAAAATAAGGTGTCGTGATATTCTCTAAATTATTTTTTTGACTATTATTACTCACCGAATGCCTTCTAGTTTTAGTTAATGGATGGATTCTATGGAAGTCATATTAACATTGAAAATGATGTACAAGGTGGGAATGGTGGTGGAAATGTGAAATGAAATGCAATGTTAATAGGGGTAAATGATATCATTTTCCTACCAAATCCGTTTCCCAAAAATATGATAAATAACATATATATTAACCAACTCCCAGACTCAAGAAAGAAGAGAAAGGGGGTGAATGATAAGAGCTCCAATAGTGGAAACCATGGACAAAAGAAAGCCCAATTTTAAGCATGGGTTAAATGTGGAAGTAGTCACCCAGGAAAGTGTCTCAATGGAAAGAGGAAATTCTTTATGTGTTGGAAAAAGGGCATAAAGTGAAGAATTTATGGGAAAAATGAAGAGTACAACAGAAGAAAAAAATGATCCCATAAATCCATTTATAGACATTTTTTGTAAATTTAGGGGACCTAGGCATTACTCGAGTAAATTAATTTTTCTATTGGATAACATATTGTTCAGGTAAGAACCTATGTGGAAATAAATGGATGGAGAAATTTTTAAAAGTATTATAGCTCTTTGTTGATGGGATGACTTTGGAATCCTTTTCTCTTATTTTTGTAACCTTGAAGTTGGTTATGTGAAAATTCTATTTGAGGAAGAATTATCTTTTCCTTTTTGAATATAATTATAATGGACAGTTTTGGTTTATATAATCCTTGAATTTGAGGAAATTACAGATTATTAATTTTTTTGGATGAAAATGTGCATTATGAGATAAAGTTTTTGGTAAAATTATGTTATAGTTATTTTGAGAAATTAATCTCATTTTGGTAATGTTATAAAATATAGTTTTTGAGAAAGAACAATACGTAGACCGCGTGGCAACCCATCGCATTGGACAAAGCTGTTGAAATTAAACCCACAACCAAAGTGCGACTGTGATTTATCACCTACAAATAGACTACATGAAGTCCCTAGTTAGTGTGACTAATTATTTTTAGTTAAATGATTTTATTGATCAGTATAAAGATTATTTGGGGTCTTATTTCTTATCAAATGGATATCCTCGGTGTAGAAATTGATTTGGTGATTAAGTGATAAATGTTATTTTTGAAGAAATTCGCCCTGTTGGGAACACCATATTCGTAAAGAAAATAGAATACTATGGGATTTCATTTGAGTAGTAATGGTGGATTTTTATCTATGTTTTTATTGTGGATTTATAGTGATTTAAATTATTTATGGAAATGGTTAACCTATCATAGAGAATATGTTATTAGGGTAAATAATTTTAAGTGTGTGACTTTATGAGTAGTCGATGTAATTTGGAGATACAATTTATCATGGAAGACTACATAATTAAATAGAACTGAGTTTTGGTATTCAATATTGGTTTTGATTATATTGAAGGATTTTAAGGACAATTGTTTATTAAATTGACTTTATTGAACTTTGGGTATTGTTTTTATTTTTATAAATTAATATTGGTATTTATTTTTAAGAAGGATTAACCATTTTGAGGAAAACATGACCTTGTACTAACGATTTGGTTTTTGTTAAATCTATAAAGATAGGAGAAATATATATTGTTCATCATTTTTAGATTACGTGATTCTTTAGAAGTTGATCTAGTGCTTCAGCTATGACCAATTCCTCTTGAATACTCATCGTTTGGAAAAAATAAGAGTTGGTGGTAGAAATTTATAGAAGGATGAATTGATACATAAAAATTATGTATATCTCTTTATGTTCATATTCAATATCATAAATAAATTTCTAAACTATGTGAAAATTAATTTAAAACAAAAACGTTGTTCGTTTACTTTTCTTACTGGGGAATCAAATACTGTTTAAACCATCACACATTTATGGTTTTCAGATCATTTAATTTCTCATGATCAAGTTTTCTATCACTCTCCATCAGAACATGACACTAATTTTTTCTTCCATATACATGTTGTCCTACATGGAACGTTAGTCTGTGTTATTTGTGGTAACACTCATACATACCATTATTTATTTTAAAATAGAGGCCCCATTAAAATATTTTTAGATGTGGGTATTTCAATGATGCTCTCAAGCCCAATTTTAAAATTGAGAGGATAAAATTTCTAAAAGGAGATAATAATGTAACACCCCAGGATTTAATATTTAGTTATTTTCATTAAAGTAATTCATTAGCTTGTGCTACATGGAACATCGAGTTCTAGAACACCCGGACTTACCAAACTAGTCGTTCAAAAAGTTTTTATGAATTGTATAAATGGAATTTTGAATTTTATATAATATTTATAAATTTAGACTCCATATTATGTGTTTCTTAGATATAATATAAGAACTATTTCATTTTTTCAGCTAAAAAATTATTTTTCCAAAATTCATTTTTACCGCCTTTTAATAGAGAACCCTTTTTAAATCCAATATTTTACAATTTTATATATTTAATTATGCAAGAATAAATTCTTCTTTAGAAGGGTGACATAAAAATTAATTTTGGATATAATTTTGGTACTTTTCTAATGACTTCCAAATTTTGATGAATAGTTGAAAAATACTAAATTTTAATTAAATAAAACATTTTAGTAGAAATAATTTATAATGTAAAAATATACATTTGAATGAATTTTAAGTATAATTAGATTATATTTTTATAATTTAATTTAATTTAGGTAATTGTATGTCATTTCACAATTAAACTGGACATATCAAGTGTCAATCTTTTGATAGAAATTATTTCTTAAAAACCCACTTTTTGGTTTTGACAACACGAATTAATTTTAAATTAATTAATGAAATATCTATGTTTTGAATTTGAAAAAATAAAGTTCATTTTTTAATTAGGAATATCAAAATTATCTTAGGGTGAATTTTTGATATTTTTCTGAAATCGTTTAATTTTTATGAATAGTGAAAAACAATTCGATATTGTTTAAAGCCAAATTTTAACTGAAATAATTATTTATTTTATTTTAAGTTATATTAAATAATTATAGATATATAATACCTATATAACTTCAAAATTATTCATTAGAGTCATTTTATAATAATATATATATATATAAAATTTTATTTAACTTTTTACCCTCTTTTACCCACATTCTATGAGCATTTGCAAGTTTGCATAAAACTTATTTTTACCGCTTCTATTAATTGAATTTTAAAAATCATGGATCCATGGTTGATATCAGTAAGTAAAATGTGGTTAAATAAGATCAAAAATATGTTGGTGAATAGTAATTTTTGACTTTTATTTACCATGGTTAAAAGTAAATAGGGTAATTCAGGGTAAAAATGATATTATAATTTATCTAAAATATGTCCTAATTCTATTGGATAAGAGTAATTAAACCAAAAAAACCTTTTAGAATAAGATATGATCCTTTAGATCCACTTGATTTATATTATTACATTTATTATTATTTAATTTAAAGAAGAGTTAAAAGTGTTAAATTCAAGTTTTCGTAACTAAAACATTTTTAATATAGGGTTATACATAAGATAAATTTGACTATAAGTATTCATTAGAAAGATAAAATGACTTAATATATAATGATATTTTATTTATAATTTTTAGACCTTATATAATTATGTTTATATATGACACAATGATAATGAAATAATTACCTTATTAATGAACGATTAAAATAATTTATATTATAAATACCCAAATAAAAGAAATTAGAGACTTTTGAAAAATTTACCTAATTTTATAGTTAAATATGAAATTTTAGGTTGGATTAAATAATTTTTTTTCTAAGTAATTATTATGTTATGATTTTATCAAAAAACAAATACCAAATAGTATCAAAATTGTAAAAAAATGTTTTTTAAACAAATACTACATTTCTGGTTGATATAACATTTTCAAAAAAATTTAAAGAGCATGAAAATGGCTTAAATAATATTATATAGTTCATTAATGAACAACTTGGGGTTCTCTTGGATGTTTAGAGAATTTTGATTAACCATATAGAGTAAGAATACAAGGAGACACGTTAAAATTTAAATCAGTTAACCAAGAGTTAAATCTAAAAGATAAGGTTAAAATGGTAACTTAAACATGTCCAAAACCTATTGGTTGAATGTTTTTGGACCAATACCCACCTTATATTCTAAATAAATCAATTTAGAGCAATTATAAACCGAAAATTATTTTATTATAAAATAATATTTCAATCATTTCCTAAGGTTCCCCTCACATCTCTTATAAAAGGGCCCTACCCATTCTCTTATTTTCGCTCTTCCAAATCCATTTTTCTCAGCCAAATCATACCAAAATATCCTCAAAACATCCCTAAATTTATCCTAGAGAAATTATTTTTATCATAAATCCAACCTAGGTATCCCTTTTGATCAACTCAAAAGGAAACAACCGAAAAAGAGGTAATAGTTTCACCACCCTCTTTTAAGTTCTTTTCTTCTCCCACTTCCTTGTTCATTATTATTTACATAAAAAAAATAGTAAATACAATACCTTATACCCATTTTGATATTAGTTTAATTATTTTATGACCATATTCATTATATTATCCATCTTATAAATGAAAAAGTCAACATACATGCGTACGTATGGCTTACCATCTCCACGTCACGAGGTAGTTTGTTATTCAAACACTTCATTATTTCCATGGGTATAATAATGAGTATAAATGATGTAAATAATAAATATAACATGTTAATTATTCTGTATATATGATATTAGATCCAATTATATATTATTTCACCAATAAACGAATGATATTGTCACTCGTGCGTATCTACGACTTACCGTCTCTACGACACGATGACATGTCATTTCCCCATTGTAACCATTCTAGAGTAATTTTGATTTGATGATTTGAAATAATTCATAAAGATTTGATATGATTATGCATATCAATAAGATAAATCTTATCCAAAAAAAATATGACTTATGTAACAAATCATATAATGGAAAAAGAATCATTTTAAACCCAGAAACGATGATACTACAGAAATATCACCATCAAAGCAATATTAGAAGATCATATATGACTACATATTAATCTATATAGATCTTTTATAATTTTAAAACCAAAATTTAACCATTATAAAAGATTTTAACTTACCCTCAACCAAGGAAAAGTACATGGTAAGGGGATTTCTTCTAACTTTTTTTTCATGTGAGATCCATGCTATAATTTCCACTATTTCCTTTTGTGTTTTGTATGTACTTACCATGATTGTATTATTTGTGTAATATACTATATCATATAGGTATTTAAATATTCATTGTATGATCCTTCATTCATAGAGTGTATGTTTCCTATGTCACCAAATCAGTAATGGAATTCCAAATTTCAATATCCACTTATTCGGTTTCACTTATACTTCATTGATTATTTTACTCCAATATTATGTGTGGAATCAGTATTTATTTTTTTATGTATTAATTTCTAGTACCCTTCATGTGGATATATTTTTGATACACATAATCAATCTATTGATAAATTCTCAACTCATCGATATGAACATGATAAGAGTAATTTTATCTTAATTTCTCTTCATTGAGTTAAACATCCAAGTCATTGGTGCTGTTTTTACAAGAATACATGTGAAGGTACACTGATTTATTTTCAATAAATATCCAATCATATTGAGTGTATTTATATTTTTCACAAATAATTATGTTATTTATTTTTCCTTAACCTAAGGATGCGATCTTTATAATGGATTTCATCTAAATTTACAATCCATTTAGGGTTATTTGTTGTTAAGATCCAATTCATTTTTATATTGTGTATATTATGTTCATTGACATAGTATATCACAAATCCAGTTATTCACATGATATTATAATGTTTCTATTAACTCAATTATTTCTATTCAAACACCTATCATTTGGTAGGAACTCTAATTAAAATATCATTTTAAATGTTTTAATGATTTATTCTTCTAAAAATTTATCATCAATATCCATGTTTAATGTTTTTCTTTTTAAAATTTTATGTTGGTATGGGAAACATTGATTAAAAAATATGTTTTAAATGCCTTATTGAAAAATAGTGATAATTTTAAAAGTTTTCATGAAAAATAGGGACATTTCTATCAAATAGTTTTGATTATTAGTTTCATCTATATTAATATCTTTCATTATTCTGTATTGAGGGTAACTTATTATAATACAATCTGTTATATTGTATTGAATGAGTTATGTTTAAATGAGAATGTGATATATTTATACCATTCAAGGTTTGTTGTTAATATTTTGACATTTCATATGTTTGTTTTAATACGAATGTTTTTGTTATGTTTCAAACATTTCATATAAAAGAATGCATTGGACATAGTATGTGACTGGTGGATCCCCCTCGATTCATCGATATATCTCTTGTGACAAACTTGTTTCTAGCCACAAGGTGTTCAAAAAATTATTATTTTTAGTCTTGGAATGATGCCTTGACTATTTGGTTATGATGTCCATCATTATGCATTCCATCATTATGAAATGTTCTATTGATATTGCATGTGATTATTCGACAAATAAAATATCCATGTGAATAAATAAATTGAATTATTTGACTTATCTTTTCCATATTATTCTAAATTTTACATTTAAATGGATTTCGTTTTAGACTTATAATTTTCCTTAAATTTTTATGAATTTATTCAAATGATTCTGCTATATTGTTATACTTACTGAGAACATGAGATCACCCATTTCTATGTTTTATTTTTCCAGGATGTGAAGAAGTATTTTATGATTGAACAATATGGATAGCCTAAGGGATATGAATGTAGCCAATGGATACAAGTTTTTTGTTGTTTTCATTTTATATTGTAATATAAAACATATAAATGTATAGTGTACTTCCAAGGATACTAAAATGATTGGTCTTTGGGTACTTTTGGGACATGATTCCTTGTATCATGCCAATGTATTAAAATAATGCACCGGCTCTGGTTAACCGGGGTCGGGGTGTTGCAGTTGGTATTAGAAGAAGTTTATTATAAACGTTGGAGACTATATTTAGAAAAACTCTTATAAGAGAACATTTCCCCAAGATAGGCTTTAGATACTACTATAGAAGAAAATCCAATTTTTTTTGGTAATGTACATATTATATGCGTTATCAAGAAATACTTCTCTATTTGGATACGAGAAGGTAGAGGTGGCTCTAGAACAAATGTACCTAGGGGTAAAACCTGAAAAAAACTCTTTGAGCTAGACTCAAACAGGAACGAGTGCATGATAATAGTCTTTGTTTCACTATTGGTTACGACACTCCCAGGGGATATGCTTATGATAATTCACATTTTCATTACAAATTAATTTGAAGGATCTTAATATTAAATGAGAATAAATAACCTTCGTTAATCCTAAGGTGTTTTAGATTGAAAATATGGTGTCATGAAATATTTTAAATTATTTTTTTGAATACTGTTACTCACACAATGCATTCCAGTTTTAGTCAATGGAGGGATTCCAAGGAAGTAATAGTTACATTGAACATGATGTACAAGCTGGGCACAATGGTGGAAATGAGAAACGAATTGAAATTTTTATAGGAGTAAAAGATATCATTTTATTACGATTCAGTTTTCCAAAAATATGATCAATAACATATATATACACCGACTCCCAGATTCACAAAAGAAGAGAATGTGGGTGAATGATAAGAGCTCTAGAAGTGGAGACCATGGAGAAAAGAAATCCAAATTTCCATCATGCAGGAAATGTGGAAGTATAAACCCAGGAAAGTGTCTCAATGGAACAATGAAATGCTTTATGTGTGGTAAAGAAGAACATAAAGTGAATAATTTCTGGGAAAAAATGAAGAGTACAAAGTAAGAAAATAAAAAGGATCTCAAGAATCCATTTATTTCCATTTGACGTAAATTTATGGGACCTGGGAATTACCCAAGTAAATTCCCTATTCTATTGGATAACATCTTGGTCAAGGAAGAACCTATGTGGAAATAAATGGATGGTGAAATGTTTAAAAATATTATTTCACTTTTTTGATGGGATAACTTGGGAATCCTTTTCTCTTATTTTTGTAACCTTGCAGTTGGTTATGCAAAAATTCTATTTGAGGAGGAATTGTCTTTTACTTTTTGAGTATAATTATAAAGGACAATTTTGGTTTATATGATCTTTGAATTTGAGGAAATTACAGGTTATTAATTTTTTGATGAAAATGTGTGGTATGTGATATTTTTTTTGGTTAAATTATGTTTTATTTATTTTAAAAAATTTATCTCATTTTGGGAATGTTATAAAATATTGTTTTTGAAAAAGAACAACAAATAGACCGTGGTACAACCCGTCACATTGGACAAAGCTCTTGGAATCAAACCCACAACCAATGTGTGATTGAAATTTATCGCCTACCACTAGATTACATGATGTCCCTGGTTAGTGTGACTAACTCTTATTAGTAAAATGGTTTTATTAACCAATAGAAATTTGATTTGGGATCTTATGTTTTATAAAATAGATATCATTAGTGTAGGAAATTGATTTGGTGATTAATTGATAAATGATATTTTGGAAGACGTTCACCCTATTGGGAAGACAATATTCCTAAGGAAAATAGAATACTATGGGATTTCATTTGAGGAGTAATGATGGATTTTTATCTATGTTTTTATTATTGATTTATAGTGATTTTGGTTATTTATGAAAATGAATAACCTATCATAGGGAATATGTGATTCAATAAAACACATTTATGTATATGACTTTAAGAGTAGTCGATTTTTTTTGGAGATACAATTTGTTATGGATGACTACATAATTAAATTCTACCGTGATTTGTGATTCAGTCGTAGTTTTGATTATATTGAAGTATTTTAAGGTCAATTGTTTATTGAATGGTCTTTATTGATCTTTGGGAATTTTTTTAATTTTTATAAAATAATATAATTATTAATTTTTATAAAATATTATCCATTTTGGGGACCATCTAACCTTGTACTAACAATTTGGATTTGGTTAAATCTATTGAGACAAAAGAAACGTATGTAGTTCATCCTTTGTGGATTATATCATTCTTTAGATTTTTATTCTAGCGCTTTAGGTATGACAAAGTCATATTGAATACTCATCGTTTGGAGAAAAGAAGAGTTAGTGGTTGAAATTTTTTAAATGATGAATATATACATAAAAATTATGTATATATCATTATGTTATTAGTCAATATCATAAATAAATTCCTCAAATTTATGAAAATTAACTTAAAACAAAAACATTGGTCGTTTACTTTTCCTACTGGAGAATCAAATACCGTTTATCCCATCAAATGTTTATGGTTTTAAAATCATTTACTTTCTCCTAATGAAGGTTTATATCACTCTCCATCAGTACTTGACACTTATTTTATCTTCTATATCCATGTTTTCCAACATGTAACCCTATTATGTGTTATTTCTGGTAACACTCATACATATCATTCTTTATTTTAAAATAGAGTCCCCATTAATCCATTTTTCAATGTGTGTCTTTCAATAAAGCTCCCAAGACCAATTTTAAAATTGAGAGGATTAAATTTCCATAAGGGGATAGGAATTTAACACCCCAATATTTCATAGTATGTTATTTTCATTAAAATTTTTCAATATCTTGTGATACATGAAACACCGAGTTCGAGCACACCACGACATACCAAACTAGTCGTTCAAAAAGTCATTATGAATAGTATTAACTGAATTTTAAAATTTATATATGCTTTATAATTTTAGAATCCATATAATGTGTTTCTTAGACATAATATAAGAACAAATTCATTTTTTCTGCTAAAGAAATTAATTTTCAAAAAAGAAAATTAACCGCCTTTTAATGGAGAACCCTTTTTAAATACATTATTTTACACTTTTATATATTTAATTGTGTAGGATTAAATTCATCATTATAAGTGTGACATACAAATTAAATTTTGATATATTTTTTCTAATTTTCTGATAACTTTCAAATGTTGATGAATAGTGAAAAAATACTATATTTCAATTAAAAACATACTTTTTAGTTGAACAAAATTATAGTATTAAATTATAATTTATAATTTGGTTTAAGTATAATAAGCTTATATTTTTATCATTTAATATAATTTAGGTCATTGGATGTAATTTCACAATTAAAATGGACATAAATAGGTGTCAATCTTTTGATTGTTATTATTTCTTAAAAACCCACTTATTGTTTTGACAACACAAATTAATTTTAAATTAATTAATTATATATCTATGTTTTGAATTTGGAAAATTAAAGTTTATTATTGAATTATTAATATCAAAATTATCTTTGGGTGAATTTTTGGTATTTTTCTGAAATCTTTTAATTTTTGATGAATAGTGAAAAACAATGCGTTATTGTTTAAAATCAACTTTTTATTTAAATAATTATTTAATTTATTAAAAAATTATTTTACATAAAAATAGATATATAATACCTATATAAGTTCAATATAATTCATTGGAGTCATTTTATAATAATATATATATATATATAATTTTATTTAACTTTTTACTGTCTTTTACCCACCTTCTATGAGCATTTGCAAGTTTTCATAAAACTTATTTTTACCGCTTCTATGAATTTAGTTTCAAAAATCCAAGAGACTCATTTGATATCATTAAGTAATATTTGGTTCAATAAGGTGAAAAATATTTTGGTGAATATTAAATTTTGTCTTTTATTTACCACGGTTAAAAGTAAATAGAGTAATTAAGGGTAAAATGATATTATAATTACTCTAAAACATGTCCTAATTCAACTATATATGAGTAATTGAACCAAAAACAACCTTATCAATAAGATATGATCCTTTAGGTCCACATGGATTATATTAGTACATTTATTATTATTTAATTTAAAGAAGAGTTAAAAGTGTTAAATTCATGTTTTCATAAATAAAACATTTTTAATATAGGTTCATACATAAGATACATTCAACTATAAGTATTAATTATAAATATTAAACTAATTCATAAATAATGATATTTTATTTATAATATCTATACTTTAAATAATTATATTTCTTTATGACACAATGATTATGCAGTAATTACCTTATTAATGAAAGATTAAAATAATTGAAATTATAAATACCCAAATAAATATAATTTGAGACTTTTGATTAATTAAACTAATTTTATAGTGTAATATGAAATTTTAGGGTGGATTAAATAATTTTATGTCTTATTAATCATGTTGTAATGATTTTATCAAAAAACAAATACAAAAAAGTGTTAGAATTTGACAAAAAAATGTTTTAAAAAAATTCTATATTATTGGTTTTTATAATATTCAAAAAAAAATATAGTTCGTGAAAATGGATTAAATAATGTTATATATGTCATTAATGAATCAATTAAGGTTCTCATGGATTTTTATATTAAGTTTATTAACCATATTGTTTAAGAATACAAGAAGACATGATAAAAGTTAAATTATTTATCTGAGAGTTAAATATAAATGATAAGGTTAAACTGGTAACTGAATCTTTTATAAAACCTATTGGTTGAATGATTTTGGACCCATACCCACTTTATATTTGAAATAAATCAATTTGGAGACATTATAAACAGAAGATTATTTTATTATAATATAATATTTCAATCATTTCCTAAGGTGCACCTCACCTCTCTTAAAAAAGGGCCCTAACCCTTCCCTTATTTTCACTCCTCCAAAGCCATTTGGCTAGGCCAAACCCTGCCCAAATATCATCCCAAATTTCTTAAATTTATGCTAGAAGAATTATTTTTATCAGAAATCCAACCTATTTATCCCTTTTTATCAAATCAAATGGAAATACCCAAAGAAGAGGTAATAATTTCACCACCCTATTTTAAGTTCTTTTATTCTTCCACATCCTCTATCATTGTTATTTCTATAAATAAATAATAAAAAAAATAACCTCAACATATTGTGATGTTATTATAGATATTTTACAACCGTATTCATTATTCTATCTATCCTATAAATGACAAAGTCATCATACGTGCGTATGTATGGCATACCGTATCCACGTCATGGTGTAGTTTGTTATTCAAACACTTCATTATTTGGATAGGTATAATAATTAGTATAATTGATGTAAATAATATTTATAAAATGTAAATTATTCTTTATATATTATATTATAACCAATTATATACAATTTCACCATCAAAATAATTATATTGTAGTTCATGCGTACGTACGACATACCGTCTCCACGACGCAATGACCTGTCATTTACCCATCGTAACCATTCAAGACTAATTTCTTTTGATGATTAAAAATAATTTTTAAAGTCTTCATATAATTAAGAATATTAATAAGATACATCCAATCCTCAAAAAATATTACTTACGTAAAAAACCATATAAAGGAAAATGAATCATTTTAAATCCTGGAACGATGATACTATGTAAATAACAATAACAAAGAAATATTAAAACATCATATATGATATCATATTAATGTACATGGTTCTTTTATAATTTAATAAAAATAATTTAACCATTATACAATATTTTAACCTACCCTTAACCAAGGAAAGGTATAATGTAAGGTGTTTTCATCTAACTTTTCATTCCTGTGAGATCCATGCTATAATTTCCACTATAACCTTTTGTGTGGTGTATGAACATCCCTTGATTGTATTCTTTGGGTAATATAAATTAATTTATAGGTATTTAAATATTCATTGTATGATCCTTCTTTCATGAGGTGTATTTTTCTTATGTTACCAAATCGGTAATGGAATTCCAAATTTCAATTTCCACTCATTGGGTTTCACTTATACTTCATTGATAATTTTATTCCATGATTATATGTGGAATCAGTATTTATTTATTTATATAGTAATATTATCTACCCTTCGTATGGATATAATTTTTATACACATAATCAATATATTTATAAATTCTCAACTCATCGATATGAACGTGATAAGAGTAATTTTATCTCAATTTCTCTACATTGAGTTAAACATCCAATCCATTGGTGTTATTTTTAAAAGAATATGTGTGAATGTAATATGATTTATTTACACTAAATATCCAATCATATTAAGTGTTTATATTTTTCACGCATAATTATGTCATTGATTTATCCTTAACCTAAGGATACTGTCTTTATAAGGGATTTTATCTCAATTTACAATCCATTGAGGCTTAATTTTTGTTATGAGCCAATTCACTTTTATATGGTTTATATACAATACATTGACATATTATATTGGGAATACTTTTATTCACATGATATTATAATGTTTTCAATACCTCAATTATTTGTATTCAAACATCTCTCATTTGGTAGGAAATCTAACTAAAATATCATTTTAAATATTTTAATGATTTATTCTGCTAAATATTTCTCATTAATTTCCATGTTTAATGGTTTTCTTTTTTAATGTTTCCAACTTTTATGAGAAAAATTGATTCATAAATCTATTTTAATCATTTTCTTGAAAAATAGTGAGACTTTTAAAAGTTATCCTGAAAAAGATGGATATTTCTATCAAATAGTTTTGATGATTACTTGCATCAATGTCAATATTGTTCATTATTCTCTATTGAGGTTAATTTATTAAAATACAATCTTCTATATTGTATTGAATGAGTTACGTTTGACTGTGGATGTGCTATATTTATACCATTCAAGGTTTGTGGTTAATGTATTGACATTTCATACATTTTTTTAATATTAATGTTTATGTTATGTTTCAAAAATTTCATATGAAGAATGCATTAAACATAGTAAGTGACTGGTGGATCCCCATCGATGTATCGGTAGGTATCATGTGACAAAATAGTGTCTTGGCACAAGGCCTTAACAAAATTATTATTTTTAGCCTTGTAATGTATGACAACCCTGCTTTTTATTACAACTTAAACATGCTTTATTACATAAAACTTCACTTGATACAACAAAGAAGATTGAGAGGATTAGTGTCTTTGGGGCTTAGGATCATTACATAAAAACTTTAAACTTGAAATACAACATCCTTATTGAAAACTTCCTTTACATGACCACTACATTCCTTCGTACTTAGCATTGCATGAGATAACCTGAGGACATGCATAAGAAAATGGTGAGCTATAAAGCCCAGTAAGGGAGTACACCATGAATAACATGAGGAGTAAAATACATGTTAGGCAATAGGCATATCAATAGATCATAAGAGAGAAATGAACATAAAGGCATTATAAAGCATGATAATCATAACATGGAAATGTGGCAACAACACTTAACATTGAATTAGCATGAGCCAAGGCTCATTGCACATGGAGCATGAGTAAACCCTCATTGCACTTGAAGCACGAGTAAACCCTCTTTGCACTTGAATTAGCATGAGTGAACACTCATTGCACATGACGTATCATGATACTATACTTTACCCAATGCATTGGAGCGCTATCAGGGCGCACCCTTCTTAAACATTTCATTTCATGCATAAGTGTGCCACATGGATCATAAAACATGGATTCATAAAACATAATCATTTATTCCACGATAAAGGAATGTGGAATTCATACATGAAAATTTAAAATCAATAAGTAAATGTGCATAAAGGTGAATACCCTTGATGGAGAAATGGGCATGGTATTCACTACACAATGATATTGGCTTAGATAATCGATGTGATTTCGACAGCGTAACAGCGTGACATAAGAATTCATAAAAAAGTCTGATGAGAGAGAAAGGGGTTCCTCATCATATTTACATGTAATGGACAGTAAGAAGGTCATATAGATACATGTCCCAACAATTTAAAAGGAATTTATATTCATGATACAAAAGTATTGCTTGAATACAAAAGAGGAGAAAAAGGTTCCTTTCGGAATTTCGGCATAGCAACGGGTGTACATGGGAGGCATTTAATGAGAGAGAAAGGGGTCTCCCATTATTAAATCAATAAGAGGGAAGTATGGGAGAGGTGCGAAACCATACCCCAACATTCATAAATTATATTAAAAGGGCAATACACCTTAAAGAAAATTGACAAAAATGAGAAAGGAAGAAAAAACCCTTACTTGGAAGTGTGCTTCCAAAGGCTAGAGAGAGGCTTGTGAGAGGCTTCTTGGGAGCTTGGGGCACCTTGAGAGGATTCTAGAGAGAGTAGGGCAGAGTTCGGACGAACTTCAAGGGCTTTGAGTGAGGAGGAAGTGGGAGCTTGGGTGGGTTTATATAGGAAAGGTGGGAGAATTCTTTATTATTTAGGTTTGAGACCCCTTATATTAAAATAATCCAAACCACAAACCATCCAATGGTATTTGCCCATGGTTTCGGGAAAAGGAAAGAGGAAAACAATATTTTACATGTCCAAGGTCCGAACTTATTAAAAAATTAGGGTTGCTTATGTGGAGGTGAGTCACACTCCCATGGAAATTAATTTAAAAAGGCAAAGTGTTGAATAAGTCTTGAGGGCTCCATTAATGCATTGAAAAGTTAGTCAAACAAACCCAAAACCTCATTATTTTAATGATAAAACACATATTGGCCGAACATAAGGATTATGGTATTTTATTACATCACCATTGGGTCATTATGATGTCATAAAACACATTATATATTTAAATGGTAATTATTTTTACCCAAAAATTTGACTGTCTCAGAAAATTATGAAAAATTCACCGTTGGATAATTTCGACGTCCTGATTCTAAAAATAATATTTATTTTATCTAAATAATTTTCTAAATATGTGAATTTTCACTTTTAAAATAAAAACCGACATTTATAAAAAATTCACGGGTTTTGACAGAAATGGCTTTCAAACCTTAATAAAAATTTTAATTGCATTCATAAAATTATAAGATCATTTATATTTAATAAAAATTAATTTAATATTAATAATAATATTTTATTAAAATATTATTTACTTCAAAAATCCTTTAATTTAATAAAATATAATTCTTAATTAAATAATAACTAAAAACACCGTTTGTACTTTAAAATCTAATTACAATGTATCAAAAATGACTAGAAATTATATTCATTATTATATACAAAAATAATGTACATGAACATGGTGCTACTTATTTGTTACATAACCCCTTAAAATAGCCGCATAAGACCTAAGGGTAAGGTGTGCGATGGTGACAGACTCTTTGGGATGCTCTGATAACATCACTCGAGTGGTAATCTCTATCAACTTCCATTTTTCCCGTAGACGATCACGTTCGAGCTTGACTTGATGAAGCTCAGCTTGGGCTTGGTCAAGGGCAAAGCCCAAAGACGCCACCTCCTTTTCGAGTTCCGACAAATGGGCTTCGTAAGGGGCAATTCTACTGGATGAGGTCATCGCTTCCTTTGTCTGAGTAGAAAATTGGTTCGTTAAAGCCTTATATTTAAACTACCCAGATGATCACTGTTCAACGGCTATAAAAGTAACGGTCACAAATCTTAACGTTAAACTAAAGAAGTTGACATCTTATAAAAAAAACATTTTTTCATAAAGAAACATTTAACTGGATCAAGAGGGATTTTCCATTAATGAAACTTTGGGTCATTACAACATTCCCCCCTTAAGAAATTTCTCCCTCGAAATTTTCCTTTTCCCACACTAAAAAAAATGTGGGTAACTTAGCTTCATCATATCCTCCGACTCCCAAGTTGCTTCTTCAAACTTGTGGTTTCTCCACAAAACCTTGATGAGGGGCATTGTTTTATTTCGTAGAACTTTTTCTCTACGATCCAAGATCTTCACTGGTTTCTCCTCATAAGAAAGATCGTCTTCTAATTGTACCACCTCAGAAGAGAGTACATGTGAAGGGTCTGGTATGTACTTCCTTAAGAGGGATACATGGAAGACATCATGCACCTTGGCCATAGTAGGTGGAAGTGCTAGTCGATAGGCCACAGCCCCAACATGATCAAGAATCTCGAAGGGGCCGATGTACCTTGGACTTAACTTCCCTTTCTTTCCAAACCTCATGACCTTCTTCCACGGAGATATGTGTAAAAACACCATGTCTCTGACTTTAAACTCAAGGTCTCGTCGACAATTATCTGCATAACTCTTCTGTCGACTTTGGGCTGCCTTGATATGCTGCTAAATGGTTTTCACCTTCTCCACCATTTCTTCGACCATTTCTGGTCCAAGCAGCTTACGTTCACCGACCTCATCCCAACATGCCGGTGTTCTACACCTTTTCCCATACAGGGCTTCATATGGTTCCATTTGGATGCTCGAGTGGAAACTATTATTATAAGAGAACTCAACTAGAGGAAGATGTTGATCCCATCCTCCTTTAAAGTCCATTGAGCACGCTCTCAACATATCCTCATGTGTTTGGATAGTCCGCTCGGATTGGCCATCAGTTTGAGGATGATAGGCCGTACTGAAGTTCAGTTTAGTATTCAGAGCATGTTGAAGACTCTTCCAAAGCATAGAGGTAAATCTTGGATCTCGGTCAGACACAATAGATAGTGGTACTCCATGCAACCATACCACTTCCCTGATATATATCCGTGCCAGTTGATCCAAAGAGAAATCCTCTCGAATAGCAATGAAGTGTGCAGTCTTTGTAAGACGATCCACAACAACCCAGATTGCATTGTTGCCTTTGGATGTCCTTGGAAGTCCAGTGACGAAGTCCATGGTGATGTTCTCCCATTTCCATTCTGGTATGGGCAATGGTTGCATCATCCCCTTAGACTTCTGCCTCTCTGCCTTCACTTGCTGACACACCAGGCACTTTGATGTATATTCAGCGATCTCCTTCTTCATATTATCCCACCAAAAGTTTTCTCGGAGATCTCGATACATCTTTGATCTCCCTGGGTGAATAGAGAAATTTGAACTATGTGCATCATCCAAAAGTTCCTTCTTCAGCTCCGAACTTGATGGGACACATAGTCTTTTCCCAAACCGCACAATTCCTTCTTCATTAACATTAAACTCTGAGGATTTTCCCTTTTTGATAGCTTCCACTTTTTCTTGGATTCTCGTATCATCCTTTTGAGCATCCTTTAACCTTTCCAAAAGAGATGGTTGAGCAATCATTTGTGAAAGGATTGATGATGTTCCCTTCTTTATGATTCCCACGTCCATCTTCATCAAGTCTAAGAAGATTGGATCCTTCTCAATTCTCATCATTGATAGAATTGCTGGGTCCTTTCTACTTAGGGCATCCGCCACCTTGTTCGCCTTCCCAGGGTGGTAATGTATTGAACAGTCATAATCCTTTATGAGCTCTATCCATCTTCTCTGGCGCATATTAATCTCTTTCTGTGGGAATATATATTTAAGACTCTTGTGGTCAGTATATATCTCACATTTCTCTCCATAGAGATAATGCCGCCAGATTTTCAAGGCAAAGATCACCGCCGCCAACTCCAGATCATGCATTGGATAGTTTCGCTCATGGATTTTCAACTGTCTTGAGGCATAGGATATCACTTTATCATTCTGCATTAGCACACATCCTAAGCCCTTCTTCGAAGCATCACTGAATACCACAAAAATCTCCCCACTTGTGGGTAAAGTGAGCACAGGTGCAGTGATAAGCCTCCTTTTCAACTCCTTGAAGCTTTCTTCGCATTCATCACTCCAAGAAAACATTACTCCCTTTCGAGTTAGCTTGGTAAGAGGGTTGGACAATCGTGAGAAGTTTCTCACAAATCGTCGATAATATCCAGCTAACCCCAAGAAGCTACGGATATCAGTTACCGATGTTGGCCTCGGCCATCCCTCAATTGCATCTGTTTTGGAGGGGTCCACAGATATCCCACTGCTTGTGATGATATAGCCCAAAATGAGACCTCCTTCAACCAGAACTCACACTTTCTGTACTTGGCATAGAGCTTCTCCTTGCGCAAAGTCTCCAGTACAGTTCTTAAATGCTCCTCATGGTCCTCCTTGGTTTTGGAGTATATTAGAATATCATCTATAAAGACTACCACAAATTTATCTAGGTAATCTCTAAAGACTCTATTCATCAAGTCCATGAATATTTCTGGAGCATTGGTGAGTCCAAAAGGCATTACTATGAATTCATAGTGTCCGTACCTTGTACGAAAATCAGTCTTGGGGATATCTTCCTTCTTCACCCTTACTTGATAATATCCCGACTGCAAGTCGACCGTGGAGAAGTATTGTGCTCCACGCAGCTGATCAAACAAGTCATCGATTCTTGGGAGAGGATACTTGTTCTTTATCGTGATTTTGTTAAGTTCACGATAATCGATGCAAAGCCGCATTGACCCATCCTTCTTCTTGACGAAGAGGACTGGTGCACCCCATGGTGATGCACTTGGGCGTATAAACCCTTTATCCAGATTCTCCTGTAGTTGTTTCTTCAGTTCTTCAAGCTCAACCACAGCCATTCTATATGGAGTTTTGGATATTGGTAGCGCCCCAGGTATAAGTTCAATTGAGAACTCAACATCTCTTCTTGGAGGAAGACCAGGAAGTTCCTCGGGAAATACTTCAGCGAATTCCCTCACAATAGGCATTTCTTCAAGGGTGGTTTCTTCCTTGGACTCAATCATCTGAGCCAGATATGCGTGCTCATAAGGCAGTAATATCCATGCTTGAGATGATGGAGCTAAAGGAGATTCATCTTCCTCCTGACACTTGTAAAGAATCGGGGGTCGATTCTCCATATGGAGTGTGATTTCCCTCTCCCGACAATTTATGTTGGCTCTATATAACGAAAGCCAATCCATGCCAATAATTGCATCAAATTCCACCAAAGGGAGTATGACGAGGTTCGCCTGGAAATTCAATCCACAGATTATAACAGGGGAGGACTTATACTCATGGGATGCAATGATTTCCCCATTTGCCGTACTCACTGAAATCTTTACTTCCATGATTTGTGGTGGTGTAGGGATTGTTCTACTAAACTTTTGAGATATAAAAGAATGCGTAGAACCTGAATCAAAAAGTACGTTCGCTATTCTTGAATGAATAACTAGCGTACCTGTCACCACTTCGTTGTCGGGGTTCACTTCGGCAGAAGTGATGGAAAAAGCTCTTCCTTGCTGTCTTGGAGGTTGTTGATTGCCTCCGATAACCCTTGGATTAGGGCACTGATTCGCAAAATGACCCGGTTCTTTGCATTTGAAGCATTGAACAACGCGTTGAGGTTCGAACGGAGCGTTCTTCCCCTCCGTCGCAGCCGCGGGTCCTTCTTGCTGACATTTAACAGCTAGGTGCCCTTCTCTTCCACACTTAAAGCATTTTCTTGTCCCCCTAAGGCAATTTCCAGGGTGCTTCTTTCCACACTTTTGGCAAGTGGGGTGCTGGAATTTCTTAGCGCCGTTGGATTTATCCATCGGACCACCATCATTGAAGTCCACCTTCCGCTTCTTGTCCCCATGATACCCCTGTGATTCTCCGATCTCCATTTCAACCTTGAGGGCACATCGGACAATTTCCTCATAGCTGTCGAAGTCACGGATCGCTAATGCTTTCCGAAAGCTAGGCTTCAGCCCACTAAAGAAGTGGTCAACCTTGCATTCGGGGGTAACGACAAAGCCGGAAGCGTATCGTGCAAGCCTTGTGAAGTTTTCATCGTACGCTCCCACCGATTCCTCATCTTTCTGCTTGAGGGAAAGGAAGTCCCTTTCCATCTTAAGACGGAGGGTGCATGGAAAATATTTATCGAAAAACATCTTCCAGAATACCTTCCATTCCAAAGCCTCGATCTCCTCCTCAGGCTTCGTATTTTTGATCAACGTCCACCATTGATCAGATTCACCCTCCATATGATAAGCCGCCAGGAGAACCTTCTCTTTTTCAGAGCATTGGAGGATGGAGAATATCTTTTCAATGGAGTTGATCCATTGTTCAGCAATCGTGGGATCGGATGATCCACTAAAAGTAGGAGGCCTTTGTCTCATGAAGCTTTCAATAGAGACTTTTTCTTTCTTAGGGGGGGTTGAACGTTCCTCTTGACCAGTGTTTCTATTCAAAACTTGAGTTAGCTGAGAGAGAAGCGTGACAAAGTTTGCGATTCCCGCTCCCATTGGATTGGGCATCTCATAAGTACAATCATCACACTGATCTTCACAACGGTTGTTAGCCCGAGTTCTCCTATTACCGGCCATTGGCTGGAATAAAAGGAAAGTTACGGGTAACACATAAAGGGTAATCCAAAGACAAAAGTTGATGACTTATAAATAAACTTTAATCTCTTTAACTCATGAGTCTATAGGATTCAATCCAGGCTTTTCATGATCTTCCTTCTAACATATATTCTTAGGGGCATTTTTCCCTTAATAAGGGTTCATACTAAGATTGTGAATTTATCAAAACATATCCCCCGGGAGTGTCGTAACCAAGAGTGCAGCAAGGCCCGTTGTCGTGCACCAGTTCCCATTCGAGTCTAGCTAAAAGCGGTGTTTTCGGGTTTTACCCCTAGGATACATCTGTGCCAGAGCCGCCTCTACCTGCTCGTATCCAGACAGGGATGTATTTGTTTGATAAACCACTTACTTAGTATTTACCAAAACATAGGGATGTTTTTATTATGCTTAGTCTTGTATCTAAGGCTTTACTAGGGTTTCCTAATCCGAAAAATAACTAAACCTATCCTCTGATACCAACTATGACAACCCTGCTTTTTATTACAACTTAAACATGCTTTATTACATAAAACTTCACTTGATACAACAAAGAAGATCAAGAGGTTTAGTGTCTTTGGGGCTTAGGATCATTACATAAAAACTTTAAACTTGAAATACAACATCCTTATTGAAAACATCCTTTACATGACCACTACATTCCTTCGTACTTAGCATTGCATGGGATAACCTGAGGACATGCATAAGAAAAGGGTGAGCTATAAAGCCCAGTAAGGGAGTACACAATGAATAACATGAGGAGTACAATACATGTTAGGCAATAGGCATATCAATAGATCATAAGAGAGAAATGAACATAAAGGCATTATAAAGCATGATAATCATAACATGGAAATGTGGCAACAACACTTAACATTGAATTAGCATGAGCCAAGGCTCATTGCACATGGAGCATGAGTAAACCCTCATTGCACATGAAGCATGAGTAAACCCTCGTTGCACTTGAATTAGCATGAGTGAACACTCATTGCACATGACGTATCATGATACTATACTTTACCCAATGCATTGGAGCGCTATCAGGGCGCACCCTTCTTAAACATTTCATTTCATGCATAAGTGTGCCACATGGATCATAAAACATGGATTCATAAAACATAATCATTTATTCCACGATAAAGGAATGTGGAATTAATACATGAAACTTTAAAATCAATAAGTAAATGTGCATAAAGGTGAATACCCTTGATGGAGAAATGGGCATGGTATTCACTACACAATGATATTGGCTTAGAAAATCGGTTTGATTTCGGCAGCGTAACAGCGTGACATAAGAATTCATAAAAAAGTCTGATGAGAGAGAAAGGGGTTCCTCATAATATTTACATGTAATGGATAGTAAGAAGGTCATATAGATACATGTCCCAACAATTGAAAAGGAATTTAGATTCATGATACAAAAGTATTGCTTGAATACAAAAGAGGAGAAAAAGGTTCCTTTCGGAATTTCGGCATAGTAACGGGTGTACATGGGAGGCATTTAATGAGAGAGAAAGGGGTCTCCCATCATTAAAACAATAAGAGGGAAGTATGGGAGAGGTGCGAAACCATACCCCAACATTCATAAATGAAATTAAAAGGGCAATACGACTTAAAGAAAATTGACAAAAATGAGAAAGGAAGAAAAAACCCTTACTTGGAAGTGTGCTTCCAAAGGCTAGAGAGAGGCTTGTGAGAGGCTTCTTGGGAGCTTGGGGAACCTTGAGAGGATTCTAGAGAGAGTAGGGAAGAGGTCGGACGAACTTCAAGGGCTTTGAGTGAGGAGGAAGTGGGAGCTTGGGTGGGTTTATATAGGAAAGGTGAGAGAATTCTTTATTATTTAGGTTTGGGACCCCTTATATTAAAATAATCCAAACCACAAACCATCCCATGGTATTTGCCCATGGTTTCTGGAAAAGGAAATAGGAAAACAATATTTTACAAATCCAAGGTCCGAACTTATTAAAAAATTAGGGTTTCTTATGTGGAGGTGAGTCACACTCCCATGGAAATTAATTTAAAAAGGCAAAGTGTTGAATAAGTCTTGAGGGCTCCATTAATGCTTTGAAAAGTGAGTCAAACAAACCCAAAACCTCATTATTTTAATGATAAAACACATATTGGCCGAACATAAGGATTATGGTATTTTATTACATCACCATTGGGTCATTATGATGTCATAAAACACATTATATATTTAAATGGTATTTAATTTTTACCCAAAAATTTGACTGTCTCAGAAAATTATGAAAAATTCACCGTTGGATAATTTCGACGTCCTGATTCCAAAAATAATATTTATTTTATCTAAATAATTTTCTAAATATGTGAATTTTCACTTTTAAAATAAAAACCGACATTTATAAAAAATTCACGGGTTTTGACAGAAATGGCTTTCAAACCTTAATAAAAATTTTAATTGCATTCATAAAATTATAAGATCATTTATATTTAATAAAAATTAATTTAATATTAATAATAATATTTTATTAAAATATTATTTAATTCAAAAATCCTTTAATTTAATAAAATATAATTCTTAATTAAATAATAACTAAAAACACCGTTTGTACTTTAAAAACTAATTACAATGTATCAAAAATGACTAGAAATTATATTCATTATTATATACAAAAATAATGTACATGAACATGATGCTACTTATTTGTTACATAACCCCTTAAAATAGCCGCATAAGACCTAAGGGTAAGGTGTGCGATGGTGACAGACTCTTGGGGTTGCTCGGATAACATCGCTCGAGTGGTAATCTCTATCAACTTCCATTTTTCCCGTAGACGATCACGTTCGAGCTTGACTTGATGAAGCTCAGCATGGGCTTGGTCAAGGGAAAAGCCCAAAGACGCCACCTCCTTTCCGAGTTCCGACAAATGGGCTTCGTAAGGGGCAATTCTACTAGATGAGGTCATCGCTTCCTTTGTCTGAGTAGAAAATTGGTTCGTTAAAGCCTTATATTTAAACTACCCAGATGATCACTGTTCAACGGCTATAAAAGTAACGGTCAGAAATCTTAACGTTAAACTAAATAAGTTGACATCTTATAAAAAAAAAATTTTTCATAAGGAAACATTTAACTGGATCAAGAGGGATTTTCCATTAATGAAACTTTGGGTCGTTACATAATGACTCCATGAGAACTTGGTTATGATGTCCAGCTTTATGAATTCCATCATTATGAAATGGGGAATTGATATTTCATGTGGTTTATCGTCAAGTAGATTATCCATGTGGGTAAGTAAATAGAATTATGTGACTTATATTTTCTATATTATGCTGATGTTTATGTTTAAAAGGCTTTTGTTTTAGACTTATACATTGCCTTAAATTTTAATGATTATTTAAGAATGTTTCTACTATATTTTTATCCTTACTGAGCACGTGATCTCACCCATTTCTATGTTTTATTTTTCCAAGTTGTGAAGGTGTTTTTTATTATTGACCAGTAGGGATAACCTAAATTATATTAATGTAGCCAATGGAGACAATTTTATTGTTGTTTTTCATTTTATAATGTAATGTAAAACTTATGAATGTATCATTTACTTCCAAGGCTACTAAAATGATCGGTCTTTCGAGACATGATTCCTTGTATCATGACAATGAATTAAAAAAATGGACCAGCTCTGGGTAACTGGGGTCGGGGTATTGTAGTTGGTATCAGAAGAAGTATAGTACAAACTTTGGAAACTCGATTTAGAAAAACTTTGATAAGAGAACATTACCTTAAGATAGACTTTAGAGACTACTATAGAAGAACATCCAATTTTTTTGGCAATGTAATATTATGTGGGTATTCAAGAAATACATCCCTATATGGATACGAGTAGGTAGAGGCGGCTCTGGAACAGATGTACCTAGTGGTAAAACCCGAAATAAACACTTTGAGCTAGACTCAAACGGGAACTGGTGCATGATAACGGGCCTTGCTACACTTATGGTTATGACAATTTGTGGGTATATTCTTATGATAATTTTCATTTTCATTACAAAAACATTTGAATGATTTTAATATAAGATGAGAATAAATAACCTTGGTTATTCCTAAGGTATTTTAAATTGAAAATACGGTGTCATGATATTCTCTAAATGATTTTTTTGACTATTGTTGCTCACACAATGATTTCAGGTTTTAGAAAATGGATGGATTCCAAAGAAGTCATTGTAACAGTGAACATGATGTACAAGGTGGGAATAGTGGTGGTAATGTGAAACGAAATCAAATGATTATAGTAGTAAAAGACATTTTTTTCATGACGCATCAGTTTTCCAAAAATATGATCAACATCATATATATTAACCAACTCCCAAACTCACGAAATATTATTAAGGGGTGAATGATAAGAGCTCCAGCAGTGGAGACCATGCATAATTGAAATCCCAATTTCTATCATGTGGGAAAAGTGGAAGTAGACACCCAAGAAATTGTCTCAATGGAATAATGAAATTCTTTATGTGTGGGAAAGAAGGACATAAAGTGAAGAGTTTCTGGGAAAAAATCAATAGTACAACAAATGAAAATAAAAATGTTCCCAAGAAACCATTTATAGAAATTTGGAATAAATTTAGGGGACCTGGGTATTACTCGAGTAAGTTACATATTCTATTGGATAACATCTTGGTCAAGGAAGAACCTATGCGGAAATAAATGGATGGAGAAATGTTTAAAATTATTCGTGATCTTTGTTGCTGGGATGACTTTGGAATCCTTTTCTCTTATTTTGTGTTACCTTGCAGTTGGTTATGCGAAAATTTTATTTGGGAAGAATTATCTTTTCCTTTTTGAATATAATTATAAAGGAAAATTTGTGTCTATATGATCCTTGAATTTGAGGAAATTACAGGTTATTAATTTTTTTGATGAAAATGTGAGGTATGATATTAAATTTGTGGTTAAATTATGTTATCGTTATTTTGAGAAATTTATCTTATTTTGGGAAAGATATAAAATATAGTTTTTGGAATAGAACAAAATGCAGACCGTGTGACAACCCATCGCATCAGACAAAGCTATTGGAATCAAACCCACAACCAAAGTGAAACTAGGAATTATCGCCTACCACTGGACTATGTGAGGTCCCTGGTTAGTGTGACTAATTATTTTTAGTTAAATGATATTATTGATCAATATAAATATGATTTGGGTTCTTATGTTTTATCAAATGGATATAAATTGTGTTAGAAAATGATTTGATGATTAAGTGAAAAATGTTATTTTGGAAGACGTTCGCCCTGTTGGGAACACAATGTGCCTAAGGAAAATAGAATACTATTGGATTTCATTTGACGAGTAATTGTGGATTTTTATCGATGTTTTTATTGTGGATTTATAGTGATTTAGGTTTTTTATGTATATTGTTAACCTATCATAGAGAATATGTGATTAGGTTAAATAATTTTATGTATATGACTTTAAGAGTAGTCGATGTTATTTTTATATACAATTTATTGTGGAAGACTACATAATTAAATTCTACCGAGTTTTGGTATTCAATCATTGTTTTGATTATATTGATGGGTTTTACGAAAATTGTTTATTGAATTGTGTTTATTGAACATTGGGTATTGCTTTTTTAATTTTTGAAATTAATATTAGTATTTATTTTTGTAAAGGATTATCCATTTTGGGGACCATCTGACCTTTTCCTAACCATTTGGTTTTGGTTAAATCTTTGAATACAAGAGAAATATACATTTAGTTAAACCTTGATGGATTACGTTATTTTTTTTATTTTGATTCTAGCACTTCAGTTATGACTAGGTCATCTTGAATACTCATCCTTTGGAGAAAAGAAGAGTTAGTGGTAGAAATTTACAAAATGATGAATATGTACATAAAAATTATGTATATCTCTTTATGTTCTTAGTCAATATCATAAATAAATTCCATAACTCTATGAAATGAACTAAAAACAAAAAAATTGTTCGTTTACTTTTCCTACTGGAGAATCAAATATCGTTTAACCCATCCCTAGTTTATGGTTTTCAGATCATTTACATTCTCTTGATCGAGTTTTCTATCACTGTGCATTAGAACATGACACTTATTTTGTCTTGTATATCCATGTTTCTTAAATGTAACCCAAGTATGTGTTATTTCTGGTAACACTCATACATACCTTTATTTATTTTTAAATATATGCCCCATTAATCCATTTTTCGATGTGCGTATTTCAATGAAGCTCCCAATACCAATTTTAAAACTGTGAGGATGAAATATCTAAAAATTGGGAATAGTGTAACACCCCATGATTTCATATTAAGTTATTTTCATTTATGTAATTCAATTGCTTGTGTTACATGAAACACCGAGTTCGAGCACACCACGACTTACCAAACTAGTCATTCAAAAAGTTGTTAGGAAGATTATTTACTGAATTTTTATTTTCATATACTATTTATAATTTTATAATCCATATTATGTGTTTTTTAGACATTATATAAGAACAAATTCATTTTTTCAGCAAAAAAAATATTTTTCAAAAAATCATTTTTACTGCCTTTTAATTGCTAACCATTTTGAAATACAATAAATTAAACTTTTATAAATTTAATTGTATAGGATTAAATTATTCTTTATAATTTTGGCATAAAAATTAATTTTGGATATATTTTTGGTACTTTTCTTATAACTTTCAAATTTTGATGAATAGTGAAAAAATACAAAATTTTAATTAAAAACAAACTTTTTAGTAGAAATAATTTATAGTGTTAAATTATAAATTTTAATGGGTTTAAAGTATAATTAGATTATATTTTTATCATTTAATTTAATTTATGTTATTGTATGTAATTTCACAATTAAACTCGGAATAGCAGGTCTCAACCTTTTGATTGTTATTATTTCTTAAAAACTCGCTTCTTGGTTTTGACAAAACAAATTAATTTTAAATTAATTAATTAAATATATATGTTTTCAATTTGAAAAAATATAGTTCATTTTTTAATTAGAAATATCAAAATTATCTTAGTGTGAATTTTTGGTATTTTTCTGAAATCGTTTAATTTTTTATGAATAGTGAAAAACAATGTATTATTGTTTAAAACCGACTTTTTCATTAAATAATTAATTATTTTATTTAAAATTATTTTAAATAAAAATATATATATATAATACCTATATAAGGTAAATATAATTCATTGAAGTCATTTTATAATAATATTATATATATAAATAATTTTATTTAACTTTTTACTATCTTTTACCCACATTCTATGAGCATTTGCAAGTTTGCATAAAACATATTTTTACCTCTTCTATGAACTGAATTTCAAAAATCCAAGAGACATGGTTTATATCAATAATTAAAATATGGTTCAATAAGATGAAAAATATTTTGGTGAATAGTAACTGTTGAATTTTATTTACCACGATGAAAAGTAAATAGGGTAATTAAGGGTAAAAATGATATTATAATTACCCTAAAACATGTCCTAATTTAATCGATAAGATTAATTAAACCAGAAACAACCATAAGAATATGATATGATCCTTTAGGTCTACTTGGATTATATTAGTACATTTTTTATTATTTAATTTAAGGAATAATTAATAGTGTTAAATTAAACTTTTCATAAATAAAAAAATTTTAATATAGGTTTATACATAAGATAAATTCGGCTATATGTATTCATTAGAAAGACAAAACGACTTCCTACATAATTATATTTTATTTATAATTTTTATACTTTAAATTATTATATTTATTTATGACACAATGATGATGCAATAATTACCTTATTAAAGAAAGTTAAAATAATTGATATTATAAATACCCAAATAAATGTAATTTGAGACTTTTGATTAATTAAAATAATTTTATAGTTTAATATTAATTTTTAGGGTGGATTAAATAAAATTTTTCTATTTAATCATGATGTTATGAATCTATCAAAAAACAAATACAAAATAGTTTCAAAATTGACAAAAAATAGTTTTTAAAACAAATACTATATTATTGGTTGTTATAATAATCCAAAAAATTTATAGTTCGTGAAAATGGATTAAATAATATTATATATGTAATTAATGAACCACTTGGGGTTCTCTTGGATGTTTAGAGTATGTTTATTAACCATATAGTGTAAGAATACAAGAAGACATGATAAAAGATAAATTATTTAATTGAGAGTTAAATTTAAAAGATAAGGATAAAATGTTAACCTAACCTTGTCGAAAACTTATTGGTTGAAAGGTTTTGGACCCATCCCCACCTTAGATTATAAATAAATAAATTTTAATCCATTATAAAGGGAAAATTATTTTAGTATAAAATACTATTTCAATAAATTCCTAAGGTGCCCCCAGCTCTCTTATAAAAGGGGCCTACCCCTTCTCTTATTTCCAATCATCCAAAGCCATTTGGCTCGACCAAACCCTGCCCAAATATCCTCCCAAAATCCCTATATTTATTATAGAGGAATTATTTTTATCATAATTCCAACCTAAGTATCCATTTTGATCAACTCAAAAGGAATCACCCGAAAAAGAGGTAATAATTTCACCACCCTCTTTTAAGTTCTTTTCTTCTCCCACATCCACATTCTTTGTTATTTCCATAAAAAATAATAACTCCAATACCTTATACATATTGTTATGTTATTATAAATATTTTACAACTGTATTCAATATTCTATACATCCTATAAATGACAAAGTCACCATACGTGTGTACATATGGCTTACCGTCTCCACCTCATGGTGTAGTTTCTTATTCAAACACTTCAATATTTGGATGGATATAATAATGAGTATAACTGATTTAATATAATAAATATAACATGTTAATAATTCTGTATATATGACATTCTATACAATTATATACTATTTCACCATCAGAATAATGATATTTTCGCTTGTGCGTACGTATGACTTACGGTCTCTACGACACGATGACATGTCATTTCCCCATCGTAACCATTAAAGAATAATATTCATTTGATGATTGAAAATAATGTTTCAGGACTTTATATAATTATGTATATTAATTAGATATATCCTATACAAAAAAATATATCCTACGTAACTAAGAATATAATGGAAAATGAATCAGTTTAAATCCTGAAACGATGATACTACAAAAATGTCAATAACAAAGAAATATTAGAAGATCATATATGATATAATATTAATGTATATGGTTCTTTAATAATTTAATAACAATAATTTAACCATTATACAAGTGTTAATACTATCCTCAACCAAGGATGAGTACAAGTTAAGGAGGTTTCATCTAACTTTTTATTCCTATAAGATCCATGCTATGATTGCCACTATTTCCTTTTGTGTGGTGTATATACTTCATATGATTGTATTATTTGTGTAATTTACATTAACTTATGGGTATTTAAATATTTATTTTATGATCCTTATTTAATGGGGTGTATGTTTCTTTTGTTACCATATCGATATGTGAATTTCAAATTTCAGTTTCCACTCATTGGGTTTCACTTATACTTCATTGATTATTTTACTCCATGATTATATGTGGATTCAGTATTTATTTCTTTATGTAGTAATTTCCACTACCCTTTGTGTGGATATACTTTTGATACACATAATAAATCTATTAATAAATTCTCAACTCATCGATATGAACTTGATAAGAGTAATTTTATCTCAATTTCTCTTCATTGAGTTAAACATCATAGTTAGTGGTGTTGTTTTTACAAGAATGCGTGTGAATGTAATCTGATTGATTTACACTTAATATACAATAATTTTGAGTGTATTTATATTTATCATACCTAATTATGTCATTGATTTATCCTTAACCTAAGTATATGGTCTTTATAAGGGATTTCATCTCAATTTACAATCCATTGAGTCTTATTTGTTGTTATGATCCAATTCACTTTTATATAGTTTATATACTATACATTGACATATTATACCATGAATCCCTTTATTATCATGATATTATACTTTTTTTATTACCTTAATTATTTTTATTCTAGTGTATCTAATTTGCTATGAAATCCAACTAATATATCATTTTAATTGTTTTAATGATTTATTCTTCTAAATATTCTTCATTACTGTCCACATTTTATTTTTTTCTTTTAAAAAGCTTCAAATTGGTATGTTAAACTTTGATCAAAAAATTTATTTTAAATTTCTTTTTGATAAATAGTTATACATTTAAATGTTTTCAAGAAAAATATGGATATTTATATCAGATAATTTTGATGATTATTTTCATCTCTGTCAATATCCTTCATTATTCACAATTGTGGTTTATTTATTATAATGAACTTTTATATATCGTATTGAATGAGTCATTTTTTATGGTGGATGTGCTATTTTTATATTATTCTTGGAATTTTGGTTAATGTATTTACATTTAGTATACTAGTTTTAATATGAATGTTTATGTTATGTTTCAAACCCTTCATGTGAGGAATGCATTGAACTTAGTTAGTGACAGGTGGAGAAAGCTATAGCTCTTTGATGAATCAATAGGTCTAAAGACACAAACTACAGTCTTGGAACATGGCCTTGAAAAAATTATTATTATTAGTCTTTGAACTAGTCATTGATTATTTGGTTATGATTCCTCGAATTAGGAATTCCACCATTATGAAATTGGATATTGATCTTTCATTTAATTATTAGACTAGTAAAATATCAATGTGAATAAGTAAATGGCATTATTTGATTTATCTTTTACATATTATGCTGATGTTTAAGTTTAAAAGTCTTTTGTTTTAGACTTATACATTACCTTAAATTTTTAGGCTTTCTTTTGAATTTTTTTTCTATATTTTTATCCTTACTGAGCACCTAAGCTCACCCCTTTCTATGTTTTATTTTTCCAGGATGTGAAGAAGTATTTTACAATTGATCTGTAGGGATAACCTAAGGGATATGAATGTAGCCATTGGAGACAATTTTGTTTTTGTTTTTCATTTTATAATATAATATAAAAATTATTAATGTATCAATTGCTTCCAAGGCTACTAAACTGATCAGTCTTTTGGGGCATGATTCCTTATATCATGACAATGTATAAAAATAATGCACTGGCTTTGGGTAACTGGGTTTGGGGCATTACAAGATCGAATTAAATAAAAATATAGTTGTAAAAAATGTATCATAACTTGTCTCGTTATTAATCTATGGTACTATTTATATCGTATATCTTTATAATATAAATAATGGTCCGTTATAGGGCCTTTTTCATTAAAGAAACTTAGATAAAATTCTTTCTTTTCAAAACATCCAAGTGTATCCTCACCCCCCAATAATAAAAGGTCTCCCCCTCTCCTCTCCACATCACACCTCAAAAAACAATTATTTAATAAAAGACCTATAATACTATAATTAATTATACAACATAATCTTATAATATTTTTTATTATAAAACCAACCTATTAAATATTTTATTGAAAACCTAAGGTTGTTTCTTGAGGAGTTAAAATTCTTGATAAAGGATTTTTTTATTAATTATACCACATAATTCAAATAATAATAAATAATTATGGAATAATAACCAAAATATATTACATATTAGGATATTTTTTATGTTAATTTAATGACCTACAACCTGATCCTTCTCACTCAAATGGGAAATGAAAATTTTGATCATGTGTATGATATAATACCCCTTTGGAAACTAATGTAATTCATTTTCCATAACCACATTTTTAGTGTGGAAATATTTATAGATTTAAAATACATATATTATATTTGTAAAATTATTATACTTATAATATTATTATATGAAATATAACTTATTACATTACATTCTATGAGTGATATGACAATGTCACTCCTGTTTAAGGTATACTACCTCCTCACAAAGTGATGTGATTAATTTTCTTAATGCACATTATATGAATTGTAGTAAGGATACAATTAATAAATATATGTGTAATTTATGAAAAAACATATTTATAGAAATAAAATATAAATTATAACTTCTTACCTTCTAATCCGTTGTAAAACACTAACACCACTCATGAATAGGTGTGGAATACCACCTCTATATAGTGATGTGAAATGTTTTACATTTTTTAAAAATGGATGGTAATAATGATGGATTCTATTGATATAAATCATATATATGAAATAATTATTATTCTATGAAGTTGATTTATTATTTACATTCTTTATTTCCTTCAATCGAGAAAATGCAAACAACATTCATGCATACATGAGGCCTACCATCTTCAAAAAAACGTGTTCATGTTTTTTAGTCTTTAAAATTAATGAATTAATTTAAATAAATATTTAATTAATATATATTAAATTTATATCATGTTCTATATCTGTATATGAGGTAACCATTCTCAATATAAAATGACCAAAAATATCAAATCTTAACATCCATAAAAAACGAAGATGATAATAGCCAAAACATGATTTTAACAAGGAATTGTTAATAAATTGGTCACAAAAGACTATAAGTAAATAATTTATTGTATAAAACACATTATTATGGATATTTAATAGATCTATAATAAGTATAAATTTATTATAAATATGTTAAGAACATGTATGAAGGAAATCGAGACATAAGGTATTGGATTTTTTGTCACCTTTTTATTTCTCGAGACATATATTATATTAACTACCTAGTTATTTTTTGTGGTGTATATAAATTACATTTTGATATTTTTTATCATTAATTAATTTATATTAATGGTATTTAATGCTTCATTTTATGTTACTTATTTCATGGTTATATGATTAAATAATTACAAACGAGGTAATGGTTTATCTCATTGTTTATCGAGGATGTACTTAATTAAGTTTCTGATGTTGAAATATTACAATGTACCTCTAAATAAACTCATGAATTTTATTCTAAAATGGTTATTAAATTAATTTTAAATTAATAGAACCCTTTTTAATTTCATAAATAATTAAAATTATGGAGAAAATGTTTTTAATAAATGATTACTTTATTTCTCTGTTCAGTCAAAAAACATTTTTCTTCAAATACCATATTTTTAATTATGTTTGTAAAAAATTATTTTTACATTCTATAAATGAATTATTAAATAAGTTTATACCCATTATTTGATTTTTAAAAAATGTATTAAATTTAAAATTATAATCATTTTCCAAAGATGATATGTTAGGCTGTATAGAAAATGTGAATCAATTGTTTGTTTTAACCTATAGAGCTTGAACAAATTCCTTGACATTATGACCACACAGAGATATAATGATTCTTTTATATTTTTAAAATTTTATTTTGAAATAATTGTATTGTCAAAAAAATTGATGAGTTTCTTTCAAAAGTGATTTCCAATTTGAGTAGAATACTTTCCTAAATAACGTTTTTAGTCATTTTAAAAGTATTCATATTCATCAATGAAATAAATTATAATTATGGAATAATTCTAAATTCTATATATATTTCGCACATATATGTACCTATTTAATTTTCTATTAAATTTTTGGGGAAATACATACATTATTTTCATTTATTAAACTTATTCATTATGATAATTCCATGAATTATTTTATGAAGCAAGATTATGCAACCCATTTTCTTTTCAAGGGTAATACTTATATTATTACTTTTGATTGACTTCCTTTATGTGGTACACTTATATCATTAACATATTATTATGGTTGAATTAATATATTCATAAAATTTAATGGATTAATCAATAATATCATGAGTCATCATGTATTATATTTGGCAGTAAACCTAATCAGCTGTAGGACTTTGTCCTAGATGTCATATTGTATAGGTAATTGTCTTTCACTCATGTCTATGTCATGACTTGTGTTGTTATAAAATTTCCTATATTACCATGATCTTTTGATAAGATTTTATTTATGTTACACTTCAATTTGATTACTCATGTGACTTCTCTTTTCTGATATCATGTTACATCTTTTACTCACACATTATATTTACTAATCATATTTATTCCCTTAATAGGATTTATAACACACCCCTTTATTCTATTTATTCACCAAACTATTCTATCTAGTTTTAGGAGGTCCAACACATTTAGTATAACCCTAACTAAAAGTAAAAATAATAATAAATACTTTGTATTTTCCTCCCATAATTTACTATAAACATAGTCTTCCACATATGATAGGCCTCAAGTTGTTTGGGTTGTAATTGATGGATGTTTATGTTAAAAAGCTTGTAATAATATGTGTACAATGTTTGGGTTGATATAATAACCTATAAATTTAAATTCAATGTATGAATAGGAATAAAAAATATTTTTAAATCATGTATAAATATTTTTGATGATGAAAATATATTGGTAGATAATGACCCAATTTTTAATAAACCCATTACATGGTTAAAAATATATTTTTCATTCAAAATGAATTTATTTATTTTTTGGGGAAATCTTAATAAGTAATTTCAAATAATTATTTAAATTTATCTACAAAAAATAAAAATCATTTTCCAAATAAACATTTTAATATTAAATTAGAATTTTTTTTGATATTTTTTAAATAATTATTTTTCTCTAAATATTGAGAAATACTGCTTTTTTATAAAACTGTCATTTATCTTCATGAAATTAAAATTTTAACATCTCATTATCCATTTAATTTTAATAAAAAGTAACATTAATTATTTTAGTAATATTTAATCTAATTAATTATTTCATAATCAGCTTCATACTATATTTTTCTATAATTTTATTTTTAGGCTTAAAAATATATATTTTTTAAACAATTTTTATATGCATAATTTTTTAATTTTTTTATTAATTAAAATAACTCATAATGAAGAATTTTTAAATACAATTTATAGATTATATATCAATAAATATTAATTTAAATTAATATAGTGATTATTACATGTCATTAAATTAATGTAAGATCTTCTTATGCATGAAAAATATGTTTCTTCAAAAACTATTTTTAGACACGTTTTATAAGGCTGTTTTTAAAGAAAATTCCAAAAATTATTTGATTTGAAATAGATAAAATGTATTGAATATTATGAATCATCATAATTAATATTTTTTATTATGGTTAAATTAATTTATGGTTATAAATATTATTAAAAAGAGTAAAAATATTTCATCATGGTAAATGGTTAAATCAGGATTACAATGGTTAAAACTATGTTTGAAGAAACATTTTTATAATATTAATTATAATTAGTTGATTTCATTTATAAAATTATATTCTTAGTCTCTATATTCAGTAATTTATGGGATACATGTCCATGAATGTTTCCTATATAATAATTTATGTAAGGAAAAATTGAAAAAAATTCCACTCTACTTCAATTAAACGCCTCTTATTTTTTCACATTGGTATAAAAATATGTGATGAATATATATAAATGGCTATTTTGAGTATAATGAAACTTTTTTTTTATTATTTATTATATATAATTTCTGTGGTTATATAGTATCATTCTATTCTTATACAACACTAACATAGTCCTTGTACTATGTTTGGAAAACTCAATGAAAATAATTTTACAAATAATAAAAAGTATATATTTAGGATAAGTTCATCTACCCAAATAAATTTTCAGATAAAAATATTGATTTTTTATTTTTAGTTTTATTATATTCTATATTCTATTTTATATTATTTTATTTTATGTCCAATTAAATAATTAATGTCAAAATGACATTAATGACATTATATTTAAAAGAATATTTTACAGAAATAATTAAAAATCCTAAAAATCATGAAAAATTTGAATTTAATTATAATATTTTATAAAAAAAATCGAATTAAATTTATGATCCAATATTTATCTTATATTCTAAATTATAACCCTTTGAGTTTAAAAAATATGTTAATGTAATTAATGTTAAAATGGGTTTATCGGGGGTTAAACCAATAAAAATGATATATTTTATAATAAAACATCTTAAAATCCTATTTTATAGCCATATTAAATAATTATCCTATCATAAATTATATTTCCTATCCATTTTGATGTATTTAAATTTAATATGGCCTTATTATAATTTCAGTAATTTAAAAATTCTAAAAGTGCCCATCACCTCACATATAAATGGAACATACTCTCCCCTTTTATAAAAACTTCAAGAACAAATTATTGTCCAAAAAAACTGTAATACCTTCACTAATTCCATTTATACATTATAGAGACATTGGTTTTATTATTAAACTATCATTATAAGGAATTTGGTTTTAACATAAAGATGTTTTCTACAGAAGATGTATCATTATTAACCAATTTTTTTTGTTTTATTTATACTTCCACCTCTTTTAAATCATATTAAATTGTGATAATATAATAATATTAGTATCTAAAATATATTTATATTTTTTATTTTAATTTAATACCTATATACATTCATTTTCTCATCGAATGGGAAACAAACTCGTCTTTAGTTTATACCAGGAACTATCGCCTAACGAACCAATGTAATTATTTTCATAACCAATTATAATTGTTATATTTAATGATGAATTATATATATATATATATATATTCATGATATATTTAAAATTATTAAAATATAATATATCATATAATTTCTTGAATTTATATTCATATAGTAATGATAACATCGTTCAGGTGTATCGTTGGATTACCACCTTCACAAAAAGATGTGATTTTTTTCATAAAAAAATAAATCATATATATAATTAAATATAATTAAATAAAAGTATATTTTTTATAAAATTTTTATTATTGAATGGTAAAATAATACTTATGATCTTTCCACCATGATCCATAAAAAATGTAATTGTTATTCAAGTGTACGTTTGGCTTACCATCTCTATAATTGTAACGAAATTAATTTTTAGTAACCATATATCATAGTTTGTTTAAAATTTATAATTGATATATAAAAGTTATAATTATTTAATTATTTTTTTGGAAGTTGATGGAATACTTATCTATTTTTACATAATTGAACTACTGAAGACATTGTGGTTACATGAACTGAATATCATCAAAATGGTTGACATTAACATAACTAATTAAGTAATTAAAGGTAAAATGGTATTGAATAAAATAATATGAATAATAAAAATGAAAACTATTATTAAGAATTTAAAAAATAAACATATGCTTATTATTTGGGATAATAAAGAACGTATGTGAGGAGTTTGACCTGCTGTAAAGTATTTTATCACAATTTTTTATCATTAAGGCATATATTACTTTCATAAAACAATTTATTTTATGTGGTGTATATACTACCCTTTTAAATAATATATAATAAATTATTTATAAATCATGGTATTTTATAATACAATTTATTTTATTTTTACCAAGGGGATTTGAATTAATAGTTACCATGTTGTAAGTGTTTAATAACTCAATTTCTTTTCATGAGGTTGTATTACTTATTCATTGTCTTTGATATTATATGATTATGGGTGTGATGAATCATTATTATTTTTTGTTTTATTTAAAAAAAATAGTTGATTTACATTTGATACACATAATCAATTCATTGATTAATTCTCACTTCAATAGTGTGATATTTGTATGAGATTACATCTTAATTCTCACCCCATTAAGGCAGATTAGGCATTACCCTCCAATTTTTTATGAGGAGTATAAACTTCCCAATAGATATATTATTTCATGAATCTACCTTCATTAACGGTGTTTACTATTTAATTTTATTTAATTTATTTCATGAGGGTAAGGTGTAAAAAGATACCGAAGTTGTAAGAGTTTATTTCACAATGCCTTCATTATTCGGGATTTTTCATTATTAAATATCCCTTAGGATTTTTTTTATTTTTATATGTTAAAAAAATATATTATCTTCTCTAATTGTAATTTCAAAAAATTATATGTTTTCATTTAATTTTTCACATTTTAAAACCGATGATACCAAAATCATTTTTTAAGGAAAATCAACTTGTTTTCCTACTCAGTAAAGGATATTTTTCATTTATTTAAATATTATAATTAATAATTTTTAAGGAGTATATTAAATATTCAAAATTTATTTATTAAATAATTTGTTCCAATGTTTTTGTTTTTAAAAAATGATTTAAACGTAATATTCTAGTCATTTTTCAAACATGGTAGTTTATGATGTTTTGCAGAAACATATTAATTGACTAATTTTAAACATACTCTCAATGAACAAAATTTTCCCACCATAATGGCCGATCATTACATTGAAGATAAATTTAAATGATTTCATGTTTTTTAATAAAAATTTTTGTCTCTAATTTTATGGAAATTTTGCGTTTTTAAAAATTATTTTTAAAGTGATTAGAGTATTTTACTTAATAAAATTTCATTGATATTTTCATGGTATTTCTATTCATAAATTGTAAATAAATTTATTTTAATTAAAATACATTATTTATATGATTTTATGATAACATGTTTATTATTTTTAAAAAAATTTTATGATCAGTTTGACTAGGAAATGTATCAAAATTCACATTATTCATTAATTTTTTAGTTAATATCTTTCCTGAAACATGAAATTTCTTATCATCATTGGAAATTAAATTTATATTAAATATTCATATTATTAATCATGTAAATTATTATGTATAAAAATTATAACATTTCTACATGTGGTGTTTAATAATAATGGTTTTTTGATTAACTAGAGAAATATTGATATTTCGTATTATTTACGTAATATAGTTATTTGTTGACAATACTTAATGTTAATAAATTAAATTGATAATTAAATACATGAGGAATTCAATGTACATGAATTTATGTGTGGGTATAAATTTTAGATGTCCCATGATTCATTGACATATCTCATGATAATAATTAGTAAGAAAACATTTAATGGGTTTTTGGTGTATACCAACCCATCGAATAAACTTTCATAACACAAATTTTTTAAAGTATATGATTAATTATATCTAAAATAATGGAATAATAAATTATTCATTTTATATCATTGAAAACAAAGTTATTATTATCCATGAAATTATTTTACTTGTATTATCCATTGTTGAAATTTATGCACATGTTATTGTATAAATGTTACAAGATTTTAGTTATTTTCTTTTCCCGATTGATTAATCTTTATTTACTCATGATAGAATCCAATATATGTAACCCTTAAAAAGAATTTGAGATCACCCATTAAATTTTCCTTTTACTAGAATATTATGAAGGAATATTTTAATGATTTCAAAAAATTATAATATTTACTTTCACTAAGTTGTAATTTGTTTTTTCAAATGTAATAAAAGACTCAAGTATGCATCTAGTTTACCAACTCTACTAAATTTTTTAATACTTTAAGATGAAATAACTTGTATTTAATGAAAATGTAATAAAATATCCATTGTTATAGGGATACGTGTTTTAGGATATCATCAAATGGTGTTATTTTATTTTTATTTTTGGGACATAATTTATGGTTTTAAAATAAAGAGATGGGGGAAGATGATTACCTTATACTAGAGAAGTCTAATTTGGATTTCATGTTAATAATTGAATGAATGGTATTTGGGAATAAAATAAGGTATATGATGTGTTAAATGAACCTATTAAAGAATTATTTTGGGGATTGGATGAGATAAAAAACTCACAAAGGGCATAGAGGAGAGAGGATATGGTATCCTTTTATATGAGAGTAAAATAAATGACATGAAATTTTATACATTATTAAGTAATGTATGTATCATAATCATTAAAAGTGATACCAATTCATCCAAAAATATATTTTAATACATGATAGGTATGGAATAAACTCATCCAATCACATATTAGAATGCATCATATGTATTTTAAGTCTTAACTTATAGTAAAACCACCCTTTTAATCATGATAATTTAAAATTTTACCATGATAACTTTATTACATGACTTGAAAATATTGGGGAAATTTGGAAAATTGTAGACCTGATAATAATAAATTCTAAAATAATGTTTTTTGATTTAATTCATATAGGTTTTACATAATAATTTTAATATAAAATCAAGAAACACATAGAAAATAGTTTTTAAGAAAATGAATGACTTAAGATGAAAATATATTTTATCTTTGATGTAAATTAATAAATTATATCTAAATTATTGTTTCACTAAAAATTAATAAAATTAATTTTTTTACATATTTGGATCAATAAAGAATGGAATTAGATATTCAAATCATGCCTTTAAATACAAAGACTCTAAAATAGTTTTTAATTGATGAAAATATATCTTATCATTCAGAAAAGTCAAGATTAGGTTCAAAAATTCAAATTATTAATTTAAAATTAATCGTTTAACTCTGAATGAATACATTTTTTAAAAAACTATCACAAAATAACATAAAGGCAAGTGATAGATATATTTTAAAGATATACCCATTGTTTTAACTCAGTTTTAACTTATTTACTCTTACCAAGGTTAAAAATACACACAATGGTGAATATAAGTAAGGATAAAAAAATTAAACTTATTAGATAATAATATTTAACATATTTCAAATGTGTAATATATTTATGAAATTAAATTCAAATAATTGGAAGAATTAATATTAAATAATCATGTAAAAGGTGATGAAAAATCGTTCTTTTATGAAAAGAAATCTCCATGCAATTGATGATATTACATTAAAATTATGGATAGTAAACATCATTATGGAGATTTAAATTCATATAATTTGATATATAATCTATATACTTAATTTAAATCATTCAATATTAAATGTTACTTTAATATTTTTTATATGGAAACACATTATGCTTTTAAAACTAGTTTTGTCAAAAAATATCCTTTAACAAAAAATTATCTCTTCTTTATTTCTATAAAATTATTAATAAATAAAAGGTTAATTATGTATATTATAAAAAATTGTTATAATTAATTCTATGAATTGTTTGATATTACATTTTTAATTATTCATAAAAGACTATTTCAATGGGGAAATATAAACAAAATTATTCTATGCTTATTTCAAACTACTAAGTTCAAAATAATACTCATTTTATGAAATTATATTTTTGTTTGAAATGTAATACTATAATTTTTATTTTATTATGGTTTTTAAAAATATAATTTTCACTTACTGTAATCGAATGTTGGGTGTAACATATGGGGTTTGACCTGATATTTTATATGATTTTGTGTATAAGGCTAGGTGATTTCCAATAACATTATTGGTGAGGAGGGATTGGTTGTCTGTGTATATGATACCAGTTTTTTATATTGAGTTTCAATGAGTGAGTCTAGTTTTAATAAATTCATGACCCATGAGTTCCCAATTTTATATATAATTTCGATTGATAAAAGGAGGCATCAAATGGGGGTGTTTAGTGTCTCTGTTGTGAAACATTGAAGTTATGAGACACTTTATAGTTGTGTATGCCATTGGCACTAGAACGTAGATGAAAAGGTAGGGGACTACATAATGTTTTGTTTTTCAAGAATCTCCATGTTTAGGAAGTAGTTACTTGACTCTAAAAAACTATTATTTATCAAAAAATATTATATAATGCCATCTATAAGATAATATGAGGTAATGTAGGTCATATGTGAGTTATTTCATGCAAGTATATCACCTATGAGATCCATAAAAGTATTAATTTATGTGAAATTTTAAAAAAAATTATTTGTACATGACTAGATAATTCATATTCAACTTATATAACTTTGTCCGCAAATATGGGTGTAGGGGTTATACTCTATTTATAGGTATTTCATTTCATATAATTTATTTTATTGTGAAAATATTTTTTGAAAAATTAAAATTTAAAAGCTCATGTAAATTTGTAGAATAGTTACTTAATCAACCACATGGTCATGCATGTAATTGTTTTTGAAGAAAAATATTTTTCTATCATTATTTATGTTAGGTATCTATTGAACTTGTATTTTTATATTTCCTTTCTCGCATAAGAAGTTGTGGGACATTTTGAGAGTGGCACAAACTCATTTAATGTTTCACGTAAACTTCCCCTTAGCATAAAAATAGCCAATGATACTGTTTACTCTCTCCAATTATGAATCTTGAAGACAATGATGAATTTTTAAATTCCAACTTATAGGGGTAGGTTTTAGAAATCCCTTTGGTTGTTTTCTCTCAACATTTAATTATTTTCACACAATGAATCCCACTACATAGTCTGCAATTTTCCACATTATTTTTTCCAAAAAAATGTGTTGTTTAAGACTTCTATATATCATTGTATCAAAAAGACATATAAAGATGTTAAATATATGATATTCACCCATAAGATCCATATTTTTATCAGGTATTAATAGTTTATATAGTCTCATAAAAAACTCTATATCCCTATCTTTATAAATGAAGTCTATAATTTTTTTTTCTTTCATGGAATTATTCATATTTTTAAACCATTTTTTTCTTTCTAATACCTTTTTATCTCCTCTATTATGAATTATTGAGAAATTAATAAGAGTATGAAAAATTACCCATTTACATTAGTAATTTTGATATCTAATCATACTAAATCCATTATTAGAGGATATTTTTTTCCAACCATATCACCGATGGAACTCCATAATCTTTCATGATCAATGAATCGGCCACATAGTTCTCATTCCAATGGTGGTTGTGTGTTACAGAATCAAAATCGAAGAGTAGTTCAGTACATCTCATTTTTCTCATATTTCGCTATCTTTAAGTGAATATAAAATAAAAACATTCATGTTATTTATATATATCACATATTACACAATAAAGAAATGTATTGACATTTTCAATGTGAAGATTGCAATATACATCTCATGTTCATGATTTGAATATTTTTTTCCATGGGTCATTAAATTCCCCGATGTGTGAGCGAAAAATATAAAAACTTTTGTAATAGAAAGACCAATCGTTTTATTGAGTAAGGAAAATATATAAAAATATATCTATGTGGTGAAGTAAATATTACTAAATTGATGAATATATTATTCAGTTCATAAAATATTTATCCACACTCCATAATCCATGGAATTATACCCCTTTTTGTGTCAACTTGTTTAACAAATTATATTATTTGAAAAAATATTTTCATAAAATAACTAATAGAAAATAGCTAAGAAATGGAAACTATATATCTTAGATATATTCATAAGTTTTCCCCAATAGTTGGTAACTTTCGTCCTTTTGTTGTCAACTGATATTCAATCTTCAGAGCTAATAAGTCATAAAATGTGATCTATATAAAAAAAATCGGAAAGTACTAAAATTCCCATATATCTCTATATTTAAAGTTTCATGTATGATTCATAAATGGTATTCATGATATTTATATATTTTATAGTATGTAATGATATAATAAATAAAAAAATCATATATTATCCACGATAAACACTAAATACTCTATTTGTTAGATCCATAAACATAAATTGTTCACTTATTAAAAAAATTCACTATTGTGAACTTATATTTCTTATATAGGATGTGAAGATATATCTTCAGTATATCATCTTTATATAATTTCACTTAATGATTAAAGGACTATAATAAATCTTTGTGACGTATTTCTCTCCTTGAAGTTGATCAAATGGATAATCAATTTGAGATAATGAATTTTTTCTATAATGTAATGGAATTAATTTATTTTTAATTCATGGAATATCCCCTAGAACCATCCTTATTTTTTCAAAATTAGTAATGGCGCTACCCAAGGTGAATCACTAAGGTGTATGAATCCATTATCTAACAAAATTTATATTTGTTTCCTAAAGTCCTCAAATTCCATATGATCTATTCTATAAGGAGTCTTAGATATTTGTTTTTCCTCAAGGATATGGTTGATAGAGAACTCAAATTCATAGTCATGTAGAAATATATATAGATATATATTATTTACGTTAATATAACCCCTAAAAATAAATTTGGCCTCTTTTCTAATGATATACTTTTCATTTTTTGATTATACATCCCAATTAAATTCATTATGATTACCATTTAGAGTATGTTCCAAACATGTCTAGGAAATTATATCTCTCCCCTAAAAAAATTATACTATAGCCTCATAGATTTTAATCTTCTTACTATGACAATAAATTCCGGCATTATACTTTGAGATCCATTTCATCCAAAAGATTAATCAAAAGCTAACCATTGGTATAATAACTATGTTTAAAATACAAAACCTCCTTAATTTTTAATAGCCTCAAACCAATAAAATTTCAATAATATAATTTTTCCACTATGATTTTTAACCTATAATTTTAACCCTAATACATGATGGGGGATTCAATGTTCATAAAAATCTATTGAATTAATACGAGGTTTAACATGATTTTTATTCCATCTATTAAGAACCATAAACAGTCAATGGAATGTATTTACATATTCGTTGAATAATATCATGAATTTTAAATTATATTTTATAATTCTAATACACATATTGTAAATTCATTTAATGTCATTTATTTATGTTTCTAGAATTTCCATAGGGGTTATCATATGATTATGATATCTAAATATTTTCATCAAAATATAGTTACTATAATTTCTATTATTCATGCTTTGATACAAACTAAAACACCCCAAATCTAGTAACCAAAAATAGGTTGTTGTTTTATTACAATGGTATAGAGTATATAGATCACATGATAATGTATCCCATTGTTTTTTGTGTGTCGGGAAATACATATATAAATTAAAATTATACTATATAGAAAAACTAGGATATTATATTTTAATATATAAAAACATTAATATTTCCCCTTCCATTTCAGTCAGTCACACTAAGTAATTTTTAGTGTATCCTAGGGAAATGGGGAACAACATAAAGTGGGGATCATTTATTCACATTAGAGATTTCATACACTAAGAATTTAATAAGTAACATGATAAGAATAATTCTATAGAATAATTATAAAAAAATGAATATTTTAGAATGATATATCTTTGGGTAACATAATAATAAATAAACACATGTATATACATAGTTATTTCACAGTTATATAATGCAAAAGGAATCTAAATCATGCATAAATGGATAAATAATGAACCTATTACCCATGATAGTTTACCTCATGTGACCTACTAATGTATAGAGGTTGTAATTCCTCACACATGCACTCATATATCTGGGGATTATAAACATTTAACTTAATTATTTTATTTGATAGAGACTATATATTCCAAGACATAAATATCCCGTAATTATAATACATAAAAAAATGTTCATTACATATATTCCCAATACCTTTTATTTTTAAATCATTATATAATGAGGATAAATCATAAAATAATAAATCCAATGTGTTTCTCATCTATTGGGATTATTTTTGTTCCTACTAAATAAGAAAATACGTAATCAAGAAAAATTCGTCAACATCTCCCATAAATCTCTAAACAAAATATTTTTTAGAAATATCATGTTTAATAATCATCATTATAACCTAAGGAAATGGTTACATTAGTATGGGAGAGATAAAATTTTTAATAAGGTAAAACCTATAGATGTAGCAATCAAGTCATGAAAAATGTCCTAAATATTTTCTTATAAAAATTTAATCATTACAATTCCATAATCAAAAAAAACTAAGATAACCATATATAAATGGATATGAATGAAAATAAATTGATCACATTGGAAATAGTAATTGGAATCAATGTGATAAAATTCATAATTTGGTAGAAATTAGTCTTACCTTCAAGGCCTCAACCAAGACATAATTATTTCTATCAAGGTCATATCTAAGAAATTATTATTTATTCTCAACATTATTCGGACATATTTCTTAAATGTGATGTCTTATTCTAAATACCAATACATGTTTGTTTCATGAGACCTACTGATGCATTGAAGATCTATATAATACCTACACCAAAAATCACATGTTTACGTCTAATGCATTCATCATATGAGATATAGACTAATAAATAATGAATAAATTTTTTAAAAATTTGATCATATTGTGATATCAAATATATTGGATTCTAATACATAATCCCCCTCCTTTAGCAGTCAATAATAAATCATTTGGAGATAAAAAATAGTCATAAATTAAAAACATTACCTAGTAGATTAGTGAAACCACATTATCACAATTAATCTTAGAAAAGAAATTTGATGGTGGAGAAAAGGAATATTCCAAGTGAAACAAAATAAATATCAAAGGATATTGAGATAGATAAAAATATGCTCAAAAAAGAGTGATTCAAATGGTGTCCCACAAGAGGGGATTAAAAATCACATTGTTTAATGCCACATGATAAATCATGATAATTTAAAATATAACTATTTTTTGAGGATAAATATTTCCATATTAATCTAATTATAATAAGTCAATTTTAATGTGAAAATGAGAATATAGGTGAAAACATTGATGAAATTTTAGAAAGCATTTTAAACATTATTGTATAATAAAAACTAACATTTCCCTTTTAAATGAATCTTTTGAAAAGGAAAAACAAATAATTGTGACAGTTTTAACATTTAAAATTAATCTATAATAATTTATCATTGAAAATGAAATTTATTTTCTCTAGGAAATATCATGAACAATATAAAACAAATGATTATGAATATAATAATTTTAATACTTTGAAATTACCTTGGTTTAAAATGAAAATGTAAAAAGTATAATAGAATATTTTTTTTATTAAATTTTTATTTTTCTAAATATTATTTTTAAATAACATACAATAAATTATTAGGGTTAGTGAACCCAGGAATAGAAGAATAATGTTCAAGATAAAAGAAAATTAACTCAAAGAAAGTTGATCTAATCTATCAATATCCATTATGGGAATAACACACCATAATATAAGAATGGTTTGATAAGGATTTATGTGGTAGGATAAAATGATATTATAACAAATAATACAGTCAATGTTGTAATCTATAAAAATTATATGAAATGATTTCAAGATAATTGTTATAACTCAATTAATGAATGCTGACTTACCAAAAATCCTTACTACATGGGTAAAAATATGATCAATAAATTTTTTAGTAATACAATATGATTTCAATTTATATATCCATGGATATATAAAACATTTATGATAAAATTTAATATATGGGACGTGAATATTCTATACAAGGAAAAAATAGTGGACAAAAGGTATTATGTCCCAAATAATCACAATTGATTCTAAGTAAACCCCTACGATATTACAAAAATTCATATAATAAATCCTTGAATGAAATGATTTGAAATGAAACATTCAATAACATGAATAATTAGAGTATCATGATACAAAATATTTTGGTGGTATTACATACACTATTCCAAATAAAACATGGTTTATAATAAGATATATGTCCCAACGAATGAAATTTAAGATAAAAACCCCATATATTTTTTTAGTATATTCCATGAATACAATGTAATTTAGTTTATGAACGTAAGATTTATATTAATCACATTATTCAAAAGCTTAAACATATCTATTTTAATTTATAATCTCTATATAATGTCATTTAATTTTGAAATTTTATTTATTTTTTTCCTATTTTCCCACATCAATTGTTTATTGATTGGATTATTTGTACTAGTTTTATAATAGTGGTGTCTTTATTCATTCTTAATAAAATGTAAATCATGTAAAGGTTATATGAATTATTTTTATGGATTATTTATAATATTTTAATATGTTTTGAAAATGATTCCATTAGTATTTTAGTCATTATCATTGAAGATGAAATAAATAACAAGCCTATTTCAGTGATCCATGATGATTAAAGTGTGATTTCTTAATTAATAAGTAAAATAAGGACATAACATACCTATGAAAATAATAATAATTTTTTAAACATTGATATAATATTATAACAATAATTACATTACCATATCCATTGATAATGCAGATTAAATATATTGTACAAGTATGTGGTTAAACTGAAAAAACAATGACTATACATTGATTTATTAAATGATTATGAGGAGGTTTTATTGTCAAATCATTATACAAGAAGAAAAATGATATTATTTTGTTTTTATTAGTATTATATATGACAATTTGAATGAATTTTATAAATAATTATTAGATATAATAATATTAAATAATATAGACAGAAGGATTTCCTCTTATTGTTCTTATTTAGGACGATTATTTTTATAAAAATTGTTTATTATTTATATAATTAATAATTTATTCAATTTTACTAAATAAAAATTTAATAATAACATAAAAATCATATTTATCCTTTAAATCCATTATTAATTCCAACCTTGAAATTTTTTAGTTTAAATAAAACTAAAATACACCACTCTATAGTGGTGGTAGTGTTCACATACATATGGATAATGATATAATTTTATTTAATATATAAGAAAAGAGTATAATGTTTTATTAAATCAAAATACAAAACATGTTATATATAATACAATTAGTTATTAATTTTACCGTTTATTTGATGGGAGAAAATGAAACTTGATGCTCTGTGGAGGTGTTAATTTGCACACACTCACTAATGTTAATTTTGTTTTCCACAAGGGAAAAGGTGAAATATGTTTAATTATTATTAACACAACATAATAAAATTAATTATATCACAAAATATTTTTTAACATAATGCTATGATAAAATTAGAATTGTAATGGAATAATACAAATAAATGAAGTTTAGTATAAATGGATAACTCATGTTGAGTACTTTGATATTTCTATAAAATATCCCTTAGAATTAGAGGGAATGTGACTAAATTGTGTAAAAAATAAGTAATTGATATACGAAAGGATTAAAGGGGAAGAAAAAAAGGATTTTTTTAAGGGAAAACCGAATTTTATGACTGATATTGAAGTTGTGGTGAGAGGTCCCTTTTTTAAGTGAAATGGGGTGTCATGTTTATAAATACCCATAATGTTTTAATAATGGGTAGTAACAATCAATGGAAATGAATGAAGAATATATAAATAATGGAGTATATAATATATAATATTGATGAATCCTTATATATTAAATTTAACACATGTTTTAAAAATGTTTTCAACTCTTTAATATAAGATATTTTATTATAGAAATTTTTACTTTTACTACGATAACTACTTTTTTACCTTATTAAAAAACTTTAATGCCTAAAAATAAAATGAAAATTATTATACAATTTTATAATATTGATTCAAAATGTGTAATAAATTCTATAATATTAAATTTATGAAGGTGATAGACATAAATGTTAAAAAATTAAATGTGTAATGCATAAAAATAATTTTAGTAGAAAATGTGACTTATATTTTAAAATATAAAATATATGTTTATAAATTAAATATGTAATTTTAAAATTTGTGTTGTTATATACAAAACATAGTTTTTTTCAGTATATTGGTCTTGTGATTTTTATTTTATGTTTATATCCTTGAGATTCCATAAAAAATTTATTTTAACAAAAATAGAATTTTCAATATTCTCCAAAAATTAAATATTTTTAGAGAAATAATAAAAGTGAATATTAAAATAATATTTAAAGTATTAATAAAATAATGATGTTTTTCTTCAAATTAAGAATTCAAGATTTTAGAACAAAACTTCTAAATGAATAAATAATAATATAAAGAAATTCATATGAAAATAAACATTTAAAAATATCAAATGTTCCTATTAATATTTTATTTTAATTAACTATAAAATTAGTAAAAATATATTCTTAATATCAAAAATATATTTTTCTCAATAGTATATTTAATAAAAAAAATTAATCGCATAAAATATAATTATTTATTTATTAGAAGTGTGTCATATTTACTATCTAGTTACATTAATTGAATGTTATCAATGACATAGAATTAATAAGGAAATTTATATTTATTTGTTCATATATTTAACAATTTAGTTACATCTACTTTTACCCATCAATCCAATGGATACATATTAATGATTATATAATGTCCTTCGGTTCATTGGGGTTTGGTGTTGTGTGTTAATAAATATATTGTACACATTATGTTTCAAAGGAAAATTCATAATATATATAATGAGGGTGTTACGAGGGAGTATCATTATTCTAGGAACCACTAATAACGTAATATATCAAATGCATCAATCATAATAAGAGTTTGTGTGTTCATAATTTTCATCCAAATCATAAAATATTATCCCTCACCAATGTCAACCTAGGTGTGCAGTTAAGCTCTTTTATTGTGCACTAATTAATGATTGAGTTAATACTCAAAAATACTTTTTAGGATTGTTACCATTGGGTGTATCTATTATTTTTCGTACATCATTTTTCTAATCCATAAAGGGAAGTAATTTTCAGAAGATCCCACAATTATTACATTACCCAAATTTTAATTTGGGGATGTTGGAATTATAAAAAAAATATAAAGGTAGTATAATGACAGGAAACAATTGTTATTTTATTGATAATATAATAAATAATTTATAATTAAGGAGTATAATGACATTTATCATTGAAAGGTAATGAAATTTGAAATATTAAAGAAATATTGGAAAAGAATAGTAAATAACCCTTACTTTTTCATAATATCATATTTGGGGAAGGATATAATGATAGGAAATAAATAATCTCTCTATAAAAATATATCAATGGAGATACCATTTAATTAAAATAAATGATATATATTGAATAGAATATTAAATAAATTATCAAAAAGATTTAAACTGAAAAGGAAATAAGAGGATTTGAAATCAATTACTTGGGAATAATAACTGATTTTACAAAGGATGTAATAAGAGGTAATAAGTAATATATCATCATAAATATATCAAATGGATAATACTTCCATGTAATTACTCTCACATTTATTGTATCATACTCTGGTACTCTACTTTTATTTCAGTCTTACCATGGTCCTTTGGATTTTCCTAGGAGTTTATGGAAAAATGGAGGTTTTCATTTTTGGCAGTAGGTAGCGCATTGTTGGTGAATGGTTAGAAGAAACAATATTTTATTCTAGAGGATACTATTAACCCTGTACAATGGCACTGTCTAGATCACACAGCCTACTACATGGGCATGTGGGATAACCATGCACCCTTACCAATGGGTCTATTTGAGGAGCACGGTCGACTGTACATTCATACAACCTCTCTAGAAAATGGTTCCATCACTTTTCCTATTTGATAGAGGTGCTATGGGGATGGATCACAGTTTGGAAAAACATATAGCCAAATAATGTGGCATACGCAGACTTTAAAAATATTTAATTTTATATTCTAAACTTCCCCAAATTTAACCCCAAAACCACCAAACTCACCCCATTCAGGATTCCCATCTCTAGACACACCTCCCCTCCCTCTTGGCTCCCTAGGATTTTGATTTCATAGTGTTTTTGTAAGGATTCTTCAGGAAATCATTCTGTAATCCTCTCTCTTTTTTCTTTCAACTCCTTTGTCTCCTTCTCCTTCTATCTTGGTTTTTTCTTTCTCCATAGGAATAACTTCCTTATGGATTTTCCAACATTTATTATTTGAGTTAAATCATTATGTTCTTGTTGTGATAATTCCTTTATAGGTTCTCCCTGTGGTGCGTTCGACATTTCTCTTTTTTTTGAAGTTTCCAAGTGAAAGGTAGGTGGTTCCATGATTTGACATTGATAGTTGATTTTGGTATGATTTATATGCTTTTAAAAATGTTCAATAATTTTTTTCGTCATGAGAATCATATTTCTATATGTATTTGTTGTGCGTAATTATTGATTAGTGATTTTCCATATGAAAATGGTTATTTACCATGTTTGTTTGAATTATTGGGTGTCTATATGTGGAAGAAGTGATTCATGTGATGTATGCTATAAGAATTTTGCATAATGAAAATCCTAGGTCACTTGGTATGGAAGAATAGGATTAGTATGAATGGTGGTCCATGAGGGTTGAGGCTCGGTTCCCCTTATAGGGTTGATTCTACAACCTTAACTAAAATTATAATGATGATTGGAGAAAACCATAACGTATGATGTGATTACCCTCTAGTGGATCATGCATGAGAATGATGTGGGTTTTTGTTTTTATGTTTTTATCACCAAGGTATGATGATCCTATGACCCCTCTAGACCTATTGTCTTAGATATTACCCATGGGGATCCTGTGATTCTAAACATATCGTTCAACTATTGTTGTGTTTAATTTTATGTTTTATCTAAAATCATATTTCACATAAAAAATAGTTTGTTAATTTCCATAAAAACTAGCATTTTGATATGTCTTATAATGTTATAACATAGAATCCACTATTATGGTATCTTACAGTTCGATGGATCACACCCTACAAACAACCTCACGTGTATATAGACCCTGCAATGTTTGACTCAGGTAAAGTAAATATGTTATGTGGTTGTGATAGTGGATCTAGTTTCTAGTGTTCCTCATCATACAAGTGTTTATAGAGGTGGATTGAGGGTGATGGACCTCTTATTTTATGTAGGATTATATGTTTAGTGGTTTCCCCTTGTCATTTTGTTTATTTTAAAAGTAATTTTTTTAACTTGTGATATTAGTTTTTATTTTGGTTAAATTCCTGTCTAATGATTTGATGTATGATTCTTGTCATTTGTTTATGTAAAATCACTCCAAATTTTGATGTTGATTCCATAGAAATAGTTTTAGCTAATGGGTATTGGGAATGCCCATCCAACCTTTCCATATCCTAGGTCGGGTGTTATGTTGAGTGGCAGCCCATCATGGATCAGGGAAAAAATGTATCAAATGAGGTTTTAGAAATCTTTGGATTATGTTATTTATGAGAGTCTGGATAGACTGGATCTAGCACTCTTGGGATATGAGTTTATGGTTGTGAGTGGGTTTCTTGGCCAATACACCTCATGATATGCTTTGGGTCACCGTGGGTTATTTTTTATTTGTTTTGAATCCTCATTCAGGGGTGATGTACAGGCTATAGACTTTCATAGAAACTGAGTGGGGGATGAGTGGTTTGAATTGATATTGTGTTCATTATGGTTTTGGTTTTGATTTAAAATTGTTTTTAAAATTATTTCATGCTTTTTTTGGATACTATGTTTATGGTTTCCTTGTTCTGTTGATGGTTGCAACATCATGCCAACCAATAGACTTCATGTGAAACTACGAGAAAAGTCTGGAGAGTGGTATCTATCAATTTTTTATCATAAACATGTGGAATTATTGGTTTAGGCTATCTATGCATTCGATCAAGGAGCTATCCCTAGCTCTGCTCATATTAGGAAATTTGAACAAGGTCTGGGAAAGGAGAAGGCTCATGAGCTCCTTAAGAACATACCTCATTCTGTCCTGGGTAGCACAGATCCCCAAGAGTTAGATGATTGGAATGTGAAAATAAAAAGGATGTTTTGGGTTCTTGATATTCCTAGGGCAGCTAATTTTAACCGTGATTTCATATTGATGGATTTTCCTAGTGTGAGATGGTGGGACTCAATGGATCAGGTCGAGAAGCATGAGAAGATTGGTTTGAAAGATTTCAATGTTTTCTTCAATGAGTAGTATTGATCTATGACCATGGACTTATCAAACACCTTGGAATTTGTGGATCTATTATAGGGGAATCAGACCGTATTAGATAATAGCAACCAATTCCCCAAGCTAGTACGGTTCGCACCCGAGGTGGTTCCAATGAGTAGTTAAAGGATCAATTGTTTGAAATGGGGTTCTAGTCAGTCATTTAATTCCAAGAATTTTTTTATGTTGAATTCTTATTCCATGGTGGTTGATCAGGCCGTGATGGTGGATATTGATCAAAGTGGATAGTAGAGTTTTCCTAGGGAAGTTTCTGTAGTGGGTCAAGGTAGTAGTGGTTCATACTAAAAGAAGATTAAGTAGGATGAGTAAGATGAGAAGGGAGTTTTTAGCTCAGGACACCAATCATGAATGTCTTTGTATTTGGCTTCAGATGCTTGGTCTGTTTTGTACCATCAGAGTGGTAGTTTTAGGAATATGTTATAGGCATGTTTAGCCCCACGTGGACCTTGAAATTGGATTGGACTTATGTGTAACTTATAGAATTTTTTCAGAGTTACACTCCACTATCAAGGTTGTGTAGGGTTTGAAGCTTACAGGGGACAAAAACATTTTCATAACCATCGAGGAGAGGGGATTATTAGTTTGGGGGTTGTGATTGTAGGGTTTTTTCATCATCTAGTAACTATTATATTAATATATAGATGCATTTCAGTATTCATCGTCATACCCAAGAAAATATGTATCACATTCATGCTTTGGTTCAAGAATCGATGGAATTAAGAGTAAGTCGTGAAATGGTTCAGTGTACTAAATTTATATAATTTTCCATAAATTTTTTTATTTGATATGGGTTCTTAAAAATCCAAATTATTTTACATTCTATTAGATTTGTGGAAATATTTTAAAGATCTCATGACTTATGTGATTCAGTTGGTGATGCTACTTAGCAAGAAGAGAGAAAAGGGTTGTAGATATTCATCCCTTTCTATAAATTTGTTAGGGGTTGAGCTAGAATTAGATTTTCTAGTTCTGGATAAGGATATTTTTTATGTGATCATCAGTATGGATTGGATGGTGCATTTCATGAAAACAAAACAAATGTTATCATTGACGAGTGAGTTTTGTCTCACATGATATATGTACCAAGGTTTTTTAGGGTGAATGGGATCGTCGATCGGGGTGTCTTAGACCTCCACTTTTAGAGATGAAAAATATATTTTTTCATATTTCATTTCAAATATTGGGGTATTATGAAGGAGGTTATGAGGATGGATTACCTCCTACCTTGATGAGTTCCCATAGGTATTCCCAGATGGTTTCTTAGGGATTCTTTTAGAGAGGTATGTGGAGTTCACTATCGATTTTTCATTAGGAACATAACCAATATCTTTTCCCTCATATCATATTGTCCCCACCGAGTAAAGGGAATTAATGATATAGTTGGATGATTTGGAATACAATGGGTTCATTTACATGATATTATCACCTTGGTCCACCCAATTTTTTTGAAAAGAAATTTTATGGATCTTTTCATTTGTCTATCGATTTTCGGAAGATAAATAAGGTGGAAATCAATAAAAAATACTCATTTACTTGTATTGATGAAGTTTCCCATCAACATAATGGATCCTAGTTGGTTTTCAATATTTAATTGAGTCCCAGGAACCATTAGGTCAGAATCAGAGAGGCAGATGTATCTATGATATCATTTCGAAGTATTTATGACCACTTTGAGTATTTGGTCATGCATTTCCGGTTTATAAATACTATAGCGGACTTCATGATCTTATGAATTTCATTTTCTATTAGTTCTTTTATTCGTTTATTATCATGTTTGTGGATGAAATATCTATTTACACTATGACTGGGGAAGAAAATTATTTCAAGATCATTGTGTCAATGCTATGCTCCATAAGTGTACCTTCTGGATCATGGAGATAATGCTTTTGGGATATATGATTTTGGAATGTGGGGATTTAGTGGACCCTGATAAGAACAATGAATTGATGTAATAGGAAAAACTGAGGAATGTATTTGAGATTAGGACCTTTTGGGTCTAGTAAGATATTACATGTGGTTTGTTAGAAATTTCCCATAGATTAATTCACACATGAATTCCCTTACCCAAAAGGGAGTACAGTTTTAATGGATCACAGAATGTAATGCATCTATTTAAGAGATTAAGTGATGGTTGACCAATACACTTTTCTTGATTTTGTCGGAATACCTAGAATTAGCTACAGGGATCAATGCCTTGAAGACATGGTGGCAATACCTCTTCAGGGAGAAGTCTGTAGTCTAACCAGATCATTACATATTGGGATACTGTTTAACCCATAAGGATTTGAATGTGATGCAGAGTTGTTGGGTTGAGTATATTAAGGGGTTCTATATTTATATCATCTATACACTAGGTAAAGGTAATGTGGTAACATATCATTTGAGCAGGAATATTCCATTATAATATTTGAAAGAGTCAGGTGGTGAATGTAATCCGAGAGGGGTATTTTCCTATATTGATCTAGAAACCAATGAAAATAATTGAGTCAAATTCTTGGAAAGTGTTAAAATTATTCCCACCATTCTAGTGTTGATTTAGGATGAGCAGCATGAAAATGATCTGTGCTAGTGGTCTTCTCAGGACCCATCCCCCATGGCCCGTGTTGTAACTACCCCTAGCCAACCTCCCATAATCTAAGGGCTAGCGACTAACATCGAGTAGGTATTTCCTAAATAAATGGGAGGAATTTGACTCAGTACCTATACACATTCACACAACTCCAGTCCAAAGATGCTGGATTGTGAAACACTAAGTAAATAAACACAAGGTACGTTAATAGAAACTAATGGTAAATGGGGTAGAATATAAGCCCAATAAAAAGGAATGTAAATGAAAATGTCATTAGAACATCTTCCTTGAAAACCCAACATGAAGTGTATGTATATAAATAGATATCTGAAGATGCAGAAGCACCCCTCATCTGTCGGGTTATGATCGTACCACGATTCACTTTGTAATTTTCTCCCTTACACCATTTTAATAAACTAAATTTTATTGTAAATTCCTAAAATAATAACAAAATTCATTCCATGTTTGAATCATTTAATTTTTTCTTACCGATATTAAAAATGGAAATTTTCCATGTTTTTATTCCATTGCAGGAGGAGGTTATTTAGAGGACACATGATGATGTCCAACAAAAATTGGACAAACAGTGTAAGATCCATGCACACTAGTGGACTCATCAGTGTACTTCACTTGAAACGTGCATTAACATGAGCTGAAATTTTTTGTAATGGTCCAAAATCAATTTTTATACATTTCATATGAAGGATCTGAAGACTCATTCGGCCATCGGATGGCCCAACCGACCTAATCTTTCCAGCACACCGAATCTGCACGAATTCAAAAGTGGTGTGTTGAGATCTATCCATATCTCGGGCTATAGGTGTGTAAATTGTGCTAAACATTCAGTGGAGACATTCAAGAGGTGGGGATACAATGTTTTTATTTTCTTCAAAGATAGATAAGGATGTTTGAAGGTCGTAACCCATGGGACAAGTGGTTTTATGAAAATTTTCTGCTCAAAACCACCTTCCCATTTTCCTATAAAATGGAACATTGGGATCCCAATTTTTAAGTTCGAACGTGGAGCCATGATCAGCCATTTTGGAGTACTGGATGAGTCTATTCATCATCCTAGAATTTTTGGAGTCCCCTATCCTCATAGGGTGTCAAGGATGAAGAAGAAGTTTCACACGAGCCTCCTCATCTTCTCGATGGAAAGCTAAATGGTGCGTGTTCATTTCGAGGGAGCTACGCAAACTTGGGATGGGGTTATAACACATGTTCTTATAATGGATTTTTATATTATTTGTGTTGAATATTTCACATATTTTTTATCTTGACATTCTTCCCCTGATTACTTTTCATATTATATAATTAAGTGGAACACTTTTTATTTTAACACCGATAGGGTTGAGATTTCAAGTGGGAATATTGGGTTCTTCTGTTTAGACAACACAATAATCCTATTTATCTCACACATACATAAGATTTAAGTATGACTTGGTAGACCTTTTATTCTTTGTTTGAAAACCAAATCTTGGAAACATGATTTTTGTGTCTAGGGGTGGTTCTTTAAGCATCATTTGAGGAGGCAAGAGGGGCGTCAAAACCTTGACAACATTCAACCAACGAATTAAACAAAACCATGTAAAATTTTCCAAAAAATGAGCTATCCAAGATGTGTAGTGAACGTGAAATGACCTTATTCTTTTATAATTATTAATACACCACCTTTATTTACCAACTATTTAACTCTTTAATTAAGTAATTTACATTATATTTGTTTTCAAAACCTTCCCCTCTTTTAGTAATTCTTAATAAAAATACATTCTCAAAACCTATCAATGCTCCTTGAATGATAACCTAGGGTCAGACCTAGACTATAAATTAACCTTTAAAATATAATAAATTTGACGTTTCATGATAGCATGTTCAAATTTTTAGGTCGTTCCATTGAGCGCTTTGGTTTTTGTGAGTGTTTTTGATACTTTTCTTTGTAAATTTTGTGATTGATGGTTTGTTTTATCTTAAACAATTACATTTATTTTGGTGTAATAATTTATTTCTTCTGTAGGTTCTGTGTATGACGTGTTCTAATCTGGGAGACTTAAAACCTTTCGAACCCGAACCATAGAGGTTCCTACGTCAGCGACCCTGAGATACACAAGAGGAACCTTTGAAGGAGGACGCACAAAACATCAACACTCATCTTGATCCTAATTCTTCTTTGGAATCCCACATTAAAAATAAAATTGATATGAATGACATGGAAGAAAAAAATTGAACACTAAAATAACTAACCTCGCCTGATGTTGATATCCAACCCACCTATATTCAATTATGGGGAGAGGCACCCAATTATGAACTAAAATATTGTTTTATTCATATATTACTAATATTCCATGGACTTCCTAGAGAGGATCCAAACAAGCATTTATAATAATTTCACACTATGTATTCTACATTAAAACATGCAAATGTGGATTAAGAACAATTAATGTTAAGGGAATTCCCTTTTTCATTAGAAGACAAAATAAGAGATTTGATATATTATGTTAATTCCCCAATAAGAGGCTGGATGAAAATGAAACGCCTTTTTCTTGAAAAATATTTCCTAACCTATGGAACTGCAACAATAAGGAATGAAATTTGAGTGATAATACAATCTCATGGTGAATCATTACATGAATATTGGGAACACTTTAAAAGGTTATGTTCAATTTTCCCACACCACCAAATAAGTGATCATCTTTTAATTAAATATTTTTATAAAGGGTTAATCAGTATTGATTGAAATATGATTGATGTTGCTGTAGGATGTGAGATAGTTGATGAGACCCCAATTGTTGCAATAACCTTGACTGAAAACATGGTGAAAAACACACAACTATTTGGTTCGATGTTTGATGTACCGATTCTAGGTTTCCGTGAGGTGTAACAAACTGAATTCGAGAAGACATTGGACACAACGTTCGAAGAGGTAAGTGCCCTTATTCGACAACTTGCTATTTCCCCAGGGAAATCCCAATCTCCTCCACCCATCCATTGTGGTATATGTTCTTATAACACCCACGAATCTGACCAATGTCCTCAATTGAGGGAAGCTCTTAAGAGTTGTGAGGAAATATTTCCAGGCTTCCCCTATAACCAACCCTTTAGGCGAGAACCTTACTATCCATCCAACCCTTGGTGGAAGGACAATCAAGAATATAGGAAAAGGGGTCATTCAATCTAACCTCAACAATAATGGAACCAACTAGGGAAGAGTAGTAATCCACCACCATTACCTAGCAATCGTCAACCACCCCAAAGGCCTTTCCATCAAACCCCTCCAAAACCCAAACCTAGTATAGAATATATGATAAAACAAATGGATTCCAACAATATCCAATTCCATCAAACCACTCTGACATCCATACAAGACATCAAAACCCAATTAGGCAAACTAGTTAACTCATTGGGTGAAATTCAAAGTCATGGGTCCGGTAAACTACCCTCTCAACCAGTAGTTAACCCTAGGGATAAAGGAAATGTTAGTTCCATCACCCTTAGGACTGGAAAACAAATATAAATTAAGTTGAATCTTTTATTAGAGTCATCCCCACCTAATGAACCATCCATCCCAACCATTACAAATGTTCCAAATATTGAAGAACCTTGTCTTGAGAGAATACCTTCCAAAGGAATGAGTGTGTATATTGATGATTCACCTTGCCCAACCATTCCTCTTCCGTTTCCTCAAAGGGGTAACCAACCATAAACACCAAATGAAATTGAACATGATAAGGAAATTTTGGAAATTTTCAAGAATGTTCTGCTTAACATCCCATTGATTGTTGTTGTGAAGAAAATTACACGGTATGCCATGTTTCTAAAGGATATGCATACACACCAAAGGAGACTTTGAGGTGATGAAAAGGTGAGATTGGGGAGGAATGTTTGAGCAATGATAGAACCATCACATCCCACCAAGTGTAATGATCTTGGAACAATCTCAATTCTATGCACCAAAGTGGAGTAATCTTTTTATATTTCTATGCTTAATTTAGGTGCTTTTATAAATGTGATGCCTCACTATATTTAAAATACATTGCAGGTCAGGGAAACTAAGCTCACTCTAATTTTTATTCAGGTAGATAACTGGAGAACTGCACACCCCTCTAGTGTGTTATAATATTTTCTTTTGAGGGACCAAAATTTAAATTTTCCTGCTGACTTTTTTGTGCATAAAATGGAAGATGATGGGATGAATGGACATGCCCCAATTATATTGGGGAGTTCATTCTTCCAAACCACCAAAACGATAATTAATGTCCACTATGGTACAATATCTATGAAATTTTTTGGTGATATAGTCCATTTCAACATCCTGGATGTCATGAAGTACCCCTCATAAGAACATTTCGCTCTCTTTGTTAATTCAATTGATGTACTTCCTACCCCTAAAAACAACTTTTATTTCCCGTGATCCCATTTTGGTGTTTTATTTATTGATTGAAATTATTGGAAATGATTCATGAAATGATTGTTTTATTGGATTAGAAAAATTTCAGGCATGTTTATTAATTGATGATTTCTTGAACACTGAGTATCCACTGACCATCGATGTTACTGCTAAGCTTGCAAAAGATCATTCCTCTATTGAGGATGATACCATTGAGTAGTTAGATGAGATCAGTGACCTATCACTTTCACACACAATCCCATCAATCCAAAATCCACCGGAATTGGTACTGAAACAATTTCCTCAAGATTTAAAATATTCATATCTTGAGAATGGAAACAAGTTGCCCGTCATCATTGCTTGTGCACTCCCTCCTGAGCATGAATTGTGACAACTTGAAATTTTGAGGGAGTATAAATATGCTTTGTGATGGACACTTTTTGACATTCCTGTTATTGTACCATCAATTTTTTCACATAGTTTTTTAATAAATTATGAGGCTAAACCAGTGAGGAAACCACAATGTCGATTGAACCAAAACCTCTTAGAAGTTGTGAAAAATAAGGTCACAAATTTTTTGGCTACTAGAATAATTTACCATATCTATGACAACCATTGGTCTAGTCAAGTTCAAGTAGTTCCTAATAAGACTATACTTACAGTAATAAAAAAATTAATTGGTTCCAACTCGTGTGAATAATAGTTGGCGTGTCTATATAGACTATCGACGACTAAACCAACACACTAGGAAGGAACATTTCCCATTGCATTCATTGACCAAATGCTAGAGTTGATAGATGGTAATTCCCACTACTATTTCCTTGATGGGTATTCTAGATACATTCATATCAATATTTCCCCCATGGATCAATAAAATAAAACTTTCACTTCCCCATTGGAACATTTTCCTATAGAATAATGCCATTTGGTCTGTGCAATGCTCCGGGTACATTCCAACGTTTTATGATTATTATTTTTTCAAATTACCTAGAGACTTGCATGGAAGTATTAAGGGATGATTTAACTATTTATTTCTACTCTTTTGATGAATGTTTAAGTAGTCTTGGTTCAATCTTTCACTACCGTATTATAAATAATCTTATATTAAATTATGAGAAATGACATTTCATGGTGAGACAAGGTATATGTTTGGGGAAAGTAATTTATGGGGATGGTATCTAAGTGGATAAATCAAAATTGGATGTCATTTCTTCCTTAACATTCCTAAAAAATATATGGTATGTGTGATCTTTCCTAGGTTATGATGGATTTTAAAGTCTTTTCATTTACGACTTTAGTAAAATTGCACTCCCCTCTCCCGATTACTCCAAAAAGAGAAGGAAAATGTTTTTGATATAGAATTTGAATAATATATTAATAAGTTAAATAGAGTCTCACATCACCCTGGTAATCCAACCACCTCAATGGGATTTTCCATTTGAGCTCATGTGCGATGCCTCTAACTATGCAGTTGGGGTATTCTTGTCATAATGGGTCGATCAAGATCCACATGTCATTTCCTATGCCTCACACACATTGGACTCTACCCAAGTAAAATACAGCACAAATGAAAAACAATTCCTTTCCATTGTGTTTTCCTTTCAAAATTTCATGTCATACCTTTTGGGGTCCAAATTCATTGTGTTCTTGGACCATGCATCCCTCAGGTATCTCCCTATGAAACAAGAATAAAAACCACATCTCATTCGCTGGATGACCCTACTTCAGGAATTTAATCTAGAAATTAGAGATAAAAAATGATTAGAGAATTTGGTGGATGCTCATATGAGTAGGATTCCCCCATCCTCGTACATTGACTCATCCCCTTGTATTCATATAAATGATATGTTTCCCGATGAGCAATTGTACTGAGTGAATGTTGTTATTCCATGGTATGCTAAAATTGTTAATTATTTAGTAGAATCTTGAATTCCTAATGATTTCAATAAAAACCAAGCTAGTCATCTAAAAAATGTGTCCCGTTGGTACATTTAGGATGACCCATACCTCTGGAACACGTGTAGTGATCCTATCCTTAGGCATTGTGTTCCTGATAGCGAGTTTCAATCTATCCGTAGATTCTTCCACACTCTAGCTTGTGGGGCCCCCTAGATCCCCAATGGACTGCTCGCAAGGTCCATGATTCTGGTCTCTTTTGGACAACACTTTTTCTAGATGCCCATGTTTTTAGTATATATTGACCTCATTGTGAAAGATTTAGGAATGTCTTTGAAAGAAATAAAATGCCACAAAAATCATTGCTATTTCATGACATTTTTTATGTTTGGGGAATTGACATTGAGGGTCTATTTCCCTATTCCTTAAGAAAATTTTACATTCTTATGGAAGTCAATTATGGGTCAAAATGGGTAGTGGTTCGAGCCACAAGGACATATGATTCCAAAACAATTGTGTAATTTTTGAGAACATAGATATTTTTTTTACGTTTGGATTACACAGGTTCATCATTAGTGACCATGGTTCTCATTTATTCAACTGAACAATTCAATATATTTTGCGTTAGTATGGGGTCATACATAGAGTGTATACTGCATATCATCCACAAACCAACGATCAAGCCGAGGTTTCAAATAGAGAGGTAAAACGGATTCTTGAAAAAATAGTTCAACCCAACAGAAAATATTAGATTCTGTGACTTTATGATTCATTTTGGGCCTACCGTACTGCTTTCAAAACATCCAATTGAATTTCACCATATCATCTAGGGTTTGGAAGGAGTTTACACCTACCAATTTATATTGAGCATCAGACCTACTGAGCCATCAAATATTGCAGTTCTAATAATTCTGGTGTAGGTTCTCAAAAGAAGTTGAAGATTCAAGAGTAGGAAGAAATGAGAACGAATGCATATGAAAACTCAAGGATTTATAAAGAGCGAACTAAGGCTTCACGCGAACATATTATACTTTGTTGTCAGTTCCACATTTGGATAATCTCTTCTAGAGTTACAGATAGAGGAACTCCATGTTCAAGAAGCAACATACCAGTGAAACACACCAAGTTTTATCCATCCTTATCACATTTTCGATTATTATAGTGAGAACACTGCACATTCTAGGTGTGGGGGGATGGGTTCATTTCAGGGTTAGTTAGAAATTTTCATCATATTTTCTTCCTTTCTTCTCTTTTTATCCTTATTATGGTATTTTTATTTATCCTCATAAAAAAATTCAAATCCCCATGATTTGGTGACCATAAAGTGGGGAAAGTAAACATTCCATAACGAAGGTGAAAAAAATATCTATAAGAATTTAACATCATGGAGTGATTTTTAGTGAATTGGTTTTTATTGTCGATGATATAAATGGTTGTATCATTTTGAAACCTTTGAGAAAAATGGCACCCTTTTGTGAATAGTTTAAAGGGAAAATGTGTCACCTAATCACTCTATGAATTTTTCTCACCCAAACCTGATGTGTGAAAATTTTCTTACTTAATGGAAGGTAAATATAATTTAGGTTGATTTTTATCTACTTTCCAAAATCATTTTTCCACATATTCATTCCTTAAGAGATCTATTTCATTACTGTACCAAATTGAACTATGCGTGTGTACCTGTTATCTGACTATTTTACTCCCTCAAAAATGGGTTGTATATTGGGTGGTTCAAAAACGTCCCTTCATTGACCTTTTATCTTATTATAATTATTAAAATTAGTGTTGTGAGGATATCAGACATGGGTTGGGATAAGAGTCTAAGATTTGTTACAAGTTAAACTTTTAAAAAATATAATAAATGAGAGGAGTGATGAAATGTAAAAAATATGGGTACATCTAGGTCCAGAGATTATGGTTTGACTTTTGTTAATGCATAAGTGAGTGGGTCTTCAAATTTGATTGGAATGTATGAGGGAAAATGTTTAGTGGAAAGGATTTGGTAAGTAGATAATTAATAAAATAACTTATATCTACTCGATAAAAAGTGGAAAGATAGCACGAAATGGTTTTCACATGCACATATGTGGAATTAGTGACATGATTAAATTTTGATTTATTTTCTTTTATTGGTATCATGTATCTCTTGGAATTTCATTTGGGTACAATTTTTGAGTCATCTTTTTCAATGATCATTTAGAATTAATCCACGGTATAATTCATACTTTGAACGCTTTTCTATTAAGAATTAATTTTCATTGAATGCTAAATATTTATTATGTTGGAAATATATATATACATAATTTTCATAAATATGACTTTCCCAGGAGTGAAAAATTTTAGGTGTGGGAGTGTGATCGTACCACGATTCACTGTGTCATTTTCAACCTTACACCATTGTATTAAACTGAAATTGTATTGTAAATTCCCAAAATAAATAACAAATATCATTCCATGTTTGAATCATTTATTTTGTGTTTACCACTATTAAAAAGGTAAATTTTACTCTCTTTTATTCCATTTCTAGAGGAGGTGATTTGGAGGACCCATGATGATGTCCAAGAAAAATGGGCCAATCTGCGCAGGTTCCATGCACACTAGTGGACTCATCCATGCACTGATCCGAAACAGTGCATCTAAATGGGCCAAAATGTTGTGGGATGGTCCAAAATCCATTTTTATACATTTTATATGAAGAAACACATGACTTATTCGGCCACCTGATGCGTCAACCGACCTGATCTATCCAGCACACCGAATCTACACGATGTCAAAAGTGGTGTGTTGTGATATATCCATATATTCGTATATATATGTCTAAATTAGGCCAATCATTTCGGTGGATACATCCAAGATCTGGAACAACAAGTTTGGTATTTTCTTCAGAGAGAGATAAGGTTTTCTAGAGGTCGAATCCCATGTGATAAGTGGTTTTATGAAATCTGTGTTCTCAAAACCACCTTCCCATTTTCTTATAAAACGGCACCTTGGGATCCCCATTTGTAATTTCGATTGGGGAGTCATGCTCTGCCATTTGGGAGTCCTAGTGGAGTATCTTCATCATCCTAGATGTTCTAGAGGCCCCTATCCTCATAGGGGATCAAGGATGAAGAAGGAGTACCAACCGAGCCACCTCCTCCTCTCGATGGTGAGCTAAATGGTGGACGATCATTTTGAGAGAGCTACACAATCTTGGGAGGGAGTTCCAGAACATGTTATTCTACTGGTTTTGAATAATTTGTGTGCTAAATATTTTACAAATTTTGTACACACTACTACAAACACGGCCTTTATCAGCGCTAAAAATGACCTTTATCAGTGCTAGAAAAGCGCTGATAAAGCCAGCGTAGATAGAGGGGGGTCCCCATTATCAGTGCTCCAAAAAGCGCTGATATAGGACCCCTTTATCAGGGCTAAAAAAGCGCTGATAAAAGGTGTCTTTTATCAGCCCTAAAAAAAGCGCTGATAAAATTACCCCTTTATCAGCGCATTTTTTAGCGCTGATAAAGGGGTCCTATATCAGCGCTTTCTTTATCAGCGCTTTCGTTTCAGCACTGATAAAGGACCCGTTTATTAGTGCTTTTAAAAAAGCACTGATAAAAGTTTAAAAAAATTAAAAAAATTAAAAAAAAAGTTAAAAAAATTTATAAAAATTTAAAAAAGCTGCCAATCGGGGGGGGGGGGGCTTTATAGTGCTTGACCCCCCCCCCCTTTACAGCGCTTTTCGGCCCCTATACAACACCTCACGCACCCCCCTCCACCCTTTAACAGTGCTTTCTTCAATATTCCCCATGCGCGCGCACCCCTGCCTCCACCAGGATTTGAACTCGAGACCCCCCCCCCTGCGCGCCTAAGACCTTACCACTACTCTATTTTGATTTGGTTTCCAATTCATGATATCTATATATATATATATGTATATATTTAGTTATATTTATTCGTATAGTAATATATATTTATATTAATATATATAGTTATATTATAATATATAGTTATATAGTTATATTATAATATATATAGTAATATTAATATATATAGTGGTATTAATATATATATATATATAGTTATATTTATTCGTATAGTAATATATATTTATATTAATATATTTATATAGTTATATTAACATATATATAGTTCTATTAACATATATATAGTTATATTAACATATATATAGTTCTATGAATATATATGAATATATATTTATATAGTTTTATTAATATATATATAGTGATATTAATATATATATTTATGGTGATATTAATATATATATTTATAGTAATACTAATATATATATATATAGTTATATTAGTATATATATAGTTATTATATTAATATATATATAGTTAGATTAATATATATATATATATAGTTAGATTAATATATAGGTATATAAATATTCATATATTGGTATTTTAAATAAAATGGATGTTAGTTATTATTTAGATAAAGCTAATATATTTTATATGTAAATATATTTTATTATTTATATTTATAATTAAATTTTTAGGTGTGAATATTTAAAAAATATGAATATATTGTTATATATTTGATTATAAATAGTAGTGAATTATAAAAAATGATGAAATTTTAAAGAAATAATATCAATATGAATGTAATACCTTGGAATAAATTCATACCCCACCAAAAAAATCCAATAATACCCCCTTAAACGAGGGTGAAAATCCACAAAATGTTAAAAAATCGGGGTACCCTGACTAGAAACTCAGTTTTGGAGGCCTTCTGGGCCTCTTTTGGCCTCTAAACTAGCTTGAATGGTGTCGCCCCCAGTCATAGTGACGTAGAGCTCGATGCAGGCTTCGATTTGATATGTGGTAGAGCTCAAACGGACACCCGGATCAAAAAGTTAAGGCCGTTTGAAGTTTGAGTTGCATTTTCAACATATTTTGGATGTTTTTTTTAATTTTTTTTAGTTTTTTTAGTCCTCAAATTGTTATTAAATGACTATTACTACATAATTATTATCAAATTATTAATTAAAATTATTTTTTTTAATTTTTTAAGAAGTCATTTTCACTAAATATCTTATATATTAAGTATAATAAGTGTAAATGTACATTTATACTTATCTAAAATATATTTAAAAATTATATATTATATTTATATAAAAATATAACTATATTTATATATTTATATATTAATATATTTTAAATTTCTTTTTGAAGCATACCCTTTATCAGCGCTAACAAAAACGCTGATAAAGGGGGGCGCTACGAAAAACTGTTTTAGTGGTAGTGATATTGACATGCTTCCCCCTGATTACATTTTATTTGATATAATTAAGTGGAATACTATTTATTTCAACATAGATTGGGTTGAGATTTGTTGTGGGATGCTTGGGTTGTTCCGATTGGACAACACAATAATCCTAATTATCTCACACATACATAATATTTAATTATGCTTTTATAGACCTTTGATTCTATGTTTGACAACCAAATCATGGCGACGTGATTGTTTTGTCAAGGGGTGGTTCTTTATGCATCATTTGAAGAGGCAAGAGGGGAGTCAAGATCTATACAACCTTCCACCAAAGAAATAAATGATCCATGATAAATTTTCAGAACAATGAACTATACAATATGTTTAGTGAACTTGAAATGATCTTGTTCCCTCGTAATTATTATTACACCACCTTTATTTATCAACTATTTATCTCTTTAATAAATAATTTTCTTAAAATTTGTTTTAAAAACCACCCCCTCTTTTAGAAATTCTTATTAAAAATACATACTCAAATCCTATCAAATCTCCTTGAGAGATGAACTAGGGTCTTCCCTAGATTATAAATAAGCCATAAAAACATAATCAATTTGACATGTCACGATAGTGCAGCCAGGTCACTGTAAGCAACACCTAGACCCAATCCACCGATGACTTCGTCAAAGAATCGATCATCTACACAAGACAAGACACATGGATGCAAAGCCTGTCTAAGGGTGAGTAAAAAAATACTTATTAGGGAACCTCGAAACACAATGTAAAGGACCACAAGTGAAACACCACTAAGAAGATACAGTCTTCTCAACAAATGTATGTTTGAATAAAACCGATAACAATAACATCTAGGTAAACTAATAAGGGACTACAAGACTAAAGGTCTCACCCACTACTAGCCATATAGCCAACTCGTAGCATGCTCAATGCAAGATATCTCACTCCACGATCTATCAAATCGTAAGAACATTGAATTAGTCTACCAAAACTATTTGATAGAACATATGGTATTCTTAACTAATAATGATTCCCTAATACATTTGGTCTCTCTAAGACAAGGAGTGTTAATATCACAGCCAATCCATGGTCACAAGATTCTACTCATGGAATTCCTGTTTTGAGAGAACTAACTCCTCAAGATATGATGTCATCAGAGACCCTCACAATTTGGTTCCTCTAATTTGGGTCCGACACAAATATAAGACATTGAGAACTACCCAAAGAACATTGTTCAGGTTAGGTCATGAAAGAAAAGAATTTAATCTCCACACAGAGAGTGTAGTTCCTACACCCAGGGCTCACTGGGGGACTCCTAGCCCTACAAGAAATGTCATCCTAGATAGGGGATCGTTTCCCACATATATATTGGTCACACATTCTCCAAAAAACCTATCTAAGGTACCAATAAGTGATGTGAGGATCGACCAGGCCTCTCGGTTTGACACATTCTACATCCCGCTGAGTTATTATCAAGGCCGGGTTGGGTCAACTCACATCAGAACATGGGTAATACTCTGTGATAGAAATGGGATTCTGCATCTATCCTTTATATATAAGACCAAGGGTATGATCTCAATCTATAAATTCAAACTCTATGATGGGATACAGATCCTGCTTCGATCTCTCATATGAAATACAAATAGAACGATACCAACCTATAATGGTCCAAATAAAAACCCATGAAGAAATCATTAATGGACCACCTCACCAGAAGGGTCTGAATGTGGTAGAAATATCATCAAATGAATGCTTAGTTTTAATGAAACATCCATTTTTCAAAAAAAGGCATATCTAGGTCCAGGTCGGGTCGGACCCTACAACACCCGACCCGACCCAGGATAGACGACCTGACCTGGTCTGACCAACATGTCCGGGTCCAACCAGTCCCATTGGGCATGGGCTGCATGGCTGACATAATGGGTCGAATCAGTCATGACCCATTAGTCCATTGCACCAATCCCGCTAGGCCGCTCAGGTACCCGGTTCAACCAATCCACCCTGCATCGCACAGGCCTACCTCCTCCATCATGTGACCAAACTGTGTAATGCGTCACCCTGAGCATCAGGGCATATGACCACTATTTATCATTCTCTACTCACACAGAATGGAAATCCATCACATGGATCAGCCGTGTATGAATGGTCAACATGAGTGCAACCACGAGTTCCCAAAACCACCACTGTAAGCTGGTTCCGGTGCTAGTGGCCCCTTACGTGGGGCAGTGGATTCGCTCCGGTGCTCTTCTTGTTGATGCAAATAATTTTCTATAATCATCGGGTCACCTCCAGCACTTTCGTGGGCTCAGATCCACTCCACGATCCATCCCAGAGCAAGTCGTTCGAACAACGATATCTCCCGCACCACTTCTGTCGACCTCCCACTTTCATTATGGAACCTCCGTCATACCACATCCATCGTAGGTTTGAGATATAAGATCGTTGAACATTTAATCAGTTACATGATGATTGATCGACCACATATTGTTGAGTCATTGTCCAAACTATGAAAACTAGAAACAAACAAAGAATGTAGGGAGAATGGACTGAACCAACAAAGAGTAATGGACCTCAACCGAAGTTCGTGTCAATCGAGGATTATTTCTGTTAGAAATGTTAATGATATTCAACAACAAAAGGATATTAATGATTAGGAAAAAATATCCAATGAACCTAGAAACGTAAAACACAACCCACAATATGAATTACCCATGGATTAATCCATTGGTAGATTAATCCACGTTCATCATAGAGATAATGATCTGGGAAAGAAAACAGATTAAAACTCACACCCTACATGGAGTTTGGATCGGTTGATGACGAGGTTTGATCATTATTGGAGATCCATCGAGAGTAATCATGATCTATAATCTCATTGATCCTCAATCTTCAATCTGTGATCTATGATCCTCTAATACTCTTCTTTGTTTTTCATTCTCCAATGGGATTCAGCCACCAATGCCTTTCTCCAGAGTTTCCATAGAATTCTGGTGTTATACATTTACCTGAAGTTCGTGTTTAATTGGGGTGAAAAACAAATGTGTCGGCATGTTGCAACATTGAAGTACCACCATGACATTTCATTTAGGAAATTAAATGTGTTGAATCATCACTACATCATAGCATCTTTGCGCCGCTGAAAAACATTTATAAATAAATAAAATAAAATTCATTAAGTTTATTTTATTCTCTTTTAAAATTTCCATAAAATTAACATTTAATGTTGACAATCTCCAGTCAATGTGATGTCCCTCTTAAAGAAAATGACAAATTATGAAGTCAATGGTGGTCTTGGATTTCCAATCTGATTCGCCATTCAATATATATTAACAATTTAAAATAAAATAATTTTATTTTATAATTTTATTTATAGTTACATCATTTTTGGGTTTTGACACTGTGAACCTGTGCTGACTAAATTTAAGTCGCGCCTAGAGTATACCCACCAACCTGAACACAACAGTACCCTTGTATGTCTGATTTGTGCACCCGTTTAAGAGTTATTTCACTTTTTCATGAATACCACCCACATGTGAAATTAAAAACCTAAAATTTTTATTCAAACCATTCTGGGCACACCATGGATCAAGATTCCATTTCATCTTACTGCCTCGTCCTAGAATTTTAGAATATATTTTCTAACAATAAAACATGGAAAATATGGGTCAATAAATTCTACCCATCATATAGATTTATGTCCTGTAAATCCAAATTAATGGACACCCAAAAAAGATGAGGGTACAAGCAAGAACCTGATCCCCCTCTCCCATTTTCTCTATAATATATTATTTTGCAGCAATCAGGCACGCGATATATGAATTGACTTACCATAGAGGGTCCTCTCCTACTGATCCTCTATCACTATTACTAGGGTGAAAATCAAGCATCACGATGGTATTGTGTCTCATTGATATATGTTGTAAACCCATCCTGAAGTTTGTTGATATCCTTTCTCAATCCCTTCCTAAAACCCCAAGGAAGAATAGAGTATCCCCATCCAAGAACTGGGGCTCATCACGGTGAATTGAAAAACCATGAAACTAATTCAAACGACCACTCAGCTTTTATATCAATATATAAGACTACATTTAACCCGTTTTATCAACTTTGATGTCTTTTTTAACACCCACATGTGCATCCTAATGTGTCTCACCACTCTATGCATCCACTGCTACTATTGTGCGTCCACTGAAATGAATAATGTACTCCCCACCTTTCGAATATCCATTAGGGGTATTCCTCATGGAAAATTGAGAATGTAATTTCTCACCATCAATATCACTGAGTCATGCCACCCTGACTCACTATAAGAGCGGAGGGGCAACAACCACCGACTGGAGGTAGGCAACATCATCTCTATCCATGAAGGATAATTGTCATGATTACAATTTCTCTATTTCTTCCTTCAACAACTACAAACTAGATCAATTTCTGAGATAATCCTCTACCATATTTCCCTTACCAAGAGTATAAAATCTCTCCAATTAATTGTCCAATAGGAACTCTATCCAACATCTTTATCTCATGATCAGAACCAATTGGAGAAGATATAATTGGGAAATTATGGTTTGATTAGATGATAAACCACCCACCCATTAGGTAGTGTTTCTACTTCATTAATGAGAAGACTACTATTGGAAACACAATATTTTGGGTTGCGCATTTTGGCTCATTTGTTCTCAACTAGAATGAACCATAGGCATTCAATAATTTCCTCTAAATGATGACTCAGCCACGTCCGGTCCCTAATTCATCAATGAACACTAATTACTCAACTCGCCCCACTATAAGACTCAAGATTGGGGCTCTCTTCAAAAATTGGGTTTTAATAATCCCACATAACCTCTAACATTGGGTCTTACTAAGATCTTCCTCTACAATTGCCCCAACAACCCCATCATATCGGGAAGCTTTGTGGAATCCATCTGATATGCTGATATAAATATTGGTTCCATTCCATGGTATAAAACAATGTGTAAGTCTATCTCTCTATGGGGAAGTAATCCTGGAACATATTTAGAAAATACATCCTCATACTCTGCCACTACTACTAGAAACATGAGAATTCATAACATATACTTCTATGAGGGTATGGATAGCCGGCTCATAATTGATTAGCTACACCATCTTAGGCATGATTCCATCCCATGCTACATGGGTTTACATTTTCATAAACCATGGTAAAACTTGTTCCATCTATGCCGATAAACCATACAATTTTCCTAAAATAGTAAATCTAAGCCTGGACTTTCAATATCCAATCCATAGAAAGAATGAAATCATAAGGCCTCGACCCTACCACAAAGAGGTTCCAACCGAAACTCCCTCCTCAAGGGTCAGATCACACTATTGGAATAAGTGTGATTATCAAGTGTCCTCCCAAAGCTATATACATACATAAGAGTCAAGTCAATGGTTTAATCAGAAACACATGGTCTTGAGAAAGATTGGTGACAATGAAATAATGATTAGAACCTATTTCTATTAACATGACAGCAATGTGTAGACATAGACCATACCTCAATTCATTCTGGAAACCCCTGGTTCATATAAATTGACCACATACATCTCCCTCTTCACATTTCCTCTCACACCATGAGCCTAGTGTAGACCACATGGGGGTGGTGGTGGTATCTTGTTTAAATATATACCACCTTCTGCTTCTCTCCCAGCTCCACTGCCAAAACTTCTACCTTGTATGTTCATCTATTACTATCACTATCTCTACCTTGATGGACCATCCACCATTTCCTTATTACAAGAACGACGAGCTTGGAAATATCTAGTGATATGTCCCCGAACGTCTCATGAAATCATTGTATCTCTCTAGGATTACTAGACTTACCAAGGAGACCTGATATATCGATCCCCTATCTTGGGACCTCCTCTTTGAAAGTCTCACAATTCCAATTATCCGAGGGTAACGTCGACTTCCTACTCCCAATGTCTCTGCCCCTTCTTTCCCACAGTAGAAATTCATTACCCAAATCCACTCATCCAAGGGACATTAAACCAAAATGGTTTTCTCTAGCACCCTAGCATAAGTAGGAATTCACAGATGAATAAGGCTATCTCGGATTTCCCTAAAAGCATCCTGCTTGAAGTTCCAATTCTTGAAGCACTGGTCGGGTATCGTATTAATTTGAGTACATGGAAAGATCGTTATGCCACATTGAATATTCAGATACTAACATGTCATACTATAAAAACTATTTAATAACTTTAGAATGAATAACACCTAGATTTTATGGTGATACCCCCTTATTTATGAATACTTATCACACTCGTTCCATGAAAACGTCACCATTGTAAGATCAAACAATCTAAACCCCACCATCTCCCTCTTGAGCCATGTAGAAGTCTCACTATAAAGATAGGAATCTAATCTAATGGTGTCCTTACTGTATAGAAAACTCGTTCACCACCTCAAGGAAGTCCTTAACTGCCTCTATGTCATGCTCACCTCGAAACCTGAGGCGTATCTATCACTAATGCTCATAAAGTGTGCTCTTCACATGCATCTAATCCCTAGGTACTTCAAGTACCATGGGATACACCATAGGTGGTGATATAAATATCACAATAACTAGAGGTTCCATATATGGTACAAATATCGATACTTATATCGTTACACCATGGATCATCCTTATGATCCTGTGGTAAAATCATGACTGGTTTTTTACCAGGAAGTATCTTGAAACAAAATAATATGTACCAAAAAAATACCTGGTGGAATGACTTAAGAAGGACTTAGAAAAGACAACCCATTCATATATGACGTATATACCATCATTTTTCCTTACAAAAAGTGTTTTCACGTATCACGTTGAAAATGAGAATTCAGGTTCCTAGTGTATGAGTATGTCAACCGCCACACAAACACTAGATTCCATAGCCTAAAATCCGAACTAAAAACACTTAACACTATTTCCCCAAACCAAACTCATAGACTCTACGTTCTTAAGGTAGAACCAAAAACCATTTGATACCACACATTCATGAACTGTCCCCGGTGGCCCTTAATGTGACAACCCCAAGCCCACCTCAAGTAGTCTAGGGGCTGGTGACTAGCACCGAGTAGGAATATCCCAAAAAAATGGGAGGAATTTACTTAAGTACTGATACACACGCACACAAATCCAATCCAAAATTCTAGAAAGTGAAAAAATCTATATAAACAAACACAAGGTCCAATAGTAGAAACTAAAGGTAAACATGGCCAAAATTCAAGCCCAACAAAATAGAAAATTAAAATTACATGAATTTGAATATCCACCAAAGGAAACCATACCTGAAGGGTTGGTACATAAACAGCTATCTAATGTTGCAGAAGAACATATCATCTTTTGGGTCACTCTATGAACCACCTAGACCTAGTACACCAAGGAATTCATCAACACATCGATCATCTGCATAAGACACGACACATGTTGGTAAAGACCATGCAGGGGTGATTAGAACAATACTCAGTAGGGATACCCTAAACATAAAGTAAAAGACAACAAAGGAAACAATACTAATAAGATAAAATCAGTACAACACAGGTATGTATCAAAAAAACATATAAAAAGAATATACTAGTATACCCAAAAAGCATTACAAGACTAAAGGACTCATCCACTACCAGTCATATGGTCTGATTATTGAATTCTTGATCTAGGAGATCTCATTCATTGATTTATCTTATTGTAATCACATAGAAATACTCTAAAAAAAGAATCTGAGAGAACATATGGTCCTAATACGTCATGAATTTATCCTATGACATCTGGTATCACTAAGACATGGAGTAAAAATATCATATCCAATCATTGGTCATAGGATTCTTCTCATGGAACACTCATTCTGGGTTAACTCAATCAAATTTTTGTGAAGTCATCAGAGACCCTAAAAAAGTGGTCCTGCTAATTTGGGCCCCGCCCAAAGAAAACACCCTATTAACTACCTAATGTACACCGGTTAGGTCTAGTCGAAAAGGAATGGATTTGATTGTGATACAATTATAGGGGGTCCTATGCCCAGAGCTCATTGGGGGACTGTTGGCCCCAATGGAAACATCAACCTCGATAGGGGATATGTTCCTGTGTAAATATTTGTCATATATTCTCCACAAACCGTATGAAATGTACCATGAATAAAAGTGAGGATTGACCAATCCACTTGGTGCGATAAATGCTCTAGACCACTGAGTCACTATCGAATATGGGTTGAGAAAAATAACTTCTGAATAGAGGTATTATACTATGAGAGGAATTATATCCCATATCGAACATTCATAAGAATGACCAAGGGTGTGATCTCAAACTATACATTAATCCTCTATGATGCGATCAAGATATTGTATTGATCCCACATAAGAAAGACAAAGAGAGTGATATCAGCTACTATTGGTCCAACTAAAAACACACCAACCCATATCAAATTGGATGCCTTTCCACACGGTTCCCAATACAACAAACGACTTGTCAAACAGACACTACATTTGAAGGATATGCCCAATTTTCTGAAAAAGGGTCGATCTGGGCCCGACCTATCCCAGGTCAGGTAACCCGTCCTAGCCCACTTTCTTAATGGGTCATTAGACCATGATAGCCACGCTGCTCGGTAGCCCAGTTCTTTCGGTCCATCTTATGTCGCATGGGTCCGCCTCCTCTAGCACATTTCTCAGACATGTGTTGTTTCACACTGTGTGTTGGGGCGCACCGGCCCCACCAAGTCCATCTGCTCAAGTGGACTGGCTATCATGCATGATGCTCAACCTTGTATGACCAGTCAAAGATGGTGACATTGCATTGAATGTGGTGGTCCTCTTCATCCCACCAACCCCACAACATCCTTCATGGGTTCACATAACCTCCATTGTGAGTTCCACATGACCAATATCCAAGGTGGTCATCCTCCACCACAATAATGTAGGCATGCTTGTGGACACCTATAAGGTCCAAAAAATTCTATCTAGTGCTCCTATTATTTATGAGAAAGATTTTACATGATATTAAATACTCTACCATCACTATCGTGGGCTCAAATCCATGCTAGGATCCATTCCAGAAAAATGTCATCTGAGTTGTGGTATCTTTCACACCACTTCACTCCATCTACCACTGCCATCATCACATATCCATTTTTCCACATCCATTCAAGGTCCATGATATCAGATCATTTCAACAAGAATCAGTTATAAAATGATTGATCGATCACTTATTTTTGAGTCGCTGGCCAAAAAAAGAACACCTGTGATGAATGAATAACAGAGGGTGAAAGTTATGAAACAACAAAGAGAAACATACGTCGATCAATGTTCATGTCGATTGTTGTTCATTTATGTTATAATGGTTAACTAAAAGAGTTAGTAAAGGATATTCAATATCATATTATTAATCTCAAATAAACCAACAAGGTAAAACCCAACATAAAATTTGAACGACCCATAAATTAATCCATTTTTTGATTAATACATGTTTTTTAGAGATAATGAATGGGGATGAAAAACAGATTAAAACTCACACCCTACCTAGAGTTTGGATCAATTGACATCAGGGTTTGATCATAGTTGGTGATCTATTTAGGGTTGATATTGATTGTCATCTGATTGATCCTTGATCTTCAATCTATGATCAACGATCAATGCTCTATGATCCACTGACATTTATCGTCGTATGTCAATCACCAATGGGAGGGAACCACTAAAACATTTCTCCAGATATTCCATGGAATTATTTGGTTATGTGTTATCCCGTAATTCCTGTATCATTAGGGAGAAAAGAAAATTTTTCATTCCATTGTAGTGTTCCAACATCGCCATGCTATTTAATTTAAGAAATTAAACAGGATGACTCGTGGCCTCATCGTTGGGTCACTACCTCACTGTGAATCTTTCAAAAATAAAAAAATAAACTTCTTTAAGTTTAATTATTTCTTCATTAAAACATTTAAAAAATGACTTTAAAAGTCAACCCACACCAGTCGATGTTAGGCCCCACCTAAGGAAAACTCCAAATTATGAACTCAATGGTGGTCTTGGATTCTCAATCAGATTCACCATTAATGAGTTAGTAATTAATTAATATAAAATAGGTTCATTTAATTATATTATTTTTGGTTACTTCCTTTTCATGTTTTATCACTCAAGACCCACGCCGACTTATGTTAAGTCATGCCTAGGGTAGACATGCCATCCTGAATGCAATGGTGCCCTCGTATTTCTGATCCAAGCACCCATTTAATATTTATTCCATTTTTTCATGAAAACCACCCACACATGCTATTAAAAACATAACATTTTTCATCGAACAATGTTCGGGCACATCGGGTCTCGAAATCACATAAAATCTCAGCACATGGTCTTTGATTTTTTCCAAAAATATTCTAAATAAAATGGGGATAATCCAAAACATTACATGTATATACAGTTCATAAATGGTGGGGAGGATCTCATAAAGTGGTATCCATTTCATAAGGTGATTTAGGGTTTCAAGGGATATTTTGTAGTGTTGTTGTCCCTGTAGAGGGGGTGATGTAGTATAGAAACCGGCCCAAGTGATCCATTCTTCTTAAGACCCCAAAGATGTTATATGACATGATTCATTAGATACAGTTTTTAGGTGTGATATGTGCTATAGATGGAATTGTATCCAACTTGTATACCTATCAGAATGTTAAATCTGAGAACCATAGTCCCTTAGGTTTTCTCCATAAACAACCCATTTCTACATAGAAGTGGAATGAGTTTTCCATGGATTTTATCATTGGGCTACCTCATACACCCTAATGAAAGAATGAAATTTCAATGGTGAATACCCATATGACCAAATAATAAAATTTTATTTTAACCAGAGACTTGACTAGAGTGGATGAGGTAAGTCAATTGTATATTCAGGATACAGTGAGGTTTAATGGTGTATCATCAGATATCATTTTAGACCGGTACCCACTACTTTACATCATGGTTTTTGAAATCCCTTTAAATGTCACTAGGGTAAAAAATCATTTTGAGTATGGTTTACCACCATCAAATGGATGGTCAGAGGAACCAGAAACATAAAATCCTGGAATACATAATCTATTCGTGTGAGTAAAATTTAAGAGGATCATGGGATTACCGTTTGGGTTTTAGATAATTTACATGTATTAATATTTACCAATCCTGAATATATAATTCTCCCTTGGTTGTACTTTGTTGTCGTTCATGTCAGTCAACTTTTAGTTAGGAGGATGTGGGTGATCCCTCCTTGTTAGGACTGACCCCTGTGTTGGCGACATCTGATAATGTCTGGTTGATCAGGCATAATTTTTTCACGGTGAGACCCACTGCATGTCTTATCTAGATCAGTGGGGCCATGCCCTAGAATTCTGAATTTGAAACCATGTGTTTCTAAAGGTGGCCCCTCTCTTGGGTCACCATCATATTGGTAATAAAGGAAAACTGCCACTGAGGTATGTCAGACCTTCGGAGGTTGCTATGATAGTTGACATGGTGACTACTAGTTATCTTTTTCATAAATTCATGTCATGTTTCTGTCTTACAATTGATGAAATATAATATGGACCCATCTCACATGCAAAATGGAGAGGAATTAGAGCTTTAATTTGATATTTCTATGGTTGAGTGGCTGGTGTAGATTGAGGACTACCAAGACAATGTTCCTTGAAGAGGGTTCATACCATTGTTCAGAATTTGTTGGTAGCAATAGAAGGATGAGCATGATACATGGGAGGAGATATCATGGGTTGGGGAACGTTACTCATTTTTGTTATCTAATCAAACATTGGAATGGATTTAAGAGGGTGGAATGTTTTAATGGTGGGGACAACTGTCACATATGTGGATTAATTTCAGTGTACATTTCATTTATTTTGTCCATATCTTGGCCGTTCATTCTTTCCCATTATTTTGTGGATAAAAATTCTATTTCTGGGTTTGACAATAGATGGTGCATGGATTTTACATGGTTAGTAGATTATATATTCCATCCTAGAAGAGACCGTGCACCCTGGACAATGGCACTATCCAGGCCGCACTGCATACCATATGGGTGTGTTAGACAACTGTGCACCCAGAATAGTGGGCCTGTTTGAGGTGCATGGTCAACTGCATGGGTGTGCACCCTACAGTAATAAAATGTGCAGCCAAATTTCCTCTTAGGAAGATGTTATACACTATTGGCCCATGGATTTAAGAACCATGCATCCAAATCATTCAACATGGTGGGACTTTAAAAATATTGAATTTCCAATTCCACCCTTCCCCTAATTTGACCCTAAAACCTCCTCACCATACCCCATTCTAGATTCTCAGCCCTTTTTGAACCTCCCACTCTCTATTGTACAACATAGACTTAGATTTCATGGTTTTTTATTGTGGATTCCTCAAGAACAATTTAAATAAGCCTCTCCTCTCTTGGTTTTACCCTGCTTCTTGCTCTCCTCCTACTTCTATCATGTGTAATTCTTTCTATAGTGGATTTCATTCCCTAATGTGAGTCTAACATAGAATAATTTATCTGAATCCTTAAGGCTATGTTGGTGTTAATTCCTTTACAAGTTCTCATGGTTGTGATTTTATGGTTTTTTAGCGATTTCTAGAAGATTCAAATTGAATGGTAGGTGGTTCCACGTTTTAACATTATTATATGATTTTGCTTTTTTTATTCATTTAAAATGAGTTCTATGATTTGTGTGTGTGGTGAAAATCATGTTTCCAAAGGTTTTTAGTGCGAATAATGATTTTTTTGGTAATTTTCCAATGGAAAATAGTTGTTTACCATGTGGTTTTCAATTTTAGTGGTATCCAACTAGGACTTCGATCACAGAAAACATACACCCTCGAGTATATGTAAACCATATTATGTTTGAATCAGGTGAATGAAATATGTTTCTTGGTGGTGATGGATGATCTGGTTGCTATTGTTCCTCATCATGGAGGTGTCGATAAAGGTGGATTCAGGGTTTTTTTTCTTATTTTATCATAGAGGTTTAGCCTTATAGTGTTTTAACGTACCTATATTGGTATTTTGGTTTTTTTCTAAAAATGTAAAATGTTTAACGTGTAATAATTGTTTTTATTTTGGTTAAAGAAATTTCTTATGATGTGATGTATGATTATTTTGGGTGTTTTATGGTTGATTCACATACGTGAAGTCAACATTAAATGGGATATTGAAGCTTAGGAAGTATTTTCTAGGCCATGGGGATTTAGAATTCCCTTTGGACTAGACATGGGCTAGGTTGGGTGTCGGGTAGGATGGAATCCCGTCATGGTTTTTGAAAATTACAACCATATATGCCTACTAAAATTAACATATATAATATTAAAATAAAATAATTTTATTTGAAAAAAATGATGATTGGTAAACCCTTACCATGATATGTAGCTTCATAAATATTGATATGAGAGTCCTATAACCATGGTATTTCCTTAGAATTACTATTGAGAGAAAAAATGAGTGAATATTTATGCTTAATGGATTAATAGTGATGATTAATGAGAGAATGGGTGGTTATTTTGGAAAATGTGGGGGGTTTTTAAATTAATTTATATATATAGGAATTGGAAATATAGGCTTTAGAAAATGAGAAACAATTTTCTCAGCTATGGTTTTAGTTCATTTTTCATCACATTTAAAACAATTTTTATGATATTTTAAGGTTTTATAAAAAAATCCAATAATTTATGTTACCATTTCTATGTGAATATAATTTTTCAACAAATTGTTTTATTTAAAACAACATTTTCCATTTTATACTTTGGAAATTTATTTATTTATTATGGAAAATAATTTTAAATCATTAAAATACATTACAATAAATAAAGAATTTTTTATCAATTTTGGATTCACTTATATTAATCATTAAACCATTCTTTTATTATGATAATGTTACAATAAATATAATATATTACTATATAAGGAAAAATTTGATTATCACATTAAATTATAAAAAAGTCAACATTAGATAATTTCTATAAGATGATTACATATTTAAAGACCTCATTATGGTGATAATGTTTTAGATGTAAGTTTTGTATTCATTATGAAAAAAATTCATGTGTTCTAAAACAATGTTTTTTAGGGAAAAAATATTTGTAGCTCATTTTAATATCAATTATTTTTATTCTATTAAATAATTGTAAAATTTTATTACTTTTCATTGAAGAATATAAATTACATTTAATTATTAATTATATTTTTATCAAATGTATTCATTCATTTTAATTGTAATTTATTTAACATATACATTGTTATCATAATTGTTAGATTCCCAATAGTCATATGTCAATTGCCTGATTGTGAATATTGTATAACGCTTTGTAAATACCCTTCATTCTAATAATATAATCATTCATATACATCCTCAGGTTATTATAACATTTCTATTGTATTTCATAATGTTTTCATAATAATAGAAATGTGCCTCTTATAATTTTCAATCTATTTGGAGTGTAGTCTTCTAGATAACATGGTCACGGTCTTAAAATATGTATTTACATGTTTTATTATATTGGAACTATAATTTTCTAACAATCTAATTACCCATGTTTTTATTCTTTATTTTTTTACTGTTATTATTTAATAATAGAATATGTGTCATGAAGCCACTTGGGCTATTCATTTGTCAAATAAACGACCCAGACCGTGACATTCCCAATAAGAATCAATGATACCAATATGGTATATGATAAGGATCATTGACATCAAATAAAATAGTTGGTGACAATTTCACTCATAAATTAATTTAAACAAGCTTCATAAAAAATGGGCATAACCACTCCATATGTTTGAGATCGGTGTGCTTGATGAAATGACATATTATAATAAAATAAAATAATTAAAAAAAAATCAACCCATTGTTCATCCTCCAATTCCATCCACAAAAGCAACCCCTTCTATTCTACATCCATAACAGTATTTTAACTATTTAAAACACTATAAAACATATAAATTAGATTATATCATGTCAAATAATCCTTTATAATTTAATTAATAATTAACAAATGTATTTTTTGAAAAACCAAGTTTGAGAACAATATTTAATTTCATAATAGTTTCCATGACATTATGGACATAAAACATTAGTCACACACACACAGACAAACACACACACACACACACACATATATCTTTTTAAAAAACTCACATAATTTAATGTTAATTTCTATATATATATACATGAAAATTTATATTTGTATTACAATAAAATGCATCGAATGTGATTTGAAAAACCAGCATTTTTTATTCATAATCATTATTTAAATATTTATTAACACTTATCATTTCAAGAATTACTAGAAATACCTTGTAAAAATTATGGACCAATTAATAAGATACTCAAAAAAATACTTTTAACAATCACAAAATTTAATTATAAGGTCCGTTAATTTACTTAATTATACACACTGTGTGCAAGAAAGTTGAAAAACCCTTAAAACACATATTATTTAATATTAATGCGTTAAAATTAATCCAAAAATAAATGAAAGCCATGATTTTGTTATAGTTATTTCATATGTATAGTTAATACTATTTTTATAAGTATAAAACAAGGATTAAAAGATAATGAAATAATTGGTTCAATAATTAATGAGTGAATCATGGGAGAAACATACCTGAAACCAAAGGGAACCGATCATCTCTAATGAACGCCATTGGAATGGGACTTAAGATGAGATCTAAAGCCCATAAGAACCAAATGAAATCATATTAAACCCACCCTTGAGACCGATGGTTTATCAAATACACAATATTGTTTAAGGATAGAAGAAAAATAAAGAATAAAGAGGATAAACAATTGGACGAGTTGAAAAGATAAATACCTTCTGAAATATATTCAAAATCATGCAAGGTGAGATTTTCTAAAGGAGAGTAATGATATGAGATCATAGAAGTTGTGTTTCCAAGGCTAGGTGGTCAATCACACTTGAAGGTAGGGGGAATATCTATTAAGGTATGAAAATATAGGAGGGGAATTTCTGAAAAACTAGAATTATTTGTTTTGTGTAAGTCATGTGGTTTGAAAGCATATCTTTCCAAACCTTACACCAACCATGAAATAGACATTGGAAAAACCAATACACATACAGAATCGGCCCATAAGGTTTGGAATCTCAATTCCAACTATCATCAATATTTTTTATTGTTGTATAGATGAAACATATGTCTGGTGTAGGGATATTACTAATTTTTCTCTAATTGATCAACTTGAAGAAAATTCAAATATTAAATATTTTCAAAAATTATTATACTCGAATATCATAAGAAATATATAATACTAATAAATAAGTTAACTAATTATGAAATTTTTTCAGGGTTTTATAATTCACCCCACCATAACCCTTTTACACGTATAAGGAAATTGATAATATATGTGATACAATAATGATCTTGAACTCCCACAATGAGATAAAAAAGTGGGGGGGGGTACAATAAAACATGAAAAGAACTTAAAGGATTAAAAATATTTACAAATTATTCCTAAAAATAAATTAAACACAACATTATACAATGATCTACATGTCTACGAGGAATTTACCCCACCATCATCGGTCATGAGGGATAATGAAAACAAAGACTTATTAACATCTACCAACCATGTATACTTCACCCAAAATAGTGGGTCCATTTTATTCACACTCTATAGAAGACACAATGCACAAAACAAAACTTGGAATAATGATAGATTATGGGCTCTCACAAATTTTTAATTGATGATCCACTATATGAACAAAAGATCTACTTATTCATGAAGAACTAAACTAGAAACTTCTCACTATGTCATGATGAATCTATATCACCATAAAATTAATCTAGATAACAATTAAAAAAACCTTGAACAAGTTTAAGGTGAATGACAGATTTCATCTCTACAGCTAGCTTTAATTCTTGTTTGGGCTATTAGAAAAGGTAACTATAACTAAAAGGGGGCATTGATCACATAGAGGTTCATAACATAAAATAGACTTCCCATATTTTTTCAAAACTTTCCTAAAGGTATAATTTAAATATTATTGATTAAATTGGACATGATGAATCTCATTTATGGTAAAAACAATCATTTATCGAAAATTACATCCACATTCAAAATAAAATAGAAATCCTCATTCCCATGCTTTGGGATATTATGATTTACTTCATTACATTTCCATGATTACAATGAATAAAATCACGAAGGACCAAATAGTTTATTAGTTTTTTAAAATGAGATTTCATATATGATACCCATAATACACTGGGAAAAGAAAATAAATTATAACATATGTAAAATCACAGCATCCTTGAAAATCATTAAAAGGATTCCTCTTCATAACCATGGGAATGGAAACAAAATAACGGGGATCTTGAATGCTCAATAAGTGTAAGTAAAGTAAAATAAATAATGAATAAATAAAAATTAATCAATATGGAAAGGTAAATCAATGGGAACACATTCCATATAAATAACTTGACAAGGAATAATCAATATTGTAAGGTAAATAACTGAAACAAGTGTCATTTAATAAATAAAATAAAATTAAACTGCATCCATAGATTTTATTATAGATAAAATATCATGGATAAAAATGATAACTGAAATGAAGGAGATACTTAATTATCATATTTCATGTCTCAAGAATATGAAAAAATCTATTATTAAGATCTTTCCACATTATATATTGAAACTATAGGTAGAAACCGGTTTAATTTTGCTAAATTATTTTTTAATTAGAAGTCATCAATTCATAAAGGGGATATATAATGTTTAGGCACCATCTATCACTTTATGACCAATGTATTACACATATAGTGTAATCATTTTATTTAATAACAATATTCCTTATTAAATAATTTAATTGAATAAAAAATACATGTTTATCAATATTTCCCTAGATAATCAGATAATAGTCAATGTAAACACCGTATAAAAATGGTTATTGGTTTAGGAAATAATAATATTAAAACTCCAATAATATGGATATTTATGTAAATTTCCAATGAAAAAATATTACAATAATGTGAATGTTTCAATAGAACGTTAACAATCATAATAGAATGTTTGATTAGAAAGATAACTTTCACCACTTGGAAATTTTAAAGCTAAATATATTGGGGGAGATAATTCCAAGAGAAACTAAAAATATAAGGATTTATGATTTAATCATGATATTAAATGACAAGGGGGAAGTATATACACTAAATTAAATTGAATTGCTTCATAAAAAAATAATATTTCTCAATTGAATATAAATTGAGACGAAATCCTTAAACTTGACTCCGACTTGTCACATGTCTTTTTATGTATATGATTACTAATTTTTTTGTGGCAATTTAATTTCATAAAAACCTTTTTAATGTTTCTCTATACTATTATTTTGATTGTTATAATTTTTTAAACATCTACTTAAACAATTAAGTTTCATGTGTTTTGACTATATTCTTTTTATGTATCATAAATTAATTTGGTAAGTCAAAGATGGTCAAATGGTCCATTATATAAACATATAAAGAAAATTAATTAGGATTTAATTATCATATTTATACATAATTTATACTTCTAAAAACAATCATGAAATATGTTTTTGAAAAATGAACCAATATTACAATTATGGAGATGATAAGTCATACGTATGTATGAGTAACATTCAGATTTTTCAATGATCATCATAGAAAGAAGTTAAGTAAAATTATATATTTCAAAAATGATAATTATATCATTATTACCTTTTTATTTAATTATATATAATTAAATTATGAATTCATGTGATGTTAAATGAATCACATCGCGTCGAGGAGGCGGTACTCAAGGCATCACTAAAAGACACTATAACTTTTTATCCTGTGAACAGGGTAATAAAGAAAATAATATATTGTAGTTATATAAAGGTAATAATTTCATTAATATCATATATATTTCATTTATGTCAAATATATTTAATTAAAACCATTTTTTATACAATCCTTGTAATGTGTGAACATATCACATCCCTTTAAGGTGGCAGTTTTTCACACGTCCACAAATGAAGTTATCTTATTTACAAAAATTGAAACGCATAAAATTATTTGTCATATAAATATTAAATAAGAATACAGACATAATAAATATCATATATAATATATATAATTACCTTTTCCATCATAATTTCAATCCATAAACGGTTGTAAATGAAAAACGAATAACATCATTTCGCGAGGCAGTAGTTCATGTAAAAGAATGGTATGTTCATTACTCATTTGAGGGAAGTATGTGTAGGTTTAGTTTGAAACATAAAAATAAATAAATTTAAATATATTTAGGATGCCGATGTCATTAAAAAGAATTAAATAATAATAATTTAATTTTTTTAAGATAGAAATAAAAAAAGTGATCATTGAATAATGTTACCTCGTTTTTGGGTAACTCCTTTTAGTTTACAACAAATGGATTACTTGGTTTGATTTCCTCTTGAGGAGATACTTATGGGATAATCAGACTGGTTTTTGGAGATATTTTTGGAATATTTTAGAAGATACAAATTTATTTGAGATTTTTTAGGAAGGGGAAGAGTGAATATCATTTTTATAGTGGAGGGGGAGATGAATCTGGTATATACCAAAAGGTAAACATTAACAGGTGGTCTCCCATACCACATGGGCCTCCAAAGTGGAAAAATAACCAATTAAAGTGAATTTATGGTCGATGAAAATCTATTATAGACAATAATAAGTTCATTTTTTATATTTTGTTTTCATAGTCAATAAGTTTCCTTATATTTTTTATTTGCGTTTTTATTTTAAGAAACTATATTTATAACATATGAAATTCATCTATTAAGTCTAAATAAAATTGTGAATTATTCCAAAAAAATTACCCAATAAATTCTAAATAATATATGTTATTTAAAAAATATAAATTTTATCGTTTTTTTAAATTAACCATAAAACAAGCGCATATGATGTGAAAAAACACTACTTTAACCTGGACCGTGCTAACAATATTTTTACTATTTAGGGGATGTTTTTTTTATTATAAAAATACATTGGTCCATGAATAGACCATATTATATATTTTATAATAGTTAAAAATTACTTTCTATAGATAGGAGTTTTATTAATTTTAAATAATTTAATAAATGATCATTTATTGTAAAATAACATTAATGTAAATTTTGTCGTTATTTATTTATTTTTCATTTGTAAATATCAAAACATTTTTATAAATAAAATACTTTATCTTCACATCTATGCAACATGATATATTCATCTAAAAATTAATAGAACCCAATAATTCATTAAATGTAATTTACTTTTATTGGTTTTATCATCACTTATCTTATTTAATTACTAACTAAATAATCCATGTGTTAGCATTTGTTATGAATTTAATTTAATTATATCATCTCTAAAATTTAAATTTAAATTACTATGATTTAAAATACACATTTACCATTAAAAAAATGTTTATTTGAAACTATGAATATTCTTCAATACTCTGAAGCGTTATAAATTTTAAAATTAAGTATTCTTCCTTTTGTCATTTTCCTTAACTTATTATATGGGTCACATTCATGTTATAGTGTCCCACTAAGTCATAAATTTATATCCAAGAGGATATATTGTTGAAATATGGTCATCTAATGTCTTCAGTACAAGTTTCTATGTCATTTTTGATATTATGTTTATAGTTTAGTCCCATGTTAAGAATAATTTTACCTTAATTTCTATTTTTAATTTTAATTACATTCACTAATATTTTTGGTCAAAAAATAATTTGAACTTATCAGACTAGAAATATTATACTAGATACAAAATTGTATATTGATGTTTCGTAATTAGATTCACAAAAGTAGAAAAAATAAATTTAAATCCAATCCCACAGATATAGGGAGAAAACGGTGTTTAAAAGAAAAACATTCTCAAGAGTTAAATTTTAGGTTATATGAAAATTCAATATAAAAATCTTCAATTTCTGAAAATTGTATTAAAAGATATATAATTGATTTATTTTGAACCTAAAAACAAATTTAAAATAGAATTTTTCATTATTAATTATTTAAACAAGAAGAAATTTTTAACTAAAATGTAGTATTTTTCACTATTATATAAAAAAATGAAACATTAAATAAAAATATCAAAAAGAAACCATAAAATAATATTAAAATTAAAAAATTAAAAGTGATTTTTATTTTAAAAAATAATTTTTTAATGTGTTAAATATTATTTTAAATTAAGATTTCAACTAAAATGTAGTAAAACTCACTCTTGTGTGTTATATAAGTTATATTTGTATTGTGTATAGCATAACATTAACATGGTTTTGCGTATAAATTAAGATATAAACAAAAAATATTTTGTTCTCAAATAAAAATATTTTGTAGTATTGTCATGTTATAATCTCCTCATTTTAATTAAATTGCATCTTAAAAATTTATACATGATATCGGTGATTGAGGTTAAGATATTTGAAAATACTATTTTTGAAAAACCCTATCTTAAATGGGGATAATAAGACATCTTCTTAATAAGATGTAAAATTAAATGCCTTGTTTACTACAAATATAGGATTTAGAATATGAGAACATTAGTTCAAACATGTACATGGAACAAAAATATAACTATCAAGTTTTGATGGATAGTGATAGAGAGCATGATTAGCTAAATGTTGATGACCACAATTTCATAAACCAGAATTATAAAAAGGGTCTAAATATCATAAAAAATAATGATAATATGAGAAGTTTTTTATTTCAAAATAATTATTCCTAGAGTTAAGGAATTATTCACTCTCTAAGAATATAAATATATATATGTTTTTATAAACCTAATATTTTCCTTTTATTACACCGTGAACTATTTCTACTTTCTCTTATTCATAAGATTCTTCATATAGAAAATTAGTATATCAATCACTAAAACCACATCCAAATATGAAATTATTCCATTTCATAAATGGTTAACCATTCCAAATGATTTATATCAAACAACTCAGAAATAAGGTTACTCAGTTTCCAATATGAACTTATAATTAATATTTCCATAACATATAACAGCTTCTATTTATCACGTTTCAAACATGTGGATTCCTTCATCATGTGTTCTCTCGAAATTTGGAAATAAATTTAATTTCAATAAAATATTATTTGAATCACGAATTATTCCTTATTCTATAAGTAAAAAAATCTGGATATATTTATTAAATCTAATAGTGTTGTAAACTCCATCAATAAATAATTGTGTAGAAAAATAATTAATTAGTTCCAGAGTAGTCAGTAATATCCAAGTTAATTAATTAGTACTAATAATATAATTTTTTAAATTCTATTACTTGAAAATTATTATAATATTTTGTCTTAACCTTCCCTCGAACATGTGTTTTCAATCATGTCAACTTTCTTCTGAATGAAATTATTTGGTTATCAGTAACAATCAACAAACATCTTTAAATCCTTAATAAAAAGGTATTATAATTCAACACTTATATATTACATAATTCATATAACCAATACCTTAATATTAAAATATTATAATTATGTAATTTATGAATCCAAATACATTTATAGTAATCATTCGTCTTTATTTAAGGTAGTAGTAGAAGGTTGGCATTGATCTATTAGTCTCTTTTTGGGTATATTTCTTTTCCCATTGAGAAGCTGATTTGTGTAGTGCCTCATATCCTTATAGTTAAAGCAATGTACATCGGAAATAAATTAATTATCTTTTTGATCACAAGAACGATGTCCATTTTTCTACACTTTTATAAAACTATTATTGTTTTTATAAAAAGGACTACGATGATTATTTATATAATTATTACATTTGGGAAAATAATTATATCCCTTCAATAATTTTTTTGATATTTTTTCCAGTTTTCCTCATGACCTTTTTCTTACCTATGAAGCTATTAGACTTATAGAATTATTTCTCTATCTCTTTATCACATGATACTATGGCCACATAATGGTTGAATGATTTAGAGACTAATTTCCATCGAATGATTTTCTTAAGATCATAAAAGATATGATCCTTATTATTTTTTGGATCACACTCATCGGTGAGGTTCACATTCTATATTCTAAGAACAATTTATAAATGACAACAAACAAAATGTTATATCATATTACTTTGTAACATAATGTATAATCCAAAAAAAAAAGAAAAATAATAAACATAAATTGAAAAATTATTGTGAATAAACACTCATAATCAAACACTTGTTTTCATGGGAATGTTCTTATATACATATCCTAAAGTTCAAACCTAGGGTAAAGTTCTCTAATATATATTTTTATAAATATATTTTACAAGGTTACTGATAAACATTATTTAATACCAACTATAAATTTTGAGACCCATAGTTCCAAATCGGATGCATTGCTTTATTACATTTTCATGATTACAATGAATCAAATCTTGAGGACTGAAAATTTTATAACTATTGTAAAACTAGATTACATACATGAAACCCATAAAACATTAGGAAAATATAATAAATCACAACATAAGTAGAATCTCAGAATCCTTGAATCTCATTAGAAGGATTCCTCTTCATTACATGGTCAAAGGAAACATAATAACGGAGAGATCAAATGGTCAATAACGGTAATTAATGAGGAATAAATAATGAATCAATAAGAATAAATCAACATGTCAAGGTAAATGACTGAGAATAGATTCCATTTAAATAAATTTATTAGGAATAATAAATATGGAGTATGAAAAATCCGAAACACATTCCATTTTATCAACAAACTATGATTGAACTTTATCAAGGATTTTATCGTAGTGAAAATATCAAGGATAAAAATGATAACTGGAATGAATTCAATGCTTAATTATTATAAGTCATGACCCTGGATCATGAAAACCTCTTCTGTGAAGATCAATCCTACAGGTATTTTAAAACCACACATTGAAACCTACATAATTTGGCTAATAAATATATATCTTAATAACCAATTGATGCATCTAGAGACTATATCATGTTCGTTTCCTACGCTTCACTAAATTTCAAAATCATTCCTCTTATAGACAAATTTATTTAATTAATAATATTATTATTTATAAAACATCAATTTTAATTTTAGAATACAGATTTTTGAGTATTTTCCATGATAATAAAATAACTATCAAAGTAAACATCATATGTAAAAATGGTATAAATTTTAGTAAATATTAATATGAAACACCCAATAATGTTGATATTTTAGGAAATTTACAATGAAAAACGATTATAATAAAATGATTATTTAAATATAATGTTAACAATCAAAATAAATAGTGATATTACAAACGTAACTATTACCACTTCATAATTATCAAGTTAAACATCATGAGGGAGATAATTAAAATTGAATCTAAAAATAAATAGACTCATTAATTAATAATTATATTAAATTATAAATAGGAATTATAGACACCACATTAATGTTAATTGGTTCATAATAAGGAATAAGTATCAATGGAATGTAATTTGAGACAAAATATCTTATCCTGAGTCATACTTGTCACGTGTGCCTTTATATTCAGGAATAAAAAAAGTATTTAAATTATTTACTTTATTCATAAATTTTTTCAATTATATCATTATTTTTATTTCACGTATTATAATTTTGTAAAAAACTACTTAATAAATTGAGTTTATGTTGGGTGTTTCGACCATATTTGGTTTATTTGTCAAAAATGACTTTGGTGTGTCAACTACAGTCAATGGGATCATTATATAAATTTCTAAAGAACAATAATAATTTAATAATTTTAATATTTATACATAAATTATACTTTTAGAACATATCTTGATATATCGTTATGAAAAATGAACCAACATTACAATCATTGAGATAATAAGTCATACAGAGGCATGAGTAATGTTCCCAATTTTCAATGGCCCTTACGCAAAGAAGGTAAGTAAAATTATATCCTTATATAATGATAATAATATCCTAAATAACAATTTATTTACTCATATTTATGATGGATCGAATATATAGATATGTATGTCTATTAGATGGAACAATACAAGAGGGGGGTGAATTGTAGGTTTTAAAACCGTTGAGTTTTAGCAATTAAGAGATTAGTTTAAAAGATCTTAAACTAATACAAATACAAACACCCACAATTGTATTGAATATAAAAAGGTATGATGTATTGTAATACTAATATAATGTAAAACAATTGTATTCAAGATGAACACAATACTCAGAGTAATACAAAGATGAATGATTCTACCTTAAAGCGTATAGAATCAAACAATACAATATGTAATAGAATGATTGTAATTGAAAAAATTACAATTGAATATGTAAAGAGGAAAGGAAAAAAAAATTCCTTTCTAATACATGTAACAGTGGAAATATAAAAGAATCAAAATTCTTTTAACCCAAAGAGAAGGGTTATCCTTTCACTTAGGATAAAAGGTTTATCTCACCAACACCTTGGTGAGCCCTCGATACGATGATCGGACTGTCTGTCTGTCTATCCCTGGCAGCCCTCGATACGATGATCGGCACGTCTGTCTGCCTATCCCTGGAGGCCCTCAATTTTGTAGGTAATCGACACCTATATCTTTCAATTGCTTGAAAGCCCTCGATACGATGATTGGACGCACAAAGCAGATGAGAGAAGTCACAACATCTCTCTCTAGAATCTTGATTGAAGCAAAGTATCACAGTTGTTCCACAACGTCTCATTTTTTGTTTTTTCAGCTTCAAATGACCTCCTATTTATAGGCCTTGGGTTCCAACAGTCATGTTGCCTCCAACGGTCATATTTCTCTGAAAAACTCGGAGGGACTTGGACACTTGGCATCATAACGGTCATATTGAAATAGAAAGCACGACATCGTTTTGATTAGATTGTAACTAATCTCAACAACATAGTATTGGTTAAAACAAGATACATATCAATGGTACGCAATGGTACGATTCATATGGAAAAAGTGTTTTTGACTAATTACCAAAACAAGTAATGAAAATATGAATAGCAGAGTTAGTACGATGCATTTTCTAGAGTCAGTACAGTACGATTGACAGAGTCAGTATGGTACGATTGACAGAGTCAGTACAGTACAATTTACAGAGTCAATATGGTATGATTTACAGAGTCAGTATGGTATGATTTACAGAGTCAGTACGATACGATTGAAAAGACATTTGTGATTTCCAGAATAAAATATAGAAGTCGAAAGAGAACTTTTGACCCAACAATATCCCCCTTTTTGGAAATCACAACACACCAAGTAAATATAACAAAGAATACTTATCTCCCCCTGAGTTATTGGAAACTCTTCTGAATATGAATTTGAATACAACTAACTACCCCTTAGGTATGGACTTTCCTGAGGATTTTATTCGTAGATTTTCCTTAAGAGTGTTGTAAAGCATTCTTCCCCTTTGTAAACATTCTCTCCTTTGTAAACATTCTACACCTTTGTAAACATTCTCCCCCTTTGTGATTTACAAAAACAAAGGGGTAATCTTGAATTGTGTGAAGGAGTTATAAAATAAACACAAGACAATGGATAAAAGAAAAGAATCATAAAAGCTATTACAAAACAAAGACAACTTTTAAAGGAAAAAAATACAAGTCATTTGTTTTCTCTTTCATTCTCCTTCTTTATGAGCTCATGAAGAATAGCTTTCAACATTTTGATTTCTTTCTTGTCTTCAGAAATTGATTCACCCTGAGTTCTGATAAACTCTTGTTGGTCCGCAAAAATTTGATCTTGATTCATGATAGTCTTTTCCTAGACTCTGATTACTTCTTCAAGAGAATCAATTCTGTTTTGAAAATTATTGTTATCTTTGGATAACACAGAATTTTGTTTCTTCAACAAAACCATTTCATCCTGGAAAGATGAAAATTTTGAGAATTCAGATTGAAAAGTGTTCACTCTCTATTGCAAGTCTTTCACTGAAGGAACATTGGCTTGTTGAGAAGACAAAAGATTCAACCTTTCATCACTTTCTCTGTCAAGCTTATTGAAAGCAATTGCAATCTCATTTGATAGCCTTCTTATATCTTCAATAGCTATCTCATGATCGTTGATTGAGCTCTCTGTTTTGTACGACCACTTGGTCATCTTGTTGCAGGCCTTCTTATGAGCAACCAAACTTTCTGAAAGAACTTTCAAATCAGCTTCTACTGAAAAAACATTCTTTCTTAATTCTTTTACAGAGACAAACATCTTCTTTTGATTGTCATTAATAAAATCAATCTTATCTTCCAGCCTCGGGAAATATGGAATAGTCTTCTCAACCCTTCTCAAAACATGAACAATGTAATCACTCTTCTGGAGAGAGATTGTATGTTCTGAATCAGTATCTTCATCATACGATGCCAGTTCATTTGATCGGCTTGAATCTACAACTTGATGTTTTCCATTTGCTTTTTCTTTCTGCTTTCTTTCTTCTTCCACTTTATCACTAATGACAACAACTTTATCAGTGTGAGAGGATTGAGAACCTTTCTTTTCTTGAGATGACATTCTGTCCGGAGTTCGTGCTTGATCGGCATGAGGAGTTTGTTGAACACCTTCACTCAGATTTTGAACCGATCCCTCTCTACTCTTCTTCAAACTTTGAAGAAATTCTATGAGAAAATCTCATTCCTCTTCTTCCACTTCTTCTATTTCTTCCATCAATTGTTTTCCTTTTTCTTTCTCAGGAAGGCTCTGTACGATGGGCTCTTGATGCACTTCTGTGGTAAGTTGAGCACTAGCTTCCTCAACTGCTTTCAAGATTTAGAGATATCAAAGTCTTGAGCCTTTCTTTTCAAAACAGTTTTCTTTTTCTTTTCATCCTTAAGGGTTTCTTCTACCCTTATTCTTTCTGCAAAAGCCTTAGTCGGGTCAAGACCGAACTTTGGATCACCTTCCTTTCTCTGTTTCTTATCTTTTCTCCATTTGGCTACAACCTCCTTACTGTACCTTGGCTTCTTCTTGGTCTTTGAACTGGTTTGCAGATCATACTTTTGAGTAACACCAGTAGATTGAATGTCTTTGGCTGGAATAGGTGCCAATTGATTCTGAGCCATTTTAGCTTCTACATCTTTGACAAAAAGTTTTGAATTCTGATCAAAACAAACATTCAACTTCTTCATAGTACTTTTGCTAATCCAAGAGGGCTTCAAATCTATGGGGTTTCCTTTCAAAGTAATGTTACAAAACTTCATACTTTCGAGAATGAACTTCGTAAGGATGACTGGATACATAATCATTTGGGACTTAATCCCTCCTGTCTTGACATTCATAATGGTTTCAAAAACATAACCCATGAGATTTACTTTTCTCATATTTACAAGATAGTCAAGCATTAATATATCAAAAACTTTCAAAGTTTCTCTATCCCCTTTCCTTGGGATAAGAAAACCTTGCATCTATAAAGTCACAAACCGATTGTCCGGAGAAAGATGAGACACTTTTCTCTTTTCTTCATTAATAACAAACAAGGACTTTTCAACACATTCTCTATTAAACGGACCAACTTCCTCTGGAAGTTTATGAGATGGACAGAAAGAATCCCCTTCTATTGGGACATTCAGAAAATGAGCCGCTTGTTTCATAGACATAGACAACTTTCTATCATACACAACAAAATTGATAGTCATGTCTTTGTCAAAAGATACGGTTTTATAAAACTGATAAACATCATCAATGAGAACCGGATCATGAGAAATAGGTCTTTCAACACACAAATTTTCCCATCCTTGAAAGAGAATGATTCTTCTGATTGTGGAATCAGATGAATCAAAAAAGTATCGATAAACTAACCTTTCTCTGTTAATGTCTTTCTCTGTAAAAGTATTTGAAGACATTTCGGCGGTAGTTCTAGCATAGGATTGAGACATAAAGGTGATGCCGATGAAATATCGTACGAGGATTTAAAATTGGTGGAGCAGAGCTTCGCCTCATAACCTGAAAAACCAATGTGGGTTTGGGGAGGGGGGATATTTATTAGTGAAAAAGGGGTGACCGTTGATCTTCTACGACCAGGATTAGAGGAAAACAGATCAATGGTTAGGATTAAAAACAAAAAAGGGAAAAAGAAAAAAATGGAAAATACCTGCCGGAGAACGTAAGGTTGTTGTTGGTTTTTAGGATTAAAGAATACACAACCGTATGAAATAAAATAAAACTATCAATCGATATACCGATGGAAAACAATCTTGTTACCATCATCGGTTAGTACGATGGAAAAGAAATTCGTTACCATCATCGGACAACACGATGGAGAAGAAATTCATTACCATCATCAGACGATACGACGAAAAATAAATTGGTTACCATCATCGGTCGATACGATGGAAAAGAAATTCATTACCATCATCGGTCGATACGATGGAAAAGAAAATCATTACCATCATCGGTCGATACGATGGAAAAGAAATTGATTACCATCATCGGTCGATAAGATGGAAAAGGAATTCATTACCATCATCGGTCAATACGATGGAAAAGGAATTCATTACCATCATCGGTCAATACGATGGAAAAGAAATTCATTACCATCATCGGTCGATACGATTGAAAAGAAAATCATTACCAGCATCAGTCGATACGATGGAAAAGAAATTCATTACCATCATCGGTCGATACGATGGAAAAGAAATTTATTAATAAGACTGTCAATACGATAAACAGAAAAGTAAATGATACGATAAAACTGTCAATATGATAAACAGAAATGTAAAAACATAAACCAGGTGAGTAAAATAATTAAATATCATAAGATAAAAAGAAACAAACAAAACACAGTAAGAGATGTCCTCCCCCTTTCAAGAGGAGTTATTTACTGTAAGAAGATTTGTAAAACATGAAGTAGATATGAATGATTATTTTAATGTAATCATTCCTAGCTTCTCTTTTATAAACTCATACCTATCGGAAGGTAATGGTTTTGTAAAAATGTCAGCAAGTTGTTCTTGCATTCCGATAAAATGTAAAATAATATCTCCTTTTTGTGTGTGATCTCTATGAAAGTGATGCCTAACATCTATGTGTTTTTCACGAAAGTGGTGTGCTGGGTTATTACTAAAAGCTATGGCACTAGTATTATGACAAAGAATTTGAGTTTTGGAGAAACTCAATCCATAGTCAGTGAGTGTGTGCTGCATCCACAAAACTTGAGCACAACAACTTCTAGCTGCTACAAATTCAGCTTCAGCAGTGGATAGTGCTACTGAGTGTGGTTTCTTACAGGACCAAGAAACCAAGGAATCTCCTTAGAAATGACATGTTCCAGATTCACTTTTTCTATCCATTCTACAACCACCAAAGACAGCATCTGAAATTTTTTTTTAAAAAAATCATTTCTAGAAGAGTAGAAAAGACCTAAATCCATAGTACCTTTTAAATACAGAAAGATTCTCTTTATGGATTTTAAATGAGACACTTTTGGATTAGATTGGTATCTTGCACATAAACATATAGAAAACATTAATTCGGGTCGACTAGCTGTCAAGTATACCAAACTTCCTATCATACCTCTAAAGATTGTTTGATCTACTGATTTCCTAGTTTCATCAAGATCAAATGTATTTGAGGTACCAATTGGAGTGCTAATACTTTTATTTTTGTCATATCCATGATTTTTGAGTAAATATTTTAAATACTTATGTTGAGATATATATGTTCCTTCTAGTTTTTGAGAAATTTGAAAACCTAAAAAGAATGTTAACTCACACATCATACTCATTTTAAACTCAGATTTCATTAAATTTGCAAAAGAATTAGTTAAAGATTTATTAGTTGATCCAAATATGATGTCATCAACACAGATTTGAACAATAAAAACATTTTTCTTTTCCATTTTTATAAAAAGGGTTGGATCTGCTCTACCTTTTGTATAATTGTTTTGTAAAAGAAATCCTGTAAGTCTATCATGCCATGCTCTAGGGGCTTGTTTAAGACCATATAGAGCCATGGTAAGTTTGAAAACATGATCCGGATGCTTTAGGTCTTGAAAACCAGGAGGTTGTTCGACAAAAACTTTTTCTTGAACAAAACCATTTAGAAAAGCACATTTGACATCCATTTGAAATAGTTTGAAATTGAAAGATACTGCAAAGGCTAATAGAGTACGAATAGATTCAAGTCTAGCTATAGGAGCATATGTTTCTTCATATTCTATTCCCTCTTGTTGATTATAGCCTTTAGCAACAAGTCTGGCTTTATTTCTTACAATGATTCCATTTTCATCACATTTGTTTCTAAAAACCCATTTTACACCAATTAAAGTTGTTACTTTAGGTCTATCAACTAAAGTCTAGACTTGATTCCCTTCAAATTCATTTAGTTCATCTTGCATTGCTTTGATCCAATCATCATCACCTAAGGCCTCACTTAGGCTTTTAGGTTCAAATTGGGAAAGAAAAGCAAGATGTTCTATTTCATTTCTTAAGGAATTTCTGGTTCTTACAGGTTGATTTACATCACTAATGATGTTAACACTAGGATGATTCCTAAGAAACAATTGATTTGGGTTTTGTAAAGCCTGTTCATAAATGTATGGTTGAAAATCTTCTGTGATAAATGTTTTAGGAATACTTTATTGAACATTTACCTCAACAGAGTGATCTCCTAATAATGGTTGATAAACATTTTTAGAAAACACATCCGAGGATGTAGGAATGGGTTAGTTGAAAACAATAGGATCAGTTTCATCAAATTTTACATATACTGTTTCCTCAATAGTACAAGTGTCTTTATTGAAAACTCTATAAGCCTTAGTGGTTATAGAATAGCCTAGAAAGATTTCTTCATCAGATTTTGGTGCAAATTTGTGTAGATTATCTTTTGTATTCAGAATGAATACTTTGAATCCAAAAACTTTGAAGTATGAAACTTTAGGTTTTCGGCCCGTCCATAACTCATAAGGGGTTTTATTAAGAAATGGTCATGTTAAAACACGATTTATAGTATAACAGGTAGTACTAACAGCTTCAGCCCAGAAGTGCTTAGCAATTGAGTATTCACTCAACATGGTTCGAGTCATTTCCTGAAGAATACGATTTCTTCTTTCAACAACAGCATTTTTCTGTGGAGTTCATGGAGCTGAGAAATTGTGAGTAATACCTTTCTTACTACAAAAAGCTTCAAAATATGAGTTTTGAAATTCACCACCATGATCACTATGAATAGTTATCAATGGTAGGTTTTTCTCATTTTTAACTTGGGCTCTAAAAGTTTTGAAATAGGAAAAGGATTTAGATTTTTTTGTGAGAAAGTAGACCCATGTAAATCTAGTAAAGCCATAAACTAAAACAAATACATAGTATTTGCCTCCAATTCTTCCAGATTGTGAAGAACCAAAAAGATCCATATGCACTAGCTTTAATTCATTAGAAGTTGTAACTTCATTAATTGATTTAAATCTAGTTTTATGTTGCTTTCCAAATTGACAAGGATCACAGACTTTTGAAGAATCATATCTAAGGTCTGGTAGCCCATTCACAAGTCTTTTCTTTGAGTGTTTACTAAGGTTTCTCAGATTACAGTGTCCTAGTCTTCTATTCCATAGCCATGATTGGTCTTCTATTTCACTTAAGCAGGGTAATTTTTGGCTCCTAATGTCTTCTAAGTTAATAGTGTAAACATTCTATTGCCTATTGGCAGATAGAATGAACTCATCCTTGGAATTGTGAACAAGACACTTATCATTTCTAAAATTCACAAGGTAACTTTCATCACATAATTGGCTTATGCTGATGAGATTGTGCCTAAGACCTTTAACAAACAAAACATTTGAGATAAGAACTTTTCCAAGAAAAATGATATTACCTATACCAACAATCTTTCCTTGTGCATTATCTCCGAAGGTAACTTTTCCACCTTTTGTTTTGATAACCTTTTCAAAGAGATATTTGTTTCTAGTCATGTGTCGAGAACAACCATTCTCTATGTACTAAATATTCTTATCGATACACTTCTCATTTTCCAGAAAAAGAAACAATTAGTTTTTTGGAATCCAAACTTGTTTGGATCCAGAAGGGTTAGATAAAAGAATTTTAGGAATCCACAATTGTTTTGAAAAATGAGCTTTATGAAATCCTAAGGATTGATTTCTATTAAGAGAACAATCTCTTATCCAGTGTCCACCACATTGGCACTTAGATCAAAAAGAGGTTTTTTGAGGAATAAAATAGTTATTACTAAAAAGAGGTTTGGAATAAGTATAAACAAGATCAGAACGATTTCTCAAAGGTGTAATTTGAGAATACATCCTGTCAAAGTTTTCCTTTCCATAAGTAAATTTTGACAAACATTTCTTCAAGGATAAAATCTCTGACATTAGTTTTAAAACCAAATTCTTATTTTCCAAAACATTTTAATTTAAGCTATAATTAGGTTCTAAAATATTTTTCTTTGAAATTACATTTTCAAGATCCTTAGAAAGTTTATCCTTATCAGATTTAACTTTCTCAAGGGTTTTTAAAATACTTTCAAAACCAGAAGTTATCACATCAAGATCTTTAGAACGATTCGATATTTCTTTAGTCAAGATTGAAATTCTAGAATTTGCTTTCTCAATCCTCTTCTTGAGTTTATAATTTTCATTTTCAAGTATTTTAGAAAATCTAGAGACTTCTTCAAAAGAAGGTAATGTATCATCTTCTGATGATGAAGATTCATCATTTGAAGATTCATAATATCTATTATCAGTACAATTTGTGTTTAAGGAGATATTTGTAATGGCTTCAGCATTATGTACCTTAGCCATGAGGCAGTGGCCTCCAATTGGAAATCTGGCTAAGAGTTAGATATTCCTCTGTCCTAATGTCTCATATTCTGAAGAATCATCTGAGGAATCACTACCACTTGCACTCCACGTATCATTTTTTTTCAAGACTTTCATTGTCTTATAAAACCTTTTCTTGTTTCTTTCAGAGTTTTTTTCCTTTCTATCTTTCCTTCTCAGTAATGGAAAATCAGGCCTTATATGTCCTGCTTTCTTACATTCATAACAAGCTACCTCTGAATCTTTCCTATCCTTCCTATCTTTTTTTTGAATATATATTGGAAGTCTTTTTTTCCCACAATCTTGTTCATCCTTCGAGGATTATTGGCTAACTCATTATCATAAAGATTACAATCACTTGAATCATATATAACAACATTCTTGGATTTAGACCTTGTAAGCCTTTCAGGCGTTTTAGCTTTAGATGAAAAGCCTACACTTCCATTCCCATTCTTGTTCTTGTTGAAATCAGCAACTCTCTTCATTCCTGTCTCGTGCTGTAGAAGAGTTCCAAAGAGTTCATCAAGAGTAATCTGGGAATCTTTTCTATTTTCATCAAAAGCTATCCTTTTTGACTCCCATTCATTTAGCATTATAAATATAATCTTATCAACTAGAGCTTCATCATCAAGACCTTTTTCTCCCATATATTGTAAGCTATTGACAATTGTCATAATCTTTGTGGCACTTTACATACTGGCTCTCCATAAGGAAAAACAAATCCATGATACTCTGCTCGAAGCATTGCCCTCCTTTTTTCTATAACTTTGGATGTACCAAAATGAGTGACTTATAATTTCTTCCAAATACAGTTGGCTGCTTCACATGAAGATATCTGACTTTATATATTCCTGGTCATAGATCATAATAAAGTATTGCATACCTTGTAATTCAGTTGATATTCTTGCTTCTCTTGGTTGGTGAAAGTACTGACTTCTTTGTGAGGAATTTTGTAACCTCTAGTAAGCATTATAAAGTTGTCTACACCGGTATTAATAACGAACGACTTCATAAGATCTCTCCAATACTCATAATCATTCACATCAATGATGGGTGGTCTAGAAGGATTCAGATTTTCTATTGAACCAATATTCACTCCTGCCATCTAAAACAACAAAAACTTTTCCACTCCACACGTTAGTGTAGTAAGTATTTAAGATAGTAATATGAAATATATAAAGCTAGTAATACAAATCGGAGGAAAACCTCCTCTGATACCAGTTGTTGGATCGAATATATAGATATGTATGTCTATTAGATGGAACAATACAAGAGGGGGGTTGAATTGTAGGTTTAAAAACCATTGAGTTTTAGCAATTAAGAGATTAGTCTAAATGATCTTAAAATAATACAAATACAAACACCCACAATTGTATAGAATATAAAAAGGTATGATGTATTGTAATACTAATTTAATGTAAAACAATTGTATTCAAGATGAACACAATAATCAGAGTAATAAAAAGATGAATGATTCTACCTTAAAGCGTATAGAATCAAACAATACAATATGTAATAGAATGATTGTAATTGAAACAATTACAATTGAATATGTAAAGAAGAAAGGAAAAAATACAAATTCCTTTCTAATACATGTAACAGCGGAAATGTAAAAGAATAACAATTCTTTTAACCCAAAGAGATGGGTTATCCTTTCACCTAGGATAAAAGGTCTCTCTCACCAACACCTTGGTGAGCCCTCGATACGATGATCGGACTATCTGTCTGCTTATCCCTGGCAGCCCTCGATACGATGATCGGCACGTTTATCTGCCTATCTGTGGAAGCCCTCGATACGATGATCGGCACGTCTTTCTACCTATCCCTTGCAGCCCTCGATTTTGTAGGTAATCGGCACCTCTGTCTTTCAATTGCTTGAAAGCCCTCGATATGATGATCGGATGCACAAAGCAGATGAGAGAAGTCACAACATCTCTCTCTAGAATCTTGATTGAAGAAAAGTATCACAGTTGTTCCACAACGTCTCATTTTTTGTTTTTCAGCTTCAAATGACCTCCTATTTATTGGCCTTGGGTTCCAACGGTCATGTTGCCTCCAACGGTCATATTTCTCCGAAATACTCGGAGGGAATTAGACACCTGGAATCATAACAGTCATATTGAAACAGAAAGCATGACATCGTATTGATTTGTTTTTAACTAATCTCAACGACATCATATTGCTTAAAACAAGATATATATCGATGAAAAGAAATGGTACGATTCACATGCAACAAGTGTTTTTGACTAAGTACCAAAACAAGTAATGAAAATATTAATAGCAGAGTTAGTACGGTACATTTTCCAGAGTCAGTACGATATTATTGACAGAGTCAGTACAGTACGATTGATAGAGTCAATACGGTACCATTTACAGAGTCAGTATGGTATGATTTACAGAGTCAGTATGGTACGATTTACAGAGTCAGTATGATACGATTTACAGAGTCCGTACAATATGATTGAAAAGACATTTGTGATTTCCAAAACAAACTATAGAAGTCTAAAGATAACTTTTGACTCAACAATTTACTTATAAATATAATTATTATGATGTTAAATGAATCAAATCTCACCAAGGAGGTGGTAGTCGACACGTCCACAGACGAAGTTATAACTTTTTAATATGTGAAAATGATATTAAAGAAAATGATATATTATATTTATAAAATGGCAATTATTTCATTATTATATTAATTATTTCATATATGTAACATATTTTTAATTAAAACAACCTTTAATACATTCCAGATAATGTTTGAATGTATCACATCGCATTGAGGAGGGAGTAGTCCACACATCCACAAATGAAGTTATCATATTCACACTAAATGAAATCCTTAATGGTATGTGTTATAGAAAAAAATAAATAATAATAAAGATATAATGAATATCATATATATATAATATGGAAACAATTTTATTTATCTTAGTTCCCAACCATAAATGATGGTAATGGAAAAAACGAAGGACATTTTTTCTCGAGGCAGTAGTTCTCCAAACAAAAATAGTAAGTTCATTAACCCTTTGATGTAAGTCTGAGTAGGTGTTTGATGAAACCCTAAAAAATATTATTTAGGATACTTATGTTATTATATATTCATCTAATAATAATAATTTAATGTTTTAACAAACAAATAAAACAAAAGTTATTGATAAAGAATGTTACATCCTTTTCAGGTAACTTCTCTTCGTATGAACAAAAAGTGTTCATTGGTTTTATTTATGACCAAGTTTAGGAATAATGGTTTATTTGAGGGATTTTGAGATATTATTTGGGTATTGTTTTGATGATACAAAGTGTCTTGATAGGTGTGAGTAAGGGGAAGAGTGAATTTCATTTTATAGTGGGCGGAGAGTGGCATTCTTTTAAATACCAAAAGGGAAAAACTATTGGGAGGTGTAGAATAACTAATGTTATTAAGAAATAGAAAAATAATTTATTAATGTGAAATTATGGTTGATAAAAATATTAACCACACGAAAATAAGTTCATTTTAAAATAGTTTTCATTATTCATTAAGATCATTATATATTTCATTTTGATGTTTCATTGAGGTAACTAGTTTTATATCCTATGTAATTCATAAATTAAGAATAAATTAAATATATAATTACTACAAAATTTATACCAACTTAATTCAAAATATTATTAATGATTATAAAAATATAAATCCCATGTGTTCTTTAAATTAATTTTGAACTAGGCACACATAACGCAAAAAACACCACTTTAATCTAGACTATGCTTGCAATGTTTTTAATAACAATTATAACATATGTTAATTATAAAAGGTAAATTGGTCCAAGAATGGACCATATTTAATATTTATTAACACATAAAAATCACTTTTAAGAATTTAGTATGTTTTTATTAATTTCAATTCATTTTATAAAATATCAATTAATGTAAAATAACATTAACATCAATTTTGACATTATTTATTTAATTATAATATAAAAATATCAAAAAAATATTGGGACTCAAATATATTAAGTGAAAATATTTTTAACATTATATATTAATCAATAAAACAATTAGACCTAGAAATTCATTAAATTTACTTTTCATTTAAAATTTTTAGCATCATTTATCTAATTTAATTTTTAACTAAATAATCAATGTGTTAGCATTTATTAAGAGTTTAATGTAATTATATCACCTATAAATGTTATATTCACATTAACATGATAAAAAAATCCCAATTAAAAATCAAAATAATTTTATAAGAGAATATATTTAGCTTCTTCCATAGTATAAAACTTTGTAATTGTCAAAGGTACGAAATATTTTTTTTATTTTCCTTACAAAGCATATTATACGGGTCAATTAAATGGAATAGTATACAAATAACTAATAAAACTATAATTAATAGTGGATATAGTCTAAATATTTTAATTAAATGGATTTTGGACAATATTATATGTCATTTTGAAGAATAATTTTAAGGTTTAGTCTATTCTGAAGCTTTATTTTTCATTAATCGCTATAATTAATTTTAATTAAATTCAATAATATTTTCGGTCAAAAACTAAGTTGATCTCATTATATTATAACTATTATACTAATTTAAAATATTTATATACATTTTTCTAAATTATATTAACAAAAAAGAAAAAATTAAAATTAATGTTAATCCTTTATATGTGTTGAGAAATCTGGTTATTAAAGTAAAAATGTTCAAAAGTTAAATTAGTATTATGTTGAAAAGTAATATAAAAATGATTCCAATGACGAAAATCTTATTACTATATATATATTTTAATTATTTTTAATTTAAAACCAATTTAACTTTAATAATTATTTAAAATAAAAAGTTTTTTAACTAAAAGATTGTATGTTTCGATATTCATTAAAAATGTAAATTCTCAAAAAAAAATGCCAAAATATATCGCTAAGATAATTTTTAAATTTTCAATTAAAAGAAGTTATTTATTTAGAAAAATTAAATCTAAAAAAGTGTTGAAATTTTGTTTTTAAATAGGTTCCATACTAAAAGGTTGTAAAACACTGTCTTCCTTGTAACACAAGATAACTAAGTGTTGTGTGTAGTGTAAGATTAACATGGTGTTTCATATAAATCAAGATAGAAAAAATTAATTTTTTTATAAGTTAAAAATATTTTAAAGTCCTTGGGAGCTACATAAAAACTCATATAAATGTATTATAATCATCAATGTTGAAAATCATAACTCAGATAAAATCATGAATAACATATTAATAAATTATGATATTATAAAATTAAATTTTGAAATATATAAACATCCAATGGAAACTTGTTTTATTACCCAATTATATTATAAAAAATATTTATAATTTCCCAAGAAACGATCTCAATTTATATTATATAGAAAATATTTTTCAGTAATTCCAAAAACTTTTTCTTTTACTTAAACCATGTCTTTCAAAAAAAGATCCACCAAACCAATTTAAAAGGATGTTAATGTTTACAGGATCCATAAAATAAATTTAAAAACCAACCATCACCATTTAAAAGTATTCCAAAATGAATGTTCCTATAATAGAAAACTCGTTCCAATAAATTTATGTTTCATTTGTAAAATCTATTTTCAACCATTCAAAATAATTTCAAAATTAATTTCCAATCACATAATCTACCCTCAACCTTTAATAAAATTTTGTCTTAAAAATTCCATTACCTATTTACAAAACCTTACTTATTTATTTTAAAACAAACCCATTCTAACCAAAACACAATTAATGGAATCGAATAATCCTAAAAAATTATTAATAGGTAATAGTGGTTTTTCATTCCTTGGAAAAATGATTTATAAGAACACATGAAAATTAGAAAATGGAAAATTGAAGTCCTTCCAATCTGTGTACACATGATCAACTTGGTTATCTAGGTTGTGCGATCTAACTTATGACACTCGTTACACTCCTATTATAAATCCCTTATATAAAAATATATTTAAACCATCCAAACTACCATTAAATTATACTAAAATTTATAAAAAATTTTGAAAAACAAACATAGATTTAAAATTAAAAATGTGACCTACCATGGAAACTCCTGATTCATCACTAACGGTGGTGATTAGGTACTAACCCCTGATTAACCAATTGAAACAGAAAGATACTATTCTAATATAGTAATAATTCTAAATAATAATGGGAGAGACTCGATCCAAGTCTTTATTTAGAAACAATGTTTTGATAAATAAAAATTTTAAAACCAATTTGGGATATCTGTCCAACAAGAACTTGAGCCATCCCCTGAAATAGGTGAGGGAATATGTGATATACAATACTAACGTTAAGATTAATTGAAATAAAATAAAATCATTGGGAATTATTTCATTCATAAAATAATTTAGACATGTACTGAAAATATGGACATGACCACTCTATACATCTGAGGTCTATGCCCTAAAAAAGAAATAAATATATATATATATAAATTTCATGGTTTTTCAAAAGAAATATTTTTATTCTTTTCATACACCATTAGAAAAATAGAAACATCAATTAGAATTTAAAAATAATTATTTAAATAATTTACTTAATATAACCAGTCTTTTATAATTTACATTAAAATTTTCTTTAAGGGATTTTTTGAAAACCCATGTTTGAGTTCCATATTTAATTATCTAATGATTCTACTCTTTTTATGTGCAAATAAATTTTCACACACACACACACACACACACACATATATATATATATAAAGTATCATACATTTACACATATTATGTTGTGAATTTTTGAATATATATATAAATATCTGTATATTTACGTAAATATCTATAACCATCAAATTTGTTGAAGGTCATTTTAAAAAACACACATTTTTATACAAAACCATTCATGAAATGTGTTATTATTACATTGAATTTGATGAGTTTTTTACAATTCCAATTGAAACATAATAACCAATTAATATTTTACATTAAAATACAAAGAAAAACATTTTAGAGACTTGTGATTCGTTTATAACGGCTATCCATGAAATTGCACAAACAAAATTGTGCATGAAAGGAAAGAAAAAATTTGAAACTGTACATTTCAATTTAAAGAACATTTCCATTCATTAAAAACAAAAAAAATCATTATTTCATCCAAATAAATTTCTTACAAATAATTACTCATATTTTAGAGTCAAAAACATAAATTAAATGATCAATCGTATAATGATTCATGAATGAAAGATTCAATAGTTGGGAAGACCAAACTAGAACAAAAGAGAGATCATCACCATTAGTGAATGATACTAGAATAAGGCTCAAGAAAAAATATACAAATCCCAGAATCAAGAGATGATTCCTCAATTAGGTGGTGAGGTTGTAGGGTTCTTATTGTGAGAGGGGCCTCTTGGGAGGTATGGCTTGTTAGACAAGGAGGGAGAGGGGGACATATTATTTTTATATTAAAAGGGAGTATATGCATGTTTGAAAACCCGATAATATTATGTTCATTGAAAATCACATGGTTTTTCCGCATGGTGGGCCAACCCGAGTTTCAACCCTATATCAATGATCATGAGGAATAGTATATAATGACAACCATGTTCATAATAAATAAAATTGAGGCTAAAATAAAACTTACGTGTTTTATTCTCTATAATTAGAATGTAAATCATTTCAATATACTAAATCTACAAGGGATAACCTAGGGAATACATATAATAAATAGGTGAACTATAAATAATGGTAAATAAATAAACATGACAATGAAGCACAAAATGTGGGTAAAATATATGTCATGATATCTTAGAATAGAAGTCACATGAGTAATCATATGGACCATAATATAATGAACATAGATCATAAGATCCCAGATTCATTGAAAATGGTAAATAAAAATAATCAATTATATTAACATTAGTAGAGGCTATGTTTTGATAAAACAACACATGATGGATAAATATCCATAATGCATTAGGTTCGCTCTATAATCTCATACACAACATCTCATGAGACTATAGTATCACCCTTTGAATTAGAATGCTATATAATTATGGTCCCACCAATTAAATTAATTTTTTATGTATATGTGTACAATGTGAAGATATAAATCCTAAGAAATAAAAATTAAAATTACCCATGAAAATAAATGGGTTATATAATATTGTCTCATAACATGATCAAAATAAAATTTCATAAAGAAGGAATTTCAGAGATAAAGATAAAGAATGTGTTACATCATCAAAGTAATAGAAACAAAGCATGGTATATATCTTATACACATATATATTGAATTTATAATAATATTTATACATAAAAGGTTGTTGTTGTGATGAAAAAATACTACAAAAAGATAAAAAAACAGACTTGGTGAAAATAAACATTCAACTTTTTAACAAACATTTTAAAAGACTAAAAATACACAAAATATAGTGGAAATAATTTTTATAGAAAATAAACATGGAATATTATAATGTAATCTTCATAGAAATTAGTGGTCATGAAAGATGAATTTTTTATACAATCTGTATGAGTTAAAAAGAATTTTTTTCGTACATTGGTACACTAGTAAAAAAGTACCTTGTTCAGATAATGATACGAGATGTATGTTTAAATTTATTTAAAAAAAGTATAAGATCATTATAAATGAAATTTAAAAATCATTGGATAATAGTAAAAACAATTTCGGAAAACATGGATATGGAAGAAAAAAGGGGTTTTCACTGAAGTTAAAAATGAAATCATATTTTATTAAAAAACATTACCAACCATTTTATATACCAAATAGAGTAAATTTTTAATTTTTTCATGAAAATATCATAAATAACCATATGTGAATATAATAAAATTTTATAATTATAAAATTATAAAAAAATCCTACAAAGGAATTTCATTCCTAAATAATCTTGAATAAAATGAAATTGAAACCTAAACTTTTACTGCTTAAACAACATTTGATTCATAAATCAAATGGATGAAGTAGATTAAGGGTAACATAAAATATCTTGAATTATTAATTAACAATGATTTAATCTATAATGGCTAATTATATGAACCATTTAAAAAATTATTCAAATAAAAGAACATGTGTCTCAAAGAAAGATGTTTTGAGATGAAAACCCATACTTAGATACCAAATCATCAAATGTGTTATTTATCCTCTTGAATAATAAATTTATGATAATTATCTAATTTTTTAATAAAACTTTTTAATTATATTATACCCTTTATCTTATTTTTGAACATGCCTTATTCAATAACTTAACCAATTAATCTCACCTAAGACATTTTCATGATAAACATCTCATACTCCCAATAAACACTATGGTAAGTCAACTAAGGTCAATGATATTATTATTTAATAATATTAATAATGGTTATATAGAAATAATTATCAGTTTTATAATGAAATTGAACTTTTAAAACCAATAATGAAATAAGGTTATGAAAAATTAACTACATTATAATCATGGAGATGGTAAGCTATACACACACATGAGTAACGTTTCCATTTTTTCATTATTATGATGGAAATATGGTAAGTGTAACTTTATATTAATAGTATTATAATTATATAAAAAATATGATAGTATATATGTACATATCCTTCTATATACCATCATCTGATGCAGTAATAACAACAAATCATATCGCTTTGTGAGGTGTTAGTATGTTTTAAACTCGAATGGAAATAAAATATACTCAATGTATGGTATTGTTAGGAATTATATGATTTATTTATTTTCTATATTTATTAATATATCATTAATATAATATATAAACAATAAATTAATCCTTCTCACCCTTATTGAAATGTGTTTGTGAAAAAGAATCGCGTCGCTTCACAAGGCAGTAGTCCGTCGTACACAGAAGCGATGTTGTCGTATTCCCAAAAGAATGGAATTGAAGAAGTTATACGAGGTATTATAATTAAATAAGTATAATTATACCATAAATTTCATATTTAATTATTAAATACATTATTATATCTACCAATGAAAATCTGTGATGGAAAGCTAAATATGTCGGTTCACGAGGTTGTTGACTATTGTACACATGCTCAACTGTTTCATTCCCTATTCAACATAAGTGGAGATAGATTTGGGGTATGAAATAGACATAAGAATATCTCATTATATTAAATATAGTGATGTTTTTATATCATCATGTGTTAATAATATTTTAAGTATTTGGAATAAGAAATAAAATAATATGCTTTTTTATATATATTACATCTTTTTCGGACAAGTTCTTTATGTTCACACAAAAAAACCAATCTATGATTGATTTATAATAACACCAAGTAGTTTGGGAAGATTTAAGAAAATGTCAGCTTCTCGAATAGCATCATTACTATCCTCTGGGCATTAGGTCAAATTATAATTTAACTTTTGTCCCAAACATTCACTAAATAAAAGGGTATAGTGTCGTGGGAGTGTATGGTGAAATAAAAAAGGAGAATGTTGTTTGATTGGGAGATTCTGGTTTTTGGAACCACGTGGGGAGTCCTTTCAAGAATACTCCCTTGTCTAATAATTGATCTAATTTCTATTTTAGGGTAACCTTAAATGATAAAATTTGGGTCCGGATCAAGTCGAGTATCTGGATGGAATATTCCATTCAATTAAATTCATGGAAATATCCTATGTTTTATTCTACGAATCAAACATAGATAGCTAGTTGACTATTGTCTAAGCCTCATAACTCTAGCTAATAAGTAACTATTCTATGACCAGGAAATAGTGGCAGTCTAGGTTCATTAGGTTTTTCTTATTTTGGAAAAATGTTTCCTAAGCTAGTGATTGTAGCTTAGTCTATTCCAATTAATATAGGGTGATTTTCTTGACATTCATATAATTAGGAACATTCATACAAATGCGATGGACCATTGGTTTATACATAAATTAGTAATTAAATTAGGTTTTCCATGTTTAGAATTAATGATTTATTTAAATATAAAAATACATCGAGCTTGAACCCTACCAATAAGAATTTTATCTACCCATTAGTGAAGTATATACAATTAAATAAGTATTGGAATGTACATTTGACATGTAAATTATTTTGAATAAGCTCATGAAAGGGTTTGAGGATAAAATGAATGGTATTCTAACATTCACAATGTAAATTAAAATTATAAATAAAACACTTACTTGAGTGGGAGGATGAAATTGAATCTAAATGTTGAAAGGAATTGGAAATCATTGATGAACAAAATCTCAATTGCTCTCAAATTAATACAAATGTAAAAACATGAATAAATTTAATGTTTTGAAGGTAGAAGAGAGAAGGGATTCATAGAGAATAGAGAGGGAAATGAATATCTCATCCAAAAGTTATCTTAAATGATATGCCACTCCACGGCATATATAGTAATTTTTCATCTCTACATGTACCATCAATATACATCATTCTTCATAGATTTTGGATCTCCAATGTGGATTGTGGATATCTTGAGAATTTAACTGATTTTACTAGGTACACGATGTGTAGTAGTTTCTTACAACATGTACCCCATGTCTGTCTAGCATTTACATGGAATCCTTGTGACTCCCTCGCAATGTAGTTTGACTAGAATCGTGATGTGTTTAGGGTGTACACAAACTAGTGGAAATATAACCTATATAAGCACATTGTTCCAAATGGTTTAAAAAACTGTTGGGAGAAGACTAATATACTAATGGTTATCTAGAACTATTGGTATATGCTTATAGTTTTCTATTTTTTCCAACAGTTTAAGGAAACTATTGGATATAGTATGGTCAAAAGTTTTTTCCCATTAGTTTAAATAAATAGTTGAGTATTGGTTTGTGAAAATCTTTTTTTCCAATGGTTGAAAACTATTGGGATTACATTACCTTTCCAATGGTTTTTCAAAACTATTGGGTATGAGAATCCACATATATCATAGCCTCCAGATCTCTCCAAATCCTGAGATCTTGAATTTTTTTCCCTAAATGAGAGCTCAGTGTGCTTTGTCGAATGTTTTTCACTAAATCTCGACCATCTCGAATATTTGTCCCTAAATCTTGATGCAAACACTATTTCACAGTACAACATGTATAGTTTCCCAACAATTTGTTCTACCAATTTAAATCGGTACATATGAGTTCATTTATCTTATATTTTGTCTTTCCATTTCACTGCAACGTAGTGTGTATTATGATCCCCTTACAAATAGAAGGCATATATCATTTTAGGTTGCGGTTTGAACCATACTTTCAAACATGCTCTCGACAGTGATAACTCTAATTTCCAACTTGGGCATCTGTCTTTGATTCAAGTAATTTTTTTCATCCATTTTCTATCAGTACATGTTCCTTCATTTATTTTATAAATTTTTCGTTCCATTTTTCTACAATGTATTGTGTATTATGATCCCCTTATGAACACAATCAATATATAATATTAGGTTGCTGTTTAGATGTGATTTATGTATATAGAATAAATTTGATTGAAATTGAAGACGTCAATATGATCTTGTGTTATTTTATCCTTGGTTTATTTTAAATTTAAGGACTATTCACATTATTTCATTAGTTAGACATAAATAGAGTTACAGATTTTTTATCCTAATAGGAATGATAACATACTCATGAATTATGAATGTACCCCTAAATGTTCTCTTTGAAATATCACACTCTAACATTAAGATTATGATACCCACACTATATGTCCTTAAATTAAGTGGTCCTTCCACTTGAACCATTAGAGTGGGTTTTCAGTCATTTTCATGTGTGAATGGTGATAGAACCAAAATTTACTATATTAAATGATCATTTATTCCTACTACATCATGCAGTTAAGTCATACACTTGTAATATTGTTTGAAATTTAAAATGAGTGTTAGGAATACATGTCACAATCTTTATAGGTATTTATAAATAATTATTAAGGTATTTATATGATTTTATATCCTAGGAAGGCACCCATAATAAAGTAGTATAAATATCATATAACTCACCAATGTTGTTCATTCCTTCACATTATTTAGCCTCTGATATATATCTCACGAAAAAAATAGCAAGGTCATGTGCACATAATTATTAACTACTATTTGATAGTATTGGATGTCTTTAGGGGTGATCCTGAGGTGTTGTTGTGCACTTGCTTGGATTCTATTTTTTTTATTTTATTCTGGGAATTAGGAATCAATATTAGAGTGTATAATTTTTATTAGTATTTGTGGATAATTATATAGTGATAGGTTTATGTTAGACAGGTGAGTCATGAACCCATATCCAGTGGTAATTATAGATTAATAGGGTTATGAAATTGTTCTTCTTTATTATAAATTCTACATGGACACCCCCACCGCCCTGGACACCTCCTACCCCCTTGGACAACAACCCCTACCACCTGGACACCCCCTCCCCTTGGAAACCCCCACCCTGGACAATCCCCACCACCCGTGGACACCCCATACCCCCATGGACAACCACCATAACACCCTAGACATCCCCCCAATCCCCCCGACACCCCACCCCCCAAACACCCCCACCATTGTGGACAACCCCCCAACCCTTGGACAACCCCACCCCTTGGACACCCCCAAACACCCCTACCCCATAGACATCCCCCCAACCCCATGGAACCCCCCCCCAGCACCACCACCGCTAGACACCACCCCGCCACCTTGACACCCCCACCACCTGGACACCCATACCCCCGTAGACAACACCCCCAACTCCCTGGATAACCCCCAACCCTATGGACAACCCCCTGGACAGCCCCCACCCCCTGGACACACCACCCCTGGATCCCTCGACCGCCTTGGACAACCCCCAACTCCTGGACCCCCCTGGACATCCACCTACCCCTGGACACCCCCCGAACCCCCCTCCCCATCCCCTCTGTCATCTCTACCCCTAGTCACCCATGACCTCATTGAACATCCCCCCAAACCACTTTCACACCCCCTACCCCCTAAACAGCCCCACCCCTGGACAACTCGCCCACACCCTGGACACCCCTACCCCCTGCACAACCACCCCCACCCCAACCCTACCCCATGGACAGCCCCTCCAACCCTGTACACAACCCACCCACCCCCTGGACACCTCGTACCACCTGGTCACCCCCACCCTTGTGGACAGCCCGTCCTCCCCCCTAGACAACCACGCCACCCCCTGTACACCCCCACACCCCCTAGACACCCACAACCCCAGGTCACCCCCGACCCCCATGGACATCCCCCATCCCCTTGGATTGCTCTCCCTCCCCAGGACACTCCCACCCCCGTGGACACCCCCACCCCCATGGACAGCCTGCCCACCCCCATAGACACACCCTACCACCGTGAACAGCCCCCACCCCACCCCCACCCACCCCCTGGACACTCCTTACCACCTAAACAGCCCCACCACCATCGTGGACAATCCTCCCACCCCCTAGACACCCCATACCCCCTTGGAAAGCCCCCCCCCCCCCAATGGATCGCCCGCCCACCCACCTGGACACCCGTCCACCACCCCCCAGACACCCCCAGCCCCCCCCCACGGACACCCTGACCCTGGTGGACATCCCCCCACCACCCGAGACATCCCCCCACCACCTAGTCACCCCCACCCCCTTGTACATTGTATGTGATCACTCAAATAATCTACTAAAATATGAAACTTCTTAGATCTAAAATTTACTAACACTGGAATAATTCTCCTCCACAAGTGTACATGATCATGTACAGTCATGTATATTACTTCAAATATATTTTGTTATAAATATTTATTTTTGTCTTTTATATACTGATTCTCATATAGAGTAGTGTGTCAGTTATAGTTTCATATAAAGTGAAAAATCTCCTTTACTTAAATATATTTTCTATGAAACTTCAATCTTATTGAATTTCATTTGACGAAATGACTTAATTTTTTTTAATATTAGATAGAAGTTATATGTATGAAACTGATAGGATCTCAAGGAATTTTCAAAACGATTTGGAGAGATTTTTATATTTTTCATTTCACAATGCTTCAGATAGTGGTCACATACATTGACCCTATTACAATTATGTTGGAAGACCTTAGTTGAGCCATTTTTATGTCAGAAGCCACATAACCAAATATGGTTTTCAAGATAACTACTCTGTGTGGTATCTCAATGGGGAGAAAATGAAATCACAAATTGCGGATGATCCAAATTAGATTACTGGATTGTATAATTTTTTATATGCCTCATTTCTGTTTAATCGTCATCATAAAAAATAAAGGATTCCAACCCATGAATATTTCTATATGAGCACACATGATGTGTCTAATGAAAATGAGGATGTTTTCAGGATGAAAAAGATGAATGATGATACCACGACTCCAGTATATCGACAATGCGGTAAAATGAAAAAGCTGGAATTTTTAATTCGATTGTTTCATGGAAAAACTATTTAAAGGGTTTCTATTACTATCATTAATTATATTCCTACCTTCTAGAAGAACCTACTTCTAGATGGTGTTGATATCCGTCAAACCACTATATGGAATAGAAGTTAGTTGTGGAACTTAGATTTTCAAGAAACTAAGTTCATGCTTGCCGGAAATATGTCATTTTATTGTGGGAGGAAACTACTGAATGAAATGATTTTATAAAATGTGGAATATATCTATAGAATCCAAAAGATGAAGGGACAAGATCTGGTGTGCCACAGAAAGTAATGTGGCACTTTATATTCATCTCCATACTCCAGAATCATTTTATATCGAATTAAATAACAATAAAAATATGAAGGAATGATACTAAGAGAAAGAAGACTAATGATGAGTTGGTTCACCCTGCAGATGGATTTTCATGGTAGAGATTTGATGCTCGATATCCTGATTTTTCTTTGGACATGCGTAATGTGAGGTTGTGTCTTTCATGCGACAATTTTAAACTATTTGTGAAGATGCAAACGTCTCATAACACCTGGTCAGTTTTTATACACATTTATAATCTTCCCCAATGGTTTTGTATGAATAAACCTTTCAAATTCATGAGTATACTCATATCTATCCCATCTTATCACAGAAATGATATAGACGTATACATGAAAACTTTAAAAAAAGATTTGAATCTTCTTTGGGATGTGGGTGTTCACACATACGATGCATGTTCGAAAGAAATGTTTCATATCTGTGATGCGCTTATCCAGATAATCAATGATTATCATGATTATGCAATGATGTCTGGATGGAGCACTAATAGAAAACTATCATGTCCTATTTTTCTGAAGAATACACGATCTAGAAGACTGAAACATTGTTGTAGTTTCAATTTTATGGGACATCGATGATCTTTCCAATGAACCATCCATATAGAAATAATCTTCAAATATTTGAAAATACAATGGAGAACGATGATCCAAAATAGCATATGTCTGGAACTAATGTTCTTAATGAATTGAAGGATTTCAGTTTTTCATTTGAGAAGGGTCAAATGAAATCTGGAAAGAGAAAGAATGTTTCCACTAAAACCTGTTAAAATTTAAAGAAGAGAAGTATCTACTTTGATTTTCCTTATTGTTCAACCAATTTGTTACATTATTTCTTTAATTTAATGCACATTAATAAATATATGTTGGAAATGTGGATTTTGATTCTTTTAATTATTATTGGAAAGACAGAATAGGATTTACGGTCTCAGCGTGACATGGTGGATTGGGGCATCATACCAGAATTGTATCTTGTGCGTATCAGTGAAAATAAATAGCGAGTTCCATGTGCTTCTTATGTGATGACATCTAAAGAAAAAAGAAATTTCTAGAAGTACTATAGACTATTAATGATCATGATGGCTAGTCATGCAACATATCTTATTGGGTCAATAGAAGAGAGTAGAAGATAAAATATTTAAAGACTCATGATTATCACATCCTTATTCATGAGTTGATTCCAATAACAATTATTCATATTTTTTCCAATATTGTAAGGGTGTTTGTTATTCGGTTGTGCCATTTGTTTAGAGATATTTCTGCTGAGAAGTTTTCCAAGCCTTTCTTGTGAAAAATATTGGCAGATGACCCCTTAATTTTGTATGAGTCAACGAAAATATTTCATCCACAATTTATCGCATGCATGTTGCATATGACTGCCAATATTCCAACTGAAATACTTCTCAGAGGACCTAGATATTTTTTATGTATCTAAATGAAAGAAATATGTACACATTTATGTATTATGTCTATAATAGGAATCATCACGAAGGTTCTATCGTGACTGATAACATGGCTCAAGAAAGTATGGATTTCTACTATATGTATTTTGTTGATCATAATACAAGAATTAATAGACCTATGAGAAATGAAGAAGTCCAATATGAGAAAATTTAACCCATTTTTTCATCACATCCTAGAAAAGAATTAATTCTTGGATCATATACATTAAAGACATTAAGCCATGCAGAGCGAGCGATGGAACATTGCACAGTTTTGTTCAACTGTGATTTGTTCGATGACTACATCCTGTAAGTAAATTGAATACTTATATCTTATATATACATCTGTTAAATTATTCCTATTTTTATCTACCGGAAAAATAAATCGATGACAAATAGAAATCATCGTTCATTATCTTTATGAAGGATGGAGATTTTTCATATCAAAGACTTTTCAACTTTGTTAAAATTGATGGTAATAATTTTACTGTTTAAAATTATTAAAACAATATTTAATTAAGTTTAATATTTATTTATATTTTAGATATTGAGTTTTCCTCCTAACTCTGTCCCTGAAGAAATAAGTGCTTTGGCTTTTGGTCCTAATACCGTGGTTCGTGACTATAAATCAATTTTATCAATGGGTAACGATTTATTTTCACTGAAAGAGATAATAATATGAGAACACAACATGATGGTGTTATGGTTACTGCCACAACAGACTATTATACTAGTACATCAGATAGTGGACCGTGATTTATAAATATAGGTTAATATGGAGTCATTTAAAAAATAATAATATTGGATTATTATTCTAATCGATGATTCACAATGATGAAATTATAGTGGTTTGATTCAATGACAAGGAAGGGAACATTTATTTGTGATTTTGGATTTCATGTAATTGATATGACTCACACTCTATCTACCGATGAAATATATGTATTGGAATCAATGGGAAAACAAGTTTTTTTATGTCAAAGACCATCTTTGACCTGAATTTGGTGTCATTATTGATGTTATTCAAAGAAATATTCGTTAATATGGTGACTATGGAATTAACACCATTCTAACTGCCATTTGAAGTGATTCATTTATTACTTTTGATGGATCCAATAGCTCAATAGTCAGATTTGACTACGAACCTGATGTTGTGGAGGGAAATATATAAAATCATCTATTCATGTTCTCAATTTGATTGTTTTACCTAGACTTGGGATTTTAAGTTGGCACTATTAAAATTTATTTAATATTGATTATAAATATTTTCTATCTAACTTGACCATTATATGATTTTCAATGTTTTTTGTTGCAATTTTATTATAATTGCATTTTGAAATTTGTAATTGAACTGTATTAAAAACTATAAAACAAACAGTTCTAACATGGTGAAAATTTCAATGCCTAATAACCATATATAAAATTAGTATACCTATATGCCCCCCATTAACATGTTACAATTTAATGAACACAATGGTTTGTATTCTTATGCAAAAAAATTTATAGAAAACTACATCATCTACCTGGGCTAAAGAAATTGCAATTTTCCTTAATTTCAACAACTAATTTACCCCTTATAAATCTAGTAGAATCAATGTTCCATGATTTTAATAGACTGATGACACTTATTAACTAATCATACAACTAAAAATTAAATTTCGTCATTATATCTTGTACGTTTTATTGAATTCATCATATATCTAGTCAAGATCACCTAAAACAAATGGATAGTTTAATTATTCATGAATCCTCATATTCCCTCTCTTTTTTTTTGGGTTTTACATTAGTTATAATTTTCAAATTACTTCTATATTTGTTTTTAAATTCATGAAATGAAACCAATTGAAGAGACGCAATGGAAACAGATGATGGACAACAATCGTCGGATGACTGAGAAGGGCATTCCAACACTAGTGCTTGTAGTGAGTATTTTATTTCAAATATATATAATTAAATAATATATAATTTCATGTGATTAGTTTTGTTTTAAACATTTTTTTAGGATCCACCTATTAGGAGACAATTATTTGATGAGTACCCTAGTAGTTGTCTTATTACTCCGGATGTTCATACAAGGTGGGGTTGTACGAGAGCTTGACGATCTGTTCAGCATACCCTATTAGACCCTGCCCCTCCCACTAATATATCATCCATCTCACATTCTGAACTCGGTTTTTCATTTGGGAAACACATGATATTTAGGCTTTCCATGTTTTCACCATCCATTACATTTGAGCCTCCTCAATCATCTTTACCATATCTGATGGTGATTAACACACCCCATCCAGCATTCGGCCAGCAATCCCTATTATCATCTTTTACTTCTGCTTCCTTCTCTCTTGGATTTTATATTCCATCTTCGTAGACTCATGATCTTCTAGATTTTATCCCTACAGGGAATACATTGGGACACATTCCACCTGTAAATTTTGTTCCTTTAGTTTCTATGGATCTAGTGGTGCCCATTGATCAAGCTACTATAGGTACACCTATACAACCCTAACTAATTTCTACACCATTATTTATTTTCATTATAAAATGAATTGATAAAATATTTTTTTATTTCATAATAGATACACATACTAATAAGAGGCAGTGTGGGGGAGTATATGCATGCGTGCAGTGTGGAACCTCCACATGCAGTTTATGGTGGACTACAAAGACGATAGTAAAATGATTTGAAAAAATAGGGAAATACTATCAATGTTTTTTTGTGACGCATGACAAATACATCGACATAATTCTTGTCAGCCCGCTCTCTTGGAGACATATTCCCAATGGTACCAAGGATAAAGCATGGGAAAAGATATGGGGAAAAATAAATTGTATTTAATGAAATATATTATTTATTGTATTTATATTAATTAATATTTTCCATTCAGTTTCAGTTTAATTTCCCCGATGGTTAAGGTGCACGACCAATACATATAAATAATTTAGGTGAGCTTTGGAGAGCCTGTAAACATGAATTGTATATTGGATGGCATGACAGAGTTGTAACGGTGTTCGAGGTGGTCCTTGTCATTTATGATTTTCTATTAGAACAATATCGATAGATGATTACTCATTGAACGACTATCCAGTTTAATGTAGTATTCACATATGTGGTATTTAAATGAAAATTTTCCATTTTTTCGTTGATACTAATTATTTGATTTTATTTATAAATAATCTGGAAGAAATAAAAAAACATTGATGCTAAAAAATTCCTCCACACATTAGGATGTACTATGATGCCAGATCATTAGAGGATGCCGGTATGACATTTTATAATTTTTCTTTATGAATTGCACCTTCTATTGATTCTTTCTTAAATTATTCATTTTCTAAAGTTGTTATATAATTTTTGTTATAAAATTAATTATTGGTATCCTATTTCAATTTATGGTTTCTTATATTCAAAGAACTTGTATAAGCATAAATTGAATATATAAGGATGTGTGCCTCAAGAAAAACTATTTTACTCGAGTAGAAGGAAGAATGATGGAAGTGTAGTTAGTGAACCAAATCAGCAGCAGATTGTAAAGTTTACTTTTTTGATTTTAAATTTTAATCTTATTTTATAACATAAGAATATATTTATATTTGTAACATGTATCTTTAAGGCCCTTGATTCCTAGGAACATGAAAATTTTGGGCCAAATGATCACTTATATCAGGTGTTGGGAGATTATCACCCTTTTAGAGTACACTGCCGACCATGGAAGAGTATAGTTCGGATGAGGTATTGGACCTTCTCAGGTATGAGTTGTTGTGCCACTGAGTTCTAGTAGGTCAAGGAATAGCTATAACAGACTGAAAAAAGGGCCACAGATATAGTAGAACAATATGCTATGTAAAACAATGCATTTATGAAACTAATAGAAGTTTTACATCCAACACTTCCTCCATAGGCCAACATAACTTGTGATTAATAAATTCCATCTATGGGTTCTATATATGGTGCACCAGGTGGAAGTTCTTGTGGTGGTCGAGACGATGGAGAGTAGGAGGCTAAGGTGGAGGAGGAGGGTGTGATCATGATGTTAAGGTAGAGGAGGAGGGTGAGGAGGAGGCCGAGGGAGAGGAGGAGGGCGATGAGGAGGCCAAGGCTGAGGACAAGGGTGAGGAGGAGGGTGTCAAGGAGGGCATGTACAATGATGGGGATGACATATAAGGAGGAGGGTGAGGCATATAATGATGGTGATGGTGATAATGGTGATGCTGATGAGGGATAGATTGATCTGTTTCATTTTTGACTAATATTACTGACCTTTGATGTTTATTGATTTGTTGTGCTTGAATATATGTTTAATTACGTAGGTCACAATATATTTATTATTTTTATTAATAAATAATAAAAATTAACTTCATGACTAGTTGTGACTGATTAACCCCTCCCCTAGAGACCCACATCCCTGACACCGCCTAGACACCCCGTAATCCCTGGACAGCCCGCCCACCCCCTGGACCCCCCGTACTCCCATGGAAAGCCTGTCCACCCCTTGGACACCTCGTACCCCCTGGAGAACCCCCAGTCCCGTGGACAGCCCACCCACCCCCTGGACACCCCTACCCCCGGAGACCCCCCATCCCACGGACACCCCCACCCCTGGACACCCTGACCCCCTTGGACAACACCCCAACCCCTGAGAAAGCACCCCTAGACACCCCACCCCCGTGGACACCCCCAACCCCCATGGACAGACCACCCACCCACTGAACACCCCTACCCCCAAGATAGCCCCGTCATCCATGTGGACAGCCCACCCCCCTGGACAGCCCCCCACATCCTTGAACAACATGCACACCCCCTGGACACCCCTACCCCCTAGATAGTCATGCAACCCTCGTGGACATTCCCTACTCCCTAGACACCCCCACCCTTGTGAACATCCTGGCCACCCCCTGGACACCCACAACCTCCTTAGATAGCCCTGCCACCCTTGTGGATAGCCCACCCACCCCTGGACACCCCCGTACTCCCATAGATAGCATGCCCACCCCCTAGACCCCTCATACCCCTAGACAGCCCATAACCCCCATGGATAGCACCACAGCCCCCGGAGACCCCCATCCCCCCCTGAGACCCCCACCCCTGGACACCCCCAACCCGTTGGACAGCCCCCAACCCCCTGGACAGACCCCGACCCCCTGGATACCCCCACCCCCGTGGACACCCCCAACCGCCATGGACAGCCCGCCCACCCACTAGACACCCCTACCACTTAGACACCCCATCCACCCTCTTGGACAGTCCTCCCACCCCTGGGACTGCCCCCACCCATATGGACAGCCTGCCCACACCCGTGGACACCCCATTCCAACTAGACAACCCCACCACCTTCGTGGACACCCCTTACCCCCTAGACAGCCTCCTCCCAATCATTGTGGACAATCCTCCCACCCCCTAGACACCCCCGACCCCCTTAGACAGCCTCGTCGCCCCGTGGACAGCCCACCCAATCCCGTGGATAGCTCTCCCTCACCCTGGACTCCTCGTACCCCTCGTGGATAGCCCGACCACCCCCTGGACACCTCGTACCCCTGGATAGCCCCCACCTTCGTGGAAAACCCTCCCACCCCTGGATATCCCCCACCCCTTGAGAACCCCAAACCCCCTAACACCCCCACCCCTGGACACCCCCAACCCCCTTGGACAGCCCACCAACACCCTAGACAGCCCCCACCACCTAGACACCCCCACCCCCATGGACACCCCAACCCCTGTGGATTCCCGCCCACCCCTTGGACACCCCATACCCCTTGGAAATCCCCACCACCCTTATAGAGAACCTTTCCTACCCCTAGAAAGACCCCCCCTCGTGGAAAACCCACCCACCCTATAGACACCCCTACCCCCGAGATAGCCCCACCACCCCTTTGGATACACCCTACCCCTAGACAGCCCCCCCCCCACTCTCCAGGACAACCCGCCTATCCCCTGCACAACCTAACCCCTGTATATCCTCGCCTCCCCCGTGGAAAACCCTCCTACCCCATCGATATCCCCCCCTGTGGATAGCCCCCCCCCCACCCCCTAGACACCCCCGACCCTGTTGGACAGCCCCCAACCCTCCAAATAGCCCCACCACACCCCCATGACACCCCACCCCCATGGACAAACCCAAACCCCGTGGATAGATAACCCACCCCTAGACACCCCTTCCCCTTGGATATCCCCCCCTATGGATAGGACGTCCACCCCCTGGGATACCCCGTACCCCCCTTAGACAGCCGCCCACACCTGTGGATAGCGCACCCACCCCCTGGACACACCCTACCCCCTCGAAATCCCCCCACCATTGTGGATAGCCAGATCACATCCTGGACACCCCATACCCCCTGGACAGCCCTACCACAACCGTGGAGATCCCACCCTCCCCTTGGACACCACTACCCCCCTGGATAGCCCCCACCCCAATGGAGAGCCTGCCCAACCCCATGGATAGCCCCTTCCGCTCCCGACAGCCCCCACCGTCGTGGACAGGTTGCCCACCCCCTATACACCCCTACCCCCTGGATAGACCTGTCACCCCCACGGACGGTCCGCCCACCACCCTGAACACCCTATACACCATGGACATCACTGCCACCCCCCGTGGACAGCCCGCCCACCCCCTAGATACCCCTACCCCCTAGACAGCCCTTCCACCCTCGTGGATAGCTCACCCACCCCTCTTAACACCTCGTAACCCCTAAACAGGCCCACTACCCCGGTATACAGCCCTACAACCCCTAGACACCCCCCCTGTGGAAGGCCCGCCCACCTCCTGGACACCCCCACCCCCTGGACAGCCCTACCACCCATGTGGATAGCTCTCCCACCCCCTTAGACATCCCCCTATCGATAGCTATCTAATCCCCTAGATAACCCCCACCCCATTGAATACACCCCTCACCACTAGACACCCCTACAACTGGACAACCCCACCACCCACATAGACACCTCCTACCCCCTAGAAAGCCCCCCCCCCCACCCCTGGATAGCCCCACCACCCTTGTGGATAGCCAGTCCACCCCTGGACCCCCCCGTAACCCCCTGGACAGCCCCCACCCCCGTGGATAGGCCTCCCACCCCTGGACAGCCCACCCTCCCTCTAGACTTCCCCGCCACCCCCATGGACAGCCCACCGACCCCTGTGGACACCCCCTCCCCCTAGAGAGCCCCACCCCTGTGGACTTCCCTCCCTACCCTGGATGCCCCCCAACCACCTCAACGTCCCCCACCCCCTGGACACCACCCCACCACCAAGATAGTCCCACCTCCAGGACACCCCACCCCCATTGACAGCCCCCCAACACCCTCGACGACCCCCACCCATGGACACCACACCGCTACCTGGACACCCCACCCCCACCCCTAAAGATAGCCCCCACCCCCTGGACATCTCCTCCCCCTAGACAACACCCCACCCCCTAGACACCCCTACCCCCTTGGACAACCCCCAACCCCCTGAACGGCCCCCAACCCTCTATATATCATCCCAACCCCTAGACACTCCCCTTGACCCCACCCCCATAGACACCCCCTTGACCCCACCTCCCTAGACACCCCCTACCACCTTGGACATCCCCAACCCCCTGGACACCACCCCTGACACCCCCACCACCCCTGGATACCCACCCCAACCCCCAAGACAACCCCCACCCCCTGAACATCCCCACACCACCTCGACACCCCTACCCCCTTATACAGCCCCCTCAACCCCTTGGATAGCCCCCACCCCTAGGACACCCCTAGCCCCTCGGGCACCCCACACCCTGCTGGACACCCCTACCCACATGGATAGCCCCAACTCCCAGGATAGCCAATCCCACCACCCCTACACACCCCACCCCCATGCACACCCCCACCCGCCCCTAGACAACCCCCACCCCCTGGACACCCCCACCTATGGACACCCTCTACCCCATTAGACATCCCCCAACCCCCATACACCCCCCTGGACACCCCTTACCACTTGAAGAGCCCCACCATCCCCCTGAAAGCTCCCCCCACCTGAACATCCCCACCACCACCCCATGGACAACCCCCACCCCCTGGACACCCCCACCCCCTGGACAACACCTCACCCCTGGACAGCCCTACCCCCTTGGACAGCCCCCAACCCCCAGCACTACCCCACCCCCTGGACACCAACCCACCCATGGATCCCCACCCCCTGAACACACCATACCACCTTGGACAGCCCCCAACCCCCTGGACACCCACACCCCCTAAATTCCCCACCACCCCTGGACACCCAACCCCACCCCCTTGACAACCCCATCCCCCTGGACATCCCCCCACCACCTCGACACCCCTACCCCCTTATACGGCCACTCAACCCCCTAGACAACCCCCACCCCCTAGACACCCCCAGCCCCCTGGACACCCACACCCCACTAGACACCCCCTACCCCCTTGAACAGCTCCCAACCCCTTAAACACCCCCCAGACTACCCCCACCCCTTGGACACTCCCACCCCCTAGAAACCCCTACCCCTTTAGATAGACCCCAACCCAATAGATTTCCCCCACCCCGTTGACACCACCCCACCACCTAGACACCCCTTACCCCTTGAACACCCCCACCCCCTGGACACCACCCCACAACCTGGACACCCCCTCCCCCTTGGATAGAACCTCAACCCCATGGATAGCTCCCCCACCCCCTAGAAACCCCCCCCCCCTCTCAGACACCACTCCACCCCCTTGGACAGCCCCAACCCCCAAGACAGCCCCCACCCCCAACACCCCTGGACACCACCCCACCACCTAGACACCCCACCCCCATGGACATCCCCCACCGCCTAGATTCCCCCCATAGACATCCCATACCCCCTTGGAAAGCACCCCAACCCACTAGACAAACCCCAACCTCCCATGACGTCAATATGTTATTTCACTCCTCAATACTATATCATGCCAAAATCATTGATAAAACATACAATCCAATCAATAAGAATATAAATGTCCCATTTTTAAGTTGTTTTACAATACCAACAAACCACTCTTATACTAATATGATTTTATCATTTTCCACATTATTGATAATAAATACTACAGATATCCTGGGATCTCCTCATATCATTTATCTTCTCTAAAAGATAAGAACTTATCCCTATTTTACTCAGAATTATATCATGCATCAACTTTTTCAACGAATGAATGTTTCGCTAAAAAATTACTTAAAATACTTTGGTTAATCTAGTTTATGTCTATATGGGATAACATAGAAAATGAAAGAGAATTAACTAAGACATAACGGTTGAACATTAATAAACTCAACATGTGATACCATTATAAAATAACTCAAATTATGGATTTATAATAGATCCCTCGCAAAGATATAGTCTACATTCAACTCAACACATAGATTACAAAATTCAAACAGAAGACAAAATATGATATTTTATGATTTTGAATGGGTAGATCATTATAAACCTGAAGTGCATTTATAGACCAGTGGTATAGAATGATTGGTATTCTTTAATCTAAATTTTGTGTTATTCTGGTGGTAAATGCACAGGGAAAAGCTGCTTAGTTCTGGACACGTTTAATTTCCGGATCTATACCATCAGTTTCCAAAACCGTTGGTAAAGAATTGAGAAGCCCACACTTTACCAATGGTTTACAACCATTGTTTAATGTCTGTTATTCTCAATTATTACCAAATATTTTCAAAAAACATTAGGTAAATGCCTATTAGTTCTTTATTTAACAAAGGTTGTAGAAACCGTCGGTAATAGCCTATTATTCACAGTATTTACCAATAGTTTCGAGAAACCATAGGAAATGATCAATTGTAATGGTTTATAAACCATTGAGAGGTATAATATGATATTTCTTGGCTTATCCCAACAGTTATTTTATAACCTGTTGGAATAATTCTATCCCCACATCTTCCTTTCCAACGGTTGGATAAACCATTGGTATAAGTTTTAACAATGATTATACAACCATTACCAATGGTTTTGAACTGTTGGTATATACATAATTTCTAGCAGTGACGACGTGTATTGGATTTTCTACTTCTATATTTCTATCATGGTCATGGCTTGGCTTCATGACATAGGGTAGGATATGATCCTTAGGTAGATGATGTGAACTGAAGAATCACGATGTGTACTATGACATTTTACACCTTTTATGCCTACCTTCCTTAAGAACCTATGAAGCTCTTATTCTTGAAAAATTAGACACCAACAATGTGAATTATTAAGTAATTTAATGAAAAAATAAGAATAAATCACAGTAATATATATATATATATATATATATATAAATTAGTCTTATCGATCCCCCCCTACACATGAAGAATTTCTTATCCTAAAAATATCTCAAGAGTGATTTCACAAAGGACAAGAAACTTGTAAAGCAAGAAATATTTGTTATGTCTATGAAATTAAAATTAGGTGTATGTTTAGAAGTGGTCATGTTCTAGAATATTCCATGCATAGAATGTTACACATGCCACATAGTCCAGATTCTCAAAAAAATCTATTCTTTTAATAACATCATTATTACTATTTGTTAAGATATATACCTAATTTTAATTTACCTCGTCATTGTTTTCCTTCATCACTCTAGGTAAAAATATAATTAGAGGTATGCTCGTACTCTGAGTAGATGTTTCTAACCATTGGCTTGCACTAGTTCTATCATCTCTACTGTGTAAAGAAAAGTATAAAATTAATCATCAATACTATAACAAGATGGTTCTGATGACCCTGAGGATATAGGTGGGTATGTAAGATGTGAAAATCTTGCTCAAAATGAGGGTAAGATCTAAACTAAAATTCATAGGTATCCAGATATGTGTGATAAAGTTCCTCTATCTGGTGATCCAATCCATACTCCATCAGCTCAGGATGTATCCATATGTATAGAAAGTATGTATATAAATAAATAATTATATTCCTTTAATTTTTCTTTTTTATTTTTCCTTTTTATTATTTATAATTTATGACATTAATCAATCTCACGTCCACCACCTACCAACAAAAAATCCTTCTGGGATTCATTAGTGTGGAAAATGGGGATTTTACCTTTTTGTACACAAACCATATCAATTTTTCTTTCATTTATTTAAATATTTTGAAAAGGAATATAATACTAATGAGATAAAAAATGGTATATGGATCACAACATTGTAGTCTTGTGAGCACACTGTACATATATGAATGTAGAAGCATCTCATGCTTTCTGAATACCTACCTCACACTTGATCAATGAAAACATTATGAATTTTACGAGGAGTGATGGTTGGAATGGAAATAGTCATGAAATTGCTTTATTATTACATGTCATTCATGGAAACTATAAGATAAACTAAGGATATATGTCAGGTGGTTCTCATTGAAAATTAATATCAAAGAGTGGCTCAATCATTTTAAACTTATACTTGTTCAGTTATCATTTACATAAGATCTCAGTGCAAGTTCTAGTTGTTTTACATGTCCTAGATATCTCTCAATAAATATTCTCATATTAGAATATGAAATTTAAGTATTAGTGCCCTCTCAAATAGTGATAATAAAAAAAACTATGAATCAAAAAATGCTCAAATCTACAGTAAGTGGTCAATTAATTATAGTTTCAATGTTTTAAAAATTGAATTAATTCTATAAATGCAACAATCATTCTATACAAGTCTATATAGGAGTGAAACATGTTTTTTTAACACTTTTCCACTTAAAATATTCTTTAAATACTATATAATAATTGTTTTTTGGTTTTAAACATTCTTATCATTTTGAAATATATCTCCTAGAAAAGTTAGAATAAGAAAAAATTCATTCGTATCCCGAATGAAAACATGAGACCCCCCACACACACACACATAAAAGGAGGAAATGTCTCCACTATTAGTGAAATATATGTGGTAGTGGGTATGTTGTTCTTTATAATGGAAATAGAAATTTTGATGTAATTTAAATAAGATGGAATCGAGAGATACCTGGTAAAAGTGAGATGCCATGGGGGATTGTTGATCTATCGTAGCACGAAAATCCATTGCCCCTGAAAAATTCTTTGAAAAGAAAATCCTGCATTAGATAACAAACATTACTACACATGTATAACCATTTTTAATAGAAGAAAAAAACAGGAACATAGAGTTCTAAAGTGAGAGACTCATTTTATTCAAATTATGATATATTTAAATGTATCCCCTTAAAGGATGAAAAATAAATAATAAAACGGAAATGAAAAATACAAGGCAATAATGTCTCAACTAAACATCAGATAAAGTATGGGTTGCCTCCCATAAAGTGTTAACTAAGTTTAATCAACAAAATGGATGGATTTAGATTGTTGTCAGTTAATATATTGAAATTTTGGCCTCTTCATGTCTTGTAAATTCTAGTGGTAGTATCATTGAGATCCTATGGTCTCTTTGGCAGATTAATCACTTCTGGCATAGTAGTATAAGCATGGATATAGTGAGGTATGAAATGAATCATAGGTTGTGGCGGCTGATGCTATTGGTGAATTTCGATTTATAGATCATGAAGTTGTGAGGAAATGTCGATGAATTTCTTGAGTACCCATTGTTCTATGATTTCAAGCGGCTCTAGACTATTAAGGATGGAAGATGATTTTGAGGAGCTTGAAACTCTAAATATACAATGAAAAGACATGAAAAAACATAACATAACATAAAAATGAAATTTCATATATATATATATATATATATATATATATATATATCCAAAGTCTGTACAGATGTGGGAAAACGATAAAAACAAAAATCATCCCAGTTACATGAAAATTTCCCAAAAATCCCAAAAGATAGAAAATTTTCAGATCAGAGATCAAAACTGAAAATTTATTCCACCGTCATCCCACTGCCCGAAGTCTCGACCAATTATCCAGCCACAACAGCATCAGCCAAAAATGGATGTGGGGGTAATGAAGGTAGTGGATGGTGTGGAAGATGAGGTAGGGAGATAGGTGTGGGTGGATGGTTTGTAATTACCTATCCATACTAGGCTGTGGGTCTGGCATCCGGATCTATAAAAGGTTCTACAGGGGTAGGTGTGGTAGAGACCCCATCAACCCTCAAGGCTGACTCCACCAAGAACTCCTTCTGCGAGGCTCAGTTAGTGAGATTGGGAAGGAGGCTTGGATAGTCATAAGGGGGTGTGGGAATAGTAGAGGATGAGGAGATAGATAGGGTGGGTGTATGGGAAGGGGAGAAGGTGGTGGATTCGATAAAGTGGAGATGTATGTGGTTGGATATATGGAAGATATTTTCCAGAATGCACTGGTGAAGACTCCATTACTCAGAAGGGGTGGTATGAAAGGAAGATGAAGTGATAGTAGGTGGGAAATGGGATAACGTGGTGGTGGTAGGATTTTGGGTAGGTGGATCTACTAATGATGCTCTTGAGGTGAGGCCTCTTGGACTCCTGGTGCCCAGAAAAACATGTCATCTTCTTTCACCAGCTTTTTCATCTTATGAAGAAGCACATGATCTATCAGCTTGATGGGTAAAATGAAGGTAAGGGGATGATAAGACATAAATATACTAAGATACTTGTCTAGACTGGTGATTAAATATCCACCAATGAGTGTCCTCACTTCCTATGTGCCAGGACCTTTAAGTACAAAGCAAACTGGGTAACGATAATGATGGGTGGGCCACCCATGGAGGTTGTGAGTATCAAAACATCAATTTGGATGATGTTGTCTTGGGTATACTCTCATGAAAAAAATCCATACACCATATCTCTATGCAATATTTGTAAATATGGGCCTAACAGCTAAGTCGAATTCATGAGTTGAGGGTCATAATGTGATTGGGGGTCACGGGAGATTACGGGCTATAGGTCCGGTGAAGTCTCTTGAGATGGTTGTTTCTACAGTGTGGGATAACCCTTGGAGATGATGAAATCCTATGTATATATATTCTAATACTGACTCTGAATTCATCAAAATCATGATGGTGAGGTCTTCCTCCAAGCTGGAAATGCAGACAGTCTACAGTGATCACAAAAGTGGCCAAAATTATACAAATAACTCTTGGTACGTCTCCTATCCGATTTTGATAATTTTGTCGATATGTAATGTCTCAAGGAGGCTCAAAACATGGTTTTAAATATTTAGTTTGGTGAGTATTTCCAGGTCTAATGTTTTGTTGTTTTGCATCATCTTGTCATGTAGGTGGAGAATATCAACTCGATGTTGCGGGTTAGTGAAGCAGAGCCACATGTGCTGGTGCAAGTTGTCATCAGTGGATGGGGAGGAGGTATCATCATAATAATTGGAAATAGCATGGGTTCACATAGTAGTTGGATGCTGGATCTTGGAGGTTGTGGAGGAAGAAGAGAAACAGGATGAAAAAGTAGAGGGTTTGGGTTGTGGTCTCTTGGTAAACACCATATGGAGGTGAGGGTGGTGCACAGGTGGGGGGTATAGGAGAAGGGTTGCAGCGTGCTGGTAGGGAATATAGGTGGGGTTTTGGAATGGTTAAAAGAAGGTGGATGTGAGGTTTTTGGTTTGAGTGGGGGTTGGGATGAGGGGAGGGTACTCCTTGGAGGGTGAAGGAAAGGGGGCTTGTGTGAGGTGAAAGGTAGAGGGGTAAGTGCAGTGGGTCGTGACTTGCAGGTCATAACCTACTAATTTAATAATAACCCTAACCCTCTATATGATGTGTTCTAAGGGATCATGTCATGTACATGTAAAAATGGTGAATTTTGGTGAAAGTGTACATGTCGAGAACCACTACTTCAGAACATATACTAAACTCTTTTCCCATATTTTTTTCTCCTTCCATGCATCCTATCCATATATACTCAAGACTCTCCTATGAAGGTCTTATTTTACTTCTCTAAAGATATCCTATCATGGGTTACCTCATAGTTAGTGTTTCGTTTATAGTCCCGAGCATTATTCTTTTAAAGAATAATTGAATGTGGGGTTGATAACACAACCTTAATGGAATAGATCCCAAAATATCTACAACCATTAACCATTAACCTAGAATGGTGGTCCTCTATCTCATTGAATTTCAATCATTACATAAGGAATAACATAGAAAAACTCAAAAGGATAAAAACATCTTGACATCAGATCTCTTCAGAATAGTTTTAATCTTGAATTGAACTTTAGAACCTCATTCCCTTGGATAAAGGTATGTATTTCAATTCATTGGTCATGAAACTTTTTTCTCCTTGTAAATCCTTGAATTCTTGTATACATATCTCTATATTTCCTCTAATTTATTTAACTGTAACAACTATTCCTCCCCAACCATTTCTATATCAAAATTCATATTTTTAATCACCAAAATCAAATGATGTTCCAAATCAACCGAAATATGACAAGGTTTACCACAATTTAGTATAAATGTAGTTGTGCCTATGGGTTTTTTGTATAGAGTTTCTTACGCCCACAAATCATAATCTATCATTAGGCTCTAATAACTTCTACTAGTGTTTACGAATTTTTCTACGATTTTTTTTATCTTCTTATTTGACAATTCAACTTTCTCGCTTCTTTGTGGGTGATAGAGAGTTCCAATGTTTCAGTGAATGCCATAACTTTTATGCATATTTCATACCCACTAATTGTAGAAATGTGTTACAGGATAACTGATGAGTAGCTGTGAAAATCATAATTCATAAAACACATTATTTTATAGAAAATTCAACACCACCATTGTGGTGTTAGGAGCCGTTGCATCGACTTCCACCCATTTTAAGACGTAATCTGTTGAAACAAAAATATAATTCTTACCATATGATGTGGGTAATTATACCCAAACATCAATAGCCCATATTTCAGAAATATAATCATCTAGAATGGGGTTCGGTGGAATATAATTTCCTCCACTGATATTTCCCATTCTTTTGCATCTATCATAGTGCTGGAATAATTCCCTAAGATCTTGATGTAATTAGAGTTAAAAAAATATGGTTTGTAGGATCACAATCATTGTGATATCAAGTCCATGATGTCTACTAGTTTTTGATTTGGGAACATTTCGATCACATTCAGCATCTCTTCTTCTGAAATACAACATCTTAAAATTCCATTGGCACATCACTTGAATAGTAGAGTTTCAACCCAAAAGTAGTGATTGGAATCTGATAAAAACTTCTTTTTCTACTAGTAAGGGATGTATTTTCCATGTCTAAGAACCAGGTACAGGCCTGGGCACATAATAAGGTCTCACTAGGAAAACCCACTTCAATATCAGCCTCATTGCCTTCTTTGATGATGGTAAGAGGTAATCCAAAGAGGTGGCCTACACTGACATTTTCTATTCCATTTGTATCGTTGATCACGATGTTAAACTCTTATAGAAATAGAATTTTGTGTATCAATATTGTTTTTACATATTTTTGGGTCATCAAGTATCAAAGGGAGGCATGATCATTATGAACAATGGCTTTTGACTGAACAAGGTATGAATAGAACTTTTCAAAGGCAAAAACGATGGTTAGGATCTCCTTCTACGTAGTCATATAATTAATCTGGGTTTTAATTAATGTTTGACATGAAAAATAAATTTGGAAGATGATGTTTCCTAAAATTTTTCTAAGGAAAACTCCTAAAACATGGTTGTTAGCGTCACATAGAAACTATAACTCTTTTTCCCAATTTGGTGCAATGAAAACTTGAGACACATTGAGAAAAGTTTTCAGTACTTTAAAAGAATGTCGATAGTAATAATAAAGTTATAAAGGAATATCTTTTGAAAAATACTGTGTCAATGCACGTGTACCTTTATAAAAATATTTCTTGAGGAATTTTTAGAATCCTGCATGCCTTAAGAAAATTTGTATTCCTTTAATTGTTGATGGTTTAGGTTGATCTTTGATGACTTTGTTATTTGATGGATCAACCTACCTGAATTTCTTGGAGATCATGTGATTGAGTATTATTCCTTCATGTACCATGGAGAGATATTTTTTCCAAATTTAGTACCATGAATTTCTCCTAACAGTGTTGGACTACTAGTTTGTGATTAAAAAGACATACATAGAATGATATCCCATAAACTGAAAAATTGTCCATGAATATTTCAAGAAATTATTTATCCATACCGTGGAAGTTGTGTGTCATACCTCTTTGGAATTTCTTTGGAGCGTTTCTCATACCAAAATACATGCATATATACGAAAAAGAACTGAATGTGAAGGTGAAGGTGGTTTTCGTCTAGTCAGCTAGGTCATCTGTAATTTGATTTTTTCCAGAATAGCCATCTAAGAAATAGAAGAAATAATACCCTGCTATCATTTCTAATATTTTATCCAATAAAAGTTATTGGAAAGTTGTAGTTTCTTGTTGTTGAGTTCAAATATCTATATTCCACGCAAACTCTCCATCCAGCGATGGTGCATGTGGAGATGAGTTCATTGTCATATGTCCTTATTAATGTGAGTCTTCTTTTCTTGTGAATGACTTGGAGGGGTCTCACCCATTCACGGTATGATATAAGAATTATCATTCCATCATCCAAGAGCTTCAACAATTATTTCTTGAAAACCGACTTCATTTGTGATGTGAGCCACCTCTGAGGTTGTCTTTTTGGTTTCGCATCTTCTTCGATTAAAATTGTGTGGGTGAACCCAGTAGGATCGATTCACTTTTTGTCTGACACACCCTATCAAATTTATTGTTTGTGCTTTTATTAGACATTAACCAACTTTTTTCTCCTATGAATGGGATAGTTTAGAGTTGGTTATAATTGGTAAGTAGGATGGGTACCCTAAATATCAGTACTTTAACATACTATGCATAGGATTCAAGTCCAACTGGGGTGGGTGAATAATAGATGGGATAAAAGGTGGAAATGTGTCTCTAGTGAGTGGTTTGATAAATCTAAATTCCTTGAAGTCATATAATTATTACCTTTTAGGATATACGTAATCGTTCTCTTACTCAATATCAATGTATTCATCTCTTTTCTAATTGGGAGAGAAGGAATTACAATACACAATGTAATTGGAATGTTAGGAAGCATTTATCCGGTTAAACACTACATGTTATTCTACGAATTTGAAGATGATACATACTTGATTAAAATAAATCAAGTATTTTCCTATGTCTAAGAAGGGACATTCTATAATGATTGGGAAATCTCCATCCTCTCTCATGTATAACATGATAAAGTATACTAGGAAAATGAATTTTACCAACTTTAACCAGAACAACTTTTTTAATACCATGTGGGTACTTAATTGAATGAACGTATAACTAAAATGTGACCATTATTTCCTGGAGTTCATAGAGTTTGATCTTGTTGATGACACTCATATTTATCGGGTTAATACTGGCTCTAAGATCACAAAGTGCTCTTCCAAATTTGCACTCTCCTATCGTACAAGGAATTGAGAAGCTTCTAGTATCTCCCATATTTTTTGCAATTTTCTTCTGTATATTATCAGAGAATTCTTCATTCAAGTAAATGAATCCTAGGTATTCTAACATTTTCTTGTATGATAGTAATTATTTGAGGAATTTTTCATAAATTGGCATTTGGTTGATTGCTTTAGCAATCAAAATGTTGATATGTACCTGTTTGAAAATTACTATGAATTTCTTGTACACTAATTCCTTCATACATTTCCTTTCTATTTCTAGAAAGGGAAGAGGTGACTTCTATGGAGGTTTGGATACTTAAATTTGTTCCTAATCTTTTCTGGGGGTTACTCATTCTCAGCTAGAACTGATTATTTTGATGATGTGGGAATGGATTATTCTACCTTTTCTTCGTATATTTTCTTATTAGGTTATTCTTGATGCCTTCCTTCTTTCTATTGTTGAATGTCTAACAATTTTCCACTCCTTAGCACTATCTCTATAGCTTCCTATAGTGGGTATGTCTTAGTGTTACTTTGTAGAGTACCATGTAATCATTCAGATATGGTCTTCGAGATTTTACCAATTTGAATCTCTATATTTCAAAAAGTATGTCACAAATTTTCTCTCTCCATTTCCCAAGTATTCATCCATTGATCAGACTTTTATAAAAAAAATTTCAAGAGATTTTACAGGTAAACAAGAAGTAGTGGAGGTGGCTGTTGTTTCTTTGCCAAGGTGGGATGAAATATTTGTTGGGGCCTCGAAAAGGTTTATATTGATATTCCTACAGATATGGTTGTGGTTCCGGGTTCATTGGTGGTTACCTAGGTGTTTTATGATGGAGGAAAAAATCTTGAACACTTCATTGCAAAAAAAAATATTTGATTATTTTGAGGCTGGTCTAGGGCAGGCCTCTGCTGGAAAAAATGGTTATTGTTTTGGCTACTGAAATGGATGAATTTTTTGATTGTAATTACAATCATATGGTTCCTCATATACTTCCATACAATCATGGTACTGGTGTGGGAGACTACATATCTCACATGATTGGATTTACATGACTCGTTAAAGAGGGGGTTTTGAAATTGGCATCTAAAAGGATTTGAGTTTATTGGTTAGCACCCCAACATGTGTTACTAATAGGGTGGTCTCATCGTCATGATGGATTCTACATCATGGTGGTCCAAAATAACTCTTTCATATACTGGAATTGTGAGATACTACATCAAAAATAGTTGTTCCTACTATGGGGGTTGTAAACATTAAATGTCCTTTAGTGGAAACAACGATGACTTTTCATGTCGCTTGCTATAGTCCTTGATAGTAAGTTTTTTAGTGAACATATTGCATGATTCCATGATGTGGAAATTTCATCATTAGATATTTGAATCAATTTGATGATTCTCATGAAAAAATATTCATCTTCATGTGAAATGTTTGGAATATCATTCCGGAATTTCCTGGTCTGGATGGGTTAGATGTATTTGTCGAGAAATTTCATAGCGATCTCATCCCAAGTCATGATCGGCCCAGGAGTTTGGAATTCTAGATAGTATTTTTCTCTAACTTATAATGAAAAGGGAAATAAATTAAGTCTTATCACATCAGAATAAACTCCCTAGTTGTGAAATGTATTGCAAACATTTATAAAGTTATAACTAAGTTCATGCGGGTCTTCGCTTTGAAGAACAACAGATTGCCCCATGTTTTGAATCATATGAATGAGTCTAGGTTTTATTTTGAAATAATAAGCTTGAATAGGTGAGAAAAAAATGTTGGGAATCACATCTTCGATCGATTTTATGAAATATTCCACGATGGTCTTCTCTGGGTGAATCTAGTTATCTCCCTCATCAATTTGATGGTGGTTTGAATTTGGAAGGTTCAGTCCCGCATGATGTTTTTTCTCATCCATTGTTGACTAGTGATATTTAGAAAGAAGCCTTTCGATCTTAGGATTGAAGGTCATTGGTTTTTGGGCTTCATGTTTTCTTGACTAAGTCAAGGGACATTTGTACACCCACTGAATATATGATGATGATGCAAGGGTGTTTAGAATTTAAATAAGAAAAGGGATAATTGAAAGTTAGTCCTATTTTTAAATAATATAGTTCATGTTTCAAAATTTCCTTTCCTATTTAGTAACAATTCCATAATTTGGCTATGGCATGAAGATTTTTGTAACTTCCCTTAAAAAATTGGGAAAATTAAAATTTATATTTATACCAAACTTTCACTAACTACAAGGGCGTAGTGTACATGGACTGTGTGGTCAATTCAAAAGGGAGAATACTGTATGATTAGGAGATTATGGTTTCTAGACCGGTATAGCGATTCCTTTATAGAATATTTCTTTGTTTAGGAGTTGATCTAATTTCTACTTTAGGGTGACTTTAAATGAATAAAGTTGGGTTGTGATCAATTTGAGTATCCCTAATGATGATTTACTTCAATTATAATCTTGGAAAGATCTTATGTATTAATCGGTGAAGTAAACATGGATCATTAGTTGAATTTTGTCTTATCCTACTAGATCTACCTAGGAAGTAACTATTATGTTATCATGAAATAGCGACAACCTATGTGCATTATATTTGGATTCTTACTCTTTAAATTTTTCTAATCTAGTGATTGTAGATTAGTTTATTCCAATTACAACCGGGTTGTTTTCTTAAAAATTCCGTGGTTCGGGACATTCGTAATAATGGGATAGACCATTGGTTTATATCCTAATTACAAAAATCAATTATGCTTCCAATGTTTATAATTAAATATTTATTAAATTATGCAGATACATCGGGGTTGATCCCCACACATAATAAGTTTAACTACTCATATGTGAAGGATAAACAATTATATAAGTATAAGAATGCATTCATCCCATGATTATTCTTTAAAATAAGCTCATGCAAGGTTATAGGGTTGAAATTAATGGGATGACAATAAGAACAATGTAAATTGAAAATATAAACAAAAAATATCTTGAGAGGGAGGATGAACTTGAATCAAAATGGAAAAATGAATTAGAAAGTGTTGACGAATAGAAGTCCCACAACTCTTCATTTATTTAAATTATACTTACAAGAATAAATTTCTTATTTTGAAGGGGGAAAAAGAAGTGATTCATATAGAATCGAGAGGGAATGTAAGATCTCATAAAAAAATTATCAAATTTTATACTGCTCCATTGGTTATATAAATGTTTTTCTCCACGATGTGTATCATCGGCACACGACATGTACCATTGATATGTTTCATTCATTCTGGATTTTAGATCTCCACCGTGGCACAAGGATCCCTCACAAATTTAATAGATTAGACTAGGTACATGACATGTACGAGTTTTTTTATGATGTGCACCCTATGTCTAGCTCGATTTTTCGTGGAATCCTCTTGGCTTTCTCGCTATCTTGTTTGACAAGAATCATGATGTGTCCAGCATGTACAAGACGTGTAGTGGTTTTTTCTTTATATCATTGTGACATGGTCACAAATTGGCATCATGACTTGGGTTAGATTACTATCCTAAGGTGCAAAATGTGAACTAAAGCATCACGACATGTAGTTTTCCATTTTTTTCATTTTTTTCATTTCATCCTTCGAATCAAGTGAATCTCTTATTCCTAAAAAATTGGACACCTATGATGTGAAATATCAATTAATTTAATGAAAGAATAAGAATAAAAAAATAATATATTTATTAGTATTATTATATAATAATGTAATTGATTTGGTTATGTCATTTCCAAACCAAATGGATTGAGAGGTGTGAGTAATTGACTAGATTGGTGCCCTTTTATAATTGAGGACGAGTGAATTCATGTAATTAATCAAAACTATTAAATATTGGGAAGTAACTCTCACCAAATGTTCCTAAAATATTTATAACTAAAGGAGATTAAAGATGACATGGTCGATCTACACATACACTATTAGAAACATGTGTTTTAAACATGTTGTTTATTAACATCTATGTTTCCTTACATTTACCATTTTTGTTTTCACTGTGATATCTACCGTTTAAATCTAGGTATTTTATAATATAAGACTGAAAATAAAATGAGCCTGAGAAGATTATTTTTACCCACTAGTTATAAATATGAAATCTAATTTATAAAATAAAATTATTATGTGGGTAAAATTTTTTTTAACAAAAACAAATGAACCAGAAAAAATCAATTTAACCTATTACCATGGTAACAAAAAAATTTACTAATTGGACCATGAATGGATAATTATTGATATTTTTTTAACATATTACAATTTATTGGAGGATGATAATATTTTTTTAAAGTTTCAATCACTTAGTAAAATATTATTTATTTTAAAATTACATTAATGTCAATTTTAAAACTATTCATTTAATTTGAATAAAAAAACATAAAGGAAAATGTGTAATTATAATTTATTACTTCAAAAAATGTCACACATTTTATATTTATCTAAAAATTTCCTGAAATAAAATAATTAATTCAATTTATATTACTTTTAATATTATTAGTATAATTTATTTTTATTTTTCTATTAATTAATCAATTACTATGTTTGTGTCGCTTAAGCATTTAAATGAATTATATATTTACTAATAATGAAAAATGAAATTCCTTCATGAATTTAATTTTTTTATGATCAAATTTACCATAAAAATTAATTCACATATTTTTTTTCCAAATTGAACAAATAATTTAAAAATAAATGTAAGTTTATAACCTTTTTTCCTTTTCATTAATTTAATTATTAAATTGGTCACTGTCAAGGAAATGTTTCGAAAACATTAATTGATAATTAGTTTGAATTATAGAAGTAAAATAGAAAATATATATTTTTTGAGTCATTTATGACCATTATCATTTTTTGTAACCCCTTATAAACTTGTTTTAAATAATTTTTATATGTTTTCAATATTCATTATGGTAAAAATTATGTAATAATATTATATAATTAATGTTATTATAATTATAACCATTGAATCAATTTTTCAAAATTAAACTCACATAATTGGCAGTATTTAATTGAAAATTAATGTTGTCCATGTTTCTAAAAATGGTTTTTCTAGAAATTCATTTTCAAGGAAAATATGATCTCATATTATATATATTACCATTAATAATAATTAAGATAATTTAAATTTAAATTTATTGATATATAATATATAAGTTTAATTTAAATAATTCCTCAGTCAGGGTTATTTTAATTATTTAGAATGGATAAACATTATACACATAAATACAATTTTCATAAAAAGTGTTTCAAAACATAAATTATTTTTTTAATAAAATTTAGTATAAGTTTGATTTCAATTTAATTAACTTTTTAAATGAATAAAAAATACGTATTTTAATTTAAAATAGATTTAAATGAATAACTGGACTTGATTTATTTAAAATAAATGAAAATACTATAAAATTTGGTATTTTTCACTCTTCATTAAAAATTTATTATTTTATCAAAAATCCAAAAAATGGATGTAATTTAATATCGATATTCTAATTTAAAAATTAAAATTTATATTTAAAAATAAAATTTAAAAAATTGGTAAAAATTACGTTTAAATTATGTGTACAAAGCGCAACTAAACCGTAATTTAGAAAACTACATTATTTTAGAAATCATTTCTTTTTCTATCAGATGGTTTTTATTTTATTTCCAATCAGTATAAAACAATTAAATTTATTTTATAAATAGGTAAAATTTATAATTTTTATGATTTAGTGATTCTTATTTATACCCTCTAATTTATTGACTAGGATATAATGGTGCACTATATTATGGTTCATGTAGATTTTAGGTTGCGTGTTCCATATGATATCAAAGATATCGAATTTATTTAAAAATATAATTAGGTTAAAGTAGGATATTGTTTCATTTCATATACATAATTTAACATGATGGTCCTCTTTTAAAATCATCGGGAGTTACATTCCACCCCCCATAAATAATGTGTGTCCTCAAAATTTAATCATGATATCGAAAATCATGGTTTTTATATTTAAAAGTTTCATTATGAAAAAGTGCACATAAAAAAAAGCATTAATGGATCATTCATATAAAATGGGTAATGTGATGTATTAAATCAATAACATAGCTATGTTTCCTCTTTGGAGAATATTCTTCGAAATATAATATATGTATATAGAGGACCAGTGTAAATAATTATTGAGAGTTGTAGTGATAATTGACAAAAAAAAAGTGAATGATCACAATAATGTCAACATCAACAAACCATAATTACATTATGAATTATTAGAAAAATAATTCATCATATGTGAATGTAATAGGATAACATTTTTGTTTCAATATTCTCTCCCTAGAGTTGATAGATTATGGGTAACACAAAAAAATTCAAAATTTATATTCTGTTATTTCATAAACACAATTTCTTTGTTCTATTGTGCTAAAATCACTTTAGACGTCACCTATTACTCTGAAGAATGAATATACAATATAAATTTTTAATTTTTACAGATGTAAACAAAGTTAACTTATAAGGATCATAAAATCCATAAAATAGTAATAATTTATTACTGTTATATTTAATAAAACAAATAATTCCTAGAACATTGCATGATAATTCCCCAATATTAATATATTATTCACCAAAATTAAACAATATAATAAAAGGTTTAACATATATCAGAAGTTAAATAAATAACCCTATATCTAAAATAACCTCAATACCCTCTACCTGAAGGAATGTTTTGACCTCAAAGTTTATTTCATACCCTTTAAACGTCAATTTTATAATACATGAAATAAGTATTCCCAAAAATTTCTTAACGTTAAACATATGGGTCATATATATACTCTAAACATGATAATTGTTTTCCAAAATATCATTAATCACTGAAAAATACTTAAAATTCAAAAATATTTGGTCTTGAAAATATTTCCCCCAAAGTAAATATATATTTTTTACCCAAATAATTTAAATAAAAACAATTTCATTATAATGAGTACATTATGTATCCCGTTGGCAGGTGATACACCCTTAAAACCCTTTTGGTTGTTGGCTTAAGCACTGTGGAATTACAGGATACAATGATTTCTCGTCCATAATGTGGGATTTCCTTTATCTAAAATTGTAATTACAATAACATTCCAAAAAATATGATGGTCATATTGAAAGCAAAATTAATCCCCAAATAAGTATGTTAACACTTTTATATTCCTATAAAACATTATTTTATTTAAAATGTGAATTTGTCTCAATTGATTATTATTACATAAACATAAAAGATTGAATAAACAATAAATCTTACCAATAAAATTAATCTTTTATCTATAAAATTCAATTCATTCTTCTCTAAATAATTTGTTTTAAAACCCATACTATACTCAAGGGTTATATTACCATAAATGTATACCAATATACGCTTAGTCATCTAAGGCATCACTAACATATGTCCTAAAAATGGGTATTTTTTCCTTAAAACATATGATCAACCATGTAATTATCAACCTAATACACTTGATGATTAACCTAGGTCATACATGATTTTCTCCAATTGATGTCCTTGAAAACTATTAATGATTATTGGAGTCACCAAAATAAATCCATCGGGGGGTGTCAAACCAGGTGTGCAGATATGCCAACTCTCTTACACTAGAAACTATTGAGCCTAGATCAATGTTCTATTTACACATTTATTACCCCTAGGTACAAATATTACATAGCATCACATTATTTTAGTATCCATACATTTATATAATTTCATGTAAACTACTCACTCTTAAATTCAAAATAAAAATCATTTATATTTTCATATACTTTGAATTATCCATTAAATTATCCTTAGAATTATTTATAAGGTTCTCATTAAAATTTTATCATCATTGTTTCCAACGGTTAAATAAAACTTTTCTATGATACCAAATACAATGAACCATACCTTTTACATGTATTGATACATGATTTTAAACATAAAAACATTTAATTATAACACAATGACAACGAGGAATATTTTTTTGGAAGGATAGGTTTCAAAAACATCAATGTGAGGATAAAAGAAAAGTTATTTAATTTTTTCCCCAAAATGAGCTTCTAAATAGTTTAAATCTATAATAACAACATGGGATAATATAGGAGAACATTTTGGAGAAAAAATGATATCATACAATATAAATACATTAATGGTTATTGTCGTGGATGAATTGAAATACTATTAAATTAATGAAAACATTAGTGAGAAAAATATACTTTACATAATGAAAAAAATAATTTTAAAAATAAAAAACTCAAAAAATATTTTTAATATACTTTTCATTAAAAAAATTTAAAATTATAAAATAATATCTAAATAAAACAATGGTCATGGAAGCGATTTGTTCTGTATATTTCATATATGAAAAATACGTCATTCCCATCACATTTTGGAAAAATAATCAAAAATTATATCATTCAGAAAATTACATTCATATTCATATTTTTAAAAGCCAATAGTTGGTAAATATCACTTTTATAAATTAGAATGTAATTTATAAAATTATTTAAAAAAATTTAAAGAACATTGACACGGAATAAAAAAGGTTGTTTGATAGAAGGGAGAAATGAAGTTCAATTTTCTAGAAAACATTTTATCCATAATTTTAGGTACCAAATACTTTAAAATGGAACTATTAAATTAAAAAATACTGAATAAAAAATTTATACTAAAATTTAATGATTTTACTATATAATGATCATTTTATTTCTTTCAACAAAAATTCAAGCATAAATAATCCTAAATAAAATGAGTTTGAAAATACACCATTATTAATTTTGTAAATTTTGAATAATAATTAAAATGTATAACTTAGATGAATTGAATCTTAAAATATAGATAATTATGAAGGATTAATGATATAATATGTAACAGGGTAGTATATAAACCATTAAAAGAAATAAAGAGCATAAAAAACACTTGACTCAGAGAAGGATGTTTTTAAATGAAAACTCTTACCTAAAGAAAAAATCTTCATGTTGATTCACTAAAATTTTAAATAATAAAATAATATTAATTATTTATTTTCTTAATAAACATTTTCATATTTATTATTCATTTTATTTATTTTTTACCATGTCATAAACAATTACCTAACAAATTAATTTCATGTGGTACATTTTAATGATAAACAGATCATATGTATAAATTAACATTATTATGCTGATTATAGTGAATAATATTATTATTTCATCAGATATTGAGTATTAATAATGAAATAAGTTTCATTTTTATACATAACATTTACTTTTAAAACCAACCATAAAATATGGTTATGAAAAATGAAGTACATTACAATCATGGCGATAGAAGGCCGTACACACACATGATTAACGTTTCCATTTTATAATGACCGTGATAAAATAATGAAACCATTATTTTATAATTAAAATATAATAAATATATCATATAGATAATAATATTATTTCTATATACCCTTACATATACCATCTTTGTGACACGGTAAAAAAATTAATCACATCACTTCGTTAGGTGGTAGTCCGATTTATATACAAAATATGTTATCATTAATTCAAGGATGATATGGTAAACAAGTATATGATAATTTTTTGGAGTCAATAATATGTAATTAATATCATTTATTAACATGAAATTAATCTTTATCACCTTCCATGTAATTCATAAGTGAAAAATTAATCACACTACTTCACGAGGTTGTAGTTCACCGTACATGTGGGAAACATTATTGTACTCTCTTCCAAATGGATAGTAATAAGGTATATGTGATATTATAATTCAATAATATTAATCATATCTCACATATCATATGAAAAAATTAAATACATCATTATATCTTGTCATGTGAAGCGGTGATGGAAAACGAATTACGTCAGTTCGTGAGGTGGTAGTTCGCCTTATAAACGATCAGCGATTTTGTTTCCTATTTATGGAAGTGGATATGGATTTATGTGGTGAAATTAACATAAAAATATTATTATATTGAAGATAATTATTTTAATATATCAGCATGTAATAATAATATTTTAAGTATGATGTGGAAGAAATAAATTAAAACATCAAGTTGATGGTGTTACCTCTTCTTTAGACAACTTCTTTATGCTTAACAAAAAATCTTTTCTAGGATTTATTTATGATAAAAAAATACTTCTAAGATTAGTATGAGGATGTAATGATGTTATTTTGGTAGGTCTTGTAATAACCACGTTACTTGAGTGGTGTTAATAATTGAGGAGATAAGATGTCCTTTTATAATTGAGTAGGAGTGGAATTTTGTTAAATACAAAAAACTATTCAATAATAGGAAGTTACTATCAACCCAGGTGTCCCAAAAAATTATAATTAAAGTATTTTAATGATAATATGGTTAATACACACATGGTATATATAAAAATTTACTTATTATATACATGTTTTCCTTAAATTCTATACTTTCTTACTTTTCCCATTTTTTTCATTATGGTAACTTGGCTTTATATCAAGGTAAAATTTCAATTAATAAGTTAAAAAAATTAGGCTTATTAAAAAATTAAAACCCAATAGTTATAAAAAATAAATCCAACTTATAAAATATAAAAATATTTTTATGGAAAATTAATTTTAACAGAAGCCAATGACAGGCGCAAAACTCTGTTTTACCCTTTACAATAGTAAAATTGTTTTTCACAATTTAATGGTTAATTTAATTATATTAAATGAAAAATAGGTCCATGAATGGTAAATTATTGATATGATTTATCATTTACAAATTAATTGATAGATAATCATAGATTTTGGAATTTTTATTCATTTAATAAAATATTATTATTTATAAAATGACATTAATGTCAATTTTGACACTATTCATTTAATTTGACTTTAGAAACATCACAAAAAATGTGGAATTCAAATATATTATTTTCAAAAGTTTAAAACATGTTATATTTATCTAAAAAATAATTTTATATAATAATTAATTCAATTTATATTACTTTTAATATTTTTAGTATAATTTATTTTATCTTTATATTAATAAAATAATTAATGTGTTGGAGTTTCTTAACCATTTAAAGTAATCATAAAAATTATAAAAAAAATCATAAATTTAATTCAATTATAATTATAAATAAAATTAATATTTATTCACATCATTATTTTTTCCTTATCTGAATACATATTTGAAATGTAAAAGCCATAGGAAGATATTTTTCCTTTTTCATTACCTAAATTATAAAATTGGAATCATTTTTGAAAATCTTCCCTAAAATAGCATAAAAATCTTATGTAAGGTAATAAGGGTATAAATATTTCAATGAAATAGTAATTTGACAATTGTTTTGGTGATTTTTGACCCATATCATTTTAGTTTAACCCCCCCCCCCCCCCCACCATAGTAAACTCGTTTTTACCTTGATCGTGGTAAATATTATTTTTTCACTATTTAGTGTCATAAAAAATATAGTAAAAATTACTAAATAATATAAATTATTCTTACTCAAAATATGGTATCCATCTCCCATAATCCAAATCATAGAATATTTAGAATGTAACTTTAAATTAAACTCTCATATGTTTCGAAAAAACTATTTTTCATCAAATGCATGTTTAAAGAAAAGTGGATATCATATTTAATATTTTATAAGTAATAAAAAGTAAGTTAATTAAAATTAAAATTTATAGGTATATAATATATAAATTTAATTTAAATAATTCTTTGTTTGGAGTTATATATATTATTTAAAATGGAGGAACATCATGCCCTTTGAAACAGTTTTCAGAAAAACAAATCTTAAGCCTAAAACAAAAAGTATACTAAAATGTTGTATAAGTATGATATAAATATATTTAATTTGATTAAATATATATAAATAAAACTTATTTAAATTTTAAATTAAATTAAAATAGTAAATGGAAATATTTTGTTAAAAATGACAATTTTATAAAAATTTGTATTTTTTACTATTCAATGAAAAATAAATATCTTCAAAACAACAAAAACGTTATCCCTAATATAATACAGATATTATTATTAAAAAAGTAATTTTCATTTTATAAAATTTATTTTTTGAATTTTTTTAAAATTTTTTGAAATTATTTCCTAAAATCACGACTAAAATTTTTTAGAAGAATACAATTTTTTAAAAAAAAACATTTATTTTCCTTTAAAATGGTTCTTATTTTATTTCCAATAAGTATATAACTATTGGTTTTGTTTTATACATTTTTAAATAATATAATTTTTATAATTTAGTTAGTCTCATTAAAATCCTCAAATTTAATGGCCTTGTTGTAATGGTATACTATATTACATTTCATTTAGATTTGGGGATGCGTGTTCCATACGTAGTTAAAGTGACTGAATTTATTTAAAAATAAATATATCATAAGCATTAAATTCTATTTTATGATTTTTTTTCATGTCATATAAACTATAGAACATGATTTTCCTCTTTTAAAATCATTAGTTGTTATATTGCATCATAATACATGTGATTCCTCAAAAGAACATTCACTTGTTGGGGTTTCCTATTCTATAACATGTAATATCTTATGTTAATATTATGGAAAAAACATCATTATATGGAAGTTCAGGTTTGAAATCTATTTCATAAAAAGTGACTAAGTGAGTAGGGCCTGGTATGTATCCTTCACCCATGACACATAACCTTATCCTTGAAATTTAGAGAGGTTATATAAGAAATCCAAACATTAATACAGATATCTAATTTTATCCAAAATCTCAAAAGACTAATTATACCCTAGACTAAGGATTCCCTTATTTCAAAATATTTTAACTCTCATATAGGGTGATTCTTTCAACAACACATGATGACCCACTTAGAATTTGATTTCCTCCCCCCATTTTATCAACATAACATTTTTGTCTAATTTGAGGTACCATGATATGTTTTTGGAAAACTCACACACTATCAACTATATACTTGATAATTTATTGACCTACTAGATTCCCTTTCCCAAATTACTCCCAATGTTTTAGATTGGGAAATATTTTCCCATTCACGGACTCATATTTCAATTTTCATTATATAATGTAAGCTATTATTATATATTGTTGGTCCCAACAAATGTTGATTTTTCAAGAGTATCTACCACAATTGGGGTAACCAAGGATATCTAGATTTAATTTCAAAATTAGTTCTCCAATGGTTGGTTTATGAATTTAATTTTTAAAGAAGAATTTTTATTTAACAAATATTATTCTTAAAATAAATCAATTGAATACTTAGAGACAAATTTATTCTATCCATATTCTTTACTCGGTATAAGGGTCCAGATTACGTTATTATTATTTCTCAACATATAATTAGATATTTTGGAATGTTATATATTCATAATACCCCTCTTATTCATGATGTGTGTGTGTGTAAATGGTAAATACAAGAAAATATTAAAAAATAGATTGAAAAAAAAACCAACTGAGGACAAAGTATTTTACAAAGAATTTATGGTACTCTCTTTTAGTTCACTTTCTATGAAAACCTTGTGAAAGCTTAGAATAATGATTTTCATAGATTCTTGAGAAACCAATCCACATCGGATTAAACTACAAAATATGTTTACATTTCTAATCTCAACACTTTCAATTCAAATGTTTCATTTTGATATGTGTTTAACATTTCACTGTATATTTGTAAACACATAGTAATGTACTAAACTATAGAGTTCATGACATTGTCTCTCATTTATTTTCATTTTTATTCATTTTTATTCATTTTTCTTCCCATAAAAAACTATAAAAGAAGTTATTTGTGACATGTACTTGTTTTAACCAATGTATAATTTATGAATAGGCTTTGTCCCTATATAATTTTGTGTTTTTATTATAAAACATAATATAGGTGTTTGATCAGTTTATTTATTATAATAAACACCTTGGTAGTATGTTATTACCAATTATAGGTGATTAAGTTTCATATAGAGACCTAAATCCATGTTAATTTCAGTTAAATTTTTTTTGTAACTCATTTAGTACATTTTTCTGTCTTTTATTCTATTAAAAAAATAGTTTTCCTTATATTTTATTGAAAAAAATAAAATGCTGATTGTTAAATTTAATTGGATTTTAATATAATATAATTTATATGTGTTTATCTGATAATTTTTTTTAATATTTTCCAATTTATATTAATTGAGAAATGAACATACTTTTTAGAATATTTTCAAATGATCAAGTTATCTCAATCTAATACTTTTTGAATTGTAAATTTCTATTAAATTTTTGGATTATAGGTTTTTAAAAAAATATATGGAAATTTTATTTGATACTCAATACCCCATCCTATTCAGTTTCTAGAGGGACCAATATTTTGAATTGTATCTATATTCAAAATATTTTATAACTATGATCTAGATTTATTTAAATATCATGAATTTCAATTTTACCTTAATATGATTATTTATGGATAACAATATACAATAAAGAACCACCAGTATTCGACCTCCTTAATTTTATATAAATAATTATGATTAATAGAATATTAAAATGGACATTCAAACAGAGAGTAGGGTTTTTATGTTTAGACCGTTATCATGGATAAATATTAATTACCTAAATCTCCTAGAATATATTGTAGTGATTCTATTAAAACATTAGTTAATCTAACTGTAAAGATACAAATTCATTATATTGAAACATAGGATATATATACCTTATTATAATATATTCATTCACTAATAATTTCAAAATTTTGTAAGAACCAGATGATTCTCAAGAAGGAACTACCAATGTTAAAGAAATGTTCTTAAATACTTACAGTATTAAATATGATAAATTTGAGAAGAACTATGAGAATCATATTTATGATATATATATTTGGTTAAATGTGATTTTTAACAGAATTCATTTTCATGGAAAGAGCATTGATGGTAAATATCATGTAATGAGAATTATCAAAAAAAATTCTAGATAGATTGAGATGAAATTCAGTTTCCATAGGAGAATCATGTGACAAAATTATGTTACCTTGGAAATGAATTATTGGAAAGGTAATGATGTTTAAATAGAAAATCAAATGAAAAAAATAAGCTAATGATCCAAATAAAATGACATTATCCATCAGCCTTTTTATTTAATGAAAAAAAGAAAATATCCTAAATGAAATTTCCAATAATGGTGAATCATCATCAGATAGTGATGAAGAGATGGCTCACTTGTCTAAAAATTTCAATATATTTTAAAGAAAAAAGATGATTTTCAAGAAATCCAATTACAATGGTAAATATAATAATTGAGGAAATTATAGATAATATTGGGAGAAGGATGGTTCATCGAATGGAATCATATACTTTGAATTTAAAAGAAAATAACATATTAAAATAGACTTTCCTGAGATAAAATATAAGAAAAATTCTGACGAAAATAAGAATATATATAAAAAGTCTACGAAGGCCACCAAGATTACCTTTTATTATAATTCAAGGGATTCAGACTCAATTAATAAAGACAAAAATGATCGATCTAATATGTGTTCTATGAAAAATCAATCTGAGTTATGAAATATTTTTTATGCCACCCATAATCATATTTCCAACCATTATGAGAATGAAAATGATGCTAAAATTATATACAATGATGAATTATTTGAGTATTGTAGCATTCAGGAAGCAACATTGAATTAATTAAAGGAAAATATAAATTTTTAAATATGAAACATGTTATGTTTAATAAATTTAAAACATGTTTTATTATTGACAAAGATAAGAATGAATAACTAATTAAATTGAATAATGAATTAAAATTATAAAATGATCTGTTGAAGTAATATCAAGAGTGGGTTTTTAATAAAAAGAAAAAATAACTTAGATGATTTGAAAACCAACTACACTTATACTAGTGAAACTGGATATCATCTTAGATAATTAAAACAAACATTTCCCAAGGTCAAATTCTGTTAATTAAGATAATATTTCATATTAAACAAGACCTGATAAAGTTTTTATTTTTAAATACTTTGGTATAATTATAGTAAACCATTTAAATAATAATTGATTCATAAATATATTATTATTAAAAAAATAGACCAAGAAAATAAAGGTACCATATTTATTTTTGTTTTAAAAAGTTTTTTTTAGGAAATGTAGTTGAAAATTTCCCTAAAAAACTTATCGTATCTCATAAGTGGATGTTCTAGACATATGACTAGGGACAAAAAAAGCATCAAAAATTAAAAAATTGTGATGTTTGAAATGTCACATTTGATTAAAATTCCAAATTGAAGATAATTGGTATCAGAAAAAATGGTGTCCTTATTACTCCTTAAATTTCTAATTTTTTATTTTTTTTACTGAAAAGAAATAATTTTAATAGAATTTCAAAGATGTGTGATGATGTTTTTTATCTTAATTTCGAAGATAGTTCTTGTAATGTTTTTTATGAAAAATATTATTTAGTATTAACTTATATTTTAAATAATAATTTTTATATTGTAGATTTAAATTCCTTATTTTCTCAGAATGTTTCTTTTTTAAGTGTCATTCACAATGAATCTTGGATTTTGAATAGGATAACGGGACATTAAAATATTAACTCTCTTAGAGATATTAATATGAATGGGTTAGATATGGATTTAGAAAATTTGGAATTCCAAAAAGACAAAGTATATAATCCCTTTTAGAAGTTTAAGAAGTATAAAATCTCTTTCAAACCAAAGAAAGAAGTTTCAACTTCTCAAATTTTAGAGTTGGATCACATTGAATTTGTTATACCTTATAGGGTTTCTAATTTTCCAGTTTCTATTCTGTAATACCGAATGTTTTTATGAGCATTTATTTGGAATAAATTAAATTTCTTTGATGTGTTGTGTTGTGTTATACGCTATACCAAGTTAAGCTTGCTCTACATGAAGGTCCGAATTATCTTGTTTTACACCCAAAAATGAGTTTCGAAAAATCATCGTTTGGTTATATTAATTAGTTAAAATAATAAAATTATAACCTATCCATTATAATTCTATGTATAAACATTTTTAACGGAATTATGAAAGTACGATTTACACATGTAAACCCATTTTTTAATTAAGAAAGATGACTTTTTATATAAAACTATTTAAATGCGTAAAAGTGAATTTTATAATAATAAAAAAACAAATCTCATGGATTATATTAAATATATATATATATAATATTTTTTCTAATGTTTAAAATTCTTCTTATGGGTGTTCTAAACAGGATATAAGAACAAATCCAATTTTACTCGTAAAAGAATTATTTTTCATAAAAGGTATTATTTCTACCTTTCGAGGGGAAACATGTTTTAAATATTGTTTTTGAACTTTTATAAATTAATTTCATATAAAATAAAATTTTTATTTGAAATTGGGATATCAAAATTTACTTTGGCTGAATATTTTGTATTTTTTTGAAAAATATCATGTTTTGATTAGTAGTGAAAAATGATGCATTTTAATTAAAAAATGTTTTCATCGAAATAATTTATAGTGTTAAATTATATATTTGATATTTTTACGTATAATTATTTCTAATTTTTATCATTTAATCCAATTTAGGTCATTGGAATAAATTTCACATAAAATTTGAATATAAAAACATTTCAATCAATCCGATTGATTCCCACTAAAAACTCATTTTTTTCATTCTATAGATGTGAATAATGTTAAATTAATTTTAACCAATAATGTGTTAAGAATTTTAAAAAATGAGATCCATATTTTTAATCATATGATACAATTTTGGTAATTAGGTTCATTTTATTTTGGGACAATATGAATAACAACATTTGTAAATTTTATTACCACAGATAATGGTAAATTCGGCAATTAAAGGTAAAAATAATATTATAAATATTAGAAAACTACCCTAAAACTATAAATAAAATATAACTGGATAAATTTAATTCAAACAATAACATAGAAATATTGAGAGTGAATAATTTAATTGACACATTTCTTCAAAAATGACTTGAATGTTGTTAAACTATAATGGAGAGAAAAAATGCAACACTCTTACTTTTAATAAGTATAATATTTTAATTATGGGCATAAATAGAAGATATTATTGTATATATATATTTTTATTAAATATAATATTTTTATCTATATCATATAAATGTATTTTTAATTTTTGGTTAAGAAATAAATAATATAAATAATTAAAAACTTATAATGTAGTAATTACTCCATTAATTAAACAATCAAATAATGATTCTAAAAATATTAAAATAAATATAATTTTTCATAATTAAGGTGGTAAATAAATTATCTAGTAAAATAAAAAAAATTATGGGGGTATTAAATAAATATTTTTGATGTTATATTGTTGTATTAATTTTCATAAAGCCAATATAATTAATAGTTTTAAAATTGAAACTTAAGATCTTTTCTATATATAATATTTTATTATATTATTTAAAAATCATATGACATATTTAAAAATTTAAATTAATTTTAATATGGTATTAAATATTATAAAAAATTTATTTTTTATTTAATTAATATCACATAATTCAAAATTATAGCCTTTTATTAATGAAGAAGCTGTTAAATAAGTTAAAATTAAAACACGTTTACTAAGGATTAAACGAAATGATAAGTTTTAAAATAATACCCAAACATTTATAGAATATATTATTTGACTATATTACAACAATATCTCATAATAGCTTCAAATATAAGGAATTTTTTAGGTATTTGGATTTATATTTAATTTAATATAAATTAATATTTTCGGGAAATTCCAAAAGTGCCCCTCGCCTCTCTTATAAAATGGGATGCTCTTATTCTATTTTTTTCACACTTTATAACCTATTTGGTTGATCCGATATATCAAAAAATATCTTCCAAACATAAATTAATTAATTTTAGAATCCTCCATTTCGGATGAAATCCATCCATGGAATCCCCTTCGGGAAAACAAAGTGGAGTTACCCAAAGTAGTTTTAATAACCTTTAACAATATATTTTGTTTTATTTTTATTCTGTACTCCCTAAAATATTCTTATTCTATGATAATGTAATAAAATAATTATCCTAAATATACAAATAATTTGTTATTATATGGTTTCAACCAACACTAACACACAATTCAATTAAATGTGTAACAAACATACAAATATTGGGTACAGTGAACTACCTCCTCACAAAATGATGTTGTATGTTGTTTCATTACCACCTATCACAGTTGAGAATTATGATACAAAATATAATATTTTATGATATTTATGAACAATTTATGATTCCATATTTAATATATATATACATACATATATTTTAGTTATTTTATTTCTTTGAAAACAATAATTAAATGGAAATGGTGTTCATGCATTTGTATGACCCACCGTCTCCAAGAACGGTGTATTCCATTTAAAATTTATATTTTTTATAAATAATTATAAATATTTATATACATAATATAGAGGATTTTTCAATATTTTTATACATTATTATAGTGATTAAATCATGATATATGTAAGATGATCAAGAACAACAAGTCAAAATAGGCAGATATTACCTGAAACGTAACACTAACATGGCATGGCAAATAAAAGGGTGACATAAGGTAATAAGTAAATCATATATTTTATTATTTAATTGATTATTTTATTTTAGTATATTTATAATAAAATTATATTTATTATAAATTATGATTGAATGAATACGAAGTGAGTTAAGATATATGAAATGGGATTTGAGTCTCACTTTTTTCAATGGGACACATGCCTTATACACTACTTGTTTCTTCTTTGTGGTGTATATACTACCCATGACTGTCTTTTACGAGTAATATCCACAATATTATGGTATTTCTATATCTATTTAATTTTTTTTCATGAGACATATGATTCTTTTGGTTATAAATTAATGATTATTTATTTAACAATCTCATTAATATTTGGGCCCATTTCATTTTAAGTCTCCATTGATGAATATTTATCTATCAGGTCCATGTTTTATAAAAATGTTTTAAAAAAATGTTTTCAATATTGTCCTATTGAGTTTTAATGTCATATTTACTCATTTTTTACAATTTATAACACAGTCTTATAGGAATCTTTTTCTTGTTTTCCAAGTGAGGTATTTTTGACTTTTCCAGAAAAAGTATGAAAAGATTATTTGTTTTAACTTAAACCTCATGAATAGAATTTTATGTTTTTATGAAACCATAATCATTTTAATTTTCCATTACAATATTATTGTTATATTTTCATATAAAATTTATTATTTTATAAATTTCATGGCATTTTAAAAAAAGAAAAAAAAATCAAAGAAGAAAGGATATTTTCCTCATGAATTATTTTCAAGTGATCTGTCAAGATTATTTTCCATACATGATAACAATATTTTATGTTAATAATTTTATAAAAGATATATAATATAATTCAATAATTATTATTATTTCTAATAATGTATTTTCTTTATTATGGAATAATACTTATAAAACCCATTTAATTCCCATGAGTTTTGTTATAATTGAATGTTTTTTATGATACACATTACATTCCATTGGCCCTGATATGACGGTTGATTTTTTTTAAATTCATAAGTATGTTTTTCATTATGTTATAGGTGGTACATATATCTCCCTTCCAAATCATCGTGTAGTGATATATATCTCATCATATATTGATATGAATCAATTTGAAGGATTTAATCTACTATGGAAGATGGAGAAACATGATCTATTATGGGATGATGGGGAAACCAGAAAAATTACAATGAAATGACTAAAAATAGGTATGGTGGTGTTTCTTGACTAGTATGTTTAGTTCCCATGAAGAGCCCTGTTATGTTTTTGGAATGTTCCTTGACTTATATGAAATGAAATTACATGGTTATGTGTCTGCCACAATTTTCATTTCATATTCATATGTTAGGATTTCATGGAATAATCTCTTGATTACCTTGGTATTAATGTATTATGAACTAAAAATATTTATTCCATGACTCTTTTTTATGATCGTTGATATGAAGGGTATGGTATTCTATTTTCACGATCTTATTCTTAAACCCTTAGTCTTATTATATACATACAGATTTCCCTTTATTAACTTTTTAGAGAATTTGATCTCACCACATTTTATGTTTCCTGTCCCCAGTTTATGGAGAAATATATTATTTATTAAATTTCAAATAAGGGTTCTAGTCATGATGAATCTAGTGTCAGATAATCTATCTCACTTATGTAAGAATTTTTTTAAAACTTTTCTAAAGTCACTAAACAATTACGGTCTATGGGTGTCTGTTTTTGTAATATATAAAGTATTCTACCTAAATTTTAAAATGTAAATTTATGAAATTATAGGGCCACTATAGTTGGTATCATATATAAATTTTATTTAACATTTTTAAACTAGTATGAAAAAACATTAGTGATATCTCTAGAGATATTTCTAAGGATATGTCTAGGGATATATCTATGTATATGCATATTGTGGCATACATTAAAGAAGGTGTCATAATTTAGACATCATATAGGTGTTTTTTCATTATAAGGTGTTTCCAATCAATGAAAAATAATTTTTAATATATGATATTTGGTTTTAGTCAATAGATAGAACCCAAAGGAACTGTATTAATGGATATTGTGATAGAAAATGAAAAAAATTCCTTCTTAATAAACTGAATGCTATGGGAGATGGAGTAACAAATATTTTTCCTATGATCTCAAAAATTTCTCAAGATATTAACCATGATATACTTTTATATGAGAAAAGTAGTGAAAAATATTCTATTAAATACTTCATGATGTTTTTCCCACCTTTTTTTAGTGGGTCTTCTCATCCACTTTTATCCGAACAATGGATCAGTAACTCATAAAAGATATTCTCCATTATTTAGTGGTCGGAACATGAGAAATTCAATCTATCTATATAGTAGTTAGAAGGTGAAAAAGACTAGTAGTTTAATCTAATCAATATTATGATGCAACAAGTTCATATTTAATACATGGATTGGGAGGATTTCAAGAACACATTCTTTATTAATTACATTCCTCATCTTATACATACGAATACAAAAAAAGGAGTTCCATTCTTTAATGTAAAAGGATGATCAATCCATCAGTACCTAGGAGTCTAATTTCACAAGACTTGCGAGGTACACTTCTAGAATTATAAACCAACCAAAATTTAAGAATTAATGATTCTTCCGTGTGTTAAATAAAATTCTAAGAATGTCTTCATCCATTAGAAAATTTAAAAGCTATGATGATATTGTATATTCTTCAATTGAAGATGAAATGTAATATGATGTAATGTATCAATATCAGGGTTTTAATAATAAAAAGGAAGATGGAGTTCAAATTAAAATAAAAAACCATGGATAAAATAAGATGATCCTTCCTTCATTCTCAAAGTGTAGAAAAAAGGATGGAGGAAATTGTCTTATGGGGTATAATAAAGGTTTTAAGTGTGGAAGGGATTGCCATCAAATAAGTGATTCAAGATTTGATGGAAAAAATTCTTCAAAGGAGGTAAACAGAGGGAAATATGCATAGAATGCATCTACTGCACTTCAACGCTTCATGTGTAAGGAGAATAGGCATTATGCTAACAAGTGCCAAAAATTATGTTTTAGTAATGATGATCAGATTTAGAAACCTCTTATGATGAGAGAAAAGGGGAAATATCATGTGATCAATATTTCTAACAAGGGGTGCAATAACGACATGGTGAAATGTACCCTTACCATTCAATTTATAACAGTAAATGTCTTATTTTATTCTCGATCTACCCACTCATTCATATCTGAATAATTTGATAAGGGTGTTAATATTTCTCCCAAATGATTACATGTGGAATTAGATGAAAAAACCCCTAATAGTATGCATATTTAATCTTAATTTTATGATTCCTATCCATTTAAATTTTCTTGGATGAATTCCCTATAAATCATTTCATTCTTCATCTTGGTTAATATTATTTCATCTTATCCATGGATTGGATTTCACTATTTAAATCTCACATCAATTTTCATGGAAGGGAAGTAATATTTGAAATTACAAACCCACATATTATTGTCTATAAATGAGATGATAAGTATAAAACTACTAGGGATGTTACATCTAGATTATGAGAATTAATTCCCATTCAAAAGCATTTTTTATCTCAAATAGTTGAGTAGAAAATTAACATTGATAATATACCTATTGTTTAGGAATTTGGGGATTTATTTCTAGAGGAGATCCCTAATATTAGACCAAAATATAAAGCTGAGTTCTTGATAGAAATCATACCTTGTTATACACCAATTTCAAAGACTCCCTATATAATGTCCTCAATTACGTTGAAGTAATTTAAGAAGAAACTCCAAGAAAAACTTGATAATGGATTCATTCGACCAAGTGTATCACCTTGGGGAACCACAATTATTTTTTTTGAAAATTAATAATGGATCAATTTGACTATTAATTGATTATTGGATGTTTAACAAGATCAAAATCAAGAAAAAATATCATCTCCCCCATATTAATTATTTTTATATTAACTGCATTGAGCTCAACACTTATCAAAGTTTGACTTTCATTCTCAATATCATCAATTGAGGGTCCTGAAGGATGATATATCTAAGATGGAGTTATTTAAATGGTATGGGAACTATGAATATATTGTAATGCATCTTTTCCATACTAATTCACCTAATATCTTCATAGATATGATGAATTGAGTCTTTAGAGATTACTTTGATCAGGTTTGGGTTGTCTTTATAGATGATATTCTAATCTATTCAAATAGATAGTAAGAGCGTGAAGAGCAATAGATAATTATACTAAAGACGCTAAAGATGGAGAAACTGTATGAAAAATTTACAATTTTTGAATTCTTTCTAGAATATATTTCATTTTTGGGTTATATAATCTAAATATATGTTATATAAGTTGATCCATAAAAGATAGAGGTAATTGAATGTTTTCCATGACAATCCATGGTGACTGAGATTAGTAGCTTTCTTGGTTTAGCTGAATATTATTGACGATTTGTGAAATAATTACGATAGATATTTAATCCTCTGGCCTAGTTAACTCATAAGGAAAAAAAGTTCCTCTAGATAGATGAATTTTATGAAAATTTAAAGAAAATCAGTAGATGAATGATCAAAACACATGTGTTGACATTACCCTATAATTTAAAAAGGGGTTATAATCTATTATGATCCATCTAATAATGGTTTTGGATGTGTCCTTATGCATAGAAACATGTTTATCACTTATTACTCATGACATGTGATGATTTATTAGAAAAATTATCGGACCCTTGGTTTGGAGTTATCCACAAAAGATTTTACATTAAACAAACAGAGGCATTGTATCTATAGAGAAACGTTTGATAAATATGCCAACAATTAATGTCTGAAATATTTATTCACACAAAAAGAGTTGAAAATTATCTAGGGGATATGTTTATAGATGATAAAATATTATTACTTATTAGTAAATTACTACAATGGGATGTAAAACAAGGTAGAAAATGCTTCGAGTTGAAAGGATCTTTCAAGATTATCTATGATGAAGATAAAAAAAAGATCTAATATTTCTAGAATTTCAAAGAATGGATCTAGAAACCATGAATTACGGGGAAAATATTATTTTTAAAAATTGAATGTTAAACCCTCCATCCATGTGAAGATTAAAGTGTTAATAAAGGAACATTTAGTAATGAAAAGAATAATATAGATTTTTTTGAGTTTAACCATGATCAATATGGAATGAAAATTTTCATGAACTGTGTATGTCTTCCATAATTACCAGATTTAAGGAATGATCTATTAGAGGAAGCTCATAGTTACTCATTCTCTTTGCCTCCAGAAATTACAATGATGCATATAGATTTTAAGGAACACTTCTTGTGGGATTACATGATGTCATATATCATAGAGTTTATATATCAGTTCTTGGTATGCTTGTAATTTAATGATGAATGGAAAAAATATAATGTGATTTTTCATCCATTACTCACACCATAAAGGAAATGGGAGAACATCACTATATTTTTTTTATCAGGCCCCCAAAACCTAAAAAGGTTTTAATGTTATATGGGTGGTAGTCTATCACCTTACTAAGTCAACACAATTCACTTCTACTAGGTAATACATCTATCAGGATTAACTCACAAGTATATAGTTTAATAATGTGGTAAGGTTTCATAGATTACCATTTTCTATTATATCTGATTAGGATTCAATTTTTACCTCAAAATTATGTTGATGCCTTTAGCAAGAACATCCTAAAAATTTGAGATTTAATTCTTCTTATCATCCATATATGGATGGTCTTTCTAAAAGAACAATTCAAACCCTAAAGGATATGTTGAGATAGTTTTCTCTATATTTCAAAGGTGTTTGGGATCAACACATACCTCGGGTTGAGTTTTCGTACAACAATAGCTTTAACTCACGAATTCATTTGGATCCTTATTAATCCATCCATTAGATGAACTATAGATCCTTAACACAGTATGATGAAGTTGGAGAAGAATTATATGTGGACATGAGATCATTGAAGAGATTTATGAGAAGCTTAGAACCATTCAGTAATGTATTAATATAGCACAAAATCTAGGAAAACATTTATGCTAATAACTGATGGCAGGATCTAGAATTTGATGTTAGTGAGAAGGTGTTTTTAAAAATTTCTCTATGGAATAAGGTTATATGGTTTAGGAAGAAAAGGAAACTACAACCTTTGTATATCTATCCCTTTTCTATTCCTGGTCATATCAGTATTGTATCCTATCACATGGAATTTCCTCCAAATCAATTCAAGTCCACCTTGTGTTCCAGGTATCAATCATGAGGTAGTACATACCGATCCCTTCACATGTACTTAACTGAAGGGTCATACAACTACTGCATGTTCATTCTTATGATTAATATCCTATTGAAATTTCATATTTTACAGAGGATGTTCTATTAAACAATACCACTCACCTGAAAAACATTTTGTGTAGATAGAAACTATTATAAGAATCTACTTGAGGAATTGAGGTCATTATGAGGATGAAGTAACGTCATTATATTTTTTGTATCAGAGTGATGAATTTTGATGGAAAAAATATTTTTAAGGGGGGTATAATTCAACACAAATATTTTTTTTGAACCCTTTATCGAATAAATTAAATTTCTATGACGACTTATGTTATAAGATATATCAAATTAAGCATGTGGTACATGCAAGACGATCTTATTTTGTTTTATAGGTAAAACATAGTCTCTATGAAACATTATTTTATTATTTTAATTATTTAAAAAATAAAATTATAAAATATCCATTTCAATTTCGGGTATGAACATTTTTAAGTGAATTGTTAAAGTATTATTTACACATTTGTAACCCTTTTTAAAATAAAAATGTTGTCTTCTTCTAAAAAATTATCTAAATGCACATAAGTGTATTTTTTACGTATAAAAAAACAAATAAATATTATTGGATTATATTAATTATATATATATAAAATATCCAATATATTTTTTAACATTCATCATATGGGTTTCATATAAATGATATAAGAATCAATCCAATTTTATGTATAAAAGATGTATTTTTCTAAAAACTATCTTTTCGAACATTTTTATGGTGAAGTTATTTTAAATAAATTTTTTAAACTTTTATAATTTATATTTGAAGAAAATAAATTCTTATATGAAATAAGGATATCATAATTTTCTTTGGTAGAATTTTGGGAATTTTTTTAAAATTATCATGTTTTGATGAATAATAAAACATGCCAAATCTTAATTGAAAATAAATTTTTCAACAAAAAAATTATATTTTTAAATTATATATTTTATATTTAATATGTTTAATTAGGAAAATGTTTTATCATTTAATTCAATTTAGGTCATTATAAATACATTCACATTGAATTTGAATATAAAAAAATTTAAATCTTTTGGATGTTTTCAAATTACAAACTTGATTTCTCATTATGTCAATGAGATTAAATTTAAATTAATTTTATCCAATTACGTGTCTAGAATTTTAATAATTGGTTACCATATTTTTTATTATAAGGTCCAAATTTAATAATTCAACCTATTTTATTTTTGGTCAATATGGTTAGTAACATTTGAAATTTTTATTGCCAGATTTAATGGTAAATTGAGTAATTAAGGGTAAAATTAATATTACCAATTTTATAAAACTACCATAACACTTGAAAAAATGTTATTTTATGAATTGTATTCGACACTTAACACTTATGTATTAAAATTGAATAATTTAATTAACACATATCCTTGAAAAGGATTTAAATATTATTAAACTCAAAGGGTGTGAAAAAAAAGTCACACTCTCACTTTTAATAAGTATAGTATTTTCAATATCAGGATATATAGAATATATTCTAAACTATATATATTATTATGAAATATTAAATTTTTTTCTACATCATAAATCTTTAATGTTATTTTTTTCTGAAAATCAATTATGATAAATAATTAAAAAATTATGATAAAGTAATTATTCAATTAATAAAACCTTTCTTAAGCCTACGGGCCTTGTAAGGGTTCCACCTCACCCCTTGAAAGGTGGATTATCAAAAATCAATAAAAAATGAAGGCCTTCAGGACATTGGAGGAATTTATAAAACCTTCAATTAAATGATAATAGAAATATTAAAGGATACATAATTTGACTTAATTAATTGGATCCAAAACTTTTATATGATAAGATTAATTTTTGGGGGTGTATTAAAATAATTTTTTTGAAGTTATTTTTAAAATATATTTTCTTAAATTCAAAGTAATGAATAGTGTTAGAATTGACACTTATGATATTTTATGAAAATACTTTTTTAATAAATTTCTTAAAAATCTTAAAACATATTTAAAAATAAAAAGAAGTCATAATATGGTATAAAATGTTTATATTTTTCATTTATTATTAATTTACTTCACATAAATAAGAATTATAACCTTTTATTATTAATTAAGTTGTTACCGTAGTTAAAATTAAAATAGGATAACTAAGGATAAAACAAATTGATAAATTTTAAATAATTCAAAAAAAATTAAAAAATATATTTCTTAATGATATTAAGACCCTATCACAAATTATATTAGAACACATTGCCTTTTCTTGTTATCTGGATTTAGATTTAATTGATTATATGTTTAAATTTTGAGGTAATTCCAAAAGTGCCCCTCGCCTCTCCAATAAAATGGAACATATTCTTCCCTTTTCATCACACTTAAGAACATATTTGGTTCATCTAATACATAAATTAATCTCCTACAAAAATCACTACCTTAATAATATAAACCTTCCTTTGGGTATAAATACATCCAAGGAAGCCCTTTGGTTGTATCCAAGAGGAGTTACCCAAAGAATAGGTTACATCCTTTCACAATATATTTAGTTTTATTTTTACTCTATACTATCTAAAATATTATTATTCCATGTTTATATAATAAACTATGTATTATATATATACTTAGGAATTTTTATTTTATGTTTTATACCTACACTCAAACACATTTCAATCAAAAGGGTAATGCACTTACCCTTCTTGTGTATGGTGAAAAACTGCCTGACGGAAATATGTTTTCCATTATTACATTACCTCTATTCATGGTTGGTTATTATAAAGTAAAATATATTTTCTATATTATATATATGATTTATTTATACTTATGAAATTGTTATATATATATATATATTTCATTTAATTTCATTATCAATTAAAAATAATTAATTGAAAACAACATTCATGTGTACATATGACCTACCATCTCCTTGAATGGTTTAATGAATTTCATATTTATATTGTTTAAAAACAGATATAAATATTTATAAACTCAATTTATATGGTTTTTATATCAATTTATAGATTTTTGAAATGAATAAATCATGATATAAGTAAGATTATCATTAATAAAAATTCAAAACTAGCAGATATTACCTAAAACATAACACTAACATGGAATGGTTAATAAATGTGTGATAGAAGTTCATAAATAAATAATGTATGGTATGATGTAATTTAATATGGTTATGAATGATATTTATAAATAACTTATATTTATTATTCAAGGGTTTTGAATGAATATGAAGAGTAAATATATATGGTAAAGGATTTATGTATCACTTTTATTTCTGTGGGACACATGCCTTATACACTACTTGTTTCTTTTACGTAGTGTATATATAAACCATGAATATATTTTATGAGTATTATCCAGAATATTATTTTGTTTTTGTATCCATATTTTTTTCTTTATTTTATGGGGCATATGATACTATTGATTATAAATTGATGAGTATTTATTTTTATAATCTCATCAATATTTGGGGATATTTGGTTTTAAGTATCAGTTTGGGAAAATTTATCTTCCATGTGCATGTTTTTTGAGAATTATTTTGAAAATGATTTACTAATATCATATGGAGGATTAAAGTAATTTTTACCCATTATAACTTTTTACTACATGGTTTGGATGAAATATATTTTTCATTTTCCAAATGAGGTATGTTGTGACTTTTCTGGAAAAAATATGAAAGGAATGTTTTTTTAACTTATATGGCATGAACAAAGTTATTTTTCCATCATGAAAACATAATGTTTTGAATCTTAACTTAAAATATTATATAATTACATTCAAATAAACTGTATTCTTTTAAAATTTCGTTAAATTTTTTTAATAGAAAACGTTTTCAAAGTAGAATGGATGTTTCCACATGAGTTTTTTTCATGTGATCTATAAAAAATATATTAAATATAAGATAACACTATTTTATGTTTCTTATGATTTACTTGGGATAGGATTCAACTCTAATATTATTATTCTTGCTATGATTAAAAATTATTAATGCATAATTTTATTTATGAAACCATTTTTTCATGGGATATGTTACGATTGAATTATGTTTATGAAACTGATTTCATTTAATGGGTTCTAATATGATTAATGATTTATATTATTGTGGAAGAAACACATATGGTTTTCATTATGTGTTATGTGAGACATATATCTCCTTATAGTGCATTGGGTAATGATTTATATATCATGATATAATAATGAGAATCCAATCGAATAGCTTGATCCACTATGGAAGATAGGGAAACTCGTTCTACTATGGGAAGATGGGGAAACGTAATCTATTACAAGGAAAATACTGTGATTGAGGGATGTTAGTGTGCCTCTCCTAGTAGGTGTAGTCCCCATTAATTTACCTATTTGGTTTTGGATGTTCACCTTGAATTATAAAAATTATATATCGTACTTATGTGTCTGCAAAAAATTCAATGTCATATTTTTATGTTATGCTTTCATGGCTTATGCTATTGATTGACTTATAATTCATTTCACATTAAATTACGATATTTATTCCATGAATATTTTTTATGATATTTCATATGTAGGGTATGATCCTGTATTTTTATGATCATGTTTTCATAACCTTATGATCATGATAAACATATATATGTCTATTGTTTACCATTACTAAGACTTTGAGGTCACCACTTTTTATGATTCCTTTTCCCTAGGTTATAAAAATGTTTATTGTGTATGATGTGTCCACTAAGGGTGATATTCATGAGGAATATAACATGGGATAATTTATTTCACTTTTGTACTAGTTTTCATGATTACATGTTTCTAAAGGAACTAAACTAATATAGTATTTGGTCATATGATTGTGTAGTGTATTATGTATTGTATAAAAAATGATGAAATGTTATTGTATAAAAATTGAGGGTTGATATATAATTATTCCCATTTATTTTTATCAAAAAATTCTTCCCATTTTATTGTGTATGATTAATCATGATATATATGGGTGATTTTATTTTCTCGTAAAAGTAAAGAACATTCCCATTTTTTCAAAATATATCAAATCTATAATGAATATTATTAGAATTAAAATTAAATCGTTAATAAGAGATCAACATCATGATATTTAAAATCAAGAGTTTTATAATTATTCTCTCAATATTTCTATAATAATAATATTTCTACTCATATAAAATAATTACAAAATGGAGTTGTACAGAGATGAAATATAACCCCTCAAGAAATTTCCCAATCCATGCTTAATGAGTATGATTTATCTATTTATTTTGTGGTTGAAACTATGAATAGAACTGATTATATATTTAATATAGTTTTAATTAGATATTTTTTAAAGAAAACTTCCAATGAATTATGGAATGGTATAAATATATAGGTATATTACATTATAATTTTGGGTTGAAAATTATTTATACTCTATAAAAAATGTTATTGGGAAATGTTTTATTCTAAATGTGAAGAATGGATTTTTTCCCCACATTCTATAACCAATAGATAATACATGGTTTTTAATAAAATTACTAATATTTTAGAATAACCTGTACATGTAATTTTTTCTGGAAAATATCCACATGAGCCTAAGAAAACTTTAGAAAATCTAGAGGATAACCTTTCCAGTCTGGACATAAGTTCTAAACATGGTGATAATTTTATGAGATCTCCAATGAGAAAATATTCTTATTATGATGAACTACTTAGACCCAAACCTATATAAGATACTGAAGTATATGATAATTGTCTCCCAATAGCCATTAGGAATCCTAGGTGTCACCAGTTAGATACAGTTTTAGGACATCTAGATAAAGGAAAACAGACTGGTTATTTTCTTAGAAACCATGTTGATCATAAAGATTACTTTTCAATAATTGAAAATAAACACAATAAAAAATAAATAGATGGTAAATTATTGTTAATTAATGTTCAAGAAAATTTTAATACATTTTAATGAAATAGAGTCTTGGACCAATTTGAAAGAACCAAATACCACCTAACCATTAGAACTAAATGAATGTTTAGAAAAAATAATGATGTGTCATAAAAATAATTAGAAATAAATAAATACTAGTTTTACAAGGATGTATTCAAGATGAAGGAATTGAATATGAGCAAAAAATTTCTCCAATGTATATACATTAATCCATTAAAATATTGTTTTTATATACAATGAATTTGAATTTTAAACTATATCAAATGGATTTCATGAGTGAATTCTTAAATGATTATATTGTAGAGGATGTTTTGTTGAACATCCCCCATATTTCAAATCCCTCACATTACAACTCCTTTTTTAAAATTAAAAAAAGATTTATATGGTTTAAAACATGCTCGTACTTCTTGGTATAATTGAATCAACTCAAATCTAATTTTTAATGTTTCTAGTAAAGGAATAGATGACCCAAAATTATTTATTAAAATAATTTCAAATGATATTCTAATAGTAAAAATTTATGTTGAGGCTATTATTTTTGTATATTAAATGTATTATTTTTATTGTGTTTTCAAAAATGATGCAAAACGAATTTTAAATGGGTTTGATGGAAGAACATAAATTATTTCATGGATTTCAGATTTGTCAAAATAAATGTACAATTATTTTAAATAAAAATAATTATTGTAACGATCATTTAAAATGTTTTTGCATGTATTGATCTAAAGTTATTGATACCCCCTGAGTACTAATTGAAATTTGTTTCTTGATGAAACTAGAAAATTAATTCATCCAAAAACTTGTTGACTTATGATTGGATGCTTATTATACATAACCATTACTCAACCTGATATACTTTTTTTTGTGTTTTTATGTGAATCTATTTTGAAAATAAAAAATACTCACACATACTTGATATTAAAATAATTTTTGAAAACCTAAATAATATTACTAAATTAGTATTGTTTTATCTATAAAATAATTATTTGATTTAGTTAGTAATTTAGATGCTAGTTTTGGTGGTTGTAAGTTAGATTGAAAAATAACCTTTGGAACATGTCACATTTTTGTAATGTTTTTGAGTTTCATGTTGTAGTATGAAGAAAATATTTGGGGCATTATCCACTACTATATTTTTTTATATTTATTCAATAAATTATTTTTCATATATTCTATGGATAAATCACACTTTACTAGACTATGGATATCATCTTCAAAGTGTCCCTATAAACAGTCTTAATAAAATTTTGATAAATATATCTAATAACAATGTATCTCATTCTACGAAAAATATACTGGCATAAGACATCACTTTTTGAGTGATAATTTTCAAAAAGGTGATATAATGCTTGAATTCATTAGTAATGACCATAATATTTCTAAAATATTCACTTAGCCTTTGAAAAATTAGAGATTAATCCATATCAAACATGATCATGGAATGATCAACCATGATTAATCATTTGATGTCAATGTTATATTTCCATATGTAGAAATTTATCTAGAGTAGTTTTTCTATAGATGATCTATCATTAGTATAAAGAGTCATTTGATCTACTATTTTTCATGATACTATAATGATCAGTACTGACATAGTAATTCCACTTTCTACCATTAGTTATTCTACCATTAGACATGTATTGTTGTATGTGCCACCATTAGTTGTGTATTTTTAGCAATGATGCTATATATATTGCTACCATAGGAATGCCACCATTGATATGTAACTGTTGGTATCTACCATTTCATGATACCATGACCAATATCATTGGGACCTACCATACCATATTCCACTTGCTACCATTAGTTATTATACCATTATACATGTATTGTTGTATGTGCCACCATTAGTTGTGTATTTTTAGCTATGCTACTGTGACTATTGCTACTATAGGAATGCCACCGTTGATATGTAACAGCTGGTATCTACCATTTCATGATACCGTAACCAATACCTTTGAGACCTACCATACCATATTCCAATGTTACTTTTCCTATCATTATTAACATTGAATTAAAATTATTGTTTTTATCAATTTTTTATATTTACATAAAATTAGTTTTTAAATTATAAAACCCTTAAAAGATAGATTTCCCTAAATATGAATATAAAGATCTATTTCTCAGGAACTACTCATTTTAAACCTATTTCCATCTCTCATTATTGAACCTTCTCTTCCATTGGCCTTACATCTTCAAATCATTCTAAAAATAGTGCATGTTAATCATCTAACTATTTTTCTTGCTCAGTCACATCCTTTGAGGAAATAAATAGTATAATCTAGTGTTATAGTAGAAGAAATGAATTCGAATCTTAAAAAATGAGTTATCATATATGAAAATTAAATAGATGTTTAATGGTTAGTCTAAAGTAAGTCACATGTGGTAAAAGTTATATAGGACCAAGGATGGATCAAATGGTTCTTGAGGAAAAACTTTACTACTCTATCCTATGTTGGTTCACTAGTTCAATATATTTTTAGAGATGTGTTCAATGAAATGGAATACATGTTTAAAACAATGATATATGGAATAAATCTGGTTTTTAGTCAAATAAGTATTATAAATGCTTGAAATTTCTTCACTAAGGTTTATATGAGTGTTTTTATGATTCATTTCCCATTAGTGAATTTTTTTTGATTAAGGATGTAGTTAAGGAGTTTACTGGGAATGTTTCTTAGTGATGTATAACTATAGTGGACTTAGATGGGGATTATATTATGTATTTTTATTTTTATCGAATATATGCTTTATCCCATGAATGTGGGCTTCAATATTATGTGGTATCAATATATATTTTTCTTATTTCTTATGAAAATAAGAGATGAGATTAAGGTATTTAGATTTATAATGGTACATATGATAGAGTTTTGAATACCATCCTATATGTAAAATTCCTTGTAATATCATAAGATGGTATGTTCTTTGCTAGAATCCAATGTTCTTATACCCAATGTTGAGGAGATATAACCAAATGGTGGTGGTTTTATTTAGAGTCATGGAACCTAAAAAATGACGAAGGTAAACTAAAACCATTTGATAAGAAAATGGATGGAGGATAATGATAATATTTATGAAATATTAATCCTTATTAATTAAACTACTATAAAAATAGATGTAGTTGAAACCATTTTGGGGGAAATTGAAGTGGATATGTGTTCCTCTATTGATTAAATTGGGGATGCTAATTATACGGATGTTGGGGATGTTGGAGAGGAATCTTCTCTGGTTTCAATAGAAGTGGGAAGTTACCCTAATGTGGTCAACAGTACCAATTTATCCTACAGATTGTTTATCTCTCCTCTTATTCTTCATAATAGATAAATATATCATTATGATGGTTCTTAATATGAAAAACTAAAGTTTCCAATGAAAATCAATTACATAAGTTTTCTTTTGAGATTTTAAAAGATGTTGTTTAGTTATGATATGACTCCAATGGTGATGATGATGGAAATAAAAAATTATACTCCCAATATTTTTTAATTATTTCTAAATAAATTCATTCTATTGGAGATGTCATGTCCACTTATATTCAGAATGTATTAAGCAACCACGAATCTGGTCATAGGTTTGAACCTGTTCATTTATAAAAATCTAATGATAAGGCACTATCTATGGGGGAGAATCGTTAGGATCTAAACTTCTAGGTCTTCCTTACCCTCAATCTAATAGAGATAATGTAAATAGAAATAATGATATTGGTATGGGTAAATATAATGTTATTCCTTATGATAATTTTAGACTTATCATGTCTAGTTCTATAAAAGATCCAAAGGGAACTTTGATTGAAAGGTTTGATCAAGATGTAAGGTTGGAAAATATTTCTTCAGGTTAATATATTTCCTAACCAATATAGAATTTCATATAATACTCCTTCTCATACTAATACACCCACTTATGAATCTAAATATTACTTGGATTACTTTAAAGAAAGTTTTTTTTGTTAGATCTAAGTCGGATACATAAATTCACACCACCTTTGGAAACAAAACATAGTGATATTGATACTAAGTGGCTATTTGTCACGACTACCTCCCACCAAAGATGCCCCTCATGAGCAGGAAATTGAGAAAGGGAGATAATGACCACTCATCCCCGCCTCAAGTAGGCCCCGGAGTGGCGACTAGCACCAAGGGTATGAGTTTTCACAATTATTGGAGGCATTACCCTTTTTATTTTTTATGATCGGGAAGTAGGATGAATCAAACGCCAAAAGAAAAAGGAACAAGTAAATGAAAAAAATCCTAAAACCAAACCATTATGTATGTTTCATACAATACTGAAACAAAAGTACAAGTACAAGAAAATCTACAAATTATGATACCAAAAAAGTAAGAAAAAACTACAACCAGTAAAACTCCAACGCCTAACTATCCAGGTCTCGTACATTCCCTAAAGTCTTCCTAAAAACCTAAAAGTAAATATAGGGTGATCATACAATTATACTCAGTAGGAAAACATAAATCTCTCATGCATAGGTGGGGAGACATCCTAATGCCCTGTGAGAAAAAATAAGGAACCAAAGCCTAGTAAGGAATCTATCCACCCAACCTTACAAGCCACCCTTAACAAATATCGCAAGTCAATAGAGTAGTATAGTAATATTATCAATGTATGGGTACCCCGCACCACCGTCCCACTGAATACTGCTCAAGACCTCATGCCTAACACTCTGATGCTTCCCCCTCTTCCTAATTCAGTGCCGCAACCTAGCCATACGAAGCATGAGCTAGTGCTGCAACCTGGACCTAACAAGCTCAGAGTATCCCGTCAGCACTCAATCCTTGTCCATAACCACATGTCATCCTGATGACACCTGGGAACCAAATCACATCTCATCCTGGAGACACCTAAGAACATATCACATCCCCATTCCCAAGACTCTTGGGAAACATCTTTCATAACCTGTCTGATGGATCTTCGGCTATAGAACCCGAAAGAGGGAGCACATGGAAGAACATTAACCAGCCATACTTTCGATGTTTGAGAATCTCACCCCCTGTCCCACGGGTGTTCATCATGTAGTGCTAAAAATAGGGGGGGTGCGCGAAGAAACATAAAAGGTACAGATTTATAAAATTATATCAACCACTCAGCCCATCCTATGGATTATACAAAAACGATTTGAGCACATGCCTCAGCACTTCTACCTCAAATGTATGAACACAATAAATATCCCTATACACCATTAAGCTTTTCACGTTTCAACTATTTTACTTTATCAGTTCTTTAACTACCATAAAACTAACAATAACCCAACCTGACCAATCATTCGTAAAACATATCCCTTTAAACCACAAATAAAGTTAGGGAAAACACAAGAAACACAATACCATTTTCATTTATAAGACAATAAATTCCATTGATTTTCCATATTTAATCAACTACAATGCCCCAAAATTCATTAGTTAACTCTTCCACTTTTATTCATATGCACAACCCATCCTGGCAGCCCAACTGCCAACCACCATAACCTCTAACACATCAGAAAAAATACCCATATGAAAACAACCCACAAAACACCCCTTCATATAATTAAACCCCAATGAGCACCCACAAAATTCATTCTTTCATTTAGTTTAACCGGGGTGATCATACAAGGGTTCCAGGTATTCATTTAATCATTCAACATTACATGATTTACCAATTTACACATTCTATGAAAATCCATCAACAAAAGAATCTAGATAAACAAGGAAATATTTAATTTCACAAGCAAAGTCCCCCAACGACTGTGATTTTCAATAGTAATAAGCATATTCAATTAGCAACAGAATCAATGGACAAGCATTGATGGAAATAAAAAAAAATATCTACAAAATATCCCCAAACCTGTTCTTCAACCAGTTATTATCTTTATTTAATGGTTCAACCGTATCTCATGAAAACAAGAGGATACCCACCCTGTATGATACACAATATAGAGAGAGACGAAGGTAAGATCCCTACCTGAACAGGTTTTGATGCCCTTCAATGAGAACAACCACGATGAAGATTTCGATCACTCCTCCCAATGACTACGTCCTGCCGTGGATTCTACGGCACTACCACACTAACAACCAAGAGAGACTCCATTAAGGTTTGTTGTGAAGGAGGAACAGAAATAGGAGATTGAGGAACAAATAAGAACAGGGTAGAACATACAATTAAGATGACATTTGTCGAAGAGCGTCATTCCCTTCAAATATAATCAATCTCCTCAGAAGGAAACTGTGAAGAGGAAGTCGAAGAAGAGGGAAATAAATGAGGTGCATGATGTTTACCTCATCGACATGATCCCACAGCCACCGACAGATCAACAATCAGCGTCAGAATGAAGAAGATAGAAGGAAGGCTTCTGGGTCATCCGGGAGCATCGTCGTGCGAATAAAAAGAGGGGTCCGTAAATAACACATGACCCTCTATTATATAGACAACGAAAAGGTAAAATGGTATGCAACATGTATTAATGAATACACGATGTGACCATACAACTTTTCTGTTGTTTGACTGGTCAACACACGACACGTCACCCGGTTTCCTTGCATTTAATAGTAATAATAACTTCAATTAAAAATAGGTGTTTTATTGACATGATGCATGAGTCATAAAAAGGTATTCATCATTGGTCATAAAATGATTTTCATAATTTCAGTGTTACGCTGCCGCTGATGGTTCGTAAAACAGAGGTCGTTAGAAGAAGTTATAGTGAAAACCATGTTTTATCATCAAAATTAATATTAACAATATTTTATTATTATTATTAATTACTTATTTATTCATTTTTCTAACTCCAAAATCAGTCACTATTTGGAATCCCTTTCATGCTATAATTCTTCAACAAATCCTCTATTTATCATTTATTTCTCATTTAATTTTATTCCCACTATTACCTTATAATTCTTCCCTCTCTCCATTCTCATTGATTATCTTCTACAATTTCCTCACTCCACAAACAGTGGGGCCCTTCCTATATTTCATGCCAAACACGCCCCATAATTTCTTTCTCAATTCAATGTTATTATTAAAAAAATTAATAATAATAACACCCATTATTAATGTTCTAATTTAATCACATTAAATTAATTTACCATGGTTATTCTCATATTAAATTAAAACCATTCCATTTAATTAAATTCAAATAATTTACTAACCAAAATTAAAACCATTTAATTTTTTTAGTTGCACATATTTTTTTAAATGTTATTATCATTATGATATAATTATAATAATAATAATACAATATTATTATTATTAAAATAAAAATAATAGCACAAATTTAAAAAAAATTGAAACCCATTTAATTTCATTTACCAATCACACACATATTTGTGCCACCATTATCATTATTATTTAGCACAATAGTAAAAAAATACCCTCTCAATTTCATTAATGGGTCTCCATAATTATCATTAACAATTATTATTATTATTATTATTGCCCATTATTATCATATAATTACTCCCTCTCTCCCATGATACTCAACCATCATTTTTGACCACATCAAATTTTTACAATGTAATGGACCAGAGAGGTCCGGGCCAATACACTATTATTATTAGTGATTTCCCATATCCAAACTTGAATAACTATGAAAAGTAGAGAACTGAAAATTTTTAATTGAACAATTATGATCATATTAATAAAACCTCAACCATCATACATGAAATGAGAGGAATCATTAGCGAGATACAACTATCTCTATTGCTAACATTGAAGTCACTATCTATAAATATTTCCTCTACTTATAGTTCTCCTCCTACTACTCCTTCCTTGGTTTTTTTATTTGGTTAGAACCATTTTGAGAATAGTGTTATAGTAACTATGGGTGCGTCAATAACTTCTCATCAAGAATAATTTCATTAGATAAAAAACAATTTGGGGATATTATAAATTGTTTATAGATTGTTATAATGTGGCTTAAAGTTAAAAATATATTATCAAAAAGTTTATTATGTATTATCATTCAAGGATTTATAAAAAGAATCAATTGAAAAATAATTTTAAATTACTTTTTATGAATTTATGGATGCCTCCATGGAATAGGGATGTCAAGTAGACTGAAATCCAGCTAAAATATTTGGACCCTCTTCTCAGGATCATTATGGAGCATAAGTTAGACTTTATCATAAACATTGAGTTTGGGAAAAACATTATCACTTGGTTTATAGAGTTAATGGATCTCTTTTTATATACTAATATAAAATCAGTGATAGATCCTATAGATCTCTATCTATCCACCCCCTTGACTAAATTAATTTATCCACAAATATTTATACATATCCAAACTACCACTATTGTAGGTGAGCGCCTTCATCCTCACTCATGTTGAAGTTGTGAGACATCTTTAACCAATGACATCATCTAGAATTTTATTTCATCTTCCTACACCACTATATCTACCTCCCACCTAATTTGTTTCTCCTGCCACTAGAAAAATAAAGGATAAAGTAGATCCTACATCCCCTAGAGAAACGTATGGTTCTTTATATTCATCTTAGGTTTGACTGGGAATGATTTTATTTTTGTTATCCTTAGTCTAATGTAGTATATAACAATCGATTATTAATAAAAAATATATATTTTTATTTATTTATATTTAATTTGTTTGTTGTGTCCATAATTCATTTTACCTTATTGAAAATCCTAAAAGGTGGAGTACATGAATAAAATTCCATATCAGTCATAAAATGGAATATTAATCGAGTAATTTAATGACTTCAATAGATATCTATGCATAATTTGAATTAATTAAGATAATAATACTATATTTTAATCATATATTTCCTATATTAAATATTTATATATTGTTTTTAAATGTCCTAATTTTAAAACATCAAAATGGGGAATGTTTTTTAGATCCTAAATATTTTAATTATAAAAAATATTTTCTTTTATATTTCTAAAAAGTAAAATGTTTTATGATTTAAAATTTTGTTGTGGATTAATTGTGAAAAATTACTAAAGTATTGATCTACCATTAGTTTTAAAGATATAACTATAGATATATTGTGCTTCTATTAGGTAGTGATACCAATGAATAGATCAAATTCCAAACACTACAACCAGCACATGATACTTTTCACATTTTCTTCCTTTACTATAGGACATTGTATCAATCATGCGCTCTTAATATTAGTATATGCTTCCATAATTTTATAATACCATCAAAGAAAATATACCTCCTCCAATACAGTTGAATGGTTCTACCTTGATCTACCTCAAGATCATGCTACCACCATGTTATTCTACTGTTACCACCATAACATTAAAACCATCAAAGATTCATTCAAATGGATATTCTACTACTAGTTATCTACAAATAGAGGATACTACATCTAATTGAAGATGCAATTTTTTGGGAATCTAATACCTATTGAGCTAGCATGGCTATCAAGAATTAATTTCAAAATTAATTCTCAAATGACTAGTTTATAAATTTTATATTAGAAAGAATCATGCGAATTTGAGAATTATTATTCTTCAAAAAGTCCACGGATTACTTAAATGAAATTCCAGTCCTTATATATTTTATGTTCATTATGAGGATCCAAATTACTTTATTAAAATATTTGAATAGTATACTAGATCTTCTCTAATTAATTAAATTCATATTATTCCCCTCATTCAGGAATATAGAGTGTGTGTGGATGCTTGGATAATACTATAAATTAGTGAAAATATATAGTGATAAAATACTTAAAATAAAAATGAATTTTACAAATCATTTATGAAAATTTTTTATATTTCAAATTCATTAAAAACAACATGGAATATTTTAAAGATGTTTTTTAGAGACTCTTAAGCAACCAAACCAATTCAGATTGAGCTACACGCCATTTTATCATCTCTAATATCGTCTCAATCTATTCAACTTTATTTTTTGAGTTGTGTTTTACAATACTCTGTATATTTCTAAAAAAAATTCCCTTATACTAAACTTGTGATTTCTTGACACACTCTCTCAATTTTCATCATCTATATTCCCATGAAAAACTATATAAGTGCTTGTGTGTGACATGTACTTGGTTTAACAAATATATAACTATGGAAGATTCTTTATCACCAGAAAATATAGTGTGTTGTATTTAATAAAACAAAATACAGTGTTTAGACCTGTTAATTTATTATAATAAACTACTTGGTACGACGCCAATTCGAAGTGGATAAGATTTAGAATAGGATTTATACAATACCCCTTGTTATTTTCTATTATTCTAAATGTTATATAACTTATTCACTACCTTTTCTAAAACACATATATATTAAAAACAAAAGAGTTTCTCTATGTAGTATATTGAACTATATTAAACCACGATAGTTAACTTAATTTGATTTTATATATTCTTTTTGATATGAGTAGATTATTTTGAAAAATTATAATCTTTTATAATTTATTTTTATTTATTTGTGGTCAAAATTTTTAAAAGACTCATAAAAGTTCAAAATTTATAAATATACCAATTTTTTAATTGGGTGTTTTTATTATACTAGTGTATTTATGTTTTTAAATTGTTTTGAAAACAATTACTGGAAACATAATCCCCATATATTGAGTTTTACACTATGAACCACAAATTTAAATACTACTAGGGGTAGGTAATAGTCACATTTTTTCAGTAATTCATGAGAGAATGATCTCAAGATTTCTTGTAAAGTACATATGATCCATTTAGAATGACTATCATTTTGATGATGATAAGCAATTATTAGTTGTAAGTTGATGTAAAAATCTTTTTGATGACTACTCCAAAATTGTGATGTGATGTGAGGGTCATGATCAGATTTAATTGATAAAGTTTTACAATGAATTATCATTACTCTATTGATATATATCCATGAAATATGTTCAATGTGTAGGTCCTCCCATATTTCAAAGAAATATCTAGAATTGGTAAATCAATCATATACTTCTCCTAATTCTTAAACTAAGTGTTATAATAAAGTATGAAATATTATAATAACATCAATATGACACTTAAATTAATTCATGTTCATCTATTTTATAAATTGTCTCAATTATAACAAATTAAATCATTTATATACCAGACCTAGTTTTTATGCCATGTTAATTTAATTTCTTGTAGTTTTATTCATAATAACAATGTACCTAAATTAAATTTCATTCTATTTTTATTATGATCATCCAATGTACAGGGTTACAATGTTTCTATTTATTTTTATATGTTTTGGTATTTATTTTATCTTTTCTATACAAATTTTCTTATAATAGAATATACTATCATGATTATATAATAGAATGTGCATTGTGAAATATTTTTGGCGATGAAGTTTTCATTTACTATAGTATATTATAAATTATTAGAAGAATGATCAATCTATTATTTTATTCTAGTATTTAAACTCCAATTGATTTATTACTCTATTATCTTGATATTTGGATCTGGTTGAAATAAAACCAAAATAAATTTTCATTATTTTTTAACTATGATTGTTTACATTACATAAAAATATTGCACATTTAAAACCCAAATCATGAGGAGTCCAGTGAAATGGGAAGTGACCCAATTACTTACTGCCTATACTAAGAGCTTGGTGGTATGCTCAGGGGGATATAATTCCTTTCATATGTTTATTTACACTCTTCAATGAGTTTAATTTTGGTCCCTCTCAGTTTTTTTCTGACATTTTAATATTTTTAAGGGATACTTTTTTTAAATAATTGAAACTAATTCTCCTTTAGTACATGTAGATATCCCATAACGACGTATTTTTTCACTTCCTCCTCTTACCTTATGACCTTATGTTCTCACCATCTATTGATGAATCAATGTATAATTTATAACAACACGGCTATGGGAGGGATATAATTATAATGATGAAATTAGTGTTATTTCTTTGTTCGAAAAATATTTTCAAAGTGGATTGAAAATATTTGGTAATGGTTGGTGACCCTAACACTTTATGTAATAAGATAAAAATTTAAATTCAATTAAAATTCAATATTATTCTAGAGTGATATAATTTTATCCATTAATGGTGGATTACGTGTTTCCGAAGAAATTATGATGATAATTGTGCACTAATATATATAATTATTATATTATAAATTAGGGATGAATATCTGTTATAAAAATTATCTAATTATACTTATAACATAGTATTAATACTTTTTATTATAGAAAATTATCATATTTTTCTACTTATGGATGGTTATTGGATAAAAATATTGGAATAAAAAAGTAATGAAATCAGTTATATGGTGGTTTTTTCATTTTTAATAATATTCATATAATTTTTATGACATTAAAAATGATTATTTAAGAAGTGAGGTATAGTATATTAACATAGTTTAAGGACTTGTGAATTATATAAATGATATATCTACTATAATAGAGTATATTTTAATGGTAATTAATAAAAAAATATTATTCGATAGTGGTATACCATTATGGAAATATGAACGAATTATTATTGAGAAAAAAATATTATTTTAATATTTTAAAAATTGATGAAATTAAATGTGTTAATTTTTTTTGTGTTAGTATGATACATATTTTGATGTAACTTATTTAAAAGATTCAAATATACATAATAAACTATGACAATTTTAATAATGATATTTGATGATAAATTAAATTTCTTTTGAAATCACACGAGAATTATTTCAGTGATTTACTGAAGAAAATTTTATATATTACATGTTTATAATCCATATATATTGTTACTTTTTTTAAAATTAATAAATATTGATCCAAAACATGCACCGTTGATTGAGATAACTGAGATAGTAATCGTGATCTATGGTTTTACAAAATAATAACATCACTTTTATTCAAATTGGGTATTGAGTGATGACTCATGAAAAAAATATAAGTATCCTCTAGGTAGTTTAAATAATAGGAAATGTGGTACTCGTAAACAAGGTTGACTTCTCAAGGGGATACATTGTACTTATCCTATAATCTATTTTTATTAAGAGTTTTTTTATAAACCGACATATGAAAATAGTTCTCAAAATGAAATTTTATAATTATATCCAAGAATAATTTCCAATGAATGAGTGTAATATATAGAATCATGGATGGGTTCAACAAATGACATGTATACTTTATCTCTACATAGAGTAACCTAAAAGAATGAATAATGAAATCACTCAAAGAAGGGTGTTGTGAGGGACATGTAATCACCTAGACTCCATACAATCCAATTAGAGAAAAATAATATATATTTTTACTGTAGTGTTTTATAATAATGGTAAAAATGGGATTAGGTATGGTAAAACCTTTATTTGTTTTGGTATTCCCTACAAAATCTATTTGGACTATACGACAAATACACTAGGGGATTTTGGTTTAAGATTATTTATTTATTATTACATAGTTATCTTTTTGACGTTACACAAATAAATAGTCAAATATTACTAGTATCAATAATCTTATTCTTTTACTTGAATGTAAATAAAAACACACTGCAAAAAATTACTCCATATTATATATTCTATGAACAGAATAAAGTTTTTCTTAAATGAATTGACTATAATTATCAATTGGTCATAAAGGTTATTAGTGGACTCAATTTATCCCACTGGAAACTTCCCTCAATATTGATTAAATCCCTTATATTACAAAAAAATAAAAAAAATATGATAATAAAATTATTGTAGGTTTTATAGTAATTTCCATCTTATTTAGCCAATATAATTTAATAAAAAAATTCATTCATCATGTATAAATTTTTAATCTACTGGTAAATTACCACAGCAGTAGCTTTCTATCATAGGAAAATATCTACACTACCTTATCTCTTTTATGTATTCACTTCTCTTTTTTCTCAACCCCTCTATAAAATAAGAACACAATATGTTATTTATTTTAAATTAATTACTCCCCATTTTAATGATTTCAAATATATATCCTATTTCTTATTAAATAGATAGGGCATTGATTCAATAATTTCTATTATCATCAATGAAACCATAATATGGTGTATCATAAATGGTTCAGCTAACAAACCATTAACTTAAAAAAATCATTATTTTATATTCTTATCTTTTTGATATCTCAAGAATTTTTAAATTTTGAGAATCCACCATATAAACTCACCACGGATGTGTTTATCCAACCCATGACATGGTTTTAATGATTTATTTATTTACTTATTGTTCTCCATGTAATTTATCTCTGCTGTGACCTATCATTTTCATCTCCAAATTTCATTTTGTGACTTTAAAAAAAATTACTTCTAATTAAAATTCCATAATCCTATGGTGTTATAACCACACTATTTTGGATTTTTTCTAATGTAAATTCCTCCTTAACCATATTTTCACTCTGAAATAGTTTATGCATTCAAGTTATTTAATATAGAAACACAATTGGGGCCTTCCATTTAGAATTTCTTTTTTGCAAGGTAAGATCATCCCAATTTCCCATTTTTTGTTGTGGATTACACTAATAATTCTTCTAAATGGACTCTAACCAAACCATTGTTACTATGGTAATATCAGTTAACAAATTCAAAATTATGAACTTTTAAGATGATAACATTTTTACATTATATAATGACATGTGCTAAGAATTTGAATTGACAATCGCGATACTATGTATTTATCCTTTGTAATAAAATATATCATGACTCTTTGTAAACATAATTAATCTCTTCAAATTCATATTCATTTATAATTTATGTTTATAATTTATTTATTTAACAAAAAAAATAAAAAATAAAAATATTATTCTAGGATAAAAATCATCTCATTTTCTTTGTAATTACATTTCATAGAAATTAAACACCATTATCTCTATGTATTTTGAAAAAAATCATATATATTTTAATGAAATAATATTTTTTCACAATAATTTCTCATGTGTAACATTACTTGGGATTAATAATTGAGAAATGATGTTCTTTAATATCAATCATGGTAGTTTTTTCCACTATGCTCAATACCAACTGTTAAATACCACATAAAAATCCAAAAAAGTTGTTTCATATCAACAATATATATTCTTTACAATTAATTTTTAGAACAATTTTTTATACAAGTTTTAAACACAAAAGGTACATAATAATTAAATTAAAAAATTATTCACCATATCTTGCCTTTAAAAAACTAACACACCTTAATTTTTTACTTCACCTTTCTCAATAATTTATCTTCTAACATGATAGTCAAAGTGAGTAACTCAAGAGGGGGCTAATTGAGTTCCCAATAAAAATTTATAATAAAAATAAAATACCCTTAGTAAAATAAACTGAAAATCGAATCAAAATAACAGATTTCTATATCATATGTCCTTTGAAAATATTTCTCAAAGAGTTTTTATGTATCAATAAATATAATATTTTAAATATCTTGGATTTTAAAAAAAATAACCTAGAAGATAACATTTATAAACACTAGTTAATATTAACTAAAAAAATTATAGTTATGTGTATAGAATAATAAAAAAATAAGTTTTGGAAGTAATAAAAACAAAATAACACATCCAAATAAACAAGAGGTTCGGTATAAATATGAGACTTACTACCCTCCACATGGAAATCACCCGCTTCCTATTAGATTATTATAATAATAACAAAAAAATGATAACTTTGATTAGGTAAAAAAAATAAAAACAACAAGGTTTCTAGGATAAAGATGTTATTCCAAAATTTTATGTGGAAAATTAAATAGTACAGTCCAAATAGGGATATCTTCCACAAACCTAATAGGTAAACATATGTAAAGAGAAAGAGAGAATAATTAGTATCCTCTAGTTTAGTTGCATGGGATAGTATAAGTTTTAAAAATAAAATTAACATAACACTTCAAGAAAATAAAAATAGTTCAAAATAATGTGTAGTGCATAGTGATGTGTAGTCGGGCATGTCCATAATGTTTAAATTCCTCAGATCAGCTTTGGTGAGGAGTTAGAGCTTCCTTCAGGTGGGTTTCAGCAAAATAGAGGGTCATAAGATTTTTCAAGAATGTTCAAGTTGATCTCTATCAGTGTATCAATCAATATATATAATGGATTCTGTGTTTCTTTGTGATGGATCTTGAGAGAATATGAATTATTAATATTTTATAGTTTTAAATATTTAATAGTGGGATTTTCATTATCATGATCATAAATTTATCATCGTACCACATATAGAATGATAGGGAGACAGAGATGATCCCTCACATAGATATAGTATTATTGTTTGAAGGAGATCCATAATCCACAAATAGGATATCACTATGTAATTATTACATGTTTAATTAATCCATGAATAGAAATAGTCATTGATCTATTCACATCAAATTCCTAGGATATTAGTGGTAGTATAAAGTAGTCAATAACTTGGCATCTAATGGTATATCAAACATGATGTACCTTATGCTATAATTGAATCAGAGTCGAATGGTGACTTAGAGTCTAATTATAAAAGGTTTAAACAATATCTCTATTGAGGTGAAAAGCCTGATAGTAACTATTATAGGGGTAATTAGTCCAGTGGTGACTCTGGTGGTAGTAAAATTTCTAGTGGTATCTGGCATGGTTGTAAATCTGCTGGTTGGGATAAGGATGGAAGTTTCTCATCCTTAGTGGTGACTCCTACCAGGTGGAAACTCACCTCATTTGTATATATTAGATGGCGGTACCTCACATCAAAACATATCTGAATTATCATAAAAACTATCTTACAATATAATATTTTATCATACAACTTGTAAGTCATTAGTACAAAAATCATCATGGTTTGTGATCACAAAAATAAGGAAGTGCTAAACACTCTCTTCATAGGGAGGATTCAATATTCTCCCTCTCTTGGATGATCACAAAACATATAATTTTATAATTCATGTGATAAATAAGTAAACATAGATTATTAGATATGTATTTATGATGAAACACCAAAATTTTTATTTTAGAAGATATATTAGTGATATAAAAAATTTATGATATCAAAGAAATGTAATATCTAAAAAGAGACTTGACATCAGTCAATAAATTAATATTTAGAGATTAAAATACTTTAAGTAGATAAAATAAATAAATATCAGAAAAATATAATTGATATTTCATTTATTTTTCCCCTTATATTAAACAAACTTCAAATATATCTCTTTATTTCAAATTAGAAAAAAAGAAATGTATGAAAAAGTAAATGTACAATTAAATGAGTAGAACACTAATGTATTTCATTGAATATTATCCAAAAATAGTTGAATACAAAAAAAGATAAATATTACATGAACAAGAATCACATCCAATACTAAATTTAATCAGATTTAATGTTAGATATAAATTGAGGATTGTTTGTGAGATTTTATTTGTATTTTTCTTTTTCCTAGTCCCGAGGGACTGAAGGATTAATAGTGAAAGTTTGAGAAAAGTTTGTAATGAAAGGAATATTTATTGCTGCAGGAATTTGTTCTTAAATAATAACTGGTTTGAGGTGACAAATAACTTTAACAAGTGATAAACTCTGAGGTTGATATGATGGAGGTATAAAACCATCTGACTGAGTAATCATTGTGGGTATTTATCTAACTAGATCTACATACATTGTTGAAAGAACATATTTCATTGGGATAACATCTCTTACAATAACATTTTTACTATAAACATGATGGAATGGATTTATGAGGTTGGAGAAATCTATAATTATATTACTAACCCTCTCTGTAGGACTAATGAAATCCATTATGTCTTTCTTGAATTTATACAACACCGGTGTGAGAACATTCATTTGAATCACATGTTTTTTGAAAGACCTTGCGACTAGTGTAAATATTAATTTCTCAATCAAGAATTTCATGTTTGGAAACATCTCGGGATTTGTATAAATTCTTGAAAAATAATACAATATAGATTTGAGGATGGTGTCCTTATGTTCCCTATATTCAAGAGAATACTGCCTAATCATCTCATAGAAGATGTAATATGTTAATAGTAACTAAATAAATTATGTAAATCCATATTAAACTAAAATTCATGAGTTATATTGATAGATTTGTTAAGAGATTTTATCAATAGAATCATAACCATAAACAATATCGATAGACGATGAAATTAAATAAATACACTATTTCCATTTTGGTAAATTTAATTCATGGTGGTAATAATACAAATAAATGAATCATAAAATATCACAAAAATAAGGATATTCATTATAAATCATTAAAAACGTATTATATACACCTCATATAAAAACAAAGGAGCATGACATGGCATGTGTATGAGTGAAGGAAAATTGAGACAATGTTACCTTAGTAATTTGTTATCTTTTGAAACATACAACCCACGAAATGGATATCATAAAATGTTTATTCAAATATCCATAAAATTAATTATTAAAATTATATAATACATCCTTGTGTATTATACACACAACAAAAACTAAATGAGTGGTGATTAAAGCATGTATCTTACAGAAATAAAAAGTGACATGAAATCCCCTTACCTTGTGTATTAACTCTCATATTACTCATTATAAACTAATGTATAATAAATATAAAATTATTATAAATATATTACATAAAAATATTATTATATCTAATACCATATATAGTTTTATTATGACTTTATATTACATTCCTTTTACTAATTCAATGTTAAGGTTATGCTTCGGGTAATATTCACTTTGTTTTTTACATGTATCTTAATTTGTTATATATTTGGTCCTTATTCTTATATAACTATTTCAAGAATTTAAACCATGAAATAAAGAAAATTTATATTCTATATATATTTAGTCTAATAATATATATAATATAAAAATATGAAATAGAATACACCATTAATTAAGATAATAGATTGTACATACACATGAAAGTTGTTTCTGTTTAATTGTTATATTGAATAAAATAAGGTAAGAGAAATATACATATATATATATGTATATGTATCATTATTAAATTATCATTATTATATCACATATATCTTATAAGTTCACTAAAAAATCATAAATACATTCAATGTGGTTTGCGAATGAATCACAATGCCTTGAGGGGGAAGTAGTCCACACATCCTCAAACAAAATTACCATTTTAAACCAAATGGAAAGTATAAATATATGTGTGGTAAGAGGATTAATTAAGATTAAAGAAATAATAAATATAATATATAATATTTATAAATATATTTTTCATCATAATATCCTCGATGATAAGCAGAAATGGAAAAATGAACAATCCTTGTTTTGTGATGTGGTAGTTCGTTAAACACATAAATAGTTTGTTCGTTACCCATTTGATTGAAGTGTGTGTAATTTTAGATCTAAAAATTAGAATATAAAAATAAAAATATATTCAGTATATTGGTTTTTTTAATAGGAATGGATTAAAATGATTTTCGGGAGTGGGGAAAGATAATAAAATTACGGAGTTTGACGGAGGGTGTTACCTCTTATTATGGTGAATCCTTTTGGATTGAACCAAAGGGATTCCATGTAGGGATTTAATACCAAAGGATGAATTAAAAGAATATGTGAGGGGTTTTTGGAGGATATATGAGTAGATATTTGAAAAACATAAGTGGTTTGGGACTTGTGGAGAAGTGGGAGGAGAGGAGGCATTTTTTTAGTGGAGGTGGAGTGACACTCATGTAATATTTTGAAAATGGAATTCCATAAAAGTTTTTCACACGTCAATTGGATCCATTAATGAAAAAAATTAGATCCAATGGATGATAGGGTCTAAATATTCCCATTAATTGGATCTTAGAAAATTTTCAAGGTTATTTTGGGTCTTAAATTCCAGGATCAGTTCTCATCTAAGCTGGTTTCCCCTTAATTAATGTAAATGATTTTAATTACATTCAATAATATTTTTGGAAAAAAACTATGTTTACCTTATTAAAATTATAAATTATTATAATTCTAAATATTTAAAAAAATTTACCAATTAAAACAACATATGAGATATAAAATAATTTAAACTTAGACCCAATGACGAGCTGACACTGTGAGTTTTTAAAGTAAGATGATCAAAAGTTTTCCATGTTTTTATAACCTATTTCAATGTGAAATTCTTTAAAATGACCTAAATTATATTAATTTATAATATTATTATATAATTCAAAATTGATAAAAATATATAATTTAATTTAACATGATAAATGAATTAGATTAAAAAGCATGATTGAATTAAAACTCAGTATTTTTAATTATTCATAAAAATGAGACCTTAGAGTAAAATTCCAAAAATTTATCCTAACATAATTTTTATGTCTCACATTAAAATATGTATTTCATTTTGACATATTAAATCTATAAAAGATTCAAAATTTTCATTGAAATCTGGTTCCCCATTTAATGGTAGTAAAATTACAATTGTAAAAATATATGTATTTAAGCATAAAACATGGTGTGTTCGTATCTCATCATGCTAAAATATATTGGATGACTATCAAAAATATTTGATTGCATATATAAAATAAATATTACACTAATATCACTCACTAATTATAATAAATTTAATTTATTAATATAAAAAATCTTTGTGACCATAAAATTAATAATATTTCCCTTTATACTCAATCGGTTTCCATATTCATTTCTAATTAATTGGTAACATGTGAATTCATCTTATCATTCTATAAACCGTATATTTTCTTAAATTAATCAATATTATTCATAATTCATATTTTAACATCTAACTTAAATATTATTATATCAAATAATAAAAAATTAATAATATATTATTGTTCGGTAATCCTCTTTCATGCGTGTTATGCAGGACTTTGAGGAATGTATTTGTTGCATGTAAAATAAGCTAACCTTGGTGTTCTATGTAGAGAAAGATAAAATATATGTTTCATGTAGTGCATGATTATCAAGTTGTTGTATATAACGTAATCCAAACATATTTTTTAATTTTAAAAAAACTATTTTTAGTGTTATATGAAATGAGAAATATCAAAAAGAGTAAATTAATTAAAAAAATTATAATTAAAAAAAATATCAATACGTTATGAAATGAATTATCACAGAAGATGTTTTTATTTTATAAACTAATTCCAGTGTAACAACCCATGATTTTATAATATTTTTTAAATTTAATAAATTTGATGTGTTTCATAGACTATGATGCACACAAGTCAAAAAATTATTGAATTAAAAAAATGAGATAAATTTTTACATAATTAAATTAAATTGATAAAAAAATAACCTTTACCAAATTTATAAATTCATTAAATAATATACAATTAAATATTGAGAAAACATTCAGAACTTTTTGATTGAATTATGTATTTTTATAAATTTAATACGTATGAGGAATGATATGAATAATCTTATTGATTTAATTGATTTAATAATAAATTATATAAATTGTGAACATCCCTAAAATTGTTTATTAATGATATGGAATTCAGTTCAAATAATTCATTGTTAAGTAGAAGTGATCTATTTACAAACATTCTTTTATTATATATGTTTTATTTTGAAGTAAATTTTTCTTACTTAGAGAATTAATCATATGTAAATTTATTTTTATACATTTTGAAAAACTAATGATCAATCAAAAATTAATTATCAATTGTTTATAATGGATGTTAAAAAATTATAAGGAAAAAATTAATATTTTTCATGAAAATTGTTTCCCTTTGAAATGTATCTCATATTAATAATTAAATTAATAACTATTGAAAAATTATTTAAATGAAATTCTCAGATAACATATTCAATAAAATAAGTTAAAATTTATTAAATGGTTTTTACTAGGAATATAATGAGAATAAAATCATTTTGTACTTATATATGATTTTTTTATTAAAATGGGGTTTACTTGTTTTATGATTGAATATTATAAATATTTTCTAAAACATATATAAATCAAATTAAATATAATGGATCCAATATTTAATATCATAATTACCAAAAAAAATATAGTTATAATTTAATTTTTGTAATAATTAACAATTACAATGCTAGCAGTTAAATTATAATCAAATGCATCAAAATGGGTTTAAAGAGGTTAATATAAGAGATATAACTTATAATAAAAATACATAACCTAATTTTATTGTTTGTTTGAATTTAAACAAAAACACACATTATCTTGGAAACTAGTACTATTTTGGGCTACATCCCTAGGAAAATAAATTTATGTTATTTTAATATTAAAGTTAATTACAACATTGTGTCTCTCCTCACTTATAAGAGAATGCCTCCTATAATCACTTATCCATGCACATTGAACACCTTATCTCAATAAAGAGCTTCCCACATCACATAAAAACTCTCCTACTCATGTCCAAGAAAATTTTCTCACTACAATACCAAACAAACATGTCTTATTGGGTAATACAATGTAGGATAACCAAGGAATATGAAATGGTTTAAACTGATTTCCATGAAGTTAATTTTCTATTCCACTGCCTAAGAATCTATTACTTAAATACTAATATGATGGAGTCAGTATAATAAATGTGATTAAATGTGATTATGTTGATATAATAAACATTATCTACTTCTCATCCCTGTGATGGAAAATAAAAGAGTGGCTTATGAAAAAATGGAAACTATTTCCTCCATAATGAAAAGTATTTTATTTTACAACACATCCTATAATGAATGAATAAATAGATGGATTTAATAAAGGAAAATGTTTGAATGTAAAAAAACATAATATTTCTTACACATATTTCCATTAGAATGTCTTTTTTTTGTAGTAATACATTTATGATAATATTTCATAGTAGAACTACTTCTCACTGTATTTTGGAAATAACAGGCTGCGGTAATTCCGGATTTCTTAGATTGGATTCGAACTAAAGACATTTCAATTTAAGGATTTTTTGTGCAACCTAACTAATTATAAACATTATTCATGCTTAATTTTCATCTTTTATATTTGATCATTAGTATTTTTGAAAATTTATTTTACATAACTGTCATGATATTTTATTTGTTTGGAATTAGACTCCATTTAAGAATTCATTAATTAAATAAAATTTTTGTTAGATTATTTTAAAACATGGATATTCTATTCATAAATTTTATCTATCTTTGATTTATCATCAATGATATACTTTAATAAAGAATCACTTTTCATTATGAAGAAATGATGAATATTATTTGTATTAAATAAGTTTGTTAAGAGGGTTTAACTATTACATCATTCATATCATAGAATTTTTATATTTCATAATATTCTAACTTTGACTATTTTATATCATCCAATAGAGCCTTTATAAACTTATTTATTAAGGTGATAATTATATAAAGGAAATATATTATATGATTGTGTATTTTAGAATAAAAATAACTAGGTTAGTCATTAAGAACAGATTCATTACAACATAAACTATATTTTCCAATATTAAAATTATCAAAAAAAATATGATATGTAAATTACCACTCTGATTACCTTCAAATAGTGATAAATCTAGTTTTTTACTATATATATATGAGAGATTTCAATTATTCTAATTTTATTTTTCTTCATATTATTCAATGTTATGGAAAATATATAATACATATTTTTTTAGTGAACTCATAAAATTCATCGAATTTACACTTCATATATATTAGATAAAACCAAATAGAAAAAAATATATCTAGTTAGATGTATATCATAATGGATTTATACTAAATATATTTTTTTGTTAATTTATATAGTCATACAAAGAAGGGGGTGAATAATTTTTTACTATGTTTTACAAAAAACAAATAACATAATATATTCATTCCTTTACAGATATTATGATATATGGATATCATATGTTTCAATAAATTCATTACCACATCATAGAATGAAATTGAAGAGATAAAGATTCAAAATCATTATAGGGGTCAATCCCCATGTGGGTATGTTTTCATTTTTAAATTTTTCCTAATTCTAAGATATATGCGCTTCATTAATATATATAAATGAATATGGAAGTTTTCTAAATAAATATTATATCTTCAGATTTGTTTTTTATACCAGCTCCTAAAAGTGTATAATGATTTTATAATATCACTAACGAACAAGATCATGAGTTAAACTCTTGGATATCTCAATATAATAATGGACTGGTCTTCTTCCTCATACCAAGTTCATAAAAATCAAGTGCAAGATTTGTACCAATAGAATGATTTTTTCCTCCTCGTCTTAATATAAAATGGTTTAATGATTCATGAGAATATGAAAACAGATGATGCTTTCTGAATCAATATTCATTGAACCTTTTAATTTTTTACAAAAATAATATCTCCTCATTCATTAATAGTCTTGATGTATTTGATTTTAAATAATCATATAATATCATTTGTCTCAATCATCCACTAGTTATTTCTATTAATATTCTTCTTTGATACTTTATATATTCAATCAAATAAGGTCAACCATCCACAATTCCTATTTTAATTTTTCCTCTGGTGATAATTGAATATTTGGGGGAAACTTCATTGAACACACTCACTAATCACTATCTATTATTTTAATTCATTTTATAAACTCAAATAATGCCTCAATATGAATTATTTTCTATAATATAAAACATGGGAATCTATTGAAGAGAAATACTATATGACCACATAGATAATATTTTTAATATATTCTTTAGGATAATTTGTAGTCTTTAACATTCTAAAACTATATTCAAATATTTTTATTTGAAATACATAGATATCACAATAATATCCACAAAAATTTTCTTCAATTTTCCTCTTCGAATATTATTCATTTAAAATATTCAAATGTATCTATTATAAATCATCAATCATCAATATTTATTTATGGTATTCAAGTAACTTAAAACCCCATTATTATTTTTTGAATACCATCTCAATATTTCTCACAACATCCTTCACTGAAAGACCTCTAAAACTATTTCTCTTAAAATATTAGTTCTATAATTATTTGTAGTAAACATTGTGGGGTGAAATGTCCACTCATGAAACAAACTTCTTCTCGCTCTTCATATGACCTCATTTCTTTAGATTACTGTGGTTTTTATGGTGGAAGATCATATATCAAGTAGCATAACATATTGATTGAATCACAATCTTCCTTGAATCATTATAATTTTTATTTCATTGAATATCAACTTCAGTATCATTATATTTATTTTATTATAATATTCAATTAATTTTCTATTTAAATACCTAATGTATTGGCCTCAAAATATTCAAAAAAATTACAGAATCACCATAAAGATTAACTAAAATAATTTACATCATAGTTTTTACTATTCTTTGTCATTTTCATACTTAGATTACCCTTTTTTATTAAAGAATAGCTTTTTTTTATTTTGAAAATATAATCCCTCACACGTTTCATATATTATGGAGAAAATATTTAGTGTGTTTCACAAAACACATATGTATCATTGTGATAAAGAATTTTATATTTATATACAAGTATGTTAAACGTACATATCCCCAGTAAAAATTGGTGTTTCTTTTACATATGAGTAGGTTACTCTTACGTATTATAGATAACTCCAATAAAAAACATTATGAAAATATATATTAGTAATATCCTACTATTACGTATTTGTTTTTTTAATTCCATTTCAACTTACATGACACTTAGGGGAATAATCCATACCCTTGAAAATATTTAGGCTACTTATAAATAACATCATAGATTTATTATTTATTCATACACAATATTAGTATCATTTAACAAAAGTCTTTAATACACTTAGTATTTCTAGAACATGTTAAATTTAATATGATGTGGGAAACAAAATAATCAATTTACTTTGTCATAGAAATTATATTTAATCTAACATAAAACATTATTAATACTATATATATTTTGATTACATATAGTTAATCTGAAACAACTACTTTTTCCAACTATTTATTATTATATAGAACATGAAAACCACTTATTTTTATATGTATAGGTTTCTTATTTTACAAAAACAATATAAAACAATATTTAATTATATATAACCCATATATATACATAATTGTGAACACATAAGAACTCATACCATCTTTATTATTTTATGAACATCTTGAAAACATCATCTACCACAAAAAATCAATATTAACAATTTCATATTACTCCAAAAATTCATAAAAATTATCAGAATACTTATTATGAATATTAGAACAATTTTTAATTCAAATGAATAATGTTTAAATTTAAAATTACTTTGAATTAGCTTTAATGTAACTTTGTTATGTCCTCAAAAACTCATAGATTCAATCATCATCAATTTACACATGCTAATAGATATTAAATTAATAATAAATAACTCATCACCATTTATAGTTTTCTACTCATATTATTTTAATCACCATCAATAATAGTTACCATATAATGATGCCAAATCATGATTGATAACAAAAGGAAGGATTATTAATCCAAATTCATTTCCTCTATTCATATCCAGCTCCTCAAACTCATCAATAAACTACAATTGACATTTTTTTCATTAACAATAAGAAATATTGACAAATTTTTATTTATCCCAGCTCAATAATTATAACATATATAAGCAATATAAAATTTAAAATCTTCTCATTTCATTAAATTTTTCTTCATTTAAATCTTCTGACTTTCATCACCACTATTATAATATTAATATTCTTCAATTAATGAATATAAATACAGTCATCATAAAAATCGTTGAGTTCAATTTTACTTTAATTATGAATTGTTATCATGGTATGTGATCATAAAACTTCTCTTTTAAATTTTAATTATTAATTCATTGAAATGAATTTGTTATATCCTTGTGTTATCATATTTTAATAAAAATTATTTATAAAAAATAAAATCTTTCATCTAGAAAATAAATAAAATTCATTTTCTATTTAGATTTAAAGCACCACTAAAATTTTATTTTTTCCACCTAAGGAACTAAAATGATATATATTTTTGAAACACATCAATTATTTCTTATATCTACCACAATAGAAAAAAATACATTCAAATATAACTTTAAAATTAAAATGTTTTTTTAATTTCTAACAAGTGGTTTCATTTTGGATCACTTTGATACCATCTCACTTATTATATAGGAAACACTATTTTTGGTTGTTTCACTGTCAATAAGAGTAATATTTGATTGGTTTTTTATACTCTATAATATTGAATGAATTGGAACATTCATTAATTAAATTTTTATTATTTATATTATATGTTTCTAAATGTGTTTTTTATCCTCAATGTGGGAATAATCCATCAATTTTATATATTTTTTGATAGATAAATATCCATGTATTATTTTTTAGTAACTAATATTATTAGAAAGAATTTGAGTTTATCTACTATGGAAATTTCAAAATCATCATTTATTTTTCTGGAAAACACTTTTAATATTTTATACCTTTGAACTTCAAATATAATTTCCTTTATGAATATTAATACCATGACTCTATATTCAATATCCTTATTTATATATAATTTATGAACAATGAATCCTTAGGTAAATCCCATTTCTTATGAAAAAAATATATCCTTTAATATAATTATTTTGGATTATTATTTAATATATGCAATCCATTATTCAATTTTGATACATATATTGCATCATCATTTAACAAATAAACTATATAATTGAAATTCATCTTAAACTCAACCATTAAAAAATAATTATTTCTCATCCAATTAGGTTATTTTTAATAAAATTATGATAGATAATGGTTATGGAATTCCATATTAATTAATCTAAATTCATCCAAGTTAATGTTTAATTCACATCAATTCCTTCAATTTTGGAATATCTAGTTCATAGTTTTTATGTTTTTTATATCAGAAAACTATGTTAAATCATATTTCTTCAGAAAACCCATTTAGTTTAGAGTGTTTTATTTATTAATCATGGAATAAGTTCCAAAATTTTCTTATTTTCATCTTATCTTTCCTATTATTTCATATCAATTACCAACCATTATTTCTTTTAATCTATGTCAAAATTTATTTTCTATTAACAGATAATTAAATTTTCCAAGAAACTTTTTTATCACCTTTTTTATATAGAGAATATTTTTCATAGAAAAATTTCTTTTTATTTATTTATTCATTAATTTTAAATTTTTCATACTTCTGTGAACTGAATTTTCTTAGACTTTGGTATCCTTTTGAGTCTTCCTCTAAATTTGAATTTGTATCTTCTACAACCTTTTGGAAACAACACAATACATCTTAATATTCTTATTACCTTCACTATTTGAATGATTGAATTGATTTTCTTAAATGATATCATCGTATTTACTTTGAATCATATTTTCTAGACATTTATTGAATAAAAATAATGTCAAACACTCATAGAAAATATCTTTGAAATATTATTTCATTTTATTTGTTCAAAAACATCCCCTATTTACCTTATTTTTTTGAAAATATAATGATTAATCTTGGATCCAAAAGGGAATATAAAATGGTGGTTAAATCATGGTATTATAATTTAGATCTTTTATTTTATTGGATATTTTTCTATAGTTGATGAAAAATCCAATCTATTTATCATAGTATAAAGAAATGATTGAATATATGAGATTTGAGATTTTGTTTCTATTTTCTTATATTACTATATATACGTAGAGAATTATATGGTGATTTATTAATATAATAAAATATAATTATGTTCATAACATGGTATACATTTATATATGATAAACTACAAATATTGTTTTAAATTTTTGAAACTTAGAATGGTCACTTATCAGTTTATAGTTTCAATTAACACTATCAAAACAAGTGAACTAATTTATCTCAGTCTACAAAAAATAAGGATATAACACTTATTGGTGTAAAAATATTTATATATATTTTATGTTTATTTTTTAATTTTTATTATTTATTATTATTTGGAAATGTTTCTTATTGAGTGGTCATACTATCCTCTTCTATTCATTAAATTTTCTCTATCATTTTTTTATTCTTTACTATCTTTTTTAATAAACAATATTCTCTTTCATTTCTAGCTATATATTATTCTCCCTCCTAGTATATGATATAAAATAAATTAATAAGTTCTCAAAATATTCAATAATCATCCATTAATCATTAAACCTATCATTAACACATAATGGGTTAAAAATATATTCCATTGTGTTAAATTATATTATATTATCTAATATCAATAATATTAAATTTCAGGGATATAAAATAATATAAAATCTTAAAATATATCTTGAAATACAAGTTGTTGGTTTACAACATAGTTTTTTAACTCATTGAAGAAAATTTATTCTTAAAAAATTACATGTTTAGGTTTTATCCTAAACAAATTCCACAATTGAATCCTGTGAATCTTACAGAAAACCTATCTTAAAATGTTGAATATAAATATGATATGCTTTATTTATTTTCATAACTCAAAAAACTAAAACAATTAAATTTTATTCTTTATAATTTTAATCAACAAAAAATATTTCATCCCAAAATAATATATTCAAAATAATACTAAATAAACAAGTCATTTTTTCTTTTCAGGTGTTTTCAAGCCAAAAACAATTCCATTAAAAATTGTGCCTTCAAAATCATGGCCTCCAAAAATAACATGTTAGAACATCTTGATGGAATATTAATAAATCCATAAAATTATGAATTCTTGAAACCATATGGTATAAAATATACATTACTTAAAAACAACACTTTAGTTGATTCATTATATCTAATTTTTCAAACAATCATAAATAATAATAACCTGTTTTATAATTACATGACAAACATTTTAATTTCATATAAAAAAATAACCTAGCTTCCCCTAATCTCCATGGTGTTCTATATAACCATTTTATAATTTTAATATGTTTCATTTAATTTATTTCTATATAAATGTACCAATAGAAAACCTAAAAATTTTCCCATGTTTTTTAGATAATTATATCCTCATATAGGATTTTTGAAAACAATATACGACCATCCTTAAAATGAATCACTTAAAACTACTTCTAGTGGACATATCCAAATTAATAAGAAAATACATCATACTTTTTCAATTAATTAATAGTTATACCCTCTAATAAAATATGTTCCATGGTCATTCTATAAAAAATAGTTTTATAGAAAGTTTTCCATGGATAATCAATTTACTAATCTCACACTCTATCATTGTAATATATAAAAAATTAAAGAATCCATTTTGATATCTAATCTAATGAATAATCAACATCTATTCTATAATAATATTCTATCTCATGTGTAACATAAAAATTATAGAATATATCCCCTATGGTATGTCTCCTTATTTTTGGATCCCTCCCCTTTTGCGAATAACTATTAATGTAATCCCTTCCTTTTTCTAAATAAAAACAACAATCACTTATTCATTGGATTTTTTGAGTATAAATAACTCAATGATAATAATTGAAAAATAAATATTTTGGAAAATATCTTACTATATTTCCATTTATTGAATAATGAAGTATTTTAGAAGTGATACGTTGTATTGTAAAATAATTATATAATGAAGAAACTATTATATTTACTTCATACCATTATGCATGAAAAATATTGTGGGGTGGTAGATTGTTTCAAAACAAAAAATTGGATATATATGCTTGAAAATAACTAATAAATAAATGATTTTAAAAACTCTCTTTGGATAGTTCTTTTGTTATGATAACTACAACTAGACCATGACTAAATAAAAATTAATTTATTATTATTAAACATTCTATGTACAAATCATCCCATCTCAAGGGGTATAAAATGATGAAGATCCCAAGAATCACCTCAAGAAATACGCTTACAATCATTCAATAATAAACCCATACAGAAGTAAAAAAATTCAATCTCTCATCTTTCATTCCTTTTCTAGAAAGATCATCACCTACGTAATTCCACTCTTTCTATATATGAAGAATAAAAATGTCATTTCTAATGAATTCCATGTAATTCCGGATGAAATATATTACTTCCTTGGGAATAACACACTATTTTTATAATAATCCAACAAAGACAAGTGAATCTAACTCAACTTTAGTAATTTACATATTTAATTTCCTACAAAGGCCAATACCAGTGTTCATTTCCCTTTCCTCAACTCCAATTGATGTGCATATCCATAATAAGAGATAAATACAAGAAATAATGGGAATCTACTATCCATAATTGGTCTTCCCTCTCTCATTAATTCTTCCAAAAAAGATCCATTAACATATAACATAAACATGGAGTTGTGGGACTTTCAACAGACCCACCATCACTTAAGACCAAGTATAATTTCCTTATACCTATAAGTTACTGGTATGATCCTCCTAAGAGTGGGAGAATATGTCCCCCTAATGAACACGCCTAGTTCTTCCACCAATTACATAACACACACATGAAGTAAGGTATGCGATTTCACACTTAGTCACAATTGAATAAGATACCTGAACAATAATGTTTTCATGCTACAGTCTCATCCAAAAATGATGAAAATAAGATTCCACAGTGGATATATATTTGAATTATATATTTTTTTCTAAAATAAAATCTTTCTTATTTATCATTTAATAAAAAATTAACCCTTCAAGAAAAAATGTACCTACCAATTTAATATAATATCTCACTCTAAATCTTCTTATCCAGTATCTATATTTTCTTATATATTATATTTTCTTATTAATATATATAACATTTAAAATTAAATTATTCAATTGACATATCAACGAATCAAATTAAATGTTACCATGCGTATTTATTTTGTTATAGTGTTCACTACCAAAATCATTTAAATCTAAAAAATTATTATCCCCACTTACAACTATAGTATTAGAAAACATGGTGTATCCATTGGTAACACAATTCTACATAGTTAATGCATATATTTTTCAATGATGTTCATGTGATCACTTCGATTGATCATTTCCATTTTTGTTTAATTAAACAAAAACTAAAAAGAAATAAAGTAAAGGAACAACAACTTAAAATTTAAAATTAAATACTAAATTTAATATTGAGTTGTTTCTGTGATAAATGATTCAAAAGATGAATAATTATGCACGCCCTCAACAATTTTTTATGATTAGAAAATTATTTCATTCAGTTATCTCTAATTCGAAATGTAAATATTTTTATCATAAGAATAATATATTGTATTTTTATTTAGGGTCCCATTTCCAGGTTTTATAAATAAATCAAGGGTTTAACATTACAACAGATTAATTCTTGATCAATTTTCAGAAAATATTTTTTTAGTACCAAATTTTTTTGGGATAACTAGTGTTGACTATTGGTCCATTTTTAGTGCTATTTGATTGAGAAATAATATCTTCTCAATTCTTTGTTAAAAAAATGATCCTTTCACAATAGTTCATTTCATTGTCCATTTTTATCACTAATAAAATTTACAAAAAATACAAACAACTATTTTTATTGCTTCAACGTTATTAAAAACAAATCATAATAGAATACATATAAAATAAAATGGAATTGATTTAACAAAAAAAATATAAAACATTCAAGAATTTAGAGAATTTATATAATATATAAATATTTTTATCTCACCAAAAAATAATACAAGAAATTATTTTTAAATAATTTTTTTAAATGAAAATATATATTGTAGAGTGGATCAATGAATGAGGAAGATTCATCATTTTAAACAACCTCCAAAATGTATCTATTATTGAAATGGAATATATATATATGTGTGTGTGTGTGTGTGTGTGTGTCAGTGTAATAATAAACTATAATTGATTTCATAATATTAACAAATATTTTTTAATCAATTTTAAAATTTATAAATAAAAATACTATCACACCACTCATTCAACAAAGTGGAAGGACTTCTTGATAGTTTTTACATGTTAGAGAATAATCAAATATTGTTTTCATACACATTGATAAAATCTTTATCATGTATGATGAATTTTAACTTAATGAAAGGGCCTTTTATAATATTTAACATATAAAATATAAAATTACACCTTAGCTCATTCCAACTGTACATCATTTCATAATGGTGAGAGTTTATTTTTTATAGGCCAGTATTAAATCAATTATCATTATCAAATAGAATAATGACAATTCAAAATTATTTTTTGGGATTTTATTATGAGAGGCACATTATGAATTAAAATATAATTATAATGAAAACATGCACTGTAATTCAAAACATCCACACTAAATATCTCAATGACATATAATATATCTTGACATTTTAAAAATAAATTTTTTATTATTATTATATATATTGAAGGTTATATGAAAACTATTCATATGTTTTGAGTATCTGATCCACATTTTTAACATATCTAAAACATAAAATTGAAAAATATACTTCAGGTTATTTTGATTGTATCGTGAATTTAAATGAAAATAATTCATTATAGGATGTCAAAAATAATTTTTAACTCTTTATCCAAGATTTCCATGGTAATATGAGATCATTTTCATTATTTTAATTATGTGATCCATGTTTGACCAAATTATCATTTGTATATTGAAAACTGTAATTTATGTCAAACCATAAATCCCACAGTATAGAATAATATATAATTAATTACTATAGTTCAAAAATGAATCAATGGTTGTTGTTATAAATTTAGATGATAATACAAGTGTATTTTAATAGTTTTGAATTTTTTAAACACATTATAAACATATTTAGAAATTAAAATATAAAACAATATTTCATTTCATTTCAAATACACCTAACATCAGAATGAGTACGGAATCATTTATATTAGTCAAAAATGTAAAGATGATCATTATCTATTATTTCCATGATAATAACCTATTTTTTCTTTATTTTGAGTATGTTAAAAGTATTTTAATCAAAAATATCAGTTTTATATTGAAACTAAGCATTTTTTACATTCTTTGCCTTTCTTCTCAAAACAACATTTGATTAATTACTATGTATCACAAATTATGAAATAACATATTCAATTTATGACATGTTATTAGTATGAAACACATGGTTTTATGTTATTTAATACTTATAATGGAAAATAATCTAGTAACTGGTTATGGATACACTAGGTATCAGAATGAAATATGGTTCGTTCCAACATATCTAAATTAAATTTAAGATCTTAATCCAAGTGTTTTTTTAAAATATAATAATGTAATATTATTTGTGAGTTTGTGATATGTGATCTAATCTAAAATCTCACTTTTATATTTTAAACATAATATTTATCTCTGACCGTCCCCACAGTATATCATAATGGAATGTGGTTAATTTCTATATTTTCTAAATGAATCAAAAAAAAATTTGTTTATTTTTCTAATAATCATGGCATGTGTTTTTATTTTTTCATATTTGACATATGTTTTGACCTTATATAACACTTAAAAATAGTTCATATTTATTTTTTCTTTCTAAAAACCCCACACATCGTATTTATGAGTTTTTCATTAGTAAAAATAAAAAATGGAATGAAAATAGTAACAAAATGTTTTCATGAGAATATACTATTGAGTGAATGACACATGTTTTGAAACAAAATATAATTCTTATATTTAAATCAACATATTGAATCACCTCATTACCCCAAGAATTGAATTATCTTATAGTTAATTTGTAGATTTGAAAAAGTAATCATGTGTAATTAATTTGGATTTTTAAAACATTATGATTTTGTTAGAAATTTTTTGACCATGTGATATAAATTTTGAAAAAAAATTAACACTTGAAAGGAATAAATAAACATTAGGTTGTTTTGACTAAAATTTTCCTCAAAATGATTCAACATTCATTGCTATATGTGATAAATGATTATAATCATGTTACGGTAGTATTTGATGATAATCTAAAATCATTTTCGTAGGTTTGTGTAGGTGATGCACATTATTGAATAAAATAACTTTTTTATTTTGATAACATGAACCTTGAGTGATACTTTCCCCAAAATATATTCAATCAACATCTATTTAATTCATATAAGATTCAAGTGGATTAATAATTAATTTTTTTATATTTTCATTATTATTTAAGTGTATTTTCTTAATTTTGAGTATGTAATGCATGTTTTGAACTAATTTACACCAGGAAAAAAACAATTTCGATTATTCAGATGACACAATGCATCCAAATCACATAAAAAATATTACATGTTATAATTTTATTAAATATCTTTTTACTATTAATTTTATGTTAATTAGGATACTTTTATTATTTTAGATTATATAATTTCAGTTTTTAACAAAATAAGATTATTTATATTACTACCAATCACTTGCATTTACACCATAAACCATATTAATCAAAATGACGTGAAATTAATTTCTACATCCCACAAATGAAATAAAAATAATTTTTATGGAGAATGATAATAAAAAATTCATATTATAAATTCTTTTATTGTATGACATGTGTTTTGAATCTATTTAACACTTAAAAATAGAAAAATTCACTTTAGGACATCCCAACTATAGTATATGTCATAATAATGCGTAGATTATTTTTAAAAGAAAAATATTGATAAAATTTATTCAAGAGTTTCATAACAATCATATATATTTTTCTCTCTTTTGAGTACGCAAAACATGTTTTAATCCAACATTTCATTCTTATATAAAAAACATGCACTTTCAGTTACACTTTCAACACCAAATGTTGGAATATTATGATGCTAAATACAAAATGTTAATATTTAAATAATGTCACACTTCTTGTCACTTTTTATTTTTTATATTAATTTTTTTTATAAAATTTAATTTTTCTTCAGAATTTGGGTTTTTATTTTTTATTTTGATTGTTTTTTTTGTGTGAATTGTTTAAGAAAGGTGATTACATAATTATTATAAATAGTGTGGTTGAAACTTCCAAATAATTTCCAAGGAACATATTTTAGGGAATATTGTCTTGGAAAAAATCATACGTTTTATCATTATATAAGGAAATATTAGTTTGTTTTTTAATGTTAACAGTTATTTTTTAAATTCTTCTTATGCCTTGGGGAGACTATGTGGGTTAAACCTCCATGGTATTTGTATACAACAAAATTTCAGAACAATAAATAGAATTATTGTGGAAAAATAGTATGTAATATTCATCTTGACATAGAAGTTTTAGAATATTAAAAAATTATTTGTCATAACTTGTGTCCTAACTATGTATTCTACCAGAAATCACTTAAATGTTCATTTTAGGTTTTTATCATTATAATTTAAAAATCCTAATCCCCATTTTTATTCTTATCATCATTCAATGAAACCAACAAACACTCAAATGGAATTTTCCCTCTCTTCCTAAGTAACTTTTTTCCTCTTCAATCACTTTTTTATATATATTTCAATAGTAAACCTCCCCCTCCCGTCTTGTCTCCAATTAAATATTCCCCCTTTCCCATCCTCTCTTAATTTCTCACTCTATTATAAATTGTAGGGGTTTCTATGGTTGGATTTAGTGTTTGGGGTGGTTTATTCTGGGGGGGGTTGGTTTTTTAGAATATTTATGGAACCTTGGTGATTTTTGAGGGATCACTGTTGAAGGTGATGAATTATTTCTTGATTGTAATTTAAATAAGGTAAAAATTTTCTTGATTTTCTATATAAAAGTTTTTATTTTCTACTTATTGATTTGAAATTCAATCTTTATCAAATTATAATTTTAATTTTATAGATAGAATAGGGGTTATGTAAAAAAGTTCCAACTTCAAATAAAGTATTTAAATGGAAATTAAAGTGGTTATTGAGATATCAAGGGATGATAAACTGTAATGTTTAGATGTAATTAAACCTGTTTAGGTCATGGAAAGGGTAAAAATGATTTTTTCTATTTAATGATTTAAAAAGAAAATGTTTTTTTTAAATATTATATGCATGGTTTTTAATATAATTTTTTATTGAATAATTTAATATAGTGTTTAAATTGATTATAAATGGAATTGTATTTCATGCCTAGTTTATTGATATCCCATTGGGAATATAAAATTGATTTTTAAATAGTATTGGAGTGTGAGGAACTCTTGATCCCATGATTGATTATTGTTGACATATATTATATCTTTGAGGGGAATTACATTAATTATATTATATATTAATAATGTTATTATTGCTGTTTCTTATGGGGGTGTTGGTGGTGATAGGGATTTATTTCTTTTACTCATGACGCACGTACAGAATGTGGTCTGAATTATCACCACTTATTTCTTCATTCATGGGTTTACAAAGAACTAATTGATATGTATTTTTCTATTTTAAACTATATTGTTTCACACTACTATTTTCCTTTAGTTGTGTTTTTTGGAGTATCAGGAGATACCATGATTCAAGGCATTTTTGCGCATAGTTGGTGGATTTTCTAACAGATGCAACACACAAAGAAAGTTGATCCTTGTTGGGAAATTTCTATGAATATTTCTCCTTTTTGCCTAATGATATACCATGATAGTAGATGATACCATTAGGGAAATACAACTTATTTTTTCCATTGTTTTATTTTCATCAATGACACCATATATTATTCTTTGTAGCAGTTTATTTATTTTATTAATGTTTTAGTTATTATGTTTCTTAATTATTTATTAACTCATTTAGAGTTTTATTAATTAAATTTTATGTATTCTTGGAAAATAATTTCAATATTTTTTTGGAAAATTGGATTTTAAATAAGTTTTAAAAAAAGGAGGGTACAAGCATGTAATGTTTTCTTAGTAATAGTTATCATTTAAACAAAACAAGTTATGTTTTATAAACTCTTGGACGTGATAATGGATTATATATATGTCTTTATATGATATAGAAAAATTATTTTAAAATTTTATTTCAAATTAGGGTAAATGAAATTCTATTTGAGATGAACTACGCAATCACTTTGGAGAAATCATGCTAGACATGGTTTTTTTCTAACAATCAACATGCACCATTCAATGAATGATTTTTTTTTCAGTTTCTTCCTAGGTAACTTGGCTTTGATCCCATTTTGGATTTTGGGTGTCCTTTTGAGGAATTGGGGAATGATATGTGGTAACATAGTAATAATGGGTTTTTTGTAATACTTTCTTTTTTTACATGGGGTTATTCATATACTATATCGATGTACCTCATTTTTCTATATATTTTATTAGATATGATTATTATTTTTATGTTTGGTGATGGGTTATTCATTTATTTTATACTTTATAAACATTTATGTATTTGTGTTTTTTTAGATATTAAGGGAGAAATAATTCTCATAGGGTTACCCTGGAACTAGTTTCCACTCTAGTCAGATTATGAATGGACCTATGGTATGTATTGGGTAAGATCGGGTTACTAGTTTATGGGTGACCTCATTTAGTTTGTGAAATAATGGTATCAAATCCCCCATATTATATTTAGGGTGTGTTTGATTGAAAATTGTATTTTGATAATGATCAAGACTCAAGATTTATAACATAAATAGGTGATTAAAAAACATCATTCATGATTAAAAATTTGTTATTATGGGTGGTTGTGACTTGAATAATTATTTTTTCCAATTTTAGATCTATATAGATTTTTTTTAAATGTTTTTAGAATGTCTTAATATCTATTGAATACATCGGTGATTTTCGTGGTTGTCTTGAGTTTTGAAGGTTTATGTAGTGAATAAAATAAGGGAGTATGGTTAGCCTAAATGGTCTGGTAAAAAATGTGGTTCCAAGGAATAATGGTTCATCTGCCATTCTATATTCGGTCATATGGTTGGTGCATGCATAACTGTCCCATGTTGGAAAAATGTACAAAATATTGTTTCAACTCACAAAATTTTTATCCCTTCTCTTTCATTCATAAATTTCTATAATGGTGTGATAGTAGTTTAGGGATTTTTATCTGTGTATGTGATATTATTTAATGAGGATTTGAAAAAATCATTAGGAATCATTGAATGATATTACCTTTTGATGGAATATTATATGTTTTATAAGAAATTATGAGTGAAAAAAGCAATTTATATGTATTTCATGTTTAATTGTGGTTTCATTGTTTTAGAGAAAATTATGACCTTTATTTGATGATTAAAATATATCATTATATGTTTTTTGAGTTAATTTATTTCAAAAAGAATATTCTGAATGAATTTCGGAGTATTAAGGGTTCTGTTATGGGTGAAAAAGTGACTGGGTTATAAAATCCTTGGGAAATTAGGTGTGTAGTTTTGAAATAATATATGGGATAATATTTAAATAAATAATTTATCAAAATACATTTAACTCAAATGATGTACATAGTGATTTTATATCAATGGTGAAAATTTTTAATAGGGGAGGCTCTCTATAAAACTTTAAATAAAATATGGAATTTTAAATTTTGGTCTCTTTATGGAAAAATCATATTTTTTATAAAGGATAAATTTTGATATTTCATTATATTTATCTTGGAATTAAATTATTTGTTTTATAGAAAAAGTAATAATTGAGGTTTATCCCATGTGTGTTTCTAATATTCTTTAGATGAACTATTTGATGAAAAGAGGAAACATTATTCATTTTACTGGTCTTCATGATGTTTTTTCTCATTTATTAGGAGTGGCTAAAATATGTGTCGACTCAACCTAGATTCATGAATGAGTAGTGGAGATGAATTATTACTATAACTTGTATTAAATCATGGAAATCTAAAATTATAGGGTCCTTTGACATAATCATAATGTTTTTTTGGTTGGGATTAACTGATTGTCCTAGGGGTTAACATCTTTATTTCCATGTATGAGATATTATTTATATTTTTATGTATTGGATTCATTGGAAATTTACCTAGTGTTACATATTTAGTAAATATAAAATATTAATTGTCTTTATTATGTTTTTATATATTTATCCCCTATATATAGTTACAATTAATAAATATTTGTTTCTATGTGTGTGTTGTGGATAATGTAGAGTTCCCCTACAATGTGAGATGTGGAAATATTTATGATGGTTTCTTGATGGATTGTTCATGGGGGACCTTTTTCAGTGCTTATGTAACTGGGAAAGGTGTTACATTTATGATTTGAAGCACATTGTAGTTTTAATATTGTTCTATTAGGCTCTTAATTGGATGGTGTTCAAAGTTGATATCCTAGGTTTCCCATTGAGTATAAACCTGGAGTCTAAAGTCCTTGTTGTTCTATCTAGGTCAGGATTTCAATTTTTTCCATGATTTTTATATATGATAAGCATGTTGATATTGGTGATGCTTTCGATTAATATATTTTAAGTTATCCTTGGGTTATTTATTTGTTTTTTATAATATGTTGCCTCATTTGTCATTAGATTAAGTCAGCATGTCATCCTTGGATGGTTTAACGAGATTCATTTTTAATGGTTAATGTTTACAGTTTGCAGTGTTTTATCCTTTCCTTTCACCATTTAATTAAATTACATATGGTGGGGACAATTATCACTTCATATACATGTCCATTATATTCATTATTTTTAATACTTTTATTATTTAACGATTAGAGATTAGAGTTTTTTAGGACATGAACAGATATATTATAATGATGATTTGGGGTTATTTTTTTACTTCCTTTAGTTCTATCTTGTTGTTTCCCTTTACAAGTCACCTCATTCCACTTAGTTTTTTTAGGATTTCTATTAGATAAATCCACATTTACTATGTTCCTTTTTGGGTATAATCTAACATAGTGTGGAATTTTTAACACAAAATATTCAAAATTATTATATTAACATATTTTGGTTCAATTAAATTTTTATATCATTTTTTGTTTATATTAGGTATTTTGAGTTCTTTTTTTAATTGTATGGTCTTTAAAAAAATAACATAAGATTATTATATCCAATTTAGTTGATCATTATGATAAAATCTTAAGGAACACAGTTTGGGGGAATGGTTTTGGAGAAATCCAATGTGTACTAGCCTTAATGCAGAGCCATTATTGTTTAGTTTTGAACGTGCATGTTATGTCTCCATGGGTATCATGTGGATAGGGGAGAATATGAATGTCTAACCTTAAATAATATTTTTCTATAATATAATTTGTAAATAGTTAGTATAATATGTGTAACATCTCTATAGAGAATTATATATCTAGACCATGTTGTTTTTCATGGTTGGTGTACGGTTTCTAAACCCATGCAGAATTACCATGAGAGTCGACCGAGATCATTTAAAAGTTATTTGTCCCTTTTTTCCTTCACAATTTTAAAATATTAATTCCTCAATTCATTCTTCCTCCCATTTATTGAATCTTAAAAACACTTTATGGGAGTTTCTTCTCCATTGTCTATTTCTTTAAATCCTCTTAAAGATCATTTAAGAGAATATTTGTAAATCTAAATCCATATTTCCCTCTTTATTTTTATTCTATCTTCTCCCTTTCAATTTATTTATATGTGTGTCCCTCTCCAACAAACCCTGTGGGGTTTTAGTGATTATTTTGTCATTAAATATGGTTTAATCATCTATATATTTTTTAAGGCCTATAGAGGGACCATGAATATTGTTTGATCATTGTCCATCGAATTCAAGGACCTTTTCTTTAAATTGCATTGAACTATGGTAGGTGTTTCAAGGTACTACATTTACATGAAAAATTATTTTATTTCTAATGATTTTTAATTCCTCATTAATCAGATTTATGGTTATAAGTGATTGTTTGAATGGGTTTTACGAATTTCTAAAAAAATGTGGAATAAGTGTTTTAAATGGAGTTTCAAGTGGTACATGAAATATCCAATGTTGATAAGTTGTTTGAGGAGATATTCAAAATAAAAACTATTGATTAAAATTATTTGACCCCCTTTGTTCAATGGAATTGGAAAATCTTATTTGGTTTATTTAATGATTTATATATAATCGGGTTTTAGTTTTTGATGATGTTGGTAGGAGTATGACACTCAAGAGGGGGTGGATTGAGTTCCTATAAATTTTTTTGTAAAAAACATCAATTCAAGATCCCGCAATTTAAAAAACAAAACAAGCCAAATAATAAAATTAGTATATTTATAATAGTTTTACCATTAAATTAATGTCTCAAGATATCGATTACATCTCAGTTATATCAACCCAAAAGACTAAAATAACTTTTAAATCCACTTTACATAATGAAAAACAATTATAAATACTATTCATGACTAACTATCAAAGTGAAACATAGTTTTCTAAAATATGAGTTAAAATATAGATAAACTAAATTGAAAAAGAACTGTAGATTAAGACAAGAAGTTCAGTCTCAGTCCAAGACCTAATCCACTCCTTTTGGTGATCAACTTCATCCAAGAAAAATATATATATTTCATTTATCCACACCCGGGATTAGGATTTACACATTAGTACACAAACCTGTCCAGGTCACAACACTTTAACCACTGTTCATTGTGGTAATTATATTAGTAAGATTACATATGACCTATTCTATAGTTATACGTGAGTGAAACAAGGTGTAAAAATATATTTTTGCATGGATATCATGTATCATTCAGTTCAGTACAGGATAAAGTGTGTATTTTTAATACACACTCACTCCTAAAAAGATTAATAAAAAAGAAAAAACATATATTAATATAATAATAGGGGATAAAAATTCTCTTAGAGTTTCTCTATTAAGCTCTATACATCTAGGATGTAGTATATTTGAAGTTCGAGTCCTCTTCTGAAAGGAGACTCAAAAACAGAGTATCATCATTTCTGTGTTCTGGTTTTTAGTTCAGCGAGTTGATGTTCATTTCTTGTTTTTGTGTTATTGCATCAAGGATGATTGATGTTTTTTATCAATAGAAATATAGCTAGTATAAAATGAGATTCAGTTCTGTACTCTTCTATGTGTTATTTTATAAATGTGTGTTCTTCTCTCTAACCTTTTTTGAGTCACTTTTTCCAACTCGTGTGCCACCTTTTTTTTAATATTCATGTGTTTGTGTTTTGGCCGAAAAGGAGAATGATCTCTTTACCTCATACCTCATACTACTCGGTGTCATTTCTATGAAAAATTATTAATTATATCAGGGTAATTAAATGACTAAAATATGACAGTTAGAATTAACATTTAAATTTTATTGAAAATGAAAGAAAAATTGTTAATTAAGGAATGGTGTAAATGATGGTGGTTATATAGAAGTGCTTCCATAGGCACGGTGAGTTATAAGTGGTGCCACATTATACAGTGACATGTCATTTAGGAGTTCTGGAACTATTAGTACAATTACTGTGTCTTTACCTTTGAAAATATTGAAACTTTTAGCATGGTTATATGTCTTGTCCTTTGTGGATTCTAGAACCGGTTGGTAATGCAATGTTTTCAGGTACTTTGAGAAGTTTGGAATTGGTAGCATGGTTATGGTGTATGGTCATTTACACTATCTGAATGGCATCTTTTTACGTTTTCGTAGAACCAGTGTCATGGAAATGGTGTCGTGGACTTTGTCGATTTCTAGAGTAGAAGGTGAGACTGTTTGGGCACAAAAATAGTTTCTTATACTTAGTCAAATATCTTACATTCCTCTTAAAAAATAATACTCACAGAATGGATTAAAGTTAGATATAATCATAAAAAAAATGTATTTGAACAAGAATAAAAATGATTTATACGTTTGGAACATGATTTTCATGATTTTCATGATTTATGAGCATTAAAATAAAAGGAGTCCACATTCTCACCCTTTCTGATGATCACAAATCCTGGAATTTACTAGACATACATTTTAGAAAGGAAAAAATATATTTCTTATCATATCAAATATTTTATATGAGATAAATACATAAACTCAAGAAAATACATAATAGTATTAGAGCATATATGTAAAAAGTGTGTTCCTCCCATTAGCACAAATGTCTGAAATATAGCTCTTCTCCCCCTGTGGGATTATAAAAAAGAGAAAAGCGAAAGGAATAATAAACACTAAAGGAAATCAAAAAGTGGATAATAGATAAATATCACATGTCATTGAATATAAATACAAAGTTTTATTACAGTCGCAATAAATTTAGTGCATCACACCCTTATACAAAATTATCCTTCTCTTCTCTAAAGATTATGTAGCCTTCACTTATACTTGTAAGAGAAAACTAGATTAGGAGAAAGAGGTTTTGAATTAGAGGTGATAAAAGTAGAATTAAGTTAATGTTATGGCCCTCCTTAAATGATAGAAGGGGTAAGGGTTGGTCTTGTGGAAGATCTAGGAAAATATTACTCAACAATAACATGCATGATTTAGCTCAGAGCCAGTGAAATAGATATGGTAGTATGGGGAAATGAAGTGGAGGAAGAGGGATTGGTTGAAGAAGTTAGACCAGTCCTCAGAGGATCCACTTTAGGAGACACGATAGATGTGATCTAAACATGAATACATTGTTTAATAAATTTTATTAAATCCTTAATGATTGAGCACCATACTACATGGCCTTTTCAATGTCATATTTATTTTCCATGATTTTCATCGAATTAGGTGCGGAGTCCTTTATCTATTCAACATTATCTTTGAAATCTTGAGTTACAGGAGGAAAATTAAATTCTCCACAAGATATATGAAATTTTTAGTCAACTCATTCTTGGAATAGATCATCTTGAATTGGTAATCCAATTTCATATATATTTTATCTTGTACATCAGTGAAATTGTTTGAGTGAAATCATACCATATCTAGAACATGTTCATTATTCTTAACACCCTTTTCATGATATTCCTTATCAAAATCTTTAATCAAAGACTAAATATTTTCTATAAATAAATATCTAACCATTTCACTATCTGAGGGAGGAGATGGCTGGGTAGAAATGGATGTAGTAGAATTAGATTATTTGGGGGCAATAATATGTTTTAGAAAATTTTCTAAACATTATTTATACTCAATGCTCCGATTACTGATTCTCGAGATAATCACACAAATATCGTTTTCTGTTTTGGTGTTGTTCTCAACCACTTTTTCATACATAGTAGTCATGTTATGTTGAATTAGTGATACATAATTCTTTGGAATCTTATCAGCATCATTCTCACTGAGATGATCAATAGGGGATTGGAAAAGTATCATGTATTTATTCATATTAACGAATATGTATATTAATTATTTAACCTCTTCAGTCAATTTTAAATTTTCAATATGGACATCCTAAATCTCATTAAGCCTCTTGTGGTGGATTTTATATATGATTTTATCCAAATGTTGTGCATCATCCCTTTTACTGTGATTGGTCACAGGGGAAGGTTGTCATAACATTAGATTTTCAAAACCAGACAACATATTGTCTCCAAACTCTGTCAAATCACCCCGAAATACTTGTCTAGGAGTTTCATGAGTAGGATTAAGAAAAGGAACAAAGATAGGTTCTTGCTCTTTATCATATATTAATTCATTAGAAATGATTGGTTTGAGATGAAACAGAGTTGAAAGTTCCAATCCCTGAACTGAGGTTCCTTGATACTCAACAATGTCAAAATACATTGGAAACCTACACTAGGTATCCACAAGAATTGAATCCATATGTCATAAAACTTCAATCCTTTCCTAGATGGGGGTTTTCTCCACCTAAACTGATGTATAACATAGTGCACTAAGAGACTCAATATCATGACTAGTCTCAACATCTAATGCTCTATCAGATTCTGCCACATCTTTAGCTAATTTAAAATCTTTCTCCATTCATTTCTATACAGATAAAATGACTATTTTTCTTGTATATTCTTTCTCTTCATATTCATAGGGGTAGAATGTTCTTTAATTGTAGAATCATTTACTTCAACATCTTTAAAAATATCAGTAGAATCACTTACTTTGGTAGAATCTTCATCACCTTTAGAGAATTATGATTTTCTAGAGGGAACATCCTGATGTTTTTCAGGAGATTCCATAGTGGGTTCTCTAATAAATTTGAGAAATAAATGGATTACTATATTCTCTATCTGTAGATTTTAATTCATGATATCTAGGAACATCATCTTCTATTTCTTCATCAAAATATTGCACGAGCTCATCTAACTCTAAACCATAGTTAGTGACATTATTAGGTCTTGAAGGGTTCTCAATAAGATTAAAATTCTCATACAGTATGTAATTATCTCCCACCCATAATCTCTTCTATGGAATCATACTAATCATAACTTGTCTCTATGTTTCCTTAAATATAAAAAAATCATAATCTTCGACCAATTCTTCATTCATTCCAACCAAACCATTGTATAATAGCATTGCAATGATAAACATTGAATAGAAAAGAGAAGTTGACTTTGATTTTGTCTTGATCATGTCACATATGTGAATGATAATGTACATGCATAGATTAATTTTGTAATCATTCATTATAATATGTATAAAAAATGCATCTGAATACTTGAGAGTGGAAAATTATCCTTTTCAAGGACATATTAGATGTAGAATAAACATAAACAACAACTGAGTCTCTCCATCCATTTCAGCAGTAATATGCCTTCCTTAATTTTTGTTTCTAGTCAACTCACCCAAATCCTCTTCTATAATTATAATGTCACTTGAATGAGGAGAAACACTTTGATAGTCCTAAAAAATTCCTTCATATGGTATTCCTAATATGGCCTCACACAACCTCATTGAAAAGGTACATCTATGTCCATTCACCAATATTTTATGAACAAAATAATCCTTAGAGTTGAAAGAGAACTGAACATACTGATAAAATTAAAAAACTATCATTGAATATATAGATATTTTCACTTTTGTAAACCATTCAAAACATCCTTATTCTTCTATGAATTTTAGAACAAGTGACATAATTGACAATATCCACTTCATACATATTTCTCTCTATGGTATGACTGTACGAACTACAAGACCTCGGTTTTGCAGTTTTCTAGCATGGTAATCGGAGCCTTTTTTTATTTCATTGAAGACTGGTTCTTTTTAGTAGATTGTGAAGATATATGCTTCATCCTGGGCATTCAATGAAGGATTATGAAATACGAGGAGTTTGATAGAAAATATATTGTCTTTGGGAGTAGAGAATATAAGTGAAGAGATTAGTAAAAAAAGACATGTTTTTATCATTTTGGGAGGTCAAACATCACAAAACAAAAAAAATAAGTATAAAATAAATTAAATAATCAAAACACTGATACCAAAAAAAATATTTCATAAAAAGTAAAAATCTGAGTCAGAACGGAGAGACTGGAACAAGCAGTAATGGTGTCAAAATTGCAGTGTGACTCTAAATTGTGCGACCGTAACTGGTGAGACAACAAATAAGAGACAACAAGCTGAGAGACAGAAACTGAGAGATAATAACTATGATAAAACAACTGTGAAAGCTTATCTATGATTCAATAACTATTAGACAGTAAACTAGTCACTCCAAGATGATCATTACTAATTCATGTATGATGTAACTCCTCCTTTTAGATATTTAATGCTTAAGGACAACATCAACAAGCTGATGTTTATTTCTAATGAATTTTAATGTAATATTACCATTTTGATAATGATCTCTCAAAAAGTTATGAATTACATCTATGTTTTGGTTCTTTATTAAGGAACATGGTTTATATAGATGTTAAATGAACTTGTGTTATCACAATTTATAGGGACATGGCTAATTTGATATCCAAAATCATTCGATGTGTGTTTTATCCAAAAAAAATTGAGCACAACAACAACCAGAAGATATGTATTCACCTTCCGCAGTAGATAATGCAACAGAATTTTTCATTTTACTACACCATGATACTAGTGAATTTCCCAAAAAGTGATAAGTTCCCAATTTTATTTTTCTATCTAAATTACAACCACTAAAATAAACAAATATAAATCTAATTATATCAAATAATATTACTCTAGGATTGAACAGTCCTAAGTTAGTAGTATATTTGACGTTTTTAAAAATCCATTTAACAATAATAATATGTGACCCTTTAGGATTTTCATGAAAACAAGCACATATAAACTCAGTAAAAATAATATCCAGAATAGTAATATTTAATTAGTGTAAAATCTCAAACATTCCTCTATATGTTGTTTGATCAACAGATTTTCCATTTTCATTAAGATCCAATTTACAGGTGGTACTCATAGGAGTATCACTACTTTTAGTACTATCCAAACCAAAACGTTTTAGAATATATTTAGTATATATTTTTTTGATTTAAAATAATACCTACTGTATTTTGAACGTTTGGAAATTCACGAAATAATTTTAGTTCACCCATCAAACTAATTTCAAATTCATTTTTCATTATCATTGAAAAATAAACACATAAGAATATTTTTTAAAATCCATAAATAATATCGTCAACATAGATTTGAATAACTAAAGAATCTTTATAATTCTTTTTATAAAGAGTGTATGATTATCAATAAATATTTTAAATCCTTTAGAAATAAGAAAACGACATAGTCTATCATACCAAGCTCGTGGAGCTTGTTTTAAACCATATAAAGATTGTATTAATTTCAAAACAAGTTTGGAAAATGAGGTTTTGTAAAACTAATAGGTTTTCCAACAGAACCATCCTCAATAATATAACCATCCAGGAATAAAATCTTAACATATGTTTGATACAGTTCAAAATTTATATGTGTTTCATATAAAATAATGATTTTAATGGATTCATGTCTAGAAACTAGTGAAATCATTTTCTCATAATCTATCCCTTCTTCGTGACTATAACCTTATGCAACTAATCAATATTTGTTTATCACTATGGTTCTATATTCATCTACCTTATTCCTAATGGCCCATGTAGTGTCTATGGTCAACATGTATTTAGGTCTATCCACTAGCTTTGATAATTTATTTCGTTCAAACTGATTTAACTCTTATTGCCTAGCCATTACCCAATATACATTATTTATTACTCATTGATGTTATTATGTTTAGGGTATGAAAAAAATGCTTGATGTTCAACTTCATTTCTTATAGAACCACTAGTATGAGTTCCATTGTCTAAATCTTCAACAACAACATCAAAAGGATGATTCTTACAGGTTATAAAATATCTAGAAAAATAAGAGCTAGTAATTTTTGTTCTTTAATAGGTTTGGATTCCTTTTGACCAGTGTCTGGGGAATTTCTAGAACTGTATGATTTAATAGGTTTCTTGACATTAGGGTTAAATATATTTCATTTATGTCGATATTTAATAAATCAACCATAATATTTTCTAGAGCGGGCTAGGGCTCAAATGGATCTATTTCATCAAATTTTACATGTACAAATTCTTCTACAAATTTGGCTCATTTATTAAAGACTCCATATGATTTACTAGAGAATGAGTAACCTAAGAAAATTCCTTCATCACTTTTGGAAGAAAATTTGTCAAGATATTCCTTGGTATTGAGAATATAAACATTGTAACCAAAATTATTGAAGAAATTAAAATTGGGTTTTCTATTTTTCCACAAATCATAGTGATTCTTCTTATTAGTTAGTCTTATTAAGACTGTATTAATAATATAACAAGATGTATTGATTTATTCAGTCCAAAAATATATAGGTGGGATATATTCATTAATAAAATATAATTCTATTTATTGTATGGTTTTATTTATTAATTATAAAAGAACATTATTTTGAGTTGTCCTAGGGGAATAGATGTTATTAATATAGAAATTTTGTGAGAAAAAATATTCAAACTCTTGGTTTTGTTACTAATGACCATGTTCACTTCTAAGGGTTTTAATTTTAATTCCACTTTGGTTTTACAAATTTTTTGCATACTTGGTGAAATGAGAACATGATTAACTTTGGTAACATAAGGAAAATGTACAAATATATATAGAATGGTCATCTATATGAACATAGAAATAGTGAATCAAATTTATACATTAAACACTATATGGTCTAAAGAAGTCCATGTGAACCAAATCGAGAGGTTGGGAAGTTCAATGTTCTTTCTTTGGTTTCAAATATATTTTATGTTATTTCACATTTTCACAAGGATTACTTACTTTTTCATTTAAAAAGTCAAGATTAGATAGATTCTGGACTAAACATTTCTTAGTAATCTTTCTAAGGGAGTGTTTGTTAAAATCTCTGTGTCTTCTATGACAAATCCAAGACTCTTTGGTAAATACACATAATCATGAGACATTTTGAGAAACTAAAGACTCTATGTTAACAACATAAACATTTTCATTTCAAAAATCTATAAAAACTAATTAATTTTTAGGATTTTAAACATTACAAGCATCATTTTAAATTTCAACATGAAAACCATCATCACATAATTATAAAATACTAATCAAATTATATTTTAATTCATCTACAAAAAAGTACTTTAGAAATTAAAATCGAGTTAGAGTTACCAATATAGACAAGGACAATTATTTTTCCTTTAGCATTATCACTGTAGGTGACATGTCCACCATAAATATTTATCTGAATCTTTAAGAATGATTAGTCTCCTATCATGAGTCTTGAACATCCACTATCCATGTACCATAGACATCTACATGATCTCTTTAAACAACATTCCTACAATATAATTAAGCAAGCGATGATATTGGTACCCAGATTTGTTTGGTCCAGTAATAATATTAATAAGGGAGTTGAAACCCCATACTAGCTTCAAGGGGTTCCTATACAAAGTTTGTAATGTACTGGAAAAGTAAACATTGTTTGGCCTAGAAAAACATGAAGCAGCGAATGACTTCCCAAAGTTTGAACTAGAAGATTTTTTAGATCTGGAAATGATAATAGATTTTCTAGATTTTGTTATAAAATGAGTTTTATCTATGTTCCTATATCAAGGTTGATATCTTATACCATTAGTATTCCTAGGATCTAGCTGTTTACCAAGAATCTGTGTTAAATTATTCTTTTCGTTAGTAAATTTTTCCATTAACTTTTTCAAATGATCATTAAATAATTTAATTTTATTATTCTCTTTATTTTATTTATCATTCTTTTACTTTTCTATAGTAATATTAAATTCAATAGTATAAGTAAGATCCTGTTGTTTCTTTAGAGATTTATATTTATCGTTTAATACATTTCATATATCTTAAAAAAAAATTTACAATAATCAAACATTTCACCACTAGTCTTATATTATGAATCACATTAATCTCAATATTAATAGGAATTTTCTAATGGAGGCTCAAGAGTAACCTCATATGTTCTTTTCAAGAAACATATGTTTTCTTACTCACATTTCTCATTAAATGATAATTTTGATCCACTGGAGCTATCCTTAGAAGCATTAAATTTTTTTCATTTCAAATTTTTAATTTTTATCTTTGTCCTCATATATCATATTATAATTTTTATTGTGATAGTCATATTTTAGATGTACATTTATCTTACATTATTAGCGGACTATTTTATTTGAGTTCTCATTCATTTTCTAGTCGTTCATTTAGTTTCCCCTATCATTATACTTTCCATTGTAGTTGGGCTTCCTGAAGAATTTATTTCTACCATAATACATCTTAAAAATTTTAGCTTATAGATCAATATCATCATCATTATTATATGGTGAATATTTATTACATGTACTTTCATAATGAGTTTTTATCCTTTCGATTTATATAATTTTTGAATTAGTGGTTTTGAAAGCCACTAACTTTCTATGTGGTTCATCCTTTTTCTCATTATTTACCTTTATCTATTACACAAACATCATCAATTTACCAATCATATCCTTGAGTATAAACATACATATATCATAGTATTATCTAATTTTTAATGAGGCTCCTCTCCATTATTTTGGAAAAAATCTAAGTCGCTGCATGATTTGTTCTTTGGAACCCACTGGTTTCCCAAGAGAGCTTATTGTATTGACTATTTCATTATAACTGAGATGCATTTCATAAATGGGTTCATTAGGCTTCATCATAAAATTATCATAATTAATAGTATATGCACTAAGTCACATTTCCTTAATATTAGTGGTTCCTTCAGGTTAAACATATAAAATGACCCAAATTTAATAAGTAGATTTACATGCCTAAATTCTGTTAAATTATTCAGTCCTTAAAACACAAAATAATGAATTCATGGCTTTAAAATTATTTTTGTAAGTACATTTTGTGGAAATACACCATGTAGTTCATGGAATGTCTAGTATTTCCTATTTATTTACTATTAATTTCAAAATACCAAAGACCACACTTTTTAAGTGAATTTCTATTTTAATTTTCCACTAAGAATAATTTGTTCCATTAATGTAGGAAGTTATATTGGTAGCATCACCTTTTTGTCTATTATTCATAACAAAGGATAAAGTCTCTATTTGAAATAGCTATAAATTTATAATTAAAAATAATTTTTAGATATTTAAAACACAACTAAATCACTATTGAAAATATTTGAATCCTTTGAAAATATTAGTTTAAAAACAACCTTTTGATTCAATAATGTTGGTCAGAGTATGACACTCAAGAGGGGGGTGAATTGTGTCATTATAAAAATTTCTGTTAAACACATTATTTTGAAGATCCCCCATTTTAAAAAAAACAATCTGGTTACCAAAAGTGGTAAATTTATAATAGAATGACTATTCAATTAATTTCTAAAGAGATTGTTTATGTCTAAGTTATATCAACCTAAAAGTATGAAGTAAAATTTAAAACCAATTTACTTAATCCAAAATACTTATAAATACTACTTAAGAGTAACTGTCAAAGTGAAACATAGTTTTCTAAAATATGAGTTAAAATAGAGAAAAAATACAATAAAAACCATAGTGGACTACAATAAGTGGGTTATTATCAATTAGAGGCCAAATACACTCCACTTAGTGATCACCTTGCACTAAGAATAATATATATAAAGCATTGATCCCCCCTTGGATCATGGTTTATACATCAATACTCAAGAATGTCGAGTTCACAAGACCTCAACCACTGTTCTATTTGAGAAATATAACATCCAGGTCACACAGGACCTCTTCAATAATTATATGTGGGTGAAAATATGTTTAAAATGATAATTTTGTGAGGATATCTTATATCTACTAGTTCAGTGAAGGAGGTAGTGTGTATTATAGTACAAACACACACAAATCTCAAAAGACTAATAAAAATAAAAAAAATGGAATAATAGAATATTTGGTAATTATTAAATCTCTAACTATTGTTCTATGAATCTTTGGACATCAAGGATATAGTAGATTCTATAGGTAGGTCCTATTTAGAAAGAAGAACAAAAAACAGTGAATCATGACTTCTGTGTTATAGTTTTCGGTTCAATGTGTTCTTCTTCTTCTCTTCTATTTGGGTTCTTTCTATAAGGATGTTCTATTTTTATATATATAGAAGTACAACTAGAAGAAAATAATTGTTATTCTTCTATTCGTCTTTGTGTTTTTCCATGCATGAGTGTTCTTCTCTCTAACATTTCTTTCAGTCGCTTTTTCCAGCACACGATCTACCGTGTATTTAATCTTCTTGTGTTTTTGTTTTGGCCGACAAGGAGAACAACCTCTTCACCTCATACCTTTGAGTTTCAGGATTCATATCTAAAAAAATTACTAATTATGTCAGAGTCATTAAATAATTCAAATATGACCCTTTGAAAAAAGTTTTAAATTTAATAAAAAAAGACAGAAAAATTGTTATGTAAGGAATGGTGTCACAGTTGGTGGTGAGATAGAAGTTGTTCTACAATCATTATAAGTAAGAACCAGTGCCACTTTCAGTGGTGAATTGTCCTTCACACATTCTAGAACCAGTATTAGTGCTATGGTGTTTGGTCCTTTGAAAATTATTAAACTGATTGCATGGTTACGATGTCTGGTCTTTTGAGAATTCATAAACCAGTTAGTGGTGCAATAGGGTCAGGTTCTTTGTGAATTCTAGAACCGGTAACACAGTTACGGTGTATGGTATTTTTTAGTTTCTGAATAGTTACTTTTTATGGTGTGGTAGAACGAGTTTCATGGAAATGATGTCACGGGTTTGCTAATATCTAGACTAAACGGTGAGATTTTTTTGTGCATAGAAACTGTGTCTTATACATAGTCAAATATCATCCATCTTCTATAAGAAGTAATACTCATAGAATCGATTAATCTTAAACATAATCATTATAAAATATAATAGAAAAATGTAAAACAGGATTTATAATATTTAAATCCGATTTACATGATTTACATGATTTATATTATTTACATGATTTAAATGGTTTACATGATTTATATGATTTGCATGATTTATGAGCATTAAAACAAGGTTAGTCCACCATAAGTGTTTATATTATTTGGTTTTAATGATTTTTTTAAAGGAAGGTAATGAAATGGAATATCAACTGATTAGAAAAGTCTTTGAATTCTGATTTTAATTTACCAAAGTCCCATTTTGAACTTTTGGAGAGTTTTCAAATAGATTGGTTGTATGAGATCCTATTGAGAACCTGATTAACTATTATTCACATGGATTGTGTCCCCTTTCGGAATTCTTTATATTACGATGGATATAAACAATACGATCATGGATTTTTCTAGTGAGCGAATTAATGGTTACATAGAGTTATTATTTATTCTCATTATTCCTATATTTAGTCTTCTTCGACTAATCACCTATATTATTTTTTTCATGGGTTAACTAGGAACTGAGTGAGAGTTCAAGATATATTATACACCAAATAGTCACAAGAAACTAGTGTCCCATTAGTTTTTTGTTATGGTATGTCTGAAGTTCACCCCAACTCTATGCTCTGTGTTGTCTAGTTAGCTGGATATTTTTATAGATGGAACATATTCTATTAGTTTAACCTTATATTGTATGTTCTAGGAATATATAACCTTATGATCTCGTTTTTACCCAATATATTATATAACTATCATTTGTTAATCCATATTTGTTCTTTCATTGTATTATCACCTACAACGATATGGTTTGTTGTTACTACTTATTCTGCTCATTTTATTTATAATATAGATCAATAATTTTATATTTATTAATTATCTTGTTTATGGTTTTGTTATGTTCTTTCCATATATACTCGAAAAAGTTCATTGTATAGTTGCTATAAAACTGAATTTTAAATCAGTATCTTAAAAAAGGAAGCATAAGGTCATCAATGCATTTCTTATGTTTATTTTTATTTAATAAAAGAAAAATATGATTATAAAAATGATTATGGTTGTGATTGTAGCCTATATGTATATATGTAAGAAAATAAGAAAAATTATTTATAATTTTATTTAAAACTATAGAAATTTAAATTTAATTTTTAATGAACTCCATAGACTCATTCATGAAATCCTATTGATATTTATTTTTCCCACACATTATATACATAATTCGGCGTGTGTAGCTTTTTATGTTCTCTTCATAGGGACCCTATAATTATCCTCCTTTATAATTTTTCAATTTTTTATATAGAGAATGAACATGGGTCATATAGAGATTTTATTTATTTTTTAGTTTTTATTTTTATTTGTGGACGTCCATGTACTGAATCTGTTTTCAGGGCCCTATTTGTAGTATATGATTTATATGATATGTATATAATTATTAATTATTATAAGATTTTTTTATTCATTTATGTTGAATAAATTTTTTGGTGATTACACAATTTTTTTTACATTTTTAGAGTGAAATCATAACAACATGGATATACTTTGAGAATATAGAACTAGTTACTATCGTAGGGGGATTAAGAACACTCCTTAGGTTTGTCACGATCTGTATCAAGCTCCCAATTTATGGGTGACCTTATTTGGGTTGTGATAATAAGTGATAGTTTTCGTATATATTGAAGAAAATAAAATCTCGCTTTATCGATTTTGATGATATGATTCACATTTTGAGAATATTTAAAATATAAAACATAAAATTTCACTTCATTCTATCCTAACTACACCATTTACCAAAATAATGCGTGGTTAATTCATTCTGGTCAAAAAATAATCAAAAAAATAGTATTCTTGAGTTTCATGGTAATGTTAAATAATGTCACCAACTTTTTGTATGTGATATATTATTTAAAAAATATATAATTTTTATAATAAAAAACATCTCATTCAGTCATATTATCTTCCCAACATGTTATAATTACATGAAATTCATTTATACAAGCTGCAAATGAATAAATGATTGTTATTTTAAATTCTTATGCAATATTGTTGTGTCTGATATGCTTTGAGTATGTTATTAATGTTTTTAACATATTTAACACTAAAAGTGATAAAAAATATATTATATTTAATTTTATAAACCATAAAAGTAATTACCCTATACATACTATCCTAGAGCTGGTGCATTTCATTATTTCATTTCCATAGATATAATTATACAATTCCCAAAGGATGGATCAATTTAGTAGTTTTGGATAACCAAATATATATACATAATTTTTATTTTATATAGGGAATAGAAAATATTAAATAATATATATAAAAATAAAAATAACTCCAACCTTGAAAACCCATTAATGATATTTTCTTCATGTATTAGGGAAAGGAAGAAAAATAACAGTTAGGTCAAATTATCAGAAACTATTATGTAAATAAGTATCATGACTCAATAAGAATTAATCAATATGTGATGTTAAATAAATACACAAAAATTCAATTTAAATAACATAACTATATGATTAGATAACACATAATAAATATGGGATTTTAAATAACTGGAAAGAAATTCCATTTAATTGATAAAATGAGAATGAAATGCATCTAGATATAATATCATTTTGAAAACATCATACATAATAAATGATTAATCCTTATTGAAGGAAATACATAATTATTGGAATTCATGATCTCAAGAATCTTGATACCTATACTTTGAACACATTTCACAAGAAAATTTAAATACTACTAGTAGAAACCTTTTTAAGTTGACCATATTTATTGTCTCATGAGACCTATCCATGAATCTTTGGGATATATAATATTTTTACTCCACTCATTAGTGTATTTACAAATAATTGATCAAATATTTAATAGTCAATTTAATTCATGAACTTTATTTATTATCATCAAATTTTTATATTATGAAAAAGAAACATATTTATCAATATTTCCCAAGTCATTCAAAAAACGTTTAGAGTAAAATTACACATCTAATAATGAGATACTATTTAAGATATAAAAATATCCATGATAAATATTATGTTTGTTTAGGTAAAATTTAATGTCTAATGATCATATAAATGTTAATATTTCAAGTTAAAGTTAATTAACATATAATTTTTTTGAAAGTGAATGTAAGTACATTCCTTGTTAAAAATAATCATAATCCATCCATATAATTATTAATAATGGTATCAATATAACATATAACCATTTGGCTAAGAATAAATAGTTGCTTCCATTAAAGAATAAAAATAAAACCATATGATCATTAAAAATATTGTTGAGGGAAATTTAATTTTCTTATTGAAAATAACTTTTTAAAACATGAATCATTTTAAAAACATCATTGAAAATTAACCTAAAAATAAATAAAGGAATATTTATAAAATTTGGATTTCATGACATCAGAATATTCCATACATTCCTTATATGTTAAAATAAATATTCATTTAACATTTTTGGTAAAATCCAAATGGAAATTAATTTTAAAAAATAATATTTCTTTAAAAAATTATGTAAAACAGAGAAAATGGGTTAAAATTAAATTAATAAATTATTTTTAAAAGGTTAATAATTTTTCTAAAAACATTTTTTGAAAACATGGTTTTGGATGAGAAGCATATTTTGAACCGAAGAGAGAATTGAAGTCATATTTTCTTAAAAACATTTTTTCAATTAATTTTTATAGATATGAGTGTTAAATGGTACTATTACATGAAAATATCATGAATAATAAGTGAATAATAAAATTAAATTGATTTATTATAAATTTTCTAAATAACCTCTCTCAACTAAAATTCAAGAATAAACAGTATCAATTAGAATGAGATTGTGAAATAAAAGCTTATAATGATCATAAAATTGAAGTGAGAATTAATAATTGATTATATTTGGTGTTTCAACTATATATACACATAAAAATTGAAATAGAAAATAATTTTATAAAAAATAATTATACACATAATCTTAAAATGAAATAATCAATGAAGTAAAAGTTTAACCTAATGAACAAAATTTGAGTTAAGAAATACCTTACATCACACTTCCTTTTCATTAAAAATTATTTTACCACATGTATAGTGGTTCTACACATGTTCTTAACTTACAATAGAACCCTATTACTATTTATAATATCATATTTGATCATTTTATAACAACTTATCACCCATTCATTAATAATCCTTTATAATTTTTATTATTTTGGGTGTAAATGGCCTTGGTTTTTATGTATGTTTTCTCATTAAAGATCCGATTCATGAACATATTACATTGTTTCATCATCTAAAAATTAATAAAAATGACATAATTATCATATTCTAATAATAATCTTACATTCAAAACCAATCAGGAAAGATGGTATTGAAAATTTAAGTGCATTATGATCGTAGAGACGGTAGGTTGTACGTACACATGTGTAACGTTTCCATTTTACAATGATCATTATGAAAAGAAGTTAATTAGTATATAATATTTAAATAATTATAATAATATAATATATATAATATTATAAAATCATATATTTCATCCATTTGGTTTGGTGATGAATATAGAGTCACATCGATTCGTAAAGGCGGTTTTAAAATGTACACAAATGATTTTATCATCATTAAGTGAGTTAAAAGAAAAGAATTAAAAAATTATATTTTCATTATAAAATGATAAATATTTCATTAATAACATAATTATTTCATTTATATTAAATATATTTATTAACATTATGTTACACCCTGATACTTTATGAAAAATATATATTTTTTATGTCTTATGTTATATGCAATATAAAAGGAATCTTTCACTACACACAACACTAGCTCGGCTTGCGTTACACGCAATCGCAACCTTCCTAAAGACGTATGTAGTACGCAATACCGGGTTTCACTAAACAATCATATATTGTTATAATATTATTATGGACTAGACTTTAAGAATAGTATTTACTAAATTTTGAATTTTATAACATTATTATTAATCTTACATATTTTCTAGAACATGCTATGAGAAGAAAATATATTTTTCGGGTAAAATAAGTATTTTTTTAAAAAAGAAATTTTTTCTCATTTTGATGGAGCACCATCATTAAATATAGTTTTTGACATGTTTATAAGTTAAATTTGAAAAAATAATATTCTTGTTTTTAATAAGGTTATAAAAATTTACATTGTATAAAATTTTCATATTATTCAGATATCATTCATATTTTAATGTATAGTAAAAACATGCTACATTTTAATTAAAAACATCTCTTTTCATCACAATAATTTATATGATTAAATTATAATATTGAATGGTTTTAAAGAATAAATAGAATATATTTTTACCATTTCATATAATTTATGCCATTACCATTAATTTTACATTGAATTCATATGTAAAAACATTTCTATCTTTAGCAATGTTTTAACTTTTAAAACACATTTTCTTAACAACGACATTAATTTTAAATAAATTACATCAACTTCTGTGTTTTTAATATTTAATAATGGATACCATATTTGGATTCATTGGGTCCAAATTCTGTTAATATGTAACTTTTAATTTTTTGGATATTATGAATAGTAATTACGATATTTTTTATTTACTACAGTTAAAGGTAAATTGGGTAATTAAAGGTAAAACTAAGATTATAAAATTACTGTAACACTTGCCAAAATAATATTGGATGAATAAAAGTCTTACCATATCACCTAAGGGTCAGAATAAATTCATTTTGAGGACTTTTGACCATAAAAATAATTTAATTATTATTAAAACTAAAGAATGTGACAACATGTCACTCTCTTAAATCTTATAAGTATAATAATTTTAATTTATCGATATGTTTCATGAAAATTATAACATGAATAGTCTCTATAAATATAATAAAATTATCTACATCATGTTAATTTATTTAAAATTTTTAGGTATTAAATAATTATCATTAATTTGGACACAATAGTGATGTTGAAATTATTTTATTGATTGAATTATCAAATAAATGATTTTAATAGTATTAGAATAAATATTATATGAGCTATTTAATGTGATACACTAATTTTATAGATAAATATGACATGTTATAAATATATTAAACCTTTTACTTGGAACATATCTTCTCTGTATATTTTATTTAAATTCAAATAAATGAATGGTGTCAAAATTGACAATATTGTTATTTTATAAAAATTCCATTTTATGAAATTGTTTAAAAATCAAAAAAATAATTATAAATTATAAATTAAAATTTATATGGTCATAAATGTAATAAAGTTTACAATTATGGACAATTCACAAAATATATATAACGATTTATAATGATATAAAATTTAGAATATTATTACCACAAATAAAATTAAATAGATTATATAAGGATAAATCATGTTGATGATGTTTAAAATAAATTCCCAACTTGTGTAACTTTTATTGGTTGATGATATTACAACCCTATATCATCTAATATTCTGATTTGAGCCATTTTTGGAGGTTGTTAATTGGGATTGGAATTTATTATTAATTAATATTTCTTATAATTCCAAAGGTGCCCCTCTCCTTCCTTATAAAAGGGAACCTCCTCCCTCTCATCTTTACACAATTTAAAGACTTAATGCTTGGCCAAACCCTGAACATTTCCCTTCTCAACTTCCCTAGAAACATACTAGAGTTCCTCGTGTTCTTCAAATAAAATATTCAGTTCCCTAAGAGGAGGTTTCAAAGAGGCGTGTCGAAGAAGAAGTAATATCTGTTACCGATTCATTCAAATTTATTTCTTCTAATACATCCTCTTATTTAGTTGTTTCATTAGGAATTAATAAAATAATTATCACTAATATAATGATATGTTATTATAAATATGAAACAACCCTATTTCACCTTCTATCCATCCTACGGAAAATAAAATCCCCGCGCGGGCGTACGTACGGAATACCGTCTCCACATCGTGGTGTAATATGTTTTCCACCACCACCTTGCTTGTATGGGTATAATGGTGTAAATAATTACTATATAAGATTATTGTAATGTGATATTGATTCTGAAATAGTTTACATACACTTCAAAACAATTCCACGATCATGGGAATGATATCATCACTCGTGCGTACCTACAACATACCGTCTCCACGATGTGATGTGACTCGTTCTGAATGATCTGCATTGAATAATGATTATATAAATGAATTTAATGAGTAAATATGATATATATTACACTAATACCATTCTGTAAATTAGTTACCTATAACCTAAAAATAAGAATAATAATTTATTCGACAAAACACGAATAAGAACATAAAGCAATAAACACTCAAATAACAAGTAACAGTGAAATATTACTAATAAAAAGCTAAGAATATGACCATATATGATATCATAACAATGAGTATGATTATGGAATAAGTAAACGACATTATTTAAATTATTATACAGGATCTTCGGACACGTACAAAGCATATCGGACCTAAGGTATGGGAAAATCACGCAATCTCATTTCTATCCGAGATTGTTTATACTCCAAAATTTTTTGGGGAATATTTATCATCCATATCCAAGTTTTTTCAATATGTAATATTATTTATAACCTCCTAAAATGGCTTAAATACAATTTTACCTATTGGTGAATTTTTAGTGAAATATATGAACGTATTATTTTCTCATTTTCAGTACGAGATACTTTTTGACTTTTCCAGCCGAAGTACGAGAAGAATGTTTTTTTAAATTATACGGCATGAATGGATTTTTATTATTTCATAGAACATTATTTCCATGAAACTCCTTTACAAGTTTCCAAGTCTATTTTTAATCAACTTCTTTTAGTTTAAAAGTCTATAAAATTTTAAGAAAGGAAAAATGTTTTTGAAGTAGAAATGATATTTTCCTCAAGAATAGAGTTCAAGTGTTTGATCAAAATTATTTTAAATCTAAGATAATGTAGGGTTCTATTTCTATCCCTATTATTACATTTATTTGATTATGTTGTGATGTAATTATTTTTATGAAGTTCTTTATCTTATATTAATTTTTGTATGATGTCACGATGTTTAAGAAACCCATTTTTATTACATGGGTTATGCTATGATGTATGAATTATGATTTTGTGGCACACATAAGAATGGTTTCATTATGAGATTGGTGGGACCTATATCTCCCTCCAATGAATTGGTTAAAGATTTATATCTCATGAGATAGACATGGCCGGAATGACAAGTTAATCTGATTCAGTGATACCGGAATGGAACGAGGAGTGAACTCAGTTCAGTAATGGACATTGTCTGCTATGATAGTCTTGGAAATGAGTCTTGACTAATATGAAATGATTTTATATGATTATGTGTGTATGCCATAGAGTTTAATGTTTTTAGTTATGATTATCGGGATTACATTTCACTACTATGATTTATCCCATGTTATGATATTATAATCACTTTTGCATGGTATGATTTTCAAAATGTTATGGTCTTATTATTATGATATGATTGATATTTCTTTTGTTTACCCTTACTGAGCATTTGAGCTAACCCTTTTGTATGTTTTATTTTCCCCAGGTCAGGAAGAAGGTTGTTAAGTAGGATATTCCAAAAGGTACTCTTGATATGATGAAATAAACAGGATACAATGTAGATAATTTATGAACGAGTTGTTTTTGTTTCCCAGTTTATAAAGACACAATACCTATAAGGTCCTATCATGGTTTTTTTATATGTTGTAAAAAGTATGCTTCTATTTTTGAAGTAATAATCATGTATGTAAAGTATGGGTCGTTATAGTTGGTATCAGAAAAAAGGTATAGTCGTCCTTTGGAAACTAGGATGTGAAAGCCTTAGTAAGAACCCTAAGGATATGTCTAAGAATAGAACACAATATTAGTGTTTTAGAAATGTCCATGAATAACCTATGATAAGACCTTATGTGTAAAATTTTATTCTTGATTATGTGGTTTTCCTATTATGATTATTGTTTCTCACACTATTCGTATTGGTTTTAGTCAATTACTGGAACCCGAAGGAACTGTGTTAATGCTGAATGCGAAGGGAAATGAAATGATTGTCCCCCTAAGCAACCAAACGTAATGGGAGTTGGAATGAAAAATCTTGTATACATTCTCGCACAACTTTCTCAAGCTATGAACCGTGCAGGACTTCCAAACAAGCAAAGGAAGGAGCAACACTCTGTTGAATCCTTCATGAGGAAGCGTCCACCTTCATTCAGTGGGTCTTGTGATCCATTAGTGGCTAAACAATAGATTAGTACCACTGAAAAGATATATTTAGTTCTACAATGTTCTGAACATGACAAAGTCATCTTAGCAGTGTATCATTTGGAAGGTGATGTTGATAAATGGTGGAATCTTATCATGAATATGAGGAAAAAGATTAAATTGAGTCCATGGAATGGGATGAGTTCAAGGACTTAATTTTCAATAAGTACATCCCTCGTATTCTTCGAACAAATATGGAGAAGCAGTTTCTTGAACTGAAGAAAAGGCATAATGAATCTGTTGGTACCTACAATGCAAATTTTACAAGTCCTGCATGGTACGATTTCAGAATTATTATCCAACCTTAGAGTAAGATCGATCAATTCTTTTGTGGCTTAAAACCAAGTCATCGAAGGGTGTTATCCATAAGGGACTTCAATAGCTACGAAGAAATTGTTCGATGTGCTCTCAAGGTTGAGATGGGGATTTGAGTAACCCATCAATCATATGGGTTTCATAAGAAGAGGAATATGAAATTCAAAGGAAAATCTAAAGACCACACTAAAAAAAAGTTGAGTTTTCCTTTATGCTCAAATTGTGGAAAGAAACATGTAGGGAATTGTCTTAAAGGTACAAGAAAATGTTTTAAGTGTGAAAAATAAGGTCATCGGGCAATTTAATGTTGATATTATGGGAAAAAGATGTCTAATGATGTGAACAAAGAATGGGATACATAGAATGCACCTCCAACACTTCAATGTTTCACGTGCAAGGAAATGGGTAATTATGCTAATAAATGCATTAATACAAGGGTTGTTAATGATGATCGACGTCAAAAAACACTTAAGGCCAAAGAAAAAGGATAGTCACGTGCAATTACTATCAGCGATTTGGAGTACAATAACGAAGTGGTGAAAGATACACTTTCCATCCACTCTAAAGTAGAAAAAGCTTTATTTGATTCTGGATCCACCCACTATTTTTTTTTGAAGAATTTTCTAATGGTATCTCTGTACTACGTCAACCATTAGAGGTTGAGTTTGATGTGACAACTCCTAATGGCACAAAAATCGCATCAAAAGTTTACAATTCTTCTTCGATTGAAGTTTGTGGGAAAGTGCTTCCTACAAATCTTGTCATCCTTCCTATATTGGAATTTCATGTGATTCTTTTCATGGATTGGATTTCTTTATACGGAGCTCATATCAATTGCCAAATAAGGGAAATCACATTTAAAATTCCCGATCAATCTACTATCATCAATCGTTTCAAGGATTAATATAACCTTCAAGTGGAAATTTCTTCCATCTTATGTGTCGTGATTAAAATAAATGAATGTTATTTATCTCAAAGGTTGGAGAGAAACTCACGATTAAGAATATTCCCATTGTATGGGAGTTTGATGATGTCTTTATGGAGGAATTTCCATGTCTTCCACCAAATCATGATGTTGAGTTTTCAATAGAACTCAAACCGGGTGCTATGCCCATTTCAAAGACACCTTATAGAATGGCCCAAATTGAGTTGCTAGAATTGAAGAAGAAACTCCAAGAGAATCTTGATAAAGGATTAATATTCCCTAGTGCGTCACCTTAGGCATCACCTGTTCTATTTGATAAGAATAAAGATGGATTAATGAGACTTTGCATTGATTATCAAGAACATAACAATATCACTATCAAGAACAAATATCCTCTCCCACTCATTGATGACTTATTTGACCAACTATGTGGAGCTCAATAATTTTCCAAGATTGATCTTCGTTCAGGGTATCATCAATTAAGGGTCAAAAGGAGGATATACCACAGACAAATTTTCATTAAAGGTATGGAAATTATGAATTTATAGTGATGCCATTTGGTCTTACTAATTCCCTTGATATCTTCATAGATCTGATTAATAGAGTCTTTAGAGGCTATATTTATTCCTTTGTGGTAGTCTTTATAGACGATATTCTTGTATATTCATAGATCAAGTAAGAACATGAAGATCACTTGATAATTGTATTAAAGACCCTAAGAATGGATAATATTTTTTCAAATTTTACCAAGTGTGAATTTTGGCTTCAAAAAGATTCATTTTTGGGTCACATAATCTCAAAAGAGGGGATATCTGTTGATCTAGCAAAAACAGTGGTTATTAAATGATGGTCGAGACAAACGACAGTAACTGAGATCTGAAGTTTTCTTTGTCTGGCGTGATATTATCGACGTTTTGTGAAATATTTTTCAATGTTATCTAATCCACTCACCTGGTTTTCTAAAAAAGGAGTTAAGTTCATGTGGACGGAGGAGTGTGAAGAGAATTTCAAAGAGTTAAAATGAATGTTATCTAGTGCGCCTATACTCACACTGCCGTGTATTGGAGAAAGGTTTGTGATCTCCAGTGATGTATTCAATAAAGTACTAGGGTGTGTTCTCATGCAAAATCATATGGTGATATCTTATGCCTCACGATAGTTGAAAAACCATGAGAAAAATTACCCAACTCATGATTTGGAGTTAGCCGCAATAATCTTTGCATTAAAATATGGAGGCATTATATTTATGGTGAAAGGTGTGATATTTATTCTGATCATAAAATATTAAAGTATACTTTCACACAAAAGGAGCTAAATATGCGCCAAACAATATGGTTAGAGTTGATTAAGGACTACAACAGCTCAATTCATTATCACCCTGGGAAAGCAAACAAGGTGGAAGATGCATTTTGCCGAAAAGATCATGCTAGCTTATCCAGGATGAGGATCACAAAGGATCAAATATTTATGTATTTACAAAGGATAGATCTTGGAATTATAATGGAAGGGGAAAAATATTATCTTTCTCAAATGAATGTTCAACCATCTATACATGTGATGATTAGAGAGGCACAAAAAGAAGATATAGAGTTACAAAAGAAGGTGAGAAATGTTCCTGAATTCAACCTTGATTGTGATGAGATAATAAGGTTCAGGAATCAGGTTTGTGTTCCTCCCATCCTAGGATTAAAGAAATAGCTACTGGATGAGGCTCATAGTTATTACTTCTCTATTCATCCTAGATGAACAAAGATGTATCGGGACCTGAAAGAGTACTTCTGGTGGGATGAAATGAAAAGAGATGTTGCTGAATATGTCTCTCGATGCTTGGTTTGTCAGCAAGTTAAATCTGAGAGATAGAAGTATAAAGGGATGTTACAATCGTTACCCATACCAAAATGGAAATGGGAAAACATCACTATGGACTTTGTCTCTGGTCATCATAAAATATCCAAAGGGAATAATTCAAACTGGGTCATAGTTGATCGTCTTACGAAGTCGACACACTTCATTGCTATTAGAGAAGATTTCTATCCGGATTAGCTTGCTAGGATATATATGAAAGAAGTGGTAAAATTGCATGGAGTACCAATTTCCATTATATCTGATCGGGACCTGAGGTTTAGCTCGATGTTTTGGAGAAGTCTATAGCATACTTTAGATAAATAGTTCAGTTTCAACACTGCTTATCATCCTCAGACAGACGGTCAGTCTGAGAGAACAATTCAAACACTAGAAGATTTGTTAAGATATTTCTCTATGGATGTTAAAGGTGGTTGGGATCAATACCTACCTTTGGAAGAATTTTCGTACAATAATAGCTTTCACTCTAGTATTCAGATTGCTATTTATGAAGCTCTCTATGGAAAGAAATGTAGGACCCCAACATGTTGGGATGAAGTTGGGGAAAGAAAGCTATTAGGACTAGATCTTGTTGATGAGATGGTAGAAAAGGTCTGATCTGTTCAACAACACATAAGAGCAGCTCAGAGTCGACAAAATATTTATGCTGACAACCGAAAAAAGACCTAGAGTTTGAAGTGGGTGATAAAGTGTTTTTACTGATATCTCCGTGGAAGAGAGTAATGAGATTTGGAAAGAAGGGAAATCTGAGCCCTAGGTATATCGGTTCTTTCGAAATACTGGATCATGTTGGGAAGGTAGCTTACCGATTTCCACTTACACAGAATCACTCTCAAGTTCATGATGTTTTCCATTGATCTCTCCTTAGAATGTTAATACCTGATCCTTCACATGTACTAAGCTCAGATGTTATACTGCTGGAGCAAGATCTTTCTTATGAAGAATAGCCGATTGAGATTGTTGATCGTAGAAAAAATGTTCTACGGAACAAGACCACTCACATGGTCAATGTTTTATGGAGGAAACACCAATTAAAAGAATCTACATGGGAGCTTGAGGATATGATGAGGGAGAGGTATCCTCATCCGTTTGTTACGAAATGACGAATTTCGAGGGCGAAATTCATTTTAATGGGGGTAGAATGTAACACCCTGGTATTTTATGAGAAGTATATTTTTTATTTCTTATTTTATACGCAATATCAAAGGAACCTTTCACTACATAGAACACTATATTGGATTGCGTTACACGCAATCACGACCTTCCTCAATAGCGTTTGTAGTACGCAATATCGGGTTCCACTGAATAACAATATATTGTTATAATATTATTATATAATAGCCGTTATAAATAGTATTAACTAAATTTTGAATTTTAAAACATTATTATTCATCTTACATATTTTCTATAACACGGTATGAGAACAAAATAAATTTTTTGGGTAAAATAAGTATTTTAAAAAAAATTCATTTTTGCCTCCTTTTGATGGCACACCAACATTAAATCTATTTTTTGACATTTTTATAAGTTCAATTTGAAAAAATAACATTCTTCTTTCGAATCAAGATATAAAAATTACTTTGGATAAATTTTTCATATTATTTTGCTAACTTTCATATTTTAATGCATAGTAAAAACACCCTATATTTTAATTTAAAAAAACTTTTTTTATCGCAAGAATATATATGGTTATATTATAATATTGAGTGGTTTTAATGTATAAATATAATATATTTTAACAATTTAATATAATTTATGTCATTACCATTAATTATACATTGAATTCATAGGTAAAAACATTTCAATCTTTGGAAATGTTTTAACTTTTAAAACCCATTTTTTTAACAAAGTGATTAATTTTAAATTAATTACTGCAACTTATGTGTTTTGAATTTTAAAAAATTTCTTCCATATTTGTATTCAGTGGGTCCAAATTATGTTAATAGGTTACTTTTTTTATATTATGAATAGTAACTATGGTAAATTTTATTTACTACAGTTAAAGGTAAATCAGGTAATTAAGGGTAAAAATTAGATTATAAAATTACCTTAACACTTTACAACGTTTTATTGGATGAATAAAAGTCGACCCATATCACCTAAGGGTCGGAATTAATTAATTTTATGGACTTTTGACCATTAAAATAATTTAATTATTATTAAAACCAAAGAAAGTGACAACATATTACTCTCTTAAATATTATAAGTATTATAATTTTAATTTAGTGATTGACATCATGAAACTTCAAACATTAATAGTATCCAGAAATATAATACAATTATATACATCATGTGAATTTATTTAAAATTTTTAGGGATTAAATAAATATCATTAATTATGACACAATTGTGATGTTGAAATTATTTTATTGATTGAATTATCTAATAAATGATTTTAAAAGGATTAAAATAAATATTATATGAACTATTTAATGTACTCCACTAATTTTATAGATAAATATGACATGTTATGAATCTATTATATCTTTTAGTTCGAACATATCCTCTGTGTATAGTTTATTTAAATTCAAATAAATGAATACTGTCAAAATTGACACTATTGTTATTTTATAAACATTACATATTATAAAATTGTTTAAAAATGAAAAAATATATAAAAATTATAAATTAAAAGTTATATGGTCGAAAATGTATTAATGTATACAATTATGTACAATTAACAACATATAAGTAATTATTTATAATGATTTAAAATTTAGAATATTATTATCACAAATAAAATTAAATAGATTATATAAGGATAAATCATGTTGATAATGTTTAAAATAAATTCAAAACATGTATAAATTTTATTAGTTGATGAGATTACAACCCTATATCTTTTAATATTTGGATTTGATTTATTTTTGGTGGTTTTTAAGTGGTATTGGAATTTATTATTAATTAATATTTCTTATAATTCCAAATGTGCCCCTCTCCTCCCTTATAAAAGGGAACCTCCTCCCTCTCCTCTTTACACAATTTACAGCCATAAAAATTGGCCAAAACCTAACCCTTTACCTTATAAACATCCCTAGAAACATTATAGTGGTCCTGGTCATCTTCAAAGACCAATATTAGTACCCTAAGAGGAGGTTGCAAAGAGGTATGTCGAAGAAGAGGTAATATTCGTTACCAATTATTTTAAATTTATTTCTTCTTTTACTTCCTCTTCTTTAGTTTTTTCATTATTAAGTAATAAAATAAGTATCACTCATATAATGATATGTTATTATAAATATGAAACAACCTTATTTCACCTCTTATCCATCCTACGGAAAATAAAATCACCGCGCGTGCGTACATACAGAATACCGTCTCCACTCCGTGGTGTAATATTTTTTCAACCACCACCTTACTTGGATGGGTATAATGGTGTAAAGAATAACTATATATGATTATTGTAATGTTATATTTATTCTGAAATAGTTTACAAACACTTCAATAAAATTCCACGATCATGGGAACGATATCATCGCTAGTGCGTACGTACGACCTGCCGTGTCCACGATGTGATGTGACTCGTTCTACATGATCTTTATTAAATAATGATTATATAAATGAATTTAATGATTAAATATGATATATATTACACTAATACCATTCTTTAAATGAGGTATCTATAACCTAAAATGAAGAATAAGAATTTATTCGACAAAACACGCATAAGAACATAAAACAACAAACACTCAAATAACAAGTAGCAATGAAATATTACTAATATGAAGCTATGAATATGACCATATATGATATCATAACAATGATTATGATTCTGGAATAAGTCAATTATATTATTTAACTCTTTATACATGAGGTTCGGACATTTACAAATTATATCAGCTCTAAGGTAAGGGAAAATCTCAAAATCTCATTTTTATCCGAGATTGTTTATAATTCAGCATTTATTGGGGAATATTTATCATCCACATCCACGTTTCATCAATATGTAATATTATTTCTATCCTCATAAAAATTTTTAAATCCAATTTTACGTATTGGTGGATTTTTAGTAAATGATATGAAATGAATCTATTTTCATTTTCCGTACAAGATACTTTTTGACTTTTCCGAACAAAGTACAAGAAGAATTTTTTTAAATATTATATGGAATGAATGTATTTTTATGATTTCATAGAACATTATTTCCATGAAGCTTACTTTACAAGTTTTCAATTTTGTTTTTAATCATCTTCTTTTAGTTTAAAATTGTATGACATGTCAAGAAAGGAAAAATGTTTTTGAAATAGAAAGGAAATTTTCCTCAAAAATGTAGTTCAAGTGTTTTATAAAAATTATTTTCTATCTAAGATAATATAGGGTTCTATTTCTATCACTATTATTAAATTGATTTGATTATGTTGTGATGGAATTATTTTTTATTAATTCTTTTATCTTATATGAATTGTTTTACGATGTCACTATGTTTAAGAATCCCATTTTTATTACTTGGGTTATGATATGATGTATGAATTATGATTTTGTGGCACACATAAGAATGGTTTCATTATGAGATGGGTGGGACCTATATCTCCCTCCAATTAATTGGGTAAATATTTATATTTCATGAGATATATATGGCTGGAATGACAAGATAATCCGGTTCAGTGATACAGGACTGGAACGAGGAGTAAACTCAGTTCAGTAATGGAATTTGTCCACTATGATAGTCTTGGCAATGAGACGTGACTAATATGAAATGATTTTCTATGATTATGTGTGTATGACACAAATTTTAATGTTTTATGATATGATTATTGGGATTACATTTCACTACTATGATTTATCCCATGTTATGATATTATGATCTGTTTTGCAGGTTAATATTTTCAAAATGTTATGTTCTTACGAATATGATATGATTGATATTTCTTTTATTTTACCTTACTGAGAATTTGACCTCACCCATTTGTATGTTTTCTTTTCCCCAGGTCAAGAAGAAGGTTATTAATTAGGATATTCCAAAAAGGACTCTAGATATCATTAAATAAATGGTAGACAACGTAGATGATTTATGAACCAATTGTTTATGATTCCTAGTTTCTAAAGACACTATACATATACGGTCCTATCATGGTTTTCTTATATGTTGTAATAAGTATACTTAAATTTTTTATATAATAACCATGTATGTAAAGTATGGTTTGTTATACTTTAACCTTATTACTTTCCTTATAAAACATTATTAAAATACAAGACACATCACTTCACGAGGTAGTAGTTTGTCATACAAACGAGCAGTGTCATACTAACCCCTATTGAATTGAAAATAAAAAATTTATACATAATATAATGACTAAATATAAATAAATAGGTATTATATAAAATATATTCACTTTATATAAATCATAAAACCCAGCCGCAAAGGGTTTAATGGAATAACATATGACATTGGTACACGAGGTGGTTGTCCGCCATACAAGTGAAAAATGATTTCCAACCCCATTTGATAGAATTGGATATGGTTGTAGGTAATTAACTTATTAAAAACACATCCCATTATATATAAGATAATTAGCTTCTTATATCACCATTTTTGAATAACAATACAATGAGGTGGAGAATGAAATAAAATAATAACGCTCATTGAAGAACATTACATCTTCTTCGTGGACCCTCCTTAGGTTTCTATCGAATTTTTCCTAGTAATACTTTATGAAAAACTAAGGGTTAAAGGATGAAAATATGGGAGTTTGTAATTTATTTGGTCAGGAATTTTCCCAACATAATTGGTTTATGGGCTGAATAAGATAGGAGAGTGGGTGGCCTTTTATAATTGATGTGATTGGCGTACTTTTAATTTTTTGAAATAATTTAATAATAACAAGTTTTTTATCACGAAAACGCTTCAAAAATTTTCCATTATAAAAAATAAAAGATATAAGGTATATATATGGCTATATAATGGGTTTTTTACTAGTTTTTAGGTCTTTTCTACTTCTTATCTTCTTATTTTAACACCCAGTAAATCCATTTTTACCTTAACCAAGATAATTAGTTTTTTATGTTTTTACTATTCATTTTGGTAAAAATTTATCATTAAGTCATTATAAATTATAAATTTCTCTGATTCAAAATATGGAATCTATTTTTCAAAATTCAATTCACATATATTTCAAAAACTAATTTAAATTGAATTTTCTAGATGTAATGAGAAAGCAGGTATTCAAGGTGAAAATGTTCAAAAGTTTACAATGTTCTTATATAAAAATTTAATATGAGAGTTATTTAAATGAAAAATGTTATATTATTGGATATATAATTTAAATAGTGTAAATTTGAAACCAATTTAAAATTATATTTTAATTTATAAATAATTTAATCAAAAAGGCGATCTTCAATAAAAACTCGATATTTTTCACTATTCAACAAAAAATAAAATTTAAAAAAAAAACACTAAAAAACACTAAAATAATTTTTCTATTCCAATTATAAAAATGATGTTTTTTTAAATAAAATTTATAATAGTTGTAACAATTAATTTAAAATTATATGCGCAAAGAAGGATTAATCCATCTTTTAGAAGAGGAAAGATGGAGAGATCGATATTGGGTGAAGACATGAGATACCGATTCTAGGAGAGTGAAAACCTACTTAAAATCTTAGATATTTCATGGATCTAGTCACTAGAAGAATGAATGAAAATATAAGATCTTCCCCTAATGATGTCGCAGTTCATAGTCATCATATCAACCGTATAAACTTTTATCACCGTTGATAATTAGTGATTTCATTATTAACAAATGAGGTATACCTTCTTGAATTAGTTCATTGATTTGTTCTTGTTGGTTTGTTATTTAATTGAAGAACGTCACATAAATTATAATGAACCTCCATTGAATCCATCAGCTTTTTAAGTTTTCCTATCGACCTACTAAACCCCTTAAATGTTGTGTTTCACCATTCTTCTATGGATGACTGTTATTGAATTTAGGTGAACCATTAATTTTATTTTTTAAGTAGTTCAATAAAAGTCCTTAAAAGGACCCCAAACTTCATCCCCTTCTCAAAATCTAATATAGTTACAATTTGGATTGGTTTTCCTGGGCTTTTGATAAATTTATTAAAACAATATATTTTATTTTCAGTCTATAAGCTAATTGGTAATCCATTGAAACTTGATATGGTGATAAGGACTCTCTCAAGGACTTCCACTACGATATTTTTTTTTGAAATAGATGTCTCATAGAAGATCCCTTATCAAATTTGGATCTAGAATGGTTTTTATGTTTTCATTTAGAAGTTTATTTTTTGAAGGCTTACAGATTACTATCATCTTTTCCTTAACCTTGAACATGTTCTAGAATACTATAGCTATGAGGCAGGATGTCCAAAGGCATTGAAAATCACTTGGGTTAAAAAAGATAAGAAGAATATCTAACTAAATGGGTTTAATGTTACTCACAAGGTGAATGTTATCCCATATAAATTTTCCAAAGAAGGGATAAAGACTGATGAAAATAAAAAGATTTTGGATAATAATGAACATCATATGAAATTAATGAAATATCAGCCTTTGTTGATGTCATGCTTACTACCGCACATGACTATGTTTCCCTTTTATTCTATGGAGGGAGTTTGAGGGAATCAGTTGGAATCACTGGAAACACAGGACAAGAATTAAGGTGAGAATTCTTAATCCAGTTATTCATTTGAGGAGGTTGATGATGAATCCAATAAAACAAAGAAAGCATTTCTCAAATCACATGATAAGAAGGGGAAAGCCATGGGTGGATGTTGATTGATAAATTACACAAAATCCCAAGAAAACTAGGTAACATAGATGCTATTCTAAAAATTCCAAGAACAATAGTTACAAGATACCTTGAATCATATAAGAACGAAAATAATTAACATCCTAAACAATCTATAGAACCTTTTACATCCTCAGGTTTAGAGGTAGATAAATTTTACCAAAATAATGATCCTATATACAGAGATGGATATTTGATTGAGGATGATGTGTGTGAGTATGTTAGTTCATGGATGGATGAATAAAATGAAATTACACACTAATAAAAAAATGTAAATTTTTGATAAATGTGTACATTGAAATCATATAATGAACGTTTATAAGGATGGTTGATATATACATCAAAAAACATGATTTTAACATTAGAGACATACCATGAGAATGATTTTCTGGATACAAGTTTTACATATTGGGGTTCCTGGTTTTTTATTATGATTCTCACTACTATTAGGTTTCCCTAGACCCTTTGGAGTTGTTTTGATTCATGACGACAATTCATTATTTGGTTTTTTTGATAGATCTATTTTGATGTGAGAACTAGACGAGGCTTGAACAAAACTGGGTTCAATCCGAAGTCTTCATGTCTAGGTGTCTTTTGTTGATGGTTTCTTCCTCTAATTTTAGTTAGTTATACTTTATATTTTAATATATTTTTTGGATTTTATCTTCTTGTGTGTTGGAAATGCCTTGTAAATATATTGGAAGAATATGAATTTCATATTTATTTTAATTCCCATGGGAGTTATTCTGTTTTGGTCCAGCATTGGTTTCTCAATTTTAGACTTCTTGGTAGAGATATCTACAGTATATGCTCATTTTTTTCAGTTTATGATTATATATTATGTCATTGTGCTGGTTTTTTTAAGTTGATTTGATCTAAAGTCAAGCCTGTGGAGATTTTCATCTACTATAGTTGAGGATCTAGAATGTTGAATAGTAGTTTTCATCTTCTAGAATAGGATATAGATATTACTGTTGCATCCTTCAACTCATTTTATACATATGATTTTAGAGAAAGATATTATACCTAAAGTTGTGGGAATGGTTGAACAATATGTGGAAGTGGGATAGTTACCAAACATTGAGATGTTGGGGGTTTTATGGGATGTCATCATGGATATCGATCACTGGTGAGGAAAAAAATTCCCAACCACTACTCAATAATAACAATGCTACCAAGGGACAAGTTATGTATTTTATAACATTATTATTTAGTGAATATCTTTTTTTCCTTGATTCCTTGGTTTTTTTCTTGAATTAAGTAAGATGGTAAAAAATTGGACTTCCTCCCACCTTCAAAGAGTTCTGTTGAAGCCTTCTCTGAGCATTTCAATAAGGAAGGATTTGTAGCGTTGGTAGAATAAAATAATAAAGGAAATAGAATCTATAGTGAAATATTTTATTTTCTCCACAAAATCTATTGGATTCATGCTATTCATGGACTATAACTTTTATTCATGTCATAGAGATCATGGATTGGTAGCTGTCAAGGAATTTTATTCAATCTTTGCTTCTTGAGTTTTCTGATTTCTTCATGGTATTATTGATGTGTATCACCCATAAATACCTTCTAGTGTAATCTATTTTCATATAATTTCTTTACATATACTTTTTATTTAAATAAAATTCTTTAGGGTATGAATTGGGTGAAAAATTCATGTCACCACTTTAATTGAAAACCCCATCTTTTAGAAAAATAATTTTTTTTCCGAAAACTATTTTTTTATTTTAAACGATTCTTTTAATATTTATAATGAAGAAATAACAAGTAGTTAAATTTAAACAATATATTTTCATATTTTATGTCATCCTATCCATAACATCTAATTTAAAGTTTTGGTTATATTTTTAGGGTTTAAATTATAAAATTTCAATAGTGTATCGTGTATCGTTCAAACATACTTTTCTGTGCATTGTAAGATATCAAAGATATTGATTATTTAAATATATCAAAATTTATCATATTGATAATCCCCTTCAATTAATTTTTTTAATACAATATTTTTTAAATTATGTTCATATTTCAAAATCCCAGGGTGTTACATTCTACCCCCTTAAATAAATTGTTCCCTTGCAATTTAATCTTGATCTCATCAATAAAAGTTTTTTCATTTGATAAATCCATTACAGAAACCAACATAATAAAAATGGATAAAAAATATAGTCCTGATAAAGAGAAATGGATGTGAAAAGTAATCTAAAATAACACATACTAGGTTTAAAAATTATAGTAACATAAGTGGTATGTGAAAACATGGTTCAGGAAGACTAAAGAAACACCCAAATACTATTGGTGAGTGAGAGAGAACATTGATCACATGAATTTGAGTGATCTAGATAACATTAAAGAACACAAAACCTAAAATCAAAAGGTGTGAAAAAGATCATTAATATCATAAAAAATGATGATAGTAGGACAAATTTTTTGATTCAAGATACTTTTCCTAGAGTTGTTTAAATTTACACACACTAAGAATATAACTAAATAAAATTTATTGGTATGTTTTACTTCATTTATACTATTTCATCCTTTGGTTTTTAATTGATTTATTTCTACTACCTAACTTAATCAATTAAATAAATATTCAAAATGATTTTTTTATTCCTAAATTATTAAAAATTAATTTTAACAAATCATAATATCTAAAAAAAGTTACAAGTCTTTACATATGTATAAAACTATTTTACAAATCCCATATAGTTAACACAAGTTATCTAATACACATGAATATCTATATATTTAAGTAATACATTAATCTCAAAAAAACCTCATCCAAATATCAAATTAAAGAATTTTTTATATGGTTATCATTATGGTCCATCTAAGAGATTAATATTTGTAACATTATAATGAATTAAATAGAATTTACAATAGAAAATTAACATTAATACCCAAAACAACATTATGTATCTCTTAATCGTCAAACACCAAACATCTGAATTCCTTAATCACATGTTCTCCTGAAATTTGGTAATAACCTGAATTACTCCAAAAACTTATTATAAAATGCATGTTTCCTTATTACATAAGTAAAATTCTGATTATTGGATATATTCCTTAAATAAAAAATGTTGTAAAATTCATCAAGCATAAAACACTTTGTTAACAAATCATTAATAAGTTCTAAGGTAATAAGTACTATAAAATTTACATTAACCATATAAAATACCTATTTATCCTAACATCATTATCTAAAAAAAAGGAACATATGAAGGTTTCTTAATCATGTGTTTTATAATAAGATCAACTTTCAACTAAATCATTCTTCTTGCTCATCAATATCATTCAATACATGCTTTAAAATACAAAATTAAAAGGCATAGTAGTACAATACATACATATTACATAATTATTATTACTAGGATATCAATGATTAAATATCCAAATTACATAATTATTGAATCCAAACACATTCACATTAAGTATTCATTATTTCCAATGGTAATTTCGTAATCATGACAATGATCCATTATATTAATTTATTTATATTCCTTTGATTATTGGAACATTTATTTGTGTAGTGTCCCATCTTCTTACATTTGAATAATTTAACATTATAAACCTTTTTATTTCCATTGAAATGACAATTATGGTGTCCTTTCTTTATACACATATATAACAATATCATTCATTTTCGGATAGTACCCTGATTTTTATTTTAAAAGTTATCAAATGTTGGAAAATGATTAATTCTCTTCTTCTATTTATCTATATTTTTCCCTAATATCCTCTTATTTCCTTACTACCCTTTGAATCCATAATAAATAGTGACTTTATTCTCTATCTTGTTATTACATTAAATTATATCCTCAAATGATGAGGATGTTTTGCAATCTAGTTCCATTAAAAATACCGCCGTTAACACTTCAAATAAATAGTCAATCATGCACTACATTATACATATGTGATCTTTATAATACCTAGATAACCTTGTAAATTTATATTCATTATTCAAAAAAATGTATTCTTCATTTTTATTTTTGAAAAATAATACTCTTTATTTTAGTTTCTTGATAATGAGAGATATATTATTCATAGAATGTCTCATGAAAATATTTCTATTCCCTGAGTTCTATTTCTACTTGTTCCTTTGTATTTGGATTAATGACCACCACTAATTACCATAAACAATGAGAAAATACATTAAAAGTGTATCCTTTTCCTTTTTACCACATCACAAGGGCATACATATATTTCCAGATATTTAATTCAATTCTCAATAGCAATTTTATTAGTAGTCGCACTAATTGATGGGGGATTATATCGCATAAAGTGATCCAACACAGATTAATATCTCCATGGAATGGTTTTATCCATAAATGAATGGTTATTTTTTATAACATTATTAGGCTTCCCTAATTTAGTCATAATTTTTACAATTTCAATACCCTCCATATTGGTTTCCTAAGTAGGGAAATCCCAACATTGTCCATGTTTATTGATACCCCTATTCTCTCTAGGTTCCATTTATAAACAATTAAATATATTAGATTAGCTAATAATATTATTAATGTATATCATAATTTATAATTAAAAATATAGTGTAACTCTTAGAATATATTACAATTTATGCATTTTTAAACTCATAATTTTAAACATGGTTTCTTCGAGGATATATTTATTTTCAAATCCTTCATAATGGTTTCTAAATAAACTTTAAATTGACATAAGCTTATCACCTAGTAGTTTCAAAAAAGGTGCATAGGTTGGTAAAATTTCATAAACCATATGGTCGGTGGGTTAATTTTAATATTCCCTTTTTTGAGTTATTTTCCCTAGGTACTTCTATTCTAGAACAACATACATTTTTATTATCGAGACAAGGATTTATTGCTCATAAAATCCACACAATACCATCTATACAAAAACAATAGGATGATTTTTTATAAATATCTTCAAATTATATCATCAAGATATAATCCCTAATATATTTTTTCCTAAATCTAATTTACAATTTTTCTTCTAAAAATTCAATAATACCTGCTATAATGACCCCACCCTAGTATCCTATATATGGTTCCTTGCATTATTACGTTATCATAGATACATTGGGCCAAATCCCAAATGATCAACTGGTTTCATAGTTTTGGAGAACCAGGTACATATATGATACCCATTTTACATTGGGAAAATAAAATAAAATAAAATAATATATATATATATATATATATGAAAATAAACTAAATCCTTGAAAAACATTCATATATTTAATCTTTATATCCTAGGGAATGGAAATAAAATAAGGGTGAGCTCAAATGCTCTGTAAGGGTTATTTACATCAGAAGTTATCATGAATCAATAATGAATAATTTATATGGTAAGTTTAATAGCTGACACACATTTCATATAAATAACAAGACTACATAGATATATAAGATTAATAAATATGGAAATTTAAATATCTATAGACACATTCCATTTAATCAATAAATAGAGAATGAAATTAAAATATAGATAATATCATTGTGAAAATCATATAGTTAATAATTAAAAAATTATTAGTGATGTAAATGATTAATTATTGGATTACTTGACCTCGGGAATCATGATACCTATATTTTCAAGACATTTTACAAGCCTATTTAAATACTCTAGGTTGATACTCATTTAATTTGGCCTACTAATTTATCCAATGAGGCATATTCCTACATCAAGTAGAAATATATAATATGTTCACCACCCTTCACTACATGTCCAATTCAGTCTTCATATGCTGAGTAGTTTATTTAATAAATTAATAAAATATTCCTTATCATCAAATATTAATATTCAGTAAAAGATATGAAATTGAAAATATTTCCCAGTCAATCAAATAACTCTCAATCTAAAACATCGTATGTAGTAATGGGATATTAGTTAATCAATATATATATATATATATCAATGATAAATAATATATAAATTTAGTGGATGTTTAATGTCTGATGGTCATAGAAAAGTGAATACTTAAAAAGGAAGTTAATAACAACATAAATCAGTAATGACAGTGAATTTCAATACATTACTTTGTCAAAATTATTATTAACTACCCCTATATTGAATAAGTATGTTATTAATACAACATATAACCATTTTAGTGAGAATTAATAGTTTTTTTTATTAATGAATGTAAATACCATTAAAAGATATTTAAAAACATTGTAGAGGAAAATATCCTTTTCATATTGATTTTTTTAAACATCAGGCATTTCCAATATACTTTCTTTTGAGAATATACTTAAAAACATATAAAATATTAATTAAAACATTTTGAGTTTATTTCGAAATAAAATTATGCAAATAAATTATATGTTAAAATAAATATTTATTTCACATTTTCAGTAAAATTAGAAGGGGAATTTTTTGAGAATGATATAAGATTCCTATGAATTTTTTTTGTCAAAAATTAATAATGGTTAAAATTCATCTAATAAATAATTTTCACAATTTTTTAAATATTTATGATTTTTTTAAAACATGGTATAGGAAGAAAAATCAATTTCTAATCAACGAGAGAAACGAAATCATGTTTTCTTAAAAAAAAATTCTCAATTAATTTAACAACCAAATAGTAAGAAATGTTACTATTATGTTAAAATATTAGTAATATATAGGAGGAAAAAAATTAAATGAGTTTATTAGAAATGGTCAAATAATTTAATTCAATTGAAATTTCGGAATAAACAATCTCGATTGGAATGATATTGTGAAATAAACCCTTACATTGATCACAATATTGAAGTGAGAATTAATAAATGAATGGATTCTATGTTTCAACATTAAATCCACATAAAAAAAATTTATGTCCACAATAATCTAATAAATATTCATTACAAAAATAATCATAGAATGATATAATTAATCAATTATAATTTTAACCAAGTGAACAAAAAATGTGTTATGAAATATTTTAACTCATGCTTACAATTGATTGAAAATTATTTATCCTCTTTTATTGTGATTTTAAACATGTTATTAACTTATAAAAAAATTATATTACTATATATAATATCATATTTGATCCTTTTATAACATATTATCACTCATTCAGTAATAATCTTTCATTATTTTCTTTGTTTCGAGCGTTAATTGAATTGTTTTCTTATAATTATTTTTAATTAAAGATATGTTTTTTGAACATATTACATATATTAATATTCTACAGAATAACAATAGTGATACAATTATAATATTTTTACATAAATTTTACTTTTAATACCAATCATGATATATTGTTATGAAAAATGATGTACGTTGTGATCCTGGAGATAGTAGGTCATTCGTACGCAAGAGAAACATTTTCATTTTACAATTATCATTATGTAAATAGTTAAGTAAAATATTAAAATTATCAAATATTCATAATATCATATATACCATATTATATACTTATATGTATCATTAATGTGGTTTGGTGATGAAAGGAGAGGCATATAACTTCTTGAAGGTGGAAGTCCAAAAGTACACGATGATGTTGACATCATTATGTGAAGGAAAGATAAGAAAAATTGATATATATCATTCATTAATGATAATAATGTATTTAATATTATTATTGTTTCATTTATAGCATATATAATAATTAAATTTAACTTTATTATATTCCCTATAAAGCGCTAGCGAAAGGTGATTCACATCTCTTCACGATGTTGTAGTCCATTGTACACATGAGTGACGTTATTATATCCCCTATGGGATGGATGTTAAAAAATATTTATATGATATAATGAATCTATTTTTATAAATATTTTTTAATTATAATATATATAATTTATATACATCATTATACCCAAATGTGAAAGGTGGAAATGGAATAACAAATTACATCGGTCCACGAGATGGTAGTTTTCCGTACACACAAATGATGATTTTATAACCCATTTGATTGAAGTGGAGAAAGATTTAAATCATGAAATTGTAATATAAACATCAATTTTTATATAATATACATATTTTATAATATCATCAAGGTTTAATAAGAATATAATGAGGTTTAGAATGAAATAAAATAATGTTTTTCATTTAGGAACATTATCTCTTCATCAGGTATCGTCCATATGTTTTTACCAAATACATCCTATGCTATATTTCTACCCATAATAAGGATTTTAGGATTATATAAAGGAATTTGATATGTATTTTGGGTATTTATTGACTGAAATAAAATGGAATGATGGTTTTATTAAGAGATGATGGGTGTACGTTTAGATATGAGGTGAGTGGCACAATTGTAATTTCTTTTAAAATGATTCAATCATACCCACATTTTTATTTTTCCAAAAGTATGATAAATGTAAAATTATCAAACCAAGAAAATATAATGTCGAAAAATGGCTGGTTTATTTGTTTTTTACTAGTTTTATTTCATTTGTAATCCTTATCTTCTTTCTTTAAACCCTCAGTAAATCCATTTTTATATTAATCGTCATAATTAATTTTTATGGTTTTCAAAATAAATTTTTTTAAAACAATATGTTTATTATACTTGAAATTATATTTCATTATGATTCAAAATATTGAATCAATTTTTAGAAATTAAATTAATAAAAGTGAAAAAAAAAATTAATTTAAAACTAATCTTGAAGATGCAATGAGATAATAGGTTTTCAAAGAGAATTGTTTCATAAGATTACAATATTTTTAAATGAGAAGTAAATATGAAAATAATTACAATAAATAAATTGGTTTATTTGATATATAATTGATATAGTTTTATTTTTATAATAATTTAAAATGTAATTTAATTTCATATATAATTTAAACGAAAAAGGAATGTTTCAAAAAACTCATTATTATTCATTATTCTTCGAAAATGAAGCTTTTCACAAAAATCCTATAAAATAAATCTAATATAATTATAGTATTAAAATTTCAAAAATTAAGATTATTTGATAAAAAAAATCTATAATTTGTAAAAAATAATTATAAATTATGTTTTCAAGGTGTGAATAAACCAGTTTTTATAAAAATATTAATTTCCAGAAATGAAATTATTTTCCATTTAAATGATTCTTATTTTATTTCTAATAAATGAATGTCAAAAAAATATGTAAATTATATATTTTAATAACATTGTTAATATAATTTAAACCAACAAACGTAATGTTTAGTTTGTGATTCTAATTTTTAGATAATAATATTTTATTAAAGTATCATGTTTCATTCAAACATGATTTTTTGTCCACTATATGATATTAATGAGATTTAATTTATAAATATATCATACTATATTGGGATGTTATACTCCCTTATATTCATGTTAATGTGTTTCATACACATTGTTGGATATTATATTAATATTTTAAAATTTCGGGTTGTAACACTACGCGTATGAATGAACTGTATTTTTTTTGATATGTCATAAATGAATTAGTGTTCTTTATCCAAGAGTTTCATTAAAATTTGAGATAATATTTTTGATTTTGTGTATGTGCTCATTTTATAGAGAAAAAAACTTATTTTTTATATTGAAAATGTAAAGACCCCGAAATTTCATGGAAATTCTTTTCCTAAATTATTAGTAATTTTACGAGTCTATGGCTTCTGATGACACTTGATTCCGAGGCCCGGTGTGCCCAGAATCAATTTTTGATGTTTAGCTCATCTACGTTTAGTAAACGAACGAGCGTGATTTTCTATGTTTTGAACTGGTGCTCGGGATTGAAATCTGAGGGCACCAATGAACTCGCAGCGCCAGTAATTTTTAAGAGGACCTTTACTAACGAAACGTTAGCACGGGAGAAGAAGTTAATTTTTTGTGGATTCATTGAGAGATAATATAATTGTGGAACAATTATATTTTTATATCTTATGTTATTATAACCTACATGGGGAAGTTAGGGCGGGACCCACTAACATCCTAATTACCCATGTGAGGATAAATGTTAGGTGTGGCCCACATGAACCCCAACCGTTCACATTTCCATAACACTCATAAACTCCGCTTTTAAAACTTGTTAACTCCCTTTAATTAAGTATCTCTCCCTCTTTATTTCATGCCAACACACATATTAAATAATTAATTAAAACTCTTCATTAATTAATTAAGAGTTTGAATTTTTTAAATTTGAATGCATGTCATGAGTTAATAAAATAAGGGAAGACTTATTTTATTTTTGGGGTTGGCATGTTGTGTAGAGGTTTTGGGGAGAGAGCTCTAGTTTTATTTGAAGAACTTCATCCTCAATGAAGAGCGTCAACTCTTCAACGAAGAACATCAACTCGGCGACCCTGGTTTGTCTGTCCTATTCTTCCTTCACGACAAGGGAGGAGAAACCAATGTGGGCACTCACTAATGACATCACATATTTTAATATTCTCTCCATGACAAAAAGGGGAGACACCACTTCCTCCTCAGACGCTCTCTTTCGACGTCTACGAACCCTCATCCGGTGACGCCAATGCTCTTCATCTTTTGTTGAGGTAGGGTGTGTTGATTAAATTTTATTGAGAATAAAATTGTTCGTTGAGTTTCGTAAACCTAGTTCATTCTTGACAATGTGATACTATCTAATGCGGAGGGTAGGAGCTGAACGAACATGGCCCGACACCCATCCACTAGAACATTATTCCTTTGGAATTGGCAACCAGAGGCGGCAGAAAAACACGGCGATGTCATGCCATGTGGGGATCGTGATGTATGGAACCGGCACTGTCACACCGGTTGTGCGGAAAAACCCATAGCCCGCAATGCGGGCTGCTGTGGGGGAAGAACCGGTCGGCCCATCGGCTGGCTGGGCGATGTGGAGACGCGAAGCCATGCGGGCACCACATTAGAGGACCGGCCAACCCATCAGTCGGTCGGGCGATTCCAGGAGGGCACCACACTGGAGGACCGGCGGCCCGCCCATGCGGGCCACGTGCATAGAAGACATGCCAGTTTTGGTGAAGGGTGGCGCTACCGCCCCCCCTTTGGAACGCGCTCGGCCAGCTGGCCGAGCCAGCCGGGCCGTGCACCCGGATGGGCCGTGCATGGTCGGTCCGAGTGGGGCCGTACCGGGCTGATCCGGGCCGCGCCCTTCCTGGGTGCCTTGATTATTCCCTTCAGACCGGTCCGACACCCATTCCTGGTCTGACCCCTCAAACTGGGTCAACCCAACCCATCGGCCCACTAAGCTAAATGGGTCGGGCCCATTAATCACTTAAACGGTGTTAACATAAAGAACGTGAGTCCGATTGACGCGCCGTCTGCGGAAATAGTACTCTTTACGAGATGGTCCTTTTGCGATACTCTATGTGAGTTTATAATGATTTTGGATATCAGCTGGGTTAGAAACGAGCATATTTCTAACGAGACCCTGGGACGAAAAAGCCTATATCTCTTTGGCCAGGCGTCCGATGGACGCGACGTCTGTTGCGTTGAGTTCCTTTTGACGAAACGGAAATTTGGGATACATCAACTCTAGACTTTGCGACAGATGATGTATCGACCCTCTTGGATCATGGAGCAGACCCTCCTGGAATCAAGCGTGCTGTGTGCGGGAACCCTAGAGCTGGCTGCGACTGCGACGATGATGACGACTATGCTTGGATCCTACATGGGTTCAGTAGGGAGGACGACTATACTTGGATCCTACGTTGGTTTGGAAGTGAGGTAAACTGTACTTGGATCCTACGTGGGTTCGGCAGCGATGGTTCTGTACTAGGATCCTACGTGGGTTCGGCAGTGAAGACTTCTCTACAGGGATCCTACATGGGTTCGACATGAGAGTTGAATCATAGGCTACATCTACCATCTCCACCCCTCTTCTTGAGTAGTATATATGTGTGAGATGAGTCTTGACATTCAATCATTATCATCGATATGATTTACTTGTTTTCTTTTGTGGACTGGGTTGTGCTTTCCATTGTGGAATGGGTTGTACTTGGGATCGGGAGTTGGAGCCGAACTGGAATTGACGAATTAGGTATATGTATGAGAATATACCTATGTAGTGTTGGATGATACTTCATGTTTGTATTATTTCTTTGTGGTTTATTCCTTTGTGGATTAAGGGAGACCTTCAAGAGTCTCAGGGTCCCTACAGAGTATCGTATACTAACACCTACATGGTCTACACCTGCACTACGTTGTGTTGGATGAAAACAACAGAAAACACTGATCGTGGTGGAGTCTTCTGGAGCGGGACGGTACCTGGAGGTGGACCACTTGGCGGGACGTACTCAGAGCAGATGACCTGACCCGAGGAGCCGACGGGACTATCTATACCCACCCTTCATGTGGGAATTCTGGAGGACGACTTAGTGGTTTCTTCTTTACTTTTAAGCTATTGTACTTTCTTTCTCAGTTGTACTGTACTTTCAGTTGGGTTTGTATACCGGCCCATTTACATTCCAGCACTTACTTTTGTACTCAGTTTACTTATTGTTTACTTCAGCTTGTATACTCTGTTGTATTTGTTTACTTATATAAAGGATATTTTGTCCCTTTTAATGGGATTTTCACCTTTGGTGCTAGTCCCCAACCCCTGGCCTATGGAAGATGGGCTTGGGGTAGTCACGGAATGAGCCCCGAGAATGGGTCGTGAAAATTTGGTATGAGAGGAGTCAGTTCTACAGAAGAACTCATGACTGTGATAATTTCTTTTCTATTAAGCAATAATGTTTAGAGTATTGATTGTGGTTAACAGTCTAGGGAGTCCAGTGTTGGTGCGGCGGCCAACGTATCCATACACCAGGACCCTGACTTCTGATTTCCAACTCACTGACCGAAAACATTTATTTCATGTGTGTTTCAAATGATTTATTTTTGATTACTTTGTGTCAGCTCACCAGGTATATTGTATTAACCGTGGCACGCATATTTCTTTTCAAGATGTCCCCACAATGGCAGCCAGCTAGGGTTCTCAGTTACATGCGATATGGTAGCCCACTGAGTGACAAGGCCTTAGTGGAGGGCTCCATTACAGCGGAGGCACCAGCGGTACCTCTACCCACTGGGCCACTAATTCCACCAGCCCCAGCAGCGGAGAGTGCAGATCACCTGAGTGCACTACATGAGTATCAGCGCTAGAGGCCACCCAGGATCTGCAGAGAGATGTACCCTCAAGAAACCGTGGATTGACTGGAGGTTATTGTCCGAGTATTCATATTGGTAGGGACACCAGCATATCTTATGGTGATCCTTGCGGCTAGTCTCCTACACGCAGCTGCAACTAGATGGTGGATCCTGATGCTCTAGATGCACGACGAGGCGTCACTATTGTGAATGGACTTCGAGGGCCTCTTCCGCTCGGATATTGTTCGAGCCAACCTCCGTACGGTGCGAATTCAAGAGTTACTACAGCTACGGCAGGGTTGCATGATCGTAGCACAGTACTCTGCGAGATTTACAGACCTATGTCGTGACTCCATAGACATGGTTCGGGACCCATTCTTCCGGTCCCGGACCTGCATGCAGGGACTGAGGCATGAGATCAGGGCTTCGATGATCTCCCATAGCATTTCGACGCAGGTAGGAGTACTGGAGCGAGCCCTTATTGTGGGGAGCTTCCTTGCTGAGCCTGTGCCTGCATCGAGGCATACCACAAGGCAACAAGTAGCGAAGTATTCTACAGTCGGTAGTAGAAAGATGTCGCTGAGGACCATGAAGACCAGGCCATTGGGTGGGCGACCTCAGGATACAGGTTCAGAGGTGCGGGGCACACACATCTAAGCCAGTCATATGAGAGGCAGGTAGTGCTATGAATGCGGCGGGCATGGCCACATGGCTCGTGACTACCCGACCTACCTTGAAGAGGAGTAGTAGACGGTTGAGGGACCACCCAGGAAGAGGCAGTGGTTCAATCGTGGCGGTCCGCAGGGAGCAGGTGGACGAGTAAGAGGAGTTGACAGAGCAAATAGTGGTGGGCAACGCTTTGATATGATTTGAGGTATAATATGTGTCTACTCCACCCTTCATGCAGTTCTTATAGACACAGGGGTGAGTCATTATTTTATTGCCGCTTCCCTTGTTCGAAGCTCAGAGATTCCGGTGGATCCGTTGGCTCAATCCATAAGGCTAGAGACTCCTATGGGAGAAGACTCGATGATTACGCACTGGTTCTGACAGTGTGAGCATACTCTAGGAGGCGAGAGCTTCGGCTGGGAGCTTCTTGTAGTGTTGTTGAGGCCTTACGATGTCATCTTGGGAATGGATTGGTTATCTACAGTCCATGCTCGGATCGACTATATTAGGCGCAAAGTGTGGTGTGTCTACACAGATTGGAGAAGGAAAACCTTCACCGATGATAAGGGAGCCTTTACAGGGCATGATGGACTTGCGCAGAGGAGAGGAAGCTGATCAAAAATTAGTTGGCTAGTCTCATTCTCGGAGCGGTTGATGTGTGGAGTCCATGTTTTCTTGTTGTGATGGATCCGTTCGCAGACGTTTTTACTGACGACGTTCAATGACTACCTCGTCATAGAGAGGTAGACTTCTATATTTACTTGTACCTCGGGACAGCCCTGATATCTACTCCAGCATATCGGATGGCTCCAGCAGAGCTTCGTGAGCTGTGGGTATAGCTGCAGGACTTGCAGGGCAAGGGATTCATCCGAACTAGTGTTTCACTCTGGGCTTCTCCGATTTTATTCTCCAAGAAGGCCGATGGGAGCTTACGACTGTGTGTTGACTACCGTCAGTTGAACCAGGTGACAGTGAAGAACAATTATCCACATCCGAGGATTGACGACCTCTTTGACCAGCTCAAGGGAGCACGATGGTTCGCGAAGTTAGACCTCAGGTCAGACTATCATCAACTCATAGATCAAGATGAGGATGGGCAGAAGATGGCATTCAGATGTCGGTATGGCCACACTGAGTTCTTGGTTATGACTTTCGGTGTAACCAACACTACAAAAGAGTAGATGAGTCTCATGAACAGAATCTGCCAGCCTTACCTAGATCTATTTGTCATAGTCTTCATCGACAACATAATGATTTACTCGACTACTGAGTAGCAGCACGCCTACCATTTGCGGGTTGTACTAGACAGACTCCGAGAGAACCAGATTTATGGTATGCTCTCGAAGTGTCAGTTCTGGATTCGAGAGGTCTACATCATGGGGAACATCATTTCAAAGGAGGGAGTTGTGGTGGATCCTGCAAAGATCAAGGAAGTACTAGCTTGGGATCCAACCAGGAGCGTGAAGGAGGTGCGGAGTTTCCTAGTTCTAACATGGTACTATCAGAGATTTTTACAGACATCTCCAGAGTTATAGCACCACATTCAGCTTTAACGAAGAAGGGGAAACCCTTCGTGTGGTCATATAGATTTCAACAGTTCTTCCAGGAGCTGAGACAGATATTGACCAGTGCACCAATCTCGAGGCAACCTAAGGAGAGCGTAGGGTACATAGTTTACTACGACGCATCAGGGACTGGACTCGGGTGTGTCTTGATGCAGGAGCGGGAATTGATCACTTATGGTTCACGATTGTTAAGGAAACATGAGCAGAACTACGCTACCCATGACCTGGAGTTAGCAGCAGTGGTCTTCTCCTTGAAGATGTGGCGGCACTATCATATGGCCGAGCGCTTTATAGTCTACTCTGACAACCAGAGTCTCAGGTATATCTTCTCGCAGAAGGACATGAACCTGAGATAGTGGCTATGGATCGAGTTCTTCCAGTACTATGAATTTGAGATAATCTACACTCCTGGGAAGGGGAACGTAGTAGCTGATGCTCTCAGCAAGAGATTGGGTATTCAACTACTTATAGAGGCGACAAAGAAGCTAGCTGCGTTGGAGATATCCTTCATGGATAAAGATAGAGCAGCCTTTCTACAGTTGCTCAGAGTCACTCCTCCACTACATCAGTGGGTCAAAGAGGCATAGCATGGAGGCATTGACTGTGAGACTCGATGTGCAAAAATATCCACAGGACAGACACCTAATGGATTTTATGTAGGAGGAGAGCACACCATTTTTTCAGAGGATGTACCATGGTACCAGTTGCATTGTAGGAGGAGGTGCTGAGGGAGTTTCACACTTTCCCATTGGGAGTACATCTAGGAGTAGCAAAGATTTACCAGGATCTCAGAAGATAGCACTGGTGGCCGGTTATAAATAAGGTTGTGGCAGAGTTCATTTCACGATGCCTCACCTACCAGTAGGTGACGGTGGAGCACCAGGTATTGGTAGGCTTGGTGCAGCCCTTAGAGGTTCCGGAGTGAATGTGGGACCGGATATCCATGAATTTCGTGATAGGGCTTCCACGTACTTCCAGAGGACACAACTCCATTTGGGTGATTATTGGCCGACTCACCATGTTGGCCCACTTCTTACCTATTAGAGAGAAAGGCTCAGTGGAGAGCTTGAGAAACCTCTATGTTCATAAGATCGTACGGCTTCATGGTGTGCCATCATCTATCATATTCGATCGAGATGCTCTCTTTACTTATCGGATTTGGAAGGGGTTGCAAGAGGCATTTGGGATGGAGCTACGCTTGAGCACTGACTTTCACCCTCGGATGGATAGCCAGATGGAGAGGGCCATTATGAAACTCGAGGACAAACTCCTTGCATGTGTCCACGACTCTGGTCGCAGCTGGGAGGGTCACCTACCCTTGGTGTAGTTTGCGTACAACAATAGCTACCACTCAACCATCGGGATGGCACCATACGAGGCATTGTATGGTCGACCATGCTGATCACCTCTATGCTGGACTGACCATGGGCAGTCAGCACTCATAGGACCAGAGATGGTCCAGGCTACGACAGAGAAGGTGCAGATCATCTAGGAGTGGATGAGGACTTCACAAAGTAGACCGAAGTCCTATGGTAATAGGAGGAGGAGACCACTAGAGTTTGTGGATGGGGACCACGTTGTCTTAAGGGTCTCACCTCGACGTGGATTACGATAATTTGGCTGGGGAGACAAGTTTTCTCCGTGCTACATTGGACCATTCTAGGTCCTTAGTATGGTAGGCGAGGTGGCTTACCACCTGGCTCATCCACCTCAGTTGCACTGAGTGCACGACGCCTTCCACGTATCTTAGATGAGGAGATACGTGCACGAACTGATGCACATCATTGATCACGGAGAGCTGGACATCGATGAGGGGGTGACTTTTGCGGAGGTCCAGGTGGAGATTGAGGATCAATAGGAGTGGGTCCGATGTGGACGGTCGATTGCTTTTTTGTGCATTCGTTGGCAGCACGGGAACCTCCATGAGAGCACATGGGAGCGGGAGGCTCGAATGCATGCACAATACCCTCTTCTGTTTTCCTAGTTTATGATGTAGCATTACAGGGACGTAAAGCGCTGAGGTGGGAGTAATGTAAAGACCCAGAAATTTCAAGGAAATTTTTTTCCGAAATTCATTGTAATTTTACAAGTCTATGTCTTCTGACGGAACATGATTCTGAGGACCAGTATGCCCGAAATCAATTTCCAATGTTTACCTCGGGTACATTTAGTAAAAAAACGAGTGGGATTTTCTATCATTTGAACCGGTGATCGGAATTGAAATCTGAGGGCACCGGTGAACTCGCAGCGCTGAGGATTGTTTAAGAGGACATTTACCAAAGATTTTTTTGCACGAGAGATGAAGTTAATTTTTTTTGGACTAATTGAGAGGTGAATAAAATTGTGGAACAATTTTATTTGTATACCTTAAGGGGTTATAACCTCCATGTGTAAGTTAGGGTAGGCCCACTAACATCCTAACTACCCATGTGAGGATAAATGTGAGGTGGGGCCCACACAAACCCCAACCCTTCACATTTCCATAACTCTCATAAACTCCCCTTTTAAAACTTGTTAACTCCCTTTAATTAAGTAACTCTCCCTCTCTCCCACTTTATTTCATGCCAACACACACATTAATTAATTAATTGAAACTCATCATTAATTAATTAAGTGTTTGAATTTTCTAAATTTGAATGCATGGCATGATTTAATAAAATAAGGGAAGCCTTATTTTATTTTTGGGGTAGGTTTGTTGTGTTGAGGTTTTGGGCAGATAGATCTAGTTTTATTTGAAGAACATCATCCTCAATAAAAAACGTCAACTCTTCGACGAAGAACATCGACTCGAAAACCCTGATTTCTCCGTCCTCTTCTTCCACCGTGACAAGGGAGGAGACACCGACATAGGAAATTGCCAAATACGTCATGTATTTCAATCTTCTCTCCGTGAAAAAAGGGGAGATGCCCCTTCCTCCTTAGATTCTCTCCGTCGACGTCTATGAACCCTCGTCCCGCAACGCCAATGATTTTCATCTTTTGTTGAGGTAGGGTGTGTTGATTCAATTATATTGATAATAAAATTGTTTATTGAGTTTCGTGAACCTTGTGCATTCTGGCCATGTGATACCGTCCAATGCAGAGGGCGCAGGACAAACAAACACGACCCGAAAACCCTCCACAAGAACTTTATTCCACTGAAATTGGCAACCAGAGGCGGAGGAAAAACATGACGCCGTCGCGCCATGCCGTGATCGTGATGAAGGGAACCAGTTTTGTCATGTTGTTCGGAATGAACCGCGGACCGCAATGTGGGCCGCTTCGGTGGAAGAACCGGATGACCCGTCGGCCAGTTGGGCGATGCTGGACCGTGGCCCTAGGAGGCCATCGTGTTGGAGGACCGGAAGCCCTCCCATGTGGGCCGCATGCGTAGAAGACCGACCAGTCTAGCCGACCAGTTTTAGGGAAGGGCGGCACCTCATGGCACCGCCGGTGCAGAAAACTAGGGTGGGGGGGGGCTTTGGAAGGTGGTCGGCTTCAGTCAGGCCGCTCGGCCAGACGGCCGAGCCAATCGGGCCGCGCCAGGCCAGGCCGATCCGGGCCACGTCGGGCCAGGCCGAGATGGGCAGCGCCGGGCCGGGCCGCTCCGGGCTGGGCGGAGCCAGGACGGGCCGTGTCCCTTCGGTCCAGATTGAGTTTTCTCTTTGGACCGGTCCGACACCCCTGCTGGGTCGGACCCGTCAAACTAGGTCAACCCGACCTGTCGGCCCACTAGGCTAAACGGGTCGAGCCCGTTAATCACATAAACAAGGTTAACATAATGATCGTGCGTCCGATCGACGCACCGTCTGTGGTACTAGGACTCTTCTGAAGAGATGGTACTTTTGAGATAATCTAAGTGAGTTTCAGATGATTTTGGATATTGACCGGGTTTGAAACAAGCATTTTTTGAACCGGGCCCCTGGGACAGAAATGCATATATCTCTCAGATTGGGCATCCGATTGACGCACCGTCTATTTTGTTGAGTTCGTTTAGACGAGACAGAACCTATGGATAACTCAAATCTAGACTTTCTGACAGTTGATGTATCGACCCTATTAGATCATGGAGCAGACCCTCCCGGAATCAAGTGTGCTGTGTGCAGGAACCCTAGAGCTGGCTGCGACTGTGATGACGATAATGACTATACTTGGATCCTATGTGGGTTCAGCAGTGAGGAAGACTGTACATGGATCCTACATGGTTTCGACCGCGAGGATGATTGTACGTGGATCCTACGTGGGTTCAGCAGCAAGGGTTACTGTACTAGGATACTACGTGGGTTCAGCAGCAATGACTTCTGTACTTGGTTTCTACGTAGGTTCGGTAGGGGAGATGATTCAGAGGCTACATCTATCATCTCCACCCCTCTTTGTGAGTAGTATACCTGTGTGAGTTGAGTCTTGACTTTCAATCATTATCATCCATATGATTGAATTTCTTTCTTTTGTGGACTGGGTTGTGCATTCCTGTGTGGACTAGGTTGTACTTGGGCTTGGGAGTTGGAGCCGAACTGGAATTGATGACTTAGGAATATGTGTGGGCATATACCTAAGTAGTGTTGGTTGATACATCGTGTTTGTATTATTCCTTTGTGGTTTATTCCATTTTGGATTTTGGGAGACCTTCGGGAGTCTCGGGGTCCGTAATGAGTATCATATACTCACCCCTGCACGGCCTATGCCCGCACTACGTTGTGTTGGAAGCAGACGACATAAATCACTGATCGAGGTAGAGTCTTGTGGAGCGGGACAGTACCTAGAGGTGGACCACTTGGCAGGATATACTCATAGAGGACGACCAGACCCGAGGAGCCGATGAGATATCTTTACCCACCCATCAGGTGGGAATTCCGGAGGATGACATGGTGGTTGCTGCATTACTTTTCAGCTGTTGTACTTTGTTTCTCAGTTGTACAGTACTTTCAGTTGGGTTTGTATACCGGCCCATTTACTTTCCAGCACTTACTTTTGTACTCACTTTACTTAGTGTTTACTTCAGCTTGCGTACTCTTTTGTTTTTGTTTACTTATAGAAAGGCAATGCCTTCCCTTTTAACGGGATTTACGCCTTTCCATCTAGTCTGCAGCCCCTGGCCTATAGAATACGGGCATGGGGTAGTCACAACACGGGCCCCGAGGACGGGTCGTGATAGAAAGAAGCACATTCAATGCATGAGACTATGGTAAAGTATATAATCTATAGATAACTCACTTTTCATGATTGGATATAGGGACATAAAATTAATAAAATTTTTATTAACTAGTTTATAAAAAACAAAATTGTCATATAAATTTCCTTCAAAAATAAAATATCAATAAAATTATTATATAATGAAAATATTAGTAATTAAAAATAGTGTTATTTGACAAAAAATAACATATATGAATTTTTAGTTCAATTCAGTAACCAATTCTATTGTTATCATATAACTAATTACTAGTTGGTAGTTTTTTCAAATCCAATCACTAAACAAAAAAACAAAATTTTGATTATATAATAAATAATATCAATTTAATGAAATAAAAAAATTTAAATTTATTATTGTGGTTGTTGGATTTCAAAAAAATACGACCTTGTTATTAATGAAATACAACACTTTTATTTTAATTCTATAGTTTATTAAATATTATAAGTCATCCATAAATATTTTTACTAAATTTAATTAAAATAAATGGTTTTAATAATGAGAGTTACATATAATAAATATAAATAAATAATATATAATTAAATATAATTTAAATAATTTTACTAATTATGGTGAATATCATATTTTAGTGAAGAAGAAATTTTTTTACATTAGATGTTTTAAAAAAATGTTAAAATACATAAGATTTGTATTGAATAAAAGTCATTTAAATGGATGAAATATTGTAAAAAAATAAATTATATTAAATTTGACTAGTGTTTTATAATTTCCATTTTTATTTAATAGTTGAAGTATTTTTTCCACTTTATTCATAATCCAAATTACCTCTCCATGATCACCTCAAATATATATGAAATTTTCTCCACTAGAAATAAAATGAAATGACTACGATGTTACAAGGAAGTCATCATCCTATAAGGAATTAACAGTTGATTATGTATTCTATTTCACTTCCAAAATCACAATGAAATAATTTTAGTTGAAAAGATATTTGTTATAATAATTTCTAACTATATATATTTTCTTCATCTTTATATCCTTCCTTATTGAAGTTCATTTTTATAAATACCAATTCATAAATATTTTCTATCATCCCATCATCAACTAATCTATATTTGAATCATTTGTGCATAAATTATATATTTTCAGTATAAAATATATTTTTAATGATTCCAATATCAAAACATGCATAGTTAAACTAAATTTTAAACCTTGATGATTGATATGTGAACTATTGTAGACATAATAGTTACTCCCATATTTTTAAATATACTACAATCATCATCTTCGTTTATATACACCATATAACCATTAATTGTGTAGCCTCTATAGGATAATACCTGAAAACATATCATTTTGGCTATCCATCAACGTTTACCAGATAAAAAATAATGAATTTTAGATAACTTTTTATAAATTTGGTTATGAATCCAAGTAATACATTTTTGGAACTATATATATGAGGGAAAACCTTGAATTCTTTTTGTATTCAAATTCCAAATACTTCCACTATTATTTTTATCATATAGAAAAATATTTCACTATTATAAAAAAATATACTAGTGAATTTTTTACTTAATCATTGAAATATATTGAAAAAAATTAAATTCCAATAAGTATTTGACCATTAATTCACCTATCAACATGAGATTTTTGAGGACCAATGATATCCAATTTTGAAAGTTATTTATTATAGAATTAAATGGATTCTTAAAAAATATAATACTCCAAAATACAACCTTCAATATTGATTGAATTCTGTTTATAGCCATTCAATATCATTATACATCATTCTATGGGGTATATCAATTTGAAATATATATTTCAGAAAATTATGATTTCTGATATCAAATAAACATTAATGTAAATCATGATATAAAATAATGATTATGGGAAGAACATTTATAATTTTCATGAGTGGAAAAATAATTTTTTCTACTATTAAATACTTCACTATAAAATTAAAATTTTAAAATATTAACTTGCAAAAAATATAGCATAGTTATTATATAACCAACATTTTCCAGAAATATTTAAAATACTTCCACATTTATAAAATACTAATTTAGAATATGATGGAGAGGTGATTTTAGTCCTTTCAACATTAGTTTACTCATTAATACAACACTCTTTGAATTTCATAAATATCTCTTTGGAATTGTTACACTATTTAAAATGTTATATAATATAACTATATGTTTTCTAGAAATGGAATGAGCAATGGAAGAATGAAATGTTTGTTACCCATCATTCATCAGTTCCCACTCATTGCTAATTTCCATTTAATTTATTTCTAACCTACCCTTAATGAAATATATTGTTTTAACTTTTATAGTTAGTAATATTTTGATTACATTATAATATATGATTCTTTATATTTGAATGAATTATAAAAATGTTATTATATAAAAATATTCTAGAATGAAATTAAAAAAAAATCATTTGTTCCTCCATTCATTATTGTAATCTATTTATATAATTGTTTAGAAAAGAAATTTATGAAATCCTTTACCTTTTAATTCATTTCAAATTGTTTCAATTAGAATGGTAACAAAACATCTTCAATATTCTCATGAAATTTTTTCTTCTATGATCGAAATCAATTTCATCATGGTAAAAACATTTGATGTCTATTGTTCACAGTCCTTATATTATGTTTCTACCGAAGTGATTTTATACCATCCTCAGATATAGGATTCCATATATTTCATTTATTATTGTACCTTGAAAAATAAGAATAATAAGTTAAATCATTTATCATACCCAAAAAACATGATTCTCATAAAAAATTATTCTTTATTTTGATAATCATACTCAATAAAACCCATATCACATAAAACAATTCAAATCATAAATATTTGGATACAAATAAATGTCACCATTATTACCTAGTTGTTTCAGTCATGAAATAATTAATAAAAACCAAATATACTTGTAATTCAGGAATAATCACATTGATAAATTATAAAATGACAACATAACTACGATAGACATAAGAGTACTAATCTATTATCAATTAGTATTTATGTTATTGTATTATAATGAAATTTGTAAGTTCATGAATCATTCAAAAAATTATAGGATACTCATTATCACTTTTCATTCATTACATAGTATTTATTGGGGGTGATATCGACCAGTTTTAATTTATATATCTACATTCCATGCCACTTGACATGTTATCTCAAAAACATTAACACACCAATTAAAATCATGGAATTATAGGAATATTGTGTAGAAAGTATCATATAATTTTTTTCTTCAATCATGATTTGAGATACATGAGATAATTCAATAGAATTTTTTACTCAATATATAGTAATATATAGATAATTTCCCAAAATATATTTTATCACATATCAAACCCATCAAAAAAAAATTCATTTACAATTTAAAGTAGGATAGGGAATAAAATTTTCATCTATAAGTATTTCCTTCAACGGTTAATGATATAATGTGAAAATTTTATCACTTAATATATTGAATGATTTAATCATACATACAATTATTACTAATAATATTGTAGTATATTTCAGAAAACTCTCATAGAATGAAATCTTTGTGAAATTCTTCCATTTTTCAAACATACTCAAATATTCAAAAAAAATCATCTTTAACCTCCAATTTTAGTTTTTTAATACGATACACATCATGATATTCAATTGAAAAAATATCTTAGTATTCATAAATTTTATTTTTCTTTCACATAGTAGATACATTTACTTATTCTCCATATTTTTACTAACATTTATAACACTAATTTATTCTATAATATATTAAATGTTCTTCCAATTTAGATAGACAATTTTTCAGGGACAAAAAGCAAAACAGACACATAAACATGATTCAAGAAGGGTTTTGTTTTTTTTATTGTGTATAATTTGATGAAATATTTTAGGTCATCCACATGATATATTGTGATAAATATGTATCCATTTATTTTCAAATTATATTAATCCTATTATGGTGGACAATTATTTAAACTTTTGAATATATCTTACAAAAAAATTTATAAAACACTATAAATACACACACTGACACACACAAATTACAAAATAAATATATATGTATACTATATAAAACATATATATAAATATATATGGGTAAACATCTATAAACATAAATATAAAGTACATAATTATATATATATATATTATACACATAATTTAGAATAATATATACTTTCATATAACTTATAAGAACCATATTATCTAAAAAATATTTTTACATAAACACTATAAACACACAAACATAAATACCACACATATTATATTTATATTTATATCTATGATATATTAAAAATACATATATGGACATTAAAAAACATATATAGGAATATGTTTACCTGTATTATCTATAAATATAATTATACAATACATATATATTCTTATATTAAAAATGGAAAATAAATATATATATAAGTATATAACAAAAATAAAAAATTAAGTAGATAATTTTATACAAAAAAATATAAAATTAGATATAAATATTTAATATATTAAAATAATTTAAATATAAAAAACAATTATATCCTTGTATTAATATTTTCTAATATATAGATATTGTATTTATATAGCTTATTGATATATATAAATATATATTTGCGTGCGTATAATTATGAATATTTTTATATAAATACGAATATATATATATATACCCACACACACAATACACACACACAGATGCACACAAATGAACATGTTTTTGTGTGTGTCTAAGTGTGTCCAACTGCACACAAACATATGTTTGTGTATATATATGTATGATAATATATTTCATAAAAATAAAATAAAATTGGGTCGAACAAAATAAAATATTAAAAAATAATTAAAACCTATTTTAGAATGAAATGAGATTCAAATAACTAGTATTTAAAATTTATTCATGGTAGTAAATTAATAGATTATGGTTATTCACCAATAATTACTATAGAGTGGTGCACATAGTAAAGGTTAAAAGGAAATAGTATCCTAGCGTAAAACATAGAGTAAGGAAAAAAGGAAGGATGATTATATCTAGGATTATAATGCATGTATCCCTTTGTCAATATTATTAATGGATGAGAAATATTTCACTTTCATATTTCTAAAAAAATGCTGACAAACAGTAACATTTTGTAATACTAAAAACACTATGAAATTCTAGTAGTTTATACTCTAATATAGAATATTGAGAAAAAAAACTGTCCTATATCATTATTATGAAAAATCAATTACAAATGATAACCTTTATCAGTACTAAACTAAAGTAATAATAAAGGATGACTATTCATTGTGCTAAACAATGATTGATAAAGGGTTACCATTATTAGTGATTGATTTAGTTCTTATGAAGTGTAATATTTGTCAATATTTTTAGTATTAATGAAGGTTATTATGTATAATATTATTTATATATTCTTTAAATATTATTTATATATAAAAAGTAGATATATATTTATTAATTTTTGTATTTATAGAATTATTTTTATTTAGTTAATATCATATATATATTTATAAATTTATGTATATAATTATTATAAAATATAGTAATATTAATATTATAAATAAATACTCAAATACATTAAAAATAATTTATATTTAATGATATATATTTATTTTCATATTATATTAGTTATAATATATTAATGTATTTATAATTGTATGTCATTTAATGTCTATATACATTTATATACTAAGTCAATTACATATTCAACCATGGAACACAATGTAATGAGGAAAATGTTAGTAAATCAGAGGATTGAGGACTCCCCCCCGCAACCTAACCCTCAACCCCAAACCCTTACCTCCACACCCCCAATATATAAATTTACATAAAATAAGTATAATTATTTCACTATAATATAGAATATATAAAAATATAGTGTATATAAATAAACATATAATTATATTAAAATATAGATATATTTAAACAGAATATTTAAAAAAAAATTACATAGAATAGAGTATCAAATTTTTGTGATTATTATTTTCATAATTTTTATAGAAAATGGTTATTAAATTCATATTAATTAAACAAACATTAACAATATATTGCAATACATTATAAATATAAATACATAAATATAACATTTTAAAAATTTATTTCAATTAATATATAAATATATAACACGCAGTGTAAATCTATGTTAATGATTAATATGGAGGCAACATCATCATTGGATTCTAATGATGTATAATAAATGATTCATATAAGTACAAATTTATTTAAATGAAATTTTCAAATATATAGATTAGTGGAGAAACTCATAACTAAGATCACCCAAACATCCTCCCAAAATAAAAAAATCTTGAAGATGCACACACTAAAATAATGCTCAAGAACCATCCAACCCTTACCCATAAGGATAATAAAAAATAATGCAATAGAAAAAAAATTATCATGATAGCGATCTAAAGTAGGGAAAACAACACCACACTTTTCAAAATGTATAGTTTTGAGGATTTCATAACTCACCAACAGGGTACCCATGAACTATTCAGTTATAGGATTGATAGTGGATACCTGACCTCATATTACATGTACAATACCTTAACTCCATTGATGAGAATTTCAAGTGTTGGGTAACCTACCCCCATATATTTACCCATGTACTAAATAGTATAAATAAAACCCCATGTCCCTATTGTGAGTAAGGGTGAAATAAAAACAAATTGGTTAACAGTTTTAATTATTATATTATGATATATATTAATTTATACATAATTCTATTTTTAACATTATAGTTTAATATTTTTTTAACTTTATACATGGAAATGTTTATATGATTTGACTTTAATGATATGAAATTTAGTCTTGATACATCATTTGGATATAATATAGAAAGAGTTTGATTATCAGGTTCTAGATTCTTATAATCATTGAGTCTTTATCCATTGATGTTTTCACAACATATTGGTGAGTAGAAAAATTATATGGTCAACCAGTCATTTAGAGCATCAGATTCTTAGGTTTCATTGTATTATTCTATCTAAATACATGATTACCGTTCACCTAGTTTTAGATAATTATTAAAGTATACAATTTGAACATGTTTTTTGATTCATGATACAAATTTTTTCATTTATTTTTCATATTAGATAGTAGGGGTTTTGTAAATCATTAATGGTATGACATTAATGGAATGATAAATATTTGATTTTTCACTAATATGTTTTGGATTATTATATCTCATTCCCAATTGTATAGGATGGTTGTACCTCACCTAAATATATTTTCACATTCATAATGAGTTAAGAAAATCTAGTATAGTTTATAAATTAAAAAATTATAGAGCCTAGATTAGTTAGGGTGCTACTGAGAGGGGTTTCAATGAGTAGTATCAATTTATATTTTTATAAATTCTTCTTCTGAAATAAACCATAGTGATTGGATAAATTCTATATTCATTATTTATAATTTATTCCCCACTCATTTTTTTATCACTAATTATTTTCCATGATCACAAATTTAATACAAGTCACAAATGAGGAATTTTCTGGTATCATACAATTACCAAAATAGGTATATTTCATTAAATTCACATGAATTTAAATGTGAAATTTAAACTAGAACCAACAATGGTTCAGGATTATTTCTTTTATATTATGTTTGAATTAGATATTTAAATCATAATTGGATTATTTCGAATCTAGAATAGATATTTTTTAAGAAATACTTTGACTGCTTTAATGATTAGTGTATCAGAAGTAGGTCGCTCTACCTTACACAACTCTACAATAAAATTGAGTATCGCATGAAAAAATTCATGCATGGAGTTATCACATTTATCCTCCTATGAAATATCGTTAGTATTTAAGAATGTAATAATATCTCCCATACCTATTTAGATTTCACACAGGTAGTGTAGGTCATGTTTATCATATTTTATGTCTTCTTGAGACAAATTAAGTTCTTTCTAGAGATGTATTAAATTATTTTCAAAATTTATGATCCTCGACATTTTATGATTTACCCTTTTTATATTCACCTATGAACATCAGAGAAATATCTATATAATTATATGGGTAATTTCAAACAAATTTCTGATACAATATATATTCTAGTAAATATCCTCAAAATAATTTTCCTTTTATACAATTTAAAGTATTTAAACTCGAAATCATAATGAATATCCTATGATATTTTCATTTAATCCTATTAAAATGTTAATTTTAAATACCCAAAAATCCCAAGATAATTCACCCATTAATGAATCTATAGAATTTAAAAGAATTTAAAATTAATCGATAATGTAATGGTTGAGCGACGTGGGACTCATCTCAACCATCCATTAATAACATTGTGGAAATATCAATTATGTAACATTTATCAGCCATGATATCAAATGAATCATGGTCATTTTATTGATCATGTTGTTTATTACCATGAAACTCATGATTGAAATCATCTAAATTGTATTTTTCAAGAACCCTTTTTTCTTGTCATGATTTATCACTTTATTTAATGTCATATAGATACTCTTATTATATATGAAAAATACTTTACTACGTAGTTGATGTATATTACTCAATCAATGTATTTTATGTGCTGTCTATATTACTTTATACTTAAACTATTATGGAAAAAAATCTTTCAAATTCCTCAAATCATTTGATCACATAATATTTTACTAAATTTACATATGAGTATATTATGAAATAATATTTCATAAAAGATAATAACATCGTATGGAAAACCCATCTTTCACACTGTGTTTCATAAAGGTTTTTTCCTCTCATGGACTATGTATCTTATGAGAACACAATAAAAAACAATACAAATATATTGTATTGTTAGAGATGAGTTAATTTATGTAATTTGTAAATCGTAAAAGATTTTGTACAATACAAGAATGATTCTAGGACTTATAGAAAACTTCTCTCAAATTAATTCCAAACCAAACCAAAACCAGAGAAGCATGATTATCCAAAAACACATCCCATCCTTATAAAACAATGTAATGAAAATAAGAAAAAATAAATAATAAATAATCTATTTATCATAATAAAAATAATCTTCTAATAAATGGTTTAGAAAAAAAATAAATTCATATAAAATCCTAAAGGGAACATTATTACACCCTTTAGGTTTACTGTAAATCTCTATTCAAAATGATCAAAATTATTCTTGAAGTCTGCCTTCTCATCTAAGTTTAACTAAATCATAGAGGTTATCGTGTGAAAAATATATTGACACTACACTATATTTTAGTTATTGTTCTTAATAGAACTCCATATCATAGTGATAAGAAAATTTTTATCCCGGTGATAAGGTTCCCTCCTAAAAAAATCCATCCAATCACCGATTTATAAAACTTCATATTTCTAAAATTAATATAAAATTAAATATAAGGATTGAAATTCACTTACCCCCCCCCCCCCCCACCCCCACAAAAAGTACACATCTAAACCTCTATGAATAATATTATTACATTATTTCTTGGTGATAATAAATGAGATTTGAAATTATTTTTCATATTTTGACAATATAATGTAATGAATTTTGTCATTTCTACAATTGATTTATAAGAGTTAGAGAGGGTATGGACAAATATTTTCTTATTCATGTTCTCAAATCTATCCTCAGTAATTTTTTTGGTAAAAATATCATCCAATTGTTCTAAATTATGTTTAAATTCCATCTTTATATCTTCATTAGAAACCCTCTCTTTATTAAAATGTAACCCTATGTAATTTTTCATAAACATTTAGGGTTTCAGTATATTTTTATAATGATCAATAGAACATTGATTATCACAAATAATATTGACATGTTTTTTAAAATTTTCCGTGAAATTATAATGGAATACTTTCAATAATATCATCTAGGTGCATGATCATGTATTAGTCATATATTCAGCCATTATGGTGTTAATATTAATATAATAGTTTCTCTTTCTGTTCCAATTATTAAAGACTTATTCTAGAAAAATATTTCCATCTAAAGTGGACCATATCTCATCACAATCACCTTCCCCATCTATATTAATGTTACCGAAAAGCCTCAAATATTATATATTCTTGTATATAAGAACATAGTCAGATGACAATTCGATGTATTTAAAAACTCTTGTAATTTTTATATGATGATATTCTTTAGAATCACATAAACACAAAGAAAAAAACTAACATCAATGATTTTACCTGCCCTAATTTTCTTTAAATAACTATTTTTCCACTTTTATTCTATATAAATTAAATTCATTCATTTTACTATCCCTCCTTGAATACCAATCCCTTTTTGGATACATTAACACGATCAAGAATTTATTAAATTTTTTCAAAATTTATCAATCATTATATATCATAAAAAATTTAATATATTTAGTCTCTACCTCGTCTTCAAGATCAACATTTATAGTAGAAGATTTGACAACCATTTTATAGATTATATACTATGTGTGAGCATCCACGACAAGGAATATTTTTATATAATCTAATCTATAATCTATAGGTATCCTGAATATAAAAAACACTAACTCGAGTCTATCATTTTAAAATAATATTTTATTTATTTCTAGTAACATTTACTAGATCATAAATATTTTTTCTAAACACCAACAAAGTCCTATTTTATTTTTTATTTCCATATTTTGAGATAAATAACCATGTTGAATAATCAATTTCTACATCATCTTCTCATCTATATCTCTAATTCAATATTGATGATCAAATGGTTCATAAACTAGATAGCGATCATTCTGATGGATAAGTGATATTTCATCTTCAAACAATAATATTTTGTGGTCAGTTCCTCTACATGAATCACATATCTCAACTCCCTTATTATTTAAAATTGTGAACTTTGATTTATAATTATAATCTATTCAGACATATTATTTTTCAATTTATGGTAAATATATTTTAACTTCCATCAACCACTTCTTTAACACTAGTCTAATATAAATAATATTTAGTCATTTTTATGTCAGATTTGAACTATTTAACATTTTTTACATATAACAGGTTTTTTTATTTTCTATATAAAAAAAAAATTCTATTTATGAATCATAATTGTTTGTTTTATTTTACATGATTTTCATAGAAAAATACTAACATAAATTATGAATGTTTTTATTTAAAAATATTTATCATTTTTCAATGAAGATTTATCTAATAATTAAATCATCATTATCATTTTCATCAACTTTTCCTAGAATTGAGACCTCAATTTTAATTATCAAAAGGCTACCAAAGACTCTAATATAACCCATCGGTGGATGATTTTTACAAAAAAAATTATATTAGTAATGGTTTTAATTTAAACACAATAAGAACCTATTCGTAATGTTAAGAACTATGAACATACCTTCTTCATAAAATATTTTGATCATTCACCCATATCCAACAATGTTCTTTATATTCCAACAATTATTATATTCTTCCAATAAAAAACTAATTTCTACTAAGGTGAATGTGGGTTTTTTATAATAATACTTAATCATATAATTTGAAAGATAATATTCAAAAATATTCCCAATAAATTACATACCATTATTAGTCTATAGTTTTTTGATGTAAACACCAAGTTCTTTTTTTATCTTATGAAAATAATGAATATTATCACAAAATAAGAATTTTTTTTCATGAAAAAACACATTTCTATCTCTCATATATTCATTAATAATTTCAATTAAATATAATACACATATAGTTGTATGATTTTCCCTTTTTCTAAAGAAATATAAATAAAAAATAAAGTGGTTCAGTTGATCGTATCTCCATATGTTTATGTTTTACATGGTCTATCATCCATTTTAAATTTTCCTATTAATATTACCTCAAACTCTGATCATCACTGGTTTTTCATTCACAAAATATTATTTCTAAGGATTTATTAGGATCTTTTGGCTGAGGTGATTATTCCTTCTATGATAGAGACTGTTCACTTCATTGGAACATAGATAATAAGAATTTCTAGGAAATCCAATATGAAATAAATTTCAACTTGTTATTTAAAATATTGTGCTAAACTTTCCATACATAATAGTTCTATTGTGCAATGTTTTTTCCTCAAAATACCTCATTTAATTTATAAAGTAGTTTATTCACAATATGTAAACTTTTATTGTGTATATCACCAAGTTAATCATGGTATGAATTCTACCCATGTGGATTCATCTAAGCTAAAGAAAATCCCATAAATTATAAAGGATCTCTCATTACCAAAATTCAAAAGCCCACAATCAAGTTATTTTATAATTTTCATGATCAGTATATATATTATATCGTATGAAATGAAACCAGTAACATATATATATATATATCTCTCTCTTTAACATTATATAGTATTTTATATTAACAACAATAATTAGAGGATTGACATCTTTATTATTATACTGAGTCTTATTTTCATTAGAAATATGTTATTGGTGAAATGAAATCATGGTTATGCGCTCTTTTAAAAATTGTAATTTATACCCATATCATTATTAGATCCTCTAAATCTCATTAAAAACTATTTTGGATTGGTAACATAGGTGGTATTAAATTAAAATTATATTTCATCATAGCTCTATTGCTTATGTTTTTAGAGTATCCCCCAATTTTTCATTCCCCCTTTATATAAAATGTTAAGATATATTATATAATAAAATATAGACTGTATTCTCATATTAATTATAACACAATAAATTGTCCATGAAACTTATTTTAAAACATTGGTGTATTTTTGTGAATACATTCTTATTGTCTTGGCCAAACATCAGTATTATTTTGGGTAGTTTTAGGGGAACATATATTATTCAGACCATTCTCAACATATTTATCTACAGTATTCATATTATGTGGGTTTTTCTTAACATAGGTTTTCCCATATTATCATTTAGTTCCCACAAAACTAGCTTCAATAGATTTATCTATTTTCAAAATAGTGCAAATGTATTTTATATTAGTTAATGCACAATATTTTTCCATTACCTATAATGAATCAATCATCATTTTGAAATCATTTCTAAAGACATCATTCATATTTTAAATGTTTTTTTCATAATAAACCTATATTCATCATAGTTAAACATTTCATCTTATTTAACAATATTTCTCTAAGAGTATGAAATTATTAATTCTTGATCATCCACATTCACTTAATGGATTTTGATTTCCATTGTATGATTATTCTCTAAGTTTTGAAACTCATATTAGTATTTTTTAAGTTTGTTATCATCCTTATTTATATATTTTTGTTTCTCTCATTTCTTGTTTTATTCTCTCAAGGTACACATATGTTTCAATTCTAATCATCTTCTCAATATAGGTTTATTTTCCTTATATTAAGTTAGTGATATTTTTTTAATACAAAAATTACATGTTCCTTGAAACTTTTATAATTCCAAGACAAATATTCATAAAAAATTATATATTAGTAGGAATTTTATTCCACTACATTAATTAACATTTTTATCTTCTTTCATTCATGAATATTTTCTTTTCCTTCTTTAAATTTCTTATAAAGATTGGATATTCAGTTTTTATAACTACAAAAAATATTTTCTTTATCCTCTTTATCAACATACTTCAAAAACTTCATTCTTCCTTAGAAATCAGCTAAAAAGTGTTCAACTCTTCCACACCTAATGACTTTGAGTAATATTTTCCCATTATATTGGACCTTATAACAATAAAAAAAATTAGAGGAATATCCATAACACTTTTTTAGTCTCTCAGAAATATCACTTTCTTCGTTAGATTCATGTTTATATTTGGTGTTTACTTTATTAATCGCCATCATTATCATGTATTTAAAACCCTTCATTTATTCACCTTCTTGTTTTGAAATATTTTCTTTTCTTTTTTCATATTTGAAAATAGTATTTTTTATCTCATCCATGGAATTCTCATATCTACATTTAATAACAATAATAATTTTAAAAAATCTATCTAGGATGTTTGTAATATTTTATTATAGTAATAGTGTCTTCAGACTTGTATAAAAACCTATTATGAAACTATTAACATTATTTATTTGGGTGATTAGTAATCCAATTTCTCATATTCACCCATTTTAATATCTTTAAAATTTTCTCCCTATATTTTTATTTTTTTTACTTTGACAGTTTATTTTTAATCATATATGCTTCTATCTTATACCAAATCATTTTATCTATCTTTGATGATATTAATATTGTTTAAATATAATCTTAAAAAGTTAAATATTTTTTTCTTTCCCATTGACATTGAATTTTTGTTTGAGAGAAAATGAAATATGTATTTCCCACAAAAGGTGTAAATTCAAAATTAATAACAAAACAATAATCAAATCCTTTTGAAATAAAAAATAAGTAAAACTAATTTCTTCCAATCATGATTATTTTTCCTAAAATAAGGGAACTCCAATGCTTTTTACAAAACTCAATCTATCTAAGATATTATTTTGTAATATTAGAATCTTATAGGAAATTATTTTTCCTTGGAACTACATGTTGTTCTTAGATGGGTTAGAAAACTACCAAGTGTCTGTGGTGGTGAGAAATTTCTATTAATACTCATAATTTTTTTTCTTTTTAATTAATTCTCTATGACTAATTAAATTTCTAATTCACGATTTTTAAGTTAATTCTCCAAATTAAGAAATAATATAAAGGAATTAAATTCAAAAGATAATTTTACAAGGTTTAGTATTTATAAGAGATCATACTCCTTACCACATAAAACATCATATTGGTTCAATGTTTTTATTATCACTATTTCTTTGTAGTTTTAATAAATTTAATAAAAGTCACAAACATGGAATGAGTAGGTATAACGCTCTTCTTGAAATGGGTATGTATGATACACATACCAAAAAATTTATACCATCATTTTAACTAGAACCACCAGTACTTCTTGTTTCTTTATTCCCACTTGTACATAAATAAGATCATCTATAAGGTAACACACTTTTTTGGGGTACAAAAATGTTGGTAATTTTTGAATTTTTGATTTTTGTGAATTTTTAGGGGTTAAAATGGAATTTTACTTCTAAAAATACCCTGCTTATTTTTTTATATTTTTTAATTTATATCAAAATGAGGTTTTATCCATTGGAATAGAATTTTGTGAGATACTAAAATGGAGTATTTTTTAGAGTATTCTAATACTTTGGTTAAATTAAATATGTATTATTCAATAGACTAAAATTTTGATATTATTTGAATGGAGTCTTAAATTGTAATATTAACATCGTGGTAGAGCCTAGAATAGGGGGTATTACCCTGGGGAGTTATCAGTTTGAGTTAGTTATTAGGACCATGGCCAAGCTATTGAAATGGTAATTAAATTAAATAAATTTAAATAATAAATTTAAAATAATTAATTTTATCCAACCCCTTTTCTCAAAATAAAATTATAAGGAAAAATGAAATCCCTTAGTATCCTTGTTTAATATGATAATACAATGGCGAGGAGGGAAAGAGATACACTACTAGGGTGCACTATTGTAAATTAATTTTCTTGTTGTGATATTCAAGGAAGATTCTAATCCTGAAGCATTGAGAATTCAATGTCAGTAAGATAAATATTTTTATTTCATATTTGCTTCAAATTTTTTCATTATTTAAAAAAATTATTAGGATAATTGACTATAAAGTGTATTTCTAAGGTCTATTGTGGGATATATAAGTATTTTAAATTAATTTTTTGAATTGATTATTTATTTTTTTAATTAAATATAAAAAAACATTTTTGGGTTTTATATATTCTTCTCTAGATAAGAAGAATATGTAATAATGGGGTTTATTTTCAGGCTACCCTTATATGAGGGACCTAGTTTATTAAAGATAACATGGGTCACCTTTATGATACAGTAATTTAATAAGGGTATCTTTATATAAGTAATATGATGTGTTTCATACAAGAGGTAAACTATGACTTACCCTTAAATTAGGGATCCTATTTTGGGGTAATAATATCTTACCCTTACAAATGAAGTGATGTCTAAGAGTGAGGTCATGTTACAATTACATTGAGGTCTTATGTAATGGTAAAAATAATTTTACCCTAACATGAGGGTCTTTATAAGTGTAATTGATTCTACCCTACCATAGTTACCCAATACAACTTAATGGTATGTTGGTAAAAATAAAGGGTTTTCCTCAGTTTTCATAATATATTATTTTACAATAAAAAAGGTGGATATTAGAGATAAGAATTACTTATTATTTTCATTTCATTTAAATTTGTAATTAGTTATAATATTAATTATGCATTGTTTTAAAGTAGTTAAAAATTATTTATGAATTATATATATGTTTTGCAACTTAATGAATGGGGGTGTACTCATAAATGATCCTTCAAACATATTTATGGTTTATTTTTAGAAAAAATGTATAGAATAATTTGTTTGGTAATTTACAATTTACTACATTGTGATCATTTTTATATAATAAATGAATAATTTATTTTATAATTATTTTACGTTCCATAAATTTGAGTATGGATTTTTTTTGTAGGATGGAAATTCAGAAATAGTTGTGTTAGGGTTGTAATAGTCTGACTACATTAAAAGATGTTAACAACATAAAAGAGGTAGGAGGTCCCTCAAATACACCCCTACTGTAAATTCATAATTAATGTATATATAATGTGATATCTGGTCTCCTGACATCTTTTTAATGTATCATTAAAATAAATGAATAATTTGATTAGTTAAATGTGTTATTTTGTAAAACTAAAATGTAGGTGAACGGAATGAAGTGCGTGATATTCACTATAATGGATCCATGTATATTTTTTATGATGCCTCTTCCACTGATGGTCGAGGCCATGATTATAAATTTCTTCCTTGATATACATGATCTTTAACAAGTATAAATTAACTAATTTATTTTTAATATAGTGTACTTTTGATTAGTTTTTCATAGATACATTGAGTTGGGATGTGTAATGTATTAGAAATTATAGGCCAATGTAGTCCTCTTTAGAACCTTGAGATTATGTAATGGTTATTGGAGTGTTTAGATGAGTTTGGGGTAGGGTTACTAGCCATCAACTATATCAAAAGTAGGTACATATTCCCTAGGTTATTGGTGATTGAATGAAACTATGGAATAAAAAACAGTGATTTGGAATTGAAATGGGCATTGTGACATCTCTATAGAGTGATTCAAGTATTTATATACATTGGATTCCAATGAGGCATTGGAAATATAATGATGATGTTATTGAAAGTGGTTCCCTCTACGTGTCTTGTGATAAGCCATGAAATGGGACAACATATATAAATCCATAAGGTGTGTCTATGTATGATATAACCAAGTGGTCCTTATAAGGTTACCCTATTATATATTTAGATCCTATATAGTTTTAGGGCTGTGGAGCCGATATAGATGATTGTGGGTGTCACCATAATAACTGATTATAAAATGTGAGCCTGAAATGGATATAGTTGTGGTTACTGGTCCCCTATTTGAGAGTTCATACTTAATTTTAAGTGGTGGGTTTATAAATTTGATAACCCATGTTATATATATTATTTTTTTATAACATGTTGTGTCTCTAGATGGATGGTGTCCACAAGGTATGTGATGACGGATTATAAGGATCCTCTCCATAGCATCGGGTGGTCATACATTATGTTTTCTGGAACGATTCCAAATGATTCCTTAGATCTGGTATGATTCGTAGTGATACAATATGAGATTCCATGTCATTTATAGGATCTTGTGACGTTCCTAGTAAAAATATTTTAGAACCATAGTGATGCCTTAGATCTGGTGAGACTTTTAGTGATATAATATGAGATTCCTAGGGATTCATGGAAGCTATTAATTATACCTTGTGATAGTATATATTACATGGATGCTTAGGATCTAATGAGATACCCAATTATATCACACAAGAAGGATAGGTATTCCTAGGATCTGGTAATGCTTGGAATTATGTTAGATTCATATAAATTCCAAGGATATGGCGATAAGACTATTTATGTCTACGATGTACCTAGAATATTTTGGATCCAATATTAGACATGATATCATATGATATTCGTAGGGTACATATAATCTATGCATTGAGCCTGATGTGAGACAACACCTTGGAAAAACATGAGATTCAATTATTCAACCCAGTACTGTATAAAAAGACTAGGTTGACCACACATTTATTTTTCACTCATTTCAATGGAATTTATGTTGGATCCTAGGGTAGGACATTTATCCCTAAAAGTGACATATTATTCTTGGTTATACATTGAAACTACAAGATAACTTATTATATTTCCCATGATTTTTATTATAACGTGATGATTACCAGTGATTATTTATTTATACATCCAAAATAATGTTTCAAAAATAATAATATTACAAGAACACACTAAATGTAATGGTTATATTTGACACCATGCCGGTGGTACCTACAATGTTGTACTCTAACCCTAGTTGTGTGTCCATGGAACAAGGTTACCCAATCAAGGCACACTAGTTGAAGGTTCTATTTAGGTAGAGTCTTATAGTAGCATGATCAAGTGAGATAGCCTAGATGAGATTTGAAATTAATATATAATAACACATCGGGATGATATCAGTCCTTATGGGTCTATTATTATTTTATATATTTTTCCTATTTGAACTCGTTTGGTGGTATTAAATGTTGTATTCTAGATTGATTGTGAGTCTGTATGACAACATGCATCACATTCAGGTGTTATTGATTATTAAGTTGATTGTATCCACAGACTCTAATAGTTATTTTTTGGATGATGTTTGTTATCATTTTATTTTTTTAAACTCTAATATAGTGGTATAGTGTCCCTTTTGTACTACCCTTGACCCCCACTGCTTTTCAAAAGCCTCCGAAAGAAGTGGGTTCATGTTTCAAGAGATGTGGTGACCCGGTCTAGTACCTATTTAGAGTGAAACAAGGAATGGATGTAACAAAATGGTATCATAGAATTTATGGGACTAATATTATAGAGTTTATCAATTTCATTGTTTTCCTTATTGTTTTTGGAGATAATAGATAGGTTAAATAAAAATGTTTCCATGATATTTATTAAACTCATAATGGTGTTCCACTAACACTTTTTATAAATAGAATTCTATATTACCCGGAATCTTAGATTGTTTATCTTAGTTATATAATGTAAAGTTGTCTGATTTTCAGATTTCTTGATGCACTTTAGATTTTACATTTGTTTTTTGTTTTTTTGGTTCTATGAGAATTATTGAAATAATAACATATACCATCATTATATAGGGAATGTAGGAATCATGTGATATGTGTGTACATTATTTTTATTGAAATAAATATCTATATGGTTGAGTTGTTTAATGTATCAAAAAAAGATATGTTTTTTCTCATAAAATATGGCGGTGAAATTTTAATAATCTAAACTATAATGTATTTTTTCTTGATAAACGTTCATTTGAATAAATTTTGGGATTCATCTCAATAATGAATATATATTCCCACATATAAGGGATATATAGTGTCACATAGTAGTTAATTGTAGGCATATGATTCCATAGTATTGGACACCTTTTAGGTAAATATTGTACTTGTTATAGATAAAGGAAAGAAATCATGATCAACTTTTTATAGTGTGTACAACAACCTATATGGTGTGTTTACATAAGCCTTCTATGTGGAATCCTACATAAACAATCATTATGTCTATTTTTACCCAACACATAACATGGTAGGGAATTTGTTTTATACATATGTTGAAGATATTGTAGTCCCTGAGGGGGTTACTCATGTATGGATAGGACTATTGAGTTTTAATATGAGATTGTGATGCTTGAAGGGACGAATCTCATATATGGAGTCTTAGTGAGGATCGTCCAAAGATCGTCATTTTTAGTGGTGAGTTCTATATGTAGATGCATGTTTATGACCTTATGGAGATAGTGATTCTATAACAGGTATTACAATACATAGATACTCCGGGAGAATCAGTACCCAATTATTCGAGTGACTTGGAATTTAAATCCTAATATTTACATACATTCATCTATTTATTTATATATTTATATGGGAATCCTAGAGTAGTATTTGGCATGTGAGATTCCTAGATGTATTTAAGATGAGAGTGGAGGATTATAGTGAGGAATAGCATATGTGACTATAATATATAGGCTATCGGGTAGGACACAATGACCTTGAGGAAAAAAATATAAAGTTGGTAAGATTCTAGTTCACATACATGAGGCTAGCCTAAGGGGGAGGTTGGATTAGGGCTGTAATTTCCTTTCAGATGATAATAATGGGTAGAATCATTTATTGAGATCAAAGTACATGAGGTGCACTAAGAATGTGGAATATTTTTGGAGACTCCATGAGTTTCTCATGATGAAAACAACTTGAGTGTTGGTGATTCTCGTATAGATGTTTGGGTTTTTAAGGGAAGGATTGGTAAAGGTTTCGACCATTATGATTTGAGACGCACTTTTGGAAATACAGGTAGACTCTATTGATTTCAGTACGATTATGGGTTTGGTATTTTATGAGAATGAATGAAAAAGGGTTTTCAGATGGTGAGTGGTGTCTATCTATAATGATGTGTGGAAATGAAGATGAACTGTGTGTCATGTTAATGTCGAACATAGTGGGTGTCTTTGATTAGACTATTAGGGAGGTGTGAGGATGTAACCGGTTGAGGTAGTTATTGAGGAGAGGTATAAGGATAGCCAAATATAGGGAAGCACAATATTGGCTATTTGAAGTTATGACCCTCATTTTGGATGATATTTGGTAGGTATAAAGGATGATGTACCTGGTAAGTATAGAATGGTTACAAAATAATTGTTTTATTGTCATTCATATATACATACATCCATTATATATGGTAATGAACAAATCATGGACAATGTACACATGACCCTCATGTAGGAAGTGTAATGGGTGAGATGAGACATGTGGCTAGAAAATTAATATAGAATTTGGGTTCATGTATAATGATGTATTTGAAGTTTTCTAGTTTCCATGGTGAATTATTGGTGTGGAATCTGAATGTGTTACTTGTTGGAGTCTGAGAATCAACATAATGCTCGGGATGGAATTGGTGAATTCTAATTGTGAGTCAGATCGATAGTGTTTTGGTATTAGGGTGAGTGAGTATATTCTAGATATATTAATCAAGAATTTTACTAGAGATTCACAATTCATATTGGGTTTATAGTTCGGTTTGGTTTCTTTAATGATCTTGTGATTCCATTGAGGAGTTATGCATTGTGTTCAGGTTATGAGATAATGGATCAAGGGGCATGGTTGAGTGCATTATAGAATGGCTGACTAGAGGAGGATTGTCTGGTACTTTCTAATGAAATTTTGTGTAGTGAAATGGATCATACACTAAGTATGTTGTTTGAATCTTTGAACCATAGTATGTAATTTTTATGGTGGAGAGTATTAGGTCTCATGACTAGCCTTTATAAACTAACACTTTTCATGGATTAAAAAATACTACCTTTTATATATTGATTGATGAAATAATTGTGTCTTGTCATGGAAGATGCAATGCCACTCCATTTAGGTGTTTTATTGATAGTAATGAGAAGTGGATCAGTTTTTGAGGAATTGTGATCCTTACATTTGGAGTTGTGTAGTTGAAGATTGGTTTCTATTCAGGGGTAGTATATAATGAGTTAGTGACAAATCAATGACTGAGGTAGGTTTGGATTGAAGGTGGTGGTCCACTAAGACTTCTCACAGATGAGAAGTTTTCTAGGAGTTATTGTAAAGACTTACACTTTTTCAAGGATTCAAAAAGTGTAGTAATTTTGAATTTTGAATTTTTGGGTGATTATGGGGGTAAAATTTTAAAATAAACGATTAGACAAACCTAGATAATTTTTTTGATAGTACCATTGAACCTATAATGTGGTATTTAACATTAGGCTATTGTATAGAAAGATTTCATGAAAAATGATTTTTTAGCGTATTTTATTATGTAAAAAATTAAAAATTAATTATTTAATGAAAATTCGAAGTGATATGTTTTTAATAGAGACATTTATTGGTATTTAGACTTCATGAATGCGTCCAAAATGATGAGTTTTACCTAGCTGTGTTATAAACATTGTTCGATTTTCAGAACTAGTGTACAACTATTTAAATGGGTATATAAAAAATCATTAATTTAATTTTACTAAATATATTTTTATTTCATTACCATTGTATGCCCCCATTTTATTGTGGGGTAAATTGGATTCCCCTCATATCCTAATCTGAATTGATAAAAAACAAAGTGGGAGTGAGAGGTAATAAATGTTGGGGAGATTGATCATAGTTGTATAAGCATTCAACGGTTTTTTTGGGGGATTCCAAACCTGAAGAATTAATGATTATATTGAGGAAGGAAATATTTTTTTTCTTCATTATGGTTTCCTATATTTTTTCATTTTAATTATTTTTAACATATAATATTGTGGGTTTTGACGAGTGTCATTATAGGTGGAGTAAGATTTCAAATTGGTGATTTCATTTATTTCATTAGTTTGTAATGAAATATTATAATGGGATTTTGTGGGTTTGATGTTTTTTGTGAATTAGGATAAGAAGAGGGAAATGGGTTTTTTACATGCACGATACCATTACATAATGGGCCCTCAGTTCATAAAGGTAACATATGATACCTTTATGGAGGGACCATTGTTAATGTAACTTTTGGTTTCCATTACAAATGAGGAAATGAATAAGGGTATCCTTATGTTACCCTAACACAAGATGACAATGATAAGGGAATTCATGAGTTACCCACAAGATGGAGAGGCCATGTTAGGGTAATCGCTTCATCGCCTTAGGTAGATAGGGAAATGAAAGGTTAAGGGTTTGTTATCCTTAGATGTGGGGCCTATGTATGGGTAACAACATCGTTACCCTTACGTAGGGAAAGTTTAAGGGTAACTGATTATTCCCTTATATTGGTACACCCTACAACATAAGGGTAACAATTTGTTAAAATATTTTTGAAATTTTTATCAAGATTTCTTAAGGGATATTTATGATATAAAAACAGGTTTGCAGAGGATATATTATTAATATTTTGCATTTAATTTATTTGAAAAATCAATTATAAAATTATTTTTTCTATTCGATGTGGATGAAATTTATATATTTATTTTAAATAGATTTTTTTAATCTAATGATTTTGTAATGGACATTGAAAATTGAATAGGAATTTATTATAATCTTTTTCATCTAAAGTCAATTACTAATTTGTTATGATCAATGGTAATTAAATAAATTATTGAATTAAATTTAAAATAAATTGAGAGTTTATTTAATAATTAATTAATTTTTTATTATTTTTATTTTGGACAATTATTATTAGATGAAAAAAATGAATTCATTGATGATATTTTGTGGGGTTGGATAAGCCTATTTACATTATTTTAACTCTATGAATGTGGTAGGTGGACCCTAAAACATAAAAATTTATCAAAAACAGATAATATATATATGGGATATGATATATCATCACGTCACCTATGTGTGATAAAACATTAAAATATATAAGTCATTTTTTTAATTAATTTTATATTTCATTAAATTATATTGCATATGAATTCATTCAACAGTGCGTAAAGGGTCACAAGGGATACTTGTGAACAACCATGATGCCTTGGACACTGACGATCAAGGACATGATTATAAATATTTTCTTGATATACATGAACCATGGGGGCTTTAAATTAAATAAATTATGTAAACATAGTGGTCTTTAGTATAGGTTCCCTCAGCTCCCTATGTAGGGGTTTATAATTTATCCGAAATTGTTGGCATAAGGATGCCTCTTAAGAACGTTGTGCTTCTTTAATGCCAAAAAACTAGTAGAGATGAGAATGAGGTTAGAGTACCTACCTCACTAGAGTATGAGAAAAATGTTAATATTATTTCATTCAGTAATGATAGGTTGGACGAGTATTGCAAACTAGGATGATATATAAATGATATGAGCCTTATTCAATCTCTCTTGATTGATACTAGTTTTGATTTTCATAGGAGGACAATGAGGCTTCAGACTGTTACGATGATCTTAAGGAATGTGATTCCCAATAAGTGAAGGATGATGGACCAAGAGAAAGAAATAGATAGAGGAACACATTATGGGTGTCGATGTCTAGTGTTACCTAGTTGGCCTTAGAGGTTGTATAAGTTATATGTGTTGAATACATAGTGGGATAGAGTAGTAAATACAATATAGATGATTGTGACTATCACCTTAGATTATAAAATTAGCTTCTCATGGATAGAGTGATGATGATGGGTTTTCATATTGATAATTGATTCTTATTTATAAGAGATAGGTTTAAAAAGTTACCAACCAATATTATATTTAATATTTTAATATTTATAAGTATCCTTGGGTGCATGAATTCTCTAGGTATATGACGTTGGATTCCAGGGATCACCTCTTTATGATTTATTTGTTATACCGTGTCATTTAAGGAGATATTCCTTGTGATTCATAGGATCTCATGGAATTAATTCGCAAAACATATGAGATTATTTGGGAATCTTATGATCTGGAGGGGTTCCTAATGATGACATATAATATTACTGGTGATGTCTAGTCTATAATGTGTTGTGTGTAGAGTGTGTATATTATTCTTAGTGATTACTAGGATCTGTTTGTTACACCTAGTGAGTGGGGAGATTTATAGGGTTTCTAGTATGTCACATGATTCCCAATGTTATCATTGGATATTTTTATTGATTTAATGGATCATGAAATACCTTATATTATATGAGATGGCCTATAATTTTTTTGATTGTAGGATGTGAATTTTAATTTAGAATAGATAGATATAATTTTTTGGATCCGATGTTAGTCCTGATATCCTATGAGATTTCACAGGGGCCTTGGATCTATCCATTCAAACTGATGTGTTTGGAGTCAAAGGATGTTCTTAGGGTCTAGTTACATTACTTGATAGAATATAGGATTCTTATGATATCCTATTATTTAGTATTTACACATAGTGGGTCCATTGACATAGTATCCCATGGTAAGACATGTATCCCTTGAGGTGACATATATTTATATGAGACAATCCAACGCTATACAAAAAAATTGTTGATCCCATGTGTGAAATTAAAACCCAAGGATTGATGGTGATTTTTTAATTATACATATACACTTAATTTACTCTTATAAATGTATCACAAGTATACTCTACATGTACTGGTTATGTATGAGACCATGTTTCTGATGACTGATGGAGTTATACTCACTCACTTCTCAAGCTACCATTATTGTAGGGTACCTGAGAAGACCTCACTGGTAATAGATTCATGTAGTGAAGAGGCCCAAAGTATCTTGATCAATCATGATAGCATGGATGGGATTATATAAAATAATGATTTGATGATTGAGGAGGAAATATAGCCACGATGTCTTCTAGTTTTATATTTATTTTTTATATGTGACCACACTAGTAGGTGGTAAATATTATATGATATCATGTTCATGATCCTTTTTTATTTCATACTTTAGAATTCATGTATTATTCATTGTTATGTTTGTTACATATGAATATTATAATTATTTCTTTTCATATGGTATTTTATTGTTATTTGTTAGTGCACACTTTGATATGTGGGTATTGAATTCACATGGACCTACCCTAAACCTCCAATATAGGTTAGTATCCTCTAGAGTATAAGGAAGAAAACCTAATTTCACATAGAAACCTTGTTTGATAATATATCAATGTAAACTAGGATGTATGTGTTAAATATTAAAATAATTTTTTAACACTTTAATATATATAATAAATTTTTGTAATAAATAAATATATTTATAGAATGATTAGTGAAAAAGTGACATGCCAATCATCCTCTCACAGTTTTATAGGATAATATAGTGACACACAAGATAATTCATGCATGAAAAGATCTCTTTACTCCCCAAATGCCAATTCGTAGGCCATTGGTAATAGAATCATCATTCCTTAAACACTATAGAATTAAAAATTGGATTTAAGATCATTGTTTAGGATCCCTTTTCAAAAAAAATATTGGCAGAAAGAGATGCACAAGGGACACTTTGGGAAACAAGGTGTACCTATCTCATGTTCCCCACTAGTCACCTAGCATAATTTTCCCTAGTTCCATCTGATTTCTTAGTCTTGGTCACTCAAATCTCCTTTGGCCACCAAGAATTCTCTATCCATGTCACATTTTCACCCCACCATACTCGCTCAGGACAAAACTAAAGATTCAATATATTTTAATATAAATAGAACCCATTTCAATTGAATAAAAAATGAGTTTACAAATTCTTGAAGAGAATGAGGGTTTCTTGGAAAAAATCAATCAGGTTACCAAAACACCCCCATGGTTGGCTATGGAACCTTAAGAACAAAAATACTAACATAAATAGTAATAAGGGGTTATCCAAAATCAGTCACCTAAGTGATCAACCACATAGGGCTACTCACCTAGGTGACCAACTACCAAGGGATCCTCACTAATGAAACTAATCACCTTTGACTCCTCACATTGAAGACAAACCACCCAATGCTCATCATCTGATGACTAATCACTCGAGGCTCCTCACCTAAGAATCCCATTACTCAAGGATCATCACCTAGGTGACTAGCCTCCTGTGTCTTTTCACCTAAGTGATTGACCACCCATGGATTCCCACCTAAGTGACACATCTTCCATTGGTACCCATCATGGTGAAGAGGTTCACTAGGTTTCATTTCCTTTAAAATACCATTCCACCTTTTCCAAGTCTCCTATTTTGGAATTTTAAAATTGAGGCCTCCCCCATGGCCCTGAGATTCACATGGATTGATTATAAGGAACACCACCATGCCCTATTTTGATCATTTATTCCTTTAGTTATATTTTTCACCACATTTCCTTCCTATCTAATTAGGTGGTTGGGGAATCTATAATCATGAATCACCTTGGTAAATAGGATACAAATCATAGAGGTAGTGGTGTGAATCATCTTGGATCATAGAGTGTGTCTTATTTCATTCATTCTTTCTGAAACTATTAGTCATGATATAAATATTCACGCCATAAGTTTTCAAATTAGTTAATGTGTAGTCATCAATCATGGGTTTAGAAACAAGATAAAATATGAAAAAGAGGATCCCTTCTAGAGTAATACCATAGTTCTTCTTATAGGATTCTATATCTGTTCTTCCTTCTTTGTCCCTTCCATAATACATCATCCATCAGGGAGTAAATTCACTCAAAAAACCTCATATATATAATCCCCACTCAAATAATTTTCTCAATATTTTTCAATGTTTCTAATCCTCCCTTATCTCTTATTTCCCAACCTGAGCATAACTCATGTTGTCTTAGAGTGATAATATGGTAAAACTATCTATATAAAAAAAAACATCTGATATTTCTTCTTGTGATTAATTACTATTCATATTATCTTCTTCTCAATGGGATATTTTCCTCAAGTTACATTCTTTTAAAGTGATATATTTACAATATAGAATCTTAAGGAAACCTCATATATGTAAACACCTCTCAATAATCTATTTTCACCTATTTTACCACAAAAATATCCCAAAAGCATGATGTTAAACTACATAACCAAGGTCCATGTCTTGTGATGTGAAATTTCATGACAATATCATTACTTCATGAACATATAAATCATAGTATAGTCCTATCACATGGCCTCAAACTATGTCACTTGAACTATATAGAATTTTATTACATTCTTGCTGGGATATATAGAACACCACTCAGAGGTTCAATCCCATAATAAAAAACCTTCTATCCATATATACCAGGTCCATATTCCTTGTGGATAATATCTACATCCTTCCATATTCCTTCTTTAATAATTCCACCACACAAAGGAATAGACTCCTTCTAGATCATATTAATCTCATCCTCATTAGGCCATACTCCCAAAGGGAGTAATCTTTAAAGGATTATATTCCATGTAATTCTAACTAGATGTCATAGGGAAATAGTCCCTCTAAAAAAACCAAAAAGGGTCAGTCATGTGTAACATTTACCCCAGCCATTATTAGGAACCATTCACCTTGTCATACTTACTGAATGGCGTTAAATTATATAGATAATCATTTGACAAAAAGTCTTAAATAATATGTTGTGTGTCATCAATTGGAACAGTACTATGGGTGTTTTTACTTCTTCTAAAAGGATAGGTAAGAAGTCTAGTTACCAGGCATGATCCAAACTCCATAAACACTACCCTTTTTTTGATATGTTGATGATATATAGAGTTCCATGGTATATGGATTAAAACTATACTACCATAAAATCAAACATCACCAATGAATAATGAAACATTATAGAGAACCGATGATATATATGGCACCATCAATGGAGAGCCTTTGATATATAATGATATTTATGTCGACGAGATACCTCTAACATGTACAAAATTTCATGCTGACACATACTATTTATTGATTTAAAATAAGGGGTAACTAGTCCCATTCTAGGATTTATGAAGGATTCATGAACATGAATTAAATATATAATAGGGAAAAAATTAGGAAATAATTCCCCCTATTAGGGTATGATGATCTTATCCACCCATCCTCTCAACCAATGTGGGTTCCCAAGAATCATCAGTGAGAAAAATCAATGGCCACCTTACAATAGAACACAAGTCCATAAAAATAGATTTTAATGGGTGTGGGAACCATTGTGTGTTTACAGTTCCATCAACATACCATATTAAAAACCATCTATAAATGTGAATAATTACTTATAAGATAATAATAATACAATTTTTTGTCAAATAAAAAAAATATGGTGAACCTGACCTGAATCTGTTAAAAATTAAAGTAGTCATCCATTTCTGCTTTTGTTTACATGGGATTATTCACTAACTAGTTTTCTTATTTGTCTTTATTTCTTATCAGTAGTATACCCACAACACTCTTCAATCAAAATGAAATCCTCTCATCCATAACCTATTTATGCATTAACATCTACACAAGATAGATCATCATAATACAAGATAACATTATCAACCACCTAACACCTTCTATGTCAGGTGGAAAATATGGTAATCATAGAGTATAAATTGAATGATACTATCAAATATTTGGGGTTTGATTTATATCTTTAGAAGGCATAATTCACCAAAAATCATTTTCCTAATGTCCAGTGGAAGTAAGGAAGAATAAAAATTCTTCTATCATGATTTTTAACAATTTTAGAAAACACTCCTGCGAAAATAGTTGTAAATACCTTCTTTGTCATATGGTTGTTGACCGGGAGTCTAGAAGCATCCTCACTGAAACACTTGAATGTCCCTAGAGGGATCATCTTAAAAATCATGAAATTCAATGTCATGTGATGTTAATACTTAAGAAACCCATTGGGGATTCCACCCCACATATATTATCTCAAGGCACTCATACCCAAGAACCAAAGAGATCCCATAAACGGTGGAATACTATAAATAAATAATATTGGGTCTGCATCACTATTTTTAAAATGGGATCCCTCCAACATAAAATGAAAACAATGAGCATAAAAGAACATATTCCTACCCATACCGTACAATAATACTAGTATACTCTCACTTTATCTAGGGAAACTTGTTGGCATATTCGAAAAATAAACAGAGAGAATACACAGACTCCCACCCCCCACACATTAAGCCCCTTGGATTATTTTGGAAGAAAATGGACGATAAGTGAATGCATATATTCCCAATACATCTATATAATGGAAGAAAATTCATATTCCAATAGTGGAATCCCATCATCACATCCTGGGATAAATGAGTGTGTACAAATCTCTCAACATATCTTTGTAATGTTATAAATATGGGGAAGGTACATACACCCACCCCCACCACCAGAGTATCACATTAACAAATAGTGATGGTAACTTAGGACTAGAAAAACATTACATATCATATTCTGGGGTGTTGTCAACACATCTCAGTAACATATGTATAATAGTGTCGAGAAAATAAATCATTCCAAATGGAGGCAATCAAACAACTCCAATGACCACATCATGTCGGGTATACATTCCTCAATAACCAACAAAATCATACTGACTTATTCCAAAAATAGTATGGGAGTTCCCATGTGGTGTGACATACATGAAAGTCATTATTCACAACATGCGACTCCAGCTTCTTGATGGAGAACATATAAGAAGAAGTATCATGAAATGAAATATGGTGTAAAGATGTTGGCACACATCATAGTTCTTCTTGATGATGATGTTCTAATCGCCCTTATAAATATTCAATTTGTAACAAGTTCATCTTGACTTGTTTTTAGATCGAGGAAGGGGTGATTGTAATTGTGGAGGTTCTCCACATCATTTCACTAAAAGTGTTTCTTTAGGTCCTCCCTAGAGCATTTAACATGAAGGTTCTCTTCATGCACATAATAATATTGACTATGGGAATTTTTCTCATGATGATATGTAAGACAAACCTCATCATAATCCAATTACCAGACCATAATATGGTCATTCCATTTCCTTTATCAACCCAAAAGGCCATCTCTAATAATTATGTTATAAAATTCCTCCATATTCTTGGAAAATCAGTGATTCTCATATTCCTCCCCATGGTTGAATTCATTGAAAATGTCCCCACCATTGTGATATTTTATTTCTGAAGGTAGGTCCTCTACATGATGAATTATCTATATGAAATATTTCATATCACGAGGCACCTAAATAGATGAGGTCAGATACACTTGATTCCTTGTTTTTTGTCAAGTGACATTTTTGTCATCTGGAAGCTAGATTAAGGAAATAGTTGTTCTCAAAACCACCCTCAGACCTCTTTAATCCAACTACAATAATGAATATTCCAATAAACCTCATTTTTTAGATTAATTTAGTAGGTAAATGATGTCATTGATAAGAATAAGTGACATAATATGTCAAATTAGAATAATATAATACATTTATTTTTAAAAAACAACTAGAAATAGAAAATATACTCATCATGTTATATGGTGTTCCACCCCTCAATATAGAATTATAAAAACATTTTTAGAGGAATGTATTCATCATATTCATATAAATCTATGGAAAAATATTTTCCACACAAATGTGTTGTGATTTTATTTTGATGGATATTAAAATCACATCAATGTAAGAGAATAATTTTTCTAACAGGTGTACTTGGTCTCCATTTTAGTCCTATAATGTATAAAAATGAGAATGTAGTGTGATAATATCCAATAAACCTACCTGGAAGTTTTGAGAAATCAATGTCAATTTATTGGTGACAATCTATCTAGTTTACATTTTAAAGGAAGCAGTAAAAATGGAACATTAAATTTCACCTCATCTGCCTTCTAGTATATCACACCAAAAGTGAAATAGTGCAATGTAATTACTTTTGGAAAATATAGAAATCAGGTTATAAACATGATGGATAGTACAACCAATAAGTATTTTTTATAACTAAATCGTATAAATGATGAATCCTTTGAGAATGATCCATAAAAAATACTCGTACATAAATCCTATGTAAATATTGAGTCATCCACTTGAGAATAAAAACATCAAGTGTAACAACACCTTAAAGAGTAATAAACTCATATTGAGAATATAAATTTTCTCATACCCATTCTTATATAAAAATTTACAAAATAAAGAGGGAAATAATGATAAAATAATATAGAAATGTTTGATATCTTCTCAAACTCATGGGGTTGGGCAGATTTTTATCACCACTAATCCCCCAATCTCATAAAATATATATAAATTGCAAAATATTTTATTAGTGGATTACGATCATCCATAGACCATAGTTCTAGTAATGTTATTACATAAACCTCATCTTTTCTCGTAGAAGTTAGTATTTTCTTGATCTAGGGGTTCATCATAATATAAGACTTCAAAATTTGTCCCAATTGATGACCTTACACTATATATGGGGATAAATATAATAAGAACATATTACGATTTTCTTCATATTAGACTCTAAAAAGAAGTCCAAGATGAGTAATTGAATGATAATCTGGATCATTTTGGATTTATCACAATGAAGAAACCCCTAAATAGATTGAGCAGTCAAGGTTATTACATTATATTTCTTGATATTTATTTCAAGGTTGACGAGTACTAAATTTGTTTTGATAGTGATATTATACCAAAAATGAATTATAAATTAGTAAATTTCATCATCATTGGTCAAATATATGATATGGAGCATGAGTCTAATGTGTGAAAATAAGTTGAGGATGTTTTGATTTAGAATATGGTCCACATTGAAATATTTAATGTATTTTTTCATACCATAAATCAAATTAATGCTATATATTTTAGAGATAACTAAAACTAACATCAACCAACACACTGATGGGATTAAAAAAATAAAAGGGTAAAGGTTTGGCTACATCCCAAACCATACCCAAAGAAGTTAAACATCCTATAAACAAGGAATTATTTTGTCATTATGATACCTAAACGAAGTATTTGTGGTGACTCAACCATGATTTTATCATGGGAAATATTTTTGCTGGGTATATTATCCAATAAGATCCTCATGATATAAATTCAATAAATATCAATCAATATGATGATCCAAACTTTTTACTAAATATAGAATCATGTCATCCACCCAATGTAGAATAGTTACCACCAATTTATTTAGATCCAGCATTGGAAGAATATTTGGAATTCTCTCTATTAGGGAACCAACTATGAAATTTTCAATAGATGTACCCCTAAATGACCCACATTGTCTATTATCTGTGAAAATAGTTTGACTTGTTATGTGACAATCCAACCATTGCTTTCCATAATTAAGCATCTAAACCACTATTTTTCCATCATAAGTCCTTGAAACCACTGAGTCAGATGGCCTAATTGGATGTAATGGAAGGGTGGTGTACACTAGTTCATCCAGAGAGAATGTGTTACCATGAATGGGTTGATGAAACTCTTCCACCAACCATCATTGGGAATCCTACATTCCTAACATTCAAGGGAACACAGAATCTAGAATAAGACAAATATAATTTCATGTCTAAATGTTTTCTAATGATGGGAACCATTGTGCAACAAGAAGCCTCCAATATCTAATGATTTATAAAAACTCTAATGTGATGCTATTTTTTGTTTTGCCATTATTTTATCTAGTTCTATCATGGTATGGTAGTAAAACGTTTGAGAATTCATTTATCAATTATGATATATAATATGAATGAAAATAATTCCTTGGTCACTGAAATTTAAAAAATTTCAAGAATGAGATTTTCTTAATATTTATTCCGACATGGAATGGTTTTCCCAACTCCATAAACTTGAATATCCCACAAGAGGAGTTGTTGGGACTCTATAAAAAGAGCCACAATAATGATATTCAAATGACTTTAATTCTTGTGAAATATATAAGGGGATTCAATGAACAATCTAGAGTGGTGTAATGATTATAAGAGAATATTATATAAACCCATTCCATGTATGGACCAATACCATCAAGAAAAGGATAAAGAACTAGAAAAGTGGAAACTAAAAACATTATACATAGTCCAGCTCTGACATCATATCTATCATGCAATCCCATGAAATATCACTTCAATACTCCTACTATGCGGGAACATGAATGAAAATATCCCCATTGGGATGTGATAAAATAGAATAAATTCCCACCATATGGGAATTGGATGAATAAATATTATTATTTGCAATAATATATGTTCGTTGGATGCATTATAAAGAACTATAGAGAGAAATTAGTTGATGTTTATAGAGTCCTCATGACTAATTTATGTTATCCATTATGATCATATGGAATATATTCTATTCACTAAACCCTATGGAAGACATCCCATTAGTGAATTATTATTTGAAAAATTATCTAGAAGATGTACCATTTTTGACAAGTGAAATTGGGATAGCCAGAAACAAAAGTGTAATATGTTCCTATAGAATTAGGGGAAGAAATTGAATGCATAGAAGTTTTTAGCAAGGTTGTAATTTTTTTTTGGGAAAAACTAGATAACTAGAAAGATAGACAATAGATCTCATGCTCTCATAATGGAAAATTTAAAATAGCGTATCACATGTCCAGTTTCTTTTAATATGTTGTGAGAAAATTCTTTGAAAATAAAAATTTTCATGGTCATGTCTTTTCAATGTCGGTTTAAATAGAAAAATATTAGTATGGTTTGGAAAATTGATCCCATATCAATGATTAAGATAGTTTCAACAATCTTTGATTTCATCCCTCCAGCACTGAGAGTAGATGAAAAATCCATCAAAAATAACCCTCAAAAGATGAATATATTATTTTTAATTTTATGAAAATTTTTCATTTAAAAAACAGATATTTGAATAAAAAGAATTCATATAAAACATGTTCCCCGAACCTGATTGGGGAGAATGAGCTAGAGGCCATAAAATCAATGGGAATAAGGGAAGGTATTGTCATGGATAAGCCCAATATCTTGGCTACACCCCCCTCTAACTACATATAAGTGGTTGAGAACTATGGTAAATCACTTTATAAATCCCTTTAAGTGAATGGAGACACCCCCACATCTTAGAAGAGTTGTTCAAACCTATTTTTTATCATAGATTGCATTTTGGTTATGAAATAGACGAATCATTCAAGACAAGTGGGTAGTCTAGTTTGGATCCATCCATTAGTGAAATGTGATCATTTGACATCTAGTCACGTACCAAATCCATTTACCTCAAACACATCATCCATTAATGTGTGTGATAAGGAATAACCCCAATCCTATATTGGGGAGTGAAGACATATAGAACATAAATATGATATCTTGAAATAGTTGTATGTGATTCTAGAAAAGATTCCAATCCCAGATTCCCTTAATTTATCCAAATATATCCTTGAGTCTCTTTTAATTCATTAATATTTCTTGCCTGATATTACTACAACCAATGTGTATCATGTAGAGACCGAACCTAAAAAATGTTATATAGCCATCTCCTTTACAGATCCGGATAGGGAAACTATAACATAGGGACACATCATAACTATTTAAGTATCTAGAATAATATATAACACTGACTTATAATTATTTTTCATTGACAATGGATCATGAATCTATCATATAAAAGTTTAAATTCTTCATCATATGGGTTACATTGAAACTGACTTATCCCACAGAACATTAACACTTAATAGTTGAAAAAAACTATAATGAAAAATATTGGCTGGACTAAAATCAAGAGTTAATTATGTGACCTCCATTCCAATAATAAATTCGTGGCTTTCCGACATGATACTAGTTTTAATGTCCTCATTTTTCAACCATGGTGGTATCAGTAAGTGGAAGTTCACTCATTATGGAATCAATGTCTTAAATACTGTGTTGACTGAAAAATCCAATCATTATACAACACCAGGCCTCTATTTTTATCTTATGAGTCTAAAAATATTTAAATAGGATTCAACCAAATAGAAGGATAATTTCCTATAATTAATGACGTTGCATGGGTTACTACTCTAAATAGTTTAAAAAGAATCTCAATAATCCCATATAAAGTTATTTTCAATCAATATATATTTTCCATCAATAAGATCATGGTGATTTGTTTTTCATGTATTCATTGGTCGTCATTATATAATTCACATAATCCAAACTCAATTTCTTATAAGATGTGTTTGATACTAAAAATTGGTAATCATCCATGTGAAAATGACATTGTATTATCACTAGAGACTAAAAAGACCATAGCATTATTAGATAAATCAAAATAAAAACTCATATCACTAACAAAATGTGAGAACACCCCTACAACATTTCATGAATAAAGGGAAGTCAATACCACTTCTACCCATAATGACACTGAAGAGGAGTGGCAAGGAGAGTTCACCCTGAATCTTAGTGACATTTCCACTCATATAATGATATCCCTAGAATCCATGGATACTTCACCGACATCTATAAGGATCTAAAATGAACTCAACTTATATAAGAGCACTAAAAATTCCCCCTCATCATTAACATCTCATTAATTTAGGTCCAATAAAAGAGAATGTTAATATCTCAGTGATACTCGTCTATCATTTTAGGAGGGTGTTTGCACAATTATTTATGTGGTCATGAAAATAAATCTAGGCATAGAGATAGAACCATGACAAACATTAATACTTGATGCCATGTCTTATGATGAAATAATATTATAGATCACTATTATAAATTCTAATCATGAGTTTTTTCCCAATAATTGAATAGAATTTGTTTTCATTAATACCAATGTGGATACCTACCACTTCTTCCTTATAGAGGATCATCATGGTTATAAAAGAGAATCCAAAATAATGTTTCCAACTCATATAGATAAAGTTCTAGATGATGTTATAAAACATATCAAAAAAAATTCATTTAGTATGTTCAAATATGAAATGGAACTCTAACATTGTCCTTATAATAAAAAGAATGGGTAGATCATTGTTTTCATCACCCTTAGGGATCTCAACTATAGTATCCCAAAAATTATTTCGTAGTCCTTTCTATTGAACTTCTAATTGAGGAACTATTTATTATCATTATCTTTATTTTATGTATTAATATTTGGTAAAACCCAAATATGAATTGATTCTAAAGATGAAGAGGCCACTACATTCAATGAATCATAAGGAATATACACCTCAACGGTGATTTTTTTCAGTTTCATGAATAACATAACCATGTATCAATATTCCATGAAAATGAATTTGAAAATATTATTTGAAAATTCCACTGAATTTTACATCAATGGTATACTGGTAAAACACCAACTTCCATATATTAATCATTCTAATCAGGATATTTTTTAAACAAAGATAATTGATAAATGTTTCTAAACTTTTTAGTATGGTGACATGACCATGAATTAAATCATGTAAAAACCAATGATATCATTGAAATTTCCCCTTATTATAACCCCAATGAGTTGATAATATTTTAGGGATTTCTTACTTAGATCTGATGATTCATATTGAATATCATAGGAAGGTGTTTAAAAATCACTAAATTGAGGAATAATGTTGTCAATATTTCTTCACGGATGATTTACAAGAATACTTTTACAGTCTCATGAAATACATTGTGATCACATTGGTACTAATTCTTCCTGTTCAAGGAAAATATTCAATTTATATGTCACAATTATAAAGCAATCAATATGTTCATTTATTAAAAAAAATAATGATGGGGGGAATACAAATATCATTTATTAACTCAGTATATCCATGATTAATACTGAGAATTGTTAAATAGATAACGAGAAAAATTTTCTTATGATAGTATTAATAGTCTATAAATTTAAGCACAACCTATAGAATGATGAGGTTCACTTGGTATCTCATAGTGACTTGATAAAATATATATACAAAATCTTCTATTGTTAGATAGATGTTTAAAATTGTGTGTGGTCAATTAACAGTTGTTTTGAATTAAATTTATATTACAATAGAACGTACATGAACATATAACAAAATATTTTATTATGGAACACTCATCTACAGAAAACAGAACATTGGACATAGATGTTCTCGATGAAGAAGTGTTTTTTGCTAAAAACTACCCCTGAATGTGGGATATGTACTATCATGATGCTTCTACAATACAAAATTGGAATGGAATGGAAGACCACAAATTAAATATATTTAGTTTGGGATTCATCATTATCACTTCTACTAAGGTAGTTTTTTACTATTAATTCTTGTTGTTATAAGGATACCCCAATAATGTGGAAGAATACTATGCCTTAATTGTAGGCTTGAAATTGGAGCTGAAAATACATGTGACCCACTTGAAATTAAAAGGTGATTTAGAGTTAGAAGTCAGTCATATTAGTGGTGAGTATTCCTTTAAAAAATAAAGGCTTAATGTAATGTCCCAACCCATATAATTGGCTTGAGATGGAGGTGAGACATTACATGGCCTTAAGAGACATCCCCTAGATTCCGAAGGATGGTGATAAATACCGAAGGGATTCAATATACAAGGGGGGAAACATTCCCTTTGATGATAAAAACCCATAATAAATTAAACACTACAAGATGCGTGTTAAAATAAAAGAAAACAAAAAAATTATTCATATCAAAACCAAAAAAGGGTACCATAGCATAAGATAAACAAACATCAAATTAAACAATAGAAAAAAATCTATTAAAACTCAAAGACAACCATATGACTCCAGTTCTCTACATACTCGAAGATCCAACTCCACCAAACCACCCATGTATCCCGAAGAAGTACTGAAGATGTGTGATACTTCACCATTTCCAATAAATCAATAGATGACATCTATAATAGAACAAAAGTTATAAAGAAGTGGTGAGTACTAATACTTAATAGGTTGTCACTGATTACCTCCCAACTTACTCCACTAGAATACAACATTTTCGCAACATTTATATAACAATTTTATATAAAACAAGGTCTAAAACAACTTATATAAAATCTAAGTAGTTCATATTAAAAAAATCCCAAGAGAGTGCATAAAATTTATTTAATTCACATTACATTCTATTTCAGTGTAACCATTCCATTCCATATATCCACAAAACCATACATGCATGAAACATAGAAGCAGGAAAAGCTCTAACCCTTATTCATACCAGTAATGATGGGGGAGACTTCTTACCCTTATCCGACCAGAATGCACATAAATTATTGATAAGGGATAGACCTGACCCTTATCAGTCCCAATATGGATGGGGAAGACTCTCGAACCTTATTAGTCTTGACTTCACATGATCACACACAACAAGTTATGCCAAAAAACAATGCCAATACAATCATCCCAACCATTTCAATTAAACTGTTCTTTTATAGAAATTCTTTCAAAAAAACCAATTCAATACATCTTAATAAAAATATAATTTTATTAAATTTTTTATTAACTAATATACCACAATTCCCACAAATCCACATTTTAAAATAAACATTTTAATATCGATAAATCCCCAAGCTCTCCACAAAACAGCCAATTTCATCCATTTTCTAAACCATCACCAAAGAAGGTTTTCAGATAATATATTTTCAAATATTTCACAGTAAATTTAAATAAAATTAATCAATTTGAAACTAATTGTTCATGTTCCAAATATAGGAGTTGAGAGTGAAGCCACTTACCTCATGTATTTTTGAAAAAATGATTAATTGAATGAAAAAGATCAGAAAACCAGGTTGAATCTCCATGAACCCAAAATAGATATCCTCCCCTATAATTAAAAACAATATTTCTAAATATATTTTGAATCCATAACATTAATATAAACTCATCGGGCGTATATCTGTGAAAATGAGAGGACTAAAAAAGTTGATATAGGAAAATGCATTAAGTACGACAAAGAACAAAGACTTACTGCAAGAATCATGATTTAATGCACTGAAGGATGGCTTCAGATCACTTAAAAATTTCATTCGAGAGGACCTACAATCATTTAGAGAGAAAAAATACCGAGTTATAGCCATTTTGTGGAAAAATAGGAACTTAGAGGTAAATATGATTTTGATCTTCATTTTAAGGTTCTAACATTGACCCGTACATGGTTTAGTCAGATGGTTAGGAAAAACGTGTGATAACCATGTTCTATCATCTACCATAAGAATGGAACTCACATGGTTGGATGACATGGTTTACAAAAAATTAACCAATCATTCCAAAGATCATTGTCCAACAAATTCACCACACTGTGCAGTGTGTCCTGGCATTCCGCACTATTTGGACAAATCGTGCACAACCCGTGTGCCTTCACCTTTTCCCCACCCAAACTATGCACAATTTTCTAAAAGTATTTCATGATTTCCAAAAATATTACACCAACCATTCACCGGTAGTAAAGCCCCAAAAATTCTCCAAAATATCTCCAATCTCTCAGAAACATCATCGTTATAATTTATGTACTAAAAATTTATAATTAATGGGCCACATACCCAAAACCAGGGGTGATGCATTTTCCCCATCCTTGGTATTTCCACCCTAAAAAAGTATAAAACCATCGATTCCAAGAAAGAGTTATAACCATTTCTCTTTTATATCATTCTCTCACTCCCAATTCTCTTCCTGAACACGACCATGTTTCCACAAAACATGCACTATGACAAGGCTTTTCCCTCAAAATACATTCTCTTTCCTAGCCACAATATTTACCATGATATATACCAACAAAGTATCCAGATCTAGGATATTGTAATACCATATAATCACATGGTCATGATTAGGTTGATACCTTTTCAAATTAGATACATGAAACATATTGTTTACCACACCAATCAATGGTGGCAATGCCAAATGATAATCCTCCTCACCAACCTATTCATGTATCTCAAAATGGAATATATATCAAGGATATACCTTTCAATAAATCGATAAAAGTCAATGTCCAAGCCTGGGAGATATCCTTAAGAACACGTGATCACTCACTATGAATAAAAAGACAATCGATGATGATTTTCATATGATTTCTGACAACTATGAGTCGTCTCTATCTATTTTTTGTTCAACGAAATATTTTCTACTGTTTATTGGAAATGTATTTTCCAAACCAGTGATGTCTCATAAATTTCCAACCAACATAGTAGAGAACCTAAAGGAAGCCCATATAGTGATTCAAAAGGATTCATATGTATCGTGCTCTAATAGCTGTTATTATAATAGAAATCGACCAACGCCATGTGCTCTTCCCATGAGCCACTAAAATACAACTACCCCAAGCCCGCAACATGTATTCAAACATTTTTATTTTTCTTTCGGATTGTACATCCTTCTTAGGATGATACACCATGCTCATAGTCAACTATGTCCCAAGGGATTTAAGTTAGGATTTCAAAAAACAAGATTTGAATCTTTGGTCTATGTATGACATGATAAAAACTGGTATGCCATGAATCTTTAACACTTATTCGATATAGATTTTAGATAGATCCTCCACCATATGAGTTTAATGAAAATGGATGAAATGGGGTGACTTCATGATCTGATCCACAATCACCTGTAGGGAATCATGTTTTCAAATCATTATTGGGAGACCTATTACAAAATCTATAGCTATATTCTCCTATTTACACACTGGAATATGTAAATACATTCTCATACCTACTGGTTGCTGATTCAATACCTTAACATTCCAAAAAATTAAGCTTATAGCAATAAATTTAGCCACCTTCCCTCCAAAAAAATGTTTTTAATGCCTTATAGATCCTCTATATTTTAGGATGTACAACCCATCATGAATGGTGGTAAGCATGAAAGAGTTGTTTCTGATAAGACATAGGTACAACCATCCAATATCGAAACTAAAAAATAGAACTTACATGTAGCTTCCGAACTTCAATGGTCTCCCCAAATTTGAGTTTTGAACTCATTGAAAAACATTCTTCCTCAGATATTAATGCCTCTTATACCATCTTTTCCAAATCAAGAATAATCTAAAATATAAAGAAAACTGAAAAATAACCTTATAATTCAAATTCCACATGATTTTCGGCTATGACCGACATCAACTCCCACTCATTTGAAGCTTCTTTTTCTAATTTAGAATATGAATTTTTGGTTCATTCATCTTTACCAAACTTTTCTTTACCCGATGTATAAATAATGTAAATGATGAATATTTAGAGATAATACATCTATATAATTTGCCTCAATTTCAAATCCAATTGTGATAGAATTTTTTTCAACCTCTTATGATCCGTGAACACACTAAATTTCTCACTGAAGAGATAGTGACACCATGTCATCAATGCATGAACCATAGTATCTAGCTCTAAATAATGTGTTGGGAAATTCTTCTCATAAACTAATAACTTCCATGAACCATAAAAAATGACATGATCCCCTTTCATGAAAAAACATTTGAACCTTGATCCTAAAGCTTCTCAGTACACCACGTATGCTTGTCTGGATTGTGAAAATATCACAATAAGTGCTAATATAAGGTGAACATTTATCTCATAGAACAATTTCTAGAATTCCAAAATCCCTTGGAAGTAAAAATTATTCTATTTCAAAGATTTCATGGGTGAATCTAGTCATGATAATTCATGTAGAAAGCCTTAATAACAACCAACTATAATATTGAATATCTATATATCAAAGATGTTTATTAGAGGTTACCAAGATATAACATATTCTATTTTATCTGGATCAACAAAAAACCTCTATTCGAAATTACATGGATATGAAAATGAATCTCTTGTATACAAAAATTTCACTTTGATAATTTTGAATTAAAACGATGATATCTAAATAGTCGTAACCCTTTCGCTAAGTGTTGGTCATGATATGCCCTTGTCCTTGAATACACAAATATGTCATCCATGAACACCAATATAAAAGAATACAAATATCTCTGAAATTTCTTATTCATAAATTCCATAAAGACTACTGGTGAATTCATATGACCTAAAGGAATTAAAACATATTCATAATGTCTATATCTGCTTCTGAAAGATGTCTTCAGAATATCATCCTTCAAAACACTCAATTGGTGATATCCTGATCACAAGTCATTTTTTGGAGAACCACTGATCTCCCCTAAATTGATCGAATAGATCATCATTTCATGGACGTAGAAACATTTTCTTTATTGTAACTTGTTTAAGATTATGATAGTTTATACATAGCCCTAGGGTTCCATCTTATTTTTTCAAAAAAATATTTTTCCTACCCCTAGATATGTTCTAGGAAAAATGAAACCTTTCATTCTAGCTCTTCCAGCTACACTTTTAAATATCTCAATCCTATTGGTGGAATCCTATAACATAGAAGTGAAATAGTACTAGTCCATGGGAGTATATTAATCGTAAACTCCACTTATCTCATAATTGGTAACCAAAAAATATTTTTGATAAAATCGTCCATAAAATAATAAACTACTTATGTAAAATTGCTTCTCCAAACCTCTTCCATTGATGCTAATGAAAAGATCATCAACTGGTAAGATATTGTTCCCACTACTGGTGAAAATAAGCTAGTTGAACCTGTCTTTACATTTATTTCTCCTCTAATGAGATGATCTACACCATCATAGGTCGTGAAACTAACTATTCTTCTGTAATAGTTGATATGTTCCATGAACATTGTTAACGAATCCATACCTAGTATTATATCATATAAATCCATCATCATCATAGAAAATTACAATTTAAGTTAATCTCTTTCAATGGTTATATAACATTTTTTATATAGAAAGGCTCCACATTCCCTTTTCCCAAGAAGAGATTGATTTTTTATCACAGAAGGAATCATATGAAGTTTTTATCATACAAAATAAAGAACATGATAAGCAATAAATTAATTTGATGCAATGGTGTCAAACAACACTTTCATAATGGCTGAATTCAGAATAATCATACCCCTCTCTATAGATGGTCCTTGATCATCCACAATCTCATACTCGTCTCCATATAATTTATTCATCATGTCACTTTGTTATTTATTTCCTAGTTGAGATTTACCTTGCTAACAACTCATGGTATTCCAAGAATCACCATGGGTATTTATATTCTGCTGACAATGCTGATTCTTCTCTCCTCACTTTTTTGATGTATACAATACGTGTAATGCCTGAGAAGTCTGTCGATCACCTGACCTCAAAGCACTGAAACCGTAGCGCTAATGATTATCTATTTGGTAGTAGTTTTAATATCTTCTAGTTTATTCATATATTATTTCTTAATGAGGTTAATAAAACCACATTGGAAACATCTGCATTTCTTTTGGGCTATGGAGGAAGGTTCACTAGTCTAGAAATCTAATTTTTAGTCATGTTCCCACACTATAAATATGTTTCCCCCTTATGATTATTGCCAATGTTATATGTTACACCATTTTCCATGGGTATCAACATACGTCCTCCTCCTATAGAACATATGATGTCCCTTTCAGACACTATCACTATATTGACCATCTCTGTATAGTCCATAATACAGAGCATAACCATATTTGAGTGAATAGCATGTCTCTTTCTTGTTTCAAACATGTTTTCCTTCAATAACAAACTAGTAGAATCTTAGGGTGAAAATGGACTAAACTCATGAATTTAGCCTCATACTCTATGAAAGAGAAATTATCCTATTTCAGACTGATGAATTTGGTAATCTTTAGAATCATGAATGTTTGCGAATAAAATTTTTCATAAAAAATTCTTCAAAATTCTACCAACCAAGGCCTTAATCTGGTTTAGTCTACATAGCTAGATATAACCACTAAAGTGCATGATCCTCCATAATAAACATCACCAGCTTTTCATTATACTCTACTGATGTGTTGATGAGGTCAAAAAAATGATTCATCCTATCAAGAGACACCTCTGCCTTTATGTTTCAGAATCACCCTGTAAAATGGGTGGATTATGCTAATGGAACTGGACAGAATGATCCACATGTCTTGGATCTTCTCTTTGGTTCCAAATTTCCACAACTTGATATGCATGGATGATACACTAAACAAGTTATTGGTTCATCTGTGGATTAGTTGAACCTACATTCCCCGTAGGTTCTTCCAGTTTCATTCTACAAAACCTATAGCGTAACATTTTCTATAAACCTATTGAAACACCATAAGTATAACTCTCTATTAGTTGAAGGTTTTTCATGTCAAATTCTATATCACCAATCTATCACAATAATTATTTCCAAAATCAAAACATTATTTTATGTTCAACCATTTTTTAGAAAAAGTCAACCTTCTTTTGAAAATGAAACCATTTTTAAAATACCAAAACCATTCCTTTATTTAAAATATTTCATTTGAAAACACTATAAAAAATTAAATAAAAAATCAACACTTTTACAAAAAATAATACATATTTACTTAAATTAATTTATTTACTCCTAGTGGGAAGTCCTTCCTCTAATACATGTCTTCCTTGTCTTATTGGCTAAACTCATGAAAATGAGATTTAAAATCCCATAAGTGTCTCCAAAACACTTATGTACCAAAATCCATGGTAACATCACGTTTAGAAAATAAGTTTATACACATAATTTTATGCACTACATTTCAAGTCTCGAAAATCATATTCCTTTATTTGATCCCAACTCGAGGAATAGACAAGAATGAATCCACCTATAATACAAACATTAATAATTACTACTTGTTCCACAATTAAAGGACTAATTTGTTTCCACTTGTCTTAAATTGAGTTTTGGACTGAACAAAATGGATACCATTTGTAAGATTCTGAACCTTCTCATTGGATTGAGAGGTTGGTGAGATGTTACTTGGCCTCAAGAAACATTCCCAAGATGCTAAAGCATAGAAATACATGCTGAAGAGATTCAATATACATATAGAACTATTTTCCCTTTGAAGATAAACAAGAAACCAAAAAACCATTACAAAATAAAATACTACATGATGAACAATAAACTGAAAGACAACTAATACAGATTATTTATATCAAAACCTACAAAATAGTACCACTGTTCAAGAAAAACTAACATCAATGTATATAGTGTAATACAAACTATTAAAACTCAAAGACAACCACAAGAATCCAAAGCCCCACATGCTCTATGTTTTAACTCAACCATAAATCCCAAGTATCACAAAGAAGTACTAAATAGTTTTGATAATTTAACTTTTCTCATATTTTGATAGACGATATCTGTAAAATCACCAATGTACTAAAGTAGGGGTAAATACTAAATCTTGTTAGGTTTTCCCCAATGACATCCCAACTCACTCCACTAGGAAATAATATGTTAGTAATATTTATATAAACAATTTATACTAAACAAATTCTAAAATAGTTTGTATTAATGATATGTAGTTCACATTAAAATAGTTTTATAAGGAAAGAACATAAATTTTTTATTTAAATATTTTATTCTTATAATTTTTTAACCATTCCATTTCAAATATCAAGACAACATACCATTCATGTAACCTATAAGAGGGTGGAATCCCTGACCCTTATCCATCCCAGTAATGATGGGGGATACTTCTTACAATTATCCATTCCAAATGCACTTGAATATTTGAATGGGAATAAACCTCACCCTTATCCATCTAGGTATTGATGGGGGAAACTCCTCGCACTGATCCTTCTAGAATTTAGATAAACACACACATAGGTATGTCCAAAAATGTTGCCAGTACAACCATTCCAACAATTTCAATTAAACTATTGTTTTCTTGAAAAACATTAAAACAGACCAATTCAATATATCATTATAAAACCATCCATTAATTGAAGTCAATTTTTATTAAACCATTTACCACAATTCCCACAAATCCACATTTTAAAATAAATATTTTAAAATCAAGAAACCTTGGAACTTTCTATAGAACACCCAATTTCCACAATTTTGAAAGTCATAAACAATGAGAGTTTTCCAAAAAGAAATTTACAACAATTTAAAAATAAATTTCAATCCAAAAAATTAATTTGAAACTAGGCCTTAATGTTCTAATTATATTAGTTGATATTGAATCCACATTCATAGAGATTTTTGGCAAAAATGAAAAAAATATGAAAAACATCACAAAATCAGGTTGAATCTTCACGAACGCGCCTCAGATATCATATTCTATCATTATCAAGATTATACATAAACATATTTAGTATCCAAAAAATATATATAACAACATTGGGAATGGATCTAAGAAAATAAAATGAAAAATGATGTAGATCTAAGAAAAAACATCAAGAATGACGAAAAATCAAGCCTTACCATAAGAATTGGACTTCAATGTACTAAGGGACGGCTCCAGATCTATTCCAAAAGACGTGGGATATGTTCTCCAACCTCTTAGGGAGAAATATTCAGAATTTTGGATGTTTTAGGGGGGGTGAAGAGGCACTTAAATGTAAAAACGAGTTAGATCCACATTTTGCGGATCTAAATTCGACCCGCGCATGGTTTTGTCTCACTCACACAAAATTAATTTTTTATTAAGAAGGAGAAAAAATACAACCAAAAAATAGATACAAAGATTCCTAAGGATTTCAGAAACGATGCAATCCAAGGGAATCCCCTCTAATAAAATTTACCCCTTCAGGCTTCAAACTGCAAATATCATGCAAAAAACAAATCTTGACCAAGAACCTCCATATAAGCAAGGTGATCCGCCACTTGGTTACCCTCACCCCTAGAGTGACTGGTTTTGGTTCAATTGTATAGAATACCTTTGAACATTATACTTATGTAAATATTAATCCATGGAGGGGAATGGATATAATTCAGAGAATCACATATAATCTTGTAGTCTTTTTCAATATAAACTAAAGCTAAACCCTTTTGGTGACAAAGAGTAATACCTATGAGCATGGCCTTAGCATCGGCCTGAAGGGAGGAAGCATGGTGTAATCTGGAGGAGAAGGTCAGGAGGAACGAGCCCTATGACTCTCGAACAACCCCACTCCCACGTAGAACTCCCATAGATCAGGATTTTTCTGTATTAAGTTTAAAGCCCCTGGGATGGGGAGTCCATCTAACCCAGATACCTCTGTCAAAATTATCTCTGAAATGGGAAGAATGAGGACTAGAAAATATCATTATACGTAAAATACACAGCACTTCATGGTCTCTTATATGATTTTTCATAGTTTGGTTGAATCATGCATAGCTCATGTGCCTTCTCTTATTCCCTTTTCTCACTATGCATGGTTTCCAGAAATCGTGCCCCACTCATGCACCTATAGGAAATCCCCAAAAACACTAAAAAATACTTCTAAACTCTCCCAAACATCACTCTTACTCTTTATATATTTAAAAACATAATGAATGATTTACATTCTATAAATAGGGGTGTTACACATAATCCAATTCTCAAATAATTATGAGTTTGATGGTGGAATTTCTCTAGAAGGCGATGCAGACTCACATCTTATAATCATATAAATCTTTGGAAGATTCATTGGATTATGCAGTAATAACCATGTTATATCAAACCAAGAAGAAAAAATTATTAGCATTGTGTATTAAATGGTGGTTTAACAATTCATAGTTAATGAAATCAATAAGATTAAAGGGTCAAATATACACATGGTCCGGATGATTTTCTGAATTAATCGATGTGTCTTATATTTTACTACTTATGAAATCCGATTCTTCCATTGGAAAGATCAAAAAGGGGGAAATGTGGAAATAGTTTTCCAATTTTACCTTTTAGTATAGTCTAAATTATAAGAAAATCCTATATAAAATAGACATTGATTATGTTTTTCTTATGCTAATTTAGGGAAGGAAAACTCTTAGGTTCATGTAGGATGTCTATGTAGGTGTATGTGGTGCTTATCAATCAATGATTGATATTTTCTATTAGATTTGAAGGATTTTATATTTCTTACTATACATGTGAGAGGATAATATCGACTTTTCCAATATATTTCATTCCTTGTAGATATATTCTACCTTTTATTTATCAAACCCCATAATTGTTTTATAATACTAAATATTATTGGTCTTTTTATATATGGGGAATAAATGTCATGGGGCCATATCCCCCTATAAAAAAAATAAATTAAAGTAAATCATTACTACCACTAATTTCTTATCCATGTAGCTTAAGAAAATATCCCTCAATGAATTTGGGAGAAAGGCGATCATCGTTTTTTAATGGAAAACTTCATTACCATATTTAGTCCCCCTCATACAAAAATGATAGAAAAACCCGCATTTTCGTCTCTTATAAACTGAATAGCCTATAGCAACAATATATACTTTTGTACAACAACTCAATGCCCCACAAATAATTGAATAATGTTTTGATAGATGTTTTCTGGAAGACCATATCCAACATATTATAGAAGATATTGCAAGAATAGTAAATATTAGTCAGACAAAATATTACATGTTATCTAGGATTATCAAACCACAACTATTATGGATATAAAATTATCCCCATATTCTATTGTATATAAGAAAAATAGTGGTCATACCCACTGAGGTCCAATTACTATTTCTCTATATTTCCATTTTTGATTCTTTATCCATAGAGGATAAATAGATAAAGTGATTGGATCAACTAGAATGACTTAAATATTAATGGTTATGTAGTTTTTACAACATGGATATTCGTACAAATTGATTATTATGTGCCTTAAAAGAAGACCTTCCTGAGTTAATTCCTTCAAGGGGAGTATCTAACGGCTCACTGATCACAAATTACAAAATGGAATAGGCTTCTAAAACTTGAACCAAATTTCGATGGACCTTATTCTATACAAATAGTAAACTCCAATAGAGATTTTCCCAAGGTCACAATGGATAGTGATAGTATCATGCCCCCAACCAGTTCAAGGTTTCCACAGAAATAATCTGTATAATTCTTGTGTGATGTACATGGACTTGGGGGAAATAATTTGAACTATATACCCCTTATATCCTTAATGTATGATATTGCATTGCTTGGTTACCATATCTATCATGTGACGTTAAACATAAATGTTTAATCCCATACCACATGACTATAAAATAATTAGATTCATCCATTATATATTTCCTATTTCTCCCATATAAGATATCACAATCCATAAAAAATTATTTGGCACATAACCCATATGTGCCTTAGTGCCTTAATTCCCCCTATAGTACATGAGATAAATCTATACAGGGGACTTTCTCTAAAAGAACTAATTATGGATTGATTATTTTTATTTTGTGATATGTATTGATTCCTAGATCCCCTTTCATGGGAGCAACCACAATTTCTAAAAACAAACTCACTCCCCTGTATATGAGTTCGATCTATCTAGGGGTTTTCTTATCAAGAACTAGGTGGATCATGATTTATATTATCATAGGCTATGTAGTGATGCCAAAATCCCATATCCTAGGACAATACATGAAATTTTTTTTATAATTACATCTTTACTATCCCAACACATGATGAAGGATCATTTTTTAGCTCCATGTATTGTTAAAATAGAAAATTATGTTTAATTGCATAAGCGATACACATCACTGAATCCAAATAAACAATGATTATTTGAATACAAACAATATAACCTAGCCTTTAAATTTGTGGGTATGAATAGGATTAAATAATTTATGAAATATATATATATATATCCAACTAACCATAAATTTACTGATAAATTCATAGTAAATAATCACTCAATTTTTTTGTAATGTCCTAAAAATATGTGTTCTTCAAAAGTGTTTTTTGGAAATAATATTATAATTACTTTATAAAAAATATATGAAAGATTATTTTAAAAAATTGACATCATTTTTTATATTATCATATCAATATTAACTTTTTTTGAATTTTTTTTGTAGGAAATATTGATTTTTTAGTGAATAGTTGAAAATACAATGTTTTGTAAAATTGTCATTTATTTTGAGAAGTTATGTAATTTAAAAGTATGATTGTTAATTTACATTAATTAAATTAAATATAGTAATTATTTATTTACTTTTTATCTAAAAAATTTAAATAAAATCATCTTTATACAGGATTTTAGAATCAATTTTTTTAAGCATGAAAACACATTTTCGTGAAAACTACTTAAAATGAAAAATGTTTCTCCAATTGCTTTATTTATAAATAAAACATAATATAAAATTATTTAAAATAAATTTACTTATTATATATATTTATATATATTAATTTAAAATAATATAATTAATATTACTTATTATAGAGTTAAAGTAAATTCATTTATTCCTTGGAAAAATGTATTTCTTAGAAAACTGCTTTCCATCACGCTTGAGGGTTTTATTTAAAATTATATTCTTCTACTTATATGGGTTGGTCTTATAAAATGGGTTTCGTATTTTTAATCATAAAAACTAATATTAGTAAAAAGTTCAAGTTAATGTTTGGGAAAATTTGAATATCAACCATAGTAATATATTTTTTATCAATGTAAAAACAAAATAAGATAATTAAAGGTAAAAATATTCTGAAAATAACTAAAACAATGTAATAGTAATATTATGAAAATTTATATTTACATTTAAATATTATAATTATTATATTATTTTATATCACATTATAAATGATTAAATAATGATTTTAATAAAAATAAGATCTTGGATTTATTAAATCATTAATTATATTAGGGGTAATACATAATTTTAATCAAGACACTATTTTTAATTAATTAAAGAGTATTTAAATAAAATTATATTATAATTAGATATTATTATTAAATTATATATATTAAATATATATGATAAACTATGTTAATATAATGAAAATGTAATTTTTATAAGGTTCAGAAAACCGTTATTAAAAAAACAATATTTTTCAATAATTGTTGATTTCAATTTAAAAGTTAAAATTTTCATATTTATTTAATTATTTTGATAAATTAAATTCTATTATTTTATTAATATTTTTAAATTTATCTAATGGTGTGTTTTTCATAATTTTCTATCATAGTAGAATGTTTTGGTAAAAAAAATTGTTTATAAAATAATAGTATGTATTATGATATCATAATTTCCCAAATTTGATTTAATATATACAATATAATGATATCCATCAACACATCTATGTTTAAAATTTAAAATAATGCGTTTTTAGGTAATATTATTAAATTTATATATCGTTTATGAGTCCTCTATAACCTATAAAATATTTTACAGTTTTAAAATCATTTCTTCATAGACACAACTCACTTCCACATCACCAAGGATAATATTTTAATTATTTATATTATTTTACGTATAAAATAAATAAAATAACTCTCATTTGGTAGAATACAGGGAAACAAACATGATAGGTTTTTTGGTTTTTATTAAATTATTATATAGAGTCCAAAAACTATATATAAGAAATAAGAAATAACTCCCCTCTCTTATCCTATATAAACCATTCAATATCCCATTAACCATCACTCAAAAACGTTTTATAATTTCATTAATTTAACTAAACCTCTATATGGTCCTCCCTAGTTTCCCCTAATATCTCATTATTCTCCACCCAAGCTTTTGAAATTACCCTCTTAGGGTATGGGACCTCTCTCTGTTATTTTCCAGCCAAAAACCTTCTTCGTTTTTTTCATTTTTAGTCACAATTAGTTATGTACTAATACATTAAGAAATTTACATTTACTATCCAATTTATGTTTTTATAATGGGATATCATTTATCCCCTATCATTATAATCATTACTTAATTCATTATAATGCTGAAAATTTTAAGGGACATTTATCTCTAAATTTCAATCCAAGCCACTTCTTTGTCATTAGCATTTTTGAATCTCATTTGGTAATGTTTTCATGAATTTTTTTAAATATATATATACTATAAAATAAATATCATATTAATGATATATCATATATCCCCTATCCTTATAGAGTTTAGCTAATCCATTACTTTGCTGAAATTTAGCAAGGGATCTCTCTCCCTTCTTTCTCGTTCATGCCCCATCATTGTAACTATCATTTTTAAATTTTTCATGGTTATTTTAACAATAATTTATTAATATCCCACTAAATAAATATTATTTTATAATTATTAGAGATTATTTATACCTTATCATTATATCATTTACCAAAATTGTTACTCTTCCAAAATATAGTAAGTGATCCTTTATTTATCCTCTTTATTCAAGAACTTTATATAGGTAATTAACTTTTTATTCCATTTCCTACTAATAGGATATGATTTTAAAAATAAAAAATAATTACCTTATTATTTCGTTGTGAATACTTACTCCTTTATCTCTTAATAAAACCTCCCATTCTTTATTATGTACTAAAGATATGCTGCCAAAATTATCCTGTGAATTTTCCATGGCATGTTTTTAATCAAGGATCTCCCTTGTATTATGACTATTAATTAAAACATTTTATCATTGTATTTTGTTATTAAATATCACTATCACTTTACTTTTATTAATTACATTAGTTGAGAGACCCTTTATCTCCCATTGATCCATTTTATGAGTCTTTATGTATTGTTGTTATGCTTCCGAAATGTCTCTGTAAATTTCCATGACAAACATTTGTGAGGTGTATAACCATACCCATTTCCACAAAATGATATTCACCCCGTCAAACCTATACTTATTTTATTGGTAAATTACATATAGGTAACACACTATCCTTTACCAATGGAATAATTGAATGAAATACATTCTTTTGTTATATGGTCATTATGGAACACTTATTAATGTACATGATATGATTATAATGGGTGTTACAAGAAAGCAGTCCAATGTATTCAGTTGTGTTATAGTCTCAGGAGATGTAGTGTAAGATACATGGGAGGTTTTGATAAGAACATTATATTATGATATCTTGGATATTATCTTGGACCTGTTTTAATGATTTCATGTTTAATTTTTTTGACACATTTCCTACGTTGCCTTTATGTTATCATGAAATATCACCCCTCATTTCTCATGTTTATTCTTCTCACCCATTTTATGTCCCATTGAAATTATTATTTTCAAAAATTTAATACTTTATTCATGTTATTATTTATTTATTCTCTTACTAGGATTTATAGATCATCATTTTCTTATGTATTTCGCCAGGTTATCCCAAGTGGTTTTAAGAATGATGGAAAATTATGAGAATATTAAGGATGTTTTAAATAATGATGATGTGAAACTTCTTTTATGTTGTTAATAAATTCACCTCATTACCCATAAACACTATAATTTTTCATAGTATGGATTATATTATGTGTATTATTATCTAATAAATCATCAATTAATGTGTAATAAATAATCAGGTATTTATAGTTTCTATCAAATAGAGGATTAGTTATTTTGGGATTTGGATTATAAAAATATAGAAAAATTATTACAGAAAAAAATATATAGGAAAACATCCTTATGTTTTGGAAATGTATAGAGTAATTGGTTTCCAATAAAATAAATCCCTATAGAGATACTATAAGTGGATGTGGATCTAGCACAGATGTATCTAGGGTTGACATCCCCCAAAATATCATATTGAGCTAGACTCAATTGAGAACTATTAAACCATAGTGGGCCTTTTTGCACACCTGGTCTTACACTCCTAGGGGAAATTATTTATTAAATTCATTAGCACATTACGAACTACTATTAAGGAAAAACAATTACATAAAAGTCTATGTTTAGATTTCAGACATGTATATCATAAAATTGAAGCCAATAAATTAACAAGTTAAGGAAATACATGTAATTTATATGTTATCCATATAATGTTATTGGATTCCCAGTTTTTTGTTTAATATTTTAAAATTAATCATCACTATTTTTATGTTATTCTTCTCAATGGATTGAAATAAGAGGAATCAATTCAACAACCAATGTGATGGGAAATACGATGAATTTCCAAATTAGATTCCTTACGTAATGATATCTCAAGTAAGATATCATGTGATTGTACCAAACCTGTTATAAAATTTCACAATTTATAACTGGAACATAGTTTAATGACTAACTATATCAAAGAAGTAAGGGATAACGTCTCAAGGAATATCATCTAGTGAAGGTGTAAAAGAATTAAGATTAAATTTCTCATGTGTCAAAAATGAGGAAAGTGACACCAATTGAAATTCCATAAAGGAACTCAAAGGTGTTTTAAATGTGAAAAAATATTGAATATGGTTTATTTTTTGGGTAAAAAATATAGAGTATTATTAAAGGGAATAAATTAGATTATATGAAACCCTTTTTTTAATGACTTCTATGTAATGAAAATGAGCACTATCCCTGCAAAATTCCCTAATACATGGGTTAAATACTATAATAAAGAATAACATATTAAATAAAAATCATTAAAGTGAACGGATTGAGGTGTTTATGATATATTAATCTATAATTTTTTTGTATAAGTTGTTTATTAATGAAATTATAGACATAGTAATCTTGAAAATTCTAAGGATTGTTCTACATGAGTTTTTCTTTAAGGAATTCAAACATATATTTGATGGTACCTATAAACTATAAAAGTAATTTATTGATAAGTTAAACACATTATTGAGGGACACAGAACCCTTAATATGTGTTTCATGTTTGGATAAATTTAAATAGTATTGGAATGATATATATATATAAGTATAAACTTATATATTATATAATTGATATTTCTTAGGGAGATTAATGTGACGGAAGTTAAGCATTATTATTGATATTTTTTGGAACACATTACATGTCCAAATCTTTTTGATTTGTAGGTGAATAAAAAAATTTCAGTAGTCATTTTATTGGGTTGAGTTATATGTACCCATTAGGTTTAATATAAATCATTATTTGCGAAGAATCACATTTTTCTTTTGGAAGTGTAATATTATGGTTATGAGACAATCTTTAAGGTTAAAAAATATTTAATTTTGAGTTTATTGGTGTTATTTGGGGTATATGTGTAATTATTTAAGAAATTATCTAAATTAACATATTGGTATTTTTATTTAATTTTAGAGATTACTGTATTAAGGTTTAATCATTTTTGGTATTATCATATTTTATACAAACTTTTTGAATTTGTTAATGATACGAGTAATAGATTGTTATTATTAAGTGGATTATGTGATCTGTTAGAATCATATTATAGTGCTCCGGGCATAAAAATCATCTTGAGTACTAATCATTTGGAGAAAAAGACGGCATTGTAGTATAAATTGATTAAATTATGAAATTATACTTCTAAAGAACGTATAATTTTGTATGTTCCAAGAAAATATTGTAAAAACTTCTTAACTCTTGGAAAATAGCCAATAAGCATTAATGTGGTTATATTAAAATCATTTCTGATGAATTTATAGTCCTTTTACCCATCACAAGTTTATGGTTTTATGGTCCTTACCTTTCCCTTAATGGTGTTATCTATCAGCCACTATTAGTTCATGGGTATAAATTTGTATCCTCAATGTATGTATTTTCACTTTCCAATAATGTTATCCTTCTTTGAAATTAAATAATATGTTGTCCTTTAGACAATATTTTATTTATTTCAAATTGTTTTCATCATTAACCCTTTTTACATTGTGGGTTTTCAATAACAATATTTTTATGTTTCAGAACATTAATTAAAAAGACATTGTTTAAATTTAAAGGATTCCATTTTTTAAAGGATTTAATAATGTAAATCCCTGTGTTTTTAAAAGGTAAAATCTTGTTTTATGTCATATGTGATACGCAACACTAAATCCAAACAAACAACGATTAGTTAAATATGACCATTATAACATAACCATTAAATTTGAAGTTATAAATATGATTAAATATGTTTTTTAATATATATATATATTATATTCTACTCCAAAAAATATATTGATAAATTCTAAGTAAATAATCACTTTTTTTGGTAATGTCTTCAAAATATATTTTTTTTGTAAAACATTCACTTTTTTTAAAAATTAAGTACTTTAAAATTCCAATTATTATATTATTTTTACATCAAAGTGACATATTAATTATTTATTTATATTTAATACAATTAATTAAATTTAACTCATATTTATACTAAATTTTAGAAGAATTTTATTTTTAGGCTTGAAAACACAGTTTTTTTAAAAACTATTTTCAATTGCATTACATTTATCTATTTCAATTTATTAAAAAACCCATAATGTGGAATTATTTAAATTAAATTTACATGTTATATATAAAATTATGAATTGAAAAATATATAATTAATATTACTAGTTATATATTTAAAGTACACTCATCATTTCCCAAAAAAAATGCATTTTTCGAGAAACTATTTCCCAATTCTCTATCAGTTTTTAATTAAAAATATATTCATAAAAATATGTGAATTGGTATTGAAAAAATTGATTCCATATTTTTAATATTCATTAATAATATTAGGGAAAAATGTTAAATTAAATTTTTGACAATATGAATAGTAACCATAGTAATTATTAATTTCCATAGTAAAATGAAAAAAGATAACTATGGGTAAGAATATTTTATTAAGGGCTAGGAAAAAATTAAACCTAATAGTATAAATATTAATAATTTCATGTCAATATGATAATTTTTATATTTTTTGTTGATAATTTAATAATTATTAAATAATGACCTTGAAAAAAATTATTTTTTCGTATATTAGAATGTGAATTGTATTTATAGCAATAAATAATTTTAATCAAGAAACACATTTTATTACATCATAAATTTTAGAAATAAATTATATTTTAATTAAATATTATTATAAAAATTTATATATTAAAAATTAATTTTAATATAATTTTGTGAAAGGAAATTTTTATTTTTGTAACGGTCATAAAAGTATTATTGTAAAAAACAAGCATTTATTTAATAAGGTGGGTTTTTTATTTAAATGTTTAATTTATCATACATATTGAATTAGTTTGATAAAATAGTTACTATTGTTGGAATCATCACTTGAAAATTATTCAATGGTGAGTTTTCCATAATTTTCTAAGAGAGATGATATTTTGGTTGGAAATTAAATTTGGTATAAATTAATTGTATGTATATGACATCAGAATGACCTGAAATTAATGAAATATAACAATATATGGGTAACCATGACAAAAAATATTTTCCCATTTAAAATAATTTTATTTTTAATTTATTTTAATGAATTTAAAAATTCATTATGAATCCTACTAAACCTATATAATATTTTAAGTTGTAAATATTATTTATTTATATACATCACAACCTTCTACATCACCAAGGGTAATATTATAATGATTAAAGTTATTTAATTTATAAAATAATGAATTACACTACCCATTTATGAAATTAAGGGAAAACTATAGGTATGGTTTTTTATTACATTATTATATCGTGTCCAAAACGTATGTTCCAGAAATAATAATGAAATCTCCTTTATTTTTTAATATAAACCCACCCAATAAACCATTTCCATTCAATAAAAAAAATTTAGGATGTTATTACTCATACCTCCACTCTATAGAGTCCTCCTAAGGTTCCCCCAATCACTCAAAAATCTTGTACCATGCATTTGAAATCAACCTCTCAATGTAAGGGATCTCTATCTCTTCTTTTACATTCAAACACATCCTTTTTGTTTATACTTTTGAATGAAATTTTTTTATGTTGTAATGAATTTATAAATGTCCCTTTATAATCCAATTTATTTTATTATAATGATATATTATTTATACCCTCTCTTTATCACCATTACCTAAGTCGTTACTATGATTATAGTTGGTAAGGCACGTCTCTCTCTTATCTTCAATCCAAGAACATTCTTTTAATTAATATTTTAAATCTCATTTCGATATGTTTTCCTGAATTTAAAAATATACATCTACATTAAAATTTATTTCATAATAATGAAATATCATTTATCTCATCTAATTATAGAATTTACCTAAGTTGTTTATATGCCGAAATTTAGCAGGGGATCTCTCTCTCTCTTTTCCATTCATGAACCATATTTTTAATAAGCCTTTTGAATATAAATTAGTTTTTTATTTATGAATTTATAACTATACCACTACTATAAAATTGATTCACTAATGTGATAGATAAATTATCCCCTAAAATTATATCATTTACCTACGTCTCTAATATTCCAATATATTGTAAGGGGTCCTCTCTTTCTCCTAATTATCAAAAAAATATTTATGTAATGCATTTTTTATTCTAAATCATATTGATTGGATATTAATTCTAAAATATCTATTACATATAGTATGTTTTTAAATTGATTATTCACACTTTTAATTCTTGTTAATCCCTCATATAATTCATTATGTACCCCTGTTATGTTACTAAAATAATCATTTGAATTTTCCATTTGAAGTTTTTATTATAGAACCCGCCTTATATTATACAACTTAATTAACAAATTTTAATGTCAGATTATCTTTTTATATATAACTATAAATTTTATTTTTAAATACATGTTATGATTGACCATTTCTCTCTCGTTTATCCATTTTATGAATATTTATGTATTATCGCTATGCTGAAAAAATGTCATTGCAATTTTCCATTCCAAATGTCTATAAAGTGTATACCATAACAAATTTCACTAAAGGTTATTAACCTAGTTGAACCTATACATAATATATTAGGAAAATCTATTTATGTAACCCAAAATCCTTAATCATGGGAATACAATTAATGAAATATGTCCTTTTTTATATGATTTATATGGAACACTTATGTATTTACAAGATATGATTATGATGGGTACACCTGGATAGTGATCTTAGGAAATGGGAAATGTTTTAGTCTCATGATATTACATGTATGGTGAAAGATAGGTTATCTTAATAACATCATATTATAATTAATTGGAGGTTATCATTTACCTATGATTATGATGTCATGTTAAATGTTTTCCCCACATTTCCCATATTTCGTCTATGTTATCAAGTTATATCATGTCGCATTGTTCATGTTTATGATTATGATCCATTTTATGTCTAATTTAAATTCTTGTTGTCTAAGATGTAAAAAAACCATGTAATAATTTTTCTATTCCCTTACTTGGATTTCTATCTCACCCCTTTCTTGTGTATATCCCCAAGTTATCCCCTGCAGTTTTAAGAAAGATGAAAATTATGACCATGTTAAGGAAGTTTGGAATAATGCCAATGTTCCACTTGTTTTAATTTGTTAGGTAATTCACTTAATTACATAAATACACTATTATTATCAATCTTCTAGTTTGTATTATCTGTATTCTTATGTTTTTAATAAAACTAGTGTTGTCAAATATTTAGGAAAGTTTTCATAAGAACTACATGTGGTGTGATTCGTGCTATGGAAGTATATATAAGGATTACATGATCTCATATCCTAGGATTATCAATACATTTAATCATATATTCTCAGTTATCTAAATTTAAACTACTCAGGTAATCTCTTAGTCACATGATGTAGAACTGAATAAAAATGTCTTTCCCACATATTCTTAAGAAACATGGCCATCCTTCTTATAGTATGAGTGGCACAAATGTTATAATGACAATACATTTAACTCAGAAACAACACCTCCACCTAATAATGAGATACAATGTGGTGTGTATTATAAATATCCCTAACTAACATCCACTAATGAAATGGGAAATCATTTATTTCCTTAGTGTTTCTCACACTGAGCATAAACCATGTGAGGTTAGAGTTTCAAAATGATTAATCCAGCAATAATGATTATACATCACTACCTATAATGTAAAGGAACTTTTGGTCTATCATATATGACCCAAAAATATGAAGATTATAAATTTTTTCATACTCTTATTCTCCTACACCAAATACATATCTACACCAGGAGCCATGATATACAATATTATTGTGGTCAGGAATAAATAAAATTAGTTCACTTTTATATAAGAGATTGATTTGAATAAATAATTTTTTTAGAACTATAGGTGTCTTGATTTTCATTTTGATGATATACATAGTGACAATTGGTTCCATAATTCTTAGTACATAATAAAACAAAAATATATATAGATTTTTCTATATATGATATAGATATATAAACGGAAATACTTTAGGAGACACATGGGTTTTAGTCCACTCCATTAAAGAAGATCATAATGACCCACTCAAGGAAATATAAAGTCTAAATTAATCCATTGTTCTCGATAAAAATATTTCTTGATAAACCAAATTTTATGTCTTGAGAAAATAAGAAAATCAACAACCATCTTTTTCTATCAGATACACGAGAATTTGAATCTATAAGAAATATTTATTTTGAAACTGTACACTACACCCTTGGTATTATTCTACATATGAACTCCCAACATGGCTAATTAACCAAATGCATATTCATCTTGAGTTGAAGTTCGTATAATCCTCATACGGCCTAAAAGAATCACATAGAAACTATCTTTTTGAATATGTTCAATGGTCATCCATTGAGTACTAATTTCATGCTGCCACTTTATATCCATGAGCCACAAGTTATGATTTAAAATATCTCCAACATGTTCAAAAAAATGTGTCGGAACATTATTAGAATGCGATCTTAATTCAGTTCATTATTCCCATATCACTGGTCAAATAACCATGACAATAAACTATGTTCATGCATTCATGGGATTGGTTCAATATTACATCTCCCCAAATTTAATATGATTTACATACAAAAACAACTAATTACAAGGTGATTTAATCCTTCCATAATGTTCATCTATCAATAAATTCACATCATGAGAAAATTTTTGGAATCGAATATAACCCTTCAAGGATATTAGTGATAAGGGAATCTACCTCCAAATAACCCTTCTTGTTCACTATTCATACTATGTCCCCAATATAGATCTTCATATACACCCCCAATATGTCCCTTTAACTAGAAGCATCTGCATCCTTAGGATAATGCATTGTAATTCCCTTATGAATTTCCACCATTATAGTAGAATCCAACTTTCAAAAGTAGTCTATAGTTATCCCTAACATATGTTTCCCACTTTTGACCACTTATCTAAGATTCATGGGTTATAATATATAATATACATAATCCAAATATTCAACTATATTTATCACCCTAAAGGTTTTAATCATGCATATAATTCTCATTTATAATATAGAAATCAGTTGTTCAAAATGAGAATTGGTCCTCATCACGTGGCCTTGACCATATGACACAATGGTGTATCATTCATGACCATAAACTGAGTTCCCATTTCAAAATCATCAACAATATCTAGATCATGTCTTCCCATTATGATTAAATTACCATGTTATGGAACACCATTGGGGTATGAAAATTCATCCTCATTGAAGGTGATGTTCAGTATAATTAGAAAAATTCCCATGAATTAAATATACATATTTAAACGGTTTCCTACATTACAAACTTTGTACATTATCAATTCTCATTGGGTTTACCCTACAAGTGTTATTGAATAAGTATCCTTAAACCATTAGTGAAAGATACATGACCGTAAAATATAGTAACCATTGGTCAATTCTATTCAACATTAAACTAAGAAAACCATTGGTAAAATATATACAACTATAAACTACAACTTCTATTAGTCAAATCTATTTGACCATAAATATCGGATATATTTTTCTAAATCCCAATTTTTTAAATTGCCTAAAGAAAGAGACATATGACCTTTAGAATAAAGAACCACAAAGGATATTCTTGATAAAATTTGAGACTCTACTCAGTATACATGGTCTATACATGATCAATTAAAAATTTAGAACATGAAATTAATCTTTCACACAAATTATTAGGTCTGAAACTAGCATGGGGTGGCCTAAAAAAGATTTAATTTCTTGCATTACAAGATTTACTCATGTTAATAATATGAAAATTTATGGGTGATAAAGGAGAAAGAAACAAAGCTACTATAACCCACCATAAAATCCCAATAATAGTTGAGATGTTCTAACTTTGATCCTAAACTAGGAAAAAGATAAATTATTTCCATTACATGATAACACAAATCACTCCTTTTGGAAAAAACATCATTATTATACATTTGAAATATATAATTCAACATTAATGGTTCTTATACCTATAACTATACCTGATAAAAACATAGTAGCAATACACTGAGAATACACCACAAAAATGATTAGTTAAACAATTGTTGGTAAAATGAAAAAATATGAAGAAATGAGTGTTTTTCATTTAAGAAACAAAAATAAGGGAAATATATAAAGTCACAAGTCTCTCTTCATTACAATTTAACTATTATAGGATATTCTCAATAGTGGATTTACGATCACATAGGTACTACTATTCCTCTATAATGATGTAGTGAAATTCATCTAGATTTATAGGATTGACTTCCTCAATAAGGGAATGTTTTCTACCTTAGTAGATTCATTTATCCTCTTGACCCTAGGATCCCCTTCAAGTCTTTGAATCTGAACTAGAATCTGCTTATAATTTTCCAATTATTTTAGGAGTCAACTTATCTAGGATGACACGTTATCAGTGAGAAATACATTCCCTAATTCTATAATTGATTAATTAGAAGCATGTTCATATGTTACATCCCTATTTTTTGAAGATTGTGAATTTATTTCTTCATGGTGAATGAATCCCTTAATAGTGTATCCTATATAATAGAAATTAATTAAACCTTTATAATAGAATGTATGATATTATAATCAAATCTCAGAGTGCATATCAGCATGAAGCTGCATTAGAGCTAATGTAGATCTGTTTTTAGCTCATCCATGGGGGTGTTGGGGAATAGATTCCATATACCCTTAAAAGCACACTGACGGCTAGTTTGGTAATAATAAATGGTTTCTATGTCTAGATTAGAGTCATTACCAAATACTATAATATATTTTGAATTAGGTCACTCAAATATAATTAGGATACGTATTCTCATACCTTGAATATATGGGAACAAGTTTCCAAAATTTTGATTTTTATTTTTGGTGGTAGGGAAGAAAAATATTTAAGAAAAATATTTAAAACTAGATACTTTAGAATCATGGATTAGTATAAATATTCACACTTCTCTGTATGAACATTAAAATATGCTATATTTTTCAACCTAATGGATGAAATCATCTCATCATTTCCCCAAGTATGTTTCCCATTTTCTGTTGTAGTGGAGTTGTAAACCATCTATTTATCCCCTCATAGAGAAACCAATAGAGTAATTTCATCTCCTAGTATAACCTAGCTACTAATCTATCCCCAACATTCCTCTATATAATTCACCTATTAAGTAGGATAAAGATAAATCTCATGTAGGGACAAGAATTTTGGATGAAATTTATGTTTATCCACTAGCCACTCCAACTCATAACTAGCATCTACGAGTTAGGTTAATGGGATGGTGGTATCAATTTCAGCCAAGAGATCCTCCATGGAGTTAAAGGACACAAATAATGTAAATGAAACTGAATGTTTACCATCTATTTACATCTTCCCCTCTACTAAAGGTCTTGGTTTATCCAAATATGGACTATTCACCACCAATATCACCAAAATGATAGGCACAAATACTCTAATAATAGGAATTTGGGACTCACCTTGGTAACCTTTATTGGAATACATGGGTTTTTCGTAGAACCTCCCTAAATATTGGGATCTTGAATTCAGTAAACATTCATGTTATCCTTTATATGGGAATAAAAATACACATGTATAATGAATAGATGAACATAACCAGAATCCTACCACTCACTAGAGAGAATTTATTTTGGAATTTTGTTTAGTAACTATGATATATTTTGGCTCCAATCAATGGAGGATTATCTTTCACCACTAGTTATAAAAACAAAAAAAGATGAAAAATAGATAAAATACATTCACATTCCAATTTATACATCATCACATGCATTGGACAAAGTTTACCCTCCATAATTTCCTTTCTATGGTTGTCTCAAACTACGAAACCAAAACCATTCTGATGGGAACTGGCATATAATACTATTATTCTAACTTTTACTACCAAATCTTCATGTTTTTAGAACATAGATCTGGGTGATAAGATATATTCTAGGTTGAAACATTTTGAATCATAAATAAGTGATCTTACATCCTGGGTATTGAAAATTGAATCTCACCCCTCATCTGTAGACTGGTTGTGTATCCCTTAACGAGTCCCCATATATTTTGACGATTTTACCCATTGGGTGATAGTGACCCTCATTTGAGTGTCCCAAATAATAAAATTCATCTCTCAAACATTATTTCAGCCTTCCACAGTGTTTTTCACATAATCAACTTCAATGGGACCCATTACATTTCCAATATAGGGAATATGAATTCCACTACAAAGTGGGCCCTATAATTCATGACTACTAGACAATGAGTTAATAATGTAACAAACCATTCTCACCTTTGGATATTTTTCTTCAGATTCCTCTTCCAAAAAAACTTTTTTACATGAAGATAATTTGCGTCCAATTGACTATAGTCAATTATTGAGTATTTTTTCCATTTTTAAGGACTATTGTTTTATATACTATATAGATCTCCAATAAGGAATCTATTATAAAATGAGCTCATCTCTTAGTGGTGTGGAAGGTTGATGCTCATGATTCCATGAAGACTTAAGTACCTGGCCCTTTTTGTGATTATAGGAGGACTTTGTAGTCATTCAATTCCTTATAACTAAATAGTATTAAATGGTGACTCGAGGATGGTATTTGATAATATCCCCCATGGGTATGATGATATCAATGTATTATTATAATCCGAAAAAAACTCAATGAATTCACATTATATGGTATAAATAATCACAACAAATTTCATCTTCTAGTCCATCATCACCGAGAGTTTTAATGATACAATGGTATTTTCCCTATATCACGCATATAATATAGGTGATACAATTTTATATTTAATTCATATAAATTGACATGAAAACTAATAAATAGAATAATCTGAAAATATGATATCACATTCGATGTAATCAACAACCATGATAAGTCGTCATATAGGACCGAAACACATATGAGGCCTCTCCATCATTAGTTATTGTGTCAATAAGTTGTGGTCCATGTGTAAAGAATTGTAATTATCAATGGATACTTAAGATAATAAGGTAATCATAACTAGACAATCATAATGGTTTGATTCATGATACAACATGCACGATTAGTAGGAACCTACATATTCGAATCCACATAAGACTTGGATGCTCAAAGGTATTAATGTGGTACAATTTTCCTCTCTAGAAGACCTTGAATATTCATGGGAATTGGAAGGGGGAATTCCCATTGTTGATACATATCGAAACTGGTAGATCATCAACAATATTAGTGTGGTTAAACCTGCTGGGTCCCAAATTTCTAGTTTTACAAAAAAAATTACATTTCTTGTTGTATTTATTAGATTCCCACACTAGGAGGATATTACCACACTGCTTGATAGTCCTGAACCCTTCCAATCAAATAACTAGTGGGATTTTTGGGATGTTTTTTCCCTTTTCTAATCAAACTACTCAAACTCAAGACAATATTTCCCATCAAATCCTTTTGTCTAGATAGAAGGAATTACTCTTGGGGTTTTTATATAATTTTTTGTGGGGGTCTTAGAAAACATTAATCTAAGCATCAATCATTAATTTGAACTAGAGACACTATATTTTCTTCATGAAACACCAATATATTCTTATTAACTCACATATTATGTTTGACACTCATCAGGAACCTAACCACATAGCCTAAGGGTGATGAAATCATCATAAAAATCATTGAGGATCTGTGCCCCTGAGATCTTGTAGATATCCCAAAAAGAGATTCCCTCCTCATCGTGTGTTATGTGGATGGTGTTGGTTTGAGGACTCCATCAACACAAAATATTAGGGATCGGTCGGATATTTTTATAGAAATGTGCCTAGGAAGCCTAGATGGATTCATAAAGGGCAGAAATACTGGTTTTTATCTCAAAATATCCACATGTTACCAACACATAGTAGGTTAACATTCTCATAGCTTTGAAGCCTTACACAGGATTATGATCCCATGAATCATTATATACCTTAGTTTGGATGATTGATAATAGATGAGGGATGAAGGAGTGGTGGTTTGTCTCATATTTTGTTATAAATTTAATATTGTTTGAAGTAGTCCTGTTACGATGAAGAAAAAATGACAATTATCCAATTCCTTATAGGATATAATTACCCTCTTATGATATGTTTTCCCCACTAATGGTCATAAACTCAATGATCCATAAGGTCAATAGAAAATTATATAAAAAAGGGGTATCTTCATCAGTCAATAGTCTATTCTCATATAAAGGGATAATTTTATCATGGGGTATTCCTAATGATACTCATTCATGGTCTTGTATAAAGAATACATAGAGGGTTCTTGTTAACCAGAGAACACTTTTTCAACTTCAAAAAACAATTTCTAAATATTATTATATGTTTGGAAAATAGATATTACATTTTAAGTTCTATCATTTATAACTCTACAAAGGGGTTCAATAAATATATAAGAATAAATAAACATAAGAGGTTCCCAAAAAATATTGAATGATATGTGTGAATTAATGTAGGTTTGAATATAAAAAATTTAGAAAATAAATCTATAGATACCTAAATTAGATGGACTCCCATGGTTGACAATATTATCCCCCCCACCTCTGTTGGGTTCCTCAACCAAGGACCCCGCCCTTGGGTATATATCCGAATATCCCCTCACTAGGGTGACCCTGATATTAACCCATAACTTATGTTTCCTTTATAATGGGAAGTAAAATAATACTCAACTTTCAAGAATGATGTAGATAAAGGGATAGAGAAGAAAAAATGAATATAAAATAACTTAATTGAGGAATATAAATTTATATGAATGCTGTTTTCCTAACTTCTCTCTATTAATGTTGCTTTTCCCCTACCACCTTTACTTGAATGTTGTGACTGTTCTCCCTTTTTCACACTGTGTGTGTGGGGGATATCTAAATATAATCCTCATCATATTTATTCAATATAATTACTGGGGGGGGGGGGGTTATTTCCCCATTTTCAAGACAAAGGGGGATATAAATAGATTCCCACAGGTGAACTCAGGTCACTAGGTTTACCTCTCCTTGGGTCCCCTATAGTCATCTAGTCTGTAATGAATAGTTGTCATCAAATATTATCGTTTTCCACACCCAGGACACTTCTAATTACACAATACATAATTCTTATTTCACATATATGAACCAACATAATAAATATGATCTACTATATCCAAGAATCTATTTTATTCCAATTTATAAATCCATTTATACATTTAATATAGGATATGTTTTCAAATTTTAGAAGAGAATGAGATCCTACAGGAGAAATATAACTCATACATAGAGAGTATCCCATATTAGGCCTATGTAAAGAGGATTTTGAAAACCTTCACATGGGTGACCAAGTGATTAGGGGTCCTCTGCTAGGATACCAACCACATGGGAATCCTCACCAGGGTGACCATCATCCTGAGGCTCCACACATGGGTGACCATCCATCTAAGGATCATCACTTGGGTAAACAACTGGCTTTGGATCCTCTCCTAGGTGATCTATATGTCAGGGGTCATCACTAGGGAGACTATCCACTCATGTCACCCAACCTAAGTGACCAACTACACAAGGATTCCCAAATATGTCACCCATTTATGAAGGGTTCCCATATGGTTGATGGATTTCAAAGGGTTTCTTTACATTTAAAACAATGATGACTCTTTGTAAGAACCTTGTATTTGGGAATTTTTTCTTTTAAAAATACCCCATAAAAATAATATTCACATGGACATGGTATAGAGATCAATAGTTCTCCCAATTTTTATCATGTATTCATTTGTTAATGGTTATCCCCCACTTAAAATCATGAAATTGGAGGGTCATCGTGGTGCATTTGACCAGACATTCCTATAGTAATAAGGACCCAGATCCTGGACATAGTATTAAGAATACTCCTAGATTAAGAAAAGAGACATTGTTTCTACATGATTCCTAAAAGGTGGGGCAATGAAGATAGCATCTATGTATTCTATTTCCCAATAAACAGAGTTATAATACCCAATTCTATGTTTTCGATCATGTATGTATATAGAAAATAGAATCCCTTCTATATTTAGACAAACTTATTTCTTGTTATATTCCACATACCTCTTTTATTTGTTATCCCTTCCCCCACCTATTAGTGTAATGGGAGTATATTCACTTAGTTAACCCAATTGGTGTTTACCCAATTAAAATCTTATGTCACGCCCTTATTCAATGAGTTTGATCCTCAGTTATCTCTTGTTTCTCACAGAGGAAATGACTCATGTGGGATTAGAGATCGTATTAAATCATTCTATTTTAACAACACATATCTCATATGGGCCTCCACCTTAGGTGTAATTCTATTAAATATTACTTTCTTCTTCAAGGGATATTTTTTATATGACACATTCCATCAAATGAATATATTTCTAATGATACACCTTAGGGAAACCTCAAATGAGTAAGCCCTACTCAATCCTAAAATGTAAAATTACTTATGAAATATACATCACTATAAAATGAAATTAAACTATGTATCTAACATCCAAATATCATGATGTTAAATTATATGAAAAAATCCTTACAACATGATGTTAAACTGCATGTTATGGTCCTATCACATGACTGTAAACTATGTCACTCGAACAATGGGGGATTTTATTCCTGTATTGATTGGATTTGTAATATTCCTCGTGAGGTTCATCTCTAATATAACTAGTGTTATACTAACCAATACTACGTCTATATTCCATGTATATCATCATTCTATTAGGCTATATTCCTAATAAAACCATGCCCCCACTCATAGGGATATACTTTTTCTTGGTCTTATCATCTCATCTTTATTAATTCATACTCATAGTGGGAGTCACATTTAATGATTCATATTTCTTATAATCTCAACCCAATTTTTTGAGACATATTTCTTTCATGGATAACCGTAATGGGCCAATAATTCATAAGACACACACCGACTATTTCATAGAACATTTCACCTAGTATCCCATACGACTAGTAGTTAAACATCATGGATTGATCCCTAACGTTCCAACTTAAAATGTATAAAATTTCATAATAACTATCACAAAACCATATGTGTTCTAATTCCTTTTTCAAGGACATATAGGAAGATTATTTAACATATTTCATCCAAACAACATAAATACCTACACCTTTCTAGGATGAAAAAAACTCTAATGTTCCCAACTATGTGTCATTGAACTATATTTTCTTAGAACCAAGAATCACCATGTAATAATGAAACAAGATGAAGAACCTCTGGTCTATACAAATAATGAAATTGATAAAAAAACTTATTATACATTTTATTGTTCACATAGATGATATTCCTCAAATATGTATGGCTATTCATTTTGATAGTAGCTAATAACTAATTTCTAACATATGGGAAAAAATCACCTTAATAGGATTTTATTATACAAACCACCCATTATATTGATTAATGTGAGTTCCCAAGAATCATCATTGAGAAACCTCAATGATTTCCTACCTTTGGAATGTTGGTTCAGATCAACACATCTATCACATATTTCCAGGCGGTGGTGTGTCTCGTGTTCAATGAAAACCCCCATTAGAAACTATATAAAAACATGAATAATTGCCCATATGAAAATGATAGTTTATTGTATATTCAAAACAATTTTACTCATCATATATTCTCTCAACTCAATACATATGATTTTAAATGAAATAATTAATCTATTTCATTTCTCAATTCATGAATTTCATAATTTTTATTTATCATTTTTATATTCTAAAGGAAAACACACTAAAATATCTCAATAATTTTTATGGACATTTTGTGTGATGATTGTTTGTAAAAATTTATTTAGTCAACATCCATGAAATTACATTCATATAGAATAACCAATGAATGATTTTAGATATTTTAATTTTAAATTTCCATGAGTTTTTTATTATTTTCTGATTTAGTCCCTATTGAAACATCATTTTTAATCTCAAATAATTATGAACTAATTATACCATCAAAGTCTCCATAAAATTCATAGGAATATAAATTTCATCCCCGGAATAATAGTTGTGTGTTTTCGCACTCATCATGACTCAATATTTATAGAAATGTTTCATAATTAATTAATTTATTGGTCTCTAATTTTTTTCATCTTCAATCATTATCATTTTATTGATCGCAATATTTTCTACCACAAATCATAATCATCTCGGTTTTTGTTAAGAGTCATCATTTTTATCTCAATATTTCAATCACTATATGATATTATATGAATATGCATTATCATATGAGAACAACATTCCTTAAATGGATTTGGTATCTTATATAATCTAAATATCATATATTTTTCTTATCTTACACATTTTTCATCAAATGAAAACATGATATCTTATGCATTCATCAGATAATATGATATTCCATTATAATATAAAAAATTCATAAATAACATCTTACAATACACCCATAATAAAAGAAAACCATAATATAGGAAACTCATATCATATTGGAAACCCATAATACACTTTTTGTATCTTATAATAAACCTAGTTTTTTCAGGAGAAAAAGATGTATGCAGAGGTGGGTAATATATTGAAATTCCTTTTAATAGTAGTTTCCCAGAACCAAGAGCAGGGAAAATACACATAAAATTTATAATTAATTTATTTAATATTTCAATAAATAAATATTTAGGATTATGAACATTTTATTTTCGTTAATTTTCATCATCCGAAAATAGCCTTTCGAATTTCCATTGTTCCACTATGAGAATCTAATGATAGAATCCATCAATCGGTGATCCCCACTTTCTCCTCTGATATACAAGTAAAATATCTAGTTTTTTGGGAGCTAGTGTGGTGAGTCAAATGTCTTGTTTTGTTTGTTCTTTATTTATTATTCTCCACTATTAAATAAATATTTCTTTCACTTCTCGTTCTTGAGAGAGAGATATGAGGAGTTGAGAGAGAATTCATTTTGTGCGATAATTCTATATTACCAATTTTTGAATGCTCTAAATAGTATACATAGCCATCTATTTATATAGTTAGGATTTAATTTAACATATTATTTAATTCCCTACCATACTTAAATAACATTTATTACCTTCAATAAACCCCAAGACACATAATAATAATAATTTTATTATTATTTTGATGCACACACCAACTTTCACAACAAAAATCATTATATAACAGTTTTATTAACTAATATTTGTAACTCAACTCGGTCATTGTTCATTCGAAATATTCTAGAATTTATTTTACAATAGAGTAAATATTTTATTCACAAAAAAATATTTTATTCGAAATCTAAAAAATAAATATTCATTAAAATATTCTATAAATAAAATAAGTATTTTATTCTCAAGTCGGTGAGTAAAATATTTATTTAATTTATGCAATCAATACAACTTAAATTAAATTATTCCTTAGGCTTGGTAAAAAATATTTATTCCATTAATTAAACTCAAATTTAATATTATCAAGATCAATGAAAATACATAGTGTGTGACCATCTAAGGTTATTTCTCATTTTAATTAGGCATGATTACTTAAATTCTAAGATTACTACTTTGAAACAGGTCAAGGAACCCAACAGAAAGAACATAATTTCACAATGTTGACGACCACATGCGTACTCTTACTATATAATATAATCCATTTTTCACAATATATCATAAATAAGGTTTCATATCCATGTCACCAACTTATATAATCGATATTCGTTTCTATTACTATCTAAAATAAACAAGTCGTTACACTATGCCCATGGAATTTATGGTGATGGTTATATTCCAATCAAAGGGATGCGATATAATATTCCATAATTATAGAAGGGGGAAATACTTCCTTGAATTATTCATTTATGGAATTTCACTCATGACACATCCAACATATCAAACTTCTCCATGAAATATTATCATCATATTTTATAAAATACATCTAAGTACAAAAGTTGTAACATGCATTAATAAAAATCAAAAAGTATGAGGAACATCACAAACATTCATCGATAAGAATATCTGTAGACAATATAATAGATATAATTATTACTAGAGTGTATGTTCCCATAATATCTAATCATGGAGATTACAATGTGTAAAATTCATGTGAACAAACCTTATCTTCTTATGAGTACTCACACTTTAAAATTTATGTACAATTTGTCTCATTATAGTACATTATCTAACCACATAACATTATTTGAAAATATCATTATAGCACCACAAGGTTCTAATTATATAAGGGAACTGGTATGACATTATCAATTTTATGTATTATGTATTACATTATTACATTAGAGTCATTTAGAAGAAGAAAAATAAGTAATAATAAGTATTATTGATATTCAATACATCGAATATACATGTGATGAAAATTTAAATAGTTGGTCCAAGGAAAACAACTCCTAAAAACACCCACTTAGACTAGAACCAATTACCTATGAACATTAATCTTATATACCTCACATGATTTCCAGGTTTCAATGAAGTCAAGGATTTATTTAAGGGTACCTCAATGTTCTACTTCATGGAAATACTGCTCACTGCAACATCACCTCTCTAAGAAAAATCCCTCAAGAGATGATACCTTTGGAGAATTTTCATTGTCAATTGATTTGAACATGACTCTTTTTCAAGATTTACTGCTAAAATACTATCAGAATAGTGTATTATAGGTTCATTTCTACTATATATTTCATCAAGCTCTTGGATGAAGTTTCACATCCATACTTCTTCTTGAGCGTCTTTAAAAGCTGCAATATAGTTGAACTCTACTGTAAAACCTGTATCCACATCCTTCTTTGAGCCCTTCTAACTCAAAGAACCTCCATCCAATGTAATTATTTATCATGTTTGTGACTATATGTCATCATTATAAATTTGGAAACTATCATCTACATATCATCTAATGACTAGTTTCTTATCTCCTCTATAAACCCCTAATATATACTTACTACACCTTAAATACTTAAGGATGGGTTTGACTATCATCGAATAGCGGTCACCTATATTATATTGATATCTTCCTACCACGCTTAATGAAAAGGTGACCTCTAATTTAGTACATAGAAAAGTATACTTGATGGATCGAATCGTTGGTGTATAGGGAATCCATTATATTTTTTTTCTTGCTTCATGTGTTTGAGGATACAGTTTCCTATAAAGATGAATGCATTGTGACTCTAGAAACAATCAACTCTTATATTGATTCATACAGAATCCCATCAGTATATTATCAATGTATATAATTTTTCTTGGGATGAGAAACCCCTTGGGTCTATCATGATGGATCCTGGTCCAAATAATATATGTTTCCTCATCAAATTCATTCATAGAGAATCATTTATTCAACTATTACTTAATAGAATGTAATATATGTATTCCATTTCTATTGAGTAATATTTCATCAACATATACTATTATGAAAATATCTCCACTCACACTAAACTTTTTATACTAAGATGGATCACATTCATAATTTATGATACCAAATTACATTATGGCCTCATCAAAAATATTCCATGAATTTGATGATTTTTTAAATCCATAAATGCATGTTTTCAACTTGAATCACTTGTTAGCATCACTTGATGTCACAAAACATTCTAGATGTGTCATGTAGACATCATCCTGAAGGTTCCCGTTAAGGAATGATATTTTTTCCTTCATTATGAAAATATTATAATCATGAAAACTTGGAATAGAATTATGATGGATTTTAGTTTTGAAAATAGTGAAAAGGATTCATCATATTCAATGTCTTCACATTTTTTAAACCCTTTTTTGACCAGTTTCTCCTTATAGTTTCAAAATTTTCCTTCCATATCCGTTTTCTACTTGTTTAATCATTTACAACAAATAAGATTTACATATAGTGGATGGACTACCAAAATCCATACCTTTTTTGATACATGGAATCAATTTCTGAATTCACAGCTTCTTTCCACTTGGAAACATATTTTCCACTTAGTATTTCCTTATAGGTTATTGGATAATTATTATCATCTAATAATGAGTCACTATCCTGAGTGACTTATAAATTATTCAATTATATTTCTAAAACCTCTCTTGTACTCCTACATAGTGATTTTGTCTTTGGAAAAAATTCTTCACCAATAGAGATTTGTGGAATTTGTTTATATGCCCACTCATATGTATCTTGAGCCTCAACTTAATTGAAGTATATCTTTTTCCCACAATCCATTTTATAGATAAGATAATCCTCATGAAATGTGTGATTTCTATCAACCATAACCTTTTTTCAGATGGATTGTATACTTTTTATCCCTTTGAATATTTGGGATATCCTATAAGGTACACATCATAGCTATGGGTGAAATATTGTTACCTAAGGTGGCCATAAGATCTGTTCCTATACCCCTAGCATGTAAGTAAGACAACATATACTTCTTTCCATTTTATCATTGGTATGGTATACCAAATGTTCCGAAAGTAGGAACATGATTTATTATGTATGATGTGGTTTGTAACATGTATCCACAAAAGGATAATGGAAGATAGACATGGGACATCAGTGATCTCACCATATCTAATATGGTGTGGTTCCTCCATTATATTAAACCATTCTACTGAGGTTTATAAAGAGGTTTTTGTTGAGATAAAACCATGAACTGCCATAAACAATCTGTTAAGTCTTGATTAAGTTATTTTCCACCATGGTTTGATCGAAATCTTTTATCATTATTAGCAAGTTGGTTCTCAATTTCATTCATGAATTCCCGATATTTATCAATATATTATAACATATACCTCATTAAGTACACATATTCGTATCAACTAAATTCGACAATAAAATTTATAAAGAATTAGTTACAACACCTCGCTTCAATAGGAAATGGTCCACAGACATCAGAATGTTGTAATTAAAGAATCACTTTATCCATTTCACCTTTCCAAATAAATGCGGCTTTGGCCATTTTTCCTTGAAAACATGTGTGATATACTACAAGTTTTTTTAGTTCAAAAGAATTAAAATATCCATCTTGATGTAATTTATTCAAGTAATTTTTATATACATGAACAAACTAGTGGTTCCAAATTGTGGTGTGGTATGAGCCTTTTGAAGTAACTTAATTATTGATTTGTATTATTAGGTTCATATAATACAATAAATAACGACCATTATTTAAGTATGCATTACTATAAAAAAATTTATCTTTATAAAGAAATAAAAAATTATTCAAACATTTTAAAACATCTATCTGTCTCAATTCTTTATATAGAAATAAGTTTTTTTTTAATTTAAGGAAAATAATAAAAAACCTTTAAAAACAATTTAATTCTAATTGGAAACATATGGGGTAGTCCTCGATAGCTACAACAATGAGTTTCACTCTATTGGATAATAAATGATCTACCTCTCCTTGGTCAATATTTTTATATCTACTTGGGTCCTATATTTGAATACATATGTGGGCACCAAAATCTATATCTAAAACCTAATTCATTGAAAAAAGTAAATTAAAATCATTAAAAATGAACTTGGAGCTACCCATTTTTTCTTTGGTTGGGTTTTTTATTTTATTCTAGTGGCCCTACTTGCAAAATAAAAAATACAAATCATCATGTTCCCTTGATTTCCCATTGATCTTCATCTTCATAAAAGGGAATGGATGACTATTGCGCTTAAATCCCTTCGATTTCCCTTTCTATTTGTCCACCATAAGGATGGGCGGTTTATCACAAATCATATCCTTATCTACTTGGTGAAAAGGAGTAAGAAGATATGGAAGAGATTTCATAAATTTTTTCATATTAAAATTCACATAACCGTTATAGAAGCTCTATTGGATTGATGCCAGAATGGGGTCAGTTCCCAGTATTTAATGTATTTTAAACCCTAGAACCTATAAACTCTCAATGTACCTAATGAAATTGACTACATGAGACCCATTTGGGGAACCCTCTATAATATTTCTCTAAAATAGTTCCTTATAAATCTCAACCCCTTTCTATTTATATCTTTCATAGTATAGACCACATAGGTTCTATAGAATACTAAAAAAATCCACGTTTTTGTGAGACTACATTAGTTTATGATAAATTGATGAAACCATAAAACATTGAATGTTGACCACATCAATCTAATGTTATTTATAAATAAGTAAATCTTCATAACTCGCCGCTTTTAAAGGTGGATCATGCATTGTAGATTCTATCATGTAATATTTCTATTTATGGTGTTGCATAACCCAAAGGATTCTAAACATTTTTTGGATGTTACTCTCATTGACGAGGTTATCTTTCTATAATATTGATCATAGGAATAATTTTGATGATGAACCAATAATTTTATTCTATAATAAAAAATGAGAAGATTATTAGTTAATTCCTTGATTACAAAATATTTGAAATATAATAAATTAAAAATTTTTATTTATTAAATCTACAATTATTTTATCATTTCTGGATATCCCTCGCCATTGAACTCGGAATATCATGTTTATTTAACATTCTAGTGGCATAGATCCCAATAACTTTTATTCATTAATTATACTTTTTACATGAAAATTATAATAAAGAAATTTGGTAGGTGATCTTTCCAACATTGGACTTGAAACTCCATGTTCTGTTGAGTGGATTCTCCTATCCTGAAATTCTGACCTTGATTTCTTGAATACATTCCTCCAAATCTATATTGAACAATATTTTCCCATAAAACCGAATACAATTTTAGTTATGTCAACCCAAAACACTACTGAGAACTCCTAGATAAATGTATTTGTCCAAAATTTTGTCATTTAATATAATAAGTTCTATGGTTTTACTATCAATCATGTAATGGAAGGTTCAGTCTGACTTAATATTTAATTGAAGGATTTTAATTTTGTTATGCATAAATTTTATCTTGTTTTATCCTATACATTTGTTGTCAATATTAAGTGGATATTATTTAATTAATTAACCATATTGAATAAAACATTTACACAATATTCACTAATTTGATATCTATCATTGAATATTAATTCATTTATTTGTGTAATTGGGGCCTTGCATCCATAAAATAAATAATTCCACATATAGAATTCATTAATTAATTAAATGACGTGTTCGTGAGTGTACATTTAATCAACATTTGACTATGTGGATGTAACTCTAATTTCAGTTATTGGCATGAGTTACAACATTCCACCTATCCAATTTTGTGTGGCCTAGGTTGGCATCATTATGGTTCCATCATGAACCACCTCCAAACACATTGGGATTCTCCAGTAATTACAAATTTTCTTTACTCACACGCAAGTGAGGGGATAAAAATGTTTTGTTAAAGTTTATTACCTAAATATCCATGGACACATATGTCCTATGAAATAATGAATGGAGGGATAAATCAAATGCCATAATTTAATTTAATATCAAATAATTTAAAATCATGTAATAAATAAAATTAAAATATCCAACACATATACAACTCTTGTTCAAGCTCATAAATGGTCATAGATGAAAAGAAAATGCAAAACTAAATGGCTAGAATTCATTTATTTATGAGTTCATTTATTATGAAATATAAAAAATATTAATTAATTAATTAATTAATTAAACCCCTTTCATATTAATGAACATCCAATCATATATGGTGTTATGCATCATTAATGGACTTCATAGAAGATAAACAAAAAACTAATAATAAAATATTAATTATAATAAAGTAATTGAGCATTTAAAATTATTTAAAACCATTATTAAATTGTAAAACACACAATGGTTTGCCAATCAATAAAATTAGGTTTTCACACTTCAATTTTAAAATTTAATGTATTTTTAATTTTTTTAATTAAGGGGAGACTACATGGCATGTACATAAAGATAAATTCCATGTACCTTAATTGATGTATATCCTAGTCAAATGTTTGGGGCTTTGGAATTTTAACTCGGTCGTACTATACGATGTGTGCATTACATCTACACACCCTATATCTATATTCCATGTACCATGGTTGGTCTGGTCAACACAAGGTCTGTACTAAAAGAAACACTTGTAAATAATTACATGGTGCATATAGATTCAATATGAATGGGTATATATCCTTTTCTCCAGCTGCACACCATGTAAACCAGTTTAACCAGTGAAATATTTGGCACATCCCGATGGTATCTTGGGTATTTATTCATTTTTTATTAAAAATATAATAATATTAAACACAGAATATACATATTTAATATGTAGATAATATATTAATTAAAATCATAATAAAGAAATAATAACATGAAATAGAAATCTAACAACAATTTCTAATTGATCAACAATAAGATAAATAAATATAGATTTAAACATGACCTCTCTGATGCCACATCACGGTTTCAAACGCAGAAGAAACATGCCGTGGTGTGTGATATACTAAAAAAATTTGCATGAAACCGAGTGTGAGGATCTTGCACGTCAAATTTATAATTAATTTATTTAACATTTTATGAAATAAATACCGGGTCTTATGAACATTATTCATTGGTGGATGTTTGTAACAACCCGATATTTTATGATAAGTATTATTTTTTAATTTATGTGATGTCATGTGTTTTATGCTACAAAATGATTATCGTGTTCTATACGCAACACCGTATTAGCTTGCAGTATGCACAACACTATTCTTAGATTGTGTTACACACAATTTCAAGTTCGTTTGATAAAAGTCATTCTATGAAACATTGAGTATATACATATATATATATATTTTCAATGTATAAATGAAATTTGGTTGGATTCTGTTATATGAAACAACAAAGGAGTCTTGCACAATAGGCAACCCTATCTTGGCATTCATTACACGCAATCCCGACTTTCCTCTATTGCGTGTGTTGTACGCAATACCGGGTTTTACTAAAAAACGGTATATTATTAATATATTATTATGAACTAGCCGTTATGAATAGTATTAACTAAATTTTGAATTTTATAACATTATTATTCATCTTACACATTTTCTAGAACATGGTATAAGAACAAAATAAATTTTTCGGGTAAAATAAGTATTTTTCAAAAAATACTGTTTTGCCGCCTTTTGATGGCGCACCCACATTAAATCTATTTGTTGACATGTTTATAAGTTCAATTTCACGACATAAAATTCTTATTTTGAATCAGGATATAAAAATTTACATTGGATAAAGTTTTGATATTTTTCTGAAAACTTTCATATTTTAATGAATAGTAAAAACACGGTATATTTTAATTAAAAACTACTTTTTTCATCGTAATAACTTATGTGGTTAAATTATAATATTGAATTGTTTTAAAGTATAAATAGAATATATTTTTACCATTTAATATAATTTATGTCATTATCATTGATTTTACATTGAATTCGTAAGTTAAATCAATTAAATCTTTTGCAATGTTTTAATCAAAACCCCGTTTTCATTCGACAACATGATTAATTTTAATTTATTTTCTGAAACTTATGTGTATTGAATTTGAAAAAATGGATTCCATATTTGGAATCAGTGGGTCCAAATTATGTTAATCGGCTATTTTTTATTTTTTGGAATTATGAATAGTAACTACGCTAAATTTTATTTACCATAGTTAAAGGTAAATCGTGTAATTAAGGGTAAATATAATATTATAAAATTACCCCAACACATGAAAAAATTATATTGGATGGATAAAAGTATACCCATATTACCTAAGGGTCAGATTAGAATCATTTTATGGACTTTTGACCCTGAAAATAATTTAATTATTATTAAAACCAAAGAAAGTGACAACATGTCACTCTCTTAAATCTTATAAGTATAATAATTTTAATTTAGTGATAATCATCATAAAGATTTGAACACGAAAAGTCTCTAGAAATCTAATAAAATTATCAACATCATGATAATTTATTTAGAATTTTTAGGGATTAAATAATTGTCATTAATGGTGATACCTTAATGATGCACGAATTATTTATTAAGTGAAAAATCACTAATATAGTTTTTATTGAAATAATAATACACATTAAAAGGAACAAAAACCCGACAAAAACATATTGGGAGTGTATATAGACACCATAGTCATCCAATGAAATAATATATAACCGTTTGGAGTCTTATAAAAGTGATTATGACACTTATATTATTTTATTTTTAAGGATGCCAAAGTTGTCACCTTCATAATTTAATAAATATGACAATTTAAATATTGTGATATTAAGATTATAAATTTGAGTAAAAGTATTATATTAAAAGGTAATAGATTTATCTTCATCATATAATTTTATTTTAAATTTTTATGCATGAAATAATTATATTAAATAATTATACAAAAATGTTGTAGTAATTATTTTTTTAAGAGATAAACCAAATAAATGGTTTTAAAAATAATAAAATATATATTATATGAACTATTTAATGTTCTCCACTAATTTTATAGATACATATGACCATTAATGAATCTATTAATGCTTTTAGTTCGAACATATCTTCTTTATATATTTTATTTAAATTCAAATAAATGAATAGTGTCAAAATTGACACGATTGTTATTTTATAAAAATAACATATTATAAAATTGTTTAAAAATCACAAAAATATATAAAAATTATATATATAAATTTATATGGACTAAAATGTTATAATGTATCCAATTATTTATAATTCACAACAAATAAGTAATTATTTGTTATAATTTAATATTTTGAATGTTATTACCAGAAATTAAATTAAATTGATTAAGTAAGGATAAATCAAGTTGATAATGATTAAAATAATTCTCTAACATGTCTAAATTTTATTGGTTGATGATATTACAACCATATCTCATCTAATATGCAAATATTAGTCATTTATGGAGGTTTTTAAGTGGTGATAGATTAATTATAAATTAATATTTTTTAGATTTCCAAAGGTGCCCCTCCCCTCCCTTATAAAAGGGAACCTCCTCCCTCTCTTACTCACACCACTTTTAGCCTTCAAACTCGGAAAAAACCTGACAAATTCTCTTCTCCACTTCCCTAGAAACATCATAGAGGTCTTAGTCTTCTTCAATGACCAATTTTAGTTCCCTAAGAGGAGGTCTCAAAGAGGCCCTTCAAAGAAGAGGTAATGTTTGTTACCAATTCTTTCAACTTTATTTCTTCTTACACTTCTTCTTCTTTAGTTGTTTCATTATGAAGTAATAACATCAGTATCAACAATATACTTATATTTTATTATAATTATGAAACAACCCTATTTCACCATTTATCCATCCTACGGAAAACGAAATCACTACGCGTGCGTACGTACGGAATACCGTCTCCACGCCATGGTGTAATCTATTTTCCACCACCACCTTACTTGGATGGGTATAATGGTGTAAATAATGACTATATGTGATTATTTTAAAGTGATATTGATTATTAAATATTATACGTACACTTCAATACAATTCCACGATCATGGGAATGATATCATCGCTCGTGCATACGTACAGACTACCATCTCCATGACGCGATGAGATTGATTATCAGTGATTAACCATTCATGAATGATTATAAATTATATATAATAAGTAATAATGAAATATATGAAATAATAATGATACTGGATTTATGTATATATATATATGTATGTCATCTACTTAATTCCATTCAATTCAATAAGGAAACGAAAACAGCGTTCAGGCGTACGTACGGCCTACCGTCTACATGAATGGTGTATTTCTTTCCATTTATCGATCTATTATATATATATGTATATTATGAATATATATTATATATAAATCATGTTTTACATTCTATATGTAAGTAACCATGATCTATGTGATCATATAAATAATTACAAGTTAAAACACGAACGAAAAATGAAACGATTTTACCCAAAACGCTAGTTTAACATTAATTTACAAAAGAATGGGTAATATAAAGTCATAAGTGAACCATATATGATATCATAACAATGAATATTATTCTGTAATAAGTCAATGATATTATTTAAATCATTATACAGGAGGTTCAGATCCATACAAAGCATATCAGACATAAGGTAAGGGATAATTATTCCAATCTCATCCTTATCCGAGACTGTTTACTCATAAGTATTTACTAGGGGTTATATTTATTATCAATGTCCATATGCTCTCAAAATGTTATCATAAAATATTTACTTTACTTACATGTATTTTTAATACATTTTTACCCATTTCATACTTTTACCACATCCTATGGAAGGAATCTTTCTTTGGTTTACCATATGAGGTACTTTTTTACTTTACCGCACAAAGTACAAGGAAATTGTTATTTTTTTACTTATACGGCATGAACGGATTTCCATGGTTTCATAACGCCTCATTTTCATTAAGATTCCTCCAAAATATATTACGATTATTTTCAAAAAAAATCCTTTCCTTTTAAAATTGAATGGACATTTGTGAAAAGAAAATGATTTTTAAGAAGAAAGGATATTTTCCTCAAGAATTCATTTCAAGTGTTTTATCAAAACCATTTTCCATATAAGATGAAATTATTTCATATGTGTATGTTTCAAGTATAATGTCTCTATGATTTACATGCTTTAAATTTTCTTATGATGAAATATCCATTGGTTTTATATGGATTATGTGATGATGATATGATGTTTATGAAACCCATTTTATTCATTGGGATATGCTGAATGTTTTAGGTTTATGTTATGGCACAAGTAATAATTATTTAATTATGAGATGGGTGGGACCTATATCTCCCAAAAATGCATTGGGTAAAGATTTATATCTCATGAGATAGACATGGATAGAACGGTAAGTTAATCCGGTTCAGTGTTACAGGACTAAAACAAGGAGTGAACTCGATTCAGAAAGGGACCTTGTCCACTAAGATGGTCAAGGAAGTAATTCCTTGGATACTATGGAAATAATTACACGTGCTTAATGGATTCCACAATTACATGCTTTATTCCAATGCTATTTTATCATGATTGATGATCCATTATGATCTATACCTTACGTACTGCCATGTTTTATGTCATTGCTCAAGACTTTGATGATTAAATAGTATGTTCATGTTTTTAAGTTCAAATGTATATGGTTTGTTTTATTTTCTCCATGTTTACCCTTATTGGGCATTTGAGCTGACCGTTTTTATGTTTCTTTTCCCCCAGGATTAAAAGAATGGTTTTAGGTAAGGAAACAAAAAGGGGAGGATCGTTATGGGAGATGTTGAAGATCTTTCAATATGATTAGAAGTTTATATTCCAAGTTTCCAAAGAAACTAAACTATTAAGGTCCTTGTGTGTCTGTTTTTGTTAAGTATTAGATATTCCGCAAAAGTAAGGTAATTTCCATGAATGTCAATCTTCGGGTCTCTACAGTTGGTATCAGAGAAATGGTTTAGTCAACCTTTGGAAACTAGGATGCGAAAACGTTAGTGATATACCTAGTGATATTTGTAAGGTATGTCTAGGGATGTCCCTAAGGTTAAGTATATGTGTAGGTTATAGTCCTAGAATTGTGCTAATGATCATAGAATTAAACCTAATATGTTAGATGTCGAAGGTACTCCCCCTTGATTATGTTATTTTCCTTGTATGATTTTTTCCTCTCACAGAATTCTTTTTGTTCTTTAGTCAATGGAGGGAACCAGAAGGAATTCAGTTAACATTGAATCCAATGGACAAATTGGAGACTATGAGCAACAATATTTTGTAATTCCTAGAGAAAAATATACTGTGATTATGCCGAATCAGTCATCGCGATATATGATTAACAAGGAGAAATTTACTGGTATGCCTAATTCATCAAATAAGAGGAATGCATACTTTTATGAATGTTCGCATGTTGAGGATCATAAATAAAGGAAGATTGATATTTCTAAAGAAGGGAAGAAGAACTTTGAAAAATACCTCAAATGGTGGGACATATGTTATCTGTGTGGAGAAAAGGGTCATAGGGTGATAGACTGTTATGGAGTTCAATGTCTTATTTTTGGATAACATGGGCATTACCCAACTCAATGCCCTGACCTAAAAAGTTACTTCTAAATCAAGGAAGGACGTTTTCCAGAACAATCATTGAAGTGGATGGATTGATGTGTTTATGTATTGGTATTCAGGAATAATGTTGTTGAGGTACTTTTATGGTGTATTAGAAATTTTTGTATTAGTCTATTTTGGATTTCAATAGTTTTATGGTACCGGTAACCATGAAAAGTGATTCAAATATTTTTGGAAAGCATATGAAATGTGTATATGGAAGGGATAAGGAGAAAATAATATGATAGTAATCATGAGATCATGACTAAAATAAGATAATAGTGATATCATGGTTGGAGTATATAGAAATTTTGGGATTTTGGTATGTGGAAAGAGTTAACTTTTGACAGCATTCATGTTTTCACTAAGGTTAAATGGTTATTCATTTTTCAAGAGAATAAATGATTAAGGTATTCACATGTTTGTAATTTGACCAACAAGATATATCTTATGATATATGGGGTATAAATGATGGCATTCACATGATTGTTATGTGACATTTAAAGTAATCATTTTCATTATACTATCAGCTTGGAATGAAGTATTTTAGATAAGCCTAAATTTTGGAATGTATTATGTTGGACATAAGTTAGTATTGTTTAAGGATAGAACTTGTTTCGATATTATTGATGGGATGTTATAGTAATGTAGTTTTAGAAAAAGGACAACCTGCAGGACTGGCGACAGCCCATCGCGTCGGAGAAGGCTGTGGGAATCGAACCCACAACCGAAGTGCGACTGGCCTTTATCACCTACCACTGGCCTATAAGAAGTTCCTGGTTAGTAGAAATTAGTTTTATTTTATTAAGCAGTATTATATATGAGGTATAATTTCATTTTTGGAACCATATATGATTAATCTAACCATATGATGGACTTATAACTTTTTCTAACCTTTTGTTTGAAACATATGGAATGACCCATTATTCAATCACATGATCTACTAACACATCACGAATAACAAATTCAACTTCATTTCTTTAAGGGATGAAGTGGAAATTGTTCAATTCACGAACAACAGTAAGATTATACCAAAATCATGAAAGTATTTCTTTTAATTCATCATCTTTAGGGAAATGATCTTGAAAAAACAAATGTTGTCCTAGTTCCCTTATATCTGATGAATCAGATGGTGCCTTAGATCATCACAAATATATGGCTTTGTGATTGATGGCTTTTCCATAGCCAGGTTCTCTTCCACTCTCCATTAGATCATGATGGTTAGATTTATCTTCCATATCCATATTTTCACCTATGTGGAAACCCATTGATTAGTTTATTTGGGTAACTGTTACATTTCATATTTTAGTTTTTAAAGATTGGTTTTGGTATTTCATTTTACGATGTGGGTTTTAATTAAATAAACTTTCAAGTAGAAAATCATGCATAACCCCGATGAATTTCGAGGGCGAAATTCATTTTCTGGGGGGTAGAATGTAACAACTCGATATTTTATGATAAATATTCCTTTTAATTTATTTGATGTCATGTTTTTTATGATACAATAAGATTATCTTGTACTAAGTTCAACATCGTATTAGCTTGCAGTATATGCAACACTATTCGTAGATTGTGTTACACACAATTTCAAGTTCGTTTGATAATAGTCATTCTACGCAACATTGAGTGTATACACACACACACACACACACACACACACAAATATATATATATATATTCAATGTATAAATGAAATATGGTTGGATTCTGTTATATGAAACAACAAAGGAGTCTTTCACAACACGCAACCCTAACTTGTCTTTCATTACACACAATCACGACTTTCCTCTATAGCGTGTGTCGTACGCAATACCGGGTTTTACTAAACAACAGTATATTATTATAATGTTATTATGAACTAGCCGTTATGAATAGTATTAACTAAAATTTGAATTTTATAACATTATTATTCATCTTACAATTTTTCTAGAACATGGTATAAGAACAAAATAAATTTTTCGGGTAAAATAAGTATTTTTTTAAAATGTAGTTTTACCGCCTTTTGATGGCGCACCTACATTAAATCTAGTTGTTGACATGTTTATAAGTTCAATTTCACAAAATAAAATTCTTATTTTGAATCATGATATATAAATTTACATTGGATAACGTTTTGAAATTTTTCTGATAACTTTCATATTTTAATGAATAGTGAAAACACGCTATATTTTAATTAAAAACAACTTTTTCATCGTAATAACTTATGTGGATAAATTATAATATTTAATGGTTTTAAAGTATAAATAGAATATATTTTTACCATTTAATATAATGTATGTCATTAGAATTGATTTTACATTGAATTTGTAAGTTAAATCAATTCAATATTTTGCAATGTTTTAATCAAAAACCTGTTTTCATTCGACAATGGGATTAATTTTAATTTAATTTCTGCAACTTCTGTGTATTGAATTTGAAAAAATGGATTCTATATTTGGAATCAGTGGGTCCAAATTATGTTAATCGTCTACTTTTTTATTTTTGGGAATTATGAATAGTAACCGGGGTAAATTTTATTTACCATAGTTAAAGGTAAATCGGGTAATTAAGGGTAAATATAATAATATCAAATTACCCTAACACATGAAAAAATTCTATTGGATGGCTACAAGTATACCCATATCACCTAAGTGTTGGTTTAGATTCATTTTATGGACTTTTGACCATGAAAATAATTTAAATATTATTAAAACCAAAGAAAGTGACAACATGTCACTCTCTTAAATCTTATAAGTATAATAATTTTAATTTAGTGATAATAATCATAAAACTTAAAACATGAATAGTCTCCAGAAACCTAATAAAATTATCTACATCATGATAATTTATTTAGTATTTTTAGGGATTAAATAATTGTCATTAATGGTGATATATTAATGATGCATAAATTATTTACTAAGTGAAAAATCAGTAATATAGTTTTTATTGAAATAATAATACCCATTAAAAGGAACACAAACCTGACCAAAAATTATAGGTAGTGTATATAGAAACCTTAATCATTCAATTACCTAATATATAACCGTTTAGAGTCTTATAAAAGTGATTATGACACTTATATTATTTTATTTTAAATGATGCCAAAGTTGTCACCTTCATAATTTAATAAATATAAAAATTTAGATATTTTGATTTTAAGATTATAAATTCGAGTAAAAGTTTTATTGTAAAGTTTAATAGATTTATCTTCATCATGGAATTTTATTTTAAATTTTTATGAAACAAATAAGTATATTAAATAATTATACAATAATGTTGTAGTAATTATTTTATTAAGAGACAAACCAAATAAATGGTTTTAAAAATAATAAAATATATAGTATATGAAATATTTAATGTTGTCCACTAATTTTCTAGATACACATGACCTTTTATTAATCTATTAAAGCTTTTAGTTTTAACATTTCTTCTCTATATATTTTATTTAAATTCAAATAAATGAATAGTGTCAAAATTGATACTATTGTTATTTTATGAACATATTATAAAATTGTTTAAAAATCACAAAAATATATATAAATTATAAATTAAAATTAATATGGTCTAAAAGTTATAAAGTATCCAATTATGGAAAATTCAAAACAAATAAGTAATTAAGTTTTAAAATTTAAAATTTAGAATGTTATTACACCAAATAAAATTAAATTGATTCGGTAAGGATAAATAAAGTTGATATTGTTTAAAATAATTTCCTAACATGTCTAAATTTTATTGGTTGATGAGATTACAACCATATCTCATCTAATATTCGAATATGAGTCATTTTTGGAGGTTTCTATGTGGGGTTAGATTTATTATAAATTAATATTTTTAAGATTTCTAAAGGGGTCCCTCCCCTCCCTTATAAAATTGCACCTCCTCTCTCCCTTCCTCACACCACATTGAGCCATCAAGCTCGTCCAAACCCTGAAAAATTCTCTTCTCCACTTCCCTAGAAAAATCATAGAGGTCCTGGGATTCTTCAAAGACCAATTTTAGTGCCCTAAGAGGAGGTCTCAAAGAGGCGCTTCAAAGAAGAGGTAATGTTCGTTACCGATTCTTTCTACTTTATTTCTTCTTCCACTTCTTATTATTTAGTTGTTTCATTATGAATTAATAACATCAGTATCACTCATATAATTATATGTTATTATAAGTATGAAAAAACCCTATTTCACCATTTATCCATCCTACAGAAAACGAAATCATCGCGCGTGCGTACGTACAGAATACCGTCTCCACGTCGTGGTGTAATCTATTTTCCACCTCCACCTTACTTGGATGGGTATAATGGTGTAAATAATGACTATATATGATTATTTTAAATTTATATTGATACTTAAATATTATACATACACTTAAATACTATTCCACGATCATGGGAATGATATCATCGCTCATGCGTACGTACGGACTACCGTCTCCAGGACGCGATGAGATTCATTTTCAATGATTAACCATTCATGAATGATTATAAAGTATATATAATAAGTAATCATGAAATATATGACATAATAATGATACTATATTTATGTATATATATATATGTATTTCATCTACTTAATTCCATTCAATTCAATAAGGAAACGAAAACAACGTTCATGCGTACGTACGGCCTACCGTCTCCATGAACAGTGTATTTCATTCCATTTATCAATCTATTATATATATGTATATTCTGAATATATAATATATATAAATCATGTTTTACATTCTAGATGTAAGTAACCATGATCTATGTGATCATATTAATAATTACACGTTAAAACACGAACGAAAAATAAAACGATTTTACCTAAAATGCTACTTTAACATTAATTTACAAAAGAATGGGTAATATAAAGTCATAAGTGAACCATATATGATATCATAACAATGAATATGATTCTGTAATAAGTCAATGACATTATTTAAATCATTATACAGGAGGTACGGATCCATACAAAGCATATCAGACCTAAGGTATGGGATAATTATTCCAATCTCATTCTTATCCGAGATTGTTTACTCGTAAGTATTTACTGGGGGTTATATTTATTATCCATGTACATATGCTCTTAAAATGTTTTCATAAAATATTTCCTTTACTTCCATGTATTTTTAAGACATTTTTACCCTTTTCGTACTATTACCACAGCGTATGAAAGGAATCTTTCTTTTGTTTACCAAAGGCGGAACTTTTTGACTTTTCTGACAAAATTACAAGGAAATTTTTATTTTTTTTTACTTATACGGCCTGAAAGGATTTTTACGGTCTCATAACGCCTCATTTTCATGATTATTCCTCTACAATATTTTATGATTATTTTCAACAAAATCCTTTCCTTTTAAAATTGAATGGTATTTTGTGAAAAGAAAATGATTTTGAAGAAGAAAGGATATTTTCCTCAAGATTTCATTTCAAGTGTTTTATCAACAACATTTTCCATATAAGATGAAATTATTTCATATGTGTATGTTTAATGTATAATGTCTCTATGATTTACATGCTTTCACTTTTCTTATGATGAAATATCCATTTGTTTTATATGGATTATCTGATGATGATATGATGTTTATGAAACCCATTTTTTTTGGGCTATGATGAATGTTTTATGTTTGTGTTATGGCACAAGTAAGAATTATTTCATTATGAGATGGGTGGGACCTATATCTCCCTCCAATGCATTGGTTAATGATTTAAATCTCATGAGATAGACATGGCTAGAATGGTATGTTAATCTGGTTCAGTGATACGGGACTGAAACGAGGAGTGAACTCGATTCAGAAAGGGACCTTGTCCACTAAGATGGTCATGGAAGTAATCCTTGGCTGCTATAGATATCATTACATGTGCTTAATGGATTACACAATTACATACTTTATTCCTATGCTATTTTATCATGATTGATGATCCATTATGATCTATACCTTACGTACTGCCATGTTTTATGTCATTGCTCAAGATTTTTATGATTAAATATTATGTTCATGTTTTTAAGTTCAAATGTATATGGTTTGTTTTATTTTCTCCATGATTACACTTACTGGGCATTTGAGCTCACCCTTTTTATGTTATTTCCCCCAGGATTAAAAGAAAGGTTTTAGGTAAGGAAACAAAAAGGGGAGGATCGTTATGGGATATGTTGAAGATCTTTCAACATGATTAGAAGTTTATATTCCAAGTTTCCAAAGACACTAAACTATTAAGGTTCTTGTGTGTCTGGTTTTGTTATGTATTAGATATTCCGCAAAAGTAATGTAATTTCCATGAATGTCACAGTTCGGGTCTCTACAGTTTATATTAGAGGAAAGGATTAGTCAACCTTTGGAAACTAGGATGTGAAAACGTTAGTGAGATCCCTAGAGATATTTGTAAGGTATGTCTAGCGATGTCCCTAAGGTTAAGTATATGTATAGGTTATAGTCCTAGAATTGTTCTAACAATCATAGAATTAAACCTAATATGTTAGATGTAGAAGGTACTCACCCTTGATTATGTTATTTTCCTTGTATGATTTTTTCCTCTCACAGAATTATTTTTGTGTTTTAGTCAATGGAGGGAACCAGAAGAAATTCAGTTAACATTGAATCCAATGGAAAAATTGGTGAGTATGAGCAACAAAATTGTGTAATGCCTAGAGAGAAAGATATTGTGATTATGCCGAATCAGTCATCGCGATATACGATTAACAAGGAGAAATTTAGTGGTATTCCTAATTCATCAAATAAGAGGAATGTATACTTTTATGAATGTTCGCATGTTGAGGATCATAAAGAAAAAAAGATTGAGATTTATATATAAGGGAAGAAGAACCTTGAAAAATACCACAAATGGTGGGACAAATGTTATATGTGTGGAGAAAAGGGTCATATGGTGACAGACTATTATGGAGTTCAATGTCTTATTTTTGGATAACATGGGCATTACCCAACTCAATGCCCTGACCTAAAAAGTTACTTCTAAATCAAGTAAGGAATTATTCCAGGACAATAATTGAAGAGGATGGATTGAAGTGTTTATGTATTGGTTTTAAAGAATAATGTTTTTGAGGTACTTTTATGGTGTATTAGAATATTTTTGTATTAGTCTATTTTGGTTTTCAAAAATTTTATGGTACCGGTAACCATGAAAAGTGATTCAAATATTTTTGGAGAGCATATGAAATGTGCATATGGAAGGGATAAGTAGAAAATAATATGATAGTAATCATGAGCTCTTGACTAAAATAATGTAATAGTGATATCATGGTTTGAGTATTTAGAAATTTTGGGATTTTGGTATGTGGAAAGAGTTAACTTTTGACAGCATTCATGTTTTCACTAAGGTTAAATGGGTATTCATTTTTCAAGAGAATACATGATTAAGGTATTCACATGTTTTGTAATTTGACCAAAAAGATATATCTTATGATATATGGGGATAAATGATGGAATTCACATGATTGTTATGTGACATTTCAAGTAATCATTTTCATTATACTATGAGCATGGACTGAAGTATTTTAGATAAGCCTAAATTTTTGGAATGTATTATGTTTGACATAAGTTAGTATTGTTTAAGGATAGAACTTGTTTCGATATTATTGATGGGATGGTATAGTAATGTAGTTTTAGAAAAAAGACAACTTGCAGGACTGTCGACAGCCCATCGCGTCGGACAAGGCTGTAGGAATCAAACCCACAACCAAAGTGCGACTGGCCTTTATCGCCCACCACTGGCCTATAAGAAATCCCTGGTTAGTAGAAACTAGTTTTATTTTATGAAGCAGTATGATATATGAAGTATATGTTCATTTTTGGAACCATATACGATTAATCTAACCATATGATGGGATTATAACTTTTTCTAACCTTTTGTTTGAAACAGATGGAATGACCCATCATTCTATCAGATGGTCTACTAACACATCACGAATAAAAAATTCAACTTCATTTCTTTAAGGGATGAAGTGGAAATTTTTCAATTCACGAACAACAGTAAGATTGTACCAAAATCATATAAGTATTTCTTTTAATTCATCATCTTCAGGGAAATAATCTTGAAAACCAAAAATGTTGTCCTAGTTCCCTTATATCCGATGAATCAGATGGTGCCTTAGATCATCAAAAATCTATGTCTTTGTGATTGATGGCTTTTCCATAGACATGTTCTCTACCACTCTCCATCAGATCATGATGGTTAGATTTCTCTTCCATATCCATATTTTCACCTATGTGGAAACCCAGTGATTAGTTTATTTGGGTAACCGTTACGTTTCATACTTTATTTTTTAAATATTGGTTTTGGTATTTCATTTTTCGATGTGGGTTTTAATTAAATAAACTTTCAAGTAGAAAATCATGCATAACCCCGATGAATTTCGAGGGAGAAATTCATTTTAAGGGGGGTTGAATGTAACAACCCGGTATTTTATGATAAATATTCTTTTTAATTTATTTGATGTCATGTTTTTTATGCTATAATAAGATTATTTTGTGCTATACGCAACACCGTATTAGCTTTCAGGATACACAACACTATTCCTAGATTGTGTTACACACAATTTCATGTTTGTTTGATAATATTTATTCTATGCAACATTGAGTGTATATATATATATATAGTCAATGTATAAATGAAATATGGTTGGATTATGTTATATGAAACAACAAAGGAGTCTTTCACAACATGCAACCCTAACATGGCTTTCATTACACACAATCACGATTTTCCTCTATAGCGTGTGTTGTACGCAATACCAGGTTTTACTAAACAATGGTATATTATTATAATATTATTATGAACTAGCCGTTATAAATATTATTAACTAAAATTTGAATTTTATAACATTCTTATTCATCTTACACATTTTCTAGAACATGGTATAAGAACAAAATAATTTTTTCGGGTAAAATAAGATTTTTTCAAAAAATGTAGTTTTTCCGCCTTTTGATGGCGCACCCACATTAAATCTAGTTGTTGAAATGTTTATAAGATCAATTTCACAAAAAAAAATTCTTATTTTGAATCATGATATAAAAATTTACATTAGATAACGTTTTGATATTTTTCTGATAACATTCATATTTTATTGAATAGTAAAAACATGCTATATTTTAGTTTAAAACAACTTTTCTCATCATAATAACTTATGTGGTTAAATTATAATATCGAATGGTTTTGAAGTATAAATAGAATATATTTTTACCATTTAATATAATATATGTCATTGTCGTTGATTTTACATTGAATTCGTAAGTAAAATCAATTCAATCTTTTGTAATGTTTTTATCAAAAACCCATTTTCATTCGACAATGGGATTAATTATAATTTAATTTCTGAAACTTCTGTGTATTGAATTTGAAAAAATGGATTCCATATTTGGAATCAGTGGGTCCAAATTTTGTTAATCGGCTACTTTTTATTTTTGGGAATTATTAATAGTAACTACGGTAAATTTTATTTACCATAGTTAAAGGTAAATCGGGTAATTAAGGGAAAATATAATATTATAAAATTACCCTAACACATGAAAAAAATTCTATTGGATGGATAAAAGTATACCTATATCACCTAAGGGTCTGAATAGATTCATTTTATGGACTTTTGACCATGAAAATAATTTAATTATTATTAAAACTGACGAAAGTGACAACATGTCACTCTCTTAAATATTATAAGTATAATAATTTTAATTTAGTGATAATCATCATAAAACCTCGAACATGAATAGTGTCCAGAAATCTAATAAAATTATCCACATCATGATAATTTATTTATAATTTTAGGGATTAAATAATTGTCATTAATTGTGACACATTAATGATCCAGAAATTATTTATTAAGTGTAAAATCAGTAATATAGTTATTATTGAAATAATAATACCCATTAAAAGGAATACAAACCTGACAAAAACTTATTGGTAGTGTATACCGACACCTAGATCATCCAATGACCAAATATATAACCGTTTGGAGTCTTATAAAAGTGATTATAACACTTATATTATTTTATTTTAAATGATGCCAAAGTTGTCACCTTCATAATTTATTAAATATTACAATCTAAATATTGTGATTGTAAGATTAAAAATTCCAGTAAAAGTATTATTGTAAAATTAAATATAGTTATATTCGTCATATAATTTTATTTTAAATTTTTATGAAACAAATAAGTATATTAAATAATTATACAAAAATGTTGTAGTAATTATTTTATTAAGAGATAAAACAAATAAATGGTTTTAAAAATAATAAAATATATATTATATGAACTATTTAATGTTCTCCACTAATTTTCTAGATAAATATGACCTTTTATGAATCTATTAAATCTTTTAGTACGCACATATCTTCTGTATGTATTTTATTTAATTTCAAATAAATGAATAGTGTCAAAATTGACACTATTGTTATTTTATAAAAATAACATATTATAAAATTGTATAAAAATCACAAAAATATATAAAAATTATAAATTTAAATATATATGGTCTAAAATGTTATAAAGTATCCAATTATGGACAATTCACAACAAATAAGTAATTATTTGTTATAATTTAAAATTTAAAATGATATTACTACAAATAAAAATAAATTAATTAAGTAAGGATAAATCAAGTTGATAATGTTTAAAATAATTTTCTAACATGTTTAAATTTTATTGGATGATGAGATTACAACCCTATATCTTCTAATATTCTAATATGAGTCATTTTTGGATGTTTTTAAGTGGGGTTAGATTTATTATAAATTAATATTTTTAAGATTTCCAAAGGTTCCCCTCCCATCCCTTATAAAAGGGCACCTCCTCCCTCTCTTCCTCACACCACTTTGAGACTTAAAGCTCTGAAAACCCCTGAAAAATTATCTTCTCCACTTCCCTAGAAACATCATAGAGGTCTTGTTCTTCTTCAAAGACTAATTTTAGTGCCCTAAGAGGAGGTCTCAAAGAGGCGCTTCTAAGAAGAGGTAATGTTCGTTACCGATTCTTTCCACTTTATTTCTTCTTCCACTTCATCTTCTTTAGTTGTTTCAATATGATGTATTAACATCAGTATCACTCATATACTGATATTTTATTATAATTATGAAACAACCATATATCACCATTTATCCATCCTACAGAAAACGAAATCACCGCGCGTGCGTACGTACGGAATATCATCTCCACACCGTGGTGTAATCTATTTTCCACCACCACCTTACTTGGATGGGTATAATGGAGTAAATAATGAATATATATGATTATTTTAAAGTGATATTGATTCTTAAATATTATAAATACTCTTCAATGCAATTCCACGATCATGGGAATGATATCATCGCTCGTGCGTATGTACGGACTACCGTCTCCATGACGCGATGAGATTCATTCTCAATGATTAACCATTCATGAATTATTATAAAGTATATATAATAAGTAATCATGAAATATATGACATAATAATGATACTGGATATATATATATATATATATATATATGTATTTCATCAACTTAATTCCATTCAATTTAAATAAGGAAATTAAAATAGCGTTCATGCGTACGTACGGCCAACCGTCTCCATGAACGGTGTATTTCTTTTCATTTATCGATCTTATATATATGTATATTCTGAATATATATTATATATAAATCATGTTTTACATTCTGGATGTAATTAACCATGATCTATGTGATCATATGAATAATTACATGTTAAAACACGAACGAAAAATGAAACGATTTTACCCAAAACGCTACTTTAACATTAATTTACAAAAGAATGGGTAATATAAAGTCATAAGTGAACCATATATGATATCATAACAATGAATATGATTCTGTAATAAGTCAATGACATTATTTAAATCATTATACATGAGGTTTGGATCCATACAAAGCATATCGGACCTAAGGTAAGGGATAATTATTCCAATCTCATTCTTATCAGAGATTGTTTACTCGTAAGTATTTACTGGGGGTTATATTTATTATCCACGTCCATATGCTCTCAAAATGTTTTCATAAAATGTTTAATTTACTTCCATGTATGTTTAAGACATTTTACCCTTTTCTTACTTTTACCACATCATATGGAAGGAATCTTTCTTTTGTTTACCATATGAGGTACTTTTTGACTTTTCCGAAAAAGTACGAGGAAATTGTTATTTTTTTACTTATAAGGCGTGAATGGATTTTTATGGGTTCATAACGCCTCATTTTCATAAAGCTTCCTCGACATGATTTAATGATTATTTTCAACAAAATCCTTTCCTTTTAAAATTGAATGGCTTTTTGTGAAAAGAAAATGACTTTGAAGAAGAAAGGATATTTTCCTCAAGAATTAATTTCAAGTGTTTTATCAAAACCATTTTCCATCTAAGATGAAATTATTTCATATGTGTATGTTTCAAGTATAATGTCCCTATGATTTATATGCTTTCACTTTTCTTATGATGAAATATCCATTTGTTTTATATGGATTATGTGATGATAATATGATTTTTATGAAACCCATTTTATTCTTTGGGTTATGATGAATGTTTTATGTTTATGTTGTGGAACAAGTAAGAATGATTTCATTATGAGATGGGTGGGACCTACATCTCCCTCAAATGAATTGGGTAATGATTTATATCTCATGAGATAGATATGGATGGAACGGTAAGTTAATCTGGTTCAGTGTTATAGGACTGAAACATGGAGTGAACTCGATTCAGAAAGGGACACTGTCCACTAATATGGTCATGGCAGTAATGCCTTGGCTACTATGGAAATCATTACATGTGCTTAATGGATGCCACAATTACATGATTTATTCCTATGCTATTTTATCATGATTATTCATCCATTATGATCTATGCCTTATGTACTGCCATGTTTTATGTCATTGCTCAAGATTTTGATGTTTAAATATTATGTTACCATTTTTAAGTTCCAATGTATATGGTTTGATTTATTTTCTCCATGCTTACCCTTACTGGGCATTTGAGCTCACCCTTTTTATGTTTCCTTTCCCCCAGGATTAAAGGAAATTTTTAGGTAAGGAAACAAAAAGGGGAGGATAGTTATGGGATATGTTGAAGATCATTCAACATGATTAGAAGTTTATATTCCAAGTTTCCAAAGACACTAAACTATTACGATCCTTGTGTGTCTGTTTTTTTATGTATTAGATATTCCACAAAAGTAATGTAATGTCCATGAACGTCAAGCTTCGGGTCTCTACAATGTTGATTTTCAAAAAATACATTTTATGATTAATTTCATTGAGATGTGAGGATCTATGGATAGAATATATCTAGTAGTGATCCACATGTGATCTTATGACCTCCGATAAACACCACTCAATCATTGGGTGCTAGTACGGAGAGTTGAATGACTTGTGTTGTTCTTTATTGATCCCACATTCTTTGGCCATGAAGAAATGCCCCTTAAACATATCATTCATTAGAGGGGGTGATAAGGAAGTGTTAAGGGATAATTCAATGTTCCAAACAATTATCTATTTTCAATTTTTGGATTCCATATAAAATAGTAAAATTCTTATACTTATAGAGGTTGAATTTTAAGTTTAAATTTTAATTTATTACATACTAGCCATTAAATAACATTTATTACCTTTAATAAACTAGAAGAAAAATAATAATAGCTATATTATTATTAGTCTGTGGCGTGCACCATCATCTCAAATAACAAATATTATGTAATGGTCTTTTTAATTAATATTTTTCATTAGACTCTGTCTTGGTCCATTAAAACTCCTCTCTCATTTAGTGAACAACTAAATAAATATTTTAGCTAGAAATAAATATTTCATTCACAATATAGAAAATAAATATTTATTAAACTATTCAATAAATAAAATAAATATTTTATTCCAAATTAGATGAATAAAATTTTATTTAATTTATATTATCATTAAAACTTGATGAAAATTATTCCCTAAACTTGAGAATATTATTTATTCAATTAATAAATTTCAAATAAGAAAAAAATCAAGATTAATGAAAACACATAGTGTGGGGCCCTATAGCATTATTTTTCATAGGTATTTGATGGGATTACCAAAATTCCAAGATTACTATCTATAATTAGTTCAAGGAATTATACAGAAAGAACAATATGTCTCAATCTCAAAAACAATGTAATAATGCTCATTTTGTAAAATAATCTGTTTTTTAAAATATATCATCAACTTGGTTGCACATCCATGTTTCCATCCTATATGATAGATATGTCTTTCTTTGACTATCTAAAATAAAAAGGTTGTTACACCGAGGCCATAGAATTTAATCAACCAACTCTATATCAATCAAAGTGATGTGATATCATCTTCCAGAAATATGGAAGGGACAAATCCTTTCTTTTTTTATTCATTAATGACCTTTCACTCATGACTCAACCAATGAATCCATATTCTCAATGAACTATTATGATCATGGATTATGAAATACATCTATGTACATGATCTATAACATGCATTAATAATAATCTTAACATCTAATGACCCTCACACACACTCATGAATTGGAATATCCAGTGACACCAAAACATGAGGAATTCCTATTTCCGGTTTTGCTCCTCTAATATCCCATCTTGGAGATTACCACATGAGAATTTCATGTGAAGAATCATCATCTACTAACAAGCATTTTCCCCTGATATTCTGGTTACTATGGGTTCTATAATAGTACATTATCCAACTTCAAAACATTATTTGAGAATATCATCATAGCACATAAAGGTTATTATCATATTTGGGAACTACTATGACCATATTAATGTGACTAATACTCCAGGATATTATTACATTAGAGAGATATAGAAAACAATGCAATAAAAATGATTTTTTACTATTCAATACATCTAATATACATGTAATCCAAATATAATCAATTGGTCCTAATATAAGAACTCTAACTAAACCTACTCCCATATCCTTGGAATCATTTAAAAACACCTCAATTATTTCATATGAATTTTTTTACCGTATGATATCTATTATACTATGAGTTATACCAATAATATAGTACCTTGGATCATATGAGAAGGAATCAGAGTCTTACAAAATCATTTTTATCATAAAATTTACAAACAATTATTAAACTATAGACACATAAACCTCCTGAAAACATCCCAACATGCTGAAATTTTCTCAATAAAATTAGAACCATCATGAAAACACTAAATCCATTTATAAACATTCAAATTATCCTAAAAATGTTTTATGATTAAAAATTCCTTCAAAAATTCAATAGGACACTTCAAAATCATGTATTAAAGGATGATGCCACATGTATATATTCTATATTCTGAGGTATTAAATGAAAAATCGATTATGTTACATTGTTAATGTTCATATATTGTTTTTCCGAGATATTAAATTCCTAATCTCTTTAACGTCTATGATGTATTGTAAGATATTACATATTTTTAGTGAGTTGGTCTCATAGTTATTGGGATAGGGTTTGAGTGGATTTCATACAAGTTCCATCCATAAGCTTCATTGATTATAGTGAATTAGTGTTTTGGATGATTTGGGTACCATGATCAAGGAATAGTATATATTCATGATTAAATGACCATAAGATATAAATTAAATAAATATTAACTAATTTCAGTTTAGAATAACATGAATTGAGTTTATTATCAATGGTTTCACATATTATTTAAGTGATTCATATTATTTCATTTTTTGAATAAAATTAGAATTTATTTATTATGTTTTGAAATAATCTAGATGGTATTCAAAAAAAAATTTTTAAACAAGTGCGTAAGAATAAATATATATTATAGATAGAAAATTATTTCATTGAAATTAGTTAATATTTTAGGTGGGACAAGTTGACTTAATTACTCCCATTTAAATATATTATAATCATTTTGAACTTATTGTGAATAGTTTTTTGGTATTAATGTAATTATTATGTAACTCATTTAATATGTTATTAGGTTAAATATTGGTAGTTTAGTTTCTTAATGGAATTAAGTGAAATATTTGAATATTTTTCCTAATATTTAAATTTTATTTTACATTTTTTGTTGGTGACTTTTTATATCCCTGAATATTGAAGACATATCTCCTCTACTTCTTTCTCATGATTAAATTGGTATATTATATGGTTTTGGTTGAATGGGTCTTTTTTCATTGAACATTTCAACATGAATACTTCTATAGAGATTAAGGGTATGTCATAAGTTGCATTGTTTCTTATTTAAGCACATAGAGTTAAAATAATGATGGGTAAGATCATTTTGAAGCCTATGTGGGAAATCGTTAGGAGATTTTATCTAGAATTATTCAATGAAACAACATCCCAATGATGACTGTTATGTCCCCATCCTAGTACTCCTTTGATGGAATAGAATTTGAGTGCCACGTACCATAGTAGTCCAAACTATTACACTAGAAAATATTTACTAGTGGTGAAGATTGATACATATCATATGTTTATACTATACCCTTAGGAATAGATAACTATAAATATAGTGGTATCAATAAACTAAATCATTCATCACAACAAGAAACTGTAATAAAAGTGATATCATAGGTAAATGATATAAAACATTACATATCAATGACATTCAATATCAAAATGGGCCACTGTAAATTTTATATAGATTACATGGGTGTATTAGGATCCCATATTTATAGATCATATACAAAAGTACTAAAAAAAATATATATAAATTTGACATACACAATTGGTTCTGATTCCTGTCCTAAATCTGTCTCCTAACTCTCACCAAGATACAACAACTCAATCATCATATTCATCCATGAATTTATATTAGAATAAAGTACTAGAGGGACTAGTTATTATTTTTTTACTCATATGAGGTATAAAACATAGGGTCTAGTGAAGATCTTCATTTTATTTTCCATGGTGGGTGTATATGTGGTAAAAAGTGGGAACTCAAGACAGTGGTGCTGACTATTTTGATAATAATGAATCATGGGGGGTCAATCAGGATCTTTTAAAAAATGGAATGGGTGGCTGGGGAATTTTCCATGGTATTCAGTGTTCCAGTATCCTCGGTGGCTTATCAGGGATATACCATGATGTATCACATTTTGTGGTTCAAACTATGATGGTCCCTCCGGTGTGATTTTTTTGGTGTAACAATGTTTCACCTTATCAATTATTATTGGGGTTGAAACCATTTCCACCCTCTAAGTCATGTGTTAGAATCATATAGCATATAGATTCCCTCCCCCGTGATATTTCACACACACATTATTTGGGGTGGTTTAGTGCATCTTCCTCGACAGTTTACGGTGAATTTCATCCTATCCCATCTTATTTAGTCTTCTCTAATGATTTTCTAGGATTTCAATTTTCATTGAATTAGGTTTCATTTATTTTTTCCTCAAATCGAGGTATAATCAGCCTATTTTTATGGGGTGATATATTAAGAGTGATAGACGACATACCAAAATGATAATCACATAGTGTTGCATGTAATTTTTTGTAGTATGCCACCATATTAAATTATTTGATCTTATACATTACATTAAAATAAATTAATTTTTATTGGGAGTTTGAAATTGGGTATAAGGGCCTATTATTATGATTATACCACATTATGGACTTTCCTATAATTGGTTGTATTTAGTTCTATGTGATGAATTCAAGATTTGATATATTATGAATCTATTCCAATTTTTATTATATTATAAAAATAGGTTTAAATTGTTTAATTAAAAATTACTGGATATGATTAATTGAAATAAGAATTAAGGATTGAATTAGGTTCCCATGATTCATATATGAGTGTGGATGTATATAGATACCCCAAGTATGTGATGGATTATGTGTGAAAAAAAAATTTCTTGGTTATGGTAGGTTATCCCAATATTATAACCCCTATAGTAAATATATTTTAATTATAACCATGTGATATGAGTTCTAACCATTGTGGAATGTTTAACAATATATAAATAATTTAATGAATACATTTAAAGAAGTCTTTATGGAAAGAGTTAATTTCTCAGAGACTGTATATAGACCATTTCAATAGATTAATGCTTCATCCATCGATTGTTTAGACCTTGGTTATTTTTTATTTATGATATATAGACCAAGAGGGGTGATAACTTAAATGAATTTTGTAAGTATAGTGTCCCTTATTATTGGACACATGATGATATTTTAGTATAGGGATGTGATGAATTAGGATGATTTTATCGAGTATTCCATGGAATAATTTTTCAATGCCTTATGGATGTTTTGTTGGTTGATGAGGGAGTGGGGTGATTGTTACATACCCTTCATTCTGAGTACATGGGAGGGTATGCCTTGTGTTGAATGACTATGGATTATGTATTTTAGGTGTGTGATGGAATACCTATGTTTAAAATGATAATTGGTATGAGACTTCTTCAATATCTCTTTAGAATTAACTATGAGTAAAATTCTTTCATTCCATGTTATGATGATGTTAATGAGAATAATTCCCTTTCAGTGATGGGTGTTGTTCACAAGAGGTGAGAATGGGATAATAGAGACCTAGTGGGTGTCAGTGATATGATGTGACCAAGGGTATGCTAGCGAGTGACTCAAAAATATATTTTTCTATGAGATGTTATTTAAGATAAATGGGTATTGATTACACATTGTGTCACTTCATCAATTGAATTGATGACCAGAAACTGAGATGGCCATAATGAGAAGCTTGAGTCACATACTAGAGTGACTGACCTCAGTTATGTAAGGCATCTTCCAAAATATTATATAACATTATTTGACCCTTTATATAAGGTGTTATGTGAGGGAAAAACATAGATAAATGCTTTATGTGTAATGTATACGTGGTTATCAGGGATTTGATCATTTTTTCTAAATCTAATGCATCGGGATGCTCTCTTAGGATTTGACCATTAAGAATGTTACATTTTTTTGTTATCCTAAGGAGGGAGAATGTCCCCTATTAATGTTGGATGCCTTTGAAATTATCTTGGGATCATATCATTGATCCTAAATATATTGGAATTTAAGGATTTTGTGACACCGTAATTATATATATATATATATTACATTGAAATAAATGTGAAATATTTGATAGCTTATTGTACACACAGACCTAAGTCTTAAATAATCGTGATATAGTATACAATTAAAACATAGTCATTACAAAAAAGGGTATGAATATTATTATCCACATTAAAAATATATTTATAATGTTTAATTCATAATAAATAAATACCCAATATTTAGAAACATTATATTATGTTTTAATAATGTTTTTTCTCTAAAAAAGGTTTTTATTTCAATTTGTATCTGAATTTTTTATAAAACAAATTCCAATTTTTGGAAATTTATTTTCGAAAATAAATATAATTTTTGAAATCACCATTTCAATATTATCACAAAGAGGATTTGGGGGAATTTTTATAAAATAATTTATTTTATTGTGAATAGTAAAAAATACAAATATTTGAAAAACTAAATTTATTTTATTAAATAATTTTATTTAAATGTATCATTATGTTTTTAAATTTTTCATAATGTAAGATAAGTCCCCTTTAATAAAAATATAATATAATTAATTACATTGTAATCAGTATTGTACTTTATTTTGGTATAAGTTCATTTTGTAGATGTTTTTTTCTTATAAGATATATTTTTTCATGTTTTTTGTGTATTTTTAATGTTAAATCTTCTAATTATAAAAATTGAATATTATAAACTAGAATAAATTATTTAAAAATTAACGACTTTATTTTTTAGTGATCAAACTTTCATTTTTGGTCATTGTGAATGGTAACCAAGATAAAAATTCATTAATACGATAATGTTTAAAATGGATTAACTAAAGGTTAAAGAAATATATATTTGATACAATTAATTAAAAAAATTATAAATTATATTTAATATTTTTATTTTGATCCTGTATCTTCTTAACATCTAAATTAGGATAATTTGGAGCCACATGTCTTAATTAAAACATTAATATATCTTAATATGTTGAAAAATTCCAAGTATGTCCTCTCCCTCCCTTAAAAAAGGAAACCACATATACATTCTTAACATCCCTCCCCATGATCTATTAGTCCCGTATAGATAAAAATATAAACCATATAATGATTTGGGTGAAATACATGGTAGGTTTCCCAAAGAAGATGAATAACTCTTAATTGATTGTCTTTATTTTATTTCATATTATGCATCCTAATATTTTTTGTTAAACATGATGATATATTTCAATAAGTATATTATATATAATAATATTTTCTTTAATTTATTGATAAAATAATATTCATCTCTTTATCCATCAAATTAGTAATGATATCATCGTTTATGTTGACGTGTGGATTACCACCTCACAAAGCAATATATTTCATTTTTCATTTCCACTGTTCATGGATGGTTATTATGAAATATATAATTATATATATGATATTTTTTAAACAATTATTAATTTATAATTATAATATCTTAGTAACCTTATTATGTTTCCATTCATTGGAAAACTATAATGTTGCATGTGCATTTGTGCAGACTACCACCTCCACACAACAATGTGATTCATTTTTAATTTATTATGTACAAGGAAAATAACAAGGGTGGATTTAATGAATATATCTAAAATTTATGATATAATAATGATTATTTTATATTTAATTATTATTTACCATTTTTATATCAATTCCTAAGTGATAACATCACTCATGTGTATGTACAGAGTACCATCTCAAAGAAGTAATATAATTAATTTTTTCATAACCACATTGCATGAATGGTTATAAAATTGTATATAATGATTATATATCAAATTTATGTAATTATTATGATACTTTAGATTATGAAACCATGAACAATGTGCAAGTACCAAAACTATCAAACTGAAACATATAAAAAAACAGACAATCTTTCACCGGAATATTCATTTTAATGAAAACATTTTCAATAAATTTATAATATGAAATTATAAAAGAATTTTAAATATTTTGTTATATATTAATATAATTTTATAATATGTTAATAATATATTTATATTTTTTTATATTGTATATTTGATCATGTGGGATGAAATATGGAATTTGAGGTAACTATTTCTATTATAATCTCATTTCTTTTCATTATTTCCTTTGTTAAAGTTAAATTGAGGGAAATTATACTTATCATATCCTTAAAAAACAGTATATTTTAAAATATAATAGTTATTACATGAAATTTTTTATCTATACCATTTTTCCATCTATGGTAATTAAAATTATAGAGATAATGTTTTTAATGAAATACCGAACTTATTTCCTCTTTGGTCGAATAAAATTTTATACCATGAAGAACCTCTTTAAATTAGTTTTTTCAATGTTTTTAAACATATATGAGACTATTTATAATGGTTATTTTCATTACATTATACTTAATTTTCAATCTAAAAAAAGGAATCTTTTTAACGAAATTTTTTCTGAGTAATCAAATTTTGACTTTATATAAAAGTTTGAATTTAATGTTCTCTTTTAAAATATATGGTATGAGAAGATTTGTTTCAGAATAATGAATTCTTATTTAATTGAATCTTACAATGTTATTTTTCATGGTTATTTTCAAAATAAATATTTTTCCCAATATTCTATGAATTTTCCATTAAAATATTATTAATGGAAAAATGATATTTTTCACTTCTTTTCAAAGAATGATTCAAATTTTATTTTATGGTATATTTAATGCTTTTAAATATCCTTTAAGTATTTTTATAATTCACTCATGATATGATATTATAATACCATTAAATTTATTTCTCTATATGGTTTATGGAGATGATTATTTGAGGAGGATTCTTTGAAACCCATTTAATTATAAGGGTCTAATTATGTTATGATAAAAGCATTATTAAATTCATTTAATTTCCATGATTTTAGATATCATTATATTTTGAAATTTTTATGAAACCTATTTCCTTTATACAAGTTTTGATATAATGCTATGATGAATTCTAAATAATCTGGTGTCATGAATATGCATTGTTTTTAATATATTATAGGTGGGATAAAAATTATATATCTATCTAATGGATTGGGTAAATATGGATACATCATGATATTATAATGACCGTAATGGGAAGATAACCTAGTTAAATAAGGGACTATTTCAACTATGATAATGTTTGGGTAAAACCTTTACTAATGTTATGACTGAATAAGCACTGATCCAAATCCAGTATTTCACCCATGGAAATGATCCTTACTAAGGAAATTATTTTATATTCTTATGTATATTCTAAAAACATGTATCTTATTCTTACGATATGATCTCATAGATTATGATTCATTTTTGATGATTCAACCTAGTTATAACTTATTTTATTTGTTATGATAAATCCTTGCGATGTGGTTTATGATTAATAATATTTGACAGGTTGTGTATGATTACTATATGTAATGATCAAATTCTATGATTGTATTCTTATACTATGCTCAATTATTATCATTTATTGATTCTATTATGTTTATCCTGACTAAGCATCTGAGATATCCCTTTCTTATGTTTATGTTCCCTAGTTTATGAAGAATTTTTTTATGTAGGTAGTTTCTAAGAAGTGAACTATGTGAGAAGATATTTTGGTGAGATATTATATATCTTACATGAAAAATGATTATTATTTTAATCTAGTATATAATTAAACTAATAAAGTATGATCCTTATACATATATTGTTATGATATGTGTTTAATATTTATAAAAAATAATGTAATATTTAAATTTTATAGGATTAGGTAACCTATGATGTGCCCATAGGATCATAAAGTTGAGCCTGAAAGTACATGAATGTGTTAAGAGCCCCCAGGATTCTACCTTCAAGTGTACATGGAATGCTGAAGATGTTTTTATTATTACTTTCATTTCTCCCAAGATTTCCTAAGGCCATCAACCTTTGAATTTGTAAAATTCCTAATGTAATAGTAAGCTATACCGAGGATAAAACCCATTGGATTTGGCTACAAATGTTTGATAAAATTGACATTTTTTATATATTTCTAAGGATCTTGTACATGCACCACATATTATATAGTTTTTAAGTCATGTACTTGTTGGAATGGTTATGTGACATGCTTTGAAAAACTGTGGTACTAGATAAATCAAGTATAATCAATATCATGTTCCATGTTAATGTGCAAGGATTTGTGGTGATTATTTCTTTATAGTTCCAAAATTTATTTATTTATTCAACTATTCATATCACATGTTTACACCATAAATTTAGTGTTCATGTATGGGAACACATTGGCGGTTACCTAATGAGTTGTGCTCACAAGCTACTCAAGTGGCTATAATACTTGGGTACCCATGTAGTCATCAATGTTCACAGATTTAGGTTGGGTAGATGCCCAGGTTGAATTATTCAACTGAATAATGTGGATGGAGGTAAGAGGTAGATGAGGTATAGTTCATCGATGAATTATATAATTCCTTCTTTTATCATTTTATTTAAATTAATTTTTTGATCAACTCAATAGATGACCAATTGTTTGTTGCTTGGATAACCATAATTCTATAAAACTATATGTTCCCTAATTAATTATTTATTATTAATGATTATTATTAATTAATTCTATATAAGTTGATTTTTATTTATAGATTAAATTTGATTTATTTTTCAATTCTATAACTACTTTGATTCGATGGTATTTTCTCCCCATATTACTATCCTAGAATCCCACTACCTTTAGGCTTCCTCCAGCATAAGGGGATGAACAATAAAGGTCATGTGAAGTCCTTTTTACTCTAAGAACTACTCTTTGTCCATGTACCATTGAAGTTAATCATAACTAATCATACTGGATCTATTATATTTTTACTAATGAATTAAATTATATCAATTAAATTTCAATTCAGTTTTAATGTGTATTAATTTTTCATGATCATTTTGTAAGTAGATTTATTAATAAGAGGTGTGGCAGTACTATTACATGTGAATTATGGAACTTACATACATAAATTGTGGTAGAGTACAGTGAAGGAAACCAATTTATTGGTAAGAAATATAGTGAATTTAGAAAATCAAAATTATAAAAATATAGTGAGAGCATTCCCCTGAAACCAATCACTGGGAAACACATCTAGGGTTAAATCAAGAAGAGTTTATACGATGAAATATTATTTATAATTGTTTTAATATAAAGTACACATTATTGTTTTATTTATGTAAATTAATAGTTTTTTTATAGCTATGCATTATTGTTTTATATTTTCATGCAATGATAGAAGTATATTTGATTTTGTTAAGGGAAATACAAAGGGAAAATAAGAATATGGTATATAGTGACCCCAAATTTTCATATATTAATATTATATCTTTTTAGAATAATATTCAATATACATTACAAATAAATTCCTTAGGACGGTAAAGGTATATATTTCTTTGGATACAAAATTCACAATACTCTTATTTCATGAAAGATATTCATCATTTCCCTCAATAATATTCCCATTTAGTACACTTTATAGACATGTCCTACTTAAAATTATATTCATAGATTGTGGAAAGGAAACATATAAAAGTTTTATCATCACTGCTCAGTATGGGTACACATGGAAGATATCAATTAATGATTATAATAAGAAATAATATAACTATAAAGGTATGAGATCATTGACATAACATACATGGTTTATTCAAAATCTATAAAAGGTCTTATACATCAATTATGGTATAAAGCATTATAATTCTAATACATGCATCATATGAGTGTAAAATTAACAAAAATAAATAATGAACCTTATTTTCATGTCACATAGGTATGGAACCACTATATTTATAGATTTTATTTCCTATGTCATGGTTAACCACTGAGACTATTAAATAATAGTGTATCAAGTATACCTACCTATTTCTCATAAAATCATGGGTCAAGAATCATTTCATGTTTTATAGAGTAGATCTAGCACATTAACATGTTTCCCATGGTTTATCAAACATATTATCCTATTCCAATTGCCGATCAAGAACATCATTTTTCTTCCCATAATTATCTCATCAGATATAAATATTTACAATATTCATTTGAGGGAGATATATGTCCCATCTATATCATAATACATAAATTTGTGTTCCATAAAATCATCAAACACCAATCATATCATTATATCATGACCTGCAATATAAAATCAAGTTTCATAAATATGGCATCAATCAACCATAGCATAATCCATGCAAAAGTAAATGGGTTTCATAATAATATATTCATCAGGATTTGAAATCATCTATATAAATAATAAAACAGTATTATTATATCCTATCACCAATATAACATATGAAATACCCATTTTGTTTTCCTTAATGAATAGAATTTCGATATTAATATCATTAAAACATTCTTTAAGAAAATAAAATTTCCATTGTGAATTCGATTCGATAAAATAAAATAAATGACAAAAATTTAGGAAGCAAATTTCTTTTAAATGACCCTTTAAATATTTTAATGCAATCTTAAAATAAGTACGTGTTGTCAATGGTGTAATTTTGTTTCAAGTCATAAATGTTATCATTAGAACCATTTTACACATTCAGTAAATTCCAAATAACCCGATTTAGAAAAGTAAAAGTAAATTACTTTCAAAAAAAATAAAAAATAATACACATATTAAAATGCATTTACAAATATTTGTATAATATTAAAAGAATACATTAATTTTTTTTTAGAAAACTTGGATATAAATATAAATTTATATTCGATCAAAGAGATAAGTCAGTATTTTTTACTAAAAAACATTATGGCGGTATCTTTAGTTCTTAAATAAAAGAAAATGAAAGTAAAACATTTATTCTAAAAAATTATCCAAATTATAGGAAATGAAATGAGTTTCTTGAGATTTATACCATAATATATCATTATAAAAAAAGTAATCATAAATTATCCCAAAAAAACAATGAGATCGTAACATATAATTTATACTACTTTGGTAAATTTTTAATCGCCTTACCTATGAAATAAAATAAATAACATGGATATGTAAATCTCCATAATTTTCATAATAATAACCATAAAATACAATACTGATAAGTATTTAGACCACATGAAATAAATAATTGGTGAATATGACAAGTGTCCCATTGAAATAAATTCCAGATGAAACTCCCTTACCTCATTATACACATTTTAATCATAAGGCACATTAAAGAATGGAATTAAATGAAAGATTAAATATAATTAAAATAATTATATTCATGATATAAAATTTTAATGGGTATTATATAAAACATACAAAATAAATGAGTGCGGGATATGGAAAATGTTTCTCAAAAATAAAAGAGATACTCAAAACCGCTTACCTAAAGTCTCAAATATTTTCACACACATTTGGAATTAATATATAATAAATTTACATTTTTTATACATTCATTCACGAACCATACTCATATATATGATACAATATATGATTTATGTATGCAATTGTGTTACCCATTTATTCAAAATTCCTTTCTAAAATCACATTTCGAGGATTAACTGATTCATTTTTCACATATATGTTGGTTGGGATTTTTTTCCTTTTACATTGATATTGGTTTCAAAATCTAAAGATTATTAATCACAATATAAATATTATATACAATAATTATATATATATTTATTGTAATACATAAATTTTAGAGTTATAAAATGAATTACAACTTTCGTGGAGATAGTAGGTTGTATGGACTTATTGAATGATCATTCATATTGTCTGGTTGGTATGTGATTGAAATTAAAAAATGGATGATAGTATAATATTTAGTGTTAATAAGTGAGGAAGATCATTTTTAGATGTTAAATTCAATATATAATGGATGTATGGGATGGGTTTTAGAGTTCACATTATTATTTTATGTGTTTCCTACCATTGGATAAGTTGAGGAAGGTCTATTCAAATGTTAGAAATGGTAATTGAAGAAAATTGTTAAGATGATTCAATGTATTTTGGAATATGTATATATATATATATGTATATGAGGATGTTCCATTAGTATCTTAAAATGTTTTAGTGGGACATCATGATAATATAGGAAATGTTAATATGGAATATGAAGGAACTCACTACAATATATATATATGAAATTGAGATTAAGGATGGGAATTTAACTGAGTACCTATCCATGTGTTTTTGGAATGAGTTTGTTCTGAATGTTTCATTTATATGATCATTGTATACTTCTATGTTTGGATGTATGAAATTTTATTCATTTATTATTAATCATTAATGGAATATCAATATATGAAAACCTATAATGATTGATTCTGGAACTATTGAGGTCATAGAAATACATTGCAATTCTCAAAATTATTATTTATATAATAAAAATAATTAGATATGTTACTAAAGGGATTCATGGAATTGATATATTACTTATGTAATTTAATATATTTTTGAAATTAATTAGTATTATTTTATATTCCAACTTATTTTTTATGGAGGATTTAATTATAGTTGAAAAGGTTTAAGAATTCTAAGATAAAGTTTAAACACAGATAGAGGCATAAAAAATTTCCCTAAAGAAAAATATTTTTAATGTAATATAATTTAGTATGATATGTAATTTTCAGTGAATGTTTTTTATGAAAATATGTAAATAACTCTTATTTGAAACATTTCATAAAAATAATGTAATATTTTTTTAATTATGCATAACTCTCCCCATGGTATGTAGAAGATATATACTGATGGCCATTACAAGATATATTATAGGAAATATAATATTGTGATACATAATATGTTTTTTAGTATACAATGATATATGGGTCAAATAGTATATACAAATGTTGAAATGGAAATGGTTTACTATGATAAATAAGATTGTCTAGTTTACATAGAATATATGAAGGGTGATATGAAATATCATCTAGAAAATTCATAATATTTTGATGATAAAAAATAAAATAGTGTAGGAAAAAATAGAATATGTTAATCTTGAATTATTACATAAAATAATTTTATTAAAAACAAAGATTTAAATCTCACATCTTAGTTTGAGCTAAAATAATTTTTAATCATTGAGTTATTTTATTTCAGGTTTGGGAAGCTTTGGGAATTGAATGATACCTTTAAATTAATTTTTTTTGATTTTGTTGAAATATGGGAAAGATCATGGTCTTAGTGTTCTTTTGAGTATACTTTGGTAAACATCTAGTACCATTATGTCTTATATGAGGTTTGGTATTCAACATAGAGTGAGGGGAGTCCTCCTATGCACCATGATCTGTCATTCTCAACCACGATGTAGTGCAGAGTGTGATGGGTTGAAAAAGTCCCACTATATTTATATACATTTTGTTCATTTGACATTTTGACTTCCTAGTTGAAGGCCTCCAACGGTGTTTTAAAATCATACCAAGTTGTAGTGCCATATGATTCAAATATATTAAATATCTGTATCATTATACTTTTTTATGGAAGGAGTTGTGCCAGTTTATTGAAGTGTAGAGGATTATCATGATGATATTCTTATTGTGATCATGAATCATGTATCTTTTGATAAAGCCTATAATTTTTATTTCATTACAAGGTTTCCGTTCTAAATGATTCCATAGTATATATTTTGATAATCCGTGTGCATTCCATGTTTTATTATATGTTATTTTGTTCCACTCAACTCAGTTCTTATAATTTAACTACAGGTCATTATAAGGGAGGTAGAGGTTTATTTTGCTTAATTATTACATGGAAATCACTATGGTATGTAATATACAATATTCCAATGATATAATAGAATTTAAATTAGGGTTTAATGATTTCATGCCTTTTTTAGGACCTCCACTTACTTATATTGGATACATCTTTATTTTTGGTTGTGGATTTCATTTCACTCATTTGACAAATTTAACTCTTTCAATGTAGATATTTCTATGTTATTTATCATTATTATGAAGGATGTTTTTCTTGAAATGTTTGTCTGTTCCTTTTATATTTGGTCATGAATAGTTCGTTGTATTTGAATCATATATTAACCATTTTAGAAAATCGCATTTGGTATGAAGGGATTCATATAGAGAATTGATCTATTATTTTAAAATATCATTGTATCTTCTATTTAGAATTTGAAATATTGGGTTTTAATGTGAGTAAACATATTTTAAGGAAAAAGGGATGCTTATTTAATATTGATTCAAAAAATTTAAATTCCTTTTATTTGAAATGATTATTGAATTGAACTTGTAACATGTTTTGTTGGAAATATTGGTTATAATTATGTTTCAAAACATATAAAGGAATTGATTATAATTCCTTGATCATCTATTAGGGATAACATGAAACTTTAAATTAGTTTTAAAATGAAACATGTATGTGTATAATTTTTTAAAATGGATGGCTCATGGTGATTTTTTATTAAAAAATTATGTTTTCATTTATCATTTTGGTTTTCTATAATGGTATGTTTGAATCTTCATGAGGTAAATTCACTAATTGTGTAAATATTTTATAAACCCCTCACGTATATTTGAATTTACAGTTGTTGATTGTAGAACATGATTATGGTTTTTGGAACGAGGTTTGTACTGTATGATATAGAATGAGGGTGAGTGTGATAGGTTAACGTTGTATGCCTAGGAATGTTGACTGTTCATGTTGATGTTCTTGTGGATCAAAAATCTAATCCTTGTCACTTAAATTATCACTTTTCTATTTCATTTTCATGGGAAACCATAGTAGCAATATAAGATACCATATATTTATTATATGATTTTTTTGACTCATACCCTGACTAGAATCTTCCAAGAAAATGTGGATTTAGGCTAGGGACATTCTCTAAGGTGAAGGGTGTGATCTAAGTCGGTAATATTGAGTAATATTTTGATTTGACTTTTTCATGTAGTCGACTATGGTGTATTTTTTGTCTTTAGTGGAATAACTAAATTACCTAGTACTTACCGAAGACATATGTCCTTGAAACATGAAATTGATACTTCATTTATGAAACTAATTTCTCGGTCACTACGTAGAACTGGAGTTTCCATATTTGTATTCATTTTTTATATTTGTTTTATTTCTATGATGTAATTTTTTTATACTTTTATCTAATGCTGGTATGAATAATTGTTCTATTTTATGTGGTACCCGCTCATTGATTTCATATGCGTTTCGAAATTTCGACTGTGGAAATTTTTTCAAATCCATCCAAAAATGGTATTTTGTTTCAATATTTTCATATATTTTCATCTTGTGATTCCTAAATTAATTTTAAATGGAAAAGGCATAGAATTTATCCTTTTATTCTTCATGACCATATTTATGGATTTTTATTTCAATTTTAAAACATTCTCATGATTTACCTTCCTTCTTAATAATAGAAAAACCATCTTTCTCATTTCTATATTTAAAAAAATTATATCTGAATTTCTTGGTGGAAAAATTGTATAGGCTACATGGTGGGTCATACTAGGCTCTATTTATATCACACCCAACATACATCGCTTGGTTTATGAAACCTTCATGTTTCTATAGAAGATTATTAGGCTATATTTATCTAAAATTTGAAGTTTTGTGCTTGGTTGGCCAAGGGCAGGTGGTATAAGACATGGTGGGTGGTCATGGATTACTTGGATATGTGTTGTGGTGGACCTATTTTTACATCATATTCATGATGTCTATGTATCAACTCCTTGTACGAATATTGAGTTGTATCAATTTATTTATTTAATTAATTTTTTTACTATGAAATTCTTATTTTGTTATCTTTTGATGGACAAAATCAATCCCAAAGGACGTATCATGATTCTTTGAAACATTTATATATGGCATGGAGAATGCTAATTCCCTTTAGGATAGTGGTGTATCATTTTGGATGTTGTATTAGATGGTATTATATGACATTTAATTATAATTTTTATCAAATGGAAGTTTTATTAGAAATTCCTTATGTTATTTGGGTAGATTCTTGGAATAAAGTAGAGTATGAACATGTAAATAAATAAGAGGTAATTCATAAAAGGGTTCTTAATAACCAATTTTTTGTTAAAAGTAGAGTTACTAAGGAATTTAGGGACTTGATTCTCTCTCGTGAGTTATTATTTTTATAGTATTGATGGTATTGAGATTCTCAATGAGGCTACGTTGTTTTTTAATCACATATGAGTTTTTCATTTGATCATAAAGGTGAATATAGTTTCATTGTTTCTTTATAAATTAGTAAACCATGACTAATTAGTTTAGTACATCTGGAAGACAATACATGAAATATTATATGGTTTATGTGTTTTTAACCATCCCATGAAACAAACCCATTCATAGTTATACTGAATCCATAACTTGGTTCCTTATTCATCTAATTCCATACTGATATAATTTACATGAGGTATCTTATAGGTGTTCTGTTTTTTGGTAGAATGATAATTCATGTCATTTATTTTATTCTGGTATTTAGTTGTTTTGGTTTAATTTTTGGAATTGATCTCATTAAATACATTGTAAAATGAAATTTGAAATATAAAATGGGGTCTATTCTAGTTGGTTGATAAATATTATCAGTTTCCAAATTTTTTTTAGGAAATGACTAGTTTTAAACTGATTTTCAATGTCTCTTATGTTATATTTCTAAAGGTATGTTGTAAAAATGATCATTTTGGTTTTGTAATTGATTTAAAATGGAAATTGTTTCAAAACATGAATTCAAGAAAAATTCTATGACACTATTTAAGGTACTCCATTAAAATTAAAATATTCTAAATTTTGATGGATTTTATAGATAATGTAAATTTTAGGATAGAATTTAGAATATTTTAAAAATGGGGGATTATTATGTCTTTTGTGTGTTCAATAAAAGATTTATCTTAGTAAGTAGTTGTTGATATATGTTTTATTGTGTCCTTAAATGTCTCCTATAAATTTTTTGAACTGGATAAGCAGTCCATTTCTCAGTTAGATCACCAAAGTAAGACTATGCATCTTCTAGAAGTAGTGTTTCACATTTAGGACTTGACCCAGACTATAAATTGGGTGTTTGAGCAAGAATCTTCCCAGCTTTTTAATCATATCTAGAACCTTAGAAATTATTGTCTTCCACTCTTTAGGGGAGAATTGAGTTCTCTTTAAGGAATGAAGTAGCTATAAAAATTGACAGGATCTATGATTCTATTAAGAATCATGATACACTAAGGTTCAATTATATCATCTCATTATTTGATGGACTGGTATAGGAGTAGTTGATATGCATGGTTCCTCCCTGCATATATGAAAGAATATATTGGCAATTCATCAAGTCAATTTTCCTTCAATGGAAATATCATGATAAATTGATGAAGGATAATGTTTATGATCTCATGGGTCTTAGTAAAGTTGATTGATTAAATGAGGGGTATGAAAAGAAATTTTCATGTTTGGTATGTTTCTCTCATGATGTTGTTAGTAATGAATCCCTTAATGATCATTATTTTAATGGAGGTCTCCGCCCAGACTATAGAGCTATCAAATCAAATATTTTATTTAAATATTATTAGAATGTTCTTAAAAGGGGTAGGATAATTGATGTAGTGGTAGAAAAGTGACACAATGTGGGTAATGACTCATTCATTGTTAGATAAAAGGAATATAGCCCATCTGGTGAATCAATAATGATGGTTGAGTGGGTGTTGGTCCTATAAATGTTCACATAGAATATGAGAAAGCTCTTATGAATTTTGGAATGTTAAAATCAAGTCAAAAAAATATTCATGGAGTAAAAATTGTTTCAGTATCCAAAACCACAATTTATTCCATACCATTTTCATAGTGCACATGCATTGTGCGACTTCTTCTCTACATTATATTCCTAGAAATTTTAATAGTTTGTGTGTTGGGGAAGTAATTACACTCCCCTAAAAATGAATTATTTTTTGTGGTGCAAGGAATGGATCTGAATCCCCATTAAATAAATCATCATTTTCTGGGGTAAATATGTGATATCAATCACTATTAAAATGATTTTAATTTGTGGCATGAGTTGGTGGAATCATGTTCCATATGAATGAATATTGATTGTAGTGTGGGTTGATCTCCCTACTATCCTGGGATCCAAAATCCTTTGTGGGTGGTGATTTTAATAATCGACCACATGGTTCCAAGAAGACTATATGGACAACCTGACATTCCAGAAAAATAGGTACTTAATACTCATATAAATACCTAGTCTTTGAGGAAATAAATGGTAGACTGATAGATCATAGATATATAGAGAGCATAGAAGGCCAAATAAGAATATCACCGATAATTTAACTACCAAATAACATGATGAAAATAAAAAGGGAGACCCAGTAAAGGGATCCTATGCAATATGAAATACATAAAGTAAGTACCATTGATTCCATGAAAGAAACCCACCATAAATAGGCTCCCAGAACACTATTCATGATTCCCCACCCCCAAATAGAAAAGACCTGTATGTGGATTGGGGTATCTTTAGGGTATCATACCCTTTCACTCTCACTTCCCTTGTTATGCATAGAATTTTCCCCCAAAATATACCCTTCATGAATTATCTAAATGATTTCACATAACCTATACGAAAACCAAGGAATTCAAATTTTAATACATTGACACAGATACTTAATTTATTCATCCTAGGGAGAGGGTTCACAATAATGTACCCCATCTGATCATATATTAACATGGTAATAGAATTCCTACATTTAGACTCTCTAGTAGGATGGATCCTCATAAGGTCCAAAATCATGAATTATTGTTGGAAATGAGCATACCATCTTTAGGAATGGTGGTGGATGGCTTCTCAGGTTGAGAAATGAAATTTGTTTCTTGAAATGTGAAGTCTATTGGAAGAAAATCCACAATTATAACACATATCCTCAACCTTATAATCACTTAAACATGTCAGTAAGGGATAAATATGCCCATCCCTCCTACTGTAAGACTATTTTCCTTCTTATGGGATATATCCCACCTTCCATAGACTCACTCACATCCACCAGTAGAGAAAAGAGATTGCATGGAATGCTAAATCTTCCACTTCTTGTTGTCTATCACATCAAGCATAACTCATTCATACATAGAGGTTAGTGGACATCATGTTAGTAGATAAATCAAATATACTCACTTGGGATTCTTACAATGTTTAATCTGAAAAATACATACCTGTCCTCCAAAAGGACCATATTAATCATGAGACAAAATTTCATAGGGTCGTATTCTCAATGAAGTATTTTTGGGTGGCATACTAGGTGTGTGACCTGACTATACCAAACTACATGGTATTCCATTTATGTACTCTCAGGATACGTAGGACGCCTCCCCAAGGTTCAAAAATAACTCATTTAACCTATCATCATCCTTATTGGTCCGTATTCCCAATAATATACTGCCCCAAACCCAAAAGTTCATATTCCATATTAGTATTATTTAACATTACCTCACTATCCAATGATTCCTTGAGAGATATGTTTTCATAGGTCCATATCCTATTTAAGAACAATCCATTGTAATTGAATCATTATCCATATGGGACCACTTGAACAATTTCGTCCCATCATAAGTCCCACTCTAGCCTTGACCTGGCACCATTTTCCTAAACACCCTCGCTACACAATACTAAACTGCATGCTCCAACCCTTGTAAGATGAACATAAAATGTATGAAATGCTTTGTTAATAGGAATTGATCTATGTGAGATTTTATTATATTCATAAATAAATATCGGAATCCACTCCTATAGGCCTAATCTGGATATCAAAACATTAACTACCTCTTTGGATGAAAACAATATCCATAGATCCCAATCATGTTCCTTAAACAATGACCCTTTAAATAAGGAATATCCAATTGAATAATTAAATGAGATGGAAATCCTTTGATACATATGGATGGTTACTCCTACATGAATATTCGATTGATTTCAAATTCAAAGGGTGACCATATTTACATTAAGATTTATAAAAGATTCACTAATATGAAATAAATCATTATGATAATCATAAATTAGTATGAAATTCCTACAAAAGGGTGTTATGATCGTAACCTCCCATCCTCTTGAATATTAGGAGTTCCGATGTGACATTGAAAAAATATTTTAATGATTTACTACCTTTTGAAATTTGGTTTATAAATCATCAAGGATATGGGAATCGTTTGGTATTTTTGATTATATGAATAATTGTTTTTGAAAATAAAATTAAAGGCGTTAAAAAATAAAGTGGTGGGTTAATTTGAAATACTATATAACCATATTAAACCCTCCACCCCCAAAATATACATACATGATCCCGAAGTTTTTTTCAAAATAAAAAAATTGTAGACCATATGTGAATCATTTCATTAACCCAAATAATTATTTTTCCCACATTTAATTCCCTTTCATACTCAACATAAAATTAAATTTTACAAACATGGATCCTATAATAAAATAAAATTTTAATTTTTTCATTTATTTGGATGCTTATTTGATGGGTTTAGTTGTTTATGTTTCAAATATATGGGAACATTCCTCAAAACTATCCTCAACCAAAATGGAACCCTACCAGCTGGAACAAACCTATGTTTTGGCTCTCGCACAAGTCGGGTAAGCATTTATCCATAGGATAGCATCACCAACATTGAATCTCAAATTATAGGTATTAAAGACACTATTTCAGGAGTAACACCTCAATGGTACTGTACTGAACATGGATCCTGCATGAGAATCCCTATAAGACATGAATCCCCATGAACAATCCACCCAATGATAGCTAGTGGAAAATAAGCAGACATCACCCAACTTCATCTCAAATATTTTTGAGATAATTTCCTCATGATGCAACAAGAAATACATTTCTTTAATTGGGGAGGTAGATTAAGAGGTCATTGGGGGCCTTGCCTTGACACAATGTGAGTTTACATGAAGGTCTATTGACAGAAATCATCACTTCCAATGTTTTATGACATAAACTCTTCATCATTATGAGGATACAGACCTACTGGACCTGACTTTAGTCACTCACACCCATGTTCATATGAAAACCAATCAAGGTTCACAACTAATAAACCATGAAAAAGATCAAATCATTGTTCCTTTTAGAGAATCATCTGAACAAAACACATTTCAAACCCACAAGTAGACCCATATACAGAATCACTTGCATCATGTCGACTAACAACATTTCGAAATAAATAGTGAAAATTTTCAGCACACCCTGATAGAAAATTTGGTGCAAAACCATATATATTCCCCCACACATGATGCATGAAAGTAAATTATGTTAGGAATTGGAGGATAGGATTATGTATACATATCTTCTCTAATCATGGAATGTGAATATATTCTCATTCCATATACAGAAGTCATCCCCTACATCCTGCAAATGGCGGAAGGATGTCCATTTATTTTTTCCCACATTATAAAAGTCTTGCAGTATATAAAAATTACATTGGGTGTGGTTCAGTGTTTGGAACGCATCTCTAACTAATCATTTTATGTGTATAATAAACATGATATATTGGGAATTCTTATGGAGGCACATATTTCTGCACCTTCCAGGTGGGTCGTTGACAAAACCCCATGATAAATGGGAAACTGGGACAGGAATTCTAACCCATCACAAATAAAGATTATTGGTAACTTTAATGAAGACATTAGGGTGGTAATATATCCCAATAAAAAATTTATATTCATGTATTCATATTTAGGAAGTATCACAATAGTCGCTCAATGAATATCATAAATATAAGAATTATCATCCTTGACATGTGAATCTAAGATCCCAATAAAGAGCATCTAAAAATAAATCTTACCAAATGTGATCAAGAATACAATACATAGACAACAATAATGATCATCACAATTATGGTTTTCTTTAGTACTTCAAGAATCTATAATTATGGACTGATAACTTGCATATTTTTTACCAAATTATTGAAGCAACAGTTTTTGTTCAGAAAGTCCGCCCCCAAACATTACAATTATAAACTCTAGAGGCCCACAAAAAAACATTTACGATGAAAGACTCATTTTTATCTTAAAATGATCTATCATGAAAACCATATCTTGATAAACATCAATGAAACCCTTATCATGGTCAGAAGATGAAATGGAAATAAGGACTTATCCTTTCTATCATCTTCCATGAATGTCCTCTCTAGGGTACACACCATAGGTTTTATCCCTCCAGTCAGACATAATGTTTTTTTGATAGTCTTCCCCAAGACGGAATTCAATGTGACGGTCCTCCCTATAGTGAAATTTTATTTTTAAAATAATTTCCTCCCCATATAAAACCAATTTTTTGAAATCCTCATATTGTGAGGTGCATGAGATGATAATGTAACACATATATGTTTTGATGAAATATTTTATTTATATATATTTAATTATTTAGTAGCATGCATTGAACACAATAGTGAGTTTAAATGAACCATGGCATTCCCTTAGTGTAAAATTACTATTATGTACCAGCTATTAGGTTATCAGTAATAAGTATAACTAACTTATTAAAATGCATTGTGAATTCATTGGCTACCAATTATTTATAAAAAATATAATTCAATTAGATATTATAATTTTTCATTAAATTAATATTGGTAATGAAATTAATGATATATATATGTATTATATACTTAATAAAATATTTTTTTTCATCTAATGGATATTTCAGTCATAGGGTATGAATAAACTCTATTTTATATATAAAAACCTATATTTTGTAAAGGGTAATTTAAATATATTGAATGGAGAACCCCATTTAAATTATGATTTTTACACAATAATAATTTTTATATGAAAAAATAAAAAATTTATTTTAAATAGAGATATAAAAATTTACCCAGGATGAATTTATAATATTTTTCTCATAACATTCAAATTTTGATGAATAGTAAAAATACACAAAATTTTATGAAAATTTATTTTTTCATTGAAATAATTTATATGGTTAAATTATAATATTGAACAGTTTTAAATTATAAATAGAATATATTTTTATCAGTCAATATAATTTATGTCATTATCATTAATTTTTTTTATTGCCTTTATATATAATAACATTTTAATCATCTGCAATATTTTAGTCTGAAAACATGATAAATATTAAATTAATAACTAAAGATTCTATGTTTTGAATTTTGAAAAATGGACTCCATAATTTGAATCAGTAGTTCCAAATTCGGAAAATAGATTTATTTTATTTTTGGGTGTTATGAATAGTAACTTCGGTAATTTTTATTAATACTGTAAAATTGGTAAACCAGGTAATTAAGAGTAAGAATACTATTATAAAATAATACTGACACAAATATTATTATCATGGTATGGGTGTGAATAAAAATAAATCATCCTTGGGTCTAAATGGTGTCCATTTGAATCCACTTGGATGGGATGATCACATTAAAATTATTTTATTTATGGAAAAGTTAAATATTCCTCACTCAAATTATAATAACTAATTAATTTTTAAAATAAGGTTATACTAAATATAATATAAATTATAAAAATGATTTTAAATATTAAATTTTTTCCATTATCAATGTAATATATTTTCAATTATAATGAAATAAATAATTACATAAGAGCTTATATATTAATGATGTAAAAATTATTTAATTGATGAAAAATAAATAATATATTTTTTTAAAATAATAATACACATTAAAAGATTAAAAAAATGAAAAATATAGTATTTTTGAAGTATATCTCTACCATAATCATCCATGGGATGAGTTATCGACCATTTGGAGCCTTATAAATGTAATTATGATACTTATATTAGTTTACTAAAAGTGATGATAAACATGTCACCTTCATAATTTAACAAGTATAACATTTTAAATATTGTATTTTACAGAAGATAAATTTTACTAAAATTATTCTTATGAAATCTAGAAGATTTATATTTTGCATAGTTTTCTATTTTTATTTTTTATTCAAAATATAATCATATTAAATAATTACACAAAAATATTGTAGTAATTATTTTATTAGGAGAAATACCAAATAAATGATTTTAAAAATATTAATGTAAATATAATTGGGAAAAATTTCCATGTATAATAAATTTATCATATGACCATTACCGTTTAATAATATAATATAATCTTTTTTTCAAAGTTAACTTGTTATATGATTATTTTGAAAAAAAACACTGAATTGAGTTTTGTCAAAATTGATACTATTTTTTGTTTATCAAAATAATGTTTTATTAAATTATTTAAAACCAATTAAATTTTTTTAAAAAATATATAATAATTACTATATAGTATAATATTATCTAATCTATTTATTTATGTCCCATTTTACATCAATTAGATAAATATTGAACCCTTTAAAATTGAATTATTTCTTACCCTAATTAAAAATAAAATATAATAAATAAGTGTAAATTATAATGATAAGGTTCAAATTGATAGATATACTTCTAAAAAATATATTGTATGATGATATTACAAACCTATCTCTTCTCATTTGTAACATTTAGACATTTCAGACGTTTTTAGGTAGGGTTTGATTTTATTATATGTTATTATTTATGGAATTTCCCAAAGTGCCCCTCACATCAATTATAAAAGGGAACCTCCTCCCTCATGTCTTCACTAAACATTGAGCCTTCAAGCTCAGACATACTCAGAACATTTTCATTATCAAATTCACTATTTACTGTCTAGAGTTTTTTTTCATCTTCTATGATCAACTCTAGTGCTCTAAGAAGAGATTTTGAGGAAGCGCATCGAGAAAGGGGTAATCTCTTCTACTGATTCTTTCAAACTTCTTTCTTCTTCTGCTTCCTATTCATTAGTTATCTCTTTATAATGTAATAAAATAAGTATCACTCATATATGGATATTTTTTTATTATTATTATAAACCAACCGCATTCCACATTCTTTCCATCCTATGAAAAATGAAATCAGCACGTGTGTGAATGTACGGCTTACTATATCCACATCATGGTGTAATTTGTTTTTCACCACCACTTTACATGGATGGATATAATGATATAAATAATAAATATTTATTATTATTATAACATTATACTGATTCTGAAATACTATACACTATCCACTTCAATACCATTCAACAATTATGGGAACAATATCGTCACTCATGCAAACATACTGTCTATCGACTCCACGATGCAATGCGATTCATTATAAATAATCTTCATTAAACCATGATTATATTAATGAATATAATTATTAAATTTTATATATATTATAATCATATCATTCTTTATATTATATGACTATAACATGTGAAGTGGAACATGAACTTGACTGAAAAAACATACATAAGAACATAAAGCAGTAAATATCTGAATAACGAGTGAAAATGAAATATTGGAAACAAACATATGATAATATGATCATATATGATATCATAAAAATGACTATGATTATGTAATAGGTCAATAAAATTACATAAATCATTATACAAGAGGTTCCGATACATACGATGGATATCAGCCCTTAGGTAAGATATAATTTTCCAATCTCATTATTATTTTAGATTTTTTATACATAAGTATTTACTGGGTTATATTTATCATACAAATCTATGTTTTGTAAGCATGCAATAATATTTCAATTCTCCTAAAATGTTTAAATGTTTTTTTAACCTTTTTTAAATTTTTATTAAACGGTATCAAAGGAATATGATGTTGTTATTCGATATGAGGTACTTTTTGAATTTTTTGGAAAAAGTATGAAGAGAATGTTATTTAAATTTATATCGCATGAATGGATTATTATGCTTTCATAATTCCTTATTTCCATGAAGCCTTGTTTACAATATCTCATTTTTATTTTCAATTAAATTACTTTATTTTAAAATTCCATGGAAATATGAGAAAAGAAAATTTTTTTGAAGAAGAAATGATATTTTCCAAAAGAATTAATTTCATGTGTTTTATCAAAATTATTTTCCATATAGGATGAAATTATTTAAATAGGGTTATATTTATAACATTATTATTACTATGAATTGATTATGTTTATTATGGAATGATACTTATGAAATCCAATTTTTTTACATGGATTATGTTATGGTGAAATGAGGTTTAAGAAACCCATTTTATTCATCGGGTTATGTTATAATGAATGAATTATGTTTTTGTGGCACACATAATAATGATTTAATTATGAGATGTACATGAACAATATATCTCTCAAATTCATTGGTTAATGATTTATATCTCATGATATAGACATGATGGAAATGTAAAGCAAATTCGGTTTAGTAATACAAGGCTTGAACAGAATGTAAACCCAGTTCAATAATGGACATTGTCTGCTACGATGGTCTTGGAAATGATAATTAACTAATATGAAATGATTCTCATTGACTATGTGTATGTATAAAAAAAATTCTTATTTTATGACTTTTGGGATCATTTCAATTAATTCTTATGAACTTTTTTCTCATGACATGATATCATGATCATTCATATGCAGTATAAGACTTCTAAATGATATGTTCTTATATCTTGTGATTATATAACGATGGATATTTCCCTTGTTTACCATTACTGATCATTTGAGATCACCCTTTAATATATTTTTTCCCAGGTCATGAACATGCGTATTAAGTAATATATGTCAAAAAGGACTCTAGTTATGATGATATAAGAGGGGGACAATGTTGATGTTTTGTGAACCAATTGTTTATGTATCCCAGTTCTTAAATACATTATACCTATACAATCCTATCATGGATTTATTATATGTTGTAATGAATATACATCATTTTTGATGTAATATCAATTTATGGAAAGTAAGTTTCATTATATTTGGTATCAGAGGAAAGGCATTGTTATCCTTTGGAAACTGAGACGATAAATTCTTAGTAATAACCCTATTGATATGTCTCTGTATAGGTTACAATCCTATTGTTCGATAAATGACCATGAATAACCTATGATAAAAGATAAGTTTCAAAAATAGATATTTTTTTCTTGATTATGTGGTTTTCCTATTGTGATTAGTGTTTCTCACACACCACTTATTTTTTTAGTCAATGGCTAGAACTTGAAGGAACCACGTTAATGATAAATGCGACAGGCAATGAAATTACTTTCCTCCTGATAAACCAAACATTATGGTTGTTAGAATGAAAAATATTCTCGCTATGGTCACAAAACCTTCTCAAGATATAAATCATGTGGGGTTTCTAAAATAGTAAATGAGGGAGCAATATTATTTTGAGTCCTTAATGAGGCAGCATCCACCATCTTTTAGTGGATTTTCTGATTTATTAGTGGCCAAACAGTGGATCTTCACCACTAAAAATTTATTTTCAGTTCTAAAATGTTATGAACATTATAAATTCATCTTAGTAGTCTATCTTGTGGAAGGTGAATATGATAAATGGTGGAAAAATTACAACAATACAACAAAAAGAGATGAAATTGAGTCCATGGAATGAGACAAGTTCAATAACTTATTTTTCAATAATTACATTACATGTATTCATCAAACAAAGATGGAGAAGAAGTTCCTTGAACTTGAAAAAAGGATGATAAATCCATTGGTACCTATGAATAATATTTTACAATACATGCAAGGTACGCTTCTGGAATTTTTATTCAACCTTAGAGTAAAATTGATCGATTCATTAGTGGATTAAAACCAAGTCTCTAAATATCATTATCCCTAAGGGAGTTCAATAGCTACAAGTAAAATTTTCAATGTGATCTTATGGTTTATAAGGTGATTGGAGTAACCCATCAGTCCTATGGGTTTTATAATACAATAATAATGGAATTCATAAGAAAATATAAAGATCACACTAAAAAGAAGATGAGTTTTCCCATATACTCAAAGCGTGGACATAAAAATAGAGGAAATTGTATTAAAGGGACCAATAATTGTTTTATGTGTAGAAAATAAGGTCATCAGGCTGTTCAGTGCTAATTTCATGGGAAAAAGATATGTATGTATGTGAATAGTGAAAGGGCTTCATAGATTGATCCTCCTACACTTCAATGCTACAAGTGGAAGGAAATAGAGCACCGTGCCAATCGATTCCCTAATAAAAGGGTAATTAATGATTATTGACATAAGAAAACTCTTAAGGACAAAAAAAATGATATTCAAATGAAATCATTATCTATAATGTGGACTATGATAATAATGTGGGGAAAGGTACACATTCCTTACACACTAAAGTAGAAAATGTTTTATTTGATTCTGGATCCACCCACTCTTTTATTTATGAATAATTTTCTAATTTTATCACCATATTGCCTAAAATATTATATGTTTAGTTAGTTGTGACAACTCTTAATGGAACAATAGTGACATTGAAAGTTTATAATTCTTCTTCGATTGAATTTTGTGGGAATGTGCTTCCTGAAAATCATTTGATCCTTTCTATAGTGTTATTTGATGTGATTAATATCATGGATCAGATTTATCTATATGGATCTCATATGAATTTCCATGTAATTGAAGTCAGATTTCATATTCTAGATCAGTATATGATCATAAATAGATGTAATGATCAATATAACCTTCAAATAGAAATTTATTCCATCATATGTTTCTTGATTCTTATAAATAAAGGTAATCTATCTCAAATGGTTAGGGATAAATTCACGATTTAAAATACACCCACTGTATGGGAGTTTGATGTTGTCTTTCTGAGGAATTTTCCAGGTCTTCCACCAAATCATGAAGTTGAGTTTTCAATATAACTTATATTGGGTGATATGCCTATTTCAGAGACAACATATAGAATGGCCCCAATTGAGATGCAGTAGTTGATGAATCAACTCCATGAGAATCTTAAAAAGTGATTCATAACCCCTAGTGTATCACCTTAGGGATCACCTATTCTATTTTTTAGAATAAATATGGATTAATGAGACTCTACATTGATTATTTAGAACATAAAAATATCACTTTTAGGAAGAAATATCATCTTTACGACATTTATGATGTATTAAACCAACTAAGTGGGTCTCAATTATTTTCCAAGACTCATCTTCATTTAGGATATCATAAATTTTGGGTTAAGAAGGAGGATATACCAATGTCCTAATTTATTATAAGGTATGAACACTATTAATTTATAGTGATGACTATTGGTCTTACTAATTCACCCATTATCTTCATGAATCTAATTAAAAGAATCTTTAGAGATTATCCTGATCAGTTTGTGGTAGTTTTTATTGAAGAAATTCTTGTATATTCGAAGAGAAATAAAGAACATGAATACCACATAATAATTGTACTAAAGACCCATATAAAGGATAATATTTATGAAAAATGTACCATGTGTGAATTTTTTCATCATAATGATTCATTTTTGGGTCACATAATCTCAAGATAGGTGACATCTTTGGATCCATCAAAATAAAAGTTTTTGAATTTTTGACGAGACCAAAAAATGTAACTGAGATTCAAATTATTATAGTTTCGGATGGATATTATCGAGGTTTTGTGAGTGATTTTTCATGATTATCAAATACACTCACCATGTAAACGTATAAGGGATGTAAGTTCATATAGATGGAGGAATGTGAGTTGAATTTCAAATATCTAAAAATAATGTTAGACAGTGCACTTGTTCTCAATCATCCTTATTGTGGAGAATGTTTAGTGATCTATAGTGATGCATACAGGAAGGGGTTGGGATGTTCCCTCATGCAAAATGATATGGTCATAGATTATGTCTTATGGATGTTGAAAATCCTTGAGAAAAATTACCCATCTCGGGATTTTTAGTTAGTTGGGATAATCATTACATTAAAGATAATGAGCAGTTATCCATATGGTGAATGGTGAAATATTTATGCTGATAATAAATGTTTAAAGTATATTTGCACACAAAAGAAAATGAATATGCACCAAATAAGATGGTTGGAGTTGATTAAATATTACAACTACTTAATATAATACCACCCTGGGAAAGTGAACAAGGTGGTCAATGATTTGAGTTGACATGACCATACTATCATATCTGTAATGAGGATCACAAAAGATCCAATATTTAGGGATTTTAAAATCATAGATCATGAAATTAAAAAGGGTGTAAATATTATCTTCCACAAATAAATGTTCAACCATCTATACAATTAAGGATTTAGGAGGCACAAAAGAAAGATATAGAGGTACAAAAGAAGGTGAGAAATCTTCATGAATTTAACAGTGATTTTGATAGAATAATAAGGTGTATGAATCAGGTTGGTATTCTTACCACATCAAAATTTATGAAAGGGGTATTATATGAGGATCAACATTCTACATTATTTTTTAAATCTGGAAGCAAAAAAGATGTACATGGACCTGATAGTGTATTTCTGGTGGGATGGCACGAATGCAGATTTTTCTGAATATGTCTCTAGATTCTTAGTTTGTTAGAAATAAAAGTTTGAGAGACAGAAGTGTAAGATGTTTTTACAACCATTACCCATAAAAGAATGAAAATTGGAAAACATCTCTATGGAATTTGTCGTCAGACATCCCAAAACACCCAAAGGTAATAATTATATCTGGGGTACAGTTTATCACATAATGAAGTTGTCACACTTCATTACTATTAGAGATGATTTCTCTCTTGACATTCTTTCCAATATATAAGTAAAGAAAGTGGTAAGATTTCATAGAGTACCACATTCCATTATATTTGATCAGGATCTGAGGATTACAATGAAGTTATGGTGAAGTCTTCAGCATGCATTGAATACAGTTTTAAGTTTCATCACTGCTTATCATCCTCAGACTAACGGTCAATCTAAGAGGAAAATTCAAACTCAGGACGAAATTTTGAGGTCTTTATTAATGGATTTAAATGATGGTTAACATAAACACCTATATTTGGTATAATTTTTTTAAAATAATATCTTTCACTATAGTATTCAAATGACTCCTCATGAATCCCTTTATGGAAATAAGTGTAGAACTCCAACTTTCTACGATGATGCTGGGAAAATAAAATAATTAGGAACTGATCATGTTGATGAAGTAGAATAAAAGTTCATATCTATTAAACAACATATAAGAGCATTTCAGAGTCAAACAAAATTATTCTAACAACCAGATAAAACACCTAGAGTTTGATATGGGTGATAATGTCTTTCTATGAATATCTCCCAATAAGAGTGTAATGCAATTTGTAAAGAAGTGAACGTTTATACCTATGTATATCTATCCTTTTGAAACTATGGATCATGTTGGGATGGTAGCATACCAATTGGTGCTTCTATTGAATCAATCTCATGTTCATAATTTCTTCCATGCATAGGTCTTGAGAAAGAAAATACCAAACCTTTCACATGTACTAAACAATGAATTCAGGCAACAATAGCAAGATCATTTTTATGAAGAATAACCAATAGAGATTCTTGATCCCATAAAAAATGTTCTACAAAACAAGACTACTTGCTTGGTTAATGTTTAATGGAGGGACCACCAATTAAAGGAAGCTAAATGGGATATTGAGTAAATGATAAGGGGTAGTTATCCTCATCTATGTTTTTCTATGTGCTGAATTTTTAGGGTCAAAATTCAGTTTAAGGGGGTAGAATGTAACTCTCAGATGTTTTTTTTGAAACGATTTCATTAAATAATATCAATTATTTAGTAACTTTCATTGCACGAATTAATTTAATTAAAAGAACTGTGAGACACCATTAGTATAAAATTATCATCATATCCTAGCTATTATGATACCAAGAATAAGCATAACTAGAATATGAAAATGAATTTAGTATTCATCTGATACTAATTATTTACGAAAATTATTAATCAATTAGGGATTTATATTTTTTAGTGAATTAGTATTGGTAATGAAATTAATGAAATTAAAAAGATATATATGTTACATAATAAATAAAATATTTATATAATTCATCTACTGGATATTTTAGTCATGAAGTATGAAAAAACCATATTTTATATATAAGAACTATATTTTTTAAGGGTAATTTTATTCCATTGAATAGTAAAACCCTTTTAAATTAATATTTTTACACAATAATAATTTTTATATGACAACACTAACATATTATTTTGAATATAGATATAAAAATTTACATTACATGCTTTTTTAATATTTTTCTGCTAACTTTCATGTTTTGATGAATAGTTAAAATACACAAAATTTAATAAAACTAACTTTTTTCATAAAAATAATTTATATGGTTAAATTATAATATTAAATAGATTAAAATTATAAATATCATATCTTTTTATCTTTCAATATAATGTATGTCATTATCATTAATTTTATATTGAATTCAGATATAAAAATAATTGAATCTTTGGCAATATTTTACCTTTTAAAACACTTTCTCTCTTTCTGACAATAAGATTAATTTCCATGTAATTACTAAAAATTATTTGTTTTGAATTTTGAAAAATTTAAGACAAATTTGAAATCAATTGGTCCAAACTATTTAAATAGATTTCTTTTATATTTGGGCATTATGAATAGTAAATGTGGTAATTTTTATAATATAGTAAAAGGGTAACCTCAGTAATTAAGGTTAAGAATCCTATTATAATATTTACCTAACATTTGTCGTTATATATATGAATGAAATTTTCGAAACCTAAATAATTCTTGGGTCTAAATTTTATCCATCTAAATCCACTTCGAAGAGATTAAGACTTTTAATTTATTTTATTTAATGAAAAGTTAAATGTGCCTCACTCAAATTTCAATAAATAAATAATTTTTAATATAAGTATATACTAAATATGGTTTCGATTATAAATTTTTATTTTAAATATAAATTTTTCCCTTTACCATATAAATTTATTTGTAATTTTTAGTAAATAAATAATTTCCTTAATAGCTAATATACTAATGATGAAGACATTATTTAATTGATGAAAAAAATAATGTTTTTTGTTAAAATAATAATACCCATGAAAAGTTAGAAAAACAGGAACAAATCTTACTGGTTGAGTATACCTCGACCATAATAATCTAATGGTTGTGTTATCTCCCATTTGGATCCTTATAGATGGGATTAAGACATGTATAAACAATTATTTAATGTGATGTTAAAGTATTGACCATGAGAATTTATTAAGTATAACATTTAAAATATTAAATTTTCTATAATATAAATTAGAATAAAAGAAATATTCTAAAATATAGTATATTGACATTCATAATATTAATTTATTTTATATTTTTATCAAAAAATTAGCAAATTAATTAATTACACAAAACTATTGTAGTAATTATTTTATTAAGAAAAATATCAAATAAATGTTTCTAAAAATATTAAATTAAATATAATTTTAGCTTATTCACATGTATTATAAATTTTATTGATGACCTCCACCACATAGTAATATATTAAAATTATTTTTTTATGTTATGTTATTATATTAACATTTTTAAAAATTAATGAATTCAATTGTGTCAAAATTGATACTATTGAGTATTTTTCAAAATATTGTTTTGATAAATTATTTAAAAATCATTAAACAATTTTTAAAAATATAAAATAATTATTCTATATTATAAAATTATAAAATTTATTTATTTATGTTCTATTTTACATCAAATAAGTAAATATTTTACCCTTTTGATATTGAATTATTTGTTAATCTAGTTAAAAATAAAATATATTAACTAAGTGTTAATTAAAAATATAAGGTAAAAACTGATATAAATACTTGTTCAAAATTTATTTGTTTTTGATATTAGATCCCTATCTTATCTCCTATTATAAATTCAGACATTTTTTAGGTTTTTGGATAGGGTTTTATTTTATTATAAAATATTGTTTATGGAGTTTCTAAAAGTTCCCACACCTCAATTATAAAAGGGAAAATCCTTCCTCATCTATTCACTTCACTTTGAGCCTTAAATCTCATAAATATACTATCATTTTTTTATCAACATACCAATTTACATTCTAGTGGTTTCGGTCATCTTCAAATACCATATCCATTTATCTAAGAAGAGATTTAGAGGAAGCATGTTGAGGAAGAGGTAATCTCTTCTTCCGAATATTTCAAACAACCTTCTTCTTCTAATACATAATTTTAATTTTTTTTATTATAAATTAATAACGTAAATATCACTAACATACTGATATGTTATTATAATTATGAAATAACCATATTCTATGTTGTATCCATCCTACAAAAAATGAAATCATTATGCGTACGTATGTATGACTTACCGTCTCCACGTCGCAGTGTAATCTATTTTCACCACCACGATACTCGGATCCGTATAATGATGAAAATAATAAATATATATTTTAATTAGATCATTATAATGATTATTAAATATTATAAACCATCCACTTCAATACCATTCAACAATTATGGGAATGACATCATCACCCATGCGTACCTCTGACCCACCAACTCAACGATGTGATGTGATTCATTCTAGATGATATTAATTAGAGCACAATTATATACATAAATGGAATGAACAAATATGATATATATTATACTAATATCATTAATAAAATGACATTACTATAACCTAATATGTATAACATGATCTTATCTAACAAAACATGCATAAGAACATAAAGCAGTTAATATTTGAATAAAGAGTGGCAATGAAATGTTACTAACAAAAGGACTATAATATGATCATATATGATACCAAAATTAATAATATGATTCTATGATAAGAAATTAAAATTATTTAAATCATTATACTTGTGGTTCATATACTTATGAAGGATATCAGACTTCTGGTAAAAGATAATGTTTAAATCTCATTATTATCCGAGATTATTTATATGTAAGTATTTTCTAGGTTATATTTATCATACTTGTCCATATTTCCAAAGCATGTAATTTTATTTATATTCTTCTACTGTGTTTTAATGTTCATTTTATCCTTTTGTGAATTTATTTTAAATTATATGAAAGTAATCTTTTGTTTTTATTAGACATGAGGTACATTTTTAGTTTTCTAGAAAAAGTATGAGGCGAATGTTTTTTAGCTTATAAGGTGTGGATGGTTTTTATGCTTTCATGAAACATTATTTCTATGAGGATTACATTAAATTATTTGAATATTATTCTCAATTAAATTCCTTTATTTTAAAATTTAATTGAATTTTTATAAAATAAAACTTTTTTAAGAGAAAAGGACATTTTACTTAAGAATTAATTTCAAGTATTTTATCAAAATTATTTTCAATCTAATATGAGATTATTTAAATACGTTTATGTTTCTACCCTTATTATTACTATAATTTTATTATTATAATGATGGAATTCTATTTATGAAATCCATTTTTAAATGGAAAATGTTATGAGGAAATGATGTTTAAGAAACCATTTTATTACTTCGGTTATATTATGATGAATGAGTTATGTTTTTGTTACACATGTAAGAATGATTTCATAATGAGTTGTGTTGGACCTATATCACCCTCTAATGAGTTGGTTAAATATTTATATCTCATGAGATAGACATGACTGTAATGGAATGTAAATCTGGCTCCTTAATATATGGCTGGAATGGCTAGTAAACCTGGTTCAGTAACGGAAATTGTCTGATATGATGGTCATGGAAATGATCCTTGAATAATATGAAATTATTTTTTATTTTTATGTGTATTAGACAAAACATAAACTATCATGTTATATTTTTTTTGATTATGTCCTTTTATTCTTATGAACTTTTATCCCATGGCATGATATCATGATCTTTCATATGCTGGATAAAACTTTCAATTGTTACGTTCTCATGTATTATGATGTTTATATGATTGATATTTTCTTTCTTTACCCTTACTGACCATTTGTGCTCACCCATTCATATTTTTCCCTAGTTCTTAAAGAAGGATATTAAGTAAGATGTGTTATATTAGAGTCTATTTATGAAAGTTTAAATGTATGATACATCCTAGATGTATTATGACCCATTTTTTTATGTTTACATATTTCTAAAGAAACTACAACTATATAGTCATGTCATGGATTTATTAAATGTTGAAATTAGTTTAATTTAATTTTAAACTAATATCAATTATCATAAAGTATGGGTCGTTATAGATTATTATAGTAATTACTTATGCCTTATCAATGAAATGTGATATCCTTTCTAAACTAGAAGATATCCTGATGAAAATCATTTGCTAAACCACTCATCAATCATTATCCTTAAAACATAGAAAATTATATTTCCCATAATCCCTCCATTTACAACAAGGAAGACGGGAGATATCCTCTTTGGCTAGACTAGTTGGAGGAATATTTTTTAGAAGAAACAACTAATGCATGTTTTATAAGAAGAAAAATTGGATAAAGGAAAAATATTAGTCATATTTAATCCCTTACATAATCCTCAATATGGAATTAAAAAATCACTGTAAGAAAAATGTTTTCATGAAATTATCATAAACCTTTAAAAATATAATTGCCACCAAAAATCTAAATTATTTCCTTATAAAGGATATGTAAATAAATTTATGTTAATCAAATAAATTCATCATCTAATAAACATAATAGACCTTCTAGTTGTATGATGCCTGAAACTAGGAAGACAACAATAGGGTCCCCAAAATGTATGTCTTGTTGTGTTAATAATTTTTTCTTAGCTGATCATTGATTCCCCACTCATTGTTCATATCAAGGGATGGGGAGAGCCTGGAGTGTTTCACTTCACCCCACTCCCAGAAAAACAACCCAACCAAATATGAAATTATGTAATTTAATCATTTCAAGTTAGATCATAGAAGTGAACTATATTCACGAAATATATAACACTCTATAGAAAGAGTCCCTATATAAATCACCAAAATATTTGGCTCAGTAAGAGTGATCCATTGAACCAATATTTCATAAAGAATTCGAGGAGGTTGAGAAATATTATTTATTATCAAAGGATAATCATCAATCAATTACAATTACTTATCAATAAATTATCTCATGTGTGAATCATAAAATGCACCTGGAACAAGCTTAAATGAAACTATGAAAGATCAAAAGGGTTGCAGCATTAGTCACAACCACAAAAATATAGGGAAAATCCGAGCACATAGGGATATGGGATTTTTTACAAAAATATCTCTCATCAATGCTTCTATGTACAGTTCATACAAATACAACAAATGGATCTAGTGGAAACCCAAACAACATGGATGGGGGAATATTTATTTCATCATTATCCCAGATGAAAATGGGTTTTTCTGTATTTTGGAAAAGCATTATAAGTTTAACCCTCCCAGTTCTTCCCATCATATAAATAATCTTCCTCATTGAGAACATTCAAAAAAAACTAGCAGGATATTACCTATAGATCACTCTGATCTAGATGGCTCCAAAATGATCCTTGAAGGGAAGGATCAAGACCGAGAGTGGTCATAAGACAAAAGCAATCCATCAAGAGTACAAACACTCTGGAAGAGAACATATATATCATCATATACCCTAGGGAAACTGACCATTCATTAATTATGGTACTAATGAGATATATTCAATGCCTTATGAATTTGTGAAAATAATTAGTACCACCCCTATAGAAGACAACATACATGAATATATTGTATAAGAGCATAAGTAGGATGTTTCCATTCGAAAAAATATCCATAATAAAATAATCGAAGAAGGTGTGTGAGTATAAAATTAAATGGTCCCCAAGAATTTAGGCATTCCAATGAATTATCAACTCATACACCCTTGTTTATATTGAATCACAGAAAAGGTAAAGGGTGTGGAAACATCCCATCCTTTACCCAAAATACTTTAACAACGTACATTAGGGGAGATGTCAACTCAATATGATATTGAAATGAAGGACTTGAATAATCTAAATGAAAAACTACCCCATTTTAATGACCCCCACTAGATATGTTCTTCATGTGGAGACTCATATCATACTCCCAGTTAACACCCCTCAACAATAAGGGATCATGATACTAGTGAGACTTAATCTAGAATATTTTCTCAACATGGGATAAAGACAACTAATATATTTGGACACCATAACATATATATATCAAGAGTTCTATCCATTATCAGTGAATCCATAGATATTTCAGACACATCCTCACAAAATATCCCATGAAGGTTACCAAACACAAGTATTGGAATATCCTATAAAGCCATCTCAACCCATTTTGGCTCCACCAATTCAAGATTATTATCATCATTTTATTCCCCATGATCTCATTGACACAATTGAGTCATTGGTAGCCCAATTGTATGCCATGGAGGGATGAATTGTTCTAGTAAAATCAATGTGGAAGCCTTACCCTAATGGGTGGATTCAATAATTCCCTTCCAAATTGTTGGAATCATATGTTTTCAATAATCAAGGGTTGAGGGATTCAAAATAACACCTTACAAACATTGTATCTTGATGTGGCCTCATGGTGGTAACTCTTGTGTAGAAAAAGGTATAAAAACATAGCTATTTCATGAAGAATCTAAATGGATCATGCTTTGTTTGCTATACTAGTCAACCAACATGATGAATCAAAGGGTGGAAAGATTATCATGACTCTATAAATTCAGATCTACATTTCAGAATATGAATATCCTTGAAATCTAAAATCTAAAATGTGATAAATAGATAGGGTCATAGCTTCTATAGAAAGATTGAATGGTTTGACATACGCCCTAAACATAGAACTTCTTCAAGAGGACTGATTAGTTATTTTTATTGATAACCTTTATGACGAGCTTTGAACACCACTTATCCCGATAAGGTATCCATTAGGGTTCTAGGATCTTATTGTAGTTTCAAAAGGTTGGATGACTATATTTTGAAAACCAAATCAAAATATAGACCAGTTCTAGTATCTTAAGGATGGATAACTAGCATACAAAAAACAATGTCCATCACCTTAAAATAAATCTATATGATATCTCAGACATCGAAGACCATACCACATAAATCACATTATCATGACTAGAAAATAAAAAAACAATACCCCTATAAAGATGAAGAAATGGAGCTGAAATGATCCTAATTTTGAAGACATATGAATAATTTCAATTTAGTCTATGATTATCATGTAAATTTCTAATTTATAACAGCCCAGAAAAACAATTCATTGAGGCTACTTGAGCCTAAGAGCCCTGATCATGTTTGTCTAATGATCTCTCAATTTACATCCACATTCACTAAATATTTGGTCACACAATCTAAGATTATTTTGTTTTTAAATACATTCTACAAAAGATGGTTGATTATAGGAATTTGATGTTGAGTAAAACACTAGTAGAAGTATTATGTGTCTCTACTGCTAGTTCAAAAGATGAATTTGAATGGAATATAGTTGCACGTAAGGCTGAAAAAAAATTCAGAGGTTGGATGACGAGAAAAAAATGAAAAAAATCATGCTAGACTCAAGTAATAGTTAAATCATCCAATTATTCCCCGAGTTTCCTTTGTTATGATATATCCAATGTCATCAGCTCTATAATAATCCAAGTTCATGTCCTCAAAGAAGAAACACAATGAAATAAAAAAAATCATGCATAGTACTATGTTCATATACAGATTCTAAGGACAAACCTAACTCTCAGATTTTATGACTCAAATACTGAGATTGCGGGACCTATCCCACCAAATGGTACCAGAAAAATTTTATATTCAAACAGAATTATCATAAAGAAGATAATTAATCTTTGGTATCATTAATTTCATTCACGTAATGGATCCCTTTCCAGATGATGACAATATTATGAACCCATTTCCTATGTCATCGATCTTGGAACCAAGGCCATAGGCCCCATAATATGAGGAGGTAGGGGAAGATGTAGTAACAGCTAGACCTTATCCTCTAGCCATATCCCCACAATATTTGTTTATGTTGTTTAGACCTATGTAAAATCCTATCAACAAGCACACAAAGTGTTTTAAAACATAACATTATTTTATAAGAGTATAACTATCCTGATTATTTTGGAATATTGTGTGTAAAGGGTTTAATAAACTAATTTTCCAAGATATTTTGGCAGTCAAGTTCAGCCTATTCAAATAAAAAAATTTCCCCAACATCATCTCAACCACCTGACTTTTTTAACCCAGGTACATCAACCTATAATATGACATATATGGGAAATATATCCATAGAAATATGGATACAAATAACTCAAAAATATGACATTCTAAATAATATGGTCATAGTTTATTTGATACATTTAATTATAGATGTTTTGAACTTATCAAAGGATATATGGGAAGCCTTTATACTGGCCGTGCTAAGATCTATTGTTTTTAAAGTAAATGTCCCTATTATTGAGGTATAACATGTATATATTGACCTTTTTGAATGTCATATGGACATCTATTTTATAGAATAATACAAGGAATACATGTTGTAAGGGAACATCATTTCTTTTTATATATCTATAGAATAGATGATATTTACAATAGATGAGCATTCATCAATAATTTCTTAAGATTGAATCTCACTTCAATATGATTTAATCGTTATTTAGGCTATAGTGAATCCAAAAAATGTCCTTATCCTAATATAGTCTATGGGTATGAAAAAACATAACAAAATACTCTTACCTTAATGAATATCAAAACTAAATTTTTTGACATTATATTTGACTATGAATTTTTGGTCAACTGGAATGATAGAACCTTCTATGTCATGTTAGGAAGGCCTTGGTTTCACCATCATGATGAAATCACATTATAATATCACCATTGACTCAAAAAAAATGTCAATTTGAAAAGTGGGACATTACATAGTGTTAAATTCCTATTTAAATCATATGAGTCTTAATACATGAATATTGGATTTTATTGGATAGAAGGTAAGTAACCAATGATAGTAGAGGTTGCATGATTTACTACCACAAGTGATCTTGAAATGACCTATGAAAAACCATTCATGAATATTGATGATGATTATGGGATTCCCATCAACCAAATTGAAAATTCAATTTCATAATTGGGCATGTACCCATAAACCCTCAGGACACCAATCAAGTCAACTAAACTAAGAAGTACTAAATATGTCTATGATACTCTCATTGGTGGTGGTACTTCAAGGGAATATACCCTCTATTTATACCTAGAAATTAAGAAAACCCCAATACCATCATCTAAATATAAAAGAATATTCCTACTATCAATAGATAATGGAGACATCTATGCCTTTGAATTTTAGAATATTAATTATTATTACAAATCTAATGATTTACCTTCATCACTCATCCTCCTAGAATTAGACATAGTTTAAGAGAATGAGGATGGGTTATAAGAAGAGGAATACAAGGTTGTCCTCAATGATGATCCTACAAAATTTGAGGAAGGTGTCTTTACCATAGTTAATGATCTCCAAAAGGTAAATCTTTGAAAAGAAAAAGATATGTTACCTACACTGATAAGTAAACCTTTGACTATCAGAGAACAAGAGGTGTATAGATCCTTAAATCAACATCAATATGTGTTCACCCAGAATTATATAAAAATTATAGGCCTCAATTATGATGTGGCTACCCACCACTTGGTCCTTCCGTAACATGATCATGGTTACAAGCAAACAATCATAAGAACACATCTTACTCATGCTGCCAATATTGAAGATGATGTTGATAATCTCATCAAAGAAAATATTATTTGGGAATTTCAATAACAAAAATGTATTTCCAACATCATCCACATAGGAAGTAGAATGGGAAAATATGGTCGTGTATCAACTTCAGAGATCTCAACCATCACTGTCCAAAATTTATCTTCTCAGTATCAGTTAAATTAAATTTGATTGATGCAACAGATCTTTACCAAGCGCTCTCTTTAATTGATGGCTAATTAGGATACAACTAAATCCCAATGGCCCCTCATGAAAAATAATCCAATTACATTAGGGATTTCCAATGGGTATATTTATATCAGGTGAATTCCTTTGTTCTAAAGAATGTTTGTACAAGATACCAATGTTCCATGAATCATATAATAAAACACATTCTGGGAGAGTCTATTGAGTGAAATGTCGATGATTTGGTGGTTAATTATTGTCAATTTGTTGACCATATTGTTGACCCTGAGACTATATTCCACAATCTATATTAAAATATCCTTAAAATGAACCCCATAAAATGTGCATTCATTGTTACCTCGAGAATGTTTATTGAATTTTTATTATTCCACCGTGGAATCAAAGTCAATGTTAGTTAAAAAAATGATATTCTTGACATGTCATCTCCTGAATACATCAAATAAAAAATGGGTATATAGAGACACATGGACTACTGTTGAATATTTACAACAAACCTTATAGGAAAGGGTTTTTCCTTAACCCTCTTGATAAAAAAGGGAGTAACAAATGAGTAAGATGATGACTATCATGAATCATTTGATAGTCTCCCAAAATATATTTTGATTCCATAAGTCCCAATATATCATATCAAATAAAATCCACACATATTATATGTGGTAGCATTAAAGTGATTACTAGTTCATTTCCTAATACAAAAGACTGATGTTGGAAATGAAAATAGTCTATATTATATCAGCTGAATAATCACCAATAAAAATTTGTGATTATCACACACTAGTCCCTAGTTGTACTAAAAAAGTAATGATAATGGGGGGGAATTATCATCACTACATAACAAGTGATGATAATGGAGACTCTTTAATAGTGCTAAGAAAAAAGTGATTATAATGGGGGACCTTTATCGACGCTACTAAAAAGAACTGATAATTTGGGGCTTTATTAGGGATATTTTATAGTATTGATAAATGTTATATTTCATAAATATTTATATTTCATTAAAAATAATATATTAATATAATAATTTACTTATATTGGAATATATATAATATATATTTTTCAAATATGTTTTAGATAAAGAAAAATATGCAGTTAAACTTAATATATATGATATTTAGTGAAAAAAGATTATAAAAAGAATAATAAATATTATTAATTAATAATTTGATAATTATTATTCAGTATTAATCATTTAATAAAAATTGAATTACATAAAAATTAAACTAATTAATGGACAGTCTAAGATAAGATAGAAACATGATTTGAACTTCAAACAAACATAACTTTTTATTCCAATGAATATTTGGGATCTACAATATATAAAATCAAATCATGTGAAGATATATATTCCATTGTGATCAAGAGGAACCCTAGTGACTTTTGTCTTGGTCAAAAATACTCTCTTAAGGCCTCCAAAATTGAGTATTAATTTGGGGTATCCCAATATTTTAACTATCGATGGAAGTTCATCCTCATTTAAGGGGGTCTTATTGACTTTTTTACATAGAGACTAAATTAATTCCAAGGTATTACATTCCTATTCATATTATTGTTTTAATTTTTTTTGTTTTCCATATTATAGTTTCATTCATAAACATATATATGAATATTTTCTTATATTTACTTATAATAAGGAAATATTGTGTGTACAGATCATATATAAATGTATTTTTATATAAAATTATCATTATAATTAAAGATAGTATAAAAAAAATTATATTAAAATTTTGTGAATATATATATATATGAAAATATATATAATGAATATATATATATATGTGTGTGTGTGTTTATATTGATAAACACATAGATATTTGTATTTACATTCTAATATATGTAAATGAATATGAATATATAATATATTTTAATAAATTTAATTATAAATATATATATCATTCACACATGCACATTGACAAAAACATATATTTTATTAATTTATTTAAAAATAATTATATAAAAATATGAATAAAAAATATGTATGTAACATTATATAAATAAATTTAAATTATATCATAATACATCATAAAATAAGGAACAAAAATGTTAAATAGGTTTTATTTGCACATGGATGTCATGGGCTCAAATCTAGGCACCCACGCATGTGGGTGAGTAGTTTTATAGTTTTAAGAATGTGGTCTCAAGCGCTGATGAAGTGGTTGGGTGTCAGGAAGTTGGTTAGAGTACTGAGAAAGGGAATCTCAAGTGCTAATAAGGGCTATAAATAAATAAATATTTTTTCAATTTATTTCAGTGTTAGAAAAAAATCTGCTAAAGGTATGCTTTTACAGTTCTAGAAAAAAGAGATAATAAAGGATGTATTTACCAGTAATTATTTTCTGATGATAAATACCCAATTTATTATCACTAAAAAGGCACTAATAAAGGGATCATTTATCATCACTAAAGAAAAGAGCTTATAAAGGTCAGCTTTTAACCTTACTATGGTATTCAGTTGCTTTTTATGAACTGATAAATTCCCTTTACTATGGCGATTGAAAATGTGTTTTTAGTAGAGTATGTAATATATGGGGACTCATTATTCAAATATCAAAAATTACTATTTGGATTTAATAATCATATATTAGAAACTAAGTATCTACTTACTGAACCAAGATGTCATTTTAGTATCTCAAAATGACTCGCTCAAATATATCCTCAACCATCCCATGCTAAACGAACATTAGGCATAGTGGGAAGTCATTATTCAATAGTTTGAGGTCCATTTTTTACTTCAAAAGTCAATAAATGGGATGGAATAACATATTTCCACGTATAGAATCCCTCTTTTATTGAAATGCCCTTAAATAATCAAATTTCTAAATTTAAAGATGTTCTATTTCCAAGGATCCTAAAAATCATGGGAGATATTTTTTGATGAAACGTCTAAAAGCACTATATGAAAAATAATGGAAGATCCCAAGATCAATATGTTAATGTTGGGGTCATTATTTTCTCTCTGGAAATGGGTTTTCTCCATTATTCCTTCATGTTTCCCTAAGGTTGTACCAATATGGAGGCAGAATAAGAAGCCCTCATTGCAGGATTATAACTACAATTGTACATACTAGTAACCCTTATATATGTCAAAGGTGATTTATTGTTGGTACTCAAAAAAGTAAATGGTGATTATAAATTTAAAAAATTAGATTTTATCCTCCTTCATGATTCTGTATGACGGTTAATGGAATAATTCCATGTGGAACCAATATTGTCTCACATCATGTGCTCAAAAATTTATCAAGAAGATGCACTGGAAAATGTGGCTTTAAATATTGAATATCTTGACAGGGATGAATCAATCATCAACACTGCCCATGATAGAATCATATCGTTGTTTTTTCAGAGTATCATGGATGACATCAATAATGTCAATTACACCAATGAACAAGATAATATTTCAAATTATTTGTTTGGTACCATCCTTATCTTCCTCTAATTTGGGACTCTTCTTTATGATAGAGCCAAAAAATAACAAATCTAATGTTGGGTAGTGAATTTACCCCTATATGATATCCAGAGTCATCATAAGGTCCACCATAAATGAGGCTTTGATGGAGTTCTCCTCAGATTCATTTATGGATTGGAGGCAATTTCAATTATTCAGGAAGTCTGTGGTATCCCTTACGGTTCCCATCAATCCAGAACCAAGATTTCTCACAAAATCAGGAATCATTGGTATATTTTTCCTTCATTGTTTTAGGATTTCACAAAATTAACCAAGAATTTTCATTCCTTTAATGTGTGTGCCAATTTCATCCATCCAATCTCGGAGTTGTTTGAACTTACTAAATATACCCGACCATTCACCATATGGGTCATTGATGTCATGGGACTATACCCTCCAACTACATCCAAGTAGTTTAAATATATCCTAAATAATAAAAATTTATTCACAAAATGGGTTGAAGCAATACCCATTAATGAATTTGGGACAAAAAAATCATCAATTTAATGAAGTCCAGAATCATTACTAGGTTTGGTCTCCATCATATGATATCGAAAAACAATGACACCAAATTTTGTTCATAAAATTTTAAAAGGTTGTACTAGGAGTATAACATTTATTCCAACCATTTTTCTTACTATCATATAGTTAAAAATGGATAGAAATAGGATTTCGACAAAAATATATCAATATTACTCGAGAAATTGGTGGAAAATGAAAATAAATCCTAGTCCAACAAGATTTTACATGCAATGATGGAATATTATACCAAAACACACACTATTATTCATGTGACCCTATATTCATTGGCATATAGGACATGATCATTTTTTCATATTAAAGTCCAATTTCATTCAATATTCATTTCCATTTGTAACCAATTTCCCATATATGATCAGTACATAGATAATGTGGATGAATTAGGAAAGATCTATGAGAATATAATCCACACCTTTTATTACATAGGGGTTTATCAAAACCAGATACATTGATCTTTCAATAGGAAGGTTTACCTTTTTTCATTCATAAAAGGATAAACAGTTTTGGATAACCAGACTTAAAGGATACCTAGGAAGAAACCTCTAAAACATGAACCAAAATGGGAAGGTCCATTTTCTATCCATAAGGTCTATTCAAATAGTAAAAAAGTTTTTTTCTCACCTTGGATGGATATTTTATTATTCCCCCTAGAAATGAAATATTTATCAATAATTATATCATCGGATTAATGATAGATGATCCCATTCATATGATTCAAAACTACAAGACACTATTGATCCATACCACATGATGTTAAACTACATGGATCAGTCCTTTTCACATGACCCTAAAATGCATGAACAATACCACCATGTTCACAAGATGTTAAATTGTATGATAATTTCTTCATTACATTTTGTTAAAATTTAGTCTTACTATTTTCACAAAACAAAGGATTCCCTATAAACAATACTTTTATGCCTCGTATAATGAGTTGGATATTCTTCACATGATAATATTTCTTAATCTCAAGGGAACATTTTTTCATGTGATGATTTCCTGAATTCCTAGGTATATTCAATACATAATCTCGACATCCAATGTTTTCACTCCTTCCAGGAAATAATGGTACTATCACATGACCTTAAAGGGCATGACAAGTGGTCCATGATACAAGACACAAAAAAAGAACATTGAACTTCCACACCATAATACATAAAGCTTAATGGTTACAGTCCCATATCACATGATATAAAACCATGTATTTCTTTAGAAGTCCCTTAGAGGAAATATTTTTCTTATATTAGTTGCACACTTCACTAGATTTCTTTGAATATACCACACACGATAAGGGAAACCATCAAGATTCATTATTTCTCACACCAATCATAGGTCGTGTGGTATTAATAATTTTTTTAATGGCATCCCCACATGGTTAGATCACTTCACAGTGTAAGAAACATGACCACAAACTATGGGTATTTGATTAAAAATATATCTTTGTAGGATGTGATACGTCATACCTTATCTTGATGATGTGTATCTAATTTCCCAATTGTATGATTTTAATCTATTCTTCTCATGTACATTTCACATGATGTTAAAATACATGGTTTCCATCCCTTTCATACAATATTAAAATGCATTATGTCATTCTCCTCACCCAAAATGATCATTGTTCCTGGTGTTGATATTCTATCAAATGTTTTCTCTAGTACTACATGTTGCTTGATTCTCATTTCAATGAGGTACATAGTGACTTATGCATTTCTAAACATAGACCCAACTACAACAAAAAAATCCTCCACTCTTTTATGTGTAAACCAAATATATATGGGAGAGTATAACACATGTTTTCCATTTCAATCATAAACATGTGTCCAAAAAAATATACCAATTATCATTATATAAGAATTAAAATTTATATAGGAAAGTTCTTTCCCTTTACAATTACATGGAGATTGATTGACATCTCAATGAGATATGCGGTGACACCCAGATAACACATCATATTATAAACGTAATTTAATATAGTATTTCCTTGAATAATTGAGATTCCTCAATTCATGTCATGGTAAAACTAGTAATGGGTTCAAGACCTTAAAATAAACACCAAAAATCATTCTTATATGCAATTAAACTAAATTTCACTATTACTACTATAAGGTGTTAAACTAATTGGTTCACATCCTTACTATATGAGATAAATTTATGCATTGTTGTGGAAATTTACTGAGAGGAACCTCATTCTCAATGTTGATCTCATATCACACTATAATGTCTGAACTACGTGTGTCCTAATTCTCATGATAATGAAATATGTAGTGACGCTGAAATCCTTTATTCCAAGCACATCTATTAATGAAGCACAAATCCTTTTATCCATAAAATAAGAAAGGTCTATTTAGGTCATTATTTTCTTTGTTATTGATTGTATCGGTTGTAATTCCTTCAACATAATATAGACTTTTTCATTTCACAAATCACTCTTCACATCATGGGAAACTAGGATACACAAAAGATTCATTTTCCTATCTCTTATAAGAGAATCAAACTTTAAAGGACACATTTATTTTGACTACGCATAATATGACAATGTATGACACAGAATGATACCACTTAAAATGTTTTATATAATCCATAGGATCCTTCATCCATAGGATAAAACCCTTTTATCATAGTACACACTGAAAAAATTATTATGGAAACCATTTTTTTTATTTGGTCTACAGTCATCCCTTATATTTTTTTCACAAATAATTCCTCCATTTCCAATAACACTCAATATCATTATTTATGATTTCTTTGACTTAGTTAACCTCATGTATAGACTATACTGCAATATTTCATTTTATTTCCCCACAATTGCATGTTTTTTGGGATGGATTCTCCACCATAAGAGAATAATTCAAAAATTTCCACCAGAAACATCTTAAAATTGGAGCATTCTTAAAAATAATAAAACCTCTAACCTCCTACTGATTATCATGCTAGGAATGAATCAAGTTGTCTTTGGTATTTTGGGTGATTGTTTAGTTTTACATGATCAAATCATGCCACAACCAAATTCAGTGAATCATTGGTCCACCTTGTATGTCATTAAACTATTCATAGTGGCTTAGATAGTGTATTATTTCCTTAAATATAGGCCATATATGCATAATGTACCCCTATCCTAGAACTACATGTGTCAATATTCTCATGGAAAATGAGGACCTAAATCCACACTTCATACTCATACATGTTTATTTCACAAACCAAACATCATGGTCATGAGAAATTATTATCCTTACAACCCTCCCATGAATATCAATGATAAGATAATATTACAGTAACAGACAACTTTTATTTGAAAATGCATAATATACATAAATGTGGCTTTTCATAATTTTACATATTTTAGCCTATCAACCAGTGGTCCTTCCATCCTCATGGAAAACTATATATCATTATATGCTAGGATTAAATCATTATGGAAACTACTTATCAAACATGGTTTGTTGTCATCAATTTAGTTTTTTTCCTATGCCATATATTATGATCCAAAAATCAAAATATCCTGACTCAAAATATTGCCTCTTCAAATCAAAAATATGTTGAATCATTCTTGACAATAAATATCCATTAAATTTTCTTAGAGTAAAATATGTTCAATATAAATCATCAAGTGCATTATTCTAGATTGGGTGAATTTAAACTAACAATAAAAGGAGTCCTAAAACTCATTATGTCGAAAACCCACAAAATAGAACCCTATGAAAAATTAATGGATCATCTCTGTATGTATGGAGTCTATGTGATCTAGGGAATATAGTGCATTTAGATTTGAAAATGTAGAATACGTGTCAAGTGGAGAACCCATAAAAGGAAACCTAAGAAAAATTTGATTCATGGATACTAGGTCTAATTATCATTAGATATAATAAAAAATTATGTTGGTAAAAAAAATTTCTTAGTGTCCATCATGTGACTCAAACAAATGTAAAATAACCCTCTCTAGGTCCCTCAACCTTTGAAAAAATAGAGCACTCTGAAAATCCATTCACAAAAGTTATGTTTACATTTTCAAAAGTGTGATGCATGTTTTTTCACTATTTTAAAAACACGGAATTTTTTTGTTATGGAGAAGGTCATTATACCTATACTCTTCTTTGAGTGATTCCAAAAGAAATATAAATAGCATACTTCAGTAGAAATTTTCATATTTACGGAAAATATGGTTACTCAGTATTCAAATAATTTGAAATATCTTGATATTGACTTTTATGAAATTACAAAATGATTTGAAGAAATATAATGAAAAAAATTGACATAATTTAGAATAAAAACATTTCATTAATTTGTATAATTTCATATTGAAAAAGAGAAACAACCAAAATCTGGAGCCTCCCCACACATGTAAATATATAATCCTACAAGCCCTTATTGATAGTCTCGCGTGGCTAGATTATTATTTTTTCAAATTCTTCTACCACTAAGTGTATTTCAGATAATGTTGAAACCCCTCATTCCTCATCATTCTGTAGCACTTACTCTTTCTTCGTGGAACATAGCCCAACCTTCTTTAAATTTTATACTTGATGTTTCTCCCTATCAACTTATTTATCAACATGAGAAATTTTTGGATTAAGGAAATCCAAACAATGGCTAATTTGATTAAAATCATGACAAATCCATTCCTCCAAGTCTCTTTATTCTGTAACATGGAAACTGTGTCTTAGATCCCCTCCATCTTGTTTAAAGTCCATAGTAAGTATGATTTTCATAGTTATAGAAAAATGGGACATGGTCTCCACTGTTGAAAGATGATATTAAAGCACACCCACCCTCTCTCATGTGGAAATGATATCTTTTACCTTGGGATGTATTGAACAGTAATCAAACCCTCATAAGAAAGAAAATAAAAAATGGTACATAACCTAGAATATTTTCCTAGTAAACATGAAAATGGGGTCTGAGAAATCAGTTTGAATATGTACATCCATATCTTTTTCTGATAAATGATAATGTTTTTGAGGGTTTCATGATCTACCTAAGAGTCACATTCATAAGGTAGAACATATTCTAGAACCATGACTACTTGAGAATTTATATCCATAATACATATAGAAAGTATAGGATCTTTAATAGTTGAATTTCTAGAATCCTTATCCAATTGGAAGTTTGAAGAATCTGGAATTTTTGATGTGTTTAATAATGATCCAAATTGAATATTCTGAGATATTAGTAGCTAGTAAAGTATATGATATGGTCTTTAAGAATATGAGAAACAAAACTTCAACCACTACGTACCTAACTTCTATGATCATAATCGCATCACCGGAGGGCATGAAAGGTGTTGCATCATATACTTGGGGATCGATCTTCAAATTCACCCTTGGATTAAACATTTATCACTATGCATAAATTAAAAAAATAATAGAACTGATCAAAACTGAAGGGATTCCCATGGATAATTATGGATTCATTAACATATTTTGGGGGATATTTTTATATAATTTGTATGCATAGGTAAATTAGAATCCTAAAAAAGGTTACTTATAGACATTGATATTAAAGGAAAGACAATCAATTATCTCATAGGAATGGGTTTATTGTTCCCCAAAGAGTCTCATTCCCTATAAAAAATATTTCTACTGGTTTATAGGTCATTTGGTCTTGAGAATACTACATCCTAGGACATAGGATATTAATAATTTCCCTAATAAGACCCTAACCCCATCTGAATCTAATTTCTATGGAACTTCCATAATTGCTAAAGAAAATTCTAAAGAGGAAGGACATGCATGCTCTTAAATGTTTGGTACTACTTGACTTGAATTTCCTATTCCAACCCCTATATAGTGTAATTAATCAACATTATAGAACATAAAACATAAAAATTATGTGAGTGGAGAACAATGTTCACTTATTGTCCCTATTAGGATATGTACTGCTAGCTTACTCCCCAACCTATGCCTCACTTATTCCCATGAGGATAAAATCATAGGGAATATTTTTGGTGAAGAAGGGGTGTAAATGATCATTTTAAATATGGAAGTATACCATCATATGATCATCTTCCTCTAGAAATTCATCTTCCACAACTATTTCATTCAGAGGAGTGTCCATCCCAACAACAGTTCCCCCTCAACAGGTTATGGAGAAAGAATGGGTGAAATCTCACCTCAGGCCACATAAAAATGGTGAAATATGAATAAGGACTATAGTGATAGTGAAAGGAGAGTTGATATAAGAACTCATGCTACCACTCTAGGAGAATTATTATCTTACACCCTCACCACCAACATTTCTCACACCAAGGTAGGTTAATTGATCCTACCATTAGATGAGTAGATGGTATAATCCATCTTCTAAAGATATAGACCAATATTTTTGATGTTTTTTGTGAAGAAGATATGATCTAGTTAATTAGTAAGCATGAATCTTGGAAAATAAATCTCCCCTACTGGAATCAATCCCCAAATTACCCTATCAGACAAGATCTTTCACCAAGTATCCCATTCATTCCAAAACTTGGGAAATTCTATCATTGTAGGTATGGATATTGCATAGGGGTAAATATTGTGGGTGGTGTGGCATCATGTTTCTACACAAGATCCCTCTACATCATGGTTACTATAAATATTCTCAGATTATGGTGCTTATGAGGCCAAAACTAAGAGGAAGAAGAGAAGTCACCAAGTATAGGTGCAATGGGTGAAGCTACCTCATGAGTTTCATGCACTGAACTATCTTTTTCTTACCCTAATTCACCCTCACATTTATACCATTTCAATATCTCAAGTACTAATTTTGAATATATGAACTAGCTATGAAGTGAGTTAATGGAGGAATCAAGATCCTGAATAAAATCCATCACAAATTAAGGATGCTTTATATAATAAATTTTTACTGGTGCAGATATTCCCCTATATCTAGTAAAAACAACATCCCTCCCATGAAGAAAGTTTTATATTCCACTAATAGACATAGAATTTGTAAGGTCGTAAAATTATCATTCAAAAATATTACATCTTATTATATATTATTATTAGTTATATAATATAATGATCCATGTTATAATTTTTGAGGTCTCATACATTTATAATCTCATATATGTAAAATAACTAGTTTAAAAGCTAGCTATATTATCTCCCAAGATGTTCTTCATAACTAGACCCTTCATACAAATATAATGCATAATTCTATTCTCTATAACATGTTGAATGAAACCTATAAAAGGGTGATATTAGATGCTCAGTAAGGGAAAATGATATAGATATCAATATATCATGTTCATAAAGGTTTTATAACATTATAATAACATTTAAAAAATTGTATCTATATATCATAGATCATAAACATGATTCTAGGAATAAATCTTTGAATTTTATAAGACATTAATCATAATGGAATCAAATATCATAATTCATGATAACATAAAATTAATATATGATAAAAAACTATTTATTTTAATATTTTATTGATAATAAAAGACGTAATTTCTTCACATTATGCTAAATATATTCATTTATGAAATATTTGGGATTAGATAATTCATTTGAGAATTTGATGAAAATTCCATTTTTACCATTTTAAAATGCACTGTTGTATTTTGCACATAAATATTTTAATATGAATTGTTTGAACTAATAATTTTGTAACAATATTACTCAATTAATTTTCAAAAACTTTTTTTTCAGGACATTATAGCTATAGAGTGCATTTGGTTGGTTCAAATGGGCCAAAAATTCAAAATTGGGCTGGACTCGCCAGAATGGACATTGGTTCTGTAATTGGGCCATAATGTCATCATCTATTCTAGTATTAGGCAAAATTTTTGAGATGAACTCCAATATTCATATTCTCGAAAATAATCCTTCTATATGGATAGATAATTTACATGTTTTTGTGGTCAAATGGGCGGTGCAATATGGATTAAAATATTTGGTCGAATTTCCCCATTCACACATGAAACCACTTGTAACCTATCATACTCACCACTCTATAAATTTGTATTTTTCTCATTTGGTTAGTGTTTTGTACATTAAATAGGATATTTGCGGCAGTGGTGAATTGGTTTCATCCAAATTCTCCAACCATTGTAAGAGGGGTAGCTCTTGAAGCAAGGATCCCCCCATCAAAGTGTTCTTCTATTCATCATGTTGTAATGATTTCATTTGTGTGATAAACTTATTCGTTATTCCTTTATTTCTTACCTTTTATTCAGTTTTGTTAAAATTTATTCTTTTATTAATATTATTAATTGGGTTGGAATCATGTGTGGATACGAGATTGGGTTCCACCCTTTCAATCCTTTTCTCATGCAAAACTTCTCCACAGTGACCACACCGCCCATGGAAGAGAATATTTCTAGTGATCAATCAATAATATACCCTCTTTATTTAATTATTTTGAATCATAGAGATATTTTAACTAACATAATATGATCTATGAATTGTGTTCTTAAATTATAAGAAACTAAGAAACCAATTGAACAATTAAAACAAAAACATGCGAGGTCGAGGTTTTGTTTAAATTGTGAGAGTGAAAATTTAGTTGATAATACAAGACCACACATGATAAGTTTGTAGAGTTCAAATATATTCCCTAAACACAATTCATAATAATTCTCCAGAATGGAAATGTGCCTTAATTTACCACTAACTATATGCTAACCTTATAACATCAATCAAATAAAGGTTCTGTGATTGCATGTTCCGAAGATAGCCTAGGGTTAAATTCACTTCATCTTTGTGGTAAAGTTAATTCTTATAGGGTTCAGGATTCAAAAAATTAAATGATCATAATTATGTGAATTTTAAATTATATGATAGTGATAAATAATTGAGTTAATATTTAGAGTTAGATGGATTATTACATTTAAATATTTTTAAAAAAAAATCTTCTTGTTGCGCCTTTTTAATCGAACTTCATTTAAAAATTAAAAAAAATCAATCTCTTTCTGCCAAACAACTTCTAGTTAAAAAATACTTTTAGGTAGTTCTTTTTTTACTTTTTATATTATTTTCAAAATACCTTTAATAAGTTGTCAAATTTACTTCCTCCTTTGAGAGAAGACCTTGGTCAGCCACTCTAGTGCACCTAAGTATCCCGAAACTAAACATCATTTGAAAGCACCCACAACAGCACCTTTCAAATTGGCATCATTCCCAGGAAGGAATGTTCTTATTTCAATAAATTATAGGTATTTATTATATTTTACATTTTATTCTCCTCTCTTCTTCACTCTTCCTTCTTTACCCAATCTATTTTTTATTTTCTTCTTGTTCTTTTTGGACCGTCAAATCAAACTTTTTATATTTTATTTTGTTATGTTAAAATTTTCTTATTTTCATTTTTATTTTATTTATGAAACAAACTAATCCGGAATATATCTTAGATCTTGACCCTAATATTTAACGTTTCCTTCGAGCTCGAATTAGACATTCTCATAATACGAAAAGTTTTAAAATTCAACCAGTTGGAGAATTCCTCCACACTCAGAACATTGAAATTGGAAGAAATTAAAATTAAACTATTAAATAAGAACCAATGGCAGAAAAAAATGGAAATAAACTTAATATAACCATTCAGGAATTTGCTACAACTGATATTAACTATGAACCAAATTGCATTGCATACCCAAATCTCGAATTGGACATTGAACTGAAATCCGGGATAATTCATCATCTTCCAATGTTTCATGGATTATCTGGTGAGGATCCAAACAAAAATTTAAAATATTTTAATGTGGTTTTCTCAAACATAAATGCAAGAAATTTTTCTAACAAAAAAAATCAAACTTAGAGCATTCCCATTCTTACTTTATAGAGCTGCAAATGATTAGATGTATTATTTACAACCCGAAGATGTTACTTGTTGGAACGATTTGAAACATATTTTCTTGCAAAGATTTTTACAGCATCAAGGACCACTTCCACTTGTAAAGAGATCTCTTGGATCAAGCCAGTACAAGGGGAGTCAATGTATGACTACTGGGAGAAATTCAAGAAGTTATGTGCACGATGTACACATCACCAAATCAATGAGAAACTCATTATCCAATACTTCTATAATGTACTCACACCTATTTAGAGGATCATGTTGGATTATGCGGTTGGAGGAGCATCAGTGGACAAGGCACCAGTGGCTGCACATGCGTTGATCGAAAAAATGGCCTAAAACTCCCAACATTTTAGAGATCGAGGTACACCACATATCAGGGGAGTACATAAAGTAATTAAATATTCTCTTGAAAGTCATTTGATTAATACGATGTTGGAAGAATTGAAAAATATTTTGAGATAGATTGCTTTTTCTCAAAAGAAATCCCAACCCCCTCCTTTAATCCCTTATGGAATTTTCACTAAGACAATCCACCCAACTGACTGATTCCCCCAACTACAAGAAATAGAAGATTGACCATTAATGTTTCCTAGGAGACCATATCAGCAACAACAACAACCATATCACTAATATAAGATTGATTTATTTTCACCAGTATATAACCAAGGGTGGAAATATCAATCAGACTTGACGTATGGCTCTTGGAAACAACAAAAGCACCCTTTTTAAGAAAACTTCCTACAGCCTTTGCCTTACCAGCTGGGTTTCAAAAAACCCCAATGAAGATTGGAAGACCAATCATCAACAAGCCAGCAACAAGGGAATCCCCCAACCAAGTTATATTATAACACTAATGTCCTTTTGATGAAATGTCTTCATAATCAACAGAATGAGTTGATGATTCAAGGTTCGGAGCTGAGGGAGTTGAAGACTCAAATGAGCAAGATTTCCACTTCCCTTCATGAACTGGTTAGTAGAAATTCTGGATATCTACCTTCCCAACCTACTCTAAATCCCAAGGGGAATGTAAGATCCATCACATTGAGAATTGGGAAGAAAATGAATGATACATCTGTACCTACCATTCCACCAGGAATCACCTCAACTCCAGAAAAGCCCCAGTGCACACCAACTAATGAGAAATCCATGGAGAATGAAAAAGGTAATAAAAACATTGATAATGTTCCTCCTAAACCCCTTCCATTTCCAAAAAGATTTGTAAAAACGAAAAATATTGTTGAATAAGAAATGAAAAAGGAGGTTTTGGACACATTCAAGCGTGTGGAGATCAGTATTCTTCTACTTGAAGCCATCAAGAATATTTTATAGTATGAGAAATTTGTAAAATAACATTGTACCAATCGAAGAGGGAATGAGAGGATCAATATTGGAAGGGATTTTTAAGTACTCATTACACCATCTCTAGAAAATCCATCAAAGTTCAAGGATCCAAGGACATTCACAATCCCATGCACCATAGGGGAGTTACACTTTTCTGATACCCTTTGTGATTTAGAAGCTTCCATAGAATTGTGGCCTCACTCTATAATTTATTCTTTACTGGTTGGGGAGTTGAAGCCAATGAGAGTAGTGGTGCAGTTAGAAAATAGAGCTACAACATATCCAGTGAGAGTTCTTGAGGATGTACTTGTCTGGGTAAGAGACATGATCATTCCAACAGATTTCTATGTACTTAAAATGGAGGATGATTAGATAATTTCTCATGATCCCATTATATTAGGTGGACCTTTCCCCAAGACTGAAAAAACATTCATAATTGTCCATGGGGGAACACTTTCCATGGATTTTGGAGATGAATTTTGGATATTTATTATCATGGACTCCATGAAGTACACCTCAAAGGACCATTCTGCTTTTGCTATCTCCCATTTTGAACCACCATGTAAAACCCCCATGGATTTTGATTGTCCTATGCTTAGAGAGATTATGCGTGTTGGTTCTAGTTTAATGTATAAGGGTACTTCCACACTTATTTTTAATCTACAAGACTCTCTTAAATTGAATTTCAAATTGATTCATATTTTTATATTGATCACGTGAACGATAATTATGACATGGTTTTTGGGTATGCTGATTGACTTAATGATTTATTTTCTTATTTCGATGATCTATATTCTGATACAGATGTTTATTGTGAACATATTTTAGTTCCTTTGATTTATTCATCTATACATCACCCTCTACATTGGAACTCAATCCATGGTCACCTACTCTCAAATACTCATACTTATTAAGTGGTGAGAAATTACCTGTTAATATGGAAAACAATATCCCATTTGAACATAGGGAAAAACTATTGAATCTTTTGAGGGAGAAGATCATGGAAATCCGGTGGAACTTAGGTGATATATCATGTATTAGCCTCTCCATTTTCATGTATAAGATTATTTTAGAGGATGGGAATAAACTGGTGAGGTAGCCAAAAAGGAGACTCAATCCAACCCTTCTAGTGGTTGTTAAAAATTAGGTTGAAAATTTTCTTGAGGCGGGTATAATTTATCCCATAGAAGATTCCCAGTGGGTGAGTCCTATTCAGGTTGTGTCTAAGAAAAGTGTAGTTACTGTTGTTAAAAATGAGAAAGATGAGTTGGTTTTAGTGAGGGTGAATAATAGTTGGAGTGTGTGTATTGATTATTGGAAACTAAATCAATCCACTCTCAAAGACAATTTACCCTTTCATTTATTAATTAGATGCTTGAGAGACTTGCTGGAAAAACACACTACTATTTTATAAATGGATTTTTTGGATATTTTCATGTTTCTATTGCTCCGGAGGATCATGAGAAGACAACATTCACTTTTCCATTCGATATGTTTTCCTACTGAAGGATGCCATTTGGACTTTACAACGCCCCTGGTACCTTCTAGAGATGCATGGTGAGTATTTTTATAATTTTATAGAGACCTACATGGAGGTATTTATGGATGATAACATAGTGTATGGGTCTTCATTTTATGATTGTATGTCTAGTTTGGGAATGGTGTTGAATTGTAGAATTGAGAAGAATATGGTCTTGAACTTTGAAAAGTGTCAATTCATGGTAGAGAATGGAATTGTATTAGGGAATATAGTGTCAAAACATGGGATAGAGGTTGGTAGATCTAAGATAGACATTATTTCATCCTTAAAATATCCTTCATGTGTTCATGATGTTAGATCGTTCCTAGGGAATGTAGGATTCTATCAGCACTTCATGAAATATTTTAGTAAGATTGCTCTTCCTATGTTGAGATTACTTCAAATGGTTTCTGATTTTGTGTTTGATGATTCTTGCAGGACTTTCTTTTATGATATAAACAAGTGTCTGACCACTCCCTCAAACATAAAGCCCCCACGATGGGAGATTCTTTTTAAGATTATGTATGATGCCTCCAACTTCGCAGTTGGAGCGGTCTTATCTCATAGGGTGGAGGGAAGTTTATCTGTGATTTCCTATTCATTGAGGACACTAGATTCAGCCTAATCAAACTACATTACCACAAAAAAGAGTTTGTTACTGTCATATTTTCTTTAGATAAATTCCGTTCATATTTATTGGGCCCTAAAGTAGTTGTTTTTTCTTACTATGCAGCTCTGAGGTACCTATTGATGAAGCAAGATGCAAAGCCTAGGCTAATCCGATGGATTATCTTTCTTAAATAATTTGATATTGAGATAAAGGAAAAGAAGGGGCTCATAAACATGGTGGCAGACCACATGAGTAGGCTTACTCGCACACTATAAGATGACACATTGGACCAGGTACCACTTCATGACACTTTCTCTGATGAGAATCATTATTCCATCTTAGGTATGCATCCTTGGTATACAGATTTAGTTAAATACCATGTTTCCTGTGAAATCCATACAAATTTAAAGAAACATAAATTCCAAAAATTAAATATTGAGTCATGATTTTATTTTTGGGATGATGAAAACTTATGGCGCATGTGTAGTGATCAAGTTATTAGGAGGTGTGTTCATGATCATGAGTTTGAGTCTATTCTACAATTTTGTTATACACTTCATTGTCATGGACACTTAGGACCCCAATATACATCTAGGAATGTTTTATATTCTAGATTATATTGGCCTATATTATTGCATGATTCTCATCTATATTGTAATTCAGGCTCATGTTTTCAACACACGGAAACATTTGTAGGAGGCATGTGATGCCTCAATAACCCTTGTAATTCTGTCAGAATTTTTATGTATGGGGAATCAATTTTATGGGTCCTTTTCATAGTTCATTTGGGTTTTTTTATATTTTAGTTTTTTGTATTTTGTGATTAAATGGGTGGAGGGTAAGTCCATCGGGATTGATGATTCTCATGTTGTTGTTCTCTTTACCAAAGTACAGATTTTTTGCTGGTTTGGAGTACAGAAGGCCATCATCAGAGACCAAGGGACACACATTTTCAATAAGAATATTGCTTCACTTCTTCAAAAGTATGGGGTGACACAAAAACATCAACATCATACCACCCCCAATCAAATGGCCAGGCTGAGGTTTCAAATCATGAGTTGAAACAAATTTTGGAAAACATCGTGCATCAAAATATGGGGGATTAGGGGAAATGCTTGGATGATGCATTGTGGGCATATAGGGCATCATAAAAGAAACCCATTGGTATTTCTACATTTCTGATTTTTTTGGGAAAGTGTTTCATCTCCACGTGGAAGTTGTGCATCGGGATTATTGGGATATAAAGGAATGAAAAATGGATTTGGACCAAGATGGAATACAAAGGAAGCTACAAATTCAAAACCAAGAGGAGAATAGATTGTCTTTATATGATAACTCAAGGTTCTACAAGGAAAGATCAAAATCAGCTCATGAAAAATGATCCATAAAAGGTAATTTCACGTTTGATAGAAATTCTTGCACTATAGTTCACGACTGAAGATGATTCCTCATATGTTGTGTTCTAGGTGGTTAGGTCGTTATGTTGTGACTAATGTTTTTCCTTATGGTGCAGTGGAGATCACAAAAAAGGACACAATAAGGAGCTCTACAATCAATGGGAAACATTTTAAGAGATATATTAAGGGACTTCCTACTGATGGAGTGGATTTCATCACACTGCATGACCACATCAGCACTTGAGCATATTATGCTATTCATAACCCTTTTACTTCTTTATTCGTTGTCCTATTTAAAATTATACATTTCATGTGCATATACCATCTCATTGTATTACATTGAGTACAATGAAATCTTTTAATTTTCGGGGAGGGAACCTTTTAGTATAGTAATTTCATTTGTTTTCCTATTTTTCAATGATTTTAAAACAAAATTGTGTTTTTTTCAACATTTTTGTGTTTATATTTAAAATTTTTGAGTGTTTTTAAAAATATTGAGCTGAAAATAATTTCATAAATATTTTAAAATTCATATCAATAAGTGAAATAATTTATCCCTTGAATCTAAGCTTAAATGAATGTTGAAAATAACTTTTTTTCAAGTTAAAATTATTAGTAATTTGATGAAAAGTACAATGAATTTTGAATCCTATTACATTTCTGACTGTCTTTGTATTTGAAATCACATTCTTGTGAGGTTTATGAACCATAATTTTCACAATCTTTACATTTACCTCACTTCTTGAGAGAACCAAAACATTCTTGGTTTAACCATAATTTGATTTATTCCTGTCAAAACATGAGGGTTTGAGGTACTTATGTTTGAATGGGTGAAGAATTTGTTTGGTATTAAAGCCTCTATTTCAAAGAATATTTTTTATAATGGCCTAAATTGAACATTTAATACTTTTATCCCTTATAATACATGAACTTCCTATTAGGATATCCATTTTACAAGCCAATTTTCACTATCCAACCAACTCTTGAAGTGAAATTGCAAAATCTAGTTGAACATAAGTGTGTGGGAAACTATCTTGTGTTGTGCTACCACATTCTGTGATACTTTGGGTAGACAATTAAATTATTAAGAGATGTGTTTTCTACTGAATAAGATCATTATAGTGATGTTGTTCCTTTTCTGGAACAATATGATAAGTGAGGTTGTTCCTTTCTAAAGCTTCTAATAGAGGGAGAAAATTTTGCCTTTCATGAGCTTTCAAGAAAATTATGTTGGAGAAGATTGAAATTTTTACTACTAAAATTTTGAAGGGTGTGAAAATTACATTATTTTTCATGATGATGAATATGAATTGATGCTATGGGGATTTATGTGAAGACCGTATTTAAGTTAAAATTAGATTAATGAAATTTTGCTTCAAAAAGAGTCAAGCCCCCTTTATTCGGCCATAGAATTTTTCACATCTAAATCCAACCAACTAAAAGCCACAGAACAACCATAAAAAGTCCTCATGATAAAAATGTATACTTGACTCACATCAGTGGTCAATGTAGGAATTTATCAAGACTATGGTGTCCCTGGTATGAGTTTCGATGAGAAACACATTGCAACTTTTTATTCATTTGTGTGATAAGAGAAAATTCAAGTGAGGTAAGTTTTTTATTAATGGGAGGATAAATGAAGTGAAAATATATTGAATTAAATAAATGGAGAACTTGAAAAATGTGTTTCTATAAGGCATGATATCTTTTGTTTCTTGGTGTGTAAATTTTGGATCTCAGAGATATGTGTTTTAAAATTTGATTTGATATGATATTGATGTTTACTTGATATGAGGGTTTTCCTAGGAGTGCAAAAGGGTAAGTGTGGGGGAGTTGATAAAACACTATTTAGTTGAATATTTTATTTATAATAAAATACCTAATTTCATCACATTGTTATAAATATGTTCATTTATAAAATATTTGGGATTAGATAATTAATTTGAAAATTTTGATGAAAATTCCATTTTTACCCTTTTAAAATACACTGTAGTATTTCAATAATCAATATTTTAATATGAATTATTTTTATATAAATGTTTGAAAAAGATTTCACCATTTAGTTTTATTAAAATTTTATTCAGGACACTAGAGCTAAAGAGGTCATTTGGTTGGTTCAAATGGGCCATGAAGTCAAAGTTGGTCTGGAATCGCTAGAATGGACATAGTTTTTGTATTTAGGCCATAACTTATTCTTACATAGGTGGATTAGGGCCACATTTTGAGAGGATCTCGAGAATTTATTTTCTCACAAATCATCATTCTGGAAGGAGAGCGGATTCATGCGTTTTGGTGGTGAAATGGGTGGTGTAATTTGGCTAAAAATATTTGGAAAAATTTCCCCATTCACACATGAAACCACTTATAACCTAGCCTCCCTCCACTATAAAAACTGGTATTTTTCTAATTTTATGGGGGTTGTGACCTGTAATAGAATATTAGACGAAGAGGTGAATTTTTTTCACCCAAATTCTTCAATCATTGTTAGAGGGGTAGCTCTTGAAGTAAGGATCCCCTCCTCAATGCCTTATTCTCTTCATCATGTTGTAATGTTATAATTTATGTAATTAAATATATTGTTCTACTTTTTAGTCATATATTTTATATTGTTTTGTTCAAATTTATTATTCTCTTAATCTTACTTATTGGGATGGAATCAATATTGGGGACTAGATTGGGTTATACCCTTTCAATCCTTTTCTCATGCAAAACGTCTCCACAATGACCACACTGCCCAAGGAAGAGTACGTTTCTAGGGATCAGTCTATCTTCAACGTTCTTCATTGAATAATTTTGAACCATTGAGCTACTGTAATTCATATAATATTATCCATTAATTGTGTTGTTAAATTATAAGAAACTAAGAAACCAATTATAAAATTAACATAAAAACACGTGTGGTCGAGATTTTGTTTAAATTGTGAGAGTGCAAATATAATTGGTAATACATGATCACACGGGATAAGTTTGTAGAGTTCAAATATATTCCCTAAATACAATTAATACTCATTATGCATAATGGAAATGTGAATTAATTTACCACTGACTATAATATAACCTTAGAACATCAATCAAAGCAAGGTGTTACGATTGTATTTTCTGAAGTTATCCTAGGGTGAAATTCACTTCATCTTTGTGGTAATGTTAATTCTCATAGGGTTCTGGATTTAACAAATTAGTGTATCATAATTATGTTAATGTTAATTTAAATTATAATGATAAATAATTGAGTTAAGCGGTATATTTAGATCAATTACGCCTTTTAAATATTTAAAAGCATCTTCTTGTTGCTCTTTTTAATCGAACTTTATTGCAAAATTAAAAACAAAAAAATCAATCTTCTTCCATCAAACTTCTTTTAGTTTTATAATAGATTCAAAACCCCCCATCTGTTCAAGTAGTGATTTTATTCCCTTTTATATTATTTAAAATATACCTCAAATAATTTTTCAAATTATCTTTCTTCTTTGAGAGACGGCCTTGGTCAGCCACTCTACAGCACCTATGTAACCTAACACCGAAAATCATTTGACAGCACTCATGATAGTGCCTTCAATATAATATTTGTTTTGTCATATATAGAAGCATAAAAAATCATTTTCTTAGTTTCCAAGGCTCACTTCAAAAAATCTCATAGTCTAATGGGTGAACACCCTAAACTATTATATAAGTAATGGTTTATTATAAAAAATATCATAGTGGAAAACATCTATTGTATAACTGATTTTACACCCCATTATTTTCATATTTATCTCATTAGATATTCATCATTTCTCATTTAATTGGACGGTGATATAGGTAATTCCCATCACATAATAAAAATCAAACATATGTGTTCAATATGATCATAAAACATTAATCATATCTGATCCCATGAAAATAAGTGGGTTTCATAAACACTTCACCCTATGATAACCTATGAAAAATAAAAAGGTTTCATAAAAATTTCATCATTTCATAATAGAATATTATATAGAGAACAATGTGGGTTTCATAAGTATTTTATCACTGTATAACATGTGGAAGAGAAACAAGTTTCATAAACATCATTTCATAATAAACATAAACCATTCATAGAAAAAAGAATAAATTTATCCTTGGATAATATACATAATAAATTTTAAGTAACATCAAATGATGTCATCGTAGATGGAAGATCATTTTTGTAAGATCACTCGGAACATTTCTTGGCGAAAATAACATTTCCACACTAAAAATCACTTATGAAAAAATAATAAATGAAATTAAAAATAAGTCTCTTGGAAAATATCATTCCAAACAAATAAATTTATCATTAAATCATTTAGTTTTTATTATATAGTAAAATTATATTCATTTCATACTTTTATAAAAGGTAATATTACTTCCACATTATTAGTAAAAGTCAAAAGAATATCGTTTAGAATATAAAAAAAATATTCCTTTTATATAGATTTTTTAAAATTCAAAAATGTTTAATATTATATTTAAACAATAATTTTTTTATATTAAAAACACCCTTTAAATTTTTTTATAGTTGTTTTATATTGAATCAAAATGTTTTTCTGATCGAAGAGAGAAATAATAAAATTTAAAAAAAAATTGTCTTTATTCCTTTAAGATAGAAAAATTAAAGAAACATTTTTATTTACTAGAAATAAGTTTATGAGAATAAATTACATGATTGGATTGATGATTATATCATAATATCATTTCATTGAAATCATATCATAAATAATCTCATTAAACAATGAGATTGTAAAATTAAACCCATTCCAATTTGGTATCATTTAAATCATAAAACTCATGATGAATAAAATCAAATAAAAAATTAAATATCATTATTATAAGTATATTTTATTATATAACATGCCAATTTGGAAGTATATACCTCTCATAAAATAAGATAAGTGTGTAACATAACATCTTCTTCAAAAAAGGAAAATTGAGATACAATTCCCTTACCTTAAGTCTCAAACTATTTCATACACATATGAAACTAATTTTTAATAATTATATGTTTATAGTAAATATATTACATAAACATTATCATATGATATACGTATGAACTTTTATTAACTATTTATTAAAAATTCCTTGTTAAAATCATGTTTTGGATAATAATTGATTCGTTTTACATGTATTTTATTAGTTCAATATCTTTGGTCATTACGTTTTGATAATTGTTACATAATATAAATAATTTTAAACATGATGTAAATATCATATATTTTAATTATATAATTATTTATATTAACCAATTAATGTTATAAATGTAAAATGATATACACCTTTCTTGGAGTTGGTTGGTGGAACATATGCATGAACGTTGTATTTATTTTCTCAAAAGGTGTAATGAAAGAAATATAAATACTATATTACCATTATAGAATATTTCTATTTCATATATATCTAAAATTTTCATTAAAACTATCCCTATTTTTTTAAAGCGTTAATGAAAAATGAATCACAACGTTCGATGAGGCGGTAGTCCACCGTACACTGAAGGGACATAATCATATTCCCACAAAATGGAATGTAAGAAGTTATATATATGATATTATATTTATATAAGTATTATAATTTCATAATTATTATATAAATATGGTAAAACAACCATTATATCTATCATTGAGAGGTGGTGATGGAAAATGAATTATATCGGTTTGTAAGAAAGTAGTCCGTTGTACACACTATTGATGGTTTTATTTTCCATTTGATAGAGGAAGAGATAGATATAGGTTATAAAATTAACATAATAACATATTAGTATATGTCTAAGATTTTGGTGTTATTATATTATCATATTTCAAGATTATTGGGAGGATGTGGAAGGAGAAATAAAAGAAAAAGAAAAGTTTTGGAATTTTACATCTTCTGCGGAAGACCTCCTTAGGTTTATTCATAATTATTTATTAGGAGAGATTCCTATTAAAATTAATCACTCTAGGTTTTTAGGATGGAATTTTTTAATATATTTTGGAATTTATTTTAGAAAATAAATGGTTTTGGTAGTATAAATAAGAGAGAAGAGTGTGGCCTTTTATAAGTGGGGGAGAGGACACACACAAAATTTTTGAAAGTACTAAAGTTCACCCACATTTTTCGCATTCCACAAGGGTCAAAAATGGTTAATTACAAAAACTTATTGGATTTAAAATCTAAATATGTCTATAAAATGGGTTTTTAACAAGTTTTTGGTTTATTTTAACAAATATCTTTTTGTTTTAAACCATGAAAAACTCATTTTATCATTAATGATAGTAATTAATTTTTAGAATTTTACAATTCATTTTGTCCCAAAATTTAGTTTAACTTAATATATAATATTAATTATGAATATTAAAAATATTTATTATAGGTATCCAATTTTCTTTCATATAATAAACATATTTTAATTTCAAATTAAACTGGTAGACATGATAACAATCCGTTTTCCATAGAGAATGTTTTCTAATGTTTAAAATGTTTTTATATCAATATTGAATATGAAATTGATTACAATGAATAAAAATTGGATTAATTATAAAATAATTGATATCATATTACTGTTAAAACCATTTTAAAACAAAATAAAACCTTATTAATTTAATAATAAATTGGTATGTTTTATAAAAGAACAAGTATTTTTCATAGTTCATAAAAAATTTATCTTTTTAAAGAAATCTCAAAAACTAACCCTAAATTTTTTTCGATATACTTATTCATAGAATGATGTTAATTGTTTCAAATACATTTTATAATTGGGTAAAAATATTATTTTCTCACAGAAATAAATAAAAACCATTTTTTTGAGAAAATCTATTTTTGATGTATATAAAGACTTTTCCAAACAATTTATTAATTTTTTGTTAATATATTATATTTATATAATAACATCATAATTATATTTAAAAATATATTTATTACTATTTATATGGCCATGTTTAATGAATTGGTTATAATGTTCATGTTTAATTAATAATATTAATATTATACCAGGGTTCGCTAAAACTCAGTGTTGTGTATAATGCAAGATATCAATGAAATTAAATTTATCGAAAAAATAAATTTCATAAAATAATGGGGTGATACATTATACCATATTTAAATTTAATTCTAATACTAGAAATTATATCACTTTGGTAAAAAAAACTTAGTATACTTCTATCTTAATAAATCCTTAGGTTCTAATGTAACATTTTATGCAGGTGGTTTCAAAAAATAACTTTTACCATGTTAGTGATTTTTTTCATAGAAATGTCTCCCTATAATTCATAATCTCTACCATTTAATCATCATAATATATGTAATTCCCTAGTTTTATGAACTCTGATTTTATTACAATTGATGTATTCGGTATGTACTTCCTCATGAGAGATATATTGAACACTTCATGAACACGAGAGAGGTTTGGTGGAAGCATAAAAAAATAAGCTACCATCCTAATACGATCAATAATTTCAATGAACCTAATATAACTTGTGATTATTTATCCATTTTTTTCTAATCTCTTTACCTTAATCCATTGTTAAATTCATAGAAGCACCTTCTCGCCAAATTCAAATTTCTGATCACATTGATGGTTGTCACTATATCTTTTCTTCCAACATTGTATTTCCATTATGTGTTACTGAATAGATCTAGCATTACCTTCTATTTTATATTATAGAAAAATTACCAATTTTTTCTTTTATATATCTTCATTCCAATATATTTAAGTTCTATACTTATTTCCAAAAATAGGCATCATAACGATCCATCTGAATACTTGAGTGAAATCATTTATTGTATGATAACTCTAGTAGATGAAGTTATTGATCCCTACAACCTTTTAAATATATATATCAAGATCTCAACATATCCTCTAGGTTTTAAATTACTCTCGCATACTGACCATATGTCTGAGAATGTTACACAATGATGAAACTCAACTGTTTATCAATATCTTGCTAAAGGATTCACCAGAACATTGAGATAACCCTCAAATACCGGTTAGATACAATGGAGTGTGGTAATCGATAAAACCATATCATTTCCATAATGTATATTCTTACAATCTAATCAAGATATAATACTTCTATGATAGTGATGAAATTTTTTTAATTTTTATGTCGATTGACTACAACCCATACAACATTATACTGTTTAGATGTCTTGGGGTGTCCAAAGAAAAAATCCATGATGGTGTTTCTAATTTTAATTCTCTTATTGATTATGTATGTAGCATTACCTTATAATTTTCTATATTATCCATAAAATTCTGAAATATAAATTACTGATATTCATACTCAGTAATATCTCTATTCAGGTTGTCCCACCATAAATACTATTTTATATACACCAATGGTAGGATCGATACCCTCGTCATCCTGTAGTTATACATTCAAGCCCCACGGGACTTCCGAATTCAGCATGTTTTAACTTAACCTGTGGAATATCTATTTTGAAAAACAATATTAAATTATTATCTAAAACATTTTAAAATTGAAATAAACCATAAAAATATGAAAATAATAGATATGATAAACTCTAAAGGTTACCAGTATCTTTGATCATATATTTTTAAAGGAATTAATCCACAAAAATCATTTTCACTAAAACATATGCAATAAAAAAGTATTTTATTGCCGTAAATTTATTTTAAAATAATGTTATATTGATATATTCTCATTTAACAAATCATCAAAAGGGGTTTCTATAAATTTGACCTTATAATCAGCCTTAAAATCATAAAAGCATGATGGAATATATAACTCATAAATTTAACATACTTAGAGATATATATGCTTCCAAAATATAATTCACAATATATTAATTAAATAATTACTTACATGAGAATTAAACATTTACATTGGGATATTGGGTTCATCTATTCGCCAATAGAATAGAAAATGTGATTTCATTGTTCTAGAATCCATGTAGAGTGATACAATCAATGCTCAGAATCAGATAAAATTTCACATAAGGATGAACCAAATTATTTTCATAGGGCTCATTCATAAAAACTCCGACATGAAATTACAAACTACATAGTGGATGAAAATTTTATCCAAATTATCATGATTCACTTCAGTTAATATAATTTCAAAAGATTTCACTTTTTCTATTTCCTTAAACATATTTTGTGGCTTACTATCCTCTTTATCAATTGGATTAGGGAATTCATTCACATAATTCCCAACTTACTTATAGTAGAAGCATTGAAGCATGGGTTTTTCATTTTGGGTTGATTTACCAATATTATAATTATTAGATAACCTATTCCAATAATTTTGGAATTCAGAAACTCGATGACCTTCCTTTCAACACATAAAATATTTATTAACCCCTTTAATAAAATTTCTTTCATATTTCTTTCCCTACTTTGAGCATCAAGTAAATATCATATTCTCCTCTCCATTATTTTTAGAGATTCATTAGAATTTACAGTATATTTTCTTATTAAAACTATGATATTTATGGGTAACTGTAATATTTTCTTCCAACATGATAGTATAAAGAATGATTTTATCATTGGTAATGAAGTACCTTATTATAAATTCCCTTCATAGGATTTGTTTTAATACACTAAGTAATATACCGACCTTAAATTTAGGTTGGATGATAATATGAAAATCATAACTTTAAAATATTTTAAAATTCAATAAATAGGTACTATTGGATTCTTCGTCGTTATAATTTCTCTTAAGGGATTCCTAATTTATTTTCATTTAAAGAACATAATGAATGTACTCATTAAAAAATAAGTTCGCAAACTCATCCCATTATGTGGAGTCAATTTTATATTGATGACTCGTATTCTTGATCATATTTTACCATTGATCCACTTATCCTTCCATGTGATTTAAAACAAAAATTTATTTTTCATTTTTTGATTATTGGCTAATATAAAACATCTTATCATCATTACTAATACATTTATTAGAAACTAGTGGATCATAATAACAACAAAAATAAGTTGTAAGTTTCCCCATAAATAAATCAATAGAACATTGTTCCCTACTTTAATCATATGGAATTTCATAATGATTCATAGCCTGATAATTTTTTTTTGATAATAGAAACTATATTTCTCATTCTATCAAACATAAAATTTGGTTGATCAGTTGGAACATCATTACGTTATTCATCTCACATAGAAATAACAAGGTTCTTTTAGTGTCAATCCATTGACTAAAACTAAAAAAAGTATATTTTAAGCAATAATAATCATTGTTGGGAGCCACATATTCATGAAAAATCACAAATAGGATATCTAAATAATGACACTATCTTTTCAATCAATTACACGTTGTGCATAACTTATTTTATTTATGGTAATTATTTAAATCCTTCATGAAGGTTTATAAATAATTTTTATTATTCAATGTATATCCCATATGTGTATCAAACCTAGTGTGCAGTAAGCCTCATTGTCATTTTTAAACCTTGGAAAGATCAAGTCCATTTGAACATACACATTTTAGAGTTATTACCCATAGGTACAATGATTCTAGAGCCATATCCACTTGTATTATCTCGTTTGGGATGCAATTTATGTAAACCAATAAATCTATCCTTCACAAATATTTTAGGATATTATCTTATACATTGAATTATCATTAGAAATATCCTTAGGGATATCACTAATGTTTTCTCATCCTAGTTTGCAAGGGTTAAATAAACTATAATCGGATATGAACTATAAATACCTAAACAAGTCATACATAAATTTTATATCTTTATAGAAAAATATTCATTTCAAAACACAACAATCCATGATATAATGATTTAGGTCTAATTCATTTGAAAACATAGATATATAAAACACTAATTCATTCATGAGATATATCATCTCCCTCAACGTTCTTCATAAATAGAACATTTCTTAGATATATCATACCTAATACCTTTATTGATCACCTGGAAAAGAAAACATAAAAATTGATGGTTTGAGATAGTTAGTTTGGGTAAAAAGGAATATATCAATATATCCTTAGAATTAGGGTATAATAACATTAGAATATAATTTGAAAATAATAACCTACATATCATATATTGTAAACTTGATTCATGATACAAATAATTAATTTTAATATGACATGAATCATAATGGAATCAATGAACAAGATCCATGAGAACATAAAATTTTCATGAGAAGTAGATTTTTGGAATAGATATATGAATAAAAGATCATTTCCATATTAGTAAATGATCAATTCCAAAACTATTATAGTGTAATGGGATAACTTCCCAAACCATCATAGTATTCAAGGTTCACTCCCAATTCCATTATAGTGGAACATTTCCCTTACTGAAATAGGTTCACTCCCCATTTCTTTCTTATTTATCTCATGAGATATCAATCATTACTAATAAATTATAAAGAGATATATATCTCACGTGAGACATAATGAAAATCATAAAACCATGTGCTGAAATATCATAAAACATTAATCATATCGAAACCCAAAAAAATAATTGGGTTTCATAAATATTTAATCATAGCATAACATTTGGAAAATAACTAGGTTCCATAATCATTTCATCATAACATAAACAGAAGAAAAAATAATAGTCTTCATAATAAAATTATCATGGTATAATCTGTGGAAGTGAAATAGGTTTCATACAAATATTTTCATCATAAACGTAAACAATTTATATAAAGAATAATAAATGTATCCCTAGATTATATCTCTATTACATCATATATAAATTAAAGGATGTCATATTTACTTTATGATGATTTGGAAAAAACACTTGGAATTTTTTTTAGGAAAATAACATTTCCATTTTAAAATTTAATTTTCAAAACTAAAAACACATAAAACATTTTCAAAATACTTTTCTTTGAATAGATACTTTGAAATATACAATGGGTTCATTAAATCATTGATCAATCATTATGGTGAAAAATTCTATTCCTAGAATCCATGTATAAAAGAAATTATGCTTTTCACATTCTTAGAAAAATTTAAAAGCACCTAGTTTGGGAAATGTGAAAAATATTACAATTAAATAATTTTGAAACAATTCAACAAAGGGTAAAAAATTATTTTAATCAATCATGGGATAATAGTAAAAACATTCATTAATTTTTTTTTGAAATCAGTGATATGAAATAAAAATGGATTTCGACAAAAGAGAGAAATAAAGAATATTTTTGTTAATAAGATTGTTTTGGTATCTTTATTCCATTATGAGAAAAAAAATTAAAGGAAAAAATATATATCCATTAAATTAAAATGGAGAAAAAACACACCAGTTTATCCATAGGTAGATTATAATATCTTATCATTGAAATCATATCATAAACAATATTGTTAAAACAATTTGATTGTATCATTATTTTTAATCATAAGACCTATTAATCATTAAAAATGAGTTTTTTTTCAGGAAACTCCAATAAACAAATTCCTTTAAAAATATAGCATAGTGGAGACTTGGGGGTTGTCTCATGAGAAGGTTGGCGGCTATATTATCAAACCATCAATTTTTTTAATTTTTTTTTCAGTTAAAACTAAAAAAGGGGGTTTGAGAATAATTAAAAAAAATTATTTAATGGAAAACATATTATAAATATGTATGTGTGTGTTAGATATTAGAAATATGAATCTAGTTGGATTGAAAGAAAACAATCTAATATAGTTGATGGTGGAAAAACATCAATTTTTGGACACTCACTTTATTTTTATCTAAATAAATTACCCAATTTTTTTTCATAGATTACACCTCATGACCTAATAGGATACACCTAAATTACATAGAAACTATATTAAGACATTGATTATTTTTTTGATCCCTGTATCAAATGGAACCAACTTCCTAAAGACCTCTTAAAAACCAAATCATGTTAAAATCATATTGCTCCAATGAAAGACAACGTCAAAGAAATTTGAAAATTGTGAATAGCCATTTTACTTTAATAGGTTGAATAAAAATTATAATAATTTATAAAAAAAGTGAATTCAATAAATAAAAAATTCCATATTAATTTAAAAAATTAGTTTCAAGATAAATATTTAGTAAAAAAAGAAAAGAAAAAAATAAAAAGAGAAGAGTCTACATATCTCGCTTCCCACCACCAAATTGAGTTTATACCTACGTAGCTAGATTGTATTCAATGAAAATCCTCTTATTTATAATATCCGCTCTAATATAAAAATACCCATTAATCCAACCATTCTTTTAAATAATGTGAAGATGAAAATTTAAAGAAGATGGGTAGAAATATTTTGTTAAGTTTTTATCACCAGAATGTTTTCTCAATTTTTTACTTTATCATAGTCAAAATTTAGAAACGATCGTTTTTAATTGTTTCATGAAAAAAAAAATTATTTTTCTCTATATAAAAATTCCGTATATTTTTAGACAATGAAAAATTTATATCCTAACTATAAATGTGAACTTTCTATGTTTGAAGTGACTCTTCATTTTTCTGCACTTTAACACGAAAAATGACTATCTTAATTACATAATTAAAAATTTTAATTAAATTTAGAGATTCCAATTCAAATTAATTTTCTTATATTTTAAGAATAACATCAACTGGGTACTTATGGTCTCATTGATGCCTCATTTACTGAACAAGTATCAATTTCATCAGAAAAAATATTTTCAAAATTGAGTGATTTTTTGGGCCACCAAATGACCGATTTTAATGTTTTCTAAGTTAAAAATGTTGAGCCTTAAAATAAAAGTGTTACTAAAAAGGAATGTTTCAAATTTTATCAGTATTAAAAAATTTAGTTACAAAATACATAAGACATAAAAACAATTAAAATTATAGAATGGAGTCATCTATACAATTAACATAAAAACAATCAAAATGAAAAAATGTGACAATTTATAATAAATATAAAATTTGGTGGGGATATATTCAATGAATCAAACCCAAAAAAGTAATTAAAATACCATATCTATCAATTCTCCATTTATAACACTTATAATCCTAGATATGTGAGCATTCTAAATAAATTGACAATGAAAATTCAAAACATATGTCGATGAAAATACGAAACTCAAAATAAAGGCACCAAAATTATCATGTCTCTTCAATAGTATCAACTAAAAATTCTATACTATGTCCATTAATTTCATTTACATTTCATTAATTTTTTCATTCAAATGTATGCCTACCTCACTAGTTTTCCCTCTCAATAGATAATTTTGATTTTGAACAATGTTTTACTCATCCAAATGAAAGAAAGGGTCACCATAGGGTTGAGAAATTTTTAAATCTCCAACCAATTAAGTCAATCAATTTTATCTATCATGTGAAATTAGAAATTATTATTTGGAGGATTTATGGTTGGGGGATCAAATGTCTAAAAATGTTAATGTAGAAAGAGATTGTTTATCTCTTTGGTGAAGTAAAATTACGTGATTCTAATTTATCACTCAATTATGGTCTCCACCTATTTATTATTCATATAATATCAGCTAAAAAATAACAAAAAAATTTCATTCATCGGAATCTAACAACATTTTTAATTAATCATCAATGTCATTCCAATTTCTTCGCAAAATTAGAAGAATATTTTTTTAAGCACTATAAAGGTAAAGCTTTATTTTTCATTAGAATCTCTATAAAGTCAGAACTCCCTTTATCATTTAGACGATCTATAATGGAACATCTTTAAATTTAAAAAAAACGTCCCTATATTTTTTTCCAATCGAATGTAACACATCATATTGATGAAAATCACACAGTATCTCCCCCACAATTAATCATTACTAATATCATGTAATGTACTCAAGAGCAGGAAGGATAAGAAAACTAGCTTGAAATTTGGATATCTAATTGTAAATTAATGGATACAAAGGGTCCATAAGGTAAATTGTATATTGTAAGATATAATAAATATATTTAAATTTATGAAGAAGGGTATTTCAATCACAAAAAAAATGCCTCAATCATTTTAAACAGAGCTTCTTTAAACCACATAGGTTTTGAGATAATAATGGAATGTTCTGGTTAAAAAAGAATTATTTGGTTCACTAAAGAAGTGGGGTGAATGTGAATAAGATGAAATAGTTATTATAATCCTAATTGGTAAGTGATTTTAAAATTTGGATAGAATTCATGACATGTAATTCATAATTCAATGGTCTTTTCATGAATTTTAACAATTTGAATTTGGAGAAAAAACATTTCAGTGGTCATTTAAGATTTGTTCAATAAATCAAGTGGAATAACTTCATTGATAGAAATTTTCAATTCAAAAAGAAAATTAATTTGAAGCTTTCATATTTCAAAAACAAGATATTTGAAAAAAAAACCAAAAATTTCAAAGAAAAGCGTGAAATATATATTTTAAATGAAAACAGTGAAAAAATCTTAAACTCATAAGGTGATCCACACCCAACACTTATTTGTTAAATTTCATATTTTTTCAATGTTTATAATGATATGTAGAAAACTTGAAGACAATAAATTTTAAAAACAAGTGGGAAGGAAAGCCACAACCTAGTTTTTATTGGACAGAAGAAGCATTTAGCTAGACTCTTTGAAGCTACAACATGAAAACCTATATGAAAAAAACATCAATATTTTATTTAAGGTAATGAATGGAAAATAAAAATATAGATAATGTAAAATATAATTTTTTAAACCCCAAAGTGGGTATTAGGATTTCACTAGCCCTAGTCAGGCAGTTCTAGTTGATTATCCTCAATCTAAAGGGGGGGTGTGGTTTCGTCCTCATAAACTAGAAAATTGATTTTTTCAGGATTATTTAGATCAGAAAACATGTATAAGATACAAAAATAACATATATTCTTGTTATCCACGATGATATTGTGTTTGTAATGTTGTAGTGTAAGGGGGAACAAAATTTATAAGAAAAATCCCAATAATATATCCTCACAAAAGACCTACACTAGTTATTTAAATTAAATTTCAGGATGTGGTTCATCTTAATATATAGAGATTAAAAACTGATTTATTCTTTTATAATAATCTTGGTACCACAATCCTAATGTGTACTAGTGTAATCATAAATCAGACACACCATTATTTCTTCAATTAGAGCATTAATCTGCTCTTCATCTAAAAAATAAATCCACTCAAAAGTAATCGGAACTAATTACTCATAGGGAGAAACATTAATCAAGTTATTTTAAAAATAAAATGGAAAACTTGGATCAAATGTTAAGACATATCCTTGTGTCTTGTTAGGACCCATCTCTATTTGGGAGTGGATAACAGTTTTATTGAAAGTTGTAATTAGCACAAGTTCCACCTTATTCCCTTGAAAAATGAATATATCATGTTTTCATACTCCATGGACAAATATTTATACAAGGCTTATGAATTATCAATATTAAAAAGTGGGGATTCAAAATAATTTTCATTTCATCAAATTCCACTGATAATTTTCTAAATACATTTGATTTTATAAAGAAATATTAATTGGTGAATCAGTGATAACATCATTATTTAAAATTAAGAAAAGGGATTAAATTTATTTTTTGAACACACCCAAAAAAGAAACATTGATATAAACAATGAGTGGTAAAATATTTTCTATTTCATCATCAACATTTTTATCATTCAATTATTTCATTTCTTTTTTATAATTGTTATAATTTCAAATTATTTATTACTTCTTGTATATTTTTTTGAATTACGAAATTCCATTTTTGGGTCATAAAATTAGTTTATTATAGATAGAAATCATTTTCCTATAGTTGATATTTTAATAAAATTTAATTTCATGACTCCTTAAATTATTGATAATAATGCCAGTCACAGAAGTAGTCACTATAGAAATCAATTTTAATGGATCTAAATTAGTTGTTAAAATCCAAGATGTAACATAAAAATTTAAAAAAACCTTGGCAACCTCAATGAAATTGGAACCAAAATGAATATATAGTTTTTTGTTCCAATATTCATGTCAATAAATTTACCCTTTAAAAATTATACACAGTGGTGACCACAGGGTTGTCTCATGAGGAGGTTATAGGTTAGGTTATCAAACATTCACATTGTTAATATATTTTTCAGAATGTTAAAACATAATATATATAGATTTTAAAAGATTCAAAAAATGTTAAATTAATGAAGATAATATTTCAACTATAAATCTATGTTATATATTATAAATAAGAAGTAAGTTGTAAAGAATAAAAACTAATGTAGACAAAACTTGATATTTGAACCCTCCCATTATCATTGTATAAATTAATTATCCAATTATATTTCTCAGTGTATTCAAAAAGAACTCAAGGTATACATATAAATTACCTATACACCATATTGAGACCTAAAAAAGGTGATTTTATTCCCTTATCAAAGTGAACCTATTAAATAATGACCATCAAGTAACCAAAACATATTAAACTCATTGTTCTCAAAGATGAGAACCCAACGAAGAAATATTAACCAAGAGAATAAACAATTTAGTTTAATAGGTTGAGAAATATTTCATAATAATTTATAATAAAATGGATTAATGAAATAAAAAGTACCACTTCATTCAGGAGAAATAATTTCCGTATAAATACGAATGAGATAACAAATTCAAAAGAGATGATTCCTCAGATCTATGCTACCCACCACCACTTTGTGAATATCCATTATTGGTTTGATTATCTTAAATATAAATAATATTCTCTATAATATCATCACCATAAAATCTGTCTTTATCAATCAAACAATCCTTTGAAATGATTTGAAAATGAAAATATAATGAATGGGGTGGAAAATATTATTTCTAGTTTTTTCCTGTAAATGGTGTCTCCATTTTGGACCTACTCCATAAAAAAATTTCAAAGTTATTTCATGTTGTTTTTTCGACGAGAAATATATTTATCTATAAAAAGTTTCAACATATTTTTACATGCAGGGTAAATGTAATACCCTAATTACTAAATTAAACTTTTTATGTTCTAAGTGACTTTTCATATTCCTCTGTGTTAACATGATAAATAACTATCTTAGTGAACTAATTTGATCTGTGTGTTTAAATTGGAGATGGGGATTTGAATCAAATTTATTTTATTGGTGTAATTCCCTTAATTGGAAACATGTAGTCTGAGTTATACATCATTTACTAAAATAGTATAAACCTTATCCAAAAAAGGAATTTTTGGATTTTGTGATTTTTTGGGTCCACCAATTTAGGAATTCGTAATTTGGACCAGTTAACAATGTTTATTCCTATAATACAAGGGTTTCTAGAAATAGAATTTTGAAAATTGGATCAGTATTAAAAAGGTCATTACCAAAATAAAAAATAGACAAAAAAATAAAAAAACAACAGTATTAGGGAATTTTAACAATTATTATCCAAATCATAAAAAATCCAATAATGATGCAATTTATTATAAACGTACAATTTGGTGGTGTTATATTCATTTAAATACATAAAAAGATTAATGGAAATACCATATCTATCAATAATTTTGTGAAATGAAACTATAAATATCAAGAATATAAGGATGTTAATGATTTAACAAGTCAATGTGGTAGAATATATACCTTCTAAAAGATGATAGGTTCATTACATCACATTTTTTGTAAAGAAGTAAAATTGATACAGAAATTCATTACCATAAGTATCAAATTCCTTCGTACACATTAAAACGTACATTAAAATTAGTATATTGTTGGTTATACATATATTATAGACACATACTCATATTTTTCATATCATATATTATGATATTTTACTACCAATTTATTAATAAATCATTATTAAAATCAAATTTTGGGTAACAACAGGTACATTTTTCAAGTATGATTTTGTTTTAAATATTTGGTAATTACATTTTTATCAAGGTTAAATCATCTAAAAAATTTAATTATTATATAAATATCATATATATTCATTATATAATTATTTAGTGTTATCCATTTAATTTATAGATAGAAAATGAATTAAATTATTTATTGAAACGGTACGCCATACCTACACAAGAATGAAATTTCCATTTTCCTAAAAGATAAAACAAAATAATGGTAAATAATATATTACCATTAAGGAATATTTTTTATGTCATTTATATCACATATTTTCATTAAAAATATCATTATTACTTTCCATGTAATTTTTAAGGGAAGAACAAATCACGTTACTTCATGAGGTGGTAGTCCTCTAAACACACAAACATCATTGTAATATTCCCATGAAATGGAAAGCAAGAAGGAATATGTGATATTATAATTCCATTATAATAATTTTATTAATTTCATATAAATTTATTAAATCTATCATTATATATATCGATGAGAGGTGGTGATAGAAAATGAAATGAATCGGTTTGTGAGGGGGTAGTCTATCGTACACACAATCAATGGTTTTGTTTCCCATTTAATGGAAAAGGACATTGATGTAAGTCAGGAAACTAACATAATAAAATATCTTAATAAATAACATACTAGTGTTATTTTATTATCAAAGTGGTGGAATATTTGTATGAGGTAGAGAAAAAATAAAACGAAAACACAAGTTTATGAATTTTACCACTTCTTCAAGGAATATCTATTGGTTTATACCTAATGTATTGAAACAATGTTTTAATAATAATAGTAATGCCTCTAGGATGTGGGTAGGAATGTAAAGAGAAACATTGTAGTAGTTATTTTAAAAAAAAGGTTTTGGATGTGTGAGGAGGTGAGGGGTGGCCTTTTATAATTGAGGGAGAGAACACACATTGAAGTTTTGAAAAGAATAGTTTACCAACATTTTCCACATTCTACATGGCTATAAAATTATTAATTATCAAAATTTATAGGCAATAATTTCTAAATATTTGTATCCAAGGGGTTTTTAAAAATTTTTTATGTTATTTTACCCCTTATATTTTTAGTTTAACCCCTGGTAAACACATTTTATCCTTAAACGTGGTAATTACTTTTTAATGCATTTACTACTCATTTTGACAAATAATTATGTTTACAAAAATATATGACATTGATTATTATAATTAATAATTTGGAATCCGTTTTTAAAAATTCAATTAACATAATTAGAAATTTCTATTTTAAAATTAAACCTGAATAAGTGATAGAAAAATGGGTTTACAAAGAAAATATTTTCAAAAGATTAAAAAGTTATTACATAAAGATTCAATATGAAATTGATTAAATTTATAAAATTTTGATTAATTATAATATAATTGATCTCAATTTTTTAAAAAAAAATTAAAAAGAAGTTTAACCAGATTAATTCTTTAAACATAAATACAGGTTTCAATATAAAATTGTTATTTTCCCAATTCATCTAAAAATTAATATTTTCCAAAAAATCCAAAAAATAAACAATAATCTAATTTTCAAATATTGATTCTGACTATGAATTAATTATTTTAAAATAAATTTTATTGAATTTTAAAAATTTTCTTGTCATAGAAAACAATAAAATTTACTTTTTGAGAAAAATGTTTTTTAAGGAATATAAACACATTACCAAAAATTTACTAATTTTTTAAAATGATTTATTTATATATAACTAGTATACATAATTTTAAAAAACGAGTTTATTCCAACACATAGCAACATGTTTAGTGGCTATCTTATAACAGTCATGTTTATATAATAATATTAATAATTTAACATGGTTTGTTAAAACAAAGTGTTGAATTTAATGAAAGCTTTCAAAGAAAATAAATTTATTTAAAAAATATGTTTCATAAAATCATGGGGTGTTATAACACATCTCCATGTTTCTCACTCCCTCTAATTCATTGAATATATAGCCTCTTTGGGGATAAATTCATGGAGATATGGTTCTGTGGGTTAGACCATAGGGATGAAACCTATGTTTTGAGGGGTTGAACTCCATATACTTAACCCCTTCATTTGAATTATAGATATGAGGTGTTATATCGATGTGACAACATTTCCAACCCTATATAAAATATTTTTACACTCACCACCCTCCCCAGTTTCAATCAGAAGAAGACACTAAATAATAGGTATTATGTTTTTCAGATGACTGTTGGGGTATGAGGGTGTCAAGGCTCTAGAAAAGGACTCAAAAGTTTGGGACTAGACTTTGTGGGTAGTAGTCCGATTCGGGGGATCAGGTCCTATCATTTTAACATCATCCAAATTTGATGTGAATTCATAGGATATTTTTCTTTACCTGTGTTGTTGATGGATCTAGTACACCACATTTGGATATAATAGAACTCATGCCAAAATTTGGAAGATGAATTTTCTTTACATAATAATTTTTTATCAATTAGTACAATAGGATTCCTTCTCTATAATAAATGAAGTACCATTTCCTTTCATTATATTAAAATGCTTCATTCACTAAGTTACCAATGAGACTGGTTTAGGAGCATAGAAAAATTTTCTTGATAGTTGAGCCTATTCATTACATATCTCAAATAAAATTTTAATGGATTCACCTCCCTTATACACTAAATTATGGTCCTAAACCAATCGTCTAGAATCCACTACTAATTGATTAATTCATATCCCCCTATGTGTTTTTTCCAGTACTAGAGAACTTCAAATGGTCATGTGAGTATCTGAGGGGGAGTTTCCTTACTGATCTTCCCCAATAGATGATATATCTTCACCAATATCAAGATTAGTTAGTCAATGTGTCTCCCAATTTATAGTTGGGCCTCCATTATAAAGGTTTTAGTTCTATCCATATTTCTTCATTCATGAATCAGTCTTAACCGACCACTAAGAAACATTTCTAATAAATCTACCAACTAAACTAATTGATCAACATATGAGGTGAATTTTGATACCCACTGATTGAAATGACCATCTTAATGGGTCTATTATTAAGTGATATCATGCCACTGAGTTATGTCATTTAAGAATGTATTCAACCTCTTCACATGAGGATCACGACTATTTGGTGTGAAAAAACATGAATCCAATCAAAAAATTTGATGACCATATTAGGACGATCCTGGACCTCAAGAAGATCCTTTTTTCGATTAGAATCTTTATGAGTGGTGGTGTCCTCTATATGTCATCCTACACAAAGGTATTAAGATGAAATTATTCATATATATCCCCCATGATTAGAACCCTCACTATCATCGGGACATCATAACAGATGATACTAACATCCTAATGCACTAGATGGAATTTGTTTGTATCTGGGCTTAACCAATTGAAAATATGTGGGATGAAAGTTCTGTAAAATTGAGAAAAGTTATGTGATACCCAAATAGCCTAATACAATCTTATGAACCACCTATCACCCATAAATTGTTCATAGCTCTAGAAAAACCCAAAATTCCATCCCCTGTCTTGGTTGAATGATCTCACAAGATAGTGATCCCATTTTGATGTACATCCCATCTTTTCATCAGCCATTGAATTTCTCACAATGGAGTGATAATAGTGGGTATCTTTTTATAGTTATCATAATTCTTCATTTAGATGTAATGGGGTATAGCCTAAAATAGACCCCTCAGAAAAGTGTTATCGAATTTATCACCCCTTTTAAAATATATTCACCCAGGGTGGATTACATTATCTACTAATACAATATAGAGTTATTTTGGTGGTAGGGTAATGGTATAAGGATGTAAGTCAATAATCCAAATACACATAGGGGAATTTTATTAGAGATATGGAACTTTCGCAAACCTATACCAAGGAGATCCGATAGAAACTGAAAATGGTGGAAAATGTTAGTTTTTATACTATCATCATATCTCTATATCATGTATATTATCTATTCATCAGTATAAAATATAATCTGATATTGGTCTATTTAATCTTTCTAAAATAAGATAAGAAGTGTTATACTAGAGAAAAAATTATATAAAATATAAAAATATTCATAACACATTATACAGACCATGGAATTATCAAATCATTATGTAGACTGCATAGCATTCTCATTTCCATAAGGATTACCAATCCATGTGTGGGAATAATTCTACCATAAATAATGACATTTAGTTCATGGAAATTTCATATCATGGGTGGTAATTATTTAGTATGCAGAAAAGGTTGATCACAAATGGAATTTCTAAGCATAAACGGCTGAAAGTGTCAATCTTAGGGTGAGTGATAAAGCACATGTAGTTTTCTATGTGAAAAAAGAGTTCATACTAAAACCTTTTTATTGGTTTGGGCCCTCCTCATTGTATATATACACACCTCATGTCATTCAACTAAGTTGGATCCTTCCTCTGAATTTCCTCCTTTTCATTCTTATCGGTCACCATTCTGATGAGGGTTATTTTCTTGTCCCTAAAAATATCCAAACGAATTTGAGCAATATAATATGAATTTTTTAATGTTAAAATCATGTGGTAATGATATTCATGGATTTATAATTGTTGATTTACCAATAAATGAAAATCATTTTATCCCTTCCACATAGCACACATGTTATGTGGGACTGCCATTCTGCATAAAATTTATGGAAATGAAAATCATTTGTGAGGAATAGTTGTAATTTCATGCCACCAAAAATGAATTTTAGTTTTCAATTTAAGTTATAGATTTAATTCGCCCACAAAAGGTTTTCTTTTTTTCTGGTCGGTGGTGAAATCATTCCCCTTGCAACTGACTTTTTTTTGGTTTGAAGTGGTTGAGTCATGCACCCTATAAATGAAAGTCAATTGTTGTGTCAAACTATCACCCAACATCCCCATGAACAAAAATCCTTGGTGGGTAATGATTTTATTACTCTACCACATGGAGTTAGTAATATTATGTGGCCAACATCCCATTCCATGAAAATATTGATTCTATAATGACCCATAGTTTACATACATATTTATTACTTCAGAATTGAAGAATACTTATTACAAAATTTAACAAAACCATGATAGGATCATATAGGTATAGTGTTTTTAGTAACTGGGAAACATAAACATCTAGTTCATAAATCATCTTCATTGTCTTCTATTTATTTCATCACATCTAGAGTCCCTTTTGGCATATCCTACTTAATACCCTTTTTCATGTCCTGGGTAAAATAAAATATACAAAATGGTGAGCTCAAATTCTTAGTAAGGGTAAACAATGGAAATATCTATCATATCATATTCATAAGGACATAACATTTCGAAAATCTTATCCTGTAAAAGAGATCATAATATCATGACATTGGAAATATCATTTTAGTAAAATGTAAAGACAATATTCATAACATAAGACATTAAACATTGTGAAATACACACATAATCATAGAAAATCATTTCATATTAGTCAATACTCATTGCCAAGACCATCGTAGGAGAAAAATTTCATTACTAAACCGAGTTCGGTCCTCATTCCAGTCCTGTGTCAATGAACCTGATTAACTATTCGTTCCAGCCATGTATATCTCATGAGATTTAAATCTTTACCCAATGCATTGGAGGGAGATATAGGTCCCACCCATCTCATAATGAAACCATTCTTATGTGATCCACAAAATAATAAATCATGCAAAACCCATGTAATAAAAATAGTATTCTTAAACATCATGCCATCATTACATAATCCATATAAGATAAAAGGACTTCATAAAAATAATTCCATCATAACATAATCAAAATAATGTAATAATATGGATATAAACATAACCCTATATTATATTATACGGAAAATAATTTTGATAAAACACATAAACTCCATTCTTGAATAAAATATTGTTTCTACATCAAAAACATTTTTCCTTTCACAACATGTCATGCAATTTTAACCTAAAATAAGTTAATCAAAAATAAACATGAAAACTTATAAAGGAGGATTCAAGGAAATAATATTCTATGAAATCATAAAAATCAATTCATGTCGTATATGTTAAAATAACCATATTTTCATAATTTGGCCAAAAAAGTAAAAAGGTATCTTGTACTCACAATGACATAATATTCCACTAATTTTCCTATCTCTTTAATAATAATAATTCATTGCTACTTATTAGTCACGTGTTCAATGCTCTATGTTCGTATGCATGTTTTGTCGAATAAATTATTATTAATCTTTTTAGGTTATAGATATACAATTTATAGAATGGTATTAGTATAATATATATCATATTTATTCATTTAATGCGTTTATATAATCATGGATTAATAAAGATCTTGTAGAACGAATCACATCACATTGTGGAGACGGTGAGCCGTACGTACGCACGGGCAACAATATCGTTCTCATAATTACTGAATGGTATTGGAGTGGATGATAGAATATATCCTAATTAGTATCAGGTTATAATAATATATATATATATATATATTCCTTACACCATTATACCCATCCATGTATGGTGGTGGTGGAAAACAGATTACACCACGGCGTGGAGATGGTATTCCGTACGTACGCACGCGTGGTGATTTCATTTTCCATAGGATGGATAGAAGGTGAAATAGGGTTGTTTCATATTTATAATAACATATAAGTATATTTGTGATACTGATGTTATTACATTATAATGAAACAAATAAATAAGAGTATGTATAAGAAGAAATAAATTTGAATGAATCGGTAAAGGTTATTACCTCTTCTTCGACGCGCCTCTTCTAAACCTCCTCTTAGGGCACTAAAATTGGTCTTTAAAGAAGACCATGACCACTAGTATGTTTCTAGGGAAGTGGATAAGAAAATTTTTTAGGGGTTTGAAGAGATTTAAGGCTCACAACGGTGTGATAAAGAGATGGAGGAGGTTCCCTTTTATAAGGGAGGGGAGGGACACCTTTGGAAACATAAGAAATATTAATTTATAATAAATTCACACCCCACATAAAAAACATAAAAAATTGACACCAATAAGAATTTTTGATGATATATGGTTGTAATGTCATTAACCAGTAATATTTAGACATGCTGTGAATTTATATTAAACCTTATCAACTTGATTTATCCTTATTTAATATATTTAATTTTATTTGTGGTAATAATTTTCCAAATTTTAAATTGTTATAAATAATTACTTATGTGTTGTGAATTATACATAATTGGATAATTTATGACATTTTAGACCATAAAAATTTCATTTTATAATTTTTGAAAAAAAATATGATTTGTAAAAAATTTTATAATATGTTATTTTTATAAAATAACAATATTGTTAATTTTGTCACTATTCATTTATTTGCATTTAAATATAATAAAAAGAAAGAAAATATTCAAAAAGCTATTTAATAGATTCCTAACATATAATATCCATCTAAAAAACTTGTTTATAACATTAATTAGTTCATATAATATATATTTTAATATTTTTAAAACCATTTATTTGATATTTCAATCAATAAAATAATTTCTACATCACTATTATGTCATCATTAATGATAATTATTTAATCCTTAAAAATTAAAAATAAATTCTCATGTTGTAGAATATTTTATTATATTTCTGTATAGTATTTATCTTCTATGTTTTATTCGGTTTATCAGTAAAATTAAATTATTATACTTATAAGATATAAGAGAGTGACATGTTGTCACTTTCTTTGGTTTTAATAATAATTATATCATTTTCAATGGTCAAAAGACTAGTAAATTAATATATTCCGACCCTCAGTTGATATGGGTCAACTTTTATTCATCCAATAGAATTTTTTCTCGCGTTAGAGTAATTTTATAATCTTATTTTTACCCTTAATTACCTGATTAACTTTAACTGTAGTAAATAAACATTACCGTAGTTACTAATCATAATGTCAAAAAAAGTAACCTATTAACATAATTTGGACCCACTAAATAAAAATATGGAATCTATTTTTAAAAATTCAAAACACATAAGTTACAGTAATTAATTTAAAATTATTCCTGCTGTTAAGAAAACGGGTCCTAAAATGAAAAACATTGTGAAAGATTGAAATGTTTTTACCTATGAATTAAAAGTAAAATTAATAGTTATGACATACATTATATTAAATGGTAAAAATATATTCTATTTATACTATAAAACATTAAATTTTATCATTTATCCATATAAATTATCTTGATGAAAAAAGTTGTTTTTAAAAAAAATTAGTGTATTTTTACTATTCATCAAAATATGAAAGTTTACTGAAATGTATAAAAAATTCATCCAATGTAATTTTTTATATCATAATTAAATATAATATTTTATTTTTCAAAATTTATCTTATTAGGATTTTAAAAATTATATTTAAAATGGGTGTGCCATCAAAAGGAGGTAAAACATCTTTTTTTAAAAATACTTCTTTTATTGAAAAAATTATTTTGTTTTCATATCTCATTCTAGAAAATGTGTAAGATGAATAATACTGTTATAAAATTCAATATTTGTTTAATAATATTCATAATGGATAGTTCATAATATTATAATAATATATCATTGTTTAGTGAAACATGGTATTGCGTACAACACAAGCTATCGAGAAAGGTTGCTCTTGTGTGAAACGCAAGCCAAGACAGTGTTGTGTGTAGTGAATGATTCCTTTGGTGTTGCATAAGACAGAAATAAATATAAATACAATTTTTTCTCATAAAATATTAGGGTGTTACATTCTACCCCCCTTAAATGAATTTCACCCTCGAAATTCGTCACTTCGTAACAAACTGATGAGGATACCTCTCCCTCATTATATCCTCAAGTTCCCATGTAGCTTCTTCTAATTATGGGTTCCTCAATAAATAGTTTACCAAGAGAGTGGTCTTATTTCATAAAACTTTTTCACTGTGATCCAGAATCTCTATCGGCTGTTCTTCATAAGAATGATATTGCTCCATCGATACAACTTCTGAGATTAGTACATGTGAAGTATCAGGTATGTACTTTCTCAGGAGAGATACATGGAACACATCATAAACTTGAGAGAGATTTGGAGGAAGTTCCAGATGGTATGATACCTTCCCAACACGATCCAATATTTCAAAAGAACAGATATACCTAGTGCATAGCTCGCCATTCCTTCCAAATCTCATTACTCTCTTCTAAGGAGAAATTCATAAGAACACTATATCACCCACTTCAAACTATAGGACTTTTCCTTGGTTGTTGGCATAACTTTTTTGTTGAATCTAAGCTGATATTATGTGTTGTTGAATAGATCTGACTTTTTATTCCATCTCATCAACAAGATCATGTCCTAATAGCTTTCTTTTCCCATCTTCATCCTAGAAAGTTGGAGATCTGCATTTCTTTCCATATAGATATTAATAAGGAGCCATCTAAATACTGGAGTGAAAGCTATTATTATAATAAAATTCCACCAATGTTAGGATTTGATCCCAACCATCTTTTAAATCCATATTGAAAGCTCCCAACTAGTCTTCCAAAGTTTGAATTTTCCTCTCATTCTGACCGTCTGTCTGAGGATGATAGGTAGTGCTGAAACTCAACTCTGTGTCTAGATCATGCTGAATACTTCCCCAAAACATCTAGGTAAACCTATAATTCTAATCAGATATAATGGAAAAGGGTACTAAATGAAATCTTACCACTTATTTTACATATATCATGGCAATATGATCAAGAGGTAAATCCTCTCTAATAGCAATGATGTGTTCTCACTTCATAAGTCGATCAACTATAACCCATATAACATTATTATTTTTGGATGATTTGGGAAGTCTGATGACAAATTCCATAGTGATGTTTTCCCATTTCCATTATGGTATGGGAAATTGTTGTATCACCCCTTTAGACTTCTCTCTCTCAGCTTTAACTTTCTGACAAACCAAGCATCGAGAGAAATATTCAGCAATATCTCTTTTCATTCCATCCCACCAAAAGTAATCTTTCTTGTCTATGTACATCTTTCTACTTCCAGGATGAATTGAGAAAGAAGAACTATGAGCCTCATCCAGAAGCTCATTCTTTAATTTTTGTATGGTAGGGATACATACACGGTTCCAGAACCTTATTATCCCATCACAATCAAGGGTGAATTCAGGAACATTTCTCACCTTCTTTTGAATCTCAACATCCTCCTTTTGTGCCTCTTTAATCTTCACTTGTATAGATGGTTGAACATTAATTTGAAAAAATAAGATATCCCCCCTTTCATTAAAATTCCAAGATCCATCCTTTGTAAATCCATAAATATTGGATCATTTGTGATCCTCGTCAGGGATAATCTAGCATTGTCTTGTAGAATTAATGCGTCTACCTCCTTGTTTTCTTTTCCAGGGTGTTAATTAATTGAAAACTCGTAATCCTTAATCAACTCTAACTATCTTCTTTGGCACATATTCAGCGTATTTTTTGTGAAAATATACTTTAAAAATTTATGATCAGTGTATATATCACTCCATTCACCGTATAGATAATGCCTCCAAATCTTTAATGCAATGATTACGATAGGTAACTCCAAATAATGAGTTGGGTAATTTTGCTCATGGATTTTCAACCATCGTGAGGCATAAGCTATCACCATATCATTTTTCATGAGAACACACCCCATCCCCTTCTTGGATGCATCACTATAGATCACAAATCTTTCTCCACTACAAGGCAGTGTGAGCACAGGTGAACTGGCTAACCATTTTTTATCTCATTGAAATTCTCTTCACATTCCTCCATCCAAACAAACTTTACTCCTTTCCACGTCAATTTCGTGATTGGGTTAGATAATCTTGAAAACAATTTCACAAAATTTAGATAATACCAATATAAACCAAGAAAACTTCATATTTTATTTATTTTTGTTGGTCTTGGCCATCATTAAATAACCTCTATTTTTTCTAGATCCACAAATATCCCCTTTTTTGAGATTATGTTACCAAAAAATGAACATTTTTTAAGCCAAAATTCACACTTGGTAAATTTGGAATAACGATTTTTTTCTCAGGGTCTTCAAAACAATTCTTAAGTGATCTTCATTTTCTTACTTGATCTTTGAATAGACATGAATATCGTCTATAAAGACTACCCCAAACTATTCATGATAGTCTCTAAAGTCACTACTCATCATATCTATGATGATAGTTGGGGAACTAGTATGACCAAATGGAATCACAATATACTCATAGTGTCCATACCTTGTACGGAAAGTCGTCTTTGGTATATCCTTCTTTTTGACCCTTAATTGATGATACCCTAAATGACGATCAATGTTGGAAAAGTATTGATCTCCATATAGTTGGTCAAATAATTCATCAATGAGTGGGAGAGGATATTTGTTCTTGATACTGATCTTGTAAAGTTCTCGATAATCCATGAAGAGTCTCATTGATCCATCTTTCTTCTTAACAAACAGAATAGGTGCTCTTAAAGGTGATGCGCTAGGGATTATGAATGTTTTATAAAGATTCTCTTCGATTTGCTTCTTCAATTCCTACAACTCAACTGGGTCCATTCTATAAGGTGTCTTTGAAATTGGTATAGCACACGGTATGAGTTATATTGATAACTCAACATCACGATTTTGTGAAAGACCTGGAAAATCCTCTGGAAAGACATCATCAAACTCTTGTAAAATGGGTATATTCTTAATTGTGATTTTCTCTCCAACCATTTGAGATAAGTAAACTTCATTTATTGGAATCAAGAGCCATAAGATGGAAGAAATTTCCACTGGATGGTTATATTTATCCTTGCATCGGTAGATAATCTTAGATTGTTCTGGAATATGAAATGTGACTTCCCTTATTTGGAAATTGATATGAGCTCCATATAAAGAAATCAAATCCATTCCAAGAATCAAATAAAATTCCACTATAATAAGAATCACAAGATTTTCATGAAGCACTTTCCCACAAACTTTAATTAGAGAAGAATTATAAACTTCTGATGCAATTGTTGTTCTATTAGTAGTTGTAACAACTAACTCAATAGCTAATTGTTGGTGTAGTATGGAGATACCCTTAGAAAATTCATCAAAAATAAAAGAGTGGGTGGATCAAGAATCAAATACAACATTTTCTACTTTAGAGTGGATGGTAAGTGTACCTTTTACCACTTCATTATCATACTCCACATCACCGATTGAAATTGAAAGTGTCTTTCTTTTGACTTTGGCATTATGAGTTTGTAGACATTGATAATCATAAAAAACCATTGGATTAGGGCATTGATTGGAATAATTCCCCATTTCCTTGCACTTGTAACATTGAAGTGTAGGAGGTTCATTATTTCTAGCATTTTCTTCATTTTCATCACAAGACATCTTTTTCTCATCACCGTGACATTCAATTGCCCAATGACCATATTTTCCACACTTATAACATTTACTTGTCCACTTAAGAAAATTCCATCCATGTGTCATTTCACTCATTGAGCATAAGGAAAAACACATCTTTTTTTCAATGTGGTCTTTATATTTTCCTTTGAATTCCATTTTCCTCTTCTTATCAAACCCATATGACTGATGGGTTACTCCAATATCCATCTCAACCATGAGAGCACATCGAACAATTTCCTCATATCTATTGAAGTCCCTTTTAGCTAATTCCCTTTGGAGACTTGGTTTTAATCCACTAATGAATTGATTGATCTTACACACATGTGGGATAATACTCCCAGAAGCATACCTTGCATGCCTTGTAAAATTTTTTTCATAGGTACCAATAGATTCAACATCCTTTTTCTTTAGTTCATGAAACTCCTTCTATATATTTGTTCCAAGAATACAGGGGAAGTACTTATTGAAAAATAATTTATTGTACTCGTCTCATTCCATGTACTCAATTTTAACCTTATTCCCTGTATTCTTCACAAGATTCCACCATTGATTAACTTCACCTTCCAAATGATATACTACTAAGATGAATTTATCATGTTCAGAACATTAAAGGACTGAAAATATCTTTTCTTTGGAAATGATCTATTGTTCAGCCACTAAAGTATCAGACGAACCGCTGAATGAAGGTGGACGCAGCCTCATGAAGGAGTCAACAAAATATTGCTCCCTCCTTTGCTTGTTTGGAAGTCCTGCATGATTCATAGCTCGAGAAAGGTGTGTGAGAATGTCTACAAGATTCTAGATTCTAGCTCCCATAACATTTGGTTGCTGAGGGGGACAATCATTGCATTTCCAGTCACATTCATCACTAACACGGTTCCTTCGGGTTCCATACATTTACTAAAACCAAGAAGCAAAGTGTGAGCAACACTAATTACAATAGGAAAACCACATAATCAGGAATAAAATTTCACACTTTAGGTATTATCATTGGTTATTCCTGGCCATTTTTAAAACACTAAGATTGCGTCTTATGCTCAGATATATCCTTAGGGTTCTTACAAAGGCTTTCACATCCTAGATTGAAAAGGTTGACTATACCTTTCCTCTAATACCAACTATAACGACACATAGTATTCATACATTTTAATTACTTCAAAATTGAAGAATACTTATTACAATATGTTAAAAAACCATGATAGGACCATATAGTTATAGTGTCTTTAGAAACTGGGAAACATAAAACACTTGTTCATAAATCATTTACATTATCTCTCATTTATTTCATCATATCTACAGTCCCTTTTGGCATATCCTACTTAATAAACTTTTTTCTGACCTAGGGAAAAGATGAGATACAAAAGGGTGAGATATAATGCTCAGTAGGGGTAAACAATAGAAATATCTATTGTATCATATTCATAAATAAATAACATTTTGAAAATATTATCCTCAAAAGATATCATAATATCATGAAATGGGATAAATCATAGTAGTGAAATTTAATCCCAATATTCATAATATAATATATGAATCATTTTGGAATACACACATAATCATAGAAAATCATTTCATATTAGAAAAGACTCATTTCCAAGACCATCAAAGTGAATAAAGTTCATTACTGAACCGAGTTAACTCCTTGTTCCATTCCTGTATCACTGAACCAGATTAACTTCTCATTCCAGCCATGTTTATCTCATGAGATATAAATCATTATCCTATATCTCATGAGATATACATGGTTGTAATGGAAAGTTAATCAAGTTAAGTGATACATGACTGGAACGAGGAGTGAAATTGGTTCAGTAAGGGACTTTGTCTACTATGATGGTCTTGGAAATGAGTCTTAACTAATATGAAATGATTTTATTTGATTATGTGTGTATGTCACAATGTTTTATGTCTTGTGTAATGAATATTGGGATTAAATTTCACTACTATGATTTATCCCATGTCATGATATTATGATCTCTTTTGCAGGATATGATTTTCGAAATGTTATTTCCTTATGAATATGATATGATAGATATTTCCTTTGTTTACCCTTACTAAGCATTTGAGCTCACCCTTTTGTATCTTTTATTTTGGAAGGCCAGGAAGAAGGGTATTAATTTGGATATGACAAAAGTGACTCTAGATATATTGAAATAAACGGGAAATAATATAAGTGATTTATGAACCAATTATTTATGTTTCCCAGTTTATAAACACATTATACCTATACGGTCCTATAATGGTTTTGTTAGATGATGTAATAATTATGCTTTAATTATGTATTAACATCAATGAATGTAATATATGGGTCGTTATAGATTTATTGTGGTTTATAAATACCAAGCCTTTGAGGAAGGACATTACATGCAGATAGAGAATGGATATACAAATAGTAGAGAAGACTTGACAAGACTTTGACAGGTAATTAACCCACTACAAACTATAAAGAAAAGAAAATGGGGAGACCATGAAAGGGTTCCCTAAAAAAATTCCTTCCACAAAAGAAATACCCTTGTTCCCATGAAGGAATTCTACCTTGATGAAGTCCCCCATCATGGATGAACAACCTTCCTAGCCCCCCTCCTTGTATGACAAAGATTAGTATATGGAATGGGGTATCCTTAGGGTATTTTATCATTCCACTATCAGTGTCATTGTTTTACATAGATTTTATCCCAATATTTCCCCATTCATTAATTATCCAAATGAATTGTTGTATCCCATTACACAAACATGAAATTCCATCATTAAGACCTCCCCCATGGCCACCGAATTTATCCAGTCAAGGGACATGACACACTAGTGTGTCCCTATATAATTATAAATTCTTATGGTAAATGAATCCAAACATTTAAAATACCTAGTAGATGGGATACATAGAATTTCCACAATCATTCATTCTAAGGGTGATGACAATCCCATCATTATGGAGGTTATAAGATGGTTTCTCAAGCTGGGTGATGACATCTATTCCTTGAAATGTGAAGAAAAGTATATAATAATCCCCCTTGTTTCCTCTATCCTCATCCTCATCCACACATACACCATTCATATGATGAATCATATGGGAATACCTCTTATAGTAATCCCCTAGTATTTATTTTAGGATATCTCTCATCAGCCATACCCTCACCCCCATCCATTAGTGAATGAAGGAGATTGTGAAAAATTATATATCTTACACTTCCTCTTATTTCTCACATCGAGCATGAATATTGTGATCTTAGATTTTAGTGCTGATAATGTCACTAACCTAATAAAATATCATCATTTGTGCCTCATATTAGGTAAAATCCCCAAACCATTTCATTATCCTCCAAAATAGTTCATTTCCCATGAGATAGACCATTAGATGTTAATATTCTCAATGGAGTAAGAATTGGTCTATTAATAAGTGTAAGAATCAGCCTTATTGAACTATGTAGGATTTGATTCATGTACTCATAGGATATACAAGAACCCTCCCCATGGTTCAACCCTAAACCCTTCAATCTAATCATCTTTATTGGTCCATATTCCTGTGAATATCATACCCCCAACATGGAAGTCTATATTCTTTCTAGCCCCCTTTATCTCACCCTCTTTAACCTATGATTCCTGGTGAGAGCTATCTTCATAATTCCATATACCTTGTAAGACAAATCTATTTATATTGGGATATATTTCTTATGGTACCACCAAAACAATGTTGTCATGGTATAAGTCCCACACTACCTTTGACAAGGAAAAATTTACCTAGATTTCCTCACCATGCAAAATTAATCTACATGGTTTGGTCCTAATTAAATTACCCTAGATGTTATAACATATCCCACTATGTGGCACTAAACTATATGGGCTCTGATTCCTTTCACAATTATACATTGGAAACCCTCTTATAGACCCAATCTTGATATCAAAACTCGAACCACCTCCCATGATGGCAATAAAATGTAGAGATCCCAATCAATTATCTTTTAACTTGGTTTATTAAAATAAATAATTATCATGTAAAGAATTAAATAAGATGGAGAACCATGGATAAATTCATATCTTTATTTCTATATGTATTTGTGATTGATTGAAAATGTGAAGGGAATCTATTATTAGTTTATGTTTTATAAATGATTCATTAAAATGATAAAAATATATAAGAGTTCCCCAGATTATGCAGTAATCCCTCTCAAATAGGTGTGATGAGAATGACCTCCCTTCATTTTGAGTAATGTGAGTTTTTATGAATCATTGGTAATATCCATCAATGACATTATATCTATCAGAAATTGGTCCATAAAAATCATTGATATAGGAATCATTGGGTGTATCTGGTTCCATAAATAATTCGTATTGGAAACCACCCAAATGTTGATGAAAAACGATATTTCTGGATTAACATGAAATAATATGAAACTATACCCACCCCCTCGCCAATCAATTTGTGATCCTCCCAGTTTTCATTAGAAATCACAGGGGGAAACCCCCTCAAAGGAATAACATACTTCTTGTGTGTTTCTAGAGTGTGGAAAATAGTCATTATAAGGGTTATTTTTAAATGATATTAGAGTCTTTCATTATTGTGCCTTCTTGTATCCCTTTCTTATTTTTTGTAATTTGGGTTACTGAAAGGGGAAGCTTCATGTGTAATCATCTTTTAGTGACCCTCTTATTTTGGTTAAATTTTATCTATTGTGTAAAGAAAGCTGTTGATTATTTCATATAGATCATGGATAGGTTAATTTGTGAGATCCTATCTAAATTATCGACTATTTTTCATGGGTTATCCTCAATTTCTCTTTCTGGGTAGAATGTAATATTTTTCTGGGAACATCTCTATGTTTAGGGTTTTATTCTTCTGAAATATATTTTTGGATTTCCTTCTATGTGTATCTCTTTATGGCTGTCGTTGTATATCAATTTGTTTGGTTTTTACTCCCCTTTTTATCCACTTTTCTCTCTATTAGAATAGAGAAAAATCCTAATGTTTTGAGGTGATATCCCTTTTTGAATGTCTATGGTAATTCTTTTGCGCACTTTACTAGGATTTTTATATCATTTTCTAGTTGAAAACTCATATATATTGGGTGTATAATTGGGTATATCGATCTTCATGGACTCTAATGAAAGTTAAAAATTGGATTTACCTATGTTGGATGAGATGATCCCTTATGGGGTGCATATATATGATACAATTTCTAGGTTTTTATCAACCGTTTTACTAGGGTATACATCCTAGTCAATTTTGTGACTTTATTTTAGTCAATTATATCACTGATATAACTTGATGGTGTAGTCACTTTTGATATCATTAGGATTATTTGAGTGTTATAACCCTTACATTTTTCTAATTATGTGCTTACTTTTTTCATGGTGAGTGGACAAGGTCTCTTATTTTTGCTTAAGATATTTTTTTTTCTTAGTGGATGTTATCCTCTTATCTTGAAATTTTGGTGAGTATTTATATTTTGGGTAAAATTGTGTTGGGCGTATTGTTTTTTTCTATAATTATTTCCTCGAGAGCATGTTATCTTTTTTTATATGTCATATAGTGTTATTAAGGTTTTTACTTTAAGGATCTAGGAATGTTAGTGGTAAATCCATTTTGAGTTGTGATAGGTGGTTTCTTATTGAGTGAGTCTTCCTCTATTGTGTGAACCTTCCATATAACAGTATTGGTGAAAATTTTATTTTTATAATATTATATCCAATATTTGTAGTTATTAATATTAATAGAAATAATTTCCCATGGTGGGGAGAATTTTCATGTCTTATTTTGAGATATATTCATTTTTGACTTTTGTTTTGTTTTATTTTTTTTCAATAAGATTTTGGAATCACATGGTATATTAAAATGGTATTTTTAAGAATATTTTGTGAAACACAAGTAAGACCATGGTCATGGTGAAGATGGAGGTGTTCTTTTGAGAATCCTTTTAAAATGACTAGAACCAACATGCTCCTAACTAGTGTGGTCATCATTTTGGAGAAGATACTGGTCTGTTATTCACCATGACCTCTTAGCCTCCCCTATGTAGTAGTGAAGGGAACGATGGTTCAAAAAAGTTCTACACTATTACATTATGATGTATTTTGTCGATGGTTCAGTATTTATGGTGAATCATGATCGATGACACCATGAAAATCTTAAATTCTCACCACGCCCCTACGTCAGGTATTTTTGTAATTCAAATGGTTCAATTGACCATCTCATTTTGAGGAAGGCATTACGCCTATTCATGAAAATGTGGAGGATCGTAATGAGTGGACTTTTAATGTGACCTGGACTTGGTTTTCCATATATTAAGTCTCTCTTTTTCATTTCATTTTTAGGGTTTCCATTTTATTTTATTATGGTTGACAAATTTGAAAAATCCTTTTTTTCAATCATTAGTAATAATTTATTTGGTTTCTCAGGGTTCAGTTCTTGTTCTTCCTTGTTAGAAGATCAAAGTAAAATGTATTGAGACTATATTTCATTAATTTTTTCATGGAATTCATTGTGGAATGTAATTTCATTTTTCTAATTTGATATCAAGCCTATTTAATTTAGGTTTGTGATATGAAATATTTTGTTTAATACATCATCATACTACTATTGGATCCCTATTTGTTATTTTTTGAGGATTAAATTCTATTGGTTGGAAAATTGAATGTGTTATGTGTTCAATGTTTCTATTCCATTTCTTCTTCTTTTCATTTATATTCTACTGAAATTATTTTTTATTCCATTTAAATTTTATAAACCATGATTTATTATTATCAAAGAATAAATGATTGTTTTTGAAGAAAATGGTAATTGGAATGAATTGTAACTTTTAGATATTTTATGATTTGTTTAGAAATAAAATATTATTTTCTCTAGTGAATGTGGATTTTAGTTATTAAATGAAAATTCATCATTTTATAGAAAATGGGTTGATTCTTTAATGATAATTCCAAATTGTGAAATGTGTGTATTTCTTCGAAATGACTTTTTGGTTGATTTAAAAGAAAACATATAACTAGTTATTTTGGAATTATAGGATATAATTATATTTCAAAAATCTTAAAAATATTGATCGATATTTTATGTTATTTTATTGAAGGGCTATTTATAACCTTCAAATATGTTTCAAAGGAAGTGGGTATGTATATAATTTTCAAAATGGATGGTTCAAGTTGATTTTTATTCAGCTGGTAATGTTTTTTATCAATAATGTTTTCCTTAAATGATAATTTGGCACATTATGAGTTAAATAATCCTATTGTAATAATTCTCAATGAAACCCTTGTGTATGATTTTATATAATGGATGATTCTTGGTACACATGATTATGGGTCCTGAAATATGGTTTCTGCTTTATATGGGATCACGTGGGAGAGGGTGATATGTGAACCTTGTATGATATAGAATGTTAAATGTACATGTTCATACAATTTTCAATTCATATTATGATCCTTGTTTCAGATTATATAACTCAACTCCTTCATTGGCCATGGGAAACCTGGGTAGATCGTTGAGAGACCCTAGATTTATGATACAATTTTATAGACTCACACCCAGACTAGAATATTTAAATTGAATGTGGATTCAATATAGGGACTCTCTAAGTAGGTTGTTGTTTTCCAATTTGGTAAGCTTGTGTACATAGTAGAGTCTAAATTTTCATGCAGTCAGAGATGAATTTATCTTATCTTCATTGGTGGGATAAATAACCTCTCTAGAACTTATCTATGACATGCGACCTCAACACTTGACAATAATTCATGTGGTGTGACTCTAATGACTTGATTGTTACTCATTAATAGAGTTTCAATGTTTGAATTCTTTTATTGTATTTTTTGAATTTCTATATTGTATATTATTTATGCATTTATTTTCAATTGGTAGGTTGAATTTCTCCATGATATGTTTTGTTTCATCACCTGACGTAATTATGCATTACTAACATTTTATTTTGAAATATTTCAGATATCCATTTAAAAGGGTATTTTGTCTCACATGGTTTTGACATGATTTACTTTTGATATTCTAATATAGATTATAAATGGAAAATATAATAGGATAGATGTTATATACCCATGAAAATATTTATAGATCTTTATTTCCCATTTCAAAATGTTTCCTGGTTTTCCTTCTTTATTTGTAATATAATAAAATATTTTTCCCATTACAATGTTCAAAAATAGCATATCTGAATTTATTGGTAGGGAAATTTCACATAATTCTTGGTGGGAACCTATGGGGCCCTTTTTTTATCATACACTCCATAAAACAGTAAATGTATATTTCATTCATTTTTCTATTATTTGTTTTAGTATCTCTTTGTATTCTTTTTGTGGTTTTGTTCTTGGTTTTCTGAGGGCCAATGGATTGGGACCAAGTGGGTGATCATGGACCACCAAAAGATGGGTTCCATTAGTATTGGTTTGAATTTCTTTCCATGGTATCTATGAATCTTATCTTAGTATCCATATGTGGTTTTACTTGTTTATTAAATTGATAAGGTTTCTAATATTTTCATTAATAAATATTATCTTTAGTAGGCAAAAAACATTCCAAAATGTTTTTTCTTCATTTGTATATGCTTGTCTAAAAAACGTGGGGATGAAGAACATCATTTGGTCTAGTGGAGTATAGGTTTTTATTTCGGTCTAGATGGTATCTATATCTATATCATTCCATGAAAAGGAAGGATGATATTTTTTTGGAACATAGAAAATTATCATGATAATACAAAATATAGTTTCTGGAATATGAGATATTTTTTAGAGCATCAATAAGATATTTTATCTCATTAATGTAATTCATAAGATATTCTACTTCATATGTAAATTTTATCAATAAAAAAATAATATTTTAGACAATTATTTTAGATGAATCACGACTATTATTTAATGATTAAAAATCAAGATGATTTATTTTTTATTTACTCTATGTTAATGGATGGAATAAATGATGAACAAAATGGATATTATAAAGATAATTCTAGGATTTCAAATAGAACGATTTTTAAAAATAAAAAATATAGGTTTTATTAGAATGAATAATTGCCTATTTTTAAATGATGGTGTATGAAAAATATTTTATCTTGATCCTATATATATGTAATATAATAATCGTTTCAGGTATTTCTTTTAAGAGAAATTTATGAAATTTAATAGAATGAGAAGTAATATATATAGTGAGAATAGTACCATGTGTTTAGTTAGTAATTATAGATCATAAAGAAAAAACCCACATGATTAATTAAGAACCTATATATAAGAACACATGAATAATAAGATATCATGAAGAAGGAATTAATACTAAAATTTCTTGATATTTTATGAATCGATGATATAGAGTGAGAGAAAAGAAAAATAAATTATCGAAAATTGATCCTATATATATAAAAATAAGATGCAGTATGATTGAAGACTTTCCATATATTACTCTTATATCAATGAATCCAATGAATAATGTGAAGAAGTTATTTGAGCAAAGTCCACACTATTGTTTCATTGATATATATGCTTTATATCGAGGCCCTTGAAGAAGGATAAAAATATTTAGTTGAGGTAATAAGATCAATGTTCATGATAATGTAGTATATTATTTACTGATTGTTAAAGAATATAATTGAGGAATGATATCAAAACATTTTGATTCACTAACATTCGAGTAATGATTGATGATCTTGTTCATTAGTATATTTGTATTAACCATTGTAATCATGTAGGTTGTAGTGTAAATATCCAATTAGGGGATTGTAAAATAGTCATGAGGCTTTGTAGGATTTTCTGATGTGTTATTTAGGGATAAGGGTAATACCATCACCACCTATATTCACTTAATCATTATAGTGAATATTTATATACTGACTTGACCCCAAAAAATAATAATTAGATACCCACATTAAAATTTAACCATGAAAATGCATAGTGTGTTGCTTCTCTTGATCATTTACTACTCTATACGTTGTTTTTATTATAGTTATCTATAAAAGGTACATTACTGATAATCAGTTCATTTTTTAATATTTAAATGTGCATTAAAAGAGTATATTTTTTGGTAAAACTTGTTCACACTGATTCCCTACCATCGGGACAAGCCTGTGCATGCATGGGAATGCCTATCTGAATAGCCATGCGAAGGTGGAGAGTTGATTTCATGATGATGGTGCTGGGGAGGAGCAGTTCCAAGTAGTTAGTCTCAGTGGTATGTAATGTTTGAAGCCTACTAGAAAATGAATTCCTCTAAGGCCTACATGCCATGTAATACATAATCCTACAAGCCTTGTAAGGGTTCCACCTCACCCCTTGAAAGGTGGATTATCAAAATTAATAAAAACATGAAGACCTTCCGGCCATTGGATGGATATCATGCATGTCTATCATTTTAGATTTAGTGTTTTTCATAACTTATGGGCACTCTTGAGAGAATTGAATGAATTTATGTGAGTTGTTTATTTAATTTTATTAGGCATATAGTTCATTTTACTTGATTTTGGTATGAACTTCTTTTACTTTCATCTCTTTTTAGGCATGTTTCCTATTAAATTATTTACATTGTCCAAATATGCTTTTACATATCACTATAAATTAGTGGTGGTTCACAATAACTATTGGTGGTTGAAGAAAATGAATACTAGAAGTGGGTTTGAATATTTTTTTCAAAGGACGACGATTGGTGTGATTGTAAAGTTTTTTTCCAATCTTATTACATTTTGTTTTGTTATATCTTTATTTTTTTATTTTGTGTGTACATCTGATATACAGAAGGGTCATGCTTATTTTTAGTTAGAGTTACACTAATAGTTTTTCTATGATTCAAGTGTGATTTCGTTCCCATTGTATATATATGATGAGTTGAAACTTTTCTTTAGACCATGGGGATCAGGAACACGCCTTGGATATGTCATGGTCTGGTCAAAGCATCCAATTAATGGATGAATCTGGCTAGTTCATGATAAATAATATGAAATCATTTGGGTTCTTTTCTCAAAAATAACCTAGGAACCTTCACGAGTAGACCATAATCTATTTGGTGTGTTATGGGATTATCGATTTAGACACATTTATTGGTATAATTTCATGATATTTTATGATATATTTCTCATCAAGTAAATTTAATTTCCTCTTTATCTTTTGATACACACAACCCCAGGTCTAAATTAATAGTAATGTAATACACTATTATAACCAAAATGTTGGTTTGGTGGTATGAGTATGACAAAATAAATTATTCCAAAATGTAGTTTTCTAAATTTATAAATTGAATTCATTGGTTATCAATCGATTATATATGAAAATGAAAACCATTTAAAAGAAAAATACATTTTATTTCTGGAAAAAGAATTTATGCGTGCAATGTTATTTATCTTAATAAATTCAATTAACCTCTAATATTTAATTATATCAAACACATATTAATATTATATACAATATACATATTTTTAACATTTATATAATGTTTTACTAGTCATGGGAGGAGAATAAATAAAATTTTATTATTAAAAATGTATTTTTCTAAAAAAAACATGTTTTACAGCCTTTTGTAAACTTATATTAAAATAGATATCTTGTACATAAATAAATTTAATCATGAAACATAGATCCCATTTTTGGAATTTGTAGATTACAATTTTGTAAATAGGTCCCTTTTATTTTTTATTGATTACGAAGAGTAAACTTGGTAAATTTTTGTCGCTTAGGAAGTGTAAAATTAGTAAAATAGGATTAAAACTATGAAATAATGTCTGAAAATCAACCCAAAATATGAATTAATCTTATTTAATGGGTGGATTATATCCATATCCATATATTTCATGAATATATGGTCATTATTGGTACTTATTCTTTTATTATGACCTCTATATTAATTACTAGAAAAAATAAATAGAAAATATCACTCTTTAGAAATTAATAACTCTAAATGTTTTACATAAGTTTGAGAAGAGGATAAGTTCTATTGTAAATGTATATTATAAAGATAAATTACTTTTTTAACATGGTAATTTATTTATAATTTTTATTTATTATATGATTACTTAAATACCTACATAACAATGATATATTATTTATTGAATTAGCTAAAAAATATATTAAATGATTTTAAAAACATTAAAATTTAAAAAATATGTGAATTGTTGTGATAAACAAATTTTTTAGTTAAAAATAAAATATTAGTGATTTTTTAATGGTTTTTATTCTAATTCAAATTATTTCATGTTTTTTTAATGTCAAATTATGTGAATAGTTTTTAAAATTACATTAATGGTATTTTATTATAAAAATGATAAATTAATTAATTTAAAAATTAAAAAAATTAAAGAATACATGTGAAATGTGAAATGGTATAAAATTTATAACCTTGTCAATTTAGGAACAAATTTTTACCTTATAAGTAAAATTATAACCCACTAATATTAGAAATTCATTACCACAATTAAGATAAAAATTGGGTAACCAACGGGTTAAACCTAATGAAAAGTTTTAAAATGATAGAAAAACTATTTAAATTACATTGGATGACTAAATTTAAATACTACCCACTTTTTCATTGAATATATTTTAATTTGGAATAATTTTTTTTTATAATTGATGAAATATGTGTTAATATTTTTCTATAATTCCATGTGTTTCATTCCCCTCTCTTTTAAACGGACACCCAGTATATCAATTTATCACACACAATTTAGATATGTATATAGACCAAAAAATTAAGGTTTATTATATAATAATACATATCAAACAATAATTTGTTTTGGTATTCTCAAAATACAATTCCATGTGTCCTTAAAAAGTAATCTATAGTATGTCTACTGATGAAGATGTAATTGTATTTTCTGAATCTTTCAAATTTATTTCCTCTTTTAATTCCAATAATTTTTTAACCATCCTAGGGTTATAAATACATTATCATTAACATACTAATATTTTATTATTAGTAGTATGGTAAAACATTTTCAATCTCTTTTACATCATATGAAAAGAGAAAACTTCTCTCATGCGTACGTACAACTTACCATATCCATGTAGTGGTGTAATTTTTTTTCATCCCAACTGTACTTTAATGGTTACAAAGATGGAAAAATGTATATATATTATATATACTATATAAATAATCTTTTTCAATTATAATTTCCTATCTAATATCTCACCTCCCCATCTGATGAAAAATGATAAAGTCACTCATGTGTATATGTAGACTACCGCCTCCATGAAACACTTTCATTTGTTTTTAATTTATTAATTACATGGATTATAATATGGATAGATTTAATATATATATATATATATGTGTGTGTGATCTATATTTTATAATTATAATTATATAAATTTTAATGAATTTTTATTGTTATTTTTTTCATCCATCAAAAAGTGAAAACATCACTCATTCATACGTACGACCTACCATCTCCTTGAATAGTATATTTCATTTTTCTATTCTTTATTTTTATCAAAGATTATAATGTTTAATATAATGAATATATATGATATTTATATTATTATCAACATTATGGAGATAATGTAACCATGATCAATGAATAGGGACTAAAACTACCAAACATAAATGTACCTGAAAAATTAATCACTTATCACTCAAAATAGTGATTTCAATAACTAATAGTTAATGAACTAGTTAATAAGATTTATATATAAAAATTATATGGTATAATATATATGAGTATGGTGCTATAATATTTGTATAAAAAATCGGTATTTATTATTCTTGATGTTCAAACACATATAAATGTAGTCATGCCTGATGTTAGGCTTCTTTGCTCAATATTGTTTTGTTGAGGTATTTTTTCTATTATGCACATATTTATGTTCATGACCTATATATACTACCCATTTGATTAATTATAAAATATATACTTAATAATTTATTTAATTTTATGATATAATTTATTATAATTCATCGAAGGGGTATTGATTGGATTGTTATAAAAGAGGTAAGGGTTTATTTTAGAATATCATCATTATTAAAGAATTTTTATGTTTATGTCTATGATGGGGTAATTATTTGAAACCTATATCGGAAAAAATATATTTTCTTATACTTCTATTAAATATATAAATTTTATTCTTTCCATTCATTTTCATCTATTTTATTACTAGAGATACAGAAGTAAAGGTTTTAATGAAAACTAACTTTTTTATTCTACTCAATATTCGGTGTTTTTTTAACTTAAACAAATTTTCTATAAAAAATTTTAAAGAATATTTTTAGTACTGTACAATGATTTATTGATTACCTTTTTATAGATTTTTTACTTTTTAGAAAATTGTTTAGACATAATCTTCTTGTCTTTTTCTGAATGAGGTACTTTTAAATGTTTACTAAAAATGTGAAATTAGATTTGTTTTATTTTACACAATATGAATGGACATTCCCACCATCATAACCACACAATTATTTGATTATTCATCTAAAATACAAAAATATCCATTCAATGAATATATTTTCTATAATAATTGAAAAAATAGATTTTAAATAATTGATTATAATGTAAAAGGGTATTTTCATCACAAAATAAATTAGTGACCATTTAAAAATAATTTAATCCATGTCAACATACATTAATGAATATTTTTATTTAATGAGGTTATAATATAATGGAACCATCCAAATGTATTAACTCTGGATGGATTATAATCAGTTTGACTAGGAAATGTTTTGATATTTCATAATTTATTTCTCCAAATACGGATAGTATTTTATTATTAAGGCATATTGACTATGTTGTATTGTTTATTAATATGATGAATGCATTAGAAATATTATTTTATAGACAGGGTTCAAAATTTCATAGCACTTTGATGCATTAATAGGTCTAGTGTGGAAAAATTGGTGGGTTATTAGGTCAAAGCCTTACCAATTTATGTAGATATGTTAGGAGGAGGCCAATATGGTATTTTTATGATGTATGATATTATGCATTTCATCATTATGAAATCATTTTTTGTCCATATGGTTTTTTAAATATTTCTGATATCCATGTGTATGTTTCAAGAATGTTTGATTATTTTTTTGGCATTATTTGATCATAATTTATTCCTACTATAGTATTCTTCATGGTTATGTTACTGATTAAATGGAATGTGGTTTCAGTTATTTACATTGATATTCTTTATTATTCCTTAATTATCTAAGATAAATTCCACTATATGTAACCCTTACTAATAATATAATCTCACCCATTATTTTTTTTCTTTCCTCAGGATATGAAGAATGATATCCAGGATACAAGAATGTTTCTTATAACATGATTTCATATTTCAAAAGTAATATGGTAATTATGTACGTATCTAGTCTACTAGTAGTATTAAACTATTTGTTCCTTCTGGATTCATCCACTTGTATCATTTTACAATTTTACAAACTAACCACCATTTCAACAATAAGAGAGTCACGATCTTTATGGTTGGAATGAGATTCAAGTTTAGTAGAATAATTATGAAGTAGATTTAGGAAAACATAGATTAATTATCATAATCCTTTGACTGAATTTTTGGATAAGTATAAAAATATTATAACATCATAATTTTTTGGTAAGGTATAGATTATATGGTTCCCATAACGATACATCTCTATCTAGAGAGTAAAATTAGATGTGGTTTTGACATAGATGCAACTACTGTTAATAACTTAAAAAATTGTTTTTAATGTATATTCTTGCCATCATTCTTGTGCATGGTTTGTGTTCCCATAGTATACACCTAGTTTTACACTCCTAGGGTTATTCCTGGGTTAATTTTCTTTTTAATTACAAATCACTATGAATTATTTTATTTTTTTATTTGATAATATACCCAAAGAATCCATGTTTATGATTCTAGGATTCGTTATTCATAAATTATCAGTTTATGTAATATGTTTCACAATTTCAAAAACTATATAATATGATACATATTGTAATTCTCTAATCATGTGTATGGATATTTTTATGAATGGATCATAGTGAAGGAATGGAAACCACAACAATGAACTTTATCTATGTAAGGATTTACCTATGGGGTATGAGAATGATGTTGTAACTGGAGATGAAACTAAAAAATTATAAATATATTGAAGAATCTAACTAGGGTTAGAACCAAAAAACATTCCTGCATATAGTATCCTACTGATAAACAATGAATCTTAACAATGTTATACCATTTCATGTGGAGGTAAACTCAATTATTCAATAGAACCACAATTCCATTTGTAGTTGAGAAATAGATAATCTCATAAGAGATATTTATTTATTTTCTATATAATGAAATAGATAAGGTCTTTCGGATAGTTTATCGTCTCACATGGGATACAAATAAATAGTGTTCATTGAATCAAAACACTAAGGATTCAATGAAAATAACTAGCATGTAGTGGAAGAATTTTTATTTATGTTTCATATAAAAATATTTTCCTCATGAACAATGTGTGGATATAGAGAGACAAATCCTAAGTATGAAACAAAAGAAAGATGAAAATATTTCTATTTATGAAATAATATTTAAAAGGTTAGAAATTCATGCTCTAGAATACATACATAATACTAATATTGTGATTTAATATTTCTATGATAGAATCAAGCCAATACTTTAAATAAAACTAGACTCCGAAATAATCTCATTATTTGAGAATATGATATCATGTGTTGTCAAGATAGAGAAAGAGTTATGCATGATTTAGGACTTTGAGGTAAATAAAAAGATGAGGATGATGTTATTGAAAAAAATTTATAAGGGGGTGAATAAATATAGTTATTTTTTAAAATGTGAATCTTTATAAAGAAATCCCTTTATACATGATTAAATGGAAATGGAGACTTTTCTAGTGTGATTAAAAAGGCCATTATGATCACGAAAAAAAGTGAAAGGTAGAATACAAAAGGTATAATGACTTAACAACAAGTATATAGGGAGATATTCCTATCAATAACACAAATTCCAATGGAACATACTATAAAAAAATCCAAGGGGATATGGAAAATATTACGAAATTACAAGTGTAGAAGTGGAAGTCCACTGATTTGTGTTAAAAGGTGTACTTATCAAAAAATCTAGGATTCCAAATATTTTATTTTGTTTTGTTTCTACCCACTCTTTTATATATGGTGAATATTTTAATGGTATCATATCAACTCTTCAATAATTAGATATTAGGTTTGATATAAAAACTAATAATGGTTGGATGACCACATCTCAAGTGTATAGCTCCAGTCAGATAGAATTTTGTGGGAAAGTTCTTATTTTGAATCATGTTATTTTTCCTTTATTTTAAATTGATTTAATTTTTGTTATGTATTGGATCTATCATCATATAGCCCATATAAATTGTCATGGAATGGAATTTACTTTTTATATTCTAAATATTCCTTCTTTCATCTATCTGTGCAATGGTGAAACTCAAAACCCAATAGAAATTACTTCCATCATATGGTTTGTGAAACATGTTCAAGAGGTATATTTATCTCAAATGATTGTGGAAAACTAAAATTTAAAATTTTCCTAATTTTTATAATATGATGATTTATTTCTTGATGAATTTTCTAGTCCTCCCCAGAATCATGATGTAGATTTTACAATAGTTCTAATAAAAGGTTTTATAATAATTTCAATGAATCCATATAGAATGAATATGATTTTGTTTTTGGATTGAAAGAATCAATTATAAGATAATATAAATAAGGGATTTATTTTTCCTTGTGCTTCTCCGAAGGGTGAACATGTTCTTTTGGTTTTGAATAAATATTATTCAATGCTTCTTTACATCAATTATTAGGAACTAAACAAGATTAATAAAAAGAATAAACATCCTCAACCTTGTATCATTGATTTTTTTGATCAATTATGAGGATCTCTAAATTTTTTAAACAATGATCTTCATTATCGATGTCACCATCCAACGATCAATATGGAGTATATACCCAAGATAGCCTTCTGAATGTGGTATATTCATTATGAATTTATAGTAATTCAATTTTTTCTTACCAATCATACTTATATATTAATAGATTTAGTGGATATATTCTTTATATTTTATCTTAATCAGTTTGTAATAGTGTTTATTAATGATGTTATTATATATTCAAATATATAGGAAGAGCATGAAGAACAATTCAGAATTTGTCTGATGACACTAGAAAATGAGTTTTTTATGCTAAATTTAACAAGTGTGAATTTTATCTTCAGAATGATTCATTACAAGGTCATATAATCTCATGTGAGGGTATATTGATTGATCATTCAGAGATATAATCTTTTGATCAGTGGCCTAGACTAACCATGGTAAAAGAAATTCATAGTTTTCTTAGGTTTTATAGATACTATTGATGATATTTGTGTTATTTATCATGACTATATAATCCACTAACCATTTTGACATGAAAGGGGGTTGAATTATTATGGATAGAGGAATTTAACAAGAGTTTCAATGATATAATGAGATGTTTTATTAGAACACCTATGCATACAGTACTCTACAGTAGTGAAGGTTTTGTGACATATAGTGATGTATCAAAGAAAAAAATAGTATGGATATTAATTTAGAATGATATAATGCTATAATATTGATATTTTAAATTAATAAATCACGGCCAAAATTAACTGAATCATTATTTTGAGTTGGAAGCATTAATTTTTGCATTGAATATATGGAGAAATTGTCTATATGGTAAAATCTATGATATTTATATTGATCATAAAATATTGAATTATAAGTTTTCATATATTGATTCAAATTTGAACCAATGAATATGGTTCAATTTTCTCAAATAATTTTATTTCCCTATAAATTAACACCCTAGGAAGATATAAAGGTGGTTACTACTCCGAGTCTAAAAGACCAATCTAGTTCTTCCCAAATGAGGATTGAAATAGATCCAATATTAATTGATTTATTGAAGATTGGTATTGAAATTATGGGTAAAGGTGAAGGACTTTATATTTCTTAGAAGAATTTTCAACCATCGATCCTCGATATGATTACAAAGGTGAATAAGAATGAAAGGAAATTATTGAAAAAGTTGAGTATTATTCGAGTGTTCAACCATTATCATGCTATAATGATTGTTTTATTGGGTTCCCTAGAACAAACTTATATGTACATTATGATAAATTGTATTCATTTTTTTGAATATTAATAAACCTCTTATCACATCATGATTGTTATTCTATATTATATGGTACATGATAATTTCTTAAGATTATTTTTTATACTGAAATTTCATAGTAGTTCCCGTTATGTTGAGAACTAAGAAATTCCACGACAATATATATATATATATATATATGTTATTTAGCTAGATGAAATCATTTTAGATACACCAATGATTCAACATAGGATGGGTAAAAACTCATGGAACATTGAGACATATTCTCATGGTATACAACCTAGGTAATATCCACTATTGTATATTATGAGAATGAGATCATCCACTAATAAATTCACATTTATATGTGTCATTGGATGTTCCTATATGCGTACTTGTGTATTGGCAATTCAAAATTATTATTATTATTTCAGAGTGCTATAATTCACATGTGATGATGCATTTTTAAAAACTATGATGAAATATGTTCGCGGTGAGGTAGTATACATTTTGACTATCAAGTGAAAAAGATCCATTAATGAATAATGAAAAGATCAATTTTTCCCTCATATTCATGAAATAAATTTTATATCTCTATATCTTTGATAGAAATTATACGTTCTAAATAAATCTATGGTCATGGTGTTCTAAAGGAAGGTTAAATACATAGAAATTCGAAGAAAGACACATTGACAACATAGGTTGTAACAAACAGGAAATCAACATTATTAGAGATAGTTATATAAAGGTATTATATTACATAGTATGAATTCGTATGTGGTATTACGTCATTACGGAATTAACTTCTTTTCTCTATAAGTTCTTTGGAATATTTATTGATTCTAACCTTGAAATTTAGGCTGGTTCACCTTATTCCATTAAAGATGTGACTAGAGGGTCAAACACTAATTGTATCAAAAATTTCAATTAAATAATATATTGTTATTTTTTATTTAACAAGTTAAATAAATGTTATTACCATATGTGGTTTAATAATTATTCTTCTTTTATTGATCACATACATACCATCCCTAGTTATTCAAGATAATATTATATGAGAATAATATCTAATAAATATTTATTTTCGATTTAGTTGATAAAATATCTATTTATTTATTTTTGAATAATACAGTGATTTTTATTTATTAAATGAATATTCATTATTCAAGGCCCTATAAATATTTTTTAGAAATGGATGACCGAGTTTATAGGTCTCATGAGAAATAATATATATTGAATATTATTTTATTTAATGACATATAATTTAATTCACGAGTTGAGTGCATTTCAATATATAATAATAATATTATTTTAATATACACGGGGTTCCACATAGATTAGGTAAATAATAAAGGGAACTTGTGAAATTATTTATTACTAACACTAGTGGTATATAAACCAAATGATATTATTTTCATGAGATCTAATTCATTTTTTTATGATCTCAATGAAATCCATAGAACCCCCTCGATTCCCTAGAGTGCTCCCTTATCCAAGAATTATCCCAATAATAGAGATCAATCATCATCTACCTTTAACTTTAAAGTATATAGAGATCATGGATAATTTTTTGGATGCAATTATTTGGCCGATCAATTGAAAAAGGCACGTGTGATAGGATCTACTACTCTAGCATCCAGTGATCCCAAAGGCGCCATTCTATGATTTGTGGAAGACATGTGGATGACCTATAGATTGAATCTAATACTGATTCCTATAATGTAATGATGGTACTATATAGATCAGTTATCATATACATCAATGGATTTTGAGTTTCAGGCAAGTTAATTCATTACATTCTTAAATTAATTATGTGAAGATCTTGTTATTCGGTTCTAGTGCTTATCCATTATCTATATTCACGTATTCAATTATATTTATCCTAATGTTTATTATCACGTAAATTATTTGTTACTCATTGATCATGAAAAGAAATGGGCATGATATATTCAATGCTTACACTACAATTGAATGCTTCAAGTGTTATTAGAGCATTCACATAATTACTTATAGTTATTTAAAAATTGTTGATTGATTTATTCATTTATTATTGGTTTTAAATTTTATATTAATCATTGTCTAATCCAAATTGTGAGATCATATTACTTCCTCTTCATTTCTTGTAAAAATAATTAAATTTATTACATTTATTAATGAAATAAATTCGCAGATCTCATCCGGTGGTTCCAAGGAGTCTCACTGGATAACACAAGAGTTCAGGTCATGAAACTCAGATTTACATGTTGTGTACTTGTGTTTAATGTACCAATAATTAATTTTTAATAAATTCATGTCATGTTTATTTGTTAAACATGGTCAATTTAATTATACAACACATCTTGACCAAGCCATCCTGGCACACTGTCAGCCAGAGTACAGACCATGTAACATCCATAAACCGCATGTAGTCCATTAGTCATATATGGGTATTGTATCTTCATATAAGTCATACATGACTGGTGGACATATAAATATGAGACCACACACTATGTAGCCTATGTAAATGTTTTTTAATCCCAAATTTTCCATGGAACAGTTACATACTGAGTCCCTAATAGTGTGTCATGGATATATGGTGAAAAAAATAAACGCATTGTATCCAAAATGTACATGTTGTTTAATTTTACCAAATTATGTAAAAATAAAATTAATTTATTATACTATTGAAAACATGTGAATATGCACTTATGTGTGTTTTTAAGTTCATAATACATTCCATGTGATAGTTTTTTATATATAAAAATGGTTAATTAATTTTATGTATTGTTTTCATCTACATATCATGTTAAATTTTTATTATATTTATTACTTTATGCACATAGAATCATTACATGCCATTCCAAAATAAAAAAAAACATGTAAACTATGTGATAAATAATTTGATTATACACCTCATCATATTATGTGAATGTTTATTTATGACACATCTTTCAATAGTTAGTAGTATACAAGTATAATAAATTTTTGGTGGTTCAGATGGGTACAAATTACATTGCCTCTAAGGTACATTTTTTTACCCATCTAATTTTAAATAATTTTTTTTAATAGGATTAAAATTATGATTGATGATAATCTCAATGAAATTAGGATGAGCATTAAAATAAAAAATTTATCAATTAAAGAAGATAAATAATTGATTCGAGCATGATTTATCTTAGATAACAATGATTAGAAATTATTATTAATTTTATTAAATGTGTAATTAATTTCATGCATGTGGATGATAATAATCTTATAAAAGACCATTGTATGTGATTGATTTCATTTTATTTATTATTAAATTTACTCATTATCTTGTGTGCCATCTCTCATCTCATTATGTAAGGGATTTTGTTACCATGGTTTCTTTTATGTAAACCCCTGAATCAATATTTTGGTTCCCCTCATTTTCAAGTGAGTAAAATCATATGTAATGGATTGAGTTCCCATGATAGTGGAGTCAGGTCAATTTTGGAACTGAGGAGAAAAAAATCCAATAGAGATATATATGTGGAGATGTGGAAAGCTGCAACATGAATCATAATTGGTTAAAGGTGTATTTTCCAAAGTTTGAAAGTTAACTTATCATCTGTTAGTTAAATTAACCTCTAGTAAAAGATCATGATCATACCAATTTATTATTTTATTTCTAAATGTTTTCATGGTTATTTTATTATGTATTATTTTTCATGATCACATGAATTAATGAATTAACAAGAATACAATATATAACTAAAATAAATTTTATTATGCGTAAATTTTATCTAAGAATTACTTAATCACTTAATTAAATACAATTAATATTAAAAAATGTAATAAATATAATAATAATATATTTAAACATAAATGATAAAATTCCTTAAATATATATATTATTCTAGTATATCCTTCCACTACTTAAGTTAAAATTGAACCACTGTTCAAAGTGATTGACCAGTGAAAGATGGGGTGCTTTTAATTATCAGGAAATTCTAACATGGATTTGAGGGTTGACTTAACATTGTTTGTGAAAGGGTTTACTTTTAAATATGGATTTGGCTTAAATGAGAGGTAAGGTTTGAGGAAATCCAATTTGAGGATTTTTTATAAGGGATTCTAATAAACAGATCATGGAATTCTGAGTTCATGCATTTAGAATATGAAATGCATACCTAAACCCTTCAAATTACTTAAGTAGATATATTTGGGGTGATGAGAAGGGTAATATATATCATTTAAAAAATAATGTCCAATAAATATGATATAATGAATCCAATGTTGAGGACTATTTTTTTTAATAAAATAGTAAGATATTAATAAATATGATTTTTATTTATTTTTATAAATTTTAATATATTTAATAATAAAACATTGATCATATTATTTGTAGAAACAAAAATAAAATGAGTTCAAACTAATCATTGTAATCCATAAATGAGAATGATAACCTTCTCAACAAAACAAATTTTTAAGAGTGGAAAAGAGGTAATTCATTGTCCCATGCCCAAAAATGAAATTGTTTGTGTTGGAATAACCTATTCCTGATGAGCATGTTAATGAGGATAATGAGGAATATTTATCTCACAATTGGAAATTTTTTAATGATTCTCGAAATTTTTATCATTTCATACTATTGAAACCCCCCTATTTCAGTGATCACAAATCATGTTTATTATGTTTTTAATTAGATTGTTGTTTTATGATTGTAATTTGTTTTATAATGAAATTTGATGAAAATTTGGATAAGTGTTGATATAAGTCAATGCCAGACATGAGTCACCTCCAAACATGAGTCAATTCCATATTGACTCACCACCCAGTATGATTCAATACCAGAATACATTACTATTAAACTTTAGTGACTTCCATACATGAGTCATCACCAAAATGACTCACCACCAATTATGAATCACTTCCAGAAAGACTTACTGGCAGGCATGAGTTACTACCAAATTTGAGCAACCGTAAAACTGACTCTCCATCAAACTTGAGTCACCACAAGACCCGAGTCATCGCTAGACTAACTCACTGACAGATATGACTCACTAAAAGAATGACATACCACTAGACTTGAGTCACCACTAGATATGAGTCACTGCCAGACTGACTCACTTCCAGACAGAGTCACCACCAGAGAAGTATTACCACCAGGAGTTACACCGTTTCTATTTTTACAAATTGAAATTTTTTCACTCAACGTATATTTTATGGGTGTTAGTGTAGAAGGATTATTTAATGGTTATTCATTAAATTATAGCGCAAATTCATTGAACAATGAATCTGAGCTTAGTATAAGGATATAAATTACGTTGATGATTATTCATCAATAGACACTCTATCATGTAGTGAAATATATTTCAGAGGATCTCCCTCATGTGTCAGGTCATGTGTGTTATGAATTATTGAATGATGGAAGATTGGAAACTTACAGGCCGATACATTAAATATTGATAGAGTGGACTACACTGAATATGTAGACCCTTTCTAACAGACAATAAAATGAAGTTCATGATTCTCTATTTTACTTCAACTTTTAGAGAAATGGTTTGAGATCCCACCAATCCAAACTCAAGGACCCATGACTGTCTAGAGACTTACAAATAAAGAAGTTATTTACTTCATCATCTCTATTTATCAGCTTTATATTTTTTGTGTACATTTTTAGTAGTGTTTTTTATCTTTATTTTTTACACCCAAAAAATCCTTCAACATATTTAGAGAATAATAAATATTTTATTTTATCTCTTTTCACATGCTTACCCATGGTTATTATAAAAGAGGTCCCTATGAGGCCTAATGTGTTTTTCTACCTTGTATAACTATATAATAATCATTAACCCTAGATAGCTTGAATATTATTGATTGTATACTCGATCCATGTTTTGGAACATATTTTTATTATATAATCATCATATTAGTGGGTGTGTTATTAGTGTATCGTATTCGGTATCGACTTGAGACTGAACCCCTTGTTTATTCTATTGTATTTTTTAGTTATGTTTTATTCATTTAAAATCATTAACTAAATTTTTAAATAACTTTAAACAAAACATTTACATGGATTGTTAGTTGTAACTAGTATTTATATAAGGATTTGTTTGTGTAAATTTATTTGAAAAGATAAATTAATTTCTAATATTTTATTAATTGAGCACTAATTAATCTTTCAGAACACTTTTAAGATATAAAACACATATCAAAAAACCTTTTTTATTAACTGGGTGAATATTTATTAATTGGGATATGTTTTTTGAAATTGTTTCTTAACAAAAAAAATTTATTGTGTAATAAATTTACCCCCTCATGGGTCACTCACTCTGACCAATATTTAGTATCAAGGGTTTTTAAATGTATTTCAACCATTATTTTAGTTGTTTTTTAAAGATCTTAAATTTATTTTTTGTACCAAATTTATATATTTGGGGATGTTAGACAAGAGGGATCTTCTAGTAACATACCTACTTATTTTAATGTCACTAATTATGCTTAGTCAAAAACTAAAATAGAAATATGTCTTAAAATAATGGGTTTTGATATCATTACAGTAATGTAATATCAATAAGAATTACATCAAATTGATAATGTTGACTAGAGTGATGCTACTAAAGATACATATGACAATAACTATAAAGTGCTGAATTTTTTATGTTGTGCTTTAGGTGATGAGGAGTTTAATAGAATATCTAGATATAAAACTAATTTTTAAATTTAGGACACTTTAGTTTTTTCTCATATTGGGACATATAATGTTAAAGAAATTATCTTAAATACCTATTAGATATGAAACATTTAAAATGAATCTGTATGAGCCTATTTATGATATATATCTCATGTTAAATGAGATTGTGAAAAAAATTCACTCACTGCAGAATCCTTTTTCTAATAAAGACCATTTTATGGGATTGTTGACCTGTAATCCAAATAGATAGAAAGGAACCTCAATATCAATATGAGAATCATGTTATGTAAGTTAGTTACGAGTTATGGATCTGATTTAAAAAATTAATGATGTGTGAGGAATGAATCAATAATAGTAGAGGAAAGTAAGAAGTAACCAAAATTAAAATCTTTATCCTTAATATTTACTACCTAAAAATAGAAGGGGGAATTAAAGCTAAAAGGTCATGTGAGGAGGAATCAGCTGCTGAGAGTAATGAAGAGATGGCCCATCTGGACATAAGATTCAATATGTTTTACAAGATGAATAATTTCATTAAGAAACTAATCTATAAAGGTAAATATGAAAATATAGTAAAATAGAGAAATTATTGGAAGAGTTATTATACTTCAAAATAATACATTTTATAGGAGTGTAAAAGGAAAGATCATGTCAAAGATAACTTTCCAGTGCTAATGTTACAAAAATAAATATGATGAAAAGGAAAAGATATACAAGAGATCAATGAAGGAAATTTAGATTTATTCTATATGTATTAGGTGATTTAGACATAACCCTAGATGATAAGCATGATAGATCTAATATGTGTTTTATAAAAACACATCTGAGGTGTCCAATGTCCTTCCTTCTTGTATTGTATATATTTATTATCATTTTAGTGATAAAAATATTGATTAAAAAAGTGATGAAAATATTCATTATAAATAGATGTTTGGTTACTGTATTATTTTATAAGATTCCTTCACTGATCATTATTGATATAATAAAATTTTACAGAAAAAACATTATTTAACTATTAATTCTATGTATGAACATACTGTGGAAAAAGAGAAAATGATTAACTGTTAATGGAGAATAATGAATTAAAATATTAAAATGATAAATTAATTAATGATTTGGAAATATTTAATAATCTTAGAAATACTCTCACACAAATTCGTTGAAAACAAACATCACCTAAATAAACTATTGTTATTGGGTTTCAACCTAAACTGAGGATAATTATTATGAATAGTTTAAATCCTAGTTCTATTTTTCTATGATTTTTACTCTTATAAACCTAATATAGTCTTTATTTATAAATTCATAAAATATACTTATAGGATACATGTTAAAAAATATCAGTTCTCAAAGACTTAATTAAAAATATTTTTTCACCCAAGAATATTTCTGTACCAAAACAATTTTTCTGTAATTTGTTTTGGAATGTTCTTGAAAATATCCATTAATATCAAATGGTACTTGGATAATATCTATTATAGACACATGAATGGATATTATTCAAGCTTTACTAATTTGATAAAAATAGTGTAAGTATCAGTATAACATAGACTTGACTGTAATACCAATTTTTGGATCGAAATGAATCTGTAGCTACCTAAATACTAGAGGTGGGTGAATTGTATGTTTAAAAACTATAATTTTTTAATTTAAAAAGAAAATTAGTTTAACAATGTTATACTATCATGTTCACAATAACTATTAGGTATTTAAATGATAATTGGACTTTTCCTATGGGTTTGATAAACAAAATATCATAATCAGTTATATTCTAATATGTAATCCATAGGAATAATGAGATTATATCTAAACTGCATATATAATCATACAAAGTAATTAGTGGTAAATGTAATCAATATTTAACCATATTAACATATGAAAAAAAGTTATCAGAGTATTCAAAAATGTATCATAATCATAATGGTTATGATAAATTAGAGTTATAAAAATGTAATGATTCTATATATAATCTTAATTAGATTAAAATAGTTGTATCATAATCAAATCTATTATGATAAACAAGATAAAAATATAAAGAATTATTGTAAAATAATTCACAATATATTATAATTGAAGAAGAAATAAAATACGTATAAATAAACAAGTAAATGAATACAATTATTTTAACCCAATGAGCAGTGTATCCAATAACCTAGGTTAAAGGTCCATTTTTTATACTTAAAATAAAGTATTTTTATCCCATAATAGGGAAATCCATCGATATAATGATCGTTCTATCTCACTATCCCCATGAGGCCTCAATACGATGATCGAATTCTCTATCTTTTTATCCTCATGATCCCTCAATATGATGATCGGTCTTTATCTCTATCCCCATGAGCACTCAATATGATGATTTAATTCTATATATCTATCCCCAAAAGCCCTTGATCAATCAAATAATATATCTATCTTCCTAGCCTTATAATCCCTTTATCATATTCACAATCAAATTCACAATGAAATTAAAAAAACAGAATCAAAAGGATTAAAAGAATGAGGAAAAAGTTTTTCACTATTGTAAGCTTTATAGATCCCACACACAAATAATTTTTCAAATGAAAATGATCATTAATTTACTTCTTGTCATAGTGAACTCTTCAAATGACCTGGTATTTACATGAAAGAATCCAATGGTTATCTTGTTCCTCTAACGATTATAATTTCTCTGAGATTTTCACAAGGACATGGACGCCTGGACCTTCAATGGCCATATTATAACATAATTATAAACATCATTTTGGCACACACCGTTTATAGTATAAAATGTTCTCCAATACAATAGAATATGGTTTTCTATATATATAATTTAATCTTAGATAAATTCTATGGATTTCCTTATATAATTTCATTACAATTTTCATTATGAGTATTTTTCTGATACTATTTTTTCTGATGTCATGTCTGATTGTAAAACATTTTTCAGTATGAATACAAGACATAAATTCATTAAATTCAATTTGATAAAGTCGAATCAAATCATTATTGCATCCATATTCCTTATAATGATTCCAATTAATAATGTAAATTTATATTAATAAATAATTTACAAATAATTCTATGTATGGAAAAATATATATAATCTCTTCAAAAACAATTAAAATTGTTGGGAAACGATAGAATTTGTTAATGAAGTATATAAAAATTTTCTTGTTCTTTTTATGAAAAAAGGAATAGAAAATTAAAAAGATATCTTTTGACTCAAAAATATTCCCCTTTTTGGAAATCACAGACCACATGACCTAAATAGAATGTAACATTGAAAAACATAACTCCATTATATTTTAGGTACATCATATTTAGAATTTAAATAATAAAACTTAACACCCATTGAGTTGTAGAACTCATCAAAATTACAATCAAAAATACGTCTAACTCCCCCTTAGGATTAAAATATCCCCCTAAGGATTCTGTTCACTTCATTAGATATATTTCTCTCCCCCTTAAATAAAATTCTTCCCCTTTGAATTAATTTCCCCCCCTTTGGGATTTTCAAAAAGGAATGTGGAATCATCTCTTAATAATTGAAAAGGGTTTGAGAAAAAACTTTATAAAATAAAATAATAAAGTAATTGATAATATATAATTAACGTATGAACATTTAACCAATTTGGTACTGGAATAAATTGAAACTAGTTGTAAATATATGAAAATGTTTTTCAATTAATGTTGAATCAAAATACTTACACAAGAAGTTTAAGAAAAGAAATCATTATTTCTTCGGTATAAAAGATCATACTATTGTATTCAATGTCAGGAATACATTCTTATATTCATAAAACATTGCAATAAGATTTTCTTGAGATTGGGTTTTATTTTCAATATCATATGCCATTTCCTATTTACTCCAAATCTTTTATTCTTGACATTTGTTTATTGGGGAAAATTCAATATTGAGAGTATTGACTTCCTCATTATGATTTTTGAGAAACGTCATCTGCAAAATTATTGTTTTTATTTTCCTTTGATGGGAGAAGTTAATAATATTTTCACTTCATAAAACATTTCTTGGATATATTTATTTTTAAGAAGTTTTTGCTTCCAAATTTGAAAACTGAGAATTTTTTGCAAACATTTATTATTGTGAATCAAAAAACATACATTGTACACTTTATTGTATCATCACTAATAAAAAAATATTTTCTCTGACAGGCTTGGACATAATTTTAATATTTCAATTATCCATTCTTGATTCAACAATCTTACTAATAAAACCCAAAAATATAATGTTCTATGACTTCATTTACGTGGATTTTATATTCATGATTGTCATTATAATGAAACTATCCAAATTTATTTTTCTCATATTAATGTGATAATCGAAAATAAATCTATTTAAAACGTTCATGGTGTCTCAATCTCCCATTTTTTTAATTAAAAAACCTTGTATCAAAATGGATAAAACTCTATGATAAAAAATTAGACGAGGGACATTCATCATCTCATCATCTGATACCTTATTAAACAAGTATTTTACACCTCTTCCTATTATAAATGTACCCATATAGTATGGTAATTTTTTAGAGGGAAAAAGAATCTCCTTCATCAGAAATTTCTAGTAAAATAAATATTTCTCTAGGTTTTATCTTATAATTAATCTCATAGATTCAAAAATAAATCATTTATTTTTCATTCTCTTAAAAAAAATTATATATTCATAAAAATCATTAATTAAATCCAGATAATACATGTCAAATTCTAGATTTTTTTGTTACACACATAAAGATTCACAACCTTCGAAATTTTTCACCCTTATCATGGATAAATTACAATTATTATAAAAATATCTTTCTACTATCCGTTATTTAAAAAATTAAAATTTTGTAATCCTTCATAGGAGGCATTTTATTTGGAGAAAAAACTGAGTATTCAGACATGAAGATTTAATCAAACTGAGAGATGTAAAAGATGAAATACGTCAAAGAAAAAAATTGAGATAACTGATGTGGGGCACATAGGGGTCCCCTATATATATATATGATTGGAGTCACAGTTGATCTTCTAAAACATATCTGATGAATGAAAATTGATCTGACTTATATGAGAGTTGAGAAAATATCTGATGAATGATTTTTAATGAATTTAAATTCATTATGTTTTAGAAAATATAAATCACATGGGGTGAATATGAAAAATCGAAAATGAAACATGTAAAGAAAATATCAACAAATAAAGATAAATCAAATTATAATAGAATAATGTTAATATTTAATTAGAAAGTAGAATAACATTGAGAATAGAATCATTAGTATTATAATTTTTTTCTTCTTTTTTTATAATATATTATGTGAAAAAGATTAATAATATAGTTTTAAAATAAATTTGAATCTGATAAAATCTAAATGAAAACTCAAATATGATAAAATTTATAAGAAAAGTTTAATAAGATAAAATTTAAATGAAAATTTATATATGATAAAATTTAAATGAAAAGCCGAATATGGTAAAATTTAAACAAAAACATTAATAATATAAACATGTAATGAAAACTATAACATGATAAACTTTTAATGAATACTCGAATATGATAAGTTTTACAAGTTCTATTTTAAGAAAAACTCAGATCTGAGAAAGTTTGGTTCCAAAAAACTCATTACGATATAGCTTTTTAAAAAAAATTAGAAAAAAATAATATTTTTGGGAAAATAAGGATTATGAAATTAAAAATAAATAACAGTAATATTTAATCCCTCTATGAAAAAGAATAACATATTATAAGTATGTTGGTAACAGATGATTTTTTATTAATGACTACTTTACATTAGTCATTCTGAACTTCTGTTTAATGAATTCAAATATATCATAAGGTAATGGTTTAATGAAAATATCACCAAGTTTTTATCCATCATAATGAATTTTAAAATGATATCTCATTTATGTCTCTAATCTATAATAAAGTGATGACTAATATATAAGTGTTTTCCATGAGAGTTATTTGATGGGTTTTTACAAAAGAAATTGAAAATTTGTTTATCAAAAAATATTTGAGTTTTTGTAAAACTCGTGCCATAATCAGTTAGTGTGTGTTGCATCCACAACACATGAGCACAACAACTTCCAAAATTCCATATATTTAGCTTTAACAGTGGAATGTGATACTAAGTTTTATTTCTTAAAAGACCAAGAATCTGATGAACCTCCTAAGAAATGAAATTTTATGGATGTACTTTTACTATCCATTCTGCAACCACCAAAGTCAGAATCTAAAAATACATTTTAATTCAAAATCATTTATGTAATATAGAAAATTACTAAACCCAAAATTCACTTTAGATAATAGAAACTACTTTCAACTTATTCTAAAAGAGATTATTTTAGATTTTATTGATACCTTCCACATAATCATATATAAATCATTATTTATGGTTGAATATTAGTTAAGTAAATTAAACATCCTATCATACATCTGAATTATGTTTGATCAACTGGTTGTCCAGCTTCTTCAAAATCTAGTGTATTTGAGGTACCGATTAGAGTAATAATACTTTTAGTATGGTATTATCCAAAAACATTTAGGAAGATATTTGATATTCACATGTTGAGATATATAAGTACCTTCTAGTTTTTTTAGAAATTTGATAACCACGAAAAAAATGTTAACTCACCCATCATACTCATCTCAAACGCATATTTCATAATATTTACAATGTAACCTATTATAAATTTTTCAGTTGATCTTAATATAATGTCATAAAAATACATTTGAATAATAATAAATGATTCTTTTACATTATTTATAAAAATAGTTGGATCTATGGTTCCCTTAACATAATTATTTTGTAATAAAAATAATGTTAATCTATCATACCAAGATCTATTGGATTGTTTAAAGGAATAAAAATCTTTGGTCCATTTATAAATGTATTTACAATTTTTTATATTAAAAACTATGATTTTTTTTAAAAAAATTGCATCATCATGTACATATCCATTAATGGAATTTCACTTCATATCTATTTGAAAAATTATGAAATTAAAGAATTCTATAAAGGATAATAAAATATGAATAGATTTATGTCTTGCTACTAGTGAAAAGGTTTCTTCATAATTCATTAGCTCTTGTTGATTATTACCTTTAGAAACAAGCCTATATTTATTTCAAATATTATTCCATTTTTATCACAATTGTTTCTAAATACCTATTTTACTCCAATTACAAAAGTTTCATTTGGAATTTCAACCAGGGTCCAAAATTTATTCTGTTTAAATTCATATAGATCATATTGAATTGATTTTATCTAGACATCATCACTTAAAGCCTCATTATGATTTTTAGGTTGATATTGGGAAAGAAAACAAGATGTTCAATTTCATTTCTCATGGAACCTCTAGTCCTATGTGGATTATTTACATCACCAATGATTCCACAACTAGGATTATTCCTAAGAAATAATTATATTGGATTTTTAAAACATATTCATAAATATAAGGAAGAAATTTTTCTTGGGTAAATACTTTAGAAACAATTTCTTAAGTATTTTCCTTATTATAAGAATATTCCAATAAAGGTTGATAATTAGTTTTGGAAAACACATCTGAGGATGTTGGTTGAGATTTTTTAAAAATAAATGGATCAATTTCATCAAATTTAACATGTACAATTTCTTAAATAGTACATAAATTTTTATTGAAAACTCTACATGCCATAGAATTAGGGGAATAACCTAAAAATATTCCATTATCATATTTGTGTGAGAATTTTTGTATGTTTTATTTTTTATTCAACACCAATAATTTACATCCAAATACTCTAAATTATTAATCCTTAGGTTTTATGATTGTCCACAACTTATAAGAAGTTTTATTAATAAAATGTCAAATTAAAACTCAATTTATTGTATAACAAGTAGTACTAACTTATTCAGCCCAAATAGGATTAGAAATTGAGTATTCTCCCAACATGGTTCTTGTTAATTTTTAAAGAATACATTTTCATCTTTCAATAATACCATTTTGCTGAGGAGTTATAGAAGCTAATAAGTTATTTTTATTTCATTTTTTACTATAAAAAGTTTCCAAATCAGAATTCTAAAATTCTACACCATGATCAATATGAGAATTTATCTAGGGATGTATTTTCTCATTTATAACTTTGCATACAAAATTTATAAAATAAAAAAGGGCTTAATATTTTTTTCATGAAAATATGACCATGTATATTTATTATAATCATCAAATAAGAAAAATCAATAGTACATTCGTCCAATGTTTCAATTTTTTGTATGAACAAATAAATCTATGTACACTACCTATAAATCACTAGTAGTTGAAACATAACTAATATATTCAAGGGTTCACTTATGTTTCATACCATATTGAACAGGGTAACAGACTTTCAATGAATCAAATCTAAGCTATGGTAAATCCTTAATAACATTTTTCTTATTCAATTTACCTTAGTTTTTAGGGTTGTAGTGTTCTATCGTTATATTAAATAACCATGAATGATCTTTAATTTCACTAAGACAAGTAATTTCATAGCTTCTAAGGACTTCCGTGTTTAGTGTGTAAACATTCTCATTCCGATTGGTGGAAGGAATGTATTCATCCATTGAATTGTTTACTAAATATTTTCCATTCCTAAAATTCACAAGGGATTATTCATAACATAATTTACATATACTTATAAGGTTGTGATTAATACATTTAAAAAACAAAACATTTGAAATTAATGATTTAACAACATGAAGAATATTACCTATAAAGATAAATTATCCTTGACCATTATCTCCAAGGGTAACATTTCCACATTTCACCTTGATATTATTTTCAAATAAATATTTGTGTCTAGTAAAATTTAATTAACACCCACATTCCATGTATCAAGAATCCTTATTTTTCACTTTCTTTAGTTTCGTGGAAACAAAAAATTAGAATTTCAAAACCCAAACCTTCTTAGGTCTGGAAATATTAAAACAATTTAGTATTAGAATTTGTTTTTTTAAGAATGATCATTATGTAACCCTAAAGATTGAATTTTATTTAAAGTAAAATTATTTTCCCAAGGTCCTATACTTTGAAAATTAGTAAAAAAAGGAGAAATTTTAGAAATAAAGAAGTTGTTAGTAAAAATAGTTTTTTATTCGTATTTCTCATTCCTATATTAGTACCATTTGGGTAGATTTGTTTATAAATTTTATCAAAACTTTATTTACCAAAATTAATGTTTTATAAATGTTTCTTCATTGAATAAATTTTATACTTTAGTTTTACAACTAAATTCTTGTCCACATCTTTGTTATTTTTTGGAATTGTGTTTCTCAAAACTGGTTTTCAAACTATCCTTTTTCCGAAATTAATTTTTATAAATAATTAGAAATATTAAATTTTTTAGAATTATATTATAAAGAACATTTAATAGATCCAATATTTTATTTACTAAAATATAAATTCTTGAATTATCATTTCCATGTTATTCATTAGCCTTGCCACGTTTTTCACACACATTAGAATTTTATTTTTATAAAAGTTTTTCAAAGCAAGAATGTAACACCCGAGACTTTTATGAGAACTATTTTGTTTTTATGTTATATAAATCATAAAAGGAATATCTCACTACACACAACACAAGCTTGGCTTGCTTTACACGCAACTGCGGCCTTCCTCGATAGCTTGTGTCGTACGCAATACCGAGTTTCCCTAAACAACGATATGCTCTTAAAATATTATTAAAACTAGCCGTTATGAATAGTAATAACCAATTTTTGAAATATTGTAAATTTTATTTTTCAAAATGCACTTCATTTTTGGATTTGGAATATCGAAATTAGCCTAGGGTGATATTTTGGTATTTTTCCGGAAACATTCAATTTTTGATGAATAGTGAAAACACTCGGTCACTATTTAAAAACAGAATGTTTTTAAATAATTATTTATTTTATATAAATATATTTTTGGTCAAAATTGATACATAATACCTATATAAGTTCAATTTAATTCATTGAAGTAATTTTATAATAATTTTAGATATATATAAATTTTATTTAACTTTTCACCGTCTTTTACCCACCTTCTAGAAGAATTTGCAAATTTACATAAAACTAAATTTTACCGCTTCGGTGAGTGTAATTTTAAAAATACAAGACACACGGTTGATGTTAGTACGTAAAATGTGGTTCAATGAGAGGAAATTAATTTTTGGTGAATAGTATCTTTTACTTTTATTTACCACGGTTAAAAGTAAATAGGGTAAATAAGGGTAAACATGAAATTATTATTACCCTAAAACATGTCCTAATTCTATTGGATATGTGTAATTCGATTGAAAACAACCTTAGAAATAAAATATGAACATTTAGGCCCACTGGGATTAGATTAGGACATTTATTATTAATTTATTTAAAGAAGGTTTAAAATAGTTAAAATCAAAGTTTAATAAGTAAATAATTTTCCATATAGGGTTATACATTTGATAAATTCAACTATAAATATTCATTATAAAGATAAAAATATTTTCTACGTAATGGTATTTTATTTTTAATTTTTAGACTTAATATAATTCAATTTATTTATGATACTATGATGATGCAATAATTATCTTATTAATGAAATATTGACTTAATTAATGTTATAAATACCCAAATAAATGTAATTTGAGACTTTTTATGAATTAAAATAATTTAATATGTTAATATGACATGTTAGTATTGATTTAATTACCTTTTTCCGAAATAATCATTCTATTGTAATTTTCAAAAAAATCAATTACTAAATAGTGTCAAAATTGAAATAAAATAGTTTTAAAACAAATATTATATTATTGATTGTTATATTATTTCTAAAAATATATCATTCGGCCAAGATACTTATATCATGATAGGTGTATCATTAATGGACCACTTGGGGGTCTCTTGGACGTATATGGTATGTTTATTAACTATATAATATAAAAATACAAAGTGACATGGTAAATGTCAATCTAATTAACTAAGAGTTAATAATAAAATATAAGGTTAATATAATGACCTAAACTTGCCTAAATTCTATTGGATGAGAATAGTTCGACCCATACCCACCTTAGCTTCTAAGTATATCAATTTGGAGCTATTAAAACCCAAATTTGACTTTATAATAAAATAATATCTTTAGGTATTCCAAAGGTGCCTCTCTCCTCCCTTATAAAAGGGAACCTCCTCCCTCTCCTCATCACACCAATTTTAGACTTCAAGCTCGGCCATACCCTGCCAATTACTCCTATCCACTTCACTAGAAACATCCTAGAGGTCCTGGTCTTCTTAAAAGTCCAAAATTAGTGCCCTAAAAGGAGGTCTCAAAGAAGCGCTTCAAAGAAGAGGTAATGTTCGTTACTGATTCTTTCATCATTATTTCTTCTTACACTTCTTATTATTTAGTTGTTTCATTATGAAGTAATAAAATCAGTATCAATAATATACTGATATGTTATTATAAGTATGAAACAACCCTATTTCACCATCTATCTATCCTACGGAAAATGAAATCACAGCGCCTGCGTACGTACGGAATACCGTCTCCACGCCGTGGTGTAATCTATTTTCCCCCACCACCTTACTTGGATGGTTATAATGGTGTAAATAATAACTATATATGATTATTGTAAAGTGATATTGATTCTGAAATATTATACATACACTGCAATACAATTCCACGATCATGGGAACGATATCATCGCTCGTGCGTAAGTACGGAATACCGTCTCCACGATGTGATGTGACTCGTTCTACATGATCTTCATTGCATAATTATTATATAAATTAATTTAATGAATTAATATTATATATATTACACTAATACCATTCTGGAAATGAGTTATCTATAACTTAAAATAAGAATAAGAATTTATTCGACATAACACGCATAAGAACAAAAAGCAATAAACACACGAATAACAAGTAACAATGAAATATTTCTAATAAGAAGCTAAGAATATGACCATATATGATATCATAACAATGATTATGATTATGGAATAAGTCAATAACATTATTTAAATCATTATACAGGAGGTTTAGACACTTACGAAGTAAATCAGACCTAAGCTAAGGGAAATATCACAATCTCATTTTTTATCCGAGATTGATTATACTTTGGAATTTAATGGAGTGTATTTTATCATTCACATCCATGATTCCTCAATATGTAATATTTATATCCTTCTACAAAAATATATATCCAATTTTACCATTCGGTGAGTATTTAATAAAAGATATGAAAGGAATCGTTTGTCGTTTTTCGTACGAGGCACTTTTTGAATTCTCCGACAAAAGTACGAGAAGAATGTTTTTTTAATTTATACAGTATGAATGGATTTTTATAACATTATTTCCAAGAAGTTTCCCTTACAAGTTTTCAAGTTTATTTTTAATCAACTTCTTTTAGTTTATAATTGTATGACATGTTAAGAAAGGAAAAGTGTTTATGAAGTAGAAAGGATATTTTCCTCAAGAATGGAGTTCAAGTGTTTTATCAAAATTATTTTCCATCTATGATAATAAAGTTTCTGTTTCTATCCCAATTATTACATTTATTTCACTATGTTGTGATGGAATGATTTTTATGAATTCCTTTACCTTATATGAATAGTTTTATGATTTCATGATGTTTAAGATTCCCATTTTTATTACATGGGTTATGCTATGATGTATGTTTTATGATTTTGTGGCACACATAATAATGGTATCATTATGAGATGGGTGGGACCTAGATCTCCCTCCAATGCATTGGGTAAAGATATTATATCTCATTAGATAGACATGGCTGGAACGGCAGGTTAAATCGGTTCAGTGAAACAGGACTGAAACGGGGAATGAACTCGGTTCAGAAATGGACTTTGTCCACTAAGATAGTCTTGGAAATGAGTCTTGAATAATAAGAAATGATTTTCTATGATTATGTGTGTATTCCACAAAGTTTCATGTTTTATGTTATGATTATTTAGATTACATTTCACTTCTATGATTTATCTCATGGTATGAAATTATGATTTCTTTTGCAGGTTAATATTTCCAAAATGTTATCTTCATGATGTGAATGATATTTATTTTGTTTACCCTTAATGAGCATTTGAGCTCACCCTTTGGTATGTTTTCTTTCCCTAGGTCAGGAAGAAGGTTATTAAGTTAGATATTCCAAAAGGGACTAAAGATATGATGAAATAAATGGGATACAATGTAGATGCTTTATGAACCAGTTGTTTATGTTTCCCAGTTTCTAAAGACACTATTCATATACGGTCCTTCCATGGTTTTATAATATGTTTTAACAAGTATGCTTCAATTTTGAAGTATTAAAAATGTATGTAAAGTATGGGTCGTTATAGTTGCTATCAAAGGAATGGTATATTCAACCTTTGGGAACTAGGATATGAAAGCCTTAGTAAGAACCCTAAGGATAAGTCTAAGAATAGAACACAATCTTAGTGTTTTCGAAATGGCCATGAATAACTTAGGATAAGACCTTAAGTGTGAAATTTTATTCTTGATTATGTGGTTTTCCTATTATAACTACTGTTTCTCACACTATTCTTCTTCATTTTAATCAATGGATGGAACCCAAAGGAACCGTGTTAATGCGGAATGCGACCAGCAATGCAATTATTGTCCCCCTGAGCAACCAAACGTTATGGGTTCTAGAATGCAAAATCTTGGAACCATGATCACACAACTTTCTCAAGCTATGAATCTTGTAGGACTTCCAAACGAGCAATGGAAGGAGAAAAATTCTGTTGAATCCTTCATGAGATAGCATCCACCTTCATTCAGCGGGTCTACTGATCCATTAGTTGCTGAACAATGGATCAATAGTACTGAAATGATATTTTCGGTTCTTCAATGTTCTGAACATGATAAATTCATCTTAGTAGTGTACAGTTTGGAAGGTGATCCTGATCAATGGTTGAATCTTATCAAGAATACGAGGCAAAGAGATGAAATAGAGTCCATGGAATGGGACGAGTTCAAGAACTTATTTTTCAATAAGTACTTCCCTCGCATTCTCCAAACAAATATGGAGATGGAGTTTCTTGAACTAAAGCAAAAGGATGATGAATCTGTTGGTACCTATGAAGCAAATTTTACAGGACTATCAAGGTATGCTTCTGGTATTATTATCCAACATGAGAGTAAGATCGATCGATTCTTTACTGGCTTAAAACCAAGTCATCAAAGGGCCTTAGCCATAAGGGACTTCAATAGCTACAAGGAAATCGCTCGATGTGCTCTCAAAGTTGAGATGGAAATTAGAGTAACCCATCAGTCATATGGGTTTTATAAGAAGATGAAAATGGAATTCAAAGGAAAATCTAAAGAGAACATTGAAAAGAAGATGAGCTTTCCCTTATGCTCAAATTGTGGAAAGAATCTTGGAGGGAGTTGTCTTAAAGGGACAAGTAAATGTTTCAAATGTGGAAAGGAAGGTCATCGGGCATTTGAATGCCGCAATGATGGGAAGAAGATGTCTAATGATGCAAACAAAGGAAGGGATACACATAATGAACCTACTACACTTCTATGTTTCAAGTGCAAGGAGGTGGGGCATTATGCCAATCAATTCCCAAATCCAAGGGTTGATGATGATGATCGACATCAACCAACTCTTTAGGCTAAAGGCAAAGGAATGCCACAAGCAATTTTTATCATCGATGTGGAGTACGATAATGATGTGGTGAAAGGTACACTTACCATCCACTCTAAAGTAGAAAATGTTTTATTTGATTCTGGATCCACCCACTCATTTATTTCTGAATAATTTTCTAAGAGTATCACCATATTACCTCAACAATTAGATGTTGAGTTAGCTGTGACAACCCCTAATGGCACAACAGTCAAATCAAGAGTTTATAATTCTTCCCTGGTTGAATATTGTGGGAAAGTACTTCCTGGAAATCTTATGATCCTTCCTATGGTGGAATTTGATGTGATTCTTGGCATGGATTTGCTTTCTTTATATGGAGCTCATATAAATTTCCAAAGAAGGGAAGTCACATTTCATATTCCAGATCAATCTATGATCGTCTATCGATGCATGGATGAACATAACCTTCCAGTGGAATTTTCTTCCATCTTATGGGTCTTGATTCCACTAAATGAAGGTAATTTATCTCAAATGATTAGTGAGAAACTCACGATTAAGAATATTCCTGTTGTACGGGCATTTGATGATGCCTTTCCAGAGGAATTTTCGAGTCTTCCACTAAATCATGAAGTTGAGTTTTCAATAGAACTTGTACCGGGTGCTTTGCCTACTTCAAAGACACCTTATAGAATGGCCCCAATTGGGTTATAGGAATTGAAGAAGATACTCCAAGAGAATCATGATAAAGTATTAATACGCCCTAGTGCGTCACCTTGGGGAGCACCTGATCTATTTGTTAAGAAGAATGATGGATCAATGAGACTCTGCATTGATTATCCAGAACATAACAAGATCATTATCAAGAACAAATATCATCTCCCGCGCATTGATGACTTATTTGACCAACTACGAGGAGCTAAATACTTTTCCAAGATTGATCTTCATTCAGGGTATCATAAATTAAGGGTCAAAAGGTAGGATATACCAAAGACGGCTTTCTGTACAAGGTATGGACACTATGAATTTATAGTGATGCCATTTGGTCTTACTAATGCCCCTACTATCTTCATGGATTAGATGAATATAGTCTTTAGATACTATCTTGAACAGTTTGTGGTAGTCTTTATAGACGAGATTCTTGTATATTCAAAGATCAAGGAAGAACATGAAGATCACTTGAGAATTATATTGATGACCCAAAGAAAGGAGAAGAATTATGCCAAATTTACCAAGTGTGACTTTTGGCTTCAAAAATTTCATTTTTGGGTCAAAAAATCTCAAAATAGGGGATATATGTGGATCCAGCAAAAATAGAGGTCATCGAAAGATGGTCGAGACCAACAACAGTAACTGAGATCCGAAGTTTTCTTGGTTTGGCTGGATATTATCGTCTTTTTGTGAACGATTTTTCACGATTATCTAATACACTCACCAGGTTGACTCGGAAAAGAGTTAAGTTTGTTTGGACGGAGGAATGTGAAGAGAATTTCAAGGAGTTGAAAAGAAGGTTATCCAATGCACCTGTACTCACACTGCCTTGTAGTGGAGAAAGGGTTGTGATCTACAGTGATGCATCCAAGAAGTGATTGGGGTGTGTTCTTATGAAAAATGATATGGTGATAGCTTATGACTCACGAAAATTGGAAATACATGAGAAAAATTACCCAACTCATGATTTGGAGTTAGATGCGGTAATATTTGTATTAATGATTTGGAGGCATTATCTTTATGGAGAAAGGTGTTATATTTATACTGATCATAAAAGATTGAAGTTAATTTTCGCACAAAAGGAGCTAAATATGCGCCAAAGAAGATGGTTGGAGCTGATTAAGGATTACGACTGCTCAATTCATTACCACCCTGGGAAAGAAAACAAGGTGGCATATGCATTAAGTCGACAAGCCCATGCCTTTTATCCATGACGAGGATAAAAAAAGATCCAATATTTATGGATTTACAAAGGATGGATCTTGGAATTATAATGGAAGGGAAAAAATCTTATCTTTATCAAATGAATGTTCAACCTTCTATACATGTGAAGATTAAAGAGGTATAGAAAGAATATGTAGAGTTACAACAGAAGGTGAGAAATGTTCCCGAATTCAACCTTGATTGTGATGGGATAATAATGTTCAGGAATCAGGTTTGTGTTCCTCCCATCCCCGAATTAAAGAAGGAGCTGCTGGATGAGGCTCATAGTTATTCATTCTCTATTCATCCTGGAAGCACGGAGATGTATAGGGACCAGAAAGAGTACTTCTGGTGGGATAACATGAAAATAGATGTTGCTGAATATGACTCTCGATGCTTGGTTTGTCAGCAAGCTAAAGCCGAGAGATAGAAGTCTAAGGGGATGTTACAACCATTACCCATACCCGAATGGAAATGGAAAAACATCACTATGGACTTTGTCACAGGACTTCCTAAAACATCCAAAGGAAATAATGCTATCTGGGTCATAGTTGATCGTCATACAAAGTCTGCACACTTCATTGCTATTAGAGAGGATTTCTCTCTGGATCAGCTTGCCAGGATATATGTAAAAGAAGTGGTAAGATTGCATGGTGTACCACTTTCTATTATATCTGATCGGGATATGAGTTTTACCTCAAAGTTCTGGTGAAGTCTTCAGTATACTCTTGATACAGAGTTGAGTTTCAGCACTGCTTATCATCCTCAGACAGACGGTCTGTCTGAGAGGACAATTCAAACTCTAAAGATATGTTGAGAGCTTGCTCTATGGATTTCGAAGGTGGTTGGGATCAACACCTACCTTTGGTGGAATTTTCTTATAATAATAGCTTTCACTCTAGTATTCAGATGGATCCTTATGAAGCTCTCTATGGAAAGAAATGTAGGACTCCAACTTGCTGGGATGAAGTTGGGGGAAGAAAGCTATTAGGACCTGATCTCGTTGATGAAATGGAAGAAAAGGTCAGAGCAATTCAACAACACATAAGAGAAGCTCAGAGTCGACAGAAAAGTTATGCTGAAAACCGAAGAAAACTCTTAGAGTTTGATGTGGGTGATAAAGTGTTCTTACGAATATCTCCCTAGAAGAGGGTCATGAGATTTGGAAAGAAGGGGAAGTTGAGCCCTAGATATATCGATCCTTTCGAAATACTGGATCGTGTTGGGAAGGTAGCTTACCGATTGGCGCATCCACCATATCTCTCTCAAGTTAACGATGTGTTCCATGTATCTCTCTTGAGAAAGTACATAACTGATCCTTCACATGTACTCAGCTCAGAAGTTGTACCGCTGGAGCAAGATCTTTCTTATGAAGAACAGCCGATACAGATTCTGGATCATAGCGAAAATGTCATACGAAACAAGACCACTCGATTGGTGATAGTTTAATGGAGGAACCACCAATTAGAATAATCTACATGGGTGCTTGAGGATTTTATGAGGGAGAGGTATCCTCATATTTTTGTTACAAAGTGACGAATTTCGAGGGTGAAATTCATTTTATAGGGGGTAGAATGTAACGCCCAAGACTTCTATGAGAAATATTTTGTTTTTATGTTATATAAATCATCAAAGGAATATTTCACTACACACAACACTAGCTTGTCTTTCTTTACACGCAACTGCGTCCTTCTTCGATAGCTTGGGTCGTACGCAATACCGAGTTTCACTAAACAACGATATGCTATAAAAATATTATTTAAACTACCCGTTATGAATTGTAATAACCACTTTTTTAAATTTTTAAATTTTTTTTTCCAAAATGGACTTCATTTTTGGATTTGAAATATCGAAATTAGCCTAGGGTGAAATTTTGGTATTTTTCTGGAAACTTTCAATTTTTGATGAATAGTGAAAATAATGGGTTACTATTTAAAAACCGAATTTTTATTTAAATAATTATTTATTTTATTTAAATTTATTTTAGGTCAAAATTGATACATAATACCTATATATGTTAAATGTAATTCATTGGATAATTTTTTAATAATTTTAGATATATAAAAATTTTATTGAACTTTTCACCGTCTTTTACCCACCTCCTAGGAGAATTTGCAAATTTACATAAAACTTAATTTTACCGCTTTTGTGAGTGGAATTTTAAAAATCCGAGAGACACAGTTTATGTCAGTAAGTAAAATGTGGTTCAATGAGATGAAAATAATTTTTGGTGAATAGTAACTTTTTACTTTTATTTACCACGGTTGAAACTAAATAGGGTAATTAAAGGTAAAAATGATATTATTATTACCCTAACACATGTCCTAGTTCTATAAGATAAGTGTAATTCGACCAAAAAAAACCATAGAAATAAAATATGACCATTTATGCCCATTTGGATTAGATTAGGACATTTATTATTAATTTATTTGAAGAAGGGTTAAAAGAGTTAAAATCAAAGTTTAATAAGTAAATAATTTTTAATATAGGGTTATACATTTGATAAATTAGACTATAAATATTCATTAGAAATATATAAATATTTTCTACATAATGGTATTTTATTTGTAATTTTTAGAATTAAAATAAGTTAATTTATTTATGATACAATGATGATGCAGTTATTATCTTATTAATGAAATATTGACATAATTAATGTTATAGATACCCAAATAAATGTAATTTTTGACTTTTTATGAATTCAAATAATTTTCTATGTTAATATGACATTTTATTATTGATTTAATTAACTTTTTTCGAATTAATCATTCTGCTTTTATTTTCTCCAAAATCAATTACTAAATAGTGTCAAAATTGAAATAAAATAGTTTTCAAAACAAATATTATATTATTGATTGTTATTTTATTCCTAAAAATCTATGGTTAGTCCAAGATACTTATATCATGATAGTTGTATCATTAATGGACCACTTGGGGGTCTCTTGGATGTATATGGTAAGTTTATTAACTATATAATATAAAAAATACAAAGTGACATGGTAAATGTCAATCTAATTAGCTAAGAGTTAAATCTAAAAGATAAGGTTAATATAATGCCCTAAACTTGTCTAAATTATATTGGGTGATAGGATTTAGACCCATACCCACCTTAGCTTCAAAATATATCAATTTGGAGCTATTAAAACCGAATTTGACTTTATAATAAAATAATATTTTTAGTTATTCCAAAGGTGCCCCTCTCCTCCCTTATAAAACGTCACCTCCTCCCTCTCCTCCTCACACCAATTTGAGCCTTCAATCTCGGCCAAAACCTGCCAATTTTTCTTCTCCACTTCCCAAGAAACACCCTAGTGTTCCTGGTCTTCTTCAAAGACCAATTTATTTCCCTAAAAGGAGGTCTCAAAGAAGCGCTTCAAAGAAGAGGTATTGTCCATTACCGATTCTTTCATCTTTATTTCTTCTTCCACTTATTCTTCTTCAGTTGTTTAATTATTAAGTAATAAAATCAGTATCACTCATATACTGATATGTTATTACAAGTATGAAACAACCCTATTTCACCATCTATCCATCCTACGGAAAATGAAATAACCGCGCGTGCGTACGTACGGAATACCGTCTCCACGCCGTGGTGTAATCTATTTTCCCCCACCACCATACTTGGATGGGTATAATGGTGTAAATAATAACTATATATGATTATTGTAAAGTGATATTGATTCTGAAATAGTATACATACACTCCAATACAATTCCACGATCATGGGAACGATATCATCGCTCGTGCGTACGTACTGAATATCGTCTCCACGATGTGATGCGACTCGTGAGTTTTTAGTAATAGATATGAAAGGAATCTTTTGTCGTTTTTCGTACGAGGCAATTTTTGACTTTTCCAACAAAAGTACGAGAATAATGATTTTCTTAACTTATACGGCATGAATGGATTTTTAAAACATTATTTCAAAGAAGCTTCCCTTATAAGTTTTCAAGTTTATTTTTAATCACCATATTTTAGATTATAATTGTATGACATGTTAAGAAAGGAAAAGTGTTTTGAAGTAGAAAGGATATTTTCCTCAAGAATGGAGTTCAATTTTTTTATCAAAATTATTTTCCATCTAATATAATAAAGGGTTCTATTTCTATACCTATTATTACATTGATTTGACTATGTTGTGATGTAATTATTTTTATGAATTCATTTATCTTATATGAATTGTTTTATGATGTCACGATGTTTAAGATTCCCATTTTTATTACATGGGTTATGCTATGATGTATGTTTTTTGATTTTGTGGCACACATAATAATGGTATAATTATGAGATGGGTGGGACCTATATCACTCTCCAATGCATTGGGTAAAGATTTTATATCTCATGAGATAGACATTGCTGGAACGGCGGGTTAATCCGGTTCAGTGAAACAGGACTGAAACGAGGAATGAACTCGGTTCAAAAATGGGCATTGTCCACTAAGATAGTCCTGGAAATGAGTTTTGACTAATTAGAAATGATTATCTATGATAATGTGTGTATGCCACAAAGTTTCATGTTTTATGTTATGATTATTGGGATTACATTTCACTTCTATGATTTATCCCATGGTATGAAATTATGATTTATTTTTCAGGTTATGATTTCCAAAATGTTATGTTCATGATGTGATTGATATTTCTTTTGTTTACCCTTACTGAGCATTTGAGATCACCCTTTTCTATGTTTTCTTTCCCTAGGTCAGGTAGAAGTATATTAAGTAAGATATGCTAAAAGAGACTATAGATATGATTTAATAAATTGGAGACAGTGTAGACGCTTTATGAACCATTTGTTTATGTTTCCCAGTTTCTAAAGACACTATAACTATACGGTCTTTCTATGGTTTTGTTATATGTTGTAATAAGTATGCTTCAATTTTGAAGTATTAACAATGTATGTAAAGTATGGGTCGTTATAGAGAAACTTCATCATTTGATATTATTATCACTGTATGAGGACGGTTACTCATCTGAAGATATAGAATTATTCTCATCTGGATAATTTTTATTTAAAGACGTATTAGTTAAATAATCGATACTGTGTACCTTCGCTATAAAACCTTTATTTTTAAAAGATACTTTAGAAAGAAGGCCAATATTCCTCTAATATGAACGTTCCTTGTGTGGGGAATTATCTGAAAAATTAACTCTACTAAAACTTCATGTTTCATCATTTTTAATAATTTTATTATTAATTTACTTATAATATTTATTTTGATTCCTATCAGAATTTATATCATTTCACTCTTCTCTTTTTCACATGGGATAGTTCGGTTGAATATTTCCAACACATTTTCACTCATAACACATAACTTTTTATTCATTATTTTCATTAATTTACTTGTTTCTTTTCTTATAATGATATTAAAAAAAATTACCAACATTCTTATTCCTCCTTTAACCAAGATTTTATAATTCATTATCAAATTGTTCTGAAACATTTGAATATGATTGGGTAGTAACATTCATTTTCATTTTCAAATTAACATGTCTATCAAAAGAATGATCTTTCATAGTTTTTTAAGTAGTGCCAAAAGACACTCCGCCTTTATTTTACATCAATATCTCAATATATCTTTTAACATACCCTCATATTTCAAAAGGTATCAAAATGAATCATCAAGATTAAAATATTTTATCTACATTGATTCATCAACATCCACCCTCTGAGATTCCTAGTCATTGAGCATGATATCAATTATCTTTTCAACAATTATTTTATCTTCTAGTTCTTTTTATCCAATAGATTGTAATATATTAACAAATATCATAAATCGTTGTTGTACCTTTGCAACAGGTTCACCAAAATAGAATTCAAAATCTTTATAATCAGCACTTAGTATTTCAAATCTAGTTTTAAAAACCTTTAATGATCTAAAATGAGTAATATCTACCTTCTCCAAATTATTGTTTAATTATTCAAAATAATAAATATAACTATAAATTATTCTAGTTATATAATATAATATATTATTCATAACACTATAATTCAAATGATACTATTTCTTTTATTGTATTGTGAAAGAAATAACCTACTTTTCAGGAATCTTGTGATCTCCAGTTAACATGAAAAAATTATCAAATCCATTATTTATAAATAATGTATTCATTAAATCTCCCTAATAATCATAATCATTTCCATAAAAATAGGGGGTCTATTTTGATTGAGGTTATATATTAAATCGTCTTTGAGTCCTACCATCTTTAAAACAAATAAAAAATATATACCAAAATACATGTTTTTGTAGTAGGTATTTATATACAAAAATTTTATAACAAACAGTAAAAAAATTGAAAAATAAAAAAACATAAAAGTAGCAAGTATTAGGAGTGAAATCCTTCTCCAATACCCAATGTAAGTATCGGTATAATAGATGCTTTTCTATGATACCGATGTTTGGATCGAAATGAATATGTAGATGGATAAATATAAGATGGTGTTAATTCTAAGCTTAAAACATTCATATTTATCCTTAAAATAAACTTATTATAACACGTTAAACAATCATCTTCATAAAACCACTTAAGTATTTAAATGATAATTGAACTTAGCCCTTTTGAATGATAAATAAATTACCATAATCAAGTAGATTATGATATGTATTCTATTAGAATACTCATTTATTAATCATGTTTTAATGATCACAAATCCTATTCATTACCTCAAATTCATATGTACTATTGTTTAGTATCCTTATTCTTTAAGTAAATCCATTCAAGATCTGAATTGTTATACATTTAGTTTATTTAATGTATAATCTTTTTGAATTACTTTTATAATAATTTCTTTTACAAATGATTATTTCTAATCCATTATATGATTATCATTGCTTAAGATTGAATATAGTTATTTGGAAAATTCTGAGACATTGTGAACAAGAAAACACCATGAACAAGAAGACACCCTGAACAAGTAGACATTGTGAACAAGCAGACACTATGAACAATAAAACACCGTGAAAAAGACACGGGGAACAACACACCATGAGCAAGAAACCATGAACAAGCAGACACCATGACGTCGAGACAACGTGACATCGAGACACAATGACATCGAGACATCGTGACATCACAGCGTCGTGAACAAGACACCATGAACAAGACATTGTGATAACCATCAGAAACCGTGATCATGAGACCCCGTGACCATGAGACATCATGAAGAATCAGACACCATGAAGAATCAAACACTGTGGCCATGAGACACCAGTTCATGGAGACATTGTTTCCATGACATATTGTGACACCATTTATAAATCTTTTTTTGTTTTCAATTTAATCTATAATGGTCATATATGAATATTTTAAATACACTGATGTAATTAATGTATCATTGTAGACATGTCACCTGAAAATATGCGGTACGAGGTGCAGAATCCATGAAACTTATCGGCTTCAACACACACTCCGAGAAAAAATAGTATTGTGGCCTAGAAACAATATACATGAAAAGAAAAACAAGGGGGCATGAGAACGAAAATGAAGAACACACTTAGAGAAATTTTTGAAGAATTTATTATCACATGCAACTCAACAATGATGAGGAACAAACGAATCTTACTTGAATCCTAGAATCGAGGATACCTTCACACTGTCAAACACCACGAAGAAAACACACCAATATTGTTGACTTATGAAACTCTTTTTTACATATGATGACTAGATTTCTGTATCTTCTTATTTCATGATGTCCAGAGCTTCAAAGACCAACACTTGGAGAACATTGAAACCCATCTCTAAATTTCTTCTCTATTGTGTATCTTTTTATTATCTTTTGAGCAGTGTGTATCTCTATATAACAACAAACTCTGTCTCCTGCATTAAACTAAAGGATATGAGATATCATTTCTCAAACAACCTTTTACAGTTGTGTAAACCCAGGTATATGGGTGGAAGAGGTCCTTATGTCTCCTAGTTTTTTGTTCCCATGAAGAACTGTGGAAGAGGTCTGTGTGCGACCTAGACAGTCCTGTGTAATTTTCTTTAACCCCGATCCAAGGTGTGAATGAAGATTATTTATATAAACTACTTGGTGTAAGGTGATCAATAAGTGCAGTGGAATAGGTCTCAGCTTGATACTGAACCACTTGTTTCATATCTTCTATGCTCCTTAATTTACTCTTCTCTGTTTTACATATTTACTGTATAATTCAGAAATCCCTGAATTCACTTTGATAGTAAATCTTGGAAGAAGGTTATAATTGTTTTGTCTTAGTGGAATAGCTTCAAAGGTAATATTAATAACTGACATTAAGATTACTAATAAATAATCAATCTTCTATTAAGTTATTTAAACAGTCAAACTCTCATAACAATATAACCTTGATTAACTGGGATGTATTTAACCTTTTGGGGAAACCATTTTATGAATAATTTTTACACAGAAATTTTTTTAGATACTCAATTAACCCCCCCCCCCCCCCCCCTATTGAGTAATCTAATTCGACCAACATATTTAATATATCGGGATGGTATTCTATCAGAACAAAATATTGAATTATATTCATTAATAAGTGGTAAATGTATATATAATTTAATTGTATTCACATATGAAAACTATTTATTAGATTATTCAAAAAAAGAATCATAATCATAATGGTTATGATTAATCAGAGTAGTAAAAAAGTAATGATTATATATAGAGGTGTAATCAGAGAAAAATAGTTGTATTGTAGTCAATGATGTAATGATAAATAAAATTCAAATAGAAAAATGAATATAAAATAATTCACTATCTATTTCAATTGTAGTGAAAATAAAAAATATGTAATAAAACAAGTAAATGAATATAATTATTTTAACCCAAAGAGATATTTTACAATAATCTAGGATAAAGTCCCCTTATTATATATATATATATGAAATTATTTCTTTCCCTTGCCAGGGAAAGACCTTGATATGATGATTTTCTTCTCTGTCTCACTATCCCTATGAGCCCTCGATACGATGATCGGTCTATCTCAATATCCCCATGAGCCCTCGATAATATGTTCATCTTCTGTCTTGTTATCCCCACAAGTCATCGATCAAGAAGATCATATCTATGTCTACCTAGCCTTAGAAATCCTCAATCGTATTCACAACCAAAAAAACAGACCATTTACAAAAATGAACTCAAAAATACTACAAATACAATGAACAAGTTGTTCAATCTTGTAAGATCGATACCTCTCGCACACTAAAAATTTTGCAAATGAAAATGATCATAATTTCACTTCTTATCGTTGTGAAATCTTAAAATGACTAGGTATTTATTTGAAAGCCACCAATGGTCATCTTGGTCCTCCAATAGTAAAATTCTCTCCAATATTTTCCCAAGGAATTAAATACCTAGCACTTTAATGGTAATATTTTAATAGAATGCACGACCTCGTTTTGGCATACATCATTTGCAGTGTAAAATGTATTCGAATAAAACAGAATTTGGTTTTCTATATTCAAAATTTAATCTTTGATAAATCTGATGGATTTCGATACATAATTTCATTAAGATTTTCTTCATGAGTATGATTTTGATGCTATCAGTTCTGATGTCAAGTTAAATTAAAAAACTTTTTTCAGTGTGAAAATGAGACAAAATGTCTTTAAATATTATTCGATAAAGGTGAATCTGGTCATTATCAGATCCATACTCATTATGATAATTGTTATGAACAAAGTAAGCTTATATTCATGAATTATTTGAAACTAATTCTAATTATGGTAAACCATATATTTTTTCTTCTAAAATAATTAAAACACATTGGAAATGAAAGAACTATTTAATGACTTATTTAATAAAGTTTTTTTTTATTTTGAAAACAAAAGGAAAAAAAATTCAAAAGGAAAACTTTGAATCAACATTTTGATGGTGTACATGTCGTTTTTTTACAATGCCAATGGTAAAAAAATTCTTTTTCAAAATAATTAATTCTATTTCTATTTTAATTTCCAAATTATTATTTCTAGATAGTTTTATGTCAAATTTACTTAAAATCTCATAGTAACGTGATGATAGTTTTCATGAAATTTTGAAAATAATTCTCGCAATGATTATTATTCTAAAATGATTTAATTTTTACTACACTAAGAAATGACAATGATTATACTGTTAATTTAATTTTTTTTTAAAATTATTTTTGGACAAGGTAAATTTAAAAAGGCATCTTGATTTTTAAATAGTAGATGAGGACATCGTAATATAAACTCAATTATAAATCTATCTAGGAAATGGTTTGTAAAAAATATACATAAATAATAACTCCTAAATAATAAATTATGTAACACCTGTCAAAAATGGAAGCAACCCAAGGTATATTTCAAATCCAAGTATAAAGTTTAAACTTATCAACCCCTAGAGTTAGTTCACATGTACTTATTTTACTATCTAGAGTTTCTAGTCTAAATGGAAAGCACTATTTCGATGTTATTGTAAATGATTTTTCTAGGTATGACTGGGTATTACTTCTAGCTCACAAAATTGAATCCTACTATTATTTTACCAAGTATACTAAAACTATAAAAAATCATTGTGGACAAAAGAATAAGACCTTAGGAAGTGAACATGTATGTGATTCTGATAATAAAGACTTTGAATATTTCTTCTCAAAAATTTTCTATAATAATAAATTTTCTTCTCCTAGGACCCCACCACTGAATAATGTTGTGGAAAGAAGAAATATAACACATCATGAAATCATATGTACTATTCTTAATGAGTATATAAATCATATAATTTTGGTAGAGGCTATGAATACCACCTCTTATATAATCTATAGTTTTTTAATTAGACCTCTCTTAAATAAAAAAACTTATGAACTATGGAATAGTAGATGAAAAAATAATAATTCATTTATATAATTTTATTGAAAATTTTTCATTCTTAACACTATGTATTATATTTTTTAATTTTATTCCAAGATTAATGAAGGGAGATTCCTTGGATATTCAAATTATAGAAAATCATATATGGTTTTTAATAAAACAATAAGCACTATGGTAGAACATATCCATGTAAAATTATACGAGATATTTCTACATGATCCTAAAAAACGTTTATAAAACCTTGAGGATGATTTTCCTTTTCTAATATTATTTCCAAACCTTATAAAAATTGTCTAAGACAAGAAGAAAAATCATAAGGTTCTATGGAAAATTTGGAACCAAAAACTGAATCTATAGAAAACCATGAGACGTCAAGTCCTTCTCTTCCAAGAGTTATTTGCACTCATAAATACCATCCTCAAGATAGTATAGTTGGAGACATAAATAGAGGTATAAAAACTAGGGCTTCTCCTTGAAATTAGGTTTAACACTAAGTATTATTATCAATTATTGAACTTACGAACATTAATGATGCAATTAATGATGAATAATGGGGTTTGTGAATTCAATAAGAACTTAATAAATATAAAATATGTAAAGGTTTAGAACTTTTATTTATTTATAATGAAACATTGAATATTTGTATTGAGTGGGTTTTTAGAAATATGTTTGATGAATATATCACAATAGTAAGAAATAAATCTAGATTGTTTGTAAAAGGATATATTCTATAAGAGGGTATTGACTATGAAGAAATCTTTTCACCAGTTTCTAGAGTTGAATCCATTAGAATAATACTTGCCTATGCAGCACGTTTGGATTTTAACCTATATCAAAAGGATGTGAAAAGTGCATTCATTAATGGTTGCATAGTTGTGTATATTTTTGTGGAACATCCCCATGGATTTCAATATCCTAATTTTAAAATTCATGTTTTCATATATAAAAATGTTTTTAATGATATAAAACTATCTCCTAGATCTCGATATTACAATCCAATATCTTTTCTAATTTATATTTGTTTTTTAAAACGTATAGTTGATCCAACTCATGTTATAAAAATAATTTTAAAATATATTTCGGTACTTAATATCTATGTTGATGAAATTATTTTGGCATCCTCTAAGAAATATTTGGGTAATAATTTTTCAAAAATTATGCAAAATTAATTTGAAATGAGTTTAATGATTGAAGATAAATTCTTTCTTGGATTTCAATTTTATCAAAACAAAAATGGATGTATTTAAAATGAATGTATGTACATTCAATACATTTTAAAATTATTTTGTTTGTATATCACTAAAAGTATTGATACTCCCTTGAGTACCAATTTTATGATTAATTATGATGAAACTAGAAAGCCAATGGATCAAAACAGTTAATGTGGTATGATTGGAAGTTCTATTTACTTAACTGCTAGCTGGTCTAATATTATGTTTAGTGTGTGTCTGTGTGATCATTTTCACGAAAACTCTAATGAATATAATTTACTTTATATAATAATTATTTTCAAATACCTAAAATATAAAACCAATTTAAAACTGTTCTACCCTATAAGGAAGATCACTTTTCTTATTGAGTTATTCAAATATGGATTTTTGTGGTTGTAATTTAGATAGAAAAATCTACTCTAGAACATGTCAACATTTAGTCAAGTCACTAGTATCCCGGTATAGTAAAAACACATAATTTTATTGCACTGTCTACTAATAATGATGAGTACATGACTTTAGGAAGTTATTGTCCATAGATTTTGTGGATGAAACACACATTACAAGTCTATGGATATCGATTCAGGCATGTACCTATAAATTATTACAATAAAGGTGAAATTAATATATCTAAAGATCATGTATCCCTTTCTAGTTCAAAAATTATTGACGTAATACATAAATATTTGAGGGGGAATGTTAAAAAGGGTGATATAACTACTGAATTCATAGGGACTAAACTCATTTTTCTAACATTTTCCCAAAACAATTGAATTATGAGAGATTAATCTATATCAAACATGAATTAGTAATGATAAATTTCATTTATTCTCCACTAATAGAATTATTTACCATTGGATGATCCACCATGGGACAAACCATCGTTTGATGAGCCACCATTGGATGAGCCACCATTAGACAATCCATCATTGTACAAGACAATGGTCTCGGTTTTTTCTACTGGACTCTATTTAAATTGATTCTACCATTACTAATTTTTTGATATTTATTTTTATTTGATTAATTTTTTTTATTTTTTTTATATTTTATTATTTTAAATCCCTAAATGATATATTGTGTTTAAATTTTGAATTCAAGTCAATCTAACTCATGAATCCTCCCTTTGATATATTTCACCTTCTCTTTATCTCCCAACCCCCAGATTTATTATTCACCTCCTTTAGTATTTGTTTCACTGCAATGGTAAAAATCAAGCACCCTTCTGAGTCCACTTCTAAACAATTGAGTCCTATGAATAAGTTGAGAGGGGAACTAATACAATTTTTTATCAAGATGAGGATCCCACAACTTTTGAATCATGTGGTTATTTTGAAAAAGGAATTAGATTTTGAATAGTAGTTATCCAATAAGTCGTTAGTACTTAGGTTAATCCAAGACTGAGGCTAAGTATAGTGGATCTCCTAAAATGATAGACCTTTTTATCATTGGTTGGTTCCACAATTTTATCAGTACACAGAGATTATCTTTGGAAAGAAGAATGTTTTGATTCAAAACATAATAGATGGTATGGATTTTAACTTTTCTATAAAATAATGGGAAAAGTGTTTAAATGTGCCTCATCAATGATTTTTTAAGATTATCAAGGTACAATAATCAATGATAGTAAATCCGTAGTTTATGAGAATTTCTTATTGGAGGTGACAGGTGATGGAATTTTGAGAATTCCTACTCTTACTAATTTAGATTGATAATGAAAAATTCATTTTATTTTTATTCATCATTTTCTATTTCCTACAATGAAGGACTCCAATACTACAGGACATCAAAATTTATACATTATTTTTCTTACAAAACAATAAAAAAACACCATTAAATTTAGATACCTCATGGTACAAATTATGGAAATCTTTAATTAATCCTCCTAATCCAATTATCTCATTTACGCTAAGTTAATTTCAACTAGGTTGGAAACCAAGTTCATGATTTATGAGGATGAGGAAGATGATGTGAAATTTGATGGATCTTATTAACTAGGGTTACCTATATAAGGATGAGAGTGAGATAGAGTCTATGGATTAAGAAGTAGGATAGGGTTAATGATAATCTATATGGCTATTTTAATCCTATAGATCATCCCACTATACCAAAGAACCTAGTAGATCCTAACCTGGATACATATGAGATTGTGAGCTATTATGACGAAGAGGAAGAAGAGGAAATTGTTGTTGGTGAAGAGTAAGTAGTAATCTCTTTTGAAGAGTGTAGTGACCCTAAAATCACTAAGATCCCTACTATATATTTTTTATAGCTACATGTCCTCAAGATTCTCTACCATCTAAGGAGTGTATCTAAAGTTAAATAAGTGATGATGATGAAGAGATCTATGTCACTAGAGATGAGCAGATCATGTGTTCATTTCAGTATTATAAGGAAGTAGAATAGGTATTAGCTGGTTACAATGACCATATTAAAAGATATGGTGGTGATGGAAATGATGTAAGGGATGATGAGGATAGTGAAGGTAGAGGATTTGATCACAATGATGGTGATGATGTTGGGAGTAATCAATCACATCATCTGTTCCATACTACTTCAGTTAGTTCAATAGAGATACCTGGTTCGGTTAAATCTATGTATTTTGATATATTAATTATATAGAAACATGTTGGTGATATAGAATCTTCTAGAGGTGTGGTCATGGTATCTAGTTAGTGGTATAAATCCTCTAGTTATCTTAGAGTTGTTCCTGGTGGTGTAACTTCTGCACGGGTTGATGTGGCTACCAATGATGAGTGAGAAAAGTTACTAACATATTTCTAGCATGGTTTGGACTATTAATAGTCCAAGGATATCAATTAATATTTGGCATAAAATTTATATTCTCAAGGTGATTCTTCAATAGAATAGATGAGGCATCATCTAAGAGGGAGACTTCCCCTAGTTCTAGATTTATTAGGCTATATTATGCCACTTCAGATGATGATAGTAGTTTTAATGACCACAGCGGTGCACTAGATCATGTGTAATTTTTTTCATAGTTGATGTTTGGAAATATACAAAGATATATTTATCTTTGTATATTGACCATACTGGTGAGCTTCATGCCTTCACTTAAGATGCAACTACTTGTAGATCAGGGCCTAAATAATCTATAACGCCTAGTATTGAGATACCTACTACACAAGTTCCTTTAAAATATATTTCATGATAAGGTGTAGTTCCATAAATGTTAGAACCCATACTAATTGAATTAACGTTTTTAGGTATTAATTACCTCATGTCAAGCATCTTAGTGAAGATGATGTGAGACACCACTTTGAACTATTTTTTTTCCACATTAATTCTAAGATGACTTTTCATATTCAGGAAGCAGAAATTAAAGAACAAATGTTGTCCAGTGAGATGGAGACCTTGATATCGGTAATTGAGGATATGCGAACCTCCTTTTCTACTATCCATTATTTTATGATATAGATGGTGGAGAGTTCACCAATAGTGCCTTTTATATACTCTGCTCCACCTCGCACAACCTCTGTTGATGCCAATTTTGTCTGGTGTATAGTAAGAGAGAAGCTACAATCTATTATGGGATATATATATATATTACTCATTAGGAGGACCTATGTTAGATTCTATATCATGGTTATAACGTATAAAAACTAGTTAAGTAATGTTTGAATGAATCCTAAAGTGATAGGTAAACCATCACCAAGGCCATAAAATATTACCTTTCTGAGATATATACCAACCATTAGTTGAATTATCATTTCATGTTTTGGGATGAGAATAAAGGATTAAATCTATTACTATGGAAGTCAAGGAATAGGTTGTCAAGATAATGGTTTTGGAACCTCTTCTAAAGTTATTCATGGAGGAGAAGAAATATGTATTTAATACTCTGTAGAGAGGAGGCAAAATTATTATTGATCTTGTCAACATTATGAATCATTTCTTGAATATATCTAGTATAGAAGTGATTTCCCCTAAGGTTATACCAATGATTACTTCATAGATAATTCTTCCCCAGAGCCTTTACCTCCTTAATACTAACTTTTCATCATGTATCTTATGGAAGAAGTCGGTTATCTCAGACTTGTGGTCATCAAAGAGCTTCCTCAGACCACTTTAGTACCTTTAGTCACTACCAAATCACCCTAAACCTCTACCTATATGACTCCTACCCCTAAAAAATAAAAGGGATCCACTTATCATACCTATATAAATGAGAGTTATTTAGATCAGCCTTGGTCTTTAATGGGGATTTTTTTTCTACTTTACCCTATATTACGTTTTTCGACTGTAAAATAATGAATATTTGTGGTTAATGAAATCCATATCTATAAATATGCATATCTTTGTATTTTTAGTTTTTTATTTTAAATTTCTTATAATCCCTAATGGGTAGAATATTTAATGATTTTTTTATTAGATTTCTTTTTGATACAACTTTTCTTATATTTTTTATATGATACCTTTGATACTGAATTTAGCTGTAATACCCCTCCTTTTCTACCTATATTATTAAAATATGTCCTTTGACACCATATTTATTTAATCTCCCAATATTATTTGGACATGATTTATTTCACCATTCAAAACATTAATTTCACTTATCTTTGATAACATATTTTTTTGTATCTATCATTTGACATTGGAAATATTAATAAAACAATTATCCTATAAATTTATATCCTTAAACCAATGTTTATTTTATACATAATTATTAATAATTCAATGATATTTTATCCTAAAAAAGAAGAGATTGTTGGAACCTCAATGTTAAAGAGCTCATAAATAATGTTTATTATCTCTCAAATGAGATTACTATTTTATGATATCATTTTATTTTATAATGAAATTTGATGAAAATTTGGATAAGTGTTGATATGAGTCATTTCCAGACTTGAGTCACCACTATACATGTATCACCACCAGACAGACTCACCTCCAGATATTACTGGCCACTAGAATTACTAGCCTCCATATTTGAGTCACCAACAATCATAAGTCACCTCTAGACTAACTTGTTGATAGATATAAATCACCACTAGAATGAATTACCACCAAAATTGAGTTATTACAAGACAAGACTCGCCACTATACTGACTCTCATATTGATGTGCCTTATATCCAGAATGACTTACCACTAGATGTGAGCCATTTACAGACATGATTTACCATAAGACTAACTTACTACTAGATATGACTCACCACAAGAATGACATACCACCATATTTGAGTCATTGCCAGATATGATTCATCGACAGACTGACTCACCACAAAACTAAGCCCCTTCTAGAGATATATTACCACTAGGGGTTACACCATTTATATTCTGACTAATACAAATTTATTTCTCAAAAGGCTATTTTATAGGAGTTAATTCAATAGGATTATTTAATCATTATTCCTTAAATTATTTAATTAAATAATTAAAGATGTAGTTAGATCTTAATATGAGTATATAGATGATATTAATTAATATTATTCAATGGGTACTCTTTCCTATAGTGAAATATATTTCAAATTATCTCCCTGGTGCATGAGGTCATGTGTGTTGAGAATTTGTGAATCATGGATGATTGGAAACATTCATGTTAATACTTTTGACAGTGAAATATTGGACAACATTGAATGTATAGATCGTTTCCAAAAATAAAAAAAGTGAACTTCATGATGCTCTATTTTCCTGAAACATTTAGCGAAGTAGTTTAATATTTTCACTAGGACAAACCAAAATTATCATGGGAATCTAGAGCATTACAAGTCTACCAGAACATTGTTTTTTATCACTTTTTACTATATTGATTTGTTTTGATGTAACTTTTGACCAATATATTTTTTTCTATGTATTTTTTACACGCACATTATAAGGACTCGACCTTATTACATTAATAATCATGAATTTAGTAATGAAAGCACTTCTTTTTTACATTGTGGATCTTTTGAAGTTTATATATTTAGATAATTGGGACATAATACATTCATAACAATACACATTTCTACATAGTGGATACCTTAAAAACAATTTCCATTTATTTCATAATATAAAAAATTAATTCTTAAAGCAATATTCCTTGAAAAAATTTCAACATTTAATATGTCTTCCATATTTTTCATACTCATCCATTAACCTTTGAAAATCATTTAAAACTTTGGATGATCACAAAAACACAGTAAGGGATATAAAAATAAGAGAAGAACACATTACTCTATGAATACTTGTAACGTATTAAATCATTTTCAAAAGACATACTTATCACCTTTATATATATAACTATTATGTAAAACATTAGATTTAAACAATGCATAAGGACATAAGTAGAAAAATAAATGTATCTTGGGGAATTACTTACATAATATTGTAACCCCCATGGCTACCTTATAATTTGTAACCGTCACAGCTACCTAACAATTTGTGTAACCATCGCAGTTACAAATGAAGTAACCAAAGGGACAACCTCCAAATTACACATACCCAATGAATTTGAGGGAGATATAGGTCCCACACTTAATAAAAAAAATTCCATGATCCATAATATAATCATACTACATGAATATTATCATAAAAACGTTGCTTTTGATTTTTGTAAAATTGAATTTTTAAAGAGGATTTTAAAGGAAACATCCCATATAAATATCATATAATTGTAGTGAGACTTAGTAGAGTTGTTGGAATATATATATAATCTGTAAATAAACATAATTAAACTTATTATAATCATAATTCATCACTCAAAAAAAATTTAATACCACATAAATAATGAATAATAATGTTAACCCAAAGGATGGAAATCGGGATAAAAATTCCATTACCTCGGTTTTGTCTTACTTAAAACCTGTTTAAAATTATTTTATAATTGTTAATAGAGTATTATTAGTATTTTAATTGAAAATTAATGTTTATAACATCTTATATGATCATTTCATAACCTCATTTCAGCCATTAATTGTTAGTATTTTGTTCCTTGCACTGTTTTGGGTGAGTCCCTTATATGATTTCCATGATTGGTTCATGATGGATGTTCTTGTAGATTAGAAGTGAAACTCCATAATTGTAATGGAAACGTATTTAAATATATAAAGTACTATAATTTTATACCATTTATCATTTTTAGGATTTATATGATGATTATTCATCATTTAAATCAATAATGATGTTTGTTTAGATCATTTTAGTGGTTCTTTGATAATAAGAACCTCATTTAGTCTTATAAATAAGAACCATGTGTACAAAAGAATTTCAGAACCATGGATGAGACAAAATACATATATTATAACCTGTTTCAACCATATAAATTGTTTTATGACCATAATTTAAAGATTTAATGGATATTTAAATCACATCGATCATGATGTCGGTAATTCGACACATCACATACAATATTTTTTATTCCTTGAAGAAGTGAGAGAAGAGAAGAATAATGTTGATGAATTTTCCATAAACATGAGAACATAAAAAATATAAATGATTTCTGTATATTTAATTTATCTTGGGTAAGAATAGATAAAGAAAGAATAAGAAAATATAGGAACTCAAAATAAAAGAATAATTGAGAAATCCCTTATAAAAATTCCGCAGCCTAACAGCTATGCAACATGGTTTTAGAAAATATTAAAAAGAGAGGGGACAAGGGTAACCCATCTAGAAATGAATCATAATATAGAATAGATCAATAATAATATGGAAATAATAACATGGTATGGAAAATTTAATGTTATAACACATAAAAGAATACTTGAATGGAAAAAGTAAGAAATTGAAAATTTTCTTACCTTGTAGAGTAACTCGTAGAACGTGAATGTTGGGACCTTGGGGGCTTGAGGAAACCTTGGGAGGACTAGTAGGGTGGTATGTAGACCTAATATTTGTTGAGGAGAATTTTTTAATGAATGGAATGGGGGTATCTGTTGGTATTTATAGCATAAGTGAGGGAATATTTAATAAATTTCCATGGGACACATCATTGGTGGTATTTGAAAAACCATGGGATTTCACATGGTATTTGCCTATGGTATTGGCCAAAAATGACACATCATAACATATATTACTATTCACAAGTCGACCAGATTTATTTCATCATTATTACATCATCAATGACGTCATTAAACACCCACAACACAAAACTGTAATTTTTACTATTCACAAAAAATTCAACGATTTCAGAAAAATCCCAAAAATTCACCCTAACAATTTATCAATGTATAGAGATCAAAAATGAAGTCCATTATATTAAAATATGTTTTTAAATATTTTTAATTTAATTTTTAAATAAAATCATACTTAGTTTAAATTTTAATAATTTAAAAACTATAACTTCTTTTATATCACATTGAAAAATTAATCAAGATGTCATTATCTTAAATCCATAAGAAAAATAATAATAATACAATTGACTATTCATTAGGGAAATATTACTATTCTTATTACTATTCATATTAATATTTATAAGGGTATTCTACTATTCTCCATAAAACAATTTGATTCCAATAGACTCGAAATAACATACTGAACACAATTGTAGATGACCATTTTTCAAAATTGAAAACATATAACTAGTAAAATTATGTTTAAATGATACTTATGAATATATAATTTAACAAAATTTCACGATTTTCAATTTAATTTAAGATAGCCTTGGGGTGGTACTTTATCCCCACCTTCTAGAAATTCCATCCTCACAATTTTATTTAATTATTAAATAAGTGAGGATACCCTTCCCTCATAGCATTTTCAGACTCCCATGATGCTTCTTCAACCATGTGGTTTCTCCACAAAAACTTTACCTGGTGGATTACCTTATTCCGCAGTACATGTTCCCTTCGATCAAGAATCTGAACTGGTTTTTCTTTATAAGATAGGTTCTCTTCTAGTTGAACTGCTTCTGGGCTCAAGACATTTGATTAATCTGGCAGATACTTTCTCAACATCGAAACATGAAAAACATTGTGTTCCTGAGAAAAACTCTGAGTAAAAGTGACGGGGTATGAAATTGTTCCAACATTATCCATGATTTCAAAAGGATTGATAAACCATGTACTTATCTTCCCTTTCTAATCGAAACACATCACTCTTTTCCAAGGAATGATTTTAAGGAAAACATGGTCACCTACCTTGAAAAAGAAGTCTTTCCTTCTGTTATCTGCATATCTTTTCTGCACGCTCTGAACTATCCTCACGTGTTGCTGGATCATCTTTACCTTCTCAGCCAGTTCATCCACTAATTATATCCCCATCAACATTATTTCACCGACTTCATCCCAAAACACTGGAGTCTAACACCGCTTTCCATACAAAGGCTCAGATGGTGCAATCTAAATACTTGAATTAAAACTATTATTATAAGAAAAATAAACTAAAAAATGATGATGATACAAACTTCCCTTGTAGTCCATTGAACAAGCTCGAAGAATATCCTCCAAAGTCTAAATCATTTTTTCTGACTGCCCATATGATTGAGAATGAAAAGCTGTACTGAAATTTAATTATGTGCCCAATGACTTTTGAAGTCTCTTCCAAAAGTTCGAAGTGAACCTAGGATCCCAATTAGATACAATGGAAAGAGGGACTCTATGTAACCTGACTATCTCCTTGATGTACAGCCTAGAAAGATGATCCAAATACAATGTATCTCTAATAGAATGAAAATGCGAGGATTTTGTCAGCTGATCCACAATTACCCAAATTGCATTATTACCTCGAGATATCATAGGTAGTACCACCACAATGTCCAGGGATACATTCTCCCACTTACAATATGGCACTGGAAAAGGCTGAAGCATCCCCTTCGGGAACTGCCGCTTTTCTTTAACCTGCTGACATGTCAAACATTTCATGGTAAAATTAGAAATATCCCTTTTCATTCCATCCCACCAAAAAAACTTATGAATGTCTATATACAAACTAGTTATTCCAAGATGAACTAAAAATGGATAAATATGAGATTGAAACAACAGATCCTTCTCCGTCTGAGAATCATAGGGCACACCCAACCATTTTTTAAATCATAAAACACAAACTTTATCACAGTGAAATTCTGGAAGCTTGCCTATTTTAACCAATTATACCTTTTTCTGTAGCTCAAGGTCTTCCTTCTGTGCTCGCTTAATTCTTTCTAACAGTGAAGATTGTACTGAAACTTGTATCAAAATATATGTATTCCGAGCACCAATAACTTCCAAGCCAAAATTCCTCAAATCATTAATCAAGGGATAATTTTCCGAATGTAACATGGTTAATGATGCATGATTTTTTTTGACTCAAGGCATCCACCACTTTGTTTGATTTTCTAGGTTGGTAATTGATCATGCAATCATAATACTTTATCAGTTCAAGAAATCTTCTCTGCCTCATGTTTTATTCCATCTGAGTGAATATATACATCAGACTTTTATGGTCTGTATATATTTTACATTTAGCTATGTATAAATAATGCCTCAAAAATTTCTAAGAAAAAATCCATAGCTGCTAATTCCAAATCATGTGTGGGATAATTTAACTCATGAGGTTTTTGTTGTCTTCAAGAATAAGAAATTACTTGATCATTATGCATCAAATCACAACCATGTTCCTTCAAAGAAGCATCACTGAAGATGACTAACTCACCATTTCGGGAAGGCAAGGCCAAAACAGAATCATTTACGAATTTATTCTTTTGTTCCTGAAAACAAACATCACATTCTTCTTTCCGAACAAAATAAACCCCTTTTTGTGTTAACTTAGTTATCGGGCTAGATAACCGAGAAAATTTCTAATCAAACTGTCAGTAATAACCTGCTAATCCAATAAAACTACGAATCTTAGTAAAATTTGTGTGTCTTGTCCATTCATCAACCACTTTTTTTTAGAAGGATCAACATTTATTCCATACTTATTTACAATGTGCCCAAAAAAATAAATCTGTTACAACCAAATATCATAATTTCTTAATTTTCCATACAGATTCCTTTCCATTAATTTTTGTAAAACAAACCTTATATGTTTTTCATGCTCCTCTTTATTTTTATAATAAACCAAATTTCATCAATAAATAAAACCAAAAACATATCCAATAACTCATGAAAAACATTGTTAATAATATTCACGAATACATAAGGTTCATTAGTTAATTCAAACAGCATAACTAAAAATTAATAATTCCCATATCTAGTACGAAAGTCTATTTTTGGGATTTCAACCTCCCTCACCTTCAACTATTAGTATCTGGATCTCAATTAAATCATGGAAAAGTAGTGATATCCCTAGATTTGATCAAACTAGTCATCGATATGTGTCAAAGGATACTTGTTTTTAATAGTGATGTTATTCAAAGCACTGTAATCAATGCAAAGTCTCATGGAACCATATTTATTTTTATCAAACAAAATAGAAGCACCCCATGTTGAAGTACTAGGACAAATGAAGCCTTTATCAAGAAAATACTACAACTAATTTTTCAATTCAAGATGTTCTATGTGAGCCATACAAATTGGGGTTTTAAAATTGGATTAGCATCAGGAACTAAGTCAATTGTGAATTCGACTTCTCAATCAGGTATGACACCGAGTAACTCATCAAGAAAAAAATCAAGGTATCAATTTACCACTGTAACATCATCAATTTGAATATTGCAGTTTTTTTAAACAATATGAGCAAGATAAATTTCATTTCCATCATTCAATAGTTTCTAAGCATCCTGGTATGTTATCAATTGAATGGGTTCGTTCTTATATACAAACTGAAACTCATTATGAAAAAACAACTTCTCTATCTATACAGTCAATCGTAGAATGATAAACAGAAAGCCAGTCCATTCCATGAATATAATCAAACTAGACTAAGGGTAAAAGAACAAGGATTGCAGGTAAATTCTTTCCACAGACCATAATATAAAGTTTCTTATAACTCCTCTTTTCTATAATATTTTCCTCTGCTGTTTTAAAAAAAGTTTCATTTTCATTTGTTGAGGTGATATTTCCTACATAACAGAAAATTTCTCAATGTTGAAGGAATGTGTAAACCCTCTATCAAACTAAACTGTTGAAAAAACTGAGTAAACAAACAATATACCTGATACAACTTAATTGGATGGCCTGACATCTGCTGATGTAGTCAGAAAGTATCTCACTACTATTTTCTTCTTATATTTTGGCTTCTTTGTATCATTTAAATCTCTCTTTGGGTAGGAATTTGCATAATGACTCATCTCACCACATTTATAACACTTTACAGTTTACTTATCATGATTAGTCTTAGGATCATTTTCATTTAAATCTCAAGCCATATGTCCAAACTTACCACATTTAAAACACTTCCTAATTTTGATAATACATTCCCTATGGTTCTTCTTGCCAAACTTTTAACAAATTTGAAACTGGATTTTCTTACCATAAGATTTTTTTGTTGATTCTTACCCATCGTTTGACATATGGACCTCTTCATATCCTTATTTCCAAAATTCATGTGATCATCAGAAAACTCAATCTCTAACCTCTTAGCATATCAGAAAAGTTTCTCATAACATTTGAATCCAGTAGAGGCCAATACCCTTTGATACCTTGGCTTCAGTCCTGAGTAAAAGTGGATGATTTTTCTATTACGATCCAGAATAAAATTTGGACCATTCCTTGCCAGTTGGGTGAAGTTCACTTCATACACGACCATTGAATCTTCCTTATTCTATTTCAATTCAAGGAATTTCTTCTCCATCCTAAGTATCACCACCTTAGGAAAACATTTTTCAAGGAAAAGACTTTTAAATTCATCCCACTCTAAGGCATCAAAATCTTTTCTTCCCCTGATATTCATTATCATTGACCACCACTGATTATCTTCACTTTAAAAATGATAAATGGAAAGAATTACCTTTTGATTTTCTAAACATCCCATAACATCAAATATCTTTTCTAGGGATTTGATCCATAATTTAGTTCGTACTGGGTCAGAAACTCCAATGAAAGCAGGAGGGTGTTGTCACCTAAAATGTTCCACTACTGTCATGTTCTATATTGGTACCTCTATTTGTTCTCTTGAATGGATGACACCACCATTTATTACTTTTTTTAGCTGAGCCATAACAGTCACAAACTTCTCGGATCCAATCCCTACCATTCCGGGCTGCAAATTCGGAAGGATGTCGTTCTGTTAGTGCCTCCCCTAATCAGTTTCACTATTTTTTATGCAGAAAACCATTCTGAACAAATATATCTTAGATGAATCAACATTGAAATCTTTACATTCTATATTATTATAATCTAATCATAGAGTAAAAATCATTTATGGCATTCTTTTTACTTCATCCTAATCCCTAATGTTATAAAAATCATCCTTTAATACCAACTATAAGGACCATGCCTTATTACATTCATAATCGTGAATTTAGTCTAGAAAACACATCCTTTTACATTGAAGATCTTTTTAATTTTATATAATTATATAATTGAAACATAATACATCCATAACATAACACATTGTTACAGAGTAGATACCAGAAAAACAGTTTCCATTTTTTTCCAAATATAAAACGTTAAATCATAAAACACGATTCCTTAATAATTTTTCAACATTTAACATGGATTCCTTCTTTGTCTTACACATCCATTATCCTGTGAAAATCATTTAAAACATGGTATGAGCACAAAAACATAGTAAGGGATATAAAAATAAGGGAAGAACACATTAGTCCATTAACACTTGAGGCGTATGAAATTATTTTCAAAAGACATTCTTATCACCCGTATATATATAACTAATTTTTGAAAGATTAGATTTAAACAATACATAAGAAAATAAGAATAACTATAAAGTTATAATTGGGTATTTATTATATAATATTGTAACCCTCATAGCTACCTTATAATTTGTAACCCTCATGGATGCCCTACAGTTTGTGTAACCATCACAATTACAGAAGGAGTAACCATATGACCGACCACCAACATACACATACCCAATGAATTATAGGGAGATATAGGTCCCACCATTCATCTTAAACAATTCCCAAGATTAATAACATAATCATACAACATTAATATTAGTATAAAAACATTGATTTTTAATTTTGTAAAACAGAATTTTAAAAGACGATTTTAAAAGAAAAGTCCCTTATAAATATCATATAATTGAAGTGAGACTTATTAGAGTGGATGGAATATGTATATACTCATTAAATACACTAAATTAATCATATTATAATCATAATTAATCATAAAAACAATTTTAATAACACATAAATAATGAAGAATAACGTTATCCCAAAGGATGGACATCAGGTTGAAAATTCACGAACCTCAAGTTTTTCTTACTTCACGATTGTTTCAAATTATTGTATAATGGAAAAAATATTGTTATTTGTATTTTAAAGAAACATTTTCATGTTTATATCAACTTATATGATCATTTCATATCGTCATTTCAGCCTTTAATTGTTATTATTTTATTCCTTGCGCTGTTTTGGGTGAGTTACTTATTTGATTTCCTTAATTGGTTCATGATGGATGTTCTTGTTGATTGGAAGTGGAACAATATAATTAGAATGGAAAGGTATTTAAATATTTATAAAACCATAATTTTATACCATTTTTCATGTTTATGTTTTATATGATGATGATTCATAAGTTAAAAAACTAATGGTGTTCGTTTAGATCATTTTAGTGGTTATTTGATAATAACAACCTCATTTTGTCTTATAAATTAAAACCATGAGTAAAAAATAATTACAGAACCATGGATGAGACATAATACATATACTATATCATGGTTCAACCAAATAAATGGTTTCATGACTAGACATGAAAGAATTAATGGAAATAGAAATCACATCGTCCACGATGTCGGTAAATCGACACACCATGGACAATGTTTTTTATTCCTTGGATAAGTGGGAGAGGAGAAGAATAATAATTATTAATTTTCCATAAACATGAGAAATTATAGAATATACATGATTTCTATAGATTTCATGCCTATTGTGCAAGAATATATGAATAAATAATATGAAATTTAAGGAACATAAAATAAAAGGATAATTGGGAAATCCCTTACAAAAATTCGACAGCCTAACAGATATGCAATAGGGATTTAGAAAATATTAAAAAGAGAGGTGACAAGGGTCACCAATAATGAAATTAATCATGATATATAATAGATCAATAATTATAAGTAAATAATAACATTGTATGGAAACTTTAATGTTAAACCACATAAGAGAGAACTTGAATGGAAAAAAGAAAGAAATTGGGAATTTTCTTACTTTGTAGAGTAACTCCTAGAACATGAAGGTTGGACCATGGGGGATTGAAGAATCCTTTGAGGGAATACTAGGGATGTATGGAGGCCATATCTTCGTTGAGGAGGATTTTTAAATTAAAGGAATGAGGGTATGTCTTGGTATTTTTAGCAAAACTGAGGGAATATTTAATTAATTTCCATGGGACACATCATTGGTGATATTTGAAAAACCATGGGCTTGCCCATGGTATTGGCCATTAGGAACAACTCATAAAATCTATTACTATTCAAAATTTTAACATATTTATTAAATTGTGACTACATCATCAATGATGTCATTAAACACCCAAAACTCAAAACTGTATTTTTTACTATTCACCAAATTTTTGACTATTTCAGAAAAATCCCAAAAATTCACCCTAACCATTTATCGATGTGTAGAATTCAAAAATAATTCAATTTTTTAAAAATAATTTTCTCAATTTATTTAGTTAAATTTTTTAATAAAATCATACTTAATTCAAAATTTAATAATTTAAAAAATATAACTGCTGTTATATCACATTGAAAAATTAATCATGATATCATTATATTAAATCCATAAAAAATAAAATAATAATACAATTTACTATTCCTTAGTGTCATATTAATATTCATCTTACAATTCATATTATTATTCATAAGGGTATGTTACTATTCCCCAAAAAACAAGTTGCTTCCAATAGACTCTAAATAACATACTGAAAATAATTATAGATAACCATTTTTCGAAATTGAAAACATATATGTTGTAAAATTATGTCTAATGAATACTTCAAAATATATACTTTAAATTTTTTTAAAGATTTTCAATTTATTCTTAGAAAACCTTGGGGTGTTACACACTTAATCTTTCATTAGAACTAGAGAATACTCAATAATCTATTCTATATGATTTCATTGACATACCCACGGTTATTGTGGAATAAGTACCTATAAGGCTTGAGTTTTTTGTTTTCCATGTATTATAATGGAAGATGCTTTCAACCAAGATAGAAATTAAGTTGTTTCTTGTATACCCGATCCAGTTTGTAGATCAGATTATTGTTATATAATTTTCTTGAAAGTGGGTGATTTCTAATTAAAGTGTATTAGATCTTCAATTGAGACTAAACCCATTTTACTTTCCACTATGTGTTTTAGTTTTGTTTTCTTCATTTCAAATATTTAACTGCATTTGTTTTTAAACTATAAACAAAAACTATACTATGATTGTTGGTCTTAGAAAGTGTTTATATAAGGATTTTTTGAGTAATTTTATTTCAACAGTTAAAGTGATTTCAAATATCATTTTAATTATTCCCTAATCATGATGTGAAAAAGCATTTAAATGATCGTACTTATTTCAAACTACTACATTGAATAATTGGAGGTATTTTTTTAACTTGGTGATTTATTATAATTTTTTTGATAGAAATTTTTATTAGGTGCTAAATTCACCCCCCCCCCTCTTCAGTTTTTTCTTTTACAAACACATAATAGAATTCATGACCAATGAAATTTTGAAGAAACATGAGGACATAGATTCGTATATCATGATGTCTCTCCTTTGGGATCTCTATCAAGATAAGGGGAGACAATAGAGATGCGAGATATGTAATGATCTATTTACAACTATTCTTGGAGAGTTTTTTCTAGACGAGCATCATGTAGTCAATCTTATTAGATACATTGAATGCATAGAAATATTAGGTATTAAATTCCTAGATGATTTATACAAAAATCTCATACATTCATCACTACCCAAGACCTTCTCCAATTTTATTATTAATTATCACATGAGTAGAAATGAGAAGAGTCTATTAGAAATCTTACTCTAATTTGAGAAGTGGATAAGAACATGAGGCATGAAAAAACCATAGTAAATATGGTTAATAAGAAAAATATTAATAAGGGGAATTAGGAAAAGACACATAAAAATTATAAATCTCCCATGAACCATCCCTACATGAAGTGGTTGATCTGGAGGAAAGTCAAGTAAAAAAGATGTAGCTTTTATTTCATGTGGAAATCCAAGACACTAGATGAGGAAATACATCTATAAGTAAAGGGAATATAAAGATAAATTAATTATCAAGTGTGATCTTTCAATATCTACACCATGGGTATTAGATATAGCAAGTGGTGATCCTATTTTTACCCAAATGCATCAACCAAGTCAATTCTAAAATATTTCTCCAGGAGTGGTGGATTTGAGAGCTTCCAATGGTGTGAGGCTGACAGGTCTAGCCAATTGTGAATATAACCTTTCATTTCAAATAGAAAATATATTTGTTTTAATGGAGGGTTATTATGTAAAAACTATTACAAATAACATAATTTATGTATCATTCCTAGATTAATATGGTTTTATTTTAAATATTGGGAATAAAAGTTGTTTCTTTTACAAAGAATACATATGTTATGGAATGAAATATTTAAATAACAACATTTCTGTATTGAATTAAAAAACCTGGTATTGTAAATTGATAATTAATCAAGTTTACCATACTCATATAACTCTCTATTAGGGAATCATCCTCATGAATATGTAATGGATAAGGATTTAACAAAGCCCTATCAAGATGGTCATTAAAACGCCTTTGAGTAAAAATCACTTAAAATATGTCATGCCTGTTTATAAGGGAAATTGATCAAACCTCCATCTGGTGGATAGGTTGAAATGTCCATACAAGTTTTAGGATTGGTACACACTGTTGTGTGTGAACCATTTCCAATAAAATCTACAAGGTGTTATTTGTACTTCATAAATTTTACTAATGAATTGAGTTTATATGGATATGTAGACTTAATGAGGTATATGTTTGAGTCATTTTAAAATTTATAATAATTCATGAATAATGTGTATAATCAACTTGTAAATAATACAATGAATCTTTGATCATATCATGGTGGTGAATATCTAAACAAATAATTTATCATATTTTTATGGGAGTTTTTTATTTCATCTCAACTACCTCAACCTTATACACCATTGTGTAATGGTGTTAGTTAAATGAGGAACCATACCTCGTTATACATGATAAGGCTGATAATTAGTTGTGAAAATATTCCCTTATCCTTTTGGGGATATGCATTAAACATTGTGGCATACACACTAAACTGTGTACAAACTAAAGCATAAAATGGAATTCCCTTTGATTTAGGGAGAGGAAATAAAATAATTTTGTCTCGCACACTTGTATATGTTTGAGAGGAATTTTTTATGGCCTTGTGAGGAGAAAAAATAGTACCCAGGGGCATATAGTGTATCTTTTTATGATATCCTGTGGAAACAAAGAGATACAACCTATACAAACCCGCTAATAAGAAAGTGACTATCTCTAGACATAACATTTTTCTTAAGAGGGAGTGAATAATCATGAAGGATAGTGGGAGAAAGATTTACTTTGATGAATTTGATACTCAATATACACAAGAGTTGTTATTGGAATGAATTCCATGGGTCCTTGTGGTAGTAGTTCTTGAAATAAAAGTACTTAATGAGAGCTCTAGAGAGGTTAGATAATGACAGAGATTTTTTATAGTCATAGAAGATAGTGACTCATTATTGGTTGACAACGGTGAACCTCACTCCTATAAAACGGTCGTAGAGATCTTAAATGTGGAAGGATGGAAATAATACATAAATTATAAAATGGATTACATGAAATAGAACTACAATTGGGTTCTAGTCAATGTTCAAGCTGATGTAAATACCATAGGGTTAAAATTCGTATTCAAGTGAAAATAAACATTTAAGGTAATGTAAATACATATAAATAAAGTCTTGTGGCTAAATGGTTTGAGCTATTATAAGGAATTGAATATTATAATAACTTTTCATTAGTTTCTATATTTTAATTCATCATAATTGTACTTATTATAATAGCTTACCATGACATTGAAAATTTTAAAATGGATGTTAAATTTTTTTTCCAGAGTGGTAAACTTCAGGAAAATTTCTAATGATACAAATATAAGGGGTTTTGACTCTATTTGATGCCAAAAAAATTTCAAGTTGAAGAGATCCATTTATCAATTGAAGTAAGAATCTAGGTCATGTGGCATTTTATTTGATGATGCTATAAAATAATTTGTATTGATTAAGAATTAATGTGAGACATTTTTTCACAAGAAGTTTAGTGGGATTTTCATTATTATATATGCAGTATGTGTTAATTACTTATTACTTATTGAAAATAAAAAACTAATCATATAGTTTGTTAAGAACCTATTAAACAAGTGTTTCTCCATGAATGACTTAGGTGAAATATCATATATATTTAGAGATCAAGATCATTCATGATAGATCTAAGATGTGTCTTGGACCAAGTCAAAGTATATACATTGACCAGATACTATATATATTTAGAATATAAAAAATCAAAGAGGGTATTGGTTCTAGTGTCACATGGTATAGATCTTTCTATGAAAATTTCTCCTTAAGAACAACATAATAAATAGAGAATATGTAGGATCCCATATGATTAAACAATGGGATAATTTTTTTATTTCATGTTATGTACTAGACATGGTGTTTCCAATGCATTGATAATGGTTGTAAGATATCAATTTCATCTAAGAGAAAAAAATTGGTATGTTTTTAAGAATATCCTCATGTATCTGAGAATAACTAAGTATATGTTCTTAGTGTTTGGAGGAGATGAAAATCTGGTCATAAGGGGTTATATTGATTATTGTTTTCAAATAGATCATAACAATCAAAATTTATAGTTTATAAATGTTTTCTGTCATAATGGATGAGCTATGAGATGGAAGAGTTAAATGAATCCATTTTTAGTTGAATCAATAGTGTAGTGGGAGTATATAGATGCTTCTAATATATCCATGGAATCCATTTGGATATGAAACTATTTCCATGATCATGATGTTGTAACTTTTTGTAAATTTCATGTAACATTTTATTGTTATAATATTGTATTGGTGGCTCTTGAAAAAGATCCAAGGTCACATCGATGGAAAAAACACATAATCTAGAAGTATCAACACTATAGGGGGTTTTATCAATGGCGTGAAGTTGAAGTAAGTATATTTCCCAATAAATAAAACATGGAGGACCCCTTGAAAAAGAACTCATCTTAGTAGAAGAATGAGTATCATGTGAGAGCTATAAGACTGAAGGTTGTTGGCAGTTGGATCTAGTGACAGTGGCAGTTTGTTGGAGGTAGTTGCCAAAAAACAATTTTTATGTACATCGTAATAACTTTTTATCATTTTTTTTGAATATTAATAATCTACTTATCACATCATGATTTTTATTTTTTATGACATATTATATGATACTGCATTATTTATAGTTGTCATAATGAAAGGTCATAGTAGTTCCCCGCTATAATGGGAACCATGAAGATCCATAAAATTATTAGGAAATATATATTCTATGATCAGATGAAATCCTTCAAGGGACACAAATTATTCTTCCTGATAGGGGTGGAGGCTCATATGAATTGGAGGAACCCTGTTGTGGTTTAAACCCATAGAAATATCCAATGTAGGATATTATGAAAATGAGAACCAATAGTAGAAAATCAACATTTATTTGATACATTTGATGTTATTATATTTAGATGTGTGTATTGGCCCTCAAACTTTAATATGGTTATTTAGTGGTGTTATAAGTAATTTACATTAATTTATTTACTAAAAATGTGATGAAAATGTTCAAAGTGAGGTATGATTTTTTGGGTGCATCATGAGTAATATTTCATTATTAAATAATGAGAGAAATGATTATTCACTCTTTTTCTATAAAGAAATTTGATATCTATGTAACATTGATGGAAATGATAAAGCCTACATAAATCCATGGACATGGTGTTCAATATTAGTGTTCTATTTCCATAAAGTCAAAGAAATAGACATTGAGTGCATAGGTTGATGGCACCAGCATGAAACCTACTTGAATAAAGATATCATTTAAGGGGGTTATATTACACATTAATCATCCATATGAGGTATTGTTTCATTGTGGCATTGTTTTCTTTCTCTATGGGTTTTTGGTGTGTTTCTAGATGCTAACATTGAACTTCTGATTCACCAAATTCCACTAAGAAAAAGGACTAAATGGCCACACACTAAGAATATCCAAAATCTCAGTTAAATAATATATTATTATTTATTTTTTAAAAATATGAATAAATATTATCCCCACATGTGGTGTAAAATTTATTCATGATTTCCTAATCAAAAATATTCTCTCATCGGTTATTTGGGTGAATATTATGTGAGAAGAATATCTAATAAATGTTTATTTATTTATATGAGATTAATTTAGTGATTATTAATTAAATAAATAGACATTATTCAAGGACTCATAAATATTTTGGAGGAATGGTGAACCAGGATTATAGGTCCCATGAAAAATGATATATATTGATAATTATTTGATTCAATAATATTTAATTTAATTCAAAAGTTTAGTTCATGTCAATAAATAATAATAATAATATTATTATAGAAAAGGTGTTGTGTAGTGATTAAATAAATAATAATGGAATCTTGTGTGATTATTTATTTATATCCCTAGAAGTATATAATCCAAATTATATTATTTCTTATGAAATCCAATTAATTTATTATGTTGTGAACAATAAAATTAAAATAGTCCTCTTGAATCATTATAGAGTTCTCTTATCCAAGAATACTCTTAATAATGAAGAGAGATATTCTTTTACCTTTCACTCTCTAGTATAGATATATCAAGGAGTATCCTTTGGAAGTAATTCACAAGATGATTAATGTAAAATGATTCAACAAATAGAATTTACCACGCTAACACCCACAGATTCTTATAGAGACATTCAAATATGTGTGGAACAACTGTGGATAACTACTAGAGGGAATAAAATCATGATTCATACAATACAATGATGGTATGATATAGATATGGTGTCACATCCATCAATAAAGATATAAATTGGAAAAATGTGATTCTTTAATTACTTAAATTAATTATATATAATATGTGTTGATCACATGCTTTAGTTAGAGAATTTATCCATAGTTTATATTCTTTGATTAAATTATATTTATCACTACATATTTCATTGTGTAAATATCATATTAATAATTGATCTTGAAACAAAGAAAATGTGTGCATAACCCATCTAATGCTTCCGCTACACATGAAACCTTCAATGCTAAGGTTTAGGAAATATAAATCTATCGTATTAGTCAGAAAATTAAAGGGAAATATATTGGATGAAGCCTATAGTTCATAATTTTTTATTCATCCTAGATGTATGAAGATATATAAGGATATGAAACATTATATATGGTGGGTTAAAATGAAAATGTATATTACAATGTATTTATCTTGGTGTTTGGTATGTTAGATAGTTCAAGAAAAAGAAATCTGTCTAAGGGGATGTTACAACAATTACCCATAACAAAATGGAAATATGAAAACATCACCATGGATTTGTTCACCAGACTAACCAAAACATAAAAAGGGAATAATTTTATGTGGGTTATAGTCTATTTCCATTTGATGTTACAAAAATTAATAATTAAAAGAGAATATTCCTATCTTGATTTAGATTTCCATAATATATATTGAGAAAGTGGTTGGGTTTAATAGAGTATGAAATATTATTATATATGATTGGGATCCAAGGATTACTATGCATTTCTAAAAATATATTCAATAAGATCATGATATATAGTTGAGATTCTTTATTTATTATTATCCTCGGATAGATGGTTAGTCTGAGAGGACCATTCAAACTCGATAAAACATGTTGTGAGCTTTCTCTATAGATTTCAACGGTGTTTTGGATCAACACCTTATGTTGGTGTAATTTTTATACAATAGTATATTTCAATTTAGTATTCAGAAGGATCCTTATAAAGAAATCTATGGTACGAAGTGCAGGAGTCCAATGTGATGGAATTATGTTGGATAAATAAATCCATTAGGACCCAATTTTACTGATAAAATTATATATAATGTTATATCAATTCAACAACACATTACAGAAGCCCGGAGATGAAAAACAATATATGTGGAAAATCATAGATGATATCTAGATTTTGAATTTGGTTGGAAGGTATTTCTATGAATTTCTCGATTGATGAAAGGTGATGAGATTAAGAATGAATTTAATGTTCACTCTATGTTTATTGGCCTCTTTTAGATTCAGGATCATATCAATATGGTATATTATCACTTGAAACTTCCATAAAATCTTTCTCATGTTCATGATGTGTTCCATATACATCTCCTAAGATAGTACATTCCTGATACATCACAGGTAATGATCATAGAGGCCATACCACTAGATAAATATATATCATATGATAAAATACATAAGGTTTTTATGGATCATGGAAAGAAATTTCTACGAACAAGATCACTCACCTGGTCAAAGTTTTGTGTTAAACCATAAATGTGTAGAAGCTACTTGGGAACATGATGATTTGTTGAAACAATAGTGCCCAAAATTTTATGTATCATAGTGATTGATGTTTTAGAGAAAAAATCATTTTAGGTGACAGAATATATCACCTATATATTTTAAGATATATTTCTACTCAAATAAATTTAATTTTCTCATTAACATGTGATACAAGCAACCCTAAGTCTAAATGTAAGAAAATATAATATACCATTATAACCAAGGCATTGATTTTGTGGGTATGAATTATACATACTAAAATATGATATATTTATGTATTACACTTTTCTAAAAGAAATTCATTGGTTATCAATTGATTATAAATGAAAATAAATATCATTTGAAGGTAAAAAAGTGATTTTTTCTAGAAAATGTGTTTATGTATTAAATTTATTTTTATATTAATAAATTAAATAAACCATTATTTGTGAATTATTTTAATGGAATTTATAAATTATATACACATTTAATTTTTCTACTATTCATGGGATAAGAATAAATGCATTTTTATGATTAGATTTTTATTTTTCTAAAAAATGGTTTTCGTCCATTCTGTTCAATTATTTTAAAATGATTTTATACAATTAAAAGAAATTGAATAATGATAATGTGTCTCATATTTACAATTATGGTATTAAAATTTGTTAAATAGGTTGCTTTTATTTTTTTGTTCATTGTAAATATAATCATTGGGAAATTCCTTTCGCCTCTGTAATGTTAAAATGAGTAAAATTTGGATAAAACATTGATATAAGGGCTCAATAAAAACCCAACACTTTCATTTATCTTATTATATTGGATTATTATAGGAATATTTATCTAATTATTATATATATCTCCACTCAGTCACATTTTTCTTTGATTATTTCCATTATATTAATATAATAAATAAATAAATAAAAATGACACTCCCTTGAAACAATATCTATAATTTTTTCATAAGTATGAAAATATGATAGGTTTGGTTCTGAATTTGTATTTTAAATATAAATAAAATTCTTTATCATTTTATTTTTTTTATAATTTTTATTTATAATATAACGACCTTGAATTCTTATGAAACATCTATATATGATTTATTTAATAATTTGAAAAATAAAATAATTTTTTATAAAAATAATTAATGTTTTAAAACATGGGTGAATTATTGTTATCCAAAAAAATTTATCGATGAAAATAACATGTTATATATATTTGACAGTTTTATATTATATTTTCATTACATTCATGTGGTTTTAAAATACAAATTACATAAATATTAATTAAAATGTCATTAATAGTTTTTTACAAAAAAAAGTACATTAAATTAATTAAAAATCATAAAAACTATGAAATAAGACAATTGGGATAAGAAATGGTTTTAAATAAAATAATTGTTCATTTATGAGGTATTGTTTACATTATGAGTTAAATTATAACCCTTTTATATTAAAAATTCATCACGATAGTTAAGATTAAAATTATTTAACAAAGGGGTTAAACTAGAGGATACATAATAAAATCATAGAAAAACTTATCTAAATTTCATTGGTCGATGATAATTTGACTTTATAATTTTTATAATAAAATTTATTTCTATGTGGAATCAGTTTTATTTCAAATGGAATAATTATATTTAAAATTTTTTTAATATAAGTGTGTTTATTCCCTCCCTTATATAATTAAACCCCTATCACTCAATTCATCAGACCACATTGTGCCATCTAGATTGACCAAAACCCAACTATTTCTCTTATGAACGTTCATAGATTCTGATGATTGGTTCTTGTATTCTCATAAGAACATTCCAATTGTTCTTATAATGAAATCTAATAGAATGATATTGAAAGGAGATGTAATCGTCTTTACCAAAAAATTAAAATTTATTTCTTCTTCTAATTCATAGAATTTTTTTCTACCCTTTCTAAAATAATTAATCCAATTTCATAAATATATAGATATGTTATTAATAATATGGTACATCTATTTTTCCAGATATTATTTATATTATAAAAATCTTAAACATCACTCATGTGTACGTAAGGCTTATCATCTCCATATATCATGTTAACTCCACTTTCATCACTACTTTACGTGGATGGTTATAAAGATTGAAGGGGTGAATATATATTATATTTATGAAATAATTATTCTTATGCAACAATAATATCATTTATTCCTTATATCCTCCCAATCCTGTGAAAAATAATAATGTCACTCGTGTGTATGTATAGACTAACAGCTCCGACTATTAGAAGGTGGGGTTTCCCCGTGCATATATACTCATGGTTTGCATGAACCATGGGTATAGAGCTCTTGATTCCTTGGTATATCAACCATTATAATGAACCATTGGTATATATAAAGTTAAACTAATGGTTTCAAAAAGCTATTGGTATATGTGGGTATACAAATATTTGTTTAAAACTGTTGGTATAGCCTTTGAACATATCATCCCACTCCCAGACTCCTCCACAATCACCTGAGATTATCCTTCCCTAATTACCATATCACTTGAGTGAGTGTCCACATAAGAGAGTGGTGACCTCCAACACCAATATCATCTATTTCATCTCCACTGATGATCTCCACCAGTTGCCTCCTCTATTTCATCTCCTCCATCGATCTCCACCATTGATCTCCACTATTCAATTAATTTTTTCTTAAAATATTCATCAAAATAACAAAAGTGAGTTATGAATCATTATACACTTTTATTTAATTTTTTTCATATTTATTAATGATATAAAAAATTTCATATTCCCATGATTTACTTTTAAAATCCTCATTTAAGATCAAAAAAATCAGTTTCAGCATATACATATAATTTCAGTTTGTATTTTAGTAGTTATAGAAGTCAACACTTTTTTAATCCTTATATTCCATTTTTATTTAATGCCTTAAAATCATTTAAATCATAACATTATTATCCAAAAAAATTGAACACTAATTTACCTCCATATTTTTCTCAAAATAATTATATTCTCAGGTGCTTTGTGTTGCATGAGAAAGGAAAAAGAAAATTCAATTTATTAAGATTAAAATACTACCGATACATTGTAGTGTTTACTTATATAAGAGTAACTGGATTTAATCTTAAAAATCCAAAAAAAGTGCATGGAAAGATACCTCTCAAATAGGGGTGTAATTACTATTGAAAATTAAACATAGGTTTGAAATGTCCATTGTGATTTACTTAAAATCCATTTTTATTTATTGAAACAATTCCCTTAAAAATGTTGCATTACAAATAACTTATATCAATAAGAAATAAATATTTTATTTAATAATAATCTACACACTTATTTAAGAAAATAAAATACAAAGATCCTTTATAAACTATACATCCATTTGAAATATGTTCTAATATATTTTAAAAAATTATGTTTGAATAATTTCCCCTTAAAGACTTTCAATGTGATGGAGTTGTTTTTATTTGGAAACCTTTTCAGAATTAATACACACTAATAGTTTTTAAAAATAGAAACCTTTTAAAATCTATATACAATTTTGATAAAACATATTTTCTTTTACATTTATAGAAATTATGACACAACCTAATCCTTTAAACATATTTATAAATTGGCTTCCAAAATCATTTTTGTTTTTTTATAAGAATGGAGTAGTGGATTCAACCTATAAGACACATCACTCGAAAACAATGCCCACTGAATGCAAAGACACATTCCAAGCCTAATATACTCACATCGATGATTAAAAATGAGAAACATAAAGGAACATAATATGATTCCTAATATTTAAATTCACAACATTTATATCTAAGTCTCCATTTTGTCACCTCCATTATTTTCAATCCATTTCAATGGTAAACAAATGTTATCATATATGCGTAATGAGTCACATCCACTAACCCTAAATGTGGATGCAATCATTTATTGAAATCAAGGGTTCTATATCATATATATAATTCCACAAAAAAAAATACCAAAAACAATGAATAACTATGATTGACAAAATTATATGACCCAAATGATATGTGGACAAAAAAGTAAAAGTCTGATCATATCTGCTCACCATCATCATTTATAATCACATAATTATTTAATTTCTATTCTAATTAATTTAGAATATATATAATAATTTCTTCTAAATAATAAAATTAACTAATAGTGGATTATAAAAATAATTACCCCAAAATACACATGATGAATTAGTATTACATTGCCTCATAAAACATTTCAAACAATGTTTGTTAAAAAAATAGTTTTTATCAAACAAAAAAATAAAATATTATCCAACATTTAATAATAATAGATAATATCAAACATAATACTTTTCTTCATCAAAAATAATCTCAGAATGATAACTCAATTATATCAGACAATGTGTGAGCATTTAAGTAAACAATTTTATCAATATGGTATGTTGATACTCACCTCTTGTACACAAGATAGATATTTCATGATAGAGCACATGGTATTTTTTTCCTATGCTTTCACAATTGTCACACACCCTTAACAGTATAAAAATTACACCATTTTGGTCATTAAAATTTAGTAGGCTTTCATCTATTATTTATTTTCCCCATGCCTTCCCTTTATTCTTTTCATTCAATTAAGAATTTATAATAATTTATATAGTGGATTTAAATCATGTGCAGTATAATTGTGAAATTAATTATAAACCATTATATATCTTTGAGAATTATTATTCTTTACACACCATAATACTAATCATAACGTCATCTAATTTAGCATAATTTCATAACAAATCATTTTGAAATATTATGCATGCTATCAATAGTAACCAGTCCTCGTACAACACATAACCTCTTAATTTAAAATCATAAAATTTTAATTCCTTTTTTATTACTATATGGGTCTAGATTATAACATAATATTTCATAGAACCTCAAAATTCCCTTATTTAATATATCATGTACTACTACTTGAAGGAAACACATGACAATGATACATGCATCAGTCCAAAATATTATACCCCATAATCAATTTATTTTTTTCTAAACATTTTTAGTTAGTTTTCATGGTCCTATACTACTTAATTGGTGATTTAATGATTTGGGGTTTTTGTTTTTCACTTCTAAAATAATTGATCGCCATTTTTATGGTTGGATGGGATATCTTCAAAATAAATTATAGATTAAATTTTCCAAATAATAAAACTCCCCTACCATCTTTTAGATCATTATATTAAATTAGTAGATATTATTTTGTACTTATTGCACTCCCATGTTCTTTATATCAATCATTTTGACCCATTGATTCTCGTTTTGATATCTGAATTGTATTTTGGGATATTTAAAGTATTGTGATCCTTTTGAATGTGAGAATTTATTATCATGAAACTACTGTTTTTCATTTTTTTGAACTTATCGATTGAGTCTTTATAGTTAAAACTTTTGGTAGTATTTTATGTTGTATCAAAGTTATTCTATTTATCCACTATTATAGTGAATTATTAAATGTGATGGATACCAACCTAATTTCGTTATTTCTATTCCTCACATATAGAATATGTTATTTCTCTTATTATTTATTTTCATTTCTACTTGTATGCCTCAATGAGTTTAATATTAAAAACATTTATTGAATATTTTAATTATGGGTGACATTATTGATTGGACCATAAAATGTTTCCCTTATAATAGAATAGATAGAGGCTTGATATATCATATCAGTAAAATTTCAATAGAGTATCAAAATAACTTTGAAATATATATTTTTCATTTAACAATTTTTCATATGGAGGTTGTATACAATGTCCATTTTATAATTGTGTTGGAAGACCATGGTGAGGCTGAGAATAATTTAGTTACCGTATAATGAAAGTAGGATTTCAAACAAACTATTATGCTTCATATCACCATGGAGTGACAAGAAAAACATCTAAAATTCATGAATGAAATGAACGAAGTGTTATGGATAATTTTATATTTGATTATTTTCAATTTTTTGATCATCATGGGAGAGGTAATATTACATTGCATGAAGACAATGATATCAATTCACATGAGAAAAATACAGGAGATGATGATGTTGAGGGAGTGAATAATTTAATGAATGAATGTAGAACTCCTGTATATCAGGAATATACTAAAACAAAAAAAATTAGAATTTTTAATGTGGTTATATCATGGAATACCATGTATGTAATTTCTAATAATGAAATTGATTATATTCTTACCCTTTTAAAGGAATTGATTCCGGACGGTGCATATATTGTCTCAAGTCATTGATGGACTAGAGGTTAATTAACTTGCTCAGATATTATAATAATAAAATTTGTCCTTTTCTGAAAGATTACGGTTTATTTTGGGAAGAAACATATTGCCTTAATGAATGTAAAAAATGTGGTACATCCTGATGGATGGAAAATAAAGATAGATGACCATCTCGTGTGCCACAAAAAGTCGTATACAACATTCCATTGATTCCCAGACATTAAAATAAATTCATTCTTATATAAATCTTCGCCAATATGAAATAGAATGATTCCAATATAATTAAAGGTAATGTTAGGTTGGTTCATTCTACGGTTGGATTATCATGACATGAATTTGATACACAACATCACAATTTTTAGCTGAGCTCTATAATGTCAGGTTCGGTCTATCCTCTGATGGTTTTTGGGAAAAAACCCCTCAAGGTAACATGGAATAATTTTTGGGTTGATTATTTATGTTTATTTTTTTTTCAAAGATAATTTTAGAGGTCCAGATATATTATTAACAAGAAATTTTCACAATGATCCGAGACAAAATAATGGATTCAATCGAAGTAACATAGAAAATTGCATACATTAGGTGATGATGTTTTCCAGTGTTTTCCAAATTTTTGGAGTCCAAAATTTGGGGAATGGATAGAATTATAAAATAGGTATTTACTTTAATTCCTTGTAAAAATAATTCATAGGCATGCGTTTCTTGAATACTGGGTTTCACAATGGCAGTTTTGTGAAGGTATGGATCATCATGAGTGGAGTATCATGAATTGAAATAGATTTGAGGGTAATCTCTATGTCTATGAAGAGACCCAAGAATGGAGAATATTATATGGATATTCATAAATTAGAGAGCATAATTAAGAAAATGGGAGAGAATCATGAAATGGTCGTGATGTGGCTGGAATCTTCTAGAATTAGTTTATCACCTATAAATATTTACGAAACCGGATATTTTTTTGAGGTACAGTTTCTTTTTTCGGTTGTTTTTAGGAAATGGGGGAAATAAGCCTGTTACATGGCATAACATGGGGTTACATGCCATGTAATTCAAGAAAACTCCATGTAAATGTATTTCCATGTTATTGGCATACATGGAATGTAAGGATATTGTCCAGGAAGAGAGAACCAGCCAAGTACATGTTGTATACTTACTAGTATATGTCATTTATTCATGTCAGAAAGACTTTTAATGATGTGTAAGTGAGTAGGTAGAAGGGGGAAATTTTGGTATAAACATGTCATGTATCCTCACGTACACGCCATGCAATTTTATTTTATTTTTGTTAAATTGGGAAGTAGCCTCATCTTCTACCATTAGATGGAACCCACACCTGGGTTCACAAACACAAGTACCAAAGGTGGATTTCCCTCCCAAATCGTTGTACAAACTCCGATTGGAACACCATAGGGTGCATTCGCACCCCATTAGTGAGTCCTTGATTCCCATAGATCCATTCTTCATGATTTCTTCTCTCAGACTATTTATCGAAGCTTGATCATTTATGCAATTTGTGTAGATGTATTCTATTCTAGGGTGAATTAGAGGTTGTTGCTGGATGAGAAGAGTCGTATGAGTTTGAGGTAGGTTGTGCATCTCTTTTTTGTGTTTACATGAACATTCAGGGGGTAAATATTTTTATCTCACATATGGATTTTGAGAGGGACCATTATTTCTTCACATTTAATTGACTGTATGCCTTGTGGGATGTCGTTTTTCATTCCCTTACCTTGATTATGTGTGTGAAGTCGTGTTAGAGGTCGTCACTCCAAGGGATATTTTGGTCGGGGGTTCTAAAATGGTTATAATTGGTTTTTTTGTTTTGAAATGGTATTCTTATATTGATTAATCTTGATTAAGCTAATTAGAGGCATTCAAGACCTCAGTGCTGATATGTTATAGCAGATAGTTAGTGAAATCCAAATAGTTTAAATTGAATCGCATTTTTAAAAGTATTTTAATGTGATTATATATATGTAACACTTGATATTACACATTCTATAACCCTTGGAGTTGTTATGGGTATGGATTGTGGTTGGGATGGCATGACCATCAGAATTGAGGGATGATGATCATAGGTTGGGCCTGGCTTAGGTTTTCAGGGGTGGTTTGGACCACAGGATTGGGCGCTGTGGCCGTCAGTTTGAGACATTATGCTTTCTTTGTTGGTCACAGCCCATGATACATGGATGGAATGACCATTAGATTTAAGAAACACGGTCTCAATGGAACAAGGTTCCAGAGATAGTCTGGCTTAGGTTCTTTATTTTGTGATTACCGCTCACCTGTGAAGGCCAAAGCGCCGTTTGAGTAATGTGCACGAAGGTAGACTCTGTGATGAGATGGTTTTGACCGTTCATAAGGGTAGAGGCCCCCAATAATTATGTAATAAGAAATTATGGTTTAGGGTGTTTGCATCAGAAATCCATGTGGATGGTGAAGATCCTTTGGTTGATAGTGATGAGGTTATCGGGTTGGGTTCTAAGGCTCATCGTGATTGAGGTCGTGGGCCTGGATAATTATTTGAGTACATACAACGTTGTTCCGCTAGTTTTTGTCCCATGGGATGATGTGACATTATGAGATGGGTTTCTTGGGACCATGATACTATTTTTTGGGTGTTCCTTTAGGATTTCAGTACTTGAGACAAGCGGTGTCAGGTGGCATATGGTGTCAGGATATGTGATTGAGATGGAACGTGAGGGTTCATCTAGGATTTGTGGCTATAGGGGTACCTTGGGTGATGGGACAAGGACTCTATTTATTTCAATATTCTGGTGATGATCAAATAAGTTGAAACTTCTTGGTGGATTCTAAGAACCAGTGGAGGTTGTGTCTATTTATTACATCATAATTTTTACCTTATATATATATGCATGTCTTATTAAGAAAATATTCTAGGTATACACTAATGTGTGCAATCCTACAAAGATTCATCTCAAACCCAACATAGTCCCTTTAGGATGCATGCAGACTTTATGAATTTACATACAGGTAAATGATCAGCCTCAGGAGTTGGATCATAGTGTTGTTCGGCATAGAGATTTTCTTGGACCTTGAGGTTATTCCTGGCTAGGTTTTTATGTTTTTTTAGAATTATTTAATAAATCAGTATACTTATTCTTATTTGTAGATACAGTGTTTAGCCATGGTCACCCTTCGTATGTTTTCATGTATGACCTACTATGGATGCATGCCTTTTTTAATAGTATTTACATGTGTTATATATCATGTTGTTATGTTATTTTTCATTGTAGTGGTTTCTAAATTACTTCTTCTGATTATTAATATTGAGTATGCTTCCAATCTACCGGTCTGGTTCATGTCTACTAAGTAATTTATTTCTACTACATGTGTTACTATTATACTCAGTCCAGTTCCTTGTATTTTTTTAGAGGGAATAGCCTCCCCACAATACCTAATTACACCCTCACATATAGTCTTAATCCTTTGGAATACGGGAAGGTGTGCCTAAGGTTGGCAGAACGTTACCCAATAACAATTTTTGGGTGGCTGTTTAAGTCAGGGATGTTACAAAATAGGCATATTCCCCATTATGAAAAGATGCAATACTTAGAAAAAAAATCCATAGGATCTGATTTCACAAAGGTTGTTTTTGAAGGTGGTTCTTGTGAAAACAATTGTGATGAAAGGGAGTTCATGAAGTCTATGAATGTTGGATGAAAGTTGTGATAATTGTGAATGTAATGGAGTTCATTAAGGATATGTTATCTTTATGAAATTTCTTTTATTCGTGAAGGATATGTGGGCTTTATGAAAGAGTGTGTTTCATGGATTTTTTTGGATATTCATGATAGGAAGGTGCTTCGAAAATGCATTGAGCATCATGAAAGTGTTACGAAGTGACTACAAAGTGAATCTGTGGTGATGTATTATTCATCAAGTGGGTGAAAGTGAAACTTAAATAGTGAATCATATAAAACTATAGATGTATTCATTAGTGATAATGAAGGGTCCTAAATGTACATAAATTGTGTGTATATCCTTTCCAGAGCAATGCGAAAAAGATGAAGAAGATGTTTATCCTTTCCACTAACAGTGAAGTAGAAAAGGAAACTCAGGGAGTGACCCTTAGAAAAGTGTGAGATGACCCTAAATCTTTAAAATTCAGTGGGCCTAGACATAGAAGTGATCTAGCCCGAACCATGTAATTTGGTAGTGAGCCTTAGTGGATTTGGTGCATCAAAACATTGTTGTTGTATTCTCATTGGATGTAGCCTAGTGAAGGGGAACCAAGTAAAATTAATGTGTCTCGTACATCATTTAATTTCGATTCTTACATTACTATGAGAAATAGATAGAAGAGTATTTTGTTTGGCAACAAAATAACATCAAAAGGGTCATTGGTTTTAATATTCCATACCCAAGTTCACCCCCCCCCCCTCAAGGAATTTATCATAGTGGGGTTAATAATGGTTTTAATCATTTTGGTCAGATGCTTACTGCTCACAACACATGACCAATTTTTATTCATGTTTGTATTCTTCCTCTATGGATTTGTATGAGAAAACCTATCACTTTCTTAATTATACTGATATTCAAACGTTTTGATACATGAAATGATATATAATTCTACTTGCAACCTTTAATAAGACATTTTAATAGTCTATGAGATATGGGTATTCTCACATTCAATGTTACTTCAAAAAATATATTTTAGATGTGTGATGCCCTTCTATGGACTATAAATTATTTAAATTCTTTATAAATGATGTTCAGTTGTGTCATGAAGTTAAAACTATAATGTCCAATTTTTTTAAATAATACATGATCAAAAGGCTTAAATATCATCGTATTTTCAATTTCATAGGGGTATTGACGATTTTGGCCAATAAATCATCAATACAAGAAGAATGATTGGAGGCTTGATAAAACTATTGAGACTGAATAGCCACCTCATCATATTTTAGGAATTGGTGTGCTTTATTAATTACAACATTTTATTTTTTTATTAGGAACATGTCATTTGAAATATAAAAATAGGAATAATTTTGACACTAAATCCACTTAAAATTTGAAAAAGAGACGTATCTTTTTTGAGTTTCCATATTGGTATACCGATTTTATACGTCATTATTTATAAATAATTCACATTGAGAAACATATATGCGAAATATTTCATTATATTATTCTAAATATCAAGGGGAAGATTAAATATGACTTTTGATCTTGTGAGGACTTGTTGGATTATGGTACTCACCAGAACTACCACCTATATTTATCATTCAAGAAAAATTTAAAGTATATTGTGCATCTTAATTTTTTAAACCTTTAGTGAAAAATAAAATTATATAAGTATTTTAAAATATCAAGGTTCATCATGGCTATTCCAAAAACTAATCTAAATGAGTCAAGAAAATATATTTCAAAACTAAAATCCCTAAAAACTCATGATTATCACATATTTCTTCTTGAACTAATTCCAATAGAAATCTGGCATTTTCTATCCAATAATTTAAAGTTGAACACGATTCCCCTATTCCGTTATTTAGATACATTTTTTTAAAAAAAATAATCAAATTAATTCATTATATATATGTTGGAAGATCCTCTATTAATTTTGTGTGAGTTGAAAAATAATTACTCCATCATTTTCCACCTACATGCTGCATTTAACAGTTCATATTCCAACTAAAACACTTCTTGGGGTTCTAGTTGATTTCTTGGATATATCCTATTGAACTAAATATGGGGACAATAAAATATTATTTCTAAAACAAGAATTATCCTGAAGGTTCCATTGTAAGAGGCTCTTTTTCTCAAGAATGTTTGGATTTTTGTTCAATATATTTATTTGATTTGATCATAATGTATAACTATTCAATAAGAAATAAAGATGAATAGTATGGGTAAATTGAGCCCTCATTTCAATATCTTCCCCAAATAGGAGAAATTTATGGGTCATATATATTTTCTACATTGATCATTGAAGAGCGAGTGATGGTCCATCGCACAATCTTGTATAATTGTGGTTTGTTCTATGACTATATCAAGTAAGTAATTTTAATATTTATATGTTATCTCATACTATGTCATTTCACATATACCATGAACTATTATTATCATTTTAATTAGGGAACATTAAAAATTATAAGTAGAGTTCATCAATATTTTACTTTGGGAAGGATAGAGGCTTCTCATAGCCTACAGTTTCTTGATTGGTTGAAATAAAAAGAATGAATAGTAATTTAATTAACATAAAATATATATATTCATTAAACTGTATTATTCATATTTATTTCATGTATTGATTTTACCTATTGACTCTATTTATCAATAATTATGAGCATTGAATTTTCATCCCAATTCTATGGTTCATGAATGGAAATCTATAATAATCAATAAGTATAAATTTGATAAAATTGATGAAGAGATGAAAATGAGAACACAACATGATGGAATTATGTTAACTTCTACAACATACTGTTATGGAAGTTCATTATATAGTCAACCCCAAAATAAAAATGTGATTTATTCTGGACATGTTGTGAAAATATTTTTATTGGATCACAACTCTAAAGGCTGAGTCACTATGATTAAATGTAAATGGTTTGATTCAATTACATGATATGGTATATTTATTAATGATTGTTGATTAAGAGTTATTGACATGAGTCTATTCCTAGTTAATGATGAACAATACATTTTGGCATCAATTGAAAATAAGGGTTTTACGTGAAAGATCATCTAATACCCGATTACTGTTTCATTAATAATGTAATCCCAAGGCAAATTTTTCATGACATTGGGGTTGAAATTTGGACTATTTACTCCTTCATGAGTGTTGACCAAAATATTTATTTTAATGACTTCAATTATCCCACTAGGTGATTTGATGTTGGTATTGGTATATAATATATATAAGAAACCATATATGTTCATAGTTCATCCAGTATACCTCAAAATGGGTTTTTTAGGTTGGTATTTCTATAATTACATTCATTTAGGTTATGTTTTTAATGATATGTTTATGACAACCCTTATTTTTATTAAACATTAATACATGATTTAATTATATAAAATTACACTTAATACAAACCAAAATATTGATAATTCTAGTGTCATTTGGAATATGGTACAGTGCATTACAACTGTAAACATGAATTACAATATCATTATTGAAAGCATATTTTACGAGCTTGAGATTAAAATTAAATTTAATAAGATGGGGAAATCCATAAGAAATAAGTGACACATAATGTTGAATAAGGGAGTATGGATGGAATAACATGAAGATAATAATACAAGTTAGAAAATTCGTATCAATTAGTCATAAATGAACATGAATAATAAGGATTGATATAGCATGATTGTTTATGATTATTTCCATAGGGCACACATCGTTGTGCTATGACATGTTGGAAATTGGTCTTTATTTCTTCTTTCTAATGGTGGGAGACATATGTCACTTATTCAGGGATGTTTTATCCCTATTCGTAATGAGATGATGGGATGTCAGTCTCTCCTTCTATCGATCCCTACTTTGAATTTGTCGATTAGTCCGTGTCTCCCTCATAGATTTAAGACTTTTTTGATGAATCTCATTACCAGTTCCATATCTTTGTCAAAACCGGTTAATTATACAACTTCTGTTAAGACATTCCATGGGGTATGGTTAGGGAAGCAACCTTCTGTGATAACAGTAGTCACGTTGGTCATCCATAGTGTGTTTGACCACTAGAACATCAGTACATCTAGATTTAGTCCCCTTATGATGGGGATTCTTGAGGGTGTGGAAGCCTGTGGCATCCTATGTCGAGTGTGGAGAACTATATGACATAGGTATTTCCCTGAGGTTTTCCTCAGCTTCCCATGTTTTACATGGGGTATGCCGAAAGTTTAACACTAGCAGAGATGGATTAGACTGATCAGAACAGTAATGGGAGTGGGTCAGATGGGTACATCCTTATGAGGGATCATCTATAAGGTACACTGGAAGGAAGTATTTGATTGCCCGATAAGTATTGATCTAAGGTGGTGTGTCCCATAGAGGGGAGATGTCACACGAGGAAGGCCAATCTAGACACCACTGAGTATGGATTATGGAATGTGTACCCAAGAAAGGGGACACAAAGAATTACCATTGGTCGGGAATGAACCTCAGGGAGGTTTCATATGTACCCTATGTAGACGATTGGGATCAAAACCCACATAGTTCAAATGGGTTATGAATTGGGGTATACACAAAGGTCAACTACCTGTATACATAATGTTTCTTACATGTGTATAGAGGCCCATCGAATGAGGGACACACTTGGTTGGAGAGTTATGGATTTTTTGGGGCTTATACATAGTTAGTTACCTAGGTGCTGCAAAGGGTAGCAAATGGATCGATGGAATGATCTCATCGGGATGTGATGGTCTGGGTAAGAATCAGGATGGATGATGTATGTTTGAATGAAGTGGATGGTAAATGAGATGGAGTAGACGTGAAGATAATGGTATGTTTAGAATTTAACCTCAAGGAGGCTTCCTACTTATCTTGGGGAATGTGAATCATTGTCCACGTTGTTCGATGGGGAAATAAGACACCTGACAAGGTGGCCCGTGAAAATGGATTGCATGGATAGGGACCCACAAAGGGAGTTGAAACTTGGGTTGAGGAATGATATTCCTGAAACACAGTGGCTCAAGGGAGAGTCCAGGATGGAACAGGGATGATGGTATTGAACCTCAGGGAGGCTTCTTATGTATCCCCGTGGTAGGAAATAAATGTCCTCATAGTTCAGGATGGGGTATATAACTGGGGTGTATACAATGGACCGCAACCTAGATACATGCTCGGGAATACGCATGGTTAGTATCCCATTGTAAGAGGGATACTCATGGTTGGAGGAGTATTGGTGTGGTGTGGGGCCTATGCATGGTTAGATTACCGAGAACTAGTTTGACACCACTAAATAGTGGACCAAGGATATGGGTCCCATCAAAGGGGACACCAAAGATTACCAGTGTTTAGGGTTGAACACCAAGGAGGCTTCCTTCATACCCTTCCTAGGAAACTAGGATTAAAACCCATGTAGTTCATAAGCATGTATTTTAGCATCATGCATGAAAAGGTTGAAATGACGTGAAGTTGATGAGTTCGATGGGTGATGGGCTTGAATCTCAGGGAGACTATATATGTACCTTGTTGGGAAAGGGCAAGGATCAAAGTAATCACTATTCGGAGGTGAGGTATGGGGATTAAATACTAAGGCAGCCTATGAGGGTTTCATAGTTGATACTTACTCTAAGACCATGTGAGTCATTCTTGGTGTGAGAAACAAGAGGAAACAAGGATCTGACGATCACGTCATGAAATGTGCATCCGTGAGGAATATAGTGGGGATTACATGTGGTTAGAGGCCTAAGGAGATCGATATTGAGACTTACTCAAGGATGGAGTCCCAATTGGCGATAAATCCCAAAGGGAGAGGGATGGGATATCGAGTCCCTTGTTCCAATATCTCCTCTTGTCTTTGCACACAATAGAAGAGAGGAGGAGAAAGGGTGCTACCTCCCACTAGAAAGGATAGGGGATTACACCATGATGGTTTCCCTTCACTGTAGATAGATTTCATTCCATTTAAGGAGTACATCATTACATGTGAGGGAGATCTCCGTCCCATGGAGACTAGTGAGTGTGGAAAATGTTAGAGGTCGGTAACCCCATGTATATTTCATGGGGAGAGGATATAGTTTAACATAATGTGTTGAGGAAGATGATGCTTGGAAATTTAATTTCCTATATCTCGGACAATTAGGATTTACTCCCCACCCCTATGAATTACATAATTGGTGCACTTTAACCCTTGGTGAAGGGAAGGAACAAGTAATGTCGTGGAGAGATGGGGTTCTGGAGTGATCCATTGAGGTCCTCACGTTAGTGTGGCTATGTGACGAAGAAATATATGCTAGCATACCTATGTGAAGAAGCATAATGAAAATAATAGAAACATGAATCACTACCCAAGGATCATTGAAATCACTTGTACTAACCTAGAGGGTCATACAAGAGATTTATGGTTTTTGAAGAAAAGGGTTTTCAAGAAGTGACCTTGCGATGCACTAGTGCTTCACAAAGTAGAGAGAATCCACGAAGGAGTATTCATTGTGGATTGTAGTGGTCTAGCATAGGGATGGAGTATACATGCATATGGAGAGTTCCTTGTGAAGAGCAAGTGATTCTACAAAGTAGCACTTCATGGTGCGTGGGTGCCTTGTAAAGTGAAGAATTTTGATGTAGTATACTTCACAAAGCACTGTGTTCCTACATTATCATGGGATTCACATGTGCATGGAAGGTAATTCGCAATGCACTCATGATTTACGAAGACCTAAGTTCCCATAGGTATATCCTTCCTTTGTGATAGCCCATGGACATTGTGAAGGGAATCTCTTCTTGATGAGGGGTTGAATATGAGAAAAGGGAAATGTATTTCATAATGCTCAAATACCATGAAAAGTTCATTTTATCAATGTTTCACAGAGAAAAAGGTGCTTCGTGGTTGGATTGATGAGAAGGAAAATTCTCAGGGTATCAATACATCAGGTTTGGGGTATCTTTGTATTTATAGGCAATAGGATGTGTGAAGCTCATAGGTCAGGTTGTGAGGGAATTGGACCTAAAAAATGGTGGCCGATCATTCAAGTTCCTCGGTCATCCAGAGCACTCTATCAATTATTGCATGGTGCTCGGAGAGGGTTCTTTCTAGTGAGTAGTAATATTAGAGGGCTCCACTAGCTGCACTGAGGTGGCTACAGAGGATGAATTTCTCTCCACTTTATGCTAATTAAAATTCCGAAGGGGCTTTGTGGGGATTCTCTTCAAGGCCTCACTATGAGGAAGACTTCCTTATAATTTTTTGTATAGACAAATTTTAGCACCCCCCTCCCTCATAACAGAATCTGAGGAGAAATGATTGTCTGATTCTGAGGGTAATTTTCAAAAATCATAGAAGATCGCAAAGGAAAAAATTTGAAGTAGAGGCACAAATCATAGGTCGAGCACATGGTGGAGCACGTGACACACTACGAATCTAGGCAATCATCTCCTATAAATAGAGTGCAGTAACAGCTTGTTTGTCCTCACTTTCCTCTGAATTTCCACATGTTTTATCTTGATTCATGAAGCTCCATGCACTATGGGATATTGATATGCGAATCTAGTCTCAATAGGCCAGTTCTGTGCAACACTACTCTGTGAGTCACTACACTATGTTCCAAGGCTACTTTACACTATGCATTGGGTCTTTGACTTTACGACTGCACACTTCGCAAGTTGATGTCTGCGAGAGGGCTCCGTGATTGTACTCTGCAACCGATATCTAAGACTTTGCTTTGCGAATCTGCAAAAAATAATCCCTACAGTGTTTAATAGATGAAATGGCCAACTAGGAATTTTTCCATGCGGTCCTTGAGACAGCAGCCCGAAGGGAGGAAATGGCATATAACGTGAGGATTGGTGAATATGTAATGACCCAATGTTTTATAAATGGAAATTACATCCTTTAAATGTGTCAAATAATCACATGAAATTACATCACAATGAACTAGTATGAACTATGTGACCTTTAAAAATAATTTTGACACTTCTATGTTTTGAATTTAGAGAACCTAACATACACAGTTTTGATCAATAATATGTTTGGAGTCCGATAGTATAATCGTTTTTTGTGAATAGTTACCTAACATTAAGAATAGTAACCTATCTGTATGAATAGTAATATGACCCTTATGAATAGTAGATCATCCAAATTTATAGTAACCATGTCCTTGAGTGTATAAATAAAATTTAGGCATCATATAAGTGATAATATGATCATAGTAAAAGTATTTCTATTTTTGTAAGTAATAATTAATTAATTAAAATTAATCGATTAATTTAAAAGAAAATATATTTTCCTAAAAGGTGTTCATAAATTACCAATTTTATTTCTTCAAGTATTTAAATAATTTTATAAGACCTTCTATAATTTTTTATATCATTATAAATTCTGTTATAATATTAAAATCTATTTTTTTCAAGTAAATTATTATTTTAAATAAAAAATAAATTAATAATACATAGAAATTTATTTTTGAAAAATGTAATTAATTTATTGATTTCACACGTCGAAAAATCGTTTGAGTGAATTTTTGGGATTTTTCTAAAATATTTGACTTTTAGATGAATAGTGAAATATGATAATTTAACATATATATAAATTATAAGATAAATGGACCATTCCTAGAATCATGGATAATTTAAGAAACCTTAGTTGGAATTTACATGATCTTATTAAAATATTTTCTCATGGAATCATCAATATTTCCGGTCTTTGGGAAATTAATAAACTATGGAATTAAATATTATGAAAACTCTCTCCCCCCCCACTATAAAAACCTTCCACATTCCCCTCTTCTCTTCACTTCGCTCAAGCCCTGTACATTCCTTAAATTATTCTCAAATATCTCCACAAGCTCCTCCCCCACGTCTAATATCCCTTGGTCTCCTAAAAAGAAAAAATCCTCTCCCTTTAAGAGGCTGACAAGGAAGATTAATTCCAGAGGTAAATTCCTCTTTTCAATTATTTTACATTCTTTTAAAGTTTATTTGTTTTCTATTTTATCCTTATCTATCCCCATAAAAATTTAATTAAAAATCCATTACATTACATGTATTGAAATATTTTTATGATAATGGAATATGTTATTATCATCTATCTTTTACTCTTCTTTTATACTAGTAGTAAAGACGTCATCCGAGATGTGTTAATTTTAAACATTCAAGGATGATGGGTCTTTAATTTCTATTACCATATTATATTCTTGTCATGAAAAAAATTTTATGGTTTAACCAAACTACTAAATAATTTTTTTTATTATTCTTTTATGCAATCCCTTTTCACACTTGATGTAAAATAATAATACAAAACAGGTTAATTATGGAAAAAATCTCCAAGTTAATCCAAGTGTTTAACATTAATGTTTTATAAAAGGTTTAACCTTCAATCCAAATAACCAAATGAATTTTATGACAATGAAATCTTCTTTATGATCACTAATGTTATATAACATCAATTCTGGACAAACAACTTCATCATACATGTGTATCCGAGCATGAATATAATTGAACCGATTATTAAAACCATGGAAGAAAAAAGACATGAACAATGAAATTGAACCTCTTAATCAATCAAAAATGTCTTGAATGAATATAAAAATTTTATAATAAAAATTTTAATTATATAATAATTTATTTATTAATTAATTAATGAACCTAATTTGATTTTTCAGGTCATTTATATCTAGTGGAGAACACCATTGAACATAAGGTAAGGGATCCTCTTTATTTCACTCTTATTCAAGAATGTCCTATATGTTATACCTTTTTTTTTTGTAAAATCCCAAATTATGGGGAATGATTTCACACCTCACCCATAATTACCTGATGATATATAAGTGATGAGAAACCCATTTCTCTCTCATTAATCCCTCTTAAGTACACCCGATAACATGTCGATAATCCGTAAGGGATTCTACCCGAACCTCCTTTATTCTTTCAAGTTGCTTCATCATTCTTATTACTAAAATGAACTTATCTTATATTTTTAGGTGATTATTATAAATTATATTTACATGTACCGAATTTATTTATCAAGACCCCTCATCATTATTTTTTGGGGATATACATGTTTTTTAGTGATTCCCTCTCCAATACTTCCTGATAAGCAAACATGTTTTAAGGGAACTTTCAGAATTCTTACCCAATTTCAAGAGCACTATATATTCCATTTTGAGCCACCATTTTCATTATAAAATAATAATTTTTATTACGAAATCAATATTGGTTCACTTATAGTTTTATATAAAATATTGTTCCTTTTTTCTATTTTAAATGCTCTATAGTATTTTTAGTAAAACTGAAAAAACATGTATTAATGGAAAAATTTAATAAATACCCATATTTCATGTTGTCATTTATATTTGACATCAATTACGATGATATATTATTATTTTACATTATTTATTTCCATGTATGAGTTAATTCTTTTATTTCATGAACACTTGTATGATACATGCATTCATTATGCTTTGTGACATGATTATGATACCCATTTCTTTCCATGGGCATTCATATTTATATGTATTATTGATTATGTGTGATTATTATTGTGGAAAACATATTAATGAAATTTTAAGATGGTTGCACCCATATAGCGCTCCAATTCATTGGGTAATGTTGAGTCTCATGAGATTTTATGTGTGACTATTTTGGCGGTTACCGTTAGCATGTGCTACCATGTTAGACGGTCATGGCGGTTAGTCCTGGCTTGTGCTACCATGTGAAGCAGTCTTGGTGGTTAGTGTTGAATCATGCTAATGTAATTTTTTATGTCGCTTACATCTAACTATGACTCTATCTTTATATTATTCCATGTTTTCATGTTATGATTCCATATGTTACATTCCTTTTTATTTCATCTTGTTATGCCTTCTAACCCATGTTCTAATTATTTATTCTTATGTTTATTCCCTTGATGGTATTTTTATCTCATCCATTTGTTCATGTTATCCCTAGTTTATCCTATAATGATGTATGAGAAGAATTAATGACAGGGGCTCTTTTTGAGGATTAAATAAAGAAGTGTTTTTTAGTCCCATGTTTTTAGTTTTATGCACCTAGTCTTCAAAGACACTAGACTTCACAATCATTGGCTTGAAATATGATGTATAATTATACTTAAAATAATGATATGTTATGTGTAAAAGGCTATGGTGGCTATAGTTGGTATCAGAGGATGATCTAGTTATTTTCGGAGATTTGGAATAGATCACTTTATAAAGAACCTTAATGATGATACTAAGTATAAGAAAACTCCACTATGTTTTGGTAATTATAGTGTGTGTTATTTATCAATAAAATAAATCCTTCACTAGATACAAAAAAGTAGAGTATTCTTTGGAATAGATGTATCTAGGGGTAAAACCAGAAAACACTACTTTTATCTAGACTCGAACGGGAACTGGTGAACTAAAATGGGTCTTGCTTTACTCTTGCTTTGATACTCTCATGGGATATGCTTTAGTAAATTAATTAGCTTGGTATAAACCATTATTAAGGGAATATAGAATCCCATAATAATATATGTTAATAAATAGATCATGGATAACCTAGATTGAAACATAGGCAATTGTAATTTTGGATATACTTTTCCTTTACAAGTTTATCCTCTTATGTTCAAGGTTTTTTATGTTTCTAATTAGTTAATTATTAAAACCCTCTAATTGTATGCTCTTTTTCTTAGATAATTGTATGAAATAAGATAACACATGACAAAAATCAATATGATTGAGAATGTGAATATTCCCCTATTGATATGACCGATATGATGGGAATAGTTTCTCAGAACTTCTTGAGAGTACTTGATCAACTGGATCAAGTTATGAATAATAACATGAATCATGTGGAACAACCTCCTCATACAAGAAAAAAGAAAGTTATTGTTGGATCCTTCCTTTGGAAAAGGCATTTCATGTTTAGTGGATATTCTGATCTCCTCCTCACGGAACAATGTATTAACTCCATTGAAAAGATATTCTCTGTCCTTCAGTTCTTAGGAGAAGAGAAAGTTGTGATGGTGGGTTTTCATTTTTATAGGGAAAATGATCAATGGTGGTCACTGATATAGAATATAAATCACTAGGTGGATATTTATTACATGGTTTGTTAATTATTAAATAGAATGTTTTTCAATAAATATTTTCCACGAACCCTCTATCTCAAGATGGAAAGACAGTTCCTCAGACTTAGGTTGAAGGATGATTAGTCCATCGGGTCATATGAAGAAGATGTTACAAGGCATGCAAGGTACGCATATGTCTTTTTCATGAACACTAAAAGCAAGGTGGATCACTTCTTTAGAGTTATAAATATGAGTCTACGAAAATCGTTGAAGATTTGAGACATTGACATCTATGATGATATTGTCTATTGTGCCCATAAGGAAGAAATGGTGATTGGATAATCTCAATGTTATCATCGGCCCAACGAAAAAAAAGGAAAATGTAATCCAATTTTGGTGGTTCCACAAATAAATTCCATGGTGTAAAGAATCACGACCATCCCACATGTAAAAATTGAGGGAAGAAGAATCTTGGGAACTGTCTACGGGGATCTAGGAATTGCTTTAAATATCGAGAGTTGGAACATCTCTCTAAAAAACTACTAATGGTATATGTATAATCCCACTAATGTAGAAGAAGAAAGGAAGGTTAAGATCAAAAATCAGCTTGTAGTGCAGTGTTACAACAATAAAAAGCAAGGGAATTATGCGAACAAGTTCCCTGTGCTGAGGGTTGTCGAGGGAAATCAAAAAAAACCTCCAAGGAAACAAGGAAGGGCTTATGCTATTATTACTACTGATGTGGATCCAGAAAATAATGTGGTGACAGGTAAACTAGTTATTCATTACAAAAAAAGAAAAATTACCATTTGATTATGGTTCTAAACATTCTTTCATATCATGAAAGTTTAGTATAACTATTTAAACACCACCTCAAAATTTTATGAAATGATTTCTGTGATAACATTGAATGGGACAATTATTGAATACATGGTTTATAACTCCTCCCTAATAATGTTTGTGGATTTAACCTCCTAGAAAATCTTTTCATACTTCCTTTAGTGGAGTTCTTTGTTATCTTGGGCATGGATTTTCTATCATTATACAATTCCAACGTCAACTTTTGGGAAAGAGAGATCCCTCTTCACATCTCGAAGGATCCTTTAATTATATAGAAGGCTATGGAAAAAGATGAATATCCTTTAGAATATCTATCCCATGTGTGGATATTAATTCCTTATGATTAAGTATGTCTAGATAAAATGATTGAGAAAAAGGAGAGAATCATGCTTGAATACATGCCCATTGTGAGGGGTTACACTGATGTATTTTCAGTTGAGTTGGTTTGTCATCCTCATGATCGATAGTCTGAGTTATCAATTGAATATATTTATGGAACCTTACCTATATCAAATAATCCTTATTGAATGTCCAACATAGAGAGGAATAGCTAAAGATTCAGTTATAGGAGAATCGGGAGAGAGGTTTTATACGCCCGTGTTCTTCAGCGTGGGCTGTAACCATCCTTTTCGTCAAGAAGAAGAATGTTTCAATGTGACTCTGCATTGATTATCATGAGCAAAATAAAATCACGATAAAGAAAAAGTATCACATAACATGGATAGATGACTTGTTCGATCAGCTTTTTAGGGCCAATTATTTCTCTACGGTTATCCTTCGGTCTGTATATCACCAATTAAAGGTGAGGAAGGAAGATATTCCAAATAATACCTTTCGAATAAGGTGTTGACACTATGAGTTCATAGTGATCCCATTATAACTCAATAATTATCTAAATGTTTTTATGGATTTAATGTATAGAGTCTTTAAGGATTTCCTTGAAAATTTTTAGTAGTCTTTATCGATGATATTCTAATATACTCCATGAGCATGGATGAACATGAGGAACATTTGAATATTGTGCTAAAGACTTTTCAAAGGCAGAATCAGTATGCAAAGTACAGTAAATGTGAGTTCTAGATGGAGGAAGTATCATTCATGGCGCATGTTTTCACCAGAAAAGGAATATATGTAGACCCTTCCAATCCAAATAAAATTTAATAGTGGCCCATTCCAACATTTGTAATGGAGACCCACATCTTTATGGGTCTAGTAGGGTTTTACCGATAATTTGTAAAGAAATTTTCATGATTTCAAAACCTAATGGCCAAGATGAAACTATAAAGACCCCAACATATTACATTACATAGTCTTTAATTTAGTCAAGAAATAAATTATTTTCACATTGAGAATCCTTTAAAGTTTATAGATTTAGTGAAAGAGAACTAACACATTCATAACATTACACAATATTACAGAGTGGATACCATAAAAAAATAGTATTCATTTCTTGAAAAATATAAAACATTAAAATAAAACATTATTTCTTTGAAAAAACAAGAAACATTTAACTTGTATTCATTCACTATCTTACACATACTTATAACCTATGAAAATCATTTAAATACTAGGGATGAGTACAAAAATCTGAGTAAGGGATATATAAAAAACACATTAGTCCAAGAATACTTGTAACATGTGAAATAACATTCAAAAGACATACTTGTCACCTATATATACTAATGTTATAAAACATGATATTTATAAAATATTACCACAAAACATGATAATATAAATATTACCATAAATGTATCTTGGGGAATTACTTACATAATTTTGTAACCCTCTCGTCTACCTTATAATTTGTAATTGTCACGGATACCTTACAATTTGTGTAACCATCACAGTTACTCTAGGAGTAACCATATACCAAATGAATTGGAGGTAGATATAGGTCCCATAATTCATCATAAAAAATTCCCAAGAACCATAACATAATCATAAAACATGAATTATTTCGTAATAACATTTCTTTTGAATTTTGTAAAACAGAATTTTGGAAGAGGATTTTAAAAGGAAAGCCCGTTATTTATATCATAAAATTGAAGTGATACCTAATAGAGTGGATTTAATATGTATAAAAACTTTAAATATACATAATTAAACATAATATAAACAAAAAACATCACACAGAAAATTTCAATACCACATAAATAACGAAGTATAAGGTTATCCTAAAGAATGGGAATCGGGTAAAGAATTCCCTAACCTCGAGTTTTTCTTACCTACAACACATTTAAACATATTGTATTATGGTTAATAAATGGTTATTAATATCTTAAAAAACATATCCTTCTTTATAATAACTTATATGATCATTTCATTACATCATTATACCCTTTAATTGTTAGTATTTTGTTCTTTGAATAGTTTTTGGTTGAGTTCTTTACATGATTTCCATGATTGGTTCATGATGCTTGTTCATCTCAATTAGAAGTGAAACTATAGAATTTTAATGGTGTGGTATTTAAATATTTATAGTAATATAAATTATAAAATATGTCATTTTGAATTCTTACACGGGGATGATTCATAAATTAAAACATTAATGATGCTCTTTAGATCATTTTAGTAGTTCTTTGATAATAATGACCTCATTTTGTTTTATAAATTAAAACCATGTGAAAAAAAGAATTATGGAACCATGGATGAGACATAATACAAATATTAAAACATTTTTTAACCATAAAAATTGTTTCATGACTAGACTTGATGTATTTAACAAAAAATGAAATCACATCATCCGCGATATTAGTAAATCGACACAACACGGACAATATTTTTATTCCTTGAATTAGTGGGGGAGGAGAAGAATTTTGATGATGAATATTCCACGAACATGTGAACACCAAAAATATGAAAAACTATGGAGCTTTCATGCGTCTTGGATAAATAGAGGTGAGGAAAGAAGAAGAAAAGAACGAAATCTTGAATTAAAAGAAAACTTTAGAAATCTCTTATAAAAATTTGGCAGCATAACGATGTCGCTTAAAATTTCATAAAATATTTTGATGATAGAAAATGGTTATCTCATAATTATTACATAATTTTGGTAGTAAGGGGGATATAGAATGAAATATCTCATAATAATCCAAAATGGAATGAAAAATAATAACATAAAATGAAATAAAAGTATGAAATTAAAAGTGGATATTTACCTCTTGATTTCTAGTTCTTGAGATCCTTCTAAAGGCCTTTGGTTTTGGCCTTTTGGTAAGACCATCAGACCAAGGACATGGGGAATATCCTTGGGAGGAGAGTTGTGCAGAAACTATGTAAGGCTCAAGGCTTGAGAGGTGTGGGAGGAAGAGGGAAATGAGGGTGGTACTTATAGTGGAGGATATGGGGTATTTTTCAATATTTTAATCATTATTATATTATTTTTTCACAAGACTATGAATATTATTAGTTCATGTGACCCGAAATAGTAAAAATGGCATGTGATTTTGAACCAAGGGGACTTACATAACTTATGATGTAAAAAATAGTGTATTTTTCTGATATTTTGAATATACGGTATTTTACCGTATTTCATTATTCATTGGAAATTTAGGAATTTTAGAAAAATCCAAAAAAATCACCCTTACCATTTTTCGACGTGTAGAATTGAAAAATGAAGTCCATTTTTTGAAAATAATTTTATAAATATCATTAATTTAATTTTTAAATAAAATCATACATAATTAAAAAAATTAATAATTTATACACTATAACTGCTTTTAAATAACAATGAAAAATTAATCAAGATTTCATTATCTTAAAGCCGTAATAAAATAAAATAATAATAAAATTCACTACTCATTAGGGTCATATTACAATTCATAGTACTCTTCATTAAGGTATTTTACTATTCACCAAAACAACATGTTGGTTCCCTTAGGCTCCAAATATCTTACTGAACACAATGAATCATGGACTAAGACAAACATAGAGGCAATGCTAATCAATATGAGATTAGTACAAAACACATCACAATTTTCCAAGGAGAGATTTTAAGGAAAACATGGTCACCTATCATGAGAGAAAAGTCTTTCCTTCTGTTATCTTCATATCTTTTCTGTCTGCTCTGAACTGTCCTCATGTGTTGCGGAATCATCATCACTTTCACAGCCAATTCCTCTAATAATTCTTTCCCCAACAACATTCTTTCACAGAATTCATCCCCAAATGCTAGAGTCCAACACCACTTCCCATAAATTGCCTCAAAATGTGCCATCTGTATATTGGAATGAAAATTGTAATTATAAGATAACTTAACTAAAGAAATATGTTGATCCCAACTTCCTTGGTCGTCTATAGAACAAGCTCAAAGCATATCCTACAAAGTCCGAATCGTTCGTTATGACTTCCCATCTGATTGACGGTGAAAATCTATACTGAAATATAATTATTTGTCAAATGACTTATGAAGTCCCTTCCAAAAGATAGAAGTGAACCTCGGATCCTGGTCAGATACAATGAAAAGATGAAATCCATGTAACCAACAAACTCCTTGAGGTACAGTCGAGAAAGCTGATCCAAAGTCATTGTATCTCAAATAGAAACAAAATGTGCAGGTTTTATTAGTCGATCAACAACAACCCAAATCGCATTATTACCTCGATAATTATAAGGTAGTCCCACCACAAAGTCCATTGAGATATTTTGTCATTTCCACTCTAGCACTGGAAAAGGTTAAAGCATCCCCTTTGGTAACTACCGCAATTCTTTAACTTGTTGACATGTCAAGTATTTCATAATAAAATCAGAAATAGCCTTTTTCATTCCATCCCACAAGTAATATGTCTGAAGTCCTCTATACATCTTAGTACTTCTAGGATGAAATGAAAATGGAGAACTATCAGCTTTACACAACAAATCCTTCTTAAATTGAGAATCTCAAGGCACACACAACCTTTTTCCAAATCATAAAACACCATAATTATCAAGGTTAAATTCTAGAAGCTTGCCCATTTTAACCAATTCTACATTTTTTTTGTAGCTCAATTTCATCCTTATACGCTTGCTTAATTCTGCCTAATAACGATGAATACATAGAAACCTAAAACAAGAAAAAGGGATTTCCTACACCAACAACTTCTAAGACAAAAGTCATCATGTCATTAATCAAGGGATAATGTTCCAAACATAACATGGTTAATGATGCATGATGTTTTTGACTCAAGTCATCCACCACTTTAATTTCTTTTCCAGGATGGTAACTGATCATGTAATAATAATACTTTATCAGTTCAATCCATATTCTCTGCCTCTTGTTTAATTCCTTCTATGTCAATATATATTTCAGTGTTTTATTGTCAGTATTTATTTAAAATTTGGCTCCATATAAATGATGCCAGCAAATTTTAAAAGAAAAACACATAGCTTCCATTTCCGAATCATGTGTGGGATAATTTAACTCATTAGGTTTTAGTTGTCTTCAAGAATAAGCAATTACTTGATCATTCATCATCATAAAACAACCAATTTTCTTCAATGAAGCATCACTGTTGATGAAAACTCACCATTTCAGGATGGAAAGGCCGAAACTAAGGAATTCACCAATGTCTTCTTCAATTCCTGAAAAAAAGTCACATTATTCTATCCAAATAAATTTATCATTTTTTCATATTTACTTAGTTTTCATGCTAGATAACTATTAAAAGTTATTAAAAAACTATTGGTAATAACCTTTTAATCCAAGAAAACAAGAATATTTGTAATATATTTAGGTATTGTCCATTCTTCAACCTATTTTTTGGAAGGATCAACTGTTATTATATCATTATTTATAATTCTCCTAAGAAAAGAAGTCTTTTGCTAACAAAAATCACACTTTCTAAATTTTCTATACAGTTTATTGTCATTTTTGGTTTGTAAAACAGTCCTTAGATGTTTTTTATGTTCCAATTTATTTTTAGAAAATACCAGAATGTCATTAATAAATACATCCACAAACTTATCTAGGAACTCATGAAATACTCTATTCATATGATTCATGAATACAATAGGCAATTTATTTAATCCAAACAACATAACAACAAATTTTTAATTCTCATATGTAGTACAAAAGACTTTTTTTAGGATGGAATCAACATTAACCTTTAGCTGATGGTATCTAGATCTCAAGTCAATCTTGGAAAAGTACTAAGCTCCCTAGAGCTGATCAAACAAGTCATCGATACGTGGAAAATGATACTTGTTTTTAATATTTATGTTATTCAATTCTCTGTAATCAATGGAAATTCTCATGGAACCAAATTTATTTTTTACATGAAAAACAAGAGCACCCCATGGTGAAGTGATAGGATGAATGAAGCCTTTATCAAGTAAATCCTGCAACTCATTTTCCAAATCAAGAAGTTCTATTTCAGACATAAGATATATGTTTTTTGAAATAAGATTAGAATCAGGAACTAAATCAATTTTAAATTAGACTTCCTGATCAGGGATGCCACCTGGTAACTCATCAAGAAAAACATCAAGGTATTTATTTACCAATGGCACATCACTAATCTGAACACATTACTTGTTTTCAAAAATATGAGCATGATAAATTTCATTTCCATATTTTAATAGTTTCTCAACTTCATGATATGTAATGAATTATATGGGTTCATTCTTGTATACAAACTAAAAATCTTTCTGAAAAAACAACTTATTTTTCTCTACAGTCAATCGTAGCATGATAAACATAAATCAAATCATTCCCAAAAGAATATCAAACGAATATAAGTAAAAAACAATATGGTTTGTAGGTAAAGTCTTTCCACAAAACAAAATATAATGATTATTATAATTCCTATTTCTTATAATATCTCCCCCTTGTGTTTTAACAAAATGTTCCAGTATCATTTGTTGCGGTGATATTTCCAATTTACCAGAAAATTTCTCAGAGATGAAGAAATGTGTAAACCCCATATCAAACAAAACCTTAGAAAAATCTGAGTAAACAAAAAAAGTACCTAATACAACTTCATTGGATGGTATAACATCTATTTTTGTTTTCGTAAAGGATCTCACTACATTTTTTACTTATAGTCTGTCTTCTATGAATCATTCATATCCATATTTGGGTAGGAATTTGTATAATGACCCATCTCATCACATTTAAAACACTTTATAGTTTTCTTATTATGACTAATCTTAGGAAAATTATCATTATAATCTCGGGCCATACATCAAAACATACCACATTTAAAAAACATCCATGTTTTCATAAGATATTCCCCAGGGTGCTTCTTACAACACTTTTTATAAATTGAAAACTAGATTTTTTACCATCATATTTTTTTGTTGATTCTTACCAATCGCTTTCCATCAGAACCTCTTCTCCCCTTGTTTTCAAAATGCACATGATCATCAAAAAAATCAATCTCTAACCTCTCAGCACATTGGACAAGTTTCTCATAAATTTTGAATTCACGGGAGGCCAATTCCCTTCGATACCTAGGCTTCAGTCCTGTGTAAAAGTGCTTGATTTTGTTATCACGATCCAGAATAAGATTTGGTGCATACCTTACCAGTCTGGTGAAGTTCTCCTCATAAACAGCCACTAGATCCTCGTCTGTTTTCTTCAATTCAAGTAATTTCTTCTCCATCCTAATTCGCACCACCTTAGGAAAATATTTTTCAAGAAAAATACTTTAAAATTTGTCCCACTCTAAGGCATCAAAATCCTATCTATCCTTGATATTTCTTACCATTGACCATCACAGATTAGCTTCACTTTCAAATTGATAAATGGCAAGACTTACCGTTCTATTTTCTGAACGTCCCGTAACATAGAATATCTTTTCATTGTATTTAATCCATCCTTCAGCCACTACTGGGTCAGAAGATCCATTGAATGTAGGAGGGTGTTGTATCATAAAATGTTCCAATAAATTAATTTTCTGTTGCAATACCTCTATTTTTATACTTGCATGGATTTCACCAAAATTTATTTCATGTGTTAGCTGATCCATTACTGTCACAAACTGCTCAGTTCCAATCCCAACTATTACGGGCTACAGATTCCGAAGGATGTTATTCTGTAGGTGCCTCTCCTCTTCAGCTTCCGTGTTTCTTTTGTGGGAAACCATTATAAAAAAAATTTCTTATATGAAGCAACATGGGAATATTTAAATGCTATAATATTTAAAATTAATAATACACTAAAAATCATTTATGGTATTCATTTAACATCATCTTAACCCTAAAAGTTATCTAAACTATCCTCAGATACCAACTATAACGACCCGGCCTTATTACATTACATAGTCTTGAATTTAGTCAAGAAATAACATGATTTCACATTGATTTTATTTTCATGTTTATTGCTTTATGGAAACGGGACATAACACATTCATAACATTACACATTATTACATTGTGGATACCATAAAATAACAACATTCTTTTCTTAAATAAATAAAACATTTAAATAAAACATGATTTCCTTGACAAAAATTCAAAGATTTAACTTGGATTACATCACCGTCTTACTCATCCTTATAACCTATGAAAATAATTTAAAAACTTGGGATGAGAACAAAAATCTTAGTAAGGGATATAAAAAAATACATTAGTCCAAGAATTCTTGTAACATCTGAAATCTCATTCCAAATACATACTTTTCAACCATATATACTTACTTTGTAAAACATGTGATTTTCAAAAGATACATACAAAACATAAGAAAATAAATAAAACCATAAATTTATCTTGGGACATTACTTACATAATTTTGTAACCCTCTCGGCTACCATATAATTTTTAACCCTCACAGCTACCTTATAATTTGTGTAATCATCGTCGTTACACTTGGAATAACCATATGGTCGACCTACAACATACACATACCCAATGAATTGGAAAGAGATATAGGTCCCACCCTTTATCATAAACAATTTCAAATAGCCATAACACAATCATACAACATGGATAATTTCATAAAAAAAATATCTTTTGAATATTGTAAAACAAGATTTAAAAAGAGGATTTTAAAAGGAAAACCAATTACAAATATTATAAAATTGAATTTAGACTTAATAGAGATAATGGAATATATATAAACACTATAAATAAACATAAGTAAACATAATATAAATAAAAATCATCATAAAAACAATTTTAATACCACATAAATAATGATGTAGAAGGTTAACCCAAAGAATGGGAATCGAGTTAGGAATTCCCTTACCTAGGGTTTTTCTTACTTTAAACTCGTCTAAATTTTATGTATAATGGTTAAAAGAGTGTTAATAATATATTGAAGAAACATATACATCGTTATAATACCTTATATGGTCATTTCATTACATCATTTAACCCTTTAATTGTTAGTATTTTTGTTCCTTGTGCTGTTTTTGGGTGAGTTCTTTACTTGGTTTCCATGATTGGTTCATGACAGTTGTTCTAGTAAATTGGAAGTGAAACACAAGAATTTTAATTCTGTGGTATTTTAAAATTTCCATTACCCTAAATTATACCATTTATATTTTTTAATTCTTACATGATGATGATTCATAAGTTAAAACATTAATGATGTTCGTTTAGATCATTTTAGTGGTTCTTTGATAATAATGACATCATTATGTTTTATAAATTAAAACCATGTGCAAAAAATAATTCCAGAATAATGGATGAGACCTAATAAATATATTATAACCTTTTTCAACCATAAAAATGGTTTCATGACCAGATTTGATGGATTAAATGCAAAATGAAATCACATAGTCCACGATATCAGTAATTCGACACATCACAGACAATGTTTATATTCCTTGAATAAGTGGGGGGAGGAGAATAAGATTGATGATGGATTTTCCATGAGAATTAAAACATCCAGAAAATAAAATATTTTGTATCTTTCATGCCTCTTGGATAAGAGGAGGTGAGTAAATAATAAGAAAATAAATGAATCAATAAATAAAAGAAAACGTGAGAAATCTGTTACGAAAATTCGGAAGCCTAATGGTGTCGCTTAATATTTCATAAGATATTTTGATTAGAGAAAAGGGATATCTCATAATTATTACAAAATATGGGATGTAAGGGAGGTATGTAATTAAATATCCCAGAATAATCAAAAATTAAATGAAAAAGAATAACATAAAATGAAAGGAAAAGAAGAAAATAAAAGAGGATATTTACCTCTTGATATCTTCTCCTTGAGTTGCTTCTTAAGGCCTTTGGTTTTGGCCTTTTGGTGAGACCAGTAGCCCTAAGACATGGGGAAGAGATGTTAGACTAGTTTTGGGTAGAACTTAGGTATGTATCAAGGCTTTCCAGGTGTGGGAGGAAGAGGGAAATGAGGGTGGTATTTATAGTGGAAAAGAGGGGGTATTTTTCATTATTTTAATCATTATTATAATATCCATTCCCATGAATACGAATAGTCATAGTTAATGTGACAAAAAATAGTAAAACCGGAATGTGAGTTGGAACCAAGTTTCCTTATATCACTTATGATGTCATAAATAGTGTATTTTACTGATAAATATAATATACGGTATTTTACTGTATTTTACTATTCATTAAAAATTCATGAATTTCAAAATAATCCCGAAAATTCACCCTTAAAATTTTCTGATATGTAGAATTCAAAAATGAATTCTATTTTTTGAAAATAATTTTCTAAATATCATTAATTTAATTTTTAAATAAAATCATACTTAATTCGAAAATTAATAATTTAAAAACAATAACTTCTTCTATATCACATTGAAAATTTAATAAAGATGTCGTTATCTTAAAGCCTTAATAAAATAAAATAATAATAAAATTTACTATTAATTAGGTTCATATTTCTATTCATATAAATATTCATAAGGGTATTATACTATTCACAAAAAAAACAAGGTAGTTCCATTAGGCTCCTAATAACTTACTGAACACAATTTTAGATGACCATTTTTCAAAATTCAAAACATAGAAGTTGAAAAATTATTTTCAAAGTCTATTTATAAATTTCTACTAAAAACAATGTCTCATGCATTTCCATTTAATTTTAAAAAACTTTGGGGTGTTACAGACATGGAAGGGAGTGAATTTTGTTAGGAATCAAGAATGTGAGGACTATTTTAAGGAGGTGAAAAAGAGGTTAATCATTGCGCTAGTACTCACACTCCCAACAAGTAGATAACTATTTGTGGTGTACAGTGATGTTTAAAAGAATGGATTAGGATATGTGATAATTAAAAATGATAAAGTTACATCCTACACTTCAAGGAATCTGGAAATCCATTAGAATAACTATCCTATACATGATCTGGAGTTTTCGGCTGTGATCATTGCGTTAAATATCTGGCGGCATTATCTCTATGTGGAGAAGTTTGAGATATATATTGATCACAAGAGATTCTAATATATATTCACATATAAAGATAATAATATGCTCTGGATAATATGGATATATTTCATTAAGGATTATGACAACACAATCCACTACTATCCTGATAAGTAAAATAAGGTGCAAGATGCTCTATGTAGAAAGGATCTTGCATCTTTATCAATGGTGAGAATTGAAAAGGATTCGATCATCGTAGACTTATAGAGGATGGAAATTTAAATCATTTATGGAGGAACATCATCAATATTTTCTCAAATTATTTCTTAACCATCCCTCATGGTGAAAATAAAGGACACATAAATAAAAGATACAGAAATTCAAAAATCGGTGGATGCCATTAAAAATGGGAAATAATCTAAGTTTATGATTGATGAGGAATGAGTTGAATGATTTGGGTCACAATTATGTGAACCATCTAATCCATAGATAAAGAATAATCTTATGAATTCCACACATAGCTCGACCTTCTCTATCCACCCAAGGAGCACAAAGTTGCATCGAGATCTCTGAGAGAACTTTTGGTGGTATAATATGAAGAAGGAGATTTCTGAGTATACATCAATGGGCCCAGTATGTCAACAACTTAAGGTTGAAAGATTTAAGTCTAAAGGGATAATGAAACCACTACCCATACCAACATGGAAGTGGTAGAACATAACTATAGACTTTTTCACATGACTTCCAAGGACATCTAGAGGAAACAATGCTATATGGGTCATTGTGCATCATATTTCAAACATAGATCACTTTGTCTCAATTCAAGAGGACATCTCATTGGATCAAATAGAATGTATATATATATCAAATTGGTGATAAGGCTTCATGGATTTCCACTATATTTTGTATCTGATTGAGATCTTATATTTACCATGATGTTCTGGAAATGTCTTAAACATGCTCTATGAACAGAAATGAACTTCCATACGTCCTATCATCCTCAAACTGATGGCCAATCTCAGCATACTATATAGACAATGTAAGATATGTTGAGAGAATTTTTTATGTACTTCAAAGGAGGATGGGACCAACATATTCAACTGGTTTAATTCTCATATAACAACATTTTTCACTCAAGCATCTTAATGGAACCATACGAAGCCCTTTATGGGAAAAAGTGTAGAACACTTGCAAGTTGGGATGGAGTCAGTGAGCGTAATCATATAAGACCTAAAATGGTCGAGGAAATGGTAGAGATATTGAAAACCATTTAGCATCACATCAAGGCATTCCAAAGTGGACAAAAGATTTATGTATACAGTCATCGACATGACCTTGTGTTCAATGTTTGAGACATGGTTTTCTATGCATATCTCTATGGAAGAAGGTAATGAGGTTTGGGAAGAAAGGAAAGTTATGTCCCAAGTACATCGACCCCTTTGAGATTCTTGATCTTATTGAAGTTGTGGCCTATCTACTAGTACTTCCACCTACCATGGCCAAAGTACATGATGTCTTCCATGTATTCCTCTTAAAGATTTTCATACCAGATCCTTTACATGTACTCTCTTCAGCGGTGGTATAGATTGAGGATGATATTTCTTACAAAAACATGCCACTAAAGATCTTAGATAATAGAAATAATGTTCTATGTAACAATAATACTCACATGGTTAAAGTACTATGGTGGAACCGCATGTATGAAGATGCAACGTGGGAACTAGAGGAGGAAATGAAAGAAGAGTACATGCACCTGTTTATGGCATAGAATGTAAAACGAAATTTCGAGGGAGAAACTTCAAAAGGGGGGAATAATGTGATGAACCAATATTATATAAATGGAAATTATTTTCTTATGAATATTTCATATAATCAATTGAAATCACAACAAAATGAACTAATAAGTACTATGTGACCTTTAAATAGAGTTTTGACAATTCTATGTTTGGAAATTCAAAAATCTAACTACACAGTTTCGATCAGTATGATGTTTGGAGTCTGAGAAGATAAATTTTTTTGGTGAATAGTAACTGTAACAACTCGATGTTTTATGATAAGTATTATTTTTAATTTATTAGATGTCATGTGTTATATGGTACAACAAGATTATATTGTGCTACACACAACACCATATTAGCTTGCAGTATACGCAACACTATTCTTAGATTGTGTTACACACAATTTCAATTTCATTTGATAATAGTAATTCTACGCAACATTGAGTGTATACATATACATATATATATATATATATTCAATGTATAAATGAAATATGGTTGTATTCTGTTATATGAAATAACAAAGGGGTCTTTCACAACACGCAACCCTATCTTGGATTTCATTACACGCAATCACGACTTTCCTCTATAGCGTGTGTTGTACGCAATACCGGGTTTTACTAAACAACAGTATATTATTATAATATTATTAAGAACTATCCGTTATGAATATTATTCACTAAATTTTGAATTTTATAACATTATTATTCATCTTACACATTTTCTAGAACATTGTATAAGAACAATATAATTTTTACAGGTAAAATAAGTATTTTTAAAAAAATGCAGTTTTGCCGCCATTTGATGGTGCACCCACATTAAATCTAGTCGTTGACATGATTATAAGTTCAATTTCACAAAATAAAATTCTTATTTGGAATCAGGATATAATAATTTACATTGGATAAGGTTTTGATATTTTTATGATAACTTTCATATTTTAATGAATAGTAAAAACACGATATATTTTAATTAAAAACAACTTTTATCATTTTAATAACTTATGTGGTTAAATTATAATATTGAATTGTTTTAAAGTATAAATACAATATATTTTTACCATTTAATATAATGTAAGTCATTATCATTGATTTTACATTGAATTCATAAGTTAAATCAATTCAATCTTTTGCAATGTTTTAATCAAAACCCCGTTTTCATTCGACAACGGGATTAATTTTAATTTAATTTATGAAAATTCTGTCTATTTAATATGAAAAAATTGATTCCATATTTGGAATCAGTGGGTCCAAATTATGTTAATCGGCTAATTTTTATTTTTGGGAATTATGAATAGTAACTACGTGAAATTTTATTTACCATAGTTAAAGGTAAATCGGGTAATTAAGGGTAAATATAATATAATAAAATTACCCTAACACATGATAAAATTCTATTGGATGGCTAAACGTATACTCATATCACCTAAGGGTAGGATTAGAATCATTTTATGGACTTTTGACCATGAAAATAATTTAATTATTGTTAAAACCAAAGAAAGTGACAACATGTCACTCTCTTAAATCTTATAAGTATAATAATTTTAATTTAGTGATAATCATCATAAAACATAGAACATGAATAGTCTCCAGAAAGCTAATAAAATTATCTACATCATGGTAATTTATTTAGAATATTTAGGGATTAAATAATTGTCATTAATGGTAATACATTAATGATGTAGAAATTATTTATTAAGTGAAAAATCAGTAATATAGGTTTTATTGAAACAATAATACCCATTAAAAGGAACACAAACCTGACCAAATCTTATTGGTTGTGTATATAGACACCTTAATAATCAAATGACCTAATATATAACCGTTTTGAGTCTTATAAAAGTTATTATTACACTTACATTATTTTATTTTAAATGATGCCAAAGTTGTCACCTTCATAATTTAATAAATATAACAATTTAAATTTTGTGATTTTAAGATTATAAATTCGAGTAAAAGTATTATTGTAAAAGTTAATAGATTTATCGTAATCATAGAATTTAATTTTAAATTTTTATGCAACAAATAAGTGTATTAAATAATTATACAAAAATGTTGTAGTAATTATTTTATTAAGAGAATAAACAAATAAATGGTTTTAAAAATAATAAAATATATATTATATGAACTATTTAATGCTCTCCACAAATTTTCTAGATACATATGACCTTTTATGAATATATTAAAGCTTTTAGTTAGAACAAATCTTTTGTATATATTTTATTTAAATTCAAATAAATGAATAGTGTCAAAATTGACACTATTGTTATTTTATAAAAATAACATATTATAAAATTGTTTAAAAATCACAAAAATATATAAAAATTATAAATTTAAATTTAAATGGTCTAAAATATTATAAATTATCCAATTAAGGACAATTCACAACAAATAAGTAATTATTTGTTATAATTTAAAATTTAGAATGTTATTACCACAAATAAAATTAAATTGATTAATTAAAGATAAATCAAGTTAATAATGCATAAAATAATTTCCTAACATGTCTAAATTTTATTTTATGATGATATTACAACCCTATCGCATCTTATATTCTAATATGAGTCATTTTTGGAGGTTTTTAAGTGGGGTTAGAGTTATTATAAATTAATATTTTTAAGATTTCCAAAGGTGCCCCTCTCCTCCCTTATAAAAGGGCACCTCCTCCCTCTCTTCCTCACACCACTTTGAGCCTTCAAGCTCAGCCAACCCCTGCCAATTTCTTCTCTCAACTTCCCTAGAGACATCCTAGAGGTCCTTATATTCTTCAAAGACCAATTTTAGTGCCCTAAAAGGAGGTCTCAAAGAAGCTCTTCAAAGAAGAGGTAATGTCCGTTACCGATTCTTTCATCTTTATTTCTTCTTCCACTTCTTCTTCTTTTGTTTTTTCATTATGAAGTAATAACATAAGTATCACTAATATACTTATATGTTATTATAAGTACAAAACAGCCCTATTTCACCATTTATCCATCCTACGGAAAACGAAATCACCGTGCGTGCGTACGTACGGAATACCGTCTCCACGCCGTGGTGTAATCTATTTTCCACCACCAACTTACTTGGATATTAATAATGGTGTAAATAATGACTATATATAATTATTTTAAAGTTATATTGATTCTTAAATATTATACATACACTTTAATACAATTCCACGATCATGGGAAAGATATCATCGCTCGTGTGTATGTACGGACTACCGTCTCCACGACGCGATGAGATTCGTTCTCAATTATTAACCATTCATGAATGATTATAAAGTATATATAATAAGTAATCATGAAATATATTAAATAATAATGATACTGTATTTATGTATATATATATATATATATGTCATCTACTTAATTCCATTCAACTTAATAAGGAAATGAAAACAACGTTCATGCGTACGTATGGCCTACCGTCTCCAGGAACAGAGTATTTCTTTCCATTTATCGATCTATTATATATATGTATATTCTGAATATATATTATATATAAATCATGTTTTACATTATGGATGTAAGTAACCATGATCTATGTACTCATATAAATAATTACAAGTTAAAACACGAACGACAAATGAAACGATTTTACCCTAAACGCTACTTTAACATTAATTTACAAAAGAATGGGTAATATGAAGTCATAAGTGAACCATATATGATATCATAACAGTGAATATGATTCTATAATAAGTCAATGACATTATTTAAATCATTATACAGGAGGTTAGGATCCATACAAAGCATATCGGACCTAAGGTAAGGGAAAATTATTCTAATCTCATTCAAATCCGAGATTGTATACTCATAAGTATTTACAAGGGATTTTATTTATTGTCCATGTCCATATGCTCTCAAAATGTTTTCATAAAATGTTTACATTACTTTCATGTATTTTTAATACATTTTTGCCCTTTTCTTACTTTTACCACATTGTATGGAAGGAATCTTTCATTTGTTTACAATACGAGGTACTTTTTGACATTTCCGACAAAAGTACGAGGAAATTGTTATTTTTTTTACTTATACAGCGTGAATGGATTTTCATGGTTTCATAATGCCTCATTTTCATGAAGCTTCCTCTATAAGATTTTATGATTATTTTCAACAAAATCCTTACCTTTTAAAAATGAATGGCATTTTGTGAAAAGAAAATGATTTTGACGAAGAAAGGATATTTTCCTCAAGAATTAATTTCAAGTGTTTTATCAAAACCATTTTCCATCTAAGATGAAATTATTTCATATGTGTATGTTTCATGTATAATGTCTCTATGCTTTACATGCTTTCACTTTTCTTATGATGAAATATCCATTTGTTTTATATGGATTATTTGATTATGATATGATGTTTATGAAACCCATTTTATTCTTTGGGTTATGATGAATGTTGTAAGTTTATGTTGTGGAACAAGTAAAAATGATTTCATTATGAGATTTGTGGGACCTATATCTCCCTCCAATGCATTGGGTAAAGATTTATATCTCCTGAGATAGACATGGTTGTAATGGTAAGTTAATCCGGTTCAGTGTTACAGGACTGAAACGAGGAGTGAACTCGATTCAGAAAGCGACCTTGTCCACTAAGATGGTCATGGCAGTAATGCCTTGGCTACTTTGGAAATAATTACATGTGCTTAATGGATTCCACAATTACATGCTTTATTCCTATGCTATTTTATCATGATTGATGATCCATTATGATCTATGCCTTACATACTGCCATGTTTTATGTCATTGCTAAAGATTTTGATGTTTAAATATTATGTTCATGTTTTTAAGTTCAAATGTATATGGTTTGTTTTATTTTCTCCATTCTTACCCTTACTGGGCATTTGAGCTCACCCTTTTTATGTTTCTTTTCCCCCTGGATTAAAATAAAGTTTTTAGGTAAGGAAACAAAAAGGGTAGGATCGTTATGGGAGATGATGAAGATCATTCAACATGATTAGAAGTTTATATTCTAGGTTTCTAAAGACACTAAACTATTACGGTCCTTGTGTGTCTGTTTTTGTTATGTATTAGATATTCTAAAAAAGTAATGTAATGTCCATCAACAACAAGCTTTGGGTCTCTACAGTTGGTATCAGAGGGAGGTTTATTCATCCTTTGGAAACTAGGATGCAAAAATGTTTCTCAGATCCCTAGAGATATTTCTAAGGTATATCTAGGGATGTCCAAAAGGATAAATGTACGTATAGGTTATAGTCCTAGAATTGCGCTAACAATCTTAGAGTTAAACCTTAGATGTTAGATGTCGAAGGTACTCCCCCTTGATTATGTTATTTTCCTTGTATGATATTTGCCTCTCACAGAATTCGTTTTGTGTTTTAGTCAATGGAGGGAACCAGATGGAATTCAGTTAACATTGAATCCAATGGAAAAATTGGTGACTATGAGTAACAAAATTGTGTAATTCCTAGAGAGAAAGATATTGTGATTAGGCAGATCAGTCATCACGATATATGATTAACAAGGTGAAATTTAGTGGTACGCCTAATTCATCAAATAAAAGGAAGATATACTTTTATGAATGTTAGCATGTTGAGGAGAATAAAGAAAGGAAGATTGAGATTTCAAATGAAAGGAAGAATAACATTGAGTAATACCTCAAATGGAGGGACATATGTTATCTGTGTGGAGAAAAGGGTCATAGGGTGACAGACTGTTATGGAGTTCAATGTCTTATTTGTGGATAACATGGGCATTACCCAACTCAATGCCCTGACCTAAAAAGTTACCTCTAAATCAAGGAAGGACTTATTCCAGGACAATCATTGAAGAGGATGGATTGAAGTGTTTATGTATTGTTATTCAAGAATAATGTTGTTGAGGTACTTTTATGGTGTATTAGAATATTTTTGTATTACTCTATTTTGGTTTTCAATAATTTAATGGTACCGGTAACCATCAAAAGTGATTCAAATATTTTTGGAAAGCAGATGAAATGTGCATATGGAATGGATAAGGAGAAAATAATATGATAGTAATCATGAGATCATGACTAAAATAAGGAAAATGTGATATCATGGTTTGAGTATATAAAAATTTTGGGATTTTGGTTTGTGGAAAGAGTTAACATTTGACAGCATTCATGTTTTCACTCAGGTTAAATGGGTATTCATTTTTCAAGAGAATACATGATTAAGGTACTCACATGTTTGTAATTTGACCAACAAGATATATCTTATGATATATGGGGGATAAATGATGGCATTCACGTGATTGTTATGTGACATTTCTTGTAATCATTTTCATTATACTATGAGATTGGACTGAAGTATTTTAGATAATCCTAAAGATTGGAATGTATTATGTTGGACATAAGTTAGTATTGTTTAAGGATAGAACTTTTTTCGATATTATTGATGGGATGGTATAGTAATGTAGTTTTAGAAAAAGGAAAACCTGCAGGACTGGCGACATCCCATCACATCGGACAAGGCTGTGGGAATCGAACCCACAACTGAAGTGCGACTGGCCGTTATCGCCTACCACTGGCCTATATGAAGTCCCTGGTTAGTAGAAACTAGTTTTATTTTATTAAGCGGTATGATATATGAAGTATAAGTTCATTTTTGGAACCATATACGATTAATCTAACCATATGATGGACTTGTAACTTTTTATAACCATTTGTTTGAAACAGATGGAATGACCCATCATTATATCACATGATCTGCTAACACATCACTAATAACAAATTCAACTTCATTTCTTTAAGGGGTGAAGTGTAAATTGTTTAATTCACGAACAATAGTGAGATTGTACCAAAATCATGTAAGTATTTCTTTTAATTCATCAACTTTAGGGAAATGATCTTGAAAAACAAAAATGTTGTCCTAGTGCCCTTATATCCAATGAATCAGATGGTGCCTTAGATCATAACAAATATATGGCTTTGTGATTGATGTATTTTCCATAGCCATGTTCTCTACCACTCTCCATCAGAACATGATGGTTCGATTTCTCTTCCATATCCATATTTTCACCTATGTGGAAACCCGGTGATTAGTTTATTTGGGTAACCATTATGTTTCATAATTTAGTTTTTAAAGATTGGTTTTGGTATTTAATTTTATGATGTGGGTTTTAATTAACGTAACTTTCAAGTAGAAACCAGGCATATCCCCGAAAAATTTCGAGGGCGAAATTCATTTTAAAGGGGGTAGAATGTAACAACCCGATATTTTATGATATGTATTATTTTTAATTTATTTGATGTAATGTGTTTTATGATACAACAAATTATATTGTGCCATATGAAACACCGTATTAGCTTGCAGTATACGCAACATTATTCTTAGGTTGTGTTACACACAATTTCAAGTTCAATTGATAATAGTCATTCTACGCAACATTGAGTGTATATATATATATATATATTCAATGTATAAATGAAATATGGTTGGATTATGTTATATGAAACATCAAAGGAGTCTTGCAGAACACGCAACCCTAACTTGGCTTTCATTACACGCAATCACGAATTTCCTCTATAGCGTGTGTTGTAGGCAATACTGGATTTTACTAAACAACGGTATATTATTATAATATAATTATGAACTAGCCTATATGAATAGTATGAACTAAATTTTGAATTTTATAACATTATTATTCATATTACACATTTTCTAGAACAAGGTATAGGAACAAAATACATTTTTCAGGTAAAATAAGTATTTTTTAAAAAAAAATGCAGTTTTGCCTCCATTTGATGGTGCACCCACTTTAAATCTAGTTGTTGACATGTTTATAAGTTCAATTTCAAAAAATAAAATTCTTATTTTGAATCAGGATATAAAAATTTACATTGGATAAAGTATTGATATTTTTCTGATAACTTTCATATTTTAATGAATAGTAAAAACACGCTATATTTTAATTAAAAACCACTTTTTTCATCATAATAACTTATGTGATTAAATTGTAATATTTAATGGTTTTAAAGTATAAATATAATATTTTTTTACCATTTAATATAATTTATGTCATTAGCATTGATTTTACATTGAATTCGTAAGTTAAATCAATTCAAACTTTTACAATGTTTTAATCAAAAACCCGTTTTAATTCGACCACGGGATTAATTTTAATTTAATTTCTGAAACTTCTATGTATTTAATTTGAATAAATGGATTCCATATTAGAAATCCGTGGGTCCAAATTATGTTAATCGGCTACTTTTTATTTTTGGGAATTATGAATACTAACTATGGTAAATTTTATTTACTATAGTTAAAGGTAAATCGGGTAATTAAGGGTAAATATAATATTATAACATTACCCTAACACATGAAAAAATTCTATTGGATGGCTAAAAGTATACCCATATCACCTAAGAGTCTGATTAGATTCATTTTATGGACTTTTGACCATGAAAATAATTTAATTATTACTTAAACCAAAGAAAGTGACAACATGTCACTCTTTTAAATCTTATAAGTATAATAATTTTAATTTAGTGATAATCATAATAAAACATTGAACATGAATAGTCTCGAGAACTCTAATAAAATTATCTATATCATGATAATTTATTTAGAATTTTTAGGGTTTAAATAATTTTCATTAATGGTGATTCATTAATGATGCTGAAATTATTTATTAAGTAAAAAATTAGTAATATAGTTTTAATTGAAATAATAAAACCCATTAAAAGGAACAAAAACATGAACAAAACTTACTGGTACTGTATATCGACACCTTAATCATCCAATGACCTAATATATAACCGTTTGGAGTCTTATAAAAGTGATTATGACACTTATATTATTTTATTTTAAATGATGCCAAAGTTGTCACCTTCATAATTTAATAAATATAACAATTAAAAAATTGCGATTTTAAGATTATAAATTCGAGTAAAAGTATTATTGTAAAAGGTATTAGATTTATATTCATCATAGAATTTTATTTTAAATTTTTTCGCAACAAATAATTATATTAAATAATTATACAAAAATGTTGTAGTAATTATTTTATTAAGAGATATACAAAATAAATGGTTTTAAAAATAAAAAAATATATATTATATGAACTATTTAATGTTCTCCGCTTATTTTCTAGAAACATATGACAATTTATGGATCTATTAAAGCTTTTATTTCAAAAATTTATTCTGTATATATTTTATTTAAATTCAAATAAATGAATAGTATAAAAATTAACACTATTGTTATTTTACAGAAATAAAAAATTATAAAATTGTTTAAAAATAATAAAAATATATAAAAATTATAAATTTAAATTTATATGGTCTAAAATTTTATAAAGTATCCAATTATGGACAATTCACAACAAATAAGTAATTATTTGTTATAATTTAAAATTTATAATGTTATTACCACAAATAAAATTAAATTGATTAAGTAAGGATAAATCTAGTTGATAATGTTTAAAATAATTTCCTAACATTTCTAAATTTTATTGGTTGATGAGATTACAACCCTATATCCTCTAATATTCTAATATGAGTCATTTTTGGAGGTTTTTAAGAGGGGTTATATTTATTATAAATTAATATTTTTAAGATTTCCAAAGGTGCCCCTCCACTCCCTTATAAAAGGGCACCTCCTCCCTCTCTTCCTCAGACCAATTTGAGCCTTCAATCTCGGACAAAACCTGATAAATTCACTTATTCAGTTCCCTAGAAACATCCTAGAGGTCCTGGTATTCTTCAACGACCAATTTTAGTGTCTTAAGAGGAGGTCTCAAAGAGGCACTTCAAAGAAGAGGTAATGTTCGTTACCGATTCTTTCAACTTTATTTCTTCTTACACTTATTCTTCATTAGATGTTTAATTATGAAGTAATAAAATCAGTATCAATAATATAATGATATGTTATTATAATTATAAAACAACCCTATTTCACCATTTATCCATCCTACGGAAAATGAAATCACCACGCGTGCGTACGTACGGAATACCGTCTCCATGCCATGGTGTAATCTATTTTCCACCACCACCTTACTTGGATGGGTATAATGGTGTAAATAATGACTATATATGATTATTTTAAAGTGATATTTATTTTTAAAATTTTACATACACTTAAATACAATTCCACGATCATGGGAATGATATCATCACTCGTGCGTACGTACGGACTACCGTCTCCACGACGCGATGAGATTCATTCTCAATGATTAACCATTCATGAATGATTATAAAGTATATATAATAAGTAATCATGAAATATATGACATAATAATGATACTGGATTTATGTATATATATATATATGTATGTCATCTACTTAATTCCATTCAATTCAATAAGGAAACGAAAACAGCGTTCATGCGTACGTACGGTCTACCGTATCCATGAACGGTGTATTTCTTTCCATTTATCGATATAATATATATATATATATATTCTGAATATATATTATATATAAATAATGTTTTAAATTCTGGATTTAATTAACCATGATCTATGTAATCATACGAATAATTACAAGTTATAACACAAATGACAAATGAAACGATTTTACCCAAAACGCTACATTAACATTAATTTACAAAAGAATGGGTAATATAAAGTCATAAGTGAACCATATATGATACCATAACAATGAATATGATTCTGTAATAAGTCAATGACATTATTTAAATCATTATACAGGAGGTTCAGATCCATAAAAATCATATTGGACCTAAGGTAAGGGATAATTATTCCAATCTCATTCTAATCCGAGATTGTTTACTCGTAAGTATTTACTGGGGGTTATATTTATTATCCATTTCCATATGCTCTCAAAATGTTTTCATAAAATGTTTAATTTACTTCCATGTATGTTTAATAAATTTTTACCCTTTTCTTACTTTTACCACATCGTATGGAAGGAATATTTCTTTTGTTTACCATACGAGGTACTTTTTGACTTTTCTGACAAAAGTATGATGAAATTGTTATTTTTTTTACTTATACGGTGTGAACGGATTTTTACGGTTTCATAACCCCTCATTTTCATGAAGCTTACTCTACAAGATTTTATGATTATTTTCAACAAAATACTTTCCTTTCAAAATTGAATGGCATTTTGTGAAAAGAAAATGATTTTGAAGAAGAAAGGATATTTTCCTCAAGAATTCATTTCAAGTGTTTTATCAAAACCATTTTCCATATAAGATGAAATTATTTCATATATGTATGTTTCAAGTATAATGTCTCTATGATTTACATGCTTTCAGTTTTCTTATGATGAAAGATCCATTTGTTTTATATGGATTATGTGATGATGATATGATGTTTATGAAACCCATTTTATTCTTTGGGTTATGATGAATGTTTTAAGTTTATGTTGTGTCACAAGTAAGAATGATTTCATTATGAGATGGGTGGGACCTATATCTCCCTCCAATGCATTGGGTAAAGATTTATATCTCATGAGATAGACATGGTAGGAATGGTATGTTAATCCGGTTTAGTGTTACAGGACTGAAATGAGGAGTGAACTCGATTCAGAAAGGGACTTTGTCCACTAAGATGGTCATGGAAGTAATGCCTTGGCTACTATGAAAATCATTACATGTGCTTAATGGATCCCACAATTACATGCTTTATTCCTTTGATATTTTATCATGATTGATGATCCATTATGATCTATGCCTTACGTACTGCAATGTTTTATCTCATTGCTCAAGATTTTGATGTTTAAATATTATGTTTATGTTTTTAAGTTCAAATGTATATGGTTTGTTTTATTTTCTCCATGCTTACACTTACTGGGCATTTGAGCTCACCCTTTTTATGTTGCTTTTCCCCCAGGATTAAAAGAAAGGTTTTAGGTAAGGAAACAAAAAGGGGAGGATCGTTATGGGAGATTTTGAAGATCTTTCAACATGATTAGAAGTTTATATTTCATGATTCCAAATACACTAAACTATTACAGTCCGTGTGTGTCTGTTTTTGTTATGTATTAGATATTCCGCAAAAGTAATGTAATGTCCATGAACGTCATGCTTCGGGTATCTACAGTAACCTACCCTTATAAATATTAACCTACCCTTATGAATAGTAATATAAACCTTATGAATAGTACATCATCCATAATAATAGTAACCACACCCTCGAGTATATAAATAAAATTCAGGAATCTTAGAAGTTATAATATGACCATAGTAAAAGTATTAGTATTTTTATAAGTCATAAATAATTAATGGAAAGTAATTAATTAAATTAAAAGAAAATATATTTTCCTAAAATTTATTCATAAATTAACAATTTTATGTATTCTAGTTTTAAGATAATTTTATAAGACCTTATAAAATATTTGAAAGCATTATAAAATCAGTTATAGTATTGAAATTTATATTATTTACGTAAATTGTGATTTTTATTAAAAATTAAAATAATCATATTTAGAAACTTATTTTTGAAAAGTGGATTTAATTTTTTGATTCTACATAGTGAAAAATAGTTAGGGTAATGTTTTTGTATTTTTCTAAAATACATAAATTTTTTATGAATAGTGAAATATGGTAACTTATCGTATATATAAATTATAAGCTAAATACTCCATTCTTAGCATCATAGATAATGTAAGAAACATTAGATAGAATTAAAATGAACTTATTACAATTTATGGTCATGTAATCATCACAATTTCTGTTATTGAGGGAAATTAATAAACTATGGAATTAAATATTATGAAAACCCACCTCCCATTAACAACAAAATCCACTCACATTCCCATATTCTCTTCACTCTTTCCAATCCTTGTGAATTCCCTAAATTCATAAAAACTCACTCCCCAAGATCCTCCTACACATCCAACATCTCTTGGTCTCCTCAAAAGTCCAAATCCTCTCCCCTTAAGAGGCTCTCAAGGATGATTGATTCAAGAGGTAAATTCCTCTTTTCAATTCGTTTACTTTCTTTTAAAGCTCATTTATTTTCTTTTAAATCATTACCTATCCCCAAAAATATGTCTTGAAAACTCCATCAATTTACATGTATTGTAATTTCGTTATGATAATGTAAAAAGTTATTACCATCTCTCTTTTAGTCTCTTTTTATACTATTAGTAAAGACACCATACAAGATGTGTTAATTTAGAAAATTCAAGGACGATGAGTTTTCAATTTCAATTACAATATTCTATTCTAGTAATGAAACCATTTTTATGGTAGAGAAAAAATATTTCATATATATTTTTCTTATGTGTTTTTCTATAATCCCTTTTCACACTTGATGTAAAATAATAACAAAAAAACAAGTTAATTATCAATAAAATCTCCAAGTTAATCCAAGCATTTATCATTAATGTTTTATATAATGATTCAACTTCACACCAAATAACCAAATGAATTTTATAAACATTTAATATTTTGTATGACCCCCAATGTAATTTAACTTCAATTCTAGATAACCACCTTTATCATACATGTGTATCTGAACATGAATATAAGTGAACTGGTCCTTAAAACCTAGGAAGAAAAAGAACCCGAACAATGAAATTGAACCTCATATCCATTGAAAAAGGTTATCAATGAACTAAAAAGGATATAATAAAAATTTTACATATATAATATGTAATTTAATTATTAATTAATTATCCTAATTTTATATTTCAGGTCATTATTATCATGTGGAGAACACCATTGGTCTTAAGGTAACAGATCCTCTTTATTTCACTGTTATTCAAGAATGTCCTCTATGTAATTCCATTTTATGTATAATCCATAATGATGGGGTATGATTTCAAACCTCCCAAATTATACCCTCATTATTTATATGTGATTATAAACTCATTTATCTCTCATTAATCCTTCTTAAGTACACCTGATAACATGCCGATAATTCGTAAGATATTCTATCTGAACCTCCTTTATTCCTTCGAGTTGTGTCATCTTTCTTATTACCAAAATAAATTTATCTTATCTTTTAATATGAGTCTTATAAAAAAAAATTTAAATGTACCAAATTCATTTATAAATACCCTTAATCATTCTATTTCAAGGATATACATGTTTTAAGTGATTCCCTCCTCAATACTTCTCGATATACAAACTTGTAATAAGGGAACATTTCGAATTCTTACCCAATTTAAAGTTCACTCTATATTCTATTTAAATTCATCAGTGTCTTTATAAAATTATTCTTTTCTATGAAATCATTCTCAGTTAAATTATGGTTTTATATAAAATATTGTTCCCTTTTCTATTTTAAATTCTCTTTAATATTTTCCTTAAAACCACACAAAAAATTTGTAGTGCTAAAAAATATTTAATAATTTTCTATCATGTTGTCAATTCTATTTGGCATTTATTACCAGTATATATTATTATTTTACCATATTAATTTACATATTTTTTTTAATTGTTTTATTTCATGTAAACTTGTACGATACACCCATTTATTATGCTTTATGACACGATTATGATACCCATTTAATTCCACGGGCACCCTTCTATTTATGTATGATTGATTATGTTTGATTATTAATGTGGAAAACATATTAATGAATAGTTAAGATTTGTGTGCCTAGATATCTCTCAAATTCATTAGGTAATGTTGAGTCTCATGAGACATTATGTGCGACAATCTTGGAGGTTAGCCATGGCTTGTGCTACTATATGTGACAGTCTTGGCGTTTAGCCTTGGCTTGTGCTACCCTGTGAAATGGTATTGGTAGTTAGCCTTGAATAATTTTAATGTCTTGTTATATGGTGCTGCTACATTAATTTTACTCCATGTTTATATGATTTTATTTTTATATGTTATGATTGTAGATGTTAAATGCCTTTTTATTTCATTATGTTATTCTGTCTAACCCATGTGCTAAAGAATTATTCTTATGTTTATTCCCTTTGTAGACTTTTTAGATCATCCCATTTATCATCGTATCCCCAGGTTATCCTATGAAGATGTTTGAGCACAATGTATGTTTGGCTCTCTTTATGAAGAATAAATAAAGAAGTAATTTTTTGTCGCATGTTTTTGGTTTAATGTACGTGGTCTTCAAATACACTAGACTTAATGATCCTTTGCTTGTTCTGTGATGTGTAATTATGTTTAAAATCATGTAATATTATGTGTACAAGACTTGGGTCACTATAGAATATGTGTGAAGTCACTCTGATCATGAATTCCTGACAACGCTTTTGATGGAGGGCTAGAAGAACTATCCCATGTGCAAGTGATTTTCATTTTATGGATTTGGTCTGAGGGATACGGTATTCATCCCACGATCTATTATGGATGAACAAACATACTAGTTTAGGGACACCCCATTCAGGTATATGTGGATTATAGCTGCTGATGGCCATACGTGTCCTGATCATACACCATATACCACCACCTTCTTATACAACCACACCCATGATGTTAAAGGGAAGAAGTTACAAGCTAAGGCATACCCTCGAAAATATCACATTATGTTGATGGATTCTCTATAAAATTTGCAAAAGGGTTGGATCAATGAGTGGGACCTAGGCCAGGGTGGCAAATTCATAGATGACAGGGCCTGGGGCTACTGGGTATGTGCCATCTATGATGAGTTTGGGGTGGAGCTAAGGCAATTTGGCCTATTTGAGGCGGTGTGAGATTCTCAATTTTATATCTACCAGCCAAATATTTTGATGCCAGATCAATTGATAAGTTGTTCGCCCATGACCAACACCTTCCATCTTTATCATGGGGAAGTCGACATCTACCTCTAAGACATCCATAATATCTCTGGGATTACCATTCTAGGGGCTATGTATGAAGAATTCTTCCTAGTAGAGATTGTGTGGGGAGATACAGAATAGATTCCATGGTTGGGAAAGGAAATGATGTACGTGGTGACAGGTGAGGACAAGCAGTCAGTAAGGGACATGCATTTCATGATATGGTTCCGGAGGTTTCTAAATTTACCTTTAGATAAGAAGTTTCTGGTGAGGCCTCCCACATGACCAAATGGGCCCTATTGCAGTAGATATAACTCATACTGATGACTCTTGGAGGACAGATAGTGGAATACATAGGGGTTCTGTTTTTGTAGCGAGTATGAACCGGTGGTTAGGATGGAAGCGTTCATCCCCACACTCATCTGTGGCTAGATAATGCTAGTGAGAGATGCGAACATGGCCATACAGACGAGTACATTCATCATGGAATCAATTTTAGTGACTGGGCAGTAGGTCAACCTCGGGATCCTAGTACTGGTGAAGTTGTACAAAATGTTGTGGCACATCAGTGTGGGAAAAATCTATTGTGGGTGTGTTGGCTATTACATTTCTTGTATGAATGGATGACGATGCATGTGAGGGTATATGAGTACCCAAACCTGATTTCTCATCCACGGTCAAACATTCGTCACACCATCCCGAATGTGGTGGGAAGCCTTCTAGCCAAGCTGAGCCCACATAGCGTAATGAAAATTATCTGGAATACATATGATTTTGGATTTCACTCATTTACACTACCCACAGTGGAGTTCACCGATGATGTCTAAGATAACAAAGAGCATCGTTCATACCTTATAGCATTTAGGGGTGGATTTTTGGTGGCGTGTGTGGACCGTGAGCCCATCTGCGAACCATAAACCCCACACCGATTTGAGAGGAATTTTTTTGAATTTAGAGGTTGGAATTAAAGGTTTATCTGGGGGTGCATCATGATGACCACCCTTTCATAATGAGTCATATGTGTCTCATGTTCAATCAAGAGAATGTGACGATGTGAAATGAGCTACCTGCAGTCGATTTCACATTCAAGCTAGTGAATGAATATGCTAGGAGCTGGGAGTCTCCCTACCCAGGGGTGATGTTGAAGTGTCAAATCATCTGATTCAATGATGGAGTGTCTCCACAACCTAGAGGCCGAAGTTGGATAAAAATGGGAGCACGTTCTGGTGGGAGTGTGGTGGTAGAGGAAAAGAAGGAACTATTATAACCTTCACCATATGCTGAGAAAGTGGAAGCAGAAGGCTCAGGGGTACCAAATGAATAGGGTTAGGATGATATGAGCGTCACCAAAGGGTTTCATAGGATTCCAACTCCAGCTCCTGAGAAGCAGTTGCGCTACATAGACCTACCTCAAGATGTTGACTTTTCAAAGGCTTGGGACAACTGGGAGGGAATCCGAAAATTCTTCAGTCATATCCAGATATGGGATCATATTAAAAACCATGGAATGGAACTTTTAGAGATTGGTCATACAGAGGTCGGTTTTTTGGTGTCCTAGGCCGAAGGGGAATGGTATCTCTTCGATCTGGATGACTACGTGCATTCTCAGGGTGTTTCACGTCCAGTGACAAGCCGAGTGAATTTACTGCTGGGTCAGATAATTCCACCTCATGCATCGGTTGCTCAGCTGAGGGAGCAGTTCCCTTTACCTAAATAGTCGGATAAATCCTAGGGAGATGAGGCTGGTAGGGGGAATCCCATTAAGAGAAAGTGAATTCGAGACATCAGAGATGGAATATTTCACCCGATATGTAGAGGTAACATCCAGAAAATTATATTTCTCCATGGTTTTATCTGCATCACCATTGTTTTTCAACTGAAATTTTTTATCTACAGAATATTCTTATGGATGATATTCCCACCATTGTGCCTACGGATGCGGGCTCAAGATATACACATGGGTCGATAGTGATTGTAGAGTTGAGTAGGGGTAAAGCAATGAGGATGGACCTTCTGAAGTCTATAGTTTTCCCAACAACATATGGGGGGCACATCCTGGGGTAACATTGTTGACATCCCAAGAACAAAATAAATTCTTCGACCTTCATAAGATTATTTCCCAAATATTCCATTGATCCTATCTATTAAACCAAATGATGACATTTGAATATCTAATTGGTATAGTTCTTCAAATGGTGTGGGATATAATAGAAAGAAAGACTGGGGTCCTGAGTCCCCTATCATGAGGTGGGGACTGAATATAGTGGAATCATATATATAGGCCGGTATGACTACAATGACCAGGGCTGTGGGTGGAGCCATTGGTGGGGCGGAACCAAAGATTGTAAAATTTGAGTCTGACGTTTAAGATCATCCCCATGATGAGGAGACTATTTCTCCTCTCAATACAGAAACTAACATTCATGACAGGACACCAGAGAAAGACCCCACCACTGAGCTTCTTGCAGTATTCCCGGATTACGAACCCGCCAACCTAAAGGATCGGGATGAGACTCCTTTTGATGAAGAAGAAAACAAGGTCATCCACTTCTGTTAATAGAAGCTAATCAAGTTATTCATTTTGGAGAACCCACAAGAATAATTTATAGAACATATGGGGAGGCTTTGTTCTTAGCTGCATGAATTATTCAATGGAGGAATGGATGCCCAACGTCCTCATATGCTCATTCTAGACTATATGACAGAGTAAATATGGGAACATGACTGAGGACATGGTGTGGTCTGGAAGTGGAGGATGTTTGTCAACAAAAAGAGACTCAAGGAGGTTTATCATAAGTTTAAACACATGAGGGTGTGGGAAAAAAGCATTTTTATTTCTTGGATTCACAATCGAGACTCATATCACGACTGAAGGTCATGCTGGTTGAGGCTGAGGAACATATGAGGAAATCTTCTCAAGAGATGGCTATTATCTGAGCCGACGTGTATTAGTCCTAGATCAAGGCCTATGATCTATTCCAAGTTTCCATTGAGGAGCATCAAGAGATTAACCTGTGATAGTAGATCTGGAATATCATGAGTCAGAGAGTAATGGAGTTGGGATTCTCCATTGAAGTGCTAAACCCATCTACGAGAGTATCCAATCCCCGGTAATTGTAATTTTTGTGAACTCATAAAAAAACTTTCATTATTTTCTTATTTATGTTGATTGTGTGCATAAGTTTAATTTTCTATTTTGGTTGCTGCATTTCCATCACATCCATGAAATATCCAGCAATCAATCCCTAAGCTCAAGTGGTTCATGACGGATGTGAGAAACAAGGGATGACTACATCATTATTTCATGTGAATATGAGAGTGTCGAACAATCTCTATGAATACGGGGTTTGGATGACCACTTAGGGTTTCTGAAAAAAACGGGTAGGTATGACTGGGGAACGAAGTTCTTATAATCATCAAATTGATGTTTTCCCAATGTGCTCTAGTGCACAAGCAGAGTAACGCTAGGGGCATTGGAATCAATCCGAAAAGAGGGGAGTAAAGAATTTGAATTATGATTCATGAAATTTTTAACACTATATGGATGACATGATAATGAAGGATAATTTTTTACCATTTTTGAAACATTATATCCCTATTATATTTTCATGAAATGGGGAAAACAAAGGGGGCTGACAACTGACTATATTTGAAACAAGAGGACTGAATCGAATGGTCTTCCATAGTCTTCTGGAACGTTTTCCTATGATAGGATTGAAGACATAGGTCGATAATCCATACTATTAGGGGGTTCCAATAGTTGTGAAAGGGGATGAGTATCAAAATAAAGGCACATGAAAAGTGTGGAGGGTGGAGCGATGCATTATCGAAATAGAGTCTGACACTCTTGAAATTATCCCACCATGATAAAAACGCCTTAGGTGAGTAGACCAATCTGATCGAGGATCATACTCATTCCATAAAGGATCTATCTAGTAAGAACCTTTAGTATCCAGTAGTTTTACGTCATTGCAAAGAGGATGAGAGATAGGTAGTTTAATGTCGTATAGTGAGAATGGAGTTACCCAAAAAGGAAATATGCGGTGTGGTAGATATCCCGACGTGAATGAGGATCATAAGAGTCCACACCACACCATGTGTTTCTAATGAGATTAATTATACTATTGACCATAGGTGGACTAATATTATAGCTAGACCCGATGGAAAGTGCTCGGGCATTCCTATGTATCCCATGAGGATGGGAATCAAGCCATATGCAGTTCTGGGAATGATTTTTAATTTTATGTGGCTGGAAGGCATGTGTGGTTCAGCTGCACCAGTACACATCCTACCAAAACCACTAATCCCATGTAAGTCATGCTCGATGGGGGAAACAAGGAGTAGTTAATGTATTTTCCTCGTAAAGAGAGGCACACATTAGGGGAAATAGAATGTTAGGTGAATGACATCCCAATAATACTTACCTACACAATTAACGCACCAAGATGAGTGGAGGGGTAAAACCAAGTATGTTGGAATTCCACTTAAACATATGTAAGTGGAATGGTGTGGATTACGACACAATGGTGGCGGTGTGATGATGGAGGATTACTGTTGACCATGTTTGAAATACAGAATATTTTTCTCATTAGCCTGGTGTGGAGATAGACAAATTAGGGTCAACCACTGACTATGTTTGAAACACGTGACCCATCACTAAATTTAGTCTGATGCCTTCTGAGGCGTTGGACCAATATGGTAGGTGAGCCAATGTGGTATTATAACAAGTTGTAAAGGTGTCCCCTTTAGACATAGAATAGGATGGATATCCAAATAAAGGGCCCATGATGTGTGGACACAAACCAAAGGGATGACCTCGTGGAATCCAACACTTTGGGCTCTACGCCATGACACATTTGAGTATGCTAATGAGACATGTCAGATAGAGGGAGTTGAATCTATTTCAATTGGAAAGGGTCATGGGGATTCAAACTCCTAGTTTAAGGTCATATAATGGACCATTGAGAGGGTACTTGGTTTAATGGAATGTGCGCAGGGTGGATAAATAGAAGAAAATAATGTGGATGAGGACCAAAGAGGACTTCTTTATTATGAAGCATTCCTGATGAAAACCCACACACAGTTTAAAGCCATGAATCTTGGACTAGGGTATGTAATTTAACATCATGCGTAGGGACTAATGATGTGTTTGTAGTACCTAGGGCTGGACCTGAAGGCTATGAATCTGGGTATTTCTATTTATCCCATCAGTATGGAAATTAATCCATACGTAGTTATTGTGGGAAGACCATAGTATATGGTCATAGAACTCGGAACAAGCTGGAAAGAGACACAAGAGACACATGATGCGGTTGTTTAAAAACCCAACATGAATAAGGAAAATATAATTCCATGCTATACCATGTTCTCCTAGGGGAACCCATAGTTTAAGGGACCAAGGTGGAACTTAGGTTGGGCCTGAGATGAATTTCTTGGGCATTCATACATATCCCAAGAGGATGGGAATCAATCCCTACGTAGTTTTGGAAATATTCGTGTAGTTTATTATTGTGAGACAAGGATGTAGCAGAATAGAAGGAATATCCCCAAAGGGAAATACATGTTATGGTAATCATAAAACCAATGTGAATCAGGAAAAGTTCCACACCACACCGTGTGAAATTGTGGATGAGAAACCTCATGTCAAGGGGCTAGAAAAGGTCAATGGACCCGGGGATGGACGTGAAGATGAAATGTTTAGTCATTCCTAAATATCCCATGTGGACGGGAATCAATCCATACATAGTTCTCAGCATATGTCATGGTAGGGTACCAATGTCGAAGACAATACTATCATGCCGGTTTGGCCCATGTACCAAACAAAGAGGTATTTGATGGATCATGTTTGTTTTTTATGGTGGATGTGTTTTTTTCATGCAATAAAACTAGAACGGAGAATTTGGGAGTCATTGCAGGAATCATGAAATATGTAGGCCTTGATAAATGCTGTGGTGGATGACTGATACCAAACATGGTGTCTGCTAGATTTTGGAAGCCACAATGTATTATAGTTTTACAATGTGTGGAAAGAATGATAGTGTCACAGTTTAGGGTCGTTTGACAGGACCAACCCATGCGTTTTAACATCCTACAGCAAAGACACACCAGTTTAAAGTCATGTTGGACCATGGAGTATAGTTTAATCTCATATGTATTGGACACAAAAATAAATGAAAGGTTCAATAGTTAATGCACATGACATGATAAAGAATTCTCGATGTGAATGTGGACAAGGTCCACACCCCATTGCCCACAATTCTGGAAGAGAAACCTCATGCCAATGGTCCAGAAAAGCTCAAAGGTCCTAGTGAGGGGCCCGAAGATGAAATGTATATGAATTATTATATATCCCATGAGTATAAAAATCAATCCATATGTAGTTCTCGGAATTCATACATTTTAACATCATGTGATAAAGATGAGGGTGGGTCATATTTTACAGGCATAGAGCTAAGACCAAAAGAGGTGAGATTCTTCTAAGAATGAGTAAACCGTGACTAAGTACTTAATCCCAAGTGTGTTGTGCTTGATTTGGGAAAAAGGGTGAAGAATATCTTCGCAACATGCGGAATACAGAGGAAAGGGGGAATGGCATGGGGCCTCAAATAACACCACACCATTGATTCGTCCCCCTAACATTAAAACACACATAGAGGGATAACACCGAGAGTGTAGAAATTACACTTTAACATGATGGAGTGGAAGAGGTTGTGAATAAAAAAACCAATATTTAAGGATTAATGTGGGTGGAATAATGATGGAGGATAAATATTTTCGTGTATGAAACAAATAATCTATATCATGTTACTTGACATGGTTACAAAAAAATGAGCATCAACCACTAACCATTTTCGCAACCTGGGACTTGTGTCAAATTTTCGGTCAAAATCTTCAGGGATGTTGTCCCAATATGGTAGGAGAGCACTGAGGCCTAGCATCCATGCTATTTGGGGGTCCTTTTGGAATTTAGCGATGATGTAAACCCAAATAAAGGGAAATGCCAAGCATAGTAAAGGATGAAAACATGTTCTTGTAGAACCCAACAGTCTAGGTCCTAAATCATATTAAATCTAGGTATGTTTGAAAATTGGCAGAGGTTCAAGGTGCCCAATTTGATAGTAGAAGACTCAAGAAGATGATTATAGGAAAGGGGGATGGTGATCTCTCAAAATTGTGGTTTGTGGCATGGTTGTTTAATAACCATCATAAATGAGGACATAAGTCCACACCACAACACATACCCCCTGGAGGACTTAGGCTAAATGGATTATAGTAATACAAGGTTTCTAAGATACATGGATTGACCTGAAGGAAAAATGTCTGGGTGTTCTTATGTATCCCATGTGGATGGGAATCATGCTTTATGTAGTTCTAAAGATGTTGTGCAGTTGAGCATTATATCATAAGGATGTGGGGAAGGGGTATCTCAAAGAGGAATGTGTATGGCATGGAAGATAACATGACTTGAATGAGGAAATAAGCCAATATACGCCACACCATTCCTATTTCCAGGAGATAACTCTACCCAGGTGGTTGTGATAATCAATAGATGAACCCGAGATGTACCTGAAAATGAAACATTTTTGTGTTTTTACATATCCCATGGGGATGGGAATCAAGCCATATGTAGTTTTGGAGATTTCATTCAGTTTAACATCACGAGACAAGGATGTTAGATCTTAGTTTATGGTCATAGATCTTGAGCTGTAGATTCCATGTTTAATGTCATGTGTGTGGGACAGGCAGGAAAAATACGTGAATTGCCATTCCCATCATTTGAGAGACTATGTAATGTCAATAACAATTGGGGATAACTACTGACCATGTTTGCAACACAGTATCCCTCTTCTGTGACCTGGAATACGAACACACGATTGAACTTCAACCGCAGACCATATTTGTAATATGGAACTTCTTTCAAATTTTCTTTCATGATCTTCCAATACATTGGCCCAAAATGGTAAGAGAGCCAAAGTGGCGTGAGACCAATCTTCTAGGGTTTCCTTTGAAATTTAAAATATTATGGAAACTGAAATGGTGGGATGTGTAATGTGTGGTGGTAGCCATGCATTTTAACATCTTGTAGTAAGGATGAGGGATGAAAGAGAGTTTTCTCAAGGGTATGTGTGTGGCATGGAAAAAATAGCCCAATGTTAATGTGTATGAAGATTTCATACCACACTAAATAATACTAAGTGAGATGTCGGTCCAAGGGGCTAGAAAGGTTGAGGAAACTATTGTTGGGCCACTAATGAAAATTTTCGGTGTACCTAGGTATCCCATGAGGATGGTAATTATTCCATACGTAGTTCTGAAATGTCATGTCGTTTAATGTCATATGAAATAGATATAGGAGATCTTAGTTTAAGGTCATTGATCTCAAACCATCTTGCAGTTTGTCGTCATGTGGGACAAAGGTGGTGGTTTAAAATCTATTGGGATGACTGCAGGCAGTTTAACATCTTTTAGGATGGTAATATAGTTTAACGTCATCGAGGCCAAGTTCTGGGTAGTTTTACATCATTCACCCTAGACGGACCACACATTTTAACATCATGCGATAAATATGGAATACTTTAAAGTCATTTGGTACTGTTAAGAAAAATATTTCATGAGGAATTTAGCATTGGTGGGAGGAGTAATATGCTCACCATCCCTGGTGACAAGGGACTACACACCATTTGGGTTAACCTTGTGAATGATATATAGTCCCTCCCATTTGGGCTCCAACTTTGGTGGCTTCCAACATGTTATCATTGGTGTTCTCTTGGACACCACTATGTCACCTTGTAAGAAAGAGTGGAGGTGAAATTTCTTGTCAAAATATCTGGATATCTTGTTATAATCCCTCTCCAGATTGTGTAGGGAATAAATCATTTCCTCATCAAGGTCTTCCAGTTCAGCTAGATGGATTTCGACTACTTTTTCTGGTGTTTGTTGTTTATAGATAGATATACACAATGAGGGTAACTAAATCTTTATGGGCAAGACTACCTCTATTCTATAGAACAGGGAATATGGGGTCACCTGAGTGAAATTATGAGTCATCATCCAATAATCCCAGAGATCATTGAAGAGTTATTCCAGACAACTCTTCATGTTCTAAACAACCATCTTAGGGAAAATTTGATAGGGTTTTCTTTGAATGACTCGATCGGCCCATTCGCTTGGGCCTGATATCAAGAGGTATGATTAGAACAGATGTTGTACTTGGTATATAGCTTCTTTATCCTAGTTTCTTGAATTTTGGTTCTGTTATCGATGAGGGTGACATGAGGGACTCTGAATTGGTAGATTATATTGGATCTCACAAATGAAATGATAAAATGTGGCTTGACTTCCTTGAGTAGAATTGCCTCTACCCACATGGAAATGAAATATGCAGTGGTCAAGATAAACCTGCACTGGCGAGTTATTATAAGAGGATATAGTAACACGACATCGAGTCCCCATACCATAAAGGGACAAGATTACTTGGTAGTTTGGAGAGTTTTTTGTGGGAAGTGCATGAAATTATAATGGATTTGGCATGCATGAAACCTCTTGGAAAACTCGATACAGTCATGGATCATGGTGGACAAAAAATACCCCAATATCTGGATCTGATGAGAGGGTTTTGGCCCTGTCTGATGAGCCCTGTAGGAACTGGTGTGAACATCCAACATGAACTTAGAAATCTCACCTCCATGGATAAAACAGAGGATAATCCCATCAAACAAAAATCTTTAGAGGATATTCTCAAGACTAGGAACACTGTAGAGGGTGAACTACATTTCATGAAGTCAGATTTGGTCAGGCTTGGCTCGATCTATTGGGATATTATCATTCCAAATATTCGCAATAAAGGGGCTCATATAGTCAAGGGTCCCCTCCAACACTGTGGTAGGGGGACATGGTGGTCATGAAATGGAGGAACCAGCTATAAGGTGGCCAATATATGGGATATCACCATCGTCTGAAGTGATAGGAGTGATTAATCTTCAATGTGCCAGATGGAAAATAATATCAAACTAGTCATGCTCTACCAGAGATGTGTTTGGGCAAGCCAAGGCGTCTACTTTAACGTTCTGTGAATGTGGAAAATGAGTGACATGTGTATGGGAAGGGAACTGGTACAACAGCTAGAGAGCATGCTCTAATAATGGTATGAGATCTGGATTCCTGATGACATTATCATTTTTGATCTTCTTGAGGACCAGTTCGGAGTCCCTTCCACTAGCATGTGGGGAACATCAATCTCAAGGGCCAGCATGAGACCAGTGATTAGAGCCTGGTACTCAGCCTCAATGTTGGTACAACCTTGTAATAACATGAATTAATTTGGCATCGTAGCATGTACAAGCATGCTGAAAAAAATTCCTAGTCCCACTTTGTTTAGTCTGGTATTATTGAGTGTTCTGTCGATAGAGCTTCAGGAAGCACTATTAAAATGTATTTTCTAATACGGAATATTTTGATATACTGAGAGGATTACCTCATATGGAAAATCAAAATCTAGAACTTGGTCCATAGGAGTTGGATGGGCAGAAAGGATGTTTTTAAATGTTTATCCCTTGATAGACTTATGGGGTACAAACATGATGTCGAACTATTGGAGGATCACTTCCCACTGAGCCATAAGACCTGTCAACATGGGGAAGTTCAGAATGTACTTTAGCAGATCCACTCGGGACACTAGTTTTATCTCATGGTGATGCAAGTAGTGTCATAATTTCATTGCTGTGAATACCAGCATGAGTAAACTCTACTCAATAATGGAATATCTGGTCTTTGTATTGAGGACCATGTAGATGAGATAGTATATATTGTTCTCTATTCCCTCATTGTTCTTATAAGTGAGAAGAGAACAAAGAGATCATTCTAGAGTGGCCGAATAAAAGTCTAGTGGATTTCCGAAAATGGGTGGCATCAAAACTGAAGGCTGTAGCAGGTACTACTTGATTTTATCAAAAAAAGTTTGACATTCCTCATCCCACTAATAATCGACAACTTTTTTTGTGAGCCATGAAAACGGGATTATATTTTCCAGCCAGATTTGGGATGAATCGGCATATGTAGGATAAGTGACCTTAGAAGCCTGAAATCACCCAAATTTTTCATGGTGGAGACATTTGATTGAAGGACTTGATATTCTCTAGGTCGGCTTCAATGCCTCTATATTTAAAAATGAATCCACGAAACCTTCTAAAGGTGACCCCAAAGGAACACTTCAAGGGGTTTATCTTTAGATGGCCTAAGCAGAGGAAGCCAAACACTTTCTTAAGATCTTTTAGATAGTCCTGATGCTACTGAGATTTTATCACCAGATCATCGCCATAGAATTACACCAATGTCCTGAGGATCAGATTGAATATGTGGTGCATGTCACACTGATAGGTGGCACCAGCATTCATTATACCGAATGGAACTACCTAGTAACATAAAGTACCTTTTGGTACCCAAAAGGTGCGAGAATCATTATTCTAATGGTCCATTCATATTTTATTATGTCTAGAATAACCATTCATGAAGGATAGATCATGAAACCCAGTAGTAGCATCGATAAATAGTTCTATCACATGAAGGGGAAAGTCATCCTTTATAAAATGATGGTTAAAATCCTGGAAGTCAATTTAGAATATGATCATTCAATTCTTCTTCATGATAGGAATAATGTTATCCTACCATCCGGGGTACTAGGTTTCCTTTACAATGGTGTCATTGATGATCTTGTCAACCTAAACCTCAATCATGGCTCCATGAGAAGGGTGCATCTGTCAGGGAAGATGTTTGAACCCGCGATGATTCACTAGAAGACCGAGGCACTGGATGAACACCTATGGATCTAGCCACATAATCTTATAAATACTTACGGAAAATAAATCATGATGCTTCCATAAGAAATTCATGTATTGTTGTTTCTCTTCAACAAGCATAACAGTGCTGATCAATGTGGGTTTCAGTTCAATCTCATTAACGAGGTTCTCCTATACCAATTCCTCAACCATGGTGGAGACACCCTCTATGAATGTGGGAGGAGCTTCTTCCAAATCCTCTTCTTCATCCATAGTGAAATGATCCTCAGTAGAATGAAACTATTCAATGTTGATAGATCCTAACGAGAAACTAGTTCCAGCCTGAGGGATAGTGGAAACCTCATCTTAGACATCTGAATCCGTGGTGACTGAGGCTATCGACCCAACCCCATCAAGCTTCCGACCCAAGGGTCTAAGTTTGATGATATCAAATAAATAGTGGCATATCATTTTGAGTCATTTAATCCCAGTATTGTGAAAAAATTAAGTACGACGTATTTCCATTTCTACAGGGTGGACATACCGATACCTTATGGGAGTAGTGGGCTCTGGGATCACCCTATTCTGATTTTTATAGGGATGTGATATGGTCATCTGATATTACTAAGACTTGGTATTGTGCTTTCCCCTCATTCCGGATACAAAATTTTTTTTCCCCAAATCCATGTTTGTTCCCTCTAATTGATGAACCGGGAAAACATTGGCATCATCCAAGTCTTTCCACAGAAATATTATAGTTGTATCATGTTCAACCTCATCAGCCTGATTTTTTTTCCCTTTATCTTATAGTAGTTAGAATACAAGTGGTGGGATTCGAAAGAGGAAAATGTAGATGCATAAAATGTTATTATACCCACTAGATCGTTGAGAGAGTACTTAAGTCATTGGTGATATGAAGAAGGGATTGATGCATGTAGGTGGAGCCATGGACCACCCATCAACGCACTATAAGAGGTGTCTTGTGAGACAACCATGACCTAGGTGTAGTAAATGAGGCCACTGAAATGGGTCTTCAGTCGAATCTTTCCAACCGGTTTCTGCTCTATCCTATCATAACATTTAATTTTTAGGTATGAGGGAATCCGATCATCCTCAGATAGTCTCATCAATCGGATCGTCTGGGATGTGATAAGGTTGATCCTAGAACCTGTGTTTACATGGAAACGTCAAGCTTCCACAATGTTGAAATGGCCAGAGATGTACATTCTGTGGATGTTCCCTTGCATGTGAGAAACATTGTCTTCTCTAGAGAAAGAGATAATGTCCTGACATTCTGCAAGCTCAACTTCCTCAGCATAGAAGGCTTGTGTGGCTGCTACCTCTCTCTCAAACTGGAGGGGGATTCATAAATCCTCCATAAGGGATTTATGCATATATGCTAACAGTTATAGTGCCTCCAGGATATAGAGATTCGGTGGGATGTTGGAAAGATTATTGAGAACATAATACTTCTGATCTAGGTGTGAACTTCTTCTGACATGAGGTCTCTCTATGATAGGAGGTATTAAGGGAACTACTGGTTGAACCGATGACTAAATGGTGTTGGGAATGTCCCACTACTCACTAGTTGAAACATGTGGAGTGATTACCGAATAAGTTTCAGATGATTTGTACTGACCCAAAACAGAACGCAGCTAATCGTAGCATTGTTGTGGCAGTTCTTCCTGATCAAGTAGAAAAAGTGGTGGTGGAGGTGGATCTGATGAGACAAGATGAGAAGGCTACACATGCTGAGATCTATGATGGGTATGCTATTTGGTTTCAGTGGAATTCACAGCTTGGTTGGAAGTACTGACCAAGGTATTCCACCGACTCACATAACCATGGCTTAGTCGATGCTGGAATCTGCTGGAGATGTTGGGAGGATTCATCTGGTGATCCTCATCATCGTGAATCATGTAAGGGTTTACTAGCTCCGCAGTGTTAACCAAAGCATACCGTTGAAAACATATTGATTAATCCTTGATCATTTGGTATATTCTAGGGGTAATAACAATCATTGGGTCCATGAAATCGTAGATAGTATGGAATCAGTGGGGGATTTTTTATCCTTTTTGTCGTTGATACTTTCCCTTATGTGTGGAGGAAGGCTGAAAAGTTTAATTAGAAGTAGTGGATAATGGTAATGTGATGAATTTTGATGGCTCATGTTGATTCAAACATGCACGAATAATACCATGGGCATAGCCAACTACATTAAGAACCATACGATCATTGTAATTTTTAGACTCGTAGTTAGGAACCTACTTCCATTCACCTTTGCTATCAATATAACTGTTAGGATTTATTAACACCCATGCCACCTATGTCAGTGTTAGACCTAACCTGAATATGTTGTTATCGACCTGTTCTGGGATCTAGTATTTGAACACATATAAATTCTTGAGGGTGTGCCCATGGATGTGGTGATAGGGGCAGTAATTTGGGATATCAATGAGATCTGCTTCTTCAGGCCTCCTGCATTCTAGAAACCATAGGATTCCCTGTTCCAAGGCACTTCGGAAATAACCAGGGATCTGAGCCTCATTAAATTAGTAGTTCCTATTACTTCTATCTGGAAAGGGGGCTCTAGGAACCAGGCTCTAACTAGGGGATGGAGGAGCATGTTGAAGAGGTGTAACCATATTATAACACTAGGTGGTGGTGGTGTGATATGCAGGGGTGCTTTCCGATGTAGAGGTGGGCAGTACTGGGTCGGAGGCTTCACATAAGGTGGTGGCCCCTCAGCAAGGTTGTGGGGGTGGTTCCACTGGTAACAACTCCAACTGCCTGGGGGCCTCTATTTCAGCTACCATGGTGGGATCAGCCTATATGGTTATTCTCTTGTGAATTACATGAGTTAATAGACGTGACTTCTTGGATTTATTCCCATTCATCCTTTATAAGATGGGGTTTGTTAGATAAATCCCAAAACCCCCCAGGTAGTTCTACGTGATTAGAGAAGGAGCCAATTCAGTCTTTACATTCCTCATGCACATGGTTATCAGATTTTCCTGAGTTAGCGACATATCAAGGGCGTACATGAGGACTTTCCACCTCATGATAAACTCTTAGACGTGCTCGGCAGGCCTTTTCTTACACTTAAAGAAGTTATAAATTCTTTTCTTCTAGGCGGTGGAATTGAGTTTGTAGAGAAACTTCCTATGAAGATCCTCCCAACCAGCTACTTACCAAATGGGTAGCGGGTTGTACCAAACAAATGAAGGCCCTTCCAGCATATGTACAAAACACCAGAGCTTGGCGGTGTCTTGATATGTTGGAGTTCCCAGCATGGTACACACCTTGAAATAAAGGGGCCATATAATACAACAAATCAAATATCCCATTAAAGAGGGAGAAGGTAGGATTTCTGAAACTAGGGTGTCATGTCTTATCATCCACCAATGCCTAACACATCATGACATTAGGTGGGATCACCACATGTTGAGTTTCTAGGGCCTCGATGTGGGAAATGAGAGTGGTCATTCGATCATATTGCATAGGATTTCTATACTGATAAGGATCTCAGACCACTAGATTGTTTTCTGGTTCCTCAACATGATAAGTATGCCCAACTGCTCATGGAGCGGCTGGTGGGATGACTTGAAGGACTGTCTGGGGAACAACCTATGGAGTGATTGAGGGAACCTGAGATTGGTCTGAAGGAGGGTTACCACACAAATCTGGCGGATTCGGGGAGGTATATCACGTCTACTTTCCATATACTCTGGCCTCTACCCTATTTTTATGTGTCGGATGTTCAAGGTTACTAGGAGGAAAATCATTGGGGGGAAGCTATACCTTCTCATGCTGCCCCAGTCGAGGATTACTGTAATATAGTATCTGCTCCACAACACATTCAGTGAGAAGTCCATTGACCCTATTTTTATGTTATGTGAGTTAATGATGTAGTGAATCCTTCTCAGGGTCACCTTCGTTATTTCGTATTGATCCAGATGGGTCAGAGGGTTTTACGACCCCATCATGCTCTTCACACTTATTGGGATCCCGACCGAAGGATAATGGCAAAGAAGGTGTAGGAAGGACCAGTAAACTTTTTTTGTTGGTGAGTAACCCTTCACAAGGATACAACAGGTGCAGAACCATCATGGGGGTTATGTTCTCTTCAAGGATCCCTTTCTAGGTCTCTCCCTTTGATAGTTCAGCCATGTTAACTACCATTGTACCTGACGGCATATCCTCAATATCACTTGGAATGTTAGGATGGTGTTGGATAGAACTAAAATTAAGGGAACCATATTTCTCCCAACCATAGAACTAAACATGGGGGGAAGTCTCCAGAATGATTTTATGGAGCACTTCAAAAATTCAGATGCATCATTGTTGGAGGGTACGATGTTGATCGAGCAACTCAGGATGTTGATCCATGGGGAGAGACTCCAATTCAACCATGCAGAATTGCTGTCCAATGTCGTCAAAGTGTTCCTGGATCTTAGGGTAAGCCACTCGGCGATGATGGATATGAAAGTGTGTTTCCTAGAGAGTTTGGAAGAATCACATGACCTCCTCTTGGGTGATGGATTGTAGAGTACTGATGTCTGCAGTTGCAAAGGGCCATAACATCTCTGGGAACTAGTATGCTGCAAGGATGTCCCAGAAACTCCTCAGCTCAGACTTGGGATCCAGCAATTGGTTTCCACATTCATCCAATGGGGGTGGAAGAGGGATTACTGATAATGTTGAAGTGGACTGTTGTGGTTAAATACTGTCTAGTGGACAATACAGTGTGTGAGATGACAAGTAGCTACATCTTGGGATGTCTTCAAATGAATTCATTAATTGCACCACCACATAACTATAATATGGACTAATAACCACAAATTCCCATGCACGTTTCTCATTACTGATGGCAGGTAATGCTATTTCTTGTCCTTTATTGGTCCCCAGAACAATTCCCCATGATGTTTGGTTGAGTTAGGGAATGATCTTGTTGACGATAGGGAGGAATGCACAACCAATACCTAAAAAGATCCCAAATATTCCTCTTCCTAGATGTATCTTTAGATGGATACAATAATCCAATATACTTATCATTATTGAAGGATGAAGCTTATACGCCTTGTTCCTTCTCCAACCCCTAACATTGAAGATTTGTGTGGGGGTTCCATCACTTAATTGCAGTCTGCCTCACAGTCGGAAAAGAAGACTTCTTTAATCGCGTTCTGAAAGATCTCATTATTCTTCCATTGGTGGCGAAAACATGCCCTCCAACATTGGGATGGTTCTTGAAGACATGGTAGGTTTTCTACAAAAGGAGTGACTTTGGCCAAATGGGTACTAGGGTGAATAGGAATTCCACCTGGGTGAGTCTGAGTGTGAGGATCACCTGAAAAAATGTGAAATGAAACACAGGGAGGGCCTTTGTGTCCACTGGATGGTGCAATGGGGGGCCTCTATAGAAATTTTTAGAGAAGGTAGAACCTCCACTGGAGCTTGTGAGATAATATACGTTCTTCCATGTTTATTTCCCATGGTAGTGACGATACGAGAGGGGCCTTCATTATAGTAAAACTGAACACGGGGAAGACCTCAATGTTGGATGCCAATGAATCAGGGTAGACCTTTTATTGTCTAATTTTCGAGAAGGGGATGAACTTCGTCATCTGTGGTAAGAACATTGGGAAACCCAACATACTGATAGTTGAATGGGTGAAGAGCTTCACATCGGCGACCTATGATAGGAGGAACGACTCCATACTTTGAATCATGTGGGTGAAATAAACCTATGTATTGGATGTTAGTGTGGTGAGGAGTGCATTTTCTTTGATTGGAGATGGCATGGGGAGGGCGTCCATGTTGATCATGGGAGTGGGGAGGATGTTCTATCTCATTTATGGTTGCACGGGGAGGACCTATGTGCTATTTTTCATCTTTGTGGGTCGGTCTATGATGGGTACTGCCTATTCTGGTGACCAACAGAGTTGTCCCGACCAGCCTATGGGGCGGTTGGGGCCTCAATCTGGGTTGGGAATATATGTTCCTTTGTTCAGTATAAATGGGGCACTAATAGTATGTGTTGGTAGTGGCACATGCCACTATATCCGTTGATGGTGACGCCCCCTTGCGGGCATCCTCCTCATCATGAAGCTGACATTGGCGTTGGGTTAACCAGACTAGGGCTGGTGGTGCATGTGTGTAAATCACCTGCTGCTTAGCCTGTGGGGAAGGGTGGTGGTGCTGATGTGGCCTGGTGGGATCCCTCCTTGGATGCCCCCAGGAAGAGATCACAAAAAAGATGTCCCAGACATCCCTTACCTCATTGGCGTAAGGGCGGGAGTTGTTAAAGAATTCTAGGGAGAGACTCCTGAAATGGTTATATGTTGGAGTGGGGAGCAGTGGCTCGCGGCGTGGCCTTTTGGGGTGGTGGCGATTTCAATACGTAGAAGCCTCCTAGTCCTCAAGATCCATATCTAGATTTGGGATAATCGCTTCTTCCTCATACCCTTGAATGAGGATGTTTTTTACCCTCCTTGGAATGAGTTCAGATGGTGAGATAGGGCGTGGGTACCAAGTAGGCATGGATGTGGAGGTCATTGCAGAAGAGATGGAGCTGTGTAAAATTTCCTTGTTGGTGTTACCTTGGCCCCTGTATTGGTGGGTGTATTGTGATCGGTTTCATATGGATTGAGCTTAGGTCCAATAAAGAAGGAATATTATCTCATTAGTACAGAAAATATAAAAGGGATGCATAGTTCCATAGTTTCATTCTATCATCCATAGAAGGATATAAATATCAATGTAGAAAACATTGCAGACTGAAATTCCCAATAATCAACTGCATCAACATTGGTGAGTTTTACACCATGCCCACTGTTTTCGTGGCGGGACCTGGTGCCAGATAGCTGGATCTAGTGACATGTTTATTTGTTTATTCCCAAAAAACTACTAATCTTCATATTCAAGAGAAGAGACCCATGTAAGGTTAACCATTCCTATATCTGACGCTTTCATTGTGGTGTTAATCATTGTGATGCGACGTGCTGACTATTTCTTTACATTCCTTCTTTCCAAATGTAGGTGGGATCCATTGATTATTCAGGAAAATTATCTCCTTGATCAAAACCGGATGATGTGATGTAGATCTATCCTTCCATGGATTATTACATGGAATTCCTCACATAGTTCGGGTCTCCGTCGTAGATTTAAGATGTTGTTCATGAATCTCATTACCAGTTCCATATATTTTAGGACGTCGGTTAATTACATTGGTTCTGTTAGGACATTCCATGGGGTCTGGTCAGGGTAGAAACCTTCTATCAATAGAGTAGTCATGCTGGGAATCACTAGTGTGTATAGGTACTGCAACATTTTTACATCTGGTTTTCACCACCTTATGGTTGGATTTCTTGAGGGAAAGGAGGCATGAGGTATCCCATTTCATTTAAGGGGAACTATAAGCCATAGTAATGTCCCTGAAGTTTTCCTCAACTTCCATAATTTAAACCGTTTTTTCCAGGAGTTTAACATCTAGCGTAGACAGATCAGACTGATTAGAACCCTGATGGGGGTGGGTTTGATGGATACATCCCTAGGAGGGATAATATGTAAAGTATACTGAACGAAAGGATCTAAACGCCTCATAAGGGAAGATCTAAGGTGGTGTTTCCCATAGAGGGAAGATATCACACCGGGAAGAGTGAACATGACACCACTGAGGATAGATTAGGGAAAGTGAACCCTAAAAGGGGGAAACCACTGTTTACCATTGGATGGGATTTAACCTCATTGAATTTTCCTATGAAACCTATGTAGAAGATAGGGATTAAAACCCACAAAGTTCATAGGGGTGATGAATCGGGGTGTAAACAGAGGACAACAACCTGAAGACATACAAGGTCTTACGCATGGATAACAGCTCATCGCCAGAGGGATGATCTTGGCTCGATGGTTATGGATTGATTGGGGATTATTCATGGTTAGCTTCCTAGGTGTCTCAAAGGGAAAAATGTATGGATGTCAAGATCTCACTGGGATGTGGTGGCCTGGGTAAGAATTAGAATGGATGAGGGATTGTTGGATGAAGTGGATGATAAATGGTATGTACCCAAGATGAAGATGGTTGTAATGTTGGGATTGAAGATCTGGGAGGCTTCTTATATATCCCCGTGAATGGGAATCAAAATCAACATAGTTCAGTGGGGTGATGTGACACCAGAGGTGGTGGATCGTGAGAATGGTGTGCAAGGATGGGGACCCGAAGGGATTGGAGCCATGGGTTGAGTAATGATCTCCTGAAACACAAGGGATTAAGGTAGAGACTATGATATAACACTAATGATGAGATTTAACTTTAGGGAGGATTCCTACGTATCCCTAAGAGAGGGATTCAATGTCCACATAGTTCAAGATGGGGCATTGAATCGTGGTGTACACAAAGGATAGTAACCCAGAGAAATTTTGGGGCTTACACATGGTTAGCACCCCATCACAAGAGGGACAATCTTGGTTATAGGAGTATCGATGGGGTGTATGGCCTATGTAGGGTTAACTTCCTGGGAACTAGTATGACACTACTAAACTGTGGACCAAGGATGTGGGTCCCAAAAAAGGGGAAACTGAAGTTTACTAGTGTTTAGGTTTGGCCCTCAGGGTGGATTCCTACATTCCCTACGATGGAGACTATGATCAGAACCAACATAGTTCATAAGCATGATTTTTAGTGTCATCTAGTATGATAGTGAACCGACGTGAAGTGGTTGGGACCGATGGGTGATGGGATTAAATTATAGGGAGACATTCTACCTACCTTGTTCAGAATGTGAAAGGATCAAATTCCACATAGTTTGGTGATGAGGGATGGGGATTACACACTAACGTGTCCCATATGGATTTCATGGTTGATGCTTAATCGAATCCCACACAAGTCATTCTCGTTGTGTGAAAGAAGAAGCAACAAGGACATGATGATTATGTCACAAAATTTGCATCCATAAGGAAAAGTGTGTGGCTTATGTGTGGTTAGTGGCCCAAAGGGATGGAGATTGGGACTTACTCCAGGATGGAGGCCCATGTGGAGATAAATTCTAAAGGGAGAGGGATTGGATATCGAGTCTCATGTTCTAATATCTCCTCTGGGCTTTGTGCACAGAATAGGAGAGGGGGATCAAGGGTGCTACCTCATGGAAGAAGGTATAGGGGCCTGAACCAGGATGGTTTCCCATCCCCACGGATAGATATCGTTCCATGAATAGAGGATCTCATTCCATGTGAGGGTTATCTCACTCTAGTGGAGACTAATATTCATGGAAAATGTCCGAGGAAGGGAACTCCATGTATATTTCTTAGGGAGAGGCTACAGTTTAATGTCATCTGTTGATGACAATGAGGCTTGGCAGTTTAACGACCTATAACTCAGATGTTGAGGATTCACTCCCCACCCATAGGACATAAATAACCTTTCCACTATAACCATTGGTTAGGGGAAGGAACCATAAATTCTATTGTGAGACGGGGTTGTGGAGTCATCTATTGATGAGCTCACATTAGTGTGGATATGTGAAGAAGCAATAGCTGTTAGCATGACTATGTGAAGAAGAGTAAAGAAAATCAACTAAACATGAATAACAGTCCATGGTACTTTGAAATCACTTCATATAATCCTGGAGGGTCATATAGGAGAAGTAGGGTTTGTCAAGCAAAGGGGTTTAAAAGAAGGGACCCTTCAAAACTCTGGTGCTCCATAAAGTGGAGAGACTTCGTGAAGGGGTATGCTTCACGAAGAGGAGTGGTCTAGCCAGTCCATGGATTATACATGCACGTGAAGAGTGCTTCATAAAGCGTAAGTGATTTTCCAAAGAAGGACTTAGCAGAGCATGGGTGCCTTGAAAAGTGTGGAATTGTGGAGAAAATTACTTTGTGATGCACAATGATCCTCCCTTAGCATGGGATTCAAATGTGCATTGAAGGTAATTTTCAAAGATTGAGTGGTTTGTGATGACTGAATTCCCATAGGGATCTCTTTCCTTTATGACGACCTATGGTCTTCACGAAGGGAAACTCTTCTTGAATTTGGGTTGAATATGAGCAAAGGGAAAGGTATTTTTCAATTCTCTAATGCCCATAAGATTTAATTTTATCAATGTTTCACAGGACAAAAGGTGCTTCGTGATTGGATATATGAGAAGGTGGATGGTTAGGATATTATTCCTTTGGGTTTGGGAAAGCCTAGTGTTTATAGGCAAGAGGTGGCGCAAAGCTCAGAGTTCAGGTCATGAGGGAATTGGACCTCAATATTTGAGGTTGATCCATCAAGTTCCTCGGACTTGTGGAGCTCTCGATTATATATTGTGTGGCACTCGTAGAGGGTTATATCTATTGTTTCATAGTCATGGAGTGATCCATCAGCTGCTCTGTGGAGGCGCAAAGCTCTCTCTCAAGTGGGGCATAGGGTCATAGTGCTCCACCGCTGCTCTTCGACAGCCGTATAAGAGGCTTTTCCCACTAATTTGTGCCAATCATAGACCCAGAGGGGCTTTGAGAGGATTCTATGTGAGGCAGACATCCTTTGAATTTCTTATGGACAAATTGTTGTGCTAACAATGATAATCATCCCATAGGAAATTTGACAACAACTTAAAACACTTCATCCTAAAAATACGTCAAGTGTAAATAGCTAGGACTTCATGGTGGAAAAGTCCTATAATGAAATCAGGTACACCCATATCCCACCATGATGTATCATGATACTAAACATTATACAATGCCTTGGAGAACTATATAATTCGACACCCACCCATCAGTTTCATTTTATTATCATGCTTATGTGTTCAACATAGATCACAAAACATGGATTTATTCATCATCATAATGTATTCCATGATCAAGGACTATGGAATACATAAATATATGTCTTGAATAAAAATGTATATGTTCATAAAATTAAACAGCCTTGATAGGAAATTATTACAACATTCACTATTCAATAGGTTTGGCATGGAAAATCATGGTGGAAATTCTGTAGAATAACAGTGTCACTTAAAAATTCATAAAATGTGTTGATGAGAGAGAAATGGATCTCTCGTCATTTTGAAATTAAGTGGATAGTAATAGGTACATGTAAGTAATGTACACACATTTATAATTAGAAAAATATGGCATATGATAATAAATAGTCTTGAATAAAAAAAGAGACGGAAGGATTCTTATGAAATTCTGGCATAGTAACAGGTGTACATTGAAGAACATAATGAGAGAGAAAGGGGTCTCTTATAAATTAGAAATAATAAAGGTAGTACAGTGTAGGTTTGAAAACATACCCCATAATTAGTAATTGAGAATTTTAAGGAATAAAAGGATAAAGAAACATGGATAAAGATGAGAACGGAAAGAACTCTTACTTGAATGTATCCCTCCAAAAGCATGAAAAGGGGCTTGTTGAGATATTTGGGTGCTTTGAGAGGATTTTAGGGAGGGGAGGTAAGATTAATGATGTTATACATGTATTTTGACTGAATAGAAGTGAGATATTGTGTGGTTTTATAAAGGAAATCAGAGGGGAATTGTTTAATATTTCTCAAACTTAGGATTAGAACTCTATATATTAATATTTACAAAACCACAAAACATACCCTGGGTTTTTCCAAAATTATTTTCCAAATTGAGGAGGTTTTCATTATTTTATTTAGAAAAGGGGAAAAAAAATATAATATTATCCTTGATTATGTGCAAGTGAGTCACCCTTTTAAGGAAATGTAATTAATATAATAAAATATATTATATATTTTATAGGGTTCATAACATCATTATCAAAATAATGAAATATAAATAAAAAACGTTATATTAAGGGGAAGACATATATTTTTTCTGATTATACACATTATAATATTTTTTACATCATTTTGGGACATTATGTTGTCATAATACACACCATATATTTATACGGTATTTAATTTTTACCCTATACATAGTCTTTCTCAAAATATTATGAAAAATTAACCATTGAATAATTTCAAAATTATCATTAAAAAATAATATTTATTTTATCTAAATAATTTTATAAATATTTGAATTTTTTATTTTAAAATAAGATTCATGGTTTATTAAAAAATGGTGGATTTTTGCCAATAACGGTTTTTTAATTCTTATAAAAAGTACATTTCACTTTATACAAATTATATGACTATTTATAATTTATAAATTTTATTTAATAATAAAATTTTATTAAAAGACTATTCATTTAAAAAATTATTTAATTCATCCAAATAAATACCATATTTGAATTTGAAAATTACCTAATAATACAATTTGTCTTTAGTTGAATCAAAATCAAAATCATTTATAATGTAAAAATAAATTTTAAAAATAATTTAAATATTATATTCTATATATATACATATTATTAATGTCATGATACATATCCCACTATTACATCGACATATGATCTGAAATTAAAGTGCGAAATGGTGAGACTTTCATGGGGTCGTTCATCAAACATGGATTTGGTCGTGGTTTTGAATTGCTTGAACTTATACAGTAAACAATTTCCCTCATGCTTAAGTAGTTGGATCTCATCATGTTCTTGTTAAAGGGAAAATCCCAGAGATGTTATCAACCTCTAAATCTTTGATAAATGGGCTTCATAGGGCATGGTTCTACTGGTTTAGATCATCACTTCCTTTGTCTGAGTCAATTAGATTTGTTAACATCCATATATTTATACTAATCATGTAATCATTGTTAAATGGATATTTTAACTTCAGTAAAATTATTAATGGTCTTTTGAATGTGAAGATATAACCAATTAAGTGCATGTATTTTCAATAACCATATTACATAACGATACATTTAATTATATCACAAATGGAAACTTCATTTATAATAGTTTGCATCATTACAATCTTCCCCCTTTAGTAATTTCTCTCTTAAAAGTTTCATTTCAACAACTTAAAAAATAGTAGGTTAATTTTTCCTCATCACTTCCCCTGGTTCCCATGTTGCTTCTTCAGAATTTTGGTTTCTCCATAGCACATTGACCAGGAGAATTTTTTTATTCCATAGAACATTGTCTATACGATCTAAGATCTTCACTAGTTGCTCCGCATATGGAAGATCATTCTCCCCTGGTACCACATATATATTTAGTACATATGAGAGGTTAGGTATGTACTTCCCCAAGAGTGGAATATGTAATACATCCAGAATTCATGAAAGGTTAGGTGGGAGCGAAAGTTGATAAGCCATATCTCTGAGACGATCAATGATGTCAAAGGGGACGATCTATCTGGGAATATGTTTTACCTTCTTCCCAAATATCATCACTTTCATCCACAAAGATATGCGGTGGAATACCTTGTATCTGACATCAAACTCTATGTATCTTCAATGGTTGTTAGCATAGATCTTTTGTCGACTGTGTGTATCCTTGATCGGTTACCTACTTATCTTAACCTTTTCCACCATTTCCTTAACCATTTCAAGACGTAGTAGTCTCTATTCCCCAACTTCAACCCACCATGAAGGTTCCTTTCACATCTTCCCATATATGTCTTCATAGGGATCCATTTGAAAGCTTGAGTGGAAACTATTATTATAATATAACTCATCCAAAGTATGATGTTGATCCCATCCTTCATTTATATCAATTGATCATGCTCTCAACTTGTCCTCAATTCTCTAGATAATCCTATATGACTGCCCATCAGTTTGATGGTGAAAATCCATTCTAATGTTCAACTCAGTTTTTAGAGCATGTTGACGATTATTCCAGAACAAGGAGGTGAATCTTGGATCCGGATTTGATAAAATCGACAGTGGTACTCCATGAATCCTGAACAATTCCCTGATGTATATCCATGAATGTTGATTAATTTCAATTTCTCTTGTATCACAATGAAGTGTACAATCTTTGAAAGAAGATCGACTAAAACCCATAAAGTATTATTCCCTCTCGATGTCTTTGGAATATTAGTGACATCTTCCATTGTGATGTTTTCCCCTTTCTATGTAGGTATGCGTAATGTTTTCATCATCCCCTTGGATTTTTTTCTTTCCACTTTCACTAGCTAACATAAAAGACATCTTGATGTATATTCTGTGATCTCCTTCTTCATATTGTCCCACCAATAGTGTTCTTGGAGATCTCAATATATCTTTTTTATTCCTGGATTTATGGAGAAGGATTATCTATATGAATTATCCAAAATCACATTCTTTAATTAAGGATTTTACGCTAAACATAGTCTTGACCCAATCTCACAACTCCATCATCATTAACATTCAACTTATAGGATTTCCCTTTCCTAATAGCTTTCACATTCTTTTGAATTCCCACATCAACTCTTTGATCATCCTTTAACTTCTCTAGAAGATAGAGTTTAGCAATCATTTACGGAAGGATTGATGATGTTCCATCCTTTATGATTCCCATGTCCATCCTTTCCAAATATATAATGATTGAATCCATAAAAATTCTCATCAATGTTATAATTGATGGATCCATTATACATAGAGAATGTAACCCTTTATTAGTTTCCCAAGATGATAGTTAATTGATCATTCATAGTATTTGATCAGCTCTAACCATATTTTTTTGCTCATCATCAACTATTTATATGTGAATTTATACTTGAGACTTTGGTGATCTGTATATATTCCATACTTCTCCCCAAAGAGATAATGCTGCCAAATCATTAACGTGAAAATCACTACAGCGAACTCCATATAATTTTCAGGTTGTTCTGTTCATTAACATTAATCTAAATTTAATCATATTCAATTACTTTTTCATTCTACATTAACACACAACCCAATACCTCATTCGAAGAATAACTAAATACCACGAATGTTTCTCCACCTGAGGGTAGTGTATGAATAAGGGTTGTGAAAAGACTCGTTTCCAAATCCTTGAAGATATATTAACATTATTCATTCCATGAATACATTACTACCTTAAAATTAATCTTGGTAAGTGGGATTTACAATCATGATAAATTTCTCACAATTCAGCGATAGTACCCAACTAACCCATGGAATGTACGGATATCTATCACAGATATTGGTCTCGTCTATCCTTCAATTTATTCTATGTTTGAACAATCCAAATATATCCTATTTCTTGTGATTATATGTCCCAATAAAGATACTTCCTTCATCCATAACACATGTTTTCTATACCCGGTATAAATATTTTCTTTTCACAAGGTCTTTAACATAATATTCAAATGATCCTCTTGTTCCTCCTCACTTTTGGAGTATATTAGAACGTCATCTATAATGACTACCATAAAAATTTTAAGGAAATCTCTAAAGACACTATTCATCAAGTCCACGAATATTTCTGGTGGATTGGTGAGATTCAATGTAATTACTATGAATTCATAGTTCCCATACCATGTATGAAAAGTAGTCTTGGGGATATCCTCCCTTTTCACCCAAACTAGGAAATATCCTGATCGTAGATCCACCTTGGATAAGTATTGTGATCCATGTAGCTAATGTAACAAGTCATCAATTTGTGGAAGATAATAATTGTGCTTTATCATGATCTTGTTGAGATCATGATAATCAATAAAAAGATATGTTAACTCATCCCAGTTTCTAACGAAGAGGACTATGCTCCCCATAGTAAATCACTTGCATGCATGAAACCTATATCCAGATTCTTCTATAGTTGCTTCTTCAGCCCCTCAATTTTCCTAATATCCATTCTATATGGGGTCTTAAAAAATAGTGCATCCCCAGGTATAATCTCGATCGAAAATTCCTCATCTCGTCTAGGAGGAAGGCCAGACAATTCCACAAGAATCAAATCAGTGTATTCCCTCACAATGAGAATGAATTCAAGGATGATTATTTCCTTAGACTCAATCATTTTTTCTATATATAATTTCTCATAGGGAAATAATATTAAATCTTGAGATGATTTTTATAATGAATATTCATCCTCCTTCATTCAATTATACAAAATCAGGGATCATTTTTCAAAATGGAGAGTGATTTCCTTCTCACGGAAATTTATGTTGGCTCTATATAGATAAATACATTCCATGCCCATAATTACTTAAAATTCCACCAAAGGGAGTATGATAAGGTTTTCTAGGAAATTCATCCCAAAAATATTGATAGGGGAGGAGTTATATACTTGAAATGCACTAATTTCTCCATTTTTCATCTTCACTGAAAACTCCACTTCAATAATTTGTTATGGTGTTTGAATAGTTCTAAAAAATATTCATGATATGAAGGAATTCTTTGAACTGGAATAAAAAATCATGTTCTCTATTATTGAATGAATAAATAGCGTACATGTCACATCATCGTTTTTGGGATCCAGTTTTGTAGTTGTGATAGAAAAATATCTCCCTTGTTTCCTTGGAGGTTGTTGGCTGTCTCAAAAAATCCTTGGTTTGGTTAATTGGTCTGAAAACTCCCTAAATCTTTGTATTTGTAGAAATGAACAATACACTGAGGGTTTTCTATGGCATTAATTTCCTACATTGTAGTAGAAGGGTTTTCTTTCCAAAAATCAATAGCTAGGTGCCCTTCTTTACCACATCTAAAGCATTTCCTAATTCCCTTCAAAAAATATCTAGGGTGATTCTTTCCTCACCATTGGAATGTGAGATGTTTAAATTTCTCATAACCATTTGATCTATCTATTAGACCACCCGAATTGATCTCCACATTCTTCTTCTTATCCCCTTGATACCTCTATGATTCTCTAATCTCCATTTTGACTTTGAGTCCACATTAGAAATTTCTCTCATAGCTATCAAATTCACATATCAACAGGGATTTTTGTACGCTAGGTTTTATCCCACCAAATAAGTTGTCAACCTTGCACTAGGGGGTAACGACAAAGATAGTGGAATATTTTACAAGACTTCTGATGTTTTTCGCATAATCCCTGATAGATTCATCTTTTTTTTCTTATAGTAAAGAAATTCCATTCCATTTTATGTCGGAGGGTGTGGAGAAAATATTTATCAAAAACCATTCTCCAAAACACCTTCCATCCCATCACCTTGACCACTTCCTCAAGATTATTATTTTTGATCAATGTCCACCATTGATCAGCTTCACCCTCCAAATGATAAAAAACCAAAATTCCCTTCTCTTGTTTTAAGCATTGAAGGATGGAAAAGATATTCTCAATGGATTTGATCCATTGTTTGACGATCATGGGATCTTATGATCCATTAAATTTATGTGGCTATTGTCTCATGAATATCTCGATTTATTTTTTTTCTCTTTTGAGGGGACTTATACCCTCCTCCTGATATTTATTAGTATTAAAAACCTAAGTATGGTGAGAGAGTATCTTCATTAAGTTCATGATTTATGATACCATCAAGATTGGTATCTCGTTGGTGCAGTCATTGTATCTCCCTTCACAATGATTACTTAACCGATTACTCCTATTTTCAGCCATTTTTTGGAATAAAAGAAAAATTGGGGAAGATTGTTTTTAAACTATTAAACACATAATGAAGAATCCAATGATATTAAAGGGATAACTTATAATGTACGTTTATTTTCATAACTTATGATTTTCTAGGGTTCAATCTATGTTATCCATGATCTATTTAATAACATATTCTTATGGTAATTTTTTTATTCCTTTAATAATGGTTCATACGAAACATATGAATTTACCAAAGCATATCCCCCAGGAGTTTCAAACCTGGTGCATAGTAATGCTCACTGTTGTGTAGCAGGTTAACCTGAGATAGACACAGAACACCTTCTTGGAGTTGTTACCCCTAGGTACATCTGTGCTAGAGCCACATCCATTTTTAGTTTCAAGATAAAGATTTATTTCCTTGATAAACCACTACTCTATACTCACAAAACATTTTAGGATGTATTCCTATACTTAGTAGTATCTCTAAGGCTTTCTCTTGATTTTTCTAATCATAATCACAAAAACAATTAATCTTTTCCTTTTATTCCAACTATAACAACACTTCACTTTATTACTCATTAATACTAGATTTAATTACATAAAATTACACATAATACAACCTGAATTATCAATAATTCTAGTGTATTTGGGAATTATCTTCATTGAATTACAACTTTAACATGAATTAAGACATCATTATTGAAATATTGTTTAACATGCTTGATTTTAAAAATGCATTGGATAACCAGGGGAAATACTTAGGAAAAGGGTGAGCCATAAATCCCTATTAAGTAATAAATATAGAATAACATGAAGATAATAATACATGTTATACAAGTCATATCAATTAGGTATAAATGAACATGAATAATACGACGTGATATAGCCTGATAATAATAACATGGGAAATGTGGATGCAATATAAAACACTACATCATAAACATAGGTAAAGTCTAAACCTCTGTTGGCGCCAAAAATGTGGCCCGAATGGAAGGAACGAAAAAGACAGCCGTCGCACTGCCTCGCGAAGCACAGCTGCGAAGAACAGCCGCGAAGCCCCGCCGCGAAGCGGCCCTACCATGGCGCCGCCGCGAAGCGCCAGAGGCGGTAATCCTCCGCGAACCCGTTTGACGTTCGCGCGCGCACCGCGAAGCGCCGGAGGCGGCGCGCGAGCCCTGCTTCACGGCGCCCCTTCCTTATAAATACTGGACTCCCCCTGAGTCCAAAGGATGGACAATCCGACCTTTCGGCTTCTCCTCTCCCGAATCGCGAAGCACGCTTTGCCCCGGGAATCATGAGCTCCGCGAGGTATTTCTACTTCGCGAGACGACTCTGCTTTGTCTCGTTTTGAGCCCCTCTTCCGAGAGGGATGCCCTTCGCGAAGCTCAAGGGCGTTCGCGAAGGAAGGGGATTCCCAAGGGAACCCGGGCATCCGCGGAGCACTTGTGCTTCGCGAAACACCCAACCCATTCTAGTAATCCCTATGCCAAGGCAGTATAACTATGCATCGCGAAGCACACTGCTTCGCAGGACCCTGCCTCACAAGGCACCCCTTCTTCGCGAGGCAGTGCTCCGCGAACACTGTTCCACTTCGCGAAGCACCTCCCACTCACACCAATGCCCCATGCTAAGGCCAAGGCACCCCACTTCGCGAAGCACACTCATCCGCTTAGCGATTCGTCTTTTCGTGCGACCTTCCAGGTTTGCACGATGTGATTCAAAGTCCCATGGACAATACCACCCGTAGCGTTGCTTCGCCTAATACTTCTTCGCATAGGCACGCTAACGGCTATTGCTTCTTTGCATAGCCACGCTAACGTGGACCCCTCGATGGTTCGCCCCTCGACCCCCCTTTACTATGGCCTTACCGGCACCTTCCCTTCCCCAAGGACCAGAGGGTACCGGTTATGTAAGCCCTAGGGGTATGGAGTGAACCCACCTCGTCCGAGCTGCAGGACGTTAAAATGCCAAGCACCACATCCTCAACACATGATGTTAAACTGTGACCCAACCTCGTCTCCCTCACGAAGGGTCCCCCCAGCTCGAACATTCTTTACACCACTCATCTACACGGAAATGGAACTCTTCCGCACATGGAATGAGATCCTCCTTGTCAGAGTGGTGTATGTTCGCAGGGGAAGGGTCGCCTCAGAGCGTAATCCCCTAACCTTTGGTACGGATAATTGCACCCGTGCATCTCCGTACTTCCCCACTACCAAGGTCAGTGGAAGACGTGATAGGGAACGAAGAACCTCCCTATGGGACTCCATCCTGGAGTAAGTCCCAACACCATGGGCCGCCCAACGCGTAAGCCCCTCTTCGCTTCTCACGGACGCACCCTTCGCGACGTGATCGTCAGGTCCTTGCAACCTCTTGTTTCTCACACCGAGCATGACTCACGTGGGCTTAGAGTGAGCACCGACCCTGAAAACCCCATTTGAAATACGAGGTCTTTGATCCATGTCAAGGCATGGTACGTAGGAAGCCTCCATGAGGTTCAAGTCCACCCGTCGTTCATTCACGTCAGGGTTCACTATCGTCCCGCATGACGTTAAACTGTATTATCTGAACTATGAGGTCTTTGATCCGTGTCAAGGCATGGTACGTAGGAAGCCTTTATGAGGTTCAATCCCACCACCAATAGTGGACCAAGGTCTACTTTCACGTCGGTTCACCGACAAACCCATTTGAACTACGGGGACTTTGATCCGTGTTAAGGCATGGTACGTAGGAAGCCTCCACGAGGTTCAAGCCCACCCATCACCCAATTCACGTCGGGTCCCATCTTCGTCCGGCAAGACGTTAAACTACACTCCGGTCCAGTGGTAATCCATTGCGACCCGACCCATTCCGAACTACGAGGTCATTGATCCATGTCAAGGCATGGTACGTAGGAAGCCTCCACGAGGTTCAAGCCCACCAATAGTGGACCAAGGTCTACTTTCACGTCGGTTCACCGACACACCCACCCGTCATTTAACGTCGGGTCCCATTCTGGTCCAGTGGTAAGCCATTGCGACCCAACCCCATTTGAACTACGAGGTCTTTGATCCATGTCAAGTCATGGTACGTAGGAAGCCTTTATGAGGTTCAAGCCCACCAATAGTGGACAAAGGTCTACTTTCACGTCAATTCACCGACAAGGCCCCATTTGAACTACGAGGTCTTTGATCCATGTCAAGGCATGGTACGTAGGAATCCTCCCAGAGGTTCAAGCCCAACTCCCATCGGACCAAGGTCCATCTTCACGTCGGTACACTGACGATGCCCATCGGGCCAAGGTCCACCTTCACGTCGGTACGCTGACGACATTCATCGGGCCAAGGTCCAGCTTCACGTCGGTTTACCGGCACCATCCCGAACTACGCGAACTTTGATTCCCTGCCACGGGGATACGTAGGAAGCCTCCTCAAGGATCAAGCCCAACTTCACTGTCGCCCCCCTGCGATGGTTCCACTTCACTCTCCTTCTACTCCATTCACTGTCGCCCACGGGCTAGCCCCGGTGTCGATATCCCTTTTTGGAGGATCCCTCAATCCGATTTATCCCAGCTAATGCTCTGGTTGGGTTGATCCGTCTCCGCTGGACGTTAAACTCGCGGCATACCCTGTGTTGAGCACGGGAAGCTGAGGAAAACCTCAGATATGTGTCTACGACATGTAATTCCCCACGCCCGATGTGGGATGCCTCGGGCTTCCACGCCCTCGAGAAGCCTTGTGATCAAGGATAACAGACAGACATGCCTGGTACCGCAGCATCCAGACACGCTATTGATGCCTCAACGTGACTACTCCCCTGACCGAAGGTTGCTGCCCTGATTGGACCCTTTGGAATGTCCTGACAGAAGCAGTGTAATTAACCGGTGTCCATGGAAACATGGAACTGGGAAGAGTTTCACGAACTACGTGTTAAATCTATAAGGGAGACCCGGACTAGGTGACGAGTTCTGAGGAGGAATCCACGGGAGGAAGAACCGAAATCCCATAATCCCATTTCGATCAAGGAGTAGACGGACCTGAACAAGGAGAGAATGCCGCCCGCCTTTGGAAAGTGGGAATGTGGGGCAACAAAACCGTGCGGCGTCCTCCGCGGACGGATGCGCGCGCCCCGGCGAAAGCATCGGAAACAGAAATGGTGAACCCGACGTGAAATTATTCTCCTCAATATGGAAATTTGTAGCATTCGAAACACTAGTAGATTGACGTGTCACCGGATCCAGATATCCGTTTCCTGGTCCCGCCAAGCAAATAGCGGACCTTTCGTGGAACTCACCAGAAGTCGGGGTAGTAGAGCGTGGGGCACTCCGCTCTGCAGCGTGTTGGCGTGGATCCTTCTCACAGACATGGAGGATGGAAGAACGTTGTGGCACTGGCTGTCAATCCTTTTCCTCTCAGTACTGATGAGTTGATCCCTTCGTTTCTCAGGAACCAGGTTGCTATTTCAGAGATGCGGTCACCATCCGCTCCTCGCCCACGCAGGGGCAGGGGCAACACCACGACGGCCACTCCACATGGCGCCACTACCGCCACGATGGCTGCCACGTCACGGAATACGGGACGCCCACGTCCCCTTTCCCCATCAGATATCATCCAACGAAGGGTGATCAACAGCCTCGTGCGCAGGTATGAGGAAGAAGGGGTCATCCCAACCTGGGATATGGCCCGTCTGGACCTGGAGGCCTCCAGGCCCCGCCGTCAATGCCGCCCTAACAGGCCGCGCAGGGAGCCCCTGCTCCCCACCCCGACATTCAACCGTTTCGGGAGCCTATCCCCGGAACGCCTTGACGACTCTTCGCCTCACGCTGAAGAGGCAGGCGCTGTCCGGCTCAGCCCGCTCAGGGCCCCGACCCAGGGCCCCCAGGCGAGAGCTCCCGTCCGGCCGCGTCAGCGCCGCCATCTGGCCCCGCATGAAGAGAAGGCAGACTACGTCCATGCACCACCTGCACCGGCCCGCCTGAACCGACGTCAACGCCGGGCCCGGGCTGAGGACGCTCGTTCAGGTGCGTCCACGTCGACAGCTACAGTGGCCCAAGCCACCTCCGACGTGCATTATGAAGCCCCCGCATACATTGAGTTGGGGCACCCCTTCGCCCAACCAAGATTGAGACCCCAACCACCCCATGGGCAGGTTGGGTTGACTCTCCGGGTTGCAGGCCCCAGTGGTGATCGCCGCAAGCTAGCCCGCGGTGATGCCACCCCGTACGGAGGTCCTCCCCGTACCACTACTCCACAGAGCGTGGGCCTTCCCCGCTCTGAGGTTCTTCATGGAGACAAGCCTCGTGCTGCCCCCATCCTGCAGGAAGACCTGCCCCATGGCAGTGGCGCTCAGCGCGGAAACATTTCCCGCGCCCGCTATACAGGGTATGAAGTTCATCCTGCTGAAGGCACCGTCCATCCAGTCCCTCTCCAACGTGGAGGCCCTCCCTACGTCCTCTCTGCAACCGGCGAAGGTCTTCCTCACCCCAGCAACTCGAGGAGTGAAGGCCAGCCTCGCTCCACTCGCATCGACCATGGAGGTCCTCCCCATGCTCCTGCTATTTCCAACAGAGGCCCCGCCCACATGGGTACTGTTCATGGAGGTCCTCCCCATGTACCCTTCGACATTTGCCCTGGTGCCCCTCGCACCCCAGCTATCTCGAGTGGGGGCCCTCTCCGCCACGGCGCCAACGCCGCCCCGACGCTGCCTGATAGGGGTCAATCATGTCCCGAAGAGCCACCCAGGGGCAAAAGGGCGGGTCGTCACCGCCACAAGAACAATCCTGGGAAGGCCCAGGTGGAGATCAAACCTGCCCGCTTCTCCGATTCGGAAGCGGAATGCGATCCAACGACGGAACCTTCTCCCAGCTCCTCCGTATCAAGGACTGGGGCAGGAACCAGACGCGTCAGCCTCGTTCTCCCAGAATTTGAGGTCCACCGGATTCCCGTCTCTCTCCGCAGGTACATCCAGGAGGAAGAAATCCTGGAAATTCCGCAGGTCTCGACCACACAATCACCGCCTCTGTCACCAGAAGAGCCCTCTACCTCTACCAGGGATCACGTAGAGTTATTTTGGGGGCCAACGACGGTAGAGCGACGACACGACCTGTCGCTGGTAGCCGCGGCTCCTGTTCTGGAAGCTGTGATTATCAGCCCGTCGTATCGTGACATCGTGGCCAGGTCACCTCACTCTTCGGAGGATGGCCCGAAATTCGGCGGCCAGTCAGCTCGTTTTCCGTATTCTCCACCGCCGAACTTATTATCCCAAAGGTCCGCCTCGGTACCGCTTCCGGTTCCTCAGCCGCCCCCGGTTGACGAGTGGGGAAACACAGGGCCAGACCCTGAGTCCGAGCCTAGGAGCTTCTGGAGTATCCTTGCAGCGGATTACTTCCCGGAGAAGTTCTGGCCGACGGCGGCACTGATTTTCCGCATACCAGAGTCTCTTACCTCTAAAGACGTGGGGTGCCTTTGTCGAACCCTGTGGGCGACACACTTCTGCCTCTGTTTTGAATGGGTGGTGTACCCCAGAAGTCGTGAGCACTTCGAAGAAATCGGCGAGCAATGCCGCCTGATCGATGCAGCTGCACTTCTTGCAGCCCAGCACCCTGAGTCGCTAGGCCACCAGAGCACCCTTCAACGAAAATGCGTTCAGAGTCTTAAAGCACTCCACAGAATCGTCAGGGAAGCCACCCCCCATGTGCAAGTCCGTGGTTGGGGACGCTATGCCGCTCTCCTCTTCAACCCTATCCGACGACAGCCCGATTCGCTATGCGACATTGTGGATATGCCCTCAAGAGGGGTCACAGTCCACATGGCCGACGTTGTGGATAAGGAAGATGAGATTGAGTTCCTTGATGGAGACTTACCATCCGAGGGTGTACCGCCGCTTCTCGACCCGTCAGGGAGAGTTACCCATCATCATAGGAACCTGCTAGGCCTCCCCGTACCCACTGAGTCGCTGGCACTCGGTTGAAGCACTGGCAAGGGTAAGGAGCACGTCGGAACAGTCAAGCACTCCGACCCGTCCGTCTCTGTGCAGAAAACGGACGAAGATCCTGAGAAGGCCACGTTACGCCAGCAGCTTGCTGAGCAGAAGAGGCTGGTTGAAGAACTCTTGGCTGAACGTGCCGCAGAGCGACGACCCGACTATGGTAATCCCAGGTCGGGGCAGCAGGGGCAGGAACAACTTCCCCCCGGCGAGATGCCTCCGGGCAACCCTGATCATGCTACTGCCGCGGACAGGGCGGAAGCCGGAATATACGGCAAGAGGGCGCGATACGTCTCTCCAGACCCCCCCTGAGCGACGGGGCAATCTGAAGAATCCAACCCGGGTTCCCCCAGTCGCCCAGCAGGTCGTCCAGCTAGTCGACCCGCGAGCAGCTGAAGCCGTCTACCGTGTTGAAGAACCTGGCAATGCGCTTGTGGTTAGGGATCCCCGTCAAGACAGGGACCCCCACCCGGAGGAACTTATTGCGGCACTCACAGCCCGCCTGGAGGCGTTGGAAACACGGCAGGTGGCGGTCCCACCAGATATCAAGCCTTATCCCGCGTGGGTGGATGATATGCCCGCGCCTCCGGGTTTTGGGAACCCCACTTTCTCGCCTTTTAACGGGACAGGGGACCCACCCCAGCACTTGGCTCATTTCTCTTCCAGGTGTGGCCCCATGCTGGGGACCCCGGCTCAGCAAGAAGCCGCCAAGCTCTGATGTTTCGTACAGACATTGGAAGGTCCGGCATTCGTCTGGTACAACCAGCTCCCTATCGGATCAGTGACCGGTTGGGAGGATCTTCGCCGGAAGTTCCTATACCAGTTCAGCTCCACCACGCGAAAGACTAGCATTGCGGACCTCTTCAAGTGCAAACAGAGGCCTGATGAGCGGGTTGCAGACTTCATCGCCCGGTGGAAAGGACTTACGTATTCCCTCGATATGCCACTGACTCAGGAGCAATTACTGAAGATGTGTGTGGGGAACGTCAAGACAGAGCTGGTACCCTCCTTGATTACCCAGAACTATCCTGGAGGGTTCAGGGATTTCTCGGATAAGGCCCAGCACCTCGAGGAAGCCCTGCAACAGGCTAGTCAGGCACGTTTGCTTCCCCCTATGATCCCAGCCAGGAGGACCGCCTGGGCTGAACCCGCCGCGGTGGCTCAAATAGAAACCCCGAGGCAACTGGAATTGCTGCCGGCAGCGCCACCCCCGCAACCCCGTAGAGGTCCTCCACCTCAAGCACAGGCTCCTGCCCAGCAGTGACCGCCTTAGAACCGACAGGTTCCCCCGCGCAATGCGCGACCGCCACCTAGGCGAGACAACCAGGCGCTGCCTCCTCGGCAGGCCCCTCCGGTCCCTCGTCAAGACCAGGCCCCCAGGGCCCCCTATCCGGAAAGAAGGTACCAGACCTATTCGTTCAACGAAAATAAGGTCCCTGGATACTTCCTAAGTGCTCTAGAGCAAGGGATTGTGCGTCTTCCTGAATTCAGAAGGCCGGCAGAGGCGCATCTCACCGATCACCCCAACTACTACCCTTATCATCGGATCCTGGGGCACAACCTCAAGCGATGCTATGTGTTTAAAGACTGGCTTCAGGACCAGGTCAACAACAACATAGTCAAGTTGGGCCCAGCGCCAGCGCAAGTGGCAGGCCTCTTTGCGGGATCAGAAATCGGCAGCGACGACGAGGGTGAGTGGCAGCAGGTCCCTAGCCGCGGGTCCCAGAAATACGACAACTGGATGGCTCGAAAAACCGTCGTCCGTGCCCAGGGTATCGTCCGGGCACGCCTGAAGCAGTCGGAACCTTCAGAAGAAGTAGCCGGTGCCTCAGCATCGTCTTCACAGTCGACCTCTGCGCAAAAGGGCAAGCAGCGGCGACGCAAGAAGAAGCAACGTGCACCGCCAGTGCCGTCGTCATCCCGCACTCTCGGCGACTTTATGCCTCCCGAAATGGGCATTCCTCCTAGAATACGCCCAGAGGAGGATGAATCTTCGAGCGACAGTCAAGGGTACGCTTCGGTTAACACCGTGGAGCTGGTAAAGCCCTATATGACTCTCGACGAGGGGGAACCCCAGGCAGACCTCCCCAACGTTTCCAGCCGACGTCAACGTCAGCGGAATCGCAATCGCGCCGGTCATCGAGGTACGTCAGTAGGCACTTGAGGCCAAGCCGTGCACGCTACCGAGACCAGGCAGTAGGCTCAGCGCAGATGTCAACACGCGCAGACCCATCCAGCACCCTTGGCTCTACCTCCACCGTCGTTCGTGCTGCTGGATCGGGGAGAGCCGCCTCGTTCCTATCACAGCCAGTCTTGCCCGGCGACAGGCCAGCCTCCGCTGTCCGATCTTAGTCCGTCGACTACTCTTCAGGCTTCTACTGGTAGGCAGCAAGATGTACCCAGTACTAGTTACTCGCCGGTTCAGCCAGTCGGACCCGCTGTGCATCCAAATGCCGAACGACCTCCTGTAAGAAGAGGTTCGCGTTTGGCACGAAAGTACGATGTTCTGAAGCATCTGGCTGGCATCCCGGCGAGGCTTTCCATCCTCGAGGCCATTCGCCTGTCATATGAAATGCACGAGGCACTTGCCGAGGCCCTAAAGAGCCCCCTCCAGTTCGAGACGGAAGTAGCAGCTGCGGAAGCCTTCCATTCCGAGACGACTGAAAACACGGAATTTCAGGCGGTTATCTCGTTCTCCGGTGAAGATGAGGACCCCCCTATACAGGGGCACATTCGCCCACTGTATATCACTGGCCACTTCAACGGTGTGGAAGTCCGCCGCTGCCTCGTTGACACGGGTTCTGGAATCAACCTAATTACGACCCGGACGCTGCGAAAGCTGGGTCTAGCCGAACGTGATTTAACTCCCTATGACCTCAGGATCCAGGGGTACGAAAGGACAGAGCAAACCCCAGTCGGCAAGATCCGCCTGAAGACTCAGTTCGGGGGCTTAATTGCCAGCACCGAGTTCATGGTTGTTTCTCAGGACACCTCCTACAATGCATTGATGGGTAAGCCATGGCTCCATCTGCATGCAGCGGTCCCCTCGTCGTATCACCAGGGCCTTAAGTACTCGCTCAACGGTCAAGTAGGCGTGCTCCAAGGAGACACGTCCCCTTTCGCTTCTTGTGAGGCCCGCTATCTAGATGCGGGTTATTACAAAAGTAAGGACAAGCAAATCCGGGTAAGCGAGGATGAGCCCGCCCCGATCACAAGTGATCCTTGGGAAAGCATGGATGACGCCTACATCCTCTAGATCCACCGGTTGGAGGCCACGACCCCCGACATGGGGAAATGCTTTGTTGTTTCGGGTACACAAGGAAGTCATGTTCCCGTGTCCAAGCGACGACGGAAAATCACCTCGTACTCCTACATCAACCAGGCTCGGGTCATCCCGGAACCTCCTACCCCTGTACGGTTCCGGGACGTCAAGCTGATGACAACGGCGGTGCGCCATACGTTTCTCTTCCGCCGGGCTGGAATTAACCGACTCAGGCCGACACGCCACCACTGCTTTGATGTCATCAAACGTGGCCCTTTAGGTCGAAGGCCAGATGGGATCAGATCAAATGCATTCATTGCTATGGTCTCAACGACAAGTGAGTCTCCTGATGTGATGACCGCTGCTGCCCAAGACGGCACCAGCTGCCCCTCGGGTTTTGAGAGCCCAGAAGTATCTTCCGTCGCGGGAAGTCCCCCCACGGCTGGGGAGGAAGACTTGGAGGATGCTCCCCTAGCCTTTGAAGAAGGTGTCTCTACCACGGTTGATGAACTGGTACAAGTGAACCTTGGTAGCGAGGCAGATCCAAGACCCACATTGATCAGTGCGGCCATGTCCCTCGAGGAGCGGCAGCAGTATGTAGACCTCCTCAAACAACACCGCGATGTGTTTTCATGGAGTTACGATGAGATGCCAGGGATGGATCCCCAAGTGGTCGTCCACCGTCTGGGCCTCCCAGCAAAACATCGTGGGTTCAAGCAGCCCCCCAGGAAGATGCACCCATCCCATGGTGCTATGGTTGAGGCCGAAGTTGATAAGCTAATCAAAGACAACTTCGTCAAGGAGGTCCAGTACCCCAAGTGGCTTGCCAACATTGTTCCAGTCAGGAAGAAGAATGGGAAGATCAGAGACTGTATCGACTTCTGCGATCTTAATTGCCACTGCCCAGAGGATGACTTCCCAGTCCCGGTGACGGAGCTGTTGATTGACGCCACGGCCGGATTCCAAGTCCTCTCTTTCATGGATGGGTATTCCGGGTATAACCAGATCTGAATGGCCCCCGAAGACGAGGAGTCCACTGCCTTCAGGGCTCCCCAGGGTACCTTTTGCTACCGGGTAATGCCATTCGGTTTGAAAAATGTAGTTGCCACTTATCAGAGGGTCATGCATCGCATATTCAAACCGATCCTCGGGACATTGGTGCAATGCTACGTGGATGACCTTGTAGTCAAATCACGCCAGCGCCAGGACCATCTCAAAGACCTTGAGAAAGTGTTCGGTTTCCTCTGTTCCCATCACCCGAAGATGAACCCGCTGAAGTGTGCCTTCAGAGTCACCTCCGGGAAGTTTCTAGGCTTTGTTGTCAGATACCGAGGTATCGAGATCGACCCGGAGAAGATCAAGGCCATCAGCCAAATGCCTCCCCCGAGCAACATTCGGGAACTCCGAGGCCTTCAAGGCCACTTAGCCTATATACGCCGATTCATTGCGAATTTGGCTGGCAAGTGTAATCCCTTTTCCCAACTCATGAAGAAAGGCACTGCCTACGAATGGGATGAGGAGTGTCGGGCCGCCTTCGAGGAAATCAAGCAGTATCTGCTCCAACCTCCGTTCTTGATGTCACCCGTCTCTGGAAAGCCGCTGGTCCTTTACGTGACCGCCCTGGAGAGATCCCTCGGTGCGCTGCTCGCCCAGAAGAATAACGAGGGCACTGAGAACAGTCTCTACTATCTCAGCCGCATGCTTCTCGATACGGAGATTCGATACTCCCCTGTCGAAAAGAGTTGTCTTGCGCTCGTCTTCACCGTGCAGAAGTTGCGGCACAACCTGCAACACCACGAGGTACAATTGATCTCTCGGGTAGATCCGCTGAAGTACATCCCGAACTGCCCCATGCTGACTGGCCGACTAGCACGGTGGGCGGTGATTCTCCAGCAGTTTGATATCAAGTTTATACCCTAGAAGTCCATTAAGGGACATGCATTGGCAGACTTTTTAGCTGCCCATCCAACCTCCGCGGATCAATCCCTGGACTTGGATTTCCCCGACGAGACGATCCTCTTAGTCGATCATGTTGTCCCGTGTTGGAAAATGAATTTCGACGGTGCCTCCCGGAGCCCCACCGGTAGAAGGCTCAACGACCCCAAGCTCAACAGAGTGGGTCTGGGTATTGTTTTCATTACCCCGGTGCAAGCCGTCCTTCCGTACTCGTTCCTGTTGTCAGAAGGTTGTACAAACAACGAGGTAGAGTACCAGGCTCTCATCACCGGCCTTGAGTTGTCCCTTGAGATCCATGTTCCCCATCTACATGTGAAGGGAGATTCCGAGCTGGTAATCAGACAGGTTAATGGCGACTACGTCGTCAGGAAGCCAGAGCTTGCACCGTTACTGGAGTATACCCTCCTCCTAATGGCCCAGTTCTCTCCTCGGCTAGAGGTTACCCATGTCCCCCGATCACAGAACGGCCAAGCGGACGCCCTGGCTGGCTTAGCCGCGTCGCTCGCAGAACCTGAGCAAGATGATTTGGTCATACACGTGGCCCACCAGAGAGTCATTGCTCCCGTCACCCAAGAAGACCGTGATAGCCTGCGGGTAAGTCATCTCACCGACGGACCCTCCATATCGGGAGTCCCGGGTTCGTCATACGCAGTGGTTGAAACCACCCCCGACTGGAGAGCACCTTTTGTCGAGTATCTCCAAAATGGTCAGCTCCCGGATGACCGGGCCGAACACGAGCGAATACGACGCCGCGCGCTGCAATTTACCCTCCAGAGCGGCCCCAGTCTTGAGCAGACCCTCTATAAAAGGAGTTTCGATGGTGTCCTCCTCCGTTGCATCCAAGGAGTAGAGATACCTCAAGTTATGCAAGAGGTTCATGCCGGTTCCGGTGGCGCCCATCGAGCTGGACCGAAGCTGTCCCAGCAAATCCGGAGGTTAGGGTACTTCTGGCCCTCCATGATCCACGATTGTATTTGATATGCCAAGAGATGCCACGCGTGCCAAGTACACGCCAACTTCTTGCATCAGCCGCCAGAACCCCTCCACCCCACCAAGTACTCTTGGCCATTTGCGGTATGGGGACTTGATGTAGTGGGACCGTATCCGCCGGCAACAGCCCGCCAATGCAGGTTCATCCTGACTGCTACAGATTTCTTCTCCAAGTGGGCAGAAGCAGTTCCTCTCAAAGAGGTCAAGGCCCGTTCCATCGTTGACTTTGTGAGCTCCAACATTATCCATTGGTTTGGAGTCCCTCACGTTGTCCTCACCAATAACGGCACCAACTTCCGAGCAGCTGAATTGAAGAAATTGTACGCTAAGTACGACATCCAGTCGAACCATACCTCCCGCTACCACGCGCAGGCGAATGGAAAGATCGAGGCATTCAACAAGACCCTCTCTAACATTCTGCAGAAGATGGTTGGTCAGAACAAGAAGAGTTGGCCGGACAAGCTCCCCAACGCCCTCTGGGCTTACAGGACGACGACTCGCAACTCTACCCAGGTGACCCCATATTCCCTGGTGTATGGAGCTGAGGCCGTCATACCCATTGAAATCCAGCTGTCGTCGCTGCGCACTGCAGTTTATGATCACCAGACATCAGATGAGGTAGCCGAGATCCGTTTAGCTAAATTGGATGCACTAGACGAGAACCGGCTCCGTGCCCTGCACAATCTGGAAAGGCATCAGGACAAGATAGCGAGAGCCTTTGACAAGAAGGTTCATCTCCGCTCTTTTCTGCAGGGTGACCTGGTATTGGCCCTTCGATCTCCAATGATTCCCGGTAGGAAACCACCCAAGTTAGAACCCAAATGGGAAGGGCCTTATATCATCCATAAAGTTTACCCCAATGGAGCATACTCTTTGGTGACCACGGATGGAGAGCGTATAACCCCTCCTACCAATGCCAGATTCCTCAAGCGATACTTTGCCTAGGGCGAAAGTGGTCCTGCACGACCCTAAACTGCAAAAGTGGTCCTGCACGACCCTAAACTGCAAGAGGGTCCTGCACGACCCTAAACTGCGAGAAGGTCCAGCACGACCCTAAAATACGAATGGTCCCGCACGACCCTAAAACCGCATCCCCGTCCTTACTACAAGATGTTAAAACTGCAAGCCAGTCAGGCCTTCTTGACTGATACCTGACTTTAGGCCCCTTGTCCTTCTCGGACCTCTCCGCCCAATCTCTCACCAGGGGCGTACGGTGTGGTGTAGGACTACGTCCTCATTCACGTCGGGATCATGTACTATGTCGTACGACCCCTTTACGAGGATCGGCCTCAGGCCCCTTGGCCTCCTCGGGCCCCCGGCCCCATCCTTACTGCAAGACGTTAAACTGCAAGCCAGTCAGGTCTCCTTGACCGCAGTTTGGCCCCTAGGCCCCCATTTCTTTTATCTTCCCGACTTACCCTCTTACGGGGTTGTGCGGTATGGTGTAGGGCTACGTCCTCATTCATGTCGGATTACTTGTCGTACCGTACATATCCCCAAATGAGGTGCTTCCCATCGTCCTGCATGGCGTTAAACTGCACTTCAAGAACTACGTATGGCTTGATTCTCATCCTTATGAGATACGTAGGAACGCTCGAACGCCTCGTCTTGAGCCCAGCCCCAATCTGTTCTCTTCCGCTATTCCCCTTGGGAATAGTCTCCTTAGAGGATCTTTGTGTAGTAGGTAGTAGGCTTTCTTGGCCCCGCTCATGCAACCCCGCTCGCACAAAGATTGTAAGGGTCGCACCATGCGCCCACTCCCGTTCTTCTATCCCCCCACGTCCTCACCGCACGACGCTAAACTACATGGCCTTCAAGAACTACGTATGGCTTGATTCTCATCCTTATGAGATATGTAGGAACACCCAGTCATTTCGTCCGTTGGCCCAGCCCAAAATCCAAAATCTTCCCCTCGGGTCAAGACATGGCATGGTGCACACTTTTGCCCCAACTCACATCGAGCAAGCCTCGACCCGGCTGCACATTCCCCCCGGAGGTGTTTTCACCTTTCGTGGATGGATACAGCTATGCTTCACTGGCTCCTTGACTGGGATTCCATCATCTTTCACACCCAGAGGGACCCCCAAGAACGGCCTGGATACAATGCCCAAGGGCTCTCCTACCGATACGGGCCAACACCCTCTAGGGCTTTCAAGCAACAAATCGATACAAGTCCCGCGTTGCGAATTTGGTCAGCGGTCGACGCTCATTTGTTTCCCACATGCGGGTCACCATAGGAACGCTGTGTTTCGAATATGTTCAACAGTGTCCTGGATTTTCGGGTCCATCCCGAGATGTCCCAGGAATCAAGAACAGTGATTCATTCTGCCCCATCCCGAGGCGACAAACTTCCCCCAGGTGGTGCTAGCGATCGGGCCCACGACCCCGATTCCTCATAAGAGTGTACGGTGTGGTGTAGGACTACGTCCTCATTCACGTCGGGATCATGTGCCATGCCGTACGACCCCCCTTGCGAGGCCCAGCCTCAGGCCCCTTGGCCTTTTCGGGTCTCCGACCCTCGTCCTCATGTAAGACGTTAAACTATAAACCAGTCAGGCCTTCCTAACTGATGCCTGATCTTAGGCCCCCTAGGCCTTCTCCCCAATTTCTCACCTGGGATGTACGGTGTGGTGTATGACTACGTCCTCATTCACATCAGGATTATGTACCACGCCGTACGACTCCCCTTATGAGGCCCAGCCTCAGGCCCCTTGGCCTCCTTGGGCCCCTAACCCCTCGTCCTTACTGCAAGATGTTAAACTACAAGTCAGTCAGGCCTTCCTGACCGAGGCTCAGCCTCAGGCCCCTTGGCCTTCCCGGGCCATAGCCCGGGTCCTCTCTTATAGGATTGTACGGTATGGTGTAGGACTATGTCCTCATTCACGTCGGCTTCTTCGCCATTATGTACACCTTGCTTAGGAGTATATTACTCCCCACCCCGGTCCAACATGACGTTAAATTGCACTTCAAGAACTACGTGTGGCTTGATTCCCATTCTAATGGGATACGTAGAACCACCTGGATGTCCAAAATTCGGGTCCAGCCCCATTTCTTGGGAATCCTCATCCCATCTTGGCCCCGTGGCCCATTCGTCATCCGTGAGGGGATCATATGGTGTGGTGTGGGATTATGTCCTCATTCACGACGGTTTCGTAATGACCAATCCATTTTTCCCCGCCCACTGAGCTGTTTCGTCGATCCCTTTTTCGGCTGTTCACCAATGTGCTTAAGAGTACTCTGGTTTATTACTTGGAATGCCAAGCTCTACTCGGACACGTCCGCACCCGCTTTCCAGGATTTGCGTATCCTCGAATCAGGGCTTTCTTCATCTTTCACACCCGGAGGGACCCCCAAGAACGGCCTGGATACAATGCCCAAGGGGTCTCCTACCGATACGGGCCAACGCCCCCGAGGGTTTCGGACAACAAATCGATAAAACCCCACGTTGCGAATATGGTCAGCGGTCGATGCTCGTTTGTTGTTCCCACCTCAGGCTAACGCGATATGGACGCTGTGTTTCCACCGTGGTTAACAGTCTTCCTCTATCGCCACGCTAACCCCTTAAGCCCAAATATCGGGTACACAATTCACACCCTTCATCACTTCATCATGTCCAAGTAGAGTCTCGGAACTCTTGGTACTTTTCCCCCGTGCACGTCTGCGCGTTGGAGGAACAAGCTACGTCAAAAGTTTCCTTCGGAACTCTCTGCTGACTCCCCTTCGGTGGACGCCCAAGTATTGCGATGAGGATACCCCCCCTTGTTTCCCATACTGAGTTTATCTCACGTGGGCTTAGGGATTGGGTTGACAGCTGTGCTTATTCGGGAGTTGTCACCATCCACGGTCCGAGCTCTAAGACCATAAACTAAGACTCTCATATGGAACTACATTCAAGACCCCTTGTCTCCGGACCCAGCCTGAGTTCAGCTAGTTCACCTCTATCGGGTCCTACCATTGGGACCCCGGCCACAGGGCTGCGTGGCGCAGTGAGGGACTACGTCCTCATTCAAGTCGGGTTTGCAATAGCTGCACCACGCACGCCCCATTCCGAGGTTCAGTCCTCCAATTCCCTGTCCTGCATGACGTTAAAAGGCACCCTTCAGAACTACGTGTGGCTTGATTCCCATCCTAATGGGATACATAGGACCACCTGGATGTTTAAGATTCGGGTCCAGCCCCACCTCCTGGTGATCTCCTGATCTCCCAGTCACCTTGGCCACTTGGTTTATCCCTCTCCAGAAGGGGGATGTGTAGGTATGATACAAGGTTTTGGGCACCGCGCCCCCTTCCCCCGGGGACCTGCCATCTCTCGGTCACCCTCAAAGATGAGTCCCTTGACTCCTTGCAGTGGTTCACCCATGTATTAAGAGCACTCTAGTCTAGGAGCAAGAGTGTCATATTCAACTTGATCAAGTTCCTTCCACTTGTCAAGCTTCGTGTTCCCCTCTATTCGGACTTCCATCATCTTTCACACCCGGAGGGACCCCCAAGAACGGCCTGGATACAAGGCCCAAGGGCTCTCCTACCGATACGGGCCAACGCCCCCCCAGGGTTTCGGACAACAAATCGATAAAATCCCGGGTTGCGAATATGGTCAGCGGTCGATGCTCATTTGTCAGTCCTCGTTTCAGGCTAACGCGACAGGATGCTGTGTTGCGAACATGGTCAGCAGTAATCCTCTGTCGTCACGCCATCCCCTTCAGTCCTTGAATGTTGGTTGCATGATTCACATCATTTTCCACCCCATCATGTCCAGGTGGAATCTCGACACATTTGGCGCTATCCCTCAGTCAACCTTTGCATGCTAGGGGGACAAAGCTGCAATCTGGCGTCCTTTGGGACTCCCATGGTCCGAGCTCTAAGACCATAAACTAAGACCCATTCGGGACTATGTTCAAATCCCCATCCTCATGGGATACGTAGGACCGCCCAGACGCCCTGTCTCTGGGTACAACCCATTCAGGAAGCCAGTCTCTCTCCCTGTTTCACCTCTAAGTAGGCCCCTCGGCCTAAGGTTTCCCTCTCCAGATGGCATACAATCTGATGTGGGATCATGTCTCCGTCAATTGTGATTTATAACACAACGCACATTTCCCGCCTAGCATCGTCTCTTCTACGTCTGCGCTGCATGACGATAAAATGCATGCTTGGTCCTATCATACGACCCTAAACTGTGACATTATCGTCCTGGCCGCACGACGAAAAACGGCATCGCATTGTGGTGACCTCTCTGTAGAGGACATCACGTTGGGTATTGGTCACGTGCCATGCCATTTGTCAACGCCCATCACGGCTTGATTCTTGTGGCGACATCATGACCAATTGTTCTAGGCCTGTCGCTTCACAAAAAAAAACCATTCACCTTAAAGAACAAACAAGATACATCAAATTCCGCTTCTTTAGTGCAAGGGCCACGTCCGCACTCCCCTTTTCCCCTGGCACTGGTATCCTACCATGTCACTTCCAGAACTATGTATGGCTTGATTCTCATCCTTATGAGATACGTAGGAGCGCCCGGGTACTTCCCCGCGGGCCCAGCCTAACCCTGGTGTTCGGTCCCTCGACTCGAGCATTTCCCCAGAGAACGCATGGTAAGTAGGACTATGCCCTTATTCACGTCAAATTTTGATGTCATGCGTCCCCTGATCCCTTTTCCCATCCATGGTCCGAATCCTATGACCCTAAACTAAGATCACCCCAAGGGAAAGGAATCTGCTCCCTCTCTCTAATACGTTTCGTTGCCGTATTCAGATGTGTTTTGACAAAGACCCCGAAGCATGGGATTTTCACAGGAACATTCCCCTCATCCCATGACCAAGCTTCATGAGCTCGCTATTTGGATCATCATCCTCTTCCACATCCAAAAGGACCCTCGGACGACGTGGATACTAAGCTTAAGGGCTCTCCATGAATGCTGGACCTAAGGGCCCTTCAATCGTTTCAGGCCAACGTCCCTATGGATATCTGACAACATTTGTGACATGGTCCCGTGTTTCGAACATGGTCAACGGTCGACCCTCATTTGTTTGTCCCCATTTTAGGCTAACGCGACAGGATGCTGTGTTGCGAACATGGTCAGCAGTAATCCTCTGTCGTCACGCCACCATCATTGTGATCTGAATCTTGAGCACCATGATTCACACATTTCCACTTCCTCATGTTCAAGTGGAATTCTGTCATACTCGGCTCTTTCTCTTCGCGAATCTAGGTGCGCTAAATGATCGTGTTAGTGTCATTGGGCCGGTAGTCACCGAGTGTCCCTTTGTCCTAACCTTCCCCCTTTGTGTCGGGAAATTCCCACCACTGCTGTTGTTTCCCACACCGAGTACGACTCACGTGGGCTTAGTAGTTTTGGCAGGATGTGTACCAACACGGTTAGGCCCCTCCTCATCCTGCATGACGTTAAACTGCACTTTCAGAACTACGTATGGCTTGATTACCATCGTCATGGGATACGTAGAGAAACCCAGGCATTTCACCTAGGGTCCAGCCCCAGGAATCGCAAAATCCTATTCCTCCTCATTTCCAGCCCTTGCCAGAGAGGCCCTATCTGGAAGAAAGAATGATCCGGGATCAGACCGATGCACCCATCTAGCGTACTCCCACCACGGTGGTACAACTACCGAAGTGTTGGATTCTGTTTGAACAAACCACCACTCCATGTTCCACGCTTTGCGTGCCCCATATTCGGACCCTCGTCCTCTTTCATGTCTGAAGGAACCCCCTAATGGCCTGGTCTCATGCCGCATCGGCTCACCTACCGTCCTGGGCCAATGTTCCGGAAGACGAGTCATGTCTGGAAGGACCCCCTAACAGTATGGATGTCTGACCTATGGTCCACCAACTGTCCTGGGCCAACGTCCCAAAAAATTGATCGATAACAAATTGATAAAATCCCGCGTTGCGAATATGGTCAGCGGTCGATGCTCATTTGTTGTCCACATTTCAGGCTAACGCAGTAAGGATACCGTTTGTCCGCCACGGTTAACGGTTGTCCTTTATTGTCACGCCATCCCCACAGTGTTCCGAATTTGGGTATCGTGATTCACACTTCCCATTTTCATCTGTTTGAACCGATTTCAGCGCCCATGGCGTTGCCCCGTTCGTGCATAAGAGCACGTTGAAGAAACGGTAATTCGGCTATCCTGGAAGTTCCTCCCCCGATCAAGCCTTCCCCATCTTTCGGGAATCTGGACTGGCTTGAGGAATTGTCGTCAAACGTCCCGCAAACATTGTAGGGATGTAACAAGGCAATTCAACAGTGGAAATCATGCGTGCCACGACACTCAAAACAAAGGAGAAAGGAAGAGTTGAAGCACAAAAGTGTTAATAAAAGTTTCTTTCGGGCTTGTTACAATACTCGGGGGTTGATTTCCCCCATGGACGGGTTGACCCCGTCAAAGGAGCGTTGCAGCTCCGCCACCCGTTGAATTGCGGCGTCCAAAGCCTGTTGCCGCTGATTCAACTCCCGCTCCTCTTCAGCAGCGGTGGGGCGTAATTCGTCAACTCTGGCCCTGGCCCTTTCTACCTCGGCCAGGATGACAGCCATACTTCCAGAGGTCTGCCCCATATGCTCCTCAGCCTCTGCCAGCTGGGCCTTCAATCGTGAGACCAGATCAGACTGCACATCAAGAGTGGCTGAAAGCTCGTTGGGCCGGATCTGCATCTGTTGGACCTCGCCTTCAGCCTCCTGGAGCTTCCTGATGCTGGTCACCTTCCTCCGCTGCCATCCCATGCTCAGCCCACGATCATGCTCCCGGATCTTCTCAGCCATGAGGTCTCGGATGAGCGCATGAGGGCTTTGGGCATCCACTCCCCCGGCACACAGTTCGCGCAACCGCGAGCGGAGCCTATCCATTTCGGCCAGCCATTGCGCTTGGGGAGTGTCCCTGATAAAGTGCGTGATCAGCTTCCACGACCGGCGACGGACTATGCTGCTGTCTTCCTCATCGGAGGTCGTTTCGTCCCAATCCGCGTGGTTGGCAGGCTCGTACGCAGGATATGCCTCTAAGAATTCCTCAGCAGGATCTGCGTCTGGTGTTGAGTCTGGTACGACACCTGACGCCGACGCAGGCACGACAGGACTGGGACCAACCGGTTGATCCTCTTCGTCAGAGTCCACCTCGATGACTTCAGGTACGGCCCTGCTGGTGGACCCGCCAGTGATGATGTGCGTCACAGCTTGAGGAGATGGAGGGACTGTTGCCACCATCACTGGCATGCCCCTAGGAGGGACGCCGCTAGACATCCAGACCAGCCTCGCAGCTGCGGCCCACGCCAGCCGAAGAACTGTACGACAGAGAGACATAAACATTAGTTGGCATGGCCTACATGTGACAACGAGGAGACCGATGGAGGAGACTTACGAAGATCGACCTCCGAGCGCTGCTCCTGATCCGGTACTGACGGGACGCCGAGACGAGGCCCCCCATATACTGTTGGAAGGTCTGGAGATTCCAGAGGAGCCGCCTCAGACCCCCTGGTCCCACCAGACGCAGAACCGGACGCAGCCATATGCGCGGGTTCTGAAGGTCCCGCAACATCACCCGCCAAGGAGTGAGAACGGGGCCTACGAACAAGTTCCTCCTGCTTGGCTCAAACATTGGTGAGAAGTCCATAGGTATTCAAGAACAGATCGTATGAAGAGAAGTTCGGAATGCTAACTCGAGAGCCTCCGCGAAATCATCGGATTCTGAGCCTCAGTCTCCGACCTCACCCTCCTCCAGCGGGCTCCCTCCTCCATCCTCATCCTCCCGAGAGGAGCCCTCTGATTCCTCCGGCAAGGGGAAGCGCTCCCTCAGATCGGCAGCCGATAACTGTGGGGGGACCGTCTGATTCAACAGTACCCTCACCCAGTCTTTCATTGGGGGAGGGACACCACTGGAGTGAACATAATCCTCCAGCTCGTCCAGGTATTGCTCCGCCTCCACCGGAGACACCATGAATCCAGCCCGAACTGGGCCTATGCCCGGAAATTCCATCCCGAGGTGATTCAGGTGGGCCCACATCTCAGGTGGGCTGAGGAATTGCCGGTTGACATCCCAAATGTCCCAAGCTTCCGGAAAGACTGCATCTTCTGCCATGTCGATGTGACGCAGCCGCTTCCCCGGAGCCTGAGTGGATATCCGACAGAATCCCCTCGGTGGCCGCCCCTCCGAATGACCCTGCTCTCCCAGAATCACCGGATCCACCGCTGCTGCCGAACCCTCGGCCGGTGCGGGTCTCGCCGCCATGGCAGCCCCGCTGCCGCGAGCGGCCCTAGCTGCCCTCCGACCCCGACCTCGAGATAAAGGAGGCCCACCTTCACCAACCCGGATCGTTGGCTGCTTCAACATCTCCCCGGGATAAGCGACCTCCCAACTGATGGCGTACTCCTTCACTAAGCCGAAGGCGGCGGTGGACGGAGGCAATGTGATCTGCATCTTTCCATCCTCACGTGTGAACATGAGCCACAACTGCCTCATCACGCACGGGTTCTCCTCGTGACGCACCTCCCAGTATATCTGCGGGTTCAGCCGCTGGAGGCACCGGAACTGCCTCGCAAAACGATGCGGGGTGTACGGTTCATAGATTGGCTCACGATCTATCCAAGCCACCAAAACTCCACCTCGGAAGGCCAGGAGGTAAGCCCGATGTTCTTCCGTTCCCCGTCCATCATCAGTAAGCCTCCCCGTCGGCAGTGGGAAGGGATGAAAGTTGAACTCGTCCGCCCTCCACACCCTATTCAGCACCATCGGAATGGCCAGTTTGATCAGGAAGCTCCCAACTGCGTTCAGAATGGAGGGGCGAAAGTCTGATCCCGGCAGAGAAATGGGGTTTGGATACTCGTAAATCCCCCTGATATGCGCCGCGATCCACCCATACATGAGGTGGAAGGGCCCGCATATTCTTGGCGGCTTCTTGCCCTCGCTAATATGCCGCAGCATTCTGTACAGTTTGGTGAGCATCGGGATCCCCAGGTTGACCCGCTGCCCAATGGCCAACATCGATGTCATGATGAACGAGCTGGGCCGTACCCCCATGCTTGTATCTCTCACTTTTCGGATCCACCCACAGATGAGAGCTGCGATGAACGCCGCCAGCCTGACTATTGGCTGTTGTTCGGTGCTGACGCTGAAACCCCAAGTCTTCCATTGGTTGTCCTCCAAAACCCGCCAATACGAGTGCCCCTTGCCCCGTTGGGCTGCCCTTGGAAAAGTTCTAGGCCTTGGAGGGAACTCTCGATTCTTTGGGAAGTTCAGGAAGCATTTGAACCACCTCTTGAAGTGGACGTCCCTCACTGCCTCATTGTCCTCTCCCGGGACGAGCGCCATCAGCGCTGACGCCAATCGCGGCATTTGCTCCGGATCCCCCCACGCGCTGGAAACGGGGAGGAACTCGTCATACCTGGACCCCAAGATCGGGACCCCGGAAATCTGGTGGACATCCCACAGGCTGATGCCCACCTCCCCGTGATGCAGGTGAAATGTGTTGGTCCCAGACGACCATCTACTCAGCAGTTCCGGGATCAGCTGCTTTGGCTGGTAAATGTGGAACTGGCAGGCCCATGCCGCCTCATACAATCCCACTCTCCTCATCTCGGCCCCAAACTCCTCACATGAGGCGCCTACCCAGTAGGCCCAGGCCCAGTCATTGGTAAAGTTGCTGCCCTAGCGCAGGTCCCACTCATCGGACCATCCCTTCTTCAGATCCTGCAGAGCCGCCGTCAGCATGGTGCGGTAGAGAGGAGGGGACGTCTCCGGTTGCAGTGGCTTCCCATCGATATCATTCACATGATTGTAGAGAAAGTCAGCGGTAATGGGTTTGAAATCCTCCCGCGCATGACCATCGGCCGCCCTGAACCATTGGTGCTGGCACGGTGTGCTCCTGAACCAGCAAGCTGGTTCATCCCTTCTCGCCTCAGGGATGAAGACGTCGTCCCTCAGCCCGAAGCCGTACAATGGCAGTTTCTTGCACTGTGGATAATTCTTTTGACCCTCCGAGAGCAGATTCGTCAAGGAAGTGTGGTCCGAGTTGCTCCGGATCATCTCCCCTAAGCCCGGACGGTTGGCCATCTCATCCCGACGAGCAGCATCTGCAAGCACTCCCAGCACAGCCTCTTGATGGGCCATTTTTGATGCCGACCCTCAGAAAAGTTTTTTCCCTTTGGATCGCGAAGCTCGGCCGCGAAGTTGGATCGAGAAGTCCGGCCGCGAAGTTGAAACGCGAATATCGGCCGCGAGACCAAGTCGCGAAGTCTGGCCAAGGCCGACAAGAAGTTCGCCTAGCGCGGACGCGGAGTCGGAGACTCGCGGTTCGCCGCGAAGCTCGATTCGCGGAGTGCTGTCACGGAGTACGCGGAGCTTCGCGAAGACGAGAGCGCACAAAAAGACAAGGCACGTGAAGATAAAAGAGGGAAGACCCCCTATTTAAAGGCGGAAACCCCAGAGCATCGCGGCGCGCCTCAACCGCGCGAAGCATCGTGGCGTGTCCGGATCCGCGGCCCCGGCGAGCATCGCGGGGCCCCTTCGCGATGCCGCATCGCGAACCACCAACAATTTTGGCGATTTTCCCTCAGACTTCGAAACTTCACCCTCCGCGGCTCCAAGTCTGAGGGGGGGCATTTGTTGGCACAAAAAATGTGGCCCGAAAGGAAGGAACGAAAAAGACAGCCGGCGCGCTGCCTCGCGAAGCACAGCCGCGAAGAACAGCCGCGAAGCACAGCCGCGAAGCCCCGCCGCGAAGCGGCCCTACCATGGCGTCGCCGCGAAGAGCCAGAGGCGGTAATCCTCCGCGAACCCGTTTGATGTTCGCGAACCGCCGCGAAGCGCCAGAGGCGGTAATCCTCCGCGAACCCATTTGACGTTCGCGAGCCACCGCAAAGCGCCATAGGCGGTAATCCTCCGCGAACCAGTTTGACGTTCACGAGCGCGCCGCGAAGCGCCGGAGGCGGCATGCGAGCCCTGCGTCGCGGCGCCCCTTCCCTATAAATACTGGACTCCCCCTGAGTCCAAAGGACGGACAATCCGACCTTTCGGCTTCTCCTCTCCCGAATCACGAAGCACGCTTTGCCCCTAGAATCATGAGCTCCGCGAGGTATTTCTACTTCGCGAGACGACTCTGCTTTGTCTCGTTTTGTGCCCCTCTTCCGAGAGGGATGCCCTTCGCGAAGCTCAAGGGCATTCGCGAAGGAAGGGGATTTCCAAGGTAACCCGGGCAGCCGCAGAGCACTTGTGCTTCGCGAAACACCCAACCCATGCTAGTAATCCCTATGCCAAGGCAGGATAACTATGCATCGCGAAGCACACTGCTTCGCAGGACCCTGCCTCGCAAGGCACCCCTTCTTCGCGAGGCAGTGCTCCGCGAACACTGTTCCACTTCGCGAAGCACCTCCCATTCACACCAATGCCCCATGCTAAGGCCAAGGCACCCCACTTCGCGAAGCACACTCCTTCGCTTAGCGATTCGTCTTTCCGTGTGACCTTCTAGGTTTGTACGATGTGATTTCAAAGTCCCATGGACAATACCACCCGTAGCGTTGCTTCGCCTAATGCTTCTTCGCATAGGCACGCTAGCGGCTATTGCTTCTTCGCATAGCCACGCTAACGTGGACCCCTCGATGGTTCGCCCCTCGACCCCGCTTTACTATGGCCTTACCGGCACCTTCCCTTCCCCAAGGACCAGAGAGTACTGGTTATGTAAGCCCTAGGGGTGTGGAGTGAACCCACCTCGTCCGAGCTGCAAGACGTTAAACTGCCAAGCACCACGTCCTCAACACATGACGTTAAACTGTGACCCAACCTCGTCTCCCTCACGAAAGGTCCCCCAGCTCGAACATTCTTTACACCACTCATCTCCACGGGAATGGAACTCTTCCGCACATGGAATGAGATCCTCCTTGTCGGAGTGGTGTATGTTCGCAGGGGAAGGGTCGCCTCAGAGCGTAAGCCCCTAACCTTTGGTACGGATGATTGCACCGGTGCATCTTCGTACTTCCCCACTACCATGGTCGGTGGAGGACGTGATAGGGAACGAGGCACCTCCCTATGGGTCTCCATCCTGGAGTAAGTCCCAACACCATGGGCCTCCCAACGCGTAAGCCCCTCTTCGCTTCTCACGGAGGCACCCTTCGCGATGTGATCGTCAGGTCCTTGCAACCTTTTGTTTCTCACAACGAGCATGACTCACATGGGCTTAGAGTGAGCACCGACCCAGACAACCCCATTTGAACTACGAGGTCTTTGATCCATGTCAAGGCATGGTACGTAGTAAGCCTCCATGAGGTTCAAGCCCACCCGTCTTTCATTCACGTCAGGGTTCACTATCGTCCCGCATGACGTTAAACTGTATTATCCGAACTACGAGGTCTTTGATCCATGTCAATGCATGGTACGTAGGAAGTCTTTATGAGGTTCAAGCCCACCACCAATAGTGGACCAAGGTCTACTTTCACGTCGGTTAACCGACAAACCCATTTGAACTACGGGGACTTTGATCCGTGTTAAGGCATGGTACGTAGGAAGCCTCCACGAGGTTCAAGCCCACCCATCACCCAATTCACGTCGGGTCCCATCTTCGTCCAGAAAGACATTAAACTACACTCCGGTCCAGTGGTAAGCCATTGCGACCCGACCCATTCCGAACTATGAGATCTTTGATCCATGTCAAGGCATGGTACGTAGGAAGCCTCCACGAGGTTCAAGCCCACCAATAGTGGACCAAGGTCTACTTTCACGTCGGTTCACCGACACACCCACCCGTCATTTCACGTCGGGTCCCATTCTGGTCCAGTGGTAAGCCATTGCGACCCAACCCCATTTGAACTACGAGGTCTTTGATCCATGTCAAGGCATGGTACGTAGGAAGCCTTTATGAGGTTCAAGCCCACCAATAGTGGACCAAGGTCTACTTTCACGTCGATTCACCGACAAAGCCCCATTTGAACTACGAGGTCTTTGATCCATGTCAAGGCATGGTACGTAGGAATCCTCCCAGAGGTTCAAGCCCAACTCCCATCGGACCAAGGTCCATCTTCACGTCGGTACGCTGACGATGCCCATCGGGACAAGGTCCACCTTCACGTCGGTACGCTGATGACATTCATCGGGCCAAGGTCCAGCTTCACATCGGTTTACCGGCACCATCCCGAACTACGCAGACTTTGATTCCCTGCCACGGGGATACGTAGGAAGCCTCGTCAAGGCTCAAGCCCAACTTCACTGTCGCCCCCCTGCGATGGTTCCACTTCACTCTCCTTCTACTCCATTCACTGTCGCCCACGGGCTAGCCCCGGTGTCGATATCCCTTCAAGGAGGATCCCTCAATCCGATTAATCCCAACTAATGCTCTGGTTGGGTTGATCCGTCTTCGCTGGACGTTAAACTCGCGGCATACCCTGTGTTGAGCACGGGAAGCTGAGAAAAACCTCAGATATGTGTCTACGACATGTAATTCCCCGCGCCCGATGTGGGATGCCTTGGGCTTCCACGCCCTCGAGAAGCCTTGTGATCAAGGATAACAGACAGACATGCCAGGTACCCCAGCATCCAGACACGCTACTGATGCCTCAACGTGACTACTCCCCTGACCGAAGGTTGCTGCCCTGATTGGATCCTTTGGAATGTCCCGACAGAAGCAGTGTAATTAACCGGTGTCCATGGAAACATGGCACTGGGAAGAGTTTCACGAACTACGTATTAAATCTATAAGGGAGACCCGGACTAGGTGACGAGTTCTGAGGAGGAATCCACAGGAGGAAGAACCGACATCCCATCATCCCGTTTTGATCAAGGAGAAGACGTACCTGAACAAGGAGCGAATGCCGCCCGCCTTTGGAAAGCGGGAATGCGGGGCAACAAAACCGCGCTGCGTCCTCCGCGGACGGATGCGCGCGCCCCAGCGAAAGCGTCGAAAACAACCTCCAAGAATTCATGGTGGAAAATTCCCATTAAAGAATTAGCTTCACCATTTTACTAATAAGATGTATCACGATACTAAACATTTACCAGTTCATTGGATCACTGTATAATTCTGGGTGTACCCATCCCTTTCATTTCATTCTCATGCTTATGTGTGCCACATATATCTCAAAACGAGGATTCAATCATAATTATAATTTATTCCATGATCATGTAGTAGGGAATAAATAAATTTATTTCCAAAATAAAATGTTATATGGGCATAAATGTGAATACCCTGGATAGGAAATGGGTATGGAATTCACTACATAATTGGTTTGGCATGGAAAATCATGGTGAAATTCGGCAGCAAAATCACATCACTTAAACATTTGTAAAATGTGTTGATGAGAGAAAAATGAGTCTCTAATAATTTTTACATGAAGTGAAAAATAATAGGGACATGGAAGGAAATGTCCAAAAAATTAGAATTTGAAAAAGAAGGTATATGATAATAAATAATATTGAATAAAAAGAGAAATAAAAGGATGCTTATAAACTTTTGTCATGTTAACAGGTGTACATGTGATAGATTTATTAGAGATAAAGGGGTATATAGTCATTTATACATTATAAGGGAAAAATGGGGGAGGTGAGGAAATATATCCCATCATTATCAATTGAAAATAAAATGGCATAATTGGATAATGAAAGTTGGATAAAGATGAGAAAGGAACGAAACCATACTTAAATGTGTGGCTCCAAAAGCTAGAAAAGGATATTGTTGAGAGGTTGGGGTACATTTAGAGGATTCCATATATGGGAGGGTAGATTAAGTACATGATAAAAGTATTATTAGTGAAGATAAGTGGGATATTGGGTGGTTTTATATAGGAAATTAGGAGAAAATTCTTTAATATTTCACAAACATAGGTTTGGGACTCTATATAATTAAATATTCAAAACCACAAAACATACAATGGTTTTTCCCATGGTTTCTACCAAAGTGGGGAGGATGTCATTATTTTATTATTAAAAGTTCCAAACATATTAATATATTCTCCCTACTTATATATAGTTGAGTCACTCTTTTAAAATATGAATTTAAAATCATAAAATATATTATATATTTTGGAGGATTCATAAAGGCATTATAAAAATAATCAAATAAACCTAAAAAAAAATTATTTTAAGCAAAAAAATATAATTGTCTTATTATACCCATTATATTATTGATTACATCATTTTAGTTCATTATGATGTCATAAAACACACCGTATATTGATATGGTATTTAATTTTTACACTAAAATTTGACTTTCTCATCAAGTTAAGAAAAAGTTACCATTAAATAATTTAGAAATTTTGATTCTAAAAATAATATTTATTTTATTTATATAATTTTATAAACATTTTTATTTTCAATTTTAAAATAATATTCAACATTTATTAAATAATATTCGGTTTTTGACAATTACAATTTTTGAACCGTTATAAAATATATATTTCACTTCATAAAAATTAGATGACCATTTATAATTAATAAAACTTATATAATAATAAAATTTTATTTCAATGATACTTATTTAAAAAATACATCAATTCATCAAATTAAACCCCTTAATTTATTTTTAATATAACATTAAAATACAATTTTTGTTTAATTGAATGAAAATTAATATCATTTATAAAGTAATAATGAGAATGAAAATAAATTCATTATTATATTCAATATATGTGTTCATATTATTATGGTCTTGATATATATCGCTTTATTACATCTTTATATTCCCTAAGATAAAGGTGCATGATAGTAAGGCTTTAATGGGGCCATTCGGCGAACATGGTTTTCTCAGTGATCTCGATTAGCTTTAACTTATTCCGTAAATAGTTTTTCTCATTCTTACATTGTTGGATATCATATTGGGATTGGTCAAGGTAAAATCCCCTAGATGGTATTTCCCTCAAAACCTCCAATAAATTGGATTCATAGGGAATGATTCTACTGGTTGAGGTCATAACTTCCCTTGATTGAGTCAATTCAATTTGTTACAAGCTATCTATTTATAGTAATCATGTGATCAGTTTTAAATGGTTATATTAACAATGGTAGTTTTTATAATGGTATTTTAAATCCAAAGATATAATCATGTAAGTTTATTTATTCTCTATGACCATATTACACAATAAGATATTTAATTTAATCACATCGTGAATCATTATTCACAATAGTTCTAGTCTTTAAAATGTTTTCTTTAGTATTGTTTGGTTTCATTTCATTTAATTATATTTATTTCAATTTATAAAACCATGTTTCAATTGGGGTTTTTAAAATGTGTAACTTAATTTTAAATTTTTTTTGCTAAAAAATATTATGACTTTGTTTATAATGTTTTTGAATTCTATGTTTTACGCATGCTTGTAAAAAATATTATTAAAAAAGTACATTTCATTATAACACAGATTATGAAAGAAGGTAGAAGGAAAGTATTATTTGATGTTGAATGATAGATACATGAGTGTGTCTTACCAAATCTGGTTCCATTAGTTAGTATAATAATTATAATATTTTTCTTCTACATTACATATAATGTCATCATCATATTATTTATCAAAATTTTTAGGGGCATTCAGTTACACCAATGTTGACTCTGCCTCATCTTGCAATAATGGGTCCAAGCGTGTATGTTTCTGGACCTAGACAAATGAACTATCTTACTCGTTCCCACCCTAACCCACCAGCGGACACCCCCTCTACCACATATCTTCATATTCCCCTTTAGCTTTTAGGGATGTTCCCAACCATGCATACATAATCATTTCATTTAGACTCTTATTCACAAACCATGTCTACACCACATACTAGGATGTTCCCACTCATTATTCTATCACCATCTCATTTGTCCACTTCTTCTCATACCATGTCTACACCGCCTCCAGGGATTCTCCCATCCATGTCATCATCATCATCATCATCATCATCTCATTTAACCTCTGTTACCCATATCGTGCCTACGATACCTCCAGGGATGTTACCACCTTTACCATATCCATATACTTTTGTGTATCCCCATCACCACTACCCTTATCCTTCCATGACTATGTCGCCTATATTTCCTACTATTCATCCAGGATATGACGATTTTGATCCTTCAGCTTCCACTCGAGTGCATGATGATCACCCATAGCATGCATTAGAACAAATACATCATCCAAGGGATACTGATCCAGGAGAACCCACAGATCTGGCAGAGACTATTGCGCAGGACGAATCAGGTTTTTTATAACTATATGAAATTACATAAAATCATTTTTTTCCTGTAGTACCACGACTTAAATTCTTATTTCATGTTCTGTATTAGTCATTATGATCTTCTAGTAGTCAACATGGGTGCACCCAAATGAGGGATGTCTGTAATTTCCAAACAAAAATAATGGTGGATTTAATTTAAGAAAATCATATGATAGGTAAACATTTCTGGAATGGTATAAGTTTCATGGAAACATTATCCAAGTAACACGATATCATTCTATTTGAACTGATCTCATTGATATATATTGGTAATGAAATCAAGGAAAATTCATGTGTGGATATGTGAGTAATTTTTTTATAAATTTATACCAATATTATTGTTCTACTTATATTATTTAACATTTTCTTTGAAGAGTCGGGTTAACTTCCCTGATATTAAAGCTGCAAAGGTTTCCAGGTTGATGGATATTATGGAGTTATGTTGATCATATAGTCATTAGTTATATGTTGTTTACAATATTTTTATTAATTCTGATTTAGATAGTGTAACCATATTCCACACCTTCCCAAAAACACAATATCAAATAATTATCACATATCGAAAGGCTGATGAGTTTATGGTATTCCCAATCTTCAATGGTTTGAATATAAACTTTAATTTTTATTACATGAATTGAATTTTTGTTTTTAGATTGTGTTGGGAATAAAAAAAAGAAAAATGATTCAATGACATATCTGAACACATTGGGGATAACTATAATATCTGAGCATGAGAAGTGTTACGTACTTATTTCTTATTATGCTATTAAATAATTACGATATTCCATAAAAAATTAATTTTAAACATGAAAAAATGTATATTTTTATTATGTACTTAATATTAATATAACTTTCTCTTTAAATGGTGATAAATATGAACATTTTAACATGAAATAATACCCATGGAAATATGATATATTTTTCATATCATAGATGACATGGGAGAGAAATTAGGATAATATTATATGTATTATATTGTGATGTATTCTTCTTAAAATAAGTATAATTCCTATTCCAGACACCTTTCATGAATCATGTGATTTTGAAAGACTCTTTCTTGTTTTTATCTACTTGAATCATTTACCACATTTACAGTTGTTGAGAAGAACTAATTGAATCTAAACCTATATTTGGATTTTTAGCCATCTCCATGAATTTTTACACTATTCGTTTTGACAAAAATATGGACACACCAATCCTTATTAGCATTGGGATACATAGTAATATTTTCATAAATCAACTATCTATATTTTACATTAATTAATTTAGATAATATAGGCAGTGTAGTATAGAATATAATATTAATAGAAAAATTCCTATACATATAGAAGAACATGTTTTCTATGTAATCCATATACATCAAAGTATGATGGAATAAACAATGGATTGGTACTTATATTCAATTCTATAGTTGTGATATGAAATTAAAATCAAATTAATCATAATATATTATTTCTATTATTTGTGTTCTTACTAATGAGTTATCTTGGTTTATAATTCCTTTCCTTTCTATGTCATCTTCATCTATCTAGAAATATATTATTAAATTACTTTACATAAATTTGATGATATAGACATGTATGAAATTTAGTCATCCTTTTCCACTTCAATCGCTCATTGAGTCTAATAATTTGGATTTGGGGATTCCATCACTTTATTAAAATATCAAATTGTTAGTGTAGCAAAAAACATAGTATAACACTCTTATAAATTTTTTCTATTGTCGTAATATTAATTTTTAATGAATGTTGGTTGTGATCACATGGATTTTATTTACATTTTTAGAACTAAATAATTGATAAAATTTATAGAATTTTCATAATGAGTTTCTCAAATAATAATGTTTTTATACTTATCATTTATTTATGAATTTTCATTATTTTTTATCATATGTTTAAATATATTAATTATTCATTTATTTAAAAACTAATCCATTTTATTATTATTCAAGATTATAAAATTTTTATATTTTGAATATTTGTATACTAATAAACATCATTTACATGGATTAGTATTTGACATCAAATGTTGTATCCCTCGGGCAAAATTAGTTTGGTTGTATAAGTAGAAAAGGAGTGGAAGTACAATAATGCACAAACAAAAGAAATGAACGCAATTTTTTTATTTGTATTTCAGCAGTTTATATGAAATGCATAATTAAATATATTGTTTATATTTTCAAAATTCTTCACTAGAGGTCCTTGATGATAAATAAGATATCAAATTTATGAAAAATGATCATTTGATTCATGTATTACATGAGGAGAACTAAGGGAAAGTCTGATGTCAGGACAGAATAAATATCATCCCCTCCAGGTATTGGTCCTCATCAGGCTCATCTCAAACCTATCAAACCCCCATGATAAAAATTTATCATAGAGAAGTAATTGAGGAAAAAACATTATCTTTACACGAACAGGAAAGAAGTTAACTGATCACTGATCACTTCCTGAAAGCTATGTCAGTTATAATTCAATTACTTCGATAAAATGTTTCTACTATAGTTTATATATATATGTAATCATTGTACTCATTAAATTATTCCTTGAGTGATGCAATTGAGGTTCTTATTGGCTGTCGAGATGATGGTGGTGGCGATGATGATGCTGATGATGTTGATGATGATGATGATGTTGTATCTACTATAGATTATGATTTTGGTGAGGATGATGTTTCTGATAGTGATGACGATATTGGTGGTGGCGATGTGGATGAGGATGTTGGGGATGAGGGAGATATTGATCCCCCAATTTTTTGACATAGTAATATTGAGACAAGTGGAACTTTTTTTATTGACTTGAATTGATTGGTTTTATGGAGGTATATATATGTTTTAGCATTTCAAATTGTTTAAAATTTTTTAAATGTAGTTGGTTAAATGTTGAATATATAATATTTGTACTCAATTGAATGTGTACTATATGGTTTATTTTATTTATTGGTTTAGGATCTTGAATATATGCTACTACTATCAAATAGGGATAGCTACATATACCCACGGTTCTCAAAAACTATTTGTATAGGTTTTCTGCTATGAATAATTATACCCATAGTTTAGAGAAACCTATGTATAGATATATACCCACAGTTTTAGTTAAACTATGGGTATGAAAAATTCTCAAGGTGATATACCCATGGTTTCTATTGAAACTATGAGTATAGGCCTATAACCGCACCTTCATCAGCAAATGTTCTGAAAACCATGGGTATAGGGTATACCAAGAGTTTAAAACCATTGGAATAGGGTGTTTTTCTAGTTGTGTCCACAAAGAACTGTGATTCATTTTTTATTTATTATTTAGAAATAATTGTAGTAAGGATAAACATAATTAATAGATATTATATATATATATGATATAATAATGATTCTGTAAAGTTGATTTATTTTTTACCTTTCCTTCATTCCATATGTCAAAATGAGAAAACAATGTTCATGCATAATTGTGGCCTACAGTCTTTATGAATGGTTTAATCAATTTTTCTATGTATAAATTTTATAGATAATTTTAGTTATGTATATAATGAATATATATAATATTTATATCATCATTTAAATTTTTTAGATGATGGGAATATGTTCAATATATAATGAACAAATCTACAAAACCAAAACATATATAAAAAATAAATTAGTTTTTACTCAGAATAATGATTGTAATAATGAATTGTTAATAAAAAGGTGATAAACTTTTTATGTAATTAAAATACTGTATGGTATACATGGGTATGGTTTTATAATATATGCATAATAAATCTATATTTATTATACATGATGTTTAAATACATAAGAAGGTAGTCAGGCATAATATAAGAGTTTTTTATCATAATATTTTTTCATTGAAACATGTTTGATATTATGCACCTATTTATGTTTATGAGGTCTAAATACAACCCATTTGACATTTTAACACATGTATCATTATTAATTCATGATATTCAATGTTACAATTCTTATTATTTCATCTAAGGGGTTTTGTTTGGAATGTTACCAAAGTGGTAGAGAGTTTATTTCCCAATATCATAATTAAATTGATTTGTTTATGTTTAATTCTCCACTAGGGGAATTATTTTATATATAAATATTAAAACCAATTTATTTTATTTTAAAATTTATATTTTTATAAATAACATGTTTTTATTTAATTTTACCCTCTCCAATTACATAACATATTGAATTATTAATTTAATAGATAATGGAATTTGTTTTTCTACTTGGTTTGATATCTTTTTCTCCCATTTACATATTTTTATAAAAATGTTATAAATAAGTTTGTAAATATTCTCTAATGAATTTATAAATATTTTTTTACCCATTTTTTACATTTTAAAATTTATTTAAAGGGAATCTCTTTTTACTTTTCTAAAAAATGTAATTTTGACTTTTTAAATAAAATGTGAAAGGAATATTTTTTCATCATACATCTCCTTGATAGAATTTCCCAACATCATGACCACCCAATGAACTGAATATTTCTCTATAATTTTTAATGTATCTTTAAAATAATTTTTTTCCATAATTTTTTAATTTTTTATATTAAATTATTGATTTTTATGTGAAAAGATTATTTTACTCAAGATATAATTATGTGATCTTTGAAATATATTTTAATCTGTTTCAATATCCTATAATGAATATTTTTATTTAATGAGGATATAATATATCTGTACAACCCAAAATTATTTAATTGGATGATTTATGATCAGTTTGAATGAGGAAAGTATTGAAATTTCATATTATAGTTCTCCAAAATACCAATAATTATTAATTATTAAAGAATATTGATTATATTGTATTACTTATATATATAAGGAATGTATTATATATTTTATGTAATTGGTGGGTCCAGAATTATATATCCCCTCAATACATCAACGGGTATTATGAGAAAAAACAAGTTTGTAATTTTTCCGAGGCCTTACCCATTTACATATATATTTTGGAATAAATCCTTGACTGTATGTTTAAGATATCCAACATTATGCATTCCATCATTAGGAAATCAGTTATTAAGTTTCATGTCATTATTTTAATTGTTTTGATATTCATGGATAATTTTCAATCTCATGTGATTATTTATATGGAATGATTTGATTTTCATTTATTCCCATCAAATTATTTTTAATGATCATGTTATTGATTAAAATTCAGGTTTTTTTCATTTATTTACCTTTCCATAATGATTATTCCTTTATTACTCAAGATATATTACATTGTACATAACTCTTACTATGAATCTAATCTCAAATTTTATTTATTTTCCTTTCCTCATTATATGAAGAAGGATAATGTGAATGATTTCTAGGATGGAAGAATTTGTTATGCTATGTTTCAATATTTCCTATATAATATGAGAATCATGTATATATCTAGTTTACCATGATTAAAAAACTAATAGGTCTTTTGGGATGTGATTTCATATATCATATGCGAATGTAATAAATGAACTTGTGATTCTAGGGTCCGACATTGTGGGTCTTCATAGTCAGGACTCAAGAGGTTGGTTATGAGTGAGTGACTAATTAACCCCCATAATTATTATTATTGATTCACCAAGGGAAGTTGGATTTTTTATTTTCAATAGGATGTCCTAATTAATAACCATTGATGACATGATGACCCTCAATGGAATGGTTGTGTTGCTTTAGGGGTTATATCGGATTCTGGTATGGAATTGGAGTAAAAATTGAGGTGTGAGGATGGATTTAATGGAATTCAGAACCATGTAGAAATTTAGAACATGATTATGGACTCATCCTATGAAATATTGCATGATTTTCACTTTCCCTTAAATAATGTGTCCATGTTAACGATGGTTCCACATCACATTTGGTTTTGAAATTTATGCTTATCTTGAGGAATTATTAGTGATGGGAGGTGAATCTAGGGGTATATTTGATATGATGAATATGTGGTTTGGATTTTTGGGTGTTCCTTTTCTTGTGTTCATTTTGGGAAAATGGTTTTGAAATGGTGGAGGATATTCCATAATATTTTGTTTCAAAAACAATTCTGGGATTTAATCCAAAAGATGAGATTTTGAATATTTTGAAAAGAGGGGATTTAAATGTGTTTTGGAAATATAAATTTGTTTTCTAATTAAATATGAGTGTTTTAAAATTGTGAAAAATTTTATATTATGAGGAAAATAAGATTCCCCATTTGTTTTTTGAAATGTGTTTTTAAATCCTTTTTGTTATTGGGTAATGAAAATGGAAAAATGATTTTTTATTTGTTATTTGTGTGTCGTGTTTTCGATGGGTTGCTTTTGTCCCTTATTTGGTGGGACCTTTTTAGTTGAGGTGGGATTAGAACAATTTTTGTTCATGTCTCATGATACGTGAACCCTCCCTCCTAGAGAAATCATTGAATGGATGGATGTGTTGTTTTCATGAATAACCTTATAGTGAATCCCTTTCTTCTTAGGTGTTTTCCCCTTATTTGGTGGCCCTACTCATACTCATAATCGAAAGGTATGGCCAAGATATTTTTTTCATGGATGTGTTTTATGATTTATAGAATCATATTATTCTTCTTCCATGGTTTCTAATGCTAATCATATGTATTGGTCACTATTATGATCATTGGATGATTTTTGGTTTCAATAGTTCCCTTTTGGAGTTTGGGAGTCTGGGGGATCCTTTGTTGTTCCTTTGATCAAGTTGTACTCAGTTAAATTCTTGTTTCAAGGGGTTTTTTTGGAGAATATGCCTTGTGATTTTTAATTTGGGTATGGTGTATCAGGATTTTTGGTTTTGATGGGTTGATTATGATAATCGTTATGTTTAGTGCTTGGATAAATTTGATTGAGTTCCCTTAAAACTCTTGGGCACTCGAGAGTGCCATCTTTCTTTTGGTGGGTTATTTTTGAGATGGTGTTCCATCTTGAGATCCTAGTTTACCCTTTGAGTACATATACCTAGGTTAGGAACATGCCGGTTCTTGATTTGAGAGTTCTTAGAGTTTTAGATCTGTTGGATTGATACATTTGATATAGTTATTGTGGTCTCATTAAGTGTTTGTTATAATTTATTCTTAAACGGTGAAATGTCACATAGAGAGTGGGTATTGTTAAACCACCATTTTTGATGAATTTTAAATGGTTAGGAAACTCAGGAAGACCTCTTTGTTCTTTATACCTTGTGTCCCTCAATGGTGGTCATGTTCTGATTGGAGATGTTATATATTACTTCAGGATTTTATTCTTTTATTTTGAGGACTCCTTTTATTTGTGTATTCCTTTCATTTAGGGGTTATTCTATCCTATCTTCTTGTAAATTTTTCTATGTAAGATAATTTTTATACTCATGTAAGATGATGGTAGTGAGAGTCCGAGTAAGATAAAAAATCGGATACAACCGTGATAGAGGCACACACATATAGAAGAAATTACCTCTAAATCGCTGATTCATGGACTCAACCCCAAGACTACACCCCAATCCCCTCCCCAATAATACCACTCCAACCGAGAGTGGGAGGGGGACATGTTATTGGGTAACAAAGTATATGTTGATACCACCTGTGTGCCAGACGCCCAAGCTAATTTTCTCTATGATGATTTCGTCGACTGAGAAATCTGAAACGTGGAAAGTGGTGTCAGAAAAAAGAAATAAATCAAGTTGAAATCATACACCACCAAAGATTCATCTGAAGATGAGTTAGGCGTGATGCTGGATGATTGTTCCTCATCCCCACCAATTGAATAACATATGGTGGTTTTGACCAATGATCGAGAAATGATGAAGATGAACCAAATCTAAGTCATAGCCTTACCTCACAGAACAAAGGATATCAAAGCATCATCATTTCAAGGTACAATAGGTCGATATCGACCTTCTAAAACCTAGGATTGACTAGTTCTACCACGAATAAGATCAAACAGTTTGTGCAGGTGAGATCGAGGAATTGAGGAGCTCATTGATGATGGTCCGCTGCCCGATGATTCTATATTTGGGTTAAATATGGATGAGTTTTTCATTACTGGCCGAATTGATTTTTTGTCGATGCCGATTGAGATCGAGATCTTTGGTGTAGATGAATAGGATTTCCACGTTTATGAAGATTAAAATACCTTCCCAATGGATTAATTTTATGCCGAGCCTGATCTATTGAATCTAGAATATATTCTGGGCATGAACCTGGAATTCTGAAGTGAAACCCTAAGACCTCATTTGGCAGGGGAGAAACCGATAGAAAAGAAATGATTTGAATGGAGAGAAACTATTTTACACTATTTAGTGAGACAGAAGCCACCAGGAGAGATAATTATGAGCGGAAGACGAGAGAAATATTTCTCTCCCGTGGCCAGTTTCAAATCAACCCGATTTTGGGGTGATTTGGAAGGAAACAGACCAGTGTGCCAATTTTGTTAAAAATTATTATATCATCATGTGAAAATTATATCTTATTCAATATTTTCATTAATTAATATTTAAATTAATGATATGGTTTTTTGATTATTAATTATAAAAATTAGTATTCTCAAATGAATATATATATTTTGATAAATGTAATTTTGTAAATAATTATTTTTATAACTTCAACAATATTTTTAATTAATAATAAAAAACAATTATAAATAATTTTGATTATCTTGAATTAGTATTATATATATATATATTTTATAAACATACTTTATAAATAATTTTAAATTAATAATTATTTTAACTTAATCTTTTGGATTATCTTGAATTAATTAATTATATAAATAATTTTTATTTCCTTGAAATAATAATTTTGATTATGTGTTTATTAAAGATTTTGATTATGTGTGTATAAATAATTTTGATTTTAAATAATTATGTGTATATAAATAATTTTGATTATGTGAATATAAATATTTATTTTAATGTAATTTATAAATAATTATACAACTAAATAAATATATGGATTGTGAAAATGATTTTGGTGAATATATGAAATCATTTTTGATTAAACATTTTTTTAAAAAAAAAATTTATTAATATATTTTTGTAGTTTAATGTTTACTTAATTTTGGTAACATGAAAGATAATGATTATTTAAAATCTAAATTATTGTTTATATAATTTACATGATATAAAAATAAAAAAATATCATTACTAATATATTTTTTAAAATTAAATGTCTATATAATGGACATGATATAAAAAATCAAAGATACAATTTTAAATTATAATTTTTTTAGTTGGAATAATTGAGTACTGGAAAACAATATATTTAAAAAATATTATTTTAATGTGCTTGGATTAATAATCTGGTAATAATTTCAAATATAATATATATATCTATATATGATTGTATAAATATATTTCTAAATATATATTTTTAATTATATAAATATTTTTCAAAAATATATATGTATTTATAATTAAATATTTATATATAAATATATTTTTAAATATATATTTAATATATTAATATATATATATATTAATAATTTTTTTATAAATATATATATTCATGAACGCGTATTTATATAATTATATTTAAATAAATATATTTATAAATACACATATATTTATAATTATATAAATATTTTATAATAATATATATTTATTTTTAATAAATAAATATATATATATATAAATTGAAGATACAATTAGGAATTATAATATTTTTTATTTGGATTAATCGAGTATCGAAAAAATATATTTTTTAATAATGGTTATTTTTACCATATTTCCAAAATATTTCTTTTCTTTTCATTTAAAAATATTCACCAAACAAGATAGAGATAAATCCCAATCTTTTCATTTCTTTTACTAAGTTATTGATCCAAACACAAGAGGAGAAATCACAATCATTTCTTTTCCTTTCTTTTCTTTTATACACAATCAAATGATTTATTTTCTTTTACTAAAGTCATACCAAACATAGGGTCAGCTTATTATTTTTGTGTCTGAGGATCACTGATATAGTGTGTAGTTCTTTGAAATGAGTGTTTCTGATACCAATTTGAGAAGAAGAGCTGCATCAGATCTTTTCCTTGATAAAGGTGATTGGGTTTTTACCCATGGATGATCATGTTGTGAATTATTATATCAAAGCACTAAAGAAATTCTGAGGTCATCCATGGAAGGTTTATGAGTAACATTCTAATGTATTTGATGAAAAACTTTCCAGATTCAAGGCCAAAGATGATGATGCAATGTCAGGTTTCGCTTGTACGAGTTATAAAAGTTGAAAAAGATTTTTTCACAGGTTATAAGAGGAAATTAGTAAATGTTTTTCGGAAAAGTTCTAAGGCACCGAGATATCTGGATTTTATCATGAAGAAGGGGATTCCAAGTTCTCACATGATACAGTTGAAAAAATGAAGCATTTGCTACTCTAACTTTTCATTTAATTATTTCAAAAATTGATAATCCAATGGATTGGGTGTTGGATGAACTTTTAAGAAGTTTGAGAGTGCATACGGATTAAGTTTTAAGGGAGCCTTGTCCCATATACATCCATTTTTTTTATCTTGCTGCCGAAGTTGGATCTTTTCTGGTGTCTATCTCATTACATTTAATAATTCTAAAATTTTCATCTTCTATTAATCCATGTGATTTAAAAAATAATTATTTTTGTCATCATTGTTTTCACTTGTTTGTTTTTTTGTTTCTTCTTTGATATTCACAAATATTGTCTACCTTGTGGAATTGATGCATTTATGGTTGTTATCTAGTAGTTTGTAGCTTCAAAATATGAGCTGATAAATGGCTTATCGATCAATCAACAACCGATTGGTTAAACTGTGAGGGTTCATTAGAGTAACCATGTATAGAGATTTTTAGAGTCTAGTGTTATCTTCACTTACAATTCTTTGTTTATTAAATCATGTGGGTATACCGTACGCCAAACCTAGATTTTTTAAAAAAAATCCATTTTTGTTCTTATTTAGTATTTCTTTTTTTTCTCCCTCTTCTTTTTGTCCTTATACATCACTCTCCTCCCTCTATGGCTGATCCCCCTCCTCGTGCATGCCCCTCAACCTACTCCCATCTGCCTCTTCCTCTAATAATTTCTTTATATTCATTGCAATTCTTGGTTGTAGTCCCATGGCATGAGGTCCTCTCACCTCCTTCCTTATTCATATGTTTTCCCTTTCAATTTCCCTCTCTCCTCACCTTGGTTCATCCAAAATCTAGGGTGAAAATTTTTCTATTTATTTATTATTTCATTGATTTCTTGGGTTCTTGGGGGTATCTTCTTACCCGTTTGGAATTCCACCATTAAATGCGACACATTCAGACTCGATGTAGCTTGGTTCCGTATGATTTGAGAAATGTTTCCCCATGTTTAAGATTATAAATTTAAATACACACTATTGTGAGGTATCATCAATGTTTTATATAATTGTTTTGGCTTATGTGTGATTGTTAAAATTGATTTTATAAATGATTCAAGGTACTCTTGATTTGGCATAAGGCCTTTACACTACATTTCTTGTTAAAAATGTAATGCCCAATATTTAAAAAGTGATGAATTAATTATTCCAAAATAATTAGGATGCATAAAAATTGTTTGACCCTATTTGGCTTTAGGAATAAATTGAAATTATTTGTTTTGGCCCTTTGTAGGGATTAAGAAATAATTGACATGATTTTTCAAATGGGATTTCAAATGGATTTATTTAAATTTTGTTTTAGAGATTTATATGAAATATATTTTTTGAATGGCTTTTTTTGAAGCCATGTTGTGACACCTAATGTGTCACTTTTATGTTGGGGTATCATTTTCATGGTTTAGCCCATAAAGTTCAAGGCATTTTGGGATGAAAATGGTGAAATTTGGGGACATTTTACATGTCCCTTTGTTAATTTTCATGGTTAAACTAACATTACAGCATAAGTGCGCATACCATGTAGCTCATAATAGTGTGAATCTACCTAGTGCCCGCATGGTTATATTAACAATGTATGTAAACCGTAAAACTCAGTTGATGAGGGTATTTTTGTTCTTGTGGGTCCTTTTTAATTGGGTTTTCTTCCCTTGGACTCCCCGTCCATTTTCCCATGACCCAATCACCTTCCATTGATTTCTCTCCCTCTCTAAAACTCCTCCAAGTGTGTTTTGAAGTGGTTTCTTGGTGATTATTTACCTGCATCAAGGGGATAGGGCCTTACTGTCTCTTCTTTTAATCATTAAATCAATTTTTCTATTCTTCACTCACCCATGTTTGGCAGATTTCCATGCCTAGGGTTGTTCTGAAATTGGGGTAATTCTTCATAGGGGTTTTGATCCCTCATTTGTGAACTAATCTGATGGATTTTGTTGAAGGCAACATGATTCCACCACATGAGTTATGTGGTTCAATATCATTACCTATTATTTAAGAATTCCATGAATTATTGATTATCAATTTTTTTTAATTATTGTGAAGATGAATAAGATATCTAGTATAGATTTTCTAATGGTTTTCCATGTTTGGATGGGTCTTCCCTTTTGAAACAAATTGGTGAATTTCTTGGTTATATGGAAATTGGTTTTATAATTGTATTTTATTCATTCTTTATGTTCGATATAATTCAAAATTGGGTTTTCATGTTGAAATTCACTACTTCATTATATTTTAAGCCAAATAGGGTTTTTAATGTGGGGTTTCCTTTTGTATCTAAAGGGATTCTAGGATTCAAAGCGGTGCTGTTGTTTTAAAAAACGAAATGGAGTTGAAGTTAATTTATTTGGTTATCTGTTGTTTTGATTATTCTATCTTTTGAAATTATCTTTTGGATTACAAAATATTTTAAAAAAGATATTTTCAAATGTATATGACATTAGTGAAGGCCCTATTGGCACACTATGATGTGATGTTGATTGTTCCCTTGTTGATCCCCCTTGTATCACGGTTGACGTTATGTGATCCATGTGATGGGTTCTCTATGTTGTGATTCATGATGTGTGATGTATTAGGGATCTATTTATGCATAGTGAGGGAGATGTTAATGACATGGTCATGCTGGTTGCCTTTTGGGATTCTGATATTCTCATGTAATGACATTGTTTTCTCATGGACCACCTCTATTATTATTCTATGGGGAGACCAAGGATACCATGTGGGAAGTGTTGGGACGATTTTTTCTAGTTTTGGTTTTTTACTGGACAGACCTCCCAACTAGTTCATAACACCCAACTAGTGGGTTTTAACTAAGGATATTGTTTAACGCGATTTAGTTAACAGATGTGTGACCATTAACCAACAAGAAATTGGTCCACCTATAAGGACCTTGAGATGTCCTTATAATCCCTATGGTGTTCCGTCATGATATGTATCCATTTTTTTCCTTGTGTAATATATCATAATGTATATCTTATTGCATGGATAAACGTTCCTAATGTAGTCATCCTAGCATGGTTTAATCATGATTTCCAATAGTTCTGTTACAACCATTTATTCGAATTATTTGTGACATTCTATTGTGGTTTTTTATTATAGTTTCACTTTCTTACATTCTTACTTTTTTATTGGGTGTGTAAAATATTTTAACGTAAAAATGGGAAAATGGTTTTCAAGTTATGATCGTAGTTTACATGATTTTGAAATGTTTTAAACAATTTTTTGTTTTATTTTTAAACATTATGGTGTTTTAATGATAAATTGTTGGCTTTGAATTGGAATGGTCTTCGATAAATCCTTTTTATGTAATGTTTTATAAATGTCTTCCTTTTAGAATGTGATTTATCCATCCTTTGTGTATTTAGAAATTATGTGAAGGGAAATTAAAACCTATTTGTATAAATTATTTTCAAACTAGGATTTTGGTTTCTTTTATAAAGGGAATGGTTTAGTCTCATGGAAATATTCTACTAACTTCTTCTCACACCCAACATGATCATGTTGGTGGGTCTGTAGTCATCATCAATTATGTAAGATCCTTCGTGTTTTGATATCAGGTTTGATCTGGTTCCTTCTTCATCGGAAAGTGGCTGGTTGTTGGGATCATTGTAGTGACTTGGGAGTCACATGAAGATGTTGATCCGAACTTTGGTTTTAGGGGACCAGTTGGATCATGTTTTTTTAATATCTTTGGTATTTCATACTTTTTTATCACATTCCATTTTAGCTTGTACAGTTGTATTAAAAGTTTTTTTATATAAGATTCCCTTTAGAATTTATCATTATCTTTCATTCCTTTGGTCATTCCATTTATGGAAGTTTATGTTTGGATTGTTGAAGGTGAAACTATCCTCAATGGTTTTTTTATACCCTTGATGCATTTAATCATCCCAAGGGGATTGAGGATTCTCCTTGGGTATGTGGTGGGCTAGTTCAGATGGAGGCCTAGATTGGTTCATTACAAAATGGTAACAGAGTAACACCATATTTGTTATTCGAGGTGTCTTTGGGATGTTTGGAGAATAGGATTGTCATCAGAACATATGTGGATGGTGTATGTAAGGGCCTAGAAAACTCTTTTTCGCACATAATATAAACATTCCATGGTCTTGTTAGGCTTGATTCTTGATCTTTAGTACATATTTGGGTGTCTTGATGAATTTTTGATGTGATGAGATGATTATATGATCCCCATTCAGTGAATGAGTGATTTCAGGGATCTGTTTGTGTTTAGGGGTGAATGTGGTGAATGAAGTATGGCTGAACAATTAGTATCCAAGGTCTGGTAAATCATGTGGTTTATTTGCAATATTTTTATACAACTATGTGAGTGCCTATTCCATAATGGGAACCCAATTTACTATCCCATGTGGCTAATCTAAGAATAGTACAGTTTCCTATCAGGATTATTGTTTTGCCTCCCTTTCTTCCTATATTGACTCTAATATACTATTTCTTTGGTGTAGTATCATACAGGGGAGAATTAATAGGGATTGTTATGGAATGTGATGTGGTTTACTGTGGTTTTATATAAGATGTGTGCTGACATTCTTGGTTTTTTACCATTGGGATATTGTTTTTTGAATTATAAATTTTTTATTTTAAATGGAAGAGAGGTGAAATGATATTGAAAACCGTTTTGTAGTGCATTGAAAACCAAGTGTGTTTCTTCTTGAAACTTAGATAAAGAAAAAAATTGAGTGAAAAATATGTTTTTGTTCAAAAATTAAAATCGTGTAAAACATTTAATTCTAAAAGTGGATGCTTTAATAATTGTTTTATGAAAGTGTTTTCTCTGAGATGGTTTATTTCAAATAGTAGTTTTGAATTTTTTTTAAATGGAGTGTGTTATAACTTCTTTTATGAAACATTATTTTATTCTGTTGAAAAATAAAAGGGTTTGACCATATTTTAAATTAAATTTGATACCGTTGGGTATTTAGTAATGGGTTGATGTTTTTAGGAAGGAATGGTGTGAAAAAGTTGAACTTTCAACTAATATTTTCAAAGCAGTTTGTTTTTTTGAAAATGATGTTTGGGAAAAAAAATTGGTTCCCCTTGTTATGGGAACTTTTGTTTTCTTTGATGACCATGGGTTGTTGGGATTGTTCCTTATTTGGGTTTATATGTTCCCTTAGATATGTCTTGATTGATGTTAGTGTATTGTTCCTAGGAGTTCTCTTTTGATGGTTCCATTCCCTTTTGGGATTAGACTATCTGTGTAACACCCCAAGATTTCATAGTGTGTTATTTCTTCAAAATAATTCAATAACTTGCACTACACGCAACACCGAGTTCAATCACACCATGACTTACAAAAAAAAAGCCATTCAAAAGAGGTTATGAATAGTATTATCTAAATTTTAAACTTTATATAATCCTTATAATTTTAGAATCCATATTATGAGTTTCTTAGATATAATGCAAGAACAAATTCATTTTCAGTATTGCACTTTTATCAACTTTTAATAGTGAAACCTTTTTAAATACAATATTTTAAACTTTTTGACTAAATGGGGATATCAAAAATTTAAAATGAAACATCCCAAGCTTCCAGGGTACGCTTTCTTTGAATAATACAGTAGCGTGTATTGTACGCAACCTTGAGTTTTAACACACACCACAACCAATCAAACTAGCCGTTATGAATAGTAATACCTACTTTTAGAAATTATATATATTTTATATTTTAAAATGGACTTCATTTCTGGATTCGGAATATCGAATTTAGCCTAAGGTGAAATTTTGGTACTTTTCGGATAACTTTCATATTTTGATGAATAGTGAAAATTACTAAATTTTAATTAAAAACAACTTTTTTAATCAAAATAATTAATAGTGATAAATTGTGAATTTGAGTGGTTTTAAAGTATATTTAGAATATATTTTTACCATTTAATATAATGTTGGTCGTTGGACATAACTTTACAATTAAACCGAACATAAACAAGTGTCAATCTTTTGATAGTTATTACCTCTTAAAAACACGCTTTTTGTTTTGACAGCGGGAATTAATTTTAAATTAATTTCTGCCACTTCTGTGTTTTGAATTTAGAAAAATGGATTCCATATTTGGAATCAGGATGTCCAAATTGTGTAAATAGGTAACTATTATTTTTAGACATTTTGAATAATTACTGTGGTAAATATTTTATTTACCATGGTTAAGGGTAAATCCGGTAAATAAGGGTTAAAAAAATAATATTATAATAATATAAAATTACCCTAAAACGTGTCCTAACCTTATTGGTGGACACATACCCGACCATGAGCATCCTTGGGTCAATTTGGGGACCCCATGGAGCCACTTGTATGTGGTAGGGACACTTTATATTAATAAAGTTAAAATAAAAATAAAAATGGCATAAGCTTACATCGTTTAGAAGAACAATTTTTAAATAGGGTTATACATGTTGGATTTTCGATTATAAATATTCATTAGAAAGCTAAAAAGATTTCCTACATAATGATATTTTATTTATAATTTTTAGACATCAAATAATGTAAATTATTAATGACACAATAATGATGCAATGTTTACCTCATTAATAAATCATTTAAATAAATAAGACTATAATGATTAAAATATTATCTAAAACCTGTCCAATTCTTATTGGTTGATGTTATTTAGAATATTAGTCTTCTTATCTTCGACCTCAATGATTTTTGGACCATTATAAACCGAATATAATTATATTATAAAGTAATACTTTCACTCTTTCCTAAAGATCCCCTCTTCTCCCTTATAAAAGGAGACCACTTCTACTCATTCCTCACACCTCTCAAGCCACTTGGCTCGTCCAAACTCTGCCCAACTAAGCTCCCCACATCCCTCTCCTCCTCCTTGAAGCTTCCCCTTAGGCAGAAAGCATTTCAAGAAGTCATTTGGTTCCAACCAAAGTGAGTTACATAAATTAAAGGTAACGTTTTCTCTTAAATTATTTTCATTTATTTTGCTTCTCCAACCCCCAAACTCTTTTTATTTCCTTTCATTGGTAACAACACTAGTATCCTCAATATACTAGGATGTTGTTATAGGAAGGATTCAAACTAAACATACACACAACTCCATCTAATGGATGATGAACATAATGTTTCTGTGGATGGCAAACTAACGCCTCACGAAATGATGATTGTTCAAATACATCTTACCGCCTCTCATGGTGGCCATTATGATGGCACTGTAATTAAATATGATATTAATGATATATATTTTATATATAAGCTTCTGTAATTCCATTTTATTTCATACCATTATTCGTTTCATGTTGTATATACATACGATAATTTCATTTGAGGAAGTGCGGACTACCGCCCCCTTAAAATGATATGACTCGTTATACCACACATGGAACGTATAAAGGATGGTGTTAATGAACTTAAGTAACATATATAAAATATTATATTATACTGGAATAGTAATATACCTATGTATCATTTGGATTCAATTCTTTTAAAATAAAAATTAAATGGAAGTAGCGTTCGTGCGTACGTACGGACTACCGTCTCCACGAACGCGGTGAGATCCATCCTCCATCGTATCCATTCAAGTCTTATTCTCATTTTAGGGTTAAAATAATGTTAATATCATTATTATTATGAATAAGATTTAATCTATCCATTACAAACATGTCTTACGTAACCAAACATTTAAGAAGAACGAATCGATTATCACCTGAAACGACGATAATACTAAGATATTATTAATAAAGCAATGTTAAAAGATCATATATGATATCATATTAATGTATATGATTCTTGTATAATTTAATAACAATTATTTCACCATTATACATGAGGTTAACCGACCCCAACCAAGGAAAAGTACAAGGTAAGGGTTATTTCACAATCTCTTCATTATCCGAGGTTGTTTATACGTAATAATCTACTGGGATCTCGTTATCATCCACATCCATGTTTCTTCAAAATGTATTTCAAAACATTTTTACAAGAATATGGGTTAAATTCATTTATACCTTTTTTTGACTTTTTATAAGAGGAATCTTTCCGTCGTTTTCCAAACAAGGTGCTTTTTAACCTTTTCGACAGAATTAAGATAAGAATGTTTTTTTTAACTTATACGGCGGGTGCGGTTATTTTCCGCCGTTATAAAATCGTCAAAGATTCCCTTACAATCTTATAAGAATATTTTCAAAGAAAATGTTTTATTTTATAAATATATGTCTCTTAAATGATTTCAAAATAGAAAGAGATATTTCTTTAAAAAGAGTTTTGATTTCATCTATGTCAACATCCTTTAATGGATTTTATGCTTATTTGAGGATGATATAATATGATACAAAACTTTTATATTGTATTGAAGGTTTTGTGATATGTTTGACTGTGGATGTGCTATTTTTTTTATATTCCATTCATGGTTTATGGTGAAAGTATTGACATTTCGTATGCTAGTTTAATACGAATGTTTATGTTATGTTTAAACCTTTTCATATGGGAATGCATTGGACTTAATATGTGATGGGTGGAGCCCGCTATAGCTCCTCGATGCATCGGTAGGTCTCATGAGAAAAACTAGTGTCTTGGCACAAGGCCTTGACAAAATCTTATTTGTAGTCTTGGCACGAGGCCTTGGCTATGTGGTTATGATAGTCTGGCATTATGCATTCCAACATTATGAAAGTGGTTATTGATTTTTGCATGTGATTATTCGATTAGTAGAATATCCATGTGAATAAGTAAATGGCATTATTTCATTTTACTTTTTCCATACTATGTTGAAGTTAAAGTTTAAAAGGCTTTTGTTTTAGTAATGCATTGCCTTAAATGTTTATTCTTATTTATGAAAGTTTCCGCTATATTGTTATCCTTACTGGGCATTTGAGCTCACCCCTTTTCTATGTTTTATTTTTCCCAGGTAGTGAAGAAGTAAATTATGAATGACTTGCAGGGATATTATGAGGGGTTAATAGTGTGGATATGAAGACTTTGTTGTTGTAGTAGCTTTTCACTTTGAAATGTAATGTAAAACCTTATGATTATATCTAGTGTTTCCAAGGCTACTAAACCAATCGGTCTTTCGAGATTTGATCTTTCTTGTGATCATGCCAATGTTATGTAATAATGCACCGACTCTAGGCAACTGGGGTCGGGGCGTTACAGTTGGTATCAGAGGAAGTTTAGTACAAACCTTGGAAACTAGATTAAGATAAACTCTGATTAGAGCACGTAGTCCTTAGATGAACTTTGAGGATTAGTATAGAAGAACTTCCTAGAATTTTGGTATTGTAGATATTTTGTGAGTTTTCCGAGGAATACATCCCTGTCTGGATACGAGCAGGTAGAGGCGGCTCTGGCACAGATGTACCTAGGGGTAAAACCCGAAAACACCGCTTTGAGCTAGACTCGAACGGGAACTGGTGCACGACAACGGGCCTTGCTGCACTCTTGTTTACGGCACTCCCGGGGGATATGCTTAGGATAACTCTCATTTTCTTTACAAATCATTTTGAAGGGTTTATGAGTATATACTTCCTTAAAGAAAACATTCTTATGATTATGGATTATATCCATAAATAGTTCAATTTATGTTAAGTGTTTTATAAGTATGGGATTATGTATTTTGATTCATAAACTGATCTAGTTTATGCCATTGTTTAGAAATGGCGCCCAGTAGAAGGAATGAGAACTTCGGAAATGCACATGATCCAAAGAGAAGGAAGGATCATATCTTTCATGGTCTTAAGCTAGAATTTATAAGAGAAATAGTCTCCCATGTATTATCATCATATGAAGAAATAATATCATGTGTTGATAAGATAAGTAAAGAGATTATTGAGTCCTATGGCTTTGAAGGGAAGCAAGAGAAGAAAAGGATAGAAGAGAGAAAGATAGATAAAGGGAAGAGGGAAAAGAAGAATTTTCCCATATGTGGTAACTGTGGAAAGAAACACCCTGGAACTTGCCTGAAAGGAATGGGAGTATGTTATAAGTGTGGAGGAAAAGGACACAAAGTACGTGACTGCAAGGGTAAGAAAATGGTTTCAAATGTACAATGCTTCATTTGAAAGGATTTTGGACACTACGCGAACCTATGTCCCAGTCATCGGACTATGCCGCAAATGATGTTATTGGATAATAATCAAGTTATGATACTACCACAGATGAAGAGGAATGATTAGAGTTCTTATGTTGATTATGTCAATTGAGTGTTGTATCAACAATGTACTTGTTATAATAATTATGGAGTATATAAGGATTGTACTGCAGTACTATTTCATTAAGGACTTGAGATTGTGTGGAACAAAGAAAAGTGACTCAATAGTAGGATAATTTTTTGGAAAATATATGGTTGAGAGAATGATAAACCATAATATAGTTCTGATATCGATGTAGTGATTTTCGAATAATACATGATTATTTTGGAAAAATTATATTGGATATTCTTGAATACCTTGGAACTGATTAATGATTTGTATATTCCATCATTGTTGGGGTTTAAAACATTTTTGGATTGATGAAGTATATCCAGCATTCTATATGGAATAAGGGAGAATGGATGTAATCAATAAGGAATATGGTAATTCAGGATGTTTCAGTGTATTAAAAGAATACATGATGAAGGTATTTATATACTATTATGGGGTAAAAAGGATCTACATTATGTTTACCTTCCTTATAAATGTTGGACTGTGAGTTTGGACATAAGTATTTCGGATAGTTCTAGTTTGGATTATTTTGGATTGCCATAAAAGGACAACCCGGAGGTCGGGCGGCAACCCGTCGCGTCCGGCAAGGCTGCGAGACTTGAACCCGCAACCGAAGGGCGACAAGGGTGTATCACCTACCACGGGACCATGAGATGTCCTGGATTAAATAATGTAGTTTTTTTTAAAATATCTGGTAGATGAATTATAAATTCATTTATTTTGGAACCCTGTACGAATAGTATAAATAGAAAAAAAATTACATTCTATTATCTTTTAGAGTGAAAGATGAGTTTGTGGTAGAAATTTATTAATGGATAAAACTCTAATTATAAAGTAAGTATATCTCTTTATGATCTTAGCCAATCTCATAAATCAATTCCTCAATATTAAGAAAAGCAACTTTGAACAAAAATGTTTTCCTAGATGGTACCTTAAATCATCACTAATTTATGGCTTTGGGATTGTTGGCCTTTTTATAGCCATGTTCTCTACCACTCTCCATCAGATAATTGATGGTTAGATTTTTCTTCAATATCCAGATTTTCCTACATGGAACCCTAGTATGTGTTATTTTCGGTAATCTTCATACTTTCCACTCTTTATTTTAAATAGAGGCCTCATTAATTCATTTTTCGATGTGGGATTTCAACTAAGATATTTTGAAACGTCAAAAATGTGTTATCCTAATACCCTATGTTTTGTTGAACCGATGGTATTTCAAATCATCATAGATTGATGAGTTTAAGGACCTCAATTTTATACTTGTTTGTGATTGATGACATCAATCAGTACCTATAAATATTTACGTTTTTCCTCCAATTATATGTCTCTAATTTCCACCAATGTCCTCCTAATCGAGATCATAATTTGGTGGTGACCCTTTCATTTCTCTTTTCCTCATATTAAGACTAAATTTTAGTAACCCAATTTCCGATGTGTATTTTCCCACAAATATATTTTCTATTTTCAACCTTTTATTTTCGAAGAACAATTTCAAATTGCGAGGACGCAATTTATTGAAGGAGGGGAGAATGTAACACCCCAATATTTCATAATGTGTTATTTCTTCAAAATAATTCAATAACTTGCACTACACGCAACACCGAGTTCAATCACACCATGACTTACAAAAAAAAGCCATTCAAAAGAGGTTATGAATAGTATTATCTAAATTTTAAACTTTATATAATCCTTATAATTTTAGAATCCATATTATGAGTTTCTTAGATATAATGCAAGAACAAATTCATTTTCAGTATTGCACTTTTATCAACTTTTAATAGTGAAACATTTTTAAATACAATATTTTAAACATTTTGACTAAATGGGGATATCAAAAATTTAAAATGAAACATCCCAAGCTTCCACGGTACGCTTTCTTTGAATAATACAGTAGCGTGTATTGTATGCAACCTTGAGTTTTAACACACACCACAACCAATCAAACTAGCCGTTATGAATAGTAATACCTACTTTTAGAAATTATATATATTTTATATTTTAAAATGGACTTCATTTCTGTATTCGGAATATCGAATTTAGCCTAAGGTGAAATTTTGGTACTTTTCGGATAACTTTCATATTTTGATGAATAGTGAAAATTACTAAATTTTAATTAAAAACAACTTTTTTAATCAAAATAATTAATAGTGATAAATTGTGAATTTGAGTGGTTTTAAATTATATTTAGAATATATTTTTACCATTTAATATAATTTTGGTCGTTGGACATAACTTTACAATTAAACCAAACATAAACAAGTGTCAGTCTTTTGATAGTTATTACCTCTTAAAAACACGCTTTTTGTTTTGACAGCGGGAATTAATTTTAAATTAATTTCTGCCACTTCTGTGTTTTGAATTTAGAAAAATGGATTTTATATTTGGAATCAGGTTGTCCAAATTGTGTAAATAGGTAACTTTTATTTTTAGACATTTTGAATAATTACTGTGGTAAATATTTTATTTACCATGGTTAAGGGTAAATCCGGTAAATAAGGGTTAAAAAAATAATATTATAATAATACAAAATTACCCTAAAACGTGTCCTAACCTTATTGGTGGACACATACCCGACCATGAGCATCCTTGGGTCAATTTGGGGACCCCATGGAGCCACATGTATGTGGTAGGGACACTTTATATTAATAAAGTTAAAATAAAAATAAAAATGGCATAAGCATACATCATTTAGAAGAACAATTTTTACATAGGGTTATACATGTTGGATTTTCGATTATAAATATTCATTAGAAAGCTAAAAATATTTCCTACATAATGATATTTTATTTATAATTTTTAGACATCAAAGAATTTAAATTATTAATGACACAATAATGATGCAATGTTTACCTCATTAATAAATCATTTAAATAAATAAGATTGTAATGATTAAAATATTATCTAAAACCTGTCCAATTATTATTGGTTGATGTTATTTAGAATATTAGTCATCTTATCTTCGACCTCAATGATTTTTGGACCATTATAAACCGAATATAATTATATTATAAAGTAATACTTTCACTCTTTCCTAAAGAGCCCCTCTTCTCCCTTATAAAAGGAGACCACTTCTACTCATTCCTCACACCTCTCAAGCCACTTGGCTCGTCCAAACTCTGCCCAACTAAGCTCCCCACATCCCTCTCCTCCTCCTTGAAGCTTCCCCTTAGGCAGAAAGCATTTCAAGAAGTCCTTTGGTTCCAACCAAAGTGAGTTACCTAAATTAAAGGTAACATTTTCTCTTAAATTATTTTCATTTATTTTGCTTCTCCAACCCCCAAACTCTTTTTATTTCCTTTCTTTTGTAACAACACCAGTATCCTCAATATACTAGGATGTTGTTATAAGAAGGATTCAAACTACACATACACACAACTCCATCTAATGGATGATGAACATAATGTTTCTGTGGATGGCAAACTAACGCCTCACGAAACGATGATTGTTCAAATACATCTTACCGCCTCTCATGGTGGCCATTATGATGGCACTGTAATTAAATATGATATTAATGATATATATTTTATATATAAGCTTCTGTAATTCCATTTTATTTCATACCATTATTCGTTTCATGTTGTATATACATACGATAATTTCATTTGAGGAAGTGCGGACTACCGCCCCCTTAAAATGATATGACTCGTTCATACCACACATGGAACGTATAAAGGATGGTGTTAATGAACTTAAGTAACATATATAAAATATTATATTATACTGGAATAGTAATATACCTATGTATCATTTGGATTCAATTCTTTTAAAATAAAAATTAAATGGAAGTAGCGTTCGTGCGTACGTACGGACTACCGTCTCCACGAATGCGGTGAGATCCATCCTCCATCGTATCCATTCAAGTCTTAATCTCATTTTAGGGTTAAAAATAATGTTAATATCATTCTGATTATGAATAAGATTTAATCTATCCATTACAAACATGTCTTACGTAACCAAACATTTAAGAAGAACGAATCGATTATCACCTGAAACGACGATAATACTAAGATATTATTAATAAAGCAATGTTAAAAGATCATATATGAAATCATATTAATGTATATGATTCTTGTATAATTTAATAACAATTATTTCACCATTATACAGGAGGTTAACCGACCCCAACCAAGGAAAAGTACAAGGTAAGGGTTATTTCACAATCTCTTCATTATCCGAGGTTGTTTATACGTAATAATCTACTGGGATCTCATTATCATCCACATCCATGTTTCTTCAAAATGTATTTCAAAACATTTTTACAAGAATATGGGTTAAATTCATTTATACCTTTTTTTGACTTTTTATTAGAGGAATCTTTCCGTCGTTTTCCAAACAAGGTGCTTTTTAACCTTTTCGACAGAATTAAGATAAGAATGTTTTTTTTAACTTATACGGCGGGTGCGGTTATTTTACGCCGTTATAAAATCCTCAAAGCTTCCCTTACAAGCTTATAAGAATATTTTCAAAGAAAATGTTTTATTTTATAAATATATGTCTCTTAAATGATTTCAAAATAGAAAGAGATATTTCTTTAAAAAGAGTTTTGATTTCATCTATGTCAACATCCTTTAATGGATTTTATGCTTATTTGAGGATGATATAATATGATACAAAACTTTTATATTGTATTGAAGGTTTTGTGATATGTTTGACTGTGGATGTGCTATTTTTTTTATATACCATTCATGGTTTATGGTGAAATTATTGACATTTCGTATGCTAGTTTAATACGAATGTTTATGTTATGTTTAAACCTTTTCATATGGGAATGCATTGGACTTAATATGTGACGGGTGGAGCCCGCTATAGCTCCTTGATGCATCGGTAGGTCTCATGAGACAAACTAGTGTCTTGGCACAAGGCCTTGACAAAATCTTATTTGTAGTCTTGGCACGAGGCCTTGGCTATGTGGTTATGATAGTCTGGCATTATGCATTCCAACATTATGAAAGTGGTTATTGATTTTTGCATGTGATTATTCGATTAGTAGAATATCCATGTGAATAAGTAAATGGCATTATTTCATTTTACTTTTTCCATACTATGTTGAAGTTAAAGTTTAAAAGGCTTTTGTTTTAGTAATGCATTTCCTTAAATGTTTATTCTTATTTATGAAAGTTTCCGCTATATTGTTATCCTTACTGGGCATTTGAGCTCACCCCTTTTCTATGTTTTATTTTTCCCAGGTAGTGAAGAAGTAAATTATGAATGACTTGCAGGGATATTATGAGGGGTTAATAGTGTGGATATGAAGACTTTGTTGTTGTAGTAGTTTTTCACTTTGAAATGTAATGTAAAACCTTATGATTATATCTAGTGTTTCCAAGGCTACTAAACCAATCGGTCTTTCGAGATTTGATCTTTCTTGTGATCATGCCAATGTTATGTAATAATGCACCGACTCTAGGCAACTGGGGTCGGGGCGTTACAATCTACGTTATTTATATGTCTCAAACATTATGAGGATTTAGAGTATCCCATGAGGCTTGTTCTGGAATTCTCAATTGGAAAGATATGGTCTCAAACCTAGGTAATCATTGAATTGGTAGGGTGGTAGATGTTATTTCATGCTTCAATTTATTGGTAGTCTTAAAATGACATAGTGTTAATTTTTATCCCTTGCGTGTTGTGTTGTATGAGTGTTTAAAATGTGTTCAAGGAGAATCTATTGTTCTTGAATGATAGTTTTTACTTTGAATTTCAAGGTGTACATGAAATGAAAAGTATTTATATGTTTTTGAAGTATATTTTTTTAAATTTTTTTTATTTAAAATGGGTTTGACCTCATTAAGGATGTGAAATTGAATGGGAGTTGTGGTTTTCGTCATCTGAAGGATTTTTGTTGGTCATCCACATGGTGATTTAAATTTCTAAGTGTTTTGGTAATTTTTTCAAAACCAATTTATAATTAGTGTGACAGTTTAGAATATTTTTACCTTGATTGGTTGATGTTTTAAAATTATAATGGTTTATTTTAAGCACAATGATGGTTTTAAAGGAAAATATTTCAGTTTTTAAATTTTTTATTCTTTTGGCTTGTGAAAAATCATTTGGAGGATTTTTATTCAAAAAATAATTCAGGAGTATGGTTATAAACTATTGTTTGAAGTGGGTCTTCATCCTTTGAAAAGTAGCCCATTTGGTATTTTCTTATATGGAATGTGTAATTGGTGTTTTTATTTACTTTCAACTTAGATTGTGGAAATGATTTTGAAAGTAGTTTTAGAAATGAATGGGGACGATCTTTGAATTTGTTTTGGTAATAATTATAAATGATTCCATCATTAGTTTTAGTTTTTTACCCTATTTTTAGAAAATGGTCACCTTTCAGTGTTTTACGAAAGAGTTTGAGGCATGAGAAGACTCATTTTCAAGTGTTTTTATATTTAATCCAAGTGGGTTTGTTTTTGAGAAACAATTACGTGTGTTTGTGATATTGAATTCATGTGGATCATGTGCTAACATTTCTCTTGTGAGATTCCTTCAGTTTTGAGCTGGGGTTCATGCATTATGTTTCAGTTTTCTTATTTTAAATCCATCGGTGGTTCCTTGTGTAACCTATTTTAAGATTAGTTTCTTATGGATATGGGGATAAGTTACCTTTGGGTCGGTATGTGGGTAATTAGGATAGATGTTTTTTGGAACATTAAGAACTTAATGGTTGTAGTTTTGTTGTGTTCACTATAGGATAATGTTTAGACTTGAGGTCCTAGTTTACCCCTAGAGTACTATGACTTTGGTCACAATCCCATGTCATTTATCATTATTTCATTCCTTGAAAGTTATTTTTATTGAGGGTGTGACTGAAATCTCGTTAGTGTCTTGACAGTGGGGGTGTTAAGTTTCTAGAGGTTGGTTTTCCTTTGAGGAAGTGATGATTTTTTCTTAGGTGTAATTTCGAACCCTTTTAGAGATATTTACCAATAGTATATGTATTATTTCAAGGTGTTGTCCTTTGTTACATCATTTAGAAGATTTATAATCGGTGGGGAGACAGGTTAATGATCATCATTTCCTTTTTGGGGCCTTGTACTGGTGAGGAAGGCTGTGATTTTCTTGGTGACATTTAGTGGACTTATGGATTTAGTGGTTTTTTATGGAATCACCATTACTTGATAGTTTATTTATAGGTTTATCATTATAATTTCATCATCTAACGCACCTCTCTTCATGGATTATGGGTTTTGGATTGTTCTTTTTTTACTTATGTCTTGACTAAAGACTTTCTTATTGTATAAAGTGGAATGGTATGGATTTTGTGGCACACCAAGCATCACATTTATTTGGGTAATTTTTTTCATTGTTTATTCCCATGATTTCATGGTATTTTTGGGTAAAAAATATGAAATATTGATATTTTTTTAGGTCACACAGTTAAACTAATAATATGTGTATCCCATGAAACTCATAATAGTGGCGATATACATGGTTCCCTCACTACTTGTTTAACTGTGTAAGTAAACCATGAAAACCACTTGAATATGGGTTTTTTCCTTTTATGTATTTTTTAATTGGGGTTTATATCCTTAGAATCACCACTCACATTCCCCAAATATAGGTTCCTTCCCTAGAGTCCTCTACCTCCCAAAATCTCAACTATGTGGATTTTGAAGGGGGTTTCTTTACCTCATTTATGTGGTTAGGGACTCATTATCTGTTATTATTGGGTTTTATTAAATTTTCTACTTCCTCTCAAACAATAGTGTCCAATAGTAGGCCTTTTGGCATGCCTAGGGTTGCTCTAAAATGAGGTTTTGGCTTTTGAGTGTTTTTGAGCCCTCCTTTGAGAGCTAATCTAGTATATATTATTAAAAGTGACATGATTGCTCCATATTAGTTAAGTGTTTTGCATTTAATTTAATTTTATTTAATATCTGAATTATTGTTTTGTGCTTTAAAAGTGATTTTTATGTATTTTAGAGTTATAAATGATATCAACTTTTGATTTGGTAAAGGTATTCCATTCCTGGGTGGGTTTTCCTTTAGATTTTATTGAATTTCATTTAGTTATGGAACTTGGGTTTAAAATGATATTTCATGAATTATTCATGATTACTAAAATTTTAATTTAATTATGAAAGGATCTTGTTCATTAGGTGTTACAACAAATGGAATTTTCAATGGTGGTTTCCCTTATTGTGACTAATGGATTTCCATGTTAAAAAGGGCGGTGATGTTTAATAAAGTTATATGGAGTTTCCATTGATTTATTTGAATTTCTTTGGAGATTACAATGATTCTTTTGGAATTATGTTTTTGGATTCCAAATTGTATAATAAAGGGATTTCCAAATGTATATGATATAAGTGAAGGACCATTTTGCACATTGTAATGTGATATTGTTTATGCCCCTGTTGAGCCCCTTGTGTTGTTGTGGACATTATGTGATCCATATGATGGATGATTTATGATGTGATTCATGATTTGTGATTTATTGTCTCTATTTTTATGTGTATTAATGGAGGTGGGAAGGATGTGATTGTGGTGTTATCCCTCAGGGATTTGATATTTTCATATGATGACATTGTGTGCTAATGGACCACCACTGTTATTGTTCCATGGGGAGGCTGAGCCTACCAAGTGGGAAGTGTTGGGATGAGTTTTTCTATTTTAATATTTTCAATACCTAGTCCCCTAGAAATATGTTTCACCTAGATAGTGGTATTATCAGATATAATACTAGTTATAGTGATTTGGTTGACAGATTTGTGACCCTTAACCTGCCGATAGTAGGTCCACTAATACGTATCACAAGCTATCCCATTGGTCCCTATGGTGTTGACTGATTCTATGTACATATGTTATGTATTTATTAAAAAAATCAAGTCTATTTATTATTTAATGGATGGTATTTCTTGATTTATTGATCCTATAATTGGTTGTTCATGACGTTGGCTGCTTCTGTTCTATCTATTTATTAGCAATATTTGTAACTATTTATGCTAGTTCTTTATTATAATAACCCTTGTTTCCATGATTAACTTTTTATTGGGTGTGTAAAATATTTTGTAAAAAATGGGGAAATCGATTTCATGTTACATTCATATTTTACATGGTTTGTAACTATTCTAGATCATGTATGGGTTTATTTTTCAAAAGTGTGGTGTTTTAAAGATAAATGGTTGGATTTGAATTTTCAATTTTTTGGTAAATCATATTTATGGAATGTATTATAAATATTTCATTTAAAAAATTTCATGATCCTAGATTTTTTTATTCCAATATAATATAATTGGAAATGAAAATATATTTGTATATGTTATTTTCAAAAATAAAAATATGGTTTCTTTAATAAATGTGAAGAATTGGACTCATGGTGGTATCCTACTGTCGTCAAATCACACCCTAGATACTCATATTGGTGGGTATGTAATATTCTTGACATATGTAATATCTTTTAGGTTTGGATTTCACGTTTTATCAAGTAATATCTTTCTTTGGAAGCATTTGGTTGTTAAGATTGTGGTGGTGACTTGTGAGTCACATGTATATAGTGATCAGACTTCGATTTAATGTTATCAGTTGGATTCAATATTGTTTCTTACTCTTTGGTATTCCATTATTCTTTTTTCAACATCTATTATAGATTTTACTCTTATATTAAATTTTTTATTTGATATATCCTTCTTCATTTATCTTATTCCTTGTTTCCATTTTTTATTCTATGTTTGGATGTTTATGTTTGGATTTTTTAGGGAGAAACCTTTAGCAATGGTTATGTTTGATACCCTTGAATATTGTTGTCAGTTCGAGGGGATTAGGGACACTCCTCAGGTATGTGGAGGGAATATTTGGGTAGTACTATGGATAGTGGTCTGGTTTGATTTATTACCCAATTTTTGGTAATATCACTTTTTAAAAACTAGGTTTTTAATCAAAATATAACTTTTTTAAACATTCTGTTGATATATATATATATATACATATGTAGGTTTGATATATATATATATATATAAGAAAACATACACACACATATATATTTATGTGTTGAAATTCAGATTAAAATATGTGAATTTATGCAATGATATATATATATATGTGTGTGTGTGTGTGTCTGAGTAAAACAAGAAAAATTATATCATTCTCTCTTGGTGTTAAATTTTTTTGATAGTCATGTTTGGAAAGGGATTTCCAAATATGTGTGTGTGTGTGTGTGTGTAAACTCCTCTTGAATCCAATTTCTTTTATTGACATGGATTGTCACCCTCATGCATGCTTTATATTTTTTATTATGTGATAGATATGCGATAAATGTTTTTTCTTGAGAGGAATATAGGGGTGACAGTGGGTTATTTGATATGATTTGTGATTCTTATATCGATTGTGATCATTATTTTTTTTTCAAACATTATTTACATTGGTCCTGGGAACCTTGGTTCTAGTGTAGGATAACTGAGATGGGATAGGATCCCTTTCCACTAGCTATTCTAGTGAAGTATTTTTACCCTCCACTAACAAATTAAATTTCAATAAACCGTTATTCTAGATGGTAACAATGTATGTTCATGGTTACTTAACCTTAGGAGGGGTATATCTCATGAAACTTATTCCTTTATTGGTATATTGACATTGGGGGATTATATTATTTTTTTGATTCTATTGTTACCTTGACATGTGTGGCACCTGACATTGTCTCCTTTTATTTCCTTACTTTATCATGAACATGGTACCTTCTTTAATTTCTCATCCTATTAATATAGCGGGCATTGAATTTCAAAATCATTAAATTAATTGGTTTTAAATGAATTTTCAATATAAAAAAGTTATTATATATATCATGTGTGATTTATAAAATAATGTATCAATGCGGTTGTTATCATTTAAATAAATTAAAAGGAATGTTTGTAAATATGGTTTTCAAATGTTTTGTATTTACGATATTTTTAATAAAAAAATGATCTTTAAATAATGTAGTTCAAACTATCATTAAATGGATATCAATATTAAATTTAATAATTTGGGTGTGGTTTTTCTTTGGCATCATATAGTGTTTTACCTCATGCCTATCTACCATTCCATTTTTAGGCTTTATTTCACCTTATGATATCTCTTGAAAATTTTGATTGATTCTAAGTGAGTTGTTTATATTAATTCATTTAGCATGAGGTTCTGATTGAATTAGGTTGGTAGGATTATCATTTACATAGAATATCTTACATTGGGGCCTTTAAATTAATTAATTTGGAAAATTGTCTTTTATTACTTTCTTTAGTGTATTGATGGTTCACTATATCTACTAGCAGATAAAAAAAGGGAAAATAGGGGTAGCATTTCGTCTTTTTTCATGAGAGGGAGACTATGGTGAGATAAGAGTATACGTTAGAACTTTTTTTTTTACAAAATATTTTTCATGGACATCCAAAATATGAATGGGTCATGCTAGTTATTTTTTGAATTGTACTATTTCATTTAGTCTGATTCAATAGAGAAATCATTCTCATTATATATATCTGATTCTGTAGCACTGTTCTGTATCCTATAAGGATAAGGAACTCCCCTTATATATCTTACAGGCCAGGTAGGTCATCCAATGGATAGATAACACTGTTTGGTCTATTATAGTTAGAAGAGAGTGTGTAGATGAAACTTATAATGAAATTCCAAGAGATTTAATGTATCAAAGAAATAGAGTGAGAGAGAAGATGATGTTATTTTATAAATAATATCATATTAATGAAGGGAAAAAAGAAATATGAGTAAAGACCAAACATACAATACTCTTATATCATAGTAACTAATGAATAAATGGATGAGTATATATTAGGATGGAAAACAATATTATTGCACAAGAATATATTCCATGAATTGATACTCTTGAATAATGAAATGAAAAATGTGGATAAATGAATGGATTGAGACACATGCTATAGTAGTTGATTATCAATATTTTTTTGAACAATTTAAATGAGGGAGAAGATAAACCCATTAAGATACAGTGACATCCCAATGAATATTTATGATCTATTTCATCAGGGAGTTTGAGAGGACCCATTGTAAATTGTAGGGAGCTAATATAATGAACTTATTGAGAGAGTATAAAATAGTTGGTAGAGTTTATAGGAAATTTTAGAGATATCCTTGGTGTTTAGGATGATACATTCCACAAATTTTTTCACTCGATCATTACGGTATAAATCTATGTCTCACATATGACCTGAAGAGAGCGTGGAATAGATACCTACATTAGGATCAAACCTTATAAAAATATTGTATGTTTTCACTTTTATTTATTAACTAATTATCATGTGGGATGGTGATTTTAGAATATATAAGAAGATCTATTACACATAACATGTGTATAGGTTGAATATTAAGAAAGATGTTTAAAAAAGAAAAAGAGTTTGGTAAAACTAGTTTATATAGATCCAACCCCCTCTCAGTGTGATTGGACCATCATGCTGAGCATATTAGGAATGATTCATGAAATTTGTGAGATATTAGTAATAAAATGAGTGAATTATTAGAAATTTATAATTCTTGTATTTTTTTTATGATTGTTAGAAATTTTTTCTCTATGAATGGTTAAATATGGATTAGCAAGTAATAACCTAGAAATCAAGGTTTAACCATTGTGAGAGAAAAGACATTGACAATGTCATTTTATTACAATCAGTGTTCCTAGATAACTATATTTAATCCTATATGGTTAGCTGATGTGTGAAATGATATGTGACATTTGGTTCAGTGAGGGTCATAGTAGAAAGTTTTATTATTGGGAATTATAGGGTTCCTTAATTAGAAAAAGTTATGAAAATATAAATTTTACAACATAAAGATGAACCATGTTCAAGTATCGATGTAAATGCGAGACTCATATAATGTTAATGGGTTCATAGATAATGAGATTTATCCACTATATTTATGCATAGGGTTAATTAATTATCAATAGAATTGGATAGTGTTTGAGTAGGGAAATTTGATATCCATGGACACTATATTAAGGCTTATGGTGTGAGTCTACTACAGTTATTAGAATGAGTGTTATGAGTATAAGTGTTAAAATGATGATGTGATATGGGATATTCAACACATATTGATTGGAAATAATGAAAATAATATGGTTGGGAGTATACCAATCAATGTCATCAGTTTCAACTATTATCTGAGAGTGATTTTAGTGAAGAACAATAGTGATATTCATGATAGACCAAAATCTAGAGCTGTTGATGTTTTTTCATGGTGACTGGATGTAATTTTTCATTATGAATATGGTAAGTGGGATATAAGATAATTTGGTTATTAGAATGAAAATCATATGAGGTTAGAAAATTCATTAACTAACTAGTGGGTAATTAGAAATGTACAATGATTAAGGGATCAAATCATTTAAATTTGATACTAATAGGAGAGTGTGATTATCATTTTTTTGATGATAGGGTTCATGTTTAGTGTATAATATTAATTAAGAAATCATGGAATCTTTGTTATATTAGTTGAGTGATTCATGGGTGAAGAATTTTTCAAGCAATTGTTTTTCACAGACTAAATATACGAATGATAGGATCACTATGTTCTTAATTGTGGATTTCATGAATTCCTATAGGAACATGGAATCAATGTAGTGTTAATAGATTTATTTGAATACAATATATGTGAACTATTTGGGTTTTAACGGTAGTTGATGTTGTAAGGTACTTTATGAAACATATCACTGAATCTTTTTTATAGAGAGTAATGATTGGATATGAAACATGACTTTTGGGATAATTGACTTATTTTATAGATATACATAAGTTCTATATCATATTTTCATAGTATAATTGGTTTCTTTGTAGTGATAAAATGTTAATAACAAGAAATATGTTAGCGATTGTGGTGTGCATTAGATTTTGGGGAGAAATCTTATTCACAAGATATGAATAAGTTGGATTCCCATGTATAAGAACTAGGTTTCACAGGTAGTATAACCATATCACTTTTTTTAATTTTAAATGATACCTATCATTTATAGACACATTTTAAATATGTAAATGAATGTTATTGAGATATATGTTATAGTAGAGAAGTGTCAGGGCTATTTTTAGGTGTTGTGTAAATGCGGTGTTATATGGTGGTTTTTTATATATTACATTGGAAACCTAATAGATCCCACTAGAGTTATAGTGGACAAGATAGTGTCTACTAGACACAACATCATATATCCAGTCTAGGGTTATATGGAACATGATGGTTACTTGTTGTGTTGAACTCACCTGTTTTTAGAATCCTAATTATGCTTTCATATACTTTGATAATCTCAATCTAATGTTTTTTTATATATTAATTCTTTCAATCTGTGCTCAAGATGATAATAATATTAAAATAATCCCTGTGATAGTTTAATCATTGTTTATCCATGTTTATATAAGTTCTGAAGTAATTATAACCTATTCGGATATGTTGTGTATGAAATAGATAAGTATTAAGTTACCGGTCTGCATTTTAGCTAGAGCTAGTGGTACTCAGTCTACCGATAGACTTAGTCTACCGATAGATAGAGTCACTGATACACTAAGGTCACCGATATGTACAGAACTACTAGCAGATAGACCAGTGCAACCGATAGACTTAGTCTACCAATAGGCAGAGTCATTGTTACACTAAGGTCACTTATATAAACAGAGTTACCGATATGCAGACACATGGTCTACTGACAGAACATCCAAGCTACCGATGTGCATGCCTACCAGTAGTTACTGATATATCGAGCTACCGATAGAAGTCTGTTGATTGTGTAAGTCTATCGATACATGGAAACAACTACAGATGCAAAGAGATACCGATGAAGAGACAACTACTGATGGAACTAAAGTCACTGGTATATGAGCTACCGATGCAAGTTCAAAAGAGCTACCAATATAAGGTTTTGCGACACAAAGTCCACTGTGCACATCTACCAATAGAACACTACTAATTCTTGACCAACAAGTAAAACCCTACACTCTTTATACTATTTATTTTTTTAGATAACAGTTACATTTGATGGTTTTAATGCAGTTAATGATATTTAATGATTTCTATTGCATGTCAGGGAACTGTACATAGTACCCATGGAAATGGGGATTATACATTTCTACCGAAGCAGAATGATATAAAGTGATGGTAATAGAACACTGGAAAATATAGAAAGAAATGCATGTTACACGAATGGAAATAAGAAGATACACAAAGGGTGAAAGAGACAAGATCTGAACAACATTAAAATGTGGAGCATTTTTTTTCTCTAGTATACATCCATACTCCAAGAATTTTGGACATACACGAAGAAACTTATTCTAGAGTAGAACACAAGATGCATCTTGAGTGAAGAACTATAACAAACACTTCATGTACTCAGGCTGCTAAGCTGGGCTAAGAATCAAAGAAGAAAACGATACTCTGTTTTCTGAGAAAAACTAGAGAAGGACTCAGAAGCTTTTCTGATAAACCAAATGAGTCCAGAACTGCACTGCTAATCACTAAAGCTTTTCTAAACTCAATCATACTTCTCTTAGTGATTATTTATTTACATTTTGAGTAGTGTGTGTATCCTATTTATTTTACACAGATATTATCTCCTATGCTAAACTAGAAGATTCTTGAATCCTCACTCACACTCCATAACTCTTTTGTTTCCCACTGTGGATGGTGGTAGAGGTCGGGTAAGACCTGAACAGCCTGTGAGATGTTGTTTGTTTTTCCCACGAAGAACTGTGGTAGAGGTATTTGTACATGTACAGTAGTGTACTGTTGTTTGCCCCCAATCCAGGGTGTGGATCAATTTATATAAGTTTTTGAGAGGACTAAGTCTAGGCTTGAGACTGAACCTCTTGGTTAACTTTTTTTTTGCTTTTATATTATGTCTATAAGTATTACATATATATTTTACATATTCTTCTGCTTATTACATTGAAATACAAAACTATTTTAAAGCTACATTGATAGTTAAATTCTCAATTGTTTATACTTATTGAAAACCAGTAAGTTAGTTTCAAAAGTTAAGTTAATATTCAAATTATGTTAACTGAGACCTAATCAATATTTGAGAATCTAATTAAACCTTTAAAGTCTTTATAGATTCACTACAGTTTAACTTTTTTTTAAATTGGGGGATTTTAAGAGAAATATTTTTAACAGAAATTTTAATTGGAACTCTATTCATCTCCCTCTTGGGTATCCTCTCCGAAAAACATTTGGTTTCAGAGGTTTATTTTTGTTCAAGGATTTTTGAAATAATTTTATTTTCAAATATGATTTTAGTTGCATCTTTAAAGATATTAAATTTTTGTTAGTTCTAGACTTTTATCACTTTAAAACTATTTTCTAAAATCTGGTTATGGATAATAGTCTAGAGGGTGCTGCAACTAACCAGCCACCTTTCTTCAATGGCACAAACTATGTCCAGTGGAAACTGAAAATGAATATTCATTTAGAAAGTATGGGTTTTGATATTTGGACTTCTATAGAGTATCAATATAAAATTCCAAAAACCGAAAGAACAGCTTGGGATGAACCTACACATACTGCTTACAATAATATTTGTAAAGCTATGAATGTTCTATAATGTGCTTTAGGAGATGAAGAGTTTAATAGAATTTCTTCTTGTAAAACTGCCTTTGAAATATGGGATACTTTGGGTGTTTCTCATGAAGGAACATCCAATGTTAAATAAATGAGATGGAAAACTTATACTATTAAATATGGAAATTTTAAAATGAAAATAGATGAACCTATTTCTGATATGTATCTCAGGTTTAATGAGATAGTCAATATAATGAATTAACTTGGAAATGCTATTCCAGTAAAGGAAAAAATTATGAGGATACTAAGATGTCTTCCAGAATGATGGATAGGCACCTCTGTCTCAAACAGAGAGTCAGGTGACATTGGAGCACTACCAGTAAATGAGATTATTGGTAAATTAATGATGTATGAGGAAGAACTCAAAGTGAATAAGGAGGAAGGTGATGAACCTAAGAGAAAATCCATAGCTTTCAAGTCTACTTCCTCTAAGAGTAAAGACAAGGAGAAACTGTAAATACCTACTGAGATTTCAATTAGTGATGATTCTGATTCAGATAGTGATACTGAGATGGATCAAATAGCCAGGAGATTCAAGAAGTTTTATAGGAAGAATAAATTCTACAGGAAATATAAATACAAACGAAAGTATGACAACAAGGGACACTAGAAGAAGGATTGGAAGAAAGCAGACAAGAATGATGAAATAGTCTGCTATGAGTGTAAAAGGAAAGGACACATCATGTCTGATTGTCCAAAATTAAATGTCAATAAGAAATATGATTATAAGGACAAAAAGTACAAGAAAGCTATGAAGGCTACCTAGAGTGCGTCTGAAGACAACACACGTGAATCTGATGTTTCTAATTCTGAGAAGAATCAGACCAACATGTGTTTCATGATTAACAAATATGAGTTAACTTTAGATACTCCTATTTTAAATTCCTATTATTCAAAAAATGATGCAGAATCTGATTCTGATTCTGAAAACATGACTAGTAAGGAATAATTTGAATACTGCAATATGCTGGAGGAGACATGCAATGAACTTAAGGATAAATACAAATCATTAAAGAAACAACATGATCTCACTACTACTGTTAAAACCAAACTTACTATTGAAAAAGAGAAGAATTCTAAACTGTTAAAGGAAAAAAGAGAACTGAAAATGTCAAATGAGAAACTTATAAAAGACATAGAGAAGTTTACAAATGGAAAAGAGACACTTAATCAAATGATAGGTAAACCAGTTTCACCTAAATACAGTATTGGGTTTGGATACCAACCTAGACAGAGACAGTTCACTAAAACATGATTTATTCCTAAGTCTGTACAAAATTCTGCTTATTCTAGTTCTGTAAATTCATATGCTTCAACCATTTATTCATATGGTTATAGGTCAAATAATTTTTATCTTTCAAAATATTTTGTCTCTATAAATTATATGAGACCCATAAGAAAAACATGGGTACCTAAATCTTTGATTTCTAACCTTTCTGGACCAAAGAAGATTTGGGTAACAAAATCATTTCCTATCAAAATCTATTTTGTAGGAAACATTCTTAAAGAGTTCTCACAATAAGGTATGGTACTTGGAAATTATATTTTCTAGACATATGTCTAGAGATTATTCATGCTTAAAAAGATTAATAAAGGTTGATGGAGGCCATGTCACCTTTGGTGATAATTCTAAAGGAAATATCATCAGCCTAGGCCAGATTGGTAACACTGATTCTGTTTAAATTTATAAAGTTTTATTTGTTGATGGACTTAAGTATAACATGTTAAGTGTTTCTCAATTATGTGATGATGGATTTAATTTGATGTTTGAAAATTATTCATGCAATGTTTTTAATTCTAAAAATATTTTAGTATTTTCTACTTTAAGAAATGAAAATGTTTATGCAGTTGATTTAAATTCCTTAGCTAAACAAAATGTTACTTGTTTAAATGCTTTTCAAAATGTGTCTTGGCTTTGGCACAAAATATTAGGACACTGCAACATATATTCACATTCAAAACTAACTAGAATGATCTTCGTTATAGACCTACCTACACATGAATTCCCAAATGACAAAGTGTGTAATCACTATCAAAAGGGAAAGCAACATAATGTTTCTTTAAAATCAAAGAAAGAAGTTTCAACTTCTCAACCTCTCGAGCTGGTTCACATGGACTTGTTTGGACCACCATGTTTTTCTAGTATAAATCTGAAGCACTATGTCTATGTTCTAGTAGATGACTTTTCTAGATATACTTTGGTATACTTCGTAGCTCAAAAAAGTGAAGCTTGTTTGTACTTTGTTAAATACTCCAAATCTGTATAAAATCATAGTGGACTTAAGATTAAAACTATAAGAAGTGATCATGGCCGTGATTTTGAAAATCATGAATTTGAATCTTAATGTTCACAAAATGGCTATAGTCACATCTTTTCTTCTCCTAGAACACCTCAGCAGAATGGTGTAGTAGAAAGAAGGAATAGAACCCTTCAAGAAATAGCTAGAACCATGCTTAATGAATATGACATGCCAATTTACTTTTGGGCAGAAGCTGTGAATACAACTTGTTATATTATTAATAGAATATTAATTAGTCCAGTTCTTAAGAACACCCCTTATGAGTTTTGGAATAATAGAAAACCTAAAGATAGCTACTTTTGAGTCTTTGGCTGCAAAGTTTTTATTCTTAATACAACGGATAATCTGGACAAGTTTTCTTCTAAGAGTATTGAAGGAATTTATCATGGTTATTCATTAACTAGAAAATCCTATAGAGTATTTAATAAAAGAACCAATTGTGTGAAAGAATCTTTTCACATCATGTTTCATGAAACTGATCCACATGAGCCTAAAACCACTCTTTAAAATCATGAGGATGATTTCATTGACCTTAATGATAAATATAAAGAACCTTCTGTAAAAACATCCCATTCTGGACATATTCTAGAATCTGTTGCTATGGAACCCGAACCTATAGATGAACCTGAAATTTCAAGTCCTACCTTTAATAGATCAACAAGGATTCTAATGAATCATCCTTTGGATGTTGTTGTTGGTATTGTTGATAGAAGGGCACATACTAGAGCTTCTCTATGAAATCATGTTGAACATCTAGCCTTTCTTTCATAGCTAGAACCTAAAAATATCAATGATGCTATCAATGATGAATTTTGGGTAATGGATATGCAAGAAGAGTTAAATCAATTTGAATGAAACAAAGTTTGGGAATTAGTTAACCGACCTAAGGACACTTTAACAATACGCACAAAATGGGTTTTTAAAAACAATGTTGATGACTCTGGAAAAATAGTTAGAAACAAAGAAAGACTAGTTGCACAAGGATATAGTAAAGAAGAAGGAATAGACTATGAGGAAACGTTTTTACCTGTAGCCAGATTTGAGGCCATTAGGATCTTACTTGCATATGCTGCTCATCGGAATTTCAAGTTATATCAAATGGATGTCAAAAGTTCTTTTCTAAATGGTTTTATTGTTGATGATTTTTTTGATTAACAACAACCTGGATTTACTAATACTCATTTTCCAAATCAAGTTTTTAAATATTCTAAAGCTTTATATGGTTTAAAACAGGCTCCAAGAACTTGGTATGATAGACTTAGTAATTTTTTTATTTCAAAAAGTTTTACTAAATGGATTGATAATCCACCTCTTTTTATTAAAAGAATTTCTAAATATGTTTTAATAGTTAAAATTTATGTTGATGATATTATTTTAGGATCTTCTAAACATTTTTATGTACTAATTTTTCAAAGAATATGCAAAATTAATTTGAAATGAGTTTAATTGGAGAACATAAATATTTTCTTGGATTTCAAGTGTTTCGAAATGAAAATGGTATTGTCTTGAATCAAAGTAAATACAAAAAGGATCTTTTAAAACGTTTTGGTTTGGATAGTATTAAGGAAAGTGAAACTCCTATGAGTACTGTTTGTAAATTGGATGTAGATGAAACTAGGAAACTAGTGGATCAAACCAATTACAGAGGTATGATTGGAAGCTTACTTTACCTTACTGCTAGTCGACCAGATATTATGTTCAATGTCTTTATGTGTGCAAGATTTCAAGCTAATCCAAAAGAATCTCATTTACTTGTTGTGAAAAGAATTTTTAAGTATCTGAAACATACTATGAAAATTGGTTTGTTTTACCCAAAAGGAAAACCCTTTCAGTTAATGAGTTATTCAGATGCTGATTTTGCCGGTTGCAAGTTGGATAGAAAAAGCACTTCAAGAACATGTCATTTATTCGGAAAGTCCTTAGTATCTTAGTGTAGTAAGATGTAGAATTCTATATCATTATCCACTGCTGAAGTAGAGTACATTGCTTCTGGTAGTTGATATGCACAAATTTTGAGGATAAAAAACACTCTTTTGGACTATGGATATGACTTTAGGCACATTCCAATCAACTGTGACAATACTAGTGCAATAAATATCTCTAAGAACCCTGTGTCTCACTCTAAGACCAAAGAAATTGATGTAAGGCATCATTTCTTGAGAGAACAATACCAAAAGGGTGATATTACTCCTGAGTTTATAGGTACAGAAGATCAATTAGCCGACATTTTCTCTAAACCTTTGTGTTCGGATTGGTTAAGTTACATTAGACACGAGTTAGGAATGTTAAACCTCAATCGGTAGCTATCCTCACCGATGTAACCTCACTGATAGAAAACCTCACCGATGTAAAACCTCACTAATAGAAAACCTCACCGATGTAAAACCTCACTGATAGAAAACCTCACCGATGTAAAACCTCACTGATAGAAATTGTCACTGATGTGCGCCATTTTAAAACTTCTATCTACAGCCAGAATCTGAATCGTTTTTACTTAATTTTATTTTTTATCTATTTTATGATTCTTAAATTATAAAATTAAAGTCTGAGCTACTTCAAAATCCACTGAGCCTCAAACCTTAATCCTCGAACAATAGCTCCCGAATCCTTAGAGAACCCTAAATCCATCAAACCAGCGATGGAAAAAACCAAACTTCCTACTGCCAGAGATGAATCTGTTGAGATGAAAACAAAGAAGAAAAGGACCGAGCAAGAAGCAAGTGGTAGTGGAAGTGTTTCTAGAACAAGATCAGGGAGACGACCAGTGAATCCTCATCTGCAAAATCGAGTTATTGTGATTGAAAAGGAAATGTGTGTAGAATGGCTACTGCCTAGCAGGTTCTTAATGCTCAAAGTTCTTGAAGATCAAAAATGGGTACTGCTTTTTTCGATCAACCATGGTCCTTACATTCCAAAATTAGTAAAATAGTTTTACGATTTTGTAACCTTTGAAGAATCGGATAATGAAAATCGAGTAACTAGTTTTCTGGATGGAAAGGAGATGTCATTCTCATCTGTTGAATGGGATGAGTGCTTGAAAGTTCCACATGAAGGAGTATCTGGATATTTCGCAAGAGCCATGACACCTACCAGTGACATTTTCGATTATGAGACTACTTTGGAAGTGCTGACTGGTGATGGAATTCAAAGATAAGTAGTTGCTACAGAAATGGATGGAGAGAATAGATTGTTGTTCAAATTTGTTCAACATGTATTGATACCGAGTAGAGGATACTTTTCCAATTTTAGATATCAGGATATCTATCTATTTCACCTCTTAAGACATTGTGTAAAAGTTAATTTGTGGAGATTGCTGATGCTCTAGATGGAAGATATGACAAGGCCGAAATCAAAGAAAAATTCCCTATTCTTTGCTAATATAATCTCTGTGATGATCAAGGTAAAAGGGGTGGCTGAGTCTCAAGATGAGACAGTGTTAGTGAATAATGACTTCTATATCGCAACTACATCTTGTATGTACATGATAAGAAATTTGAACCCTTGTAGAGGAGAATTGGTCAATGATGACCATAGGGTGTATGAAAAGTTTAATCCTGTGAATCATCTTTAAAGTCCAAAGGATGTGAGGGATCCAGGTCTGGGACCTGATGAAGAGGAGCAAGAATATAGTGATGACTCAAAAGAGGAAGAGTCCTCTACAGATGAAGGAGGAGACCCTGACATGCCTCCTAGCCCAGCTCCTGAAAATCTAGTTCAACATATATCAGATAAGGAAGAAGCTACATTAGAAGCTGTTGAAGTGGCTAGTGTGAAAAATTAAGAAGATGTTCATGAGATTGAAGCATCTATGTCAGCAGATTTGAGCCTGAGTCCAGTGATTGGACAATCTTTAGTACCTACTGAGGAAGCAAATGAAGTTGACATACCCTTACCTAATCCAGAAGACCCTCCTGCTGCTACAGTGATGGAATTGATGGTGGAAGATTCTCCTTAGGATGAAAGACCTATTTTTAATGCTACTGTGAATGTTGCTGAGAATGCTGTTATCCTAATTGAGGATGCACCTATTGAGGGGGAGCATCGATCTAAGTTTGGAAGGGTCAAAGTGGCTGTTGGTTTTAATGATTGAGCAGAAGACCCTGGTTTTATAGTGTGTGGTTTAGACTGTTCAGATTCAGATAATGAGGCATCTCACAATAGACCTAAGAATACTTATGATGTCAATTCGGAGCTATTTCCTGAAGATGTGGTCAGAATGCATGACCTGGATAAGCCAAAGAAAAACTATAAGTAATGTTTTATGAAAGTGGTAAAGAAAATGGAAGTTTCTATGCTATCATTAATTCAATCAGTTATGACTGACGCTGTGGTAAGTTTAGCCTCTGAAAGTGCATCTGCAGCAGTTGCACCTGCTGATTTGGTGACCACGACTGATATGGATATCTTAAGGGATGAGATGAATGAATCTTTTTGTGCCTCAATTGTAGAGATGAAGCAATTTTTTTTTAAGAAATGGTTATGCTGGAATGATCTTTTGAACAATCTCTTGCCTGCAATTTATCAACTATTATGGGAGAAATAGTTGAAGAAGTTAATGAATACCATGCTCAAGTTTCTAGACTTGAAGTAGATCTTGAAGCTCTAAAAGAATCTGTTGTTTCTTTAGACTATTACTTGAGCTCAAAATCTCATGCAGATAAGGACTTAACTTATTTGAAGAGTGTTGTAAGTCAGATGGTCTCAGTATTTGATGGTTACAAATCTTCTATGAAATATCATATTAAACCCTAGGAATCCGATGTTCAAAATCTTATCAGTTGTTTGTACAGAAGCTTCAAAAGGAATATATCTTTCTGTGTTGGTTCTCTTGCATCTAAACCTTCGATGTATTTGACTCAAATTCGAGCTATGATGAAAGAGGAGCTTGGTTCTGCCTCAACCGGTGGCTCTGTAGACTAATATGAGCAGAGCATAGTTGTTCTCTCTACTATAGATTCAGCCAGAGAAATTATGAAGATAGTCCAAGACAACATTATAGAAGCCTCTGCCTCTCAAAAAGAATTGAAAGAAATGGTGGACTCCTATTTCTCCAAAATTTATAGGAAGACTCAAATGACTAGTCATTTCGAGCTTCTGATTGAGAATATGAAACAGCCTCCTGTTAATCAAGCCTATAGAGAACATGTTAGCAAGCTAAGAGAATTGACTCTAGCTTTAGAAAAGTTTATGGAGAACAAGGATGACTTCATATCCTCTATGGAGAGAAGAGGAGGAATCATTATGGATTTCATAAATCTGTTGCTTCCTTTTCTCCATGTTCATGCTAGGCCAGTAATTGTCCTTCCTACTTTGCCTATCTCTGCCTCCACTGCTTCTTCAATTCAGGTGACTCATTTCTAAGCCATTCGAAGACACACACCTATGATCACATAGAGGACTCCTCAACACAGGCCAGGCACAGTGTCAGTTGCTCAGCCTCCTGTGGTCTTTTCAGGAATTCCTAATCCTTCACCAGAATCCTCACCACCTGAATCCTCTTCTGACCCCATGGGTAAATCTCACATTGAGGATGTGGGTTGATCCAGTAGGTGGATTGTTTGATAGGAATCCTTTGTATTTTTTTTTCTGTCTTTGTAGCTATTTTTCTCATTTAATACAAGTGATTTTCTTCTATTCCTAGTATTCCAATTCTCTTTCTTATTTCCCACTTATGATTATCACAAAGAGGGAGAAATGTTTTACAAAGGAGGAGAAATACTCTCTAAGTATAAAAAGAGGAAGACATATTCACCAAGAGAGAGAAATATTAATGAATGGGGGAGAAATTTTATCTTAGAGCTATCATGCTTTGCCACTTTGATACCTCTAAATTTCATCTTTTAATAACAGTGTCTTTTCACTCGTCCGCTAATATAATTTCATTCAGTTCTCTGATGTTCTCGGATACCACTAAATTTTACCATTGATATCATGGTTTTCTCTTTTATCGTTGATACATTTAATTCTTTCTATGATAAATTATGTTTTATACCATACTATTTTCTCTGAGAAAATTGAGCTTAATTATATATCCTCTGATAAATTTTTTTTAATGATAATATCATAAGTTGTGATTCTCAAAAAGTGTGAGATTGGTGACCTCACCTATTTTGATAATCCCAATTATGATTTCATATACTTTGATAATATCAATCTAATGTTTATCTATATATTAATTCATTCAATCTATGCTCAAGATGATAATAATATCAAAATAATCCCTGATATAATTTAATCTTTGTTTATCCATGTTTATATAAGTTCTGAAGTAATTCTAACCTATTCGGATATGTTGTGTATGAAACAGATAAGTATTAAGTTACTGGTCTATGTTTTAGCTAGAGCTATTGGTACTCAGTGTACCGATAGACTTAGTCTACCGATAGACAGAGTCACTGATACACTAAGGTCACCGATATGTACAGAGCTACCGACAGAGAGACCAGAGAAACTGATAGACTTAGTCTACCGATAGGCAGAGTCACCGTTACACTAAGGTTACTGATATAAACAGAGTTACCGGTAAGCAGACACAAGGTCTACCGACAGAACTGCTGAGCTACCGATGTGCATGTCTACCAGTAGTTACCGATATATTGAGCTATCGATAGAAGTCTGCTGATAGTGTAAGTCTACTGATATGTGTAAATAGCTACTGATGCAAAGAGCTACTGATTAAGAGAGAGCTACTGTTGGAACTAAAGTCACTAGTATATGAGCTACCGATGCAAGTTCAAAAGTGCTACCGATGGACAGTTTTGTGACATAAAGTCCACCGTGAACGTCTACCAATAGAACACAACTAATGCTAGACCTACCAGTCAAACCCTATACACTTCATACTATTTATTTTTTTAGCTAAATGATACATTTGATTGTTTTAATGTAGTTAATGTTATTTAATGATTTCGGTTGCATGTTAGGGAACCGTACATAGTACCCTTGCAAAAGGCGATTATTCTTTTCTGCCAAAGCTGAAAGCTATAAAGTGATGGAAAGAGAACCCTAGAAAATATAGAAAGAAATGCATGTTACATGAAAGTCACTTAGAAGATACACAAAGGGTGAAAGAGACAAGAGTTGAACATCATTCAAATGTGGAGAATTTTGTTTTATCTAGTCTACATCCATACTCCAAGAATTATGGACATACACGAAGAAACTTATTCTAGAGGAGAACACAAGATGCATCTTGAGTGAAGAACTATAAAAACACTTCATGCACTCCGGATGCTAAGCTGAACTAAGAATAAAAGAAGAAAATGACACTCTTTTTTCTGAGAAAAACCAGAGAAGGACTCAGAATCTTTTCTAATAAAACAAACGAGTCCAGAGCTGCACTTCTAATCACTAATGCTTTTCTAAACTCAATCATACTTCTCTTAGTGATTATTTAGTTACATTTTGAGCAGTGTGTGTATCCGGTTTATTTTACACCCACATTTTCTCTTATGCTAAACTGGAGGATTCTTGAATCCCCACTCACACTCCATAACTCTTTTGTTTACCACTGTAGGTGGTGGTAGAGGTCGAATAAGACCTGAATAGCCTATGATCTGTTGTTTATTTTTCCCAAGAAGAACTATGGTAGAGGTATTTGTACCTGGATAGTAGTGTACTATTTTTTACCCTCAATCCAGGGTGTGGATCAATTTATATAAATTGTTGAGAGGACTAAGTCTCAGCTTGAGACTGATCCTCATGGTTAACATTGTTGTGATTTTATTTTAAGTCTATAAGTATTACATATATATTTTACATATTCCGCTACTTTTTACTTTGAAATAAAAAACTATTTTAAAACTATTTTGATAGTTAAATTCGCAAGTCTTTATACTTATTTTAAACCAGTAAGTTAGTTTCAAAAGTTAAGTTAATCTTCAAATTAAGTTAACTGATACCTAATCAATCTTTGAGAAACTAATTGAACCTTTACAATATGTATATATTCACTATAGTTTATCTTTTTTTTAAATTGGGGGATTTTAAGAGAAATATTTTTAAGAGAAATTTTAATTGGAACTCAATTCACCCCCCTCTTGAGTATCCACTCAGACCAACATGTTGTTTGGTGGATCCCACTATATTATCAATGTGTATGTTAACCATATAATTAAGTGGGTATGTTATTGAATTGTGAGGGTGGGGGAGGGGGGTTTTTATAAAAACTCTTATAGATTTTGGGTGTTCTAACCATCCTATAATATGGGGGATACCTCCCCATTTTCCTCTATTTTTCTCAATTTATCAATAGATGATCTGGTGTATTCTGTAAGAGTTTTACTCAATGATATAGTTAATCTATCATTTGATTATAATAATTTATTTCAATTATTACACCCACTGATTATTTAGGGTATTGCATCTATGTATTGGAGTCAAATTTCATTATATTATGGTGAAATTACATCATTTTGAGATATATTTCATTAGTGAATTCTAGAAGAGGACAAGGGGGGATGATCACACAAGGTTTCATATAGTATTATTAGTTGTAATTAATTTTTTTGATAATTATTTAGTTTTATGAAAAATTGGATGAGATTGATGTATGGAATAAGAGGATAAGTTTTGTTTTCTTCTCAATATTGTTTATGAATCCTACTAAAAGTGGATCACACTTTTGTTATTAAAATACTTATTAGAGTACATAACCGAGTGAGTATTTCTTTGAATATTATTATATGGAAAATGTGGAACCCATTCTGTAAATTTATTATATGTTTTTTATAGTTTATTATGGAATCCATGGAATGATATAATATCTCATAGAATATATTGGTAAAAAAGTATATCTTGGTTAGGGATAGAGAAGACCTATATTATGGTGTCAAATATATTTAGAGTTATGCGCTATCTAATCATTCATATTAGTTTTTTTAAAAGGTGGGAGTCGAAGCCTCATTTATTATTAAAGAAAAGAAAAGACCTCTTTAACTGGGTAGAGGGAGACCAATTACATAGTTCAAAGGCCATGTGGGAATTTATCCCATTACATGGCCTATATGCCCATTTTTTGACCCAAGGCCAATTCTGTGAATTGTACTGCTACAGTACCATGCTGCTACAGTATAGCACAGTACTCGGTGCTGCTATAGTAACATGCCTCCGCTACAGTGCCCACCGTTGATACAATGTTGTTGCTGCTACAGTACGCTACAGTACCTACGCCCAATGGGTATTGAACACCCATTTTTTTGTAGAGTTAAGGGATCTTACCACTAATACAAATCCCAACTACGACTGATCATCCATATTAGTTAAGTTTCACGTGTTTTAAAATGTGAACAAATCATTAGGTGTGTTTAGATATAAAAAATGAAACCAAATAAGTGTTCCTAATTACTAATCAGTATAATAATTGTATTTTTTGTTATGATATGTCTTGTGAGTGTTAGACAATGATGTTGTGGTTTCTAATTACCATGTACATTAATTAATGTGTAATGAAAATATGTAATGAGAAACTCAAGGGATATCTATGATCATATATGATATACTAGACCATAATATTTCCACTAGAATACATTTTGTTTTTATAGTTTTTAAAATATTAAGGTATAACATGTAGCTATCCATTGATGTAATATAAAGTGGGAAATTTTTTTGGGTGTAGGTATACTGACCAATGTATTTTGTGAAGTGGAGTTAGATAAAATGTAATCTCATGTTATTTTATATGGTGTGTTTTGATTTATATATTGATGGAATGTGTATTTATATTTGATTCATAGTTTGATGTATTTTGGTAGTACATAACTATTTATTCAAGGGAATTTATATGGAAATTTTTTTTGGTTTTTTTTGAAATTACATTATTGATAATCGGTGTGATTCAACTAGATACTTTAATCCATGATAATTCCTATTATGTCGGATTAGTTTATTTTCAAACATCTCATTCATATTATGTAATTGAGTTAAAATAAAACCATGCTTGTTTTGGTGATGGAGTTTGGGTGTACTACTATACATATAATTCTTGTTTTATTTGTGGAGTGTAATGGAAACCAAGATTGTCGATGTCATGTACGTCAGGTTATATTCCAAACATCGATATTGTCATGATATTGGTTGGGTATACTACCACAATGGTACCATTGACATATAAGTTTGGTGTAATCCCATCCATTTCAATTCTTCTAATGCAGTTTTGGTGAAATTCCGACCTTTTATATTTTTATAATGTACATTGTTTTTAATCACAAAACCGACTATTCTAGGAATTTAGGTTGAGTGTAATTCCAAACATGTTTTTTTATGTTTATGTTTTATGTTAATTTCTTCCATGGTTATTTTTATTAAGTAGGTTGGCTGTAATTCCGTCTCTTGGTGTTATTGTAATGAAGATGGGGTAAATTTCCACCATGGTTTTTTATATGATGTTGGTTGGGTGTAATGTTAATCTTGGTTACTCTTGGGATGTATGTTGGCCATAATTTCATCCATGGTTATTATTGTAATCTAGGTTGGATTCATTTCCGAACATGTTTTATCTTGTGATGTGTGTTCGGAATAAATCCAACTCCATGGATAATGCTATGTTGGTATGTTATATTACCAACCATTTCCTTTAGTGTTTCTAATAAGGGTGTATTTATAACTAATATTCATGATCATATTGATGTGGCATTATATTATAATGTCATTCCAACCTAGGGTCTTTGATTGTATCATTAATAGACTTGATAACAACATTTTTCAAGATTAGTTTGCTAAGTACATCGCATCCCTCTTAGAATCTGAGGGTGAAATTATTATTTATTTTTGATGTTTTTATTAATATGTCGAAAAATTCATGAAATTATATATTTTAAATATGTATTGGGAAAATATTTGAGGACTGTCTAATATTTTTTACTCCATAATGAATGGAAATATTCATGCATGTTCATATTTCATGATCATAGATATAGATAAGTGAAAATGAAATATAAACAATGGATTATATGGATAGGTGTTCCAAATGGGATATATGATTTGGTGGAGAATTGAAGTATTATTATTCATGTATTCATAATTATTTATTATATTTTTGATTACTTATATATGATATTCCAAATAGAAATCCAACTAACTTATTTTATAAAAAAAATTCTCATGTTAACTCTTATTATAAATAAAACATAAAGATAAAGTAAACAAAAAGATGGAATTTTATATTTATCCTTTTTCTAAAGAGGTATAATTTCAAGAGGGATAGTATCAACATGAGTGAAAGATTCATCGAAAACACCCTTTTTAATAAGATAATTGGTAAGATTTTTGGCTTCACAGAAGCCATGAATGATTATATAGTTCATTGAATATTGCTTGTTCCAACACTCAGACCATCTATAGTGATCTTCTATGCAATATGAATAGTTCCAAGCCTAACCGCTTTCTCCAAAGTGGTTGAGTCACATTAAAACTAGACATCATTCCTATTATTCTCTTTATACATGTGGAAAGAAGTCATGAAAGTGATCATTTTAGCCTCAAGGGTAGTGTACAGCCCACATGGCGCATGAATGAAATCAAGTATCCCTCCATTATGATCCCCGGTGACAACCCTGAATCCCACTGGACAAAGGTTTCCTTTTAAAGCACCATCAATATTGAATTTTTCCATAAAATGAATGGGGGAGTCCAAAGAAATCAAGAAAACCATGAGTGGGAGGATAATTACTTGGGATTTTGAGTCGTTGAAGCACAATAAAATTGACAACCATGTTTTTGTAGTGCCCCTTACGAATATGGATGAAATTTATATTGTCTGCAATGATTTATAATAGATAATAGTTCAGGTTAAAAAATTAATTCTATTGTCATTATTTATTTCTTCTCATCCATACAGTATACAAAAGGTCTACATAAGCTAAGTGAAATAGAATTTTCAGTTTCCTAGACTGATGGATATTCATCCCATCCTTTCATATATCTTATAACCTATCCATGTGTATTCTATGGAGATCAATAAAATTAATCATAGAGTTCCATAGGTCTGATGTTGTTTCACAAGATATGAACATATGGTCTACATATTCCATATGCTAAAGGAAAAATAATCACTAAGAACATAGATAGATACCCTGATGTTGAAGACATGCATCAACATGAATTCATTGTTTGGAAATTCTCCATATAAATGAAGATATGGAAGGTTGTATCCATATATTATTAAAATCACCAATCAAACTTTTATTCCCTTGCATTACATGATTGTAGATGATTTACGAGTTCAAAATATCATTTGAAGATGGTTCCCAAATCCAGAAGTCATCCAGGTTTGTGAATATTAGATTTGAAACATTTTATTGATGATCACTTGAGAGTTGATCCATGTTTCTTTACTATTATTTAATGGTGATGTCAGGATTAGTTGTTTGATGAAAAAGGTTATTCATGAGAGGGGTTTCCATCCATTATTCCTTCCAAAATCTTAGAGATGAATTTTCATTCACAATACAATGATAATTTCTATACACCATATTAAACACAGATCTCAAACCATGCCATATTTTTTATTCTATATAATATAGCTTTATAGACTTGAGACACTCCATAATATGAGTTTTACGCATATCCAAGGATTTGGAATTTATATTGACTGACTTCTATATGAAAGGCGCTTGAGGATCCGGATTGAACATTTCTAGATTCTTGATGACAAGCCCCTAAAGCTATAAGGCTAACAACATTTGTTCAAGTTCACAGTGACTATTTTTTTCTTTGATATGCTACCACTCTATATGATGTTCCTTATCACTGAATTTATGATTTTAATTAGAGAGGGTGGCAATATATAAACCCTAAAAGAGTAAAAAATCTTGGATATCACAATCGGTTTGATAATATATATTCTTCGTACTACTGAGAGTGGGTTTCCATTCCATGAGGATAGAATTATTCTGATCCAGCTAAATGTTTCTTTGACGAAAGAGGCGCGTGGTCATCCAAAAAAAGAAGGACACCAAAATAGGTAATGTAAATATATTCTTCCTTTATCCACAAGGTATTGAGGATAATTATTTTTTGGAAGGATTAATGTGATTGCTAATGTAAATTAAATATTTTCCCCTGTTGATTTCTAGTCCTGATACAATTTTATAGTGTAAGAGATTATTTTTAATTTTTTTGATATTTTTCCTGTCTCATTGGGTAAAGATAATAATTTCATCTGCAAAAAAATGATGTGATGCAGTAGAGGTACCTCTAGAAGATTTAATATTTTTCAAGTTACCTTTTTCAACAATTTCAGTAAATATCTTACTAAGATAATATTTAGTAATGTAAAATATTATTGAAGTGAAAGGGTCGCGTTGACTAATCCCCCTTGCAGAAGTGATATACCCTTTCAGTGATCAATTTATGAGAATAGATAAATGATATAATCCAATGAGTTATTCTATCTAGATCATAATTTTTATATCAAATAAAAAGCAATGTAAAAGAATTTCTAATGATGTGTCGGTAAATAGTATCAAAGGCTTTTTAAAGTCATATTTGAGATAAACCGAACCTCCTATGATTGGATTCCAAAGTAGGTTCAGACATTCCAATGTTGTGAGAAGGAAATCTTGAATATTTCATCTATTGAGGAATCCAAATTGATTCAAGGAAAATATTTTATCAGAAAATCTAGACAGTCTCTTGGACAGAATTTTTGGTGACCACTTTATGAATAGTGTTGAACAAAGCCATGGGTCTGAATTGGATAATGTCAATAGAGTTATCAGCTTTGGGTATAAGGGAAATAAATTGAGCATTTTTTCCATGAACCCATGGTCCAGTCTCAAAGAAATATTTAACCAGATTACAAACATCCAATTGTTTGGTATCCCAATAAGCTTGGAAGAAGTGGTTGATAAATCCAGAAAGGCTAGGGTATCTTCCTTTTTAAGACCAAACACAACATATTTAAGTTCATGTTCCTTGAGGGAAGGTATAAGAACAATATTTTACTATTTAGAATTATGTTTTGGAATGATACATTCCATTTGAGCTTTATTTTTGGATGGTCCATTGAAGAGGTTTGTATAATATGAAATAATGTGGATAGATAGAGCTTGCCTTCTGTCAATGATTTGATCACCAGCCTTGATAAGAGAAAGAGGCATATTATCCAATCTGGTTAGATGTAGAGAATTGAACAATTTAGGTTATTTATCCCCTTCACAAAGCCATCTTATTTTGAAAATATCCCATTATATGATGTCTTTATGTCTGAATATATTTTGAAGCATGGTAAACAATTCGGTCTCTGGAGAGACATTCCTAGGAAAATTGTTTTTGGTGATGGAATATTGATGATAGGGTAAAGGTAATTCATGTGATTCAATTTATTTATACAGAAAACAATAAATATTCATTATCTAATCATTTATTACCAATTTAATACATTTTTGTTTGGTGATTCAAGACATAGTTTTGTTATTTCCATCAATAAATTCCCAAGTCTCACTGACAATTTTACGACAGTCTTGTTGATATTTTTGGGGATTTTTTAATCTGAAGGGACGAATATTTCTAGGCTCTTTTGTAACAAAATTTACATGAATGGGGAGATGTTTCTAATTGTGTCTAGATAAAGTAACATAGGATAACAAACTCCAATTTAAATTAGAATTTTCATTAAAAAAAGATATATCAATTCTTATATCTTTGACATCATTGAGGTGTTTCCTGCACCATATAAGTTTTTCTCCAACAAGGATTATCTCATTAAGAATCATCTCATCAATGCATTTCATGAATTATTTATTTTTTAGAGAGTGATAACATGATCCTATTTTCTCATCAACGTGGATAATAGAATTGGAATCACTAATGTCATTCCATGGATATAAAATAGCGTTAGAAATAGTCTTTATGTGTGACCAAATGGGTCTCTTATCATTGTAGGAGTTAAAATCTTATATGACGAAGAAGAATATCTTTTTACCTATGTCTTAGTAGAAATAGGTTATAGATTTTCATTCACATTTATAACAATATGATCAATCACATCCTTGTTCACCAATAACCAATGTCTATCAAAGCTCTTACTAAGATGATGTTTACCAAGAAAGAAATAACCATGTCTTGAAATAGGAGTTTCAGGATGGGGGAGAGTTTTCATGGGCTTAAAGAGTCTAATTATTTTGGGTTTGTGCATTACAACAATGAGCCTACGAGAAATCACCATGTGAGGTATATATATTCCCTGATAGTTCAAAACAAACCCCCATTTTATAAAAAATTAGGGTGGAAAACACCTTTGCATTGATTCTGAGCACTTATCCATTCAGATTTCCTATAGGATTTTGCATTTTTTGAGCTGGATATAAGTCGTCCATTCTTACCAACAACAATAGGACTATCATGTTGATCACCAATTGTCTTGATCATTCAAATTGTATTATAGGTCATCAATTATCCCTTTTTTTTGAGTTTGAAATGTAGTCTGTTTCAATTCTAGATTTGGAGTGCATTGTAGACCATTAATCGAGTTAAGAAGGTGATAATGCGCTAAATTTAATTTCATATTTACAAATTTATCAATGTTTTCCATCATAAAAAAATTCATATTATACTGAACTATCCAATTAAATGTTATCATAAGAAAATTTCATCATGTAATCGTCATCCTTTTGTAAATAATCGACATTCATACTAATTAAAAAGGTGTCATAGACTTATTAGGGGGATGTTACTCCTTCTCAATAATATATTTCCACATTGAACCATTGCTAGTTAGACCACTGATTTTACCAGTCATCATACATGTTCCATAGTCATGAACTAGATTATGCTTTCCTCTTTGGAATTCTTTCCATGACATGACAGATTGCATTGGCTTTGATTATTTGCACACAAAACTACACATCCGTATTGAGTTCCCAACCATTTTGAAATACTCACAATTTTGGGACAAATGATCAACTAATATCCTTATATCCAACTCATGCTCATTGTATATGATGGATATTTGGTTTCGTGGAGGGACTTCCATGTTAATTTCAATAAGAAATCTTGTAATGAGACCGATGTCACCATTCACTGTTCGATGATCACTTTTGAGAGGTGTGACAATGCATGCTACTAGATCATTGAGGATAATAGGTTGTCGATAAAACCATGGAAGACCATGTAATATGAAATATACCTAGGCATCTAAGTATTTCTTATTAAATGGATTGAAATTTTATCCCATTCTGAAATTTGCATGAATCCTGGTTTAAGAATGATATTCCCATTTCTCCAGGCCACCATGATGTTTTCTTGGCTTTAAAATATAGTGTGAAAATAAAAAATTTCAATCTGTATCAGTCACCAACTGTAGAAACTCCAGAAATGAGAAAATCACAAATTGAGATCAATGTATCACTAATGATTTTCATCTCTCATATAATAAACATGACTAAGAAATGAAAATTTGCAAAAATATAACCATTATTGCAATGAATCTAGATCCTCAACCATAGAGATTGCACAATCCATTTATTTGTTACTAATATGAGTCTTTCTGTATAATTTTCTTGTGGTAATTGAACCATAAATCACCTTAGTAGAATAAATTCTTTTTTGAAGTCCATTCATTGATTTTTCATTCTACCATTCATCTAGGTTTATCATATTAACCTTTTAATCATTTAATGATGAAAAAATTGGCCCCATAACCATCTGATTCAGTGTATACGAGTAGTGATTCAGTCCTTATGGATTATTTAGGGAAAATAGATATGTGGGGTTCGACAGATAATAGCTCTCCCCTTCTTCCATCTCCTCCAATTAACTTATGTTTGAATGTGCGATATTAATTTTTTCCATTTTGTTATAATATGTGATATACATGAATAATTTTTTATGGTTATTTCATAGTGGATATTGATATATATTATCCTATTAAATTATGATGATTATTTTTTATTATTGATTCCCCTATTTTTTAGGATTGTCTAATCTAGTGGTTATAGTCTCCAAATGTGACATATAGACCATTACTTCTTGTTTAAAAACATTTGGTTATAGGGAGTTGTGCTTGAGGCCATATGAAATCTCTAATATAGATAATATGTATTTTAAAAGAGAAGGGGAATTTCATTTTTCATAGAATAATTAAAGAAAAAAATATAATTTTATTTATATTTTTAGTTCTAAGGGGTGAAATAAAATAAGAGAGAATTATTAAAATATCAATTTTAATTGAGAAACAAAAATTTGTATAAAGCATTCATAACACTATTGATTCATTGAGGGATGACTCATGATTCATGGTGGGTTGTTAATAATATATTCATAATAAAAAAAATAAGAATAATAATGCGGGAATTCAACTATTATAATTTATCTTAAATGAACGTGTTTTTTCTACTAAGGATGTCATTTTGAGTGCAATGATTCATTTCCCCTAACAATGATTCTATCATTCCTAGATTTTGATAAAGAGTGGGGAAAGCGGATATCAATGGATCATCAAAACTCGCATTTATTAATGTATTGAATATCAAATCAATTTTAGTATCATGGATAGTAAATCAGGTATGTAAACTATTGAGGACATCCATAAAGTGATGTGTTCAGGATGAAGAATTCAAATTCCCCATTGGAGATATTGTGTTATATTGAGTTATTTAAATGGGTTGTAATAATTTGTATTTAGGGAACATATCATAAACAATGTATCAATTAATAAATTAATTTATTAGGGGTTTTTTCACTAACTCATCCACATGTGTATACTCCTTGGACATTAATTAGTTCCAAAAAACCAATTAAAATCATTATTTTATTGTGTTATTTTCATTTATATATATGTGAATGATATTTAGTACTATTGTTATTTAGTAGAGATATAATAAACATTTTTCCTTCAAACATGATAACAAGGTCTATTTTTTGGTGAGGGTTAATTATTTGGATGACAAAATGGATTTGAATTAGTTATTACCCTAATTAAACACACCCTATCAAGGTAAAATATCTCTCAAATATTAAATATATTTTTTAATAAAAATTTATCTCATTTCTACTTTTATATAATAATATTTTCATAACCCCTTTAGTTAATTTTAATTTAACCTTCACTTTTTTGATTAGAAATTATATTGTTGTGTATATTTCAATGTCTCACTTCATATTTTACCACTAAAAATAATATTTGATATTTTTTTACATATAAGTTCAACTAAGGTGTATAGATAAATTTGATCTATGAGATCTATCCAATTACTCCTTCCTTTTTCAACTATGGAATTAATAGGCCACATATTTTTTTCCATACTTATCTATTATCATAAAAATTATTAAGCAATAGTAGATTCCCATTATACATAGATTTTATATTTTTTAGGAGTCGTCATATTGTAGTGACTTAATTACCTCCACTAAGAAATTGGTTTGTTTGACTGCATATAATAGGTATGATGTTACCCCTTATAATTTAATACCCATGAGCTTGATTACTGAAACCTTGAAAATTAGATGACTCTCTATCCTCATCAAGGACAAAACAACAATGTCTATTTTACTCAATGCATCAACTCTATTTTTTTGTTTTTAATGGATGCTAACATATAGTATAATCATAATCCTTGAGAAGATATAACTATTACATTAACCTTATGTTTAGATATATATATATATGTATATATATATTCGTGTCTTCAAATGTCATTTAGTTAAAATGTATGTCACATTTTCCTCCATAATTCAGTGTCTCCTTGTATTCAGTTCAAATATCATTTCTGCAAGCACTATTCCATGATTTGGATAATTTATCTAATGAGATTTGTAATACAATAAATTTCAACTTTTTCATAAAATAATAAAATTGAGAAATTATTTTATGTAATCGTTGATAAAATTAAACCAAGTCTTGAAAACTAGGAATTTTAGTTATATTCATAGGTCTTGGAAATTTCTTGATTACCTATTCTTAAAGGACAATAAATACACTATACATGGATACAACATGTCCAACTAAATCAATATATAAACGACAAAATTCAGATTTACTAGAATTTATATATAGCTAATTTAACATAAATGGATCAATCCTAGTTTATAAATTCATTTATATGGATCAAAAAACATATAATATTTTGAAGTATCACAAACATCTACCAAAAAAAATTATCAATTTAATCTATACATTTTCTATTAATCTTATCCATGAACACTGATTGTTTAATTGTAAACACAAAAGTAATTATTTTGAACTCACAATTAAAAAAACACACATATAAAGCCTTATATAATATATCATCCTACATAACCATAATCTAATAATAACTAGAACAATGATAATTTTTTTTAAGTTACTTGTAGATGATAAAAAAGGTCATTTATATTTTGAAAATTCATACTTTATCTCTTTCTCAATTTCATTGATTCCCGTATAGTCAATTGATATCTATTATAACACATCCTTCTTCCTTAAAAGTATAATATGTACAACTCTAGGTGAAATACATTTATTATTGAAAATTTTCAAAAAAAAAATTCTATTTTCTATTTTAAGTCAACTAATTCCATCAGAACAATTATATAAATTAACATAAATAGGTGTTTTGTGTAACGAAACATGTCCTATATACAATAATTTAATGTCTTTAGAGTGATTTTAAAATGTCTAAGTCATGAATTTGTTTGTAGTGATTATTGAGGGTTTATTTTTCATTCTAGGATTGAATATGGGTTTGAATTATTGAAAATGAATTCCTGTGAATTTTTAGATGAGGATCTGTGCCAATGTGAGTTTTTATGGTTTCTGGTAACTACTAATGGTACCATATGTGGGACACACTATCAAGAAACTCATAGTACATTGATTTAGTCTATATGGATCGCACATACCTTGGAAGTTGAATTAGGGTGCCATCAAGTAACTAATAGCACCTCATTAGTGACATGGTGGACCGATTAATAATTTTTTTGTGTGGTGGTTTTATGGTTTTCACCTTCTCCATTTATCACCATTCATTAAGTCCCTTCATTGAGAAATCATTACTAGTATATATATACCTATTGTAGTTATTTCTATTCATCATTCCAATCCTTCCTTCTTTCCTATTGAATCATATATGATCCATTATATATTTACATCCTAAATCGATGTTAATCGCCCCTCCTCCCCTCCTCTTCCCTATCATTCCCATATTTTATGATTTCTCTTGAATTATTTATGTTTTCTAAGGGTAATTCCATAGGTCAATGGTTTAATTAAACCTAGAAATTGATGATTCCAATTTTATAGATTCACAGAAACCTATGGGGGGTAATTTATCATGATCTATTATGATTATGATTAATGGTGATTGAGTTAAGACACTACATATGGTTATATAATTTATAGGGTGAAAAGCCGTGTTTATTTCATAGACAATATAAAGGGATTAGATATTCTATAACCTTAGTAGAATACTTAGTGTGAATCTTATATTAATTTTTTTAGGGTATTCATGATCTACTTTGTTGTTACTTTTATATTTTTATTTATTTATTTATGAATATTTTTTAATGGTTTTAGGGGATTTTCGTGATTATTTGTTATTGGAAATCCCATATAATGAAATGGTATGTGGCTTCGATTCAATGAGTGATGCTCAATCTATACCTATAATCAGACAAATATTCATTTTCATACATTAATTATAAAACCAATTTATATTAATTTATTTGAATGATGTGTTTTAAATATATTTTTTATAAAGTAGTAACTTTTTTTAAGTTACTTTTTTCAGAAAATCTTGGTGAATGACTTTATGATTTGGATTATTTTGAAACTTTTTATTAAACTAGATTCATATTATGATCCAAAAAATATATCATTTCTTGTTATCAAATCATCTTTTATATATGAGTTGAGTAACCCATGTATTGGCCTTTAAACCGATATATTTTTCATATGGTGTTGGAATTTTTACCATGATATTAATCGATATGATGAAATACAAATCCTTCGTTTTTAGTTAGTGTCATATCATCATAAGGAAATACTATAATCTTTTATACACCCCATGGATTTAACATTAATTTTTTTTAATATATAGTTAAGGGTCACATCTCCGAGTCTTAAGATTACTCTATAACTTGTGTCCCTTATTATCAAAAAAAATAAATGATCTATAATCCAAATAACCACACTTAACCAATGGATAATGGACTGATTTATTAGTTATGTAGATGACAACTTTATGAGGCGAGAGTGAGTGTTTCAACATGAAATAATTAATAGATTTTTAACAATCTAAGGTTTACACTATCTAACAAACAATGATTTACAAAGGTTAATGTTTTCATTAAGAAAACCCATTTTTTATAAATAAATCATTTTGGAAAATTATTTATAAATTATTTCATTTTTCAATTAACCAAATATCATTGTAAATTATCACAAAAATATGTTTCTATAACTCAATTATCTCTTTTGAAACATTGTTATTTTAATAATATTTGGTTATGCAAAGTGTCAACTTTTAAATACTTAGTATATTATGAGTTATTATAACGGGACATTAAATTTTTATATAATATTAAATGATAACTTATCAACTAATAGCTCTAGTCATAGGAGATACCTTTCCATTGTTAACATAATCATAACAACATATATATTTTAACCGTAATGAAAAATAGGTTCATCCGAATTGGTCAAAATTTATATAGTGAATTATTTATTCAAAAAACATAGACCTACCTAGTATGAGTTAGTGAATGAATGTTTCAATTATTTGTGGTTAAATTAGGATGACTTATTCATGTTTTACAAATGAATTAAACTATTCCAATTACCCCATGATTATATATAAATACATTTACTAGTTTAAAATTTCATCTATTCATATATGATATGAATAATGGATATATAAAACAAAGATATTGTTTTAAACATATTATTTCTTCATTGAATCATGTATGTTATTGAATTCTTGTGATAATATAGTTGGTTTAATAATTTGTAATGTTTCTTTATTTCATGACTAATTCGTATTATATGGAATTATTTTTACATTGTTAAAACAATAATGTTTATTTGTGTAACTGGTAATGTACCTCAAGCATGGATAATAATTTTATAGCCAGAAATGATAGTCTTATAACTACATGGGGTATAAAAATTGTTAGTATGGAAAGGTTTTTAGGTACAAATAGTGTAAGAATTTCTATCATATGAATTATATTCTGGTTCCCATTTGGTGGTATACCAGTTAGATATATTGAATAAGGTCCAAGATTTACATGAAATTATTCTTTTCATTCCCCTATTACCGAAGGGCTGTTTGTATGATTTACCTGACTAAAGTGCCCACAATTCCATAACCCTATGTGATACATATTTTATCTAGAATTCATTATTGTTATTTGGTTAGAATGGCGTCCTGATTACATAATAAAACTCTTCTTAGATCATGATGTAATGATTAGTATAGGTATAATAAGTATTGATCCTCATATTACAGGGAGTTATCATTCATAGAAAAATTTGAAATGTACTTAATTATCATTTTATTATTTTTATTTATCAATAAATGTTTATATATTGTTTAAAATTATATATATTTAAACATATAAACTTTTTTATGAATACATTGTTTATAACACTAAAATATAGAGACACTATTAGAGATATTCTATTGAATATTTTATACTCAAACCCTACAAAGTTATCATAGTGGAAATAAAACCTATATTTTGATTCTTTTAACGTACATAAAGGTGCATTGGTAGCTATTGGACATCCACTGGACAATCATTGTTTCCTTAAGGATGTAATATGGCATCTAATTTGAAGTTGAAGTTTTTTGGGGTTTGAATTTGGTAGAAAATCATCTTCAGTATTCTATGTCATAGGCATTGTTTGGAATGATATTATTTACTTACCCATTATTTTATAACATTTATTATATTTATGGATCAAGAATAATGGAAATTTGAGGGGGGTTTTATACTACTTTTCTTATTATTTTAATTCTATTTTGACGTATTTTGTTTTAAGTTTTTTTATATTTTATTGTGGTATATCTTCTACATAGGTGTGTCATGACAAATTTCTAGTTCAATACGACTATGAACTATTTGTTCAATAAATTTTTTGAAATGTTTTTTTCAATATTTAACATTGTCCTTTTGTGATTGTCACTGATCATTGGGGATCTATGAATGCTTCTGGGTTAGTAACACATGTGAACTGTAATCTGTTTTGGAATTTGGGTCATGGATGTTGTATTTGACATTATGGATTATATTAATTAAGAAATAAACTTTCTTATTAAGGGTATATACATATATATCAATATGAAATGCATAAAAAATATTCAAGTACAATGGATATGTCTTTAATTAAAAAAACCTTATTCTCAATCATATATTCTATTTTTGTACATCTTTACAATGAATTTCACTAAGATGAGATTTTAGGGTTTTTTGATACTATTGAGGTAATTTAATCTCCCTCAAAATATAATATTTTCCTTACAAACTATAAGTATTTTACTTATTTATATCTATATAAACAAAATTCATTGTAATTTCTGAGCCATTCTATCCTTATTGTTACATCAAAATTTATTATTTTTATAAAAATAATATTTATAATAAGGTTATTTATATGCATTATTATTTGATCATACCTTCATTTTTTTCAAATTAGAGTCCCATTTTATCTATAATTTTTTCATTTCGTAATATATCATATAATTTTTAAATATTATTTTATATAAATAATTTTTATAATAATGATGTATATGTTGAATCAAATAATTGATTTCTAAATTTAAGTGTATAATAAATGTGCATTATATCATGTCATCTATATATTTAAATTATATCATTATAACTATAGAAACATTTCATATATCCCAAGTCCACTTCAATGTTATATTCCATTTATTTTTGTGACATTTATTGAAGTAATAGCTCATTTCCTTATAGATAAAACATTATACATTTATTTCTTACTTATTAAAATTTAACTCATGTGTTTTGTGTCCATTATTTCTACATTTAAAGAACATACACAATCATTTTATCAAATTTATATGGTGTTTCCTTCTATAATAATTTCATAAATTTGACTTTACTCATCTGATTACTGATTTAATATTTTTTTTATTTTCACATAGAGCTCAACCATAGCCTTAATCACTAATTTTACAATGAAAATATATGGAAATTTGGTATCCTTATCATTTTTATAATACATTTCACTATATACTCATATGTTGATATGGTTTGGTGGAGAAATTATATTTGAAGGTATAACATTAATCTATTAAAGTATTTAATCTTGATTTTTGTGTTATATAAATAATCAAATTTTCACCTTACTAACATAGTGACATTAATCAATACTATAATATGGAATATTATTTATTATAATACAAATTTATGTATTTTATTTCTATATTATGTTTTTTATCATTAGGAACATATTTTTCCAAAAAAATCACCATAAATTCATTTTATTATATGTTTTTCATCTTTACCTCCAAAATAATATTTTGAGTTAAAAGAAGCTTTTAGAATTATCATAACTATAATAACATACAACTTTCAATACCTTTTCCATCACTCTGCATAAAAATTCAATGAAGATATTTTCTAGAAATGTCTATTTATAAAATACTTATATTTTCCATTATTGTTTTAATAAATTATATTCTATTCAAATTGGAATGATTATTTTAAAAATAACATAGCATAATTATTAAAACTATAAAAATGATAATATATAATCTATGATTTACATATATTTTATTCCTATAATAATATATATGTTATTTCAAATAATATACCTATCAAATCCACCGTAGAATATTTCCTTGAATTGAATATGATATTATCATAATTTTTACGATATTCTATATAATTTTCCTAATGTTTTAAATAATCATTTATTAAAAATAAAAATATCTCCACTGAATTTTTATTCCAAAATAAAGTTGTTATTCATTACATGGTAGACATATTACCTGAATGTTTACATGTAATTAAAAGTTCAGTATCCTTAGGAGGCACACTATATAAATAAAAAATTCACCATTTAAATATTCTCTCAAAATAAATATGATTATTCATTAATATTGTTATTTTTGTTTAACATATTTAATTTTATTCTTAATTACCTTGGGAAAATTGGAAATAATTTAATGGGGTGACCTTAGATACTTAGTAAGATATAATAAATCAAAATGCCATGATAACATTGGAATACATAATACAGAAAACATATATAATAAAAATTAGTCCATATCAAGAAAAAAATAACAAGATAATAATGTATAAATAGTAATGGATTACAAATTTAATGCAATTAATAATTATAGACATCATATACAATCTATTGAGGCATTGTATACAGAAATCATATAAAAAAGTGTGGACACTCCCATTACAATATCTTAGTTGTCAAATGAGACCAACTGAAACACTAAGGATATATATAATTAATGAGAGTCCAATCATGGAGGAATTGGGATGAGCTTGTAAGGTGCTCTGCGACTCTAGGGTTTCCGCCTATCTCCACCTTCAAATTCTTAACCTCAGTCTAGCGGTGTCCTCTCCCCGCCATTCCTTCTCAGTGACTCGTGGTATGCAGCTCGTGACTTTTGTGGATCATTCTTCTTGATGATTACAATGTTAACTATATGCATCCTTAACCTTTCCCTAAACAAGATAGGTAATTTCAAGGTAGAGTAGTGATGGTTCAATGGTCGAGTCCTGGGTTTGTGGGTTGCAGCCTCATTTTGTTGTCAGCTGTTGGTGCGTTGAGAGGTTCGCTTTCGGTTTCAAGTGTTGTCATAGAGGTGGTGACGGGATTACAATATGGCTTGTGGATTGGGAATTTCTTCTATCATGTCCGTGTTTGGGTGACTAGATGAGGTAATGGATTTTATCCCTAGAGTTCTTGATTCAAGTTTGATGAAAACTACTGTGAATTGTGGTATATTGTGTGATTATTCTAATTTAAATCTGCTTGTTTTTTATCTATTCAGTTCGTGGTTTTGATTTGGTTGATGAGGATGTTGGTTATGGGAGAATATTCATATATTGATTTGGATTGGTCTGCGGTCATCAAATTTGGAAGATTGTAAGTGGATCTTGATTTTTTGGGCTTGGATGAAGTTAATGTCTCTTGGTTCGATGAATTGTTTTTTCTATGGGAAAGAAGAATAGAAAAGCAGTTGAACCTGAATTTATTGATGGATTTAATGTCTCCAAGAGTTCATAAGTGAAGTTGTGTATGATCATAGGGAGTTTTCAAATGAGGTGGTATTGTTTTTTATTTTGGGTATGTTAGAAATGAGCAAACTATATGGATCAAATTAATATGTGGTTTAGAGAAGGAAGATTTCTCTAGATCATGCCATTAAGATTTAGATGTTCATAATGGTATGGATCTACCATCGGTACCAAGCATGTCTATCCCTACATGGGATATCTGGCTGAGCGGTCATGCAATGGTGAATGCTTTTCAACACGATGCAATTCTTATGGAGGATCAGTTCCTATAGTCTTGACCTGGGTTATCATCTTTCATGGTTTATTGGGTTGTAATTTTTTGATATTGTGGTTTCACACATTTTCCTAAAAGGTGTTTTGATAATAAAAAAGTTACTTTTCAGTCATAGGACAGTCGTGGAGCACTTATCATGTGAATTCATTAACCCAAATTGAATTAATTGATAGTGGGAATTGGGAAGTCTCCAGAAAGGGAAATGTTCTAGTTGTGTTATTATCTTGTTTAGTGGATTCAGTGAATGTTTGTGAATTCATTGATTTGTAAATACATATTAAAAATAATTTTCTACAATAGATAATCCCCACAATTCAACTGTAAGATCCTAATATCAATTATAATATCATGTACTCTATTTATTCAAAGTAAATATCACTTGATCTCCCCCAGCATATGATTTTGGTTTATAGAGTGGAATGAAATTATCGTTGTAAACTCATCCATAACCCAACCCAATGATTTGATATTTCCCTTCACCCATGGTTCTTATCACTTCTCACTAGTATAGAATATGAAATATCACTAGGCATCCTTTGTGTGAAAAATGTAAATGTGATAATAAGAATTTAAAATTCATAAAACAATATAAATCTACATTAGCTTATGAAAATGTAATAATTATAGAGAGATAAACAAAATATAACTATTAATTACAATACACAATTAATTTAGGGGGGATTCTCATCATCTTGAACACTATGGATGTAGTTTTCCATCACCAAAGAAATAAAACAACAATGAAGTGAAAGAATTAATGAAAACAATAACATCTTATCTCATGATCTTGTAATCATGGAAGAATCACCCTCTACCAATTGAATATTTCCCCATTTATATCAGAATGATCACATGTTCTTTATTATAATTTAATTTTCACCTTTATTATCATAATGAATATGTTTTCTAAACCAAATTATTTTATTTCATCAAAAAATTTCATCGAAATTTAGCACTAGATTTCTCTCCTTTGATTATCACCAAATGTAAAGATATAAGGAACATATTTCACCATGTGGGAACATCTTGATCATTCCCATGGATTAAAATTATTCCCATGAACACTACCCTTACTCATTATCTTATTGTTCACCATATGTGACTTCTTTTGGAGGTCTTCTCAATTCATCCAAACAATTTGAATGGATATTTGATTTTCTTTTTTCCACATGTGGCATAATTTTTTCTTTATAGCATAGAGTTTACCCATACATAGGTTTTATAGTAACTTCATGTGAGTTGAAGTGACATGATGACCCTGATGTGGGTCTTGATGAATAGATTCCACCCTTACATAGTATGATCACTCTCAACACGACCCCTATACAGGCCAGTACTGCCCTACAGTGATCATTTAAAATATACTAATGGTATTAAGGAATCATTTGGTCTAAGTTACCCTTACATAAAATTTTTAATTTGTTATTGGACTTCATGAAACACATGAAAACAAATAATTAAATGTTTTAAAATTCAAATTATGTACATAAAAAATATATTTTTTAAAATTTAATTTATTTATATAATGTAATGCCAAAATTCATATATTGTACTCACGAAATCAAATTTAATTATTAAATGAATAAAACAGATCAAAACCAATAATATATAATTTTTTCAATTAAATTCAAAATTCAAAAAGAAATAAAAAAATTGTATTAATTAATAAGTATTTAAATAAATTAAGGGGAAATTTTTTAAAAAATTTATATAAAAATGTGAATCTTTTTTCACTTTTTAATACTTCACATTTAGTTTGTCAAAACATTGATAAATAAAATAAATTCCACTTACAAACATAAATTCCCTTCCAAGACATATGTACACAAGCCAATGAAGAATTAAATCATATAATTCTCTATTTTTGAATCATTTTATCTCATGTATAAATTGAATTCATGGTTTTACTTCTATTCAAACAAAATATTCTAAACTTATAGTGGACTTGACTGATTTATGTGAAATTATAATTTTAAAAAATGTCACATCAGTTTATCCCTTTATCCTATGATCTATAAACCATAGTTTTTATATCAAATTTATTGACAAAACTTAAATGAAATTATTATCCTTCAATTTCGTACTTTTTATTCTATGTTTAATATTCATCTATCCTAAATGAATTAATTTTGAATAATTAGTCACATTATTGATTTTTTACAAACTATGTGTATGGAAATAAATTATTGAATAAAATCAAATTGTGTTTATCAACTCACACACACAGTGTGTAATTTTTCATAGATTAATTAAGGTATCCTAGTTTTTTATTTTACTCAAATTTAAAAGGATTTACATATATTTTTTTGAGATGGATCCATAAGTTGCTATTTTTTCACAAAGAAAATTTTATCTTGAATTATCTTCCTAATTCTAGTAACATTCCATAAATATATTTTTACTAACAATTTATTTTACTAGTTATAAAACAAAATATCATTTAAAATAGTGACAAAATTCAATCAAAATCAATTAAGTTCAACAATTTCAGAACCAATGAATTCATTAAAATATATTATTGTAATTTTAGTATCTAGGAAAACAATTAAATATAATATACATTTCTAAATAAAGATTTAAAATATAAGGAAAAAAATATGAAGATATTTTTTACAAATACCTTAAAATAGATTGGGAATCAACTTGATTTATTTTATTCAGAGATAAGGCGCATAGAAGTATCCCAATAATAGAAGAAAAACTAGTTAAATCATAATTTAATTTATCCTCATCACCTATAATTATCATAGATATAATTATAGTTAATGAAAGAATTATTTTATAAAGGATATTAGTTTTAAAGAATGTGTATTAGGATTAAAATGAGGGAAAGAGGAAATCTAACAATACTTTATTAAATGGTTTTAGGGAAGATTTTGGACACCTCCATTTCTTCTTCTGGAAAACATTTTTATTAACGATTCAACTATTTTTCATTCACATTTAATGGATAATTTGAATATTCTCTATTGATCTCAACCATAAAAAATGGAAATGTGTTAGTTACTTCATAATCCCAAGTTTACTTGGAAAAATGTTTACCATTAATGATATTTATTATTAAATAATGAACAATTACACTCCCTCCCACTTCAATGACACTAATTTCATGTATTTCAGGGATAGAAATATAATTCACTTTACAGAGAAGTAAATTCTCACAATATTATCTTCATAGTTCTTCTAGTTCCGTTATCTGTAGCTTCCGTAACTCTATAAATTTTATAAAAATTGTCTAACTTATTCACATATTAATTGAGTTTTTTTGCAGCACAAAAGTTGTGTGAAAGATATTTTCATTTCAAATTTTATATAGGGACATCCCTAATTAGGGGTTTTAGTCAGTTCCATATTCTTATAATACATCTTATAACTTCTCAATCTAGTCCTTTCAATTTTGTTGTACTTTTTTCTCTAAAGAACTTTATATATATCAACCTAACTCCTCTTCTTTACCATTAATCAATCAATGATAGGATGAATTATTCTTATGATGTACTACAAATTATTTAACCAAGGATTCCACGTTATAATTATATAAATGTGTACCCTAAGAACTAAATATTTCTCTGGGTCCTAAAAATTCACAAAAAATGATTGATTTTAGATATTAAATGAAAACCATATAATCTTCAGTTATAATTTATTTTTCATCAGTCCCCTTAGAAACATATTACACTAATAACAAGATAGAGTAGAACCAAAATGATACATGAAATTGACCCATAAAATCTAATCTGAAAACATAAAATATTTTAAAAAATAATTATTTTTGAGGAATTTCATACAATTTGAAAACTCCACCAGTAAATAGATTGTTTTATATATGTTTTATTTTTTTTCAATATCATAAAATTATTATACAAAATAATAAATATTCTAAATTTTTGTTTTAGTTCTAGTAGTTCCAAAAATTCTCTTTACATTCAAGTGTGTGGAAAATAAATTACGTCCTCAAGGACACATATCCTAACAAAATAGTCCTTAAAAATATTCCATATTTAAGGATACTTATAGAAATAATAGATTGACATAGATTTAAATTTAAAGGTTTAATTATATGAAAATATGGGGACACATTTTATGTGACTACAAAATTGACCAAATCAATATATAGAGGCACATAAGTAACTTTGAGTAGTTTCCCACCAGGGAAGGTGTCTTCCATGTTTGTCTTAGTGGGTGGTTATATATAGTAAGTGTGAGGTAATCTATTCATGTGTTTTGTAACTCTATTTATATTGCACTTTTTTTCCACGATCTCTATTTCAAACTATTAAATCAATAACATATATGTCACTTTCTTTAGATTTTCATCATCTTTCTTGATCAAATACTAGATTTGGGGACTATCAGAAGAAATAGTTACATTACTTTATAATAGGCATGATGAAATATTTTTTAATACAAATATTTTTTAATAAAATTTCTTATTCTTGTGTAATTTATTTTGGATGTGTCTTAGGTATGAGATGTGTCATCTATCACTTTTGGGTTCACTGTAACTTTCAAGGATTCCACGATTCCTAAAACATTGTCGGATGCATCACATAGTATCTTAAATGGGATCTTCAGGTTTGTTGGGAAGATTATGGTTCTATGATCAAGATTTATTTTATATTATCAAAAGTGATCAGAAATTAATCAAAACAAAACTATGTCAGTTTTCTTTCTGAGTCAAGTAGTTTGGAGAACCTCAATTTGACAAAAATATATGATTAATTTATTATACAGCTTAGAATGTCTTAAAAATACGAATATCTATCATAGTGGTGGGGTATTTAAATATACAAATGAGTTAAATTTTTTAATTGTGCACTATTATTGATTCATTATAAATTATATGTCCTAAAAGATTTTTGTTTTTCAATAATAAAATTTGATCTATCAAAATTTAAAACTATGTTTTTTTCATTGAATTTGTTGATTTTTTTATACTCTAAATATAAGATTAAACAAATATTCCATACAGAGTAAAATTGTAAAGGAATACCTCATAGGAGCACATAATAAAGTATACACATATTCTTATCATTTAAATACGAATTTACTCGAGTAATAAAAAATAAATAAAGGTATCCCTTGATAATAAAACATATTGAATGTCCAGGACAACCTTTGTTTTCCAGTTACTCTAGAGGCATTGGAAGATAGAAAAACAAAAAAACCTCGAATAATAGAGTAGTGACCCTTAAAATATATCCTTTTTATAATTCAGTATTAAAATTTAATAGAGAATTTGTCATTTAGAGTCATATGGTTGAAAATTTCGGTAGTCAATGAATGATCTCCAATTATTATGAATTCTTTTGGGAATTAATAAATTTTTCCTGTATGGTACAATTTCATATCATGTAATTTTTTGAAAAAAAATTAATGGTACTCGCACATTAGGATTCCAATAAGGGAAACAATATTTTAGCTCTAAAAATTATTTCTAATTCATTTTTTACATTTTCCAAGATGGTTGTGTCGAGCCTCATTTGGGTCTATTTTTGTTTTTAATATTCATTATCTATAGAAATATATTCCATACATGTGGTAAGTATTATGAATGGAATGAATCATGGTGTCTATATTATTTTTAAAATATACATTTCCAAAATTTAGAAAATACGGTGTTATTGAATGGGATTTAAATTATTAGAAATTGCAGCTAGTAGTTTCTTATTTTCCATTATATATAAATATTTCAAGTTAGATGTTATGAGATTTAATTAAAATTTAGGGGGTCCTATAGTGATTTTTAAACTCTTTGTTTTTAATTATTTTATGCTATACAAGTAATGTATAAGTGTTATTGATAGTTTTGAGTAAATCATAGAAAGAAGTTATATTAACCTATTTAAACCATTCAGCATAAAATTGAATCCATATTGAGTTCTTTTTCAAAATCCAATTCATCATAGAAAATATGTGCTTGTAGATATTATCCTAATAGAATTATATCATCAAAAAATGTAATCTCTTATTTATAACAACAAATAAATTCAAGATGGTTAAATATAAAAATGGGTTTCTTCTCGTTGGGGTATTTCATTCAATCAATATAATCAATGCTCACCAACTATACTCCATAATTCATTCAATGAGTTTTATAATTTAAATTAATTATTATTATGTATTTATTTAGAAATGATCTTCCTATGATGAAAAGGGAGATACCTATACCTATTTCTTTCTCCATGTACAAATTATAGAAGTCAACAGGGAACAAAAATCCGTGTACACTTTCAAGAACTTCCTCTATAACTCTTGCTTGATAGTTATTAGTTTCATTATCATGGTTTACAACTACTGATGTGGGATTGAACTCTCATATTAGTATATAATATTAATAATATTATGAAATTACATTAATATAGAATCCCAAGTCACATAGTGCATTAGAAAAATGTGATTTCCATTATAGTTGAACGTATAGTTAATGCCCCTAGGTCTTGGAATTTCCTAGGTATTTGTAGGGTCAGAAGGGAATTTAAATTTCGACCAAAATTTACCATGTCATGTATGGGGAATCATTTATTTCTAGTGAAATTATCTCTGATAAATTTTCCATAACATGGGATTTTTTTTATTTCACCCAAAAATGTAATATTGATCCTAACTCTTTTTAATATCTCCAATATATCTGGTTTCAAAAAATCCTCATTTCTTCTCATGGGTGGATATTTCCTTATAGATAAGGGAGGATAGTTAGGATTTTATAAATCCTCCTAATCATTTCCCATTTCCATATTTACTAGTTCTATTTCCAAATGTTATTGTTACTATAGCTCTCTTTGAGGGATAACTTCATGAGGTCTAGTGTGTTTTTCACATAAATTTCCAAAATAATATGGGGATTATTCAACGTTATCCATTTCATTTCAAATACTCAATGATATGGAATAAACATCCCCCTTTGGGTTAGGAATGGATTGGGTGGGATGTTATAAAAAAATTGATTTTTCATGTCATTGATAGTTGTCACCTCCCGATTGTACAGTTATTTGAGCTCCTTCATTGCTAATCCATGATTTAGGAGAGTAACATATTGTGTATTATATTACTCCATAAATTATTTCAGAAAGTCCTTCATGGAGGGATCACGAGTCTATTTCTTTTTGTAACTTATAGTGGGCCAATAGATCATCTCTTAAAAGGGGGTGGTTGTGAAGAGAGTTAAATTTTTTTAAGGGTGGATTTTACTATAATTGGATTGAAACCCCAAATTAAGAGTTAGAATACTCTTTATATCTTGTAGTGATTATTGAATTATATATGTATTTTCTTTGGAATAGGGCATCACAAATCTCTTTTACTTGAGGGTATCCATTGGAGCAGTGCTCTAAGGAGTGACATAGTTTGTGGATCCGAAGGGATTAATAGTTATTGGTTCGCATACCTTAGTCATATTAAAATATCTCAGAAGGTAATTTATTTTATTAATTGTATTTTAATATAAATGTGATTTTGAACATGTTACCTCATGCACTCCCCTTGTGGTAGTTATTATAAATAATTGTTTATACTTTTTAAAGACCCTTTCAATATGTAATTTAAATTAATAAAGTGAATTGTCTATTAGTTTGCCTCAAAAGTATGATTTTAATAGCTTTCAGTCATTATCCATAAACCGTTTGGAATATAGTACCATGTAATGGGGGACTTTATAAGGATAATTAATGAAAGAGGTTGTAGACTATATGAATCATTCCAAAAAATCATAGAGGGTTTCTTGACTAGCTTTATTGAATCCATAAATCTATTTCCTAATATGAGTATAAATTGAGTTAGAGAAGTATTTTTAGAGGAAATAATTCTATATCTCATCATGGGTAGTGACTGATCTTGGATGGAGGTTTTAGAGATTCAATTTATATTGTTCTTCAGGAGGGAAGGAGAAGGCCTTTTAGCTAATTTGAGCCTTGGTGACTCCTCTAGGGTTGAACCAATTGCATATTTCTCTAAATTCTCTCAACTACATATTTTTTCCTTCTCCTAGTAGTCCTTGAAATTTAAGAAATAATCTAATCATTATAGTTCTAAGCTCATAGTATTATTGAATATTTGGTTTTTGAATATGGTTATCATCGTTTAGATTAGGTGCATAATGTTCTATCAACATTATATTTATTTTAGATAGATTATGTAACATGATTTTGCTTCCTAGGGTCATCCACATTAAAGAATAATACAAAGAGGGATATTTAGTTAGTGGAATTTTGATAAAATATCTCTCCACATTTTAGTTATTTTTAAATATTGAATTTTTATAGAACAATTCACTCAACCACTAAATAAAAAACCTTGAGTTTAATAAACAAAATATAATTAGGCATTGAATTCATTTTTATTCCAAATTTAGAAACTAAACCCTAGAACACAATATTGGTTGTTACATGTTGAAAAGAGGCCTCTTGTAGGGCCCTCAACAAAAAAAATTATAAAACCAAATTGAATGCAATGATAATGGGACACACGATGTCTCCATAAAGTCAAGTGTTTTGTATGTGTTTTCATCCTATTAAAAGCGTTTAGTGCATGTTTGTTCCTTAATTTTATTAGAAATAAATGTTAATAATAGTTTAAAACATTCGAGAATAACTTCACATTACTTTTTAAATAATAATTCAAATAATATATTCATGTTCCTTATCAAATCCGATGATATCTCATTCGATCAACCGCACCATGTGATTTAGGTTCAGGTAGTATAATTAAATATTCACTATATCTTCTACCCAATCCTAGAATAGTGATAATATATTTCCCATCACCCCTACTTTATTTCATTACTCACTATCACAGGTAATGATGACTCATCTATTGGCATGTGTGAGCATAATTAAAACTAGAGAAGAAGAATTTAAATTGCCTAAAATAAAGGAAATCTCTTGTGGATTATAGTAATCAAATACTTATAGAGAGTTGATAAAAAAAGAATGATTATTTAAAATTACGAATTCATTGACAGGGGTGAAAGGGAAATCTCATCATCTTGACAACTATGTGTTTAGTGTTCCATTATAGGATAATTAAAACAATATTGAAACTAAATAATTAAGGAAACTAGAACACCTCATCTCTCGATCATGTAATCAGTAAAGAGAACACATCTCTTTGGTGACCATTTCTTTATTTATAACTCAATGATTTGTGTTTTTTATGCACTATAAAAAATTTATCCTGGCAAGAATCACCTATTTAGTTTTCATCCCATGTTATTTCAATATTTCAAAAAAAGTTCTCAAATTTCATTCCCATCATCCTCTCCTTTGATTATCCGTATTTACGAAGCTAGAGAAATAATATTTCACAAGGTGACCACATATTTAACTTATAAATTATTTATATGTATCCCATGTTCACTACCTATATTCATCATCTTGATGTTTGACACTTGTTTCTTCTGATCGATCACTTCCTAATTTATCTAAACCAGTGAATGAATATTATATTTTCATATTTTCACTCCAGATATTATTTTATCCTCGGAGAATATGGATTATAATTATATAGATTTTTTGAAACTATCACACGTGAGGAAATTATATGATTTTCCTAATAATTTTTTAGGGCACAACTTCTACACTTCTATTGTTTTTTCAATCTCAACCCGACCTTTATGAAACTCTACACTTATAATGACACAAACTATTAAAATATAAAGATAAACTCAAAAAATAATTTGGAACATCTTACCATTTTATACATTTTGAAAATATTATTCAACATCAAGAAATACAAGAAAAATTCTTAATTTAATATAGAAAAATTCAAATTAGATATAGAAAATATATAAAAAATTCAAAATTCAAAATATAATTCCTTTAAATAATTTTATTATAGAATTAATAGATCATATTCATGAATATTCAATTAATTATAAAATTAATAAAAAATTTAAAAACCAACAATTTATCCATTTATCAATTAAAATTAAATTCAATAAAACTATATGAAATATATGGATTATTTAAGATTTAAATTAATTAGGGGTTTATTTTTAGTGATATTAATATTTATTTGATAATTTTGTATCAAATAAATAATCCTAGGTCACACCATTTATATATTACCTCCAAATAATATAATCATTAAATTAAATAAAAAATATAATAATTTAAAAAAAAAATAATAGGGAACAACATACAATTAATTTGAATGGTATTAGAAAATTGTTAACATAAAATGATTGTATATCAAGAATCATGTCATATACATATAAAATGATATTTTTATTCAAATAATACACTAATATAAATATAGAAATGAATACCTATCAATAAATAATAATAAATTGGGTATTCAATTAATAGCGCATATTATAAAATTAAATCACCAGATTCAATAATGGTTATAATAGTCCTAAATATTTTATAAGGAAAGATATTGGTAAAAAATTTAAACATAATAATGGTTGAAAATTTTGAAAGAATTTCAGTAATGAAATATATTATAAATTTTAGTTAAAAACTATATAATAATTGGATTTTATGAATAAAAACATGATTCACATAAGGGGCTCCAAAACCTTTTACAAAGAATGCCCAAAACCGGATGAATCAGTTGGAAATGTTTTTTATTTAAATATAAGATTCAATCCTATTTGTTTCCCCCAAAAATCAAAACCATATATTAATTTTCTATACATTCACTAATACCCCCTCTTACAGGTTTTTTTAGTAACTCATATAAATGAAATATATTTGGTGTAAGTTAATAAAATGATATAGTATTTTATTAATTATGAGATTTTTTTGAAGAATAAATACACAAGAATGATTATAATAAATGTAATTGGGTAGTATATCAATAATAATACATTAATTTAATGATAAAAATATAATATAAATGCATTATTTAAAATGAAATGTAGTTTTTAATGAAATTATAAAAAAAATAATTACAATAAGAAATGAATAGAGTGTAATGGGATCCCTTACCTTAATAAGACATCAAATATTATAACCAGAGGGTATTTCCTCAAAAAATCATCCAAATTAAAGGGATTGATATGTGAGAGACTTATTAAGAATTATATAAATAGAGAAGTTTATATTGATGTGTGAAAAATTAAAAGATATGTTTGTTTATATAGGTGAAGTGAGTAAGAATTATAGAATATGTAAATTTTAATTTTATATTATATTTTACTAATGTTTTCAAGTATATAAGGTCTTATAGATTTATGGGTCCTTATTTTTAAATTGAATTTCAATTTATTCAAAAAACAAGGGATTTTTATGAATTGTTACTCAGAATAAAACTCAAATGGTTGGAATATATCTGAGAGATGTTTTTTGATGGGGATTAATGATTAGGTGGTGTTTTGAATTCCAATGTGAGTTTTTGAGAATTATAGGTGGCCTTGTTAGATTTTTGGTTTACAATAGGCATTTCACAATACTACAGGTGATAGTCAAATAGGGATAGCCTATAGAGGGAAGGTGATGGGATATAAGGTGTGGGAATGAATTCCTTGAAGAAAGAAGAAATTATATGGAGGTGGGGCCTTTTCTTGAAAAAATGTGTCATATTGAAACCAATAAGGGACACACCATGAGGGGTACTACTATATGTTGGCCATTTCATGAACTAGTGGTCATTTAACAGTGCATTTTAGCTTATGGGATAAGTAATATCCCATTTGTGATCACATTGTAAGATGAGAGGGACACACTAAGATAATGATATTTTTGGATGACCCCTCTATACTTGAGGGTCCATCATGCTGTGACCTCCTGTGGTTGAAATATAACGTATCATAGAGAGGGGGCACCATGTGATGGCCCTCTATGTCCATGTTGTTACTCGGTAATCACTTGTATTTTTAATAGAGGAAGAGTAATAATTTACCAGTGATCTCTCTTTTGTTTTAGGGGATTTGGGTCCTCAATAGGAGACTAATACAACTGTAACTCACCTCCCATTCCTCCCCTTATAACCATAATGAACACAATGGTTTTTTAGTTTCAATTTCACGGTTATTTCAAGTATGTTTATCCTCCTTTATCATTTTTTGTCCCATATTTGTATCCATGTGATATTTGTATAATTTATGCTAGGACATTGATGTCGAGTTCTTTGGATCATTGAGAAATCATCTATGGATGATGTGTTTTTTTCATGTAATTTATATAGTATGTCCAAAAAGGTTGATTTCATGTAGTTTTGTTTAGATTTTGTGACACTATGATTCCCAATAGGTATTTACATAGTTATAACTTATTAGATTAATTTTAATAATTAATTATAAATTATTATATTTTATTTTTGATTTTATGTGGCTTTGGATAAGAGCATATCATATTATTTACGATTAGTATAGGACTGTTAGATTCTTGATGGTCTTGTTGTAGCTTTTAAAGAGAATAGAAATAATTTATCTCTAGTATCGAGGTAGGTGGGCGCTAGGATAAAAAACCATATTCATGTTTATATATGTTGTGCACAAAAATATGTTTTTTGTGAATTTTTGTAGAGGCACAAGTGTAAAAACACATTTTAATGTGAGTGTTTACCTAATGTTTATAACTGTGTTGTAAAAAATAAGATTTTCATCATTGATTTTCTGAAAACCAATGTTAAAAATTTTTATTTTATATTTTGATCCAATTTTAGGGATCACTTTTTTTTAGAATCTGACGTTGAAGGTCCTTTTAAGAAACAAAATCTAGTAAAAACCAACACTGAAGGTACACTATTTTTTAATTTTTAGTGTTTGATTATGATTTAAAAAGATGTCAAAATTTTGTATTGGACATATTTTTAGAGTCATTTTTTACAATAAACTGATTCCAAAAAATGGGTTTAGTGTGCTTTATAAAAAAGAAATGATGAAACCCTTGAAATGTTTTTTTAAATGTTTTTTTGTCGATTTTGATAAAAACAACAACGAAAGTGAGTTTTTTAGAAAAAACATTTTATTGCACCCTAAAAAATTAATAATTACTATAATAGAAAAAACAATATAAAACTACCAAAAAACATGTTTCATAGATTAAATATCTGTAAAAACAAACATACTTTTAGCAACTTAATAAAAAAATGATTATCTATACATTTGTATTATAAAGTAAAATTAAAAACACATGCATAATGATTTAAAAGATAATCATTGGTAGTTTTTTTTGAATTATTATTTTGAGATATTTATGTTCAAGAACCTATTATAAAAATTTAATTAGTTTTTGAACATGTGTTATTAGGAAAATGTAATATTAATCATAAAAATTAGAATATAACTACCTCAAATCATAATAATACTCAAAAAATAGTTTAAAACAAATATCGAAGATGGGTAAGTTCATCTTTCACATAAGACTCAACATCATTAAATATTTACTATAACATTGAATGATATAGGATTAAAAAATATAATACAATGATAGAAAATATAAAATATTAGTATAACTAACTTTATCAAATTCAGTAGTTACCATGGTTGTGATTATCTCATACATGAATCATAGAACATAATAACCAAATTATATAGTTCCTTGTTGATGATGACAATATAGTTATAAAACATTAACATTAAAATAAAAACCAATATATATATATATATATCATAGATCAAAATAATGTATAATATTAAAAGAAATTTCCATTACTTTCACATATTGGAGTGTATTTTGGTTATTTATCCATAAGTGATCTTTGTTAAAAAAAATTATAACCTTCATTTTCATATATGTCATATAATAATACATGTATATACATTAATAATTAAATATAATGATCTTATAAAAACGAATTAAACTTACTTGTCTAACAAGGTGGTATTTTTTTACAAACATCACCTAATAAAGAGAAAAACCAATATAATGTGCATTCAATTGGGAAGAATACACCTAATCTCTAATGGACCATGTAATAAAAAAAGATCAAGATTAAGGAAAATACAATAAACAGTGGTTCATAATTATGTTTTTGATTATACCGATCAATAAATGGAAAAAATCAACACCCATTATTTGTCATTAATAATATCTCAAATATATATGTAACTCGATCAACAGTCATCAAATATTTCATTCCCATTAAAATAAATTCTGGATCTATAAAACCATAAATTCATGTAGTATCATTTTGAATAATAAACGTGTGCGGATACCTAATAAAAAATGTAAGAGAACTAGTCATTTTAAACCATATTTTATTAACGAAATAAAAACTGAAAAGTCAATTTACATACTCGATAACAAACTGCAACATAAGAATGATAAGATCTTCAAAATAAATTATATCCATTATATCATTTCTGAATATTTTCAATGGATAGTATCTTCCAAAATTGTTGGAATTCATCTAAAACTCATAGATATTATCCAAGGAATAATAAGCCTAAGATAATCTTTGTATCCCATTAGAAATATCAGTAGTATCTATAGTCTTTTTTCCTAAACCTTTTCTTTTTTTCCATTTCTTTTGATTTTATAAACTCTTATGTAAGTCTAGTGATAGAAAACATTACAAGTAATTTTCAATCATATGACATTAATAATTTTAAAAAAATGATTACCTCATATGAAAGATAATTGAGAAGCCCATATGGGAAATGTGAAAACTAATCAATATAATCCCCAACTCTTGTAACCTCCTCAGAAGTAAATGGTAGTAGAGTAGTAGGATCAATAATATAATGTACTCTTACTCTAACCTAACCCATCTTCATAGGCTGGTGATGTATATAATCCCTAAAAAAATGAACATCTCTAAATTCTACAATATGTACATGAGGATATATAACATACAACTCATAAAAGAAGTTCAGGTCCAGGTGAGGGAGTGGATAATCTGATTAGGAACGTTGGGAATTATAGTTGAGCTAAGAGGGTTGTATAGGCTACGCAACTAGCAGAAAAGGTTGGACATAATGGGATTGCTACATAGACTATGACTATCTTGTTAATTATTCTCACATAGCATGTAAATTTGATTGAATTTGATTGATCATAAACTGTTTCATATCATTCAACTCATCTCTTAGGTATTTTATTTCTGGGTCTATTGGTTGCTTACTTTGACAAACAAAAACATTCCACATATGAACACACACCTCATATCCACTTATGTGGCTAGGGTGTTCTGGCCTTCCTAAAATAGTGGATAGGATATCCATCCTACCCATAGGGTTAAAAGTGACCAATGACGATTAATATTAATGTTCATACTGAAATGAAAAATTAAAATGGTATTTTAGTGTTGTTAATTTCAAAAATAGGATAATTCAAAAAAAAGGAAAATATTTGGTGACAATTCTTTTAGATACTTACATAGATTTCCCTCTAAGATAGTTTTCATTTTCTATTCTTCTCACACTTTCCCATTTTTCATGGTGGGTAGGGGGATATGGATGACCGAACTAGACTTCATCTAAAAAACTATAAGAATGAGAACTTAATGATTCAATATTTTCCTGAATAAACGTTCTCCAATAATTAATACCCTTCACATGAAAAAGTATGGATAAATATGTTATGCAACTGCATGTCTTGATGATATTTCCTGGAGGCATATTATATAAAATGTAAACTAATAAGTAATTAGGTACATATATAAGAATTTTTACAATATAATATAATTCTTATACCATAAAGGCTACTTCATGTTTGATGGAAACAAGTTTTTTTCATGTATTTTTTTCTAAAACTCATACCCGAGGCATGGGTTTTCATTTTGTCTCTTTCAAAAAACATAATTTATTGTAAACTCTGTTTTGAAATATCTCCATCAAATTGCTACCAATAAAAGTCATATTTTCTTAATTTTTATAGTTTCTTCAAAATTGAATGGCATCTATAATTGAATAAAATATATATTATTCATTTAAAATATATCATATTAAAAAAATAAAATAAAATAAATCAATTGAGATATTATACCATTACAACCTCCCAAAGCTAATCTATCACTATCTTGTAGGCAGATTTCCAATCAAGATATAATATGATAATTCTACAACGGATCTACATGGAGATATAAATGATAAAAAGAATTACATTTGGGCCAGTTTAAATATTGTTATCATCAAAATTTATATCTAATCGTTCATTTCCATGAGAAAGTGACAGTTTTTTTAAACGTGTAATGCCCCTTTTACCAACTCATGAACTTGATTTCTTACCAAAAAAAGAAGACGACTCCAGCACTATGGTCTCATCAGTAGTTCTTCACTTATATTTTGAAAATTAAAAGTTTGTTTTCACAAAATAATTATATTTCTGGATATTTAATAATATGAAAAAATAAAAACACCTCGGTACATGTTCCTCTATCACTCTATATATATTTTTCATTGAAATAAAAAAATGTAATGAAATTATTATGTAACTTTATATTATTATATAAGTAAATAATTTGAAAAAAGGTAAACAGAAATATATAAGTAAAAAAGTGTCATACGTGCATTGTTTTTAAAAAATAATTATGTTATGATTATTAATGAAAAAATATACATTGTAAAACATTAAATATAAATATTTCTTTAAATATGATAGTAACAATTATAAATTTAAAAATAAATGTCTGAAAAAGAGTTATCATATGCTTAACTTTAGCGAAAATATAATTATGTATGTCAGGTATTTAAATAAAAAAAATTAACATTAGAATATCAAAATTTAACAAAAATTCATATAAAAATCAAATATATATAATTAAAAATACAATCGTTATTAAATAATATAGTTTTTACTCATGTAAATTTTAAAAAATAAATATAATGTAAATAACTACCAGATTAATTAGAAGACTAATTTATTATTTACATATATATTTTTAGCATGATCATTTAATATTTTATGCACTATTTCAATGTTATAGTCATTATTATCTAGAAATCCTATAATAGATGAAGAAGTCTCATATAAATCCATAACATCATCATCATCCTCATTAGCCAAATGTACTGTTTTCCCATAAAAACTAACCACTAACTATTCGATGGATCAATGAGATAAAATATTTTCTTTTCATGTGTCACCATGATAAATGGATCCTCATTAATATTTTCAAATGAAACTGTATAAACCCATATTCATCATGTTTCACACTACTATTACATGAATCCCAATTACACATCACCATGATGACTTGTAATATACTATAATAAATTTCACATATTTCTTCAAGCACTCCGAAATATTGTTTTGATGAAAGAATTGGGGTTTTATCAATTTCACTTGAAAATTAAAGTGCTCCAGCGACAAACATTACACCACTATTTTTAATGGAACTATTTTCATCCAAATGTTTTGTGTAAAATGTGTATCTATTGATATCAAAACCAGACCATGTGATCACATTAATAGATTACCCCTTACCAGCCATTTCAATGATTTTGATGCAGATATATCTACGATGAATTTATCTTCAAACCATGAAACAAATGTCTTTTATGGTTTATAATTAAACAATTTTTATGAATTTTCAGATATTATGACATTAATTTATAAATATGTGATGATATATATGATCTAACCTCATATTTGTGGTTCAAATCTATAAATATTACAACATCACTTCATAACATGGAATGAACTTTAACTTTAAGTGTCAGATCCCTCTACTATTACTATAAACTATCATATTTCAAGATATTGGGAGACAAATATACTCTAGTTCATGAAAATAATCAGTATATAAATCAACCACCTCTTTATATATATAATTTTTAACAATATAGGCCTCTAGTCGAAAAATATTTTTAACATTCCCCTTAACAATTTTCATATATCTTTAAAAAGGATACATCGATTGTAAATAAATAGGCACACATATTCTTATCTCACACAACAAATGATTCACCAGATGAACAATTATATCCAAATTTGTACGTGGTAAATACATTTCTAGCCACCAAAGTATAAGAGTGGTTCTATTCTATAAAATATCTAACAAATTTTGATCAAATAATTTGCTGCAAATGGATTTGTAAAAATTATATAACATGATGATATTATTTCTAAAAGTTGTCAATAATATACCACGTAGTGCGACTGGTAGAAGTTATTGAATCAATACATGATAATCATGAGATTTCATACATATTAATTTAAAATCCTTCAATGACCCAAAATTATTCACATTTGATGAATAACCACTGGGTACTTTAATACATTGAAGACATTGAAAAAAACTCATCTTTTCATTCTTTCTTAATGTGTGAAACACTGGAGTTAAATATGTTATGTTTACTTTTATAGTGGGTTCTAACTCTACACATAATCCCATTGTTATCAAGTTCACTCTAGTATGAAATCTAGATTATGCCTTTCCTTTTAATTCAAACAAAGTTTCAATAAAAAATAACATATATTTTTCTCAACATGCATAACATCAATGTTATTCTGTAGGTATAAAAATACCAAATAAGGTAGTTCAAAAATGATTTCATGTTTCTTTCATATATATTTTTGACGACCATATGTTTTTTTCGTTCCAAATTTCAAATCGATAATTTTCACTCTGCCATAATATTCTTCAATTGACAATTTTTATTGGGGAATCTTTTACTCCTATAAACCATTAATTATTTATCAATCTATGATAAGGATGATGGATTCGGAAAAAAAATCGTTGATGTCCCATGTACATCATCTCTCTTCCATAATTCAATTGGTTATATGAAGTTTCTTCTTTGAAAATTTGATATGATTTATATCCCTTAATACTACATCCATATAAGTTTCTATATGCATGAATGTTTTTTATAGTGAACATTACCACAACATGAAAAAGAAAAAAAATCGTGCATATAACAGAATGTTTAACACTTTTCTCCCATATTAGTTTCGAATCATCAATTAATGGTGAATGATACACATCAATATAATTTAAATGATGTTTTGGTCCAAAAATCATCAATCTCACCATAATATATTTTGTCATTCTACACATATCTACGGAAAAGTTATAAACTACCAAAAAAATAGGTTGTAAGCTATGTTGGCTAATTATGATCTAATATGTATTCATTATATCAGTACAAAATCCCATTATGAGATCTCTAACTCCACTTATGAAATCATGAATGTTTTTTCAAATATATTTTTTTGTGGTGAACTAATAGGGTGATGTAAGTTACCATCTTAGATGTGATCATCTAAATTCCATCTTAACCATTTTTTATCAATTGAATTTGTAAATAGATGTTTCAAATGGGGAATAATTGGAAGGTACCAAATTTATTTACTAGGTGATTTTGTTCTGGTACCTAAGAATGAATCATATTTGATTTATCAAAATTATATGAAAGAATTATTGGATGGAATTATGAGAAAGTGCAAAATTTATCTTATATGAGGTTAGATTCTAGTACCTGAGAATGAATCAGATTTGAATTTTTCATCCATCTTATAGCATGATTTCTTAAATGTAGGACATTTTGTAAAATATTCATAATTTCTTCTATACAACACACAATCATTGGGGAAATCATGTTTCATTTTATACCCCAATATCATTGGGCATAATATTTTTTTGCCTTATAATGAGATTCTGGAAGCCCATTGGATTATAGAAGTAGGTATTTTAAAAGTTCATGTAAGTTTGAAGAACTATTATCACACTACCCATTTCTTGTATTCAAGGTAACTAATCTAAAAACAGTTGAATACACTGTAATTTTACTGTAACATGTGAATAATATTTTCATATAATCTCTATAAAATCATATAATAGTTGATGTTTTTTCTATGGTTTTAATACCTAAATGAATAATTAATCTTTAATATTATCATCTTTCTCATTTTAATATTTTCAACAATATCAGAAGTTTAATTTTTAGTTCTGTCACGATGTTATATCCAATGTGTATAAATAAGGAGAAAACCAAAAAATGGGATGATCCTTGATTTCTCTAGAATTTTAATTTCTCATATTCAAACACTTTTCAGTTGTATAGAAAACGAAATATATGTGTTGAATAATTCATATATAAAATTCCAAAAAAATAATTATCTCCTTTTTCATATTCACTAGTGGTTCCTCGTAAATTTATCCAATTACAATCCATTCAATACTTGATATTACAATACAATCAGTGAATATATTAAAACATATAAAAATTTAAAAAAATATATAAAAATAAAAAATCAATAAAAAAACACATACAATATAAATGAACGGTACTCTGATTGGAATCATAAATCATTATTATAAATAAAATAAAAACTAATATAATAATGGTATTTATTTTTCATGAGGTGTTTCATGAATATTCAATGTACATCACATGTAATAACCCTAGTTGGAATTTATAGTAGAATATAATTACTTTATAAATTAAATTATTTTTTGGTTCTATTTTATTTTATTTTATTTCTTTATATATATGTGATACTGCAATAGAAAGTCATGATTTTGACACTATATAAATATATATATTCCACTCCTCATGTTATATTATTTGGATGTTAATTTAATTTTATACCCTAATGTTTTTGGTTGTGTATGATAAATGGCAAATTCTTTTACTAATTAAAATTAAAATATAGGGTGTGCAGTTTTCCCATGGTAACTTCTTAGACCCATACAACTATAAAAAACCACTTATTTACAGGGAGGTATAACTTAGGAATGCAGTAATCACTAGTTCAGACATGTGATGGACATTGTATTGATGAATTATGAAACCATATATCATTTTTTGTTTCATAATATCATCACAACAATTTTATAAGTTCCACAAATAATTTTTTTCAAAATAAACAATCTTTACCGACAACATTTATAATTAACAACCAACTACATACAAATAATTGAAATAATTGCTCAAAAATATAACTAAATGATAAATAATTTATCTTCAATATTAAAATAATAACATTTAAAATTTGGTTTCAATTAGGAAAATTGGTCCCCAATCATAATTTTCTCCCTCAAATTCATTATAATAATAATTAATACGAGACTTAACAAATCTATTTGAAGAAATGAATAGTAAACATGAAAAATGAAATAAAATATAACCATATTTGATGGTTGGATTGAAAATGGGTTTTGAAGAAAAAAATTACATACAAGGATGGTGAAAAAATGATAAGGGATTAATAATCAAGACCAAAAATCGTGAAATGATGATAAAAATTGAATAAAATCAAGTATAATGGAAGTTGAGGATCATTAGTTGTCCATTACAATCATTGTGAGTCCAGATAAAAAGTCTCTAGAAGATCCAAAAAAACGAGGGTTTTGAGATTCTGGTAGTATTCAATATGTTTTTGGCAATAGTTTTTTCTTAAAATGACACTAAAAACTGATTATTTGTGTTAGTTTTATAGAAACCGATTCCAATATTTTATTAAATTTATGGTGTTAGTTTTCTTAAAAATCCAATTCCAAAAAGACTCTAAATACATGTTTTTTATAATTTTAAAAGAAACTATATTCATAATTCTGATGTTAAATCCATTAATATTTTTATAGAGGGTATGAAGATAGAGAGTTCCATAGATATACATATAGAGTAGAATTAGGTATCCTAGAGCCTAATAAATTCCCCATGATACATTGGGTTCTTAAGATCACCTAAAGACCATTTCACCAATTTTAAAGGTGTCAGTGGAATTGAAAATATAACTTTGGTGGGTCTTAACATGTTATGTGATATGGAAATAGCATAGGTGAAATCCCCATAGGTATTTGGATAGACAATAGATTCTTAGTCTTAGAGACCACATTTGAGATTACTATATGTCTCGTGGGTGATGAGAACGACCTCTTTAGGGTGACGTGAGATCCTGGAATGTTTTATGAGTTGGGTATGATTTTTAGGGATGAATGTGTGTGATGGATATGGTTTTCCTCTTCATTATGGTCTAAGATGTCTCTTTTGGAGTGGTGACAAGTGACCAGAGTGTGGGTTGTAGGAATTGGTTACTCACAAGGAATAAGTTTTCTAAGGGGCATAGTGTTAGTAATTTTTGATGGTCTATAGATAGAATGACTGGGTAGTGAATTGATAATTGGGTGTGGTTTATATATTTCCTAATGAGTCTAGGTTCAATTTGATCCTACATGTCGTGGGGTCACAAAGTGGTTATAAAAATGAGTTGGAATCAATGACCAGAGACATGAAAAGTTTTGAAGGACCCTATTGGATAACATTCCATGTTATATGATAATTATGAGAGGGTTCATCATTTAATTTTGTGGTACTGAGATAATCTTGGGTAATGATACTATGAGGCTGGATGCTCATTTTGTATGTTAGTGATGTGAGAGGAATGATATGAATTTGTCTTAGCTAAGATAAATGGGATATTAATTGCATGTGAAGTATAAATAATATTGAGTGTGAAGGTGGGTTGAGAAAATATTTGACTCACATTGATTGATAATGTATTAGTTACAACCATTACTTGATTGAGAAGGTAGTGTTCAGTTTGTGATGAAGAACAATACCTTTAGTGAGAATGTAGTGGTTGGACTACCTTAAATAAGAATTGGAATAGGTTTTGATGTTATGTGATTTTAAATTATGGGACTTCATGGAGTGAGAAGGCTGAGATAGGTTGTGGTTGTGTCCCTATGACAGGAGAGGGGGTGCCAGTCAAAATGAAGAATAGATCCTACAATGATTGATAATGAAGAGGTTATCCATTGGATGTGTGACCTCCCAAGAGGGTGGTGTTAGTCTTAATTCATGGTACGAGAACCTATCAGGAAGGTGTTAGTAATAAAGGCTTCAATTAATCAATATCCTATGACTTTCTTCATAGGATAGTATGTTAGATAATAATCTACAGGATTCAGGTAATGTTCTGGAGCAGGTATGGACAATTGTCAGTGTACCCTAGTTATCTCAAGATAACTTGATGTGTCTCTATGTATCTCATTGAGTGTTATGATGTCCTAGTTAACCCATGATGGCCTGATAATCATGTTATTTTTTATTTATTTGTCAAATGAATACACGTATGTTGAATATGGTATATTAGGGTTTCTATGACCCTATTGATTGATATCCTCACACCCTGCATAGACATCATGGTGATGGTATGAAACATTTGTTGACATTTATTATTGATCACTGAATATGAAGTAGATCAGGATAGAGTATCTCAATGGTTATTTAGATACTGGTTGTAGTGAGGCTCAATGATATAATTATATCCTATTATGTATTTTATTTTTATTATATTCTATATATGTTATCATCCAAATGGTTGTTTAGTTTTTGTGTAATTTTAAGACACAAATTGTTTTTATTGGTCTTTTATTTGTGATGAATACTTTGTTGTGGATCATTCCTAGTTTTTTAGTGATTATTTATATTTATTATAACATGGTAATAGTGTTCCAAATATATGATGTTGGATATCATCACTATTTATTAGCCTATGGCATATGAGGAGGTTCACCTAAGATCATGTGGAACACCAATTCTTGGAAGTGATAAGTGGCCCATGTACCTAGATTATATAAATAGGTATCATATAATTTATTTTGTTTTACTATTTAGTGAGATGTTATATTGGGTAATAGGAATGTGTCATAGTTTGTGATGCACCTCATTCCGGTGCATCACAAAACCCTTTTTGGTAGACAGTCCTAGAAACCAAGGTGTAATGTTTATAATTTTTTGTTCATTTATATAATATGGATATTAGTTTATGTATGATTTAGGAATTTTGAAATGATTATTGTCTCTATTTGTCTCTTAAAATATAGTAGAAAGGGTTATCATACATGCATTACATTCAACACATGTGACATACATAATATTCATTTCCTATGTCAGGTAGATTTCACTGATGATAAGAGTTAATCTATTTAACTTTTTAAACACATCTTAGATTTTTTCACAAAACAATTTCACGGAATTATCCTCATTTACACCATAGTGTTTTTTATGATAGTTCATTTGAATCTTATGGTGAAATAATATTTGAAAATGGGTATACAATCTCTCAAGGTATATATAAGAATTTTTCATGGGTTGACCCAAACATATTATCCCCTCATGATGATCCTAATATGGTGGGATGTGCCTAAGAGATATATTGGACTAGGCATAGGTTTCCCAGATAATGTGAACACCTTGTGGGGTTTATGAAAGGAAATTTTATCCATCGGGGGATTTGGTTATGGAAGATTGTTTTGGAGGGAATACCATTTGGGATACTAAGAATTTGGGTTATGGGTTTGATTTTTAATGGAATAGAGATAGCTATGATCCTAGATATATATATCAATGTTGGGTGTAATGGAGGTATATGATAGTTTCTTAAAAACAATGACTCCATAGTCGGTGGTTGGTAAATTGACCATTGTAAGAGTAAAATGTCCTTTGTTTTCAGAATGAAACACTACGAAATATTTTCGTTATATAAAAATAACAAATGGGGTAGTATAGTGTGAAATATATGTGTATGATCCTTAGTTTGAGATGATGTGGATCTTGGGTGTTTTAGTGTAGTTTTATGATCATGTTGTATGAGAGTTTACACACATTCATTTCAGGTTATATAGAGACCTATTGTATAGAAGGACTAGTGAGGGGGTTCATTTGGGATTTTTTTGTACCTTAGAATACATAGAGTGAGTATTTTTATGGATTTTCCAAATATTATTTGATTCAAGGTAGCGAGTGCCCTTTGGTCACACATTGGAGTGGTTTGTTTGTCGATCAATGGGTGTCATTGCATGGGATGAGGACTGATGGGAATGACGAGATGCTTGAAGAAAAAATGTATAGGGGATTAAAAATGATTTTTTGATGTCCCTCTACCGTGAGAGGAGACCATATAGATAGATAAAGCTTTAATGGTGTGGTCGGTCTAGGAATGGTTCCTGAAAGGGGTTTCTATAACGGGTGAGCAGGACTTGAGAAGAGAGAAACACATTTGATGGTTCAAATTATATAGAGTTTCATCCAAGGATAATTTAAATGGATATATAACATGGGGTTAATACCATTGGATGTTAGAGGGTTTTACCCTCATTATTTATAGAATTTTGAAGGAATTTGGGGATGACATACCAAGTGGTCCATGAATTGGAAATTATTGGTGTTTAATCATGGAAATATGTTATGAGTGGATTGGTCATATACAGTCATGATGTTTGGCGGTGAAAAAATGTGGGACATAGATATTATAAATTAGGGGTTCTTTGGTAGAAAATGATAAGTCATACGGTAGGAAGTAGTGAATCAGTTTTTGGTGTATAAATCTTGTATCAATAGGGTTAGCGACTGGTGAGACCAAGTAGTGGACTGCCAAGGTGGTATCACAATATTGTTTTGAGGTATGGTATAATTATATAATCATAATTCCATAATTCCATATTTTTTATTCCTATATAGTGTAAAATGAATTAAATGTGTTAGTGATGAGGTTATGGTGGAATTGGTGAGATATTAGAATGATTCGAAGAGGATGTTCATCAGTCTCACAGAAGAGTTTGATGGTGGATTTTTTAATTGAACAAATAAATGATGAATTATATTGAAATTCAGATTGAGAAATTGATGTGGGTTCGGGTATTATTTTTCAATACCTCAAGTAATAAGGAATCATGATTAGATGAGGTGATGTTGATATGTGTTAGTATGTGTTGTCAACCATTTTACAAGGATTTTGGGTATATCAAGGCCAGCTATTGTGCCTAATTGAAATTAGATGAAGAGAGTTGGAGACCACATAAAGAGAATTACATGAGGAATGGTTCTGGTAGTTGAAGGATCAAACCATGAATTTTTGAGAAAATTTTGTGTATCTAGTCATGATAGTTAGAGTTGTCCAGTGATAGCCTATTGGGTGTTTAGAGAGGCAATAAGGATGGTTAGAGATGAATTTATTGCCTAATTTGGATTAGGTTTATAGGCAGAGTACAAATAAAACTTCATTAGTATGTGAAACGATAATGTTGGGATTTTCTAATGACCCATATATTTATGTGTAATTATTTTAATATTGAATTTGAGTTTTTTTATTAAGAGGAGAATATATCATGAATTAGTAAAAACATAAGAACATTGATGATTAGAAAATTGTTGAGAGATGTTTATAGATGTATATTGAGTCCCTAATATAATTTAAGGTTCTTAGTTGAACATTATATCAGAAATTGGTGGTTCCAATAGATTTTTGAGATGTAGTAGGCACATCATGTTGTACTGGTGTTGATACTAACAGGATAGCCTATAATAATTTGTCTCCTTGGTGTGGTCTGTAGGAAACCACATTATGATGAGGTGGGTTTTTCAATAATGGTTTGGAATCTCATGGGAGGGATGTATTATGAAAAAAATAGAGGTAACACACCAAGATAGTGCCTTCCTAGTGTAGGACATGTAATGAATCAATAGACATTCCATGTTGATGTCAGGATAATGGAATAAAACTTTGGAATCAGGTAGTCATTACATAATCTATGAGGGATGATTCATGATAAAGTGGGATGGGTTATTCCTCATATACATAGTTTAAATTGCTTCATGACCCCATATAATCATTCAATGTCTTGGATTAAAGATCATTGGGGGGGGATCACACCCTAACCTCTTATAAATTCATCATGAACAATGAAACATACGTTTTTTTAACTAGGGTTGATTGGTAGTTTACCAGTTATCCAACTCATGTTTTTATAGATTATGGGTATTGATAGGAGGCCATATCTAATGACTATCCCTCCCATTATTCATATTTGATCTCTCATTCAAAGGAGTATTTTTGGTATTCATTTCACAGTGATTTCATATAGGTTCCACCCATTTTATATTTATTTTTTACCCTATTTATATCACTAAATTTTTGGTATTATATATTCTATGGTTTTGGTTATGATTTCATCAAATCCTGAATAAATCATTTGAGGATGATGGTTATTTTTCTAAGAATAGCTAGCGGAGTTAAAAATGGATTATTTTTCAGACTATTGGGTGTCATTTTGGTGACAGGATCATTCCTAGTAAGTACCAGTGTGTTTAAGACACAATAGATTATGTTCAAAAAATGAAGTACATTATTTTGCTAAAAATTAATGATAGTGTGTGGCTTGAAACTTGATATTGGAATATTTATAAAGATTAATTTTATCATAGACAAGGAATTGTAAAATTAGATAATGTGATATATAACATAAAAGGGAGTTATATCCTGTAAAGAGGTAGGTGGACCCTATGATAGAAAAATATTTTCATTTTTATTCATTTTTTGTCTATATTGGGTTAGAAGATGTGGGGTTTAATAGTGCTCTAGCTATTGTTATATGGTGGTATTGAGCTTCCAAGAGATAAAAAAGGGACCCATTTAGAACATTGGGGCTTTATATCACTTGTAAATTGTTTCTACAAAGGGTCAAGGTGATATTGGAATTGATGGGAGACCATAGGTAAGTCCTAGTATATCAGGTGAGATTAAAATATCCTAGGAGAGATTCCAATAGTTTTCGGTAAGATACTAGAAGCTCAAACCTATGGGTGATGGGGAAGATAAACTAATCTAATATGTGTGATGGGGAACACCTTTCTCGGTTTTGAGTGGCCTCTTGGCATGTTCCATGATTGGGGAGAACCCTCTTGGGAAGGGAGTGTATGATAGAGTGGGAATTACATCAACTAATGGGTCAAGACTTTAATATAAAGAGATGTGATAGAATCCCTTAATAAAGTGTTGTGTGAATTGGTTTTGGATAGAGAATGGGGTTTCCAATGGGAAAGTTGGTAATTATTCATGATGGTGTCTGGATAGAAGCATCAGGTTGTGAAGTGGGAATTAAGTGAGTTTTAGACCCCACCTAGTGAGGCTGGGGCAGGGTAGATACTACGGGCTACATGGTAACTAACAGGTGATATAAAGGAGATGGTATTAGTGAGTAGAGACTAATATGGATATAAATGAGCATAATAGAACCCCTTTTGGATGATATGAGAATGATGAGATGATTCATCATACCCTGTTGTTCAATTATGATGTTCATGAGGTGATTAACATACGAGGATGGATGTGGGTGAGGTACATTGATGATTTGAGTGGATAATTACAAGATAATCCCTAGAAATATGAATTGGAATGATTATGATAATTATTTTTATAAGATTTTGATGTTTTTATTTGTGATTTTTATGTTATTGTGTTCAAGTGATGACTATTCCCAATAACAAGCCCAGCCTTATGTGAGATGGCACATATAGGATCATCATGACTAATATAGTATCCCAGTTGATTGAGATGTCTGGGTCATCCTTGAGTGATAAAGGGGATAAAGAACTTTTATTCCTCACCAAGAGTGATATGGTGTTGGAAATTAGAATTCCTTGAGTGATATGGTAATGGTTGCAATTTTATGAATGAAAATACCATGAGTAAGAAGGTAGTGTTCCAAACACTGTGAGTGAGAAGTGTTCTATGTTTTGATGTTATATACGATACTTTAATGGAAAAAAGTTGAGTATCATGGGTATGTTTATATTTCATTAATAGACTCCACCCAAAGAGGGGGTTGTGGTTGGGACATGGTATAGACCAAACATTGAGGGATAAGGTAGAAGTCACGAATTGGATAAGTGATATCCTCATAATGTTTGGTTTGACTTGATGTTTGGCATGAGACAATACCCTAAATGGAGATATAGTTTGGACATGGATTATTATCTACCTTAATAATTTTTGTATGGGGAAATAAATTTTGTATGATGTGACTAGATTATAGAAGATAAAAAAATATGGCATAGTCTTGTGTCAAATTTTCCAGGTTTTTACCCAAGGACATGATGTATGTGTATCTCATCGTGTGTCATGGTGGTCTGGTTAGAACAAGATGTCTGGATTATCATGTTATTTTTGTATTTATTTTCATCATGTTTATCCATTCATATGATTTTATATATTAGGGGTTCTTGAAGTGTCCATAATGCACTATAATATCACAATGTGGATGGGAACCATTGTGCATGTGAAGACCTTATTTTTTATTTCAGATAGGAGAAAAAGACCAACGGTGGATTGGCATGGATCATATTAATAGGTATATGGTGACTAGGTATGGTGAGGCTCTATAAACACAACAGATCATCTTTAATATTTTATATTTGATTTATTATATATATATAACTACTCTTGTGGGTGATCATTTTTCATATGTTTGTATTCTGAATCTTTTTTCTGGTTATTTGTTCTACATACTATATTGTGGATATATCTTAGTTATTTATTCATTACTAATCATTTTTATATTGAAGTAATAATTTACCTAGTGAATGATTTTGGTAATCGCCTTTAGTCTTCTATATATAACCTATAAAGAGGCATTCATGATGTCACATGGTGCTCTAGTTTTGTCAACTATGGAGTGTATTTCACATTGGGGTGTTAAAAACTACACAACATAAAGTCCTACTAAACTTTTTATTTCCATCAATTAAAGGGTTGTGATAACATTAGACCAATAGAAAATATTGTGGGATAATGTGGCCATGATTACCATATTATGTAGTTATATTTACAACAGTTTGTAATATTTCATGATTTTCTATAAAATTTTAATTTTCTAACTAATAATTACATATTTCACCATTACATAATTTATATCTCCTTATTCAAAATTAGAAATAAATTTTATGAAATTACTAATTTTATTATTATAACATTATCCTTTAAATATAGTGGAACAAATCATAAAAAAATATATTATCAAGGTAACTTTCATTTTATTATAAGATTAAATTTCATATAAATTGCATATGAACTAATAGATAAATAAATATTATTAAACTAAAATTATTTATATGTGTATGGTGTCTGATGATGTTACTTTCATGCACTGGTTCGAATAACATCAATCTTATAGTGATTTCAACTAGCATGAACTTCTCCCACAAAAAAATATTATTTAAAATAAATTTATTGAAGTTTATATTGAGCCTGATCTAGGAAAAACATTTCTGCTAACTACTTCATCACAAGATATAACTAATATAATTTATATATAATTTTCCTACTTATTGAATCAATCCTATTAAGACCATGAAAAATTAAAGTATGTCATAACGATCATTAATAAAACTGGATTTAATATAATTTTAAAATGGATATATTGCCAAAAATTATAATTATCAGCGATCACATTATTATTATTTACCCTCTAAATTTTCTATAAATTCATTCCAAACTAAAATATCAAATATAAATCATCATTTAATGGTTTAGTTATCACATAATTTACATTATGTGTCTTTTATTATTATTGTTTTTAATCTTTAATTCTTATAGTAATTATTTTACTAAAATATTCAAAGATAGGGGTGTTTTACATTAGGTCTATATTATTAAATTTTTATATTTTTATTATATATATTAGTTTTAGTGAATATTTGTGTTTGATTTTATATTTAATCATTATATAGTAATGAAATATTTATTTCCTATTTTGATAAAGTTTCATTTGTATTATAGGGATATTGATATATGGGAAAATAATTTTCATTGAGAAATAGAAAGTGATTCTTATATTAAATGGATGAATCCATATATATTTTTTATATAAATTTACATAAATGATTAGTTTTCATGATATAAACATGAAATTATTCATTATTATTCATTGGGTCTATTGAATGTTATTATGATATAACATAATGATTAAACATTTTCATTTCAAGATAAATCTAAATTCCATAATAAATGTTGTATTATGTATATCACCTCATGATCTAGATAATTTATGTACATATATCATGTAGTCAATGAAAGTATCATATTTTATTATACACAACACATAGTGTGGGATAAATTTCCAGGGTATGATTCCTACCACATCATAGTCATCTGTATTTTGTAGTGTGTAATTAACAAATATATCATCAATTATAAAACATTAAAATAATACTTTTAGGATTTGTGCTCATATCTCCTTTTGTTGTTCCATATGTGACAAAACAAATTGATATACTCAATGAATTTTGGATATATAAATAATTCATGTATGCTCTATTTATTTTTGATAAACTTATTTAACTGATTGTTTTTTATTTTCATAGCCATATGTGTGACCTTCTAGGAATTTACATGATTGATCATGATTATGATTTTCATACCTTTGTTTATAAAAAATATAAATATCTACAATCAAAACATTTATGCATTAAAAATAAATGGATATGATGTGATATCCATGAAACAAATGTAACTAAATTAATGTGTGTCCGTGAAATGGAGTTATAAACCTGACATGTATACTATTATATGACTAGAGGGAATTAATAATTGTAGTCTAATATTGAATAAATAATATTTTTTTATTATGAGGTTTTTATTTGAAAAAATAGATAAATTCATCCCATCTCCATCATCCAAGTATTTGAATATTTAGAATTTAACGTAATTAATTATGACCATGTATTTCATTGTTCATATGCAATTAATGGATGATATTCCATATCCATTATAAAATATGGAATGTATTTTCACATTTAAGAAAATAATAGAAAATGATCAATCCCTTGCCAAACATTAAATTGATTTTGTTCATCTCAAAACAAGTGTTTGACATGTATCAAAAGATTAAAGTTCATATTTAGGTAAAAATGTTTTATCTATAGTTTTAAAGATTATTATGATGTATTCATTCACAAAACACCAATGATAAATATGTATAAAATTCAATGTGATTTAATAATTTGAAACAGTCCAAACAACAAGCCATTATAAAACCCCAAGACTGAAATACGCATTTATATTTGATCATATAGTCATTTAAATCATCACATAACACAAAAAATCATTCCATTCCAGGATAATCATTGATTAAGTATAACTAAGAATTTAACTATGTGGTTTCTATTTTTCATATCTAATTGAAATATACATTAATGAATACATATGTAAAAATTTACTTTAATTGATAAACCATGATTCATATTATATTCTAATGATTTATTTGTTAAGTATATCATTACGAGACATACACAAATAAATAATATATATTATATCAAATAAAACCATATTATATATATAAGGACCTTAAAAAAACATCATGATTGTTTTTGAATAGTAATTTTTTTAAATTAGTATAATAGAAAAACATACAAAAATGTGGGAAACATCTGTATTTAAACACCAAGAAGAATTTATACATCACCAATCCTACTATACCTATTAATTCCATAATTAATTTGTGGATTATATGCTTGAATATAATGGGAGACCATGAACCCTTCACTAGAAATCATCATTAAAATAAAAAAAACTACCTTCACAATATTTTATGCTTCCACGTATAGAATGTAAAAATATTAAGAATATTTAAAATTTCACAACTTTTTCCTAAAGTGATCCATGTTTATCTACCTCTAGATATTATTGTTTCAAAATGTATTATGAAACCTATTCAGATTCCAGATCACTAACATTTTCTTTTATTACACTCAAAATTAACCAACCCAATATTTTCTCCCACTAATTCATCAATAAATATATTACATTAATGATATAACTTGAAAATATAAAAAATATTTTTAAATAATGATAATGACCGGTTATAGGATTTTCAATTAATAAGAAATAGTTAAATATAGAGATCAAATGTGTACTTCAACACCCCCAAATTCATAATATGATGTATTCTAATTATATGAAAAAAAATTAGCCACCAATTTCAATATATAAACACATTTGTTAATTAAAATGGTCTAATTGACCATAATATGAAATATTTCTAGTAATATTTATTTAATTAGAAACTCTCAGGTTCAATCCTTCAATCATTCATTCTATTGATGTATGTTAACACTTTTACCATTTAATTTGTTTTCTTTTTCTATAATAAATTTTAATTTTCAATATATACTAATATAAACATTGTTAATAAAACACGAATTCTATCATTTGAAGAAAAAATATATTAGCTTATTTAATTAAAAATGTAATTTATTCAAAAATGAAATAAATTGATAAGTTTCAATATTTACAAAAAATTGGTTTATAATTTTCAGAATATTCTAACGTATTGTCATAGATCATATATTTTTGTACTCCAATGTGGAAACAGTTATACATTATAAAAAAAATAAGATACCCTTTATCTATAACCCTATGTTTTTAGGTTTTTATAGATTTATAAAAAATGTATTACAATGTTGATATATTATACACATGAATCATAATTAAATAAATTGGTGTATATATATTAAATAAATAAATTATGATATACCCATTAAATAAATATATCTATTGATTATTTAAAAATATTATAGTTCCAATATCTATCTTTATAAACACAATAATTTACATTTCAAGATTCATGCATGACTTAAAACTATTAAATAATAATTTATTTTCTCTAATCATTACCCGCATTCATTTTCACAATTGCTATTGTGCTTTATCAAGGACCCATAATTACCATATATTTTATTTGATAAATATATTAATTATTTTCTTTAAATTCCTATCAAAACTAATCATGTTATCATTAATGTAAAATTGATTACATCTATCAAAAAATGATCGAGGAATTCAATTTATTTCCATATCAATGAAATGAGATAAAACCATTATTAAAATACATGATATTCCCAATTATATTGTTTATATTTGTATGAATTGGAAACATATTAGACATATTACATAAAAATATTATTTTATATCATTAAATTGGAAATTCTTATCTTGTTCCCTATATAAAATTTCTATGATATCAAAAATCATTAAGGAATATATATTTTCATGATTTTTTTTCAACTTTAGGACCATAATAATATGAAATAGAATTACGAACTAAGAAAATAACTCTCATACATAAAATTGAATCACTTTTCTATAATTAATATTCATTAGCATATATACATAGTCTGGAAGTGGTTACCCTAGAATTTTGACAATTTCCACCTAAATGTGAATAATTATAAAAGTCAAATATCATTTGATAAAATTAAAATAACATGGTTTTTGTCATTTAAAAATCATTCTCAAAGATAGATATATTATAGTGTTTTCTTAAAATTTATCTTTAATTGAAATATTTTCTTAGTGGGTATCTTACATTATATACAATTTTATACAAATAAAATAAGGTATTTTATTGAAGAAATACCTATAAGAGTTAAAATCCATTTATGTTATAATTAATTTTTTCCAACTATAAATATTTCATTAATATTTGATTTGAAATTTTAATTCTATAAAATAAATAAAAATTTAGTTTGGAAGAATATAATATATATCATTCATGGAATATATATAGTTTGAGAGAAAAAAATTTCCCAAATTTATGAAATGAAGTAATCAAAATTTATTAATTTTTTACCAAACAATTGAGTTTTCATTAGAAAGATTAACCCAAATCAAAGAAATTTATATAAACACCGAATACCTTTGATAATTTATATCTTGAATTATTTATATAGTGAATTCCAAAATAGATCGATTGTGCATTACCAACCTATTTTTATTTATATATATATATGTTCATAATGATTTAATTTATATATGTTATAATTATTTACTAAAATTAAAATTTCCTTGAAATATCATTTATAAAACTTTTAAAATGTATTATTTATTTTATCACTCCATAATAAAATATTTTCTTATAATATACAAGAATATATATACATGCATTATATGAAAATGGTATAAAAAAACTCCATTCATGTATTGGATTAGAATCCTAAATGACAAAATAATATAGCTCTTAAGCATGTCTGATGTTTTTGATAGTCAACCCTAATATTTCATTATTGGACATATGTCCTCGGGATAGTATAGATTCTAACATATATAAAAACTATCTATATTTCAAAACTCAATAGGGATTTATACATTTACCAATTAAATTACTTCATAATATTTAAGAACATAGAAGAAAAATTTACATTGTAATAACAAATAAAAATAACTAATGATTATTTAAATGAATAATTTATTATCATATACCAAACATGACCCACCATAATCATGTTTTATTTCTACTAGAAAAATATTCAAAGAAAAAATTATATAGGTATGATCCATAAGTGGTCACCCATTATTTGATTTTCCATAATATTATATCGTTTATTAGAACCTTTCATTTATTTTACGACTTCCCTTGGCCGCTATGAAATTTATTTCCTCAATTGATGATTTCATTGATGGATTAATTTTGTTCAACATGATAGTATCTTGAGCCTCCCTTTTTTTGTTTCCCTTTAGACGATCAATACCTCTTGATGATACCCATTTTGAAATATTTTGGCTAAAAATGGTCAGAGTGGGGTACATGGGTTATGGAAATCTAGTGTAATATGGTTCTATTATGTTTGGGACTATTCATTATTTTTATGGATTTTATCTAAAATATCAACCACACAGAACTATATAAATGAAATATGAGTACTATTTTATGAAAATAATGTATGAACTTTTGGCTCTAGCCACCCCTAACCAAGTGTAAACATGAAAAAACAGAATTCCAAAAAACTAATGTTTTCTAAATCTAAACTAAATAACATGAAAACCATGATTATTAATATAATTCATCGTAACACAGATATCCCCATAAATTGTCTTGTTACTCCCACATATAATATATATTAAAAAACTCAAACACCCTATAGTCTATATTCAATATCCAAAATATTAATATAAAGTGTAAAATGAATCTAATATCAGTTTTGTAACATCCCTTATGAAGTTCACCTCCACCATGATCAAAATGGGTGGTAATATACCTCAAGAGTGTCTCGTCATACATAAGAGGATTCTATAATTCTCTAACCCAGATCACTCCAATAACACCTATGTGGGGAATCTACATAACCTTATGTGAATCTCCATGTATTATATATTATTTTGACTAGTGGTGAGGGCCTAAAACAATCATGGGGATACTATTACATAAAAAATAAAACCCAAGGTTTATACATGAATCTACCATAACATATAGCTGAAAAATTTGTATATCATTCATGACCAAAATGACCATGGCAATGATCATTGCCATATAATTCCATGGGTCTATTGTAATACATCAGTTTCCATCCCACCACACGAGAGTCTATTAGCCACTAGTTTCACTTATCAGACTAATGATTATCCTATAGGCCAACAAATGTTTTACATGGTAATTTTTCAATAAATTTTAGATAATTAAACCCCCTAGAAAGTTAAAGAGTGAATATAATAAATCATAATACCCATGTCAATAAGAAAAATATTTCATTTTTTGATCCTACCAGATTATAAAACCATATTTTTGTATGTTTTTTCCTGGAGAAGTTTCATAATGGATGAACTTTAGTAAATAATCATAGGGTGTGTGTGAGTTATGATAAATACCACTAAATAAACATCTATTGTCCTGTGGGAATATAAATTATTCTGAGGGTCTATTTTGGCATGTGGGTGGGCCCTAAGAAGGGGACAACAGATGCCTATGTGGTCACTAGGGGTTCCTAGAATGTCATGACTTGACGACCTTGTTAAGGTCTAGTGTATGTGATGTGTGTGTTGTTATAAAGTTGTATCAAATGTCAAAGGTTTAGATTAATTTCTTTTTGGGTTTGGTTAAAAAGGAGATCAGATATATAGAAGTCAACTATGGGTGTTTCTATGTGGTTGGACAATTCATATGTAATGTACCTCCAAGTTACCATTGATGGTATTACTATTGTAGTTTTATTAAATTTCGGTGCATTAATACATAATGACGAGGAACATATGATCAGATTTCATATGCATAACTATTAAATATGACATAATAATTCATTAATTTAATTCCATGATTGTGTTATATATTGAGTGATATATATATGTTTCCAACTATTGTGATATATCTATTTTGGTCGTAGTTAGTTGAACATGAGAATGTAATTTATTATGAATTTAAATGATTGTGACTAATGTATAGGTATGTAGGAATAGGCTCAGGCCTTGGATAAGACTATTAGTGTTATACCTTGTTTATGGTTATCTCCTAGGAAATTAATTCTAATATAAATTCACTATGTGTGTATCATAACTATTTATATTGTTTTATTATGAAATTTGGTATAGGATTTTTATTGGTTCAATTGGTATTTCAAAAAAATCCACATCATAGACACCAGAGTGCTCTTTATTAGGATGAAATTCCCATTCCACCATAATATATATAGGATGATTCACTTGAGAATGATATATCACATACTCTAATTGCTTATGTTGTAATCCCATCCTAACTTGGATTCTTATATATTAAGACCACTTATGATTGAGTTGATGATATGAGGGAGATTGATAATTCTAGAGATTTTCAGCTCAACATCTACTGACTATCTAGGTAATAGGTGGTCCCCAATATTATGATTATTGGATTGATATAATAAAGGGAATGTTGACCTCTCTTGATATTCCTTGGTATATGAAAGTAATTATAGAAGTCTATATAATTCAGAGACCCACCAGGAAGTGTTACAGTGCCATGGGTGTGGTATGCATGCATGATAATTATATTTGTGTAGTATTAAAGGTTTTATTTTTCACTTTATTTATTCCCCAAAATGATGAATATAGACTAAGATGAAGTTTTTATTGGGATTTTGTAGGGGATGATGTTAGTTTATTATTTATTGAAACATTTCATTGAGTTTCTATTACTTTCTCTTATTTTAGATGGGAATGAGGCATAATAGGTAAGGATGTTCAAGATTATAATTTTTCAAGAGTATAAAAATCATGTTAGTGGATTTGATGAAATTATTATTTCATTGGTACATAAAAAGGCCTTGATATTTGAGAATAGTTTAGAGGAGGAAAATAATATTGGTTTTCATCCAGCATACAATGAACTAACACATGAACATCCTAGTGCTTTAGCGAGTGACTATTACAATTATAGGAAGAGGAAGAACATAGTTGGATCAGAGTAGTACCTCTTCTACTCACTATGTTATAAAAGGTTGCCAATGTTTAAACTATGGAAAATTTGTATTTATATACATTTTTTTCCAAGATCTAAAGTCAAGTGATTTGGATGTGGAACGATTGGACATAATTAGATGTTTTTTTCAAGGACATCGTGGATAATATCTCATAGCTGAACTGGGAAGATACTGACTATCACTAAAGTGTATTCCTAGGTTCCATAGCCACCGAATCAGATTCTACAGACTTCAATGACCTAGGTGAGTTATATGCCTTAGAGGAAGACCTGTGGATTTGAGCTGGGTAAAGTGTATGTAGTATACCAGGTTCCATCCAATAGTGGAGAGGGACATTATATAGTTACATGTGCACCTCTACACAATATACTACTTTGTTTCATAAAATATATTCCCATTCATTCAATTTTTTATATTTATTACTAGAACAGATTTACTAGTTATGTTATCTTCCTTGTTACTCTCTCTTGAAATGCCTTTGGGAATAAAAGTACACCACCTCTAGAAATGTCTCTAGTTTCCTATAGTCTTTTATATATATGAACATAAGTGGGACTTCATGATGTTTGAGATTATTAGTTTTGATGTGATATTCAAATTGGACTGGTTGACCAGTTATCGATATCACAACAACCATTACCAAAGATCTGTATCTTTCAATTTGATTAGAGTAGAGAAGTTTGTACTGACTGGTGAGTGGGATCTTAGAGTTAGAAGGATGGGATTGGACATGAGTATGTTTAGAGAAATCATTATGTAAGAAAAAGGATTCAATATTGTTATAGAATCATAATTATACCCCTTTTCTTACTTCTCATCATGGAGAGGAATTAGCATATTTATTAAAATAACTTCTATAGTATTTTACAGATAGAATAATTGGGGTAGAGATTGAGTTTGTGCCTGGGGTTTGACCAAAATCAATTCCTCCTTAATATATAGAAAAAATTTAGATTAGAATGTTGAAGGTGTATATTGAGTACTTAGAGGTGAATGGAATTATCCGACAAAAAACATGTCCTTGGGGTTCGCTCATACATTTTTTTGAAAATTGTATCATCTGTAACTCTTTGTGGACTATAGGAAGATGTATTTGGTAATAGTGATGAACATGTACAATTTGTATATAATTTAGGATCTACATGATCGATTTTGAGAATATTGGTGGTTTTCCAACATTGTTCTTAATTCATGATAACATAAACTATGATTTAGATATGTGTATATTCTTAAGATATAATTTATGAGTATATATGGACAATATGAGTATCTTTTCATTCGTTTTGGGTAGAAAAATTATCCATTAGTGTCCTTTAATCACATTAAATGGATTTTCCATTCATATATTGAATAATTATTCATTGTATTTGTGGATTATATCATGATATATTCAAAAATATTTTTTATACATGCCAATCTCCATTAGATCAAGTGGAGAACACTTCATGTGAATCAGCATTATACCAAAATGTTGATGTGTCACTTTTGAAATCCGGAGGTTTATTACATTGTTAAAGTGACTTCTATGACAAGGATTATAGTGGTCCTATAGAAGGTAAATTTTTTCATCCCTTTGGTCTGAACCATGAATGTGATTGTGATCAAGAGATTCTGTAGACTTCTAGGGTACTATCAATATTTCACCCATGACTTATCTAATTTGGATGCATCCGTGATAGAGTTGACTAAAAAGTGGAAAAAGTTTTAGAGGTCTGATATATGTGAAGAGGTCATCCTTGATTTTAAGATAATATCAATGACAACTCCAATATTAATTCTTATAGATCCTGGAATTGGATAGGAAGTGTAGTTGTAATGACCCAATATTTTAATATATATTTTCCTATCATTAAGTAAATATGGTTGATAAATATTTATTTAGGAAAAACCAATTAAAAATGAAATAGTGATATTACTATACTACTAAAACATTTACACCATATTAAAAGATATGAATTAGAGTAACATAATTATGAATAATATTAAAATATATGTTTATATAATGGCTATTTTACACAATTTTACTTAATTCATTAATTTTTTTTAATAATTTATCTATTTTAGGTGGAATATGTTTTATTTAGTGATAATGTATTTTAATTTTAAATTATAATTTTTTATAAAATTTAGTAATTAATGGTTAATGATATAATTGTTAGTGTTTCATATAAATTTTTAATAAGATCAAATAATATTTTAAAGAGGGACATTTACCTATAATAACAGATTTTTAATGTAATTTATTTCTAAAATAAAAATTATATTAATAATATCTAGAAATTAACCTTAAAAAATTGATCATCATTTTGGATTTAAAATGAAAATAATATCTTACGATGACTTTTTGAAACATTTCTAAAATAATCATTTTTTGGTGAATATTGAAAATACATATTTTTCTAACTTTGTTATAGTTATATAACATAGAAGTTTTTGAAATAGTATTTATATACTAAATTTAAAATTATAATTTGACTTAATAATTTCAATATATTATTATTAATTTATAAAACCCTTGAATATCATTTTAGAAATCAAGTAATATTTTTTAAAGACTAATTTTTTTGGTTTCATAAAATAAAATTACACATGGGGAAATGATGTTTATTTATTTATTTTAATTTAAAATAATTCTTCTTAAAATATTTATAATATTCATAATATCATTAGAATTAATAAAATTGATAATTTTTCCTATATATACTCTTTATTCCACAAAATGAAATTTTCTTAAAGATGAGTTTTTAACTGTTACATGCATCATTATTATGAATTATTTCCATAAAAATTGAAATATAATTTAATAAGATGATTGTAATATTTTTTATAATAATATTAATATTTTTTAATATTTATAATTTTATTTAGGTAGTTTAAATTTTCATTAAGACTAATTTCAATGATAATGGTGAAACAATTATTTTTAAATTATCATTTTATTAACATCATGGAAGTTATATAGAGTCAACTAAAATAAAATAATTTAAACAAATAATAATATATTACATATAAAAAATAAATAAGTAAATAAACATTTGTTTAATTTGTAATAATTACTAAATTGGACTGTGTATCCAAAATGGTCAAAATGTCCTTTTTTATAATGAAATTTTTTTATACATTACCCATTTTTAATATAAATGTATTTTTTATAATATATATAAATTTATTTGGAGTAAATATATGTTAATTTTATATCTATAAAAACCAAATTTTGTTATATTGGTTATTTTATATTTCAAATAACACATTGAATCACTTCGTAAAAAAACTAGTTACCAAGATTAAAAGTAAAATTGTAATATGTAAATAGTATATGGTAAAAAACAAAATATTATTTAAAAATGTTTAGAAATAATTGGATGACTGTTTATTGAACCTAATAACACTTAAAATCCATTATTTAGAAAATTTGGAGCCATTTACTCTGAAATAGTATCAATGAATTATTAAAATATAATGAGTGTTTTAAAAAGTACAAATTTCCTCTCTTATAAAAGAGGGTCACTTTCAAACCTTCTAAAAACCCATAATTCATAAATTACTTGAAAATATGAAGAAATATCCTCTCCATAAGTCTATAACACATTCATATTCCCATGGTCACAGTAATTTATCTTAATCCCTTCAATTCCAAAGAGTTTTTTAAGAAAAGCCCAAGTGTCCTATATAAGTATTATCTTCTTTTTATGTTTTTCTCATTAATATTACTATTAATAATTTTTTATATAAATGAAAATATAATGAAATCATGGTCATTATTATATTTATATTTTATTATATTAATTTAATAACTATTATTTATTCCTATCTATTTAGAAATAAAAACAAAAGCATCATTAGTCCATTGGGTGGGAAATAACATCCATAATGCGACATATTATGTTTTTCGTCACCATCATTTATGGAAGAAATAAAGGATTTAATATATGAATAAATATGATATCTATATTATTAATATTAGTGTGTAAATTTTAAATTATTATTTAACTTATTTCCCTCTAATTCATCGATAATTGGAATCATTTATCGTGTGTGCATGTGAACTATCGCCATCACGAGTGATAAGATTCATTTATAATCACAAACCATAATGGTTGGATTAAAATTATATTTAATATATAAAAATTATTTCTATAAAACTGTAAATATTATAGATATTATGATATTATTTTATAATTCTTTCTACCATGGTCATCATATATAAGGAGTTATGAAAAAAATCACCAATCAACTTCAAGTAACCAATGTTGGAAATAAAACTATAATTAAAAATAACATATTTTAGTGAAGGGGAATTTTAATAAGAAATATATATGAATAAAGTTATATTGTATATATCTATATAATATAATTTAACTATTCATGAATTTATGTGTAAATGAATAATGCACTTGTACATAGGTAAGGTCTTCACCTCAAAACACCATTCTTTGAGGCACATGTTCTTTTATGCACCTTATTTATTTTTAATGTTATATATACATAAATTTGGATATTTAATATCAATTATTATATGTATTCATGGTATTTTAACATTAAATTCAGGATATATTTCATTAATGGGGTATTTATAAGAATGATTCTTATGTCTTATGGGTTTTCATCTCTATTTCCCTCTATTAAGACATGTTTTAATATTATACACATATTATTTATTTATAAGATGTATATACAATCCAATATTTTTTTTATAATACATAATTTAATTAATGGGATTTATATAACCATAAATTTATTAATATTCTACCGACTTTTGAATCAAATGTTTCTAAATTAGCTAATGCATTTTATAAGTTGATAGGATTTCTTGAGTTATAATATTTTTCTTGAATATTTTTTAATTTCATATGGTATACACTATTTATATCTTGGTAGATCAAATTTTTATTCAATTCTAAATTATTGGTGGGTTTTTTTTATTTTTAAAAATTAAACTCTGTTATGAATTATTCCCATACATTTAAACAATAGTTTCACCTCCATGCCCGCAATTCCCTTACTTCACAATGTTCTTATTTTTAAATAAAATCCTCAAAAAGAATTACCACCTATTAAATTCATATTTACATTATAATTTAAAAAAAATATTATTTCTCATCTCATTTTATGATGTTTATTTTTTAGAAAGGATGTATAAAATATAAAAAGAGAACATGCATACACCAATCATGACTTACCAGTTATGCATTCACTTAGTTTTTCAATATTTTTATAACTATTATTCTCAAATTAATTTTATATTTATAATAATATTTATCTTACATATATATATATTTGAATATCTCTTTAAATTATAGGGTTATAAAGGTTTTTAGTTCCTTTCGAAATTAAAAATTTCATGTATACCGGATCTGAGGGATCTTTTTAATTTCTGATCTCATGTCAAGAATCACCCTCAAAATATTTTTTAAATGTTTAATAAATTCAAAAAACCTTAAATATATTATAGTGACCCATATTTGATCTATTTTGGTTTTATAGAAAATAATTTTCTCTTTCCAACATTAAAAGTATCCTTTACTTATTTCATAATGTTCCTCCTAAATAGTTAACTTTCATTCTTTCTTCACTAGATCTTTATCATGAATTTTTATATTGTAACATCATATTAAATACATATTTTCCATTTTAAAAATTGAGTTTTAAATTTAATATAATTCATTCTTCTCTTTAGAATCTATATGATATTGCCTTTTGTTATTCCTTAAGATAATATTGTTAAACCCATTTTCCTCACTTGGGTTTTAATGTGAATATGATTTACATATGTTATCAATTGTCATGTTATATGTTTATTATTTTTATATTAAATTTCCTTCCATTATTATTTATAAAAAACTCTAACTTTTACATGTCCATTTAAAAATAAATTTCTCTATTATCTGGTTTTCTTATATGCTTATGATCTAACCATTCATGAAACTTTGATTATTTTATCATTACTAAGATTTTGAACTCACCCCTTTATTATCATTACCTTCCCTAGGTGATGGAGATAAATATAAATTATGGGAAATATAGAAAGAGACAATATGTTTTAAAATATAGAGAAACGTTTTTAAGTTTTATATAATATAATGCCTTGGAAAATGGATCTCAAAGACACTAAAATAGATTGTTCTTTGAGCTATGTGGGATACTTTTTAGATGTAATGTATAAATATTATAAATTATTATAAAATAAGGATATTTTTAGTTTGGTTATTTATAGTTAGTATCAAATTTGAATTTAGTTATTTTTTCAAGATTAGTGCTATTATTTTGGGGAATAAAATAAGAGAACCTTAGTTAAATATCTATTGATAAGTTCAAGATATAATTATATGTATAGGATAAAATAATAATATTTTTGTAAAATATTTATTTTTTGGTTTTCAAAGAAATATATCTTGATGTAGATAATTTTATTTTTCAAAGGATTCAGCATAGATGTTCCAAGGGGTGACAGCCCATGAGAAGGGGATGTGATTATTAACCGAATCATCACATGGTGCAATACAATGAGCTGTAACTGTACAACTAGTTTGAATAACCATGGTTTATGTTTTGTTAAATCATATACCATTTCTAATAAATTATGAAGAGTTTATATTCAAGTTAATTTTTGGGACTAATTTGAGACTTATAATAGAAAAAAAGTTACATTATACTAGGATGAATCTCGATTTATATTGGTTGAACCCAAGATGATATCAGTTGAACTTTGAGTGAGTTATGTTAAACTATTAATTTTATAGGTTAAAAAAATAGTTATATAGCTTGAAATAAATGAATTATAAGTTAACAATGTATTATTATAATGTAAGCTATATTCATGTTAAGTTACCTTTTGGTTATCTAGGATACTTCTTTTATCATTATTATTGTTTGTTACCCTCATTATCCACTTTTAGGTTTAGTGATGGTTGGATCCAAGAGAAACTGATTGTGAATTAGTTTGAAAGGTCAATGAAATGATTACCTCAACTATCAACCCATTATAATAGGATATAAACTAATAAATCTGGTAATTTTGTGAAACTAACTATCACAAAACATGATTAAAAATATTTTCAGAGTTGAGATTTTGAGTGCACTAAAGATGAGATTAAATGATTCTCATGAAAAAATTATCCCACAATGATTAAAAAAGAAGGGATATTCAACCACCTATATGTCAAAAAAACATTAATAATAACCTATTCAATTGACTCTAGAGGAATGTGACATTATTTACATGTGGAAAGGAGGAAGCTGATAAAAAATATATTAAGTTAAAGAAAAGAATTATATTAATGAAGATAATTGTATTCCTATTGATCCACTAATAATTTGATGTTTTAAATGTGAGTAATTTGTTAACTCTGAAAACCAGGGAACCAATCTAATGCTTAAAGTGGATACCAATAGAAACCACCTACTAGTTCATGGGAACATGTAAAAGCCATTTAATGTAATTATGTCAAGGAAGAGAGGGATTTTACATTCATGATTTTTTAATTTCTTATGTTATCTAATATTTCACCTATTATGAATTGAGGAATAGATAAAAAAAATTCTTTTGTCGAAATATTATATCCATATTATATGAAACGTCATCATGGTTTGAGGAATGTTATAACTTATAGATTTATCTCCATTTTTCATATTATGATTATATTATTAATATTCTATCTGTTTTTAAAAAGGGCTCAAATAAAAATTCTTAAATGAGAATCTACTTCTTTTCCAAAATTAAAACATGTTTAACAACAAATATATGGATAATTAGAATCTATCTAGGGAAATAATTCCCTTTATATTTTATTAAAAATTTCATAGATGTAATTTAATTAAGAGGATATAATGTAATAATATTATATTCTTATATTTATTTTCCTCTAATAGAGTCATATATGTTCGATTGATTTACCCACTTGGAAAACCAAATAAATAAACAGTGATATGTTTTGAATACTAAAATGTATCCATTTTATTAATTGTCATTAATAAGACTAAAGAAATTATGAAATATATAAATATATGTGATTATATAAAGTTTATTTTATATGATTTTACTTCATTAATTATTGTGTTTATGAATCTGTCATTCTTTTCGTAGTGCTTTTTATTACAAAAAATGTGTATATTTATTTGAAATATTGATTTTAATAGAAACAATATTGATTGATTAATGGTATAATTATAATTGATTCATAGAAATTTTGTGTATCTTCTTGACCCTGGTGAACAGGCCGGTGCCCCAAGCCAGACTGCAACGTGACATCAGGCATTCCTCCCTATTTATCAGAGGCTGTAGACTAGAAACGAGTCTCTAATATTTGTCATGGGAAGACTATAATCTCTTTTATCGTAGTAATAAACCTACAAAAAATAACGAATGATAACTGAATAACATATTACCAGAAACAGAATAGTATTATATTTACAAGATGACAAAAACTAGAGAGATAATATCAAATATAAATTGTAAATACGACATGCTAAAGTATGTTCTAAGTGTCAAAATGAAAACTCAAAAGTAAAGGAACTGAAAAATCTCAAGCGGGTCCTGAACCATGTCTGATTCCATTGTTCTTTCTATATCCCATATTTTCCATATAGCATTTGGTGTTTTCTTCTATCCTATCTTGTAACTATGAAATCTATTCGGGTATTGATTAGTCATCCCCATTAGGGTGTGAGTACAACTCATTAGGCCACCACCAACAATGTATAATACAAAAAAAGTCAATAAAAATGAATGAAGTTGTGTAATGATAAGTAAAATTCATAAGTAAAAATGTTATCCCATTATCCTTTACTCTTTTTAAAACCACATTCACCCCTGGGCTCCTATGGACACCCGAACCTCAATACCTACTTTGGACCATACTGGATTCTAAACCATTTCACATTATCAACTAATAATTCATTTAACAAATGAGATTTCATTATCCATTAAATTTAATTCACTTTTATGGCTAATTTGTTCTATAGTCTATTGTTAATCTCATGGGTGTAGAACATCATGTTTATCACCCTATGGGTGTTTGGTGCTCTAGTCCATGTCCCACACACCATGGGTATTTGGAGCATCAGCCACTATCACATAAAAAAAATTCATGCATAAACATTTATTCTCAATGGGTATTTTTAGTACTAGTATGTATCCCACACCCGTTTATCTATAAATTTCTCATGGGAATTTGTCACATCAGTCCATGTCACATACCCATATATCAATCAATTTCCCCTGAGTATTTAGATCATCAGTCCGTGTCACATACTAGTATATCAATCAATCAAATATATCACATATATCATAATTTCTCATGTATCTCAACATGACATGATTCACTATATCACATCAGACAAGATTAATCACCAGTAATCATCTTATCATAACAATTATCATTAATTAATATGAAAATTAATGAATAAAAATCATATTCTTAATTAATAATAAAAATTATTTAATCACATTTATCTAATTAATTAATTAAAAAACTAAATAATCAAGTTATTCGATTAATTAACTAAACAATTAATTAATCACATTCATTCTATTAACATTTTCATAATTTAATTAATCTAATGAATAATATCAATATTTTAATAATTAACTCAACAATGAACTATCTATAATTTCACAATTCAATTATCTAAAAATTAATTCATCAATTAATTACCCCTTTTTGACAATTCAATGCTCTAATAATCAATTAATCAAATAACTATCCTAGTTCCACAATTATATTATTCAATCAAATCTACAATTCCTCAATTAATTAATTGAAAATGTCAAATAAATCAGGTTATGAATTCCAATTTCTAAAAAACCCCTAGAAATTATAAAATGACATAAACATATTTGATATCAATACTATGGGATTTAAATAATAGACCAAATACCTTGATTTGTTGATAAGTGATTTCCCAATGGAAATCCCAAAATTTGGCAGAATAATGATGGATCATGTGATCCAGATCTAAAACCAAAATAAAAGATTGAAACATTACGGATACCTTAAATATAGATCGAGATCCTAAAAAATACAGGATAACAAACCACTAAAAAATTGGTGAATAAAAAGTGAGAGAATGGAAATCAATCTGGATGAAACCATAAAACTAATTAAATGAATATATTCCAACAGGGCTTCAAATCACCAAGAACAAAGGTCATACATCCTCAGAATCCCTTTGAAAGGGTTTGGAATTCATAGAAATCATTTATGGTTTGATCTAGTGAATATTGGGTATTAAATTGATGTTTTGGGTTTTTTTAATAATTGATATGGGATTAAAACCCCCCATACATAATTGGTGCTCAGGGAACATTGTTTCCCTTAACTGTGTTCCAAACCATTAGTCTCTTCTACATGGGGTGCATGTTTTCTTATATTAAGGTTCATGGTTTGACAGACTATGGGCCATCATGAAAATCCATTCTATAATGGGTTTCAGGGTTTTTTGGCCTAGGATGCACTGTTTGGTAAAACCGTGTGCCAATCTTGTTCATGCCCATTTCCTTATGAAATTTACAATCTTCACCCAAACTCACACCAAGATAAAACCCAAATGAAAAACAAAAAGTAGAAGGAAAATGTTTACATGTAAACATGATCGTTATATTTCTAGAAAAGGTAAGGTTTTTATAGTTTCCCCACCATATAATAGCTCATCCTCGATATGTACTCCCTATAAAATCTAGGATTATGAATAAAAATGTTCGGGCCACTACACCCTCATATCTACTTCGCTCTCCCAAGTTTCCTCCTACAATATTTCATGTTGACACAATACATAAACTATCACCACGATCCTTATCCACAAAAATTTCTCACTATAATCAAACACACATATAGGATGATTATCAAAGCATGCATCCATCTAATGATCAACATCATCCACATCGATCACATGATAATGGTTGGGGTGATACTAATATTGTATTCACAAGTGGAAGACGTCATTCATAACATCTTATCTCTATAGAAGACACAATCAACACACCACCAACCCAATTCTCTTAACAACCTCAAACGGTCTAATGAACCTTAGTGCCCACTTGACCTATCTCCATTTCCCGCGGTGACCCAAACTAGGTGACACATGATGTAATACACAATCACACCCTATAACCTCTTAGTGTAATCGATGTATATCAGTATATGACTTATGTCTACTCCGATCCATATCCATACACCTTCGAATAAGGTGTACCTTCTTTGATGTCTCTTGCATGAGACTTAGTCCAAACAACTCCGACTCACCTACCTCCATCCAATATGAAGGTGATCTACATGGTCTCCAATAATGAAAAACATATGGTTCAATTTGTAACATTTCTTAATAATTGTTATTATATGAAAACCCTACCAATGTTAGGTGCTTCTACCAAGTCCCAACAAAGCCTCCGACACATGCTCAAAACATATTCTCAAGTACCTGAATAGTAAAATCTTATATCCTATATGTCCTTGGGTGGAAATACATACTTAGAAAAACCTATGTATCAAACGCCTTGTATATGCCCTTCCAGAAATGAGAATTAAAACATGAATCATGGTCTGAAATAGAAATCCTTGGAACCCAATGAAGATGGAGTATCTCCCAAGTATACCGTTTTCCCAACCGCTCCACTGAGAAGGTTTCTTGTATAGGTAATAAATCTGATGCATTCATTTTTCTATCCAAAACCACCCAAATAATAATGTTTTTTCATGGAATCCTCATAAGTCCCACCAAAAAATACATAGTCACGCTGTCCCATTTCTACACTGGAATTGGTAGTGTATTTAGCAGTCCTATAAGTTGTTGATGCCCAACCTTCACCTACTGATAGGTGTAGAATCATGTCACAAACCAAGATATCTCCTTTTTTGTACCTAGACACCAAAACTCTCATTAATGTTCACAGTACATTTTAATCACACCTGGACTTATTGACCACTTCGAGTCATGAAACTCACACATAATCTCTTCCCACATACTCATAGAAACAACAACCTTAATCCTGACAGAGATGATCTAATGCTTATTTATGCTCTAATATAAAGTTGAGTCCCCATATTCAAGGATTACCCTCAATGTAAAATTAATTCTTATCCTCATTATTATTGTCTCTGATCTATTTTAAAAGTATATAATCCACTAAAAAGGACATGAGAGTCATATTCTCTTGACTTTCATGAACCATGAAATATATATCATCCAGAAATGTCATTATCCTCCACTCAACATAAGAATCCTAAATCGGATGAGTCTGTGTTTTCTGGCACAATGTACCATCCACAATGTTTCCCTTCCCAGTCATATATGATAGCTCAAAATCTAATGACATTATGTACTCAACCCACCTCCACTACATGATATTCAAATATCATTGTGAAATGATATAATTTTTAATATTCTTGTCTTTATTCATAGTAATCTTTTCACCCAATAGGCGATGAAACTAACACATCATGGAATAATCCATAGCTTCCAACTAGAGGTCATGTGTTGGGAAGTTCTATTCATGAGGTCTCAAATACTGAAACCCATATGCCACAACTTGATCTACCTATATCAAAACTACTCCAAGCCATATTGGATATGTGTTTTAATACATTATATACTCCTCACTAAGAACTAGTAATATCTTGATCAGTGTCGATATAAAGATCTTCATCAACTCCTGGAAGGCATTCAAACATGATTCTATCCATTAAAACTCTATCCATTTCTTATTCAATCCCGAAAGTGCCACTACCAATAAAGAAAATTCTTGGATGAATCTAGGATAATATATACATAACCCTAGAATGATTGGAATATCAAACTTGTTCTTGGGATGATCCCAAGAAAACACTATCTTCAACTTTTCTAAGTCCAATAACACACCTTCCTTTGAGATTATTTGGACCAAGAAGTATACTTGATCAATATAAAACTAACACGTATATCTCTTAGCATATAATAGATGATCTCTTATTGTACTCAGAATGATGTCAATATATTGGGAATCATCTCCTTGAGTCTTGGAGTACATAACAATGTCATCCACAAATACTACAACAAACTTATCCAAGTATGCATGAAATATTCTATTCATCAAGTCCATAGACACTTATATTGTGTTCTTCAACCCAAATGGCATTACGAAAAACTCATAAAGGTAATTACTACATCTAAAAGTCGTATTTGGTATATTAGAAGCCCAAAGACACAACTGAAGACACCCTGATCTCAAATATATCTTGAAAAATACAGCATCTCATATCAAATGGTCATGAAAATCATAGATACAATGAAGTGGATACTTGTTCTTCACTTTCATCTAGTTCAACATCTGGTTATAAACACATAATAATAACCTCTCATCAGCCTTCTTAGAAAACAACACTGGTGAAACCCAAGGATACATACTCATCCAGATAAATCCATTATCCTTAAACTCCTCCAGCTGTGTTTTGAGAACGTGAATCTCTATTAGTGCCATTTGGTATGGTGGAATAGAAACTGGATCGACCCCCAACAAGAGTTAAATATTGAATTCCATATCACTCTCATGTGACATCCTTGATATGTCTTGAGGAAACAAATCCTAACACATGTCCACAATGTGTGGAAGGAAATAATTCTTCACACCTCCTTCATTCTATTATAGACAAGAATCTTTGGATGTGATATCTTCTAGTTGTTAAGTAATTGGCCCTAGTCGTCCTGCATGGATATCACATTCTCCATAGTGATTATAGTTTTCACCCTTAGGATACATAAAACTCACTCTACCATGGTAACAATCATCTTCTGATCGGTATGTTACTAAACAGTCCATACACAAAATTAGTTCAAAGCATGGCATATCATGAATATAAATATCACAAAGAAAATGATACTCTCCAACCTTAAGAGAACACCCTTTTCACAATAATATGTCTCTCGACCATACTTCCATAGGTGTGTGTATCTTCAATACCGCACTCATGAACTCCACCATTATGTTAAAACCATTATCAAGTTGTGTAGAAAAAATGGAATGAGAAGCACCAGTATTAAATAATGTAATATCTAGAGTAGAATATACAAAAAATTGTACCACTCACTTCCGATGGTGCAACCTCACTGCCAACAAGAGATGGATGAACAACATGTAACTATCTTTCCCCTCTCCCATGTAATGAAATCATACTCCCCTATGCTCCACCACCTGGTTGATACGTGAGATTTTTCCTAGAAGCACCTCTCCCACTACCTCTACTGCCTCAGTCAGTAGTACTCCAACTGCTAAACTAATATGCTGTAGAAGATCCCCTTCCCCCGCTCTGGCTCTTTCCATGCCATCCATCACTACCTCTTTATAAAGGATTCCTAAAAAACCCCTATATATGGAACAAAATTCCACTTTCAAGGAAGTCTGTTGGTGGTCAGGGAAAATGATTACGAAGGTTTCTCGGGATACCTCATTGGTGGAAAGGTACTCGAGTAAGATCCCGAGTTACGGATCCCTATAATTAGCCACATTTCTTCATACTAATCTAGATAATGTTATCATAATGATACTTCCTACTCTCGAATGATTCACCAAATGATTATCCAGCAGAAATCATCTATCTGACACTAGAAGCCTCCTTCTGGTTCCCCTCAAATATGTAATCCTAATTTTCCACTTTTATGAACTTCTTCAACGTGAAGAAATTAACTTGGGAATTATTCCTAAATTTAATCCCATCTGGAAATTATTTTCCTATAGTAGCATCATATCCTTCCAACGTTGGACCAGTGTGTTAAAAATATGTAAAGAGACATTTATATTCCATCACATACATTCTCCCCTAAGTAAATTTGATGATCTCATATTATCTTTCGATCCTAAGCGTCTCAGGGTAAAAGTGATCCATGAACTTATCCAAAAAGTACTTACCCTATATAGTTTACATCTCTTCATCCTAAGTCTAAATGTCCCACCAATGTTTCTCCTATCCTCATAACATATAAGCATCCAATTTGACCATTTTATCTATAGGAGACTCATAGTGGCCGAGTGTAGTCTGGAAACACATCTCCCTTGTGTCCACCCTATACAGTAAAAATCAGAGGGTGATACAACTAGAAATACCTCATTAGATACGTCATTATTTTCAAAACCCACCTAGGTTATTTTTCCACAATTTTCTAGAAATGAGAAAAGTTATTTCAGAGTTTTTCTTTGAAATCCTCACTCAGAACTATATGTGCCTCAGGTTCCATCACTGGAGGATCATCCGTAAAAACATTCTATAGTCATCCTATGAACAAGAATCATCATGGAGACATATTGTGTCAATACATAACACACATCTAATGACATATGAAACTACTTTATCACATTTATGTAGGAGGAAAATCATAACAAGTCACAAAAAATATTTTCCCCAAACCTCACCATACAACAAAAACTGAGGTGCTATCTACCCTTAACTATCCTACACCTAGGATCAAGGCACAAGGGTTAACATATTCTCATTATACACAGATTTATTATTATCTTTCTTCATTTTATAAAATTTTTCAATTTCATGTTAGGAAAAATTGTCACTTAAAATTCAAAATAAATAAAAAATAGTTCATGTTCCACAACATAACCAAAAACCCATTTCCCCATGAGCACCTAAAATGATGCATCTCATAATAATATTGAGTGCCTAGAATGATTCTTTCAACTCTATGATTTTCCCATACTAGGACACGAGTTAATTATCAACAATTTTTAGAAACAAAAATCACATCACACCATAAGGGAATCACCTAATCCAAAATAATATCCGACTGTAACAAAAAAACAATAATAACAATCCCACCATAGGTACTTGGGGTTTTCCCCATACACGGGTTTGTAACTCCCATACACAAGCTCATGGAAGATGACCTACTCTTCCTATTCTTTTATCTATCTTTCACAAAAAGTTACATAAAAGAAATGAAAATAAAACTTTCATGATTAATCTTTTTAACATCCCGACCTAGGTTCTGTATTCTAGTACCATGATCTGAACAACCAAATGACCTTTGGAACACCTCCCTATATACTAGAGACTACCAACTAGCATTGATGTTATAATATTGATCATGGGGAGATTGTAAACTATTTTTTTATAGTAAAACACTAGTAGAAATTATGAAACAATACTTGAGTAACATATAACCATAAAGTAAGTAGTACTAAGATCACAAAGGACCAAAATTAGAGACACAATATCAGAACTAAACTATAAATGTGCCAGGATAATGTACATTCAATGTGTCAAAATGAAAACTCAATAGTAATGACACTAAAATCTCTCAAGTGGGTTCCAAACCATGTTTTATTCCCTCATCCATGCTCCATCTGAAATCGTCCATCTAACATAGGTTCATTTTCTTTATCTGGACTTGTAAACATGAATTATATTTGGGTAATGATCTGGTAGCCCGAGTAGGGTGTGATTACAACACATTAGGCCACCAACAATTATCTCTAAATAAAAATAAAATCAATAAGAGTGTATGAAGTTGAGTAATGATAATTAAACTACATAAGTAAATAGTTATCACATTATCATTTACTATTTATTTAACCACATAATCCCCCAGGTTCTTGAGGAAATCCACCCCTCAATACAAGATTTGTCCCATGAAAGAGTCTAATCCATTTCACATTATCAATTCACAATTCATTTTAAAAAATGGGATTCACTTATCAATTTCATTTCAATTCACTATCATTACTATTTGGTTCAATAATACAATTCTAATATCATGGGTATAGATCATAATGTCTGGAACCCTGTGGGGTTTTAGAGAATTGGTCTGTGTCCCACACCCCATGGGTATTTTGAGAATCAGTCTATATCCCATAAAAGTTTTCTAATGAATTTAATTTTACTCTCTATGTGTATTTGGAGTGTCAGCCCATGACCCAAAATCTTTTATCAATCAATTGCACTAGGGTATTGGGAGAACCAGTATGTGTCCCATGCTCATATATTTATCAATTGCACATAGATATTTGGAGCGTCAATCATTGTCTCATACTCATATATCAATCAATCACATATATAAAAATTTCATATGTATCTCAACATCACATTCTACACTATATCACATCAATTACGACTAATAAATATTAATCCTCTTATCAAAATAAATCTCGTTAATGAATATGAACATTAATCAATCACAATCATACGTTTAATTAAATATAAAATTAATTAATCGCATTAAAATCCATAATTATTTCAAAAAATAATTAATCACATCATTTATATTTAATAACTCAATAATTAATTAATCACATATATTTCATTAATTAATTCAATAATTAATTAATCTAATATTAGATCTCAATATTCCAATAACTATCTCAACAATGAATAATACCTAATTCCCTAATTAAATACTTCGATAATTAATTCACCAATTAATTATCCCAATTCCACTATTTAATACTCCATTAATTAATTCATTATTTAATTATCCCAATTCAATAATTCCAATATTCAATAAATTCCCAAATTACAAAATTAATTAATTGTTCACATTAATTAATTCAATTTAGGAATTATAATTCCTATTGAACCATAGAAATTATAAAATCACATAAAAATAATTGATATTAAGAATATTTGATTTTAATAATGTATGATCTTCCTCAATTCAATGATGATTGATCACTGAACAGAAATCCCCAATTTTGGCGGAATAAGAACATAACACGAGATCTTGATCTAAGACCTAAATCCAAGATTGAAAAAATCAAGATCCATTAATTCTAGATATATATCCACAATCCTAGATCTATATTGACAAAATCAAGATCTATATCCTAAAAAAAATATTATTATAACTCACCAAAAGAATGGGAGAAGAACGAGAGGGAGATGTGAAATCAATCGGGATGAAACAATGTACCCAAAGAGATGATGATCTATCAACCACCCTTTAAATCACTAAGAATAGAGATCATAAGAACATGGAATACGTTATATAGGAACTTTAATTGATAAAAATAATTTATGTGTTTATCTAGGGAATTTTATGGTCTTATATGGGGGTTCATAAACATATTTAATAATTTTCAGGGTATTAAAATATCATACATATGGTTTGTTGATTAGGGCGCATGGTTTCACTTAATCGTGCACCTAATAGTGTTCCTATTATAGGGGGTGAAAATTTCTCTTAATAGGGTGTACAGTTTGATAAATAGTGTGTTGACCCTGAAAATCCACATAGGGCAGGGTCACACGGTTAGCTGGGTTGGGGCACACAATTTGGAAAAAATGTGCGCCAACCCTTGTCTTCCCATTTCCTGCTAAACTATCAAAATTTCACCCAAACAAACCCAAGGTATGCCTGCCTCCCAATCATTTTTTTTCATTTTCTGAAGCCGGATTAAGGGAACCAGTACCCCAAACCGGTTTAAGAAAAACCGGAAACCGTACAAAACATCCCATCCTCATACATAATTCATTGAAAATCAAGATTCAAAATTCAAACCAACCAAGTTCTACCGAGCTGCACCCATCATCACGTGCCCCACCTTGAGTCGCGCACCCATCATCACATGTCACCCATCATCACGCCTCGAGCTGCACACCACCTCGAACCGCAAAAACCACCACGCCACCAATCATGCCACCGGCGAGACTCGTTGGACTGACCAAACCAATCAACATCACACAAACCCGCTGGTGAGCATCACCGGTGACCGTCGAACCACCGGCCATCCATCCATGCCCCACCTTCACAGGAGGACGCCAGAGGAGCCATCTTCCATCGTCGACTCCGAAGCTTGGTCACTACCATGGTCCGCGAACAACCAGGATGAGATCATCCATCAACACAAAGAAAATCCAGCAGAAAAATTGAAGAAATTCAGCAAAGCACACTGAACTCTCACCAGAAAATTGGAATCCATCTTCGTAGACATTCAATGCCGCCACGCCTACCGCCAAAGAAGGCCAAAACAAAACCTCAGGTACACACCCGCCGTAGAAGGAAACCCCCGAGAGACTCACCGCAGGACGATGACTTGCTATTGAGAAGAACCCAGAACGCTCCGGAGAGTATGCCGGTGGAAACGGTCTTACACCCTAGATCCGACCAGCAACGCTGCAGAAGCCCGAAGCGCATCGCCACTGGAGGAGCCGCGCAACCACAACAAAGGCACCAGAGGCATCGAAGAAGCCAACCACATGGAGGGGGTGTCAACAAGATGAACCCTAACATAGTAATCCCTTCAATCTCGAACGATTACCCCCAAAATAAATCCTCCACCACTGAAAAAACAACAAAAATAAATGGAAACAAGGACTCCCCTCCCAGAGCCGCTCCAGATCAGTCGCCGACCTTCAATGGAAACAAGCCTCGACCGCCTACCGACCGAGACGAACGATACACCGAGCCGAGCAACTCACCAAAAGGGGACTCAGGAGGAAAAGGCCGGAGAGGGAAGGGTCGCGGGAATAGAGGAAACCCTAGACGCCACGAAAAAGGGAGGTGACGCTGCTCAGAGGCGTTTCAGTTTCGATCAACATAACCAAGGTAATAAAAAAATAATATACCTAAAAAAATTAAATAAATAACCTATAAACACACCTGATAAATCTATAGGAATGTTTTGGTTTTACATTATGAATAAGAAAAACTATAATTTTAAAAATTATTATTTTTGTATAAAAACTACTTTTCAGTATAATTTTTTTTACAGAAGAATTGAATTAATAAATTTTAAAATTTAATATGAAAAAACAGTTATCATATATTTATTTATAAGGACAATATTATCTTAATATTTATTTTATGATTTTTTTAACTAATTTATTTTAGATGAATAGTGAAAAATATGAATTATACTAACACTGCCACTTTTATATGACATAGTTGTTTTTAATAATTGTTTATATAAAAAATATATAATAATTAATGAAAATAAATAATTTTAAAACAAATTTTTTAAATTTATTACACATATGAATATCATTTGGAAAATCATTTAATATTTTATGAAAACTATTATATATTCATTTTATTAATTAAATTTATGCATAGTGAAGAATGGATTTGGGATTAATTTTAATGTCACATAACACTTCACTGAACAGAAAAAATCTTCTTAATATAATTATAGTAAATAACATTGATAATTCTTTAGAAAACAAATAATATATGATAAAAAATATAATATTTTTAAAAAAGATTTTTTACATGTTAAAGTACTAACATTAAGATTAATTTAAATACACATATAGAGTTGATTTTATAAGTTTATTATTATATTTGAGGTAATATTTTTTATTATATTAAATATGAAAAATTTTAATTTATTGTTTTTAAATTTATATTAATTCTCATAATAAAGATAATAGTAGAAAAATTATTTTAAAATTAATGTTTTTTAACATCATGAAATTTATATCTAATAAATCAAAATAAACTCCCCTAAATAATAAATCTTATATGAAGTATAAGAACATAAATAAGTATATTAAAAATATTTTAATTCTACTCAATACTGAATATTATTACAAATTCATAATGGTCAAATTAAAAAATTTCTACTACAATTATTTTTCTACACATTACTAATTTTAATTTAAAAGTTATATTGTTGGAGAAAGTGTCCTTGAACCAACTATGTTTACTTTGATAACATGTAAATTTGGTGTATTTAATTTTAATAAAAATATTATTATATATTTTTTATTTTTCCATATGACTCTAATGTAATAATTTCATAGAGTATACATCACATCGATAAGCTCATAACAATTCCACACTATGATGAGAACCTTTAAGTATTGTGATGACACTATTAAATAATGGTCTGTATTTAGATAATGTATTATTATGAGATATATAGAACCGAGGTTGTTATGTGTGTGTACCCATAAGCATATGAGGCTTCTTCTCATGAATTTACCATTTGGAAATCTCTAATATAAAATATTATGATAATACAACCACTAGTAAGAATTCTACTTGTTTTGGTGTCGTCTAATATTCCTATCAATGTGTAAGTGTAATGGTAATTAGACTTTAATACTATGATTATTTTATGTCCTGAATTGTGATATTATATTTTTTGTTGAAATTGGTGATTCCATATGTTCAAAATGAGGTAAGGTATGATGGATGTGTCATAATTGACATGTCATTAATGGATAAGTCGAGGAAAGATTTTTTTTCTTTTCATATTTATGGAAGCTAATATCTCAAACCGTTGATTAGAATAGAACATTCTCCCTATATTCCATGGACATGGTGAATTGATATGTTTATTTTAGGTATTCCTAAAATTACGTATTGAGCATATATGTCGGTGGCACGAATGTGAAACCTGCTTGATGAGTTATTGTGTGATGGGATTATATTTCATGGTGAGTGTTCATATGAGGTTGTCAGCATTATGACATTACGTTATTTCTCTTGGGCAACTTTAACTATTTCTAGATAGTATTCTTGGACTTTAGGCAAGACATCCTAATGCTAATGGGAAAGAATCCTAGAGTATCACACACAACGTGTTTCTGATAATCTCAATTAAATTATATGTGTGTTTAATTAATAAAATATTATTCTGAATACAGAATAATACATTTATTCAAATTTTATTAATATAAAATATTTATTTATGAATAAAATATTTATTATTTACTCATATGTTCATTAAATTCTATAGGAGTTTGAACATATAATGATCTTGTCTGGTGATAACTATTAATTTATAAGATGATTAAATAATATTTTTTATTTCATAAGTTAGCAAAAAAAAATAAAATAATCCTAACAATAAAAATAATAATATTATAATGTGCCATGGGGTGTATTAAATGTTACAATATTTTTTATGTCTCGATATAAAATAAAATAATATTTTAACCTAAATCCTAGCTCTACAGATTGAGTTTTATTTTTCAATTGTGTATGGTGTGAACTCAAAAATAGATTATTGACGCACACATATAATTATATCTAGAATAATCCTTTAATATTCCTTTCAATATAGATAAATTAAGGATATATTCCATAAATAAAAAAGGATGACCAATCAATACAATTAATGAAAAATAATTGATTCAACATTCTAGAACCTAATGATCGATTGCAATTTATGAAACATCAAGGGAGAATGTGGGGATCACCACTAGAGGGATTCTATATTTGGATCCTCACATCATAATGAAGGCAATTTTAGAGGGTCTTTTTATATGATTGAAAATATTAATGAAGAAAGGATCCTAATCCTAAGTAATCATTTCTTCCATATCTAAATAAATTAATTTTAAATTTAATGCACAAGATTCTTTATAGGGATTCCATGCATAGAAATATGAAAAGAAATTTTAATACATCACTCACCATCACATGATTCTACTACACCATAATAAAATAAGTTTTATTAGAGGGTTTGTGTTTAAATTTTCAATTATTTATACGAATTTTTATCTATATGGAATTATTGTTGAATTTTAATTTCATAATATTTATTTTTAAATACATTTTGATTGAACATGTTATCAATATAATAATCATGTTTTTTAAGGGTTTAAATTTTTAAAGGTCTAATAATAGATAAAGACTGATTAGATATTCCATCAGGAACAACCACATTTTTTTCTATAATATAGAGTTACATGGAGTGCTGTAGAAGTAAATGATGTGTAGCCTTTTATAATACACCTGACCATGTTGTGGGATACATGACACGCCATACAAATATTTCATGTGGTGTATGTTGTATGTTGATGATCCAACCTAGAACTAGACTTGTTGGATCACACAAAATGTATATAACATACACATCTTGTAATATTAATGGGTTAGTGACCTAAAAAATGAAATATACATGGTCATTATTCCTGGTAAAACAACATGACACTAACAACTTAGAGAATTAATGATATACATGATATGTATGTAGTGTACACAACACATTCTCTATCAAATACCTTGTCCAAGATACACATCCTGTACTCATTATTGTTATCTAGAGACATGACATTAGAGATACACAACGTGTAGTAGGCTGCACACGTCGTGTTGGCTCTTTCCAAATAACATGTCAAGAATTTCATAGGGTTAAAAGGTAACATGATATTTGGACCACATGGTGTGTAGCTAGATTATACAAGCCATGTAATCTTGCAAGATAAAAAACCGATGACCCAAGTGAAGAGTCTCAGGAAATCGATAAGAGGATACACTATGTGTATCTAGCATGTAAATGTTATGTAGTCTGATCTAGCCAGCATGCCTAAGCCCAAGGCATGTTACTTGGATACAATATTTTCAAGGTTCATGAAATATATCAAGATTGTATAGGTCTTATAGTATCTCAATTTATATTAGAATTAAATTACATTAAATTAAAAATTATAGCATTAAAACATTATTTCTTTGATTGAAACTTTACGTGTTTAATAATTTAGTAAGGGTTTTGAAGAATATTAAATTCTCAATTAATTTATTTTAATAAAAAAGAAACTGTTGGTTGTACTATTTATTTTAAATTAGTTCATTTATAATGGTTATCTCCCATAGGTTTTGTATGGTTATTATGATAAAATGGAATAAATTAATTAAATAAACAATTATTTAATATAGCTATGTTTTTCATAATAATATAGAATGTATAAAAACTAATGTTATCCATATAATTTAGTGTATACATTGCATGTTTGACCGGTCATGCTCTTAAATAATCCCTATGCATTTTATGGATGTTTTAATGTAATTAATTTGATGGGGTTTAATGTATTTATTATTAAATTAAATATAATGGTCTATGAGCCATCTCTCCCTCCATTATTATATAGGACATATGTTTCCAAGGTTATTTATAAAATCTCCCATAACCAATAATTGGGTTCCCCACATCTATGCGTGTGTTGTAAATACATGTAGTTCATGGTGTTTCCCAAGGGAAAAAGAGGTGTTTCAAGATTGAACCATAATGATTCCAATCTAGGATATACACAGTTGGTAAAGTGAAATCTTATAATTCATGCCATGATCATAAAAATGAGTTATTTCTCCCTGGATAAAGGTTGATTTATTATCCTCTCATTAAATAAACCATTATATAATCTCATGATCTATTCATTCATTCCTTCGTTTATATAAATATATTCATTATTTCTTTTATGGATTCAATACCATGATCACATAAATAAATGAATTAATATAAAAGGATGAAATTTAAATAAATAGAGTATGCATAAATGTTTTTTATCCAACATGGTAAATTAATTATGTAAAATTTACTTAATATTTATATCATATGTAAAGGACAAAAAAATAAAATTTACTTATAATTAATTAAAATCCATAAACCTCATATTATTTTAGACTAACCCTTCCATTAATTTTTTTGGGAATGAAACTATAGAAGTAGGGGTAGTACATGGGCAATGTCTGGACACATTACTTTATCAAGGAGTTGTATTTAGGGTATTTAGTTAACATAACTGAACATTTATTTATTTTAATATCCAAAGTCCATTCAATAAAAATGTTGAGGCAAGTGTTGAGTAAATCCATGTAAGGACTTTAGGATTAAGGAATCTAATAAAACTTTCAACGAGTTATAAGCCTAGAGTTGTAAATACCATCACTTAATTAATTTGGTATTGTTTTCTTGTCCAATGTTTGGTTAATTATGAAATGTAACGGGGATCATTGTCACAGAAATATCTTCGAAACTAGACATTCTAATTTCAATAGTGAGGGTTATTGAGACATGATAAAATACTGGGACATTTAAATAATAAAATGAATTAATTTATTATTTATTACATAATTTTTAATCAAGAAAAGGTAATAATAATATATTCGTTAATTTTAGAATAAAATGGAATGCTTTTAATCCACACTATGCATATAATTAATATTAGATAAAGACAACCTCGTTACTTGTTGTAACTTCAAGGAGTGGTTTAGACGCCTTTGGGTTCTGCTACACCACGGACAGAAAACATAGATGCTAGAATCCTCAGTACTTATTCCTACTACCAAAGTGGTGAGTGATAAAGAGTAACATGTATATGAAAAAAATTTAAGAGACTTGATCAACATTCAATGTTTGATAATTTCATCTATATCAAGTGAAATCATGAAATCTCATGAACAGATGGATCTGTATATCATGTTTGATCACCTTTGAGTTTTATACCAAAAGATAGATAGACAATAATAGTTTGACAGTTCCACAGCACACATTTTGTGAAATCATGGAGAAGGTTCCCTATTTGGGCCTCACAGAGTCAAGATCATTGTCTACATTCAGAACATAGAGGTTATAGTGTTTAAACTCATCAACGAATAGGGAACTCATCTCATTCTTGCATCACTACCTCATTTATTATCCAAATTTGTTATAAATTTTAATATGAAAAACAATGATAAGTCTTTCCAAATATTATCACTCTTTGTCAACATGTATATATGTATAAGAATTGAAAAAATCTTTTCGTTCATTAGGGGAACAAATGGAAATGGAACATGAATATATCTAAGTCCCAGGATTATTCATGTTCTTTTAAGAAGAGGAAGATCAAGGGGAAAGAAAGGGAAAATGATGATGTCAATTTTTCATGTGGAATGAAGGGACACTAGAATACAAATATCACCCATCCAATGAATAAATGATATGCTTTATGTGTAACAACCTAAGTACTTATAAAATAATTTTTTTCATTCTGGAATTAAATAGTTATGTTGATTATAAATGAATAATGAAATTAGTGGTATTTATGAAAATTATAGAATATATAAAAATAGATTAATAACATCTCCAATAAAAGTATAAATAATATTTATGCATATTATATGTGAAAATATGATAAATTGAAATCCTGGAATATGTAAATAAATGTCGTAAAAGTGATAGTTTAAGTGTTGATATCTTAGCGAGACATATTTTTTTTATTTACAATATTATAACCAATATATGAATTTATAAGAACATTTATCTTAAAATAATATATTCATAAATTAATATTTTGTTTTCTTATTTTTATAATATAATTTTATGAGACCTTAAATAATTTTTCAAGGTGTTATAAAATAATTTTTAATTATAAAATTTGTATTTATCGAATCAAGAATGATTTTAATTAAAAATTAAATATATCATATTTAGAAAAATAATTTCATAAAAGAGAGTTCAAATTTGAATTTTACACATTGAAAAATGGGTTAATTTAATTTTTGGGATTTTGTCGAAAATAGTTGATTTTTTTGTAAATAGTGAAATACGGTAACTTATGGTATTTAACAAATACATGATTTTTTGAGTCAAGGATAATGTATGTATTATTTAAGAAAATAATATATAACCACCCTTCTACCTTTACTATATTTATTCATGGAATCAAAACTATTAATATCTTTTATCAAAAATAATAATATATTGAATAAAATAATAAAAAACACCCCTCTCCTCCACTAAAAATACCACCCACACAGCCTCTTCTACCTACACATCAAAGAATTGTATCATATTTAATTTCATTCCTCTTTCTTTACCAAGACTCGTATCCATGTTTGAGTCAATTTGGTCTCACCAAATGTCAAAAATCAGGTTCCACAAGGTGGTTAGGAAGGAGAGTAATTCAAGAGGTAAAATCCTCTTTCATTTTCTTTTCTTTTCATTTCTTTTATTTTTCAATCCTAACCACCACTCATCATAGTGAGATGATAACTCCACTATATTAAATATACTATATTTTTATTTTTTTAATGTAATATAAATCATCAAAACTCTCCTATTCTCATCTTATTCTAAAAAATGAAAACATGATCGATTATGTGTTGATTCACCCTCATCGTTGATAATGTGTTCTCGTTTTCCTTTGACTCCTTCAAGACCTGTCATAAAACCAATATTATTGTTATAATATATGTTATTATACTTATTATAATTTATATAATGATTTGGAAACAATATATAAACTTGATATTAAATAAAATTTTATAAGTTCTTAATGGTCGAAAAAAACTCCATAATAAATTAAATCATTTTCATTAATTCTTTTTCTAACGAATCACCCTTATATCAGAACAAAATGATATATGGTATCATTTCAAATTGTGGAAACATATTAATACCATTTCATTCTATTTTTAGAGTTTTTCTTCCATTTGATAAGAAAATCAAAATTGAACCAACCACGAATGCAATGAAATAAACACACCTGAAACACAAAAAACATAACATTATCAATAAATGGGTGGATAGATATTATAAAAATGATCATATAAGGTATTATAAATAATAATATAGTGCATTAATATCCTAATAACACTCTATTAACCATTATACATTATTTTTTAACACGTTTGATGAAATTAAAAACAAAGGTAAGAGACTATTCTTTTAAAAATCCTCTTTTAATTTCTATTTTAGAAAATTAAAAGGGATTGTTTTTTTAACATATATGACATTACTGGATTTTACAGATATCATGATGACTTATTGTTCTGTAGCCTTATTTAAAATATATAATTTTTATTTTAATGTAAATATTGTTTTTTATATGCGGAGTAGTCTTCTAAAGTAGGTTTTTTTCCTCAAGGAATTATTTTTATAAACAAAGTATTCAAATTTATGATCATGTTCTAGTTATTGGTATTTTTTACGATGAAGTTCTGGGAACAATAACTCCATAAAATGCATTGGGTATGTTTATGTTATTATTTTAACATAATGGTTATTCCAAGTGTAACTACTATGGTTACAACATAAGGTAGCCATGAAGGGTTATATCATAAGGTATCCATGAGGTTTAATTATAAGGTATCCATGAGGGTTACAAGTCATATGCTATCCATAATGTTTAAAATATTAATTATGTAATTACTAATGTTACATATATGGTATAATTTATGTTTTTTTGTTTTATAAATTCTCATTTTTTTCAAAAGATAAGTATATGATATATTATTGGTGTGAAGTACAGCTTTATGAAAATGACTTTGTATTCTTATAAGAATTCATATAATAACACTTTCATTTATCATATTCCCCTTAATGTGAATATTTTACTTATCCGATGTTTTAAATTTTTTATAGGGATTATGTATTTTCAAGATAAATGAAGAATCCAAGCTGAATGATGTGAATATTTTTCAAAAAAATATTTCATGTTTTATTAAACAATTTTTGATTAAGGAATACATTGATACTATTTTTGTAGTTTTCACATTATATGTTTGTGGGTTCATATTTATGGGTTATTCGATAATTCTATAAAAATCTAAAATTAAAAGATATTTTTGAATGTATGAAAGTAAATTATAATAGAATTTACTATATTACGTAATGTCTATGGTTGGGTCCTTATAGTTGGTATTAGGGGACAATTTAGATATCATTTTGGGTGAGGAGGAGGTTAATAGAATAGAAAAAAATGAATTTTTACATTATAGTTTAGTTAAAATGATATATAATATAAATATTACAATGCTTATTCATATAAAAAATGTATTTTTAGAATGGTTTTCGATAGAAGAAAGAAGGAATTTGAGGTTGGAAAGCACTAAGAGGATGACATTTTTCTAAATTTGCATCCAAGAATGTTGGGGATTTGAATTGAGCTATTTGTGATTGTAATGGATCAGTTGATGAAAACCATAAATGGTGGTGGAATACTTTTAATAGAATATCTATAGTTACCACAAATGAACATGATGAAATTGGAACAATTTATGAGGCAACAACCTCCTTCTTTTAGTGGATATTTTGACCCAGTAGTCGATGAAGGGTGAATTAAATCACATGAAAAGAATTTTAGGTCATGGGGTGTTTATATAATAAAAAATTATAGTTTTTATATATTATTTTTTAATAGTGAAGCTGACCAGTTCCGTTCTACGGTTATTAATATAAGGGATATCGAGGATATTGATGCCTTGGAATGGGATGAATTTAATAACAATTCCTTGAAAAATATTTTCTTATGGTGGTTCAAATTAGGTGGAAAATTAATTACATGAATTAAAACAAAAGGAAGATATTTTAGTGGATGTGTATGAATAAAACTTCACCCAGATTGGAAAGGTATGCTCCAAATCTTATTCTAGATATAAATAATAAAATAAATCATTTTTACATAGGATTTATGCCAAGATATCGATGTTGATCAGATTCATGTGAATTCCTAAGTTATAAGAAAAATGTTCCATGTGTGGAGAGAGTAGAAATGAAGTTTTATGATGATCATATATACTTTGAAAAAAAAAAGATAAATAAAAGTTCCCGATGGAAATAAATGTGTAAGAATAAATCAAACAAAACTGAAGGAAAACAAATATTGTTTCCATTTTTTGCAATGAATGGAAAAAATCAACTTGGGGATTCTTATAGAAAATTTAGAAATTGCTTTTTATGTGATATGTTTTCACATATAGACTGTGATTGTAATGAAAAAGATAATAGTGTTGGGTTGTTTAATTTTTATAAGAAAACTGTAAAGTGTTTTAAATTTGGTGAGATAGAAAATTATGAAAATACATTCCTAAAGAAATATTTGAATGATGTAAAGAAGCTAGATTACAAACAGAAAGGTGCAGTGAAATACTTTGGTCAACTTCAACATATGTTGGGAAATCCAATGAAGTGGTATCAGTTCCATGGATCTCATTATTTTTCCATGTTGGAATTGAGAGGTTGGTATAATCACTTGAAGGTGAAGGAGGATGGCATTCCAAAAACTGATATTTGAAATAGATATGGGTGTTATGAGTTTTTTTATTCCCTTTGGAATGAAAAATTACCTTTATATATTTATGAATTTGAGGAATAAAATATTCCATGAATATTGGGTATATTTTTTTATTGATGATATTTTTTTTCAGAAAAAAACATACTAATATCTTTAAAAACATTTAAGGATTGTCCTAAAAACTCTCAATGAAAATAATTTATATAGAAAATTTAGAAAATGATAATTTTAGTTGAAATAGATTTATTTTCATGGGAATATTTTAAATAATGATGGCATAATAGTTGATCTCACAAAAAAGTGTATTATGAATGGATAAGACCTACAAATATTACTAAGATTATTATTTTACTTGGATTAGAATTCTATTATCGAGAGTTTTTTAAAAACCTTGCGTAGTTATCTAGAAAGTTATGAAACTGAATAAAAAGGGTTTTAAATATATTTGGACGGAATTTTGGGATGATTTTTTTCATGAACTAAAAATAAGATTGATGAATGATCTAGTTTTGGCCCTAACTTCCAGAAATGATGATTTTCTATATATATTGATTCTTCATTGTGGTGAGTTGGTTGTGTTATAATATAGAATAATTAGTTAATTTCATATTCTTCACCACAACTGAATCCTCATCTGCTAAATTATCCAACATATGATTTTGAATTAGCAGTTGTGGTTTTCAATTTCAAAATCTAGATACATGATTTATACGAAGCCAAATGTGTAATATATATTAAACATAAAAGTTTAAAAGATATATTTACATATAAGGAATAGAACTTGAGGCAGAAAAGATGGTTGGAACTGACAAAGGATTATGATTTCATGATCAATTACTATCTATGAAAACTGAATAAAGTGGCAGATTCCTTGAGTTAAAAACATAATGTATCATTAACCATTATAATTTTGGAACATAACCATTTGATTAGTTATTTGATGAATTTTTTATTGGCAGTTGTTGGTGTTAGAAATTATAATGTTTTTAATCTGGTGTTAGTGGAGTCATCTCCCTCTGAAAAAATTAAGCAAGTGTAGAAAGAAGACCATAAATTATAGAAAAATATAAAATTGGTTAAAAATATAAGATTCTAGAGTTTTACATTGATAAAAATTGTGTTTTGAGATATGGTAATAGTTTATGTGATCCTTGTGATTTACAGTTGAATAATGACTTATTTAGTGAAGCTCATAGTTCTCTATTTTTAGTTTATCCTATAAATGGTAAGATGTATATAAAACATCAATATTATTACGAGTTGGATGAAATGAAAAGAGTTATTTTAGTTTTTACCATGAAATGTTTGACTTGTAAATTGGTTAAATCAAATTGAAAACCAATGAAGGGCATGCTTTGGATTTTTGTCAATACTAGAATAGAAATGGGAAAATATATATATGGTATTTTTGGTGGGACTACCAAAAACATTTTAAGGTAATAATTTGACTTGGGTTTTTATTGATCAATAGACTAAATATACAGATTTCCTACACATTTGAGACACTCTTTCTATATAAAAACATTATCTACTATATCTCAATGATATATTCAAGTTACATGGAGTTAATATCTTAATGAATCTGGCCATGATCACAAGTTCACTTATAAATTTTAGAAAGGCCTCCAGATGTCATTGAGAACTGAAATAAATTTATGCACAACCATTAATCCACAATATGATGGATAGTCATAGAAAAATATTTTGATATTATATGATAGTCTTTGATCTTGTTCAATGTTCTACTAGGGATGTTTGGATCAACATTTTTTTCTTATAATAATAGTTTTAGTTCTATAATACAGATGAATCCTTTTGAGGCATTATATAGAAAGCGGGGTTAAACACTAGAATGTTGGGATGAAGACGGGGAAATGATGTTGATGGGACCAAAATTAGTAGAGGAAGTGACTAAGAAAGTAAAGGTGATCTAGAAACCCACAGGGAAAACATAGAGTTGGTGGAAAAGTTATACATATAATAGGAGAACAATTATTCTTTTGAGGTGGGTGATCATGTGTTCCCAAAAATCATTCCTTGGAAAAGTGTCATTCATTTTGGTAAAAAAGTAACAATATTTCCATGGTTCATTGGACGTTATGAACACTTGGAGAATGTTGGAATAGTTTCTTACTGAGTATCTTTTCTTCCAAGTTTATCTTAGGTAAAAAATGTATTTTATATTTCGATGTTGAGAAAGTATGTTCAAGGTTCAGCACATGTTTTTTTCCTAGAAGTAGTTCAATAAGAAGTGAAACTTTCTTAATAAAAAGATCTTATTCATATTCTTGGCGGTAGAGATAAAGTATTGTAGAATAAAGAAAATCATGAGGTTAATGATTTTTTGGGAAAGCATATGGTTTAAGAAACAACATTAGAATATGAAAATACTATGTGGGAGAGGTATCCTAAATTTTTAATAATATTATAAAAATTGTGAGGATGTAATTTAGAGAAGGGGGAGAATATAATAACCAGGGTACTTATATAATAATATATTTCCATATTGGAATTAAATAGTAAAATTGATTATAAATGTATAATGAAAAAAGTGGTATTTAAAGAAATTAATGAATCCATAAAAATAGAATAGTAAAATCACATATGAAATTGAAAATTAAATTTATGAATCTTATAAGTGAAAAGTTAATATACTTATATCATGGAATACGTAAATAAATTTTTTTAATATGATAAATTCAGTGTTGATATTTTTGTGAGACAAAAATTTTTATTTACAATTTTATAATTAATATATTTATTTAAAAGAATATTTATCTTCATAAAATAGATTCATAAATTAGAATTATTATTATTATTATTATTATAAGTTAATTTTATGATACCTTAATTAAATTTTAAAAGTGTAATCAAATCTGTTATAATTTTAAAATTATCATTTTTTTAATAAAAAATTTTATAACTTGAAATCAAATTTCTCATTATTTTAAAAATTATTTTCATATAATGGTGTTCATTTCTGAATTCAACACATTAAAAAACGTTTATGGTTATCTTTTTCTAAAATAGTTGAATATTTTGTGAGTAATGAAATATAATAATTTATGGTATTTATGAACTACAAAATTACTGAGTCATGGATAATGTATGGATTATGTAAGCCTATAATCTCAAAAAATCCTTCACAATTTTCATTATTTATTCATGGAAGAAAAACTATTCATAATATTGAGCCAAAGTAAAAAATTAATTAATTAAATAATAAACAAATACCCTTCTCCTCCACCATAAATACCACCACTCACAACCTCTTATACTGAAAACTAAAATCTTTATATCTTGTTTAATTTATACCTAATGATCTTCCAAATACTCTTCACCTTTCCCAAGACCTTCTGGTCTAACCAAAACGCATAAACGAAGTTCCTTAAAGATGTTCTTAAGGAGAAGAATTCAAGAGGTAAAATCCCCTTTTATTTTATTTTATTTTATTTTCTTATAATACCATCACCTACCATCATCCTAGTGATAAGAAAACTCCTTTATCTTACATATATTATAATTTTATTGAGATAATGGAATATCCATCATCAAACCTTTTCTCTACTCCACTAATTTGAAAAAATGGAAACATCGTCTGTGATGTGTCAATTTAACGTCATCGTGGACTGTGTGTTTTCATTTTCCTTTACCGCCTTTAAGGATCATCATAAAACCATTATTATGGTTAAATAATATTTTATTATAAATATTATATGTTATATAATTTTTTGGAACCAATATATAAACATGATATTAAATAAAATAATATAACTTCATCATGTTTGAAAACCACTCAAAAATAAATTAATTCATTTTCAAAAATGTTTTATATAACGAATCATAATAATATCTCAAAATATTATATATGGTATCATTTAAAATTTTGTAAACATATTAATAATTTTGTTTTCCACTTCTGGAATTTTCTTCCATTCAATAATAAATTCCATGATGAAACAACCATGGAAACAATGAAATAATCACACCTGAAACAATAGAAATAAAAAAATATTATCAATAAATTGGTGAAAAGATATTATAAAAAGATTTTATAAGGTATTATGAATATGAATATAGTTTTATAATAAATTAATAAAACATTTTATACCATTATACAAGATTTTTGAACATGTTTTTTGGAAGTATAATATAAGGTAAGAGACATATCATTAACAATAAACTTTAAATTTCTATTTCTAAACATTTTTTCAAATGGATTTTTTTATCATATATCACATGAGTGGATTTTCCCACATTCATGATGCCTGATTGTTTTGAACTATTTTTTTTCAATTTTTAATGGATATTTTGAATTTTTTTTTCATTTCATGTGCACAATATTATTTTAAAATAAGTGAATTTCCTCCAAAAATTATTTTGATCATGAAAATATGCATGTTTTATGATTATTTTCTAGTTCTTGGGAATTGTTTATGATGAAAGGGTAGGAACTACATCTCTCTGAAATTCCTTGGTTTTATTTTTTTGAATGTTAAATGTAATCTTTATTCCGAATGGAAATGTGGTGGTTACACAATAGGGTAGTCACGATGGTTACATCATCAGGAGGGTCCACTGTATGGTACCCATGAGGGTTACAAATAATATGTTATCCTCGATGGTTTCAAAATTAATTAAGTAATTCATAAAGTTACCTATATGGTTTTATTTATGTTTTATATATTTTTTGGAAATATGTTATATTCACATGTTGAGTATATGGTACTTTATTAGTGAGAATTATGTCTTTATCAAAATGGTTTCGTATGTTTATAAGTATTCATGGACTAATGATTTCTTTTATCTTATGTCTCTTACTATGTTTTTTTCTCATAATAAGTTTTAAAATGTTTTTAAAAGGTTTTAGGGATGGGTAATATAAAATAATAAAATAGTATGAATGTTGTGAATATTTTTCATGAAAAGATTTCATGTGTTATCAAAAAATATTTTATTATGGAACAAATGGATATTGTTTTAGTATTACCCAAATTGTATTCTTCAATGTTGATATGTATGAATTATATCCCAATTATCTAAAATACTAAAATGAAAATAACTCTATGATTGTAAGAAATTTAGTTCAAATAGAATTTCTATGTTATGTAATGTTTATGAAAAGGTTCTTATATTGGGTGCATTTGTACTTGAGTTAAATTTTTCTGTTTCTAAAAATTTGGTATTTGATATATTTTATGGATCTCACATATGTATTGAAATACAATAATTAAGAACATATAGAAAGATTTACCTAGGGGAGGTAGATCTATGAGTACCCAACTGAGCTAAACTTGCTACTATAGTTATACGGTACTACAACCTCAGGTTGATTAATGAAAGATAATGGTTCTGAAGGGTATTTATTAGGATCTATCCATAACCAAAAATATTATTTCTATATCAAAACATGATACATATAGATTAATATAAAAATTTTAGTATAATTATTTCTTCTTCTATAATGATATCATTCTATATACTGAGGAACATTTATGTAAGTTTCTTTATGTGTTAGATTACATGAACCAAGTAATGGAAATTGATAATTGAGTTACTTCAAATGAATCATACCACACCCAACTTTGGAATAATTGGATAGGTAATGTAAACAAAAAAATGAATGACAAAATTACATCAAGATTGATATTTAGATTTTTTTACATAAAATCTTGTGGTGCATGTCACACATGTTTGCAAGATAAATTGTCCAAATCACTATTTAGGGGGAATGAATAAGGGGCTATAGTGATTTTTAATGAGACCATACCAATGTGTGTGTTCCATTTCATGTTGTAGAAAGGTGTGGGTAATCATACTTCATAACATTTACTGAGGATTTTAATATATATGGTTCTGTATAATTAAGGAGTTATAAGTCAGATTCTTTTTATAAATTCAAGGAATACATTAATGAAGTAGAGAACCAACTTGTAAAAGAAGAAAAAAACTTTAATCATACCATAGTGAAGAATATCTTAATCAATTAATAATTTATTATATATAAGAGTTTAAGATACAATATTTACTCAATCCTCCTTATCCACCTCAGTGAAATGACATAAGAGAAATGAGGAACCACACCTTGTTGGACCTTGTGAGATCATTGATGAGCCATGAAAGTCTTACATTATCCTTTCCAAGGCACACATTATAAACAGATACATACGTGCTAAACCATGTGAAAAAAAGAATAACTATTATACCATACCAATTATTCAATACAAAGAAACTATTGTTATATTAATTACATGTGTAGGGATACGAAGCATTTTTATGACATCTTCAGGTAATAAGATTTTACCCCAAGGAATAATGTGTATCTTTATAGGATGTCCCACCGAAATGAAGGGATAATAGCTATATAATTATTCAGTCAAAAAGTGTTTGGTTGAAATATATCCCACATTTTATGGGAAGGATCTTATCTGTAAAATAGATATTGGGTGATAGAGAGATTTCTGTGAATTCCAGGCTCAAGATTAATAAGTTTTAGAATAAGAACAAATTCTACAAAGCCCCATGGAAGGAGAAGTTGTTCTAGATATACAAAACAAAATCATAGGATTAATAGGGAGGTTAGAGAACTAGAAAAATATGGTTTTATAGTCACCAAGGATTGAAATTCATTATTAGATGATAATAGTGATCATTGAAACTACAAGGAAGCAGTAAGTGGAACAAATGTTTACAAGTGAAAAGAATCCCTCAATTATAAAATGCATTCCATATACAAAAACCAAGTATATGTTTAGGTCGATCATTTAGAGTATGTAAATCCAATTGGTTGTAAAAGGGTATTAAAGAAGAAACTCTACATGGAAGGGAAATTCAATACCTATTAAGAATGTTTTGATGAAAAGGGTTTAAACAAAATTTAGGCATTGACTATGGGGAATCCTTGTCACTAGTTGAAATGCACAAAGTGATCAAAATTCTACATTCTATTGTTTCTTACCATGAAAATTAGATTTAGAAAATGGATGTAAATGTATCATTCTTAAATGAAAACCTTAAATAAGCTATTTATATGACATAACCCAAAGATTTTTTGAATCCAATATATTCCAACATGTTATGAAAGTTGAAAAAATCCATTCAGAGATCAAGGAAATAATATATATCATGGAACATTCATTTTGATAAAGATATAAGGTAATTATATTTTATAATAAATGATTGTGATCCATGTATATAAAAATAATTTAGTAGGTCTTCAATCATTTTCTTAATAATTAATATTGAAGATATATGAATCATTGGACACAAAATACCAATCTTATATTGTATTAAAGTACGGTTTAATAAATTCATCTCAATGAAGGATTTCAGTGTGGCAATATATATTCTTGAGAACAAGATCTATCATGATAGATATAAGAGGTTTCTTGATCTATGTAATAGAATATGAAATAAAAAGATTCCAATGATATTTAGTATGGAACAATCCAATTGGGGATTTTTTCTAGAATCACATGGAATATATATTTCCAGAAAAAATAATCCTTAGACAAATGATTAAAAGAATATAAGGGAAACTATAACCTATACATCAACTATTGGGTCAATCATGTGAGTTATGCTATGTACTAGGATAGATGTATCTTATGAACTGAGTTTGGTTATAAGATATCAATATGACCCTAGTTTCCTCTATTAGATGGAAGTCAAAAAATATCCTTAAGTATCTGAGGCATATTAAGGATATGTTCCTAGTTTATAGAGGATATGATGAACTAGTCATAAGTGGATATACATATTCTAGTTCTTGAACTGATCAAGATGATAAGATGTCACAAATGAGACACATATTCAATTTTAATAGAGGTATTGTGAGTTGGAAAAGATAAAAGGGGGATATGGTCACATATTCTATAATATATTCAATGTATATTGTGGATTTTGAGGAAGAAAAAGAAGAAATATGGACACACAACTTCATCCATTATCTTTATACAATAATTGGAGTGTAATATCCGGAGATTTTGTGAAATATATATATTTAAAAGAAATTTAATCTTTTTTATATTTTTCATTACATGAAACACCAACTTTATAAGGATTTGCACAAAACACCATGTTTATCTTGCAATAAATTCACCAAAAAGATTAATTTTCATAACATGCAACACTGAGTTTAAACAAAACGTGACATACTATTAAATTTTATTATTTAATACAATAGTTTCCACCAAGGCATTGGAATGGTTGGTATGAATAGAACTAAATAAATTGTGAATATATATTTTTGACAAATGTACATGAAATTAATTTCATGATGAGAAATTAATTAAAAATGAAATGTTTTTAAAAAAACAATGGAAATATTTTTCTGAAAAACTATTTTTATGCGAACAAATGCATTTTACAGCAAATAATTAAACAAAAACTAGTGGTGAATGATTTTAATGAAACTTTTTTTATATATTCAATCAAATTTTTAACATTTATCTTATTTTTTTCACTAAATGATATATGAAAATATTCAATTTTATGCCTGAAAACTGTAGTTTTTATATGAAGATTTTTTTTCACCGTTTTTGGACAATTTTTAAGAATAATATTTTTTAGATTTTTGTTGGAAAAATATAGTTTATTTTTGAAATATTCTTGTCAGAATTATCTTATGGTGATTTTTTTGGATTTATATAAAATGTTATTTTTTGATGAATAGTGAAAATACTAATTTTTATTGAAAATCGATATCTTTGTTTAAAGAGTTTAAATCACCAAATTTGTTATAATATTGATTTAAAATAAAAAATAGTTCAATAATATATATATATATTAATCAAAAGATATTCGTTGTAATCAATTTGTTGTTGAATTTTGATTTAAAAACTTTGTATACTTTTGAATATTTTTTTGTTTGAAAAACCGCTTTCTCATCGTGTCTGAGGGATTAATTTTAAATTTAATTATTCCACACATAATAATGGAATTCAAAAAATTGGATTCCATATTTTTTATCATCCAAATTTATATTATCTAATAATGTAAAATTGAATTTCTACCATAATGAGGAGTGGAAATCGAAAACATTAATTACCATGGTTGAGGTAAAAATTGGTTTAATAGGGGTTAAACTAAAACAATAAGGGTTAAAAACGATCCATCATAGGTCTAAATCTCATTTTATAAACATATAACCAAATTATACTCAAAAATTTTAATAATGTTTTATTTTTATGCTTCTATATTGAGAAATATTTATAAATTTGGATTATTTTAAGAATTTTCCAAGTAGTTTCTAAGTGGGTTCTTATCCCCTAGTTATAAAAGGCCTAAACCCACCTACAAATCATCACACAAACAAATATATATAATTATCTTAAACCCAAAAATATTACCTCCTAAAAAACCATATATATATATTATAGATCTTCTGGTTCTCCCAAAATACCAACACTAGGGTCTTTAATAATTGACCCAAATAAGGTTCTTCTATGTGAACATAATTGTCTTCACTAGATCCTTTGTTTTTTATTTTTATTTCCACCTTAAATTATATATTAAAAAATCCAATATAATAATAAATATATATAATATATACTAATATTGTTTTAAAAATAATAATTTATTAATATATATCCATCTCCACTACTATCAAATGGTAAATGGAATGATCAATCTTGTATACGATGGAAAACCGCATCGTGAACCGATAGAGATATTTTTACATCACTACTTATCACATATTGTTAGGATGATGGATTTAAAGTATATATATGATTTTTTAAACATAATTATACATTTTTAATTATGATATAATATATTTAATTTTTTTACTTTGCAATCTATGAGTAATATGATAATATTGCTCATGTGTACGATGGACTACCGCCAAATGTAGTGATATGATTTGTACTTCACTTACGATTTACATGGAATTTAATAAGAATAAATTGAATGAATAATTTAAATATGTATTACCTAAAAATATTTATGGAAATTTATTATAAATGACAACTTCTTACCTTCCAACTTGTTGGAAAATAATAACATTACTCATGTGTATAGCGGACTACCACCTCAAAAACCAATGTGATGTGTTTTTTATTTCCATTTTACATGGATGGAAATAAGGTTAAATTAAATGATTATATATGATATTTATATTATATATGAATGATATATAATGTAATAATTATATTGGAAAGGTGATATATTATTTATCTTTCTTATGATCAATTCATCGAAGAAATAGAATCATTATTCATGAGTATATACGACCTAATATATCCTTAAACAATGTAATTAATTTATATCTATAACTCCAATGGATTAATATAAATAAATATATAATAAATATATATGATATTTATATGATGATTAAAATTGTAAAAATGAAAGAACCATGATCAAAGTGAAAGGACTGAAAACAACAAACCAAATCATATGTAAAAAATAAAGCTGTTATTACCTGAAACATAACATTAATTTGGAACTATTAATAAAAATTAAATAAAATGTTATAATTATAACATATATAGTATGATATATTTGAAAATGTTTCTATAATATATCTATAATAATCTATAATCTATTATACATGAGGGTTTATTTTTCATGAAGGATGTCGAGACTAAAGGTAAGGGATTTACGTCTCAATTTTTACTTCTATGAGACACATTCCATATTCAACACCTATTTATACTATTTTGTGTATATAATAAAAATGAATTTATTTTATTTTTATTATCCAGAAATTTTTTTGATTCATATATCAATTTGAGTATCTCTCTTTCATGTGGTTTACAGTTCAAAAGTAACCAAATTGGTACGGGATTTTTGTCTTATTTTTTCTTATTAGAGGCATATTTTATTTTATGAACATATATTATTATATGAGGTGTATATAAAAACCATTTTTATATTTAATATCATTAATTTATTTATCCTCATGATACTATAATTTTCATTTAATGATATTCCTCCATAGGGTTTACAATTCCATGTTACCAATGTTGTAAGAAGTTTTATGATATAATCTCATCATGTATCATGATTACATATGATTATGATTCTGATAATGAATATTTATGATACATATCTTGAAAAGATAATGATTTTCCTATTCTCTATAAATTTCATGAGAATAAATGTTATCCCATCATTTTACTCTCTTAATGTACATTGGATACTGAAATAATATTTGAAAGAAAAATCTTCTTTATTTATCTCTTTGGTGAAATTTTTTTTAATCCAAAACCATGTTTTCTAAAAATGTTCTAAAAAATTTATTTAAATTTCATAAAATGATTTATTAAATAAATTTTTAACAAATTTTGAATTATTAAACAAATTTTTGAAATGAATTTTCCGGCCAGTTTCCAAACAATTCTCATTTGGCTTCTATAATGAATGTGAAGATAATATTTATTTTAATTCCTATAATATGAAAATAATTTCTAGATATCATCACCATTATTTTATTTGAATCTTAGGTTATATGTTCTCAATATTACTTTAAAATAAAATTATTTTCAATTTTTTTTAGATTTTAGATACTGTTTTTCGATAAAGAACAAATATTTTCCACATTAAATTTATTAAATGATTTTTAAAGCCACTTTTATATGTTTTAAGGTTATTTTCAATGAAAAAGATTTTAAAAAGTTATTATTTTTTAAATATTTATAATTCAGAAATGTTATTTTCCTCAAAAATAATTTAAATGAATTAAAAAATATTATTTATAAGTTTTAAAGGTATTTATCAATGAAAATTATTTTTAAATTTTTGTTTTGTTTTAAATTTTTTTTTTTCAAAGTGGAAAGGTTATTTTAATCATGACATTTTTTAACTTATTTTTAAATATTTATTCATTGGATTTAATTTTTTTTCAGAGATATGATCTTCCAATTTTTTATTTATAAATTTTTTGTTTAAAAAAATTATTTCCATGAAAAATTTAGTTTCCCTAGGAAATGTTCCATGTGTCTTTTGAAAATAATTTTCTATCTAAGATTTCATCCTTTTATGTTACTTATGATTTACTTAGGATATGATCCAAGGATACCATTCTTATTCTTTTATCTAAATGTATTATGTTTATAATGGAATTTTTTTTATTAAAATTGTGCATCTTACACAGGATATAAAATGATAAAATGATTTTAAAACCTGATTATTTTAATGGGTAATGCTATGATGAAACGATGAAATGCATATGGAAGATTTATCTTTTACATCAGTTATGATATAATGAAATGTTTATGAAATAAATTTCATTTCATGGGTTATGATATGGTGAATGTTTTTTGTTTTTATGGAACACGTATATATGATTTTTATTATGTGACAGGTGGGACCTATAACTATCTCTAGTTAATTGGGTAAATATTTATATCTCATGAGATAGACAATATTAGAATGAGGAGTGAACCGGGTTCAGTAAGGGACATTGTCCGTTATGATGGTATTTGGGTGAATCTTGACTTTTATGATGGTTTGGGGAGTGAAACCATTACACATTGATAGACTTGACAATGATCCTTGAATTCTATGGAAATGATTTTCTATGCTTATGTGTATGCCTTAATTCATTGTATTATGCCAATTTTATATTCTCAAGGCTCATGTTTGTTTATTTAATTATGATTCAGGTCATGTGAATTGCCAAGATTTATTCCATATTATATGATTATGATCTTTTATACATAATTTATGGCTTTCAAATGTTATATTTATGTTATCATACCCTTACGATCATACCATGCTTATATGATCATTGATATCTCACTTTCTTACCCATACTGAGCATCTGATTTCACCATTTCTTAAGTTTACATTATCTCGAGTTATGAATAATGGTTTTGAGTAGGGTATGTATAATAATATTACTCTGTGGGAAGATATATATGCGATATCTTGAAGAAAATCAAATAAATAAAAACATTTCTTTCTAGTCTCCAAAGGTAATAAACCATTACAATCCTCAGGTTTGGGTTTGTTTAATTTAATGAATATTCTTCTACAAGATGTAATATTTATATGTCAAAATATTATGGCACTATATATGGTATTAGAGGATTGTTACAGTTAACTATTAGAAACAAGGATATGAACTATTTAGTAAGATACCATGGGATATTTATAAGGATATATCTAGGGATATTTTTAATGATAAGTCTAATGACTATTCAATGTATAAGAAAATTGCCTGGAATTTTGTTAATGGACAGATTAAGTGGTTTCTAATCAAATACATCCCAATATAGATACTATAAGTTGATCTGTCTCTATAATAGATATACGAAGTCATAATAACTCTAAAAACGACATATTGAACTAATCCTGATCATCAAATGGTGCATGAAAATATGCCTTACATAATTCATAGTTTGACACTTATGGGGTATGTACTTTGGAAATTCACAAACTCTTTATGAAAAATCAAAAAGGATTCAAATGATGACTATAAATGACCTAGGTTAAAAATATTGTGTTATATATTAAAAATTTGTCCTAATTTATTCATCATATAATTGATTTTTAATGATTATGTGGTTATCCAGAAATATTATTATTGATCAAACTATGATTTTTGGTTTTAGGTCTATGGAGGGAACCAGAAGGAAATGCGTTAATATTTAATGTGATAGATATGGTGTTGATGAGAAACCAAATGGTATGATGAATGAAGTAAAGGATATTGGGATTATTACTAGTCAATTGTAATGATATATTATTAATAACTTGAACCTTAACTAACTCTCGAACACACTAAAGAAGAAAAGGATAACATTATCTTGGAGTAAACCATGAAGGAAATAATCTTCACTTTCATGTATGTCAATAATGGGAAATGAAATAATCTATGGAATGGCTCAAAGGAATGAGAAGATATTTTATATGTGAAGAATAAGGTAGAAATATAATTTATTACTCAGGAAGAATAAAAAGTTCAGTTAACGAAATAGATAAGAATAATGTTTTCCCTAAGCAATCATATATGGTTGAATGTTTGAAATGTGTAATGTATGGGAATTATGAAAATTGACATCCTGAGGGTAAATATTTTGAATAAAATCCGAAAGGTGGTATAATTAATGATTATAATAATAACAATAAATAGACAATTAACTTAATATTAAAGGAAAGGGGTATAAATAAATAAGATGAAAATTCATAGTTATTGATTTAAAAATGATGTCAAATGATTGAATTGATTATATATTGGAATTAATGAATTTTGAAATACATAAGTATTGTCCATTATATGTTTTTATTAATAAATTTCATGATTTTTTTAATGAAACCAATTACCTAGATAAGGGTTTTAATAGAAATGCTAAATTTTATGGAAAACACGTGATTATTGGAAGGTAACCTATTATATGTTCATAATGTTTAGAAAATGATGTTTAGTTTTTATAAAGATATGATTAAAATGAATAAATAAAATTGGAAAGTATCAATGACCTTGTAACTGATTAATGAATTATTGATAATGTGGTTTATTCTCTCATTGATGGAGTTTACAAAATTTTTGTATTTAATGAATATATCCAATAATATTTTTTTATGTGAGGAATGATGAATAATTAATGTTTTTAATAAGTTATAAGGGTGTTTTATGTTACCATAATGTTTCAAGAGAATGCATGATGAAGGTATGTATATTATTGGTATGTGACAATAAAGAGATACATTATGGTCTATGGGGAATTAATGGTATGTTGATTTCATGGAATTTAGTGACCATATTTATAAATTTTGATGTTTGGAAGGGTTATTAAATTAAATATTTATGTCATGGTCTATGTTTATCTTTGGATGAAGTTTTAGTGATTGACTTATTACCTCACCATATAAAGACTTATCCATATTAGATAACCAATGCTACCCTTTTTTTATAACTAGAGTAAAAAATGAATGAATTATCATTATATTATGGATCTTATGATCAGTTAGTGTTTCAAGAATAAAAAATTTTCATCTTCATTTTTTTGCAATAAGATATGAATTGGAAATTGATCGAAGAAGAACAAAATGATGAAATTTTTCTTATAATCCATAGGAAAGATAAGCCCCAGGTATATGGATCCCATAGAAATTATTGATCATATAGGGATGATAACCAATCGATCAGATATTCAAACAAACCAATATCATGTTCATGATGTATTCCATGTTTCTTTCCTGAGTAATTATATACCTGATCCATCACATTTGCTGAAATCATAGGACATACCACTAGAGCATTATATTTCTTATAAGGAATGATCGATAGATATTATACATTGAATAGGGAAAGTTCTAAAAAAATAAGACAACACACTTGGTTAATGTTTTGTGGAGAAACCAACAGCTTAAGGAAGCCACATGAGAACTATATATTATTATTATTCACAATTATCCTTAGTTTTTGGTTCCATGTTGATTAGTTTCAAGGGTTAAATTCATTATAAGGGTGGTAGAATCTAACAACTTTAGATTTAGTGATTTTTTTGAAAAATAAATTTAACATTTTTTGATATTTTTTATTATGTGAAAAAAAGAGTTTGTCTTGTGTTATATGCAACACCGTGTTTGTATTGTTTTATACACAACACAATGTTTGTCATACGTTACACTTAACATCATGTTTAAATGAAACATGACATAATTTTAAATATTACTATTTAATATGATAGTTATCAAATAATTTTTAGAATGGTGGGTATGAATATGATGAACTATGTTAGGAAAATATGTGGTTTACGCATGTATATAAAAATATTTCCTTGGGGAAAAAATAATTATAAATGAAAATAATTAAAATTTGAAAATAAAGGAAATATTTTTAAAAAAACTTTTTTTATACAAAAATGATGTGATTTGCATCAATTAATTAAATAAAAAAACTGATGAATGAGTTTAATTAATGAAATTTTTATATTATATATTCAATAAATGTTTAAAATTTATCTTATTTTATTATAGACAATAGATATAAATAAATATAAATTTTCTTGTAAAAAAAATATATTTTTGTCTAAAAATAATTTTTTTCTTCTTCAGCACACTTATTATAAAACTATTTTTAAATATAACAATGTTTTAAAAAATAAATTTAATTGTTAAAATAATCATTTAAAAATTATCTTTGTGTTATTTTTTTTAATATTTTTATGGGAAAATTAATTTGAAGATGAATGGTGAAAAAGATCGGTATTTATTGAAAGAATTCATTTTTATTTAAATAATTTATAAGGTTCATTTTGTTTTAATATTGTTTTCAATGAAAAAATTGTCCAATTATATATATATTAATTCAATTCAGAAAATTTTAACAAATTTCAGAATGAACATTTATAAAAAATGTTGTAAACATTTGAACATCTTCCGTTTCAAAACATGCTTTCTCATTACGTTGGTGAGAATAATTTTAAATTAAATGCTACCACTTATATAAATTGAATTTGTTATAATTTTCTAAATAAATGTAATAATAATAATATATATTATATAATAACTACAACATAGTATTTTTACAATAATGAATAGTGAGAATAATAAAAATTATTTACAGCATTTAAGGTATTAATGAGTTTACTTGGCGGTCGGTAAAACTGAAAAGATATGGGTTAAAAATGACCCAACATGTATAAATCCTATTGGATGCATATATTTATATATTATAGTTATATAAATATATTTATAATCGATTTTCATTTGGAATATTTGTTTATGGGAATAAATTTTTTATTTTTTAGTCTTTTGGGAAATTTACATGCTGTTTCCCAGTGGGTTTCTTTACACCAGACAAACCAGAACAATTCTACAAGAAACATGTTCCAGAGGAGGAGTTGGATATTGAAAAATCAAAATAGAGGATCCATTGGATTTGTAATAATTTGAGGTTATAGGACATTCCATAGGTACCAGGCATGTACAACCTTGCATATGATAGCTAGCTGAACAGCCATGCAAAGGTGGAGAGCAAATCACAAAGCAGACGCTGGGGAGGGGAAATTTAAATTAGTCATAGTCTAGGAAGTATTACCCTAATACCATTGGTTCCTTTAATGTAAAAAATACTATGTGAAATGTAATTATAGGGTTTCCCTTCAATCCATAAAAGTGGGATTATCAAAAATGGATAAAAATGAAGCCATTCGACCCATTCTATCCTTTCCACCAGCTATAAAAGGACACCACCACCCTTCAATTAGTTAAATATTTCAAGTTATATGAATAAAAAAACATAAAAATATATATCCCAAATATCCTTACCCATGTTATATAGGGTTTTTCATCCCAAATGATTAATATTTGGATCTTTGTTAATGGATCCAAAGGAGGTGCTTCTATTTGAAGGTAATTATCTTCAATATGATGCTTCATCATTAATTAATATTTTTAATCCTTCAATTACATCTGAATTCCTCTAATAAAATAAAACCATGATATTATATATACTATTATTTTATTATGATAATTTAATAACCTATATCCATCTCCACTTCCATCAGATAGAAAATAAAATTGCCAATCATGTGGATGGTGGACTACCACCTCGCAAATCAATGTAGCTCATTTCCCATAACAATTTATCATGGATTTTTATTCTAATGAATTAAATTATATAATATTATTTTAAAAATAATTATAAATATTTAATTATGAAATCTCATATACCATTTTACTTTCCATTCTTTGATGGATTCAATAACGTCACTCAGGTATATGGAGGACTAACGTCTCGTGAAGTGATGTGATTTATTATTCACTTAAAATTTATATAGAAGGTAATAAGGATAAATTTAATGACTATGTGTGATATTTATGACATACAAATAAATTTTTAAAAGTAATTATACAAATAAATTCTTACCATACAAACCTTCATAAAACAATTATGTTGCTCATGTGTTTGGAACACAACCACCTCATGAACAGATGTGACATGTTTTTCATTTATGTTTTACATGGATGTTAGTAAGGATATAACAATTTAACATAAATGATATATATAATTTTATAATGATTCTATAGTGATGATATATTATTCACCTTTTTTATGTTTCCTTCATCATGGAAATGGAAACAACGTTCATGTGTATGTATAACTTATCATCTCTATGAATAGTGTAATTCATATATATATATATATAACTAATTAATTAATATACATAAATAGATAATTAATATATATGATATTTATATCATAATTGAAATTATATAAATTATAGAATAATGATCAAAGTAAAATAACTGAAAAAACAAACTAAAACGTTTGTGAAAAAAGAAGGAATTATTACCTGAAACATAAATTTAACAATGAATGTAAATAAAGGAGTAATAAATGGATATAAATATATAAAATATGTTTTGAAATATTTTGAATAATTTTATTTATTATATGTATAAAAACTTGTATATATTATAAATTAGGTTCGAACATGTATGAAGGAATTCGAGACTTAAGGTAAGGGGTTTCCATCTCACATATTTTACTTGTGTGAGAAACATGGAATATTAAGCACATATTTATTATATGTGGTGTATATAAATTCCATGAATTAATATTATGATGATTATCCTGAAAATTATGGTGATTTATATATCCTTTTTCAGATCTATCTTTCATAGGTTTTACAGTTCAAAAGATACCAAAGCGGTAAGGGGTTTTTGTCTCAATTTTCATTCTTTGAGACATATGTTATGTTATGCACCTACCTTCTTATATGATGTCTATATACATACCCTATTACATTATTATGATGAATTTATTTATCTTCATGATATTTTATCTTTCGTTTAATTTTATTCCTTTTTGGGGATTACAATTTAAAATTACCAAAGTGGTAAGAGTTATATGAAACAATCTCTTCATTTATTAGGATTTTTTATGATTATGTTTACTTTATTTAATTATTATGAAACATATCTCATGAAACACATGAATTTTATTCTCTTATAGTTATTTCATGATAATAATTGCTTATATTCATTTTCATATCTTAATATTCTTAGGAGACCAAAATAATATTTTTTAATAAAAATCACTTTCATTTTTATCTTAAGTCGAAAACTCTTTTTCATCCAAAAGCATTATTTGTAAAATGTTTTCAAATATTTTACAATTTTAAAATGTACTATTGAATTCTTTTTTAGCCATTTTTGAATTTTAAAAAAAAATCATTCTATGTAATATTCAAGTCATTTTCTAAACAATTCTGGTTAGGATTTCACCGAAAATGTGGTGGGGATATTTGTTTTAACATTTACGACATGAAAAAAATTTCACACCTTCCTAAAAATTATTTTTTAAAAAATTAATTTATATATTTTCATGTTGATTTAAAAAAAATTTAAATTATTTTATGTTTTAATTAATTTTCAATGTGGAATGTATATTTTCCTCGATAAATGTTTTAACTGAGTTTTAGAGAATTGTTTATATGTTTTCAGAGATATATTCAAAAAAATTATTTTCGAAATATTCAAGTTTTATAAAAAAAATTCGAATGTATAAATTATATTTTCCTCAAGAATTTTTTTAATTGATTTTTAAATCTTCTTTTATAAATATTCATGATTATTTTCAATGAAAATATATTTTAAAATGTTTTATGTTTTAAAAATTTTATTTCCAATAAGAAATTATATTTTCATGAAGAAATATATTAAATTATTTTTAATGATTATGTTATAAATTTTAATGAATATTTTCAAATAAAAGTATTTCTAATTTTTTTATGATATTTTATTTTTAATAATTAATTTTTAAAATTTTTTTTTCCAAAGTAATTTTTTCAAGTGTCTTTCCAAAGTCATTTCAAAAAAAATATGACATTATTTGATTTTAATTATTCATTAGAGGGGGATATTATCCAATGATACTATTGTTATTATTTATCTAAATTGTTTATGTTTATAAGGGAATTATTTTTAAGAAAACTATTTATCTTCCACAAGATATACCATGATAAAATTATTATAAAACCGACCTCTATCTTGGAGTTATGACAAGATGAAATGATGAAATGATTATGAAACTTTTCTCTTTTCTATAGGTTATGATTTGATGAATATTTTATGAAACCCAATTACGTTCATGGGTTGTGTTATGAAAAATGATTAAAGATCTTGTGAAAAACATATGTATTCTTTTCCTTATGTGATTGGTGAGACCTATATCTCCCTCCAATTAATTAGGTAAATATTTATAAATAATAATATAGACATGATTGGAATAGGGGGTGATCCTTTTTCAGTAAGATATTTTGTCTACATTGATTGTCTCTAGATTTAACCTTGACAAATATGGTGGTTTTTAGAGTGAACCTACTCCACTATGATATCTTTGGTAGTAATTCTTTTCTACTATGTAATTTTTTTTATTATTCTATGTATTCTAAGATTCTATCTCTTATTCTAATATTATTCACTCAAGGATCATTTTATTTTATTCTTTAAGGATTCATATATTTGGAACTACAAGTATTTACATTATTTCAATAAGGACCCGACCTTATAACATTACATAATATTAAATTAAATGAATAATTTACATTGAGAATCTTTTCAGTTTTAGTGTTTTATAGAATTAGGCCATAACAATTACATTACAACTGGAATATTACAGGTAGAAACTACTACTCAGTATCCATTTTTTTCAAAAAATAAAAACTCCTAAAAAGAAACTTGTCTAGTTCCATGTTTTAGATTGCATGACTTTTCCTTGATCCCATCATTGAACCTATTCATATTTAAGTCTTGTGGAAAACAATTCAAAAACATGGGATGAGCATAAAAAGCTCAGTAAGGTTTATAAAATAAGGAATGAAAGCATTAACCCATGAATAAATAAAAATAAATGAAACCATACTTTTCTATTATAACATACCTTATGAAATCATAAGATTTATGAATTACCCACACAAATCATCAATAATAAAGGTTACTTATGGAATCCATATCAAAATTACACTGTAGATGTCACATATACATAGGGAGTTACACTTGGAATACCCATAATGGTATATTCCCAAAATCTCTTAGGAGAAACATCACGTTCACCTCTGTCACGATACCCAATGAATTAGAGAGCTATCTCAGGTCACCCGCCTCTGGTTTATCATAGAACCACCCGTATACGTAAATAATTCCCAATAACCATAACATAATCATAACACATAACGCATGTATAAATTAAAGATAACATTTCCACATTCCAATATATCAAATCAAGATATTTCAACAAACAATGTTTTATCACATAATTTTCAAAACCATTTAAAAAGAGATTTTTGAATCAAGTGTCCCATACCACATTGAAGATTTTAATTGAATTATAATTTTAAAACATTAAAGTCCATAAAAATAAATCCTAAAACCCATTTTTAAAACATGGACATTAATGAGAAATATTTAGAATTATAATTCTTTAAAACATTTATAACGATATTTTAGTTAAAGAGATTTTTAACAAAAAGGGAGACACTTGAATACAAATAATTGAGGAATAACATTTAATCAGGACATTATAATATCATGAAAATAAAGGGATTCATGATATAATATTTCAAAGTACAGTATATACACCATATAAGAGTGAATTGGTGCATAACATCAACGAAGTCTCAATTGAAATGTAAAGTGAGCTGAAATCCCTTATAAAGATGGTATCCTTAAATTAAGGATAAATAAATCACATAATTATGTGTGTAAAATATAAATAAACTCAATATAAGTGAATATTAAGTGTAAAGAAATCAGAGTTCATTCACACATATTCATTGGAGGACATATTCAATACGTATAAGTTTAACCAGAAGAATTGAAATTGGGTTAAGAGGTTCCCTTGTAAAAACACGGCAGCCTAACGACGTCACTTTAAAATTCAGATAATTATTTGATGAGATAAAAAAAGGAATCTAATCATAAGGATATAAAGTTCAAATCAATAATGATATAGAAGAACATATCCAAACAAAAAAGATGGTAATTAAATGACATAATAAAAAGAAGTCATTTAAATAGAGGAGGGTGAAAGGTTCCATTACCGATTTGGTAATGTAGACAACATACTCCACATGACGAGGGATCATAAAATGAAAATTTAAATACTAATAAATTAAATTATATTACAAAAAGAGTACAATCATGGGCAGTACAGACACCACACTAAAGGAAATGTAGATAAATATAGCATGAATCTCATGGGAATACAAAGTGAGATGAAAAACTCTTACTTCATTGTAATCAAATCGAGTCGTATGAAAAAATATAATGACCAAAAAATGAATCCCATAATAACATAAATATATAGATAATTATCATAATATATATAAATGTAAGAACACATTACACCACATGCAATAAATAAGTGGCGAACAATGGAAATCTCACAGAATTAAAAGTGACATAAGAAATCACTTACCTTGTGTCCGACTTGACTCGATCGTTCTTTTATCTCCTGAATAATAAACTAAAGTTAATTTAAAATTTCTTAGGAACCTTTTTCCAGTTTATTATTCCTTTTATATCACTTATTACCATGTTATAAACATTATGTAATCATTTAGGTTAATAACGTCCATTTTGTTGATATTTCGTACTTGAGTCAAAAATTGACTTCTTATAATCACTTGTTATTCATGTGGTCAATGGTTCATTATATAAAAGATTATATTAATGATTTGGAAATCATATATATCATATATATCCAGTATATACACGTATTTATAATAGTACATAACATTTGGAGGTAAGAAATGAAATGCACCGTTGATAGAGACGGTAAGTCGTACGTACGCATGAACGCTACTTTCATTTCTATTAATTATTTTAATGTAATTAAAACATAATTATAAATAGGAATATTATAATTACAGTATAATATCATATATAATATTATTAACCCCATTTTTTATACATCCCATATAAGGCATTAACGAGTCAAATCACTTTGAGGGGGTGGTAGTCCGCACTTCCTCAAATGAGATTATCGTATTTACCCACTGTGGAAACAAAAAGGTGTGCTATAAATGAGAAGTACATAAGAATAAGTAAATCATAAAGATAATATATATATAATATATAAATACAGTTCCATCATAATTGCCACCATGAGAGGTGGTAATAGGTAATTGAACAATCATTGTCTCGTGAGGTGTTAGTTTCCCATCCACAGAAACATTATGTTCTTCACCAATTAGATAGAGGTGTGTGTAAGTGTAGTTAGAATACATAAAATAAAAACATAATAATATATTGAGGATACAGGTGTTGTTAAAAAATAAAGGAATAAAAATAGTTTAGTGGTTGGAGATGTAAAATAAAAGAAAACAATTTAACAGAAATGGTTACCTTTAATTTGGGTAACTCCGTTTCGTTCGAACCAAAGGACTTATTCAAGTGCCTTCTGCCTAAGGTAAGGCTTCTAAGTGGAGGAGATGGATGTAGGGAGATTAATTAGGTAGAGTTTGGACGAGCCAAATGTCTTGATAGGTGTAAGGAAATAGAATAAATGGTCTCTTTTTATAAGGGAGAGGTGGGGCTCTATAGGAAAGTGTGAAAATATTATTTTATTATATAATGATATTCTGTTTCTAAAGGAACAAAAATAGTTATAGTTGAAAATAAGATGAAGCAAATTCGAAATAAAATAATCCAATCAGAATTTGACATGTTTTTGAGAATATTTTAATTATTATAATCTTATATATTTAAATCATTTATTAATGAGGTAAATATTGCATCATTATTGTGTCATAAATAATTTAATTTATTTGATGTCTAAAAATTATAAAAAAAATACCATGATTATGAAATATTTTTCGATTTATTATGAATATTAATAGTCTAAATTATAATTTATATAACCATCTCTAAATATTAATTTACTAAAAGATATTTTCTTTTTTCATTTTTTTCCTTTACTTTAAGATAATTAATCTAAATTGTCATTATCACTCGGAAGTGGCTCAATGGGGACCAAAAATCGACCCAAATATGCCCATGGTCGTAAATGACTCAACCAATAAGGTTTGTATATGTGTTAAGTTAATTTTGAATTATTATAATATTCTTTTAACCTTGAATTGCCTTATTTTCCTTTAACCACGGTAAATAAAAGTCAAAAGTTACTATTCACCAAAAATTATTTTCATCTTAATGAACCACATTTTACTTCTTGATAAAAACCATGTATGACTAATTTTTGAAATTCAATTCACAGAAGTGGATAAATTTTAATATAAATGAAAAGGTTAGTTTTTTTAAACTACCACTATGTGGTTTCACTATTCATCAAAAATTAATGTTTTTTAGAAAAAATACCAAAAATTCAACTTAAGATATATTTGATATTCAAAATTCAAAAATGATTTATATTTTATCAAATTCAAAACATAAAAGTGTAAATAAATTAATTTTAAGATTATTTCTCGTTGTTAAAACAAATAGCGTGTTTTTAAGAAACAATAACTATCAAAAGATTTATACTTGTTTATGTACAATTTCAAAATGAAATTAATTCAAATGAAACATATTGGAATAAATGGTAAAAATATATTCTTATTACACGTTAAAACAAATTGAAAAGATAATGAAACCATATAAATAAATTATATTAAAATATATTTTTGTATTAAAATACAGTATTTACACTATTCATAAAAAATTGAACTTTTGCGGAAAAAATCCAAAAATTTAAACAATGTAAATTTTGATGTTCCCATTCTAAGGAAAGATTTTATTTAGTCATATAGAATGTATTAATGTGACCAAAACTATATTTATATAGGGTTATCCATTAAAAGGCGGTAAATCATCCTTTTAATGTAAATTAAAATTAGATTCATTCAGATTTTAAGCCTCTAAAATTTATTGGAAAAATGTAATTACATTTAACAAACATTTATATTTTATTTAGTTTTGTTCATTCCCTCCAATTCAATGGATAGGAATTAATGACCATTTAAAATAATAATATTATATTATTAGTGTGCAACCTATGATTTCAAAGAAACAAGTTGTTGTGTATCGGGTACGCTATCAAACATAGAATCCCCTTAAATGTAAAAATTAATATTTAATTCAAAAATATTAACAAATATGAAAAGTGTCTTATTCCTTATTTATCTTGGATTTTACATCCTTCCCCCTTTTGGGAATTTCGTCCTCGCAATTTTAAAAATGGGCTTAGAAACATCATTAAAACCCCACATCGGGAAAAGAGCCAATAAAACTATCACTTTAAAATAAAGTAAGAGATGTACAAAGGTTACCTGAGACAATAGATACCAGGATTCCATGAAAACATGGATATGGAGGAGAAAAAAACCATCATGTTCTGCTGGAGAGTGATAGAAAACATGTTTAGGAGAAAGTTAACCACCACAAAATCACAAACTTGTCATGGGTTAAACAGTCTTTGATTCCCAAGTAAGAAAAGTTAATGGATAAGGTTTTTCTTTAAATTTAATTTTCATTTAGGATTTTTTTATGAGATTAACCAAAAACATAAGGAAATATACTTACTTGTCATGTAGACATTCATCTTTTACTATATTTCTAACACAAACTCATATTTTCTCCAAACGATGAGTATTCAGGATGATTTTTTTCACAATATGAGCACTATAATAAACTACGAGAGAATAACATAATCCAAAAAAGATGAACTATATATTTCCCATGTATTTATATATTAACTAAAACCAAAATTTTATTATAATATCCGATAATCCCCAAAAAGGATAAATTTTTACATAAAGAAAAACTACTCTTAATCTACAAAATTTATCTAAAAAAACCCAAATCTCAAAAAAGTCTATTCAATAAAAAAATTTCCCTAAAATTAATCAAAATTAATCCAAACTGTGATTGTAACCCAAATCTCATGAGTATTTAATTACATAGACTTCTAATATACATCTTAACATTTATCTCCAAGTAACACCAGTAACTCATAAAGTCTCATATTGAAATGTAATTAACCTAATCACATATTCTCCATGAGAGGTTAATAATTTTCATAAATAAATCAAATCATCATGTATCCATAATAAAAACATATATTTTTTTCAAACTAAAATTTCAACCATTATTCCAAAATTGAAATCAAATAGTATTCTATCTTCCTTAGGCATATAGTGTTTCCTCAAAAGAGAGAATGTCTTCCTCCACAACCTTTATCACTTAGTCCCTAAATAATTTTTCTATAAAAAGTATATCCATTTGATAAAACATAAGTTCCAAAAATCAAAATATTCTTATTCAACAAAATCATTTTACTAAAATAATAATTCATACTACCATGGACTTCAAGTAGGGTAGTGGTAGGCGATGCGCCCTTGTCGCCCTTCGGTTGTGGGTTCTATTCCTGTAGCCTTGACAGATGCGACGAGTTTTCACCCATACTATGGGTTGTCCTCTTTATAAAACTCAAAAATGAACCTAACATGTTTTAACTGCAAATTATTCCTTATACCTCTCATTTTCGTCCAAATTCATTATTATCTCTACATATTAATTCTTGAATTCTTATTTCACCACCATATATTAATATAAAACAATCCCCAGAATGAAGAAAATCATACCTTGATCACGGTGTCCATTTGGTTTCATTGTCATCTTGATCACATAGGTAGAAGGTACATGCATTGAAACAATGACTTAGAGATCCTTCAAAATCATTTGCTTCCTCCACCCAAATACACCTTGTACAACATGGGTCATAAGGGTTTTCACAGAAAAACAGTTTTGGAAAATAATCATGTATGACATATAATTTCAAAAAATCTAATAAAACATGATCTCTATAAAATAGTCGAACCAAATTTGAGTTGAAACTTTCAATTAATGGTCCTTTTAAAATACCATAAGTATGTACTAAGAGACTTTATTTTAAAATCAAATATATATAGGCTATGCAACGGTCTCCTTCCTCATTACATTTTTTAAAATCATAATGTGCTTCAAAATCTTATGATATGGTAAAATATTTGAAAATTACTTCATAATAATTTCCTTTCTTGAAAATATTAGAATATTGTGAAAATATGATTTTTTTTAAATACAATCCATGATCCACAATTATAATTAGGTATAGTGGGGGTGTTTTATATATCAAACAACTACTTGCAAGTGAGTTGTACGCTAGAAAAAGATTCACAATCATCCGAACATGACTTTGCAATAATTGTTGCAATGATGTCATCAGGAAGAGATAGAAATGTCATTTGAGATCCTCCTCCTTCCATTTGTAACTGTCTTTCCTTGATCTAAAAAAGTTATAAAACATGGATTTAACAGAAATAATAGATTGGGACTAACCATATGTCTAACAAAAATTCATAATCCCTAAATTTGTCTAAACTAACCTTTGATACATGTTATAAGGACCTGACCTTATACCATTACATAATATTGAATTAAATGAATAATTCACATTGAGGACCTTTTCAGGTTTATATTTTTAGAGAATTATGCCATAACTATTACATTACAAATTGAATATTACAAGTACACACTACTACAAAGTATATATTTTTTCCATAAAATAAAAACTCTTAAAAAGAAACATGTCTAGTTCCATGTTTTAGATAGCATGAATTTTCCTTGATCCCATCCTTGACCCTATTCATCTTTATGTGCTGTGGAAAAAATTTCAAAAACATGGGATGATCATAAAAATCCCAGTAAGGGTTATAAAATAAAGAATGAAAACATTAGCCCATCAATAAATACAAATCAATGAAACCATACTTTTCAATCATAACATACCTTATGAAATTATAATATTTATGAATAACACACACAAATAATAAATCATAAAGGTTACTTAAGGAATCATTATAAAACATACATTTTAGTTATCATAGCTACATAGCGAGTTACACTTGAAATACCCATCACGATATATTCCCTAAACCTCTTAAGAGAAACATCATGTTCACCTCTGTCAGGTTACCCAATGCCTTGGAGAGCTATCTCGCACTCACCCACCCTAGGTTTATCACGAAACCACTCGTATACATAAATAATACCCAATAACCATAACATAATCATAACACATAAAACACGTATAAAAGAAAGATATCATTTCCACGTTCAAATATATCAAATCAATATTTTTCAATAAATAATGCTTTATCAAATCATTTTGAAAACCATTTAAAAAGAGATTTTTGAATCAAAGTGTCCCATTCCACATTGAAGATATTAAATGAAATATCATTTGAAAACATTAATTTCCATATAAATAAATCCTAAAACCCATTTTTAAAACATGGGCATTAATGAGAAATATTTAAAATAATAAATCTTAAAAACATTTAAAACGATATTTTAGTTAAAGAGTTTTTTTATCAAAAATAGAGACACTTGAATAAAAATAATTGAGGACTAACATTTAGTCAAGAACATTATAATATCATGAGCATAAATGGATTCAAGTGATAATATGTCAATGTAAATTATTTACACTATATAAGAGTGAATTGGTTCATAACAACAATGAAGTCTCAATGGAAATGTAAATTGAAATGAAATCCATTATAAAGATGTTATCCTTAAATTAAGGGTAAATAAATCACATAATTATGTGTGAAAAATATAAATACACCCAATATAAGTAAATATTATGTTTAAAACAATCATAGGTCATTACCACATATTCATTGGATGAAATATTCAATAAGTTCATGTTTAACCCGAAGAATTGAAATTGGGTTATGAGGTTCCCTTGTAAAAATTCGACTGCCTAACAGTGTCACTTTAAAATTAAGAAAATGTGTTGATGAGATAAAAAAGGAATCTCGTCACTTGGATATAATCTTTTCATCAATAAGTATATAGAATAACATATCCAAACATAATAATATGTAAATTAAAAGACATAATAAAAATAAGACTTATAAATAGAGGATGGTGAAAGGTTCCCTTACCGATTTTGTACTGTACAAAACATACGACACATGAATAAGGATCATAAAATTAAAATGCAAATAATCATAAATGAATTTATATTACATAAATATTACAATAATGGGCAGTAAATAGACCAAAAAAAGGAAATAGTGTCAAATATATCCTGAATCACACAGGAATAAAAAGTGAGATGAAAAACTCTTACTTCATTGTAATCAAATCGAGTAGTATGATCAAAAGTTAATGAACAAAAAATTAATCACATAATACCATGAATATATAGATAATCATCATAATATATATTTTTTCAGTACACATTACACCACATGAAATAAATAATTGGCGAACAATGGAAATCTCATGGAATTAAAAGTGAGATAAGAAATCAATTACATTGTGTCCGACTTGAGTCGATCGTTCTTTAATCTCATGAATAATAAACTATAGTTAATTTCAACATGATAAGGATCATTTTTATAGTTTATTATTACTTTTATATCACTTATTACCATGTTATAAACATTATGTAATCATTTAAGTTAATAACGTCCATTTTGTCGATATTTGGCACTTGAGTAAACAATGGACTTCTTATAATCACATGTTGTTCATGTGGTTAAGGGTTCATTATATCCAGAATGGTATTCATGATTTGGATATCATATATATCATATATATCCATTATATACATGTATTTATAATAGTACATAACATTTGGAGGTAAGAAATGAAATGCACCGTTCATGGAGATGGTAAGTCATACATACGCATGAAAGCTACTTTCATTTATATTTCTTATTTTAATGGAAATAAAACATAATGATCCATAGTTATATTATAATTAAAGTATAATGTAATATATAATATCATTAAATACATCCTTTATAAGTCCCACATAATGCATTAATGATTCATATCACTATGAGGGGGTGGTAGTCTGCACTTCCTCAAATGAGATTATTGTATTTGCCGACTATGGAAACCAAAAGGTGTGATATCAATGAGAAGTAAAGAAGCATAATGAAATCATAAAATAATATATATATATATATATATATATATCATATATAAATACAGTTCCATCATAATGTCCACTATGAGAGGTGGTAAGAGATAATTGAACAATCATCGTCTCGTGAGGCGTTAGTTATCCATCCACAGAAACATTATGTTCTTCAACCATTAGTTGGAGGTGTGTGTAAGTGTAGTTCGAATACATCTCATACAAACATCCTAGTATATTTAGGATAGTAGTTTTGTTACAATAGAAAGGAATAAAAAGAGTATAGGGGTTGGAGAAGTAAAATAAAAGAAAACAATTTAAGAGAAACTATTACCTTTAATTTGGTTAACTCCCTTTGGTGTGAACCAAAGTACTTATTGAAGTGCCTTATGTCTAGGTTAAGGATTGTAGGTGGATGAGAGGGATGTAGAGAGCTTAATTTGGAAGAGTTTGGAAGATCCAAATGGCTTGAGAGGTGTGATGATTTGGATAGAAATGGTCACTTTTTATAATGGAGAGGGGGGCTCTTTAGGAAAGTGTGAAAATATTATTTTATTATAAAATTATATTGTGTTTATAAATGTCCAAAAATCATTATAGTTAAATATAAGATGACTCATATTCGAAAAAAAATCTTCCAATCATAATTTCACAGGTATTGTATAATATTGTAATAATTATAATCTTATTTATTTAAATCATTTATTAAGGAGGTAAATACTGCATCATTATTGTGTCATAAATAATTTAATTTATGTGGTGTCTAAATATTATAAAAAAATACCATGATATAGGAAATATTTTTATATTTATAATGAATATTTATATTCGAAAAGATAATTTATACAACCCCTTCTAAAAATTAAATTACTAAAAGATATTTTCTTGTGTCATTTTTGCCTTTACTTTAATATAATTAATCTAAATTGTCATTATCACTCCCAAGTGGCTTAATAGGGTCCCAAAATCGACCCAAAGATGCCCATAGTCGTAAATGACTCAGCCAATAAGTTTTTGACTAGTTTTAAGGTAATTTTTAATTATTATAATATTCTTTTATCTTTGAATTAACCTTATTTACCTTTAACCGTGGTAATTAAAAGTCAAAAGTTACTATTCACAGAAAATTATTTTCATCTTAATGAACAAAATTTTACTTCTTGATAACAACCATGTATGTAGTATTTTTGAAATTCAATTCACAGAAGTGGTAAAATTTCTTTTAAATGAGAAATTCAGTTTTTTTAACTACCACTAAGTGGTTTCACTATTCATCAAAATTGATGTTTTTCAGAATAATACCAAAAATTCAGCCAAAGATATATTTGATATTCCAAATTCAAAAAATATGTATATTTTACCAAATTAAAAACATAAAATTTTAATTAAATAATTTTATATTTAATTCATATATTTAAAACAAATAGCGTGTTTTTATGAAACAATAACTATCAAAATATTGACATTTGTTTATGTTCAATTTCAAATTGAAATTAATTCAAATGAAACATAATGAATTAAATGGTAAAAATATATTTTAATTACACTTTAAAATAAATTTAAATGATAATATAACCATATAAATAAATTATATTAAAACATAGTTTTGAATTAAAATACAATATTTACATTATTAATAAAAAATGACCTTTTTGGGAAAAATTCCAAAAATTTACACAAAGTAAATTTTGATGTTCCCATTATAATGAAGGATTTTATTTATTCATATAGAATTTATTAAAGTGACCAAAACTATATTCAAAGACGTTTCTACATCAAAAGGTTGTAAATCGTCCTTTAAATGTAAATTATGCTTAAAGTTGGATTCATTTAGATTTTTTGCCTCTAACATTTATTGGGAAAATGTAATTACATTTAACAAACATGTATATTGTATTTATTTTTGTTCACTACCTCCAATACAACGACTAGGAGTTAACGACCATTTAAAAGAAAAATATTATATTATTAGTGTGCAGTATAAGATTTCAAAGAAACATGTTATTATGTATTGCGAATGCTATCAAACATAGCATCCTCTTTAATTTAAAATTAATATTTAATTCAAAAATATTAATAAATATGAAAAATTTCTTATTCCTTATTTATATGGGATATTACAATGTCTCATGATTATGATATTTCATATAAATGGTATGGATTTAAAATTTTAAGATCATACTGTCATACCTTTATGCTAATATCATTGTTATGTGATCAATAATATTTGCCATTATTACCCTTACTAATAATCTGAGTTCATACTTTCTTATGTTCCCTTACCCCATGTTCCGAATAATGGTTTTAAGTAGGGAATGTATAGGAATAATACTCTGTGGGAATCTCTTTATGGGAGATATTTAATGTATTTCATGAAATAAATTGATATTATGTGTCATCTCGAAAGGCACTAAACCATTACAATCCTCAGGCATGTGGTTGTGTAATGTAATGAATATTCATATTAATGATTTAATATTTATATATGAAAATACCAGGTTTCTATATATTAGTAAAGATCCAATGACACTGTATTGATATAATAATATAGTAGTGTTTGTCGAAAAATATCCTAGGTCACATCTATATGTGAAGAGAATAATTCAAATTTATCATATCCTTAGAGATTTTTATTAGAGAGGTGAAGATGTTGTAATTTGTATTTCCATTGAAGAAAATGTGGTGGACCCCATGAATAAATAATTGAATTAGTATCTGCATGATTATAATGTGAGGTATAACAGATCGAATGTTTAAGTATTTTTGAATATAGTACATGTTATATTTTTTTGGAGTTGGTGTCATTGGAACATTTTTTTTACTTTGATTACATTTATATTATATATATTGAATATTAATAAAACATATTTTTAGATATTGTTAATTATTCTACAAGAATATATTGAAATAAGGTCTTATAGTAAACATTTCACTGATGATTCCATAGCAGTTTTCCACTATGATGAGAACCTTGAAGTATTATGATGACATTCTTAAATAATGGAATATGGTTTGATAAAGTATTATTATGGGACACATAGTAAATATAATTTTAGGTGAATATAATCATAAATAGAGGAGTCTTCTTCTCATGATTTTTTCCATTGTAATCTCTATGATGGGAGATTAGGATAATAAAGCTGTGAGTAGGAATTCCACATATTTTGGTGTCATCAGATAATTTTATATGCAAGAATGTGTATTGGTCCTTATAATTTAAGATTATCAATGATTCATTTCATGAATCATGAACTTATATATGATGATGAAAACCATGGCGCTATATGTTTGTGCTGAGGTAGTGTATGTTGGGTACATGGATAACTTGAGGAAGGATTTTCCCATTCCATCTTTATGGAAGATGGTATCTTGTACAATATGTTAGAATAGAATCATTTCCATAAATTCCATGGCCATGGTGTAATTATGTGTTTATTAAATAATACCAGAAATATATATCGAGAATATAGGTTGGTGACACAGATTTGTAACCTACATTACGAGATACTATAATAAAGGAATATTATTATACTATGAGCAGTCATTTGTGCTTGTAATCATTGTGACCTTATGTTCATTCTGTTGGGTTCCTAGAACCATTTATAGGCAGTAATATTTGAATTTAGGCAAGAAACCATCAATTTATTGGAAATAATCATAGAGGGTCATATAATTAGGGTTTATGATCATTTAATTAAATTATATGTAAATTTAATTAATATAATAAATATTATTCTCATGACTGAGGAATAATTTTATTCAAATTATATTCATAGAAATTATTTATTGGTGAATAAAATATTTAAGATTTATTCAAATGTTAAATAACGTAATGATAAATCTGAATAGATGAGAATTGTGTTGAGCGATAAATATTAATTAACATAAAATTTAAATAATAATTTTTTTCTACACATGTTAGCACACATTACAAAATAATAATAATAGTAATAAATATAATAATAATAATAATAATATAATTATAATAAGAACAGCGGTTTATTAAAATTTAAAATATTTTTTAAGGTTCAACATGAAAATAAATAACATTTCGACCTAAAACCAAGATCTATAAATAGTGAAATATTTATATTGTGAATGGTGTGAAATAATGAAAATAGAATTATTATGCTTAATGAATTCTCTATCAAATCCTCCACCTCTCTCCGCATTAACAATGAGAAGAAAAACAGAGATTCTTTTAAGGAAAATGAATAATTGATCATCAAAAAAATACAATTGATTAAAAATTATAGTACCGAAAGATCAATTGTTGTTTCATTGAGATTATAGGAGAACTTGTGGAACACAATTAGAGGGATTATATCCTTCGACTCTCATAGTGTAATTAAATAAATCTGAAAGGGTATTTCTGGAAAACATACATCATAAATGATGAATAGATATTAATCCAAGGTAACCATTTCTTCTATTTATACATAAATTAATTATAAAATTAACATGCAAGATCCTCTATTGGAGTTTTAGGAGAAGAAATATTATATGAAATTTTAATATATCGCCCACCACTTCATGCTTCTACCGCACCAAGAAAAAAAATTTATAATAAATATAAATTTATTTTGATTAAAAAGAAGTTATTTTTATTTCCATATTAGAAATTTTGGTTTCTGGGTTTTGTTATTTAAAAAAAAATTCACATAGTTAAAAACATGTTACCTAATTTAAAAGTTTGATAATAGAATAAAAAGATAATGGTAAAACCCTGATAATATGATTAAAACATGCATATAAAGACTTGGATGAGTCTTTATCGACCCAAAGAAACAAAAAAATCATTGTTTATAATCTTTAGATACATTGAACCTGAAATAGTGTCATGGAATTGTTAAAATATAATGTGTGATTCCAAAAGCTCCATTTTCATCTCTTATAAAACGGTTTACTGACACCCTTTCAATAATAAACCTCACACTTGAAATATCCTTTAATATCTACGAATTTATTCTATAGTAGAAGTACCTCATACATTTTTATGACCGTTTTGACATTATGTTTTCTAATACCTTTAATTATGAGGTTTTTTCTAAAGAAAGATCATGTATCCAACATTAATATTATATCATTCATGTGTTTTTATCCTTAAACACAATATTACAAATAGATTATATCAATAAAATTATAATGAAATTAGTGTAATTATTATAATAATATTTTATTAAATTAATGAAATAACATTTATTTATTCCACTCCATCCGTTAAAAAAAACAAAAGCATCGTTAGTTAGTTGCACGGACTACTGCCACCACAAAGAGAAGTCATCCATTTTACATCACTTAAATTTATAGATGGTAAAAAGGATGTAATTGCTGAATTATTTTGATTTATATATTATAAATAGGATTAAGAATTTTCATGTTGTTATTTACTCTTACTCCCTCTACTTTTTTTGAGAAATGGAAACATTGATCGTGTGTATGTGTGAATTATCACCTCAATGAGAAGTGAGTTTCATTTTTCATCAATACCCATCATGGATATATTTACAAATATTTTATATATTTAAAAATTATTTCCATAGCACTATTAATATGCTATATATTAATAATTTTTTGTCAATTCTATCTATTACAATAAATATACATGAGGTATTATTGGAAAATTGATTTAACAACCTCATTTGACAGATTTACAAAAGAAAAAAATATTTAAAATAAAGAAAATGTTGATAGTTAATGTACCAATTAATATAAAAAACATATGAACATGGTTCTTGGGTATATATCCAATTAACTTAATTTAACTATTTTGGATGTTAAGTCTAAGTGAAGAACTCTTTTAGACATAGGTAATGGTTTTTTATTGAAACCTTCTTCTTTGAGACACATGTTCATTTATGCGTCTAATTTAATTTAAATGGTTTATATACCAAAAATATGATATTCAATATTATTTTTTATAATTACTAGTGGTATTTTAAATATAAATTCAATATCACATTATTTCAAGGGAATTTTATTATAATGATTCTTATGTAGCAAGGGTTTTTTATCTCAACAGCCCTTCATCAAAACATGTATTAATATTATACACCAATTTATTTTTTATATGGTGCATATAATTGCCCTGAATATATATTTGGAATTCATGTTTATTTAATTCACAGAATTTATATAAACATATGATTTGTGTGCTTCTAATTACTTTTTATAAAATATTCATTAACACAGTATTGGTTATTCATAACTCAATATGATATCTTGAGTTATAATTTTTTAATTGAATTTTTTCGTTAATTTAATAAGTTATACCCTATTTATATCTTGGTATGACACCATTTAATTCATTAATTCATTAATAGAGATTTATAATCCTTTTTAATATGTGACTTTGTTAAGAATAAGTCTCATCCATTGAAAAAGATAGTTTCATGTCATTATCAATAATTTCACTTCCCACCAATATTATACATTTTAATTACATGCCAAATTATGTTTTATATCATGCGAAGTTCATATTTATGGTTTAAAAGTTTCATAATAATGTTTATTATCATCATTTACATTGTGTGATCTGAAAAAAATTTAAAATAAAAAAGGGATATTATGTAGATCCTATGTGACTTACCTATTACACACTTTCTTTATTTTTCACCCATCTTATGCAATATTATTATCATGTTCCATTTATATTTTTGTGTGTGTGTATACATATATATTTTTATAGAAATATTTTAATATAAATTTTTATTATGGGAAAATCCAATTTTTTCGTTCCCTTAAAAATTCCCACTTTTATGTTAACCAAATTTGAGTGAACTTTCCTATTTATGATATCATGTCAAGAATCAAACACATATTTTTTTAACCATATATAGAATTTAAAAACCCTTAATAAATGTTTGATATCCATCTATGTTCAATTATTTTTTTATATAAAATGATATTATATTTACTTATTTAAAAATATCATTTATTTGTTTCTTAATGTTTCACACATATGGTTTACTTTTATGAATTCTTTATTGGATATTCCACATGGATTTTAAAATATAGAATACCATGATCAGTAACTATTTTTTATTTTTTATTTTTGAATGTTCAAAATGATTTAATTCCTTATTCTCTTTGGAATATATATGATATATCACTCATTTATGCATTAAGACAAGATTGTAAAACCCACAATCTTATCAGGGGTTTTATCATGCATATTATTTATGTGTAGTTTCTTTTTAATATTTAGAATACGTAATATTGTTATTATTATGATGGAAGTTATCCTAATATATGAATGGTGGGTCCATTATAGACATTTGTTTCATTTTTTAGTGATAATGTCTTGGGAAATTCATTGTATAATGCATGAGAAGTTATCCAAAGACCGCTATGTATGGATCATGAGTGGTTATCTTAAGAACACTATGTTATAATAACAAGTTATTTGGATCATACCGTGATTATAACTGCAGTTAACCTATATTATATTACCTGGGTGGTTAAACATTACATATTCTGATGATTTTATTTTATATTATGTTCCCATATTCTTATGATTCCATGATTTTATGATATCATTTCATTATAACATAATTACATGTTTATATCATACTATTATATCATGGTAGAAGTTTTTTCTTTTGTGATTACATTTATTTCCTTCATTATTTAGATAAAACTCTTATTTTTTACATGTTTTTTCAATACTAAACTAATACATGCTCTTGTTTTCTAATATGACTCTGATCTAACCTTTAGTGGCATATTGATAAGTTTTCCCTTATTAGATATTGATCTCACCCCTTTCTTATGTTTTACTTACCCAAGTTATGACCAATTTTATAACTTTTGAGATATATTGAATTAGTTCTATAAGAATTTGATTATGAATAAATGTTAGCATGTTTTTAATATAAGTTTCTTATGTAACTAGTCCTCAAAGACACTAAACATAATGGTTTTTTGATCTATGTGAATTATTATGAGATGAAATGTCGATATTATTGAATTTATATTAAATAATGATATGTCTAGTTTTGGATATCATTGTACAATGATGACTAAAATGTTGTGTTTGGAGTTATGTTGATGAATATGGATTAGTTATATTTTTTATAGTTTATCTTAGATATGACCCCAAGAGAGGGACTACCTAAATGAAGACAAATTATTGTAAACATTGGTCTATGCCCCAAAATGTTACTATAACTATCTCTTTAGTGAGAGTTTTTAATCCACATGGAATTTAAGAGCCAATGATACATATATTCTTAGATATACCACAATATGAGGAAGATATGTTGGGTGAAGAATCCAAATACATTCAAAATTGATATTTCATATGCTCCCAAAAAATGTAATTTCATTGTAGATTTTATGAGTAAGAAAACAATAGAGACATATGAGATTGGAGAGTAACCATCATAGGTAGAATTATGTATAATGTGTTTTTAGATGAGTTTTTTGTTGACTCGTGATAGGATCATAGAGTTATGATTGTGTGCCTTAATTTATAATATTTTCATTAGTGGACTGGGTAATTTCCAAAAAGGAATCATATCCTTAGTGTATAATGATGCTGGAGAACTTGGAGGTGGATAAGTTAGTCCCAGGGTGGCCCTTAGATGATAATGATGTGATATTTATTCATCAGAAGCTATTATTACCAACTATCTAGATGGAGGAGTTTATTAGTGACTCTTAGGGGTCTAAATGGGTAGTGCAACCATGATAGGTAGAGATCTAACATGATATTTTATGTAACATTTGGTTGAAATGCATAAACAGGGTTGTTTTTTTGCATAACGAAATAAATATCATTGTAGAGGTTAATGGATGAGAATCAACGTCCTTATAGGTTAGTTATACAATTATGACCCCATAGTGAATGTGGGATGATGTGTTGATGTAGTTCATGAATGAGTTAGCAAGGACCCTGATAAGTCATAATGATTTTGGGATAATAATCCATCAGTTGTTGAAAGTGGATCATTTACTAATAATTGGAGAGAACCTTTTAGTGGATTAGTTGGGGAGGATTTATATATGGAATATTTTATTCCCATATGGAAAACATTTTATAATTGTATCATACAAATATGTGGGATTCATGTTATTTTTTTGTTAGGGGTTATTAAAGGATTTGGGAACCCAAATGAAACATGGTTCAATATATCATCCACATAGGGATGGATAGTTAGGGAGGATGATCTATATTTTATAGGATATGTTGTGGCCATGCTCTCTAGTCTTTGGTGGATAATGGGATGAGCACCCACCCTTGGTTGAATTCACATAAAACAAAAATTATACTATTCAATTTAGATGACACCTTATGAGGATCGTTATAGATGACCATGTCTCTCATCGTTATGTTGGAATGAGGATTGTGAGTCCTCATTTGTGTCCATGTATGGTATAGGTGAGCTCTGAGATAGTGAAACTATTTTGGAAGTGTATAGTTACAACATAGAGTAAATAGTAATCATGTGTAGATAACTGGAGGAAACCCTTATAGTTCACTGTGGGTGATTGAGTTTTCTTTTGGGTGACTCCTATGTATGGAATTAAAGGTTATAAAATCAAGGGATGATTTCGGTAAAATTTCATTGAGTGTTTAGGATTAATGAGAATATTGAGATAGTGACATACCATTTAGATTTTTCCCCACAATAATTAGTTATTCACAATGTGTTTCAAGTCTCTCAGCTTGGGAGGTACATGATTGATCATATGCATGAGATAGACTTTGTAGACATTGAGTTGGTTCCAAATGCATCCTTTTTTAAGTGCCTAATGAGCACCATAGATCAGTGTGAGAGTATGTTTTGAGGGAATAATTGTGCACTTGTCAATGTTCTATGGAAGAATACATAGGTTTATAAGGAGTCATGAGAGCATGAGTTTGATGTTTTGGAATAGTTTCTTAAGCTATTTGATCAATACCACTAAAGATACATCTCAGGTATGAAAAGTCATTATAGTAATATAACTGTAACAACCTCATTTCAAAAGGTGTTTGTGACTTTTTATAATGTTTATATATCTTTTAGTTATCATTTATAATAATTTTTTAAGTGAAAAATAAATAATTTCTTATATTATTTAAAACATATATAGAACTAATGTCATAGTTAAATCTAGATAATGTATACCTTTATGTATGTCATTTTATTGGAGATATGTACATGTAATTTAAATATTTAGGCACTACCTAATGGTAAACCCTCACTGTATAAAGGTAAATCTTAATCTCCAATGTTTTCATAATGGTATCCCTGCTTCTGTGTAAAAGTAGTTATTAGTTGAGTAGAGGAAACTATAAATTTATAATGGCTGCATAATGATAACACAATAACTTCATGATAAAACTATGATCTATGTAAGGTTAAATCTATGTTACCCTTACATGACACCCTTTTGGGGAAAATGTAGTTTTTTACTATGTTTTTTTCATTCCCAAAAGGAAGCAGTAAATGTGTATCAATGTTTTAAAATACTTATATCATTGGAAATTATTTACTTTAACTCATATAATTTCATAACAAATATTTTTAATGTTTTTAAATACTATACATTTAAGATTCACTTTAAAGGAGTGTTAAATAGTGTTTTTAATTTTGGGGTTTCAACGCTACAAATAAGAACACCTTGATTCACTTTTCAAAATACATGAACCACATCTCAACTTTTATTTAAATTACCACTTATGTAATGTTAGCACAAAAATACTTTATCCATGATTTATGAAGTCCTATTTGATCAATATGAATTATTTTTATGGTTTCCTGGCATGGAATAACTCAGTCTCCCCCCCCCCTCTATTCTTGGGTGAATCATTTTTAGGTGATAAATTCTAGGTATAAATATACAGTTTATCTTATAAATTTTCATTTCAAATTTGTGAAATTTTCATGCCTAAGATTTTGGGTAAATGGTTGGATTCAAACATAGTTTATAATAACCTAAATTTATCAAAAAATTGATAACGAAATGTCACACGATTATCTAGAGATCATTATATAGAGTTAAATATTCATTTAAAATTGGATTAATAATTCTTATTTAAGAAAGAATTTGCTGATACATTCAAGGGAATAAATAAATAATTTTAAATTTATATAGGATTGATAAATTATTATCTTTGGGTGAATTTTATTAATATAAAAATATTTGGAATTGATTCTAAGAATCCTTGTGATGTGAATTTAATCAATTAATATTCAGATGTCATTTGGGAAATGGATCGATGGTGAACCTATGGTTTTGATATTAAAAATCATGAGGTAGAATGTACTTACCATATTGGTCATTTTATATTATTTTTGTCCTCATTTTAAGGAATGTTATTGGGTTATTTGATACCCATGTTTAGTTTGATCACATGTGTGATCATGTGTAGCCAGTGAGAGTCATATCTTACTGTTGAACACATTTGTGTGTATATGGAAACTTATACTCTTGACTGATATGCTATGAAATGGATATATTTTTATTCCCTATTACTTATATTTGTGTGGAATTTTGAGGTACTTATCTTGGTATCAACCACTGGTGGATTATCATGGTTTGGTTAGCACTTCGAGAAGGAATGTGTGATATGCTGTAATGATGAAGATGGTCCAAGACACATGGTATGGGGATGATATAATTACACCCTGAACCATGAGAGTGATGAGGAATGAGTTCCTATAGCCTGACCCATGATAGTTACAAGGAATGATGGAATTATTTCCAGATAAGAGACTCATTACCGAGATATGATGACCATGTGGCCAAACCCGAGGAAGTGTTATTATATGATTACCTTGTGGATTGAAACATTGTGTTGATAGATCTTGATGACCTTAGTCCTAGACCGAAAATTGGTTGGACATGTGGATACTCAGATATATAATATGTGGCCAAATATTCCACCATTGTTTATGGATTCAATTATGTTCAATATTTTGTCATGGAGTCAAAGGAGATATGGTCAGGGTTCGTGGACACTTGGTTAGCACATGACAACTTGAAAATTTTTGTATGTTGACTATACATTTCCTTTTATCATGGAGTACACATCTTATAAATGTGATCATATGCTAAATATGCATTAGTGGGGTCCTACGAGGTCTATACACATACTCTTCATGAAAATATTAGAGCTTGTGCATGAATAATGATCTGGGATCTATAGAATGAAAAGGTTCTTGTGGCATGCTGCAGAGGATCTTGGAGATGAAATTTGGGTGCGGTAAGGGAAAAAGCATCATATAGTTACTTATAAAAACATATTTATTACCCTTTTCATTTCAACTAATATACTTGTGGGATTTCCACATTGGGGGTCTAATTGAGGTCTCCTATATGAACGGGTATGAAATATATTATAAATTTTTTTATATTACCTTATTCATTGATTTATGTTCTTTTATTCTATTGATTGATTTGATTACTGTGATTATAGTCTCACCACATAACATTATACCCTCATTTATAGTTTATATCCTCATATATATAGGGAGGTTCATATGAGGTTATGTGCAACAAGCTCCGAACTAGTGATTTGGGTGGAGGTGTTACATAAAAAACATACCAAAACATATAGAAAAATAAACATAGGTCTAAGTGGTCCCCCATTGACATGTATAAAATGTATTAATACTACCTAAAAGATGAATCAATACATAATATATTAATAGTAGATAATCTTGAAATTATATATATATATATTGGAACATTGGACAGTATAGATACTGATAAAATAAAATAAGTAAACTAGCCTCTAAACAAATTTATATAGTATTCATTATGAATCCTCATCCTCCATGGCCTACTAACTAAAAAATGACTTCTACTCTACAAAATACCTTTTCCTTAAGAGGGAATGGAATGATTCACCCATGTATAGTGAAACTCATTCTGTCAATATGAGTGGAGGTGAGTTAAATGGTCAAGTAAAAATCACCAATGAATCAACAATATAGAGTGTTTTTTGAATCTAGTCAATGAACATTTAATATATATTAGCTTTAAAGTCATGATTGTATAACATGACCACTAAAAACATAAAATAGAATAAACATACAAGCTTACATGTTGGTGTATCTTGTGTTGACCAAGACACCAAGACAACTAACTCTACCTACTTTGACTCGATGATATAAGGAAGAGGTAATCTCATACCATAACCATAACTACAACCAAAGATTATTGGTAGAGTGCAATACAAAGACTAAACCATACCCAAATATAAAAGTAAATACTTATTGTAAATTATCAATTACTACTTGAATGTTTCTGTTAGGGTTTCCTCAAGTCCAAAAACAACCCTTTTTCACTCATGTGAGTTCTCACAATATCTCCTTAGACTACCCTTCTCACTCAACATACACCTCTCAATGATTACCTTATCCAAACCAAATCATTCAAGGAATCCCACATAAGAAGTACCATGTAGACCCCTTCTCACTCAAGAGATCCATCAAAAAAAGTACAATGGATATCCCTTATTGTTAATTGGATGTTGTACATCCCATCTAAAGCCTCACATCATCACTCATTTTTTCCTCACACAACACACAAATCTAGGACACCATATCTTCCATACTGGCCATAAAAATTCCATATCACTCATTGAATTTCCTAACCTTGGGACACACACCCCGACAATAGGATCCATCACCAATCATAAACATATAGCCAAGTACACACAGTTAATAAAAAACAAGGGACCCAAAGAATTTCATAACTCATTAAATATTAGTTAGGGCTTTAGTAACTCAATTATGAACCCCATGCATTAAACTAATCCTAATATCCATCTAAACATAATATGATTTTGGTAGCATGTATCTAGACTAATCCATTACTTTGATAACAATTTACATCATGGATAAACATGTGTAGTCATGCATCAACATACAATACGGAGCACATAAAGAAATCACCACAAAGGGTATTTATAAATCATTCATGTTTATAAAAGTGGGGAATGACCCAAATGATACAAAATTGATAGAAACAACTCATAAACACCACTCCATTAACATTTTAAGATAACTCTTTATCATTTTTATAAATCATTTAGAAGAGGGAACAATTGTTTTCTAACTCATACTAGGATTTTTCCCAGATTAAAATAAAAATATTCATTATAAAACTCCAATAGTATATTGAAATACTAATTTAAAAACTTTTTCTCAAATAACCAATTTCCCTAGATATTTTAATTTAGATATTACCAAATTCTTAAACCATATTTCAAAAATTACACCTATTTCACTTTGAAATCCATCTAATGAAAATAAACAGACAACAAGGAGGGACACCAAAACATTTTTTACCAACGAATAACCGTCAAACCATTAGAAATTCTATGAGGTCCATGTTTACTATTAGGCCAACATTGCCCTGTCCCAATCTATGGGATATAAAACATAGGAAATGAACATGAAAATTATAATAATAATGAAAAAGAAAAAAATGAAAAACTAAAAATGGGTAATATTATTAATAATATCAAGAACAACTACCTAAACCAGCAGACCAAAAATATTTTTCAATATTATACCAACCTCATATGAGTCTACTAGAACTAATTTCATTCAAAAAAAAAATAAAATTAATAAATAAAAAAGTTACTATGAAAAAAAATATGAATTAAAAACACTAAAATCATCAGGAGACCTCATAGGGCCAAAACCCTAATAAATAGGGTGTGCTCCACACCTAATAGAACACCAACCAAATCCTCACAAAAGGCCCATATTAATCACTTTAATTGATTGTAAATTTATATATTAATATTAGAAACTATATTAAATATATATGAAAATAGATATCAAGGTGAGGAATGAATACTAATATATTATTTTCATCATGGGTCCTCGTCTACTCATTATAAATGCAATCCATATGAAGTGGGATTATTTCACAATGATCTAGTGGAATCACATACCCAAAACCTAAACTGAGAAACCAATCATAGTAGAAGGACAAGTAATAATAACAATGTAAAGGAAGGGGAAACCATCACTCAAATCTATGTGATTAACCACTCCCAAATCATCTAGTTTTAATAGATACAAAGGCAATATGGAGGATATCCAAGATGTTTTCATCCCCTTTTTTGGTCAATCAAATTGAATGGAATTCTATGGTAAGGGGGTGGGGTGGGTCAAAAAATAACAGAATTTAAATTATTAATAAGCCACTGAAAAATTTACAAACATACCAATCATGGGATAATCATAGTGGTTGTGCCTTGGATCTCTCCCACTATGCATTGTTATGGGGTGTCCATTAAAGGATTTTCAATAGGATTCTAATGTCTGGTCCATATTTTCATGTGGTCTTTAGGATTTTACACAACATCATTTGACGGGGATGAGTTCCCAACCATGAGAAACATACTTATTAGGCACTCACCACATCTCAATCATGGGGCTTGGAAGTGGCAATTCCACCACGACACCATTGAGGAACAACCCTATCATACTGTATATTGACCTTATTAACATGATCCACCATGTTGTAATTCCCTTCACTATATCGTGGGGGATTTCTTAAAGGTAAATTTGATCTATAGGGTAACCCTTACACATCTTTAAATATCTATCGAGCACTCAAACCCTTAACTGGGTCACATTACACATCCAAAATCCTCTTATCAAGATATATTAATATTTAAATTCTAAATAAAAATATATATTAACTAAAATTACCCTACCATATGGTTAAAAATTACATTTACCTTTAAATATCTCCACCTATAATAATTCCTATCAATAAAATTCTAAGAAGATACAAGTTTCTAAAGACATACTAGGAAGACTATACATTTTAAGGTATTGATAAAAATAAATAACAGTGGAAGAAATATTGATAAACAATAATGGAAATATTATAGAATTAAATGGATATAAATCATAGCTAAGAGAAAAAATATATAAATATCAACCATCATGTTATATAAAAATGAGGTACTGTACATATCATACATTCTATACAATAATAAAAATGACCTTTAAATCATAAATCACATAGAAACAGGTCTAAAACTAAAAAAATGAGGTCTCCAAAGACTTGTTCTCAAGTCATGGATCAATATCATCTCCAAACTATGACCCAAAATCCATTCTCCATCATCTCTATCATATGGTACATTTCCCTTACCCGATAATAAAACATGAAGTATTATTAGGCACCAAGGTGCCTAATCATAGCGTCAGTATAACTCAGCGGGATACCTCTAATGGTGTATTAAAAAAATTTAGTAAATACTAGCTCATGGTTGATATAAGACACTTGTAAATATAGGAAATAAATATATTATAATAAAAAGTACTATATAGTTCCCAATCCATGGGTGAGAATACCTACTCTGACTAATGACAAAAATGGAGAATATAACCATGGTTTTAATTTACCTAAAGGATAAAGGATTTACCACTCCTTGTATCACGGCCAAATTGAATGATCTAAAACCATCAAGTACAACTAGGTGAATGATGCATCTCCATTATAACCCATCCATGTGAATGATATGTCTACAACCAAACGTCAAGGGACAAAACTTATTTTCTAGATGAATGTGGTATCAATGCTATAGTTGGATGATATAAAAAACTATTAATGTTCTTATGGATGATATACTACCAACAAATTACCCAATTTGATGATATGGAACCAAAAAAACTCTATGAGTGGGAGATGAACCACTAATATCAAGTCCCTTGGGTTGATGATATGACAACGATAATAATCTCCCAGTGGATGGTACACGACCAATATATTATGGGATGAAAATATACCATCACTAATAATAATTTGTTAAAATATTTATATCTAACATAAATTTCTTGTTCAATGATATACTAGTGGAAAAACACTCTTAGAGAGTGATATACTATTAATATAAAAATGGAGGACAAAACACCTACACTAACCAATATTAGGTGGATGAGGTACAACTTGTATCAAATAATTCTTGTTGATGATATACAACTATTCATAGTCTCTAGTTTAAAATTCAGAACCAATCACTTTCAGAGAGAGGAGGAGATACCCCAAACTTACTAACGGTGGATGAGGTACTTATAATGCAGTTATCACCATGAATGACTCATCACTTATAAAGAACACATAAAAATAAAAAAATATTTTACAAATAAAGGGTTGTGATATAAAGTACCTAACCCAGTTAATCTAATATTCACAGGATACACACCCATGAACCATTATTTTCCTATAAAAATACTCATCCATGGAAGTTCAAGGATGTCACATGAGACTCCTATGTTAATAACACATACATAAAATCTTTTCTTAGGCTCTAGGTCTCAAATCTATATCAATTTACATGTGGTGGAAAGGTCATCAGTGACCACTGTTTTATCTAAAACCTATTTTAAGACCACTCATTTACCTAATAGTTTTCAATTAATCAAAATTATAAAAAATTACAATTTTAAATTTCATATTAGGGATTATGTACATTGTTATCACATCACACTTTTGACATGAAACATTCTAGGTTTGAGAAAACTAATGGAAAATACATGGACCACATACCATATATTTGATGATATTTTCCACTTGAATGTCACTAAATGATTCAACATTAATCAGATGTAAACAATAAAAAAACAAAATATGTGCAAGATCAATTAAATATACTGAAATATCATGGGAAAGAAGGATTAGAAGGAAGTTTTTTTTTCAATCATATATTTAAAGATCCACTGTCTGTCTGAAAATTAATTAAAAATCTTCCCATCATGTATGAAGAAAATATAAGGAAAGACAATAGGGGGTATTTTGATGGAGAAAATAAAAATTAGGGAATTATTTTTATGTTTATAATTTTTATTATTATATTAAATTAAATAATTATATTTATATAAAAAGTAAAGAACATGCCCACTATATACCCAATCAACAACCAAAAAGTTACTCAAACCTACCGTGAATCTATTTAATGGGAATCAACCACCTAGAGTCCCACATAGAACCAAACCTATCACTAAGGGTTCCACTAGGTACCTAATTTTAGATTATAGGTTACTTGGTGGCTTCTATCATCCAAAAATAAGTCTCCAATCATAGTTTTATCTCTCGAAAAAAACACCCAAACCCACCTCTAACACCTCTAGAAAATAAAAAAACAAAACACATGTGTTTTGGTTTGAATTAAATAAAAAGTATACCTTAAACCAATAAAAGGATTTATAACATCCCTTCAATATAAAATATCATCCCTATGATATGTTGTTGTGCCTTGTTGGTGAACAACACTAGCCACTGGATTGTATACTTGAATACCAATAAAAATTCTCCAAGACCCAACCATATAACCACAACAAATGAAACAGAGGGACGATCATCCCATAAATAACCCACTCACTTTGATGATGTATACATATAAGTTTTTTTTCAAACAGTACATCAAGATCGATGCTAGAATTATTGACATTGACCACATGAGAAGGGTTAAGACGACATCTCCAAATCCAAGATACATAGAATATATTACTCCTATAATTGTATCTATGATGAATCCCAATTTATTATGTAATGGTATTGATCATATATATAACCTCAAATATCCCATGAACCTAGGAACTAACATCCCCTTCCTCTGGTTCAACCCATGTACAAAATGAGGTTTCATAAAAAGAATAATTATTACTTACCTAAAACCCCAAAGAATGAAATTTTCACTCAATAAATATTATTTGAATTCAATGAGTGATTTAAAACCACTTTATGATTATATGAATATGATAATATCTCTTTTATAAAATGATTAACTAGATCATCAATGACTCCCCTGTATATATCCATCATAGAGGGTATCATCATTTATAGACATACCAGTACTTGAGTAGTAAAATTAGAATTGATTCATGTTATATTTTATTGCAGTTCAACAAAATATTCATTATTATGTTCCCCATAGACCACTAAAATAAAGGATACATCCTTTTTTATGTTATCAGACACTAGGAAGGACCAATTACACTGCTTTCCTTCCCAAGGAAGGTAGATAGTTCTCAAATAGACTACAATATCATGTTTCTTCTGTAAGACCAATCAATAGTGATTAGTCATAGAGTAATTTCAATAAAAATTGATTCTATTTGAATATCCATAATTTCATAATATCTCTTTATCATATAATTATTCAATATCATTAATATAAAAGGTCACCTGGGATGGTAAGAAGTGTTCTACTATAAACAACTAATTTAGTGTAATAGGAAAAATATCATTTCCATTTTAAACATTGGAAGTCCTACTAGAAATGAAATATACAAATTATAACACTTTTAGTTGATATTGGGAAAAAATGAAAAATGTATCGGGTCACTAATGGATGATATTCATCTCATGATTGGAGAGGTAATATAAAATGAAACAAACTATATCCCTATTCATACCAGACCACCAATACTGCCTCTTGATGTCATGTAATATATTGGTAAGCCATGAGTGAAACAATATATCCTATAATTTGAATCCAACATTATCTATACATGCTTACTCTACATGAATACTATATGACCTCATATATGATTGATGTTATTAGTATATAGGGATTAATTAGGTTCTTACTTCCTATAATAAATATGATAATTCATAACTAAAAACAAAAATTCATATGTATGAAAACAATTATCCCTCTCTAGTAGTGAAAAGTGAGAAAGGACAAGGATTTTAGGGTCACCCACCCATGATTTTACAAAAAATCATGTTGTATCTCATTAAGGAGGGTCCACAATCAACACTCAATTCTGACCAACTATACAACATGTTCCTGAGTTTTCCTTCTCAATACATCATTAATGAAATTCCATTTATAGTGGATGAATGTTATCTTAAAATTAAACAATTGTATTTAATATACCGTGATACCATTCCAATGGTTTATGTCACACAAGGAAAATATATTATTTTTTATGTTATGGTCGTTATATACAATGAACAACTCAAATAATAGACATGATTCTAAAATATCAATTTGAAAATTACATCCTCTAACACTAAATCATTTTTCTACTAATTACACTCATGAGGGGTTACGTTTCTAGACTCATACATGAACAATTTTCTATATTGTGTTAAAACTGATGCATTATTTAATCTTAATGTTTCACAATACACTATATACTCCTTACCAGATTTAGGTAAGGTTAATATTGGTGCATCCATCAACCTCCATTTCATCTATAAAAAATATTTAGTATAAGAATCCAACCACACAAACATACCTTATTCATATTCACCAAAATCATCAATGTTTTCAAGTAAGATAATTCCTAGAAAAACTGTTAATAATAACATTAAAATCCAATGAAAATTTGAATCTAAAAAATATTCTGTGGTAACTCCCATAAAACCAAAGCCTCACCGTTCTCATGTTATATTGAGAATTCAGACTTAGATATCATATTCTATAGGAAGTGAAACCCATGGATCTAACATTGCAACATTAAGAAGTTAGAATTTTGATATTACTCTCTCAATGTAATCATGATATTCTCTAGATATAAAGTAGGATCCTCTCATGAAAAAAAGTATATACGAAATCCAATATAAGAGAAACCCCTGAATAATCAGCATACAATGGGAATATCCTATTCATATGTTCCATGAACATTATTAGAACATATTTCTATAAAATGTCATCAAAATATACTCATACTATTCATACTAACTATTAAATTTAATACATAATATATATAATAACATCACATGAATCTTGTGATAGAATGATCCCAATATGATCTTGTTGAACTACTTGGCTCTCTATAATTGATAAAATTTTAAATTAGTGCATGAAAGAGGATACATGATCTTAACCATTTATTATATTATCCATTACTAGTGTATAAAAAAATCTTAAAATCCCTCAACCTTCTTGGTAAATAAATAGAATTACTGAAGGTATTTTCTATGGTGAATAAACACATTCACTTTCAAATACACTTGTTGATTAATAATCTATCTAAGCTCAATAATAGCTATATAATAAAATATAATGTATATATCATCCATACAAGGAATAATCTAGACCATGAACTCGATAATCATATCCTGGGTGGAAGTATTGTGAAATCCTCAAGAAACCTGTCATAATATTGAATAATAATTAATGGAATAACCATATGGTATGTCTCCCCATCCCCTAGAATTATTCACACATTGTAGGTGGAAATTATCTCAAGGTGATGATATCTCAATTCTAAATATCTGACGTGCATATCCCACTCCCCTTGAGATATATAATAATCACCGTCAATGGTTATAGAGGATACCCATTGATAGTTCAAATTGATTTTAGTATGAGGATAAGTCAATCAACACATACATAGTATCACTTGAAAACCCCATATCTCCATAATAAGGATAACTTAGAGAAGACTACACCCATTAATCATGATAAAATAATAATATAAAACATAACTTATCCCTTTTCCACTGCCTTAAGGGTGTATAAATATACTTTATACAACACAGGTAATCTAAAAAAATCCCTAGATAACTTCCCAATTTATAAGATATATATGAGTATGATGATCTTTTTGAAATATAATAAATCCTATAGTTAGTTCCACTATAATAGTATAAGAATCTATAGGTGGAATCATTATTAATCCAGAAGGAATATTCTCAATGTTGTGATGATCACTAAAACAGTATCACTGAGCTCCATATACTAAACTTTCCATGGGAATTAAACTTGCGGGAACTGCATCCTCTACCCCTAGTCTCTACGATCTCCCCCAAAGGTATAATAGAGAGAGGGTACCCAACTACAAGAGTGCTACATCACTCCTAGAATATTATATAACCCCCAGGTTTTAACATATTTATACTACCTAGACTAATGTAGTACTATTCCAAATAACCTATTTAGTTGTTTCATATAGATATATAAATAAAACTCTTTTATCTTCATATCATGATTATGTTGACCATTCCCTGACTTCCCATAATGAGAGAAATCGACCAGGTCTCACCCTCTCAAACAAATATTTAAACCAACAACTTATATTTCATTCATATCTATTCTCTAGTGAAAATACTTAAACAATATATTTCAATATATCAATAAAATACTCTATTCCCCAATAGATGACGTATGATGGCCAAATGATCTACCGTCCATCTAGTTCTACAATGTAGTAAATGATAGATTAAGGAATATGGGGAAGGATTTTAAGTTTAAAATATTCACCTATAACAAAATTTAATACCTAATGATATCCTAAAAAATCCTAATACATCCCATATTTTTTGCAAAAAAATATAAGTGAAAACTATAAAGATTAGTAAAGAAGGTAGTATAGTCATTCATGGATATTCCCCTTGGAGAATATCCATACACTATCTACACTGCAAACACATATAGTTTTTGGAATTTAATGCTCAAAATAGTGAGTTTGGAAATCTATTTTGGATTTACCTACATGTAATTCTAGTTGGACAATTACATCCCACTAGTGATTCACTAGTTTAGAAAACATGTTGGAACCAATTTTCATTAATATCTTGTAGGTTTGTATTTAAAAGGAAAAACATGGGCTACCTGAAAACATTACATATCTCTATTGTCGATGTTATACCCTAACACAGGAAGAGTGGTGAATTCTAAAACAATAACTACATCGTCAATCCAGAGAAGTTTTTCCTATCCATCAACCCCTCATACCCTATAGACTAAAACATGTGTAGAATACTATCTCATAGTTAATGATTGATAAAAGGATGTAGCTCAATTTGTGTCTCCAAATCCCTTAAAAATGGGGAATACTAATATCTACCCTCACAATGCTCAATTATACGTTACTATTGTGGAATTTCATTATAATTATATGTGGGTGGATTATAATAAAAAATACATCACCGGTCCAGATAATAATGTTTATGGTTTGAAATAACATCCACATTCTAATCTTCTTCAAATGGACACCCTATGATTTAGGTGTATCAATTATCTCAACTCATATATAGAATATCATACCCACCATAATGTTATGAAAAGTCTAATACAAGGCACTATAACATTCATAGAATAAAAACAGTTGTATAATGTAATCATGGGTCTACTAAGTAAGGTTCCACGAATTATTTGTTTATGAAAATACTATATATTTTTTTTACACATTATTGAACTAGAACCTATATCTTATCTATAGTCTCAACAAAATAATAACATATAATTATTATGTGATCCATAAATTAATAAAATGATGAATGCTACCATTCAACTTACCACCATAGATGATGAGTAAAATATAAAAACCTCTAAATCATTAATAATATTTCTAAAAACTCTAAACTATAATTATTGAAAAAACAAGAACATTAATCCCATCCATTGTTACATATAATTACATCATAATTTGGTAAGATACTTCCCAAGAAAGTATAAATAAAAATCAATGAAAATTACCTATATCATTTCTAGTATATTCCAAATTTATAGATAAAAATAAATTGGGTTTTGAGACTATATAGTAATGTTCTTCTCCTAGACCACAACCACCATGACAAAACCTCGTTTCCATATAACACAATATCACCTCCCTGTACAATAGATTCTAAAAAATAGTTGTGAGGGTTTATGGAGTCATGTAGATAATATACCCTATTTGGTAAAAACAACACTGAATCATTGTAGAAGAAATATCAAGGAACACTCATCATATTAATAAAGAAACATAAGGATTGAAATCAAAATTGTTTTCCAATCATAAGTAAATATCGACCATCATGTCATAAAAAAGGAGAAACTATACATGTCCTCTAATCTGTAATAGAAGAAAAAGGATCTTCCTTGTTATGATCATATACAACTAGGTCTAAAAGTAAATATAATAAAGGTGATCGCCATAGATTTATTCTAAAGTCTAAAACATGTGCCATCTTCCAATTATAACATAGCGTCCCAACATAACCATCAATAGTAGTATGACCCTTGTTCTTACCTATGCCCTGAATGAAATTTTTTTCATGAACTAAAGAACCCATGTAGGATATGAGTATATATCAATTATCCACCACAAAAAATGTCCCTTTGAAATTTCCTTAAATATATGTGTATGATCATTATAGAGTTATAGTAACCTTTTTATATAAAATTTCAAATAACATCATGTAATTCTCAATATCCAAACCACGTATGACCATACCTACATTGGCCAGTTAAAATAGAGATGATAAACCAATTTTCCAAACACACCTCGAGGATGAATAATATACCACTCATCATCTCTTAACTAAGGTGAATCATGTATCAATATCATGTACCATTCAGTTAATTATGCATCACTATCACAACCCATACTAGTGAGTAATAAATCACTAATAAAACCTAAATTGTAATAATGAAATCCCCAGATGGTGGGGTTTCACCACACTTAGTGGATGATATTCCTAAAATATATATTCTTAGGTGGATAATATATCAATAATAAATATCTTAGGTGGGTGATACACCACTAACATGGAATTCAATGGGTGGATTAGGAACCACCAATGTCAAATAGATTTGTTCAATGATATAAAATTGATTATAATCTATATGTGGATGATTAACCACCAACATATCAGGGGAAGATGATATAAAACCACTAAAAAACTATAGTTTTATGATTTAGCCCCAACATAAATATCCAGGTGGATGATATACCACTGGAATCATCTCTATAGTGTATGATATACCACAAACATAACAAGTGTAGATAATGAACGACCCCAAATTAGCTCCAAATGGACAAGGTATAACCAATATTAAATTTATTGGTGGATGATATACCATTAAACATAATTTCTATGTGGAAGATTAACCAAAAAACCACCTCACACTATGGATGAGACACCACCAATGTACTAAGGGTGGATGAGGTATCACAAACACAATCACCACAGTGAATGATTTTAAATTTTTAACAACACATAATTATCATAGGTATTTAATATATAAAGTTCCATAATATAAATATTGTAATATTCCATGTCGATCCCAACCATAGCCATTATGTTACTTTATAAATTCATACAAGAGGAAGGTTTAAAACACCAAATGAGCATCCAAATTTCATAACAAAAGAATAAACACCCATAAAGGGATAAATTTATTGATTCCATCACTTATTTCCTACTGTAAATATGTTATGAATATCCATGGAGATAACACTTAACTATTCTTGGTCTAGTCATAACCCTAAAAGATTAATGTCTCAAATTTATCGTACAATTACATTGGGGGGGGGTTAATAATGTGTGACATTTATTTATTTATTTACTTTTAATCATTTTACCATTTTTTTCAAAATTCTATAACCTCTTTTAATTAACGGATTCTACCCAATATCATTAAAACCACATGTAAGAATTAAGTACAAGAAAAATTGAATGTAATATATGTACATGGTTTAATCAAAAGACTTACTCCTTTCTAAAACTGGTTATCCCCCCGAAGTAATAGAATATTAAGAATATAAAAGTCGTTTAACTAGAAGAAATCCCATTACAGTCAACATTGTTCCCCATAGTGTTACAACTCTAGAATCATACTAGAGATAAAAGCATACTGCCTATAGAAGCGATCAACAAGGAGTCCCACTATTTATTCTGCTACTCTAGAATCCCACTGGAGTCTTTTGTTTACCTTAAAAATGTTCTAATTATAGAAAAGACTTATATTAGATTATGATAACTTTTAAATAACCTTGAGATAATGTATTCCTCTACAAACAAATAGGAACTTGTGATTTAATCATGAACAACATCAAGAACATTGAAAACTATTTATCAATTTCCTGATCATTCCCAATGTCCACTAATATTCTAATGATTTATACCTTCTCAATTCACTGAGTACATAGTTATTAATGATATATTATAATTGGAACACTAACATGTAATCATTATCAAAATTTAATGTGCTTAGGAAAATGTTTTTTTATTCAATGAATATTCCTCTCTTTAATCTTATTTATAATGTTCAATAATAAACTCTCACAACTCAATGCATCCTCAATCAAATGCTTCAACTCAATTATATAAAATAATAAAGCTGTATGGTTTATTTATTAAATGAACACAACTCTATTTATTTTTCAGTACCATTTAGAAAAATAACTTTTCATGTAATTCTCAATTAAAACGCATCTTTGAACACTTCATGAAGACTGCAATATTACATACACAACATACTATAAGAATACATGGTTTTCAACATACATCATGAATGTATATCAAATGATTATTATACTTCTTTATATAAATATCTAAACTTTGAAAATTATCATAGTTATAATAGTTCTATTATGAAATCTTAAATTATTTCAGGAGTCTCATGTTTCTTCACGAATCAATAGAGTACATGAAATCCTCTTTCATCCTTATTCTTCACCTAAGTGTAACCATTATATGATGCTTATTCTTCTATTTTCGTATATATAACCACTATACTAAGAGATAATTCTTATTCATGTTACTTATAGTATGTGGATAATATCATGCATGTGAACGATGAATGGATTCTGCATTCCTCTTTTCATAGTTCATAAAAAAGAGAACACTATATAATGTCTTTATACTATTGAAAAAATAGATCTCTGGAAAACATTATTCACTAAATATATCTCTATTTTTAGTGGTATTCTATTGATTCCTCTATAAGATCACACTGATAACAGAGATTGTTCTCATGTGTTTAGATACAAGCTCTTTCAATATACTCCACCACCTCAATATAGTATACTTGCTTCCATAATTATCCTATGTACACTACCATACGTCACTCAACCAAACTTCATATAATGCAATTACAATATTATTTTCATTATTTCAAAAAACAAAACTCTCATTGAAAACTATAATTCACTCTGTATTTTATTTTTATTTAACAAATTCAATTCATCTACACTAATAATACATTCTTAAACCATACATCATAAAATCCTTCATATTTCTTGATCATGTGGCTAGAATCCATACTATATCATTTTTTGTCTATTCTCTAACAATTTTGGAACTTATTAACAACCTAATTTAATCATTTTTAGTATCTCATGATCTCATATAATCGATATCACATCAATTTTGAGAACGGGGTGATATAGATAATCATTGTATTCTACAACATATAGATCATTTTATCGAGATGTTGAGGACGACACGCGAAGTGATTGGACGGATCGAGATGATAAGATTAGATGTACATATATTTAAACATAACCTTATAAGATGACAAAAAATAATCTATATAGGGAAAATTTTACATTATTTCTTCACTCCTTATCATACTTTTTAATAAAATAACAATAACTTCAAACTGATTTAATTGGAACTAGTGTCTATAACTAGAAACACATTTATAATCTAAAATGGGGATATTGTTCCTATTTTCACCTTACACACCACCTATAATGATCCTATAAGAACTATGCATCCTCCCAACCTACCCAAGTGTAATCACCTTCACCTATTGTAATTCACTTATCATTAGATATCACGATGATCATATGCCACAATAGATGGATAGGTAGCCCCTATTCCCACCTATGTAGTCACTACACGAGGCCCCTTTAGGTGGATATAGGTGGTGTGAATATTTTTTAGTAAACTCTTAGAGATATATCATAGAATTTTAATTCTATATCTTAATATCAATCCCCATTTTTAACATTTCAATTCATCAATTTGAACTTCATATTTCATTATTGGAATGATGAAATATCACTATAATTAACTAAAATATGATCTATATCCACTTCTCCATATTTATGTACATAATATTCATTCTCCAATACCTCTTTCACATTTTATATTTTTTATATAATATTTCTAATCATCAAAATTAGAACATATACACCTTTCTTCTTCACAATGTATTGAATATAAATTTAACATCAACATAGAATCACCTTCAGTTGTGTTCTTAAATATCCAACTTTTGTTTTTTTTTTCAATACCCGTCTCTATTATAAATTTAATGTAATCATATCGAACATATTAAAAAAATTAATAGTTAATAATTTTATAGAATCTTATCAATATAATAAATCAAATTTCAAAAACAACATATTGTTTTTTTGACATAGATAATCTGATTTATTCAAGATAAGGATTGAATCATGAATAACATATAAAAGAGATAAGATTTAAAACTCAAATATTCTGCGAGAAATTCTTGTTGGAGAAAAAATAGTGTTCATTTTTCCATCAATGTGGTTAATTACTCTTCAAAATATGAATCTAAAAATGAATATTTTTTATGTTTTATTTAAAACATTTCAACTAATATCCTAGAATCATTTGACTAGATAGCTTAAAAATATTCCAATTCATGAATGTATTTCCACATTCAAAAATAATTTTTCCCATTTTCATTAAGAAACATGTATCTCTCTTTTAGAGAAGATATTACAACATGAAATTCAGAGAATATAATCAATATAACTTAGTGATGACATGTTTTAATTTCTAGATTAATGAATTATAAGATAGAACCCTCACCAGTACTCCATATATTAATTGTATTATTATTGAGATATATACATATAGTGTTTTCTATTATGAGCTCCCATAAATGGATGAACATAATATGTATTCATCAAGTTTAGATTTTTTTTAAAAAAAATATATTCCATTAAACTTTTGATATTAGGTGAGTCATTGTAGAGTGGGAAAATAATTCCAAATAAGATAATGGTATCTCTTATTGATAAATTAATAGATATGTGATTTTCAATGACTTTTGTAAATTAATTTATCACCTGACCGCATGAATCACCTTGAATTTCACATATAATATGTAAAAAATAGAGTTTATGGGAATAAAGTTGTTCTTAAAGGCGTATCTGTTAGATAAATAAGGATAATAATAGATTCTTATCTCAACTGTCATCTTAGAGTAATTAGTATTATTCATATTTTCTAGAAACTTATATTGCGTTTTCTATGCTGGATCTATTTTAATTTAATATTCCAACTATAATAGTTATATGATTAATATTTTCTTAATATCATGATCATTATTAACTTTGTGTGTAAACACCATACAAATTCTAGTAGTCACAAGTACATTTATACAATTCATTAAAAATATCACTTATAAAAAGCCATGTTAAAAAACATTAACTCAATTCACAAACATATTAATCCATTTACATAAATACTTGTCACCATTTGGGAAAATATTTATATTATTTATTAGATATATATGCCAAAACACCAATCTTGTTGTTCCTTGGGTATATTTTTCTTTTGATTCTTGAGTACTTTAGTTTTGTTGTTCATTACCAATTTTCAATAGTCCATGATATAGCCTTTCATATATTATATGAATTATAACTTTTTTGGTGTAAAACATTTTACATAATTAGTTACTGTCTTTTTTCAAGTAATTTACTCAATGATTTTCTTCTGTATTTTTCCCAAGTTGACCATATCATATTTTTTCATCTACTTATTTTTCTAAAGTGGTCCTCCATCATTATCATTATATGAATTGTTTTTGGATAGTGTATACCATCAAATATCATAAAAACTACCAATTTTATTATAATAGACATAGAAAATTAAAAAGTAATCATATATTCTCTTGATAGACTTATTCCATTTATAGGAATTTTTCCTCTATAATGCAGTTTTCCAATATTTCATAGCGTTAATGTCCTAAAATGTATGCATTCTATAATTTTAATACATAGAAATATTATTCCAAAAAATTAATTTCTTTATTCCAGAACATTCACCAATACAAAAAATACCCAAATAATCCCAATTTCATCTTTTCTGCCATATTATGGCTATCGTTGATATCATTCCATTTTTTAAAACAAATTTCTCATTTTATATTTTATTTAGGGAACATGAATTCATAAATTTACTTATTAAATTCATATTTCATTCCTTCTAATATATTCCATATATTTAGCGTAATTTTTACAGTAAAATATGCACTCATAGTTTAAATAACATTAGTACACAAAAATTTATCACAATAAAGAGTTAACTTATTTAACAAGAATGTAGTAGATATATCATTGGATAATATTAATCTTGTAATTCAACTAGATTCATTATTTTCATAATTAAGACTATTTTCATATGTATTATTAGCAGATATTATTTTCTCAACATCATGGGAAGCCTCGTATTGTGTTTAATATATATTCCTTAATTTCACTTATATTTCAAAACATTTTACATTAAGAAAAACATTATCAAATTAAATTTATTTCAGGATTTCATTCCACTAACTTTAATAATTAGAATCTATTAAGTATGTATATTACACATTTCTTATGATTCATTATCACATACTTTAAATGATGATTTATGAAGTTATACTAGTGAATAAATCATCCATATAAAAACATATTATATCACTAATTTCACAAAAAAAATTATATGTACCTCTTATTTCTCTTGATAAGGAAATTAATTACAAAGTAATATAGTTTATTATTTTTATTCAAATATTCATGTGAGTGTTTTTCTATTCTTATTGTAACACCCCAGGTAAATAAAGAATATGACATTTTTATATTTATCCTTATTTGTGATTAAATATTAATATAACTTTAAAGGGGACGCTATGCTCGATGGCGTACCCAACACGCAACAACGAGTTTCTTGGGAATCTTAAGTTGCACTCTAAAAATAAAATAATATTATTTTAAATGGTAGTTAACATGTAGCCGTTGTATTGGCGGGAATGGATATAAATTACTAAAATATGATTATATATGTATTTAAATGTTTTTACATTTATCCAATAAAAGATAAAGGCATAAAATACGGAAATAATTCAATTTTAGACGTATATGCCCTAGTTTTCACTAAAGGTTCACTTATCGCCTTTTGATGGAGAACCGTCATTAAATATAGTTTTGTTCACTCTAATACATCCTTTTGGACCAAATAAAACTCTTCTTAAGAATTGGGACATCAAATTTTACTTTGTGTAAATTTTTGGTTTCTTTCTGATAAAGTTCATTTTTTTAATGAATAGTGTAAAATGTTGTATTTTAATTCAAAACCTCTTTTTAATCTAATTTTTCTATATGATTATATTATCTTTTGAATTGGTTTTAAATTTAAATTAGAATATATTTTAACATTTAATCCAATAGTGGTCGTTGGAATTAATTTCACTTTGAAATCGGACTAAAACTAGTGTCAATCTTTTGATACATATTGTTTCATAAAAACACGCTATTTTCTCTGACAGCGGGAATTAATTATTAAATTAATTAATTTGACTTATATGAATTTAATTTTGTAAAATAGACTTCTTTTTTGAATTTGGAATATCAAATATAGCTCAGGGTGATTTTTTGGGATTTTTCTGAAAAACTTCAATTTTGATGAATAGTGAAACCACTATGTGGTACTTATAAAAACTGATTTTTACGTTTAAATGAAATTTTTCCATCTTTGTGTTTTGAATTTCAAAAATCCGAAATACATGGTTGTCATTAAGATGTAAAATTTGGTTCAATGGGATAAAAATAAGTTTTTTGGTGAATAGTAACTTATTAAGTTTTTAATCGCGATTAGAGGTAATTAGTGTAGTTTAAGGTAAAAAAATAATGTTTTAATAATATGAAATGAACTTGACACATGTTATAACCTCATTGGATGTGTCATGTCCGACCAATACAACCAATGGGTCAACTTGGGGACCCCATGAATCCACTTTGGTTGGAAAATGACATTAATATCTTTTTATTTAAAGTTAAAGTAAAAATGAGACAAACATGAAATGTTTTACTAAAACAATTTTTACATGCGTTTATACAAATCATATTTTTGACTATAAATATTAATTGGAAAGATAAAAAGATTTACTAAATCATAGTATTTTGTTTTATAATTTTTAGACATTAAATATATTTAATTTTCTATAACATCATGATGATGCAGCGATGACCTCATTATTTAACGATTTAAAGAAAATGGAAAGATAATGTAATATCTAAGACCTACAGATGTCCAAAACCTATTGGATGAGTGTATTTAGAACCCCTATCACCTTATCCTCAAAACAAATCAATGTGGGACCTCTTTTCTCTGAATACCATTTTAAAATAAAGTGGCTTTTCTTTACCTTCCAAGAGTGCCCCTCCTCTCCTCTTATAAAAGGCCCCCACCTCTACCTCCTTACCCACACTCAAAAAGCCTATGGCTCGGCCAACCTCTGCCCATTTTGTCTCTACACTTCCCTCTCTTTCTCTTTGAAGCCTCACTTTGTGCAGAAGTCTTCCCAAGGAAGCCTTTGAGCTCAAATCCAAGGGAGTTACCCGATTTTAAGGTAATGCCTTCACTTGAGTCCTTTTGTTTTATTTTGCTTCTCCAACCCCCTAAACACTTTTTATTAATTTCTTTTGTAAAAAATCAAGTATCATAAATATACTAGGATATTTTTATAAGAATTATTCATGATACACATTCACACACCTACATCTAATGGTTAAAGAACATACTGTTTCCGTGGATGGCGAATTTCGGCCTCCCAAAACGATGATTGTTCAACATTCTTTGAACACATTAAAAGGTGTCCATTAATATCAAACTATATTTATATATGATATATAACATGTTTATGTTTTCCTTAAGATTCTTTATTTTTCATTTTGGTCATACCTTTATGGTTTCCATTATGGGTAAACGTGATATCTTCATTTAAGGAAGTGCGGACTACCGCCCCCTCAAAGTGATGTGATTTGTTAATGCCATATGTGGGACGTATAAAGGATGGATTTAAAGTTATTATATATGATTTTATACTGGAATTATAATATACCTATATATCATTATTATCCCATTCCATAAAAATATTAAATAGAATTTAATGTAGCGTTCATGCGTTCGTATGGCTTACCGTCTCCATGAACGGTGCATTTCATTTCTTATCCCCAAATGTAATGTACTATTATAAGTACATATATATAATGGATATATATGATGAATGATACATATAAATGATGAATATAATTCTGTAATTAAAATATACTTACCTCTCATTTTTTTAATTCAATTAATATGACAAAAAATGAAAGTAGCGTTTATGCGTACGTACGGCCTACCGTCTCCATAAACGGTGCTTTTCGTTTTTTATCTCCAAATGATATGGAATAGTATGAAATGAATATTTACTGGATATATATGATATTTTAATCATTAATAATATTCTTGAAATTATTTACTTATAACTACATGGGCAATCTTTTTTCAAACAAGTTCATTTTTGACTCATGTACTAAACATCGGCAAAAACGTCGGATATGAACTAACATTATTAAACAATTATTATAACATTATAATATGTGATATGAACTGAATAATAATCTATAAAGGAGGTACTTAGGCAATTATTAATTGACCAAAGTTTATTATTCAGGAATATAATGAAACGAACAAGACAAGTTGGACTTGAGTTAAGGGATCCTACTCCTCTCTTTTTTATTAAGTACACCCTTTTATGTCATTTCTTTCAAGCTCATATTTTGTAACGCCCCGACCCTAGTTACCTAGAGTTGGTGCATTATTAAATAACATTGGCATGATCATGAGAAAGATAAAGTCTCGAAAGACCGATTAGTTTAGTAGCCTTGGAATAACTAGATACATCCATAAATTTTTACATTACATCATTAAAAAAACATCTTGTCTTCATATCCCCTCATACTATCTCTGCAGGTCATTCATAAATTACTTCTTCATAATCCTGGGTAAAATAAAACATTGAAAGGGGTGAGCTTAGATGCTCATTAAGGATAACATTATAGCAGAAGCTTTCATAAATAAGCATACACACTTAAGGCAGTTTATAACTAAAACAAAAGCCTTTTAAACTTGAACTTCAGCATAAAATGGCAAAGATAAAATAAAATAATCCCATTTACTTACTCACATGGATATTCTACTAGCCGAACAATCCCATGCATTATCAATAACCACTTTTATAATGATGGAATGCATAATTCCAGACTATCATAACCACATAGCCAAGGCTTCGTGCCAAGACTACAAATAAGATTTTTCCAAGGCCTTGTGCCAAGACACTAGTTTGTCTCATGAGACCTACCGATGCATCGAGGAGCGATAGCGGGCTCCACCCGTCACTTATTAAGTCCAATGCATTCCTCATATGAACAGGTTTAAACATAACATAAACATTCGTATTAAAACTAGCATATGAAATGTCAATACTTTTACCACAAACCATGAATGGTATAAAAACTAGCACATCCACAGTCAAACATAACTCATTCGATACAATATGGAAGATTGTATTGTATCACATTAACCTCAATCAATAATAATGAAGGATGTTGACATAGATGAAAATAATTATCAAAACTATTTGAGAGAAATATCCCCCTTTTCTTGAAAACATTTAAAAGTCACACTATTTGTCAAGAATCCATTTAAAAATAGATTTTTGAATCAAAGTGTCCCATACCACTTTGAAACTTTCAAAAGGATTTTTAATTCTAAAACATTGATGTCCATATAAATAAATCCTTAAAACCACTTTTTAAAACATGGACATTAATGAGAAAGATTTAGAAGAATAAGTCTTTAAAACATTTAAAAATGGTATTTTAGTTAGAGTTTCTAACCAAAAGATAGACACTTGAATACAAATAATTGAGGTAATAATTTTTTTTAATATCATGAGAATAAAAGAATTCATGATATACTATGTCAAAGTACATTATACACACCATATAAAAGTGATTTGGTGTATAACAACAAAGAAGTCTCAATGGAATGTAAATTGAGATGAAATCTCTCATAAAGGACGTATCCTTAGGTTAAGGATAAATCAATGACATAGTTATGTGTGACAAATATTAATATACTAAATATGATTGGACATTCAGTGTAAAAACAATCAAAGGACATTCACACATAATCTTGTAAAACAACACCAATGAATTGGATGTTTACTCAAAAAATGGAGAATGAGTTAAAATTACTCTTATCAAATTCATATCGATGACTTGAGAAATTATAAATAGAGTGATAATGTGTATCAAAATTAAATCCACAGAAAAGGGGAGTGGAAACTTTGACATAAGCAAATGAATACTGATTCCACACATAATCTCGGAGTAAAATAATCAATGAAGTTTGCGTAAAGCCAAATAAATGGAAATTTGAATATCAAATTCCCTTATTAATTTGGTAACATATGAAACATACACCCATGAAAGAAGGATCATACAATGATGATTTAAACATACATGAATTAAAGTATATTACACAATTAATACAAACATGGGCAGCACACACACCACATGCAATAAATAAGTGCTGAATAATGGAATTCTCACGAAATTAAGAGTTAGATAAGAAACTCCTTACCACATTAATCAACTGAGTCGTATGGACAAAAGTTAATAACCACAAAATGATTTACAGAATAACATGAATATAAAGAGAATCATGATAATATATATCAAATTCTAGTACACAATACACCACTTTCAATAATTAAGTGGCGAACAATGGAAATCTCACGGAATTGAAAGTGAGATAAGAAAATCCCTTACTTTGTACTTTTTCCTTTGGTCGATGGTAGCTTTACCTCCTGTATAATGGTGAAATAATTTTTATTTAATTATACAATAATCATTTACTTTAATATGATATCATATATGATCTTTTAACATTGATTTGTTAATAATATCTTAGAATTATCGTCATTTCGGGTGTTAACGAGTTCATTATACATTATATTATTTGTTATGTGAGCCATATTCGTTGTTAATGGGATGTATATTATTCATATCCAGAATGATATCAAGTCCTTAGATACAATTTTTAAATCATCAAATTATAATTATACTTGAATGGATATGATGGAGAATGAATCTCATCGCGTTCGTGGAGACGGTAGTCCGTACATACGCACGAGCGACAATATCATTCTTTTGATATTAAAATAATATATAATTGGATGTTATATAATATATAAAGAATCATTATCATGTTATATTTATTATTTAAATGAGTTACAAATCATTATTATACCCATCCAAATAATAATATATTGAATAACAATTACACCACGACGTGGAGACGGTAAGCCGTACGTACGCACGTATGGTGACATGTTATTCAAAAGATGGATAGAATACTGAATATGGTTTTACCATATTTATAATAACATCACAGTATATATATGATACTGGAGTTATTATTTTATAATGTTGATAACAATGAAAGAGGAAGTGGAAGAAGAAAAGAACTTGAAAAGGGGTGGTGAAAACATTACCTCTTCTTCGGGTTCTTCCTTTTGATTTGTTCAAAATGGCTCCTTAGGTTAGCTTTATGATCAAACTAAAGACTATAGGTTTTAGTGAGGGAATTTGAGATAGTATTTGGGCAGGGGTTGGCCGAACCAAAGGACTTTGAAGGTGTGAAGAAATGATAAGGAGGAGTGCCCTTTTATAAGAGGGGTGAGGGGCACCTTTGGAAAAGCTAGAAATATTAATTTATAATAAATTCATATTCATTTTATAATGGCTCCAAAGTTTATTATTTACATTTTAAGGTTGTGATGGGTCTAAAAAAACTCAATCAATAGAATTTAGACAGGTTTGCGTCATTATATTAACCATATCTTTAAGTATTAACTCTTAGTTAATTAGATTCACTTTTACAATGTCTCTTTGTATTTTTATATTATATGGTTAATAAACATACTATATACATCCAAGAGACCCCCAAGTGGTCCATTAATGATTAACCTATCATTATATAAGTTTCTAGGCCGAACCTTAGATTTTTAGGAATTTAATATCAATTAATAATATAATATTTGTTTTAAGAACTCTTTTATGTCAATTTTGACACTATTCAATAGTTGATTTTTTTGAAACTCATAAAAGATTGATTACTTCGAAAAAAGTAAATTAAATCAATCCTAATATATCCTATTATCCGAGAAAATTATTTTAATTCATTAAAAGTTTCATATTAAATTTATTTGGGTATTTATAATATCAATTATTTTAATTTTTCACTATTAAAGTAATTAATTCATCATCATTTTGTCATAAATAAAATAAATTATTTAATGTCTAAAACTTATAAATAAAATATCATTATGTAGGAAATATTTTTATCTTTCTAATGAATTTTTATAATCTAAAATCCAACATATATAACCCTCTGTAACAATTGTTTTGTTAAAAGATATATGCTTGTGTCATTTTTGTATTTATTTTAACTTAATTAAAATAAAGTGTCATTATCACTTACAAGTGGATCCATGGGGTCCCAAAATCGACCCAAAGATACCCATGGTCGACCATGTATCAAAAAATAGGGTTAAGACACGTTTTAGGGTAAATTATTATTATTATAATATTATTTTTTAACCCTTGTTTAACAGATTTACCCTTTAACCATGGTAAATGAAATATTTACCAAAGTAATTATCCAAAATGTTTAAAAATAAAAGTTACCTATTTACACAATTTGAAAATCCTGATTCCAAATATGGACTACATTTTTCCAAATTCAAAACACAGAAGTGGCAGAAATTAAGTTAAAATTAATTCCCGTTGTTAAAATAAAAAGCGTGTTTTTTAGAGATAATAACTATCAAAAGATTGCCACTTGTTTATGTCTGGTTTAAATGTGAAATTTTGTTCAATGACCCACATTGTATTATATGGTAAAAATATATTCTAAATATACTTTAAAACCACTCAAATTTATAATTTATCACTATTAATTATTTTGATTAAAAAAGATGTTTTTAATTAAAATTTATTAATTTTCACTATTCATCAAAATATGAAAGTTATCCGAAAAGTACCAAAATTTCACCCTAGGCTAATTTCGATATTCCGAATCTAAAAATGAATTCCATTTTAAGAGATTGAATTTATAAAATTTCAAAAATTAGGTATTACTATTCATAACGGCTAGTTTGATTGGTTACGGTGTGTTAAAATCTCGATGTTGCGTACAATGCACGCCATTGCATTATTCAAAAGGAAACATACTGAGGAAGCTTGGGGGGTTACATTCTCCCCTCCTTCAATAAATTGCATCCTCGAAATTTTTAAAATTTTTCTTGGGAATATAATGGAAAGTCCCACATCGGAAAAATAGTCAATAAAACTATCACATTAAAAGATAGAAAGTGAGGTATAAGGGTCATCCAAGATAACCCATACTAGGATTCCATGTAGGAAAACATGGATATGGATGATAAACTAAGTGTAATGTTCTGATGGAGAGGGATAGAAATCATGATCAGGAGAAAGTTAACAATAAGAAAACCACAAACTTGTGTTGGGACAAACGACCATTAGTCTCCTAGTAGGAAAGTAAACAGACAACATTTTTTTTTAAGTTACATTACATAAGGACGAAGAATTCATTTAGGATATTGACTAAGAACATTATTAGATATAATTACATTTTATGTAGAGTTATATTCTTTAATAAATTTCCACCACTAACTCAATTTTTTTAAACGATGAGTATTCAAGAAGACTTGGTCACACTGGAAGAGCTAGAATAAACTTCTATAGAATCACATGATCCATGCAGGATAAACTATATATTTACATTGTCTTTGAAGATTAATCAAAACCAAAATGGTTAGTGAATGATCTAATGATCCCCAAAAGGATATTCCTTGAGATAAATATGCACTAATCTTAATTTCTAAAATTAAACCAACAATACCCCAATGTTAAATAAATACCATTCAATAATCAATTGTCCATAAAATCCGTCAATACAATCCAAACTAATATTGAAACCCAAAACATAGAAGAATTTGATTATGTAGTCTCCGATGTTAAATTGTATCTCCAAATGACATCAAATACTCTTAAATTCAGATACTTAAAAGTAATTAACATCATCACATATTCTCTGTTATAGGTTAATCATTTCCATAAATAACCCAAATCACTATAAATCTACAATAAAAACATAGATAAAAATCTACCATTACTCTACTAATGAAACCCCATTGTATTCTATTTTCCTTAGGCATATAGTGTTCCCAACAAAGCGAACATCTTCCAAAATAACATTTATCACTTAATCACCAAATCATTTTCCTATACCAAGGGTATTCATTTGATAAGACAGAAGAACCCAAATCAACTTATTATTGATCAATAAAATAATTTAACTAAAAAAATAGTCACACTAACCAGGGACTTCATGTAGTCCAGTGGTAGGCGATAAATCCCAATCGCACTTTGGTTGTGGGTTCGATTCCCACAGCTTTGTCCGACGCGACGGGTTGTCACACGGTCTACGTGTTGTCCTTTTTCAAAAACCATATTTTATAATATTACCAAAATGAGATAAATTCCTCAAAATAACATAATTTAACCACAAATGTTATATCATACCTTGCATTTTCATCCCAAATTATAATAACTTATAATTTTCTCAAACCCCAATGATCATATAAAACCAAATGGTTATTTAAAACTATATCCACAAGAGAAGAGAAAATTCTTCCTCAAATATCATTCTCACATGGAAAACTGCAGGGTTACAAATACAAGAGAAAATTATTCCAAAGTAAACCCATCAACAAGGAGTGCTAACAATTTTTAAATTTTTCTCCAACCATTTATTTCCACATAGCTTCTTCTTTGACCAAGAAAATATCCTATGGAATAGGACATTCACTCGGGTAATGGCCAGGTCCCCTACATTTACATCAAATGACTGTAAATGGACTCTTGGGACCATTTTTATCTTCTTCCATAGTACTATTCATTTTTCTTCGGAAATTATTCACTTTATGTCCTTCCATCCCGCACGTAAAACATTTCGTTGTCCCATTGAGACACTTTCCTGGGTGTCTCTTTCTACATTTCCTACATGATGAAAATTGAGGGTTCTTTTCTCCATGGTCTCCATTGCTGGAGCTCATAATATTTATCACCTTTCTCTTCCTTGTTGAGTCTGGGATTTGGTTAATATATATGTTGTTGATCATATTTTTTGAAAACTGATTTGGTATAAAGACGATGTCTTTTACACCTATCAACATTCCATTTTGATGATCATTACCACCATCATTCCCACCTTGTACATCATTCTCAAAGTCACTATGACTTCCTTGGAATCCAGCCATTGACTAAAACCAGAAAGCATTGTGTGAGTAACAGTAGTCGTAAAATCATTTAGAGATTAAAATGTCACCATATTCTCAATTTGAAACATATTAGGATTAACCAAGGTCATTTACTCTCATCTTATATATATATTACTTAAATCGGTTTGTAAAGAAAATGTAAATTATCCTAAGCATATCCCCCGAGAGTGTCGTAACCAAGAGTGCAGCAAGGCCCGTTATCGTGCACCAGTTCCCGTTCGATTCTAGCTCAAAGCGGTGTTTTTGGGTTTTACCCCTAGGTACATCTGTGCCAGAGCTGCCTCTACCTGCTCGTATCCAGACAGGGATGTATTGCTCGGAAAACTCACAAAATCACTACAATACCAAAATTCTAGGAAGTTCTTTTATACTAATCCTCAATGTTCATCTTAGGTCTACGTGCTCTAACCAGAGTTTATCTAAATATAGCTTCCAAGGTTTGTACTAAACTTTCTCTGATACCAACTGTAACGCCCCGACCCTAGTTACCTAGAGTCGGTGCATTATTACATAACATTGGCATGATCACGAGAAAGATCAAGACTCGAAAGACCGATTAGTTTAGTAGCCTTGGAATAACTAGATACATCCATAAATTTTTACATTACATCATAAAAAACATCTTGTCTTCATATCCCCTCATACTATCCCTGCAGGTCATTCATAAATTACTTCTTCATAATCTTGGGAAAAATAAAACATTGAAAGGGGTGAGCTCAGATGCTCAGTAAGGATAACATTGTAGCAGAAGCTTTCATAAATAAGCATACACACTTAAGGCGGTTTATAACTAAAATAAAATCCTTTTAAACATGAACTTCAACATAAAATGGCGAAGATAAAATAAAATAATGCCATTTACTTACTCACATGGATATTCTACTAGTCGAAAAATCCCATTCATTATCAATAACCACTTTCATAATGATGGAATGCATAATGCCAGACTATCATAAACACATAGCCAAGGCTTCGTGCCAAGACTACAAATAAGATTTTTCCAAGGCCTTGTGCCAAGACACTAGTTTGTCTCATGAGACCTACCGATGCATCGGGGAGCTATAACGGGCTCCACCCGTCACATATTAAGTCCAATGAATTCCTCATATGAACAGGTTTAAACATAACATAAACATTCGTATTAAAACTAGCATACGAAATATCAATACTTTTACCACAAACCATGAATGGTATAAAAATAGCACATCCACAGTCAAACATAACTCATTCGATACAATATGGAAGATTATATTGTATCACATTAACCTCAATCAAGAATAATGAAGGGTGTTGACATAGATGAAAATAATTTTCAAAACTATTTGAGAGAAATATCCCCCTTTTCTTGAAAACATTTAAAAGTCACACTATTTGTCAAGAAGCCATTTAAAAATAGATTTTTGAATCAAAGTGTCCAATACCACTTTGAAACTTTCAAAAGGAGTTTTAATTCTAAAACATTGATGTCCATATAAATAAATCCTTAAAACCACTTTTTAAAACATGGACATTAATGAGAAAGATTTAGAAGAATAAGTCTTTAAAACATTTAAAAATGGTATTTTAGTTAGAGTTTCTAACCAAAAGAGAGACACTTGAATACAAATAATTGAGGTAATAAATTGTTTTTAATATCATGAGAATAAAGGAATTCATGATATACTATGTCAAAGTACATTATACACACCATATAAAAGTGATTTGGTGTATAACAACAAATAAGTCTCGATGGAATGTAAATTTAGATGAAATCTCTCATAAAGGCTGTATCCTTAGGTTAAGGATAAATCAACGACATAGTTATGTGTGACAAATATAAATACACTAAATATGATTGGACATTTAGTGTAAAAACAATCAAAGGAAATTCACACATAATCTTGTAAAAACAACCCCAATGAATTGGATGTTTAACTCAACAAATGGAGGATGAGTTAAAATTACTCTTATCAAATTCATATCGATGAATTGAGAAATTATAAATGGAGTGATTATGTGTATCAAAATTATATCCACAGAAAAGGGGAGTGGAAATTTTGACATAAGCAAATTAATAATTATTACACACATAATCTCGGAGTAAAATAATCAATGAAGTTTGCGTAAAGCCAAATAAATGGAAATTTGAATATCAAATTCCCTTATTAATTTGGTAAAATACGAAACATACACCCATGAAATAAGGATCATAAAATGATGATGTAAATATACATGAATTAAATTATATTACACAATTAATACAAACATGAGCAGCACACACACCACATGCAATAATTAAGTGGTGAATAATGGAATTCTCACGAAATTAAGAGTTAGATAAGAAACTCCTTACCACATTAATCAACTGAGTCGTATGTCCAAAAGTTAATAACCACAAAATGATTTACAAAATAACATGAATATAAATATAATCATGATAACATATATCAAATTGTAGTACACAATACACCACTTTCAATAATTAAGTGGCGAACTATGGAAATCTCACGGAATTGAAAGTGAGATAAGAAAATCCCTTACTTTGTACTTTTTTCTTTGGTCGACGGTAGGTTTAACTCCTGTATAATGGTGAAATAATTGTTATTGAATTATACAAGAATCATTTACTTTAATATGATATCATATATGATCTTTTAATATTGATTTGTTAATAATATATTAGAATTATCGTCATTTCGGGTGTTAACGGGTTCATTATACTTTATATTATTTGTTATGTGAGCCATATTCGTTATAAATGAGATGTATATTATTCATATCCAGATTGATATCAAGTCCTTAGATACTATTTTTAAATCATCAAATTATAATTATACTTGAATGGATATGATGGAGAATGAATCTCATCGCGTTCGTGGAGACGGTAGTCCGTACATACGCACGAGCGACAATATCATTCTTTTGATATTAAAATAATATATAATTGGATGTTATATCATATATAAAGAATCATTATCATGTTATATTTATTATTTACATGAGTTACACATCATTATTATACCCATCCAAATAATAATATATTGAATAACAATTACACCACGACGTGGAGACGGTAAGCCGTACGTACGCACGTATGGTGACATGTTATTCAAAGGATGGATAAAATACTCAATATGGTTGTACCATATTTATAATAACATCAAAGTATATATATGATACTGGAGTTATTATTTTATAATGGTAATAACAAAGAAATAGGAAGTGGAAGAAGAAAGGAACTTGAAAAGGGGTGGAGAAAACATTACCTCTTCTTCGAGTTCTTCCTTTTGATTTGATCAAAAGGGATCCTTAGGTTGGATTTATGATCAAACTAATGACTATACGTTTTAGTGAGGGAATTTGAGATAGTATTTGGTCAGGGTTTGGCTGAACCAAATGGCTTTGAAGGTGTGAATAAATGAGAAGAGGAGTGCCCTTTTATAAGAGGGGTGAGGGGCACCTTTGGAAAAGCTAGAAATATTAATTTATAATAAATTCATATTCAGTTAATAATGGCTCAAAAGTTTATTATTTAAATTTCAAGGTGGGTATGGGTCGAAAAAAAACTAAACCAATAGAATTTAGACAGGTTTGGGTCATTATATTAACCTTATCTTTAAGTATTAACTCTTAGTTAATTAGATTCACTTTTACAATGTCTCTTTTTATTTTTATATTATATGGTTAATAAATTTACTATATACATCCACGCAACCCCCAAGTGGTCCATTAATTATTAACCTATAATTATATAAGTCTCTTTTCCGAACCTTAGATTTTTAGGAATTTAATATCAATTAATAATATAATATTTGTTTTAAGAACCCTTTTATGTCAATTTTGACACTATTCAATAGTTGATTTTTGTGAAACTCATAAAAGATTTATTACTTCGAACAAAGTCAATTAAATAAATCCTAATATATCATATTATCCTAGAAAATTATTTTATTTTATTAAAAGTTTCATATTATATTTATTTGGGTATTTATAATATCAATTATTTTAATTTTTCACTATTAAAGTAATTAATTCATCATCATTGTGTCATACATAAATTAAATTATTTAATGTCTAAAAATTATAAATAAAATATAATTATGTAGGAAATATTTTTATCTTTCTAAGGAATATTTATAATCTAAAATCCAACATATATAACCTTCTGTAACAATTGTTTTTTTAAAAGATATATGCTTGTGTCATTTTTGTATTTATTTTAACTTAATTAAAATAAAGTGTCATTATCACTTACAAGTGGATACATGGGGTCGCAAAATCGACCCAAAGATGCCCATGGTCGACCATGTATCAAAAAATAGGGTTAAGACACGTTTTAGGGTAATTTATTATTATTATAATATTATTTTTTAACCCTTGTTTACCGGATTTACCCTTTAACCATGGTAAATAAAATATTTACCGAAGTAATTATCCAAAATGTTTAAAAATAAAAGTTACCTATTTACAAAATTTGAACATATGGATTCAAAATATGGAATCCATTTTGTCAAATTCAAAACACAGAAGTGGCCGAAATTAATTTAAAATTAATTCCCGTTGTTAAAACAAAAAGCGTGTTTTTTAGAGATAATAACTATCAATAGATTGTCACTTGTTTATGTCTGGTTTAAATGTGAAATTTTGTTCAATGACCCACATTGTATTATATGGTAAAAATATATTCTAAATATACTTCAAAACCACTCAAATTCATAATTTATCACTATTAATTATTTTTATTAAAAAACTTGTTTTTAATTAAAATTTAGTAATTTTCACTATTCATCAAAATATGAAAGTTATCCGAAAAGTACCAAAATTTCACCCTAGGCTAATTTCAATATTCCGAATCCAAAAATGAAGTCCATTTTGAGAGATAGAATTTATAAAATTTCAAAAAGTAGGTATTACTATTCATAACGGCTAGTTTGATTGGTTATGGTGTGTTAAAATATCGAAGTTGCGTACAATGCACGCCATTGCATTATTCAAAAGAAAACATACTGAGGAAGCTTGGGGTGTTACATATTTCTTGGGATTGGGATGTTATTTTATATTAATATTAATGTAATTTTTATTTTCATATGATGAGAGACCCTATTTCTTCTCATCAATCCATTTTGGATGTTTTATGTGGTGCTGTTAGGCTGCTTAGTTTTCATAAGGGATTTTTCATATCACTTTTATTCCCGTGAGATTTATGCTACATTTGCCACAATTTCCTTTGAGTGGTGTATGTACTGCCCATTATTATACACTTTTTGTAGTATAATTTCATTTATGGGCATTCACATCTTCATTGTATGACCCTTCTTCCATGGGTTGTACGTTTCGAAAGTTTCCCAACTCGGTAAGGGGACCTTTCACCCTCCTCTTTTTAAAAGAATTCTTTTGTTATGTCTTTTAATTCACATACTATTATGTTAGGATATGTTCTTTTATATACTTATTGATGTAAATTTTATATCCAAGTGATGAGATGCCCTTTTTATCTCTCATCAACTCATTTTCTGAATTTTTAAGTGATGCCGTTAGGCTATCAAATTTTACCAAGGGAACTTTTTAACCCAATTTCGATTTCTTTGGGTTCAACATGTAGTTATTGAAGATGTCATCTTTTTAATATGTGTGAATGAACTTTTATTGTTTTACACTTAATATCCACTTATATTGGGTGTATTTATATTTGTCACACATAATTTTGAGATTGAATTATCCTTAATTTAAGGATACCTTCTTTATAAGGGAATTCATCACATTTGACATTTCTATTGAGACTTCATTTTTGTTATGCACCAATTCACTCTTATATGGTGTATATACTGTCCTTTGGAATATTATATCATGAATCCATTTATTCTAGTGATATTATAAAGTTCTGACTAAATGTTATTCCTCAACTATTGTATTCAAGTGTCTCTAATTTTGGTAGTACCCCTTTAACCAAAATATCACTTTAAATGTTTTAATTATTTTTTCTTATTAATATCCATGTTTTCAAAATGGTTTTAAGGATTTATTTATATCGATATTAATGGTTTAAAATTTTAAAAGCTTCAAGGTGGTATGGGACACTTTGATTCAAAAATCACTTTATTAAATGTTTTAAATGGTTTTTGAAATGGTTCCTTTTTTTAATGGATTCATTATTTCAATATAATAAAATGTTATATTGTGATTGAAGTGTGGAAATGTTATGTTTCCTTTATGCATGTTTTATGTGATACGTTTATGTTATGGTTCTTGGGCATTGTTATGAAAATGGGTGGTTCTGTGATAAACTACGGGCGGGTGAGCCCGATATAGCTCTCCAATGCATTGGGTAACACGAAGGAGTGAAACGTTAAGGTTTCTACGAAGAGATTTAGGGAATATACTGTGATGGGTATTCCAAACGTAACCAAAAGGGTTACACCCTACGTAGGAATGATATGAATGCCTCAAGTTACCTTTATGACTTATGATTTCTATGATTTATTCATGGTTTTTTGAGGTATGTTAAAGTGCCCATGTTTTATGGGTAAAGTATGATTTCATTCTTATGTATATATGAACTCATGTTTCCTTTCCATATTTTTATAACCCTTACTGAGATTTTTATGCTCATCCCAAGTTTTTGAAATGTTTTTCACAGGTCAAGGGAAAGGTACAAGATGTGATGATAGTGTCAAGGATGTGTCAAGAAAGAATCCAAGTTTTATTTTCAATATGTTTCCGTTGATGGGAAGAATGAATACTGTCTTTTATATAACCACTTTGTTTAAATGTGGAATGTAATGCATGTTTCATAATCTAATTCTCTAAAACTCTAAACCTGAAAAGATCCTCAATGTGTAATCTTGTAATAACTCAAGATTAAGTAAGGTTTATGGCTGGGGCCTTATAGTTGGTATCAAAGGTCGGTTTAGATAACATTATAGGTTAGGGTATTCTTTAAGCATAAGTGGCATTACCATAATGGTTAGGATATTAAAAAGAGTCCTAGTTTTAGATAAAATGAATGATTAAGTATATCTTAGTGTTTACCTTCCTCATAAGTACATGATGGTTTTGTTGATATACTCACACTGACATTTCTGTTTTTAGTGAATGGATGGATATAGCAGGCACCAAATATACAACATGTTTGAAGGAAACTGTTGTGGTTCTCTAATTAAGATACTAGATAAAATGGAGGATTCAATGAGGAAACTCATGGTTGTTCTAAACCAAATATCAAGGAGTCATGATCAACCACTTGAACCTTGGTATGTTCTGTAATGCATCATGTACGAGATAACAAATCGATGTGGAAGTTCAGGTAATAATTATAAAGGTAACCATTAGAGTTTATATGATCCTTACTTTTGAGGTAATTATGGGTTATTATATGATATGATGGAAAATGAAAGGCATGAGGTAAACTTGAGGTTAAGATATGTTATGATCATTTTTGAAGATTTTATCTCTTTTTGGGGAATGATTTAAGAATTATATAGTTTTGGAAAAAGGACAACACGCAGACCGTGTGACAACCCGTCGCGTCGGACAAAGCTGCGGGAATCGAACCCACAACCAAAGTGCAACTGGTATTTATCACCTACCACTGGACTACATGAAGTCCCTGGTTAGTTTGACTAATTAATTTTAGTTAGATTATTTTATTAATTAAGATTAAGTTGATTTTGGATTATCTATGGAAATTTATTAACCTATCATGGAGGATATGTGATTATGTTAATTACTTTTCAATACGAGACATTAAGAGAAACTGATGTTGTTTGGAGATAAATGTTACGATTTAACTTGGATGACTTTGTGACTAAATCCTTAAAATATTTGGGTTTCAATCTTAGATTGGTTTACTTTGAAGAATTTTATGGACAAATTGTTTATCGGATGGTCCTCGTTGAACTTTGGGTTTTGTTGGACAAATTTTGGAGATTAAGCATAGATTTTCTTTTTAATGGGTTATCCTTTTCTGGATTATCTGTTCTTGTAATAACCTTTTTGGTTTTTTTTTGGTTAAAGTCTAAAGACATGGAAAGTATATAGTTCTCTTTTGTGGATTAGGTTATTCTCTAGAAGTTTATTATAGTACTCTTAATGTGAACAAGTCTTCCTAAATACTCGTCTTTTGGAGAAAATATGAGTTTGTGTAAGGAATATACTAAAAGTTTAAATTCAACATGATAAGGGATTATGTTTCCTTATGAATAAATTCCTCAAAAAAAAGTAACATAAAACTAAAATTTTGTCTATTAACTTTTCCTACTGGGGAATCAAATACCATTTAAACCATCACAAGTTTGTGATTTTCCTGTGGTTAACTTTCTCCTAAACATGTTTTATATCACTCTCCATCAGAACATGACCCTATGTTTTCTCCTCCATGTCCATGTTTTCCTACATGGAATCCTAGTGTGGGTTAACTCGAGTGACCTCTATACTTATCTTTCGTTATTTTAAAGTGATTTTTTTACCGACTCTTGTTCCGATGTGGGACTTTCAAGGATGTTTCCAAGCTCAATTTTAAAATTGCGAGGACGCAATTCCCAAAAGGGGGGAAGGATGTAACACCCCAGGTAAAAAAAGAATATGAAATTTTTATATTTATCCTTATTTGTGATTAAATATTAATATAACTGTAAAGGGGACGCTATGCTCGATGGCGTACCCAACACGCAACAACGAGTTTCTTGGGAATCTTACGTTGCACTCTAATAATAAAATAATATTATTTTAAATGGTAGTTAATGTGTAGCCATTGTATTGGCGGTAATGGATAGAAATAACTAAAATATGATTATATATGTTTTTAAATGTTTTTACATTTATCCAACAAAAGATAAAGGCATAAAATACGGAAATAATTCAATTTTAGGCGTATATGCCCTAGTTTTCACTAAAGGTTCACTTATCGCCTTTTGATGGAGAACCATCATTAAATATAGTTTTGTTTACTCTAATACATCATTTTGGACAAAATAAAACTATTCTTAAGAATTGGGACATCAAAATTTACTTTGTGTAAATTTTTGGTATCTTTCTGATAAAGTTCATTTTATAATGAATAGTGCAAAATGTTGTATTTTAATTCAAAACCTATTTTTAATATAATTTATTTATATGATTAGATTATCTTTTGAATTGGTTTTAAAGTGAAATTAGAATATATTTTAACATTTAATCCAATATTGGTCGTTGGAATTAATTTCACTTTGAAATCGGACTTAAACTAGTGTCAATCTTTTGATACATATTGTTTCATAAAAACACGCTATTTTCTCTGTCAGCGAGAATTAATTATTATATTAATTAATTTGACTTATATGAATTGAATTTTTTAAAATAGACTTCTTTTTTGAATTTTGAATATCAAATATAGCTCAGGATGATTTTTTTGGGATTTTTCTGAAAAACTTCAATTTTGATGAATAGTGAAACCACTACGTGGTACTTATAAAAACTGATTTTTCCGTTTAAATGAAATTTTCCCATCTTTGTGTTTTTAATTTCAAAAATCCGACATACATGTTTGTCATTAAGAAGAAAAATGTGGTTCAATGGGATAAAAATAATTTTTTGGTGAATAGTAACTTATTAAGTTTTTAATCGCGATTAGAGGTAATTAGTGTAGTTTAAGGTAAAAAAATAATGTTTTAGTAATATGAAATGAACATGGAACATGTCCTAACCTAATTGGATATGCCATGGCCGACCAAGACAACTCATGGGTCAACTTGGGGACCCCATGAAGCCACTTGGGTTGGAAAATGACATTAATATTTTTTTATTTAAAGTTAAAGTAAAAATGAGACAAACACGAAATGTTTTACTAAAAAAAAATTTACATGGAGTTATACAAATCATATTTTTGACTATAAATATTAATGGGAAAGCTAAAATGATTTCCTACATCATAGTATTTTTTTTATAATTTTTAGACATTAAATAAATTAAATTTTTATGACATCATGATGATGCAGCGATGACCTCATTATTTAACGATTTAAATAAAATGGAAAGATAATGTAATATCTAGGACCTAAACATGTCCAAAACCTATTGTATGAGTGGATTTAGAACCCCTATCACCTTATCCTCAAAACACATCAATTTGAGACCTCTTAAATCTGAATACCATTTTAAAATAAAGTGACATTTCTTTACCTTCCAAGAGTTCCCCTCCTCTCCTCTTATAAAAGGGAACCACCTCTACCTCCTTACCCACACTCACAAAGCCCTTGGCTCGGCCAAACTCGGCCCATTTTGTCTCTCCACTTCCCTCTCTTACTCCTTGAAGCCTCACTTTGGGAAGAAGGCTTCCCAAAGAAGCCTTTGAGCTCAAACCCAAGGGAGTTACCCAATTTTAAGGTAATGCCTTCACTTGAGTCCTTTTGTTTTATTTTTCTTCTCCAACCCCCTAAACTCTTTTTATTCATTTATTTTGTAACAACTCCAGTATCATAAATATACAAGGATGTTTTTATAAGAATTTTTCGAGCTACAATTTCACACACCTACATCTAATGGTTAAAGAACACAATGTTTCCGTGGATGGCGAATTTCGGCCTCCCGAAACGATGATTGTTCAACATTATTTTAACACCTTCAATGATGTCCATTAAGATGAAACTATATTTATATATGATATATAACATGTTTATGTTTTCCTTAAGCTTCTTTATTTTTCATTTTGGGCATACATTTATGGTTTCCATTATGGGTAAACGTGATATCTTCATTTAAGGAAGTGCGGACTACCGCCCCCTCAAAGTGATATGATTCGTTAATGCCATATGTGGGACGTATAAAGGATGGATTTAAATTTATTATATACTATGTTATACTGGAATTATAATATACCTCTATATAATTATTATCCCATTCCATAAAAATATGAAATAGAAATGAAAGTAGCGTTCATGCGTACGTACGGCTTACCGTCTCCATGAACTGTGCATTTCATTTTTTATCCCCAAATGTAATGTACTATTATAAGTACATGTATATAATGGATATATATGATGAATGATACATCTAAATGATGAATATAATTCTATAATTAAAATATAAATACCTCTCATTTTGTTTTAATTCCATTAATATGACAAAAATGAAAGTAGCGTTCATGCGTACGTACGACCTACCGTCTACATGAACGGTGCTTTTCATTTTTTATCTCCAAATGATATGGAATAGTATGAAATGAATATTTAACGGATATATATGATATTTTAATCATTAATACTATTCTGGAAATTATTTACTTATAAATACATGGGAAATATTTTTTCAAACAAGTTCATTTTTGACTCATGTACCAAATATCAGCAAAAACGTCTGATATGAACTAACATTATTAAACAATTATTATAACATTATAATATTTGATGTGAACTGAATAATAATCTCTAAATGAGGTACTTAGGAAATTATTAATTGACCAAAGTCTATTATTCAGGAATATAAAGAAACGAACAAGACAAGTTGGACTTGAGGTAAGGGATCCTACTCCTCTCTTTCTTTTTAAGTACACCCTTTTATGTCATTCCTTTCAAGCTCATATTTCGTGGTATTGGGATGTTCATTTATATTACTATTAATATAATTTTTATGTTCATATGATGAGAGACCCTATTTCCTCTCATCAATCCATTTTGGATGTTTTATGTGGCGTTGTTAGGCTGCCGAGTTTTCGTAAGGGATTTTTCATCTCACTTTTATTCTCATGAGATTTATGCTACATTTTCCACAATTTCATTTGAGTGGTGTATGTACTGCCTATTATTATAAACTTTTTTGTATTATAATTTCATTTATGGGCATTAACATCTTCATTGTATGACCCTTCTTTCATGGGGTGTACGTTTCGAATGTTACCCAACTCTGTAAGGGGACCTTTCACCCTACTCTTTTTAAAAGACTTCTTTTGTTATGTCTTTTAATTCACATAATATTATGTTTGGATATGTTCTTTTATATCCTTATTGATGTAAATTTTATTTCCAAGTGATGAGATGCCATTTTTATCTCTCATCAACTCATTTTCTGAATTTTTAAGTGATGTCGTTAGGCTATCAAATTTTACCAAGGGAACTTTTTAACCCAATTTCGATTTCTTTGGGTTCAACATGTAGTTATTGAATATGTCATCTTTTGAATATGTGTGAATGAACATTTATTGTTTTACACTTAATATCCACTTATATTGGGCGTTTTTATATTTTTCACACATAATTTTGAGATTGAATTATCCTTAATTTAAGGATACCTTCTTTCTAAGGGAATTCATCACATTTGACATTTCTATTGAGACTTCATTTTTGTTATGCACCAATTCACTCTTATATGGTGTATATATTGTCCTTTGGAATAGTATATCATGAATCCATTTATTCTCATGATATTATAAAGTTCTGAATAAATTTTATTCCTCAACTATTGTATTCAAGTGTCTCTAATTTTTGTAGAACCCCTTTAACCAAAATATCCCTTTAAATATTTTAATTATTTATTCTAATTAATATCCATGTTTTCAAAATGGTTTTAAGGATTTATTTATATGGATATTAATGGTTTAAAATTTTAAAAGCTTCAAGGTGGTATGGGACACTTTGATTCAAAAATCTGTTTATTAAATGTTTTAAATGGTTTTGGAAAAGGTTCCTTTTTTAATGGATTCATTATTTCAATATAATAAAAGGTTATATTGTGATTGAAGTGTGGAAATGTTATGTTTCCTTTTTGCATGTTTTATGTGATACGTTTATGTTATGGTTCTTGGGAATTGTTATGAAAATGGGTGGTTCTGTGATAAACTAAGGGCGGGTGAGCCCGATATAGCTCTCCAATGCATTGGGTAACGCGAAGGGGTGAAACGTTAAGGTTTCTCCAAAGAGATTTAGGGAATTTCCTGTGATGGGTATTCCAAACGTAACCAAGAGGGTTACTCCCTAAGTAAGAATGTTATGAATGCCTCATGTTACCTTTATGTCTTATGATTTCTATGATTTATTCATGGTTTGATGAGGTATGTTAAAGTGCCTATGTTTTATGGGTAATGTATGATTTCATTCTTATGTATATATGAACTCATGTTTCCTTTCCATATTTTTATAACCCTTACTGAGCTTTTTATGCTCATCCCAAGTTTTCGAAAAAAAATTCACATGTCAAGGGAAAGGTACAAGATGTGATGATAGTGTCAAGGATGTGTCAAGAAAGAATCCATGTTTCATTTTCAATATGTTTCCGTTGATGGGAAGAATGAATAATGTCTTTTATGTAACCACTTTGTTTAAATGTGGATTGTAATGCATGTTTCATGATCTAATTTTCTAAAAATCTAAACCTGAAAAGATCCTCAATGTGTAATCTTGTAATAACTCAAGATTAAGTAAGGTTTAAGGCTGGGGCCTTATACGTATCATACATATATAATACTACTTAAATTGCATTATGTTCCTTTAACAGTAGTGATTTTTCATCTAGTGGTTACTTTTAAACTCTCAAAATACAAGAAAAATATTCTTTAGAAACATTATTCAAATGATAATTGAATCTATAAATAGAAAAATGTTCATTAAAACATTATATTAATTTAATACAATCATAATCAAATGATTTTAAGAACCAATATATACTCTATAAACCTACAGCTAGTGGTTGATCAACTTTTACCTTTCTGTCCATATTCATCAGTTTTTCCTCCAATTCCTTCCGATTTTTCAGAGTCTAAAATTAAAGATGAATAGTTTTAGTATGATGAGTATATAAAGGCTATTCTATATGAGATTTTTTGGATATTTTTTAAAATTAAATATTTAAATAATATATTTCTGGTAAAAATAACAGAGGTAGTAAAGTAGATCCAATTAGGTTTAGAACCATATATATAATACACATTTTACTACCTATTGGATCTCACTATCACACTGGTGGTGAATTAGTTGGAAATTGTTTTATTGTTTTATTTTATTAATTTTTTTCCATTTAATTAAAACCTTTGTGATAGGTTATGTTGGGTGGATTTTATTTATTCACATTCAAACTACATGAAATACAAAACTAAATGAAACCTAACACATAATATTTTTACAAGGTTCATAAAAAATATATACTCCTTGATGAAGAAATAGAAATTTAAAACTCCATACTACCATAATCAAATTATTTAGATTAAAAATATTTAATTATCTTCACATAATTAAACTCGACTACTTTGAATAACCACCATGTATGCATGATTCATTACATGATCTCAAAACTATTTATGTTTACATCCCCTTTTGAAAATAACATTTCATGTGCTTATAAATATCAACACTATCATGAACCATTCATAAAAAATAAAATATTATATGAAAAAAATTGAACCCTGAATATAAGGTTATAAACATCTATCACATAAGTATATAAAAATATGATTATATTCCATTATGTAATTTACTAAACATTTTTATGTCTCAAACTAGTAGTAGTTAAACATTGAATACATAAACCATTACTGGAATCTCAATAGTCTTTTTATATCAAAACATTATGTGGTATCTGCTATCTTCTTTCCTATTCGAATAAGTGTAACAATGTATGTGGATTCTTCTTCTACGTTCACTCAGTTAACAACTATAAATGAGCTCTATGTTATTAAATTTACCTATAGTATGTTGAAACTATCACATATGTAAACCATGTATGGATTCTCTATTTGACTAGGTATAGTTAGAAAAAAAATATTGTATAATTTCTATATTATCTTATAGAAATAATGGTCTAACCTCATAAAATATCTATCTCTAACACTGACTTTTTTTATTGGTCTTATCCTGATTTATATGTAAACATACACTAAAAATTTATAGGGGTTGGGTGTATTTATATGCATGCTCAAAAAACATACTCCACTACCTCAACATTACATCAGCACTGTAATACTCCTACTATAGAATCCTCAATACATATATTAGCCTAACATCCTATACAATAATTAAAATATCTCCATATTCATTTACCAAAACATAAATATCATAAAAAAATATCATCATCATTGGCCTTTATTTTTATTTCAATCATGTGATTCAGATCCCATTGGAAATACAATCTCAAACCATGAACAATAAAATAAACCACATTTTCTGATCATATAGCTTCAAACAACTTTGTTAATTTGTATCTATGTTCTTCTACCATATAATAAATCATTAACAACCTTATTTGATCATCTTTCACCTCTAATCCATTCATATAATAGATCCTAGTGATATTTTCCGAATAAGATGATTGAGATCATTCCTACTTTTTGTGTCTTGTAGAACTCATGGACATAGCATTAAAGATGACACTTGAAGTGATTGAATGGATTATGATGATAGATCAAAAAAAAATATTTTTAGATGTATCTTTTTACATAGATAAATTTTACTCCATATAACCTAAATCCCACATATGTTCTTCAATATTACTCAAGAGGATTAATAATATAATTTTATCTTTACACTACCTTTTATAGAACTTGTGTTAGCGCCCAGACCCACCTTTACACACCATATAGAGTGTACATACCACATTTCCCTCAATAAACAACCCATTAACATCCTATGGGAACCATCCATCTGCCAAGCATGACTATGTGCAAGTTCCATCACCCATTTCATGGCGTGAAATTGTTCCCATCACTATGATCAACTTCCACCATGGCTGGTTTGGTTGATCTTATTTACCAATAGAGCTACATTCGCATAAGATACATTTACCTTGTTATAGATGTTTGGAATATTTTTTACTAAATACTTATAAATACACAATATGAATATTCAAAATATAGCCATAATTATTAATTATCCTTTATCAATTTTCAAATCATCTATTGAAACTTCTCAATTCATCATTTAGATGATGATCAATCATTCAAGATCATCAAATTATGATATATCTCTACTTATAAATATTTTATTTACACAACGAAGAATCACCAACACCTCATTCACATTTCATAAATTATGATAATTTATCTTCAATAGTCATAATTATAACGTATGTACATCTCACCAACACACATTATTGATAACATGTTCATAATCAATAATAATTCACATTCTGTTAGGATACACAATATTCTTATTAATTCTAATTGAATAACAAAATTAATGTTGAAAATTATAATTTTGTATTCAACACACTCTCTTTGCATATAATGTTTTATATGAAACCATCCATTATTATAAAAACAAAGGGTAATTATATGGAAAACCCACCTCACCTTTAGGGAGATATTTTAGTTGAATATCATTGAATGATTCAGATTAAAATACTAAAAATCATGAAACCTATTAAAAACAAAAAAATTATGGTAAAGTTAATTATTTATATTGAAACAATCGGTAGATGAAATATTGTAATAGATGGGATTGTTTTTATTACCCATTTGAACAATCGTGATGAGCATATTTGGAATATGACCCAGAATAGAAAAGTTTCACCACTTTAATAGAGAAAACTGAGGTATTGAAAGTGTGAGGGAATGTGCATAGAGAACATTATTATGGTGGAAAGGTTTGGATTTTTATTTTTATAGATTTTATGATTTAAATTAATTAATTAAAATTATTTCCAAATTCATGGATGGTACCCACCAGGTCACTACCTAACAACTACCACGTACCTAGTAACCATAAGGAACAGATTATTGGGAACTGACTATCTGATACCCCTCATATAACCACCCCCATCACTCGAGGGATCAATTGGGTACATAGTACAAGACCACTGGGTATTATATTGTATTTTTTCCATACCAAAAATTTTCTACCACCTAGCATATTCACCAAAATTTGACCCCTAATACATTTACAATACCTCCACGATATAAAAATAATAAAATACATGATGATTTCAAAAAATAAATCAATTTTTTAAAAAAGAGATAGGTTATTTTAATTAAATTAAGGATATAATATTAAATATATATATATATATATTTATATGAGGATTATCTACTAGAAGTATCAATTAAAATGGGCGATACATGGTAGGGTCAATCATATTAATCTAAACTTTTAAATTATTATATATGTATTTTATATAATAAAAACATATTCTTCATGGTATTAAATTCTACATACACACAAGTACATATTTACATGAGAGGCATCCAATGATAATAATTATTCATGATACACATGAAATGTGGGTCTAATTTTTTGAGGTTTCTAATGACACATGGATGGTGAATTAATAATTTTGAACAAAAAAATAAAAATCAAGGGCCAAAATATTAGTGTATTAAATTTTAGAACATGGATATAACAAGATTCAATCCTTATTTATTTAGAACATTTTATTTTCAATTTCTATCATGTATACATGAATCACATTCACAAATTACTATGTGATATGGGATATGAGGATACAAAGATATATTATTATACATTTTCATGCACCCTGTATACAATATGATTAGGATAATATATATGTATACAATTTTTATACATATAAATTTTATAATTTCACTATTTGGGAGAAAAATTTCTTAATAAGTTACCTATATGACATAAATTATAGTTACATGTTTCATCAAGCATGCTCCTTGGTCACTAAACATTAGAGACTAATATCAAGGGTCACTAAAATATCAACAGGGAGTAATTTTCTCTGATATCAAATTAATAAAAAAGTATGTTATTATTAAATTTGATTTGTTAATTAAATGACTAAAAATATAGAAAACAAATTAATAAACATAAACCCCTAAATAAGTGTAATAAATGATCCAAAGTAAATCATATGAATAAAATCACTAGAATAAAAAAAATTGTATAAGAGATTCATACAATTTATAAGTTATTTTTTAGAATTTCACCGAACATAAGGGGAATAATATAATCTAAACCAAAAAATATTCATGAATAAAAGGTCCAAAAAAATTGTTTTTGTATTTTCTATAGGACAATTTTTACACAGTCAAAGTTCTCTAATCACTGAAAAAAGTCAATGGTTATCTAGAATGTTCAATTTTTTTCAATAAGGAATAACTTTTTTCAAGTACACATAGAGGTGTACATGAATATTATTTGTATAATTTTTTTTGGTATATACCAATTTTATTCAATTCTAAAAAAATTTATTATTATGTTTGTATATTATTGAATCATGATAATAGTATATGTGTAAATCGCGATGCACACCAATTTGTAAAGTTATTGAATTAAAAATGAATTAGTAAAAAAAATAAATGAAAATAATGACTCACTCATTTTATTTCAAACATTCACATGTTTAGTTGGATATTATAGAGCTTTAATGGGTCAAATTCGTGAAAAATATGATACATTTTTATGGACTATAAATCTTTTATAGAATAAACCCACAGAATACCCTAGGAAAGAGGGATAATTATGACTTGTAACAAATATCATATAAATTAAGGATTTATTTAAATATTATCCCGGTTTGGATGGTCTATAATTAATATATTATAAAAAAATCATATTTTTCATAAAAAATATCCTCATGATCATATCAAGAGGGTAAAACATAGTCCCATATTATAGATGGTCAACCCCTACCATGGCCACATTGGCAGGGTGATGTAATAGTAATTTATCACACCTTAGAACAGTTTCCCCCAGTATAAAATGCATTGAGTCTATATATTATATCCAATAAATTTTTTATGATATAGTCAATTTACCGTATTGAGAAAACCAAGAAATAAATGTGATATATAATTATTTGGTCATGATACTATCCAATATATGTTGTGGGTAATTACCCCTTGGATCTCAATATTATAAGTCCAATATCAATCATCATAGACAATAAATAAACAAAAAACCATTAAAAAAATAAGATAAAATTTTTACCAAGTAGAATAATAAAATAACAATAATAAAAATTTAAAATCCAGAATGATAATAAGTTATTACTAAGTAATAAATAAACAATTTTGTAGGATATATCCTCTATCTAATGACTATTTCAATATTGAATATCTTTTTATTTATTCCAAAACATATAATAAATCATTTTTATTATAAATAATAACTACCCAATTATATTATCAGAAAAACACTAATATAGAAAACATATCAATTCAGTAATATCATTCGATAATGTGTGAAATCCATAAATAAATAATTAAAACAAAAAACAAAAATTTCATTTCATTATATGATTATCACCGCCTTTGGGTAATCTTTTCCTAATTAACATCTTCCAAATAATATAATTATATAATTAAATACACATGAAACCGATTATATGGATACAATCATCTACCCCATGTGTCTCTTAATGAAATATATTTATAGAATAAATAATAATTCATGATCCATAATAATATATCATTAATGTACGTACACACCTATATCTTCCAATTTCAAATTTTATAAAACCATGAACGTAATTGTGATTCTTCATGTGAATTCTCCCACATTGATATCACTCTAACAGGGTTAAATTAACTCATGTACACAAACCTTTGAGATAAAGGTTGCTAACTTTGTTTGAGATCCTATAACCAATTTTTAGGAAACTATACTCAAAATATATATAAAATAAATATTATATAAATAACCAAAATATCATCTATAATGGTTTATCAATGTACTCATAATGATATTATATCAATAATGAAACCATAATGAAAAATATATAATCATACTTCAAAAATAAATTTTTTTGGATAAACACCCACACATCATAATATATCACAACTAGGACATTGACATATAACACAAAGGAAAGGAATGAAAATAAAATAAAATAAAATAAAATAAATCCTTTAATACAACTCTGCGACTCATCTCATTCCCACCCCTAAATCTATTCAAGATTTCTAGCTTGGTCACTTCTAAAACCTATGTTCAAACTAGTACAATAGATCAAATGGTGAAACATGCACTAAGGTGGTCATTCATGGTATGTGAAACTCAACTCAGTAGGGAACAAAAAATGGCCTCCCATGAAATAACATAAAATTTGTGTATTCATATATAGGAAAATGAAAAAAGCACACAATAAATCACATCTGGTAATGATGTTCCAACTTGGTCACCAGGATAGCTGACCCCACCAGCATCAACCTATGTCGATGGGAGAAAATGTTTCTTACCATAGGCTCTGATTCATTCTTTATCATTTAGGGAGAGTTCATGAAACTGATTCATAATGAAAACCTTATCACTAATGATATATTCCCAAAATGGGGACTCATCTTATACTCTCTCACATTGTGAGGGGTACCGTAATATGGTCTCAATCACTACCCCTTCACATAAGATATTATTCCATAATTGAATCTTAATGAATAACCTAAAATTATGGGTGGAGTCTCACAAATTAGTCCCAACCACTACCCCTTAACTTATAATTGTGTCTGACATCTATGCCTTTATAAATATTATATCACTCCATGTAGGGTCACACAATAAAGTCTGAACCACTACCCTCTCAACTAGGGTAGTTTCTCAAAATAGAGTCAACTAACTATAACATCTAATACACTATACATCTCCTTTTCTATCAACCCTCTCTGAATCCATATTTTTTAATCACAATTGTAAACTAGTATTAGAGGAAACTATCAATATAGGTTCCATCCTCACGTGATATAGGATATAGATGTTGTCCACGATCTTATATAGTATATAATCCATAGAAATAATTTTTTCTAGAGGACAACACATGATAATCTCAAACATATCCCTCCTTGACTATTAAAACCATATATGGTTATCATAATAAACCATTAAATAACCCTTTCTCATATTGATCCCACACCCAAGGATAAAATAAAACATCAATTCCACATTAATTTCCTATACCTACCCACACCACCACACAATGGCCCTATCAGGTAATATACATACCCATAAGGCCCCATGGAACTTTCCCTAACCATAGAACATCAAAATAACTTTTACAAAATTACATATTGTGGAGTAAACTACTAAGGAAACATTTTCAAACACCCTTATAAGAAATAATACAAGATATTATCTAAAGAGATCACCTTCTTATCTAACCAATTGAACATACCTTTATCAGAGTCTATCATGAAACTATGGACCCTTCACTAAAAATCATAATTTGATGAAAAAACAATGCCCTTCCGCATATTATATTCTTCCATGTATAGAATATAAAAATATTAATAATAATTAAATGTTCTTAAACCTTTTCCTAAAAATATACATTTTTATCTTACTCTAGATATTATAGTTTCACAATTTATTATGAAACCTATTCGTCTTCCATATCTATAACCTTTTCTGTTTATTACTCTCAAAATTAAACAAACTAATTTTTTACCACTAATTCATCAATAAATACATTCATTGAAATATATAATATACTATTATATAAAAATAATATTAAGTAATTTTAATGACATATTACAGGATTTTCAATATATAAGAAAAATTGAAATCTAGAGATGACTTGTGTACTTGAACACCCCCAAATTGTTAAAATGATGTATTTTCTTTATGTGGAGCACAACTAGACTAAATTTTCAATATAGAAACCAGTGAATGAATTAAAAAAAAGGTATAATTTACAATAATATGAATTATTTCTAGTAGTATTTATATGATTAGTAACTATCATGTTTAATCTTTCCATCCTTGATTATATTGATGTTATTTAACCCTATTACACTTGAATTTCTTCTAGTTTACAATAATAAACTATAATTTTAAATATAAAATAATATAAATAATGTTCATGAAACCATAATTTTTTCTTTTGAAGAAAAATACTATTATCATATTTAATTAAAAAACTATTATCTTTAAAATGAAATAAATCGACTAGTTTGAATATTTATAAAAAGGTTGGTTTATAATTTTCACAATAATCCAAACAATTGTCAAAGATCATATATTTCCATGCACTAATGAGGAAAAATTTCAACATTATAAAAAAAATATAACATGAACTTCATCTATAAACCTTCACGTTTGGGTTTATATAGATGTATAAAAAATTTAAAACAATATTGATTTATTATACACATGAATTAGAAATAGATAAATTGGTGTATATGTATTAAATAACTAAAAAGGGATATCACCATTACATTAATAGATATTTATATTATTAAAAAAATATTACACTTCAAATATACATACATAAAAATACCACCATTTACTTTTGAAGATGTATGCATGACTTCAATCTCTTAAATAACTATTCCATTCCTCTAAACATTACCCTCATTAATTTTTACCATTGATATAACGATTGATCTATAACCCCTAATTACCTTATCTTTTTTACTTAAATATATTAGTTATTTTAGATAAAGGCATATCAGAATAATTCATGTTATCATTAATGTAAAATTTATGCCATCTCTCAGAAAATGATTAAAGAGTTAAATTTGCATCCATATTAATGAAATGGGATCAAACCAATATTTTAAAGTCATTGAAAAATCAAATTATATATTTTTAATGTTTGTACGAATTGAAAATCCCGAATAAATATTACATGAAAATATCATTTTATAATAATAATATTTTTAATTACTATCTTGTTCCCTATATAAATTTTTTAGGATATCAAAAATCACTAAGGGTTATATTTTTTCATGTTTTTTTTTCAACATTAGACCCATAAGAATAAGAAAGATAATTATGACACAAATATAATAACTCTTATAATTCAAATTTTATCCATTTTCTAGACATAATATACATAATCATATATAAATATTTCGGAAGTGGTTTCCCTAGAATGTTGACAATTTTCACATAATTGATAATAATTCTAAAATTCCAAAATAATATGATAAAATTACCATGATGTTGTTTTTATCATTTCAATGTCATATCAAAAATATTTTTTTCATATGGTTTTATTCTAATTTATTTTTTAATTAATATATTATTTATGTTGGAATATTGAATTATATAAAAATTTATACAGATCAAATATGCTATTTTTAAAAAAAGAAATACTTTATAGATTTACAATTTCGTTAAATTATATTTATTAGTCACCCGCTATAAATATTTAATTAACAATTTATTACAAAATTATCATTAGATCAAATTCATAAAAAATTAGTTTTGAAAAACTAATTTATATCATACATGAAAAATGTATATTTAGATAGAAATATTTTCCCTATATTTATGCAATGAAACACTCGAACTGTTTTATTTTGTAACCAAACCATTTGGTTTTCATTATAAATTGTAACCCAAATCCAAAATTTTATGTTAACGCTTAATAATTATTGTAATTTATATCTTGAATGATTTATACTATCAAATATAAGAAAGAATCATTTTGAATAACCGATAAATTTTGATATATACATAAACATATATGTTTATAATGATTTAATTTATATATTTTTTAATTATCTACTAAAATTAGCATATCCTAGATATATAAATATATATATCTTATAAATCATATTATTTATCATATAAATATATATCAAGAAAATTTATTATAATATACAATAACATATCTAAATTCATTTTATGAAAATTGTACAGGAAACACCATCCTTGTATTGGATTAAAATCCTAGGGGGCAACAATATAGAACTTCTGCACGCTTGATGTTTTAGATAGTCAACCCTAATAATTCAAGAGTGGTTATATGTCCCCAAGATAGTATAGATTATAAATTAAATACCAACTATCCATATATCAATACTCACATGTGATTTAAACATTCACTAATTAATTTACCTCATAATACTTAAGAATATTAAAAATTGACATTGTGATAATAATAAAAAATAACAAATGATTATTCAATTAAATAAATTAGAATTATATACCAAAAATAACCCAACATAAATTCGTTGAATTAGTTTTAAAAACATATAAGAACATAATATATTGATTAAACATATTTTAATCATAATCATTTTATATATATGAATATTAAAATCTGGAAGTTTAAATAAATGACGATGTTATAAATTTTTCAAGACACCTATATAAAAATATAATATAATTATAAAATAAAATAATTTTTTTTATAAATATGAACATAAATAATTTATAGTTCCATATATATATATATTTATTTAATATTCATATATAAAAACTAAATGTGGAAACGGCACCATTATTTAAATATAAAAATAAAGGACTAATATTTTTAAATTACATGGTATGTATTGACCAATAAAATTTATCAAAATATATAATGTAGATTAATAATTAACTCTTATCATTTATTATATAAATTCTTATAAACACATGATATTTCAATGTGTGGAAAATTCATACTATTTGATAATTTAAACTTTTTATTTAATTATACATATTATATCAATTTTAGACAACGTTTTCATCTTCCAAATTTGTTTTTGGTATTCTCTAAAGTCATATGAATTTATTTTTATCCCCTAAGGCCCACATTAGTGAAGGTTTTTATGATATATTCCAATATAAATGGAATGTTAAATCATGTCATTTTCAAACCATTTCATGAGTTTAGCAAGTAATGTATTGTCAATATAAGAATTATTTTTATTATATAATTGATGTAGAAATATAATATAAACATTAAAAAAATGTTAATTTAATCAAACCAATATGTTGTATGTAGGGATTAAAATTATTATACTATAATAATTTATAATACAATTATATTTTCTCACAAACCAATCATCGCAACACCTGTTATTATAGCGTGACAAACAAACCATACCCATTTAGTGCAATAAATTGTGGATTAAAAATCATTTAATATGATGTTTTTTGGAAATAATTTTCTAGAAATCTTCATAGAACCAAGGAATCAAAAGAAAGTCATCAATATAAACTATAATTTTAAATATAAACCACTCTATAATTTTAAATAATATCATTCTAATATCTTACTAGTATTATTTATTTCATGTATATAACCTTCCAATAATTCACTACTGTGTATCTCGTACAAAATATGGGTAATAGTATAGTATGTATAATATATAATATAAAACGAGAAAAAATTGGATCAAAATATAATCAATGAGTGGAATTGGTATGAATAAAATTAAACCATTAAAAAATCATCATTTGTATAAGGATTTAAATAAATTTTTATTATTATATAATATTCTTGGTGAAAACAACTTATTATATGATCATAATTTAGTGCTAAGGGTTGTCTTCATTTTTTCTGGATCTTATGTTATACCCAGAACAATATCATCCATTTATATATTCATCCTTAATTAAAAAAAATAGTAAAATTATTCCTATATGGGGTTACATTGTCATTTTATTATTGATTTATTTCATTCTGTCTTTCAATGGTTTCAAACTATAATCCAAAATTAATACTATTATTCTTACACCCTGATCTTTTATGAAAAATATTATTTTTAATTTCATTGATGTCTTGTGTTGTACGCTATACCAAAAGGAGCTTGCACTACACACACCCCTGACTTGGCTTTCTTTACATGCAATCGCGACCCTCCACGATAGCGTGTGTTGTACTCAATATCGAGTTTCACTAAACAAGGATATGTTATTAAAATATTATACAAACTAGCATTTATAAATAGTAAAACCGACTTTTTGAAATTTTATAAATTTTATCTTTCAAAATGGACTTCATTTTTGGATTTGGAATATCAAAATTAGCCTAGGGTTAATTTTTGGTATTTTTCTGAAAACATTCAATTTTTGATGAATAATGAAAACACAGGGATACTATTTAAAAACTGACTTCTTATTTAAATAATTATTTATTTGATTTAAATTTATTTTAAGTCAAAATTGATACATAATACCTATATCTGTTCAATGTAATTCATTGGAGTCATTTTATAATAATTTTCGATATATAAAAATTTTATTGAACTTTTCACCCTCTTTTACATACCTCCTAAGAGCTTTTTGCAAACTTACATAAAACATAATTTTACCGCTTCTGTGAGTGGAATTTTGAAAATCCGAGAGACATGGTTAATATCAAGGACTAAAATGTGGTTCAATGAGATGAAAATAATTTTTAGTGAATAGTAACTTTTTTCATTTATTTACCACGGTTAAAAGTAAATAGGTTAATTAGCGGTTAAAATGATATTATTATTACCCTAAAACATGGACTAATTCTATTGGATAAGTGTTATTCGACCAAAAACAACCTTAGGAAGAAAATATGACAATTTAGGTCCACATGGATTAGATTAGGACATTTATTATTAATATATTTAAAGAAGGGTTAAAATAGTTAAAATCACAGTTTAATAACTAATTCATTTTTAATATAGGGTTATACATAAGATAAATTTGACTATAAATATTCATTAGAAGGATAAAAATATTTCCTACCTAATGGTAATTTATTTATAATTTTTAGATATTAAATAATTTATGTTATATATGACACAATGATGATGCATTAATTATATTATTAATGAAATATTAACATAATTGATGTTATAAATACCCAAATAAATGTAATTTCAGACTTTTTATGAATTCCACTAATTTTATAAGTTAATATGACATGTTAGTATTGATTTATATAACTTTATTAGAACTAATAATGTGTTTATGGTTTTAACAAAAATCAATTACAAAATAGTGTTAAAATACAAATAAAATAATTTTTAAAACAAATATTATATTATAAATTTTTATTATATTCCTAAAAATCTATATCTCGGGAAAGATACATATATAATGATATTTTTATTATTAATGGACCACTTGGGGGTCAGTTGGATGTATATGGTATTTTTATTAATTATATAATATAAAAATACAAAGTGACATGGTAAATGTCATTCTAATTAACTAATAGTTAAAACATAATGATAAGGTTAATATAATGACCCAAACCTGTCTAAAATCTATTGGTTGAGAGGATTTCAACCCCTCCCCACCTTATCTTAGAAATGAATCAATTTGGAGCTATTAAAAACCGAATATGACTTTATTATAAAATAATATTTTATGTTTTTCCAAAGGTGCCCTTCTCCTCCCTTATAAAAAAGGCACTCGTTCCCTCTTCTAACCACACCCATTTGACCCTTGAAGCTCGGAAAAACCCTACCCATTTCTCGTATCCACTTCTCTAGCATCATTATTTAGGTTCTGGTCTTCTCAAAAGACCAAATCTACTTCCTTAAGAGGAAGCTTAAAGGAGGTGCGTCGAAGAAGAGGTGATCTCTTCTTCCGATTCTCTCAAGTTTCTTTTTCTTATACTTATACTTCTTTAGTTGAATAATTATGAAGTAATAACATCAGTATTAAATATATAATTATATGTTATTATAAATATGAAAAAATGTTATTTCAACTTCTATTCATCCTACGGAAAATGAAATCACTGCGCGTGTGTATGTACGGAATACCGTCTCCACGCCGTGGTGTAATCTGTTTTCGACCACCACCTTACTTGGATGGGTATACTAGTGTAAATAAATAACTATATATAATTATTTTAAAGTGATATTGATTATTAAATATTATACATTCACTTCAATACAATTCCACGATCATGGGAATGATATCATCGCTCGTGCGTACGTACAGACTACCATCTCCACGCCGTGATGAGATTCATTCTCCATGTTAACCATTCATGAATGATTATAAAGTATACATATGAATAATAATGAAATATATGACATAATAATGACACTGGATTTTTATATATATATATATGTATTCCATCTACTCAATTCCATTCAATTTTATAGGGAAACGAAAACATCGTTCATGCGTACGTACAGCCTACCGTCTCCATGAACGGTGTATTTCATTACATTTATCGATCTATCATATATATATATATATATGTATATGATGAATATATTATATATATATATATATATCATGTTTTACAGTCTAGAATTTTGTATATCAGTATATAAGTAATAATATCAAGAACAATAAGTCGAAACACGTACGACAAATGAAACGATTTTACCCAAAATGCTGCTTTAACAAGGAATTTACAAAAGAATGGGTAATATAATGTTTTAAGTGAACCATATATGATATCATAACAATGAATATGACTCTATAATAAGTCAATGACATTATTTATATCATTATACAAGAGTTTCGGATACATACGAAGCATATCATACGTAAGGTAAGGGATAACTATTCCAATCTTATTCTTATCCGAGATTGTTTATTCGTAAGTATTTACTGGCGTTATTGATACCATCCATGTCCATGTTTCCTAAATATGGTTTCATTTATGTTTAAATTCATTTTTATCCATTTTTTACTTTTACTACATTGTATGTATGGAATCATTCTTTTTTTACAATACAAGGTACTTTTTGACTTTTCCGACAAAAGTACGAGAAGAATGTTGTTTTTAACTTACACGGTGTGAATGGATTTTTACGGTTTCATAACACCTCATTTTCATGAAGCTTACTCTAAAATATTGCATGATTATTTTCAACAAAACCATTTTCTCTTAAAATGTCATGGCATTTTGTAAAAATAAAATGATTTTGAATAAGACAGGATATTTTCCTCAAGAATTCAATTCAAGTGTTTTATCAAAACCATTTTCCATATAAGATGAAATTATTTCATATGTGTATGTTTCAAGTATAATTTCTCCATTATTTACATGGTTTGATTCTTCTTATGATGAAATGATATCATTTTTTTTATATGGATTATGTTATGACGGCATGATGTTTAGAATCTCATTCTATTACATGGGTTATGCTATGATGTAAGATTTATGATTTTGTGGCACACGAAAGTATGATTTCATTATGACATGGGTGGGACCTATATCTCTCTCAAATTATTTGGGTAAATATTTATATCTCATTAGATAGACATGGATGGAATGGTAAGTTAATCCATTTCAGTGTTACAGGACTAGAACGAAGAGTGAAATTGATTCAGAAAGGGACTTTGTCCACTAAAATGGTCAAGGAAGTAATTCTTTGGCTACTATGGAAATTATATCATGTGTTTTATGGTTTCCACAATCACATGTTTTATTCCCATGCTATTTTATCATGATTAATGTTTCCTTATGATCTATGCCTTATGTAATACCATGTTTTATGTCATTGCTCATGGTTTTGATGTTTAAACATTATGTTCATGTTTTTAAGTTCAATTGAATATGATTTGTTTTATTTTAACCATGCTTACCCTTACTGATCAATTGAGCTCACCCTTTATATGTTTTCTTTTCCCAAAGATTTAAAGAAAGGTTTTAGGTAAGAAAACAAAAATGGGAAGATCTTTATGGGAGATGTTGAAGATCTTTCACCACGATTTGAAGAATATGTTCCAAGTTTCCAAAGACAGAAAACTATTACGGTCATTTTGTGTCAGGTTTTGTTATGTATAAGTATTCCACAAAAGTAATGTAATATCCATGTACATGAAACTTCAGGTCTCTACAGTTGGTATCAGAGGAAAGGTTTTGTTAACCTTTGAAAACTAGGATGCAAAAACTTTAGTGATATCCCTAGAGATATTTCTATGTTTGTCTAGGGATGTCCCTAAGGATAAGTATAAGTATAGGTTATAGTCCTAGAATTAGGGTAATGTTACTAGAAATAAACCTAAGATGTTAGATAACAAAGGTACCCACCCTATATTATGTTGTTTTCCCTAGCATGATTTTTATCTCTCACAATATTATTTTTTGGGTTTTAGACAATGGTTGGAACCCGAAGGAACCGTGTAGATCAATGTAATGGACAATGCAATGATTGTCCTTTTGAACAAACCAATGTGATGGGAGATAAAGTACAAAATCATATTTATAGACTTACACATGATATGAATGATTCTAGATATCCAAATGATCAGAGAAGGGAACAATATTCTATTGAGGTCTTCATGAGGCAACGTCCATCATCTTTCTATGGGTCTTCTGATCCACTTGTTGCTGAAAAATGGATCAGTACCATTGAAATGATATTTTCCATACTTCGCTGTTCAGAACACGAAAAAATCATTTTAGTTGTTTACCATTTAGAAGGTGAACCAGACCTGTGGTAGACTCTAATTAAGAATACAAGGCCCCAAGATGAAATTGAATCCATGGAATGGTACGAGTTCAAGAAATTGTTTTTCAATAAGTTATTCCCTTGTATTCTTCGAACAAATATGGAAAAGGAGTTTCTTGAGCTTAAGCAGAAGGATGATGAATCTGTTGGTATATACGAAGAGAATTTTACAAGACTTGCAAGGTATGCATCTGGCTTTATCATCCAACCTGAAAGTAAATTTGATCGATTATTCAGTGGCTTAAAACCAAGTCTTTGAAGGGCATTAGCTATAAAATACTTTAGTATATATGAATAAATTGTGCGTTGTGCTATCAAGGTAGAAATGGAAGTTGGTGTTACATATCCATCTCATGGTTTTGACAGGAAACGAAAGATGTAGTTCAAGGAGAAATCTCAGAATAATGGTTAAAAGAAGATAAATGTTTCTTTATGCTCAAAGAGTGGAAAGAAGCATGGTGGAGATTTTCTTAAAGGGATTAGAAAATGATTTAAGTGTGGAAAAGAATGTCATCGAGCAGTTGATTGTCAAAGTATTGGGAAAAAGGTTGCTAATGATGTGAATAGAGAAAAGACTACAGATAACCCTCCACCAACACTTCAATGCTTCAGGTGCAAGGAAATGTGAAATTATGCAAATAAATGCTCTAATCCAAGGGTTAATGATGATCAACGTGAGCAACCTCTTAAGGCAAAGGACAAATGGAAGTCACATGCGATCATTATTAGCAATGTTGAGTATGAAAACGATGTGGTGGAATGATTATGTGTTTATTTAAAGGGATTCCAAAATAATGTTGTGGAATCTCATTTACAGTATTATGGAACATTGGAATATCTAAGTAACGGTTTATTTTGGTTTTCGATAATTATATGGTACTGTTAACCATTAAAAGTGATTCCAATATTTTGGAAAGCAGATGATATGTGCATAAAGAAGGGATAAAGAGATAATGAAATGTTTTATTGTATTAATGAGCTCATGACTAATATAAGGAAAAAGTGATATCATGGTTTGAGTATATAGAATTTTTGGGATTTTGTTATATGGAAAGAGTTACCTTGTGACAACATTCATGTTTTAAATATGGTTCAAGAGAATACATGATTAAGGTATTCACATGTTTTGGATGTTACCGACAAGATATTTCGTATGATATATGCGAGATAAATGATGGTATTCACATGCTCAGTAGATGAAATTTCTAATAATTGTTTTCTTTATACTATGAGCTTGGACAAAAGTATTTTTGATAATCCTAAAGATTGAAATGAATTAAGTTAGACATAAGATAGTATTTTTTTCTATTTTATTGTAGGAATGTTATTATAATGTATTTTTAGAAAAAGGTACAACCTGTATGATGGGATACAACCCATCACATCAGACAAGGTTGTGAGAATAAAACCCACCACTGAAGTGTGACAGGCCTTTATTGCCTACCACTGGCCTACAGGAAGTCCCTATTTAGTGTAAACTAGTTTTATTATATTAAGCAGTATAATAGATTAAGTATACGTCCATTTTTGGAATCATATACGATTAACCTCACCATATATGGACATATGTATATTTGATAACTTTTGATTACCTTTTGTTTGAGAAATATGGAATGACTTATCATTCTATCATAGGATCTGATAACACCTCATGAATGAAAAATTAAACATCAGTTCTTTAAGAGATGACGTGGAAATGGTTCCAGGCATGAATAATGGTGACATTATACTGAAATAAAATAAGTATTTATTCTAATTCAAATTCATCATATTTAGGGAAATGATCTTGAAAACCAGAAATGTTGTCCTAGTGCCCTTATATCCGATGAATCAGATGGTACCTTATATCACCACAAATTTATGGTTTTGTGATTGTTTCCATTTTCATAGACATGTTCTCAACCACTCTCCATCAGAACATGATGGTTAGATTTCTCTTCCATATCCATATTTTCACCTATGTTCTCCTATGTGGAAACCCAGTGATTAGTTAATTTGGGTAACTGTTATGTTTTAAACATTAGTTTTTAAAATCAAGTTTTGGTATTTCTTTTTACGATGTGGGTTTCTATGAAATAATCTTTCAAGTAGTAAACCATTTATAACCCCGACATATTTCGAGGGCGAAATTCATTTTAAGGCGGGTAGAATGTAACACCTCGAGATTTTATGAAAAATATTCTTTTTAATTTCATTGATGTCTTGTGTTGTACGCTACACCAAAATAATCTTTCACTACATGCATACCTGACATGGCTTTCTTTACATGCAATCGCGACCCTCCACGATAGCATGTGTTGTACAAAATATCGAGTTTCACTAAACAATGATATGTTATTAACATTTTATATAAACTAGCCATTATGAATAGCAATACCCACTTTTTGAAATTTTATAAATTTTATCGTGCAAAATGGACTTCATTTTTTGATTCGGAATATCGAAATTAGCCTCGGGTGAATTTTTGGTATTTTTCTGAAAACTTTCAATTTTTGATGAACAGTGAAAACACTAGGTTACTATTTAAAAACCGACTTTTTATTTAAATAATTATTTATTTTATATAATTTTTTTTAGTTCAAAATTGATACATAATACCTATATAAGTTCAATTTAATTCATTGGCGTCATTTTAAAATAATTTTTTATATATAAAAACATTAATGAACTTTTCACCGTCTTTTACCTACCTCCTAGGAGCTTTTTGCAAACTTACATAAAACATAATTTTACCACTTCTGTGAGTGGAATTCCGAAAATCCAAGAGACACTGTTAATATCAAGGTCTAAAATTTTGTTCAATGATATGAAAATAATATTTGGTGAATAGTAATGTTTTACTTTTATTTACCACGGTTAAACGTAAATAGGGTAATTAAGGTTAAAAATTATATTACTATTACCGTAAATAATGTCCTAATTATATTGGATAAGTGTAATTCAACCAAAAACAACCTTATCAATAAAATATGACCATTTAGGTCCACTTGGTTTAGATTAGGACATTTATTATTAATTTATTTAAAGAAGGGTTAAAATAGGTAAAATCAGAGTTTAATAACTAATTCATTTTTAATATAGGGTTATACATAATATAAATTTGACTATAAATATTTATTAGAAATATAAAAATCTTTAATAAATAATGGTAATTTATTTATAATGTTTAGATATTAAATAATTTAAGTTATTTTTAACACAATGATGATGTCGTAATTATCTTATTAATCAAATATTAACATAATTGATGTCATAAATACCCAAATAAAAGTAATTTGATACTTGTTATGAATTAAAAAAATATTATAGATTAATATGACATGTTAGTATTGATTTAATTAACTTTTTTTCGAACTAATCATGCTGTTATGGTTTTCACAAAAATCAATTTTCAAATAGTCTCAAAATTGACATAAAATAATTGTTTAAAAAAATATTATATTATTAATTGATATTATATTTCTAAAAATCTATGGCTCAGAAAAGATACATATATCATGATATTTTTATCATTAATGTACCACCTTGGGGTCTCTTAGAAGTATATGGTAATTTTATTTACTATATAATATAATAATACAAAGTGACATGGTAAATGTCAATCTTATTAACTAAGAGTTAAAACTAAAAGATGAGGTTAATATAATGACCCAAACCTATCAAAAATATATTAGTTGAGAGTCTTTCGACCCATACCCACCTTATCTTCTAAATAAATCAATTTTGAGCTATTAAAAACTGAATATGACTTTATTATAAAATAATATTTTACGTTTTTTCAGAGGTGCCCCTCTCCTCCCTTATAAAAAGGGCACCCCTTCCATCTTCTCCTCCCACCCTTTTGAGCATTGAAGCTCGGAAATCCCCTTCCCATTTCTCTTCTACAATTCCCTAGAAACATTTTAGAGGTTCTGGTCTTCTCAAAAGACCAACTCTACTTCCTTAAGAGGAAGCTTAAAGGAGGTGTGTCGAATAAGAGGTAATCTCTTCTTCCGATTCTCTCATGTTTCTTTCTTCTTCTACTTCTTCTACATTAGTTTTCTCATTATGAAGTAATAACATCAGTATTACTTATATACTAATATTTTATTATAGATATAAAACAACCTTATTTCACCTTCTATCTATCCTACAGAAAACGAAATCACTACGTGATTATACGTAAAGAATACCGTCTCCACGCCGTTGTGTAATCTGTTTTCGACCACCACCATACTTGGATGGGTATAATTATGTTAATAAATAACTATATATGATTATTTTAAAGTTATATTGATTCTGAAATATTATACTTACACTTCAATACAATTCCACGATCATGGGAATGATATCATCGCTCGTGCGTACGTACGGACTATCGTCTCCATGACGTGATGAGATTCATTCTCCATGTTAACCTTTCATGAATGATTATAAAGTATAAATAATGAATAATAATGAAATATATGACATAATAATGATACTTTATTTATGTATATATATATATGTATGTCATCTACTTAATTCCATTCAATTTCATAAGGAAACGAAAACAGCGTTCATGCGTACGTACGGCCTACCGTCTCCATGAACGGTGTATTTCATTCCATTTATCGATGTATCATATATATATATATATGTATATGATGAATATATATTATATATAAATCATGTTTTATATTCTTGAATTATGTAAATCAGTATATAAGTAATAATATCTAGAACAACAAGTTGAAACACGTACGCCAAATGAAACGATTTTACCCAAAATGCTTATTTAACATGGAATTTACAGAATAAGGGGTAATATAAAGTCATAGGTGAACCATATATGATATCATAACAATAAATATAAATCTGTAATAAGTCAATGAAATTATTTAAATCATTGTACAGGAGGTTCTAATACATACGAAGCATATCAAACGTAATGTAAGGGATAACTATTCCAATCTCGTTCTTATCCGAGATTGTTTATTCGTAAGTATTTACTGGGGTTATTGTTATAATACATGTCCATGTTTCCTAAAAATGGTTTCAAGAATGTTTAATGTCATTTTTAACCATTTTTGACTTTTACTACATGGTATGTAAGGAATCTTTCATTTTTTACCAAATGAGGTACTTTTTCACTTTTCTGAAAAAAGTATGAGGAGAATGTTATTTTAACTCATACAGTGTGAACGGATTTTTACGGTTTCATAGATCCTAATTTTCATGAAGCTTCATCTACAATATTGCATGATTGTTTTCAACAAAACCCTTTTCTTTGAAATTGGCATGGCATTTTGTGAAAAGAAAATGATTTTGAATAAAAAGGATATTTTCCTCAAAAATTCATTTCAAGTGTTTTATCAAAACCATTTTCCATCTAAGATGACATTATTTCATACGTGTATGATTCAAGTATAATTTCTCCATTATTTACATGGTTTTATTCTTCTTATGATGAAATGCTATCCATTTTTTTATATGGATTATGCTATGATGGCATGATGTTTAAGAATCCCATTCTATTACATTGGTTATGCCATGATGTATGATTTATGATTGTGTGGCACACCAAAGAATGATTTCATTATGAGATGGGTGGGACCTATATCTCCCTCCAATGCATTGGGTAAAGATTTATATCTCATGTGATATACATGGCTAGAACAGTAAATTAATCTGGTTCAGTGTTACAGGACAGGAACGAGGAGTGAACTCAATTCAGAAAGGGACTTTGTCCACTAAGATGGTCTTGGCAGCAATTCCTTGGCTACTATAGAAATCGTACCATGGCTTTATGGTTTCCAAAATCACATGTTTTATTCCCATGTGATTTTATCATGAATAAAGTTTCTTTATGATCTATTCCTTATGTACTGCCATGTTTTATGTCATTGCTCAAGGTTTTGATGTTTAAACATTATGTTCATGTTTTTAAGTTCAATTGTATATGAATTTTTTTTATTTTATACATAAATACCCTTACTGAGCATTTGAGCACGCCCTTTATATGTTTTCTTTTCCCCAGGATTTAAATAATGGTTTTAGGTATGAAAACAAAACGGGGAAGATCCTTATGGGAGATATTGAAGTTCTTTCACCACGATTAGATGATTATGTTCCGAGTTTCCAAAGACACTAAACTATTATGGTCCTTTGGTGTCTGGTTTTGTTATGTATTAAGTATTCAGCAAATGTAATGCAATGTCCATGTACATCATGCTTCGGGTCTCTACAATTATTCTTCCATATTTTCATAGTTGTTCCCTTTATTTCCCTTTCTTTAGTATTGTCTTATTCTCTTGGTGTACATTGTATTATACACTAATTGTATTTATCATATGAACAACCATAATTGTCCATATATACTATATGCAGATATATAATATTCCTGGAATATTTTCTAATAGTAATTTTCATTGTATAATCCTTCCTTGATGTCTATTCCTTTACCCATTTTAGGTGGTGTAGTATTCAAAAATATGTTCTAGGTATGGTTGATCGTACTAGTGTGGGATATCTATGTTATTATTTTTTATTAGAGACATCATACATAGGAAGGAGAACTTGGTTACTTTCACCATATGGAGTATTTTTTGTCTTATATTCTTCTATTGTAATTTGAAGAATCTCCTCTATGATGTTTTTAGATGGTGGTGGCTATGCTGATGCTAGAAATCCATTATCTAAGAATTATATCGTTAAATGTTTGATAAAAACTAATTTTTTATACAAAAATTATAGTAGGCCAAAATTCAGAGAAAAAAAATCATATAATGATGTTCCATAAGTGGTATGTCATTATTTTATTTTCCATAACATGATATTCTTTATTGGAGGATTTATTTTTTTATGACTTCCCTTAGCCTATATGAAATTAAATTACACTATTGATGATTGCATCTAAGGATTAAATCTGTATCATTTAACTAGATAGTATATCGATCCTCCCTCAGTGTGATTCCCTTTAAATGATGAATACCTATTGATGATACCCTTTTGATATATTTTGGCAGAAAATGGTCAGACTGGGTTATATGGGTTATAGCCTTCTAGTGTGATATGTTTCTATTATGTTCTGTTCCATTCATATTTTTTAGTAATTCTATCTAGAATTCATCCACACACATTAATATAAATGAAATAAAATTACTATTTTATTAAAATTATTTATGAACTTGTGCCTCTATCCACCCCAAACCATGTATAAATCCTGATAAGAAAGTCATAAATCTATTTTTTCTAAATCTAAACTAAAAAACATGAAAACCCAAGATTACTAATCAAATTCCTAACAAAATAGGACATACCCTTACATGGTCTAGTTACACACACATATAAGATATAATCAAAACCTCAACCCCCTATATTCTACCATCTACACCCTAAATATTAATATAATAATTAAAAACACTATAATATCAGTTTTGGGACTTCCCTGACCCAATTCACCTCCACCAGGATAGAATTATGTGGATAAATACCTCAATTATGTCGCGTCACACATAAGAGGATGCTATATTTCCCAAACCCAAATATCCCAAATAACACCTTGGTAGGGACTATACAAAACCTTAGGTGCACCTCCATGAATGATAGATGATTTTGACTGTTGGTGGGGTCCTAAAACATTCATGGAGTTAGTATTCCATTAAAAATAAAAACCAAGGGTTATGCCTTAGTCTACCATAATTTTTTCATGAACATTCCATATAACATTCATGAATAGAACTCCTTATGAAATGATCCTTGTCATATAACACCAAGGATCTCCTATAATACCTTAGTTTCCATCCCATCACACCACATGCTATTTCCCTCTAGTTTCACTTATCATACTAATGATTATCCCTAAGGTCAAAAAATGTTCTACAAGGTAAATTTTCTATATAGGGGGGTAGAATGTAACACCCGAGAAAGATAAAGTGTCAAAATACTAAATGTTACTACCCATGTCAACAAGTAAAACCTTTCTTTTTTGGATCATACCAGATTAGAAGACCATAATTAATTATGTCTTTTTGAAGGGTAGTTTTAGGATCAATGACCATTAGTGATGTTTATTATGGTGTGTATGAGTGAGGAGTAATAACTTTGAATGAATGTGTATTTTCCCTTGGGAATATAAATTATTCTATGGTTCCATTTGGTCATGTGGGTGGTCCCTATGGAGGGTACAACAAATGCTTGATGGGTATCTAGTTGTTACTAGTAAGCCATAAAATGATGACCATATTAATAAATAGTGATTGTGATGTTTTTAGGGCCTTGTTATTACAAATTAGTATCAACGGTTTGAGTTCTATTATCATTTATTTTTGGGTTTGGTTCGAAAGGATATCAGATATGTGGAACTCACGTCGGGGTGTTTCTATGAGGTTAGACAACTCATATATAATAGAACTCTGAGTTACCATTTATGGTATTACTATTATAGGTTTACTGTATTTTTGTACATTCAATAATCATGAATAGGTACATAGGATTACATTTCATATGCATGCCTATTATGTGTTTTGTAATCATTAATTAATTTAATTCTTTTATTATGTTATATATTGGGTGATATATCTCAGTTTGTAGCTATTGTGAAATATCTATTTTTGTATAAGTTAGTTGAACTTATGTATGATATTTATTATGAATTTATATGATTGTGTTTAATATAGAGGTTTGTAGTACTAGGCTGAAATCTTGGATAGGATATCAAGGGACATACATTGTTTATGGTTTTCTCATAATATAAAAATTCTAATAGGAATTAACTATGTGTGTATCATAACTGTTTAGGTTGTACCAGAATCCATGTTGGTATAAGAGTTATAATGGTTCCATTGGTAATTTAAAAAAATCCATCTTAGAGACACCATAATTCTATTTCTCGGGTTGGAATTACCATTCCACCATAAGCTGTATGGGAAGATGCACCTGATAATGATCTATCACATACTCTATTGGTTCAATCAGTAATCCCACCCCAAATTGGAGTATTTTTTAATGAACCTACTTAGGAAAATGGGCATGAGATGATGAAGATTGATAATTATAGATATTTTTAGCTCCCACATCTAATAACTATCAATGGAATATGTGGTCCCCAATATTCAATGTATTGTATTGATATCATAATCATCATATTAAACCCAGTAGATACACACATAGTGATTATGTTATCTTCCAATTTACTCCCTCTTGACATGCCATTGGGAAAAAGTACACCACGTCTTGCACTGTCTGGAGGTTCCTATAGTTGTTTATAGCTCTAAAAATATGTGGGACTTCATGATCATATAGATGATTAGTTTTGATTTATTATTCATAATTGACTGGTGGACCAGTTATCAATATCATGTCAACTATTATCAAAGATGTGTACCTTTCACCATGATTAGGGGAGAGAGGATCATGTTTACTAGTGAGTGGGATCTTAAAGTAGGATATATGGGACTAAACTAGAGTCAATTTATAGAAATCATGATGAAAGTATAAGTTTTGGATCTTGTAATAGAATCGTAAATAACCCCTTTATCTTCCCTCTTGTGATGAATAGTTTTTAGGTTGTTTTCTAAAGTAACTTCTCTAGTATTTCTTTCTATGGAAGAATTGGGTTTTAGATTGTGTATGTGAATGGGGTGTAACCGATATCAATTTCTCCTAACATATTAAAGCAATCTAGATAAGAATGATAATGGTTCAGATTTAGTACTTTGATTTAAAAATGAAATTATTCGATGATATTTTTTATGAAGGGAGTCTCGTCTATAACTCTTTGTGGACTATACAAATACCTATTAGGTAATAGTTAAGAACATGTTCAATTTATATTTAATTGATGATCTACTTGATCAATTTTGGGTAGCTCATTGGTTTCCAACCATTGAGCTTCATTCTAAATAGCATAAACTATGGTTCAGAGAGGAGTATATTCCAAATACTATATTTAAGAGTATATTTAGACTATATGTGTATCAGTTCAATCCTTTGGGTAGAAAAATGATCCATTTCATTATGAATCTCTATAAATGTATTTTCCTTACATATATTGACACATTCATCATTATATCAGTGGATTATATCTTGATATATTCAAAACCATTCATTTTGCATGTGTGGCATCTACAAATGAAGATGAGTACACTTCCTGTGCATTAGCATTATACCAAAATGTTGAAGTGTCACTTCGATATTCTGAAGGATCATTACATCGGGAATTTAATTTCTATGGAAAGTATTTGAGTGGTCCTATAGAAGGTAAGGATTATGATTCCTTGGGTGTGTACCATGAATGTGGTTGAGATCAAGAGATTCTATGGGATTAGGGGTACTATCAACATTTCCCCTAGACATCTCCCATTTGGAAGCATCGATGATGAAGTTGACCAAAAAGTTGAATAAATTTCAATGGCTTGATTCGTGTGATGAGGCCTTCCTTGATTAGAAGTGAATATCGATGAAAGCTCTAGTTTTGATACCTTTAGAGATTGGAATTGGATAGATACACTACCACAAAAATAGACTTTCCCAGCACCCCTTATCAGCGCTAATGAAAAAGCACTGATAACGGGACCCCCTTTATCAGCGCTTGTTTAGTAGCGCTGATACGCGGGGGGGGGGGGGGGGGGCTTGATCAGTGCTTTTTTTAAAAGCACTGATAAAGAGTTGAATTCAAAAAAAAATTAAAAAATTAAATTAATATATTAATATATAAATATAGTTATATTGATATAGATATAATATATAATTTTTAAATATATTTTAGATAAGTATAAATGTACATTGACACTTAATATACTTAATATATAAGATATTTAGTGAAAATGGCTTCTTAAAAAATTTAAAAATTATTTTAAATTAATAATTTTCTAATTATGATGGAGTAGTAGTCATTTAATAACAATTTGAAGACTAAAAAAATTAAAAAAAATATCCAAAATAATTTGAAAACGCAACTCAAATTTCAAACGGCCATAACATTTGATCCGGGTGTCTGTTTGAGCTCTACCACATATCAAATTGAAGTCCGCAACGAGTTTTACATCACTGTGATTGGGGTGCCCCAGTCAAGTGTTTTTCGAGGCCAAAAGAGGCCTAGAAGGCCTCCAAAACTGGGTTTTTAGTCGGGGTACCTAGATTTTTTAACATTTTGTGGGTTTTCAGCCTCGTTTGAGGGGGTATTGTTGGATTTTTTTGGGGGGGGGGAGCTGAATTTATTCTAAGGTATTACATTTATATTGATGTTATGTATTTAAAATTTTATCTCTTTTTATAATGCACTGCTATTTATAATCAAATATATAACTATATGTACATATTATTTATATATTCACACCTAAAAATAAAAATTTTAAAATCAATAATTAAACATATTTACATATAAAATATATTAGCTTTATATAAATAATAAATAATATCAATTTTATTTAAAATACCAATATATGAATATTTATATTACTACTATACATTAATATAACTATATATAAATATTAATCTAGCTATATATATATATTAATATAACTACATATATATTAATATTACTGTATATATATATTAATATCACTATAAATATATATATTCATATAACTATATATATATATATGTATGTTAATATAAATATATATTACTATACGAATAAATATAACTATATATATATACAGAGATATATATTAATATAACTATATATAGATATATTAATATAACTATATATATATTAATCTAAAAATATATTACTGTACGAATAAATATAACTATATATATATATAATTAGAGATATATATTAATATAACTATATATATATATATTAATATCACTATATATATATTAATATAACTATATATGTAAATATATTAATATAACTATATATATATATTAATATAACTATATATATATATATATTAATGTAAATATATATTACTATTCGAATAAATATAACTATATATATATATATATCATGAAATAGCAAACAAATCAAAATTGAGTAGTGGTAAGGGATTAGGCGCGCAGGGGGGAGGTCTCGAGTTCAAAACATGCTAGAGGCAAAGGCGCGCGCATGGGGGTGGATGCTGGGGGCTAGCGTTGATAAAGGGTGGAGGTGGTGTGTGCGGGCACTGGAGGGGATAAAAAGCGCTGTTAAAGGGGGGATCAAGCGCTATAAAATCCCCCCATGATAGGCATGATTTTATTAATTTTTTGAATTTTGTTTTTGAAATTTTTAAAATTTTTCTTATCTTTTATCAGCGCTTTTTTAAAAGCGCTGATAAACGGGTCCTTTATCGGCGCTAAAACGAAAGCGCTGATAAAGGAAGCGCTCATATAGGACCCCTTTATCAGCGCTAAAAAAATCGTTGATAAAGGGGTACTTTTATCATCTCTTTTTTTTAGCGCTGATAAAAGACCCCTTTTATCAGCGCTTGTTTTTTAGCGCTGATAAAGGGGACCCCCCCCCCCTATCTTCTCCAGCTTTACCAGCACTTTTCCTAGTGCTGTTAAAGGCCCTTTTTAGCGCTAATAAAGGGAGTATTTGTAGTAGTGATAGTGTACTTGTAATGACCCAATATTTTAATTTATATTTTCATATAACTATGTAAATATATTTGATAGCTATCTCTACACATAACACAAAACCAACATGAAATAAAAATATTTCTCTATTGATAAAACCTATTCACTGAATTAATAGATGCAAATTAAAGTAACATAATTATGAAAAATATTAACATATATGTCTATATAATTTTTATATCGTAGAAAATTACTCAATTCATTATTATCTTTAAGAATTTATATTTTTATCAATTATATTTTTAACTAATTAAAACTAAGTATATTAATTTGAAATTATGGTTTTAAAAAAATATAATTTTTATTAATTAATTATAGAATTTTTAATGCTTTATAGAAATTGTAAATAAGAACAAATAGTAATTTAAAACGGTATATTTTCCTATACAAATATATTTTTAATATAATTTATTTTTTAAATTTAAAATTATATTTTTAAATTCTAGAAATTAAACTTTAAAAAATTATCATCATTTGTGGATTCAAAATTAAAATATTATCTTATGATTTTTTTATATTGTTATAAAATAATAAATTTTTAGGTGAATAGAAGAAAATATAGTTTTTCTAATATAGTCACTTTTATATAAGTCAGACAATGTTTACAATATTTTTATATAATATATATGTATTTATAATTTAAACACATAATTTTAAAATATTTCTATCAATTTCTAAAACCCATAAATATCATTTAAGAAATCAAGTAACATTTTATTAAAAACATTTTTTTTTCATTTTTCTAATGTAGATTTAAACATGAGGAAATACAGTTTATTTATTTATTTATTTATTTCACATAACTATTCCTAAAATATTAATATTATTCATAATACCATTATAATAAATAAAATTGATAATTTTGTCTTATATATAGTCTTTATTCTTCAAAATAAATTTTTCATAAAGATTAGTTTCTAATTGTTACATGTTCCAAAATTATGATTAATTTCAATAAAAATCGAAATATAATTTTATAATATGATTCATATATTTTATATAATAATGTTCATATTTTTTAATATGGCCAATTTCATTAGGACGAATGTCATTTTTTATGGCTAATTTCTATGATAATGGTGAACGATTTTTATTGATATTATTTTAATTTAAATTATGAAGATATAAAAAATAAAATAAAATAAAATAAGTAATGAAGAATATATTATTTATAAAAATATAAATAAATAATTTAATACTCATTTAATTTTCAATCAATACTAAATGATATTGTGAATCCAAAATGGTCGAGATGTTATTTTTCCACTGAAACCGTTTTTCTATACATTACCCATAAAAATATATACGTTAATTTAATAATATATATAAAATTATTTGGAATAAATATATTTTAAATTATCTTCTATAAAACTCAAAAAAAATTCATATCAGTTATTTTATATTTTTTGTAGTGGATAATATCACATCGTAAAAAACCACTTACACAGTTTAAAACTAAAAGAGTAAAATATAAAAAGTTTCTAGTAAAAAATGTAATATGTGTAAAAACTATTTGGAAATAATTGGTTGAGTATTTATAGAATCAAAAGACCTTAAAATCCATTATTTAGAAACTTTGGAGCCATTGACTGTGAAACAGTATCATGGAATTATTAAAATATAATCAGTGTTTTCAAAGTTCCCTTTTCCTCCCTTATAATAGGGGGTCACTTACACTCTTTATAACATAAACCTATCATTCATAAATTCATTGACATATAACCAAATTTGTTATCTTATAATTTTAGCACACATTCATATTCCCCTGGTCACACTAATTTATCCTAATCCCTTCAATTCAAAGGAGTCTTCCAATGAAAGATGAAGTGTCCAACATAAGTATTCTCTTATCTTTATTTTTTTTATCATTAATTTTACAATCCCAAATCAATTTTATCTATGAAAATATAATGACATGAGTATTATTAATATATTTATATGTTATTATATTAATTTTATAACCATTATTTATTCCTATCTACCTAATAAGAAAAACAAAAGCGTCATTAGTCCATTATGTGGACTACCGCCTCCACAATACGATGCATTATGTATTTCATCACCACAATTTGTGGTAGATAAAAAATATATAATAGATAAATAAATATTATATCTATAATACTAATATTTTATTTTTATATTTAAAATTATTATTCACCTTATTTCCCTCTCATTCACTAAGAAATGAAATCATTAATCGCATGTGCATGAAATTTATCTCATTTGAGAGCAATGAGTCTCATTTTTCATCATAAATCATAAATTTTATAATTGAAAATATGTTTACTATATAAAAATGATTTCCATAACACTATTAATATTATAGATTTTATGAAATTATTTTATATTTCTTTCTACCATAGTCATTATATATAAATAGTTATGAGAAAATTGGCTGAACATCATCATGTAACCGATGTACGAAAAAAAATATAATGGAATAAAATTACATATAAAAGTTAAGGGACTTTGTAATATGATATATAGATGATTAAGGGTCTTGTGTATATATCTATATAACATAATTGAATTATTCGAGAAGTGAAGTGTAAGTGAATAATTCATTTGGACATGGGTAAGGGTGTTGCCTTAGAGTAGCCATCTTTGAGGCACATATTCTTTTATGTACCTAATTTATTTGAAATGGTATATATACATACAATTGAATATTTAATATCAAATATTTCCATATTTGTGAAATTTTAGCTTTAACTTTAATCCCTTTTTCTTTCATGGGATATTTATAAGAATGTTTCTTAAGCCGTATGGGTTTTTATCTCTATTTCCATCTATTAAGACGTGTTTTAAAGTTTTGTACCTATTCATTATTTTTATGATGTATATAATTCCCAAGAATATTTTTATACTATATTATTTAATTCATAGAATTTTTATAACCATAATTTTTTCAATATTCCCTATATTGTTGAATCAAAATTTACTAATGAAGTTATCGCCATTAATAAGTCTATCTTATATCCAGATTTATAATATTATTCATAAATTTTATATTTAATTTCATATTCTATACCCTATTTTTATCTTGGTAAATAAAATTTTGATTCAATTATCTCTTTTTGGTGGTTTTTATTACACTTTAAATATATGAATATGTTATGAATAATTCCCATCTATTTAAAAGATATTTTCCAATCTATGACTATAATTCCCCTTGTAGCCAATGTTCTCCTTTTTAATTAGAAACCTAAATAAGTGTTACCACCTCTTAAATTTAAACATACAATATATTTTTTTCAAAATAATTTTTTCTTTCTTATTTTATGATTTTTTATTTAAATAAATTATTTTCAAAATATAAAAATATAACACTTGTATGATCATCATGTCATACCATTTATTCATTATCTTTAATTTTCATGCTTTTTATCAGAATTATTATCTCATTAATTTTATATTTTTAAACATATGTTTTTTACATACATATTTATTTTAATATCCTTTCCAATTATGGTGTTTTACAAGTTTTTAATTCGCTTCAAAATTATGACTTTTATGTATACCTGATTTGAGGGAACTTTGAAATTTCTTGATCTCATATCAAGAATCACCGTCATATTTTTTTTAAGAGATGAATAAATTTTAAAAACACTCAATATATTATGGTGAAACATATTTTTTCAATTATGGTATATGGAAAAATATATATGATCTTTCTACCTTCAAAAATATCTTTTACATATTTCATAATGTTCTTCCTAAATGGTTAACTTTCATTCATTCTTTAGTAGTTCTTTCTCATGAATTTTCTATATTATAACTCCATATTCATTACCTATGTTCTGTTTGCAACTTTTAATTTTAAAATTAATTTAACTAATTATTCTCCTTAAAATCTATATTATATAGCCTTTTATATGACTTAAGAAAAATATTATGAAACTGATTTACTTCACATGGGTTTTATTATAATTATGATTTACATATGGTTTCTATTACCTCTTTATCGCACATAATATTGTAAATAATGTGACAATGTTTAGAATATTTTTATATTACTGGGTCTATAATAGACCTGAAATGCATTTGGTAATGTTAATATCTCATGGGATGTTGATAATGGTGCCTGAGCAACTAGACTAAAAACACTATGTATGGTGAATATGTCGTGGGCATAAGTAAACTACGTTATGTTGGTGGATTGAGGAAGCATAACATGATTAGGAGGATATTTGAAGATAATATGTTTTACATGAGGTTATCCATGACATATTTTTATGATTTCTTATTTTATTATGTTTCGGCATGATTTATATTCCAAGATGTTATGATATCATTTCCTTATACCATGATTCCTTTCTTATCATACACTCTTATATCATGGTATATGTTTTTTATTTGTATAATACATGTAATTGCCTAATTATTTATCGAAAATACTAATTTTAACATGTCCATTTAGCAATAAATTTCTCCATTCACTTGTTTTCTCAAATTCTTATTATCTTACCATTGATGAAAAGTGGATATATTTTACCTTACTGAGCATTTAAACTCACCCATTTATTATGTTTCCATTTTATAGGAGATGAAGGTAATTATATGTTATGAGAATTATAGAATTGGGACTATATGTTTTCAAATATAAACAAATTTTCACATGTTTTATAGAATAAATTTTCTAGTTAACTGGTCGTCATAGAAACTAAACCATATGGTTATCTGAGCTATGTGAAATTTATAAGTCCCCATTCTTAAACTTTAAATAATCCCATGTTTTGTAAAAAATTTACAAACTTTCAAATTGAGAATATTTCCAGGTTTAGTGTTTTAAAGAATTAGGCCAACATTAATAGAAAATATCCCATTATTATATATGATGATATTACAAAAAATCATCAATTGTTTTCCAAAATATATGATTTTAAAAAATAAAAAATGATTTTATTTTTTGTTAAATATATTCATTACTTTTTCCTTTCTCTTACCCATCCTAATACACTGTGGAAAATATTTCAAAACTTGGGATGAGTACAAATATACATGTAAGGGATATACAATAATGAATGAAACTATTAGTCCACAAATATATTAAACTCAAGAATTTTTTTTTAAAAAAATAATACTTTTCACAGATCAAAACATACCTCATGAAATCTTAATATTATTAAAAATAATTATTAGAAATCATAAATCATAAAGGTAACTTGTGGCATCCAAATCATACGTACATTTTATCTTTCACTGTAATATAGGGAGTAACCATTATGGTTACATTTGAAAAACCAATCATAGTATATTCCCTAAATCTCATAAGAGAAACCATATTTTTGAACTAACAATCATTACCCAATGCATTGGAAAGCTATCATGGGCTCACCCAACCTCTGTTTATCACTAAATCAACAACACATATATAGGAAATTCCCAAAACCATAACATAAGCACATAACATAAATCATACATAAACAGACATGGTATGATTTCAACAGTCCATGTGGTCATAGTTCTAGTATCTATAGAATATAAAAAAGGATATAAATATCTTATAAATTCATTAGATAATTATTTATAATAATATTTAATGTCAAACTAAAAACATCGTTCACCGTGATGGTAGGTCGTACGTACACATAAATTCTCTCTTTGTTTTTTATGTCGTATTGAAAGAGTAAAATTAAATTAAATGTATATAAATATGTATACAAATAAAATTTAAAAATAGTATAAATAATTTTTCATTTATATCATATATTTTTACTAAAATAATCCTTAATACATTCCAATTAACATGGGAACGAATCACATCATTTTGAGAAGGTTGTATTCCGCACGTCCCCAAATGAAGTTATCGTATAACAATAATATGAAAAGAATGAAGGTATGATTAATATAAAATTTATAGAATATAATATAGGTTATTTTATAAATATTTAAATCTCATTAAATCTAGAAATTAGTTTTAAGACCTTCCATGAATGCGGTAATTGAAAAGGAACAAAAACATTATTCACAAAAGCGATTAACTGGTAGATCATAGAAAAAAATATCGTATCATTGAATAAGAAGAGGTGAGAAAATAAATGGATATGAGATATTCAATTAAAAATATAAAACTCTAGTATGTAAATGATTTTGGAGTTATCATGTGTTGACGAATCAAGGAGGTAAATAGAATTTTGAAAATGGAAAAAAAATTAAGAGTGGTACATTGAGAAAATTACCTCTCTAATATCCCCTCCATGAAAGAAACTTGAGGACCTTGAATTTGGTATTTAATTGAGGAAATCATCAGTTGAACTTAGGGATTGTAAGGAGGATAGGTTTGATAAGTTATTTTTGGAGCTACAAGGATTTTTGGGTTGAAATATGATAGTGTAGAGGTAGTATTTACACTTGAGGAGAGGAAAGTGCAAGTGATTAATTTATTGAATATTTTATATTATAAGAAGACAATATAATGGTGGAATTAAATTCCATGGATTTTTCTTGTAATTAATATTTTTACACTTTTTAGGTATGAGAGAAACCTCAAACAACCATTATTTTTTAGGTATGATATATTTTTTATCATTTAATTTTAACCCTTATCAAAATTTTACTTTTAATACGAATAATCATTTTTTACCATAGTAACATTTTTATAACTAATAATGAAATTAAAAATATAAAGTAATTTGGACCTTATGATTCCAAATATCGGATAAATTTTACCTAATTTAATTAACATAATTGGAAAAATTATATTTAAAATAAATTCCATAGATAAATAAAAAAATAGTGTTTTTAAAATTGAAACGTTCAAAAATTAAAAAGTTTTTATATCTAATTTCTATTTGAAAATGATTATAATGAACAAAATTAAATTAAATTATGAAACAAAATCCAAATATACTTTATAACCAATTAAAAGGATAATCTAATAATTTAAATAAATTGGATGAAAAATTTGTTCCGAATTAAAATGCAGTATTTTTCACTATTCATTAAAATATAAAAGTTATCAGAAAAATACAATAAATTTATCAAAAATACATTTTAAATCCAAATTTCAAATAAATAGTTTATCTTGTAAAATATAACATATAAATGTGTGAAAGTATCTATATAAAATTGGTTCTCCACTAAACAACAATAAAACTAGCATTTAAAATTATTAGAGCTTTTATGCCTAAAATTGGTTATACTCGAATTTTAGGTCCTTAAAATTTAATGTAAGAAAGTAAAAAAAATTAAAAATCATGTGTATACATATTATAGTTAGTTTTTTAATTCCCTTCAATACAATGTCATGGATATGACTGCAACTTAAAATAATAATTTGAATAGTGTATAATTTTTCAGAATAACTCAGTCTTGTGTGTAACATTAGATTTCAAGGAAAACCATTATTGCATGTCATGTAAGATATATAACATAGAATACCCTTTAATTTTAAATTAATTTCTAATTCATAAATAATAATTGATATGAAAATGATTTATTCTATAAATACCTAGTATTTTACAACCATCCATCTTGTTGGAATAGCGTCCACATAATTTTACTCACTTATCAATTAATTGGAGGGGTATTTATCCCTCATTACAATTTCAGATTCCCATATCGCCTATTCAACCATATGGGTTTTCCATAATTCCTTAACCTGATGTATCACCCTAATCTACAACACTATCTCTCTTTGGTGATGAATCTGGAAAGTTTGTTCCTCATAAGAATGATTCTTTTCCAACTGAACTACTTCTGAACTTAAAACATGAGATGAATCTAGAATATACGTTATTTGCATTGAAACATGAAAAACATTGTGTGAATATGATAAAATAGGTGGTAAAGCCACTCAATAGGAAACTTATCCAACATTCTCTAGTATTTCATAAGATTCAATGAACCGTTGACTCAATTTCCCCTTCTTACCAAAACAAATCAAAATTTCCCATTGAGAAACATCGAGAAAGGCATGATGACCTACCTCATAAGAAAGGTGCTTCTTCCAGTTATCCCTAAAATTTTTCATCCTTCTCTTAGCTATACTCATTTGATTCTAAATCAACTAAACTTATTCTACAATATCTTTTACCAATTATCATCCCATAAACTTCCTTTCACCCACTTCATCCCAAAAAAATTTAGTCCGAAAAAGATTTCCATATAATGCCACAAATGGTTCCATATGTATACTAAAATGAAAACTATTTGTAACATCCTAGGTAAATAAAGAATATGAAAATTTCATATTTATAACTATATGTAAATTAATTATTAATTTTACTTTAAAGGGGACGCTATGTTTGATGGTGTACCCGAAAAACAACAACTATTTTCTTTGAAATCTTATATTGCACACAACGTTGTGTTATACTAAAACATAATAATATAATATTTTTTTAAATGGTAGATAACGCCTAGAAGTTGTATTGGAAGAAATGGATAGAATGAACTAAAATATTAATATAAATTTTTGTTAGATGTTTCTACATTTACCCCATAAATTTTGGAGGCATAAAATAAGAAAGAATCTGATTTTAGGCATAAATACTCTAATATTCATTAAGAGGTTAATTTACAAAATTTTGATGGAGAACCCTATTTAAATATAGTTTTAGTTAATTTTATATGTTTAATTTGAAAAAAATAAAATTTTTCTTTAGAATCAGGACATCAAAAATTACTTTGGGCAAATTTTTTATATTTTGTGGTAAAATTCATTTTTTGATGAATAGTGAAAATACTGTATTTTAATTCAAAACTGTCTTTTAATCTAATTTATTAATGTAGTTAGATAATATTTTTAATTGGTTTTAAAGTGTAATTAGATTATATTTTTCCCATTTAATCCAATGGTGGTCATCGGAATTAATTTTACTTTGAAATTGGTCATAAACAAGTGTCAATCTTTTGATAGATATTTTTTCATAAAAATGCTATTTGTTTTGACAACGGGAATTAATTTTAAATTAATTAATTCAACATATATTTTTATAATTTTTTAAAATAGACATAATTTTTTAATTTGGAATATCAAAAATAGTTTTTGCTGATTTTTTTTGTATTTTTCTGAAAAACATCAATTTTTGATGAATAGTGAAACCACTAAGTAATAGTTAGAAAACTGACTTTTTCCCTTAAATGAAATTGTACCACTTCTGTGAATTGAATTTAGACAATATTACATACATGTTTATTATTATTATGTAAAATGTGGTTCAATAAGATGAAAATATTTTTTGGTGAATAGCAATTTTTGACTTATTTACCGCGGTTAATGGTAATTAGGGTAATTCAAGGTAAATAGAGTATTATAATAATACAAAATTACATTAAAACATGTTCTATCCTTACTTGATCAGTCATGAAAGCCTGGGATAATATTTTGGTCGATTTTGGGACCCCATGGAGCCACTTGGGGGTGATAATGACACTTTATTTAAATTAACCTAAAGTAAAGGAAAAAATGGTATAAACAAATATATTTTAGTAATTTAATTTTTACCTGGAGTTATATAAATTATAATTTATAATATTAATATTAATTGGAAAGATAAATAAATTATCTAATTCATGGTACATGATTTATATTTTTTAGACATCATATAAATAAAATTATTTATGACACAAAAATGATGAGTTGTTTACCACATTAATTAATAATTTAAATAAATAAGATTATAAATATTAAAATAACCTCCAAAACCTATCCAATTATTAATGGATGAATTTATTTAGACCATGCTCCATTTTATCTTTGACCGTAATGAGTTTTGGGCCTTTATAAACCGAAAATCCTTATATAATAAAATAATATTTTCACACTTTCCTTAAGAACCCCTCCTCCCCCATTTAAAAATATCTCAACTCTAACGCGTTACTCATAGCTCTCAAGCCCCTTGGATCATATAAACCATAACCAAATAATCCCTCAAGATCCCTATCCTCCTCTAAGAAGCATTACCTTAGGTATAAGGCACTTCAAGTAGTCCTTTTGTTTCAAACCAAAGGGAGTTACCAAAACTAAAGGTAACAATTTCTCTTAACTCTTTTTCTTTTATTTAATTTATAAAACCCTAAACTATTGTTCTTACTTTATTTTATAACAAAAACAGTATCCTCAATATACTATGATGTTATTATGAGAATTATTAAAACTACACTTGCACATACCTCCATCTAATGGGTAATGATCATACTGTTTCTGTGGATGGAAAACTAACGCCACACGAAACGATGATTATAGAATTATCTCCTAACACCTCATATTGTGGCCATTATGATGAAAATATATTTATATATTATATTTATTATATTTATTTTTACCTTATGATTCTTTATTTTTAATTTATAGAATTCCTTTATGGATTTCATTATGAGTAAACGTGACAATTTCATTTGAGGAATTACGGACTACCGCCCCCTCAAAGTGATATGACTCGTTCATACAATATGTGGGGCATATAAAGGATGGATTTATTGAAATAATATATTATATTATACATCAAGTATAATATAACTATGTATCATTATGTTTTAATTCAATTAAAATATGAAATAGAAATGAAAGTAGCATTTATGCATACGTACGGCTTACCATCTCTGTGAACGGCGCATTTCATTTCTTATCTCCAAATGTTTTATACTGTTATAAATACATATATATAATGGATATATATGATATATATGATATCTAAATAATTAATATCATTATTGAGATAGTGGACTCTTGAAAACATGACAACTTGAAATTATAAGGTGTTCATTTTTTACTCAAGTTCCAAATATCGACAAAACGACCATTATTAACATAAATGATTACATGTTGTCTATAACATTGTAATAAATAATATAAAATAAATAATAAACAAGAAAAGTTTTATTAATCAAGGATAAATTAACTTATGTTTTTTGTTCAGGATGAACAAGGAATAAACAATTCAAGTCGGACACGAGGTAAGGGGTTTCTTATCTCAGTTTTAATTATGTGAGATTTCCATTGTTTACCCATTTTTTATTGAATGTTGTGTATTGTGTACATAAATTTTAAATATATTATCATAATTATATTTATATTCATGGTATTATGTTATTAATTTGGTGGTAATTAACTTTTGGTCATATGACTTGATTTATTACAACATGGTAAAGGGTTTTCATCTCATTTTTTATTCCAGTGAGATTCATGCTATATTGCCCCTATTTCCTTTTGTGTAGTATATATACTACCCATTATTGTATTCATTGTGTAATATTCATTAATTTATGTTTAATTAAATCTATATTTTATGATCCTTCTTTGATATGCTGAATGTTTCATAAGTAATAAAATCGTTAAGGGAACCTATCACCATCCTCTTTTTTAAAGACTTCTTTTTGTAATGTCTTTTAATTTACATCATCTAACCTTGGGATATGTTCTTATATATCCTTAATGATATAGATTTTATGTCCAAGGGATGATATACCCTTTTCTCTCTCGTCAAATTATTTTTCTGATTTTTAAGGTGACGTCGTTAGGCTGTCGAATTTCTGTAAGGGAACTACATAACTCAATTTCAATTATTTGTTTTAAACTTATAATTATGGATTATATAATGTTATAAATATGTGTGAATGTCCTCTGATTATTTCACACCTAATGTCTACTTATATTTTGTGTATTATTATTTTTCACAAATAATTATGTAATTGATTTATCCTTAATATAAGTATACCATCTTTATAAGGGATTTCGTCTCAATTTACATTTCCATGAGACTTCATTTTTGTTATGTGCAAATTCACTTATATATGGTATATAGACTTCCCTTTAAAATATTATATCATTAATACCATTATTATCATGATATTATAAGTTTCTTATTCTATTCTTCAATTATGTTTAGTTAATTGTTTCTCAAGTGTAACGAGACACTTTTACTAAATCATCGTTTTAAATTATTTAATGAATTATTCTTCTATATATTTCTCATTAATGTCCATGTTTTCAAAATAGTTTTTAGTATTTATTATTATGGACATTAATGTTTTAAAACTAAAATTACTTTAAAATATTTGAAGTGGTATGGGACACTTTGATTCAAATATATCTTTATTAAATGTTTTAAATGGTTTGGAAAATGATTTGATAAAGAATTGTTTATTTCAAAATATTTATTTGATATATAGTGATTTAAATGTGGAAATGTTATCTTTCATTTTTGATTGTGTTATGTGTCATGAATATGTTTTGTTTATTGGGGATTGTTTACGTATACAGGTGGTTTCGTGATAAACCTATGGTGAGTGAGCCCGAGATAGCTCTCCAATGCATTGGGTAACGTGATTGAAGTAATCGTTAATGTTTCTACTAAGAGATTTAAAGAATATATTGTGACAGGGATTCTAATTTTGACTCCCTATGTAGCTATGATATCTACAATTTAAGTATGTTATGAATGGAATAACTTACCTTTATGATTTATGATTTGGGTGTGTTATTCATAAATCTTATGATTTCATAAAGTATTTTATGATTGAGAAGTATGTTTTCATGGGTTTGTATTTAATGATGGGCTAATATTTTTCATTCTTTATTTTATAACCCTTACTGAGATTTCTATGCTCATCCCATGTTTTTGAACTGTTTTCCACAGGACTTAAAGATGAATAGGGTCAAGAATGAGATCAAGGAAAATTCATGCTATCTAAAACATGGAACTAGACATGTTTATTTTTAAGAGTATTTATTTAATGAAAAAAATGGATACAGAGTAGTAGTGTCTACATGTAATTTTAAGTTGATATGTAATAGTTATGGGCTAATTATCTAAGATACTATACCTGAAAAGATCATCAATGTGAATTCTTGACATAATTCATGATTATGTAATGTTTAAGGCTGAGTCATTATAGTTGGTATCATAGTTTGGTTTAGATAACTTTAGTGGTTAGGGTGTTATTTAGTCATAAGTGACGTAACCATAATGGAAATCATATTAGAAACAGTCGTAGTTTTTTTTGATAAATCGAATGAGTTTAAGATTACATGAAAAATTATGTTTTAGTGTTTACCATCCTCATAAGATTATATATGATGATTTTACTAATAAACTGACACTAACCTTTTCAGTTTTAGTCAATGGCTGGATATAGGATGCATCAAAGTATCAATGCATATGAAAAAAAACTATGATGTTTTTCTGAATGTGAAATTGAATGAAATGGGAGCTGTAATGAGAACTCTTGTGGTTATCCTCAACCAATTATCTGGAGTCATGATTGACCACCTAAACCTTGGTGATTTTTATAAGGCATCGTATATGTGCGAAACAAATCCACATGGATGTTTAGGTAATAATTATAAAGGTAAGTATATTATTAACCTTTTTGTCAAGAATGTGGAAAGAAACACATAGGATAATGTTTCAAAGGGATGGTAAGATGCTATAGATGTGGATGTGAAGGTCATAAAGCAAGAACCTGCCATGAAAAAATGGAAGCATCTGGTTGACTATCGGAAAGGGAAAGAAGTTATTCTTGAGGGATCAATTGAATGTTTTAAATGTGGTGTGCATGTTAATTATACAATTAGATGTCCTACGAAGATGTTTCAGGAATGGGATCACTAGAATCATACAAATATATGTTTACCAATACCTAATTCCATTCCGATTGAGGATGAAGAAATGGACAATGACCAATGAAAGGTATTGATTATTTCTTAACATATGTTTTGATATTATTGACTCTTAGGATATGATTCATAATTTTGTTTGTAGGAAAGAAGTATTTCAAAATAAGATGGAAAGGAATGGTTAATAGATCATGAAGAATGTTGAATGAGTATAAAGTCAGCATATAAGGGATTCTAGAGTTATGGTAGATTATAGAATGGTGAAATGCTTAAAAGTATTAATGCTCATTTGATGCACTACTAGAATTAACCCCATTAGCGACCGCCAAAAGCGGTTGCTAACGGTCTTTAGTGGCCGCCTTGGGACCACTTTTGGCGGTCGCTGTTGCTTCGTCAGTAATGACCAACAGCGACCGCCAATGGCGGCCGCTAAAGTTCCATGGGTATAGCCGTAGTTTTATGCGTGGGGTAATGCGGTATAGCCGCAGTACTGACGGAGGAAGGTGTAGAACTTGTGGCCGCCGGCCATGGCGGATCCACGGTGGCCGGAGGGAGGGTCCGGTGAGGGTTTAGCGGTGGGTGAGGGCGCAGGTGGCGTGAGATTCAACGGCGGGTGAGGGAGGGCCGATGGGAAGCATCGGGGGTGGCGACGAGGGTGATAGAGGGGCGACAGGAAGCATTGGTGACGGCGGTGGGTGGAAGCACCAACATCGGTGGCGGCGGTGGGCGGAAGCACCGAGTTACAGAGAAGACAGCGCGACGGTGGGGTGGGAAAAATCCAGCCAAATTCATTTTAGCAGTAGCGACCGCCGTTGGCGGTCGCCCGTTCCGATAGACGCAGAAAGCATTTTTTCTAGTAGTGATGATGGGATTACGTTAGACTTCTTTTTATAGTATGTGTAACCCTGAAGATTAATATATGAAAATTTTATTCCATGAATAATTATCTTTTCTTTTATGGATATAGTTATAAAGAACCATTTGGGTTTATATGATCTTTGAATTTGAGGCAATTACAGGATAATACATTTTGGGATGAAAAATGAAAGTTATTAGATAACCTTCATGGTTAAAATACGTTATGGTTATTTTTGATGAATTTATCTCTTTTTTTGAATACTATAAAATTATATAATTTTTTAAAAAGGGCAACACGCAGACCGCGTAACAACCCATCGTGTCGAACAAAGCTGCGAGAATTGAACCCACAACCAAAGTGAGATAGAGATTTATCACCTACCAGTGGACTACATGAAGTCCTTGGTAAGCATGAATAATTATTTTTAATTAGATGATTTTAGGAATCAATAATAAGTTGAGTTTGGGTTATCTATGGAAATGATAAACCTATAATAGAGATTATCTGGTTAGGATAATTACATTTCAATATGAGACTTTAAGAGTAACTGAAGTTATTTGGAGATAAATGTTAAGATTTGTCTAGGAAGAATATGTGATTAAATACTTTTGATATTTGGGTTTCAATATTAGTTTGGTTTACATTGATGAATTTTATGGACAATTGTTTATTGAATGTTCTTGGTTGAACTTTGGGTATTGTTTGACAAATTTTGGAGATTAAGAGTAGTTTTTCATTTTGTAAAAGATTATCCTTTTTGGGGATTATCTATTCTTTTACTAAACTATATTGGTTTTGGTTGATGTATAAAGATAGGGGAAATATATAGTTCATATTTTATAGATTATGTGATATAATAGAATTTTATTCTATCACTTCAGGTGTGACCAAGTCATCTTGAATAGTTACTGCTTTGAGAAAAGATGAGTTTGTGGTAGAAGTTTATTAAAGGATGACACTCTACATGAAAAGTAAGTATATTTACATATGATCTGAGTCTAGTTATTAATAAAATTCTTCAACACTATGAAAAGGATCTTGAATTAAAAAAATAATAAGCTCTCTTTTATCATCAGACTTTTACCCAACCACAAATTTATGGTATTATGGTGGTTAACATTCCATGATTATATTCTCTACCACTCTCTATTAATTTATGACAGTTAGTTTCTCTTCCATATCCATGTTTTCATGGAATCCTAGTATCTATTATATCGGGAGACCATTGTATATATCTTTATTTATTTTAATGTGATAGTTTTATTGACCCTTTTTCCAATGTGGGACTTTTAATGATGTTTCCAAGCCCAATTTTAAAATTGTGAGGATGCAATTCCCAAAAGGGGGAAGGATGTAACTTCTCAGGTAAATAAAGAATATGAAATTTTCATATTTATTAACATTTGTAAATTAATTATTAATTTTACATTAAAAGGTATTCCATGGTTTATGGAATACCCGATACACTACAACAGTTTTCTTTGAAATCTTATGTTGCACACAATGTTGGCTTACAATGAAAAATAATTACATAATATAATTTTAAATGGTAGTTAATGCGTAACCGTTGTATTGGCAGAAATGGACTGAACTAACTAAAATATGAATATAAATGTATGTTAAAAGTTTTTACATTTATCCCATAAATAATAGAGGCTTAATATAAGAAAGAATGCGATTTTAAGCATAAATACTCTAATATTCATTAAATGGTCGATTTACCGCCTTTTGATGGAGAACCCTTTTTAAATCTAGTTTGGTAAATTTTATATGTTTTATTTGACAAAATGAAATTCTTATTTAGTATCGGGACATGAAAATTTACTTTGGGTTAATTTTGGGAATTTTTATGATAAAATTAATATTTGGATGAATAGTGAAAAATATTGTATTTTAATACAAAATTGCCTTTTAATTGAATTTATTTATATGGATATATTATATTCTTAATTGGATTTAATTTTTAATTACATTATATTTTTACCATTTAATCTAATGGTGGTTATTGGAATTAATTTTAATTTGAAATTGGACATAAACAAGTGTCAATCTTTTGATATATATTGTTTCTTAAAAACACACTATTTGTTTTGACAACGAGAATTAATTTTAAAATAATTAATGAAAATTCTAGGTATTGAATTTTTTAAAATAAACATGATTTTTGAACTGGGAGTTTTAAATATATATTGGGCGGAATTTTCTGTATTTTTCTAAAAAACATCAATTTTTTATGAATAGTGAAACAACTAAGTAATAGTTAAAAAAGTAGATTTTTAATTTAAATGAAATTTTACCACCTCTGGGAATTTAATTTCGAAAATCCAAAATAAATGGTTTATATTAGTTTGTAAAATGTGGTTTAATAAGATGCAAATATTTTTTGGTGAATAGTAACTTTTGACTTTTATTTACCGCGGTTAAAGGTAAATAGGGTAATTCAAGGTAAAAAAGAATATTATAAAAAGAAACAATTATCTTATCAGTTTTCTAAACTTATTGGATAATTCATAACCGACCATGGGAATCCATGGGTCCTTTTTGGGACCCCATGGTGCCACTGGGGAGTGATAATGACACATTATGTTAATTAACATAAAGTAATGGAAAAAATGACATAAACAAATATCTTTTAGTAAACCAATTTATAAATGGGGTTATATAAGTTATATTTTACACTATAAATATTCATTGTAAAGGTAAAAATATTTCCTAAATCATGGTACATTTTTTATAATTTTTAGACACCATATAAATAAAATTATTTATAATAGAAAAATGATGCATTGTTTGCCTCATTAAAAAATCATTTAAATAAAGAAGATTATAAATGTTAAGATAACATCCAAAACCTATAAAATTATTATTGGATGAATTTATTTAGACCATGAGTCATAATAACTTCTACCATAAATAGTTTTGGACCTTTAGAAACCGAAAATAATTATATAATAAAAGAATATTTTCACACTTTCCTAAAGAACCGCTCCTCCCCCTTATAAAAAGACTTCACCTCTAACCCATTCCTCACACCGCTCAATCCCATTGGATCATCGAAACCCTACCCAAATAAGCTCTAAATATCTCTCTCCATCTCCAAGAATCCTTACCTTAGGTATAAGACACTTCATAAAGCCCTTTTGGTTCAAACCAAAGGGAGTTACCCAAATTAAAGGTAATGATTTCTCTTAACTTCTTTTATTTTATTTCACTTCTACAACCCCTAAACTCTTTTTATTCATTTCTTTTATAACAAAACATGTATCCTCAATATACTAGGATGTTTCTATGAGAAGGATTCGAACTACACTAACACACATCTCCATCAAATGGGCAAAAACATACTATTTTTGTGGATGGAAAACTAATGCCTCACGAAACGATGATTATTCCATTATCTCCTACCACCTCATATGGTGGACATTATGATGACACTTTATTTATATTTGATATATATTATATTTTTTAATTCTTTAATCTTATGTACTTTTAATTTTTATAAAACTTTTATGGTTTCCATTATGATAAAACGCGATAATTTCAGTTGAGGAAGTGCGGACTACCGCCCCATCAAAGTTATATGACTCGTTCATACCATACTTCGGGCATATAAATGATGGATTTTTTGAAATAATATATTATTTTATAATTTAATTATAAAATAGCTATGTATAATTATGTTTTCATTCAATTAAAATATGAAATAGAAATGAAAATAGCATTCATGCATACGTACGGTTTACCATCTCCATTAAGACGCATTACATTTCTTATCTCTAAATGTTATGTAATATTATAAATACATATATATACTGGAAATATATGATATATATGATATCTAAATTATTAATATCATTCTGGAGATAATGTAATCTTGACCACATGGACAACATGTAATTATAAGGTGTTCATTTTTTACTCAAGTACCAAATATCGACAAAATGACCATTATTAACTTAAATGATTAAAAATTGATTATAACATAGTAATAAGTGATATAAAATGACTAATAAACTATAAAAAGGTTTATTAATAAATTATAAATTAACTTAAGTTTATATTTTAGGAATAATAAGGAATAAACAAGTCAAGTCAGAAATGAGGTAAGGGGTTTCTTATCTCACTTTTAATTCTGTGATATTTCAACTGTTCGCCACTTATTTATTCCATGTTGTGTATTTTGTAATTCCATTTCAAATATATTATCATTATTATATTTATCTTCCTTGTATTATTTTATTCATTTGGTGTTTATTATCTTTTTTCCCTACGACTCGATTGATTACAACATGGTAAGGGGTTTTCATCTCACTTTTTATTCCCATGAGATTCATGATATATTTCCACTATTTCCTTCTATGTGGTGTATGTACTACCCCTGATGGTATTCATTGTGTAATATAAATTAATTTATGGTTAATTTAATATTCATTTTAGGATCCTTATTTCGTATGGTGAATGTTTCATAAGTTACCATATCTTTAAGGGAACCATTTAACCTCCTCTTTTTTTAAAGACTTCTTTTTGTTATGTCTTTTAATTTACATCTTATAATGTTGGGATATTTTATTATATATCCTTAATGATGTAATTTTTTTGTCCATGTTATTAGATACCATTTTCTCTCTTATCAAATTATTTTTCGGAATTTTAAAGTGACGTCGTTAGGCTGTCGAATTTCTGTAAGGGAACTTCTTGACCTAATTTCAATTCTTTGGGTTAAACTTATACTTCTTGATTATGTCATGCTATAAATATGTGTTAATGGAATTTTATTGATTCAAACATAATATCCACTTATATTTAGTGTATTCTTATTTTTTACACATAATTATTTAATTGATTTATCCTTAATCTAAGGATACTGTCTTTATAAGGGATATCGTCTCAATTTACATTCCCATGAGTCTTCATTGTTGTGATACACAAATTCACTTTTATATGGTGTATATACTTCACTTTGGAATAATATATCATGAATACCCTTATTCTCATGATATTATATGTTTTATTGTTCTATTCTTCAATTATGTTTAGTCAAGTGTTTCTCATGTGTTACGAGACTCTGTAACTAAAACATCGTTTTAAAAGATATAAAGAATTATTGTTATAAATATTTATCATTAATTTCAATGTTTTCAAAATGGTTTTTAGTATTTATTTATGTGGACTTTAGAGTTTTAAAACTAGAATTCATTTATAAGCTTCAATGTGGTATGTGACACTTTGATTCATAAATCTTTTTATTAAATGTTTTAAATGGTTTGGAAAATGATTTGATAAAGAATTGTTTATTTCAATATTTTGATTTGATATTTTGTAATTGAAATTTGGAAATGTTTTATTTCCCGTTTTATTGTGTTATGTGTCATGAATATGTTATGTTTATTGGGAAATATTTATGTATACGGGTGGTTTTTTGATAAACCTTGGGCGGGTGATCCCGAGATAGCTCTCTGATGCATTGGGTATCATGACAGAGGTAAATGTTAATGTTTCTCCTAAGATATTTAGGGAATATACTATGACCGGTATTCTAAATGTGACTCCATATGTAGATATGATATCTATAATGTATGTATGTTATGAATGCCATAAGTTACCTTTATTATTATGATTTGTGTGTGTTATTTATAAATCATTTAATTTCGTAAAGAATGATATGATTGGAAATTATGGTTTCATTGGTTTGTATTTAATGGTGGGATAATGTTTTCCTTCCTTATTTTATAACCCTTACTGATCTTTTTATACTTATCCCAAGTTTTTGAAATGTTTTCCCCTAGACATAAAGATGAATAGGGTCAAGGATGGGATCAAAGAAAAGTCATGTTATCTAAAACATGCAGCTAGACATGTTTCATATTAAGAGTTTTTATTTTATGAAGAAAATTGATACTGAGTAGTAATGTATACATGTAATTTTCAAGTTTATATGTGATAGTTGTGGCCTAATTCTCTATAACTCTAAACCTGAAAAAATCCTCAATGTGAATTCATAACATAATTCCAGATTATGTAATGTTTAAGGCCATGTCCTTATAGTTGGTATCTGAGTTCGGTTTTCATATCTTTAGAGGATAGGGTGTTATTTAATCAAAAGTGACATAAAAATAATGGTTAGCATATTAGAAATAGTCATAATTTTATTAGAGATATCTAATGAGTTTAAGATTACATGAAAAAGTATGTTATAGTGTTTACCATCCTCATAAGATAATATACAATGATTTTACTGATATAATCACACTGGCCTTTTTGGTTTTAGTCAATGGATAGATCAAGCAGGCATCATAGTAACAATGTATTTGAAGAAAACTGTGATGGTTTTCGGAATGAGAAATTGAATAAAATGGGAGCTGTAATGAGAACTCTTGTGGTTATTCTCAACCAACTATCTGGAGTCATGATTGACCACCTAAACCTTGGTGATTTTTATATGGCATCTTATATGTGAGAAAAAACTCCCCATGGATTTTTAGGTAATAATTATAATTGTAATTATATTCAAAAACCTATGTTTCAATAATGTGGAAATAAACACATAAGATCATGTTTCAAAGGGATAGGAAGATGTTTTTGATGTGGAATTGAAGGTTATAAAGCAAGAACCTGTCATGAAAAAAGGAAGCATCCAACTGACTCTATGAAAGGGAATGAAGTTATTTCTGAGGGATCAATTGAATGTTTTAAATGTGGTGTTCATGGTCATTATACAAATAGATGTCCTACAAAGAAGTTTCGGAAATGGGATCACCAGGATCGTACAAATATATTTTTACCAATACTTAATTCCATTCCGATTTAGGAGGAAAAAATAACAATGACTAATGAAAGGTATGGATTATTTCTTAAAATATGTTTTGATATTATTGAATCATATGATATGATTCATGATTTTTTTTGTAGGAAATAATTTTATTCAGAATAAGTTTGAAAGGAATGGTTAATATATCATGAAGAATGTTTAATGAGTATGAAGTCTACATATAAGGTATTAGAGAGTTATTGTAGATTTTAGGATGGTGAAATGCATAAAAGTATTATGGTTCTTTTGATGATGGGATTACATTCGATGTATTTTTATAGTATGTGTATCCCTAATGTTTGATATTTGAAAATTTTATTCATGCAATAATTATCTTTTTTTGTGTATATACTCATAAAGACGCATTTGGGTTTATATGATCCTTGAATTTGGGGAAATTATAGGCTGATACATTTTCGGATGCAAAATGAATGTTATTATACGACCTTCGTGGTGAAAATATGTTATGGTAATTATTATGAAGTTCTATCTTTTTGGGAATGTTATAATTTATACAGTTTTTTAAAAAGTACCACACGTAGTACATGTGACAGCCCGTCGCGTTGGACAAAGCTATGTGAATCAAAACCACAACAAAAGTGTTGTTGGGATTTATCACCTATCACTATACAACGTGAAGTCCCAGGTTAGTATGACTGCTTCTTTTTAGTTAGATGATTTTATGAATTAATAACAAGATGATTTTGCGTTACCTTTCGAAATTATTAACCTATCATGGAGAATATGTGATTAGGTTAATTACATTTCAATATGAGAATTTAAGAGTAACTAATGTTATTTAGAGATAAATGTTAATATTTATCTTAGAAAACTATGTGATTTAATCCTTCAGATATTGGGGATTCAATAATAGATTGGATTAATTTTGTGAATTGTATGGATAGTTGTTTATTGAGAGGTCTTTGTTGATCTTTGGGTATTTTTGACAAATTTCGGAGATTAAGTGTAGTTTTTTATTTTTGTAAAAGATTATCCTTTTTGGGGATTATCAGATCTTCTACTTTCCAATTTTGGATTTGTATTTTTTCTAAAGATAATGGAGATATATAGTTCATCTTTTATATATTATGTGAAACTCTAGAAGTTGATTCTATCACTTCAGGTGTGACCAAGTCATCTTGAATAATTACCGCTTTGAGAAAAGATGAGTTTATGGTAGATGTTTATTAAAGGATGATACTCAATATGATAAATAAGTATATTTCCATATGATCTTAGCCTACTTATTAATAAAATTCATCAAATATACGAAAATTATCTTGAAGTAAAAAAATTATAATCTCTCTTTTAACATCAGAATTTTACCCAACCACAAATTTATGGTATTGTGGTGGTTAACTTTATGTGATCAAGTTCTCTATCACTCTCTATTAATCAATGAGAGTTAGTTTCACTTCCATGTCCATGTTTTCATGGAATCCTAGTATCTATTATCTCACATGACATTTTTATATATCATTATTTATTTTAATGTGATATTTTTGTTGACGTTTTTTTCTGATATGGGACATTAAATGACGTTTCTGAGCCCAATTTTAAAATTGCGAGGACGCAATTCCCAAAAGGGGGGAAGGATGTAACATCCCAGGTAAATAAAGAATATGAAAATTTAATATTTATTAATATATATAAATTAATTACTAATTTTAATTTAAAGGGGATTCTATGTTTGATGGCATACACGATACATAACAACGAGTTTCCTTGAAATCTTATGTTGCACACAACATTGAGTTATAATGAAAAATAAAAATATAATATTATTTTAAATGGTAGTTAACTCCTAGCCATTGTGTTGGAAAAATATATAGAACTAACTAAAATATTAATATACAAGTTTTTTAAATGTTTTTACATTTATCTGATAAATTTGTGAGGCATAAAATAAGAAAGATTGCGATTTTAAGCATAAATACTCTAATATTCATTAAATGGATGATTTTCCTCATTTTAATGGAGAACCCTCTTTAAATATAGTTTTGGTTACTTTTATATGTACTATTTTACATAATAAATATCTTATTTAGAATCGTGACATCAAAATTTACTTGGGGTAAATTTTATGATAAAATTAATTTTTTGAGGAATAGTGAAAAATGTTGTATTTTAATTCAAAACTATTTTTTAATCGAATTTATTTATATGGTTATATTATATTTTTAATTGGTTTTAATTTTTAATTATATTAAATTTTTCCATTTATTCCAATGGTGGTCATTGAAATTAATTTCACATTGAAATTGGATATAAACAAGTGTCATTCTTTTGATAGATATTGTATTTTAAAAACAAGCTATTTGTTTTGACAACGAGAATTGGTTTTAAATAATTTAATGAAAACTATATGTTTTTTATTTGGTAAAATAGACATCATTTTTGAATTCATAATATCAAATATAAATTCGGCTTAATTTTTTGTTTTTTCTGAAAAACATCAATTTTTGATGAATAGTGAAACCACTGAGTAGTTAAAAAACTGACTTTTTTGATTTAAATGAAATTTTACCACTTCTGTGAATTGAATTTCAAAAATCCAACAGAATGGTTTTTATTAGTACGTAGAATGTGGTTCAATAGGATGAAAATAATTTTTTTGAATAGTAACTTTTGACTTTTATTTACTGCGGTTAAAGGTAAATTGGGTAATTCAAGGTAAAAAGAATATTATAATTGTACAAAATTACCATAACACTTCTCCTAACCATATAGTATGAGTCATGACCGTCCATGGAGACCCTTGGGTCAATTTTGGGACCCTATGGAGCCACTTGGGAGTTACAATGACACTTTATTTTAATTAACTTAAACTAAAGGTAAAAATGACATAAATAAATATCTTTTAGTAAATTAATTTTTACATATGTTTATATAAGTTAACTTTTAAACCATAATTATTAATTGGAAAGATAAAAAGTTTTACTAATTCATGGTACATATTTTTAAAAAATTTAGACATCATATAAATAAAATTATTTATGACACAAACATAATGCATTGTTTACCTCATTAATAAATCATTTAAATAAATAGTATTATAAATATTAAAATAACATGAAAAACCTGTCCAATACTTATTGGATGACTTTATTCCGACCATGATTCATATTATATTCTACCTTAAAGAGTTTTGGACATTTAGAAACTGAAAATCATTATACAATAAAATAATATTTTCACACTTTCCTAAAGAACCCCTCTTCCCTTTATAAAAATCCCACACCTCTAAACAATTTCTCATACCTCTAAAGCCCCTTAACTCATCCAAAACCATCCCAAATAAGCTCTCAATATCCCTATAATCCTCTAAGAATCCTTACCTTAGGCATAAGGCACATCAAGATGTTTTTTTTCAAACCAAAGAGAGTTAACAAAATTAAAGGTAACAGTTTCTCTTAACTTCTATTCATTTATTTTACTTCTACAACCCCTAAAATATTTTTATTCCTGTATTTTATAAAAACAACAGTATCATAAATATTATAGTATTTTGTTAAGGGAATTATTCAAACTACACTTACACACACCTCCATCTAAAGGGTAAAGAACATACTGTTTCTGTGGATGAGAAACTAATGCCCCACGAAATGATGATTGTTCATTTATCTCCTACCACCTCATATGGTGTTCAATATTATGAGATTGTATTTATATATGATATATATTTTGTTTATGTATTCTTTATGCTTCTGTATATTTAATTTTTATCATACCTTTATGGTTTCCATTATGTGTAAACGCGATAATTTCAGTTGAGGAAGTGCGGACTACCGCCCCTCAATGTGATATGACTCATTCATACCATACGTGGGGCATATAAAAAATGGAGTTATTGAAATTATATATTATATAATACTAAAATTATAATTTAACTATGTATAATTAATTTTTCATTCAATTAAAATATGAAATATAAATTAAATTAGCGTTCATGCGTATGTACGACTCACTATCTCAATGAATGGTGCATTTAATTTCTTATCTCCAAATGATATGTACTATTATAAATACATATATATACTGGATATAGATGATATTTAAGACATATAAATCATGAATATCATTCTGGAGAAAATGGAATCTTGACCACATGGAAAACATTTAATTATAAGGCTTTCATTGTTTAATCAAGTACCAAATATCTACAAAACGAGCATTATTAAGTTAGATTTTTACATATTGTTTATAACATGTTAATAAGTGATATAAAAAGAATAATAAACATGAAAACGTTTAATTAATAAATCATAAATTAACTTATGTTTATTGTTTAGGAATAACAAGGAACAAACAAGTCAAGTCTGACACAAGGTAATGGGTTTCTTATCTCACTTTTAATGCCATGAGATTTCCATTGTTTGCCACTTATTTATTGAATGTGGTGTATTGTGTACTGAAATTTAAAAAATATTGTCATGATTATCTCTATATTCATGGTATTATATGATTCATTTGGTTTTTATTAACTTTTGGCCATATGAATCGATTGATTACAACGTGGTAAGGGGTTTTCACCTCACTTTTTATTCCCATGAGATTCACGTTATATTGCCACTATTTCCTTTTATGTGGTGTATGTACTACCCATGATTGTATTATTTATGTAATATTAATTAATTTAAAGTTAACTAAATCTACATTTTAAGATCGTGCTTTCATATGGTGAATGTTTCATAAGTAACCAAATCGTTAAGGGATCCATTCACCCACCTCTTTTTTTAAAGACTTATTTTTGTTCTGTCTTTTAATTTACATATTCTAATGCTGGGATATGTTCTTATATATCCTTAATGATGTAAATTTTATGTCCAAGTGATGAGATGCCCTTTTCTATCACATTAAATTGTTTTTTAAAATTTTAATTTTACGTTATAAGGCTGTTGAAATTTTGTAATGGAACTTCTTAACCCAATTTCAATTCTTTGGGTTAAAGTTATACTTCTGGATTATGTCATGTTATAAATATATGTGAATGACCTATGATTGTTTCACACTTAATATCCACTTATATTGATTGTATTCTTATTTTTTACATATAATTATGTTATTGATTTTTCCTTAATCTAAGGATACCGTCTTTATAATGGATTTTGTCTCAATTTACATTCCCTTGAGTCTTCATTGTTGTTATGTGCCAATTCACTTTTATATAGTGTATATAATGCCCTTTGGAAAATTATATCATGAATACCCATATTCTCATGATATTATACGTTTTGTTTTATTCAATTATTCATTTATGTTTAGTCAAGTGTTTCTCAAGTGTTACAAGACTCTTTAACTAAACCTTCGTTTTAAAAGAATTAAATAATTATTATTCAAAATATTTGTCATTAATTTCCATGTTTTTAAAATGGTTTTTAGTATTTATTTATATGGAAATTAATTTTTAAAAACTATAATTTTTTTAAAATCTTCAAAGTGGTTTGGGACACTTTGATTCAAAAATCTCTTTATTAAATGTTTTATATGGTTTGAAATTGATTTGATAAGGCATTGTTTATTTCAATATCTTGATTTGATATATTGAGATTGGTGTGTGGAAAAGCTATCATTCCTTTGTGATTGTGTTATGTGTCAGGAATATTTCATTGTTATTGGGCATTGTTTATGTATACGAGTGGTTCAGTGATAAATCAAGTGTGGGTGAGCCCTAGATATCTCTCCAATGCCTTGAGTTACGTGATAGAGGTAAAAGTTAATGTTTCTCCTAAGAGATTTAGGGAATATACTGTAATGGGTATTCCAAATTTTACTCCCTATGTAGCTATGATAGCTACAATTTAACTATGTTATGAATTCCATAAGATACATTTATGGTTTATGATTTGTTTGTGTTATTCATAAATCTTATGATTTCTTAAAGTAAGTTATGATGGAAAAGTATGGTATCATTGATTTGTATTTAATGAAGGACTAATTTTTTCCTTTCTTATTTTCATACCCTTACTGAGCTTTTTATGCTCATCCCACGTTTTTGAAATTTCATCCACAGGAAATAAAGATGAATAGGGTCAATGATGGGATAAAAGAGAAGTCATGTTGACTAAAACATGGAAGTATACATGTTTCTTTTTAGGGGTTTATATTTTATGAAAAAATAGATACTGAGTAGTAGTGTCTACAGGTAATTTTAAAGTTGATATGTAATAGTTATTGCCTAATTCTCTAAAACTCTAAACCTGAAAAGATCCTCAATGTGAATTCTTGACATAATTCAAGATTATGTAATACATAGTAAACTATTCTCCCAACAAGTAATGCCTCCAAAACTTCAAGGCATAAACCAAAATAGCCAAGTAGAGGTCATAGCTATGGTAGTTTTGTTCTTGAGGACTAAAAAAACAAGACCCAAATGGAAAAACTCGATCTCCCTACATCAAAACTACTCTATGAAATATTGCATAAGTGTTACAAAATACCATATATTCCTCACCTGGCTTAGGTTGGATAAAGATCGATGCTGATGTCAAGTGATTATCTAAATCATGGAAGGCTTTATGAAATTCTTCAATAAATTAAATCTTTATCCCTTTCTTTGTAAATCCTAAATGTGTCACTTTCAATTAAGAAAATCCCCAGATGAATCTCTAATAATATCCATCTAACCCCAAAAAGCATCAGATGTCAATCATTTTCATGGGTAGCTCCTAAAAACCCACTACCTTGACCTTATATAGGTCAACTAACACACCATCATCTGAGATGATGTGACCTAAAAAGTGTACCAGATCAATATAAAATGGACACATAGATAAATTATTGTAATGTATCTTCTCTATTGGTGTACATAGAATGATGTTTCAATGTTTGAAATGATCATCAATAGTTTTAGAATTTACCAAGATGGCATCAAAAAATACTAAAACAAAATGATACATGAAAAGATGAAATATTATTTTTATCATTTCCATAAACACAAATTGTGCATTTTTTAACCCAAACGGCATTACGACGAACTCATAAAGGCCATATCTAGTTCTGAAAGAAGTACTTATTATATCAGAAGTCCAAAATCTCAAATAATGATACCCCAAACTCAAATATATCTACGAAAATTCACAAGATCCTATCAACTAGTAATACAAATCATCAATAAATGGAAGAGGATAATGGTTCTTCACTTTCCTATTATTCAACTTCTAGTAATAGATACATAAGAATAATCTCCTATCATCCTTCTTACCAGAAAACAATGGTGAACCCCAAGGTGACGTAATTAGTAAGATAAGTACCTTATCCTCCAAATCCTCTAGTTGAATCTTGACCTGTTGAAGCTCTATCAGTTCCATTCTATATGGTGGAATATAAATTGGTTCAACATGCATCTTGATCTCAATAGTGAATTCCACATCTCCCTCAGGTGACCTATTGAGAATTCTTCTGGAAACACATCCTGAACCCTAACCACCATGGGTGGAAATACATCATGCTTCATACATCCATAATCCAGTAATAGACTATAAAAATAGGGTGTAAGATCTCCTAGTTCCGGAGTAATGGCTTTCTCTCAACCTCCCTAGATATCCAACTATCCACAGTGAATATAATTGTCACCTTTGGAGGACTAAAAGTCACTCTCCTATAGTAACAATAAATTTGGGGCCGATATGCTACTAACCATCCCATAATTATAATTAGGTCAATGACAGACATGTCATGAATATAAATAACCCAAAAAAAATTATACTCTCAAACCACAAGGGAACAGTCTTTTCATAAGAAAATTTCTCTTGATCATACTCCCAAAAGAGTGTCTATCATCAATACCCGAATCACAAAATCCACTGCTAGCCTCTAGCTATTCAAAATTTGTGCAGAAATAATGCAATGAGAGGCACTAGAATCAAATAAAGAAATTGTTACTGTAAAAGATATAAAAATTTTACCTTTCACTATCAATGGTTCAGCCTCAATATCTACAAGAGTGGGTTGAACAACATGTAACTCTCCTAAACCTCTCCAATGTGATGTAGTCCGACTCCCATTACTACCCCACATAACTGATACGTGTGACCTTTCCTAGAATCACCTCACCCACTACATCTACCACCATGAAAAATAGAACTCCAAATACTAGAATAATGTGGTGTAGAAGATCCACATTCTATCCAATGGTTCATTACTACTCCTCCATCAATACTTACTTCTCGAGGGTTCCTACAAAACCTCTAAAGATGGACCAAATTTCCACATGCTATGTACTCCACTGGGGGTTGGGGACAATGTTTATCAATTTTTTCTATCCTACCGCACTGATGGAAAGTTACTAGGGTGAGATCCTGAGTCAACAATCACTCACACTGGAAATATTTCTTCCCAATAATTTGGATAAAGTTCTCATAATTATGCTTCTTACCCTCATAAGCTGCACCTCCTGATCATCTAGTAGAAACCTCCCATCCACCACCAGAAGTGTCCTTCAGGTTCCCATTAGATATAATATCCTGATTTAAAACTTTTGTAAACTTCTTCTGATTGAATATGTTAACCTACAACTTAATCTCAAATTTATTCCCATCCTAAAATAATATTTCTATAGTAGCCTCATATCCTTCCAACATTGTAACAAAGAGATACAAATCTATAAAGAGACTATCATATTTGATCACATACATTCTCCCCTGAGTTAATTTCCTAAACTAATCTATTGTACCTTTCATGATAATCTCCTGGTAAAAGTACTTCCGAAACTTCTCTAAGCAGTCCTTCCACTCTTTCTATCTCAAGTCATAATGCCCCACAACTGTTTCTCCTGACCATGTAACATGTAATAATTTAATTTGAATCTCTTCTCAGTAGGAGTCTCTTAATGGTCTTGTATAATGTGAAAAGACCCAATCAAAAACTCATCCCCCTTAAGCCCACTCTCTATTGTGAAAGTTAGAGGGTGTTGCAATTGGAAAACACCCATAAGATTAGACATGCTTTCCAAAACCCATCCCAGGACTCTTTCCACAATCTACATGAAAAAAGAAAAGTTCTCTCAAAATTTCTCTCCCACTTAATCAATTAGTACTATTGGTGCCTCTATTTCCATCATCGGAGGATCATCCCTATCCATGTCCTCCAGATGTCCTCTATAAAAGGTATTCCTGAATGAATATTGTATAAATTCCATACTCACATCTCATGACATATAACTTTACTTTATCGTATTTACATAATATGAAAATCACAACAAGTCACACAAGTCCTTTCCCTAAACCATTCCAAGAAGTCAAAATTAAGGCTCTATTACAACCATTAACCATCATACACGTAGGTCGTGGTTAACATGGGTAAACATATTATCATACCATGTTTTCAGTTATAAATCCTCGTATTCTAATCTTGAATAATTTTAAAATCTTTTTCAATTTCACGTTTGGAACAATTTTCATTTAAATATCACAAGAATGGAAAAATAATGCATGTTCAACAACTTATAAAAAAACTCATTTCCTTGTGCATGCATAAAATGTTACATTCTATAATAATCCCGAGTGACTAGAATGATGTATGAAACTCAACTCCGATTCCATACTAGGCCTGGAGTGAAATATCAATAGTTTTCAGAGACAATAATTACTTCACAATACAAGTGAATCACACTAGGTGAATTGATATTAAACTATTATCGAAATTTGTAATAATAATTATCCTACACTAAGTACTTGGGTTTTCACCCATACATGGGTTTTTACCTCCCATGCACAATCTCGTGAGCAAGGCCAGACTCTTCCTATTCTCCTATCCACATTTCCCAAATAGTAAGACAAAATAAATGAAAATAAAAGAAAACTACTCTAATACCACATTGTAACATCCCAACCTGGGTTCGCAAGTTGGTGCCCCGAGACGAACTGCGACAAGACATTAGGCATGCCTCACCATACCTCATAGGATACTGACCATCAGAGAAGAACTAATATCAGTAATGGAGTGACTTTACCCTCTTTTATCAGAGTAATAAACCATTAGAAAATAATAAACAATAATTGAATAACATATAACTAGAAAAATAATTGTACCAAGATCCCAAGATGAACAAAACTGGAGACACAATTTCAAAACTAAAAAGTGAATATACCAGGATAAATCACATTCCATGTGTAAAAATGAAAACTCAAAATTAATGACACTAAAACTTCCATGTGGTTCCCAGACCATGTCTAGTTCCTTCATCCATGCTTATTCCCAAATCGACCATCTAACACAGGGCCTTTCCTCTTATACTATCTTGAAAACATGAAATATATTTGGGTACAAATCATCCAAGCTGGGTATGATGTGAGTACAACATAATAGGATACCACAAATTCTTTCTAAAAAAATCTATTCAATAATAGTATATGAGGTTGTATAAAGTTATGTACATTTTAAAAGTAAACATCTACCACATTATCATTTACTATTTATTTAACCATATAAACCCCTATGGTTATGAGGATACCCAAACAAATAAACATTCTTAAATCTATGCTAGAGTTTAAATATTTTCACATAATCAATCCAAAATTCATTTAACAAATGGTATTTCCTTATCCATTTCATTTCAATTCACTAACATGGGTAATTGGACCCATAATCCAATTCCAATCTCATGGGCATAGAAAGCCAGGTCTAGCATCCTATGAGTATTTTGAGAATAAATTCTTGTCCCACAAACCCTGTGTATTTGGAGAATCAGTCTATATCCAATAAAAATATTCACAAGAATTAACTTTTACTCTCTATGTGTATTTGGAGCGTCAGACCATGACCCACACTCATTTATCAATCAATTCCACATGGATTTTTGGAGAATCTGTATGTGTCCCATACTCATATATCAATAAACGTCACATGGGTATTTGGAGTATCAATATATGTCCCATAATCATATATCAATCAATTTTGTATATCAACATTTCAAATGTATCTCAGCATCACATGCTTCACTATATCATGTCATTCAAGATTAATCAACATTGATCCTCTTATCATAATAAATATCATTAATTAATCCAACCATTAGTTAATAACAGTCATTCAATTAATTTATTATACAATGAATTGACCAAATTCATATAATTAATTAATTGAAAAATTAATTAACCACATCCTTTATATGAATTAATTAAATAATTAATTAATCACATTAATTATATTAATTAATTCAATAATTAATTAATCATATTCAAATACTTAATATTCTAATAATTAACTAAACAATGAATTATCCCTATTGTACAATTCAATACTATGATAATTAGTTCATAAATTAATTATCTCAATTCCACAATTCAATAATCTAATCATATACCAAATTAATTAATTAATTAATTGACCACATTAATTAATTTAATTTGGAATTTCAATTTCCAAAAAAACTTATAAATTCTAAAATCACATACAAATAATTGAAATCATGAATTTTTTATTTGAATAATTGAAAACCTACCTCAATTCATTGACGAGTAACTGCACATTGAAAATCCTCAATTTTGGGAGAATAACAACGAAGCCCGAGTTGCAGATCTAAAACCTAAATCCATGATTGAAAAAATAAAAATCCCTTGATTCTAGATCAATATGCACCAGCCTAGATCTGTATTAATAAAATAGAGTCCTATAAAATATATAATAGAGTATAATAACCCACTAAAAATGGTATAAGAATAGTAGAGCAATGCTACATCAGTTGCGATCAAACCACATAGTTGTATAGATTCATATCTTCCTACCGAGCATTAAACCACCAATAAAAAAGGTCAGAAGACCTTGGAATCCCACCAAGAGGATCTGTAATTGAGTGAAACCATTTATGTGTTGATATAGGTAAATTTTTGGTATAATATGAGGGTTCATATTTTCTAATAACTCTCTAGAGATTAAAGTCCCATACACACGGTTTGATTTTTGGGGAACACATTTTCCCCGAATCGTGTGCCTAGTTGTGTGTGTCTTCTAATGGTGAAAATTTTACCTTATTAGGGTAAATGATTTTAAAAATCATGCATAAACCATGGAAATCCCCACAGTCCATTTTTCATAATTTTATGGGCTGGGGCTCATGGTTTGATAAAATCATGCACTAACTGTGCACTTGCCCATTTCCTTCCCAAATTTCTAAATTTCACCCAAAAGAATCCTAAGGTAAAACCCAAATGAAAATTAATCAACACAGGGAAAAATAGTACCTACAAACAATCCCTATACATATATAGAATGTTTTGGGTTTTAAATTATGAATATGAACAACTAGAATTTAAAAAAGATTCATTTTCCTGTAAAAACAACTTTTCACTATAATCTTTGATTTTAATTCAAAATTAAATTTTATAATTTTATAATTTTAATATGAAAAAATTATCATCATATTTTTATTTATAAGGAAAATATTATCATAGTATTTATTTTATAGATTTTTTATAAACTAATTTATTTTTGTTGAATAGTGAAAAATACAAATTTTTCTAATCCTGTCACTTTTATATTACATATATTTTTTGAATAATTTCAATATAAATAATATATATAATCCTAAAGTAAAATAAATAATTTAAAAATAATATTTTCTATATATAATACATATGAATATCATTTGTAAAATCATGTAATATTTTATGAAAACTATTTTTCGGTCATTTCATCAATTAAATTTACACATGGTGAAATAAGGTTTTGGGATTTATTTTAATTTCACATAACTCTTAAATGAACATAAAAAATATTTTAAATATTATTATAATCAATAAGATTAATAATTTTTTCCTAGATATAAACTCTATTCTAAAAATATAATCTTCTTAAAGATGTTTTTTTACACATTACATGTGGCATCGTTAAAATTAATTTCAATACACATATAAAGATAATTTTATAAATTGAGTATTATATTTTAGATAATTTTGTTTAAAATATTTAATATGTACCATTTTATTTCAATGTTATATAATTTATATTAATGTTAATAATCACGACAATTGTGGAAAAATTATTTTTAAATTATTCATTTATTAACACCATGGATTTTGTATCAAATAAATCAAAATCAACTCCTGTAAATAATAAATCTGATGTGATTTATTAAAAAATAAATAAATATATAGAAAATAATTTAATATTTATTATTTACTAAAGAATATTATGAATCCATCATGGTCAAAATGAAAATTTTCTACTAAAATAATTTTTCTACACATTTCCAGTTTTAATTTAAAAGTTATTTTTGTTGGAGCTGGTGTCCTAGGACCAACAATTTTCACTTTTGTTAGATGTATATTTAATTTTTTGAATATTAATAAAAAATATTATTGTATATGTTTTATTTTTTCCCATGACTTTGATGTAATAATGTCCTAGAATATACATCGCATTGATATGGTCATAGTAGTTCCACACTATGATGAGAACCTTTATGTTCGTTGATTATATTCTTAAATAATGTTATGTATTTAGATATTATTGTATTATGAAACACATAGTAAATATATTGTTAGGTGAGAGTACTCATAAGAATATGAGGATTATTCTCTTGATGTTCACACTTGGTAATCTCTAAGATAAGAGACTTTGAGAATAGACCCGCTATTTTGAATTCAGGTTGTTTGGGTGTCAACTGATATTCCAATCTATGAGAATGTGTAATGGTGATGATAATTAAATAGTTTCATTATTTAATTTAATTAATTTTTAAATTATATTTTTTGATGAAAATTGTGATGCCATATGTTCACAATGAGGTAGGGTATGTTGGGTGGGTCACAATTTACTTTTCATTAATGGATAAGTCGAAGAAGGTTTTTTCTCATCCATATTTATAAAAGATAATATCTCAACCCTTTCATTGGAATAGAACCTCCTCCCTAAATTCTATGAACATGATTAAATGATGTTTTTATTTTAGATAGTCAAAGAAATACATATTGTGCCTATATATTGGTGTCACAAATATGAAACATGCTTGAAAAGATAATGTGATAAAGAGATTGTATTACATAGTGAAAATTCATATGTGGTTGTCATAATTGTGATATATAGTTTATTATCTTATTTACAACGAACTATTTCTGGATAGTAATATTTGAATTTAGGCAAGACATCCTAATGATAATGTGAATGAAACCTATAGGGTTACAAACAATGTGTTATGAATGACCTGGATTAAATTCAACGTGGATTTCATTAAATGAAAACCCATTATTCTCAATAATGAGTATTAATGTTATTAAAATTTTATTGGTCAACAAGATTTATTTATGAATTAAATATTTAATATGTATTCATATGTTTATTGAATTCTGTTGGAGTTTGAACAGACCGTGACCATGTCTGGTGAAAAATATTAATAAACAAGACAATTAATTAATATTTGTTATTACACAAGTTAACCTGTAGAAAAAAAAACAATTGTAATAATAATAATATTTTTATTATTATAAGAAATAGGGTTTATTAATTGTTTCAATATTGTTTAAGGGAAAACCTAAAATTTAATAATTTTTTAACCTAAATCCTGGATATACAAATAGAGGGTTATGTCTATTATGTAGGGTGTGCACTCAAAATTCGATAATTATTTCACACAACAAATTATCCCTTGAATCATCATTATCTCTACCATTCAAGAACAATAAATGTATGAGATATTCATTCAAGATTGATGTAAGAGAAATCAACACATAGAATGAATGACAATTGATTCAACACACTAACAATTGAAGATCGATTGGAATTTCTAAAAGATCAAACGAGTATGTGCGGATCCCTACTAGTTGGATTCTATCCTTGGATCCTAAAAAACCATGAAAGAAATTCTAAAGGATCTTTTTGTAGATTGACACACTACTAAAAAATAGGACTTTAATAGTTCATGACTTTATCAGCGCTAGAAAAAAGCACTGGTAAAGGGTACCTTGTTTCAGTGCCTTTTTTCTTCTAAAGCTGAAAAGGCACCCTTTATTAGTGGATATTTTTTAGTGCTGGTAAAAGGAAACATCAATTAGTATTTTTTAGCAATAATAAAGGGTCTCCTTTATCATCATTTTATGTTTAGCACCGATTTAGGACACTATTTATCAGCGCTATATTCTTAGCGTCCATAATGGAATACTTTATCAATTTTTTCTGCACTGAAAAAAGTAGGAATGAAATGAAAAAATTAAATAAATAAAAAATGAAAATGATTTTATTTAAATAATATTACATTTTTTATTAATTATGTAATTAATGAAAAAAATAATTAAATTGATTATACAATATAAATAGTATAAATAGTATATATTAAGCATAATGATATATATATAATCAACATTAAATAATTAGAAAATAAAAATTAGTAAATTATGAAAAATATTAAACATTTTATTAATTAAATAATTATTGATATTGTTAATAAATAGTATATCATAAATATATATTACATATGTATGTATGAAAATATAATTTATATAATACAAAATATTTTCTTTATTATTTACATTAAATAGTAATATATTTAGTGAATAATTTTTCAAGATTAAAAGTTAAAATGAATTAAAAATACTGACTAATTGCATCATTTAATAGACTTAATTGAATGTCTTTTGATTTTCCAATTTAACATAGATCAAACATATTATATTTATTTCACATATACAATATTAATATGTTATATATATATAAGACCACACACAAAAAAATTAGGAATTTAATCAATTGTTATTAGTTATTTTATATATATTTATTTACCATGTTTTACTTTTTCCAGTATTTATTCATCTTTATTTCAATATATATCCATTTTTAAAGTTTTATATAAATTAAATTTATCCTAATTTGAAATGTTGTACTAATTTTTATTTAATCAATATTACTAATTTTTAGCATACATCTATATAAGATTAAATATTCAATATTAATGTTAAAATAGATTTGTAAAAAATATTTATAAATAAAAATATTTATAATTGTATATCAACTATTTTTTTATAATTATAATTATAAATAAATACATAATATTTGTATAAAAATTATTTTTATAATTATAAATAAATAATTATAAAGTTATTAAGAATTAATTTAAATATTTAATATATTTAATATATATATATATATAATTATATCAATATATATAATGATATAAATATTATAATTTTAAAATTATTTATTTAATTATAAATAAATAATTGTTTATTCAAATAATTATAAAATTATTATTTGATAAAGAAGTATTAATAAATGTTTTATAATTATATATAATAATTAAATTTTTTTTAATAAAATATTTTTTTTATGAAGTATTATAAGTATTTATAAACATTTTTAGCACTAATAAAAATATAGATTTATCAGTTCTACAAAAGCACTGACTAAATGGATCATTATCAGCGCCAAAAAAACGATGATAAAGATTCATTTTACCAGTGCTTATTAACTCAGCGCTGATCGAAGTTATATTTACGAGTGATTTTTGGGATGTGCTGATAAAATTGTAAGGATCTATTTTAAGAACCCTACAATATGTGAACTAGTTCATGATAACCAAAGCTCTCCTTGGAAGAGACCTACTGCTGGTGCACCCCATTGTCAAATCAAACCTAGAACCTTGGATGGAGTCAAGGATCCAATTATTCCTATCCATGGTTTGAGCGACTCAAGGGTTGATCAAAACCAAGGATCAAATGAATTTTATGTTATTTGATGTCTCTAATTTCCCTAGGTTATCCACTGAATGTTATTAACCCACATCCTTGTATCCCACCAAGTCCATTTTCACCATCCTTTAATAAAACAACCTAAAATTAGTTTTTTTTTCTTTTGAATGAGGTACAATGTTCATGAATAAGCATATGTTGTCTACATTAAAACAAATTAGAAAATATATACACATCAAATAAATATCTATATCTGGTTTAATATATATGTCTTTTCATTTATGTTTCTATTCTTTAAATGTTAATGAAAAATAAAAATTCATATAAATAGACCCAATAACTGATTTCTTGGAAAGGTGCATACACAATGAATGAATAAAAAATAATCCTTTTTTATTTGTTTGAAATAAATTGGATTCTTCCTCAACAATTTTATGGGCCTTCCTCATTTTTTAAGTGCTTCATGTCCTGCTTTCATCTGACTGGTATCATGCACTAAAATATCAATGAGCATGAGTGAGTTTTTCAATTGAGATTTTGTACCTAGAAAAATAAAAAATATCCTATAATAAATTATGGGAGATTATCCATTCTGTTTTTATGTCCAGATTTTAATATAAAGGAAATTTATTTTTATTCTGAGGATTTATTTTAAATATGATATTTATGTTAGAATTATAATATTAGAATGAAATTATTATTTTTTTTATTTTTACATGATTTTTTAAGGTAATTTATTTTAAATTTTGAAATTTTAATTCTAGAATTTCTTTTATAATATTTATATTTCATTTGAATTATAATAATTATCTTTGAGTAGCTATTTATTTCTATTACGTTACTGGAAGCTATTATTTTTGCATTATGTAAAGTCATATGTTTTTCTATAATAATTACAATATAATGTGGATATATGTATATTATATTGATATATGTATATAAAATTGTTTTCAAGTTATTAAAATAATTAAATCATGTTTTATATTAAATCAAGTATTTTTATTTTTAAAATACAATATAAAACAATAAAAAAGTATTTCTTTTTACTATTAAGTGGATTTTATTTTATCAAAATATAGTTTTATATTTCAAAAAGAAATTATTATTTTATTACTCTATATTAAATAACAGTTTTTATCATTTTAGGTTTATTATTTATTGTATTTTTAAAAAAATTAAAACTATCTTGAACTTTTTTGTTTGAGTTGGAATGTTTTTCAAATCATCTCATACACAAGAGTGATTGGACATCGAGCTTATAACTCAGATAATGAAAAAAAAGGAAATGCATCTAGATTTCCTAAAACCATCATGAAAAGGTGAAATACAACTAATTATTTAATTAGTTTTTACATCATTTTATGTACTATTTGTAAGTTAATTCCCTTATAATTTTTATTTAATAATTATTTAGTTTTTTAAAAAATATATTTTAGGAAGTCTTATTTTTCTTTTAACTCTCTACAACAAGCCACAAAAAAGATAAACTAACTGTAACACCACGAGATTTTATGAAAAATATTCTCTTTAATTTCATTGATTTCTTGTGTTGTACACTACACCAAAAAGAGGTTGCACTACAACCTTCCCTGAATTGTCTTTCTTTACACACAATAGTGACCTTCCAAGATAGCATGTGTTGTACGCAATATCGAGTTTCACTAAACAACGATATGTTATAAAAATATTATATAAACTTGTAGTTATTAATATTAATACCCACTTTTTGAAATTTTATACATTCTATCTTTCAAAATGGACTTCATTTTTGGATTCCGAATATCGAAATTAGCCTAGGGTGAATTTTTGGTATTTTTCTGAAAATATTTAATTTTTGACGAATAGTGGAAACACTAGGTTACTATTTAAAAACCGACTTTTTATTTAAATAATTATTTATTTTAGTTAAATTTATTTTAGGTCAAAATTGATACATAATACCTATATAAGTTCAATGTAATTCATTGGAGTCATTTAATAATAATTTTCGATATATAAAAATTTTATTGAACTTTTCGCCGCCTTTTACCTACTTCCAAGAAGCTTTTTGAAAACTTACATAAAAATTAATTTTACATTTATGTGAGTGGAATTTCTAAACACCAAGAGAAATGGTTAATATCAAGGACTAAAATGTGGTTCAATGAGATGAAAATAATTTTTGTTGAAAAGAAACTTTTTACTTTTATTTACCACGTTTAAAAGTAAATAGTGTAATTAAGGGTAAAAATGATATTATTGTTAACCTAACACATGTCCTAATTCTATTGGATAATTGATATTCGACAAAACAACCTTATAAATAAAATATGACCATTTAGGTCGACTTGGATTAGATTAGGGTATTTATTATTAATTTATTTAAAGAAGGGTTAAAATAGTTAAAATCAATGTTTAATAACTAATTCATTTTTAATATAAGGATATATATAAAATAAAATAGACTATAAATATTAATTATAAACCTAAAAATATTTCCTACGTAATGGTAATTTATTTATAATGTTTAGACATTATATAATTTAAGTTATTTATGACACAATGATGATGCTGTAATTATGTTATTAATGAAATATTAACATAATTGATGTTATAAATACCCAAATAAATGTAATTTTATACTTTTATGGAATTACACTAATTTTATATGTTGATATGACATGTTAGTATTGATTTAATTAACTTTCATAGAAGTAATCATGTTGTCATGGTTTTCACAAAAATCAATTACCAAATAGTGTCAAAATTGAGATAAAATAATTTTTAAAACAAATACAATATTATTAATTGTTATTATATTCCTAAAAATATAAGGATCGGCCAAGATACTTATATCATGATAGGTGTATCATTAATGTACCACTTGGGGGTCTCTTGAATTTATATGGTATGTTTATTAACTATGTAATATAAACTTACAAAGTGACATGGTAAATATCAATCCAATTAACTAAGAGTTAAAACTAAAATTAAGGTTAATATAATGACCCAAACCTATCTAAAATTTATTTTTTGAGAGTATTTAGACCCATCCCCACCTTATATTCGAAATAAATCTATTTGGAGCTAATAAAAACCTAATATGACTATATTATAAAATAATATTTTATGTTTTTTCAAAGGTGCCCCTCTCTTCTCTTATAAAAAGGGCACCCCTTTCCTCTTCTATTAAAACCCTTTTGAGCCTTGAAGCTCGGCCAAGCCCTGACCCTTTCACTTCTACACTTCCCTAGAAACATTCTAGAGGTTCTGGTCTTCTCAAAAGACAAACTCCACTTCCTTAAGTGGAAGCTTAAAAAAGTTGTGTCGAAGAAGAGGTAATCTCTTCTTCCGATTCTCTCAAGTTTCATTCTTTTTCTACATATTCTTCTTTAGTTGTCTCATTATGAAGTAATACCATCAGTATTAATTATATAAAGATATTTTATTATAAATATAAAAAAACCTTATTTCACATTCTATCCATCCTACAGAAAACGAGATCACCGCGTGTGCGTACGTACGAAATATCGTCTCCACGCCGTCATGTAATCTGTTTTCGACCACAACCTTACGTGGATGGATATAATGGTGTAAATAAATAACTATATATGATTATTTAAAATTTATATTGATTCTTAAATATTATACATACACTTCAATATAATTCCACGATCATGGAAATGATATCATCACTCGTGCATACGTACGGGCTACCGTCTCCACGACGTGATGAGATTTATTCTCCATGTTAACCATTAATTAAATGATTATAAAGTATACATAATGAATAATAATGAAATATATGATAGAATAATGATACTAGATTTATGTATATATATATATGTATGTCATCTACTTAATTCCATTCAATTCTATAAGGAAACGAAAACACAGTTCATGCGTACGTACGGCCTACCGTCTCCATGAACGGTGTATTTCATTCCATTTATCGATCTATTGTATAAATATGTGTATATGATGAAGATATATTATATATAAATCATGTTATACATTTTGGAATTATGTAAATTAGTGTATAAGTAATAATATCAAGAATAACAAGTCGAAACACGTACGAAAAATGAAACGATTTTACCAAAAATGATGTTTTACATGGAATTTACAAAAGAACGGGTAATATAAAGTCATAAGTGAACCATATATGATATCATAACTATGAATATGATTTTGTAATAAGTAAATGACATTATTTAAATCATTATACAGGAGGTTCGGATACATACGAATCATATCATATGTAAGGTAAGGGATAACTATTCCAATCTTGTTCTTATCCAAGATTGTTTATTCGTAAGTACTTACTAGGGTTATTGTTATCATCCATGTCCATGTTTCCTAAAAAAAATTCATGTAGGTTTAACGTCATTTTTAACCGTTTTTTAATTTTACTGCATGGTATGTAAGGTATCTTTCTTTGTTTACCATACGAGATACTTTTTGACTTTTTCGACAAAAGTATGAGGAGAATGTTATTATTTAACTTGTACAGTGTGAACGGATTATTACTGTTTCATAATGCCTCGTTTTCATGAAGCTTACTCTACAAGATTTCATGATTATTTTCAACAAAACCCTTTTATTTTAAAAATGGATGGCATTTTTTGAAAAGAAAATGATTTTGAATAAGAAATGATATTTTCCAAAAGAATTCATTTCAAGTGTTTTATCAAAACCATTTTCCATATATGATGACTTTATTTCATATGTGTATGTTTCAAGTATAATTTCTCCATTATTTACATGGGTTGATTCTTCTTATGATGAAATGATATCCATTTTTATATGGATTATGTTATGATGGAATGATGTTTAAGAATCTAATTCTATTCCATGGGTTATGCTATGATGTATGATTTATGATTTTGTGGCACATGAAAGAATGATTTCATTATGAGATGGGTGGGACCTATATCTCCCTCCAATGCATTGGGTAATGATTTATATCTCATGAGATAGACATGGCTGGAACGATGAGTTAATCCGGTTCAGTGTTATAGGACTGGAACGAGGTGTGAACTTGATTCAGAAAGGGACTTTGTCTACTAAGATGGTCTTGGCAGCAATGCCTTGGCTACGATGGAAATCATATCATGTGATTTTTGGTTTCCACAATCATATGTTTTATTCCAATGCTATTTTATCATGATTAATGTTTCTTTATGATATGTGCCTTATGTACTACCATGTTTTATGTCATTACTCAAGGTTTTGATGTTTAACCATTAAGTTCATCTTTTTAAGTTCAATTGTATATGATTTGTTTTATATTATCCATGCTTACCCTTACTGAGCATTTGATCTCACCCTTAATATTTTTTCTTTTCCCCCGGATTTAGAGAAAAGTTTTAGGTAACAAAACAAAAAGGGTAAGATCTTTATGGGAGATGTTGAAGATCTTTCACCATGATTTTATGATTATGTTCTGAGTATCCAAAGAAACTAATCTATTACAGTCCTTTGGTGTCTGGTTTTATTATGTATTAAGTATTCCGCAAAAGTAATGTAATTTCCATGTACGTCAAGCTTCGGGTCTCTATAGTTGGTATCAGAGGAAATGTTTAGTTAACCTTTGGAAACAAGGATTCGAAAACTTTAGTGAGATCCCTAGAGATATTTTTTGTATGTCTAGGGATGTCTCTAAGGCTAAGTATAAGTATAGGTAATAGTCCTAGAATTACGGTAATGATATTAGAAGTAAACCTAAGATGTTAGATATCGAAGGTAATCCCCCTTTATTATGTTTTTTTCCCTAAAATTATTTTTTTCTCTCACACTATTCTTTTTTGGGCTTTAGAGGATGGATGGAACCCGAACGAACCGTTTTGATCAATGTAATGGACAATGTAATGATTTTCTTCTTGAACAAACCAATGTGATGGGAGAGGGTGTGCAAAATCATATTTCTATACTTACACAAGCTATGAATCATTCTGGATTTCCAAATGATCAGAGAAGGGAACAATATTCTATTGAGTCCTTCATGAGGCAACGTCCACCGTCTTTCAATGGGTCTTATATTCCACTTTTTACTGAAAAATGGATCAGTACCATTGAAAAGATATTTTCTATACTTCGCTCTTCAGAACATGAAAAATTCATTTTAGCTGTTTACTGTTTAGAAGGTGAAGCAGACCAGTGGTGGACACTAATTAATAATACAAGGCCCCGCGATAAAATTGAATCCATGGAATGGGACGAGTTCAACAACTTGTTTTCCAGTAAGTACTTCCCTCGTAATCTTTGAAAAAATATGGAAAAGGAGTTTCTTGTGCTTAAGAAGAAGGACAATGAATCTGTTGGTATATACAAGGCGAATTTTACAAGACTTGCAAGGTATGAATCGAGCTTTATCATCCAACCTGAAAGTAATGTTGATCGATTCTTCAGTGGCATAAAACCAAGTCTTCGAAGGGCATTAGATATAAGAGACTTCATTACCTATGAAGAAATTGTGTGTTGTTATATCAAGGTAGAAATAAAATTTGGTGTTACATATCCATCTCATGGTTTTGACAAGAAACGAAAGATGGAGTTCATGGAGAAATCTCAGAATAATGGTGAAAAGAAGATAAATGTTTCTTTTTTCTCAAAGCGTGGAAAGAAGCATGGTGGAGATTGTCTTAAAGGGACTAGAAATTGTATTGAGTGTGGAAAACCAGGTCATAGAGCAATTGATTATTGAAGTAATGGGGAAAGGTTTCTAATGATGTGAATAGAGAAAATACTACAGAGCATGTTCCACCAACACTTCAATGCTTCAAGTGCAAGGAAATCAGGCATTATGCAAATCAATGCCCTAATACAAGGGTTAATGATTATCAATGTGAGATACCTCTTAAGGAAAAGGACAAAGGGAAGTCACATGCGATCACTATTAGAAATGTTGAGTATGAAAATGATGTGGTGGAATGATTATGTGTTTATGTATAGGGATTCCAAAATAATTTTGTGGAATCTAATTGATAGTATTATTGAACATTGGAATATCTATGTAATGGTTTTTTGTGGTTTTCGATAATTATATGGTACCGAGAACCATGGAAAGTGATTCCGATATTTTGGAAAACAGATCATATGCGCATAAAGAGGGTATAAGGAGATAATTAAATGTTTTATAGTATTAATGAGCTCATGAATAATATAAGGAAAAGGTGATATCATGGTTTGAGTATATAGAATTTTAGAGATTTTGGTATATGGAAAGAGTTACCTTGTGACAACATTCATGTTTTCACTATGGTTCAAGAGAATACGTGATTAAAGTATTCACATGTTTGGGATGTGACCAAGAAGATATATCGTATGATATATGGGGGATAAATGGTGGTATACACATTCTCGGTAGATGAAATTTCTAGTAATTGTTTTCTTTATACTATGATCTTGGACAAAAGTATTTTTTATAAGCTTAAAGATTGAAATAAATTAAGTTAGACATAAGATACTATTTTTTTCTATTTTTTTGTAGGAATGTTATTATAATGTAGTTTTAGAAAAAGGGACAACCTGCCGGACGGGAGACAACTCGTCTCATCGGACAAGGTTGTGGGAATCGAACCCACAACTGAAGTGCGACATGCCTTTATCGTCTACCACTGGCCAACAGGATGTCCCTGGTTAGTATAAACTAGATTTATTATATTAAGCAGTATGATAGATGAAGTATAAGTCCATTTTTGGAATCATATAAAATTAACCTCACCATAGATGGACTTAGGTATATTTGATAAATTTTGATAACCTTTTGTTTGATAAATATGGAATGACCCATCATTCTGTCACATGATCTGCTAACACCTCACGAATGAAAAATTCAACTTTATTTCTTTAAGAAAGGAAGTGGAAATTGTTCAAGGCACGAACAATTGTGAGATTATACCGAAATAAAGTAAGTATTTCTTCTAATTCAAATTCTTCTACTTTAGGGAAATGATCTTGAAAACCAAAAATGGTGTCCCAGTGCCCTTATATCCGATGAATCAGATGGTACCTTATATCATCACAAATTTATGGCTTTGTGATTGTTGTATTTTTCAGAGCCACGTTCTCTACCACTCTCCATCAGAACATGATAGTTAGATTTTTCTTCCATATCTATATTTTCACCTATTTTCTCCTATGTGGAAACCCAGTGATTAGTTAATTTGGGTAACCATTACGTTTGATACGTTAGTTTTTAAAGTCAAGTTTTGATATTCCTTTTTATGATGTGGGTTTCTATGAAATAAACTTTCAAGTAGTAAACCATTTATAACCCTGACGAATTTGAAGGGAGAAATTCATTTTAAGGGGGCTAGAATGTTACACCCAGAGATTTTATAAAAAATATTCTTTTTAATTTCATTGATGTCTTGTGTTGTACGCTACACCAAAAGGATCTTGGAATATACACATCCATGACTTGACTTGCTTTACACGCAATCGCGACCTTTCACGATAGCGTGTGTTGTACGTAATATCGAGTTTCACTAAACAACGATATGTTATTAAAATATTATATAAACTAGCTGTTATGAATAGTAATACCCACTTTTTTAAATTTTATAAATTTTATCTTTCAAAATGGACTTCATTTTTGGATTCTGAATATTGAAATTATCCTAGGGTGAATTTTGGGTATTTTTCTAAAAACTTTCAATTTTTGAGGAATAGTGAAAGTACTGGGTTACTATTTATAAACTGACTTTTTATTTAAATAATTATTTATTTTATTTAAATTTTTTTAGGAAAAAATTGATACACAATACCTATATAAGTTCAATGTAATTCATTGGAGTCATTTTATAATAATTTTTGACATATAAAAATTTTATTGAACTTTTCACATTCTTTTACCTACCTCCTATGAGATTTTTGAAAACATACATAAAACATAATTTTACCACTTATATGTGTGGAATTTCAAAAATCCGAGAGACATGGTTAATATCAAGGACTAAAATGTGGTTCAATGGGATGAAAATAATTTTTGGTGAATAGTAACTTTTTACTTCTATTTACCGCGGTAAAAATTAAATAGGGTAATTAAGGGTAAAAATGATATTATTATTACCCTAACACATGACCTAATTATATTGGATATGTGTAATTCGACCGAAAACAACCTTAGTAATAAAATATGACCATTTAGGTCCACTTGGATTAGATTGGGACATTTATTATTAATTTATTTTAAGAAGGGTTAAAATAGTTAAAAGAAAATTTTAATAACTAATTAATTTTTAATATAGTGTTATACAAAAGATAAATTCAACTATAAATATTCATTAGAAAGATAAACATATTTCTAGATAATGGTAATTTATTTATAATTTTTAGACATTAAAAAATTTACGTTTTAATGACACAATTGTGATGCAGTAATTATCTTATTAATGAAATATTAACATAATTGATGTTATAAATACCCAAATAAATGTAATTTGAGACTTTTTATGATTTACACAAATTTTATAGGTTAATATCACATGTTAGTATTGATTTTAATAACTCTGTTCTAACTAATCATGCTTTTATGGTTTTCAAAAAAATAAATTACCAAATAGTGTCAATATTGACATAAAATAATTTTTAAAACAAATATTATATTATTAATTGTTATTATATTCCTAAAAATATAAGGTTCGGCCAAGATACTTATATAATTATATTTGTATCATTAATGGGCCAATTGGGGGGTCTATTTGATTTATATGGTAAGTTTATTAACTATATAATATAAAAATTTGAAGTGACATGGTAAATGTCAATCTAACTAACTAAGAGTTAAAACTAAATGATAAGGTTAATATAATGACCCAAACCTATATAAAATCTATTGTTTGAGAGGATTTAGACCCATCCCAACCTTAGCTTCTAAATAAATCAATTTGGAGCTTATAAAATTGGAATATGTCTATTATAAAATAATATTGTAAGTCGTTCCAAAGGTGCCCCTCTCCTCCCTTATAAAAAGGGAACCCCTTCCCTCTTCTGTTAGCACCCTTTTGAGCCTTTAATCTCTTCCAAACCCTTCCCATTTATCTTCTACACTTCCCTATAAACATTCTTGAGGTTCTGGTCTTCTCAAAAGTCCAACTTTACTTCCTTACGAGGAAGCCTAAAGGAGGTGCGTTGAAGAAGAGGTAATCTCTTCTTCCGATTCTCTCATGTTTCTTTCTTCTTCATATTTTTCTTCTATAGATGCCTCATTATGAAGTAATAAAATCAGTATTACTTATATACTGATATGTTATTATAAATATGAAATAAAGTTATTTCACCTTCTATCCATCCTACAGAAAACGAAATCACCGCGTGTGCGTACGTACGGAATACCGTCTCCACGCCGTGGTGTAATCTGTTTTCGACCACCACCTTACTTTGATGGGTATAATGGTGTAAATAAATAACTATATATGATTATTATATAGTTATATTGATTCTGAAATATTATACATACACTTCAATACAATTCCACGATCATGGGAATGATATCATTGCTCGTGCGTACGTATGGACTACCGTCTCCACGGCGTGATGAGATTCATTATTCATGTTAACCATTCATGAATGATTTTAAAGTATACATAACGAAATATAATTAAATATATTACATAATAATTATACTGGATTTATGTATATATATATGTATGTCATCTACTTAATTCCATTCAATTCCATAAGGAAACGAAAACAGCGTTCATGCGTATGTACGACCTACCGTCTCCATGAATGGTGTATTTCATTCCATTTATCGATCTATCATGTATATATGTATATGATGAATATATATTATATAGAAATCCTGTTTTACATTATTTAATTATCTAAATCATTATAGAAGTAATAATATCATGAACATAAGTTGAAACACATACAACAAATGAAACGATTTTACCCAAAATGCTGCTTTACACATACAATTTACAAAAGAATGGGTAATATAAAGTCATAAGTGAACCATATATGATATCATAAAAATGAATATGATTTTATAATAATTCAATGACATTATTTAAATCATTATACAGGAGGTTAGGATACATATGAAGCATTTCCGATGTAAGGTAAGGGATAACTATTCCAATCTCGTTCTTATCCGATATTGTTTATTCATAAGTATTTACTAGGGTTATTGTTATAATCCATGTACATGTTTCCTAAAATGGTTTCATGTATGTTTAAAGTCTTTTTTAACAATTTTTGACTTTTTACTACATAGTATGTAAGGAATCATTCTTTTTTTACCATACGAGGTACTTTTTGAATTTTCCAACAAAAGTACGTGGAGAATGTTATTTTTAACTTATACGGTGTGAACAGATTTTTACGGTTTCATAACGCCTCATTTTCTTGAAGATTCCTCTACAATATTTCATGATTATTTTCAAAAAACCCATTTTATTTTAAAATGGCATGTCACTTTGTGAAAAGAAATTTATTTTGAATAAGAAAGGATATTTTCCTCAAGAATTCATTTCAAGTGTTTTATCAAACCCATTTTCCATCTAAGATGATATTATTTCATATGTGTGTGTTTCAAGTATAATTTCTCCATTATTTACATGGTTTTATTCTTCTTATAATGAAATGATATCCATTTTTTTATATGGACTATGTTTTGATGGCATGATGTTTTAGAATCTCATTATATTACATGGGTTATGCTATGATGTATGATTTATGATTGTGTGGCACAATAATGAATGATTTATTTATGAGATGGGTGAGACCTATATCTCCCTCCAATGCATTGGGTGATGATTTATATCTCCTGAGATTGATATGGCTGGAACGGTACGTTAATCTGGTTCAGTTTTACAGGATTGGAACGAGGAGTGAACTCGATTCAGAAAGGGACTTTATCCACTAAGATGGTCCTGGCAGAAATGTCTTGGCTACTAGGGAAATCATATCATGTGATTTAGGGTTCACACAATCACATGTTTTATTCCCATGCTATTTTATGTCATTGCTCAAGGTTTTGATGTTTAAACATTATGTTCATGTTTTTATGTTCAATTATGTATGATTTATTTTATTTTATCCATGCTTACCCTTACTGAGAATTTGAGGTCACCCATTATATGTTTTATTTTCCCCAGGATTTAATGAAAGGTTTTATGTAAGAAAAAAAGGGGAAGATCTTTATAGGAGATGTTGAAGATATTTCACCACTATTATAAGATTATGTTCCGAGTTTTCAAAGACACTAAACTATTACAGTCCTTTGGTGTCTGGTTTGGTTATGTATTAAGTATTCTGAAAAAGTATTGTAATGTCCATGTACGTCAAGATTTAGGTCTCTACACTGACTATTTCTGCCAATGTTTCCATGTTTTCTATTTTCATTTCCATTATTTATTAAAAACCCAATACTGCATATTGATTAGATATTTTTAGATGAAAAAACATACTCATTATTAAAATATAGAAGATTAGGGGAAGATAATGTTTTCATTATAGATACTTGAATTGATATAATAAGAACATGATCTTCCTCTTACCATATGACTTTTAACAACTAGATATTTCTTTTAGCTAAGAGCATCGAGTCAACATGCAGTTTCATCAGTTCAACATTAAAAGAAGATAGAAACATGGTAACATTAGACAATAGGATTGGTTTGAGACTTCGGGATGTGTAAGGATCATCCACACCTCAAACCAACAAAAGATGTGTATGGTATGCCTCCAAGTTCTTCTTTTTTATTTTAAATTAACACTCATTTTAGTAAAAAGAAAAAAGTACCTACTGAAAATTAAGAAAATTTATTAATATTGTTTTGATAGTTTAGAAGAATGATCCATTATTTATTTTTTATGTGTAGGAAACAACCGTAACACAATATAATACACAATGTGTTCGGTATGACTCAATATATCCATTATATGTTTAAAATCCAGAATTTAGTTCAAAAAGTATCACTCATTGAAAATAGAGAAAACACACTTGGATTTATTTTATAATTTAGGACAATAATTTATAAGTAAATTTTCGAATATATGAATCATTGTCACATAAAATCAACACACGATGTTGCCGGTATGAGTCAAAGTGTGTGTTTCATGTTTAAAATGACATTTAAGTAAAAAAGACAAATAAAATACACAAAAATAAGAAAACACATTTTTATTGTTTTGATAGTTTAGGAAAACTACCCATAATTCATTTTTGATGTGTAGGAATTAATCTCACCTCAATATGATACAAAATGTGTTTTGTATGACTAACTGTGTCTATTATCAATTTAAAATCGACATTTTAGTACAAATAGTGGCAATCAATAAAAACCAAGTAAACATGATCAGATTGTATTTATAATTTTTTAAAATGATTCATAAGTCATTTTTAATCTGTAATAAGTTGTATCATGTCAATATAACTCATGATGTGACCTATATGAGTCAATGTGCATGTTTCATGTTTAAAATGACATTTTAGTAAAAAGGAAAATTGACTACTCAAAAACTAAGAAACACATTCATATTGTTTTGATACTGTAGGAAAATGATTAATAATTCCTCTGTGACGTGTAGGAAACATCCACACCTCAATCTAATGCATGGTGTGACTGATTTTACTCCATGTACATTTTTTGAATATATAAGAATCATTTTAGTTTAAAATGAGAATCACATTACCAAAACCAAGAATCCAAAACATAAATTATTTTATCATCAATAAATATCTTCTTCTATAATGAACATCCTTATCAATTTTATTTTATATTTATTTTGTTAATTTTTATAGTGATAACTCTTAAAGATGAATATGAATTGATGTGACGTGTTAGAATCAATTTCAAATTAATCCAATACATGTAGTTCTGTGTGTGAATCCAATTTTTGTTTCAAATTAACAATTTTTATTAATTAATTTATTTAAATTATTAAAATGGTAAGAATTTTTTTCTTATATATATGGTTTTTTTGAGTGGGGGATAGGATAAAAAGACAAAGGAAGGATACTTTTTTTTTGAATTTATGTAATAATTTTTACTTAAGTAATTGTATAGAAAAATGTTTAAAATGTAAAAAATATTGTCTTTTTTCATGTATTTGTGTTCTAAATTCTCTTTAATTTAAGATATTTATAAATAATTGATTTTATATATTATGGGGTGTTTTGGGTGTTGTGGTATAATACTATGATGTTATAGCACACTACATATACACTTTTACTAGCGCTCAAACAAGTGCTGATAAAAGACACCATGATCAATTATTTTAGATGTGTTGATAAAATACTAGAGACATTAATCTCACTCTAGTATTTAATACTTATCTAGTGCTGATAAAGGCCATTTTTTAGCACTGTTAAAGGTCTATTTGTAGTAGTGAAACTATTAACAATGAATGGATCCTAAGATTATGTAATCATTTCTTCGAGATCTAAAAAAAATTAATTCTAAATTTATCATGAAATATCCTCTATTGGGGTTTCATTCATAGAAATATTAAAATATGTTTTAATACATCCCTCCGCACCACAAACTTCTGCTACACCTAGAAAAAACAAGTGGTATTAAAGTGTTCATGTTTAAATTTATATATATTTATTATATTATTGACCCATATGAAATTTTTGTAGAATTTGTATTTCATATCATTCATTCTTAAATCCATTATTATTTAACATGTTATAAACATATTAATCATTTTTCCCGTGTTTCATTTGTCTATAGTTCTAAGAATAAACAATTAATGATTGGATATTAGACAAGGAACTACCACATCTATTTTTAGTAATATAGGGTTACATGGAGTGAAGCCAGATTACACGCTGTTTGATCTAGTTCGATATAACTAGTCATGACATGGGATACATGACATTCCATATAATTATTTCATGCAGTGTAAATTATGTGTTGACCATCCAACCTAGAACCCAGTATGCATGATTACATGAAATCTATATGCAATACAGATTGTGTAATACTACTGGGTTAGTTGTTTAAATCATGAAATATGTGTGGTCACTATACACAATTAAATCACATGATCCCAACACCATGGAGAATTTATGGTATACACGACCTATATATAGTGTACACAACATGTTTTTTTATCAATTCTCACATCCAAGATACACATCCAGTCCTCAGTCTGGCTATCTAGACACAAAACATTAGAGATACACGTCATGTAGCTGGGACTATATGTCGTCAAATTTTTTTCCAAATAAGACATTGAGCCTTTTATAAGGTTATAAAATAACTTGACATTTGGACCACATGGTGTGTATCGAGATTGTACATGCCAAGTAATTTTTTGAGATAAGCACTGAAGACCTAGGTTGAAGAATCTTGAGGACACAACAAGTGGACACACTATGTGTAGAAAGAATGTACATGATGTGTAGTTTGACAAAGTCAACATGCCAAATCCCAAGACATGTGACCCAGATACACAAAAACTGAGGTTCATAGAATGTATCTAGATTGTATATGTCATGTAGTATCTCAATTAATAGTATGATTTAATTCCATTAAATTTAAAATTTTATTATTAAATCTTTATTCCATTGATTGAAACATTATGTGTTTGACAATTTAATAAGAGTTTTAAAGAATATTAAATTATCAATTACTTTATTTTAATAGATATGTAACTGTTTGTTCTACTATTTAATTTCCATTATTTCCTTTATAACGGTTATATCCGAGAATATTTACATGGTTATTAAGATAAAATGAAATTAATTAATCAAATAAAAAAAAATTAAAATGTATGTGTTTATCATAATAATAAAAAATGAATAAGAAATGCCTATTAGTTATATTATTTTTCATATAAATAGAAGGTATAACCATTCATGATTATGACCAAAACCTATGCATGTGTTGGATGTTTTAATTTAATTTATTTCATTGGTTATAAATTATTTATTAACAAATTAAATATGATTGTTTGTGAGTCACCTCTCCCTCCATTATTATGAAGGACCATTGTGTATATGGTTATTTATTCAATCTCCCTAAACCAATCCTTTTGTTACCCTCACGTATGTGTGAGATATAAATACATGTAATTAATGGTGTTTCTTAAGGAACACTGAGGAAGTTCAAGACAAAACCATATTGATGACATATCAGGAGATACAGAAGTGGTTATGTGAAATAATAAAACAAATGACATGATTGGAATTAGGCATTATTTCTTAATGTTTAAAGGTAGATTCAACATATTCTCATTAAATCAACCCCTAGATAAGCTCATGATCATTTAATTCATTCATCTATTTATTTCTATCATTACATTTTTTATTTTATGAATGAAAGAGCATGATCACATTAATAAAAGAATTAATATAAAAAGATAAAGGTTAAGAAAAACGATTATGCATAAATGTTTTATATCAGTAATAATTAATTAATTAATTAAAATACACCATATATTAATAAGATATGTAAAGGATAAAACCAAATAAACTCTATGTATAATTAATTAAAATCCTCCAACCTAATATTAAATCATACTAAGACATCCATTAATTTATTTGTAATAAAACCATAAAACCAAGTGTAGTACATGGACACTTTTTACACACTTAATTTTATCAAGGAGTTATCATGAGGGTACTGGGTTAAAATAACTGAACCTGTATTGTATTTAATATCTAACATCTATTAAATTTAGATTTAGAGGCATGTGTTGAAGAAATCGATATTATAATTTCAGGATAAAGGAATCCACTCAATACTTCAAGAGGTTGTAATCCTTTAGTTATAAATACCACAAAACCAATTATTTTTTTATGGTTCTCATGGACAAATTCTAGATAATTAAGAAAATTAATGGAGATCATTGAGACTATAATATTTTCGAAACTAGACATTCTGAGTTCAATGGTCAAGGATATTGATAATTGATAAAATAATGGGAGATTTAACTAATAAAACCCATTAATTTATGACTACTCAAATAAATTTTAATCATGAAAAATTATAACTAACAAAACTCTAATTTTAGAATAAAATTTAAATATCATAATCCACAATCTCCGTATGATTAATATTAGATAAATACAACCTCATTACTTGTAGTAACATCTCGGAGTGGTTTGAACCCCTTCAGTATGTGCTACGCCATATATGGTAATTATTCTTTATATAATACATAATGAATGGTCCATCTACCAAGGAGGTGATTGAAGAAGTGATACATTTATAAGAAAACATTTTAACGAAGCAATCAATGTTCAAAGTTTTATGCTTTCATATATATCAAGTGAAATCATGATGTCTCGTGAAAAAATGGATGTGTATATCATTATTGATCACCAATAGGGTCCATTCCAAGAGAGAGATAGACATATGCATTTTGATATTTCAAAATCACTATTTTAGTGAAATATTTGAGAGGGTTCCCTATATGGGCCTCATTTAATCATGAACCTTTTCTATATTGGGCACCTAGAGGTTCTTTCGTTTAAAATCCCAAAAGAACTGGGCATTGATCTCATTATATCATCATTACCTCATATATTATCTAGATTTGATATAAATTTTAATATAGAAAACAATTAAAATACTCATACAAATCATATCAATCTTATTTAACAAGTAGATATGGATAATAAGAGAAAAAAAAAATCCTTCCATACATAGGGTGAACAAATACAAAGTGGAAGCAACGAGCTCTAAGTCCAAAAGTTCTTCACTCCCTTCTAAGATGAGGATGATCAAGGGGATAACAAGGGGAAAATATGATGTCTAATTTTTATTATAGAAATAAGGGACACTAGAATAAAACCTCCACCCATCTAAATAATCAATTATAATCATTATTTTTAACAAACTAACTACTTATAAAATTATTTTATTTTTCATTTTGGAATTAAATTGTTAAATTTATTATAAATGTAAAATGAAATAAGTTGTATTTTAATAATTTAAATAATACATAAAAATATAATATTAACCTCTCCAATGAATTTTTAAATAATATTTATGAAAATTATATGCGAAAATGTGGTAAATTTATATTGTGGAATAAGTAAAAAATCTTTAAAATATGATAAATTTAGTGTTAATATTTTTGTGGAACATAATTTTTATATACAATTTTATAATTAATATAATTATTTAAATGAAAAATTATTCTCATAAAATATATTCACAAACTAATATTTTTAAGTGTTGTTTTTATAATATAATTTTATGAGACCTTAACTGGTTTTTCAATGTGTTATAAAATGAGTTATAATTTTAAAATTGGGTTTTTTCGGAATAAATGATGATTTTAATTAAATAGTGTACTTATATTATATAAAAAAATATTTTCATAAAATGGAGTTCATTTTTGAATTACTCACATCCAAAAATTGTTAGGGTGATTTTTTTTTATTTTTCTTAATTAGTTGAATTTTTTGTTGAATAGTGAAATATTTCTATTTACAGTATTTAATAAATACATGAATATTTGGGTCATGGTTGATATATGGATTATGTAAGACCACAATCTAGAACTATCATTATCCTGTTAAACTATTTATTCATGTAATAAAAATCTATTTATAGTCTTGATCCAAAATAATAAACTAATGATTAAAATAATAAAAATGGACCCCTCTCCTCCACTATAAATACCACCCATCACAACCTCTTCTCCTCAAACCGCATTTCCTTGTAGAGTTTTATATAAAAGCCAAATTCTCTTACCAATACTCTTATCCATGTCCAATACCTAACTTTCTCCCCAAATGGAAAATACTGGAGGTTCTCAAGGAGACCAATTCAAGAAGGAAAATCCTCTTTCATTTCATTTAATTTTATTTTCATCAATTCTATTAATCTATACTTACATCCCATCATTATAGTGACATGATAACTCTATTATATTAAATATACTATAATTTTACTATGTTAATTAAATATATATAATCAAACCTCTCATCCTTTCCTATTATTTAAAAAATAATAGAAAAATCACAATTGATGTGTGTATTTACCATTATTATGGACGATGTGTATTAATTATCCTTTACCACCTTAAATACTACTAATAAAAACACTATTATTGATAAATTACATTTATTATATAGATTATAATTTATATGATGTTCTGAATCCAATGTATAAACTTCATACCAAAAAATATGATAGAATTTCGTGATGGTCATGAAAACCATCAAAATAAATTAAATCATTTTTGTTAAGGTTATATCTAATGAATCATCCTCATATAAAAATATTATATATGGTAACATATAATATTATTTAAACATATTAATAAAATTTCATTACTCTTCTAGGGTTTTTCTTCCATTCAATAAGAAAAACCATAATGAACCAACCATGGAAACCATAAAATAAATGCACCTTATACAAAAAAATAACAAAATATTAACAATCAATGGATAGAAATATGTTAAAAACAGATCATATAAGGTATTATAAATATGAATATAGTTATATAATGACTTAATAACACTCATTAAACCATTATACTATATCTTTTAACACATTTTAAGGAAGTAAAACCTATGATAAGAGACTTTTCTTTAAAAATAGTGTTCTAATTTCAAATTTTACAATATTTGAAAATGAATGTTTTTTAGAATATATTAAATGAGTGGTATTTTCTGATTTCATGACCCCATATTTTTTGTATGTCTTATTTACATGATAAGTTTTTATTTTGGATAATTTTTTTCTTTTCATCTCCACATTATTGTTTTAAAATAAATTCTTTTCCTCAAGGAATTATTTTTATGATAAAAGAATTCATGTTTTCTGATTATGTTTTGGTTCCTATTAATTATTTATTATTAAAGGGTGGGACCTATATCTCCATCCAATACAACATCTATGTTTATGTTGGAAGTTAATAGTAATGGTTATTCCAAGTGTAACTACGATGGTTACGCCATAAGGAAGCCTTGAGTGTTTGTAACGACCCAATGTTTTCAATGGAAATTACCTTCATATATTTCTGTCATAAAATAACATGAAAACACAACATAATTAACTACTAAGTGATAATTTACCTTTAAGAATAATTTTGTCACTTTTGTGTTTGGAATTTTAAAAATCTGACGCACACGGTTGTGCTCAAGATGATTTTTTGGAGTCTAATGAAACAAAAATAATTATTGGTGAATAGTAACATACCCGTAGGAATAGTAACATACCATTATGAATAGTAATACGACCCTTCTGAATATTAAATCATCCAACATAAGAGTAACCTTACCCATGATTAATTAAATAAAATTTATATATCTTATTAAGTGACAATTTGACCTTAGTAAACATTTTGGAATTTTGTAAGTCCTAAATAATTAATTATAACTAATTAATTAATTTAAAGAAAATGTATTTTCTTATAATGTATTCATTATTTATCAAATCAATGTCTTATTGTTTTTAGATAATTTTATAAGACCCAACATAATTTTTGAATGCACTATAAAATCAGTTATAATCTTATAAACAGTTTTTTTATGTAAATTATGATTTCAATTAAATATTATATTAATAATATTTAGATAATTATTTTTTAAAAACTGACATAATTTTTGGAATCTACACGTCAGAAAGTTGTTGGGGTATTGTTTTGGGATTTGTTTGGGATACTTTAATTTTTTATGAATATTAGAATCCAATTATTTACAATAAATGCTAAAATAATAAATTAATTGAGTCATCAATGAATCTCTGATGATGTAAGCCCACTTTTTTAGGATCACATGATAAGAGTACCATTCTGGTCATCTGAGAATCACTATTCCTTGTCTTACGGGAAATTAATAAACTAATGAATTTTATATTAAGCAAACCCCTCTCCCCTCCACTATAAAAGCCACCCTTCACACCCTCATTTCCTCACACCTATCAAGCTCCACGACGTCCCTATACTCTTCCCAAACACCTTCCCTAGCCCCTCCCCCACTTCCAAGGTCTGCTAGTCTCATCAAAAGACCAAACATAGGCCCTTAAAGAGGTTCTCAAGAGAAGGATTCAAGATGTAATTTCTCTCCCTCTTCTCCTTTAATTTCCTTTCATGTTAAAGTTTATTTCTTGATCTCTCCCCACCTATCTTCATAAAAATTGTATTGCAACTCATTTATTATACATATACTATAATTTTATGATTCTATTTGGATATTATATCATCCAACCCCCTTTCCCTCTTCCTTGTATTTTATTAAAGAGAATGTTGTTCAAGAGGTGTTAATTTATCACCTTCAAGAACGACATGCTTTCTTCTTCCATTTCTACCTTCAGATCTGGTCATTAAACCATTTTTATGGTTGAAATAGAATATTTTATATGTATTATTTTCTATATAATTTTCTAGAAATATCTTATGGCCATATTACTGAGTGATATGTTAAAACAAGTTCATTGTGATCCAAAAACCGCCCAAATTGACCCAAATAACCATCATTTAATTTTTATCTTATGTTTCATCCACATGGATCTAATATAATTAATTACAAGGTCATTAAATATCATTTAATATCATTAATTACTTGTAATATCATTTTTTGGATGTTTAATCATGTTCTACCCAAACATCAATTTAAGAATACAAGTGAACCACTCAAGAAAACCAAAAAAACATTCAGGGATAATGTTTTTAAAGTCTATAACTCATATAAAGGAACAAAAAATCACATAATGAAACCAGAATTAACCCTATTAATGTACACAAGGTTCTGTATTTCTATTTAATGAATATATTGTCCTTATACAGGACATTAAAGAGAAGGAATCATTCACATACAAGGTAAGGGGAAATTCTCGAACCCAACTTTTTTCCTTCGGGTTCTCCGTCTTTTACTCCATTCCTTTTGATATGGTTACTCCATAAAGATAATTTTTTCATCATTTTCTATCCTTTTATAGGATATACATGTTTTTACTGGTTTTTTTCAAACAAAAAGATTTTTCAAGAAAACTCTTCTTTTAAGAACACACCTTTTACTTCTCCCTCAAAGTGAATAGTTCTTCAAACATGTATGTTATTACCTCTTTGTTTTAGGAAGCCAATATTTATGAATTTGTTCTTATGAGATGAAACCCATTCCTTTCCATGGGTTAGTTATTTTCATTTTTGATATGTGTTTTATGTCACAAGCATGATAATGATAATGTTATGATGTGACGGGTGCACCCTGAATTATATAGCGCAATATGAATGTTTCAAAGTGACGGGTGTGCCTGAAATTATACAGAGCTACAATGATTTGGTTAAAGTGATGAATCTCATGAGTAAATGTGAAATGATGTGTTAACAAGATTATATCTTGGTTCAGAAGTATGTGTGGCAGTTAACCACTAAGACATGAAGCTTCATTTTTATGCATTTCCACATTCCAAGTCTTATATTTATGATTCCTCTCATGTTCATGATCTTTTTCCCATGTCATGATTTTGATCACCCCATGCTATATTTTTCTGATCTATCCTCTTTCTGGAATTCTAGCTCACCCCTTTTGATGTATATCCTCAGTTGGCTATATGTACTAGGGAGAATACAAGTTCCAATAAGAATCTAGAGAAGAAGAAATTAAATAAATGTTTATGCTAGATGTTTTATTTTGTTATGTGTGGTCCTAGTTTTCCCATGACACTAAACCTTTGAATCCTCTATGTGTAATACTATTAGGTTTTCTATCTTTTAAAATAAGTAATTTTAATGTAAGAAAAGGTAGGGTCACTATAGTTGGTATTAGAGGCAAGGTTTAGTTAATTTGGGAATTAGGATTTGTGAACCCAAGAGAAAACCTCTAGTATGAGATTAAGTTCAAATATGCACACAAGAATATTTACACAGGTATTCCATATGTTATTTTTTGGTATAAATTGTTTAAATTAATATGTTTTTCATGACTTGTTTACTTATTTTTTGTTCTAACCTTTTATATTTTATAAAATGGTGGGAACAAGGAGAAATCATTCCAACAACTCTTGCGAGGGTCAAAGCAATGATTGCTTGAACAACATCCCCAATGATTTGGGAGGTGGAGTTCAAAACCTCATGGCGATGATTACCCAATTATCTCAGGTTATGAACAATAACCATAATAAGGGGGAATATCCTCCTTCATCAAAGAGGGAGGAACTGGCTATCGAATGTTTTATGTAGCTATGACCACTAACGTTTAGTGGATCTTCCAATCCACTAGTTGTGGAACAGTGGGTCAACTCCATGAAGAAGATCTTTTCTGTTCTTCTCTATTCTGAGATGGAGAAGGTGACCCTAGCCATTTATCATCTAGATGGAGAAGCCAATCAATGGTGGGCTTTGATTAGGAATGTCAATACAAGGGAGGAAATTGAAGAGATGGAATGGGAACACTTTAAGATAATGTTTCTTAATAAGTACTTCCCAAGAACTCATCACACAAACATGGAGAGAGAATTTATAGAGCTCAAGAAAAAATAAGGATAATCTTTCAAAACCTATGAAGAAAATTTCACAAGGCTCTCAAGGTACGCTTCTGGTTTTGTGATCAACAATGATAGAAAAATTGATAGATTCATTAGTGGATTAAAACCACACCTTTGAATGGCTCTTGAAATTCGAGACTTGGGAGTTATGAAGAAGTTGTTTTGTGTCTTCTCAAAGTGGATATGGGGTTTGGATAATGGTACCTTGTCTATAGTGATATGAAAAGAAAGTTGGAGTTTCAAGCTAGTGGATCTAATGACAATGGGTGGAAGAAAAATCAACGACCCACATGCCAAAATTGTGGGAATTTTCACCATGGGAATTGCATCAAAGGGACGAGGAAATGCATCAAGTGTGGGAAATAAGGTCACCATGCTCAAGAGTGTCGAAAATACATGAAAAGGAAAGGGAATGTAGCCTATGAAAGGAGCGAACCACCCATGGTTCTATGCTACAACTGTATGGAGGTAGGACACTATGCAAACCAGAGCACTAAACCTTGAGCTCTCAAGGATAATCAGCGTCAGCAGCCACCAAAGCCAAAGGAACAAGGGAAGCCTTATGCCATCACTACTTTGGAGGTGGAGGATGATAATGAAGTCGTACAAGGTAAACTTCCTATTCATTCAAGAATGGAAAAAGTCTTATTTTATTCTGGTTCTATGCATTCCTTTATATCATGCAAGTTTGATAGAACTATATAATCAAAGCCTCGATACCATGAAGTAGATATTTCTGTAAAAACACCAAGCGGTGAAATCATTTCAACCCAAGTGTTTTACTTTTCTCCCATTGGTGTATGTTGGAAGATTATTCTGGAAAATCTCTTAATAATTCCTTTGGTGAATTCGATGCTATAATGGGAATGGATTGGATCTTGTTATATAAAGCACATATCAACTATCGGGAAAAGGAAATATCTTTTCATATTCCGAACCATTCCATTATCTTCTACAAATGCAAGGAATATCATGAATCTCCATTGAAAAATACTTCAACGGCGTGGGTGTTGATTCCCTATGAAGAAGAATACCTTGCCCAAATGGTTGAGTCGAAGGAAAGTGCCAACCATGAGGAAATTCCCATTTTGAGGGAATATGGCGATGTATTTCCCGAAGAGTTACATGGAATTACACCAGATCATGAGGTAGATTTCTAAATTTAAATCATGCTCGGAGATACTCTAATATCGAAGTGTCCCTATAGGATGGCTCCTATTGAACTAGAGTAGTTAAAGAAGCAGCTGTAAGGGAATGTAGACAAATGGTTCATACACCCTAGTGCATCACCATGGGGTGCATCGGTGCTCTTTGTGAATATGAAGGATGGAACAATGTGGCTGTGTATAGATTATCGGGAACTCGACAAGATCACCATAAAGAAAAAGTATCCTCTTCCAAGGATTGATTACTTGTTTGATCAGTTAAGGGGAGCACAATACTTTTCAAAGGCGGGTATTCATTATGGATATCATCAGGTAAAGGTGAAGAAAGAAGATATTCAGAAGACTGCCTTCCGTACAAGGTATGTGAACTATTTTTTTTGGTGATTCCCTTCGGACTTACTAATGCCCCTGCAATCTTCATGGATTTTATTAATAGAGTCTTTTGAAATTATCTCGTCAAATTTGTGGTAGTGTTTATCATTGATATTCTCATATACTCCCAAATCAAGGAGGAACATGAAGAACATCTATGACTTGTGTTGGAGCCATTAAGAAATGAGAAGTTGTACACCAAGTTTAGCATGTGTGACTTTTGGATGAATCATGTCACATTCTTGGGACATGTGATCACATGTGAGGAAATTTCAGTGGATCCATCAATGAAAAAGGCGATTGAGTAATGGTCCAGGCCCTATAGTGTCATAGAAATCCATAGTTTTCTTGGATTAGCTGGGTAATACTGACATTTTGTGAGAAACATCTCATGATGGTCAAGCCAACTAACTATGTTAACAAGGAAAGGGTTAAAGTATGTCTGGAAGGAAGAATTTGAGGGACGATTCAAGGAGCTAAAGAGAAGGCTGATCACTACACCTGTACTCACAGTACCGAAAAGTGGAGAATGTTTTTTGATATATAGTGATGCTTCAAAGAAAGGCTTTGGTTGTATACTCATGTAAAAAAGATAATGTGATAGCCTACGCCTCACGATAGTTCAAGATCCATGAGCAGATCTACCCGACACATGATCTAGATCTGGAAGTCGTGATCTTTTCCTTGAAAATATGGCGGCACTACCTTTATGGTGAGAAGTGTGACATATAAACCAACCACATGAGCCTAAAGTATATATTCACACAAAAGGAGCTCAACATGCATCAAAGGAGATGGTTCGAGCTAATCAAGGATTATGATTACACTATTCACTATCATCCTGGAAAGTCAAATATGGTAGTTGATGATCTATGAAGAAAATAACCTTCTACTCTATCCATGTTGCGGATTGAGAAAGACCCTATCTTCTTGGATATGCAATGAATGTATATGGAAATCATAAGGGCATGGGATACATCCTACCGTTCCCAAATGATTGCACAACCATCCATCCAAGAGAATATTAAGGAAGCACAAAGTGATGATGTGGAGATACAAAAGAGGGTGAATGCAGTAAAAGATGGGAAGCTGCCAGAGTTCCATATCAATGGTGATGGTGTGATTCGGTTTGGAAAGCGGCTTTGTGTGCCTTATAAACCTGGGATAAAGAAAGATATATTGGATAATTCACATAGCTCAACATTTTATATCCATCCTGGGAGTACCAATATGTACCGTGATCTCCAAGAACACTTCTGGTGGGATAACATGAAGAAAGAGATTTCGGAATATATATCATTGTGCTTCGTGTGTCCACAAGTTAAAGTTGAGTGAAAAAACTCCAAGGGTATGATGCAGCCATTTCCTATACCCACATGGAAATGGGAAAATGTTACTATGGATTTCGTCACGGGTATCCCAAAAATGTCAAACGGAAATAATGAGATATGGGTTGTGGTTGATCGACTCACCAAGACTGCCCATTTTATCACTATTCGGGAATACCTCTCCCTTGAACATCTTGCAAAGATATATGTTAAGGATTTGGTGAGACTGCCCGGTGTTACACTCTCAATTGTCTCTGACTGTGATCCAAGGATCACATCTATGTTCTCGAGGAGCCTTCAACATGCTTTGAGTACTGAATTAAATATCAACACGGCCTATCACCCACAAACTGATGGCTAGTCTTAATGGACTTTTCATATGCTTGAGATATGCTAAGTACCTGATCTCTTGAATTCAAAGGTGGTTTGGATCAGAATCTCCCATTGGTTGAGTTCTCATATAATAATAGCATACGCTCGAGTATTCAGATGGCTCCATGTGAAGCTCTGTATGGAAAGAGATGTAGAACTCCAACCTTTTGGGATGAAGTTGAAGAAAGAAAGCTACTTGGACTCGATCCTGTTCAAGAGATGATAGAGAAGGTTCAAGTCATCCAGAAACACATCAAAGCTGCACAAAGTCAGAAAAAGAGCTACGCTGACAACCGTCGAAGGGACTTGGAGTTCGACGTTGGTGATAAAGTCTTCCTTTGAATATCTCCATGGAATAGATTCATGCCATTCGGGAAGAAAGGGAAGCTAATCCAAATTTATATTGGCCCACGTGAGATACTTGACGGTATAGGAGCTGTGGCCTATATTCTTGCACTTACACCAATTATGGAACAAGTTCATGATGTGTTTCATGTATCACTACTGATAAAGTACCTACCAGACCACTCACATGTACTAAACTCTGAGGTGGTGCAACTGGAAGATGATCTCTCCTATGAGGAGCATCCAGTAAAGACCTTGGATTAGAGAGATAAGGTTCTACGCAATAAGACAACCCATCTTTTCAAAGTGTTGTGGAGGAACCATAAATTTGAGGGAGCAACTTGGGAACCAGAAGAGGCAATGAAGGAGAAACACCATCACCTGTTTGTGTAAAGTGAAATTTCAAGGGCGAAATTTCTTAAGGGGGCAAGAATGTAACGGCCCAGTGCTTTTCAATGGAAATTCCCTTCTTATATTTCTTTCATAAAATAACATGAAAACAAAACATAATGAACTACTAAGTGATAAGTGACCTTTAAAAATAAGTTTCTCACTTTTGTGTTTGGAATTTTAAAAATCTGACATACACTATTGTTCTCAAGATGATTTTTTGGAGTCTAATGAAACAAAAATAATTTTTGCTGAATAGTAATGTACCCTTATGAATAGTAACATACCCTTATGAAAAGTAATATGACCCTTATGAATAGAAAATCATCCAATGTAAGAGTAACCTTACCCATGAATAATTAAATAAAATTTGTACATCTTAGAAAGTGACAATTTGACCTTAATAAATGTTTTGTCATTTTGTAAGTCATAAATAAATAATTATAACTAATTAATTAATTTAATGGAAAATTTATTTTCATAGAATGTATTCATTATTTTTCAAATCAATGTCTTATAGTTTTTAGATAATTTTATAAGACCCTACGTAATTTTTGAAAGCACTATAAAATCAGTTTTAATCATAAAAATTGTGATTAAGTAAATTATGATTATAAATAAATATTAAATTAATAATATTTAGAAAATAATTTTGGAAAAATGTACTTCATTTTTTGATTCTACATGTCGAATAATGTTTTGGGTAATGTTTTCATATTTTTCTGAGATACTTGAATTTTTGATGAATAATATAATCCGATAATTTACAGTAAATGCTAAATAATGGATTAATTGAGTCATCAATGATGCTCTGCTGATGTAATCCCACTTGTATTGGGATCACATGATAAAATTACTATTCTTGGTCATCTTAGACTCACTATTCCTTTTCTTATGTGAAATTAATAAACTAATGAATTTTATATTAAGGAAACACCTCTCCCCTCCACTATAAAAGCCACCCTTCACACCCTCATTTCCTCACACCTCTAAAGCACCAAGAATTCTATAAACACTTCCCAAAAACCTTACCTATACCGTATCCCACGTCCAATATCTACTGGTGTCATCAAAATACAAAACTTAGGCCCTTAAGGAGGTTCTAAAGAGAAGGATTCTAGAGATAATTTCTCTCCCTCTTCTCCTTTAATTTCCTTTCAAGTTCAAGTTCATTTCTTGATCTCTCCACACCTATATTAATAAAAATTGTTTTGAAACTCATTTATTATACATATAATATAATTAAATGATTATAATGGTATATTATATCATCCGTCCCCTTTCCCTCTTCCTTTTATTTAATTAAATAGAACGTTGTTCGTGAGGTGTTAATTTATCACCTTCAAGAACGACATGCTTTCTTCTTCCATTTCTACCTTCAGATCTGGACATGAAACCATATTTATGGTTGATACAGAATAATTTATATGTATTATGTTCTATTTTAAATTATGGAAATAACCTATGGCTATATTACTATGTGATAAGTTAAAACAAGTTCGTTATGATCCAAAAACCGCCCAAATAGACACAAATAACCATCATTTAATACTTATCTAACGATTCATCCACATGGATCTAATATAATTCATTATAAATTCATTAAATATCCTTTAATATCATTAATTACATGTAATATCATTTCTGGATGTTTACTCATGTTCTACCCAAACATCAATTTAAGAATACAAGTGAACCACTCAAGAAAACCATAAAAACAAACATTCCCAAATAATGTTTTTAAACTCTATAACTCATCCAAAGGAACAAAAAAGCACATAATGAAAGCATAATGAACCCTATTAATGTACACAAGGTTCTGGAGTTCTAATTAATCAATATATTTTCATTATACAGGACATTAAATAGAAGGAAGCATTTAGATACAAGGTAAGGGGAAATTATCGAACCCAACTTTCATCCTTTGGGTTCTCCCTCTTTCACCCCATTATTTTTGATATGGTTACTCCATAAAGATAATTTGTTCATCATTTTCTTTCCTTCTATAGGATATACATTTTTTTCATTGGTTTTTATGTCAAACAAAATGTTTTGTCAAAAGAACTCTTCTTTTAAGAACAAACCTTTTACTTTTCCCTCAAAGTGAATGGTTCTTTAAACATGTATGTTATTCCCTATTTATTTTGGGAACCCAATGTTTATGAATTTTTTCTTATGATATGAAACCCATTCTTTTCCATGGGTATGTTATGTTCATTTTTGAAATTTTTTTTATGTATACCGCATGATAATGATAATGGTATTATGTGAAGGGTGCGCCCGGAATTATATTGCGCAATATGAATGTTTCAAAGTGAAGGGTGCGCCCGGAATTATACAGTGCTCCAATGCATTTGGTAAAGTGATGAATATCATCAGTAAATGTGATATGATGTGTGAAAAAGATGCTAGATTAGTTCACAAGTATGTGTGGTAGTTAACCACTAAGACATGATGCTTTGCTTTTATGCATTGCCACATTCCAAGTCATATATTTATGCTTCCTCTCATGTTCATGATCTTTTTACCATGTTATGATTATTACCACACCATGCTATATTGTTCTTATCAATCCTCTTACTGGGAATCTTGCTCACCCATTTTTATGTATATTCTCAGGTGGCTAAATGCACTAAGGAGAAGACAAGTACCAATAGTAAGCTAGAGAAGAAGAAATTAAATAAATGTTTATTCTAGATGTTGTATTTTCTTATGTGTGGTCCTAGTTTTACAAAGACACTAAACCTTTGGATCCTCTATGTGTAATACTATTATGTTCTTTATCTTTGAAATTATGTAATTGAAATGTAAGAAAAGGTAGGATCGCTATATTTTTACATCATAAGATAGTCATGAGGGATACATTGTAAGGTGTTCATTAGGGTTACAAATATTATGGCATCCACAAGGGATACAATATTAAGAAATTAATTCCACAAGTTACCTATAAGGTTTTATTTATGTTTTATATTTTTATGGAAATATTTTTTGTTCACTAGTTATGTATATGATACTCTATGTGTGAAATAATGTCATCATTTAAATGGTTTTATATGTTTATAAGTACTCACAGATTGACTCATTCACTTATGTACCTTACTATTATTTTTTTTATCATCCCTTGTTTTAAATTTTTTTCATAAGGTTTAAGGATCACTAAAGGAAATCCGGCCTATACCAACACTTATTTCCCAACGATTTGAAAAAAACCGTTGGGATAAAGATGCTATACCAATGGTTCTAGTAAATTGTTGGCTTATGCAATTATATTTTGGGGTTTCCAAATGGTTTAACAAAAACATTGGGAAAGAAAAATATTACCTTTGTTTTCTAATAACCATTGGTAAAAAATACACATGATTTTAGTAGCCCTCTTGATTTTTCATCCCCCACATGAACCCTCTCCAACATCCCCATCATGACCCCTCTTCCCCTCCCTGAACTCGGCCTCCTCAACCTCTCAGCCTTGGCCTCTGCCTACCAACCCCCAAAACATCTTGGCTTCCTCTTCTCTGGAGACACCCCTTCCCCTCTTGGCTCCCTCTCCGACGACGAAGTCCCCCTCCCCTCTCGGATACCGACGATGTTCCCCTACCTTCTCAGCTCCCTCTCCTGGTGGAATCCCGCCTCCCATATTCGCTCCCTCTCCTCCAATGGCATCCCTCGGCCCCCACTAGTAATCGGTGATACCCCCCATGGACGAACACCCCATGCGATGTCCCCCTATCATGGATCCCTATCCTCACGCCATCTCTCTCAAATTTATTGAGGGTTCTTGATCGGTACATCCAGGTAAGAATTAGTCTTATTTTTTAAAAATGAGGTAACAAGGAATGTACTATTATAACCACTCATATTAATCATGCATTTTACAGAGTTTTGGGTATTAACCAACTCATGGTTAGGTGAATTATTCAGTAAATTGTGATTTTTTTTCCACGTAGTGTCCTCCAGAAATGTAGAGTTAGATTCATATGTTGTAAACCATTCATTCAAACAATGCATTCAATAAGAAGTTAATTATTTTTTAAAAACCTATTATTTTTCCCTATAGACCCCTATTAGACCTAATATTTTGTTGGATATTTTTGCTAATCATGATATATTTTTGATGAGGTTTCATCATTATAACCATGTGCGATGATGTGAGTCAATTGGAGGTGAGTGATGCTATATGAGATTTAATGGGTTATTGTGAAGAGTTTCTTTACCTTTAATTGATTGGTTCATGAAACATTATTTGGTGCTACATATATTAAGTAATTGGAATAGGTAAGGTAAAATGTTGCTCTCGGATTTCCGAGTTGGTTATTTGGATGGTATTCTCTATGAAAAGTGGGTATGTCTCTGTTGACTATGGGTGTATTTTCCAATTGACCAGTTTATTTATCAAACTGACCAAGCAATATACATTTCCCACAATACAGAAGCACCACATAAATCATAGATAGACATTGCACACCACAAGACACCAATAGAAGATACCCCTAGACACCTACTGATAGTTAAGGGCCATTAACATAGTAATAGAAGTCGATTGGTACACAAGCCTTGAGAAATTTCCATTGTTGGTAGAAAAGATACCAACACCATTTTTTTTAGTATAATATAATGAAATGGTTTAGACCCTCATGACCAAGTAGAAAATCTGGTTCACGGACTGGTGCCCAACCAGTTTCAAGAGCAAGATCAACTACTAAACATTGTTTCTGATCCCTATGAGGTTCTTTACATAGTGAAGAGGGTTATATGCACAATATTCAACTCAACTAATGTATACTACGTGCATATTAATTGGATAAGTGTACTAGTTTGGTGTTTCCAATAACATGCTATATAAAAAACATAATAAAAAATGATGATATTATTAAATGGAACTATTTCCCCCTTGATTGTATGGACATGATTTGACCCATGGGGCATCGCGGTTCTTATATATTAGGCGGTGAAATGTATAGTCACAAGATAAAGGTATGTTTTTGTGTACTTTTTAATTTATTTTCTTTATTTCATTAGACACTTAGGTCATTTACTTCATTCTAGGGAAGAAAGGTAGTGATGTTATCATGACTAGTTGATGTAGATCACGTGTATACTATAATACCATGATGTGTGAGTGTGAGGAAACATTGGAATCTATAGTAGCCTTGGGATCTTCTATGATATGGAATTGTTTTCCGAAAATGTTGTGTGGGAACATTTCTGGGGTATATTGGAGTCAGGAAATAACTTCAAGTGGATCCATGAGATATCATAAATAACCCCAAGTGTCTCAAAGTGTCTCCATAAACTGTACCATCCTAATATGGGTTGGCCACTCACCCAATCATATCAAACATATCCTTGTCTATCCTCTCATTCACATAGTCTAGACTCATCTCTCGAGGATTATCCCATGCCTCGATGCACACCTCATCATCCAAATATAAAAAGAGAATTATTCACCTCATGGTTATCATACTCACTATTGTTCACCACGTTGAACCCATCTACATTCTTATCTCATATAATTTGGAATCCTCTAGGGTCCCTCGGACTTGTCCTAGTCGCTACCCACTAACCATAATCCTCATCTCACACACTATAGTATTCTCTCGGCATGTCTACCATTTCAGAATTATATTCTCAATAATCTGGGCAAGAACCTCATCAAAACCACATATTATAACCCAACCCCACTATCTAGGTTCCATATTAAGCTAAATCACATAAAGCCTCTTGGAATTATAATTCCATTCTGTCCAACAATACCCAATACCACACTATCATCTCATCCTTCATCTCTTTTGTTGAACACTTGAAGAATTAAATGAAGTAAAACCTTTCATAATACATTTTATAGACTTAGTGGGACCATCCGACTCTAATAACCCACCAAGATTCCAATCCAACGTCATAAGTATTTCTTCATGAATCTCTAGATGTACAATTTCCACACCTATCAATACATGCCCCTATCCTCTTAATAATATTTTACATTATCTATATCCTCATCTAGTCCATACACTTATCATCCCAATTTTAAGACATATGTTAGTCCACTCTTATCCCAATCGATATCTTATCCACCTAGATACCTTGTGATAGGGTGATTTCATTTCCATAAAATCACTAAAGAACCTTCTCTAAACCTAGGAAACATGTGAATACTCTATCTATATGACTATTATGTTAATATATTTCTTTTCATATACCATCTTTGGAGTCCATGACTCCCATGGAAGATAGTTATAATCAATCTTTTGGAAATAAATGATCAAATAATCATGTTAGTGCTTAGCTGAATACCCCACACCTCTCCTCTTATTTGTATTCTTTGTGGGTAGTCATTCAGATGGGGATGGATTTTGATGTGTTGGAGGTGGCACCAACGGAGGTATACATCCCTTTCATGGTGAGACCACATATCAGATTCATGTGAAAAATATGCATAAACTATAGGGAGATGTTCAAGTATTTCCTATATTATATAGTGATAACATAGCCATCAATCTTGACCTACTTAAATCATTAATTTGTAGATAACTCATTTAAACTTATCTTGTAATATCAAATGATTTTTGGATCTATCACTACAAAAACCATTTCCCAGTATTCAACAAACATCAAAATCTATACTCATCACCATAGTTAATATCTAGACATGATGGACCTGCACCCATCTATCCCAAGACAACATTGTATCATAAACCACTCATCACCAAACATGTGGTGCTGCCAACCATAATCCATGGATCACACAGATCAATTCCAACAAATGGTGGCCCACATCGAATGAATCACTTATCGATAATGTATCCACAACGGTCCATTGACTATATCAATATAGTTACCACCATACCACAAATAGTCTTATATAAAAACACTGGTATGTCGTCCTTTAGTTGAATTAACCAATAAATTCTTAGTCCCACCCACTAATGTGATATCACATCTCTCGATCATGATGTTTAATTACTAGAAGGCAACGATAGATCATCTAAATTTACACACATAAAATTAGTCTAATTCCATGGGTAGATCACCCACTATCAAGCAACCATACTTATTGATAATTAGTAAACTAGACCACCCCACTCTAATATTAGGTCACATCCAGGATCATATAATGACATTATTATATATTTATTTGTATCATGTAAAACAAAAGACAAATGATTTGGTTAAGTAGAATTCCACCAAGAAGCGTTATTGGAAGCCATCATATAGGTTATTGGTAACGTAATGAGTTATTAAAATCGGCCACATCCAACAAAAAGCAATTAATTACCAACATGACCAGTTCGTGTATAGACCGACCAAGGGTCAATATACATCCCTTGCATGGAAAGACTATGTAGTCATCATCAAGGAAAATCTAACCATATGATCCATAATACCATTAATTAAAAGTAATATTGTGGTCAAACTGTGTATAATAATTCTAATAAGTTATATAGAAAAACACAATATAGGGTTTTTTTTAATTTAAACAGTTCAACCCTTATTGTTAGTGACAAAAATAATATTTAATCCCATAAATGTCAACTGAACCCTATATTCCAAGAATTATTCATGTGAAAAGGCCTCATACCAAAAGACTAAGAAATACAACCATAAATAATAATGGAAAATACATGCATCATATTTAAATTAATATCTCAAATATAAACATAAAAACCATGATTAATAAGACCTCATCCATTGTATCAATCAAAACCAAACTATTTTGGAACTCGATAAAAATTGATTATATACCATTAATAGTGAGAGTACTTGTTAATTAATAGGAATTTACTATTTGATAGTATCATTTTTAAACATGGATCTATTTTCCCCTTGCTTGTAGGAACATGATTTGACCCATAGGGCTTTGTGGTTCTTATATGTTGGGTGGTGACATGGATGGTCACATGAGATAGGTATGTTTTAGTTTAGTTTTTATTTTATTTTCTTTATCACATAGTCCACTGAGGTCTTTTACAACATTATATGAATAGAGAGTAGTTATATTCTGTGAAGGGGGCCAGAAAGGTTTTATATTGACTCAATATACCAACTCTGATCCGAGGTATGATTCTATGGTTTCTACTTGTCTCGCACATCATGTATTTGGTGATTTTAGTGTTTTTGAATCCATATTATGTTTTCGGTATGGAGATGGATCAGTTTGTGTTGGTGCAGGTGGATTTGGTTCTCTACTTCCAGTCTAGGTAAGGCTTTAATGTCGTTGATTGTTTTTTCACTAGTTATGTAGCATCCTATATCTGTTTAAAGGTTCCTAATATACTTTGTGTAGTGCATTGATCCTTTATCCTTAGTTTCGAGTCGCTAAGTCAAGGGTGACTCACCTGCGTGTGCATTGGTAAGTAAGTATTTGTATGTGGGTTCCCTCGTTACATTTATAGAAACCCATGGTTGTGATTATGTGCATATGGGGATAGGCGTGCCCTTGTGTATATATATATATATATATATATATATAAATGCATACTTAGGTGAGTGAAGACTGGTATGTGCATATAATAATGTGTGCAAGGATCCCATTGCACATGCTCAGAGCCACGCAGGTGTGTGCATAGTGCCTAGGTGTCCTTGAATGTGTGTGAAGGTGCATATAACCAGTGGGGGAGCAGCAGCTTTTAGTTATAAATCTCCAAGAGCCTAAGTGGATGACTTGGTTCCACCTTGAGGTGGGTTCCCTCTCCTGGAATATTTAATTCCAAAAGGCTTTAAATTATATTTAGCTTATTTCTTAATTTTGGTTAATTATATTAAATTTCATATCATGAATAATTGTTCTTTAATATAATTGTTTCATTTGATTAAGATTTTTATAATAAAACTCATCCAATAGAGGTGAACTGTCTATGAAAACTCATATTGATAGTTATGTTGATCTAGATCCATAACATATTGAATTTGATTTGTGCGGAATGAGTTTTAGAATAAATGTTAAATATATGTAAATGAATTGTGTGATAAATAAATGCCATGATTTTATAATAAAACCCCTCTAATGGAGGTGTGTTATCTTCTAAACCAAATAATAGTGATGGTTATTAGTATCATGTTTAGGGGAGATACCTACACAACATTGAAACATCTAGTTCTTCTATATCTAAATAGAATCCTGGTGTGATCCACAACATTCATAGTTGTTCATGAAAACATCCAGCACACACACACACACATTTAACTTTTAGTGGTATTCTCATCTGAAAAAACATAATTTCATAATAATAATTCATGTGGATGCATACAATCATAAATCAACTAATTTCCCACCAATATTACCAAAATAAAAAAATTAAAAAAATACACAACATGCTCTCTTTCCATCCTCAATCACCACCTAATATCATTACCTTCAATCCCTATTGTGCTATTCCATCCCAATCCAATACATAATCCTTCCTTAATGTGTATTATAGAGTCATGTATCTAAGCCCTAGACTAATACTTATCACTCAATATAGGTCATCACTAAACTCCCAACATCTACCATAATACTAAAGGTAGTGTCTCATACCACTATATATCACATACCAACCTTCCCATTTTACAAACATTGATGTTAATAAATTATGAACAATGTAAATCCATTTTCAAAAATAATACAATATTAACCATGGTGCGTCTAATGTCAAATTCCAAACGCTCCATTATCAATCATGGTTGGGTTAATCTTGATCGTTATCATTCATGGTGAGGCTATTATATTGACCACTACCTTATCAATCATGGTAGGGTTAGATATCATGTTATAATATGATAAATTAATTATCACTCAAGTAAGGGTCATTCCAACACCTTATCACTGAAGGTGTTTTCATTCCTAATGATATATCACTATACTAGTTAGAATTTATCACCCAACATGTGTATGAAATAACGACATGGGAATTTGGTCAATATCATATCTCACCATATATGTCCAAGGTTCGAGTTACTCGGGACCTATACCCGCATCTCAAAAATGTCTCACCATCCATGTAAAAAATGTCAGTCCTTTTGGTACTCATATATCTTACACCAAGGAATCCACTAGAGTCCATGAGACTGAAATCAGTCTCATAACCAAAAAATAAATAATTAACTCATAATGACCCCACATAATATATGATATTCTCGAAACTTTCCATGAATCCCAGTATACCTATGCATACAATTCCTCACCACCACACTAGTTTATCCTCTCAGTCGCATAGTCTAGACTCATCTCTCAAGGATTATCCCATGTCTCGATGAACATCTCATCATCCAACTAGACAAAGAGGATTATTCAACTCATGGTTTCCTAGTCACAAAAGAACACCATGTCGAACACATCTACATTATTATCTCATCCACATGAGAATCCACTAGGGTCACTCAAACTTGTCCTAGTCTCTACTCACTGACCATAATCCTCATCCCAAACACTATAGTCTTCTCCCAGCATGTCGAAAATTCATTAATTATATTATCAATTATATGGTCAAGAACTTCATCAAAATCATGTATTATAACCCACCCCCACTAATCAGGTTCCATCTTAAGCTAAATTACACCAAGCGACTTGGGATTATAATTCCAATCTGTCCGAAAATACCCAATACTCAAACTAGCATCTCATCCTTCATCTACATAGTTGAACTATTGAATCATTAAATGAAGTAAAACCTTTTATAATACATTTTATAGACTCAGAGGGACTGTCCCACACTAAGAACCCATCAAGATTCCAATCTATCCTCATAATTATTTCCTCATAAAATGTTAGATGTACAATTAACACACCTATCACTATAAGTCCCAATCCTCTTAGGAATATTTTATTTGATCTAGACCCCTATATAGACCATACACATATCATCCTAATTATAAGACATATGTTAAACCAATCATATCAAAATAGATATCCTATCTACTTGGAGACCTAGTGATATGGTGATTTCATTTCCATAAAATCACTGAAGAACCTTCTCTAGACCTCTGTGGATAGTAAAAACCATATATATAGGTCTACTATGTTAATCTATTTCATTTCATTTATCATCTTTAGGGTCCATGACTCCCATGGAACATAGATATAATCAATCGCTTGGAAATCCATGACTGAATAATCAGGTTATTGTTTAAGGGTCTTTAAAGGCCCTTAATACTTTATTTATACACATGGAATTCAGATGTTTTTATATAATTATAATTTAAAATATGGAAGGAATCATCACATCTTGGAATATTTCCCATGATTCACTAAGAAAAAGTGGTTTCCTATGAATATAAAATAATGATATAATGTTCTCATAATACTACATGAGATCTGTTATCTTTTACCCTAGTTAAAATATATATTAGCATAATTAATCAATTGATGTTGTCCCCGCCTATGCAGCCTATCATAGTGCCACTGCCTTGGTAGAAACATCATGTCTGGCCTGCTCTACCGCATAATGGAGCCAATATTGTTCTCCTACTATCTTATTTTCCAAATTCAAAATGTAGCATAGGTGGTAAAACTCTTATTCATTCCTATCAATTTCAACACTCCCAACAGTGAATGAATTTTGGTGAGTCGCTAATTCCATTTCATATTAAGGTAATATTTCTAGGGAATTATTTTGAAGATGTAGAACCAAACATGAAACATCCACTACTGATAAATTAAATTAAAATTCCTTATTCTCCCCCCTAATGGGGACCAACTTCTTCACCATAGCATGTATTACTTGACATTAAGTCCCATTAAAGATCGGGGTTTTTAACATGTACCAGAAGTGGTCCAAATGGTCCTTGACCTCTTTAAAGGTCCCCTCTAATATCATTCGTTATGTATCTCCCCACACTTTTCAATTAATTTTTTTATTGAAATTTAGAGTACTCTAAACATTAGCCTCAACATAGTCAAGGAACATATATGTATTCATGAATAAGGTGGTGGGTGAGGGACTCATACTCATATCCCTTTGTGAGAATGGTGTATAGATGGCTTGTATGGGAAGAGATATTGATGCCAAAGCATCTGTGATATCTTCTCCTAGAGGTGTAATTTCCATAATTAATAAAATAAGTCATGTTAATCAATGTACATAAATAATTTTGTTAATTGAATAACAAATATGTTAACCGTTGAGGATTTATGTTTATCAGTTATTGTAGTAGCTAGTTCTTTCACCTCAATCATGACCCATGGGATGATAGAAATGTGTTCTTATTCCATGTATAATAAATGCACAGATTATTCCCCTTTCACTAACACAATATGTTCAAGGATAATTCTAGGGACACCACCACCTTAAAGGGGTGGAAGCATAAAAAAAGTTTAGAATATTTGATACAGACCTGTTGGTATATTCAATTTTTGGAGAAATGCATAACATATCCAAGTGATGCCTCCATCCTATCTAGGTATGTCAGAGAATTGTTACTTATATAGAGATATTATAAGAGTGTTCATAGTTATGTTAGATCAAATGTTATGAGGAATATTACTCCCACACCAGACATCTGGTTCAACCCTTATTTGACCTCAATCGTTTTATACTATCCATGGACCCTATCCAAGCCTGGGGGTATGCTGAAAGGATGGAAGGTGTATATTTCTTGGATATATTTTTTTTAACTCTTAAGTAAATTGAAGAGAACTGACATAGTTATGTAGGTCATGAAGTGATATCTATGAATTTAGTGATTAATGTTAGAAAACACACTACTTATTTGATGACTTTGGGTGAGTTTCTTAAGTGACTACCTCACACCTCCCTCTAGGAAAATGTATGGATTGATTCCCACTATATATGATACATAGTTATGTTTAGACATAATGTCTTAGACTAAACTAACAACCCAATTTTCATTCCATCCTAGATCATAGGGATTGTGATAGACTAAAGTCAAGCCCCTAGCCAGTCTAATTCTTAGATGATGCTCCTTCCTCCGAGCATGAAATATTTTTTTGTGAGACGTTCAACTGGTTTTTTTGGGTGATTAAAACATACTAAATTCACATAAGTAATTATTTTCCACCATATAATTTTCCATATTTTTCTACATGATCACTATCTTTATAGAAATAAACTAGTCCAAACACCATGACCATAAAACTTATGCACTCATACCATAGGTGTTCCTAATATTCCCTAGGCTATTAAAAACTTTTATTTTCATTTTCACCATATTTATTTATTTGATATCTATAACCTTGTTTCATGAATCAAGACCTTAACAATTACACCCCTACACTCTAGGATATATGACATTAATGGTCATCCCTTTTGGATAAATCTATGAGACCATTAACTAAGATGTTTTTGGATCACACATCATCTTACCACTAAATAATACCTAGATCCAATTTTTGAATACCCTATACACATGCTTGATGGTGAAACCCTACATGTACTTTAATAATTCATGAGAATATTCTACCTTGTAACATCATTCCCCTGGTCTATATCCACTGGGTAGTTCTTGAATCAATGAGTCACTACTGGATCATAGGCATGCCTTCTAACACACTAGAAGATCTCGATTAAAAATGTGGTTCTAGGGTTTTACCATTGGAAGACTATACCTTATATTAGAGTGCACAAAAATAGATGAAAATTAACCAATTAACATATATGATATAAACATTAGAGCATAAAAGATAAAAAATAATTGAATTAAAATTAAATATATAAAAACTAACACACATTGGTCTCCCACTAGATTGGCCCCATATATAAATAAATGAATATAAAAGGAAAATGAAACTATATTTCATCCTAGAGTCTCACAACATCTTAATCACCAAACCATATAGACATCTCTATCATTATCATGTAACAATGATCCTTTATCCAATTTGATCATGTATGCAAGTAATAATTCTTCTTAGTGTCCAATGTGTCATGACCTCATGAGCATGGTGAGAGTACAACATAGTAGGGAACCACTAATATAGTTTGATGCATAAATACAAAATGTGGTTCTGTGCATGTTATATTCTTAGATAAATTAATTTATAAACTATTTAATATAAATAAATAAATCACTATTGATCCTCAGGCTTTAATGTAACACTTGTGATTGACCATTATATCTGAGTAACAGCCCTTGGATTTGGAATGGTGAAACTGGATGGATTGTAAATGATGATGATGATTCACAAGATGGTAACTCCGATGGAATTAAAGAAATGATTTGCGATATTGCAGAAGAACTAATTGAGATAGAAAAGACAGTTACGCATCTGTATGGTGATGCTGAAAAACCATTATATCCTAGTTGTACAGATTATATGGTTTTTTCGGCGTTGTTAAGATTGATTAACCTGAAGGCGAAACATGGATGGAGTGACAAAAGTTTTATAGAGATGCTACAATTGATGAAAGACATTCTTCCAAAAGATAATGATCTTACATATTCACATTATAAGGCCATGAAAATATTATGCCTGATGGGATTGGGATACAAGAAAATGCATGCATGTTCGAATGACTGTATTATATATATGAATGAATATGAATTTCTATCAGAGTATCCTAAATGTGGGACATCAAGTTATATGGTGAAAGAAAAATCATAGGCTTATGTTGAGATTACCAAGATCCCTTCAAAGGTATTTTGGTATCTTCCTATAATTCATCGTTTCAATCATTTATTTGAAATTTCACAAGATGAAAAAAGGTTAAGATGTCATGCTGATGAGCAGTTATGTGATGGAAAAATACGTCATCCAGCTGATTGTCCACAATGGAAGAAAATTGATGAGTAGTATTCTACATTTGGAAATGAAATAAGAAATATCAGACTAGGGTTGTACACATATGGAATGAATCCATACCGAACCCTCAGTAGCACACAATGTTCATGGCCTATTTTATTGGTAATTTACATCCTCTCTCCTGAAGTTTGAATGAAGAAAAAATATTTCATGTTGAGTATAATGATCTCTGGTCCGATGCAACCCGATAATGATATTGATGTTTACTTGTCATCATTGATTGATGATTTGAAACTCTTATGGGCATATGGTATTAGGGTGTATGATTTTTATAAAATGGAATATTTTCAACTGCATAAAGTCCTTTTGTTCACTATAAATGACTTCCCAACATATGGAAATTTGTATGGATACAGTGTTAAAGGGAATAAAGCATGTCCAATTTGCGAACAACAGATGTTATATTGTCAATTGCATCATCGTAGGAAAACAGTGTACATGGGTCATCATAAGGGTTTTCCTATAGATCACCCTTATAAAAGACTAAAAATGCATTCAACGGCTCACAAGAATTTTATATTTCTCCAAAACCTTTATCCCTTGATCTTTATTTTTAGAGGGTGAAAAACTGTGATGTGACATTGGGAAAGACACAGAAATCTGGTGATGATAGAAAATTTTTAAAGAAAAGTTCAATATTTTTTGATCTACCAGATTGGGGATATCACGAAGTTAAACATAATATTGATGTCATGAACGTGGAGAAGAATATCTCTGCTTCTTTGATTAGAACATTGTTAGATATTAAAAGAAAGACAAATGATGGGTTGAATGCAAGATTAGACCTACTATTAATGGGAATACATTTGGAGTTAGCTCCCACTCTTAATGTAAGACGAACATTTCTTCCCCCAGATTGTGATAAATTATTAAAGAGTTAGAAAAATATCTTTCGTTAGTGTCTACATGATATCAAAGTCCCTAATGGCTATTCTTCAAATGTAAAACTTTTTGTCTCATTGAAGGACTCGATGTTTATTGGTATTAAATCACTTGATATAAATGTGCCTCATGGGAGGTTGATTAATTTAAAATTAAATTCCCTATTTCTAACTGTAAATGGTTTATCGGTAACAACAGTGTTAGGCATAGTGAATTTGTAATGAAACATGTTAATCTGAATAGATTGGAAGGCACAGCTGATTCTTTTATAATGGAAACACATTAAAAACAAATTATCTATATAGTAGATCAATCAGATATGCGGTGGGCTGTTGTTTTACAAGGGAAACAAATATGTTGGTGAGATTGAACTTAATGAAGTTGCTGATTTATGTGATATCCCTACTTCCATGGAAAGAATAACAGAACATAATGATGAGCATGTTGAAGACATGGTTTGTGACATAAGGAACGATCATGACGAATGAATTTAGTAAAATGATCCATTTGTACATTCCTAAAATTACAGGTAACATATGTTTATTTCTTTTTTACATTTATTTTTTTCATAAAATGTTATATATTGTATGTTTTTTCTTTATTAAAACATGTATTAAAACAAAATAAGTATAAGTTTTTGTTTGTTTTATGTTTTTTTAGATTACTTTATCATGTTTACCATTACATGAATTATATATCTATTATTTTGGTTTAGTGACAATTACTTTACCTTGTTTACAAGGTTTACCATGTTTACCATGATTACCATCATGACCATCTGAACCATCTTTACCATGGTTTATCATGCTTACCATATTAATAATGCTTACTATTACGTAACATAGTATAATTTTCTATTTTCTGATTACAGTAGTATTAATATATTTTAATTTGTATATTTGTGAACTAATGTTTTTTTATTTGAAGGATAATGACAGATCATTCATTTGATCAACCACATGATTCTGGAGATGAGCATATTGGTCATACCTCTAGGAAGGAACATTCACATGCTCCTCTTGATAGTCCCCAATCTTCCTCATGTGATCCTATTACGAAAAAGATTTCAAGAGTTGGTAAACGTGGGTGCACACGTTTACTAAAATTAGCACTTTCCCGTATGCAGGATCAGAGGATACTCGTTGAGATTGATGATGATGATATTACAAGAGGTCAAAATTCCAAATATTTGAATAGTTTTCTATCAACTCATGCTAAGATAAAATAAAACATTTTGTATAATGACTGGAGAAGTTTGGATAAAACGATAATCTAACAGTTATGGGAGAAAGTTTTGGTAAAATTGTTTGATATTGTGTGAATGTTATTAATATTTTTCTAGTATATATAATATGTTTAACCTCTTCTTTTTCAGATGACATTTTATATTTCTGACACTAGAGGAGTCAGGATGAAATTATTATCAATGGATTTCAGGATATGGAGTGATTTCAAATCAACCATCCCATCTTATTTCAATTTAGTTCATAGGATTCATGGCAATCCATGTCGTATATAAACTTTTATAGATGAAGACACATGGAGACAGTTTGTTGAAAGTAGAATAAAAGAGTCATTTTTGGTAAGGTTAATGTAAAAAAATTATAATATTTATTATATAAATCATCTTAATAATGTTTTGTTAATTATTTCTTATTCTTAATTTAATGAAAACAAGGAAATCTCATCAGGAGATCCAATCTAAAAATATATACCCTCGTAGTTTATATCGGTGAGGTTATGAATTTTTTGAAGAAAAAAGGATAGCAGAAAAATTTCAAAAACTAAGAGTTGAGTCTTCAAGCTCTAGAGAGGTGTCCCCTCCATCCCCTCCATCTAGACATGAAAAATGGAAGAGATGATGGATGGGAAAAAAGGGAAATATCTTTCTAAAGAATTGAGAATCGTAGCTGAGAGGATTGTAAGATATCTATTTTATTTATTTAAGTTAACTATTTTCTTCGTATAATTTCAATCATTACAGAAATGTTCAATTAATTAATATAGGACTCTCTTGAGGAGCAGAGCTCAAAGGGCGCATTTATAGTTATTGTGAGGCATGATATTTTATCTATAGCATTGGGAAATCCCGAACATCCTGGTCGTGTAAGAGGGTATCTGGTAGGTGTATCGGTAAGAAAAATGTTGCCATGTTCTTCAACATCTAATGTTGAGAGTGTTTATAATGAACATAGAATCCTTGGAGGCTGAAGATAACAATATTAATGTGACGATGGAGGAAAATATTAGAGCATCGGTATAATCATTGTTTGCAGACATGCAAATACAATTTCAGACTGCAACTCCCACTCTTCCACCTCCCCCTACAGACCGCATTATTTATCCTCCACCTCCGCTAGTAGCTCCCAATCTCCCACCTTATCCTATGAACCCCATTTTTTATCATAATCCTCTGCCACAACTTCCTACTTATTGTGAGTTGTATGTTTATGATCCTCAACCTCATATAGTTCCATATGAGTTGGTATATTGTATAGGAGATACAATTCATCATCAAAAATTAGAGGTAGAGAATCAATGGGTCACTGTATAGGATATTATAGATATATCATCTTGAGTACCATTACCTACAGATGAGGTGACAAAAATTGGACATAGTATCGACCATTTTTTAATTTGAACATCTAGACTTATTCGACTCATTACCATAGAGGTATAAATGTTATATCTTTTTTTATTAAAGTTGTAATATCAATTTAAAGCTAATATATTTTTCTATTTATTTTTAGAGGAATAATTCAAAGGTAAAGAAATACTGTACATACAACAACAAAGACAAATGGCTATGTAATCAGATACAAATTCTAGTAGTCTTGACAGATTGTCAAGATATTCCAATTTGTTGGCGGGTCATTATGAGTTTCCAATTGAAGCTCATGTTTGTGGATGTGCAATAACTGTGGGGATTATGAAAACTGATATCATTGAACTTATTATTGGAGATAAGTTGGGCATCAATGTGGTGAAAATGTTATTCATGTAAGTGTTAATACCTTTTTCATGCGTTATATATATTAAAAATGTATACTTATGTATGTTTTGTATTATGTATCTTTATAACATTTGTGAGAGGATTGATCTGACATATGTATATGGATTCATGGACCCACAATTGATTTCTCCTGAAGCATGTGCATTAGATGAGGAACAAAGAATTCGGTATATTGCTGAAAGACTTGAACAGAATACAGTCACACAATGTTGGATGATGCCTTTTTGTGAGAGGTATGAAACACATCTCTCTCAAACATTTCATAATCATTTAACATAAAAAACCACTAACCATAAATTTTATTTTATCTATGATCATTGGATGTTAGGGGTTTTTTTCCAAGGGAGAAAACACTTATTCGATATGATATGTCCATGATAATGTGTGAGAATTTTTTAAGAATATCATGGAAAAGTAAGTTTCATTTTCTCAATAGTTTTATATATTATAATGAATTTTAACGTTTCCCCATTTGTATGATTTTCTAATAGGGGATGAGTCTACTTTCGAAAAAACAGAATGAAATGGAGTGCAAAGATAAAATATGTAAATGTGAAAGTAAATATCCATTTATAATTTGTACTTTTTGATTTATTACATAAAAATAATATATTGAATTTACAATCACTCAAATATAATTTTCATGAACAAAAAGGCAACATCGAATGCAGATATTATATTTTATGATTTCTGTATGAAATAATAACAACTGGGACAGTTGTGAACATTGACCTGGTAATATTTCCTTTTAAACATTGCCATAATATTTTAATTTGATTTATTAATTATACACGTTAACTATCGTCCTTTTCATTTTTAGCTATTTGATGACCCTCACCCCTATACTGCTTATGACATCAAACAATTTCAAGTGGAGTGGTCAAATTATTTTATAGGATCGATTTAATTTTAGTTGTTTGTAGTGTAAAATGTAATTTTTAATATTGTCATTGTAATTGTGTATCTGGAAGTCATTTGGCTTGGATTTAGTTTTTTTCAAAGTTGACTGTGTATGTTTTGAATTTTATATCTGTGAATGTTTAATTTTGCTCTACTTCTTGTTTTGTTTAACTTATTATGGTTTTTCTGGTATGGATTCTGGTCTGGGGGGGGGGAGGGGTTCCAAGGGTGTGGGGGTGTTAAATGGGGTGGGGGTATCCAGGAGTGTGGGAGGGCTGTCCGGTGGGGTGGGGAGGGGGGGTCCTGGGTGTCCATGAGAGTGGGGGGGGGGGGGGTAGTCCAGGGGGTGGGAGCGTTTCAAGGAGGGTGGAAGGGCTGTCCAGGGGAGTGGGAGGTTGTCCAACGGCTTTTCAGGGCTGTGGGGGTGTCTTGTGGGGTGAGGGGGGTTTCCAAAGGTGTGGGAGAGATGTCCAGTGGGGTAGGGGATGTTTAGTGGGGTGGGGGGTCTAGGGTGTCCATGGGGATGGGGGGGCAGTCAAGGGGGTGGGAGAGGAGGCGACGCCATCCCTCGGGGGGATGAATGCCACTAGAAGGTATTCATCACTACCACATGTTAAACATTTTGAGAGATCAAGCTTCGCATGTGGGAGTGATGAGTACCTTCCAGCAGCGTGCCCCCCGAGGGGGTGTCCAGGAGGGTGCCGATGTCTAGGAGGGTGTGGGGTATTCCAGGGGTGTGGTGGTGTAGTCCAGGGGGTGAGGGGGTTTTGGTCTGTTTTTGGCAAGTTTTTGGTCTGTTTCAGGGGTGTGGGAGGGTTGTCTAGGGGTGTGGGAGTGCTTTCGAAGGGGTGGGGGTATACATGACGTTGGGGGTTGTACAGTGGTGTGGGGGCTATCTAGGGGATGGTGGGGATGACCACGGGTGTGGGGGTTGTCCAGGGGGTCAGGGGGCAGTCCAGGGGTGTCCTGTGGTTTGGTGGGGGCATCCAGTGGGGTGAGGGGGGATGTCCAGGGGGTGGTGGGGCAGTCCAGGAGGGTCGGGGGGTTGTCCATGGTTGTTGGGGGGCTGTCCAGGGGGTGGGGAGCAGTACAAGGGTGTGGGGGTATCCAGGGGTGTGGGGGGGAAGTCCAGGGGGTTTTGGGGACGTCCAAGGGTGGGGGTGTCTAGGTGGGTTGGGGTTTCCCAGGGGTGTTGGGGGACTGTCCAGGGGGTGGGGGCACTCCAAGGGTGTGGCAGTGTCCAGGGGTGTGGTGGGGGCTCTCTAGTGGTTTGAGGGGGTTGTGGTCTATTTTTGGTAACTTTTTGGCTTTTTTCATGGGTGTGGAAGGGCTGTCCAGGGCTGTTGGAGTGCTATCTAGGGGGGGGGGGGTATACAGGAGGGTGGGGGATGTCCAGGGGTGGTGGTGATGTCCAGGGGTGTGGGGGTGTCTAGTTGAGTGGTGGGGGTAGTCCCGTGGGATGAGGGGTTTCTGGTTTGTTTTTGGTAACTTTTTGGTCTGTTTCAGGGGTGTGGGAGGGCTTTCTATTGGTGTTGGAGTGCTGTCCAGGGGGTCGGGGGGAAGTCCAGAGGTGTGGTGGGGGTTGCCCAATGGGGTGAGGGGGGAGGGCTATCCAGGGGTGTGGGAGTGCTATCTAGGGTATGGGGGGTATACATGAGGGTGGGGTGTTGTCCCGGGGTGTTTGGGGCAGTCCAGGGGGTCGAGGGCAGTCCAGGGGTGTGGTAGGGGATGTCCAGTGGGGTGAGGGGGGGAGGGGTTCAGGGGGTTGTGGGGGCTGTCGAGTGGGGTAAGTATTAAATTTTTTCAATTTAAATGATTATTTTTTCTTAGGTTTATGTTGTAGTCTACTTTTATTTTTGTGGTAGGAATTCTTTATTTGGTTTCTGGTTTTCTGGGGAGAGCAGAGGACTGCAATCCATAAAAAAATTGGTTTTCCACGTCAGTTATTTTATAACCGACTTGATAAATGAATGAGGAAGGTTTTATCACATCTGTTATTTGAATATCTGAAGTGATAAACACCTGTGGAATGTTTTATCACATCGGTTATTTAATAACCAACGTGATAACCCCTGCTGGACTATTTTATCACATCGATTATTATATAACAAATGTGACAAACCATTTCCCTAGGGATTTATCACGTCGGTTATATAAAAATAGATGTGCTAAACCCCCCAGTTTATCACGTCAGTTATGTAATAACCGACATGATAAAGGATTGGGAAATGGTTTATCATATCGGTTATTATATAACCGACGTGATAAACATCCCCGCACTTGTTTATCACGTCGGTCATATAACAACCAATGTGATAAACCCCCCATAGTTTTTCACGTTGGTTAATTAATAATCGGCGTGATAAACACCACGATGTTATGTTTTTAATGTCGGTTTTTAAATAACTGATGTAAAAAAAACAATATTTATAACGCCGTCCGTATTATGGTCAGCTAAAAACCGATGTAAAAAATGGTAAATTACCGACGTAAAAAACATTTTCTGCACTAGTTTAACTAGAAAATAAAATTCATATAACTGAAAATAATTATTCCTATGTATGAGTGAAATGTATGAAAATGAAAGGATTTTAGGATCACCCGTCCATGATTTTTCTAAAAATCATGGTGCATATTAGGGAAGAGGGTCACCAACTACCACCCGTTACTAACAAACACAGCCTCATGTGTGTATGTTTTCTTTCTCCACAAATCGACAATGACATTCCATTTTTAATGGGTGAAAGTAATATTAAAAGTAGTCAATTGAAATTATTATACCTATATACTCTTCCAATGGATTATGTAACCCTTGTAAAATATATTCTTTAGGATCTTATGGTCATTATATATAATAAAATAGTTATCAAATAGACAATGACTTTAAAATATCAATGTGCACACTACTACCTACAACTCTAAATCATTTTCTACTAATTCCACCCAATAGGCCTCAGGTTCCTAGACTCATACATGAGAACTTTCCTATATTTTGTTAAAACAACGCCATGTCTGAACTTAATGTGTCACAATACACTATATACTCAAAACCTAAATTAGGTAAGGTTCAGATTTGGTGTATACTTCAACCTCCCTTTCATCTCCTAGCATTATTTCCTGATAGAATCCAACCAAACAAACTACCCCCTTATTAATTAGTGAAATAATCAATGTTTCTAAGTAAGGGAAGTCCTCAATAAAACATTAGTAATATCATATAAATACCATGAATCTACGAATCTCAAAAATATTCTTTGTTCACTCCCACCAAACCATAGCCTCACCCGTATCAGGGTCTATTAAAAATTATTCCTTAGATATCATATTCCATAGTAAGTACACCCCATTGATACAAAATTAATTCATTGATATGTTAGAATTTAGATAGTACTCTCTAAATGTAATTAGGATGTTGTCCAGATATAAATAATGATACTCTCATGACATGAATTATATAAGAAATAAAATTTAAATAAAAACACTAAATAAATCAACATACAAAGGGAGTATTCTCTTAATTTTGTCAATAAACATTATAAAAACACATTTGAACTAAAATTACATTAAAATATAATCATACTAATCATACATACTACTAAATTTAATACATTATAATTCTGATAACATCACATGAAACTAGAGATAGATTTATCCCAATTAGATCTTATAGAAAATCCTCGTTCTTTAAAATTAATAAAATCTTTAATTAGTTCATGGAATATGATACAAGATTTAAATTTCTTTAGATTACCCATTTATAACATATAAAAAAATATGAAAATATCACCACCTTATTGGTAAATAAAATAGGATTACCCCATGATTATTTTCTAGGGTAAATAAACTCTTTCACTTTCAAATCAAAAAGTTGACAATTAATCTCTCTAAGCTCTACAAGATCCATCTCAAAAAATTTAATGGATATAAACTATATAATAAGAATAATCTAGATATTGAACTTGATTACCCTATATTGAGTAGAAATCCTAGGAAATCCCCGATAAAATATCCTAAAATTAAATAATAATTGATAGAAATACCATATTGAATGTCTCATCATCCCCCAGAACAATTCCCACAATGTGGGTGGAAATTACCCTAAGTTTATGAAGTCTTACTTTCAAATAACATACTTTCATATCCCACACTCCATTGTATATATAATTATCGTCCTCAAAGGACATGGTGGTTACCCATAAATAGTAGCAATGTATTTATAAATGAAAATAAGTCAATCAATCCATACTGAGGATAACATATATATTTTGTATCCCCATAATAAGTATAAAATATAGAATAATACACCCATGACTCATGAAAAATAATAAAAAACTATATATATCTCTTTAACACACCCTTATGGGTGTCTTAATCTACTTTATACCACACAAGTAATCTAAAGCAGGACCTAGATCACTGGACAATTTATATTATATAAATGATTATGATAAACCTGTATAAAATAGAATATATCCTATAGTTAATCCATAAAAATAATACATGTAACTATAGGTGGAAACCTTACCTAACTAGTAGGAAGCTCCTCAATGATGTGAATATAGCTTGAACCCTATCCTTGTGGTCATGAAACTAAAATCCTCATGGGAAATTAACCCCTAGAACTGCATCCCCTACCCCTAGGATCTATGATATCACCCATTTCTAGAATATATTGAAGGTTACCAACTTCCAAAATGATGGTGCGCTCTTGAAAGATTCTATGAAACTCTAGTTTAAACGTTATTATACCAGCTAGACAAACATAGTGTTATTCCAAAGAAACTCTCTTGTTGTCCCATACCCCCATAGAAATGAAACTACTTCAACATTCTATCATGATTATTATTAACATTCCCCAATTTCCCGTAATGATAGAAATCAACCAGGTCTCACCATCTTATAAAAAGATTTAAACCCATACCTTGGATTTCCTTATTATCTATTATCTCGTGAGAATCCTTATACCATATCTTTCAATATCTTAATGACTCACTATAATTCACAATAGAGGATGTATGATTCCCAAATTATATACCATCCATCTTGTTCTACACTATAATAAGTGATAGAGTAATGATCGTGGGGAAGGATTTCAGGATAATAATATTCACCTAAAATAAAATTGAAAATGTTATGTTATACATAAAAATCATAAGATAGGCAATCTTGTCCACAATAATTGTATGTTAAAACTATAATTGATTAGTAAAGAAGGTTGTATAATCTACCATGGATGTTCTCCTTGGATAATATTCGTAAACTATCTTCCCATGTCAACCTAAATAGTATCTGGAAAGAAATACCCAAAATTGTGAGTTTGGAAATCTATTCTGGATCGACCTATACAAATTTCTACCAGGAATATAACATCCCACGAGTGATTCACTAGTCTTCCTGACATGTAGGCACCATGTTTAATCAATATATTATAGGTGTGTATTTAGAAGATAAAAGATGGAAGACATATAAAATATCTATATGTATTTATTCTATGGTATACCATCACACATGAATAGTAGTGGATTCTACACCAAGAATTATATAATCAAGTACGATAAGGTTTTCTTATCCCTCAACACCTTATTTTCTATAAAGTGTAACACGTTTAGAAGAATCTCTCATAGTTAATGATTGATAATAGGATGTAGCTCAATATGTGTCTTCAAATCCCCTATTGATGGGTAATACCCATGACTACCTTCATATAGGGTACTCTAAAATTCACAACATAACAATAGTTTATAAAAACTCTAAAACATAAATAAAATTTATAAATAATCTAAACCATAATTATTATAAATCAATAATATTAATCGCATCGATTGTAACATAAAATTACTTTATAATTTTATATGTTACTCCCCTTAACAATATATATAAAAATCAATAAAAAATTTCTATATCATTTATACTATATACCAAATAGATAGATAAAAAGAAAAACAGATTTGACACTAGATAGTAATGTTCTTGTTTAGGAAACCATCCACCCTAACTAAACCATGTTTTAACATAACACAAGATCACCACCCCAAATAAAGCATCCAAAAACTAGTGTTGGGGGTTTATGGTATCATGTAGATACTATAACCTCTTTGGTAAAAATAACCATGAACATAGTGGATGAAATATCAAGGAACACTCATTAAATTATTAAATAAATATAATGATTGAAATAAAAATTCATTTCCAATCATAATTATATATCAACTACAATTTCATAAGAAAAGAGTAACTATTTATGTCCAACAATCCATAAAAGAACAAAAACATCTCTCTTGGTAAGGTCATATAAAACTACATCTAAAAGTAAATATAATAAAGGAGTTCTCATTATATTTGTTCAAAAGTCCTTTATAGGTCACATCTTCCAACTCAAAACTAGTATTCGAACATAAAAATTTATAACTTTATGGACTTTTTCTTTCTTTTTTCAGGAATGAAATTGTTTTCTTGAACCAAGGAACCTTTGTAGGCTATAAGTACAAATAAATTGGCCACAAAAAATAGTGTTCCATTGAATGTTCATTAAATATATGTGTATGATCGATATTTAATTATAGTAATTAATTTAAGTAATTTTCAAATCACATCAGGGAATTCTTAATAGACAAACCATGTATGACCATACATATAGTGGTAGGTTAAAGAATGAGATGACATACCAGTGGTATAAACAAAACTCATTGATGAAGGATATAACACTCATCATCTCATATATAAGGTGAATGATGTATCATAATCACGTACGATCTGCTTAATTATCCATCACTCTCGAAAACCATAATAGTGAATGATAAATCACTAATAAAACAACAAGGGTAATAATAAAATCCCCATATGATGAGGTTTTACAACATATGGTGGATGATAATAAGATAACTATACGATCTTAGGTGGATAATATATCAATAACAAACATACCAGGTGAATGATACACAACCAATATGAAATTCCATCGGTGGATTTGGTGCCCACAATATCAAATAGATTTGTTTAATGATATACCACTAATTATAATCTCTATAATGATGATTCACCATCAACATATCAGGGGATGATGTTATAACACCACTAACAAACTATCAGTGTATGATTCAACCCCACCATAAATATATAGGTGGATATTATACCACTAGAATCATCCCTATATGTGGATGATATAACACAAAAATAAAAAGTGTGGACAATGAACCACCAATATCCATCTCTAACTGGATAAGGTACTACCATTCTCTAATTTATTAGGTGGATGATATACCATAAACCCTAATTTCTAGGTGGAAGATGAACCAAAAAAACCATCTCACACTATGAGTGAGATACCACCAATTATCTAAGGGTGGATGATATACCACCAACACAGTAAACATAGTGAGTGATTAATAAATTTTAAATAATACATAATTATCATAATTATTTATTATATAATTGACAATAATATAAATCAATTAACATTCCAAGCTAATCCTTCCCCTATACCATTTTGTTACTATAAAAATATATTCAATATGATGGTTAAAGACCCCACATGAGGATCCTAAGTTCATAACATAAGCATAAACACCCTTAAAGGGATTTATGTCATGATTTTATAACATATTACCTAGGGTAAATAGGTTATCAATTATCATGGTGTTGACACATACCTATTCATAGAGTACGCATGCCCAAAAAATATTGAAGTTCTCAATTGATCGTATAATTACACTAAGGTGCGGGGGGGGGTGTGAATCTAGTGTGAATTTTTTTATTGACTTTTTTATTCATTTCAATCATTTTAATTAAAACCTACATAAAATATTTGAATTAGTCATTATATTCAATCCCATTTAAACCACAAGTAAACATAATGTATATGAAAATTTCCACGAAATATTTTTCATGGTTTGATCAAAATACATTTTCCTTGATGCAACTTGTAATTACCCCCAGGTCATATATTATTAAGAATCTGAAAGTGTTCATATATAGGGAAAATATCATTCCCATCAACATTGATCCCCATAGTGTTACCACTATAGAATCATACTATAGATCGATTCTTCGCTCTTATACATGTGATAAAAAAAGAGTCCCACTATTTCTTCTCATACTATAGAATCCCATTGGATTATTTAGTTTCCCATAAAAAATGACCCAATAATAGAAAATACATCTATTAACTTAATATAAATTCTAAAAAACCTTGAGACAAAATATTCCTCCATGGAAAAAGTGGAACAAATGATCTAATACTGAAAAACATAATAGACATTGAAAATTAATTATTAATTTCTTGATATTTATTAATGTTTACAAGTATTCAAATGATTTTGACCTTCTCATTTTACTAATTACTCAGTTATTAATGATCTCTTGATATTTGAATTCTATGTTGGCATTAGTATCAAAATTTCATGTGCTCGGGAAAATGAAAAATTATTCATTCAATGAAAAATCCCTGCTTTAATCATATTTTTAATGATCAGAAATAAACTCACACAAAACTATTTAGCCTCAATAAAATGATTCAACTCAACTACATCAAATAATATTCATGTATGACTATTTTATTACATGAAATTCAAACTATTTATTTTTCACAACCCCTTACTCAAATAATATTTCATTTTATTATCAATTAAAACACCATCATGAACCCTCATGAAGACTAAAATATTACATGCCCAACTTACTATAAGAGTACATCATTTTCAACATACATCATGAATATATATCAAATTATTGTTATAATATTTTTTTAAATCACTCAGATTTTAATGGAGTCAAAGTTATAGTCATTCTATTTTTATTTAATAAACAATTTCATGAGTTTCATGGTTTTCTATATATCAATAGAGTACATGAAATCGATTTCTTCATTATTACACACCAAAGTGAAACCATTGTATGATGTTTATTATTTTACATTCACATATATTACCACTTTAATAATATTAATTTCTTATTAATGTTACTTATAGTATATAGAGACTCCAATTCAGGTAAAATATGCATGGATTCTCTATTTATCTTCACATAGTTATTAAAAAAGATAATACTACATGATGTCTCTCTGATATTATAAAAATAGATATCATGAAAAAATAATTCACTAAATATAAATCTCTATTTTTGTGGTGTTTATAGGACTACATTTTAAGATCATAGTGACAATGGAGAGGGTCCATGTGTATTTATAGACTTGGTCCATCGATATACTCTACCGTATGAACATAGTATTCATGCTCCCAAAATTATCATATTGACATTACCACACATCACATTTTATAACATCATATAATGAAATTAAAATATTATTTTCATTAATTTAATAATCGTAAATTACATTGAGAACTCTCATGCACTTTGGATTTTATTTTATATTCATGCATGCACTTCATCTCCCCTCAAGAATACAATCTAAAACCCTACACCATAAAATACTTCATATTTCTTCATCATGTGGATAGAATCCATACTGTATCACTTGTTAACTATTCTTTAAACATGGGGGGAACATATTCGCGACCTCATTTAAACATTTTAAGTATCTAATTTTTGCATATAATAGATATCATAGAAACTTTGAACATGAAATGATCTAGATTGTCACTATCTTTTACAATATATAGAACCTTTTGTTGAGAGGGTGAGGATGACACTTGAAGTGACTGGATGGATCATGTTGTTAAAATAATATGTACATCATTTTAAATATAACCTTTTAAGAGGACAAAAAATAACTTATATAGGCCAAATTCAATATCATTTATTAACTCCAAATCATTAATCTTAATAATAAAAAATAACATTACACTACTTATATAGAACTATGGTCGTCAACATGACAGACATTTGTAATCCAAATGGGGAGAGTCGACATATTTTCACCATGAAAACCACATATAAAGATCCTAAAATCACTATGTGTCCACCCAACCTACCCATGTGAATGAAAATTATACTATTCTAATTCATATAGTCTTGGATATCACTATGCTCATATTACACCATAGATGGATAGTTTAACCCTATTCCCACCTATATAGTACCTACACGGGGCCCCTTTAGCATGATATAGGTGTTGTGCATATTTTTTAACAAATACTTAGAAATATACCTTAAACTTTACCACGATATTACTCAATATAATCTCTTTTCTAACTTTACAATTCATCAATTTGAACATCTAAATTCATCATATAAATGATGGAAAATCACTCAATATCACAAAAAGAAGATCTATATACACTTATCTCTATGTATGTACACAATAGGAATTCTCCAATACCTCTTCCACATTTTATCAATTATTATTACATATTTTTAATCATATAAATTATAATATATAGTATTTTTATTCTACACACGGAATTGAATATAAATTTAATACCCACATATAATCAGCTTCTGTTGTGTTCTTAAATACCCCCTTTGTATATTTTGTTAATAACTGTATTTATTTTTAATTTATTTTAATTTTGTAAAAATTATTAAAAAAAATTAAAATTAAAAAATATTATGGGTTCTTATCATCACAATTATTCAAATTTCCAAACAAAATAATGTTATTTTCTGACACATACATTCTAATTTACTTTAGATAAATATGGAAGCACAACTATCATATAAAAGTAATAATATTAACCAATTCTAATTCTTCTTGAGGCATGATTGATTAAAAAAATAAAAGTGATCAATTTTTCCTTCAATTTGGTTAATTAATCATTGAGAATGAATATAAAAATGAAACATTGTTTCATGGAATATTCAAAATATTTTAACTAATTTCCTTGAATAAGCTGAAAAAACATATTAAACGCATTCAATTGAATTATTACCCTTTCAAAAAATTTATTCTCTTTATTCATCAAGAAATTTGTCTATTAATTTTAGAGTTTATCTTTCATCATGAAATTTATAGAATATAATCAATATACCTCAATTATGACATGTTCTAGTTTCATGATTCAAGAATTATAATATAGAACCCCACGTGTACTCCAAATATTCATTGTATATTAATTGAGATAAATATATATATTGTGGTCATTATACTGATATCCCCTCAATGTATTCACATAACACCTATTCATCATGGCTATAATGTTTTTGAAATAGAGTCCAATAAATATTTTATATTAATTGATGTGTTTTAGGGAGGTAAAATAATTCAAAATGAGATAATGACTTCCATGATGGATAAATTTGTAGCTGTAATATATTCATTTCCTTTTGTAAAATTCATGTATCCCATGAAAACATGAATCACGCTCAATTACCCTTATAATAAGTATAAAAATGTATATATGTGAATAAGGTGGTTCTTCAATGATCTTTAGTTAAAGAAGTAAGAATAATTGATTCTTCTCCATTCGACTATACTCTTAGATGAAGTACGATTATTCATATTAATTATAAAAGTATTTTGATTTTCTATGATTGATCATTTTTCTTTTCATCTTACAACTCTTTAAGATATATGATTAATTTTTTTTATCAGGCTCATTATTCACTTTCTGTGTAGGCTCTTTACAAATTCTATCCATCACAATTATATTTATATTATTCGTTAAAAAAATTCACTTCGTGAAATCCATGATAAAAAACTATTAACTCAATTCGAAAACATATTACACATTTCACACACATCCTTTTCACCCTTTATGGGAAACTTCTCAAATTCATTATTGGATACACATTCTAAAAAACCAATCTTATAATTCCTTTCTAGGGTATATTTTTCTTTTGATTATAGAGTACTTCATTTAGTTTTGATATTCATTACCAATTTGAAATGGAAAATTATTTGGACAATCATACGAAATAATAAGTATAACTTCTTTGGTGTTAAACCTTTCACATCAATATTTATTTCCTTTCAGGAGTATTTTTTACTGGGTGTGTGTTTTCAATACAATACTCAATAAATCTTATTGATTTTAATGCTAAAAAATACCATTGTTTTTTTCCAAATGATTTTATTTTAAGTGTATTTGAGGAAATTAATATTCTTTGTAATACTTATTTTGTAATTATGTTCATGATTATTAATTTTATATAATATTCAGCAAAGTTATCAGAATTCTCTTAAGATTATTCTAGAATGATTGTTCATACCTTATGTTAAAAAACATACCCTAAGGAATAAACCCTACGTTTGTATTAATCCTTATGTTGAGAGAGTAGCATGTTTGGTTAATCAACCCAATGTTAACAAAAAAATACAGATAAAGAACCATATGTTTGGATGTAACCTAATTTTTGACAAAGAGAAATATTAAAGTTAAGGAACCCAATATAAGTATCGAACCCTACATTTGAGAAGAAAATGTACACAATATCAACCATACTTTTTTGATCAAACATATATTATAAATCTTATGTATGGAGAATGAACGGTACGTTGTTGAACCCAACATTTGGTATTTTTCATTTTATGAAGGAACCCCACATTTTACTTTTCTATAATAGAGATTTGAATTTACAATTTTATCAGTGTTTCGTGCAACAGTTATCACGAAATATCAGGCTGATTTAATTCCCATTTTCAAATGATTCAAAGACAATTATAAATGATTTAACAAATCTTTTTAGTGGAGAATTTCTATCTTATTATTAAGGGAAGATACATCTACTCTGGTCTATCTTATATATTTTAATTCCCATGATTTTTTAACCAATTTTCATGGATCTAAAATTGGGAGGAAAACTATCTGCTTTATTTATAATATTAGTGTTTTTGTTCAATATATATTTTCATATTTGTGTGTGTGATTAAATTAAAAAGTGATATATATCGATACACATTGAGCCACAAATTACAACACATATTTTTAATGGAACTTCAATCTTTTGATGACCTTTTACCGATCCACAGTAACAATCACTCAGACTCTTTTTTCTATAGAAGAGGATTCACATTGGAGATATACATGATTTGAGTCTTGTATATTCTGTAAATCTACTACTGCTAATCGTTGATGCTTTTATTGAAAGATCTATTACACCAGGATTGCTTTAGAACTACTCTTTATTGAAGAAACTATTTTTTGAATAAGTTAATCCATCTCATGTCAGTTTCTATTACCATTATTAAGTTTAACCATAACCTTTTTAAATCAATATATTTTCACTAAGAGTTTCAAATACTAGTACTCAGTTGTGGTGGTGTATCATCTTCTCGATCTTAGATGTGGATATTTTATTTTCTGTTAAAGAACAAGAAGCCTCTATTTGTAGCCTTATTTTTAAAGTTGTCAAATTCATGCACTAAGTTGTTTATTGGTATTATGATATGGTGACCTAAAAAGTAAAATTCAACACACTCATAGATAGAGAGAGATAGTAATTGGTGGAGTGCACTAGGCGATCTTTATGCCCAAAAAAATTATAAGTAGTCATGTTCTATAATTCTATTTTATCCAATACTCATTATTTCATACAAGAAGATAAACACTGCTTATCTGCATAATCTATAACTAACATCAAAAGGAATAATTGTGAATGGTTTTGAAAAGACACAATTCACCCCCTCTTGTGTATATTTGTTTATTCTGACCTAACAATTGGTATAAGAGTAGATCTTATGGAAAATGTTATAACAAGATAAAGTATAACGTCTATACAAAGATGGAAATTACTGATCTAAGAGAAGGAATATCAAGGGTTCATGCTCTTTATTTCAATGGTGAAAAATAAGGATTCTGGAAATCATGGATGATTATCTATTTGATGAATCTGGGATTTAATTTCTACTCAATGGTCATTATACTTTATATAATTCCTGAAAATATTGTAACTTGGACTGCTGCTACCTAGGATGAGTATGACACGAATTATAAAGATATGAAAGCTATTATATGTGGTCTTGGACTAGATGAATTCAATCATGTCTCACAAATTTCTTAGTACTTATGAAATGTGTAAAACCATTGTAGTTTCCATAAAATAATAGACAATGTAAGACAAATGAGGTATGTAATAACAAAACTGAAATTAGATACTTCTAGAATGATTGATGGAGAGATAATCACTTAGATGAATTGAAGGATTATAGATATTATAAATAATATTATAGATTTTGGTGGTCCTATAAAACAAGTAGATCATTATTTGAAAGTACAAGAGTAATACCTACTAAATGTAATGTAATATTAGCTGCAATTCTAGAATAATCAACTATAAAAAATATGAAAATGAGAGAATTAATTGGGACCCTAATAATGTATGAAGATAAAATGAAACATGAAGTTGGAGATCATAAAATCATAGTAAAAAATGATAATACTATTCTTACGGTATGTTCATATAATCATAGAAAAACAATAAAGAAAGTAGTCAAAGAATAAAAAAAATTTAGATACATTTTATTATGAAATGGAACTGGTTCAATTGTCTAGAATGATTAGAAATTTTTATAATAAGAAATAAAGGATCCAAAAAACCCTTTAAAATGTATGAGAAAGACTTATAAGAAGTCAGATGCTATGAATGAAAGAAATCAAGTCATATAAGTCCTGATTATCCTCTGCTAAAAGGTGTAATGCTAAAGACAAAAATTAAATTTTAGAAACATGATAATTCTGAACAAATAGTGAAAGGGCAATGAAGTATAGTTAGAGTGTTTTTAAAGACTCTAGCAGCTAATTAAAATCTGGTTCCGAAAAGAAATAATAAAATCTGAAACCAAATATGTGATTCATGTCTGAAGAAGATAAGGAATATCTCTATTATTCCATTAATTATGATTCTGATTCTATTTGATAAAATGATAAATTACCTGCCTACTACACAATTATAAAAGAAAAATAAGACACTTTATTTAATATGTATAAATATTTAAAGAATATTCACAATGTTGTTTTAGGAGAAAGGGATAACTTATTTAAACATCCTCAAGAGTTAATATAAAATTTTAACTCATCTACCACAAACTATGTTGAGAATAAAAATAATATAAAAGCATTACAAGATAAAGTAGAAACTAATATAAGTGATTCTATCTTCTTTACAATAGGGGAAAATAATCTGAATGAAAAACATGGTAAAACTTTCATTAAAAAATAATGATTTGGTATAGGAAGTAAGGGTTAAAATTTTAAACTCTATATGAATTATTTTGCTCCCATGTCAAAAGCTGTTATTTGTTATTTTTGTTAAATAGAAGGACATATAAAAAACTGTTATTTGAGGAATCCTCAAATAAGTGTAATTAAAAGAGATTTTATTTCAAAATGTTTATCTAAAGTAAATTATATGAATTATAGAAAAACAAATCAGATCTAGATTCCCAGATCACTACTAGCTATCACTGCTAGACCCAAGAGGATATGGGTACAAAAACAATTCTTGAAACTACTTTTGTAGGAAACAGGTCATAGAAAAGAAAAGGTATATGGTATATGGACTGTGGGTACTGTATGAATATGATTTTAAAGTCATCAAACTTCAATACACTAAATCCAATATATTGAGGTTTCGTTACCTTGAGTAATAATACCGAAGGAAAAATAATTCGACTCGGAACTGTTGGAGATCCAAAAACTGTCTCAATCTACAATGTACTATATGTAGAAGGACTAAATCACATCATGAAAATTATCACTCAACTCTGTGATGATGGATATAATGCGGATTTTTCTAACAATTCATGCTTTGTGTTTGAAGTTAAATTTCATAAGTTTAGAGAATGAATAGTTTATAATGTTTATACTTTGGATTTAAATTCCTTGTGTAAAAAAAGTGACTTGTTTAACTGCTAAGATAAATGAGTCATGGATTTGGCATAAGATATATTTTTATTTTAATATTTATTCTTAACAAAAATTATCTAAGAAGGAATTATTTTCTAATATACCTATTCTTAAATTCGATGGTGATATATTTTTAGATTCATGCCAAATTGGAAAGATATAAAAATATTATGTCAAATCTATTAACAATGTTGTGACATAAAAACCTCTAGAACATATCCATGTTGATCTATTTGGACCATCAAGAGTAGCATGATTGGCTGACAATTTATATTTATAAGTTTAAATTTATGATTATTCTATATTTACTTGGATCGAATTTTGAAAACTCAAAAGTAAATCTTTTACTGTTTTTGAAATTTTGTGTAAAATTTTTCAAAATGAAAAAGGTTTTAAGATAATTTTTTTAAGAGGTGACCACGATGGATAATTTGAGAAGCTTTTGATCAATTCATTTTGTTCAAATATGGGTATTAATGACACCTTTTATACAACAAAAACACCAAAAAAATGGAATTAATGACAGAATAAATTGAAATATTTAAGAAATTGCTAGGCCTATTCTAAATGAATAATGTCTTCCTACATACTTATGGGAATAATCGATAAGCACGACCTACAATATAATGAATAGAGTTTTAATTTTTAATTTTATCAAAATGACATTTCGTGATATTTGTAATAATATAAAGCCTAAAGTAAATTACATTAATGGTTTTGGATGCAAAGTGCATATCCTGAACTCCAAGAATAATCTTGGTAAGTTCAATCCAAAAGATGATGATGAAATATTTTTATTAAATTATATTACTTCTAAAGACTATAGAATATTTCATAAAAAGTCAAGGATTGTTGAATAATCATTTCTTGTTATGTTTGATGAAAGTGAGCCTTTTTTAAAATAAAAAGATCAAACTGATGAAATTACAGACTCTTTTGACAACATGAGACTTGTCAACCTAGAAAATGATTGTTAATATAATATAAATAAATTTCAGTCTAGTTCATAAGAACATGATACTTATGCCCCTAATAGTGTTTTACTTATATAGTCTAGAAAACTAAAGAATCATCCTTTAGAAACAATTATAGGATACCTAGACATAAGAATAATAACTAGAAGAAATGCATAAAATCTAGTTGAATATTCTACTTTTCTATCACAACTAGAACCTAAATCTATTGAATAAGCCCTAGAAGAAGATAGTTGAACGTTAGAAATGAAATATATACTAAAATAATTCAAAAGGAACGATGTTTGGGAATTAGTTTAAAGAAAATCTAATTATCCTGTTATAAGAACTAAATGGGTCTTTAGAAATAAGTAAAGTTGATCAAGGGACTATAACAAAAATCAAATCTAGAATAGTAGTTAAGGATCTAATCATGTTTAAGGTATAGATTAATAGGATGCCTTTTCCCCAGTATCTTGATTAGATTAAATTGGAATCATTTTTTCTAATGGATCTCATATAAACATTAAATTATATCAGATGGATGTGAAATCTAACTTTTTATATGGCTATTCAATGGAAGAAGTTTATATTGAACAACCACCTGGTTTTAAAAATTCTCAAAATCTAAATTCTGTTTTTTCAGTTATTAAAGCTCTATAGGGCCTTAAACAAAAACCTATTGCTTTATATGAAAAATTAATTTCTCTTATTTTGAAAATTTAATTTATTGTTGGATTGGCCCATTCACTTATTTTTTAAAAAACTATTTTTTCTAATACATTATTAGTTTAAATATATATAGATGATGCTATTTATGGTTCAACTCATAAAAATACTTGTAAGGATTTTTCATAACTTATGAAAAAAGAATTTGAAATTAGTATGATGGGAGAATTGATCATCTTTTTAAGAGTTAATATTTATCAATAATATTATGGGAATATTTTAAACCAATGTAAATATATTATTGATTTATTGAAAAAATTTGGTCTTGAGAACAACAATACATATTCAACCTCCATGTGTACTAATATAAAACATGATTCATATGAACCTAGAATACTAGTTGGCAACAAGTAATATAGAAGTATGATTGGTATTTTATTATATCTTACTTATTGAAATCCTGGTGTTGTGTTTTTTATATGATTATGTACTATATTTCAAAAAAATCCTTAACAATCTCATGTTATTCTTATTAAAAGGTTTTTTAGATATTTAAAAGGAATTGTATTTAAATGTATTTTTATCAAAAAACCATCTTATTTTAATTTAATATCATATTTAGATGATTATTTTGGAGGTTTTATGTTAGATAGAAAAAAAAACCAAAAGCACCTGTCACTTATCAGTATAATCATTAGTATCACGGTCTAGTAAGAAACAACACTCAATTTACCTGTCAACGATGGATACAAAATATATATTGATAGGTTGTTGTTGTTCACATGTATTGTGGACAAAAAACACACTAATGGACTTTGGACTAAATTATAATAGTATTCCAATTTTAAGTGATAATATAAGTGCTATAAATATTTAAAAAATGACTATAATTCATTAGATAACTAAGAATATTTGTATTAGGAATCATTTTCTATGAGATCATGTTCTTAAAAAAGATATATCTTTAGAATGTTTTAAAATTTAGTATCAACCATTTGATATTTTCATTAAACAGATTCGTACTCTAAGTCTTCATTTTATTAAGGGGAAGTTTGGTTTATTTAATTTTTATATAAAAATTAATATTTTTATCTTTTTAATATATTATTCTTTATTTTTATATTTATTTATTTATTAAAATTTAATTAAGTTAAAATTATTTAATAATTACTTTAAATAGGATTTGTTTTAATATTTATGATTTTTTCTAAATATTTTAATTTTTTTTACCGCATGTTTTTTTAAATTAATAATTATCTTACATAATTACACGAGAAATAAGGCACTATTAGAAACCTTTCGAATGCATTAAAATTTCATTTCTTAATCCCTTTTTGAATACCAAACCCTTTGTCTACCTTTAAAATATTATAAAATCAGAACCTTAGATATTTAGTTTCTCGGAAATGATGAAAACCAAGCAAATTGATGAAGGAGAAGACAATGATATGAAGCATCAGTGAGTTTCCAGATGAAATATTCTTTATAGAAAAGTGGTTGATTTTGAATGGATCTACCAGAATAATCTTCTTCTAAAATTGGAATTATTATTTCAGGGTCAAGAATCTGTGTTAACTAAAGAGAACTCAGATATTCTTTATGAGGTTAAAATAATTTTTTTTATAACAGTGTGGCGTTTTATTTTAATTATTCTGAATATGTTGTTTTCACTGGAGTAAAATATAAATAATTTTCCATTTCTTCTACTAAAATTTCCCAAATTTTTAATTTTCCTCAAGAGGTAGTATTTTATTTTAATCTATGGTCTATAAGGGATAAGGATCATACGTTTGAAGACATTATGTGTATTGTTTTTGGTTAAAAAAACAATAGGAATATATTTTTTAATGATATCAAGGAAGATCATAAAATTTTGGTTAATATTATTCAAACTATAATTTCTTTATGGATGATTGAAATTGAGAATGTTTGGTATCTTGACATGTACATCATGTTTCTGTTTTCCATGTCAAATAAAGCTAATGTTTTCAAGATATATGTTTAGATATCTTCGCTACTACTGTCATCCATATGCGAGGATGGATTTTTATCCTTATGGAAAAGGAATTTATTATATTTTCTTGGAAAGATAGGATTTATTCAATTTATTCATGAATAAAGTGTCATCACAGTAATGTAATCAATGTGGGAAATATAAAGAAGTTACAATTTTTATGGAGTAATGTGAAAGGAATATTTTTACTTGTTGCTACTGATGAGAAATAGGGTTATGGACCATATGATCAGGGGGAGAATAGTGCTATTGGAATTAAAGGAATTAAAGAAACTACGGGTTAATGAATTTTAAATCCTACCCCTAAAAAACTAAGATTCATTGAAGAATAAGAAGAAGAATAAGAAGCAGTTGTGCTAGAATAATTGTTTTTAAACCCAAAGAAAATATTAGATCGAACTATTGATGAACCAGTGTTGGGATCAAGTGAAGCTACTAGGTTAGTTCATTGGGACGAATCTATTCTTGAGGATGAATAACAAGTTGAAATATCAAATTAGATATTTGAAAAGTTTTGTTATTCCAATTGTATAAGAAAAAGATCCAGATATTCATAAATAACAACATATTATTAGATCAGAAAATGTGTAGAGACCCGAAGCCTGACGTACATGGACATTATATTACATTTGCGGAATACTTAGTACATAACAAAAACACACACACAAGGATCGTAATAGTTTAGTGTCTTTGGAAACTCGGAACGTAATCTTCTAATCGTGGTGAAAGACATTCAACATCTCCTATAAAGATCATCCTTTTTGTTACCTAAAACCATTCTTTATATCCTGGGGAAAAGAAAACATAAAAGGGTAAGCTCAAATGCTCATTAAGGGTAAACAAAATAAATATCAATCACATCATATACATAAGCACATAACTTTTGGAAATCTTAACCTGCAAAAGAGATCATAATTTCATGGGGTAAATCATAGCAGTGAAATGTAATCACAATAATCATAACCTAAAACATGAATCTTTGTGGCATTCACACATAATCATAGAGAATCATTTCTTGTTAGTCAAGACTCATTGCCAAGACTATCTTAGTGGAAAAAGTCCCTTTCTGAATCGAGTTACCCTTGTTTCAGTCCTGTTTCACTGAACCGGTATAACCTACCGTTCCAACCCTGTCTATCTCATGAGATATAAAATCTTTACCCAATGCATTGGAGGGAGATATAGGTCCCACCCATCTTATACTGAATCCTTTCTTATGTGTGCCACATAATCATAAACCATACATCATAGCATAACCCTTGTAATAAAAATGGGATTCTTAAACAACATGACATCATAAAACAATTCATATAAGATAAAGGAATTCATAAAAATATTTCCATCACAACATAATCAAATCCATGTTATAATAGGGATAAAAACAGAACCCTTTTATTATCTTAGATGGAAAATAATTTTGATAAAATACTTGAACTCCATTCTTGAGGAAAATATCCTTTCTACTTCAAAAACATTTTTCCTTTCATAACATGTCATACGACTTTAAAAAAAAAGATGATTAAAAATAAACTTGAAAACTTGTAAAGGAAGCTTATTGGAAATAATGTTTTAAAAATCCATTCATGCCGTATAAGTTAAAAAAAACATTCTTCATACTTTTGTCGGAAAAGTCAAAAAGTACCCCGTATGAAAAAAACGACAAAAGATTCCTTTCATATTCTTTACTAAAAACTCGCCGAAGGGTAAAATTGGATTTAAACTATTGTAAGTTGATGGAAACAATATTACATATTGAGGGAACCTGGATGTGGATGATAAAATACACCCCAGTAAATACTTACGAATAAACAATCTCGGATAAAAATGAGATTGTGATACTTCCCTTACCTTATGTCCGACTTGTTTTGTAAGTGTCCGAACCTCATGTATAATGATTTAAATCATGTTATTGACTTATTCCAGAATCATACTCATTGTTATGATATCATATATGTTTCCTTATGAATTTATATTATCCGTTCTTTTGTAAATTCCATGTTAAAGAAGCGTTTTGGGTAAAATCGTTTTATTTATCGTAGGTGTTTTGACTTGTTGTTCTTGACATTATTATTACTTATATCATGATTTACTTACATCTAGAATATAAAACATGATTTATATATCATATATATTCAGTATATATATATAGATAGATAAATGAAATGAAAAACACCGCTCATGGAGACGGTAGTCCGTACGTACGCATGAGCGCTGTTTTACTTTCCTTATTGTCTTGAAATGGAAGTAAGTAGATGACATACATATATATATATATACATAAATCCAGTAGCTTTATAATTTCATATATTTCATTATTATTTCTTATATATACTTTATAATCATTCTTAAATGGTTAACATGGAGAATGAATCTCATCGCGTCGTGGAGGCGGTATTCCGTACGTACGCACGAGCGATGATATCATTTCCATAAATATTGAACTGAATTGGAGTGGATTATACAATATATCAGAATCAATATGATGTTGTAATAACTATGTATAGTTATTCTTTACACCATTATACCCATCCATGTAAGGAGGTGGTGGAAAATAGATTACACCACGGCGTGGAGACGGTATTCCGTACGTACGCACGCGCGATGATTTCTTTTTCCGTAGGATGGATAGATGGTGAAATAGGGTTTTTTCATACATATAATAACATATAAGTATATGAGTGATACTGATGTTATTACTTCATAATGAAACAACCTAAGAAGAAGAAGTGGAAGAAGAAATAAAGATGAAAGAATTGGTAACTGTAATTACCTCTTCTTTGAAGCGCCTCTTTGAGACCTCCTCTTAGGGCACTAAAATTGGTCTTTGAGGAAGACCATAACCTCTAGGATGTTTCTAGGGAAGTGGATAAGAGATTTTGGCAGGGGTTGGCCGAGCTTGAGTGCTCAAATTGGTGTGAGGATGAGGGAGAGGAGGTGTCCTTTTATAGGGGAGGAGAGAGGCACCTTAGGAATATCTCAAAATATTATTTTATATTAAAGTCAAAATCGGTTTATAATGGTTCCAAAGGGTCTTATTTCGAAGCAAAAGTGGGGAAGGGTCTAAATCCTATCAACCAATAAGATTTAGACAAGTTTAGGGTATTATTTTAACCTTATCAATTCGATTTAACTCTAAGTTAAATAATTTAACTTTTACCGTGTCTTTTTGTTTTCTTTCACTATATGGTTAATACACTTACTATAACCTGCCAAACGAACCCTAAATTGTTTATTATTAATATATATATCCGTATATAAGTCATTTGGCCGAACCTTAGATTTTTAGGAATAAAATAACAATTAATAATATAATATTTGATTTATAAACTACTTTGTGTCAATTTTGACACTATTTGATATATGATTTTTGTGAAAGTCATAACAGAATTATATGTTCGAACCAAGTTGATTAAATCAACACTAATATATCATAGTAACCTATAAAATTAGTGGAATTCATAAAAACTCTCAAATTACATTCATTTGAGTATTTATAACATCAATTATGTTAATATTTCCTTAAAAGGGTAATTACTGCATCATTGTTGTGTCATACATAAATTACTTTATTTAAAGTCTAAAAATTATAAATAAAATATAATTATGTAGGAAATCTTTTTAGCTTTCTAATGAATATTTATAGTCGAATTTATCTTATGTATAACCCCATATTAAAAATGTTTTAGTGAATAAAATTTGATTTTAACTCTTTTAACTCTTCTTTGAATTAAATAATAATAAATGTCCTAATCTAATCCAAGTGGGCCTAAATGATAATATTTCACACTTAAGGTTGTTTTTGGTCGAGATAAACTTGTCCAATAGAATTAGGACATGTGTTAGGGTAATATTAATATCATTCTTACCCTTAATTACCCTATTTACTTTTAACCGTGGTAAATAAAAGTAAAAAGTTACTATTCACCAAAAATTATTTTCATCTCATTGAACCACATTTTACTTACTGACATCAACCGTGTCTCTCGGATTTTTGAAATTCCATTCACAGAAGCGGTAAAATTAAGTTTTATGAAAAATTCAGTGTTTTAACTACCACTTAGTAGTTTCACTATTCATCAAAAAATGAAGGTTTTCAGAAAAATGCCAAAATTTCATCCTAAGCTATATTTCATATTCCGAATTCAAAAATGAAGTCTATTTTACCAAATTCATAACATAGAAGTTTCATTAATTAATTTTATAATTAAATCCCGCTGTTAAAACAAATAGCGTGTTTTTAAGAAACAATATCTATCAAAAGATTGACACTTGTTTATGTCTGGTTTAAATGTGAAATTATATCCAATGACCAACATTGTATTAAATTATAAAAATATATTCTAAATATACTATAAAACTACTCCAATTAATAATTTATCACTATTAATTATTTCGATTAAAAAAGTTGTTTTTTAATTATAATTTAGTAATTTTCACTTTTCATCAGAATATGAAAGTTATCCGAAATGTACCAAAATTTCACCTTAGGCTAAATTCGATACTCCGAATCCAAAAATGAAGTTCATTTTGAAAAATAAGATTTAAAGAATTTTTAAAAGTGGTTATTACTATTCATAACGGCTAGTTTTAATAACAGTTTAATAGCATATCGCTGTTTAGTGAAACTCGTTATTGCATACTACACATGCTATCGAGGAAGGTCGCGATTGCGTGTAATGCAAGGCAAGTCAAGGATACGTGTTGTGCAAGCTCCTTTTGGTGTAGCGTACAACACAAGACATTAATAAAATTAAAAAGAATATTTTTTATAAAATCTTGGGCTGTTACATTCTACCCCCCTTAAAATGAATTTCGCCCTCGAAATTCGTCGGGGTTATAAATGGTTTACTATTTGAAAGTTTCTTTAATAGAAAGCCACATCGTAAAAAGGAATATCAAAACCAATCTTTAAAAACAAAAGTATGAAACGTAACAGTTACCCAAATAAACTAATCATTGGGTTTCCACATAGGTGAAAATATGGATATGGAAGAGAAATCTAACCATCATGTTCTGATGGAGAGTGGTAGAGAACATGGCTATGGAAAAGCCAATAATCACAAATCCATAAATTTGTGACGATCTAAGGTACCATCCGATTCATCAGGTATAAGATCACTAGGACAACATTTTTGGTTTTCAAGATCATTTCCCTAAAGTTGAAAATTTGAATTGGAATAAATACTTTCTTTATTTTGGTACAATCTCACTATTGTTCGTGCCAAGAACAATTTCCACTTCATCTCTTAAATGAAGTTGAATTTGTTATTCGTGAAGTGTTAGCAGATCATTTGATAGAATGACGGGTCATTCCATCTGTCTCAAACAAAAGGTTAGCAAAAATTATATACATAAGTCGATCTATAGTGAGATTAATCACATATAGTTCCTAAAATGGACTTATACTATAAAACTAGTTTCTACTAAACAAGGACTTCCTGTAGGCCAGTGGTAGGCGATAAAGGCCAGTCGCATTTCGGTTGTGGGTTCGATTCCTACGACCTTGTCCGACGCAATGGGCTGTCGCCCGTCCTGCAGGTTGTCCCTTTTTATAAAACTATATTACTATAACATCCCATAAATAATATCGAAAAAAACTTCTATACTAAAACAATACTAACTTATGTCCAACATAATCCATTCCAATCTTTAGTCCTATCCATAATACTGCAGTCCATTCTCATAACATAGTGAAAACGATTACCAGAGATTTAATACCATCGTTGATCCCCATACATCATAAGATATATCTTGTTGGACACATTCCAAACATTCAAAGGCCTTAATCTTGTACTCTCTTGAATACCCATTGAACCTTAGTGAAAACAAGAATGCAGTTAAAAGTTAACACTTTCCACATACCAAAATCCTCAAAATTCTATATACTCAAACCATGATATCACTTAGTCCTTATATCAATCATGAGCTCATGAATACTGTTAAACATTTCATTTTCTCGTTTTCCCTTCATTATGCGCATAATATCTCAATCACTTTGAATACCACATTAGACCAATACATAAATATTCCAATATTCCATGATACAACATTATTTTGGAATCCCATTACATAAAAACTTAATCATTCCACCACATCGTTGTCATATTCAACATTGCCAATAGTGATCGCATGTGACTTCCCTTTGTCCTTTTCCTTAAGCGGTTGCTCATGTCGATCATCACTAACCCTTGGATTAGGGAATTTATTGGCATAATGTCCCATCTCCTTGCACTTGAAGCATTGAAGTGTTGGTTGTGCGTTCTCTGCAGTGTTTGCTTTATTCACTTCATTAGAATCCCTTTTTCCATTACTTCGACACTCAGCTGCTCGATGACCTTCTTTTCCACACTTAAAACATTTTCTAGTCCCTTTAAGACAATCTCCACCATGCTTCTTTCCACACTTTGTGCATAAGGAAACATTCCTCTTCTTTTCACCATTATTCTGAGATTTCTCCTTGAACTCCATCTTTCGTTTCTTGTCAAAACCATGAGATGGATATGTAACACCAACTTCCATTTCTACCTTGATAGCACAACGCACAATTTCTTCATAGCTACTGAAGTCTCTTATAGCTAATGCCCTTCGAAGACTTGGTTTTAAGTCACTGAAAAATCGATCAACTTTACTTTCAGGTTGGATGATAATGCCAGATGCATACCTTGAAAGTCTTGTAAAATTCGCTTCGTATATACCAACAGATTCATCATCCTTTTGCTTTAGTTCAAGAAACTCCTTCTCCGTCTTTGTTCGGAGAATACGAGGGAAGTACTTATTGAAAAACAAGTTCTTGAACTCGTCCCATTCCATGGAATCAATTTCATCTCTTTGCCTCGTATTCTTGATAAGATTCCACCATTGATCAGCTTCACCTTCCAAACGATATACTGCTAAGATGACTTTATCATGTTCAGAACATTGAAGAACTGAAAATATCGTTTCAGTAGTACTAATCCATTGTTCAGCAACTAATGGATCAGTAGACCCACTGAAAGAAGGCGGACGCTGCCTCATGAAGGATTCAACAGAATGTTGCTCCTTCTTTTGCTCGTTTGGAAGTCCTGCATGATTCATAGCTTGAGAAAGTTGTGTGAGCATGGCTACAAGATTTTGCATTCCAGCTCCCATATCGTTTGGTTGCTCAGGGGGACAATCATTGCATTGTCCATTGCATTGATCAACACGGTTCCTTCGGGTTCCAACCATCGTCTAAAACCCCAAAAGAATAGTGTGAGAGGCAAAAATCATGCTAGGAAAAACAACATTATAAATGGGTAGTACCCTCAATATCTAACATCTAAGTTTAAATTCTAAGATCGTTAGAGCAATTCTAGGACTATAACCTATACGTATACTTAACCTTAGAGACATCCCTAGACATACCTTAGAAATATCTCTAGGGATCTCACTAACGTTTTCGCATCCTAGTTTCCAAAGGTTGACTAAACCTTTCCTTTGATACCAACTGTAGAGACCCGAAGCCTGACGTACATGGACATTACATTACATTTGCGGAATACTTAGTACATAACAAAAACACACACACAAGGATCGTAATAGTTTAGTGTCTTTGGAAACTCGGAACGTAATCTTCTAATTGTGGTGAAAGATCTTCAACATCTCCTATAAAGATCTTCCTTTTTTTACCTAAAACCTTTCTTTATATCCTGGGGAAAATAAAACATAAAAGGGTGAGCTCAAATGCTCAGTAAGGGTAAAAAAATAAATATCAATCACATCATATACATAAGCACATAACTTTTGGAAATCTTAACCTGCAAAAGAGATCACAATTTCATGGGGTAAATCATGGCAGTGAAATGTAATCACAATAATCATAACCTAAAACATGAATCTTTGTGGCATTCACACATAATCATAGAGAATCATTTCTTGTTAGTCAAGACTCATTGCCAATACTATCTTAGTGGACAAAGTCCCTTTCTGAATCGAGTAACCCTCGTTTCAGTCCTGTTTCACTGAACCGGTATAACCTACCGTTCCAGCCCTGTCTATCTCATGAGATATAAAATCTTTACCCAATGCATTGGAGGGAGATATAGGTCCCACCCATCTTATAATGAATCATTTCTTATGTGTGCCACGTAATCATAAACCATACATCATAGCATAACCCTTGTAATAAAAATGGGATTCTTAAACAACATGACATCATAAAACAATTCATATAAGATAAAGGAATTCATAAAAATATTTCCATCAGAACATAATCAAATCCATGTTATAATAGGGATAAAAACAGAACCCTTTTAATATCTTAGATGGAAAATAATTTTGATAAAATACTTGAACTCTATTCTTGAGGAAAATATCCTTTCTACTTCAAAAACATTTTTCCTTTCATAACATGTCATACGACTTTAAAAAAAAGAAGTTGATTAAAAATAAACTTGAAAACTTGTAAAGGAAGATTATTGGAAATAATGTTTTAAAAATCCATTCATTCCGTATAAGTTAAAAAAACATTCTTCGTACTTTTGTTGGAAAAGTCAAAAAGTACCTCGTATGAAAAAAACGACAAAAGAATCCTTTCATATTCTTTACTAAAAACTCACCGAAGGGTAAAATTGGATTTAAACTATTGTAAGTGGATGGAAACAATATTAAATATTGAGGGAACATTGATGTGGATGATAAAATACACCCCAGTAAATACTTACGAATAAACAATCTCGGATAAAAATGAGATTGTGATACTTCCCTTACCTTATGTCCGACTTGTTTTGTAAGTGTCCGAACCTCCTGTATAATGATTTAAATCATGTTATTGACTTATTCCAGAATCATACTCATTGTTATGATATCATATATGTTTCCTTATGAATTTATATTATCCGTTCTTTTGTAAATTCGATGTTAAATAAACATTTTGGGTAAAATCGTTTTATTTATCGTAGGTGTTTTGACTTGTCGTTCTTGACATTATTATTACTTATATCATGATTTAATTACATCAAGAATATAAAACATGATTTATATATCATATATATTCAGTATATATATATATATAGATAAATGAAATGAAAAACACCGCTCATGGAGACGGTAGTCCGTACGTACGCATGAGCGCTGTTTTACTTTCCTTATTGTCTTGAAATGGAAGTAAGTAGATGACATACATATATATATATATATATATCCAGTAGCTTTATAATGTCATATATTTCATTATTATTTCTTATATATACTTTATAATCATTCTTAAATGGTTAACATGGAGAATGAATCTCATCGCGTCGTGGAGACGGTATTCCGTACGTACGCACGAGCGATGATATCATTTCCATAAATATTGAACTGAATTGGAGTGGATTATACAATATATCAGAATCAATATGATTTTGTAATAACTATGTATAGTTATTCTTTACACCATTATACCCATCCATGTAAGGTGGTGGTGGAAAATAGATTACACCACGGCGTGGAGACGGTATTCCGTACGTACGCACGCACGGTGATTTCTTTTTCCGTAGGATGGATAGATGGTGAAATAGGGTTGTTTAATACTTATAATAACATATCCGTATATGAGTGATAGTGATGTTATTACTTCATAATGAAACAACCTAAGAAGAAGAAGTGGAAGAAGAAAAAAAGATGAAAGAATTTGTAACGGTAATTACCTCTTCTTTGAAGCGCCTCTTTGAGACCTCCTCTTAGGGCACTAAAATTGGCCTTTGAGGAATACCATAACCTCTAGGATGTTTCTAGGGAAGTGGAGAAGAGATTTTGTCAGGGGTTGGCCGAGCTTGAGTGCTCAAATTGGTGTGAGGAGGAGGGAGAGGAGGTGTCCTTTTATAGGGGAGGAGAGGGGCACCTTAGGAATATCTCAAAATATTATTTTATATTAAAGTCAACATCGGTTTATAATGGTTACAAAGGGTCTTATTTCGAAGATAAAGTGGGGAAGGGTCGAAATACTATCAACCAATAAGATTTAGACAAGTTTAGGGTATTATTTTAACCTTATCAATTCGATTTAACTCTAAGTTAAATAATTTAACTTTTACCGTTTCTTTTTGTTTTCTTTCACTATATGGTTAATAAACTTACTATAACATGCCAAACGAACCCTAAATTATTTATTATTAATATATATATCCTTATCTAAGTCATTTGGCCGAACCATAGATTTTTAGGAATAAAATAACAATTAATAATATAATATTTGATTTAAAAACTACTTTGTGTCAATTTTGACACTATTTGATATATGATTTTTGTGAAAGTCATAACAGAATTATATGTTCGAACCAAGTTGATTAAATCAACGCTAATATATCATAGTAACCTATAAAATTAGTGTAATTCATAAAAAGTCTCAAATTACATTCATTTGAGTATTTATAACATCAATTATGTTAATATTTCCTTAAAAGGGTAATTATTGCATCATCGTTGTGTCATAAATAAATTAATTTATTTAAAGTCTAAAAATTATAAATAAAATATAATTATGTAGAAAATCTTTTTAGCTTTCTAATGAATATTTATAGTCGAATTTATCTTATGTATAACCCCATATTAAAAATGTTTTAGTGAATAAACTTTGATTTTAACTCTTTTAACTCTTCTTTGAATTAAATAATAATAAATGTCCTAATCTAATCCAAGTGGGCCTAAATGATAATATTTTACACTTAAGGTTGTTTTTGGTCGAGATACACTTGTCCAATAGAATTAGGACATGTGTTAGGGTAATATTAATATCATTCTTACCCTTAATTACCCTATTTACTTTTAACCGTGGTAAATAAAAGTAAAAAGTTACTATTCACCAAAAATTATTTTCATCTCATTGAACCACATTTTACTTACTGACATCAACCGTGTCTCTCGGATTTTTGAAATTCCATTCACAGAAGCGGTAAAATTAAGTTTTATGAAAAATTCAGTTTTTTAACCACCACTTAGTAGTTTCACTATTCATCAAAAAATGAAGGTTTTCAGAAAAATGCCAAAATTTAATCCTAAGCTATATTTCATATTCCGAATTCAAAAATGAAGTCTATTTTACCAAATTCATAACATAGAAGTTGCATTAATTAATTTTATAATTAAATCTCACTGTTAAAACAAATAGCGTGTTTTTAAGAAACAATATCTATCAAAAGATTGACACTTGATTATGTCTGGTTTAAATGTGAAATGACATCCAATGACCAACATTGTATTAAATTGTAAAAATATATTCTAAATATACTTTAAAACTACTCCAATTAATAATTTATCACTATTAATTATTTCGATTAAAAAAGATGTTTTTTAATTATAATTTAGTAATTTTCACTTTTCATCATAATATGAAAGTTATCCGAAATGTACCAAAATTTCACCTTAGGCTAAATTCGATACTCCGAATCCAAAAATGAAGTTCATTTTGAAAAATAAGATTTACAGAATTTTAAAAAGTGGTTATTACTATTCATAACGGCTAGTTTTAATAGCAGTTTAATAGCATATCGCTGTTTAGTGAAACTCGTTATTGCGTACTACACACGCTATCGAGGAAGGTCGCGATTGCGTGTAATGCAAGGCAAGTCAAGGATGCGTGTTGTTCAAGCTCCTTTTGGTGTAGCGTACAACACAAGACATTAATAAAATTAAAAAGAATATTTTTTATAAAATCTTGGGCTGTTACAAAATGTGGCTACAAAAATTGTTGACGATCTTGTTTACTATGTTTTTGATCATTTGGATGAAAGACTAGAATATTTTTCTAGAGGAAAAATACACGTTATTGATAGTATATATAATTCAAGCAAAAAATAAATTGAAAAAATACTGTGGAATTATCTGGAAAAGTTTACTTCAATATATTTAGAAATTGTGGCCGTTTATCAGTCACAACATCTATATGAATAGACATTTAATCCCCTGACTAATCTTGTTGAAGATCTGGTTATTAAGTTCAATAAATCTTAAGAAGAAAATGAAAATATTTATGAAGAGCTTGATGTTTCTTGAAAACAGTTTTAGGAACATAAAAAGTTTTTTTTTCCAAGAAGTATTTTGTTGCTTTCAAGAGATAAATGATGAATGATTTAGGAAAGATCAACTCTGAAGTTGTTTCTGACTCATAATTTTCATATCTCAATTTGTATTTCATGATTCAATTTGATTCAATTAAGAGTTGTTTTAACTATACCGGTACATCTACCTATTCTCCTACTACATCTCTAGATTTGATTCTTTGATTTCTGGCAATCACCACTATTATGGCTTACATATATTATCATCAACAAAATATTCCATTCCATAGTCATCCTTTATCTGTTCTGTTGGACAATCAGAAATATCTAGTTGACCAATAGATTCATAATAAATCATGTATCAAATTAATTTTTTAAAAAACTCAACGATAAATTAGACCGGTTTATTAACCAAGAGAATAGTTTAATGATTTTTTGAATTTCAATCTTATTAAAAATTGGCATATTAGTCAAAATTACAGAGTTTTGATCATGCAGCTATGTGACAGTATTATGAAAAAGTTGAGGTTACACATGGAAGAGCTGAAATACATGCTTCAAGCCTGTCAAAAACCTACCCAACCTTTTCTAACCTAACCTTACCAATTGAATAACTTGTTAACAAATCATACAGACTATTATAAATATCCAATTTTCGATCAATAAAATTACATTATTATTATGTATTGTGATTTATTTTATATTCTTTTATGTTTATATCCCAAGAACAAAATATAATATTATCTATCTAAATATATTCTTAAAACATTCACTTAATGATCTCTAAAAAATTAATCATATTTCAATATTATTCTATCAGTTCCATTTGATCCCACAAAAGAGGTAGAAATTTGTATAGACATAACAAATATTTTTATTAAAAATAATTTTTCAAAATTATCTATGAATTGTTTTCATTTAAAATTATGAAAAATTCTATATTCTGTTTTTAATTTTATGTGGGGTTTTTATCATAAAAAAGATGATATTTTTGGGCATATATTCTTTCAAAAATACTCAACAGATCTTATTGGTTTTGATACTAAAAAATTTCCATTTTTGTTTTAATAATGGTATTATTTTATTTTTATTTTTTGGAAATTAATATTCTTTGTAATTATTATATTGGAATTATATTCAAGCTTATTATTTGCGAGGAATATTTGTTTAATTGTTTGGAATGCTCTTAAGCATATTCTGGAAACATTGTTCATACCCTACGTTTAAGAACGTCGCATAAGGAAAAAACCCTATGTTTGTATTAAAAATTATGTTGAAAGATCATCTCATATAGTTCATCAACCATAAATTAATATAATCATATGGATAAAGAACCTTCTATTTGGATGGAACCTTATGTTTAACAAAGAGAAAACATATGGTTAACAATCCTATGTAAGTATGGAACTCTATGTTTAAGAAGAAAACGTATTGATCATCAAAATTTCTTTTGGGATCAACCATATGTTGTCAAGCATACATTCAGAGAATGAACACAACATAGTTTTACCCTAAATTTGGTAATTTTTCATTTTATGAAGGAACCCAACATTTGAAGTTTCAGCATTGGATATTTGAAATTACAATTTTATTAGAGTTTCATGGAACAATCTTCATGGAATATCAAGTAAATTTAAATATTATTTTTAATCATTCATATATTTTTATAATTGATTTAAATAATTGCATTCTATGGAGAATTTATCCCCAATTATTAAGGGATGTTACATCTACTCTGAGATGACTCTTGGTTTTGAATTCTAAGGATTTATCAGAAGATTTTCTTGGATCTGAAATTGTGAAGTAGAATCTATTCATTATTTATTCTATCAGTTTATTTATTCAATATATATATATATATATTTATGTGTGTGTGTGTGTGATTCAAAGAAATAGTGATACATATAGTGATACATATTGAGCCACATATTGAGACACGTATTGTGATTAAAACTGCATTCTTGAGAAGATCCTTTATAAATATACTGAAACAATTGACTAGACTCTATTTTTATATTGAAGAGGTGAAATTTTGGAGATATACATGTTTTGAATCTCATATTTTCTGTAATCCTGCTACAAATAATCATTGTTGCTTTTATTCGAAGATCTATTGCAACCAGATCGCTTCAGAACTACTCTTTCTTGAAGAAACTATTTTCTAAAAAAGAATAACCATCTACTAAAAGTTTATATTACAAATATGAATATAAATTACAACCCTTTTAAATAAATATCTTTTCATTGAGAGTTTTAACTGATAGAACTCAGTTATGATTGACTATCCACTTCTCAATCTAATATGTGGAAACTTGGTTTTCTATTAAAGAACTAGAAGGCTCTGTTTTTAGCCTTACTTGTAAAGGTATCAACTTCCAAGAGACAGTTGTGGATTTTTCATATGATATGAAGAACATAATATTCAAATTCACCAAACTAACATAGAGAGTAATTGGTTGAATGGATGAGGGGATCTTTATTCCCCAAACCATTATAAATAGCCATGTTCTGTATTTCTGTTTTGTCCACTTCCCATAATTTCATCCAGTAGTTAAACACTACTTATCTGTATAATATATAGTTGATATAAAAAGGCATAATTGTGAATGATTTTGAAAACACACAATTCTCCCCCTCTTGTATAAATTTTTATATACCATCCTAACAATTTCCTTAACAATTTTCTTTAGATTTTTTCCCAAGGGGAACCTATCATGTTTTCCCACATGCTTCTATTTCTGAATTGGTCCCCTATTATCATCATTATATGAATTGTTCTTGGATAGTATATACCATCACATATCACAACAACTACCACATCTATTATAATAATAATAGAATGTTTAAAAGTATTCATATCATATCATGATATATTAATTCAATTTCTGTGAATTCTACATCTATTGTGAAGTTTCCTCTTTTTTCACAACTTTGATCCATTAAAATATAGGAGTTTTATAATTGTATTAAATGGAAATATTACTAAAATAATTTATTTATAGATTAAAAAACAAAAAAATAGAAATAATACCCAAAAATTGATAATTTGTTCATTTATGTTATGTTATGACTCTCAATGAGTTCATACTAATTTTGTGAAACAAATTACTCATTATATACATTATTTAGGGGATATGAATTAATAGAATTATTTACACCCACTATTATGGAAATAGTACATTCCTTATAATTTTTATTTAACTATTTTGTATAATTTTTACTATGAAATCTATACTAGTAATTAGAATATCCTTAGTAAACACAAATTTATATGGAGAAAGTTTTAACTTCTTGAATGATAATATTATAGATATATCCATGTATAATTTTATGCTCATCATTCAACAATATTGAGTTATTCCAAAATTAATAATCCTTCTATATTTATTCTTGGTATTAGTTATTTTCAAAACAAACTGGGGAGTCTGAAATTAGTTGGTTTCTATATTCCTCAATTTCACTTATATTTCAAAACATTTTCCATGTGAAAAAATATGGTCATATTAAATTGGTTTTTGGATTTCATCCAACTAATTTTTTATCTTTATAATCTATACATTATATAGATTACACATTTTTTATGATGTATTTTCATGAAAATTTATTGTATCTTTATTAGTTTCTATTAGTTAATTGATCATCTATATAAAAACATCATCTATCACTACTTTTACAAAGACAATTCTTTGAAACTATTCTTTATATTGAGAATGAAATTGATTAGAAATTAATAAATTTTTTTCTTTTTATAAAAAAAATCAAGTGGGAGTTTTTTAATTATCAACCTTCTATGTCAATTATACTAATATTGCTTTATCTTCCTCTACAAGTAGTGATTTTTTGTTATGTTGCTCCTTGTAAACTCTGATAGTTCAAGAGACCGAAATGTTTGTTGCATTATTCAGATGAGCATTTATTATAAAAATGATCACGTTTTACTTAAAACATGATATTAATTCATCCAAATAATAATCAAAATATTTGAAGGAATAATAACACTATATGAACTTATAGTTAATTATCGATCATCCTTCATCTTTGAGTTCTTATTCATCGTCTTTCCCCCCAATTCCTTCCTTTTTTTTGAGTCTAAAATTAAACAACAACTGTTTTGTATTAAGAGTATATATAGACATTTAAATCTAACGCCATTATGAATATTTTTAAAAATTAATTATGCACATAATATATTTCTGATTAAAATAACCAGGCTATTAAAGTAGATCCAATTATATTCAAAACCTTTTATCTAATACCCATTGTAGTGCTCACTAGATCTTGCTGTCACACTGGGGGTAAATCAATTGCGATTTTTTACTTGTTTTTTTTTAATTTTTTCCATTTAAATTAAAACCTATGTCAGAGGTTAAGATGGTTGTATTTAATTTAATCACATTAATACTACCTGAAATCCAAATATAAATAAAACCTAACCCATTGTATTTTTACCAGGCTCGTTGAAAATAAGTACACCATACAGCAAAAATAAGCATTTACAACTCAATAGAACCACAATAAAATAATTTATCTCAACTATATTTAATTTTATTAATATAATAAAACTAAACTACTTTGAGTTATCATCATGTATTCAAGATTCACTACGTGATATTGACAATATTATTATTTTTTTACTTCCCCTTTTGAAAACAATATTTCAGGTGCTTATCAATCTCAACACAATCATGAATCCTTCATGAAACATAAAATATGACATGAAAAACATAATCTATGAATATGAGGCTATAAAATTTTATCACATAAGGGTATAAAAAGATGCTTCTATTCTTTCCCATAATTCATTCAACATTTCAAGGTCTCACAATAATAGTAGATCTATCATGCATGAATAAACCATTAAATGTGTCTCATTATTTATTGTGTATCAAAAAAGTATGTGGTATCATATATCTTCATTATTATTCACATAAGTGTAACCAATATATGTGGTTTCTTCTTATAACCTTTCTCAACTAACCACTGTAAATAGATATCTCTTCTTTACTTTACATATAGTACGTATAATCTCTCATGTATGGGAACTATGTATTGATTTCTTATTAATTTTGCTATATATATTTCACAATACAATATTGTGTAATTTATCAATTCTCTTATTGAAATAGAGGTCTTTAAAAATTACTTCACTATATATATATATACATATCTCACTATTTTAGTTGTCTTCTTGTGATTTCTATGTAAACATACACTAACAATTGATAGGGGTCAGGGGTATTTATTGAAATTCTCCACCTACTCCAATACCTCATCATTATATATACACTATCATTCTTGTTATATGCACACCTCTATACATATCTCAACCTATCTTCCTATATAATAATGGAAATATATACACATTCATTTTAAACAACATAAATATCGTCACAAAATAGCACAAACTTTGGCCTTAATTTTTATTTTGATTGTGATATTAATATCCCCTTGGAAATAAAATATTAAACAATTCATCATAAAAGAATTTTCATGTCCTTATCATATAGCTTAAAACCACTCAGTAACTTTGATTATATGTTCTTCTAAAATAGAATAAATTATTCAAAACCTAATTTTATCATTTCGGGCATATAATCCATTTATATGATAGATGTCATGGATATATTGAGCATGATATTTTTTTGATCCTTGATATTTTTATGTCTTTTATAACATTTGGTCATAACATTGAATTAGAAACATGAAGGGATTGAATGGATAATGATGATATGATCAAACATACATCGTTGTAAATGTATCTGTTTACGTGGATAAATTTTACATCATATAGGATGAATCCCACATATGTCAAGTTTCTTAATAATACAATTAGTTATTTAAACCACTTCTTTTGAAACTAGGTTTGGAAGCCTGACATACCTTTACACACTACGTAGGGTGTACCAACCACCTTTATCCCTATACACCACCCACACACGTCCAATGGAACAATTCTTCCACTAATCATTGTAACGTCCTGGTTCCGGAAGCCACCCAGAGGCACCCCGTACCTAGTTGGTTACATTGCCTCAAGCACATTTCCATGAATACCAGAGGCTACCGACTAGCAGTGAGGGACTTGGGTGTGATAGTGGGGAAAATATGACCTCATTGGTAGAGTAAATAGCCGATGTAACAATACATACAACAACAGAAGCAGTAAATATCCAATAACAATAACAGCAGAAGACTGATAATAAACAACTAGAGCAGTAATACATGTAAATGATGCATGATACATATATGTCTAGGAAAACGTGTAAACAAGCAACAATTCTGAATACAGTACTAAACCAAAGTACAAATGAAATAAACAAATGAGCAACTCCTCTGCATCACAAGCCTCGTCTTGGTCTCATGATCTCCAATTCCAGTGCAATCAAGAACCTGAAGGAGAAGGGCGTTTTCCCTTATCTATACATGCAACAATATAATCTATTTGGGCCCAAAAGAATGACCCAAATAGGGTGTGAGATAGAAATCCTCATCGGCAACCACCGGAAGATCTGTTCCTAACAGTTAGTGAATAGATGTGAGTTAAAATTATAGAAAGCAGTAAACCTGGAAATAATACTCAGCAGCAAGAAATTCATAGTGTTCATAATATAATGTACCAACAAGAAAGAATCTACACAAGCAAGAGGAACAAACATGTAACCTCGGGGAAGTTCTCACAGCCTGACCCCTATGGTTCAACTTACAAGCACTAGCAACCATCTGGGAGGCACACACAGTCTCACCCCTCTGGTTTAGCTAAATAATAGACTCTCTGGGGAAGCACAAACCATAAATTACCCCTATTGTCTCGTATCGTAATAAAGGTGCTCTGGGGAAGCACTCAACATCTCATTCTCCTTGTGTCCTGCATCAAGGAACTACAGACTCTCTGAGGAAGCACTCAATGTCAATTCCCCCTGTGGTCTCACATTGTAAATTAAAGTCACTCTAGAAAAGCCCTTACACCCATTTTCCATGTGGTCTTCTACACTAGGTTCCCATAGCCCTGTGTAAAGTCATAAAGTATCACATCGTGTAACGGCCAAAGTATCCTCATGAGCTACTTGGCTAGTATCTATAACATCTCAGCATGGGATAACAGTCATACCATCCTACAAACTAGGCATGGAACTGGAAATAGCCTAACAAGAAATACTAGACCAAAGGGTCATAAATAGGAAAAACATGCATGGGAAAAGCATCCAAAGCAAAGTAAATTTTCCTATTCACAAACAATAATCTCTACTCAAGCATATATGCCAGGAAGGAAAACAACGACGGAAAAGCAGGAAACTCGCAATACCCCGTTCAAGGGTATTTGTGGAATTTGCATAAAAAATTCAAAGAATTTATACAGAAAGGAACAAACCACCTACATCGATGTTTGGAGACCGATATAATAGAACTTTGAAGCTTGAATCTTTTTGGAATGTCGTAGATCTATGAAAACGTCCAGAACGGACAACCCATGATAACGTGAGAATGATTAGGAATTTGGAAACGACGATCTAGGAGAAGGAAGAGATTATCGTTGTAATTACAATGCAATCTAATGTGGTTGATTCGAAGAATTTATAGAGGCTCAGGGGTTCATCGAAGATCCACGGCTATATAGAATGCTCTCGGTTGAAGAAGCTGGAGTAGAGGATAGTTCTGGTGTTAAGACCCGACCCATGTGTGTTTAGTAAAAAATTGAAAGTACATGGAATTTACTTTTGGAGTAAACGGAATGTACTAGGATTTTCCGTAATCCACTTTAGGTGGCCTCCATGTCACCACTACATGGCTGTGTGTGTGGCCATGACATGGCCAGCACGCAGCCTCAAGCGGCAATGAAGTACACGACGTGTACTTAGAAAGAACACAACATCTACTTAAAAAATTTCCATAAACTTCTCTTTTCTCAAGAACTCTTGAAAAAGGAAAAAAATACCTAAGAAGGAGGTCCGAGTTCTTACAAACTTCCCCCATTAAAAAAATTCGTCCCCAAATTTCCTTAGCGAGGCATAGAAGAAGAAACCCCGAACAGCTCCAGCCACTGCGATCGTACATCATCCTCCCTTTCCCAAGTCACGTCATGTACTCACCCCTGCTGCCATAGAACACGTACCATAGGAATAGATCGGACACAGAGAGCCTCCGTACTGCGATTGAAAATCCGGATAGGATGCTCCTCAAACGATGCATTCTCTTCAAGATCATCCTCATCAGGTTGAAGGACATGAGACGTGTATGAAAAGTTATGTCAGAGATGAGAAATATGGAAGACTTCGTGCATATCCCAGTACCTCTGAGGTAACTAAAAATGATTGGCAACTGACTTAACTCTCTCCATCACCTCAAATGGCCTGATCTACCATGGTGAAATATTACCATATCTTTGAATATTCTTCTGTACAAACCTCGGTGTGACACGTAGGAAAACTTGATCCCTGAACTCAAACTCGAGAGGTCTTCTCCGCTGATCAGTATAAGAATTTGGTCAAGACTATGTTGTAGCCATCCTCTTCTGAATAAACTCTATCTGCTCTAAGGTCTCTTGAAAAAGATGAGGTCCCAGCAAAGATGCCTCTCCTACCTCTATCCAACATAAAGGTGATCAGCATGACATACCGTACAGAGCCTCGTAAGGTTCCATATGAATAGTCACCTGAAAACTGTTGTTGTTGGAGAACTCCATAAGAGGTATATGCTTCTCCCAAGAACCTCCAAAGTATAGAATGAAATCTTGGAGCATATCCTCAAGCACCTGAATCATACGCTCAAACTGGCCATCTGTCTGGGGATGGAATGTTGTACTCAAGAGTACCTCTGTACCCAAAGCCTTCTAAATCCCCTTCCAGAACCGAGAAGTAAAACACGCATCCCTATCTGAAATGATGGAGTGAGGAACTCCATGCAGATGTACAATCTCTTGGATGTACCACTATCCCCTCTCATCAATAATGAAGTCTCCTTGATCGGAAAGAATTAAGCAACCTTCATGAGTCTGTCAATGAAAACCCATACTGCGCCATTCCCTCAAGGCGATCTTGGCAAACCAGTCACGAAGTCCATCGCGACGTCATTAATCTTCCACTCGGGAATGGGTAAATGCTGTAGAAGACCTGGTGGTCACTGATGTTCGGCCTTCACCTTCTAACAAGTGAAACACCTCATGACAAAACCTGAAACATCTCTCTTCATACCTGGTCACCAATACTGGCAGTGTAGATCCTGATACGTCTTGGTGACGCCAGGATAAAATTCCCAAACTAAGGAATGAAATTCCTGCATTAGCTCCTCGCGTATGTATATTGGTAACCATACACATCCCTAGAAATGCAATATCTCATCCTCGCCCACTTTCCATCCAGGAAGAGGGTCCTCACCTAACACACTCTCCCACATGATTAGGCCTTTTGAGTCTTATTGTTGCCTCATTCATACACGATCAAGAAGTGTAAATGTAACAGCTACATAAGATAGAAAAGTCTACCCATGTCTGTCGTGAACCTCTAAATGCATCTCAGATAATAGATCCATAAGCTGCCACTCATTACTAGCCTCCTGAACTGCATGTATGTGATTAATGTTGCTCAACGCATCAGCCACTATGTTGACCTTTCCCAGTAAATAGGCAAGATCAAATTCAAAGGACTGAAGATACTCAACCCACCGACACTCTCTCAGATTCAAATCACACTAGGTGAAGATGTACTTGAGACTATTTTGGTCGGTTAAAACCGCAAAGTGCTCTCCCAGAAGATAATGTCTCCAACAACGTAAGGCATGAACAATTTCCTCCATCTAGAGATCGTGCATTGGGTAGTTCCTCTCATGTGGCCTCAACTTTCATGACCCGTACACAATGAATCCATCTCCCTACATAAGTTCAACTCCCGGACCGATACCTGAAGCATCACTGTAAACAATGTATCTCTTTCCCGACTCTGTCAAGACTAGTTTCAGTGCTGAAGTCAACCTCCCTTTTAGCTTCTGAAAGGCTGACTCACAGGAATCTGACCATAAGAACTTCACCCCATTCTAGGTCAGAAAATTCAATGGTGCTTCTAAGTGTGAAAAGTCTTGTATGAAGCATTTGTATTATCCAGCTAGCCCTAGAAAACTCCGCACCTCAAATATGTTTTTCGGATGCTCTTAAGAAACTACTGATCTCACTTTCTCTGGGTCTATAGATACTCTTGTCTCTGAGATCAGGTGACCCAAAAAGTGAACTTGATCCATCCAAAAGTGGAATTTCAAGAGCTTAGCATATAACTGATGCTCTATCGGTGTACTTAAAAAGATCTCAAGATGGGTAGCATGATCGTATCTAGTGTAAAAGTACACCAAGATATCATCCACAAAGACCACCCTGAAAGAGTCTAAGAATGGATGTAACACTCAGTTCATCACTTCCATAAAAACTATAGGTCTGTTCGTGTGGCCGAACAGCATAACCATATAATTTTATAGATGATACCTGCACCTGAAGGATTTAAGAGGTATATTTGATGGTACAACATGAAACGGATGATAACCGGACCTCAAATCGATCTCCGAGAACACCAGGGCTCCTCAGAGATGATGAAAGGGTTCATCAATCCTAAGAAGGGGATATCGTTTTATGTCTGCCAACTGGTTCAACTTTCGATAATCCACACAAAGCCTAAGGGTGTCGTCGGCCTTCTTCGCAAACAGGACAGGCGAGCCCCAAGGTGATGTACTGGGTCAGATGAAACCCTTTTCCTGTAACTCCTCCAACTGCTTCTTAAGCTCCTCTAACTCTGGTGTCTCTATCCTATAATGAGGAATGGACATCGGTGACACTCCTAGAAAGGGATCAATCGAGAAGAATACCTCAAGCTCTAGAGGAAAACCCATAAAGACATTTGGAAAGACATCTCTGAAACGATCCACCACTGGATGAATGTATAACTGTGAAGTCCCCTGTTCATCCAGATATGGACTCGAAATATGGGCCATAACTCCTCCTAGTCCATGATGCTTAGGTCCTTCTCGACATTCATGGACATCCTACTCGCCCTGATGAAGAAACGATCCACCCTATGGTGATATAAAACTCACCCTACAGCGATAACTATCGACGACTGCTTGGAAGGGAACTAGCCAGTCCATTCCGAGAATGACATCATATCATGTCATCTCTAGGACATAGATGTCCCATAAGAAGTGAAACCCTGCAACCTCAAGAGGGAACTCTCTGCATTGATGTACACTAACTGTTCTAGTCCCCAACAGTGTGTCTATAGTCAATGTTTCGGTAAAGGAAATGATGATGAGAACAAGACTCTTCATAACAGAGACAAAAATAAAGCTATGGGAATCCATTGTATCAAAAAGAGCTGAAGATAAAACTGAGGCTACTAAAATCATACCTCGAACTGTAGAGGGTCTGTAACAGCCCAAGATTTTATAAAAAAATATTCTTTTTAATTTTATTAAAGTCTTGTGTTGTACGCTACACCAAAAGGAGCTTGCACAACACGCATCCTTGACTTGCCTTGCATTACACGCAATCACGACCTTCCTCGATAGCGTGTGTAATACGCAATACCGAGTTTCACTAAACAACGATATGCTATTAAAATATTATTAAAACTAGCCGTTATGAATAGTAATAACCACTTTTTAAAACTCTGTAAATCTTATTTTTCAAAATGAACTTCATTTTTGGATTCGGAGTATCGAATTTAGCCTAAGGTGAAATTTTGGTACTTTTCGGATAACTTTCATATTCTGATGAATAGTGAAAATTACTAAATTATAATTAAAAACAACTTTTTTAATCGAAATAATTAATAGTGATAAATTATTAATTTGAGTGGTTTTAAATTATATTTAGAATATATTTTTACAATTTAATACAATGTTGGTCATTGGATGTAATTTCACATTTAAACCAGACATAATCAAGTGTCAATCTTTTGATATATATTGTTTCTTAAAAACACGCTATTTGTTTTAACAGCGGGATTTAATTATAAAATTAATTAATGAAAATTCTATGATATGAATTTGGTAAAATAGACTTCATTTTTGAATTCGGAATATGAAATATAGCTTAGGATGAAATTTTGGCATTGTTCTGAAAAACATCAATTTTGGATGAATAGTGAAACTACTAAGTGGTAGTTAAAAAAAAAATTTCTTCATAAATCTTAATTTTACCGCTTCTGTGAATGGAATTTCAAAAATACGAGAGACACGGTTGATGTCAGTAAGTAAAATGTGGTTCAATGAGATGAAAATAATTTTTGGTGCATAGTAACTTTTTACTTTTTTTTACCACGGTTAATAGTAATAGGATAACTAAGGGTAAGAATGATATTAATATTACCCTAACACATGTCCTAATTCTATTGGATAAGATTAATTCGACCAAAAACAACCTTATGAATATAATATGACCATTTAGGTCCACTTGGATTAGATTATGACATTTAAGATTATATTATTTAATGAATAGTTAAAATAGTTAAAATCAAAGTTTAATAACTAAAACATTTTTAATATGGGGTTATACATAAGATAAATTCGACTATAAATATTCATTAGAAATCTAAAAAGCTTTCCTACATAATGATATTTTATTTATAATTTTTAGACTTTAAATAAATAAATTTATTTATGACACAACGATGATGCAGTAATTACCCTTTTAAGGAAATATTAACATAATTGATATTATAAATACTCAAATGAATGCAATTTGAGACTTTTTATGAATTACACTAATTTTATAGGTTACTATGATATATTAGTGTTGATTTAATCAACTTGGTTCGAACATATAATTCTGTTATGACTTTCACAAAAATCATATATCAAACAGTGTCAAAATTGACACAAAGTAGTTTTTAAATCAAATATTATATTATTAATTGTTATTTTATTCCTAAAAATCTAAGGTTCGGCCAAATGACTTAGATAAAGATATATATATTAATAATAAACAATTTAGGGTTCGTTTGGCATGTTATAGTAAGTGTATTAACCATATAGTGAAAGAAAACAAAAAGACACGGTAAAAGTTAAATTATTTAACTTTGAGTTAAATCGAATTGATATGGTTAAAATAATACCCTAAACTTGTCTAAATCTTATTGGTTGATAGGATTTCGACCCATCCCCACTTTAGCTTCGAAATAAGACCCTTTGGAACCATTATAAACCGATTTTGACTTTAATATAAAATAATATTTTGAGATATTCCTAAGGTGCCCCTCTCCTCCCTTATAAAAGGGCACCTCCTCTCCCTCCTCCTCACACCAATTTGAGCACTCAAGCTCGGCCAACCCCTGCCAAAATCTCTTCTCCACTTCCCTAGAAACATCCTAGTGGTTATGGTATTCCTCAAAGACCAATTTTAGTGCCCTAAGAGGAGGTCTCAAAGAGGCGCTTCAAAGAAGAGGTAATTACCGTTACCAATTCTTTCATCTTTATTTCTTCTTCCACTTCTTCTTCTTAGGTTGTTTCATTATGATGTAATAACATCAGTATCAGTCATATACTGATATGTTATTATAATTATGAAACAACCCTATTTCACCATCTATCCATCCTACGGAAAATGAAATCACCGCGCGTGCATACGTACGGAATACCATCTCCACGCCGTGGTGTAATCTATTTTCCACCACCACCTTACATGGATGGGTATAATGGTGTAAAGAATAACTATACATAGTTATTACAACATCATATTGATTCTGATATATTGTATAATCCACTACAATTCAGTTTAATATTTATGGAAATGATATCATCGCTCGTGCGTACGTACGGAATACCGTCTCCACGACGCGATGAGATTCATTCTCCATGTTAACCATTTAAGAATGATTATAAAGTATATATAAGAAATAATAATGAAATATATGACATTATAAAGCTACTGGATTTATGTATATATATATATATGTATGTAATCTACTTACTTCCATTTCAAGACAATAAGGAAAGTAAAACAGCGCTCATGCGTACGTACGGACTACCATCTCCATGAGCGGTGTTTTTCATTTCATTTATCTATCTATATATATATACTGAATATATATGATATATAAATCATGTTTTATATTCTGGATGTAAGTAAATCATGATATAAGTAATAATAATGTCAAGAACAACAAGTCAAAACACCTACGATAAATAAAACGATTTTACCCAAAACGCTTCTTTAACATGGAATTTACAAAAGAACGGATAATATAAATTCATAAGGAAACATATATGATATCATAACAATGAGTATGATTCTGTAATAAGTCAATAACATGATTTAAATCATTATACAGGAGGTTCGGACACTTACAAAACAAGTCGGACATAAGGTAAGGGAAGTATCACAATCTCATTTTTATCCGAGATTGTTTATTCGTAAGTATTTACTGGGGTGTATTTTATCATCCACATCCATGTTCCCTCAATATGTAATATTGTTTCCATCCACTTACAATATTTTAAATCCAATTTTACCCTTCGGTGAGTTTTTAGTAAAGAATATGAAAGGAATATTTTGTCGTTTTTTCATACGAGGTACTTTTTGACTTTTCCGACAAAAGTACGAAGAATGTTTTTTTTAACTTATACGGCATGAATGGATTTTTAAAACATTATTTCCAATAATCTTCCTTTACAAGTTTTCATGTTTATTTTTAATCATCTTCTTTTTTTTAAAGTCGTATGACATGTTATGAAAGGAAAAATGTTTTTGAAGTAGAAATGATATTTTCCTCAAGAATGGAGTTCAAGTATTTTATCAAAATTATTTTCCATCTAAGATAATAAAAGGGTTCTGTTTTTATCCCTATTATAACATGGATTTGATTATGTTGTGATGGAAATATTTTTATGAATTCCCTTATCTTATATGAATTGTTTTATGATGTCATGTTGTTTAAGAATCCCATTTTTATTACAAGGGTTATGCTATAATGTATGGTTTATGATTATGTGGCACACATAAGAAAGGATTCATTATAAGATGGGTGGGACCTATATCTCCCTCCAATGCATTGGGTAAATATTTTATATCTCATGAGATAGACACGGCTGGAATGGTAGGTTATACCGGTTCAGTGAAACAGGAATGAAACGAGGGTTACTCGATTCAGAAAGGGACTTTGTCCACTAAGATAGTCTTGGCAATGAGTCTTGACTAACAAGAAATGATTCTCTATGATTATGTGTGAATGCCACAAAGATTCATGTTTTAGGTTATGATTATTGTGATTACATTTCACTACCATGATTTACCCCATGAAATTATGATCTCTTTTGCAGGTTAAGATTTCCAAAAGTTATGTGCTTATGTATATGATGTGATTGATATTTATTTTGTTTACCCTTACTGAGCATTTGAGCTCACCCTTTTATGTTTTCTTTTCCCCAGGATATAAATAAAGGTTTTAGGTAAAAAAAAGGATGATCTTTATAGGAGATGTTGAAGATCTTTCACCACGATTAGAAGATTACGTTCCGAGTTTCCAAAGACACTAAACTATTACGATCCCTGTGTGTGTGTTTTTGTTATGTACTAAGTATTCCGAAAATGTAATGTAATGTCCATGTACGTCAGGCTTCGGGTCTCTACAGTTGGTATCAGAGGGAGGTTTAGTCAACCTTTGGAAACTAGGATGCGAAAACGTTAGTGAGATCCCTAGAGATATTTCTACGGTATGTCTAGGGATGTCTCTAAGGTTAAGTATACGTATAGGTTATAGTCCTAGAATTTCTCTAACGATCTTAGAATTTAACCTAAGATGTTAGATATTGAGGGTACTACCCCTTTATTATGTTGTTTTCCCTAGCATGATTTTTGCCTCTCATACTATTCTTTTGGGGTATTAGACGATGGCTGGAACCTGAAGGAACCGTGTTAATGCGGAATGTGATGGGCAATGCAATGATTGTCCCCCTGAGCAACCAAACGATATGGGAGCCGGAATTCAAAATCTTGTAGCCATGATCACACAACTTTCTCACGCTATGAATCATGCAGTACTTCCAAACGAGCAAAGGAAGGAGCAACATTCTGTTGAATCCTTCATGAGGCAGCGTCCACCTTCTTTCAGTGGGTCTACTGATCCATTAGTTGCTGAACAATGGATTAGTACTACTGAAAAGATATTTTCAGTTCTTCAATGTTCTGAACATGATAAAGTCATCCTAGCAGTGTATCGTTTGGAAGGAGATGCTGATCAATGGTGGAATCTTATTAAGAATACGAGGCAAAAGGGATGAAATTGAGTCTATGGAATGGGACGAGTTCAAGAACTTATTTTTCAATAAGTACTTCCCTCGTATTCTCCGAACAAAGATGGAGAAAGAGTTTCTTGAACTGAAGCAAAGGGATGATGAATCTGTTGGTACCTATGAAGCGAATTTTACAAGACTTGCAGGGTACGCTTCTGGTATTATCATCAAACCTGAAAGTAAAGTTGATCGATTTTTCAGTGGCTTAAAACCAAGTATTCGAAGGGCATTAGTTATAAGAGACTTCAGTAGATATGAAGAAATTGTGCGTTGTGCTATCATGGTAGAAATGGAAGTTGGTGTTACATATCCATCTCATGGGTTTGACAAGAAATGAAAGATGGAGTTCAAGGAGAAAACTCAGAATAATGGTGAAAAGAAGATGAATGTTTCCTTATGCACAAAGTGTGGAAAGAAGCATGGTGGAGATTGTCTTAAAGGGACTAGAAAATGTTTTAGGTGTGGAAAAAAAGGTCATCGAGCAGCTGAGTGTCGAAGTAATGGAAAATGGGATTCTAATGAAGTGAATAAAGCAAACACTGCAAAGAACGTACAACCAACACTTCAATGCTTCAAGTGCAAGGAAATGGGGCATTATGCTAATAAATGCCTTAATCCAAGGGTTAGTGATGATCGACATGAGCAACCGCTTAAGGCAAAGGACAAAGGGAAGTCACATGCAATCACTATTGGCAATGTTGAATATGACAACGATGTGGTGGAATGATTAAGTGTTTATGTAATGGGATTCCAAAATAATGTTGTATCTTGGAATATTGGAATATTTATGTATTGGTCTAATGTGGTATTCAAAGTGATTGAGATATTATGCGCATAATGAAGGGAAAACGAGAAAATGAAATGTTTAACAGTATTCATGAGCTCATGATTGATATAAGGACTAAGTGATATCATGGTTTGAGTATATAGAATTTTGAGGATTTTAGTATGTGGAAGGTGTTAACTTTTAACTGGATTCATGTTTTCACTAAGGTATTCAAGAGAATACACGATTAAGGACTTTGAATGTTTGGAATGTGACCAACAAAACATATCTTATGATATATGGGGATCGATGATGGTGTTAAATCTCTGGTAATCATTTTCACTATATTATGAGAGTCGACTGCAGTATTATGGATAAGCCTAAAAGATTGGAATGGATTATGTTGGACAGAAGTTAGTAATGTTTGTTTTTTCGATATTATTGATGGGATGTTATATAGTTTTGGAAAAAGGACAACCTGTAGGACGGGCAACATCCCATCGCTTCGGACAAGGCTGTGGGAATCGAACCCACAACCGAAGTGCGACTGGCCTTTATCGCCTACCACTGGCCTACAAGAAGTCCCTGTTTAGTAGAAACTAGTTTTATTATATTAAACAGTATGATATATGAATTATAAGTCCATTTTAGGAACCATATATGATTAATCTCACTATAGATCGACTTATGCATATAATTTTTGCTAACCTTTTGTTTGAGACAGATGGAATGACCCGTCATTCTATCACATGATCTGCTAACACTTCATGAATAACACATTCAACTTCATTTATTTATGAGATGAAGTGGAAATTATTCAAGGCACGAACAACAGTGAGATTGTACCAAAATAAAGTAAGTATTTATTCTAATTCAAATTTTCAACTTTAGGGAAATGATCTTGAAAACCAAAAATGTTGTCCTAGTGATCTTATACCTGATGAATCAGATGGTACCTTATATCATCAAAAATCTATGGATTTGTGATTACTGGCTTTTCCATAGCCATGTTCTCTACCACTCTCCATCAGAACATGATGGTTAGATTTCTCTTCCATATCCATATTTTCACCTATGTGGAAACCCAATGATTAGTTTATTTGGGTAACCGTTACATTTCATACTTTTGTTTTTAAAGATTGGTTTTGATATTCCTTTTTACGATGTGGGTTTCTATTAAAGAAACTTTCGAATAGTAAACCATTTATAACCCCGACGAATTTCGAGGGCGAAATTCATTTTAAGGGGGGTAGAATGTAACAGCCCAAGATTTTATAAAAAAATATTCTTTTTATTTTTATTGAAGTCTTGTGTTGTACGATACACCAAAAGGAGCTTGCACAACACGCATCCTTGACTTTCCTTGCATTACACGCAATCACGACCTTCCTCGATAGCGTGTGTAATACGCAATACCGAGTTTCACTAAACAACGATATGCTATTAAAATATTATTAAAACTAGCCGTTATGAATAGTAATAACCACTTTTTAAAACTCTGTAAATCTTATTTTTCAAAATGAACTTCATTTTTGGATTCGGAGTATCGAATTTAGCCTAAGGTGAAATTTTGGTACTTTTCGGATAACTTTCATATTCTGATGAATAGTGAAAATTACTAAATTATAATTAAAAACAACTTTTTAAATCGAAATAATTAATAGTGATAAATTATTAATTTGAGTGGTTTTAAAGTATATTTAGAATATATTTTTACAATTTAATACAATTTTGGTCATTGGATGTAATTTCACATTTAAACCAGACATAATCAAGTGTCAATCTTTCGATAGATATTGTTTCTTAAAAACACGCTATTTGTTTTAACAGCGGGATTTAATTATAAAATTAATTAATGCAAATTCTATGATATGAATTTCGTAAAATAGACTTCATTTTTGAATTCGGAATATGAAATATAGCTTAGGATTAAATTTTGGCATTGTTCTGAAGAACATCAATTTTTGATGAATAGTGAAACTACTAAGTGGTAGTTAAAAAAAAATTTCTTCATAAATCTGAATTTTACCGCTTATGTGAATGGAATTTCAAAAATCCGAGAGACACGGTTGATGTCAGTAAGTAAAATGTGGTTCAATGAGATGAAAATAATTTTTGGTGAATAGTAACTTTTTACTTTTTTTTACCACGGTTAATAGTAAATAGGGTAACTAAGGGTAAATATGATATTACTATTACCCTAACACATGTCCTAATTCTATTGGATAAGTTTAATTCGACCAAAAACAACCTTATGAATATAATATGACCATTTAGGTCCACTTGGATTAGATTATGACATTTAAGATTATATTATTTAATGAATAGTTAAAATAGTTAAAATCAAAGTTTAATAACTAAAACATTTTTAATATGGGGTTATACATAAGATAAATTCGACTATAAATATTCATTAGAAATCTAAAAAGATTTCCTACATAATGATATTTTATTTATAATTTTTAGACTTTAAATAAATTAATTTATTTATGACACAATGATGATGCAGTAATTACCCTTTTAAGGAAATATTAACATAATTGATGTTATAAATACTCAAATGAATGTAATTTGAGACTTTTTATGAATTCCACTAATTTAATAGGTTACTATGATATATTAGTTTTGATTTAATCAACTTGGTTCGAACATATAATTCTGTTATGACTTTCACAAAAATCATATATCAAATAGTGTCAAAATTGACACAAAGTAGTTTTTAAATCAAATATTATATTATTAATTGTTATTTTATTCCTAAAAATCTATGGTTCGGCCAAATGACTTAGATAAGGATATATATATTAATAATAAACAATTTATGGTTCTTTTGGCATGTTATAGTAAGTGTATTAACCATATAGCGAAAGAAAACAAAAAGACACGGTAAAAGTTAAATTATTTAACTTAGAGTTAAATCGAATTGATAAGGTTAAAATAATACCCTAAACTTGTCTAAATCTTATTGGTTGATAGGATTTCGACCAATCCCCACTTTAGCTTCGAAATAAGACCCTTTGGAACCATTATAAACCGATTTTGACTTTAATATAAAATAATATTTTGAGATATTCCTAAGGTGCCCCTCTCCTCCCTTATAAAAGGGCACCTCCTCTCCCTCCTCCTCACACCAATTTGAGCACTCAAGCTCGGCCAACCCCTACCAAAATCTCTTCTCCACTTCCCTAGAAACATCCTAGAGGTTATGGTCTTCCTCAAAGACCAATTTTAGTGCCCTAAGAGGAGGTCTCAAAGAGGCGCTTCAAAGAAGAGGTAATTACCGTTACCAATTCTTTCATCTTTATTTCTTCTTCCACTTCTTCTTCTTAGGTTGTTTCATTATGAAGTTATAAAATCAGTATCACTCATATACTGATATGTTATTATAAGTATGAAACAACCCTATTTCACCATATATCCATCCTACGGAAAAAGAAATCACCGCGCGTGCGTACGTATGGAATACCGTCTCCACGTCGTGGTGTAATCTATTTTCCACCACCACCTTACATGGATGGGTATAATGGTGTAAAGAATAACTATACATAGTTATTACAACATCATATTGATTCTGATATATTGTATAATCCACTCCAATTCAGTTCAATATTTATGGAAATGATATCATCGCTCGTGCGTACGTACGGAATACCGTCTCCACGACGCGATGAGATTCATTCTCCATGTTAACCATTTAAGAATGATTATAAAGTATATATAAGAAATAATAATGAAATATATTACATTATAAAGCTACTGGATTTATTTATATATATATATATGTATGTCATCTACTTACTTCCATTTCAAGACAATAAGGAAAGTAAAACTGCGCTCATGCGTACGTACGGACTACCGTCTCCATGAGCGGTGTTTTTCATTTCATTTATCTATCTATATATATATACTGAATATATATGATATATAAATCATGTTTTACATTCTGGATGTAAGTAAATCATGATATAAGTAATAATAATGTCAAGAACAACAAGTCAAAACACCTACGATAAATAAAACGATTTTACCCAAAACGCTTCTTTAACATGGAATTTACAAAAGAACGGATAATATAAATTCATAAGGAAACATATATGATATCATAACAATGAGTATGATTCTGTAATAAGTCAATAACATGATTTAAATCATTATACAGGATTTTCGGACACTTACAAAACAAGTCGGACATAAGGTAAGGGAAGTATCACAATCTCATTTTTATCCGAGATTGTTTATTCGTAAGTATTTACTGGGGTGTATTTTATCATCCACATCCATGTTCCCTCAATATGTAATATTGTTTCCATCCACTTACAATAGTTTAAATCCAATTTTACCCTTCGGCGAGTTTTTAGTAAAGAATATGAAAGGAATCTTTTGTCGTTTTTTCATACGAGGTACTTTTTGACTTTTTCGACAAAAGTACGAAGAATGTTTTTTTTAACTTATACGGCATGAATGGATTTTTAAAACATTATTTCCAATAAGCTTCCTTTACAAGTTTTCAAGTTTATTTTTAATCATCTTCTTTTTTTTAAAGTCGTATGACATGTTATGAAAGGAAAAATGTTTTTGAAGTAGAAAGGATATTTTCCTCAAGAATGGAGTTCAAGTATTTTATCAAAATTATTTTCCATCTAAGATAATAAAAGGGTTCTGTTTTTATCCCTATTATAACATGGATTTGATTATGTTGTGATGGAAATATTTTTATGAATTCCTTTATCTTATATGAATTGTATTATGATGTCATGTTGTTTAAGAATCCCATTTTTATTACAAGGGTTATGCTATAATGTATGGTTTATGATTATGTGGCACACATAAGAAAGGATTCATTATAAGATGAGTGGGACCTATATCTCCCTCCAATGCATTGGGTAAAGATTTTATATCTCATGAGATAGACAGGGCTGGAACGGTAGGTTATACCGGTTCAGTGAAACAGGACTGAAACGAGGGTTACTCGATTCAGAAAGGGACTTTGTCCACTAAGATAGTCTTGGCAATGAGTCTTGACTAACAAGAAATGATTCTCTATGATTATGTGTGAATGCCACAAAGATTTATGTTTTAGGTTATGATTTTTGTGATTACATTTCACTGCCATGATTTACCCCATGAAATTATGATCTCTTTTGTAGGTTAAGATTTCCAAAAGTTATGTGCTTATGTATATGATGTGATTGATATTTATTTTGTTTACCCTTACTGAGCATTTGAGCTCACCCTTTTATGTTTTCTTTTCCCCAGGATATAAAGAAAGGTTTTAGGTAAAAAAAAGGAATAACTTTATAGGAGATGTTGAAGATCTTTCACCACGATTAGAAGATTACGTTCCGAGTTTCCAAAGACACTAAACTATTACGATCCTTGTGTGTGTGTTTTTGTTATGTACTAAGTATTCCGCAAATGTAATGTAATGTCCATGTACGTCAGGCTTCGGGTCTCTACAGGGTCAGAGATCCTACTCCGGTTGGGTTTGCTCCACTACAAAAGCCTGACCTATACCACAGCCTTGTGGCCCTGCCTGACTGCTCTGAGCTGATCCACCCTGCTATCACTAATAGACCGAAGATTGACCACACAGCCACAACCTCCACCACAGTTTGAATGGCCAGATGAACTCTAGTTCCCAGAATAGTGAGAAAATTGTGGTGCTGCTCCTGAACAAGGAGTCATGGATGAATCCATGTCACCAGCTGCTGGTGAGAAAACCTGACATAAGTGCTAAAGATTACACATCTTCCCACAAGATCATAACTTCACTAGGTATCTTTGGAAATGTGTTCTCTTATGTCCAACCCTTGTATACTGGTAGCATACCACCTGGCTACCTAAAGATGTGTCTCTTCACCTCAGATCACCGCGCGTAGACTCCCTACGACGCTTCCTACTATCAGCTGGTGAAGCACTAACCCTGGAAGCAGAACCACCCTGACTCTTAGCTCCTTAATCTCTCAGATTTTGCTCTGCAATTAGTGCCTGGTTGATGATGGAAGTGATGGAAGTAAACCTGATGATATTCAACTATGACCGGATCTCCCATCTGAGGCCATCCTCAAACTTCCTTACCAAGAACAACCCATATGCGCTCTGGAGGGGTGTGAAATGATAAATCTCGGTGAAACAAAGGGAATAATCTATGAGAGAATGATTACCCTTCTCTAGGCTCATGAAATCCCAGGCTCGGTCGGCCCTCAGTTTCTCCAGATAGACGTACTCATAAAAGTCGTGCTGAAACTCCTCCCATGACATAACCTGCTGATGACCCTCATGTGATATCACGTCCTACCACCTCTTGGAAGAGTCTCATAGCATGTAGGTAGCGATCTTGACCCGCATTTATGGGGGCATCTCGAGATTCTCAAAGATCGTCATCATGGATTCTCACCAAGACACTGTAGCATGAGGTGCTCCTTCCCCTGAAAAGGTTGGAGGACGATGACTGTAACTGGTATCAATTCTAGTGCCAAGGATGGCACAACAGGATGTTCTATGGGAAGTCCCTGATCATCCATATCTAGTGTCTGATCACCACCTGTCAACTGGCATACAACCGGAGGACATCTCGATGCCATGACTCTGCGAGGTAAAACACACACCTTTGATCAAAATTATCGGATAAATAAAACTTGGAGCGTAATAAGGGAACATGGAAAATAAAGCATTCAAAAATTACAAAACATGACTACATGGAATGTATAAAGACTATACGGCATGTTCCATTAAGTCATTTACATGGGCGTGTACTTCTGCCAAAACTGGTCGTGTAACACCCCAACCACATGGTGTGTTATCCTAACACACAGTGTGTACCTGAATCCTCATTCTCTGGCCAAGTCCTTCTACATGGTTAAGCCACACGGCTCTCCAAAGTGTAAACTACACAGCGTGTGCAAGGTAGACACGGCGTGTACTCAATAAGCTTCACTTGGCCCGTGTTATTGGTGACACGGCCTGTGCACCCAGGTAACTCTACACGATGTGCTTCTGGAACACACGGCGTGTACCAGGAGGATTTCCCCGACCCGTGTTGTTCATGACATGGTCGTGTACTTATGTTACACGACACGGCGTGTGAAAACAGGACATGGCGTGTGTGGTCAATGTTTTAACCCTCTGTGTCATTAGTCACATGGGTTGATACACAGTCACTACAACACAGTGTGTTAGTACTATACATGGTGTGTTCATGAGATATTTTTCATAACCTCGTGTCCCTACCCACACATTCAGTGTCACGATTAAAAACTACATGGTGTGTATTCATAAAGTACACGCTGTGTATTCTGGGTTTTTTCGGGAAGTAGGCTCAGAACTGCTCCAAAGCCTAGAAAACACAGACAAAACACGTTAAGGTGCCAAATTCTGATCTGTGAGGGCCCATACACCCCGCAAATCAATATTTTGCATTTTATGCATGTCACAAATATGTTAAACAGGCCAATAATCCACCATATTCTGGTCCATGAGGGCCCATAACACCTCAAGAACAAAAATTTGGCACTCATTCAGGTAAAACCTTACTCAATAAAATATCTAACAAGAAGAATATATTTTTTTCAAGCATCTATCACAACGGCTTGCATATTCTACACAACATCTATCACAACAACATGCTATTTCTAATGCATCCTAGATGTCATGGAAAGAATGAATGGCATGTGATTTCTAACAAGTGCCTATATTATGCATGAGATGGCATACCGTCTTCTCATCGGGCTACGACAGAAATAGAACATCAATAACAAAAAAGGTAACATCACAAAGAATGTGAATCACCCAACATTGAAACCAAATCAACTGTAAAATTATAAACCTGTAAATTACAATAAACGATGTAGTATGGACATTCCCTGTACACGTGTTAGATACTCCCAGGCATAGCTTATTACCAAGTACCTATTTCATCCTATCACTAGCTATAGGCTCCAAACAGTAAGTCGATAGAAAAGAAAACCTGCCTCTGATACCACTTTGCAACATCCCAGTTCCAGAAGCCACCCAAAGGCGCCCCGTACCCAGTTAGTCACATGGACTCAAGCGCATTTCCTCAAACGCCAGAGGCTACCGACTACCAGCGAGGTCCTTGGGTGTGATAGTGGGGAAACAATAACTTCATTGGAAGAGTACATAGCGGAAGTAACAATACATACAACAGTGGAAGTAGTAAATATCCAATAACAATAACAGCAGAAGGCTGATAATAAACAACTGGAGCAGTAATATATGTAAATGATGCATGATACATATATGTCTAGGAAAATATACAAAGAAGTCACAATACTGAATATAGTACTAAAACAATGTACAAAAGAAAAAATAAATGAGAAACTCCTCTGCATCGCAAGCCTTGGATTAGTCTCATGTTGTCCAGTTCCAGTGCAATCAATAACCTAAAGTAGAAGGGCACTTGCCCTTATCTATACATGCAACAATATAATCTGTTTGGGCCCAAAAGCATGACCCAAATAGGGTGTGAGATAAAAATCACAGTAGGCATCCACCTGAAGATCTATTCCTAACAGTCAGTGAATAGATGGTAGGTAAAAGTACAAAAAATATTAAACAGGAAAAAAATACTCAGCAGTAAGAAATCCACAGTCTCTAGCATATAATGTACAAACATGAAAGTAGATACACATGCAAGAGGAACAAACAGGTATCCTCTAGGTAGTTCTCACATCCTAGCCCCTATGGTTCAACCTACAATCACTAGCAACCCTATGGGAGGCACTCCCAGTCTCAACCCTCTAGATTAGCTAAAGAATAGACTCTATGAAGAAGCATTCACTTTCAATTACCCCTATAGTCTCATATCATACTGAAGGTGCTCTGTGGAAGCACTCAACATCTCATTCCCCCTGTGGCCCACGTCAATGAACAACAGACTCTCTGAGGAAGCATTAACCGCCAATTCCATATGTGGTCTCACATCGTAAATTAAAGACACTCTATAGAAGACCATATGACCATTCTTCCTATGGTCTACTAGACTAGGCTCCCACAACCCTGTGTAATGTCAAGAAGTATCACATCACGTAATGGACAAAGTATCCTCAAGAACTACTTGTCTAGCATCTATCACATCTCAGTATGGGAGAACAGTCATACCATCCTACAAACAAGGCATGGAACTGGAAATATCCTAACAGGAAAAACTAGACCAAACAGTCATAAATATGAAAAACATTCTTGGTAAAGTCATCCAAAGAACAGTAAATTACCCTATTCACAAAAAAATAATCTCTACTCTAGCATATAATCAATGAAGGAAGACAACAAGGGAATCAAAGGAAACTCGCAATACCCCGTTCAAGGGTATTGGTGGAATTTGCACAAAATACTAAAATCCATTCTAAAGAAAGGCGCAAACCACCTACCTTGATGATAGTAGATCGATATACTCGAACCTCAAAGCTTTAATTTCCTTGTAAAGTTGTAGATCTAAAAAAATGTCCAAAACGCTCAACCCACTATATCTTGATAATGATTCGGAATTGGGAAACGAAGCTCTAGGAGAAGGGAGAGCATACCACTGCGGTTCCAACGCAATCGGCGATGGTTGATTCAGAGAACGTATAGAGGCTCGGGGGTTCGTCGAAGATCCAAATCCATATAGAATGCTCTAGGTCAAAGAAGTTAGAGAATAAGACAATTCTAGGGTTAAGATGTGACCTCAGTGCATTTACTAAAAAAAAGTACATGACATGTACATTTGGAGTACACGACATGTACTAGAATTTTCCGTACTCTACTTTAGGCGGCCTCCATGTCTCCCCTATATGGATGTGTCTGTGGACTTGACACGGCCAGCACACGGCCTCGAGCGACAATGAAGTTCATGGCATGTACTCTGAAAGTACACGGCGGGTATTTAAAAATTTCCAGAAACTCCGCCTTTCTCAAAAACTCCAGAAAAAGGAAAAACATAACTCAAAAGAAGGTCCGGGTTCTTACAATCATGACCAAGTGCAGGTTTCTTCATCCATTCCTACATGTGTATGCTTTCCCATCACTATGATTGACTGCCATAATGGATGGTTGGTAGACCCAGTTTCCCAATGAATATGTGGTTGCAATAGATCCATTTTTCTTGTTATTGATAGTTAAAAAAGTATTTTTACTAAATACATATAAATACACAATATGATAATTCCAAATCTATAAATAAATATTAAATCTCCTTTAACACTTATCAAAATATCTATTATAACTTATCAATTCATTGATTAGATGATGATTAATCATTCATGATCATCAAAATATGATCTATACCCACATCTCTATGTTTATTTACACAATAATGATTCTCCAAAACCACTTTCACATTTCATAAATTATGATAATATCTCTTCAAAAATCATAATGAGAAAATATTTACATTTAATCAACAAAATATATTGATAATAATTTCAGAATCAACATAATTTCACTTTATTTTAGGTTATTCAATGAGCTTAATAATTCCAATGGAATGTAGAAAATAATTATGAAATATATAATTATTTATTCCATACATTGTTATAATATATTATATTTTACATTAAACCTTACTTTCTTATATAAATAAAATTTAATTTTGGGGAAATCCTACCTTGGATTAAGAGATATATTCTAGTTGAATATCATGGACTAATTTGGATTAAAAAAATTCATGAAACCTTATAAAAACCACCAAATTATGTCATAATCAATTAATTATAATGAAATAATTATTAGAATAAATATTTTAATTGATATGATTATTTTCCTTACTCATATGGACCTATCATGTTCCACATCTTTGGAATTTGATGAAGAATATAGGAGGTTCACTATTTAAATGGAGACAATAGAGGGATATAAAGAGAGAGGGAATGAGGCAAGAAAAATGATAGGGGGTGGAATGGATTATTATATTTATATGTTTTATAATTTTAATGAACTAATGAAAATTATTTCAAAAATCATGTAAGGGAACTAATAGGTCCCTGAATAACACCTACCATGTACCCAGTAACCATAAAGAATCCATTAATGGGAACAAACCATCCAATACCCCTCACAAAACCACCCCAATCACCGGGGGCTCTATTCGGAACATATAAATAGAAAACATCATACTAGATGGTATTTTTCTATCCCTACAGAAGTCCCATCATCCAGTATATTCACCCAAATTTTACCCCTGATCCCTTAAAAAAACATCCAAGTTATAAAAATAATCAAAATATTTAAGGATTAAAAACACATTAAAAAAGGATAGGGTGTTGAAATTATATTATGGTTATAATATGAAATTTTTATATACTTTATGAGTTTCTACTAGATTCCACAATTAATATGGGAGATACTAGATAAGGTCAATCATACTAATCTTAAAGTTTCACTCGTTTATAGGTATTTCACATAGTGAAATAATAATATTCTTGATAGTAACGATACATACATAAAATTACATATTTACACAAGAGGCATCCCATGGTTATAATTCTACATACTACCCATGAATTGTGTGTCTGATGTATAAATTTTTTTAACAATACATGAATGGTGAATTTTTTTTTGAACAAAAAATTCATAGTCGTGGACCAAAATATCATTCTCTCCAATAAATTTCCGAACATGGATAAAACATGATTCAATCCTTATTTACATAGATCATTTTATTTTCAATTTATAGCTTGTATAAATTACTCACATTTAAAAAATCATATATGATATGGTATATGATGATATAAGGATATCCTAGTAGACATTGTCACATACATTGTATATGCTACGATTAGGATAATATATATACACGAAATTTTTATAAAAATTAATTTTTTAGTTTCTTTATTTTGGAGTCAGGTTTCTTTCTATGTGACCCATACGACCTAAATTAGACTCTGAAGTTCCATTAGTCCGTATCCCTGGTTAATAAACATTAGATACTAATATAAAGGGTCACTAAAAAATCAATACGAGGTAATTTTCTCCCATATAAAATTATTTAAAAATTAAGATATTAGTAAATTAGATTAATTAGTTAATTGATTAAAAATATAGAAAAGTAATTAATAAAAATGAATCCTTACCTAAGTGTAATAAATCAACCAAAATATATAATACAAACAAAAAAATCACTAGATTAGAAAAATTTATGTATAATAGTGTCGTATAATTTACAAGTGATTCAATATAATTTGATCAAAGAGAATAAGAAATAATATAATATAAAAAATATATATTCATGAAAACTGTATAAAATAAAAAATGGTTTTTATATTTTCTTTTAGTCCGTTTCGACACACTCACAATTTTGTAATCACTAAAAAATTCAGTTATTATATGGACCGTTCTATTTTTTTCAATAAGGATTAAAAACATTTCATGTGCATATAGAGGTGTACATGGATATTTTGACTACCAAATTATTTTTTGGTATTTAAAAATTTCATTAAAATATAAAACATTGTATAATTTTATTATTATATTATTGAATCAGGGTAATAGTATATGTGTAAATCCCAATGCACATCAATATGTAATTTTGTTGAATAAGAATTTAATTAGTAAATAAAATTAATGAAAATTAAACTCACTCATTTTATTTCAAACACTCACATGTTTAATTAGATACTATGGAGCCTAAATGGGTCTACTATGAGTGAAAGATGTAATGTTTTATGGATTATAACGATTTTTAGAATAATCCCATTAAATACCCAATCTGGGATGGAGATGTTTTCCTTGTTACAAATCTAATATCATTTGAGGATTTTCTTATATATTTTCCATGTTGTTATGTCATATAATTCATTTATCATAAAAAAATTATACTTTTGGTAATAATCACTTCATGAACCTAACAAGCGGGTAAAACATAGTCTCATATTATATATTGTTATCCCCCTCCAATGTTTATGTTGGTAAGGTGATGCACATGTCATTTATGAAAACCTAGAAAGGTAGAATATACTTGAAAATGCATTGATGTTTTAAAGTATATCCAATACATTTTTTATAGTGTAGTCAATTTACCTTCCTGAATAAACCATAATCAAAGGGAAATATATTTCTCAGGTCATGTCAAATATCAATATATGTCATGGGGTATTAACCACTTGGCTCTCCCTATGAATTGTCCAATATATAATTTCATAAACAATAATGATGCTAACACCACTACATAAATATGATAAATTTTTACCATTTAGAATAACAATATAATATAATAATAATTTAAAATCCTAAATGATAATAAGTTATTTTATGTAATCAATAAACCATTCGGTATGTTATTTCCTCTATTCAATGACAATTTCACTATTGAATGTTATTTAATTTATTCTATAATAAATAATAATTAAGTCATATTAATAAAATCATAATTACTCCATTATATTATAAGAAAAATTTAAATATAAAAAGTATATAAATATGACAAAATCATTAGATAATGTGTGAAACCAATAATGAAGTCATTAGAAATAATACAAAAAAATTCATTTTGTTATATGATTATTAGTACCTTTGGGTAATCTATACCAAACTATCATATAGAAAAAAATTCCGTTATATAATTAAATACACCAGAAACCTATTCGAGGGATACAATCATCTACCAAATCCGTCAATAAATGAAATATATTAATATAATGTATAGTAATTCAGGCACTATAATAATATATCATGAAAGGACCTACACCGCCCTATTTTTCATTTTCAAATTTTATAAAAACCAGATCGAATATGTCATTGCTCTTATGAATTATCCTACATGGATATCGATCCAATAGTTCAAAATGAACTCTGGTACACATACGTATGTTTTAAAGGCATTTGACTAGGGGTGAGTGTGGGAACCAAGGTTGTTCTTTGCTGAAAGAGGATAATGATATTTGCTTATTTTCAATCCTCTCAAGGATGGCCAGAGAGATTGAAGGGGAAGGGGTCATAATGTTCAAGACAAAAGTTGTTTTGAAGGTAAATTATTTCCTAGTGTTTGCCAATTTTTTTGCTCCAAAATGTAGAGAATGGAAAGAATTGAAAAATGTGGTTCATCATGATTTCGTTATGGATATATAATTAAGGTAGGAGTTTCATAGAGATGAGTGTTTTGATTTATGTTTCGCAAAGATTTAATGAACTAAGACAGTGTGGTCGGCGATTACGAGAGTGGAATCATTGATCTTCGTGAAAGATGTTCTTCTATAATCAACATTTAATTATATAGAAATGGCATGGTTATCGTGAAGACAAGCATGGGGATTTTTAAGAAATAAATCATTGTGATTTGATATGGTGTTTCTTTATAGTTACGACGAGCTTTGAAAACCAGAAATTTCAGTGAAGATTTGCGAGATGGAGGAAGCACCACATAGACTTTTTGACCAAACATTATTTCACTCCTAAAGAAGTGGATCACCACATTCGACAGTACTAATAACAAGAGTCCACCCTCTTCAATCCAAACCATTTTCTAGAGCTAAAATTCATGATCATTGTGACATTGTGAAGCAATGGGTGCTCCGCGAAGACGGTTGTTCTATGTTAGCTTGAGCTTCATGAAGAGAATTTTAAAATCTTGAATGATTCCAATGCTTCTATTTAATATGAGATTTTTGAATATGGGGAGTTATGTATTGGCTCAATGAGCTTCGTGAAGTAGGCTGCTCTGCGAAGCAGTGAGATTTGCGAAGGGTTGTGATCTTAGAGGTAGTGAGCTACTCGAAGGGTTGTGCTATGCGAGGTGGCATTCTCTTGAAAGGTTTGAGATTTGCGAAGGGGGTTTACAAAGGGCTATTTTGAGTATATGTCTTGAATGGTTAGGGATTTCAGTTATCATCTACTCATGTATTTGATGGATGTATTGTCTCATGCTGCATAGAGACTGAGACTTCAATTCCAATCTATTGAAGCGACCTTCAAGTTGATAAACATAGGTAGAATTCTCTCATAGCAGTGAGCTAGGTGTCGTTTACGGCTGTGTTCTGAGGGAAGTGATGAGCCATCCCTGAACTTTTGTAAGGGAGTTGTTCTGGGAACAGAGTGACTATGAACAAACTCTTGTACTCCACAACTAGTGGAAATTTGTGGATTTAGGTATGACTAAAACATTGTCAGTGTATCCTCCTTCGATGTAGCCCTTTGTGGTGACCAAGTAAAAGTGTTGTGTAATTTCTATTCTTTCAATTAACATAATGATTTATCATGTTCCAAGAAAAATGAAAAAAATATTCTAAACATTAAAATGGAAAAGTTTACACCCTAATAAATCCCTCCCCTCTCAGTGTTTCAGGGTCATTCAAGTGGTATCAAAGCAATGTTACTAGTTTTTTATCTTTCTTACTGTCATGGAGAATTTAGCCAATGTCCAGGGAGTCCACCTGTTTGATGGAAGTAATTTTCAGATGAAGAATAATTGAATGACATCTCCTCTAAGATCTATTGGAATGGAATTTCAATTTTCTACTGTTCACATAATACAAGTTATTGATCCAACAGGGTTAGATATGGTTGATGAAAATGGGATAATCCTTGATGGAGATGCTAAAGAAAATAATGCTCTCACCGTAGCCCTTTATGATCAAATATATCTAAAGGTGATGATTTTCACCTAAACAATCTCCATGTGGGACAAAATTGAAAATATTTATAAATGAGATAGAAAAGTGAAGGAGGAAAAACTATAATTCCTTCACAATAGGTTTAATGATCTAAAGATTCATCTTGATGAGAATGGAAACTCTTTCTTCAATAGAATTATAGAAGTGGTTGGAGCAATTCAAGGTTTAAGAAAGGAAATAAAATACGTTTATATTGTAATAAAAATATTGATAAGAGTTACACCCCTCTATAAATAATAGCTGTTATATCAATAGGAAATATATCTTTCTAAACATCTTATGGATTATTTTCTGAGCATCCTGGTGGCATATAAAATGAGAGTTATGTCAGAACTTACAATGACTTGAGTGAGAAATGCAATGGAATTGAAATCCATGTACAAAATGAAAATTTCAAAAGATATTAGTGGTGAATACGATGAGAAAAATGAAATTAGTTCACTCATTTCCATGAAGTTCCACAAGGGAAAATGGAAATTCAAAGGTGTGTTACCTCAGACTTGCTTTCATTGTGGAAATGTTTGTAATATTCCCTCTCAGTGCTGAAGAAAGTTAAAACATGTAGAAAGAGAAGGTGAACACATTGATAATCCATAGAAATGTTTTTAAAAATGGACACTTGAAATCATGAATGAAATTATAGAAGAAGAGTTTCATCTGTGATGTGGAAGATGATGATAATGAATTATTTGAAGAAGAAGAACCAGAATTCAAAACTGAAAACGATGCTTCTATGATGGATAACATTGAAAAGTTGGAACCATCAATATATAAAGATAGTGATAACTAGTTTACCTATAATACTGATCCCAAGTTAAAAATTAATGAATATTTTGGAAATCTTGAGAATAAGTCTAAGAGATGCAATAATGGGAAATAAATGGTGGAATACTAAATAGAATATGTTGATCATCTTGAAGTTGAAATTGAACAACTAGAAGAACTTGTGAAAGTAATGTCATCAATACTTGAAAAGATAGATTATGTAGTGGAACTAAATCTCTGAATCAAAGTTCATGAAAGGTTCATCAATGACCTTACCTTGAGACTAGAGTAAATGTCCAAAACTATTGGGGGACTCAAAGAATAATTTGTCACTATTTTGAGTATTTTCAAAATTAAATCAATTTGAAAAGAAGAAATGAACACAATACAATTTGGCAGGTTCTCAGATGCTGAGCAACTGGAGAGAGAAAAATGATGGTATGATGGATTTGAAAATATTTTGTGTGATCAAAGACCTACACACTTGTGAATAATTATAATCTTTTTTGACGCTAAAATATCCATTGCTATAAATAAGTGGTCCCTAATGAAAGCAAGATGTGTGTTTATCATGTTGTAAAATCACCAGAAGCATGGAAAAATAGATTGTTAAATCAAACTAAATGGAGAACAAAAGAATATCCTTGAGCTTCCATAAATAACTAGTAGTCAAACATTTCACCCAAGGAAGAAGGATTGAGGACAAATAGATGTGAGAGGATATTTGATCTCTTGAAGTGTCAGTTTTGTGGATTTTGGGCCATAAGATGTCATATTGGAAATAGGAACGGAGCTATCTAAATGGGGGAGAGCTAGGAGTTTAAAAAATAAGAAGAAAATTCATATACCACTACATATAGAAGAAAAAATTTCTATAGATATTGTTTTTATTTGTTCTAACACTGGCCATAAATCCATTTATTAGATATACATGAGTGACATGGACACCTCATAATGATGTCGAAGACAAGTCAAAGCCTGATAACAAGACAATTTTTATCTTTCAAATAGGTTTTCACCTATGGAAGAAGATTTTTACAATGAGAACCCATGTCCATAGAATAGATAATTGGAAGTCCATCATTATCCTACACTAAATCTAATGTCTCATAGTAAGAAAAGAATAAAATTGAGAAATAAAAACATGAAGAGGTAGCCCACCAGGCTCTAAAAAACAACAACACCTGGATTCTTGATAGCAATTGTTCATATCATATGGAAGGTAATTATGACTTATTAAAGAATTTCAAGAGGAGGGTTGATGGAAGAATACAGTTTTGTAATGATGGATATCTAAAAGTAAAAGGCAATTGAAGTACTAAAATAGATAATAGATATCCAAAGAAAAATGAAGTAATTTATGTGGATGGCCTACATCATAATCTTCTGACCATGAGTCAACAATGTGAATCATGGTTTATTGTTACTTTTAATTAGATAGAATTCACTATCAAAGGAATGATAGGGAATTCCCTTATGAAAGGATGGAGAATAGAAGGAAGCATGTATCAAGTTGATATTAAAAAAACATTTTATATATTACTGTTGAATGTGAAAATAACATGTGGCATCGGAGATTGGTGCACATCAATATAAAATACATGGAGATGATATCAAAACTAAATATTTCAATTTATATTCCCAACCAGAATTGTGAACATGAAAAATATTGTGATGCTCGCATTTTGGGGAAGCTGGTCTATAGTTCATGACGTCCAAAGAAGGAAAAGGACATCTCATCTTCTTGATCTCATTCATACTGATGTATGTGGACTGATAAATATTTCCAAAACCCATAGGGAAAGGTACATCATCCTTTTCATAGATGATTATAGTAGAATGGAACGTGTAATGATTACAGACACGAAATGAATAGTTCTTGAATGCATAAAAACAAATTGTCGAATCACCGAGAATGATACTACATGAACAATCAGTGTGTTGTGATATAATAATGGAGGGGAATACATGTCCACTGAATTTGGAAATTACATGGAGAAGCATGGGATACAACATGGGGTATTTACTATGAGAACTCCATAATAAAAATAGAGTTGTTGAGCACATTAATCAACAGGTGAATAACCTGGAAATAATTATGTTTTTTGAGAGTTGTATTCCTCAACATTACTAGAAAGAGGCCACTCTAATTGTAGTGTATATTTATAATTGAAAAGGGCTTTATATGGGTGAGGAAAATACACCATATGAATAGTGTCATGGAAGGAATCCCTCTTTGAAATACTTTCTTGTTTTTGGAAGTAAATGATTGATTTGAAACAAAGGAGTGAATCTTGGAAATATTGGGGACAGTGAAGAAGATGGAATTTTCATTGGATACTCAATGAAAAAAAAGACAACAAGTGTTTCAACACTCTCTTGGGAAGGATTTTGGAAAGCATTGATTTTAATATCATTAAATAAGAAACCATAAATTCTTTGAGGAATTCATATATAGGTGTGATAGAAGAGGAGGAACAAAGTGAAAATGCATCAAATGAAAATATAGAAATAGAAGAAGGTGTACAAAATTATTAGAAACCACAACATGAAATTGTCCTAGAATAAGAATATGAAGAGGAAACCATGGCCGAAGAGAATTAGATAGATTCTAAAAGGAGGAATCGAAGTGTAAAAATTGATCAATCCTACATTATTGTGGATTTCACTTCAGCCACAAAGATGATGAGAATCAGGAATAATACACAATATATATTTCTATCTGTTATATAACCATCCTCATTTAAAAAAGATACAAATGATGAATCATGGGTGAAATCCATGAATAATGAGTTATATTAGATTGAAAAGAATCAAACATGGGACCCAGTCAATACACCCGAAGGACACAATGTGATTGGTTTGAAGTGGATATTTTATAACAAGTTCGATGAGAATGGAAATGTGATCAGAAACAATGCCCACTTTGTTTTTAAAGGATAATAACAAATTGAAGGTGTTAAAATTTAAGATACATTCCCTCTAGTATCCTGAATGGAGTCAATCAGGTTATTAATTGCCATGGAAATTCAGAGAGGTTATAAATTTTTCCAAATGGACATTAAGACAACATTATTAAATGGTGTTTTGGATGAAAAAGTCTACATAGAAAAACAGATGGGGTTTTTACTCAGAAATGATGAACTAAAGGTTTATAAATTAAATAAATATCTCTATTGCCTGAAATAGGCACCACTGGATTGGTACTCTCAGTTGGACTCTTATATGGGAAATCTTGAGTTTAAAAGAGGAGGAGTGGATCACAATATATATGTGAAGAATTATCAAAAGGATAAGTTCATGGAATTCGTATATGTTGATGATATTATTTTCAGTGGAAGCATACAAGGATCAGTGGCTAAATTTCAAAATCACATGACATCTGAATTTGAAATGTCCATGATTGGTGAACTCGCATAATTTTTAGGGTTACAAGTGATTTATAATAAGGATTAGACATTCATTTCTCAAGAAAATTATACAAGAGAGTTTCTTAATAAATTCTATATGAAATATTCCAAGCCAATTGAAACTCCAATTATGATTGGAAAAAATCAGAAATCACGAGGATGAGATATTTGTGGATCCCACAATGTATAGTATAATCATTGGTGTCTACTATACATAACATTCACATGACTGTATATTTCCGTTGGAATATGCTTAGTGGACCTCTTTCAGAATAATCCAAAGGAGGAACATATGGTAGCAGTGAAAAGAATCATGAGGTACATTCAAGGTACTCATAATCATGGGTTATAATTTTTTGTAGGAAGAGACAGTGAACTATAATCATTTTATGATGCTACCCGAGCTAGAGATTTAGTGGACATAAATACCACTAGTGGTAGAGAATTCTATATTGGGAAGAAATGCATGGGTTGGTTGAGAAAGAAATAAGAATGTACATCACTGAGTACAACTGAAGCTAAATATATCACCGCAACCAAGGAATTCACTTAGTTACTTTGGATGAAGCAGCCACTAATTGACATTGGTGAGGATGTGAAATAACCAATGGATATTTACTATGATAATAAGATCAAAATTGATCTTATGAATAATCTTATTCACTATTCTCATACGAAACATATTGTAATCAGGTATCACATCATTAAGTAAAAAGATGAACAATTCATGATCAAAATAGAGCATATGGGAACCGATGTGCATGTGGCTGACATATGAACAAGAAACTATCATCGAATGCATTTAAGAAACATTGGTTGAACCATGGTGTTCAGCCACCTCCCAGTGCATAAGGAGGTTATAGTATTCCCCTCTCCCCAAATTGTTTTCACGGTGTTAATTTTTTTGTGGAAGTGATGCAAGTTTATGAGGGAGATATGATCCCGGGGGAAGATGTTTTTTTATCCCTTCTAGTCAAGATTTAGATCATTGGTTTTATTTTCAATGTGGGGGGATGGATAAATTCAATGGAGAGGGATCTGATTTTTTCTGGATACTCGAAAGATTGAGAATATAAAAATCAAAAAATTAAAATATATGGGAGAAAAGAAAAAAATGGGAAGTCAATTCATGTCCGTTGGGACCAAGTTGGATGAAGAAGGAAGTAAGAAATGTTTGATGTTACAGAGTTTTATATTTTATTGTAAAATATGATAAATCAATTCACATCATTAAGGAAATAAAACTAGACGATGCATTTATGATTTTTATTTCATAAATATCATAAGATTGGAGAACTTTGATGCAAGCCTTATGAATAAAGGGGAGTAAAGGTGATGAAAATCATTTGAAGTATTGATTGGAAAGAATGATGCTTCTAGAAGATAGTGAAGTTTTAGTACTTCACATTGAAACTCTAATGATTCTAAAGATGGAATTTCAAAGGATACATATCACAATGGTGGATTTCATGATGAAAGCTAAAGAATGGTTTGAGATATAGTGAAGAGAGAAATGAAAATAGAATGAAAAATCTAAAGGTGTTACAAAATATCATTTTAAGGTGACACCATTTTCTAGTGGTTGCCAAATTTTTGGTCCTAAAAATCGACAGATGAAGAAAGGTGATTTTGGCAATGTCAAGAAGTGCATGAAAGAAGGTTTCACGAAATATTGGATAATTGGTGCGGAAGAGGAGGTTTCATGAAATATTGTAGAATTGTCACAATAGAGTAGGTTGTGTGAAAGATTGTATAATTTCCATGAAAGAAGTGGTTGGGGAGAAAGAAACATACGTGCCAAAGGTGAAAAAAACGGGTTTTTGCGTGCCATGAATAATTCACGATCCGAACATCGGAATATGGAAAATGAAGGATGTGTATAGAAGATTTTTGAGGTTCACGAAAGGTGATGATTGTGTGAAAGAAACTTCTGTGCCAAAGGTGACGTCAATCAGGGATTTTCACGACGCGTCAGGGTCTTGCACAATAGATTGGTGTTTTTGCGTTCATGGGTAAAAGAGGTATATAAATTAGAGGTGAAACCTTCATATAAAAAAAGGCTCGACACATAGAGAAATCTCGAGCTCTGAGGCATGGAAAAATATTATGAAAAAAAGAGCGCGTGAAAAAAATTGAGTTGCATGTAAGAAGGAGATGTTGAATGCAAGAAGAGAGTTTCACACAGTATTGAAGTGGTGTGCAAGAGGTGTTTTGTTAAAAAAGTAAAATCCTTCGCTCCTGGCAGAAGAGTTGCGTGAAAGACTCCTAGAAGGGTGTGCAGAAGATTTGGTGTCTTCGCACGTATTCAGTTGTGCATAAGATCGTTATTACTGGATTCTGGGTAAGAAAGTGAAGATTTTTTCTTCAGATAATATGCCTATTCAAATGAAAAAAAGCACTGAGATACTCTTATTCCCTATTTGTTATAAAAGGGTGCACACACACATTCAGATTGTTTTCAATGTGCTACACGAGTGTAAGGTTATAGCCTACTTGTTGTATTCCACATAAATGGATTGTTTTCTAGTGGATTTTTTGGTACTGGATTATTTCCATACCATACCATAGACATAACTTCTGTTGCTGGGTAGTGAACCTCGTAAATCGTGTGTTCTTGTGGTTGTGTGTGTTCAGCAGAAAATAAAATCTTTAACATGAGGTGGATGTTTTTTCAAAAAGAAGGAAACATAAAAAGAAAAATACATCACTGATTCACCCCGCCCCCTCTTAGTGATACTTAGATCTTCATTGGGAACCTCAATGTCCTATATATTTTTTTCTAAACCGAGCACTGCTCATGTAGAATTAGAGTGATGACTGAGTTTGTTTCTCGAAGGTTCAGGTTTTGATCATAGTCATCACATCAAGTAATTTATCTGGAGATTTACAACAAATCCATGGGGAGATATTATTGGAACCAAGGGTGTTATTTACTAAAAAATGAGTATGTTTTGTGTTTTTTTTCAATCCTATCATGTATGATCCGGGAGATTACAAGGTAAGGGGTCATGCAGTTCAAGATGAGATGGGATTCTTGATTTGTGTTTCGCAGTGATTTATAGAATTAAGAGGGTGTGCTCTGTGATTATGAGATTCTGATCATTGAGCTTTGTGAAAGGCAATTCTCTATAATAAACATTTCATTTATATGGAAAAGGAATTATTTTCACAAATATTATCATGAGGATTTTGAATAGATGAAGCGTTGCGATTTTAGATGGTGTTTCTTTGTGGTTACGACGAGCTCAGTGAACCAGAAATTTCAGCAGAGCTTTGTGAACTGCTGGAAGCGTTGTAGAGATGTTTTGACTAATCTGGATTTCACAACTCAAGAAGGGGAGCTCCACGTTCGTCCATGCCTATAAATTAGAGCCCACCCCTCTTCATTCTAGACACATTTTGACAGAGAAAATTTTTGATCGTTGCGACTTCACAAAGTAAGGGGTGCTCTGAAAAGTTGGATGATCTAAGTGAGCATGATCCTCACAAATAGACTTTTAAAGTCTTGAATGATTCCAATGATTCTAAGTCCTACGAGATTAATGAATATGGGTGTTTTCTCATTGTCTTAGTGATATTCTTTAAGTATGTTTCTCTGCAATGAAGTGAACTTGGCGATGCGGTGTGATCTATGAGGCTGTGAGGTCCACGATGTGTTGTCCTCTATGAAGGGTTGAGCTTTGCAAAGGGGATTTACGAAGGGATATTTTGAGTATTTGTGTTGACTGGATAGAGATTTCACTGATCATCTACTTAGGTGTTTGATACAAGTTGTGTCTCATTATGCATAGAGAAAAATACTTATAGTCCAATCTATTGAAGCGACCATCAAGATGGTAAACTAAGTTAGACTTCTCTCATAGTAGTGAGCTAGGGGAAGTTTACACAATTGTTCTGATGGAAGCGGTGAGCCATCACTAAACTTTAATATGGGCAGTGATCTGGGCATAGTGTGATTGTGACCAAACTCTTGTACTCCACAACTAGCGATGATTAGTGGATTTAGGTACGACTGACACACTATCGGTGTGTGATCCTTTGACGTAGCCCTTTATGTTAAACCATGTAAAATTATTGTTCCATATCATTAATTTCATTTAATTGACATATTTAACAGGTTCCATCAAATGTGGGAACAAGATGCTCATCTTTAATAAGGAAAAGATGACACCGCGATTCACCTCTTTCCTCTTAGGGTGTTCTGGGGTTTGTCAGTGAGAGCCTACAATCAATATTGAGAAAACTATACACACATAATATGTACCATAAATTGTATATAGATAACTAAAATTTTATCCATAATTTGTAATCAAAGTAATCATAATGTAGTTATATCAAGAATGGAACAATAGTGAAAAATAGTAAAACATTTGTTAAAGGTTAAAAAATTTGGTTACATAACTATACATAAAAAAGATCACTAACAAGGCCATTTACACATAACATAAAGGAAATAAAATAAAATAAATTTCTGGATTTAATTTAACATTGAGCCTCAGCTAAATCCCCCCATGAAATAAATTCAAGCTTATTAGAAATATCACTTCAAAAACCAATGTTCAGACAAGAAAAACAAATCAAATTGTATCACACACACTAAGTTTGTCATGCATGAAGTGGGAAATACAACTCAGTAGGGAATATAAAATGGCGTAATATTATATACCATCAAATTTGTGTTTTTATATAATGGAAAACCAAAAGTTAACACAAAAGAAATCACATCTATTCATCATGTTCTAACTTGGTCACCATGATAGCTGACCCCACCAGAATCATCCTATTTCGAAAGGAGAAATGGTTTCATACAATAGACCATCAACAATTCCTTATCTCATAGGGTGAGTTCATGCAACTGAGTCTTAACAACAACCTTATCAATCATGGTATATTTCCATAATGCTGACTCAATATATACACTATATCTCTATGTGGGGTGCAATAATAGGGTCTCAACCACTATACCTTCACAAAGGGTATTATTCCACAATTGAATCTTAAGGAATAACCTATATATAATGATATTGTCTTACAATGTAGTCCCAACCACTACCCCTTCACTTATAATTGGGATCCATAGTTGAGTCTTGACAAATAACCTCTCACTAATGGTAGGGTCACCCAATAATGTCTCAAACACTACCCTCTAAATTAGGGTAGGGTCTCATATTTGACTCAATTACCCATAACATCCAATACACTGTAAAACTCATGTTCTATCGACCCTCTCAAAACCCATATTTTTTCATCTCACAAGTCAACCATTAGAAAAGGACACTCTCAATATTGATCCCCTCTTCACCAGATATAGTATATAGACATTTCTCGTGATCTTATCTAGTATCTAATCAATACTAATAAATTTTATATAGGATAGCACATCAATACCTCAAAAATAACCATCCTTGACTATTCAAACCACACTAGGTTATCATAATAAAACATTGCATAACCCATGCCCATAATGATCCCAAACCTAAGGATAGAATCGAACATCCATTCCACATTAATTGGCTATACCTATCCATACCATCAAAACCGATACATATCAGGTGACACACATACCCATGAAGCTCTAAGAAACTTTCCCTAACCTTAACCCATAACAATAAGGTTTATAAAAATACCTATTGTGTATTAAACTACTAAGGATCTTTTCCCAACACCATTCTTTGAACTAATACAACATATGATCTATAGGGATTCCCTTTATATCTAACCCATAAAATATACCCTCATCAAATTCACTCATAAAATACTATAATAAAACAAAACAAGAAGTCAGACTATGTACCATGACATATTGTAACTAATTCATCCTCACAATAATTGGGTCCCAATCCATAATTACCATATAAATATCACCCCACTCCCTTCTTGGTAGTTCCAATGTCTATGTCCAAAACCATAACACTTCCCCTAGCTTTGCCTTATAAAACACTATTTGGGACCACTACCCAAGGAATCTCATTAACTCAATTCCTCTTCACATACAATAAATATTTGTCCCAAGGAATATATAACCTTTTTAGATGATATGAACTATTTGGGATCCATTATAAAGAACCAAAAATTATTATCTTTGGTGGTTTGGCTTCTGAGAATTCCTCTAGATGCTATGATATACTAAAATACATACTTCATATGAATATCGATCAAACATATCATTTTTCCAAAAGAACCACATTTATTATTGACCCAATCACCCTAACTCAAACCCCTAGCTCAAAAATACATGCACATGGAGAACAACATATGGGTATTGTAATGACCCCATCACTAGTATCCTAGAGATGGTGTCTCACTTTATTAATTTAGAATAAATACAAAATTTAAACCCTAAAGGACCAATCAGTTTCATTGTTTTGGAAACCAGATAATATATATTAACCTTAAATTACATTTTAAAACATAAAGTATTACATATAAAATCTTTTAAAACCCCATTATTATCCTAGATTGAACCTTCCTATCAAAAATAATACATATCATAGCATACTGAAAAAAAATTAAATCATAATAAAGGTGTGGGATCCCATTCTCAATAAGGGTATTCATATATTAGAAGTTATTATGAATAATAATCATAAAAATTTTGGCAATGCGTATAACTGAAACACAATCCATTGAAACACAAAAATTATCATAAAATGTAATGAATAAATGAAAATAATGTAATTCCATATAAATAATCAAATGGATGTTATAATAATCAAATAATCACATGGAATATCAATAACTAATATCAAAATGAGGGAATATAATATAATAGATATCATAAACAAACCACCAAGACTTCATCCAAGACATCATACATAAAGGGGTTAGACATCATCCAATACCCAAAGTAGTTTGTCTCATGAGGTCTAACAAGGTATTTGGGGTATATAGAGGACCCCACTCTTAGATTACTAAGTCTAAACATTCTCCGTATAAAATGGGAGAAAAATAAACAACATAAAAAATCATATTGAAAACTAGCATACGAAATGTATATACTTCAACCATAAACCGTTAATGGTATCAAAATAGCACATCCATAGTAAAACTGATAATAAAACCGTAAATTAAATATGGTATATGGTATCATAAGACCTAAATATAAATAAATAATGATATCTATCAACGTTTTTATACGTAGATGAAAATACTCTAATAAAATCATTAAAACATTCATGAGAGAAAACCCCTTTTAAAATTTAAATAATTTTTATAAAGGGATGCACATTTTTATAATAGAAATTTTTCCTCTAAAATTATCTTTTAAACTTGTAAGGGTAGCATTAATACATTCGATTTTAATAACTATAGAGAAATATGCTCATTTCATATAAGTTAAAAAACATTCCTTCTATTTTTTATCCAAAAAGACATAAAGTAGTTCATTTAGAAAATTAAAAAAATATTACATTCAAAATGTTTTATAGAAAGTAAAAAATAGTTAAAAAACGTTATATTTTATTAGAATAATAGTACAAATAATTTGGAAATTATTTTTAAGAAACATGTACATGGATGGTAAATATTCCCCAGTAGACACTTATGTAAAAATAACCCTAAATAATATTGGTATTTTGAAATTAATCCTTAAATTTTACATTCATTTAGTTGTTTTTTATTTAACCTATAGTATAATGGTTTAAATAATTTTATTAAATTATTCTAGAATCTTATTCATATTTATGATATCACATATGATTTTATTAACCGTTTTTTAATTATATTCCTTTATTACCCTTGTTTCTGTTGTTCACTACTTCATTTTACTATGAATGTTTTATCATGCATAGTATATTTATTATGTATAAGATGTATATATATTGCATATAAATAATTATATTAAGTTTATGAACATAATCTTGACGCATGATATACATTTTTATAATAATTCGTGAATGGTTAATATGAAAAAATAATCTCATCATGTCGTGGAGATGATAGGTTGTATGTCTACAAAAGAAATTATATCAATCCCTTAATGATGAAATTATGAATAATTTGATGGTATATTTATTATAATGAATCAATATCATGTTATATTTATTATTTATATCCGTAACTACACACTTAAAAATAATGTGGTGGTGAAAAAAAAATTACACCAAGATGTTGAGACTATAAGTTGTACGTATGCACATGCGATGCTATTATTTTTCATAGGCTAGATAAAATGTGGAATAAAGATGTCCAATAATCATATTAACAACTAATAATATATATTATATTATATTTAATACTTTATTATGGAAACAACCCATGAATATTATGTATATGAATTAATTAACTTGAATGAGTTAGTAAAACAATTACATTTTCCGTGAAAGACTTCCTTTAAACCTCTTATTAAGGGGTTTAGACTTGGTATTTTTGGAAGAAAATTACCTCCATAACATGGATAATGATTTTAGGAGGAGTAATGGGCCTGTTGTGATTGATATAGAAGGATCTATGTTGGTCGACGAAGTGAGGGAGGAGGTACCCTCTTACAATTAAGGTGATGGGAACTTTTAGAAACCCTCAAAATATTAAATTAATATAAATTAATATTTGAATTCCAAATGGGTAAAAAGAGTGTTATTTATATTATAAGACGAAAATGAGAGATAATTATATAAAACAATAATTTGTAGACAAGTTTAGGTAAAATTAATACCCTTTTTGTTTGTCTTTAATCATTAATTAGTTCTTTTATCTCTTACTATGATAACTTCGATTCTTAGTCTTTAAGGTTTAAAATAGCTACAATAAGATGAGAAATGAACCCTAAATGGATCATTTATGACATATTTATCTTTATAATAATAATTTGGACCAAGGTAATACTTTTTATGAAACTTAAATGATTTAATAAAATATTATTTATACTAAAATATCATTAATGTCAATTTTGATACTATTCATTTCTTTGACTTTATAAAATACAATAAAAAATATATCTTCACAAAAAACATGTAACATATCATTAACATGTAAAATATATCTATAAAATTCTTGGATGACATTAATTATGTCTACAAATATTTATTTAAATATTTTTATTATCATTTATTTGATATTGTCATTAATTAAATAATTACTACATCATCATTGTGTAAGCCTTTAAGGTAATTATTTATTTATTTAAAAAAAATTCATGATAAATTTAATGATTTTTAACTTAATGGAAAAATTTATATTTGAAGTTATTTTTGTTATAGAACTATCTTAAAAATGATAAAATTATTCTAAATATGAGCATGGAATATTTAACTTCTCTTTAAATAAAATATAATAAATGGAATAGTCTCACCCAAGTGGCTGAAAAATGTTATAATCCGAACCCAAGGATTATTTGGATCAAAACCAATCATCAAATAACAGTATTACCACTGTTAGGGTAATTATATAATATTAATAATATTATTTTCCCTTAATTACTCAATTTACAATTGAATGCGTTAATAAAAAAAATACTTAAATTACCATTCAAAATGCCCCAAAATAAAATAAAATGATTATATAATTTGGACCCATTGAATTGAAATATGGAATCCATTTTTTTGATATTCAAAATATAGTAGTTGCAGAAACTAATTTAATATTAATCCTATTGAATTAATTAAAAAATATGTTTTTAAAGTGTAACATTGAAAAATTGAAATGGGTTTATATCCAAATTCAATGTGAAATTGATTCCAATGACATAAATTGAATTAAATGACATAAATGTAACTTAAATATTCTTTTAAAACCAACTGCAATTATATTTTAACACTATAATTTATCTAGATTATATTATCTTTTCAATTAAAATATGATATTTTATCCCAATCAATAAAAAAATAAAGCATATTGAAAAAATATAAAAAACTTATAAAAAGTAAATTTGTATATTACTATTTCAAATAAGATGTTTATTTTGTAAAATGGACTTTTAAATGTTTAAAAAACTAGAATGAAATTAAGTTCTCCATCAAAATGATGTAAATAAACATTTTGAAAAATATAGCTTTTTAATGTGTAAAATTAGACTAATTCATATCTTGTAACTATAAAATCATTTGAAAGAATATTAAATATAAAAATTTCATAATGTGGTTAGTAATTTTAACTCTCATTATTCTAATAGCTAGCTTATTATAGTCACTTATTAATAGATCATGGTGTGTTTGAACTCGGTGTTGCATACAAAACATGATATTAAATTTATTTAAAAAGAAAACAAGTGTGTTATATTTTTCCACTATAAAAAAAATATTTAACCAAGAAACTTACAAAATATCACCTCATAAATCGATGTGAGATGTTATTAATCATAATTTCATCAGTTTCCTATGTCACCTCTTCTATTTTTTGATTTTTCCATAGTAGCTTTACCTACTAAGTCGTCTAATTTCTCAACACATGTTCCCTATTATCAAAATTCTGGATTGGCTCTTCACAATAGGATAAATTAGGTTCCAATTCTATATATTTATGAGTTATAAAAATTTTTGGGTCGAGAATGTACTTTCTTTTCAACGAGATATGGAACACATTTTATACTTTATAAAGGCTAGGTGTTGTTTCCAAAAAATAAGCCACAATGACAATTCGTTCAAGATTTTCAAAAGGTCCCATATACCTGGGTCGCAGTTTCCCTTTCATGCCAAATCTTATAACACCCATCCATGAATATATTTTCATGAAACCATGATCTCCCACAAGAAATTAAAAATCCTTCTTTCTATTATCAGCATAAATCTTTTTATTACTTCGACTATCATTTATATGGGATCGAATAGGCTTTACCTTTACCATTGTTTCCTCCACAAGTTCTGGGTCTACTTTCTTACATTAAACAATATCATCCCAAAAAGTTTCCATAAGAAATATTATTCCATATAATGTTATATACGGTGCCATTTGAATACTTGAATGGAATCTATTATTATAGTAAAATTATAATAATGGTAAATACTGATCCCATATACCTTGAAAGAAAAGTGATCTAGGCCTAATCATGTTTCTAATGCTTGGATAGTTATTTATAACTTCTTATTAGTTTGAGGGTTATATGTGGTGCTCAAATTATTTTTAGTTTCTAGATCCATTTAAGGAATTTTCCATAATTTTGATGAAAAATGAGGCTCTCTATTAGACACAATCAATATAGGTACACCATTACGTATTAAAACATCATTAATATAAAGTCTTTCTAGGATATCAGAAGGTAAATATTATCATAAATAAAGAAAATACATAGATTTGGTAAGGTTTTCAAAAAAAAATCATACCAAATCCTTTCTTGTAGGATTCCTTGGTATTCTTATGAAAAATGACATCTTAATGTCAACCCATATCCATATAGGTATATGAAGAGGTTTCATGACCCCTATAGGATGTAGTCATTTTGACATTACATGTTGAAAAATCCAGACATCCAGACACATAGTTAGAAATTTCCCACTTCATATTATACCACCAAAAATGTTCCTTTAAATCTCTACACATCTGGGTACTACCGTGGTGTAAAGTGAAATTTGAGTTATGACATCATCCAATAATTCTTTTTCTAGCTCTGGTACAGAAGGAAAAAAATGCATTCATCAAAATATCAAAATACAATCTTCATATATAGACTATGTCAATTTTCCATAATTCGTAGGATTAATTTTATTTTAGAAATTCTCATCGTGAAACAAGAAAAATTTTATCTATTCCCGTAATGATGGTTTAGAAAAAATTTGATAGGGGAGTGATCTTTCCACTACATTAATAATTCCCATTTTTATTTTTACTTGATCCATGAACAAAGGATCCCTATCAATCCTTATTTTTTTAAAACCCCATGATCCTTGCATCTTAATACATCTTCTTCCTTATTCACCTTCCCTTGGAGAAAGTGTATTGAGAAATCATAGTCCTTAAGTAGCGAATGCCATATCCTTTTCCTCATATTGAATTATTTTTCTGGGAAAATATATTTTAAACTCTTGTGATATGTATATATCTCACATATTTTAATATCGAGACAGTGTCTCCATATATTCATAGAAATTATTTCAAATTATAACTCAAGATCATGTGTTGTACAGTTCTATTAATGATTTTTTAAAATTTGTGATAAATTTTCAATAAGTATATCATTTTTCATAAGGACACAACCGAGTCCTTTCCATGAAAAATCAATATTAATAAAAAAATCCCCCAAATTCCCAATTTTAATGTTTTGATCATATCATTGACCAATATTCTCAATAGTTCTTCAAAAAATTCTTTAAATTCTTATTCCCATATAAACATAACCCCATTACATGTGAGATTGGATAAAGGGTTAGCTGATCGGGAAAAATTATGAATGAAATTCGATAGTAACCTTCATAAAAAATAAAACAACATACCTCAGTTATAATCATTAGTTCATTCCATTATTAGATTTAATTTTTCCTTACAAATAAAAAGATATTCCATCGTTAGTGAAAATATGACAAAGAAAAGAAATTTACTCAAGAAAAAATTAAAAATTTCTATATTTAGCATATAACTATTTCCTTTTAAGAGTCTCATGAATTATCTACATGTAAATCTCATGTTATTCATATATTTTATAATACACTATAATATCATCAACAAACACCACAAAAAATCATCAAGATATTTCTTGAATAGTATATTCCTTATATCAATAAAAACTAAGGGTTCATTAGTTAACCCAAAGGGAATTACAATAAATTCTTAACGACCATACTTTATACGAAAATATATCATCATAATTCCTACAATATTTACACATCGTTGATGATATACAGAACAAAGGTCAATATTTGAAAAAAAGTGAGGTTTGTGATGTCGGTCAAATAAATCCTCAATGCATGTAATATGATACTTATTAATTATTTTATTTTCATAAATATAACTATTATTAATACACAACCTCATTGATTCATATTTATTCTTAATAAAGATAATAGTGGCTCCTCAAAGAGAAACACTATGGTGAATAAATCCCATTTTAACCAACTCTTAATGTTTCTTCTTCAGCTCCACTAATTCCATTATATCCATTCTATATAGATTATTTTATACTGGTCTTGCATATGGGATTAAATAAAAAAGAAAACTTAAATTCATCCTCTGGGGGATGTCTAGGTAATTCAACAATAAATACATCAATGTATTCTTTTACAAAAGGTACATCATCGATCTGACAATTACCTTTTTCATCCCTAGTTTTTTCTTTCTTTCCCCAATATAATTTAATTCAATAGAGATATAGGGGGATGATATAGATAAGAATAATATGATAACATTTCTCCTTTAAAGATAAGGGATTCTTCTTCTTACTAAAAATTTGGAATTTACTTCTTTATACAACAAATATTTCATATCATATTTTGAAATCTATTTAACACTGGGGATTATATAATATTCAACCATATGTATTATAAAATTTTCAGCATGTATAGAATTATTATGTGTCATAATGGGGACTAACCAGTAGACCTTTATTACAATGAGACCTCCCTAATAAATTTTTATTGAAATCTACATTATTAAATCAAAAGATAAATGTATATTTTTTTTTTGAAAAATAGGAATATATAAGAGAATATGATAATACATAATCAAATTTATAATTTGCTAAGATTGAGGAGAATATTAATGTACATGTCACCACATAATTAAGGACTTAAACCTCCATAATTGTGATCATGTAAACATTTCCTTCGCCCCCTTTCCTTTTGTAGGTAAAATATACTTTATGCATAAGAAAATCATTTGTATAGTGTCCCATCTCATAATAGTTAAAACAATACACATTAGAAACTTATTTTATTCCCTCATAATCATGAACTTGGTGGACTTTTTATCCACACTTGTAACAAAAATTCCTCCCAAAAAGGCATGGTCCATGATACTTTTTCCACATTTCTTACAGAATGGAATGTTAAATATTCCATTCTTAACCTTTTAGGAATTTTCTTTTATAGAGATTTCAAAAACCCTCTTCTTATCTTTCATTCATTTAATGTCATAAAACATATATAATTCTTTTTCTGTCTTGATATCACAATTGTCTATATCTTCATATGATGAGATATTTTGGGAGATTAGTTCTATTCAAGAGAGTGGTTTTAACCAATCAAAGAATCGATCAATATTTCTACTAGGATTATGTACGTATTCAAAAGAATTCCATGTAATGTTGGATTCATGTTTAGAAACATCTTCATCCTCTATTTTCCTCAGATTCAATAATTTTCTATCCATATCCCCTCACTAATCATGGGAAAAATATTTTTCAACGAAAAGATCCATAAAATCATTTCATTACATGTTAAGTATTTATTCATCATCCTTAATGTTTTGAATCAGTGACCACCATTGATCTCCAAATCCTGATAGATGAAAAAATACCATGATATCCTTCCCCCTTTCATTACTTCCCAAAGAAAGAAATATATTCTATATTAAACTTGTCCAATTCCCGAATATAAATGTACTTGTAGTACCATTGAATGATGGATGTTGTTATCACATAATGTGGCATGACACTGTTCTTCCATTTTGTGGATCTGGATGCTCTATAAGGGTATGTTTATTATTCATTACCTAATTCCACAATTCTAGTATGGTTATAAGTTGTTCAGCACTCATTAAAACATCTTCTCCAACAACATTATCTTCTATTATAGGGAAATCAATCCATGGATTTTTTGTATTGATACAGTTTCCATTCCTTTCACTAATTGCCATTTTTAAACAATGACATACATTAGATTAGTTTATGAATCATAATGAATAATCTTGAACTAGTAAATAATTTAACATAGTTTGATAATTCATGTATAGATAATCACATAATCATAACCATGGTTTATTTGGGGGTATATTTACTCTTAAATCCTTCGTAATTATTTTTAATTGAAATGTGAATTATCCTATAAATATCCCTGAGAGTGTCAAACGAGTTGTCCAATAAGTCACATTATCCTGAAATTGGTCATTTTAACTATATGTCAACATAATGTTTCCGAGTTTTTACACTAGGTATATCTATGCTAGAACCACGTCCACATATAGTATCCAATTATAGTTGTTTTTCTAGGAAGTCCCAGATAATCTATACCTTACCAAAATTCCAGGGTGTTCTTTTTTATGTAACCTCAAAGTCTATATTAGTTCAATGTTTACCAATATATGTTTTCTAAATCTAATTTCCAAGGTTTCTACTAATCTTTCTCTGATACCATCTATAATAACCATGACCCGAATAACTTAGAGTTAGTGCCACACTTTTTTAATTTGGAAGAAATACAAGATTCTAACTTCGAAGGACTGATCATTTTAGTAGTTTTGGAAACCAGATTACATATAATAACTTTGAATTATATTTTAAAACATATAATATAACATATAAAATCCTTTAGTAACAACATTATTCCCTTAGATTTACCCTGCATATCAGTCATAATACACTACTTGACATCCTCGAAAAAATAAAACATAATAAATGGGTGAGATCAAATTCTTTGTAGGGGTAAGAATAAAACATAATCTATTATTAATAATAAGTATAAGAATTAATGAATTGTGAATTAATAAAACAATGTACAGTTCAATATAATCATGAACAAAACATGGTAATAATAAATAAAAACCATATATTTCCATATAAATAATCACATGGATATTCTATAAATTGAATAACATCATGGAATATCAATAACTAATCTTCTAATTAGGGAATTCATAATTCCAGACATCATAAAAATACCATTAAAGTTTTAGCGAAGACACCACAAATAAATAGGCATATCATCACCAAATACCCAAAGCAGTTTCTCTCATAAGACACACTGATGCATCAAGTGATATAGCGAGCCTCAAGCATCAGTTTTTAATTCCAATTTATTCCTCATATGAAAATGTTGAAATAAAACAACAACAAAATTCATATTGAAATACTATAATACAAAATTTGAATACTTAATCCACAAACCATGAATAGTATCAAAAGAGCACATCCACAATCAAAATAATCATAAAACCTAAAATAAAATTTTAAATATGGTATCATAAGAGATAAACCTATATCAAGAATAAGATCAATAAAATTATGTTGACATAGATGAAAATAATTTAATAAAATCATTAAAATTTTCTTGAAATAAATACCCTTTTTTGACTTAAAAATCATTTATTTAGAAGGATATGAAATTTTAAAAGAATTATTTTTCATTGAAAATAATATTTTAGACTAGTAAAGGAAGATTCAATACATTATGGATTCATGAGGGAAAAAATCCATTCATGACATATAAGTTAAAAAAACATTCTTTTCGTATTATTATCGAAAATAGCATAAAGTACCATGTTTGGAAAAAGATAGAAATATTCCATTAAAACCATTATTTAAAAAGTCAAAAATGTGTAAAAATAATTTTTTTTTGAATGATAGAAAATATAATTTTAATTTTATTTATGAAACATGTATATGGATTATAAATATTAACCAGTAGATACTTATATATAAACAACACCTAATAATAATGAGATTGTGAAATTAACCTTTACATTGTACATTCTTTTAGTTGAATGTTGTTTAACCTAAAATATAATGGTTTAAAACATGTTATTAATTTATATGAGAACCATATCCATATTTATGATATCATTAATTATCTTATTATATTGTTTGGTTAAAAATATTCTGATATTACCATTGCAATAGTTGTTAACTACTCCATTTTCTTATTCATGTTTTGTTACGTAAGTCCTATTTATTATGAATAATAACTGTATATATATATATCATTGATATATTTAATTATATTAAGTTCATATATATTATATGAACTCTTTATATGAATCATGATACTCATTCATGAATGGTTTAAATGGAAAATGAATATCATTACATCGTCTAAAAGGTAAACCTTATGTACACATGAGTGATGGTATCATCCCCTTAATGGAGAAAGGGAAAATAATTGGATGATATATTAGTTTTTAATAATCAATAACATGTCATATTTATTATTTCTATGCATTATATCGATCATTATATCCATCCAAATAAAGTACTTATAAAAAAATTACATTGTGATGTTGAGATGGTAAGCCATACATATGCACGTCAGGTGGTTTTATTTTTCATAGGATGGATAAATGGTGGAATATGGATGTTCCATAATCATAATAACATATAATCATATAGATTATATTTTATTTATTACGATATCATGGTAACAACCCCAGAAGAGGATGTAAATGAATAAATGAACATTAATGACTTGGTAAAATGATGAACTTCCTTTGAACCTATTCTAATGGGATTTATAGTTTTTTTAATAATAAGAACTAAAAAACTTTTATATGTTTTTTATTAGTATAAATGGGTTTGTTTTGGCCCTACTAGAAGGTTTAATGTGGTGTGAGGAAGTGACGGAGGAGGTTCCCCTTTGTAATTAAGGCAAGGGACACTTTTATAAACCCTCAAAATATTAAATTAGTATAATTTAATTGTAACATTAAAATGTCTAAAAGGTGAGTTTTTTAGAATATAATATGAGCATGGGTCTAAATAATATCATGAAATAATTACTAATATTATTATTCATAATTATCAAAAATAAAAGAAACCTATTTAAATAATTTGAACCTACATATTTTAGATATTAAATCCATTTTTCAAAATTTAAAACAAATTATTTACAGTAATTAATTTAAGATCAACCTCACTGAAAAAACGATAAAACATTTTTTAAAATTTGATCAGTAAAATGATATAAATATTTTTATATCTAAATTAAATGTGAAATTTATTCCAATGAACTAAATTGAAATAAATGATAAAAAGGGAATACAAATATTCTTCAAAACCAACTAAAAATATCATTCCACACTAAAAATTATTTAGATAAAAAATTGTTTTCTATTAAAATGCAGTATTTTGTCACTATTCCTCAAAACAAAAAACATACTAGAAAAATACCAAAAATCCATTCAATTTTTTTTATATTACAATATTAATTAAGAAGTTTGTTTTTTCAAATAGAATTTATAAAAGTTTTGAAAACTATATTTAAGACAAGCGCGTCATCAAAAAGGAAGTAAAGATTACTTTTAAAAAATATTGATTATTAATGCATATAATTTGACTCATTATTATCATATACATATAAAATATTTTGGATTAATTATATATATATATTTAATATTTTAAAAATATTATTCACTCTTTATATTTTAACATCTAGGTCATAACTGTCACTTATTAATTGGCCAAAATATGTTCGAACATGGTGTTCTGTGTAATTGAAGCTATTAATATTTCTTAAAAAAAATTGCCACCAAATCTTGGGGTGTTACATGTATGTTTGAATAGCACAACCAAACTCTTTAATATATTCACTACAGATTTATTCATCCTTACCATTCATGGTCAATGGGTGAAATTCATACCACCCATGTACTAAACTCCAATCTTATGCCACAACTCTCACAGAATTATTATTAAATATTTATAATAAATTTCCAATAATCAGTAATTTATAAATATTCTATAAAATATCAAGAAGAAATGTAATATATCTGAAACCATGACTAATGTTATGTGTATGGCATATGGAATACTTTTAGAATCAATATGAGTAAAATCTATAAAAATTATATTTCAATTGATTTGTTTTTCAAAAGGAAAAGAAAAAAACCATAGAAAAACTCATCGATCAAAAGTACCTCATTAAAAATGATGTGTAGTGGAACAAGTTTATCATTTCTCAGAATCCTTCTATTAGAACATTCTATAGAAACCTCATATATAAATGAATCTACAAATATATATTATGATTATCATCCCATAATAGAACTAGCACACTAAAATAATGAAAAAAGGGATGTAGGAGGAGTTAAAAGAGAGAGGAGTTGACCATTTACTCTCATAATAATAACCCCATTATCATATGAATGAAGGGTGAAAAGGGGGAAAGAAATGAGGGATAAGGGTGGATCCCCTATCTGGTTTGTCTAGTGATTGAATGAAACCCCTTTGTGTGACTGGGGGTGTGTTATAATAAATGGGTAGGGAAATGAACAATATTCCCCCACTAGAAGAAAGGGTAGAGTCCAAACAGGTACTCGATATGATATAAACTGCTTCCCTGTTACAAACTGGGCTAGGATTCCATCTAACATGGCTCTCGACCCTACCCATGGCATGGTCCAAAAGGAATTTCCAATCCCCACGGGATGGAATCTAGTTCATAGGTATCAATAGTTCATCAAAGTAACAATTTTACCCATTTATGTAATCATAGAAAACCCAAAAAATATATAACATAATATTCAATGACCATAACCAATCATGTTACAAAAAATTCAGATTAAATGTCTTAAAATTTTGACTAAAACTAAATGTACATCTACAGAATGGGAGACCACAAAATAACCCAAACGTTTCTGTAACAATAAGATATCACCCTCAAGCCACCACCAACAAAACCTGCAACACTAGTAGCCAAAACCAACATTATCACACACCATTCATTACCTGTGCTAGACAAACAAGTATACATACATGTAAAAGTGTATGTATGGTGAGAGCTAAAGCCCGGTAGGATTCCACTCAATAAATATATTACTTTTTAAAATAGTAATGTAAAAATTAACATTAACACTTCAATTAAACATTTTTATCATTGCTGTGAATATATTTCAGAGAATATATTTTTATAGGAAAAAACATTTAATGAAAATCACTTTTTTAAATAAGGTTTCTTGAAATAAAAATACATCCAAGGTATACCATATGCTTACAGATAGCACCTTATCACATATACACTATGTCACATCAGAGAAACATGGGTAAATCCCTTTGGGAAATCTTTCTCAAGTGATGTACTATAAACTCTTACCTCAATTAAACATGGAATACAAACCACAACCATATTATTTTTCATACAAGAGACAATAGTAGGGGACAAACCATAGGCATAGTGGTATCCTATCACAATACATGTTTTGTTAGTGTTGTATTTTTCAATCCAGCTAAGTGGAACAATAAGTAGCCACTTCCGTATCACTAGTTTACTAGATCTAGTCATCCCACCTATATATCAAGTATTACCTTATTCTCAACATTCATTTCACATATCACATAGCTCCACAAATTCACATGAACACATGCCAATCATTAAAAATATACGCGATCAATTTCCATTTTCACAACCAAAACCATTTCCATGTCCAAAATCACACCAAAACCATATAGAGACACCTTTTACACCGTTCAAACATTTTATAAAGTCACTTACACAATTTATAAATTATGTTTATGGAGTATAAAAAATTTCCATGCATAAAATCCAACCCATTTCCCTTATAAAGTCAACTTTCAAGATATAATAACCTCATATCCCTTCAAAATAACACTTTGCACCACTGGTACATTTTATCAAACACCTGGAACCCCTTAATATAACACAATTAAGAGGCACATCAGGGATTTACACATATAAAACAACCCATTTCCATTGAAAACTCATTTTCAACACACACACACACCTTAAGTACATTTTTAAAATAAAATTCATGCCTCATTCACAACACATATAACATGAAAAAGGAAAAATGGAAGCATATTAAAATGTCCAATTAATGATTAATCTTGGAACCACCTACCTTGAGTGAAGGAAGTCTCACAAATCAGTTCAAAACCATAACCACACCTCAATAGAACCCAATAAATCCAATATTGAACCATAAAAGATGGGATCAGACCATAAAAATGATACTAAACCCAATGGAGAAATGAGACCCACTGTGAGAAGTATAGATACCCTATAAAAGAGGAAGAATCCCTAAAATAATGGGACTTACTTGAAGAATTGTTAAAAAAACCACACCAATCCAATAATAAATTAATAATACAAGTGAGGAAGAGGGAAGGGGGGAGGTTCTTAGAGGGAATAATCCTAAAGGGAATGAAAATTAAAGGTTTAGGGGTAAATTTCGATAGGGGATAAAGTAAAATTGAAAATTTTAATGACCTAGAAAACTCACATGGTTTTCCAAAATATTTTTCCAAACCATGTGTAACTGTGTTGTTTCCACTCTCCATAAGGTACATATCACATAGTTTGAAAAACTGTATGCTAGCCATGTGATTCATATCTATAAAAAAATGACATGTTGGTGAATAGTTTCCTTGTAAATGAACATGGTTTCCCCTAACCATGACCATGTCATGCACTACACCCTAATAAATCCAAATTTTTCATTTTATGTCAAGAAACTCGATAGAATTCCAACGGGGGAAATAAAGACAAAAATAAATAAATAAAAATTCTTAAAAATTAAATCTGATCACACCCAAAACTTTAGAGAAAATAAAGATAAAAAATGAACCAGGGTGAAGGATGATAATGAAAAACTTGTATGTGATAATTTTCCCCCACCATGAAAACTTTTCACCTATAGAAATTCATCATTGGGGTTGTTCTTAAAAAATAACTAATACTCATTCAAATTTTAGTGAGGCTCCCAAAAAACACTAAACAACAAGAAAGAAAGAATATCACCAACTGAAACATAGATTTACTATATTTAACTTGGGAGGATAGAATGGACTCCCCACAATATGCCTCCTACCCCAAAATCTGCAACACATCCATTTGATCGATCAATATAAATCAAGTCGTACAACTTTATACTACACCATCTAATGAAAATTAAAATTTATACATAAACAAAAAAATCATAACACATATCAAATAGAATCTAAAAACGTGAACAATAACTTTTACAATTCTTAATTCAGAAAAAAAAACATTGAATGTGCACCAAAACCCCATGTTTACTTGGAATGATACCTTATATCCAACACCACTAAAAGATATTTTTCAATGTGAAGATAGAATATAGAATGAACCATATTACCAAAACGTGGAGGCCCAAATAGACTACCCATCTTGAAAAAAATTATCCCTCATTTACTCCATAATTGACTTTAATTAGATCTTTAGTGGGTCTCCCCACAATAAGACCCAATAATCTTAACCATCTAGGACATAACGACATGGGAAACTCATCATGGGTCACATTAAGAGCCTTCCCCATATACTAAGAAGGAATGGTAAACAGAACCTCTCCAGTGATGATGGAAACAACCTCATATGAAATAGGATAAAGTAGAAACCAAAACACGAATTCCAAATGCAAATATTTGAACAAAAAGGGTCTATATATAGAAAGCATGCCCACTAAAATATTAATAAAACAAGACTACCATGAATCCTTAAAACTAATGAAGAATTCTCAAACCCCAAGGTCTACAACAGAGAAATAAGGCCTTAAATCTTTTTTGAAACAATGGTTACATTCCACTTTGAAGAAACTACTACATGGAACATAAACTATATATATTCTAACACCATATACATGGGATATACAAAGGTACCTTACACTCTTTGAAATTTATGAAAATGCACCAACTTCATTTCGGGGAATATGGATGGAGCCCTGCTGTTCAATGAATCTCCCACAGCACAGTCAGGAGTTGAAGATCTCTGATCAGAACTCCTTCTATTGGTTCTACAAGAAACCATATAGAAATCCAGCTTGAACAAAAAAACACAACACAATACATGACATACTTACTCCAACATGAAACATTCACCAAGATAGGTACTTTCACCTTGATCGATATATTATAGAAATAAGATTCATATAGAACATTCCACCATTAAAAATGAAAAATCCAAACTTCACAAAGGAGAAACATGCCTCCATAAAATTCGGAGTTCTCAAATCATTCAACAACATCCTACATTGTATTTTAAAAATACTATGACTATAAAAACACCATATAACAAAAAAATACATAAAAATAATATCTACAATAGAAAGAGACATTAAAATGAGCTTATATAGCTCCATACTCTTGAAAATAGTCTCAAAGCCCACTTATGACCGGGCTTTCCACACTGGTGGCACAACATTATCCTACTCCCAAAAGGAGATGATGAATGAATAAATGAAATTTTTAATACCAAAACAACACCAAAAACTTTAGACCAATTCCATATATTTTTTATGACACATTACTTACTACTTCCAGATACTAGGGAAACGTCAATTTCCAAAAGTACTCCTTCTTAACGTAGCCTCAACACAATCTACATGACTGAACACATTGGTAGAAGATGTCAAATCAAACCCTAATAACCTCTAGAATATAGGTGGTGAACATTATCTTTTAATACTCAAGTAATTTAATTAAAATAATGTTTGTTTTTATTATATGCACCTACTCATTCACCTTGAGAGGATCTGCTCAACCATATGAGAGTATATGATTAAACTTCCGGAACACACAAAGAAAATCTATGTGTCAATAAACTGGAGGGTCATAAAATGATAGAACTAAATGTGGTCTCATGTCGAATATGCATCAAACCTTATAAATGCATACACTGGCTGTAAAGGAAAACAATAACCCAACCAAACTAACCCACTGAAAAAAACATACCACAATAAAACATCAAAAACACAAAACTGAACCTTCTCAAAGGCTTACCTAAACATTTATCATTATAACTCACTGACCATTGTTTCAATCCAACCCATCGCCAATGACTCAAACTTTTAACACCACTCAAACAAAAGGATTTTTGAAACCCAAAACACCTCACAAAAAATATTCTCAAATCATATGGAGACACACCACACAATTACTAAATTTCAAAACATCACACCTTCTATTAAGAAACACTTGAATATAAAAAAAGATTATTAGGTGGAACACACACTAAATTTATTCCATGGAGCCACACACAAGCATATTCCAGGGCCAATCCAAGCACTAATCCACTTTTACACACATATCTATGCATTTGTTTACTGATGGGAACATCAAAGGTCAAAAAGAAAATTTCCCACTTTTCAAAACAAAATTTTATACCCACATCCTCAACATACAAATATATTTCAAATTATGAAAACTCATAAAAATATAAAAATTTCTCTCACCACCAATTCAAAAATCATATTAAAATCCCACAAATCAAACCATTTTTCTGATATAAAAATAAAATCCCACAGATTCAATTAAAAAAACTATTTCATCCCATTTAAAAACACTTTCAGAAGCATAATAAATTGCAATAATTAAAAACCCATTTGGTAAAAAACTCATATATTCTTATTTATATCATGTTTCCAAAACCCTTTTTTAAAATAAATTTATTCTTTCTAAACAACCAATTTTGATAATTACTTGGTTTTGATTATAAAAATCCATTTTCTTATGTCTCTATCAAAAAATATGAAATATCATTTTCTCTATTCGCAAAACCAATCTATTTCCATTTTAAAATCTATTTTTCACAATTCCCAAAACATGTGTTTTCATAAAAATGATCAGAATTAAGGAGAACCTAGACGAGTTCACAAGGGCGAAGCTGGTGTCAATTGGTGACTTAGACATATGGTCGACATCCATATGCCAATTAGGGAAACATCATAGAGAGATTATTTAGCCCATGCCCCTAGATCCTCGTGGAATTCTAGGCCATGTGAGGTTACTACAAAAATTGATCCAACCCTCTTTTCATTTCCAAACACACAAAACAACTCACAAAAACCAAATTAACCAAAAAAATATGATATCCCATGGCGACCTGAGTCCTATCTTGAGGTGATATTGTTTGTCACCCTACTCATAACCAGAACATCAAGACCCAAAAATCCTATCTCTGGTATACATTGACTCTTACCTAAATAACATGACTCAAAATAGAGGGACTCGCTCTAATACCATTTTTTCACAAACTAGGCAAGGGTTCCATCCATCCCGATACCCGAATCTGCCCACATCATATCCCAAAGGGAGTTCCTGATCACCACGGTATGGAAACTAGTCCATTGGTATCAATAATACATCTTGAGAATGATTTTAACCATTTATTTAATCATAAACACCCCCATATAATAGATAACACCATAACTGATAACCTTAATCAAACAAGGTAAAGTTAATTCAGATTCAATGTCTTTCTATTTTGACCAAAAAAAAAGTACAATTACTGAGTGGGAGACCAAAAAAACCCAAAACCTCAACATAATAAGAGGGTATTATCTTCAATCCCCCAAAAATGTCACCTATAAAGAGAATAAAACTAGATTCCAAAAGCACAATCATGACCATCCAATCCCTTACCTGAGTTAACTAAACAAGTCTACATAAACCAAAAGGGGTGTGTAGGTTATGATCCAGAACACAGTAGGATACCACCGAATAAAGATATTCCATTTTCAAAAAATAAAGGAAAAAATATACATGCACACTTCCTTTAAAACATTTGGATCATTTTGAACAATACATTTTATAAAAAACATTTTCAAAGGGAAACATATTTAAAGAAAATACCTTTTTCAAATAATCTTTCTTAATATAAAAATACACACAAGGTTTACAATATGCTGATGATAAGAAACTTCTCAATTAGGCATCATTTCACTTGATAGTACCCTGGGTAATTACCTAAGTGTAATCTAGCTCATGTGAGACCCCAGAACCACCTACCTTGGTGAAACGCGACCTAGAAATCACAACCATTAGCTTTCTCATGAATGATCTATTAAGGGGGGACATAACATGGGCCTTGTGGTCTTTGAAAATTATACATGTTTATTAATTGTTTTAATTTTCAATCTAGCTAAGTGAAAATGGGAATAACCACTTTTGTATCACTAGAATACTAGATATAGTCATCTCATACAGAGACCAAAGATTCCATTGTGCTCAATTTTCATTTCACATGTCACAGAAATCACTACATTCACATAAAAAACTTCAATCAATATAAATATACTTCATCAATTACCATTTCCATAATCAAAAAAATTTCTATTTCCAAATTCACACCAAAACCATTTAAAAACACAATGCACACCATTCAAACACTTTATAAAATTACTTAAGACATTTATAAAGTACATTCATAGAGCATAAAAAAAAGGAACACCTAAAATCCAACCCATTTTCTATAGAAAATTATCATTCAAGGATTACTAAACTAAGATCAATTTTAAATCATACTTCTCATAAAATACACATTTTATCAAACACCTTTTACCACATTATAAAACACAATTAGGGGGAAAATCATGGGTTCCCACAAAGAAAACAACCCATTTAGTTTGGAAAACCATTTTTCAACACGCTGACACCTTAAATCCATTTTAAAATACACTAAAAACTTCATTAACGACACATATAACCTAAAAATGGAAGAATTAATGAATATTAAAATCAAAAAATAATTTTTAATGATTCATCCACCTACCTTGAGTGATGGAACTCTCAAAAATCAGTTCCAAACCACAACTGCACATAATTGATCCCAATAAAAGAGATATTTAACCATAAATGGTGGGATGGAACCCTAAAAATCATGACCTAATGCTAAAAATTGGACCCAACACAATGGAGAAATGAAACTGTGATGCAGAAGGATAGAAGCCCTATTAAAGATGAAAAAGCCCTTGGAGTAGGGGGATTACATGAATAATATTGGAGAATCCAAATCGAATCCTCCAAGAAATTGATGATCCATGTGAGAAAGAGGTATCAGGGGAGCCTTATAGGGTGAATAATCATGAAGGGGGACGAAATTGGGTGTTTAGGGTAAAATTTTAGAATGGGAAAAGAGAAAAAATCTAATTTTTAATGACATAGATAATTTGTCTAGTTTTCCAACATGGTTTTCCAAACCGTGTGGAAACTGTGTGGTTTCCATTTTATACTATAGATATATCTCATGGTTCGTAACTTGGTTTGAAAAACCATGCAACAATCATACGATTCAACTCTATCAAAAAAATGATACCTTGGTGGAAGATTTTCTTGGAAAAGTGCACAATTTCTCCTAACCATGTGTAAGCCATCTACTACCACCTTCTAAAAGAATATTTTCATATTTTCACAAGAAAATCAAAGGAAATCTAATTTGTAAAATCTAGTACAAAATAAACTATAGAGATGCCTCAAAATTCTTTCTCATCATACATGGTACGTGCAATAAAATTAGAGATCAAAAAATGAACTGGGGTAAAGGATGAAACTGAGAAACCTAGGTGTGACATACACTATCTCTCAAAAGATACTCATATAAACCCACTAGTTTGATGATAGAGTATCTAGGGTATTTGAACCTCTAGAACAATATTTATCTACCATGTTACTTATACTAGTTATATGTTGGATTCTTGATTCATAATTTCATGTGCAGGGGAACAAGTGTCCTACTTGTCCCATCAATCATATTTCTGACACGCATATTAAACATATAAATAAATAAATAACACCTCATATTACTTGAATAATGATCAGGGGTCCAAGAAGAATATTAAAACTCAACTCACCAAGGATCTATCACCTAAAAATAAAAATATTTCTATGAATTCACTGACCTATAACAATATTATCCAATAAAAACTCCCCAATAAATGGATTATCATACCCAAGAAACACATAGAGAAACCATTTACTTACAATTCATTTATTGGTTTTTATACCAATCATCGACAACACATCTAAACTAATCATGGTTTCCCTAACCACATTGTCAATCCATTCAAAAATTGCATTCCAAGAAATTCCTGACATGATCCTTAACACACAATCATCGCATCCAAAATGGTGCACATAATTTAATGTTAATATCACCACATTCCATTCTATATGAACACAAAAGAATTTATTATGATTCCATATTTTAAATAAATAAACTCTCCCACTCACAACTACATTCCATTATAACCACACAATCACAACACCATAAATCATCAAGGCATCATGAAATCAAAAAAACACCCACATCAAATTTCATACGTGACACTTTATGTGATTCTTTGGGATAAAAAATCCCCAACCATCCATAAATAAAATATACCCTTGAGTATTTATATACAAATGATATATATATATTTGATAATTAGTATTGAATTTTACCTTCAGGATATCATCATTACACAAACTCTACACATTGTATATGCAAAAAATATTATATTGTTTCACTAATGAACATGATATAATAAAATTATCTTAGAAATTGCAATCCTAGTAGTACCTCAACCACAACTAACTATTTTAATTACTATAAATCATCATAAAACATTGGGTTTGTACAAAAAAATTGTATATATTATGATACCCACCATATAGATGTCCAAATCACTATTCATTTAAACAAAAGTTCCTAATTGAAAAATGTCACATATAAATAGTTTTGAAACAAACTAGAAAGTTGTGTTCACCTTAAACACATTGAAGATATAATCCCTAAACAGAATACCCATACAATTTTATCAAGAATATTTTTATCCCAACCGCATGAATTCCCTTATCTCTATTTAAAAGCCATAAGCCAATCAGATACTAGTATTATTTTAATTTCATTCCTCCCATGTGACACTCACCCCTTAACAAAAATCCATATTAATGCTTATTGTACTGTATACCACACTATGATTCTATGAGCCATCCTTGATGTTTCATTTAACACCCTGATACATTTTATTAAGTAAATTATGTTTAATAGTGTATACGAAACACAACACTAATATTAAGTGAACACTGAAATAATATTAATCAAATGTGACCATTATAAACTAGCCACTGAATTGTTCGGTATAAATAGAATTAACCAAATTATTAAATATAGACACACACCTAAACACACAAACACACACACACAGATATATATATATATATATATATATATATATATCCTCCCTAATCAATACATATGTATTGATTAATTCTTAAATAATAGAAAATCAATTTTTTATGAAGTCATTCTTTGCTTCAAAAATAATTTTTCCTGCAAAATGGGATTTAGTTATTTTTATGACAGAATATAATCATTAATTTATAAAAATATTTGATATTTTATTTTATAAAATTATATAATTTTTAAAATCATCATTAAAATAATTTATAATAAAATTTTGATATTTTTCAAACAATTTTAATTTTTCAATGAATAACTGAAAGTATTTTTTTAAATTGTTTTTTCATTTAATTTATTTAAAAAGTAAAATTAATTTTTTAATATGTTTTAAAAAATAATTAGAACTATTTTATTAAGAAAATATAACTATGTTATTTTTAATGAATTATACACATGAATTTGATATTAATATTTTTACTTGAAAGGTAATTTTTACAAGAAGTTGTTTTCATTTCATTTTGAGTTTTTTTGTTAAATTAATTTATGCTAATTATAGGTGTAAAATATTGAAAAAGGTATCACATTTTTTAAATCTAGAGTTACAATTTTAATAAATAGTCCAATTCTAATTTTGGTCATAATGAATAGTAACCATAGAAATTTTCATTATCATGATAAAGGTAAAATAAGTTATTTTGGTTTAAAACTATTGTAATAAGGTGTAAAAATCAACATGAAACATTAATTTATCATATAGGACTATATTATCATGTTAAAGAACATCTAATTCTAGAATATATGGAATTATATTTCCATTTTATCTTAATAATGACACTTATAATATTTAAGTAAAATATAAAGTGAAAAATTTCATTCTCTTCCCTTCAATATATATTAAATTATTTTACTATACCATAAAGACTATAATTTAAATTATAAATAATTATTTTAAAGGTAAATTATTTTCTATAAATATAAACGATTTATAATTTTTAGGAATGAAATAATTAAAATAAATAACCATGAAACACTGATACATTATTTATTCATTTGACATAAAAATGAAATAAACAGTTTTAAAAATATTAAATGTAATATAAATCAGAAAAATTTATGTGTCTCATATTTTTTAAGATAAATATGACCAATTAAGATATGTTAATATATTATATTGGAATTAATTTGTTCCTTTGTGTTTTAAGGACAAATTAAAAGAATAATGTCCAAAATGGCTTTAATAATAATTAATGAAAATAATATTTTACTAATTTATTTAATAAAAATATATTCAAATATTAATTGGTGGATAATATATGCATGGAAACATAATCCCTGCCCTATTTACGAATGCATTTTGATCTTATTTGAAAAATTATATCCCTTTAATAGTGAAAAAGATGTTACCCCAATTAAGGATAAAACAGGATAACAAAGGGGTAAAACCAAAAGATATGGTTTCAAACTCCACATAAAATTGTCAAAAATTTCTTTTATTATAGGATTTAAAGCCCAAAGAAACTTATATTCAAATACCTATCCTTTTTGGAAGAATTTTTCATGAAAACTACTTTAATATATATTAATCATCAAACTTATTCAAAAAGTTCCCCTCTCCTCAAATATAAAAGGGCACCATCTCATCTCAAATATTCACCCCATTTTAGCCTTCAAGATTAAACATAACCTACCAAAAAACCTTATAAAATTACCTAGAAAAATTTTAGAGGTATTTTTATTCCCATTACACCAATCCTACGATACTTAAAAAAATATCTAGAGGTGTTGTTTCAAAGAAGAGGTAATCCCCTTAACCAATCACTTTCTATTTAATTCAAATTTACCTTGTCCAAATATATTAAATTAAAATTAAATAATCTGTTCATTATTATAATGATAATTAAATTTTAATATTATTGTTATAATACATTTATTTACACTTTTCCCATCAAATTATTTTTGAAAGTATCGCTCTTGCAAACGTATGACTTACCATCCCCGCGTACTGATACAATTAATTTCCCATCAGTACATTTTGTGAATAGTTTTTATGATATGTTTCATTTTTATATGTAATATGTAATGAAAAATCAGGATTCTATAACTATAAAATCATATCTAAAATCATACAATTCAATCCATTGGAAAACAATATTGTTGCTTGTGTATACGTGTGGACTGCCACCTCAACGAAGTGATGTGATTCGTTTTTCATTCATTCATTACATAAATAGTAATAAAAATATATATAATGAATATATATGATATAATAATTATTATTTAAAGTTAAATATTATTATTTATCACTCTTTTATTCCATATTTTGAAAATGGAAAACAACATTTATGTCTACCTTTGGCCTACTATCTCCATAGACAGTATAATTCATTTTTCTATCACTACAATTATATATGACTAAATATATATCTTTAAGGAATATATATTATATTAATATCATTGTTGAAATATTATATATTGTGGAAATATGATAAATCAAAAGTACCAAGACTTCAGAACCATGAAATATATGAGAAATAAAGAAAAAATCACCAGAAACAATGATTTTAATTAAGAAATGTTAAAAAAATGGATTATAAAGGGTTATAAATAAATTATATAATGTTTGATAAATATAATTATATTTTTTGAAGACATTTATAGTAAATATATAATTATTATACAGAATATTAAAACATGTATGAATGTAGTCGGACTCGAGGTAAGGGATTTTCGGCTAAATTTTATTTTTGTGTGAAACATGTCATATTCACCACTTGTTTCTTTTATGTGGAGTATATAATAACCATAAATTTATATTATGGTTCTTATTATGATTTTATACATACTTACACATTCAGGTAATTATATTTCCTTCAAGGGACTTATCATTCAATTGTTTCCAAAGAGGTAAGCGTTTTATGTCACAATATCTGGGTTTATCTAGATTATTTATGATTATGTTTTAGATGATAAAATATTATGATATACCTCTAAATAAACTCATGAATTTCCATTTAAAATGTATTAATCTTGAAAATAATTTTTTTCACATTCATTTTACTCTTTTTATGTACTCAAGAATGTAGCAAAATGTTTTTAAGGATACCTGACATCATTTATCTCTTTGGTTGAAAATCATGGTTCATCCATATCTATGTTCTTATAAAATGTTTTTAATAATGTTTATAATACTCTAATATGATTTATAATGTCATTTTTACCCATTATTAAGTAAAAGTTTTAAAATTTAATCTTCTTATCATTTTCATAATGAGTTACTTTTTTATTTTTTATTAATGCCTTAATAGAATTTATTTCATTTAACAGGTACACCATGAATAGAAATTCCCTTTATAATGACAACTAAAGTATCTAAGGCATCTAGGAAACTTTTAAAATGTTATTTTAAATGATTTTTTTGTCAATATTTGTGAATTTTTAATGTTTTAAAAATTATTTTCAATTTGATAAGGATATATTCGTCAAAAAATTATAGTAAACCTTTATTGGAATTTCACATCCATTATAACATCCTTTAATGATACTTATGATCTTCTAGTGATATGATATGATGTTACCATCATTATTTTTTGAATGGGTTTTTTGTTATTATTATTATAAGATGTTTTGAAACTTTCTAATTTTCAATGGGATATGTTATAAGATTTTTATTTGTAATCTTCTGGAATATATGTGAATGAATTATTTTAACATGAAGGTTTTGTCCATTAAATCCCTTGAATGAATTGATTAAATATGGATAACTTATGAGTTAAATATTTTTTTTCATGAATGTTATTTTATGTACAAAAATTTAATCATTGACTTATATTTCATTTCCAAAAGATTACACATTGACTTGGTTTTCATGTCCCTAATTTTATGTGTAGACCTATCTTTCTTATTTATAATATTGTACATGGACCTATTTTAATCTCTACATATTTATGAAAGGTCCTGAAATCATGTTCTTAATATAATTAGTGAACTTGTTTCTATTTATACATGTTCCAAAAGTTATAATATTATGTTTTCTCACATTACTATGTCTATGTTATTCTCTTATGAAACATATTATTTTATTACTTATGATTCATTTCTTATAGAAATTAATAATTTATACTACGATTAAATATTATGATCTATGATGTGAGGGGGATTGATTTTACAATGTTATTCTCTGTTTTAAATACCATTTTGATCAAATTTTATTTATATGATCAGTTATATCTCCATTGTTTATTCTTACTATGAATCCAAGATCACACTATCCAATGTTTCCTTTCCCATTATTTTTAATAGAGTTTTTATGTATTATATGTCTAAGAAGGGTGATATTTTTGGGGAACACTGTGTGATATTGTTTATATCTCATATGAATATGTTGTTCATATATCCATGTTTCAAGGTACTAGAAAAATACAATTCAGTAGGGGATTTTATTCTTATGTCATGAATATTCTTCTAAAAAGATATAATATCTTCATATACAATGTATAGGTTGTTATAGTTAATATAAGAGAGAGGTTTAGTTAACCATTAGAAACATGGTTGAGAAAAATTTAGAAATATCCATTTGGATAATCCTATGTATATGAGAAAGTACTATGTTATTGTAATAAAATGTGTGTTTTTTTCATGAAAAACATCCCTGTATGGATACTATATGTGAATTTGGTTTTACAATAGATGAGTCAAGTGGTAATAAACCCAAAATAGTTGGTCAAATATATATTGACTAACATTATAGTTTATAGTGACTATACCCTTACAATAAAACGTTTTTGACAATCTTGGGAAATATTCCAGTGTTAACACACATTTTCATTATAAACCATTATGATTTATTTGAAAAGAAAGTGACCATAAAAGACCTATGTTTAGAAATTTATAGAATATTAGAAATGATTTTATTTAATATGTAATTTTTAAATCTAATGGTGATTACATAATTATCACACCACATTTTCTATTTTAGTTAATGGATTGAACTTAAAGGAATCATGTGAACAATGAATGTGATGGCCAATAAAACCACCATCCCCATGATAAAAACATTTCTTGTAAGAAGGAATGTAATATTTTATAACTATTCTTAGTCAACTCTATCAAGATATAAGTGGTAACATGGGTCATGTTGATCTTATAAATTTTCTATGGAGGTAAAAACATGCCATTCTATCGTTTATGTGAAAACATCCACCCTTGTTCTATATGACTTATGATCGCATAGCTTATAAGAAATGGGTAAATTTGATTGAAAATATATATTATATTCTTCAATACATAGGATTGGAAATTTTTCATTTTCATTGATTTTTTTGATGAAAAAATATATCAATGATGGAATATTATTGTTAATATGAGGTAAAGGGATGAATTTTACAAGATAAATGGATTGAATTTAAGAGGATATTTTTAAATAAATAATTCCATCATATTTTACATAAAAAATGGTGATGTAATTCCTTGAGATGAATATAAAGGATGATGAATCCCTTAGTTCCTAGTATAATTTTTTCACAAGACATGTAAAGTAAGATTTATATTTAATCATAAAACTTGAAAGAAAAATTGGTCAATTATTTAGTAGTTTAAAACCAAATCATCAAAAGATATTATCTATAAGGGACTATGGATTCTGTGAATTAATCGTTTTATGGTTAATCAAAGTTGAAATGAAATATGGAAACCTTCATGGTTCTAGGGATAAGAAAATGAAGATGGAGTTTTATTGAAGATACATTGGCATGTCACATGGAGGTAAGAAAATATTTCAAAATTCCATATTCCAAAATTATGGGAATTATTATGTAGGTTAATTAATAAAAGAAAAAATTATATGTTTCAAGTGGTGGAAAATATTACACAAATAATTAAACAGTCATATTAATATGAATAAGTAAGTAAATGAATGCAATAAAGAGAGGTTTTAACATAATACACAAACCAATATTTAGTGATATAGAATCAAGTAGTTTTTTATTAATGAAACTAAATTACCTTATCCAAGGGATAATGAGTATAATAACCCAAAACAACCTATGTAGATCAAATAAATGTTAAATATTTTTCAATTAATATATCTAAATAAAATTAGGATATTTAGGGTACATTTTTTCTCCAATATTTGATGTTGTACTTTTCATTAATGATCGTTATAAAATTCTTATTATTCATCATTTTGTAAAATTTTATGTTATTATAAGCATTTTTTATCTCTCTCTATATATATTCTAGAGTAAAGAAATCACATTTGATATTCAGAATCAACTTATGATCATCTACGAGTGTGATGATGTTCCTACACATCCAATGGAATTATTTTGGTCGGATCTTACTTAAGGTGAATCTTCATTTGGAATCATATATGGTTTTATATTGACATTATTTTTAAGAATTGATTATTGTATATACTTTTTTGTATGAAAATTTATCAATGATAAACAACATTGTTTTGTTTAACATGAAAGGAAATGATATCAATCCATTCTAGTAGTTGGGATTCAATTTTTTACATACATATTTTGTAGGACCCTTATGGTTAACTATATGAGGAATATATTAAGTTGAACTTTAGATTTTATTGGATAACTTTTTCCATTAATTATACATTTGGTAAATATTTAGAGGGTGATGAAATTACTTATCTATCTTATGATTCTTTATAATTTAATTTTATTACTTTAGGCATGATAAATAATTAATCTTGAATTTCCATTTCTTGGGGTATGGTAAGAGATAGAAGTTGAATTGATCGAAGCATAACCAAAGGATGTCATTGTGCATAAAAAATGGAATGAAATAAAAAATTTATATTTTATTAAAAAGATTATCTTCAAAGTAAAATAATCCATCAATATCAAGAAAATTAATTTTAAATTAGAACATTATCAATTTACCTCTACTTCTGAAGAATAAATGGTCTTTTATCCCATTTGAAATTTATGGTTTTATAGTGGTTAAAATTTTCAAGACCATGTTCTCTAACACTATTTATTAATACTTTGGAATTAGTAATATATTCCATGTCTATATTTTCACATACCATTAATGTGTTCTTGTTTGCAATACTAGTTATGTGTTATTCTAGATGACCTTCCAATATCCCTTTCCCTCTCTTCAAGTGGAACTTTTATTAACCCTATTTACGATGTCAGATTTCATAAAAGGTATTTTAGGATCTACAACCCAATATTATAAAGATAAAGTTACTATTGTGAGGAAAAAATTTATTAATTGGGGGAGAATGTAACACCCCTATATTTTTTAATAAGAAATCATGTTTGATAATTTATAAGACACACAACATTGAGCATAACATAACCAAGAAATATTATAATTTAAATATAACCATTATAACCTATCTTTTTAATTATAGGGTATAGATATGATTAAAAACATTATTATATATATATAAAGGTAATAATTAATAAAAATGTGTGTAGTAATGCTTATGTGTTGATCACAGAATTTTTAGAAATGTAATTTTACGCTTCAAAAATAAATATTCATCAAATTTGTATTTTATTAATTTTATTAGAGAATATTATAGTGAATTGATGAAAATTAACAAAGTTATATTCAAGAAATATAATATCATTTTTAAACCAATATTTGAAAATTATATTCTGGAGATATTTTTATATTTTTATAAAAATTTTGTTTTTTAAATGAATAATTAAATATAATTTTAATTTTAAAAATAATATTATATTATAATGTATTTATAAAGTCAGAATATATTTTGAATTATTGTTAAAATATTATTTATTAATATTTAGCAAAAAAATTTCATTATGGTCTTTCTAATGAATTTAATACTTTAATTAGATATAAATACATTTTAAAACATAGAAAAAATATTTCATGAAAAAAAGAATTTCTCCTTGGTTTTTTCCTTTTTATGTTAAAATAATATCTACCAATTTTAGGAATTGTGTCATGAAAATGGATTCTATAATATGGAATCAGGATGTCAGAATTTGGTAAATAGTTTACTTTTAGTTTTTCTTATAACGAAATGTATCCATCTTAAATTTTCAATATCATGGTAATGGTAAAATATGTTAATTTTGGTTAAAACTTATTTAATAATGTATCAAAATAAAACAATACATTATTTTATCCTCATTTATGTGTTTTTATACATGAACATCCATTTATCTAATATATGTCAATTTTTTCATTTTCAATTGATAATAAAATTTGTAATTTTAATGTTTTAGTTAATGTCAAAATTCCATTCCCTTGTCATTAATTTCTATTAAATTATTACATAAGGAAAAAATATTATATTGTTTTGGTGAATGAATTTTTTATCATGTGTATTTATTACTAATTTTTATTAATGAAATTATTACCTTAAATGGTTATGCAATGCTAACATGTTATTTATTCAATTAACCAAAAAATATAGTAAATTAAATTAAATATATGAAAGTTAAAAAATTTGGAAAAATTACTGCATCCCACATATGTTCTAGATAAATGTTACCTATTATTGATATATTTATGTATTATATTTAAATTGAATTATTATCTTGGTGTATTTGAAGTCAAATTAAATAAATAGTATCAAAAATGAAACTAATAATATTTTATTAAAATAATAGTGTATTAAATTATTCAAAAATAATAAAAATAATTAAAGGTACAAAGGTGCATAATACCTGGTTTAAAATTTCATACATTGTTCATTTATGATCCAATATCGTCATTATGTATTAAATTATAACCCTTTAAAAATGAAAAAGATGTTGTCACGATGAAGGTTAGCATAGGGTAGGAAAGGGGTTAATTTAAAAGATTAGTTTAAAACCACCACATAACCTATTAAAAAATCTATTCATTGATGGGGTTTAAACGCCATTGTATAATATATTTGAATAATTGTCCAGTTGGATTCATTTTGAATGATAATGACTTTATTATAATTAAATATTTTATGAAATTCTAACAGTTTCCCTCACCTTATTTTAAAAAAGTAAATCCATCACCAAACATATTCACAACTTTCAATTCATATAACTTTACCATAACATGATATAATAACTTATAAATTTTCTTTTAAAAATTATAGATGTGATGGTACTCACAAAAGACAAACCCTAGGATCTGTATGAGAAGATCTAAAATAGTCATTTTGAAAAAGAGGTAAACTCCTTAACTAATAATATTATTTCTAAATATTATTTTACTTACTATAAATATATTAAATTCTTAATAAAATAATAACAACAATATCCTCAATATAATAAATTTTATTGTGATTATTAAATCTCAATTATTTAACTTATGTTCATCAATTTGGAAGTGAACGTATTGCTATTGCATATACAGGACTTACCATCTCTAGGAAGAGATGCAATTAATTTTATGACATAATATTTAGAGGAATCTTAGTATGATCTCACTATTAGAAAAATACCCTATACAAATGGTTTGGAACTATTGGTATAGGTCTCCAAACCGTCGGTATATCCCATACCAATGGTTTGAAGAACCGTTTGCTGGTTTGGCGTCGGGATATGTCTATACCAATGGTTTGAAAAAACGTTATTATAGGTTATATAAAAAACCTATAACAATGGTTTCATAAAAACGTTGGTATAGGTAATTCAAATAAAAAACCTTCATTCGTTTTAATCCCAACACCTCCCGTTTATAATCAAACGACCTAACCATTAACCTAACATGACTTTTGTGAACATAATTTCATAAATATATAAATATTCATCAGTATTTTAACGTTTGATTTATTTAATGTTATTTAACGAAAGATTCAATAAAAAGAATGTATGTACCAATACCAACGGTTCTCAAAACCATTGGTATATGTACTTTTATTTTTTGATCTATACCAACGGTTTTGTCCAAACTGTTGGTATAGGTCCACCCTATACCAAGGGTTTGGCCAAAACCGTTGGTATAGGGTCACTATATTGGACATATACCAATAGTTTTGGCACACTAGTTTAGAAAACGTTATTTATGATGGTTATTTTTGTAGAGACCTGAAACTTGACGTACATGGACATTACATTACTTTTGAGGAATACTTAATACATAAAAAAAACAGACACGCAAGGACCATAATAGTTTAGTGTCTTTGGAAACTCAGAAAATAATCTTCGAATCATGTTGAAAGATCTTCAACAACTCCTATAAAGATATTCCCCTTTTGTTTTCTTACCTAAAACCTTTTTTTAAATCCTGGGGAAAAGAAAACAAAGAAAGGGTGAGCTCAAATTCTCAATAAGGGAAAGCATATAGAACATAAAACAATCCATAATTATTTGAATTCAAAATCATGAACATAAAATCTAAACATCAAAATCTTGAGCAAAGACATAAATTGTGGAAGTACGTAAGGAATATATCATAAAGGAACATCAATCTTGATAAAATAGAATGGGAATAAATCATGTTATTGTGGCAACCATTCATCACTTGTTATGATTTGCATAGTAGCCAAGGCATTACTACCAAGACCATCTTAGTGGGAAAAGTCCTCTTCTAAATCGAGTTCACTCCTCGTTTCAATCCTGTAACACTGAAACAGATTAACATACCATTCCGGTAATGTCTATCTCAGAAAATATAAATCTATACCCAATGAATTTGAGGGAGATATAGGTCTCACACATCTCATAATGAAATCATTATTACTTGTGCCACAAAATAAATATACATCATTCATAATAACCCAATAAATAAAATGGGTTTCATAAATATCATCCCATCATCACATAATCCATATAAAATAAATGGATATCATTTCACAATAATAAAAGTGAAACCATGTAAATAATAGAGACATTATACTTGAAACATACAGATATGAAATAATGTCAACTTAGATGGGAAAATGGTTTTGATAAAACACTTGAAATGATTTCTTGAGGAAAATATCCTTTCTTCTTCAAAATCATTTTATTTTCACAAAACGTCATGCAATTCTAAGAGAAAGTGATTTTGATGAAAATAGTCATGAAATATTTTGGAGGAAGCTTCATGAAAATAAGGCTTTATAAAACCCTAAAAAATCTGTTCGTTCCATATAAGTTAAAAAGCATTCTTCTGGTATTTTTTCCAAAAAAGTCAAAAAGTACCTCGTAAAAGAAATATTCCATACATAACATGTAATAAAAGTCAAAAATGGATAAAAAGTACTTTAAACATACATGAAAAAACTTTTATAAAACATGTACATGGATGATATAACTAACGGCAGTAAATACTTACGAATATGAAATCTGGGATAAAAATGTGATTTGTAAAATTATCCCTTACCTTAGGTCAGATATGCTTCGTATGGATCCGAACCTCCTGTATAATGAGTTAAATAATGTAATTGACTTAATACATAATCATATTAATTGTTATGATATAATATATGTTTCACTTATGACTTTATATTACCCATTCTTTTGTAACTTCCATGTTAAAGCAGCGTTTTGGGTAAAATCATTTCATTTATCATGTGTGTTTCGACTTGTGGTTCTCGATATTATTACATATATCCTGATTTACATAATTCCATAATGTTAAAAATGATTTATATATAATATATATTCATAATATACATATATATTATAGATCTATTAAAGGAATGAAATACACCGTTCATGGAGACGGTAGGTCGTACGTACGCATGAACGCTGTTTTGGTTTCCTTATTGAATTGAATGAAACTAAATAGATGAAAAACATATATATATATATATATATATATACATAAATACAGAAGCATTATTATTTCATATATTTCATTATTATTCATTATATAAACATTAAGATCATTCATGTATGGTTAACATGGAGAATGAATCTCATCGCGTCGTGGAGACGGTAGTCCGTACGTACGCACGAGCGATGATATCGTTCCCATAATTATTGAATAAAATTGGAGTGGATGGTATAATATATATTAATCAGTATGATGTTATAATAACCATACATAGTTATTCTTTACACCATTATACCCGTCCATGTAAGGTGTTGGTGGAAAAACCGATTACACCATGACGTGGAGACGATATTTCGTACGTACGCACGCACGGTGATTTTGTTTTCCGTAGGATAGATAGAAGGTGAAATAGGGTTGTTTCGTATTTATAATAACATATCAGTATATTATTTATACTTATGTTATTACAATATAATGAAACAACTAAAGAATAATAATTTTAAAAAGAACGAAAATTGAAAGAATCGGTAACGGATATTACCTTATCTTTGATACGCCTCTTTGAAACCTTCTCTTAGGGTACTAAAATTGGTCTTTGAAGAAGACCAGGACCTCTAGTATGTTTTTATGGAAGTTGAGAAGGAAAATGGCTAGGGTTTGGCCGATCTTAAAGGCTCAAAATTGTGTGAGGAGAAGAGGGAGGAGATGCCCTTTTATAAGGGAGGAGAAGTGCACCTTTGGAAATATAAGAAAATATTAATTTATATTAAATCCCAACCCCACATAAAAACTTCCAAAATGACACAAATCCGATTTTTAGATGATATAGGGTAGTAATCTCATCAACCAATAATATTTAGACATGTTAGGAATTTATTTTAAACATTTTCAACTTGATTTATCCTTATTTATCAATTTAATTTTATTTGTGGTAATAATATTCTAAATTTTAAATTATTATAAATAATTACATATGTGTTGTGAATTTTCCATAATTTGAACATTTATGACATTTTAGACCATATAAATGTAAATTTATAATTTTTAAATATTTATTTTGATTTTTAAACAATTTTATAATATGTTATTTTTATAAAATAACAATAGTGTCAATCTTGACACTATTCATTTATTTGAATTTAAATAAACAATATACAGAAGATATGTTCGAACTAAAAGATTTAATAGATTTATAACATGTCATATTTATCTATAAAATTAGTGGATATCATTAAATAGTTCATATAATATTTATTTTAATACTTTAAAACCATTTATTTGATATTTCTCTTAATAAAATAATTTCAACATCACTATTATGTCACCTTTAATGATAATTTTTTAATCCATAAAAATTCAAAATAAATTAATATGATGTATATAATTTTATTTCCTTTCTGGAGACTATTCAGGTTCGAAGTTTCATTAAGTTTATCACTAAATTAAAATTATTATACTTATAAGATTTAAGAAAGTGACATGTTGTCACTTTCTTTGGTTTTAATAATAATTATGTTATTTTCATAGATAAAAGTCCATTAAATGAATATAATCCAACCCTTAGATGATATGGGTCGACATTTAGTCATCCAATAGAAATTTGGCAGGTGTTAGGGTAATTTTATAATCTTATATTTACCCTTAATTTCCCGATTTACCTTTAACTAAGGTAAATAAAATTTACCGTAGTTACTATTCATAATGCCCAAAAATAAAAAAGTATCTTATTAACATAATTTGGACCCACTGATTCCAAATATGGAATCCATGTTTCCAAATTCAATATACAAAAGTTTCATAAATTAAATTAAAATTAATCCCATTGTCGAAAGAAAACGGGTTTTTGGTTAAAACATTGCAAAAGATTGAATTGATTTAACCTATGAATTCATGGTAAAATCAATGCTAATGACATAAACTATATTAAATGGTAAAAATATATTCTATTAATACATTAAAACCATTAAGTATTATAATTTAACCATATAAATTATTACGATGAAAAAAGTTGTTTTTAATTAAAATATAGCGTGTTTTTACTATTCCTTAAAATATGAATGTTATCAGAAAAATATCAATACATTATCCAATGTAAATTTTTATTACCTAATTCAATAGAAGAAGTTTATTTTGTAAAATTAAAATTATAAACATGTGAAAAACTATATTTAATGTGGGTGCGCAATAAAAATGCGGAAAAACTGCATTTTTTGAAAAATACTTATTTTACCCGAAAATTTTATTTTGTTCACCTAAAATGTTTTAGAAAATTTATTAGATGAATAATACTGTTATTGTAACACCCCAAGCTTCTACGGTACGTTTCCCTTCGAATAATGCGATAGCGTGTGTTGTACGCAACCTCGAGTTCTAACACACACCACAACTAATTAAACTAGCCATTGTGAATAGTAATACCTACTTTTTGAAATCATATATATTTTATATTTCAAAATGGACTTCATTTTTGGATTCGGAATATCGAAATTATCCTAGGGTGAAATTTTGGTACTTTTCGGATAACTTTTATATTTTGATGAATAGTGAAAATTACTAAATTTTAATTAAAAACAACTTTTTTAATCAAAATAATTAATAGTGATAAATTATGAATTTGAGTGGTTTTAAAGTATATTTAGAATATATTTTTACCATTCAATTTAATTTTTATCATTGGACATAATTTTACAATTAAACCAAACATAAACAAGTGTCAATCTTTTGATAGTTATTATCTCTTAAAAACACGCTTTTTGTTTTGACAGCGGGATTTAATTTTAAATTAATTTCTGCCACTTCTGTGTTTTGAATTTAGGAAAATGGATTCCATATTTGGAATCAGGATGTTCAAATTGTGTAAATAGGTAACTTTTATTTTTAGACATTTTGAATAATTACTGCGGTAAATATTTTATTTACCATGGTTAAAGGGTAAATCCGGTAAATAAGGGTTAAAAAATAATATTATAATAATACAAAATTACCCTAAAACGTGTCCTAACCTTATTGGTGGACACATACCCGACCATGGGCATCCTTGGGTCAATTTGGGGACCCCTTGGAGCCACTTGTATGTGGTAGGGACACATTATATTAATAAAGTTAAAATAAAAATAAAAATGGCATAAGCTTACATCTTTTATAAGAACAATTTTTACATAAGGTTATACATGTTGGATTTTCGATTATAAATATTCATTAGAAAGATAAAAAGATTTCCTACATAATGATGTTTTATTTATATTTTTTAGACATTAAATAATTTATTTTATTTATGACACAATGATGATGCAGTAATTACTAAAATAGTAAAACATTAACATAATTGATATTATAAATACCCAAATAAATATAATATGAAACTTTTAATGAATTAAACTAATTTTCTAGGCTAATATGATATATTAGGATTGATTTAATGGACTTTGTTCGAAGTAATCAATCTATTATGAGTTTTACAAAAATCAACTATTGAATAGTGTCAAAATTGACATAAAAGAGTTCTTAAAACAAATATTATATTATTAATTGATATTAAATTCCTAAAAATCTAAGGTTCGGCCAAGAGACTTATATTATGATAGGTTAATCATTAATGGACCACTTGGGGGTCGCTTTGATGTATATAGTAAGTTTATTAACCATATAATATAAAAATACAAAGAGATATTGTAAAAGTGAAACTAATTAACTTAGAGTTAATAATTAATGATAAGGTTAATATAAGTACCCAAACCTGTCTAAATTCTATTGGATGAGTTGTTTTCGACCCATCCCCACCTCAACCTTTTAATCGTCAACTTTGGAGACATTAGAAACCGAATATGAATTTATTATAAATTAATATTTCTAGCTTTTCCAAAGGTGCCCCTCACCCCTCTTATAAAAGGGCACTCCTCCTTCTCATTACTTAACACCTCTCAAGCCACTTGGCTCGTCCAAACTCTGCCCAACTAAGCTCCCCACAACCCTCTCCTCCTCCTTGAAGCTTCCCCTTAGGCAGAAAGCATTTCAAGAAGTCCTTTGGTTCCTACCAAAGTGAGATACCTAAATTAAAGGTAATGATTTCTCTTAAATTATTTTCATTTATTTTGCTTCTTCAACCCCCAAACTCTTTTTATTTCCTTTCTTTTGTAACAACACCAGTATCCTAAATATACTAGGATGTTGTTATAATAATTATTCAAACTACACATACACACAACTCCATCTAATGGATGATGAACATAATGTTTCTATGGATGGAAAACTAACGCCTCACGAAACGATGATTGTTCAAATACATATTACCACCTCTCATGGTGGCCATTATGATGGCACTGTAATTAAATATTATATTAATGATATATATTTTATAAGCTTCTGTAATTCCATTTTATTTCATACCATTATTCGTTTCATGTTGTATATACATACGATAATTTCATTTGAGGAAGTGCGGACTACCGCCCCCTTAAAATGATATGACTCGTTCATACCACGCATGGAACGTATAAAGGATGGTGTTAATGAACTTAAGTAACATATATAAAATATTATATTATACTGGAATAGTAATATACCTATGTATCATTTGGATTCTATTCTTTTAAAATAAAAATTAAATGGAAGTAGCGTTCGTGCGTACGTACGGACTACCGTCTCCACGAACGCGATGAGATTCATTCTCCATCGTATCCATTCAAGTATAATTATCATTTGATGATTTAAAAATGATGTTTAAGGACTTGATACCATTCTGGATTTGAATAATATACAACTTATCCTTTACAAACATGTCTTACGTAACAAAACATACAAAAGAAAACAAGTAAGTTCACACCCGAAACAGCGATAATACTAAGATATTATTATCAAATCAATATTAAAAGATCATATATGATATCATATTAATGTATATGATTCTTGTATAATTTAATAACAATTATTTCACCATTATACAGGAGGTTAACCTACCCCAACCAAGGAAAAGTACAAGGTAAGGGTTATTTCACAATCTCTTCATTATCCGAGGATGTATTATACGTAATAATCTACTGGGATCTCTTTATCATCCACATCCATGTTTCTTCGAAATGTATTTCAAAACATTTTTACTATTTACAAGAATATGGGTTAAAGTCATTTATACCCTTGTTTGACTTTTTATAAGAGGTTTATAAAGGAATCTTTCCGTCGTTTTCAAAACAAGGTCCTTTTTAACCTTTTCGACAGAATTGAGGTAAGAATGTTTTTTTTAACTTATACGGCGGGTGCGGTTATTTTCCGCCGTTATAAAATCGTCGAAGCTTTCCTTACAAGCTTATAAGAATATTTTCAAAGAAAATGTTTTATTTTATATGGATCTTAAATGATTTCAAAATAAAAGGAGATACTTCTTTTAAAAGAATTTTGATTTCATCTATGTCAACATCCTTTGATGGATTTTAAGATTATTTGAAGTTGATTTATTATAATACAAAACTTCTATATTGTATTGAAGGTTTTGTGATATGTTTGAATGTGGATGTGCTATTTTATACCATTCATAGTTTATGGTGAAACTATTGACATTTCGTATGCTAGTTTTAACTCGAATGTTTATGTTATATTTCAAACTTTTCTTCAGATGAATGTGCTAAACAAGTATGTTCCAGGTTGGGGACCGGTAAAAGTAAGCCCTCCAGGTTGGGGACTGGTTAATGTAAGCCCTCCAGGTTAGGGACTGGTAAAAGTGGGCCCTCCGGTTTGGTCTCCGGTTATTAGAGGTACTCCGGGTTGGTGTCCGGTTATTAGAGGCACTCCGGGTTGGTGTCCGGTTATTAGAGGCACTCCGGGTTGGTGTCCGGTTATTAGAGGCACTCCGGGTTGGGTTCCGGTTAGAAGTAACCCCTAGGTCTTGGGATGAGGCCTAGACAATGAAATTAACGTTTGACATTATGCATTCCAACATTATGAAAGTGGTTATTGATATTGCATGTGAATATTCGATTAGTAGAATATCCATGTGAACAAGTAAATGGCATCATTTCATTTTACTTTTGCCATACTATGTTGGAGTTCAATTTTAAAAGGCTTTTGTTTTAGTAATTCATTGCCTTAAATGTTTATGCTTATTTTTGAATGTTCCGCTATATTGTTATCCTTACTGGGCATTTGAGCTCACCCCTTTTCTATGTTTTATTTTTCCCAGGTAGTGAAGAAGTGAATTATGAATGACTTGCAGGGATATTATGAGGGGTTAATAGTGTGGATATCAAGACTTTGTTGTTGTAGTAGTTTTTCACTTTGAAATGTAATGTAAAACTTTATGATTATATCTAGTGTTTCCAAGGCTACTAAACCAATCGGTCCTTTGGGATTTGATCTTTCTTGTGATCATGCCAATGTTACGAAGTAATGCACCGACTCTGGGCAGCTGGGGTCGGGGCGTTACAGTTGGTATCAGATGAAGTTTAGTACAAACCTTGGAAGCTAGATTTAGATAAACTCTGATTAGAGCACGTAGACCTAAGATGAACTTTGAGGATTAGTATAGAAGAACTTCCTAGAATTTTGGTATTGTAGAGATTTTGTGAGTTTTCCGAGCAATACATCCCTGTCTGGATACGAGCAGGTAGAGGTGGCTCTGGCACAGATGTACCTAGGGGTAAAACCCGAAAACACCGCTTTGAGCTAGACTCGAACGGGAACTGGTGCACGACAACGGGCCTTGCTGCACTCTTGGTTACGACACTCCCGGGGGATATGCTTAGGATAACTCTCATTTTCTTTACAAATCATTATGAAGGGTTTATGAGTATATACTTCCTCAAAGAAAACATTCTTATGATTATGGATTATATCCATAAATAGTTCAATTTATGTTAAGTGTTTTATAAGTATGGGATTGTGTATTTTGATTCATAAACTGATCTAGTTTATGCCATTTTTTGGAAATGGCACCCAGTAGAAGGAATGAGAACTCCGGCAATGCACATGATCCAAAGAGAAGGAAGGATCATATATTTCATGGTCTTAAGCTAGAATTTATAATAGAAATAGTCTCCCATGTATGATCATCATATGAAGAAATAATATTATGTGTTGATAAGATAAGTAAAGAGTTTACTGAGTCTTATGACTTTAAAGCAAAGCAAGAGAAGAAGAGACCTGCTGATCAATCTGGGAATGGAAATAAGGGGAAGAAGGGAAAGGTTGAATATCCATCTTGTGGTAAATGCGGGAAGAAACATCCTGTTACTTGCTTGAAGGGAATGGGAGTCTGTTACAAGTGTGGTGAAAAAGGCCACCAAGCTCATGATTGCAAGGGGAAGAAGGAAGATACCAACGTTCAGTGCTACAATTGCAGGGAGATGGGGCATTATGCAAATGCATGCCCTAAGCGTCATGAGAACTTACCTCAGAAAAGGCCAAGGGATCAAGGCCGGGCTTATGCTATCACTACTGCTGAGGTAGAAGCTCCGAAAGACGTGGTGGCAGGTAATTTAATGGTTTCCTCAAGTTTAGCAAATGCATTATTTGATTCTGGATCATCGCATTGTTTCATATCTTCCCAGTTTGCTAAGAAAATTAGATGTTTCCAATTTGATTTAATAAGGGAGTTGTCTGTTAAAACTCCTAAGGGAAGTATCGTTGCAACAAAGTTTTGTGAATCAGTCCCCATTAGAGCACATAAATTTTCTTTATCTGCTGATTTCATCGTCATACCTATGATTGAGTTTGATATAATCCTCGGTATGGACTGGCTTTCGGACTATGATGCGAAGATTTATTGTAAGAAGAAAGAGGTTACGATTCTTGATGATAATGATAAGGAGCACCTTATTTTTAGAGCAGAATCGTCACCACCTAATTCTTATTTAGATCCACCCCCAACAGCTCAACTTAATTCAATTATTGGGGAGGAAGAGAATGAAATAACTGTCGGTGAGGAAAGGAATGTTCAAATAGAGGATGTACCTGTTGTGAAAGAATTTGTAGATGTATTTCTGGAAGATTTACCTGGACATCCTCCAGAACGAGAAGTTCAGTTTTCTATTGATTTGATTCCTGGATCAAGGCCTATATCGAAGACCCCTTATAGAATGGCCACTGTAGAGTTAGTCGAACTAAAGAAACAACTAGAGGAATTGAGTAATAAGGGATTTATTCGCCCTAGTGTTTCTCCATGGGGAGCCCCTGTTCTTTTTGTTAAAAAGAAAGATGGATCTATGAGGTTATGTATCGACTACAGGGAGATCAATGCTATAACAATAAAGAACAAGTATCCCCTACCTCGTATTGATGATTTATTTGACCAACTGCATGGAGCTCAATAATTTTCAAAGATTGACCTTCGATCTGGATACCATCAGTTGTGTGTGAAGAAGGAAGACATTACGAAGACAGCATTTCGAACCAGGTACGGGCATTACGAGTTTACTGTAATGCCGTTTGGATTGACTAATGCACCCTCTGTGTTCATGGATCTGATGAATAGAGTTTTCAAGGAGTATCTCGATGAATTTGTGGTGGTATTTATTGATGATATCTTGGTATACTCCAAAACCTACAAAGATCATGAAAATCACTTGCGCATTATCTTGAAGACTCTGAGGAGGCATGAATTATATGGGAAGTTTAGCAAGTGCGAATTCTGGCTTCAGGAGATTTCTTTTCTTGGCCATATTGTCTCTAAAGATGGAATCTCTGTTGATCCTTCTAAGACCAAAGCAATCCAAGAATGGCCAGCACCTACGAGTATAACTGAGGTACACAGTTTTATTGGTTTGGCAGGTTATTATCGACGTTTCGTCCAGAATTTTGCCCAATTGGCTAACCCATTAACGAAGCTCACACGTAAAGGGGTTAAATTTGTTTGGACAAAAGAGTGTGAAGAATGTTTCGAAGAACTGAAGAGAAGATTAGTCAATGCTCCTATATTGACTTTACCATCGGGGAATGATGGGTTCGTTATTTATAGTGATGCATCGAAGAAAGGACTTGGCTGTGTCCTTATGCAAAATGATAGAGTTATTGCCTATGCATCACGACAGTTGAAAATTCATGAACAAAACTATCCTACTCATGATCTCGAGTTAGCAGCAGTGATCTTTGCTTTGAAGATATGGAGGCACTACCTCTATGGTGAAAAATGTGAGATTTATACTGATCACAAGAGTTTGAAGTATATTTTCTCACAAAAAGAACTCAACATGAGGCAAAGGAGATGGCTTGAATTACTCAAGGATTATGATAGCACGATACACTACCACCCGGGGAAAGCAAACAAAGTAGCAGATGCTTTGAGCAGAAAAGACCATGGAGTTCTGAACATGATGAAAATTGAAAGGGATCCAATTTTCATGGATCTAGTGAAGATGGACATGGGAATAACCAGGGAAGGTGAAACATCAATGCTTTTTCAAATGGTTGCCAAACCATCTTTACTAGAAAGGATTAAGAGTTCTCAGAACGATGATGAAGAATTTCAGAAGAAGATTAAAGCTGTGAATGATGGGAGATTGAGAGACTTTGTGTATGAAGATGGAATTTTGAAATTCGGGAAGAGACTTTGTGTTCCCAATATACCTGATCTAAAAAGGGAATTGCTGGATGATGCTCATAGTTCCAATTTCTCTATACACCCTGGGAGCACCAAAATGTATAGAGATTTGAAGGAACATTTTTGGTGGGACAACATGAAGAGGGAGATTGCTGATTTTGTGTCAAGATGTATGGTTTGTCAACAAGTGAAAGCTGGAAGGCAACAGCCTGGAGGAGTCATGCAACCTCTTCCCATACCAGAGTGGAAATGGGACAATGTTACGATGGACTTTGTCATGGGGCTACCAAAGACTCCTAGAAGGAATGATGCAATATGGGTGACTGTTGATCATCTTACCAAGTCAGCACATTTTCTTGCTATAATAGAAGATCTACCTCTGGAACGTCTAGCAAGACTATATATTAATGAAGTTGTGAGACTTCATGGAGTACCCCTATCGATTGTTTCTGATCGTGACCCCCGTTTTACTTCAAGATTTTGGAAAAGTCTTCAGAGATCCCTGGATACTGAACTTCATTTGAGCACTGCTTACCACCCTCAGACAGACGGACAATCAGAACGGACTATTCAGACCTTAGAAGACATTTTGAGATCTTGCTCACTTGACTTTCAGGGTATGTGGGATCAATATTTACCACTGGTAGAATTTTCCTATAACAATAGCTTCCATTCAAGTATTCAGATGGCACCATATGAAGCGTTATACGGAAAGAGATGTCGTACACCAACCTGTTGGGATGACGTTAGTGAAAGAAAACTTGTAGGCCCAGAACTGGTGGAGGAAACGGTGGAAAAGGTGAAAGTAATCCAAAATCACATCAAAACAGCTCAAAGTAGGCAGAAGAGCTATGCCGATAATCGAAGGAAGGATTTGGAATTTCAAGTCGGTGATCATGTTTTCCTAAAGGTATCTCCGTGGAAGGGAGTCATACGTTTTGGTAAGAAAGGCAAATTGAGTCCCAGGTACATCAGACCTTTCGAAATTCTAGAACGAATTGGGGCTGTAGCTTACCGATTGGCAATGCCGCCAAGTCTCTCCAAAGTTCACGATGTGTTCCACGTATCTCTGTTGAGAAAATACATGCCTGACCCAACGCATGTACTCACCTATGAGGAATTAGAACTAGAACCCGATCTGTCTTATTGCGAAGAGCCCGTCAAGATTCTTGATACGAGAGAACAAGTACTGAGAAACCGGACGACGCGTCTGGTAAAAGTTTTGTGGAGAAATCATAAGATGGAAGAGGCAACGTGGGAACCCGAGGAACTTATGATGAAAAACCACCCGAGTCTTTTTATGCAGTAATACCATAGAAATTGCGAGGACGCAATTATTTGAAGGAGGGGAGAATGTAACACCCCAAGCTTCTACGGTACGTTTCCCTTCTAATAATGCGATAGCGTGTGTTGTACGCAACCTCGAGTTCTAACACACACCACAACTAATTAAACTAGCCGTTGTGAATAGTAATACCTACTTTTTGAAATCATATATATTTTATATTTCAAAATGGACTTCATTTTTGGATTCGGAATATCGAAATTATCCTAGGGTGAAATTTTGTTACTTTTCGGATAACTTTTATATTTTGATGAATAGTGAAAATTACTAAATTTTAATTAAAAACAACTTTTTTAATCAAAATAATTAATAGTGATAAATTATGAATTTGAGTGGTTTTAAAGTATATTTATAATATATTTTTACCATTAAATTTAATTTTTATCATTGGACATAATTTTACAATTAAACCGAACATAAACAAGTGTCAATCTTTTGATAGTTATTATCTCTTAAAAACACGCTTTTTGTTTTGACATCGGGATTTAATTTTAAATTAATTTCTGCCACTTCTGTGTTTTGAATTTAGGAAAATGGATTCCATATTTGGAATCAGGATGTTCAAATTGTGTAAATAGGTAACTTTTATTTTTAGACATTTTGAATAATTACTGCGGTAAATATTTTATTTACCATGGTTAAAGGGTAAATCCGGTAAATAAGGGTTAAAAAATAATATTATAATAATACAAAATTACCCTAAAACGTGTCCTAACCTTATTGATGGACACATACCCGACCATGGGCATCCTTTGGTCAATTTGGGGACCCCTTGGAGCCACTTGTATGTGCTAGGGACACATTATATTAATAAAGTTAAAATAAAAATAAAAATGGCATAAGCTTACATCTTTTATAAGAACAATTTTTACATAAGGTTATACATGTTGGATTTTCGATTATAAATATTCATTAGAAAGCTAAAAAGATTTCCTACAAAATGATGTTTTATTTATAATTTTTAGACATTAAATAATTTATTTTATTTATGACACAATGATGATTCAGTAATTACTAAAATAGTAAAAAATTAACATAATTGATATTATAAATACCCAAATAAATATAATATGAAACTTTTAATGAATTAAACTAATTTTCTAGGCTAATATGATATATTAGGATTGATTTAATGGACTTTGTTAGAAGTAATCAATCTGTTATGAGTTTCACAAAAATCAACTATTGAATAGTGTCAAAATTGACATAAAAGAGTTCTTAAAACAAATATTATATTATTAATTGATATTAAATTCCTAAAAATCTAAGGTTCGGACAAGAGACTTATATTATGATAGGTTAATCATTAATTGACCACTTGGGGGTCGCTTTAATGTATATAGTATGTTTATTAACCATATAATATAAAAATACAAAGAGACATTGTAAAAGTGAAACTAATTAACTTAGAGTTAATAATTAAAGATAAGGTTAATATAAGTACCCAAACCTGTCTAAATTCTATTGGATGAGTTGTTTTCGACCCATCCCCACCTCAACCTTTGAATAGTCAACTTTGGAGCCATTAGAAACCGAATATGAATTTATTATAAATTAATATTTCTAGCTTTTCCAAAGGTGCCCCTCACCCCTCTTATAAAAGGGCACTCCTCCTTATCATTACTTAACACCTCTCAAGCCACTTGGCTCGTCCAAACTCTGCCCAACTAAGCTCCCCACAACCCTCTCCTCCTCCTTGAAGCTTCCCCTTAGGCAGAAAGCATTTCAAAAAGTCCTTTGGTTCCAACCAAAGTGAGATACCTAAATTAAAGGTAATGATTTCTCTTAAATTATTTTCATTTATTTTGCTTCTTCAACCCCCAAACTCTTTTTATTTCCTTTCTTTTGTAACAACACCAGTATCCTCAATATACTAGGATGTTGTTATAATAATTATTCAAACTACACATACAAACAACTCCATCTAATGGATGATGAACATAATGTTTCTGTGGATGGAAAACTAACGCCTCACGAAACGATGATTGTTCAAATACATCTTACCGCCTCTCATGGTGGCCATTATGATGGCACTGTAATTAAATATTATATTAATGATATATATTTTATAAGCTTCTGTAATTCCATTTTATTTCATACCATTATTCGTTTCATGTTGTATATACATACGATAATTTCATTTGAGGAAGTGCGGACTACCGCCCCCTTAAAATGATATGACTCGTTCATACCACGCATGGAATGTATAAAGGATGGTGTTAATGAACTTAAGTAACATATATAAAATATTATATTATACTGGAATAGTAATATACCTATGTATCATTTGGATTCTATTCTTTTAAAATAAAAATTAAATGGAAGTAGCGTTCGTGCGTACGTACGGACTACCGTCTCCACGAACGCGATGAGATTCATTCTCCATCGTATCCATTCAAGTATAATTATCATTTGATGATTTAAAAATGATGTTTAAGGACTTGATACCATTCTGGATTTGAATAATATACAACTTATCCTTTACAAACATGTCTTACGTAACAAAACATACAAAAGCAAACAAGTAAGTTCACACCCGAAACAGCGATAATACTAAGATATTATTATCAAATCAATATTAAAAGATCATATATGATATCATATTAATGTATATGATTCTTGTATAATTTAATAACAATTATTTCACCATTATACAGGAGGTTAACCTACCCCAACCAAGGAAAAGTACAAGGTAAGGGTTATTTCACAATCTCTTCATTATCCGAGGTTGTATTATACGTAATAATCTACTGGGATCTCTTTATCATCCACATCCATGTTTCTTCGAAATGTATTTCAAAACATTTTTACTATTTACAAGAATATGGGTTAAAGTCATTTATACCCTTTTTTGACTTTTTATAAGAGGTTTATAAAGGAATCTTTCCATCGTTTTCAAAACAAGGTCCTTTTTAACCTTTTCGACAGAATTGAGGTAAGAATGTTTTTTTTAACTTATACGGCGGGTGCGGTTATTTTCCGCCGTTATAAAATCGTCGAAGCTTTCCTTACAAGCTTATAAGAATATTTTCAAAGAAAATGTTTTATTTTATATGGATCTTAAATGATTTCAAAATAAAAGGAGATACTTATTTTAAAAGAATTTTGATTTCATCTATGTCAACATCCTTTGATGGATTTTAAGATTATTTGAAGTTGATTTATTATAATACAAAACTTCTATATTGTATTGAAGGTTTTGTGATATGTTTGAATGTGGATGTGCTATTTTATACCATTCATAGTTTATGGTGAAACTATTGACATTTCGTATGCTAGTTTTAACTCGAATGTTTATGTTATATTTCAAACTTTTCTTCAAATGAATGTGCTAAACAAGTATGTTCCGGGTTGGGGACCGGTAAAAGTAAGCCCTCCAGGTTGGGGACTGGTTAAAGTAAGCCCTCCAGGTTAGGGACTGGTAAAAGTAAGCCCTCCGGTTTGGTCTCCGGTTATTAGAGGTACTCCGGGTTGGTGTCCGGTTATTAGAGGCACTCCGGGTTGGTGTCCGGTTATTAGAGGCACTCCGGGTTGGTGTCCGGTTATTAGAGGCACTCCGGGTTGGGTTCCTGTTAGAAGTAACCCCTAGGTCTTGGGATGAGGCCTAGACAATGAAATTAACGTTTGACATTATGCCTTCCAACATTATGAAAGTGGTTATTGATATTGCATGTGAATATTCGATTAGTAGAATATCCATGTGAACAAGTAAATGGCATCATTTCATTTTACTTTTGCCATACTATGTTGGAGTTCAATTTTAAAAGGCTTTTGATTTAGTAATTCATTGCCTTAAATGTTTATGCTTATTTTTGAATGTTCCGCTATATTGTATCCTTACTGGGCATTTGAGCTCACCCCTTTTCTATGTTTTATTTTTCCCAGGTAGTGAAGAAGTGAATTATGAATGACTTGCAGGGATATTATGAGGGGTTAATAGTGTGGATATCAAGACTTTGTTGTAGTAGTAGTTTTTCACTTTGAAATGTAATGTAAAACTTTATGATTATATCTAGTGTTTCCAAGGCTACTAAACCAATCGGTCCTTCGAGATTTGATCTTTCTTGTGATCATGCCAATGTTACGAAGTAATGCACCGACTCTGGGCAGCTGGGGTCGGGGCGTTACAGTTATATAATTCAAAATGTAGTTAATAATATTCATAAAGGCTAGTCCATAATAATACTATAATAATATATCATCGTTTAGTGAAACATGGTATTGCGTACAACACACGCTATTGAGGAAGGTCATGATTGCGTGTAATGCAAGCCAAGTCAGGGTTGCGTGTTGTGCAAGACTCCTTTGTTGTTTTTTTATAATATTATCCAACCATTTTTCATTTATACATTGAATATATATATATATATACTCAATGTAGCGTAGAATGACTATTATCAAACGAACTTGAAATTGTGTGTAACACAATCAAAGAATAGTGTTGTGTATACTGCAAGATAATATGGTGATGTGTATAACACAAGATAATCTTGTTTTAGTAGAACAAAATGACATAAAATAAATTAAAAAGAATACTTATCATAAAATATCAGGTTTTTACATTCTACCCCCCTTAAAATGAATGTCGCCCTCGAAATTCAACGGGGTTATACATGGTTTTCTACTTGAAAGCTTCTTTAATTGAAACCCACATCGTAAAATGAAATACCAAAATGTAATATTAAAAACTAATGTATGAAACACAACCGTTACCCAAATTAACTAATCATTGGGTTTCCACATAGGAGAACATATGTGAAATTATGGATATTTAAGAGAAATCTAACAATCATGTTCTGATAGAGAGTGGTCGAGAGCATGGCTATGAAAAAGACAAAAATCACAAAGCCATAGATTTGTGATGATCTAAGGCACCATCTGATTCATCGGATATAGGGGCACTAGGAAAACATTTTTGGTTTTCAAGATCATTTCCCTAATGTTGATGAATTAAAAAAAATACTTACATGATTTTTGTACAATCTCTATGTTGTTTGTGAATTTAACAATTTCCACTTCATCTCTTAATGAAATGAAGTTTAATTTGATATTCGTGAAGCGTTAGAAGATCATGTGAAAGAATGATGGGTCATTTTATCTGTTTCCAACAAAAGGTTAGCAAAACTTATAAGTCCATATGATGCTGAGATTAATCATATAGGGTTCCAAAAATGGACTTATACATTATTTATCATACCGCTTAATAAAATAAAACTACTTTCCACTAAATAGGGACTTCCTGTAGGCTAGTGGTATGCGATAAAGGAATGTCGAAAATCGGTTGTGGGTTCGATTTACATAGCCGTGTCTGACACGATGGGTTGTCGCCCATTCTACAGGTTGTCCTTTTTCTAAAACTACATTACTATAACATCCCATCAATAATATCGAAAACATTTCCATCGTTAAACAATACTAACTTATTTACAACATAATCCATTCCAATCTTTAGGCTTATCTAAAATACTTCGGTCCAAGCTCATTGTATAAAGAAAACAATTACTATAAAGGTTATCTACCAAGAATGTTAATACAAGCATTTATCCCACATATATCATAAGATATATTTTGTTGTTTGCATTCCAAACACATGAATACCTTAGTCATATATTCTCTTGAAACATAAATTACCATAGAACCTTAGTGAAAACATGAATACTGTCGAAAGGTAACTCTTTCCACATACCAAAATCCCAAAAAATTTATATAATCAAACACTAATATCACTTAGTTTTTATATCAGTCATGAGCTCTTCAATACAATCAAACATCTCATTATCTTCTTATCCCTTCATTATGAGCATATCATCTAATTTCCAAAAATATCAAAATAAACTTCCATGGTTACTGGTACCATTCAACTTGTACATTCAAATATTTTAGGAAAAAACTAGTGTACCAATCCTTAGATGATTCTTTATTCCATAGTACCATACATTATTATTTATAAACATAAAATCATTCCACTAACTTCTTAAACCACTGACTGAGCTTCATCATTTATTTCATCTCATATCTCATTTCTAGTCTCTTCATCATCATCCACATAAATACTACTCATATGACCATTCTTATTCTCTTCTTGAGATTTTCCCTTAGGGCATTGGTTTGCATAATTCCCATACATTCCACATTTAAAACATCTAATCATTATTGATGTCGTAGCAATACCACTATCCTTGTCCATGGTGTTAACTAAACCTTTTCTTTTGAACTTACTGGCTTTGTGTCCTTATATTCCACACCCAAAGCTTCTTCCAGTTCCTTTGAAACAATATCCCCGATTCCTCTTCCCACATGATTTACATTAGGGAAATTGAACTTTCTTTCCATTATGATCATCATGAAACTCCATCTTTCTCTTATTATATGAGTCGGGAAACTTACCAAAGTTGAGATTATTGATCATATTATGAGATTTCTGATTAGGCATAATAACGATGTTTGGACTTCCAAATCCCGTTTCATTTGGTTTCTCATGAAGAATATCCTTCCATTTTCCGTCATATCCTCCATTATCGTGAATCTTCTTGTTTCCATCCATTTTCTAAAACCCAAAAACAATAGTGTGAGTGGAAAAAATCATTCTAGGGAAATAACATAGTAAAGGGGGAGTACCCTCAATATCTAACATCTTAGGTTAAATTCTAAGATCCTTACCATATTTCTAGGACTATATCCTATACGTATACTTATCCTTAGGGACATCCCTAGACATACATTAGAAATATCTCTAGGGATATCACTAACGTTTTCGCATCCTAGTTTCCAAAGGTTGACTAAACCTTTCCTCTGATACCAACTGTAGAGACCCAAATATTAACGTACATGGACATTACATTACTTTTGTGGAATACTTAATACAAAACAAAAAGATACACACAATGACCGTAATAGTTTAGTGTCTTTGGAAACTCGGAAAATAATCATCTAATCATGTTGAAAGATCTTCAACATCTCCCATAAAGATCTTCCACTTTTGTTTTCTTACCTAAAACCTATCTTTAAATCTTGGGGAAAAGAAAACAAATAATGGGTGAGCTCGAATGCTCAGTAAGGGTAAGCATAGAGAACATAAAACAATCCATATTTACTTGAATGAAAAATCTTGAACATAAAATATAAACATCAAAATCTTGAGAAAAGACATAAATCGTGGAAGTACATAAGGCATATAACATAAAGGAACATAAATCTTGATAAAATATCATCGGAATAAATCATCTAATTGTGGCAACCATTCATCAATTGTAATGATTTCCATTGTAGCCAAGTCATTACTGCCAAGACCATCTTAGTGGACAAAGTCCCTTTATGAATCGAGTTCACTCCTCGTTTCAGTCCTGTAACACTGAACCAGATTAACATACCATTCCGGACATTTCTATCTCATGAGATAGAAATCTTTACCCAATGCATTGGAGGGAGATATAGGTCCCACCAATATCATAATTAAATCATTCTTACTTGTGCCACAAAATAAACATACATCATTCATAATAACCCAATAAATAAAATGGGTTTGATAAACATCATCCCATCACCACCTAATCCATATAAAAGAAATGGATTTCACAATAATAAAAGTGAAAACATGTAAATCATAGATACATTATACTTGAAACATACACATATGAAATTATTTATTCTTAGATGGAAAAATGGTTTTGATTAAACACTTGAAATGAATTCTTGAGGAAAATATCCTTACTTCTTCAAAATCAATTTATTTTCACAAAATGTCATGAAATTTTAGGAGAAAGATATTTTGTTGAAAATAGTCCTGAAATATTTTGGAGGAACCTTCATGAAAATAAGGCTTTATAAAACCGTAAAAATCTGTTCGTGCCATATAATAAAAAATAACATTCTTCTCGTACTTTTGCTAGAAAAGTCAAAAAGTACCTCATAAAAGAAAGATTCCATACATACGATGTAGTAAAAGTCAAAAATGGGTAAAAAGGACTTTAAACATACATGCAAACACTTTTATAAAACATGTAGATGTATGATAGAAATAAACCCAGCAAATACTTACGAATAAGCAATCTTGGATAAAAATGAGATTTAAAAAATTATCCCTTACCTTAGGTCTGATATGCTTCGTATTGATCCGAACCTCCTGTATAATGATTTAAATAGTTTCATTGACTTATTAAATAAAGATATTAATTGTTATGATATCATATATGTTTCACTTATGACTTTATATTACCCATTCTATTGTAAATTCCAGGTTAAAGTAGCGTTTTGGGTAAAATCATTTCATTTATCATATGTGTTTTGACTTGTCATTATTGATATTATTACTTATATCCTGATTTACATAATTACAGAATGTAAAAAATGATTTACATATAATATATATTCATCATATACATATATATTATAGATCTATAAAAGGAATGAAATGTACAGTTCATGGAGACGGTAGGTCGTACGTACGCATGAACGCTGCTTTCGTTTCCTTATTGAATTGAATGAAACTAAATAGATGACAAAAATACATATATACATAAATACATTAGAATTAGTATTTCATATATTTAATTATTATTAATTATATAATCTTTTTGATCATTCATGTATGGTTAACATGGAAAATTAATCTCATCGCGTCGTGGAGATGGTAGTCCGTACATATGCACGGGCGATGATATTGTTCCCATAATTATTGAAAAGAATTAGAGAGGATGGTGTAATATATCATAATCAGTATGATGTTATAATAACCATACATAGTTAGTCTTTACACCATTAAACCCATCCATGTATGGTGTTGGTGGAAAAACAGATTACACCACGACATGGAGACGATATTCAGTACGTACGCACGCATGGTGATTTTGTTTTCCGTAGGATGGATAAAAGGTGAAATATGGTTGTTTCATATTTATAATATCATGTCATTATATTATTGATACTGATGTTATTAAAATATAATGGAACAACTAATGAAGAAGAAGTTTAAGAAGAAAGAAAATTGAAAGAATCAGTAACGGATATTACCTCTTCTTTGATACGCCTCATTGAAACCTCCTCTTAGGGTACAAAAATTGGACATTCATGAAGACCAGGACCTCTAGTATGTTTCTAGGGAAGTTGAGAAGGGAAATGGGTAGGGTTTTTCTGAGCTTAAAAGATCCAAATTTTGTGAGTAGAAGAGGGAGGAGATGCCCTTTTATAAGTGAGGAGAGGGGCACCTTTTGAAATATAAGAAAATATTAATTTATATTAAATTCCAACCCCACTTAAAAACATTCAAGATGACTCAAAAACAAAGTTTAGATGAGATAGGGTTGTAATATCATCAAACAATAAAATTTAGACTTGTTAGGAATTAATTTTAAACATTTTAAACTTGATTTATCCTTATTTATCAATTTTATTTTATTTGTGGTAATAATATTCTAAATTTTAAATTGTTATAAATAATAACATTTGTGTTGTGAATTTTCCATAATTTTACACTTTATGTCATTTTCGGCCATATAAATTTAAATTTATAATTTTTAAATATTTTTGTGATTTTTAAACAATTTTATAATATGTTATTTTTATAAAATAACAATAGTGTCAATTTTGACACTATTCATTTATTTGAATTTAAATAAACAATATACCTAAGAGATGTTAGAACTAAAAGATTTAATAGATTCATAACATATCATTTTTCTCTAGAAATGTAGTGGAGAACATTAAATAGTTTATATAATATTTATTTTAATGTTTTTAAAACCATTTCTTTGATATTTCTCTTAATAAAATAATTTTTTCAACATCACTATTATGTCACCTTTAATGATAATTATTTAATCCCTAAAAATTATAAATAAATACATATGATGTAGATAATTTTATTTTATTTCTAGAGACTATTCATGTTCGATGTTTTATTAATTTTATCACTAAATTAAAATTATTATACTTATAAGATTTAAGAAAGTGACATGTTGTCACTTTGTTTGGTTTTAATAATAATTTAATTATTTTTATGGAAAAAAGTCCATTAAATAAATCTAATCCGACCCTTAAGTGATATGGGTTGACCTTTAGTCATCCATTAGGAATTTCGAAGGTATTAGGTCAATTTTATAATCTTATATTTACCCTTAATTACCCGATTTACCTTTAACTATGGTAAATAAAATTTACCGTAGTTACTATTCATAATGCCAAAAAATAAAAAGTAGCTTATTAAAATAATTTGGACCCACTGATTCCAAATATAGAATCCATTTTTCCAAATTCAATATCCAAAAGTTTCAGAAACTAAATTAAAATTAATCTCGTTGTCGAAAGAAAATAGGTTTTTGGTTAAAACATTGCAAAAGATTGAATTGATTTAACCTACGAATTCAAGGTAAAATCAATGCTAATGACATAAATTATATTAAATGGTAAAAATATATTTTATTTATACATTAAAACCATCAAATTTTATAATTTAACCATATAAATTATTACGATGAAAGAAGTTGTTTTTAATTAAAATATAGCGTGTTTTTACTATTCATTAAAATATGAATGTTATCAGAAAAATATCAAAACATTATCCAATGTAAATTTTTATATCCTGATTCAATAAAATAAGTTTTTTTTGTAAAATTAAACTTATAAACATGTCAAAAACTAGATTTAATGTGGGTACACCATCAAAAGGCGGCAAAACTGCATTTTTAAAAAAATACTTATTTTACCCGAAAAAATTATTTTGTTCACATAAAATGTTTTAGAAAATTTATAAGATGAATAATAATGTTATAAAATTAAAAATGTAGATTATAATATTCATAACAGCTTTTCCATAATAATATTATAATAATATATCATTGTTTAGTGAAACCTGGTATTGCGTACAACACACACTATCGAGGAAGGTCGTGATTGCGTGTAATGCAAGCCAAGTTAGGGTTGCGTGTTGTGAAAGACTCATTTGTTATTTCATTATAACAGAATCTAACCACTTTTAATTTATACATTGAATATATATATAAATACACACTCAATGTTGTGTAAAATGACTATTATCAAACGAACTTGAAATTGTGTGTAACACAATCTAAGAATAGTGTTGCATATACTGCAAGATAATACGGTGTTGTGTATAGCACAAGATAATATTGTTGTAGCATAAAACACCTGACATAAAATAAATTAAAAAGAATACTTATCATAAAATATCAAGTTGTTACATTTTTTTAGTTTTTACATCCGTTTTTGGTGGACGTTATTATAGAAGACGTTATAAATATTGTTTTATATGTCAGTTATTTTAAAACCGACGTACAAATGATGAACTAAAGCATTTTTCATGTCAGTTAATCAAAACCTAATGTGGAAAATACTACAGAGTCATGATATTTTACATCAGTTATTTAAAAACTGATGTTTTCTATACTTTATCACATCTGTTATTATATAACCGATATACTAAATCTTTCCTTTGAAGCATTTATCATGTCAGTAAGAAAAATAACCGACATGATAATGTATCCTGCCAAGTGGTTTTCCACATTAGTTAAATAATAATCGACGTGAGAATACATCTACTACATCGGTTATAAAATAACCAATGTAAAAAAATATTCATTTATATTGATTACATCATTTATGAAATAACCGATGATAAAATTAATCCCGGTGATTTTTTTACATTAGTTATAAAATAACAGACATAAAGACCAATTTTTTTAATTTAACCATTCAACCAAAATTATTGCCAGCAAAAAGAATACCTGAAATAGAATGGAAAAATACCAAAAAACCCCCACACCACCTAGACATCCCGCACACACCCATGGAAACCCCCCACCCCACTATACACCCCCATACTGCTGGACAACCCCCAACCTCCTAGACAAACCACACACCCTTGGACACCCTCCACAACTATGACCAACCAAAAGAATACCTGAAACAGTACAAAAACAGACCCTCCCACCCCACCCGGACAACCCTCCCACCCTCCTAGACACCCCGACCCCACTAGAAAACCCTCCCCCACCCCCTGGATAGCCCCTCCACACCCCTATAAACCCCCCCCCCCCACCACCACCCTAAACAACCTTCCCACAACCGTAGCCACCGGCCCTTTTGGACAGCCCTGATCCCCCTAGACATCCCTCCCACCCTCATATACACCCCCACCCCTATGGACACCCTGGACACCCCTCCCACACCCCTAGAAACCCCCACCCCTTGGAAACCCCTTGAACTGCCCCCAACCTCATGGAAATCCCGGCCACCCCCACCCCACTAGACAGCCCTCCCACACCCCTGGAAAGCCCCCACCCCAATGGACAACCCTCCCCACACCCCTGGACAATAGTCCCACCATCATAGACACCCCCACCCCACTGGAAAACCCTCCCCCACCCCCTAGACAACCGTACCACACTCCTGGAAACCCCCACCCCACTAAACAGCATGCCCTCAACCATGGACACCCTCACCCTCCTGGATAACCCTCACCCCCTGGACACCCCTCCCACCCTCCTGGACACCCCCACCCCCATGGACACCCTGGACACCCCACACCCCTAAACACCCCACCCACACACCTAGAAACCCCCCACACCCTGGACACCCCATGGACTTCCCCCGCCCTCATGGAAACCCTAGACACCCCCACCTAACTGGACAACCCTCCCACACACTTGGAAAGTTCCCACCGCAATGGACAACCCTCCCCTCACCCATAAACAGCCCTCCCACACCCCTAAAACCCCCCCACACCCCTGAAGATCCCTCACAACCTCCTGGACACCCCCCTGGACACCCACTGCACAGCCCTCCCCCACTCCCTGGAAAACTCTCCCACACCCCTGGAAACCCCCCACCCCACTAAACAGCCTACCCACAACCCTGGACACCCCACTCTCATGAAAAAACCCCACCCCCTAGACAGACCTCCCACCCTGCGGGACACCCCCGCCCCAATGAAACCTCTGGACACCCCTACACCCAGGGACACCCCTCTCAAACTGCTATAACCCCCCTGGACACCCCCTAGATTGCCCCCACCCTCATGGACACCCTAGACACACCCACTCTACTGGATAGCCCTCCCACACCCCTAGAAATCCCCCACCCCACTAGACAACCCTCCCCACACCCCTAGACAGCCCTTTCCACACCCATAGAAACCCCCCTCATACTCATGGACACCCCCTGGACATCCCTCCAACCTTCCTAGACACCCCTCTAGGAAACCCACTGGAAAACCCTTCCCCACCCCCTGGACAGCCCTCCCACACCCCTGGAAGCTCCTCCACCCCACTAAACAGCCTGCCCACAACCCTAGACACCCCACCCTCTTGGACAACCACCACCCCTAGACATCCCTCCCACCCTCCTGGACACCCCCACCCCCATGGACACCCCCACTCCTGGACACCCCTACCACACCCCTAAAAACCCCCAACACCCCTAGACACACCCTGGACTGCCCCCACCCTCATGGACACCCTAGACACCCCCACCCCACTAGAAAACCCTCCTGCATCCCTGGAAAGCCCCCACCCTACTAGACAGCCCTCCCCACACCCCTGGAGAGCCCTCCCACACCCCTAGGAACACCCACACCCCTGGAAACCCCATGGACTTTCCCCCCACCCTCATGGACACTATGGACACCCCCACCCCCTGGACAACCCTCCCACACCCTTGGAAATCCCCCAAACCACAATGGGCACCCCCCACACCCCTGGACGCCCCTAGATAGCCCTCCCATCCTCTTGGACACCCCCAATAAACATGAGAGCCCTCCCACACCCCTGGTAACCCTCCACCCCACTGGACACCTCCCCACAGCCCGCTAGAACCCCCCCCCCCCCCAGACCAAAATCCATACCAGATAAACCATCAGAACTAGACCAAAACAAGAAGTAGCGCAAAATTTAACTGTCATGCATATAACATTCATAACTTACAATGTCCACAAAAAACCGTAAATCCAACCTATAAGGATACCAAATACACAATTATAATGAAAATATTCAAAATTACATTTTACACTACAAAAAATCTAAAATCCAATCAGACTTGTAATGTAATTTGACCATTACACATGTAAGTGTTTGACCTCTTGAGCACTATAGGGATGAGGCTCATCAAATCACTACAAATTAAAAGTATAGTAGTTAACATGTATAATTAATAAATCAAGTGAAATATTATGGCAACGTTTAAAAGGAAATCTTACAATGTAAAAGCTTAAAAGGAAATTTTACCATGTCAAAGTTCACAAGTGTTCTAGTTGTAATTTTTTATAAATATATCTGAACATATAATATATCCATTCAATGACACTTTGTTATTCATGACAATTATGTTTGAATGTGTGTAAATTCAAAATATTATATGTATGTAATACATCAAAAATTACAAATTATAAATGGATATTTACCTTTACTTATATATATTTGATCTTGGAACACCTTTTCTTTGTGTTTTTTTTTAAAGTAGACCCATCCCCTGTTAAAAAATAATACAAATAAAATAAATTTATAATTCTTTATAATATATAATAATATTAAGAAATTGAAACATACATTTCCAACATATCCTTAAAACTTTCCCGCACATAGCCCTGGACAGAGAATATCTAAAAAGTGTTTTCCCCCTTGGGAAAAAAACACCTAACATCCAATGACAAATGAAAAAAGATAATTTATGGTAAGTGGTTTTTTTATGTTAAAAGACAATGAACACTTTTCCAGAGATATGTTTCATACCTCTCACAAAAAGGCATCATCCAACACTGTGTGATTATATTTGGTTCAAATCTTTCAGCAATAAAAACCATTGTTTGTTCTTCATCCAATGCATGTGCTTCAGGGGAATTCAAATGAGGGTCCATGAATCCATATACAAATGTCCTCTCATTCTTCTCACACATTTTACAAAGATACCTAATACAAAACATACATAAGTATACATTATTAATAAATATAACATAGAGAAAGGGTGTTAAGACTTACATGGAAAAAAATTCACCACATTGATGCCAAACTTATCTACAGTAACAAGCCCCATGATATCATATTTCACAATTCTCACAGTTATTTCACATGTACAAACATGAGCTTCCATTGGAAACTCATAATGATCCCCCATCAAATTTGAATATCTTGACAATTTGTCAAGACTACTAGAATCTATATCTGATGTCATAGCCATTTGTCTTTGTTGTTGTGTATATAGAATTTATTTACTTTTGATGTATTCTTGTAATAATAAATTAAAAAATATATAAGGTTTCAAATTTTAAAACAACATTAATAAAAAAATAAAATAAAAGATACAACATACATACCGTTACAGTAATGAGTCATAGAATTCTGGATGACCAAATTAAAAAATTGTTGAAACTATGTCCAACTGTCGTCACCTCATCCGTAGTTAATGGTACTCGAGATGATATATCTATAATATCTTATAATTTAACCCTATGATGCTACACCTATAACTATTGATGATGAACTGTATCTCTTATACAATATACCAGCCCATATGCAACTATATGATTTTGAGGATCATTAACATACAACTCGCAATAAGTAGGAAGTTGAGGTAGAGGAGTAGGATAAGAAATGGGGTCTGAAGGCGGAGGTTGGGGAGTAGGAGCTACTGGTGGAGGTGGAGGATATATAATGGGGTCTGTAGGGGGACGTGGAGGAGTGAGAGCTATAGTCTGAAATTGTCATTTCATGTCTGCGAACAAAGACTGTACCGATGTTCTAATATTTTTCTCCATCATCGCATTAATATTATGAACTTTAGCCTCCAAGGATTCTATTTTTTTTACAAACACCATCAACGTATGAATTAGATCAATGTGGCATCACTTTTCTTACCAATACACCCATCGGATATCCTCTAACACGACCAGGATGTCATGTCTTTCCAAATGTTGCAGATAAAATATCTTGCCTCCCAGTAGCTGTAAATACCCCATGTCAGCTCTGATCCTCAAGAGCATCCTGTGTAAATTAATTGAACATTTCTGTAACAATTAAAATTATATGAAGAATATAGTTAACTTAAATAAATAAGATTAATATCTTACAATCCTCTCAGCTATGATTCTTGAATCATTCAAAATATATAGCTCCGTTTTTTCCATCTGAGATCTCTTACATTTTTCATTCCTAGATGGAGGGGATGGAGGGGCTACCTCTCCAGAGCTTGCAGACTCAACTCTCAGTTTTTTTAATTTTTCTACCATCATTTGTCTTTCCAACAATGTATACCCTACCCCAGATAAACTATGAGTGTATACATTTTTAGATTGGATCTCTTAATGAAATTTCATTGTTTGCTATAAATTCAGAATAAGAAATCATTAAAAAACATTAATAAGATCATTTATATAAGAAATATTATAAAAGATTACATTTCCCTTACCAATAATGAATCTTTTCTTCTCATTTCAACAAACTATATCCATTTGTCTTCTTCTAAGAATGGATATATAGGAAATAGATTGTCATAACTCCTTTGACCAAAAATGAAATCAGATGTGAGGGTTGATTTTAAATCCCTCCATCTCCTAGCAGCCATCAATACGAATTTCTTCCTGACTTCCCCAGTGTCAAAAATATCAAATGTCATCTGATAAAGAATAGTTAAAACTTATTATACTTGAAACATTTAAATAATAGGCAGAAAATACCAATGGAACTTACCAAAATTATCTCCCACAATTGAGATATTTTCGCTTTGTCCACACAACTCCAATCATCATACAAAATTCTTACTTTTCTCTTACCCTGAGTTGATACAAAACACTTAAAATATTTCACATTTGGACCTCTAGGAATATCATTCTAATCAAAATCATTGAGTATCCTCTGGTCCAACATACGGGCATGTCCGAATTTTGGTAAATGTGTGCAGCCACATTTACCAACTCTTGAACTCATTGGCATTATCGGAGAACATGATGAAGATTAGGGAACATCAATAGGACCATGTGAATGTTCCTCCCTAAAGGTATGACCATTATTCTCATCTCTAGAATCATGTGGTTGATCAACTGTTTGATCTATTATTATCCTTAAAATCAAAACAAAACCAAACATTAGTTCACAAATATACAAATTCAAATATTAAAATGTTAATGTAAACAAAAAATCAAAAATTGAACTGAGTTATGTAATAGTAAACATGGTTAATATGGTAATCATGTTAAACAACGGTAATGATGGTAAACGTGGTAAACATGGTAGTGTAATTTTCATTCAACAAAATTGATAAATATAAAAAATACGTAAATGTAAACTATGGTAAACTATGGTAAACATGGAAAACTACACTAAACAAAAATAAAATAAACAAAAACTTCTACTTATTGGTTTTAATACGTATTTTAAAAAATAAAAAAATTACAATATATAACATTTTATGAAAATATAAATGTAAAGAAGAAATAAACATATGATACCTGTAATATTAGGAATGTACAATTAGATTGTTTTCCAAAATTCCTTCTTCATGATCATTCCTTATGGGACAAACCATGTCTTCAATATGCTCATCAATATGTTATACTAATATTTCCATGGAAGTAGGGATCTCACAAAAATCCGCATCTTCATCAAGTTGATCCTCACCAACATATAAGTTTTTCCCTTGTAAAACAACAGACCAATACATATCTGATTGATCAACTACATAGAAAATCTGTTTTTCATGTGTTACCATTATAAAAGAATCAATTGTGTCTTCCAATCTATTCAGATTAACAACTTTCATTCCAAATTCGTCTTGTCTGACACTGTTGCTACAGATAAACCATTTATAGTTACAATCCGAAACTTTAATTTTAATGTAGTCAGCCTCCCATATTTCTTCAATAACTCTATAATATGCAGTTGATGAAAATATTGGTATTTTGTATTTAGAACTCAAAAAATGAATTTCTTCGGAAAATCCAATACACCACTATTCTGAAATGCACTTATATTGTCTTGAGCAATCATATAAAATGTATATCCCATAATGTCATAACTGGACCATGTTATCACATTTAAATATGGACCACCCACTATCCTTCCTAATGTATCAAATACATTTGATCAACGAAGAAAGGTATTTTTAATCCATGACAAAAATATTTTTTTCTGATCATTCAAAATCAAAATTTCTTTCTTCTTTGGATGAAATTGTTTCAACTCATTAATATACAATGTGATATATGGTTGAGTATCAGATTTTTTATTCAAGATGTATAATTCTAACTTCTTCATCTGTTCAGCTAATAATGATTTAAGTTTCAATCCATGAATCCCCTTTCCCTCATTATTAACTTGTTCATGGAAATATGGATGCAAACCTATGGGCTCTACCGCAGCCAAGTAGCTCGTACAAAACTATGCAACCTCCTTATAAATATACATTTCAACAATGTAGGATTCAGGTCAATATGGATTCGTAACATACCCCTTCAATATTTTCATATTCCTTTCAAAAGGATACATCCAAAAAAGATATATAGGTCCACAAATCTTTATTTCTCAAACCAGATGAATCATTAAATGCACCATTATATCAAAAAAAGATGGATGAAAATACATTTACGATTGAAATTCTATATAAATTGCATCATTTTCCAATATTCTCAAAGAATTCACATCAAACACCTTATTACAAATTTAATGGAAAAAATAACACAACATCATTATGGTATTTCTAACACAGATGGGTAATATTCCATGCAATGGAACTGGTAGATGTTGTTGCATCATGACATGAAAATCATGAGATTTCATAAATATCAACTTCAAATCCATCAATGAGAAAAAAAATACATTTGATTAATAAACATTAAGAACTTTGATATCATAAAGACACTAAAAAATGAAAATTTTAGCCCTCTTGTATAATATATGATAAGTTGGGGGATGAAATATTCATCTTCCATTATGAGTGGGAGCTAACTCCAAACGTATTCCCATTGAAAGTAAGTATAATGTTGCATTCAAAAGATCTTTTGTCTTTTCATTAATATCTAACAATGTTCAAATAAAACTATCACATATATTCTTCCCCACATGCATGCCATCATTATTATGTTTAACTTCTTGATATCTCTAGTATGGTAGCTAAGAAAATATTGACCTTTTTCTTCCAAATTTTTCAATCATTATCATATTTCTATGTCTTTCCCAATGTCACATTAGGGTTTTCCACCCTGTAAATAAACACATCACGAGATAAAGGTTTTAGAGCAATATCAAATTCTTGTGAGCCAATGAATTACTTTTTAGTCTTCTATAAGTGGGATCCATAGGAAAAAACTTTCGATGACCCACATACAATGTTTTCCTCCCATGATGAAATTGTCAATATAAAGTCTATTGTTTGCAAATTGGACATGCTTTATGCACCTTAACATTGTATCCAGAAAAATTTCCATATGCTAGGAAGTCACTTATAGTGAACATAACCACTGCATGCAGCTGGAAATATTCCTTTTTATAAGAATCATACACCCTAATTCCATCCTCCAATAAAGGTACCAAATGATCTATAAATGGTGACAAGAAAACATTAATATCATTTCTGGGTTGCTATAGACCAGAGATCATTATACTCAACAAGGCACATTTTCTCTTCGTAACATCCCAGTTCTGGAAGCCACAAAGAGGTTCCCCGTACCCTGTTGGTGACATGGTCTCAAGCGTATTTCCCCGACTTCTAGAGGCTGCCGAAAAGCAGCAAGGGCCTTGGGTGTGATAGCGTGGAAACTATGCCCTCTTTACCAGAGTACATTGCAGAAGTAACAACACATACAACAGTGGAAGCTGTAAATATAAAACATCAATAATAGCGGAAGACTGAGAAATAAACAAATAGAGAAAAAATATATGTAAATGATGCATGGTACATACATGTCTCGGAAATCATCCAAACAAGTCACAATGCTGAATACAGTACTGATCTAATGTACAAAATAAAAACAGATGAGAAAATCCTCAGCATCGCAAGCCTTGGATTGGTCTCATGCTCTCCAGCTCTAGTTCAATCAAGAACCTGAAGTAGAAGGGCACTTTCCCTTATCTATACCTGCAACAATATAATCTTTTTAGGCCCAAAATCATGGACCAAACAGGGTGTGAGATAAAAATCTCAGTAGTCAACCACCTGAAGATCTGTGCCTAATAGTCAGTGAAAATATGGCAGGTAAAGGTATAGTAAATAGTAAAAAATTAAGTACTAACCAATAAACAATCCACAATTTTTATCATTTAATCTATCATTTAATCTACATACAAGTAATCAGCCACTCAATAAAGTCGAACAAACAGGTAACCTATGGGAATTTCTCACATCCTAACCCCTATGGTTCAAACTACAAGTACTAGAAACCCTCTAGGAAGCACACATAGTCTCACCCCTATAGTTCACCTAAAGAATAGACTCTCTGGGGAAGCACAAATCGTCAATTCCCCCTATAGTATCGTATCGTACTAAAGGTGCACTGGGGAAGCTCTCAATGTCTCATTACCCCTGTGGCCCGTGTCTAGGAACTACAGACACTCTCAGAAAAAACTCAACATCAATTCCCCCAGTGGTCTCACATCGTAAATTAAATACACTTTAGAGAAGCCCTTATGTCCATTATCCCAATGGACTACTACACTAGGTTCTCACAACCCTGTTTAAAATAAATGAGTATAGCATCGCGTAACAGACCAAGTGAACCTCAAGAAGAACTTGTCCAACATTGAACAACATATTAACATGGAAGAACAGTGATACCATCCTACAACTAAACATGGAACTGAAAATTGATTAACAAGCAAAACTAGAACAAAAGGTCATAAATAGGAAAACATGCATGGGCAAAGAATCCAAAGCACAATAAAATTACTCTATTCGTATAAAATAACCTCTAATCAAGCATATAAGAAAAGCAGGAAAACAACAAGGGAAAACAGGAAACACACAATACCTTGTTCGAGGGTATTGGTGGAATTTGCACAAATACTCAACGACATTCTACATAAAGGGATAAACCACCTACCTCGATGTTAGGAGGTTGATATACTCGAAACTCAAAGCTTGCATCTCCCTGTAACGTTGTAGATCTAAGAAAACATCCAAAACATTCAACCCATGATAACTTGAGAAAGAAGATGAATTAGGAAACGAAGATCTAGGAGAAGGAAGAGAGTACTACTGCAGTTCCAATGCAATCGGGAAAGTCGATTAAAAGAAAAGCTCGATGATCATGGGTTCGTCGAAGGTCTACGGCTGTACAGACGCTCTCGGTCGAAGAAACATTAGAAGAAGACATTTTTGGGGTTAGGACATGACCCCGGTGAATTTAGTGAAAAAAAAGAAAGTACATGGCTTGTAATTTTTTGGTACACTGCTTTTACTAGGCTTTTCTGTACTCCGCTTTAGGTGGCCTCCACATCACCCCTACATGGTCGTGTGCATGGTCGTGACATGACTAGCACACGGCCTCGAGCAGCATCAAAGTACAGGATGTGTACTTACAAAGTACATGGTGTGTACTTCAAAAATTTCTAGAAACTCCTCTTTTCTTAAAAACTCAAAAAAAAGAAAAACATAACTGAAATGAAGGTCTGTGTTCTTACAAACTTCCCCCTTTAATGTTATTCTTCCCAGAATTTCCCTAGTGAGGCGTAGAAGAAGAAACCCCAAACTGCTATGGCCAATGTGATCGTACATCGGCCTCCCTCACCCAAGTATCATCCTATACACACCCATGATGCCATAAAAACCCTACCAGAGGAAGAGACCGTCCATGGAGAACCTTCATACTAGATATACAATCCAGATAGGATGCTCCTCAAATGATACATCCACTTCGAGCTCAATGTAATCCGATTGAAAGACATGAGACGGGTCTTAGAAGTAACATCGGAGCTGAGAAACATGGAAGACATCATGCATAACCCGATACCTCTGAGGTAACTGCAACGAATAGGCAACCAGCCCAAATCTCTCAAACACCTCAAACAACCCAACTTATCGTGGTGAATGCTTTTCATGTCTTCGAATCCTCTTGTGTCCCATCCTCGGTGTGACATGTCGGAAAACCGGATCCCCGACCTCAAACTCTAGAGGTCGTCTTCACTTATCATCATAAAACATTTTTCGAGACTATGCTATAGCCATCCTCTTCTGAATCAACTCTCTCTGCTCCGAGGTCTCCTAAAAAAGACGAGGTCCCAAAAAAGATGCCTCTCCCACCACCATCCAACATAAAGTTGATCAACATGGCCTACCATACAAAGCCTCATCAGGTTCAATATGAATAGTCCCATGAAATCTGTTGTTTTAGGTGAACTCCACAAGAGGTATATTCTACTCCCAAGAACCTCGAAAGACTAGAATGTATGCTCGGAGCATATCCTCAAGCATCTGAATTGTACGCTCGGACTGAGAATCTATATTGGGATGGTATGTTGTACTCAATAGTACATGTTTACCCAAAGCCTTCTGAATCCCATGCCAAAACCCAGAAGTAAAACGTGCATCCCTGTCTGAAACGATGGAGTGTGGAAGTCCATGCGGACCTATAATCTCTCGAATGTACAACCATCCAAGCTCATCAATACTGAAGGTCTCCTTCATCGGAAATATGTGAGAAACCTTCATGTTTCTATCAATGAAAAACCAAATTGCATCATTCCCTCGAGGTGATCTCGGCAAACCAGTCACGAAGTCCATCGTGACATTGTTCCCCTTACACTAGGGAATGGGTAACTGCAGTAAAAGACCTACTGGTCACTCATATTCCTCCTTCACCTGCTGAAAAGTGGAACACCTTATGAAAAAACCAGCAGCATCTCTTTTCATACCTGGCCACCAATACTGGTGGTGTAGATCACGATACATCTTGGTGATGCCAGGATTAAATGCCCAAACTGAGGAATGAAAGTCCTACATCAGCTCCTCGCATGTATCTGCTGGAAACCATATGTGTCCCTGGAAATGAAAGATCTCATCCACACCCACTGTCCATCCAGTAATAGGGTCCTCTCCTGACATGATTTCTCATAGGACCAGGCCTTTATAATCTGATAGCTTCCTCATTCTACCTGGTCAAGAAGTGTAGAGGTAACAGCTACAGAAGAGATAAATGTCTACCCATGTCTATCGTGCACCTCCAAATGCATCTTAGAGAACAAATCCATAAGCTTCCACTCACTACTGGCCTCCTGAACTGCCTGTATCTGAGTCCTCCTACTCAGCACATCAGCCACTGTGTTTCCCTTTCCCTGCATATAGGAAAGATCAATGTCAAAATACTGATGATACCTAACCCACCTATGTTGTCTCAGATTTAGATCACGTTGGGTGAAGATGTACTTGAGACTCTTGTGGTCGATGAAAACCTCAATGTGATCTCCCATAAGATAATGTCTCTAACAATGTAAGGCATGAACAACTGTCACCAGCTCGAGATCATGCATCGTGTAGTTTCTCTCATGTGGCCTCAACTTCCGAGACCCATACATAACGAATCCATCTCCCTGCATAAGTACAGCTCCCATCCCGATACCTGAATCATCATAGTAAACATTGTATCTTTTCCCAGGCTCTGGAAAGACTAGTATCGATGCTGAGGTCAACCTCTCCTTCTGCTCCTAAAAGGCCGACTCACAAGAATATGACCATAAGAACATCTCCCCTTTCTTGTTCAGACCTATCAACGGTGCTGATAAGTGTGAGAAGCCCCATATGGAGCATTTTTAGTATCCCTCCAGCCCTAGAAAACTCCGCACCTCAAAGAAGTTCTTCGGTTGCTCCCAGGAAACTAATGCTCTCACATTCTCTAGGCCTACTAATACTCCTGTCTCTAAGATAACATGACCCAAAATGTGAATCTAATCCATCCAAAAGTGGAATTTCCAGAGCTTAAAATATAACTGATTCTCACTCAGTGTACTCAAAACAATCTCCAGATGTGTGGCATGGCCGTGTAGAGTGTGAGAGTACACCAAGATATCTTCCACGAAGACCACCACAAAAGAGCCTAAGTATGGATGGAACACTCGGCACATCAGTTCCATGAAAACTGTAGGTGTGTTTGTGAGACCAAACGGAACACACAAATACTCGTATAGACCTTACCTACTCTTAATGGTTGTAAGAGGTATGTCTGATGGTTTAACGTACAACTGATGATAACTGAATCTCAAGTCAATTTTAGAGAATACTCGGGCTCCTCAAAGATGATCGAAGAGATCATAAATCCTTGGAAAGGGATATCATTTCTTGATCATCAACTGGTTCAACATTCGATAATCCACACACAGCCTGAGGGTATCATCAACTTTCTTCGCAAACAAGACAGGTGATTCACAAGGAGAAGTGTTGCATCGAATGAATCCTTTTTTCTTGTAACTCCTCCAACTCCCTCTTGAGCTCCTGTAACTTAGGTGTATCCATCCTATAGGGAGGAATGGACACAGGTGCCACTCCTGGCATGAGATCAATTGAAAAATATACCTCATGCTTTGGAGGCAAACCTGAAATGTCCACTGGAAAGACATTCCTAAAATGATCCACCACTGGAGGAAATTATAACTTCAATGTCCCCTAGTCATCCAGATATAGACTGGAAATATGGGCTGTAAATCCTCCTTTCCCATGATGCTCAGGTCCTGCTTGAGTCCCCTAGACATCCCACTCTCCCTGATGAATAAAAGATCCACCCTCTGGTGATATGAAACTCACCATGCGGCGATAACAGTCGACGACTACTTGGATGGGAACTAGCCAATCCATCTAGAGAATGACATTATAGCCTATCTTCTCTAGGACATAGAGGTCCCATAATAAGTGGCACCCCACAACCTCAAGAGGGAACTCTCTACACAGATGTACACTAACCGTTATAGTCCTCAATGGTGTGTCTAGAGTCACAGTATCGGCAGAGGAAAAGATGCATATCCCAAGACTCTCCATAACAAAAAAAGATAAAGTTATGGGAAGCACCTATATTGAAATGAGCAGAAGATAAAATGGAGGCTACTAATATCATACCTCGAACTGTAGAGGGTCCAAGATCCTGCTCCGGCTGGATCTGCTCCACTGCAAAAACCTGACCTATACCATGGCCCTGTGACCATCCATGACTGATCTAAGCCGATCTTCCCTGTTGTCACTGATAGAACGACGACTGAACACCCCGTCCATGACCTCCACCTCGGTCTGAACGGTCGGAAGAACTCCATTTCCCAGACTGGGGAGAAAATGGCGATGCTACTCTGGAACGGGGAGTTATGGATGAACCCCTGTCACCAGCTGATAATTAGAGAACCTGACAGAATGGCTGAATGTGACCCATCTTGCCGCAAGATCGGCACTCCACTGGGTCTCTCTAACACTGCGGTCTCAAATGTCCAACTCCTCCACACTGGTAGAATACCACCTGGATACCTGAAGATGTGTCTCTCTGTCTCGGATCACCACGTATAGACTCCCTACAACGCTTCCTGCTGTCAGCTGGTGAAGCACTAACCCTGGAAGTAGAACCACCATGGCTCTCAACTCCGGAATCTCTCAGATTGTTCTCTGCAATCAGTTCCTGGTTGATGATGGATGTAATGGAAGCTAGCCTGAAGATATTCTACTGTGAGTGGATCTCTCATCTAAGGACATCCTCAAAATTCCTTGCCAAGAACAACCCACCAGTGCTCTGGAGGGGTGTGAAACGTTGAAAATAAGTGAAATGAGAGGAATAATCCATGAAAAAAAGAGTACCCTACTCCATGATCATGAATTCTTGGGCTCAGTCGGCCCTCAGGGTCTCCGGATAGGATTATTCATAAAATACGTGCTGAAACTCCTCCCATGTCATAACCTACTGATGAACCACATGTGAGATCACTTCCCAACACCTCTTGGAGGAGTCTCATAGTATGTAGGTAGTGAACTTGACCTGCCTCTCTAGAAAAATCTCTAGATGCCCGATGATCATCATCATGGCTTCTAGTCATGACTGTGCAGCCTGAGGTCCCCCTTCCCCTGAAAAGGATGGAGGATGGTATTGCTGGAAAACCGGCGTCAAATCTTCCATAGACGTGGTAGAAGGTAGAGCTCCCTGGATGTTATGCATCATCCTCAAAAATCCATTCCTAAATTGCACATCGGCACCTATAACCGGTATCATTGCTGGTGAAAATACTAGCACAACAGGAGGATCTGTGGGAAGTCCCTAATCAGCCATATCCGGTGCCTAATCACTGCCTGGAAACTGGCATACAACCGAAGGAAATCTCTGTTACATGACTCTGCAAGGTCAAACGTACACTGTAGATCAACAATAAAAAGAACTGAAAACCGAAGGCACAAGAAGGAACAAGGAAAATAAGGCATTAATGTTATGAAAAACATGACTAAACAACATGTACATTCCCTACACGGCGTGTTCCCTTAAATAATTCACATGGGAATGTACTCCTACCTAAACTGGTGGTGTAACACCCTAGATACAGGATGTGTTGTCCTAACACACAGTGTGTACTTGAATCCTATTCCCTGCCCAAGTCCTTCTACATAGTTAATCCACATGAATCCTCTAAAACAAAACTACAGGGTGTGTTCAAGGAATACATGACCAATACTAGACATGCCTTACATGGCCCGTGTTGTTAGTGACATGGTCAGGCACACAGCCGACACTACACGGCGGGTTCTAGATAGACACGGTGTGTATGAGAAAGGGTAACACCGAACCGTGTTGTTTGTGACATGGCCGGGTACCTAGATTAGACGACATGACATGTAAAATTCAGACACGTCGTGTATGTGAAATGATAACATGACCCGTTTTGTTCATGACATGGTCGGGGTACCTATTTCATACTACACGACGTGCTAAACTAGTACACGACGTGTTCCTATAAGATTTCACCACCCCGTGTCCCTGCTCACACAGTCAGTGACACGGCTAAAGACTAAATGGTTTGTATTCATAATGTATATGTCGTGTATTCTAGGTTTTTCCAAATAGTAACCTCAGAACTGCACCGGAGCCCAGAAAACACAAGAAAACAAGCGTTAAGGTGCCAAATTCAGATCCATGAGGGCCCATTCTCCCCGCGAATCAGAGCTTGGAATCTTATACAAGTCATAACAAGTCAATCAGGCAATGATCCACCAAATTACGGTCTCTGAGGGCCCATAACACCTCGAGAACCAAATTTTGGCACCCATTTAAGCAAAGTACTACCCAAACAAATCCTCTATCAAAAAACAGTGATTCTATCAAAGCATCTATCACAACAACATGTATAATCTACACAACATCAATCACAACAACATGCAATCGCTAATTCATCCAAGATGGCCTGGAAAGAATGCATGGAATGTGATTTCTAATAAGTACCTATATGATGCATGAGATGGTATACCCTCATCTTACCGGGATGCAATAGAAATAAAACCACAATAACAACAACAATGAAATCACAAAGCATGTGAATCACCCAATGGTGAAATCAAATCAACTGTAAAATTTCAAACTAGTAAAATTGTAATAAACGAGGTAGTATGGATTTTCCCTATAAAAAGGTTAGCTACTCCCGTACACAACTCATTACCAAGTACTTATTCCATCATATCCCTGGATATAGTCTCCAAATAGTAATTAAAGAGAAAAGAGACCCTCTGATACCACTTTGTAACATCCCAGTTGCGGAAGCCACCAAGAGGCGCCCTGTACCCGGTTGGTCACATTGTCTCAGGTGATTTTTCATGAATTCTGGAGGCTGTCGACTAGAAGAAATGTCCATTGGGTGTAATAGTGGGGAAACTATGCCATCATTAGAAGAGTACAAAACGGAAGTAACAACACATACAATAGCATAAGCAGTAAATATACAACAAAAATAACAGCAGAAGACTGATAAATAAACAACTGGAGAAAAAATATAAGTAAATGATGAATGGTACATATATGTCTAGGAAAATATCCAAATAGGTCACAATGCTGAATACAGTACTAAAGAAAAGTACAAAAGAAAAACAGATGAGAAACTCTTCATAATCGCAACCCTCGGCTTGGTCCCATGCTCTCCATCCCCAGTGCAATCAAGAACCTGAAGTAGAAGGGCGCTTTCCCTTATCTATACCTGCAACAATATAATCTGTTTGGGCCCAAAAGCATGGGACAAACATGGTGTAAGATTAAAATCCTAGTTGGCAACCACCATAAGATCTGTGCCTAATAGTCAGTGAATATATGGCAGGTAAAGGAGTAGTAAACAGTAAACAGGGAAGTACTAAACAATAAACAATCCAAATTTTCTAGCATATAATCTACAAACAAGTAACCAGACACTCAAGCATGTAGAACTAACAGGTAACCTATGGTTGTTTCTCACATCATAACCCTTATGGTTCAACCAACAAGTACTAGAAACCATCTCAGAAGCACACACAGCCTCACCTCTCTGGTTCAACTAAATAATAGACTCTCTGGGGAAGTAGTCACCCTCACTTCCCCATATAGTCGTGTATCGTACTAAAGGCACTCTAGGGAAGCACTCAACATCACATTACCCCTATAGCATGAATCGAGGAGCTACAGACTCTCTGAGAAATAACTCAATGTAAATACCCCCTATGGTCTCACATCATAAATTAAAGGCACTCTGGAGAAGCCCTTACATCCATTCTTCCTATGGTCTACTACACTAGGTTCTCACAGCCCTGTGTAAAATCAACAAGTATAGAATCACGTAACGGCCCAAGTGAACCTCAAGAACTACTTGGATAACATTCTACAATATATCAGCATGGAAGAACTGTGATACCATCCTGCAACTAATCATGGAACTGTAAATAACCTAACAAGAAAAACTAGACCAAACGGTCACAAACAGGAAAAATTGCATGGTAAAAGCATCCAAAGAATAGTAAAATTACCATATTCACAAACAAAAACCTCTACTCAAGCATATAAGTAAATCAGACAAACAATAAGGGAAAAATAGGAAACACACAATACCCTGTTCAAGTTTATTGGTGGAATTTTCACAAATACTCAAAGACATCATACATAAAAGCACAAACCACCTACCTCGATGTTAGGAGATTGATATACACGAAACATAAACCTCGAATATCCCAATAATTTTTTAGATCTAATAAAACGTCCAAAATTCTCAACCCATGATAACATGAGAAATAGGGGGAATTTGGAAACGAAGCTATTGGAGAAGTAAGTTCATACCGCTGTGGTCTTAACGCAATCAACTGCGCTCGATTCAGAGAACGGATAGAGGCTCAAGGGTTCGTCGAAGGTCCGTGGCTGTATAGTCTCTCTCGGTCGAACAAATTGGAGAAGAAGATTTTTCTGGGGTTAGGACGTGACCTCGGGGTGTTTAGTGAAAAAAAGTACACAGCATGTAATTTTTGGGTACATGGTGTGTATTAGGGTTTTCTATACTCTACTTTACGCGGCCTCCACATCACCCCTACATGTCCATGTGCGTGGTCATGACACGGCCAGCACGCAGCCTCGAGTGGAATCAAATTACACGGTGTGTACTTACAAAGTACACGGCGTGTACTTTAAAAATTTCCAGAAATTCCTATTTTCTAAAAAAATTTAGAAAAATAAAAACATACCTGAAAAGAAGGTCTTGGTACTTACACTCTGCATACAACCTTTAGGAGAGAGGTTTTAAATTACCAATAAAACAGTCTATGATCTATGTGTTCTATTAAGGGTTTGGTATAGATTAATTCCATATGTGCACAACCCTAGTGTGAGATTTTAATTTAAATTTACTAATGTAGGTTATTGCTCATAAATTTTCTTCCATTGTGACCAATATTTTGGATGACGTATTTTTCCATCACATATCCACTCATCAGCATGTCATCTTAACCTTTTTACATCATTTTAATTAGCATATAAATGTTTCAAATGATGGATTATTGGAAGATAACAAAATACCTTAGAAGGGATCTTTGAAATCTCTATATTAGCTTGTGATTTTTGTTTCAACATATACCATGATGTCCCATATTTTTGACACTCTAACAGAAATTATTATTCCTTCCTATATATCATATAGTCATTCTGACAGTCATGTATTTTCTTGTATCCCAATCCCATCGGGCATAATATTTTCTTGTATTATAATGTGAATCTTAGATATAGTTATCTTTTGGAATAATGTCTTTTATCAATTGTAGCAACACTGTAAAACCTCTGTCACTCCATCAATGTTCCGCCTTCAGGTTAATCAATCTTAACACTGCTGACAATACCGTAAAATCCAAAAAACCCAGATAAAATGGGTTTTCATCATCACTACATAGACGTGCAACTTTTGGTTCTAACTCAATTTCTTCTGCTACAATATCATGTATCATTTCTTCAATTCCATCAGAGTCACCATCTTGCGAATCATCATCATCAGTAGATTTGACATTCTGCCCAGTTTCACAATGCCAAATCTAATGGATGCAACTCATATTAAAACAATGAAAAATCAAATGATTTTTGATCTCCTTACATTTCAACATCTTCATATTCAAACATTTCAGGCATGGAAAGAAAAAATGTCACTTCTTGGAACATTTTGTATCGCAAATTCCAAAAAGGTATCAACACCATCCTCATATTCATTACTCAGTCGATGTGTCGTAACCCACCTTCGACTTATTATTAACCTATAAAAATTTTAAAATTATATATATTTTTAAGATAAGACAAATATATATTTTCATGAAAAATATAAGAATTTGAATGTAATTTTTTTTAAATTTAAAACAAATATATGTGTTTTTGAAAAAAAAATATATAAAAAAATCATTATAAAAGGAAAATATAGTTAGATATACAAACTTTAAATTCATCTTGGATCCTTTATTATTAAGGTACACAAATGATACATCCTGGTGCTACTTGGTACCAAATTCACTCTTCAGTGAAAAAGAAATATGAAGTATAAATATTAAAATACGTATAAATTCACTACTAAAAATTATACAAGTCCCATCAATTTAAAACCCTTGGGATAACCCCTAAAACTGTTGGGGTACCCAACTGTTTCACACATCGTTGGCATGATGGTCGTTTCAATAGCCCTATACCAAATATTCTACAGGAATCATTGGTATAGACTATCTGATGTTAAAATATTGTAACTATGTGAATGAAACAATTGGGATATATATACAAGGAGGTTTTCCAAGTGGTTCGGGGGCTGTCCACAGGGGTAGGGGCTATCCAGGGTGTCTAGGGGTGGGGGTGTCTAGGGTGGTGGGGTCCTGTCCCGAGGGTGGGGGGTTTTCCATGGGGATGGGCAATGTCAAGGGGGTGGGGGAGTGGTGTCCAGGGGTGAGGAGGTTGTCCAACCCCTACCCCTTTGGACACCACCACCACCCCCGTGGACACCTCCTGGACACCACCACCCCCTGGATAGCCCCCCCTGAACTGCACCCCCACCCCTATGGAAAACCCTACCTCATTGGACAACCCAATCATCCCCCTGGTCACCACCCCACCCCCAGACACCCACCCCCACCCCTCTAGACAGCCCCACCCCTTGGACACCCCCACCCCCTGTACACCCCCACCCCATTGGACAGCCCTCCCACCCCTTGGACATGACCCCCATCCCCCTGGACACGTCTACCCCCTTGGACAACACCTCACCCCCTGTACACCACCCCCACCCCCTTGGACACCCCAACCCCCTACGACATCCCCACACCCCCTAGACACCACCCCACACCCTTTGACACCCCCTGGACACCCCACCCCTCTGGATAGCCCCCTACCCCTGGATATCCCCACCCCTCTAGACAGCCCCCACCCCATGGACACCCCCACCCCTAGAAACCCCTACCCCCTCGGACAACCCACTCACCCCCTTGGACACTACCCACACCCCTTGACACCCCTACACCCTTGGACAACCCCCTCACCCACTAGGACACCACCCCCACCTCCTTTGACATTCCAACATCCTTTTACATCCCCACACCCCCTTGACACCACTCAAACCCCATTTGACACCCCTTGGACACCCCTACCCCGTTGGACAACCCCCTCACCCCCTGGACCACACCCCTCCACCTCCCCCTTAGACACCCCAACCCCCTTGGACAACCCCCAAACCCTATGGAACCCACCACACCCCCTTTGACACCCCCTAGACAACCACATCCCTTTCGAAACCCCAACCCCCTTGGTCAACCCACTCACCCATGGGACACCACCCCCACCCCCTGGAGCGCCCCCACCCCTCTAGACAGCCCCCACCGGCTAGACACCCTCACCTCCTAGACACCCCCTACCCCCTTGGATAGCCCACTCACCACCCTGGACACCACACCCACCCCCTAGACACCCCTACCCCCTTGGACAGCCCCCTAACCCCTAGACACCCCCATCCCCTTGGACACTCCAACCCCCTCGGACAGCCCCCACACCCCCCTGGACACCACCCCCACCCTCATTGACACCCCCTAGACACCCCCACCCCTCTAAACAACCCTCCACCCACTGAATAGCCCCCACCCATCTAGACAGCCTCTCACTCCACTGGACACCCCCACCCCTGGACACCCCTACCAACTTGGATAGTCCACTCACCCCCCTGGACACCACCCCCACCCCCTGGACACCCCTACCCCCTTGGACAGTCCCCTCACCCCTGGACACCACCCCCACCCTCTTGGACAACCCAACCCTCGTGGACAGCCCCCACACCCCCTTAGACACCACCCCCACCACCTTTGACACCCCATGGACACCCCAACTCCCTGGAAAACCCCCACCCCTCTAAAAAACCCACACTCCATTCAACGCCCCCTGTACGCGCACACACACATGACAGAACATAGAAAAAGAATAACTTTTCATGATAACAATTCCATGGTATCTTTTAACAGAAAAGAATTTAGCACTGTATAAATAAACATTGTGAAACATACCATGATCTCAAGAACAATGATAGAAAAATAACATCTCAAAAAATTAGTTTAGGGCATCACGGCAAATAAAATCTAAAATCGAGCCATGTGAAGATTACTTGATTGTTGCAAGTCGACCTGATAAATATGCCGACAATAAATACAATGAATGATGATGGAAAAACGATGTTGGAGGTCATGACATTGAAGAATCCATTCTAGGTTTTCCATGTGGGAGAGATGAGTCACAAGTCGCCAGATCGAAGAAAACAGAATGACTGAATACGATGCCCGATAATTCAATTAAACGGTTTATCATGTAGGATATTTTATAACGGATGTGATAAAGTATTTATTTATGTTTATAAGGTCGGTTATTTAATGACTGATGTAGAAAAAAAATTATCACATTGGTTATTTTATATCCGACAAGATAAATGGTGCATTATCATGTCATTTCTTTTGATAACCGACTTGATAAAGCTCCTAGATTGGATTTCCATAGTGGTTATAAAATAACCGACATGATTAATCTATTCTTCTTATTTCTTACATCGGTTATTTTATAACAACCGTAAAAATGGATTCCTATCGATTTATCACATCGTTTATAAAATAACCAACGTGATAAATCGATTTTTACATCTTTTCACATCGGTTATATAGAACCGACTTGAAAAATTCCGATGTATTAAATGGTTTTACACTAGTGCCAAAACCATTGGTATAGGTCCATATAAGTGACTTATACCAACCGTTTTGGCCAAACCATTGGTATAGGTCCAAATTAGTATCCTATACCAACGGTTTGGAAACAAATGTTTGTATAGATCCATATAAGTGACATATATCAACAGTTTTGGAAAAACCGTTCGTATAAGTCCCAATCAGTGACCTTTACCAACATTTTGGCCTAAAACATTTGTAACGTTCCTATTTCTACTGACTTAATTTTATGTTTTATATGAAATATTTATTTCATAATTATGCTTGTATAATGATATTATCATAAATACATTCTCAACTTCCAATCTTTTGGAAAATAGTAACATCGCTCAAGCATATGTGTGGACTACTCCCTCCAAGAAGTAATGTGATTACTTTATCATTTACAATTAATATTCACAGTAATAAGAATATATATAAATTATAATTATTATTTACTTTTATTTAATTCCATCCACAAAATATTTAAAACAATGTTCATGCATATATATGATCTATCAGCTCCATGAACAATGTAATTCATTTTTCTATCTATACTTCTATGGATGAATATAAATAAATAAATATATATATATATATAATTAAAATATATGATAATTTTATAATGATTAAAATTATGAAGATAATGAAAATTTTATAATTTTATAAGGACCAAAATTAATAAACCAAACATATATGAAAAAGGAAGCAGATATCACCGAAAATAATGATTTTAATAATGAATTATTAATAAATTATTGATAATTGGTTATATGTAAATCAATTATATGGTGATATAAATTATTATTTTTATAGAATATATGTGTTATAGATATATATTTTTTATACAAGAGGTTTAATCACATATGAAGGATGTTGGACTTTAGGTAAGGTATTTTTTCCACATATTAATTTCTATAAGATAGAAGCCACATTCACAAGTTGCTTATTTTAGGTGGTGAAGATAAACCCCATTAATGTATTTTACGATAATTTATATAAAATTTATTTGGATTTATATATCCATATAATTTTATTTCATTCATGTATCTTACAATTCCAATTTTACAAAAGTGGTAATGGTTTTATGTCACAATTTTAGTGATTATCATTACGTTTCAAAGGATGAAATTTTATGATCTAAATATCAATAAAAACATGAATTTTAATACTCTAAATTTATTTCATGAATGTTAATGTTTTATTTTCAATTTTCAATCTTTAAATAATTAAGATAGAAGTTGATTTTTTTAGGAAAACTGACCACATTTCTATCTTCGACTACAAAGATTTTTTTCTATATCAATGTTTTTTAAAATGTTTTTAAGAATGATTTAAATATTATATTATTATTTTTTAAATAAATTTTTACCCATGTTTCATTTTTTTCAAACAACATTAATAAATTATTTTCTTTTCTTCTTCCAAATGAGGTACTTTTTGTTATTTTACTAAAGAATGATGGGAATTTTTTACTTTTAACTTATATGGAATGAATGGAATTTTCTACCATCACGGTCGATAAATAATTTTAAGCACACATTACATGTTTCAATGGTTATTATAAAGTAAAACGTTTTCCATAATATTTGGGAAATTTTAATGTTTTTAATTTTTTATTTCAAAGTAAAAACGGAAATTTTCCACAAGAATTTTTCCTATGATCCCTTAAAGGGAGTTTTCATCCATGATGATATACTTTTTTATTACATTGGATTTACCGGGGATGTGATCCAATGATATCATCCTTAATTTTTCAATAGGTTGTTTTAGATTATGGTTATGATAATTTTATAACATATATTTATTTTTGATGTATTATGTTATAATGTTAAGATTTATGACATTGTGCTATTAATTGGAATGAAATATTATTACATGAAGGTTTCTTACATTAGACCACTCTAATGCATTGGGTAAAGATGGATAACTTGTAACACCAATGGTATTATTCTTTTTTTTTGAATAAGTTAAAATTATTTTATATGTTACATTAAACACAACACCGATTTTAACAAGAGTTATATGCAACATCGAGTCTATCGTGCGTTACATGTGACACTGAGTTTTAACAAACTGAGATATATTATAAATATTATTTTTAAAATAAATCTATGATAATCTAGACATTAAAATTAGGGATATTAATAATAATAAATACTTTTAAAAATTATATATAATATTTTTATATAATGAAAATATATTTATAAAAAAGTATATACTTTTTAGAAAAGTCATTATATGTTTCGAAATTAATATTTTCTCAAAAAATATTTTATTGCTTTTGGTGATCAAAAAACTAAAGTATATATATATTATTAATTTTAGAAAATTTATTTGTTAAAAACAAAATTTTTTAAATATTTATGTGAATATTATCTTATGGTGAATTTTTGGTATTTTTCAAAAAAAGATAAATTTTTTGATAAATAGTCAAGATACTGGTTTTTATTGGAAACTCACTTTCAATTTAGATAATGAATTAGGTGATTTTTTTTTAAATTTATATTAAAGATAAATTAGTTCAATTATATATTTAGTAATTCAATTAAGTCATTGGAAGCAATTTCATTTTGAATTTTCATATGAAAGCTTTTTAAATTTTTGAACATTTTATCATTGAAAAAACACATTCTCATTGCATCTACGAGTCTAGTTTTAAATTAAATTCAACCACATATATGATTTTAATTTAAAAAAATGGATTCCATATTATGAATCATAATTTTTTATATTATCTAATAAATTAAACTTATTATTTTAACATATTGAATATTTAAAATAAGAAACATTATTTTTCGGGGTTAAGGTAAAATTGTCTTTAATAAAGGATAAACTAACAATATAATGGTTAATTTGACTTAAATATTATGAAACACCAATTTTATAGAAATTTATTTACCTTATAATATTTATTGTTTGATAAGGACCCATATATCATCCCTTTTTCATGCGAAAACATGGTTAAACGTTTTTCTTTCAGAAATTACAAGTGTTCCCCTCATCCCACTTATAAAATGGAAATGATAGCCTTTCCTCTTCGCACTAAAAAACATTTTTGTTCTAAAAATTCCCACCCAAATAACCTCCTTAATTATCTCCAATCATCACACATGCCTTATTGTTACCATAAATCCAACCTAGAAAGGCTTTTGCTGAAAACCTATGGAGGATACCCAATGAAGAGGTAACATTCTTCAACGAGCATTTTTATTTTATTTCACACACCACATTAATCTATTATTATTAAAAAAAAATTTAATAAAAATATATATATATTATATAATTATATGTTATTATTTCATTTAAAAAACCTATATCCTTCTCTACCTCCATCAAATGGAAATGAAACTCTCAATCGTGTGTACGGTGGACTATCGTGTCACGGACAGATGTAATTTGATTTCAATCACCACCTCCCATGGATGTATATAAGGATGGAATCAATGTTTAGATGTGATATTTATGATATTATTATACTTCTGAAATTATTATATCACATATACCTTCTGAATTTTCATTCTTTGGGAATACGATAACATTACTAGTGTGTACAATAAACAATTTCCCCGTGAAAAGATGTGATTCATTCAAGATTTGCATGGAAGTTTATACGTATGCATTTAATAAAAATATTTGATTTAAATGAGATAAATATTATTTAAAAATTTTAATACATTATTTACCCTTTTTTATTGCATTCCATCGAGAAAATGAAAATAATATACATGCATACATATCGCATACCGTCTTAGTGAACAATGTATTCCATTTTTTATATATAATTTTTATTGATTAAAATAAGTAAAAATATACAAAAAATATATGATATATATATAATATTTAAAAATATTGAGATTATTGACCCATAATTAACATAAGCAGAGAAAAAATAACAATTCAAAACATCCGTAAAAAATTAGTTATTGCATGTAACATGACATTAACATAGAATAGTTAACAATGGGGTAACAAAAGGTCATAATAAAATCATATAATATTTGATATATATAAGTATGGTTATTTAATTGATATATAATAAACTTTTATTTATTATATATGAATTTTTAATGAGTATGAAGGAAGTCGATAATTAAGGTAAGTGATTTTTGTATAATTTTGTCTTCATTGGGAAATACATTATTTTATGCACATATATACTTTACAATGTGTATACATATAACATTTGGAGTGTTATATCAGGAATATAGTTATTTTTATGGTATTATAATTCTAGTTTTATTTTATATATTAATGGGTACTATAATTCTGAATATACTAATGTTGTGTGGGTTTTATGATACAATCTCATCATTTTTCGGGATTTTATATATTAATGATTTTGATAATGAAATATTATGATCTGTCTCGGAATAAAATCATGATTTTTATTATAATATGGTTATTTCATGAGAATAAATTTTCTCCCTTCATTTTCTTCTCTTTATATACTCATGATTCAATTTTTTTAAAAAGTAAACCGGCTTTATTTCTCTATTCAGTCAAAAAACTATTTTCCATCCAAAACAATGTTTTATAAAAATGTTTTAATAATTTCAAAAGTATATAATAAATAATTTTTTACCATTTATTGAATTTTTAATAATATATAATAAGTAATATTTATTGATTTTTTCAAACAAATCCTATTTTTATTTTATCAAAAATTTAAAAGGAATCTTTGTTTTAGCTTCTACATCATAAACATGATTTCCCAGAATCACATAAAATATTTTATTTGAATATTTATTTGGAATTTTTCTAGAAAATTTTCAAATAATAGGATTTCTAAAATATTTTGTGGTTTTTATTTTTAAAAATTTATTTTAAAGGTGACTTATTTTACCCAAAAATTGTTTCATATGATCTATCAAAATCATATTTAATATAATATGACATTCTTTGATGGTAATTATGATTCTTATGGATATAATATGAATATTCCATTATTATTCATCCTTTAGATGGTTTGTGTTTATGATGAAAATATTATTTTTTAACTCTTTTATCTTCCATAGGTTATAACAATATAAAATGACTATGAAATACGATTCATTTTTCCATTGGTTATGATTTTATGAGCTGATGAAAATATTTTGAATCCTATTTCTTTTCCACAAGTTTTTTACGGTGAAATTTTTATGAAACCCCTTTATTTTCATAGATTCCAATATACATATATATGTTTTTATTATGATATGGGTAGGTCCTATATCTCCCCCCGAATGAATTGGGTAAAAATTGATATCCGATGAAATAAAAAAGACTAGAATATGGAGTTAACCTAATTCATTAAGGGGATCTATTCACTATGATAGTCTGGGACTTAACATTTCTTACTATAAGGTTTTGGGGATTGAACTCATCACAATTTGATCGTCTTTTTAGGGATCCTTGAAGTATCAAAGAAATTATTTTAAATAATTATTTGTATTGCAAAAATATGTACCTTATAAAATTTTAATGTTGTCATGATTCATTCTATTTGATTCAATTATGAATCATGTCTTATGATCTTCCAATATTTAGGTCAAGAATGATGTTTATGATCTATGATATACAATATATGGTTCTATAATTTTATTTTCATGTTCTCATACACTTATGCTTCTGATATATCAATATAATTATTTATTACCCTTACAAGGTATCTAATCTCACCCTTTCTTATATTTCATTTTCAGAGGATATAATAAATGTAATTTTGTACGATATGTTTATTAAGGGTTCAAGTTATGTATAACATAATGGGATGAATGTAGCTAAATTATGGAACTGTTGTTTCAGTGTCCATTTTTATGAAGGAACTAGACCTAAATGATTCTAGAATAGATCTCATGTAATGAAATTAATATTCATCTATTGAGATTTAATATTTATATATGAGATGTTTGATTATTTGAATTTGTATTAGAGAAAGGTTTTGTTAACCATTAGAAACTAAGATTTGAAATTTTTTTGTGATCCATATGGATATGTCCAAGGTTAAGTATAAGTATGAGTTATCGTGTAGGAAAATGTCTTGGAATTTTGGTCAAGGTTAGAGCAACTGGTTTTCAAGAAATTGCATCCCTATCTAGATAATACAAGTGGATGTGGCTCTATAATATATTTAAGTATGTGTAATAATTTCAATAAGGTCGAATTTAGATGGAATCATATGTCAACTAGTGCACAATAATATTCCTTGAAACACAACTGGTTTGACACTCCTAGGGAATGTGATTTGGAAATTCACAAACTAATTATGAACCTTCATTAAGGATTTGAATAATGACCCGGATGACCTAGGTTAATCCTAATGATTCATTGATTAAAAATAAGGTTTCATGCTTTAGAAAAATTATATAAGTTATTTTTAATGATTATGGGATTCCCCAATAGGATTATTTTTCTGAAACTATGCATTTTGGTTTTAGTCAATGGCGGAAACCCTATAGAACCAAGTTAATGTTTACATATTAAGACAATGATTTGATTATATTCACGATCAACACAATGTTATGGAATATGGAATGAAAAATATATTTTTGATGATTATATATAATTCTTATTCTTTATAACATACTAAACATCAAAAGGATCAACAGTGAGAATGATGTTCTATTGAGTTCTTAATTATAAAATTTCCACCTTATTTTTTTTTGTTTTTTTGATCTACATGTAGATAATTAATGTGTCAGTACTATAGAAAAATTAATTTTTTATCCTTTATTTAGATCATGAAAAAGTCATTTTTTCAATCTATCATTGATAAGGTGAAGATGAATGATGGTGGACTATTATCAACAATATGAATCAATAATATGAAATGAATCCCTGGAATATGATGATTTTAAGAAATTTTTTTTCAATACGTGAATTCCTCATATTATTTTCTTGCAAACAGGGAAGGAATTCCATGAGTCAAAGAAGAAGGATGATGAATTCATTGGTACCTATAAGGAATATTTTACATGACTTTCAATGTAAGATTATAATATTATCATTCAACCTAAAAGTAGGGGTGATAGATTCTTTGTGGCATATAATGAAGTCTTCTAAAAGAATTTTACATAATGGGCATCACTTGCTATAATGAAAAATTTCATGGTGATATCAATATTGAAATAAATATTAGGGTCACTTATTAATCATATGGTTCTTATAACAAAAAAATTATTTAAAATAAAAATATAAATCCCATAGAGAATAGAAGATGATGTTTTCTTCCAGCTCAATGTGTGGAAGGAAACATGGGGAAATATTTTCTAAGCGGACAAGAAAATGTTTTTTATTTTGGAATGGAATGTCATTGGGAGATAAATTATATAAGATATGGAAATAAGTTATCTAATGATGAAAATATTTTTAATGATCCACAAAATAAACCACCCACACTATAGTGTTTTATATGCACGGATTATGGTAATTATGGTAACCATTTCCCAAAACTGATGGTTATAGGTGATGATAAATGTCAGAAACCTCTTATTTTGGGAGAAATAAGGAAATATCATGTCAACAAAATTTTTAATATGGTTTTCAATTAAAAAAAGGTGAAATGAAAACTTACCATACAATATATAACTGGTAATTTATTATTTGATAGTAGATATAAACATTATATCATATCTGTTAAATTTTCTATGGATATCAATATGCTACCGAAATGATTTTATGTAGAATTATATGTGAAAACCCCTAATTTTTTTAAAAAATTTCATCTCAAGAATATGATTCGTCTATGATGATGGTTTTGAGAATTTTCTTCCTGTAAATCCTATCATTCTACCTCTAGTTGAATTTGAATTTATCTTAGAAATAAATTGTACTTCTCTGCAGAAATCCTATGAAAATTTTCAAGGAAGGAAAGTCACGTAAAATATTCCATAACAACCTATGATTGTGTATTAGTGTTATCATAATTATTAAATTATGATCGAAATAATATCAATTTCATGGGTTTAGATTCAAACATAAGAGGTTTATTTATCTCTAATGGTTTTTTATAAACTCGATAGAAATGATGTGTCAATTGTATGGATATTTTAAAATCATTATTGTAGAGTTTCCCAGCCTTCCATAAACATGTGAAGCTGTGCTCTCAGTAGAACTCATACCTAGTGCCACACCTATTTCAAAGAATCAATTTTTAATGACCCTTATTGAGTTGCAGGATTTGAATAAAAACTCAAAGAGAACCATGACATGCGATTCATTCGTACAAGTGTGTCACATTGGGGTGAAACTATTATTTTTATTAAAAATAATTATAGATATATGTTGCTCTATAATTATTATCAACATATAAAAAGATCAAAATTAATGACATGTATACACTACCATGTAATGATAACCTCTTTGATCAACTACAAATAGATCAATAATTTAAAAACATAACCATCAATATAGAAATCATCAAGTGTCAAGAAAGATATTATAACCAAGACATAATTACATACAAGGAATAGAATAAATGAATATATAATTATTCCATTTAGTATTTCTAATTCCACCCACTATCATCATTGATTTAATGTATGTAGTCTTTATAGATTACATTGATCTGTTTTTGGTAATATTTATAGACGATATCCTTATCTATTCAAGTGCTTGGAATTGAACTAACATCAATTGATAATTGTAATAAAGACTCTATAGAAAGAGAAACTATATGGAAAATATACGATGTGTGAATTTTGTAAGCAATGATTTCATTTCTCAGTCATATAAGCTCCAAAGAAGGTATATCTATAGATTAAGGAAATATGAAGGAAACTGAATGTCGGATCCGACCAACCACAATGACTGAGAATGATAGTTTTCTTAGTAAAGCTAAATATTAATGATGGGTTATGGTGAATTTATAATTACTATACAATCCACTCTTAATGTTAACCTAGTTTGGAGATAATTTCCTCGAGATAAATAAATGTGAGGAAATTTTCAAGGAACTGAAGACAATATTCGTCATCAAGCCCATGATTACATTAACCTACAATAGAGAAGTGTTATTAATCGATAGTGATGCATCTAATAAGTTATTTAGATTTGTTCTTATGAAAAATTACATGTTTATAGCTTATGAATCACATAAATTGAAGGTCCACGAGTAAAATTACCCACGTCATGATTTGAAGTTAGATGTTGTAATTTTCATGTTAATGATAATGAGAAATTATCCTCATGGTGAAAAGTGATATATATATACTGATAATAAATTATTAAATTATATATTCCCAAAAATTATTTGGAAATGTGTCAGAGAAGATGGTTTGCGATGGTTAATGATTATGACTTCCCAATACATTACAACCACGAGAAATCGATCAAGGTGGCGGATAGATTGTGTCAAAAGGATCATTATTTCTTATCCATGATCTGGATAAAAAAGAACCAATATTTGAGGATTTGAAAAGGTTGGATATGGAAATATTTAAGTAATGGGATAAATATTGTATTCATCATATGGATGTTTAACTATCTATCCATGTTAATATTAAAGAGGTATATAAGTAAGATATAGAGCTACAAAAGAAGGCATGAAATTTTTCTGAGATCAATCTGAATCCTGATTGAATGATAAGGTTTATCAACCTAAATGTGTTCTATCGCCATCTAATTTGAATAATGATCTATTATAGGAATAACATAGTTCATTATAATTTATTCATCTTGTATGTAAAATGATGTATGGATATGGGAAAGAATATTTTCAGTGGGATGGATTGAAGAGAGATATCACTGAGTTTGTATCTCAGTGCATAGTATGTTAAAAAATTATGTAAAGGGAAAAATTGTAAAATAGACGTTATATACATTTCCAATACCAAAATTAAAATGGAAAGACATCACCATGTATTTTTTCATTTGAATCCCCAAAATTTATAAATGTAATAATGACATAAGGGTTTTAGTTTATCTCTTTACAAAGTTAGTACACTTCATTTCTACCATAGAATAATTATCTATTCATCACCATTACAAAAAATAAAATATAGAAGTGTTATTGTTTCATAGAGTTCCACATTACATTATTTTTTATTAGGATCCATGATTTTTTATGATTTAATGACAATGTTTTCCACAAGTTTTAGACTCAGAGTAATGTTTTAGCACTGTATTTCATCCTCAAAAAAATGGTCAATCCAAGAGAATAATTAAATCCCAAGCGCATATGATGATATTTTCTTCAATGAATTTTTAAGGTTCATGTGTTAAACACCTTCCTTTTTTTAGTTTTATTATAAATATAAATTTCACTAAAGATTTTAGATGGATCCTTTTGAAGTCCTCTATAGGAACACATGTAGAAATCTAACATGCTCGAATGAAGTTGGATAAAAAATATATTGGGGCATAGGAAATATGATGAAATAGTTTATAAGGAAAGATACATTAAACAATAAATCTAAAATTTTAGAGAGAGTAGAAATGTTATGCTGAAAATCATCAGCATGATTTATAATTTCATAACGGTGATCAGGTATTCCTATGAATATCTCCATGGAAGAATATTATGAGGTCTGGAAAGAAGGGAATGTTAAGCCCTAGATAAAATAGTCCTTTTGAGATTATTGATCAAATTACAACAATAGAAAATCATTTTATAATTCTAATAAATCTCTCTCAAGTTCATGACATGTTCCATGTATCTCTTTTGAGAAAGTACATACATGATCCTTCACATGTACGAAACACATATGTTGTATCATTGGAGCAGGTTCTTTCATACGATGTATAAATAGTGGAGATTCTAGGTTGGAGTGATAATGTTCTATGAAACTAGTCATCTCCCCTAGTAAATGTTTTGTGGTGAAACCACCATTTGGATGAAGCTACATGGGAACCTTAAGAAATGATATGATAGAATTATCCTTATTTTTTTATCAGAGTGATGAATATCGATAGAATAATTCATTTTAAGGGGGTACAATGTAACACCAAGAGTTTTAATTATTTTTCTATAAATTAAATTTTATCAATATTTTGTGTTATAATGAACACTGAGTTTAGCTTTTTGAATATAACATCATGTTTTTCTTGTGTTACATCCGATATTGAGTTTTAAATATATATATATATTTAGTATTATTATATAAATGTGACCATTATAACCAAGATATTATAATTTTATATGTTAATATTAATAGAAAAATTTAAATATTATTTATAATGGTTTTATATATATAAACCATAATGATTAAAAAGTGTATTTTTTTTAGAAAATTCATTATATGTGATTAAAATTTTATTTTCCCCCAAAACTTATTTAATGCATTTTGATAAAAAAAATTAAACAATTTTTAGTAAATTATATATTTTTTAACAAAATATACATACATTTTAAATGTTAATGTAAAAATTATATGATGTCTATTTTTTGGATTTTTTTAAAAGGATAATATTTGCGATGAATAGAGAAAAATAATATTTTTTATTAAAAAATTTCTTTAAATTTAATAAATGTATAAAGTTATTTTAGTTTTAAAATATTTTTAAAATTAAATTTTTTTTTTAATATATTTGTTAATATAATTTTCTCCATTTCAGTCAATTTAATAAGAAATTGTTACATAAAAACTATTTAAACCATTGATCACGTTCTCTTTGGAAACCCGCTTTCTCATCGCGTCTACATGTTTAATTTTATATTAAATTTTGGAACTATTGTGAGTAGAATTTTGAAAAATTTATTCCATATTTTGAATAATCATAATTTCCTACTTAGTGTTTAAGAATTTTTAATATTAAACATAGTAAAATTTATTTACTACGGTTAGGTTGAAAATGGGTTTACCAGGGTTAAATCTAAGAATATATGGGTTATCAATAACATAAAATTATTCCAAAACCCAATTTATAGAGTTTTTCAACTATATTGTATATAATGTTCACTAATTACCCTTTTTGGATCCTTTTTGAATTTTGAAAATGCAGGTACATCTTTTCTTTTCAAAAATTATGTGTGTGCCACTCACCCCACTTATAAAAGTTCACCCAAATTCATCTCCAATACTCAAATTCAAAAACCATTGTTCTGGAAACTATATAACCAAATAGAATCCTTAATTACATAATATCATCCTATATGTCATATTTTTATCATAAATATATCCTATAATGTATGTTTATGCAACCCTAAGGAATTTACCCGAAGAAGATGCAATGTTCTTCAATGAGCCTTTTTATTATATTTCTTCCTCCACTTACTTTACTTTTTATAAAATAATTATAATATATTAACTAAAAAAATATTCTATATACTGATATGTTATTAATCTATGATCACAACAAATATCCTTCTCTACCTCCATTAAATGGGGTAAAAAATCATCAGTCATGTGTACAGAATACTACAGACTTGTCAACGAATGTTATTAATTTCCCATAGACACCTCTCATGGACAAATATAATGAAAAAAATAAATGTTTAAATATTATATTTATGAAATTTTTACACTTGTTTAATTATAATATCACATATACCTTATTAATTTCTATTTTTTGGAATATGATTACCTCACTTGTGTGTACGATGAATTACAGCCTCATAAAGTGATGTGACCCATTCGTGCTTTATATAGAAGAAAAAATTGATAGTTTAATAAACATATGTGTTATATATTATGTAAAAAGTATTCTATAATAGTATTATATTATTTAATTTTCTTTCTTTTAATCCTTTTATAAAATGGAAACAATGTTTATGCATACTTATGACCTACTATCTCGATGAACAATGTATTTCATTTTCAATATATAAATTTTTTGGATTACTCTAAATAAATTATTATTGAATATATATAATATATATATCATTGTTAAAACTATTGAGATTATATAAACATGATCAAATTAAGAAGACTATAAATATAAAATTAAATCATACAAGGAAAAAAATGTAGTTATTGTTCTAAATATGTCTTTAACGTTAAATTGGGAATGAATCAATAATGAAAGAACATAATTAAATAATATATTGTATTACATATATAATTATATTTCATTAATAGTTTTATAATATTATAAAATTTATTATACATGAGTTTATATTGTGTATTGTTGAAGTCGATACTTATGGTAATGGATTTTTGTCAATCGTTGTCTTCTTTAGGACATGTTTATGTTATAAACCTATACCTTTTAATGAGATGTATATAAATCCCCATTAAAATTTTATATATTTAATTTACATAATTTCATGATATTAAATGTTTCATTTTATGGTATTTTTTAATGGGACCTATAATTCCAAAGATACAAAACATGTAAGGGTTTTAGGATATAATATCATTGTTTCTCGGGATTGTTTATGTTTATGATTCCAGTGATGAAATATTATATTATATATCTTATGAAACTAATGAATTTTATCCTCATATATTTATTTCCTGATAAATATTTATTTTTATTCATTTTACTCTATTTATGTACTTAGTATTAAAAAATATCATTTTAAAGAAAGTCAACATTATTTCCCTCTATGGCTAATTTTATTTCCTTCCATATATATGTTTATGATATTGTTTTAAAAAATTTATTTAAAATTTTATGAAATATATATTAAATAATATTTTCATCTTGTTTTACATTTTAATTTTTTTAAAGGGAATATTTATGTCATTTTCAAAATATGGGTTGTTTGGATTTCTTTTTGAAAATGAGAATGGAATACGTGTTTTAATGCTTATGACATGAAAATAATTTATCACTTTCATAACCATTATTTTACTCAAATATTAATTTTCTTGTTTTCAATTTTATTTTGAATTAAAATTATTTATATTTTTGTCATAAATTTTATGTTTTAAAAATTTATTTTCAAATTAATGTTAATTTAATCAATAAATGTTCCTATTGATCATTCAAAAATCATTATACATATAATATCATTTAATTTAATATTAATTATTCTTTAATGGAGATATTATCCAAGGATACCATTATTATTTTTTCTTTTGATAGTTTATATTTGTTATTCTTTGATATTTATGAAACTCATTTATCTTCCATGGGTTATACCATGATAAAATGATTATGAAACCTAATTCATTTTGAAAATGTTTATACTATGATAAAATGATTTTTAAACCTATTTCTTTTAATTTTTTTAATGTTGAAATGTTTATAAAACCAATTTTTCATGGGTTCTCATATTATGAATGTTTTATGATCTTGTGTCACACAAACATGTGCTTTCAATTATATGATGAGTGGGACCTATATCATTCCTCAATGCATTGGGTAATGATTTATATAAGATGAGGTAAATAAGAATATAATTGGGAGTGAACACATATAATTAAGGGAATCTATCCATTTTTATATCTTGGTAGTGAATTTTGAGTACTAAGATAGTTTTAGGGGTGAACCCATTCTGCTATGATTGTTTTTTAAATTAGGTTAGAACTAAGATGGAAATTATTTTCTATTAGTATGTGTATGAAAAAATTATTTACCATATGAAAATATTATGTTCTCATGGTAAATGTTCTTTGATTCAATTTTGATTCATATCTTCTTAACTACCACGATGTATTCAATGACTTGAGTTTATGATCTATGGTATAAAGTATATGATTTTTGAATGTTATAATGACATTCTCATAAATTTATACTGATGATTTATTGATATCTTCCTTATGTAACTTTAATGATCATACAAGGTCACCCTTTTTCTTTTTTCATTCCTCACTTTATGATGACGGGTATATTGTATGATACTTCTATGAAATCTACTAGTTATGAAGAAGATAGTGGGGGATGATGTGGCTCACTTATAGATCAGTTACATACATGTCCAAGTTTCCAAAGGCAATAGAGCTAAATTATTATGCCATGTATCGTTATGTAATATAATTAATATTCATATATTAATATATAGTATTTTTGTATGATAATTTTTGGTCCTTACATAACTCATGAGTTATATATGTTATGCATAGACATGATTTCATTTTCATAATATTATATGTGGACATCGCTTTCATTTCAATAAGATTATGCCTCAACCTATCTTCGATGTCCATAATCATATGAATGGACTAGTCTTTCATGTACAAAAGATTATTTATGGACCTGGTTTCATATCCATATGATTATCAGGGGATCTTATTTTATATTCCTAATATAATGATTGAACCTGTTTCTTTTAATACATATTAGAAAACGTAAATGATTTTCTTTTTTAGACATTCCAATTTCATTGTTATTCCTTCTTGGAATACATCCTTTGAATAATTCATTATTAATGTCTTATGAACTTCTAATATTCATTCCATGATTCAATATTATGATCTATTATTTTTATTTTGTGGATTTTAAAATTATCTACTCATATTATCATACCCTTATTCTCATATCTTGTTTATGTGACCATTGATATCTCCCTTTTTACACATTTTGAGCATCTAAGCTAACCAATATGTATGTTTCCTATACATATTTTTTTATTATATGGTTTAATTTTGATAACTCTAATAATGGTTTTAGTTATGAAGCACATAGTAAAAAATTATATATATCTCACATAAACAGGTTGTTTATGTATCACTATTACCAAGGCACTAGAAATATTTAATTATAGATTGAATAGTATATTCATGTAATGAATATTACTATAAGAATAAATAATATCTATTTATGAAGGGTATGGGTTACTATATCTCATATACCGTAATTAAAAAACCTCTCATTCTCATCAAATACTTAAGCCACCAATTCTAAAGGTATCTCAAAAATGTATTATGTATCTTACCGGCTATAAGAGATAAATAATGAACATGAAATTTTTTATCACACACATGGTGTGAACAAAATTTATAACCCACCACAATTCTACTTAATATCTTCAGGACATATATATTTTTTGTTTAATCACCTCCATTCCAAAACCACAGAACCTATTGGGTTATAAAACCATTATAGTTTCGAAATTCATCATACATAACCAATTCCATTGATCTATAAATATAAATGAACCACATATAACCAATATACATCTTACACAATATTTAATTAAATTTTCATAAGAATTTATTTGATCCAACACTATTTATTTCTATGAAATGGATGAATTATATAAATACTTGTATCATATATTCTCAACCATTATGCAACATAGTCACTTCCCTACTAGAAGTAGATATATACTCCCATAACACTTTATCATATTACTAGACTCATAGTTCCATAAGTTGGGTCTCATCAACCATTGCCTTAAATTCCAAATTAACCATAATTTAATCCTTTTCACCACAAAAACATCATTAGAGAGCCCCCTCAGTGGTCTGTTTTCCAATAAGCCATGTAATCTTACATATTTCATGTGTAACTACATGATAACACAAAACCCATGTGTCATAAAAAAATCAATATGAATCTAACTATGAACTAATCATCTAAGGCATTAATATCTTTGAATATTTTCCACTATCCCTTTAAAAACCATACTATGAACAAAAACAGATGAAAGTTAAACTCATTCATCCTCTTAAACCCCATGATACAAGATTAACTACAATATATTTATATCAAAATTAGAAAAGAAATATTACATTATATTATCTACCATTTGAAGAGTTTTCATCTACCAATGAATGGTTATACCCAACATAAATTACATTCCTAGAATATTGTACCCATGTCAACCAATAAAAATCATATAACAAGGAAAACATTATCATTTTTTAACCCCACTTAATAATGATTACCATACAACACCATCATAAATAGTCTAAATACTCTTAATATAACAAAATAAACAAAACCATTTCTATATGTTTTAATTAATTAATACACCAAAAATAAGATAATTAGGAAAACACTGACTAACATATCATCCAAATTTTTATTAATTAATTCATTTCTCAAACCACGTTCCATCTAGTCCATTACCTTCCAAAATCTGGTTTCAATAAATATTTTTCTCTTTTCAAAAAAATTATTCTTTTAAAAATTCTTTTTTAATCACATGTATTTACCCAACGACCAATGTAACTAGTATGATGCTTCTAAACATGTCAATTAAAATCTAGGACAAATAAGAATGAAATAAATACCATCCACAAACTAGTACACTATATTTAAATAAATATCTTAAATATAATAGTGAAATAAATAAATCATAATCATATTACACATGTAACCTTTACTTCCTATAGGATAAGTTTTCAGGACACACAATCTCATTCACCATAGAAAGCCTTAAAATATTATTACATATATTTACATAGTTCCCAAATATAAAAACAACTAAAATTATGTATTTTTCACCATTTCTTAATTATATGGTTGAAATATCTAAAAATAACCCTAGGAAGTGATGTTATATGACCACATGTGTGCCTCTATAAATGCTAGTGGATGTCAACTATTGTAAAAAATTAATGAAAAATAAGGGGAGACTATGCTCTCAACAATATTTCTATTAATAAACCATAAATAATAAAAACATTATAAAAGGTAATCATACTACCATACATGGAATTATACCTAGATGTAAACCATAATGTAAAATATAAACCCATGAAAAAATAATGAATAATTTATTTCATATAGACTTTTATCCTAAAAAATAACTAATCATGCTAATCAAATAATATATAAAATTCGAGCCTAATTATATGTTGTTTTAAATAAGTCAATATGTGTTTATGGATGAAGAGGTGATGCATGGATAATTGTTATGGATTCATGAAATGAAATTGGATGTCATGCTTGGACAATTCTATATGATTAATATGATGATTTTATAAGTGATCATTTAAATTTTAAAAAAAATTATTAGGAGAAAAAATTTCATAAAATAAATAGAAGACAATACAAATTATTATTTTCATGAATTTATTAATAGGGATTATGGATTCCATGGAAACATAAATGTAATTACATAATGAAGAATTGATTTTGGATGAGGAGATAAAGGTGTAAAGGAAAAAAATAATTTCATACTATTCTTGAATGAATATTATTTTACTATGTCTTATAAATATTATATATTTAAATATTTCTAAGAATAATCGTGGATACATCTAAAAAAGATGGGCACAAACACAAGGCTGCCTAAAACTGGCTTGGCCCAGAGCTCTTTTAGGATATGGATGTCAACCCCGAGAAATAGAGGGTAGTTGAGGCAGCAATGTTGGTGGAAGGTTTATGATGGGGATTTCTATAAACCCCAAAAAATGTGATCCCATGTATGATGTGTGCATAGGTATTTATCATACCCATGGGGTTCTAGTGGGCCAAAGATTGTGTGGTGTGTAGTGAGTGGTATGAGTGGGTGTTGATCCCCCACAACCAGTATGGTGAGGTAGTGGTCGGAGTTGATCAATATACCATGACTTTATCTGATGTTGGATAGAACACATGAGTAACTATTCATCCACCTTAAAAAGATAGTAATTTTCACCACCTCTTGATCAAATTTATCTTTACTATCAGATATTTCAAGGGACATCTTCATCATGAACCCTCATCTAAGTGATCTAGTATGTCAGTGTATTTTATGTAGTTCCTACCATCATCAATCGAGATCATTCTGTGATCATTATAAGTTTGAGAAAATTAGAATATTTGTTTTTAAATCACAATTAATACAATATTTGTATTTCATGCATGAAAATTAATAGAATATTGAGATTCAATCGACTACATAAGGATTTGAGTTTTAATTTTGTAGAATCATGTGATCCTCATCCCATTTTTCAAGTGGAATTTACTGGAAGGATTGAAGTGAAATATTTTTTTCCATTTAGATGCACTAAAATCCACAGTGTTTATAAAAGTCATGACTCATCATAAAATAAGGAGTCTTGTAGTGTAATAAAAATGACAAGAAAGGAAGACCAAGTATTTAGGAATTTGAATACCATCATGAAGAAATAAGAAACCAAATATATTCAGGTGTTTAAATGATGATACATGATGTTTATTTTCTACATAAATAGATTACCTGAAATGTCGGGTTTTATCACAATAATGAACTTCATACACCAATGAATGCATACAGGGTTGGAATGTTTATAATGGTTTTTTCAACAAGAAGAAAATAAAATCCAAACTATTCAGATATCTTAGTTACATACATGAAGATATAGAATAATCCATGGTATGTTCATAACGTGTGAAGTTACAGTGTACCCAAAGTCATGGGAATTATATTTTGAGGGATCCACATGATTGTTAACGCATGGAGACAATTTTCCATGAAGGATTATTCCACATGGATAATAAGTAAGACCCAAAAACTTTTAGTATTCCTTAGGAGGTACATGATGAAATAATACTAGTGGGTATTCATTTGAAATGAGATACATTGTATGAAGACAAGTAATAAACTACCCAAAAATTCATGAGCATTCAGTTGAGAAGTGTTATGCACACAAATTTGGGGTATTAAAAAAATTAGTAATATTAATTCCCATAAATTTCATTTAGGTATTAACATATGAAGGAAGAAAAAATTATAAATTTTTTCGTTGATGAAAAAATTAAATGATTATTTAAATCAGGATGTTAAATAATTTAATAATTGAGATTCGAGGAATAAATATTTTTTTTCAAATATATGTACATACAGATTATGAGAAAAATATGAAAACAAATTGAAACACCTTTTTGGGATCCCAATACAGAATTTCTACCTATGTGAGAAAGAGAAAAATTGAGTAATTCTTCAAGAGAGTGATCACATGAACCCAAGAATCATACGCCAACAAACGTGATCTAGACATATTATGGATGAGGCTCATAAAATAATCCTATAGTGGATCTAAATTAAATATATTTGAAAAATTGAAGTGTTCTAGTTTAAAAGATAATATATTTTATTAAAATAACTTGACTAGATATTGTTTTTATAATGAAAACTACTGGGATGCCAGTCTTAAGATCCCATCGTGAGACAATACATAATAATAATAATTAGTAATTGGGCTTTATTGGATTTTTTTACTTCTGTTATTTATTTTTGGAGATTTTATATTCTTGTAATAAATTTTATTTACTAGTGGGAGTCTATGTTGGTAAATATAAAAAAATGTCAGGGATTGGGTCTTAATACCGAAAAATGTAAAAAACATCATGTCTTGTGAATTAGTTTTATACATACTTGAGGAGCGGATAATTACCCCAAGAATATTGGATCAAGGATTTAACTAGACAAAAAAGTTGAATTAAAAATGAATATCCTGTAAAAAGAAAAAGGGACAACTGATTCACTTTATCCCCATCTCAATGATCTCATGCTGATTCGGGCCCTTAAAGTGGTATGAGAGGAAAATCCCCTATTAAATGATCAAATATTTATTGAGGAATAATGAAAGAGAGTTTTATTTTATTTAATGTAAGAGGAAATAGAAAATTTAAATGTTTGTCTCCTTTAAAATGTTTTAATTTTTTTAAAATTACACATTTTTTAGTTGACTATTCCTATTAATGAAATCACATATTTATAAATATTGATAATGACCCTTCAACATAGATTGGCTCAAACAATGAAGGTTAACCTAAAAATAATTAAACCTTCATATCACAATCTAATAGTAATTAATATTCATCAGCCAATGAAGAGATTCACATACTGAATATTTAGTGGGAAGAATGTATGAAATTTGTTAAAGATATAGTTAATTCTCTTAACATAAAATGTCTTGAAATACAATTGCTTTGGATGAATATTTAAAAGACACATGTTGAGACATACGAAGTTGTTGAGAAAAGAATAAATAACCTAAATACATTTCTAATAGGTCTATTTATATAAATAGTCAATCTAGTGGAAAGATGTTCTTGATATTATATAAGGATAAATATATTGGTGGATCCTTTTATAGGTAACAGTTTTTTATATATTTCTTGTAAGTACTATTATTTTTTTTACTACAATTATAAATTAAAATATAAAATATAGAAAACATGGTTAATGAATAATTCTCAGATATCTACTATATCTTCAAAGATATAGGTTAATAATTTTATGAATTTATATTCCAGAAAGAAAGCATAAAAGAAGAAGTGTGTTTTCGAAAATATACAAGATATAAAAAATAGATAGAATGCATCACAGAAGAATAAATTAATATATATGCTCTATTTTTAGTGTTGTTAGAAGTTTAGGAATTTTGAAATAATTTTTTGCCATGAAATATCATTATGCGAAAAAATATAAAATGACTATATTTAGGCAGAGAAAAGATGAATAAATGAAAAAGACTACAAAATCGAAGATGAATTTAGAGGAAATGAGTTATTATATCAAGAATATATATGAATATATAAGAGATTTATATAAGTATTGAAACAAAATTTTTCATTTTTATGATGTGTGAATGTATGTAATAAATATGGAAATAACAACAATTAAATTAAATATAAAAGACTATAAATAAAGGTAAGCATGTAAGAAAATAATATGAGATGGTAAATAATGGATGTAAACAAAAGAAGAAAATTTTGCAATGAAAAAATACTAAAAATATTTTGATGATTTATGTGAAGAGTAATACACCAAAGAGAATATGTTTCTATTATGGTATTAAAGGTCACTATATGAACCATTGGGAATTTCCCATGAACATAAATACAAAAGGAAGAAAGTTTAAATCAATGAAAGAGTCAATAAAATCATGATTGATTTGATGAGACACATATCTACAGAATAATATGAAAATTTTTCTAAGAAGGGTCACTTGGTGAAGGCTAAGGATATGTGTGAAATGTATGGAATGTTTTGAAATTTCGATAAAAAATGATTGACATAGTTTCATAGGAAAATAAATTCTTGAAAACACATATGACTTTTAATATTGAGAACAAGTCTACACACAATTTAAATACTAAGTCTATTCCTAACCCATGCATGATCATATAGCCATAATAGTTGTAAGAGGCTATAAAGGAGGAGGAATCATAGAAAAAATAAAATTATTTTCTTAAAAATGTGAATAATCATACATCATCATAATATTAAATTTTGTTGAGAAGATTCTCTTATCCAAATTTATCTAACTGAGATGCATTAATATTCCTCCTTATTCCCCAATAATTTTTATATATTATAAGCTAACATGATGTAAATTAAAGTAGATGTTTTTAATATCATGGAATCCATCAATTTACATGATGATCAAGGAGTACACACCTTTACGGGGAGGCAACATAAAGAAGATACAATTATGACTTGTTTTACAAATATCTAAATGTTTTGGTCATATGTTGAGAAGATGAAAATAGATGGAACCCAATTACACATCTTTCCCTCATATTTATTATATCAAATATGTTTATTAATGGGGGAATTATGGTTTATGCATAAGCTCATAGAAAAGGGGATCAAAATATTATATAATTTTAAAATTTGTATGTGTTTTTTGAAATTTTCATAAGAATATGTTTATTGATAAATCTATTTCATACACCCCCCATTGGGGGAAATAAATATGTTCTTCCCATGGAAAATCTTGTGAGTTTTGTTGATAACATATTATAAAACAATGGTTTTATGTATCTTAATATCTATGATATTTTAACACGAATAAACTTAGATTTTATCAACTAAATTCTCTTTTATAAGAGAACCATGTGAGATCACTCATATCTTTAACATGGTCATGAAATTATCATATAAGGGAGACAATAATGTTTTTAAGACTACAAAGACCTCTTATATTATATTAATTTAATTTTTAATAAAAAGGAGAATGATTTTCCCAAATATTGATTTTAATTATATTTGTCGATATTAACAAAAATACAAATAGTCATATAATATAGCCTATGTTTCATTTGGTATGAATAAGTCATTATGTTTTGGTTGAACAAGTGGTGATGCTTGGAGAATTGTTATCGATTCATCAAATGACATTGTATTTTGTTCTTGGACATGTATATATGATAAATATTCAGATTATTGAAGTGATATTTAAATTTAAAACACATGTATTTAGACAGAAAAATGTATACAAAATTATAAGACCATAAAAATGATTATTTTTCGGAAGTTAAGAAGAGGGATTAAAGTTTACATGAAAAAATGAAATGTAATCACATGAAGAATAATTGATTTTGGAAGAATAATTAAATTTGAAAATGAAAAAAATATAATTTTTAATTTTCTTTTTTATTTTATTTGAGTTTGGGATGAAGACATTAAATACATAGGTTTTTCTAATTTTATTGGTTGACTTTTTGAAAAATAATTGGAACACCCACAAGGCTGCCTAAATGAGGATCATCTGAAATACCTTATAGGACCTAGATTTCAAAATTTACCAAGGGAGATCGTATATGGGATTTTTTTAGTGGAAGGTTTAGGAGTTGTCTATGTATATTCCCCATTAAAATATCACCCATGTTTGAGGTGCATAGGGGGGTATAGGAGGAACGCATGGTGACGATGTGATGATGCATGTATGGAATGTAGTGAATAGTGTTATAGAGTGTTGATCCCTCATGAATATCTTGTAGAATTAGTGGAAACACTACATTAAATCACCTTGGAACCAACCTATGGTAGATGTAATGTGGGCCAAAGCACTAGGTTCACTGCTCATTCACATTTATATATAGACATTTCCACCACTACTTGATCAAGCTGATCTGTGGAATCAAATATTTCATGGGATAATATTTATCCCCAACCCTCTTAAAAGTGATCTAGTATGTCAATGTATATGATACATTTCCTACCATCGTTAGACATGATAATTACATGATCATTCTATGTTTTGGAATTTCTGGAGATAATATCTCAAACCCTCATGCGTGAAATATCTATCTTTATAAGGCCCCAACTTTAAACATTATATAATATTGAATTAAGTTAATAATTAACATTGATAAACTTTTCAGGTTTAGAGATTTAGATAATTAGGTCATAACTTATACATAAAAACATGTATATTACATGTATACACTTATACTCAGTATCCATTTTTTCATAAAATAAAAATTAATAAAAATGAAATAAGTCTAGTTCCTTGTTATAGACAGCGTGAATTTTCCTTGATCCCATCATTTACCCTATTCATCATTAAGCCCTATATAAAACATTTCTAAAACATAGTATAAGCATGAAAATCTTAGTAAGGGATATAAAAAAAGGATAAAAAACATTATGCCAGGAATATATACAAATCCATGAAATCATACTTTTCTATAATCCCACACAAAATCATAATATCTATGAATAACACATAGAAATTATAATTCATAAATGTAAATTGTGGAATCCATAACATACATACATTTTATCTTTCACAGCTATATAGGGAGACACATTTGGATGACCCATCATAGTATATTCTCTATATATCATAGGAGAATCATTAACGTTTACCTCCGTATCGTTACCCAATGCAATGAAGATCTATATTGGTCTCCACTACCCTAGGTTTATCACGGAATAACACTTATATGTAAACAATTCCCCAGAACTATAACATTATCATAACTCACAAAATAAGCACAATGGAAAGATAACATTTCCACACTGCAGTCACAATATATCATTTCCATCTATTGACATAATCAACTATTAATTAAACCATTTTCAAAACCATGTAATAAAGTGATTTTTGAGGAAAAGTGTCCCACACAAATTTGAAACTTTTGAATGTAATTTTAATTTCCAACATTCATATCCATATAAATAAATCCTTAAAACCATTTTTAAAACATTGACATTAATATGAAATATTTAGAAGAATAAATCTTGAAAATAATATTTTTGTCAAGGAGTTCTTAACAAAAGGAGAGATACGTGAATATAAATAAATGATGAATAAAATTTAATCAAAACATTATAATATAATTATAATAAAGGCATTGAGGATATAATATTCCAAATGATAGTATATAGACCATATAAAAGTGAATTGGCACATAATATCAATGAAGTTTAAGTGGAATGTAAATTGAGACGAAATCCCTTATAAAGACGATATACATAGATTAAGAATAAATCAATTGAATTATTATGTGTTACAAATATAAATTGGATAATAAGTGTAAACTAATTAATGTCCATTCACACATATTCATAGAATTATATAATCAAAAAGAATAAGTTTAACTCAAATAATGGAAATTGGGTTAAGAAGTTCCCTAACAAAACTTTGGCAGCCTAACTACATCACGTACAAATTCATAAAATGAGTCGATGGCAGAGAAAATGGTCTCTCATAACTTGGACATAAAATTAAAAAAAATAATGATATAGAAGAACATATCCCAAAATAAGAAAATTTAAATTAAAAGTCATAACAAAAAGAAGTCTTTGACTAAAAGAGGAGTGTGAAATGTTCCCTTTCTACTTTGGTAACTTATGAAACATAAACCACATGAAAGAAGGATCCTACAATAAAGATGTAAATACCCATAAATTAAATTTTATTGCACAAATAATACAGTCATGGGCAGTACATACACCACAAAAAAGTAAGTAGTTGCCAATATAGCATGAATCTCACGGGAATAAAAAGTGAGATGAAAACCCCTTACCTCATGTCTGACTTTCTTTGTATGTTCCTTGTTCTTCCTGAATAATATACTTTAGTTAATTTGTACTTTCCTAATAACCTTTGAAAATATTAATTTTTTATATATTACTTATTATCTTTCTATAGAAATAGTTAATTATTTGAGTTCATATAAAACATTTTGTCGATGTTCGGAACATGAGTCAAAAATGAACTTGTTATAATTACAAATTGTCCATGTGGTCAAACTTCCATTATCTACAGAATCATATTCATGATTTAAAAATGATATATATAATATATATCTCTTATATATGTATTTATAATAGTCCATATCATTTGGATATAAGAAAATTAACAACATCATTCCTAGAGACGGTAAGTCGTACGTACGCATGAACACTACTTTCATTTCATTTTTTTCACTTTTAAAAGAATGAAAACTAAATTATACATAGGTATATTATTATTCCAGTATAATATCATATTTTATATATTTTACATAATTTCATTTACACCATACTTGATAAATTCCATGTATGTTATGAAAGAGTCATATCACTTTGAGAGGGCGGTAGTCCGCACATCCTCAAATGAAATTATCGTATTTATCAATTAAAGAAACCATAAAGGTATTACATATATGAGAAATAAATAATAATGGAGAAAATATAAATATAATACATAATACATAATTCATATAAATATAGTTCCATCATAATGGCCACCATGAGATGTTGTAGGAGATAATTGAACAATCATCATTTCATGAAGCAGTAGTTCGCCGTTCACCGAAACAATATGTTCTAAATCAATTAGATGGAGGTGTGTGTAAGTTTAGTTTGAATACATCTCATAAAAACAACCTATTATATTTAATATACTGGTGTTTTTATGTAACCAACGATTAATAAGAGAATAGGGAGTGAAGAAGTAAAATAAAAGAAGAGAACTTGAGGGAAGATGTTACCTTTAAATCGGGTAACTCCCTTTGGTTTGAACAAAAAGAAATTCATGAAGTGCCTTATGCCTAAGGTAAGGGTTCTATGAGTAAGAGTGGAATGTTGGGAGTTTATTTGGTCAGAGGTTGGAGAAAAAAGGGGCTTTGGAGGTGTGAGTAATGGGTTAGAGTTGGCGTCCTTTTATAAGAGGGAGGAGGGGCTCTTTAAGAATGTTGAAGTACTATTTTATTATAAAAAGGATTTTTAGTTTCAAAAGGACCATAACTCATTTAATTAAATGATTAGATGACTATTATTTGAAATAATTTCATCCAATTGGTTATAAGTAAATTTTGGTTTCATTTTTATCTTTATCATTTACCTTCAACCCTTAGATAACTTATTTAACTCTTACCATGTCTTCTTGAATATTCATACTACATGGTTAATATAGTTACCATAAAATTTCAATAGAACATAAAGAGGTTAATTAATGAAATTTTTAACCTTGTATAAGTCCTTTGGCCTATTATTAGATTTTAATGTTTATTAAATCATTTAATAAAATAATATTTGTTTTAAAAACTCATTTATATCAATTTATATACTATTCATAACATGACTTTTTAAAAAATCCAAACCAACTTAATTATTTAGAAAAAAAATAATTAATTAAATATTAAGAAGTCATAATCAACCTCAAAATTTCATGTATGTCGTAAAAAATTTAAAAATAAATTTATTTTAACATTTGTAATCTCATTTATTTAAAACATTCATTAATGAGGTAATCATTACATCATCATTATGTCATAATTAAATTTATCTATATGATGTCTAAAAATTATAAAAAAATACCATGATGTCGTAAATTTTTTATCTTTATAATGAATATTTATAGTAAAATATATCAATTATAAAACTTGACATTAAACATGTTTTAGTAAAAAGATTCGTGTTAATATTATTTTAATTTTTACATTAAATAAAAAGTAATTAATGTCATTATCTTTCCCAAGTGGCTTTCAAAGGAAAAATGTCTCACCCAAGGATTTTATTGGTTGTCCCTGACTCATAAAATATTATTAATACAAATGTTATGGTAATTTTATATTATTATAATATTATTGTTACCTTTAATTACCCTATTTACCTTTAACCGTGGTAAATAAAATACAAAAGTTAGTATTCACCAAAAATTAATTTCATCTTATATAACCAGATTTTACTAACCGAAAACAACTATGTATGTTTTATTTTTGAAATTAATTTCACAGATGAGATAAAATTATATTTAAATGAAAATTTCAATTTTTTAACTAATCGGCATTGTTTTCACTATTCAACAAAATTTGAAGGTTTACTGAAAAATACATAAAATTCACCCTAAGATAAATTTGTTATTCCAAATTAAAAAATTACTTCTATTTAACCAAATTTAGAACATAGTAGTTTCATTAATTAATTTAAAATTAATTTCCATTGTCCAAACTAGAACGTTTGTTTTTAAAAGACGTAAAAACTATCAAAAGATTGACCTTTGTTTAAGTCCAATTTAAATTTGAAATTACTTTCAATGAACAAAATTGGATTAAATGATGAAAATATAATCCAATTACACTTTTAAACCTATTAAATGAAAAATATAACTATATAAATAAATTAGATTAAAAGTTAGTTTTGAATTAAAATGCGTTATTTTTTACTATTCATTAAAATTTAGTTTTATAAGATAAATACCTAAAATTTACCTGAAGTAAATTTTTATGTCCTTCTTGTATAGAAAATGTTTATTTTGTCAAATTAAATATATAAAACTGAAAAAAACTACATTTAAAAGGTATTCTCTATCAAAAGGAAATAAAACTACATTTTAAAAATATTAGACTATTTATGCTTAATATTGGAATCATTCTCAATATATGCCCCTAAGTTTAATTTTATAAATGAAAAAATATTTTTCAAACACTTTTAATCATAATATGGTTTTTTCTATTTATTCCCTCTAATAAAATGGGTAGGTGTTAACTACCATTTAAAATAATTATATTATATTATTATTATTATCCAGTATGACTCAACATTTTCTGAATCATAAAACTTGGGAGAAGCTCGTTATTGTGTATCAAGTATGCTATTAGAAAAAGTGTCATATTTAACTTAAACCTAATATCCTATTCATAAATAATAATAGATATAAAAAATTATTATTCTATAAATTCCTAGGTAGTTTCATCCTTTCCCCTTTAGGAAATTGTGTCCTCGCAATTTTCAAAATTGGGCTTGGAAACATCATTGAAAGCCCCACATTGAAAAAAGAGTGAATAAATTTATTACTTTAAATGAAAGAAAGAGAATTAAAAAAGGTCACCTGAGATAACATATACTAGGATTATATGAAAACATGTATATGGATGAGAAAATGAGTATCACGTTTTGATAGAGAGTGATAGAAAACATGATCAAGAGAACGTTAATGGTTTGAAAACCATAAACCTGTGATGGGTTAAATGGTATTTGATTCCCAAGTAGGAAAATATAACGGACAATGTTTTTTGTTTTCACTTCATTTTCATAATTTTTTAGAATTTATTTATGATCTTGACTAGGAACATAAAGAAACATACTTACTTGTCTTGTAGACATTCATCCTTTACAAAATTTATTCCACAATCTATTCTTTTCTCCAAACGATGAGTATTCAATATGACTTTGTCTATCCTGAAGTTCTTGAGTCATCTCCTAGAAAATCACAAAATCCGAAAAAAATATCTATATATTTCGCTTTTATTTAGACATTAAACAAAACCAAAATGGTTAGTACAAGATCAGATAATCCCCAAAAAGGATAAACTTTTACAAAAAAGAAAGGCTACTCTTAATATCCAAAATTAAACAAACAATACCCAAATTTAAACTAAGACCATTCCATAAACAATTGCCTTTAAAATAATTCAATATAATCCAAACTATGATTGAAACCAAAAAATTTAGAAGGATTTGTTCAAAAAGTATTCCAAAATAAATCTTAAGATTTATATGTAAATAACATTCGCTAGACTTAAAACCTAATCACATATTCTCTATTATAGTTCAATCATTTCCATAATTAACCCAAATTCCTAGATGTCTAGAATAAAAAATATATATTCTTCCAAAATAAAATTCCACCATTATTCATCAATTGAAATCCCAAAGTATTCTATTTTCCTTAGGCATATAGTTTTTCTCCAAAAGAGAAAACTTCTTCCAATATAACCTTTATCACTTAATCACCAAATCATTTTCATATACTAAGGATATCTATTTGATAAAATATATGTTCCCAAAATCAACATATTATTGATCTATAAATTTATTTAACTAATTTTAATTATTCATATTAAATAAGGATTTCATGTAGTCCAGTGGTAGGTGATAGATCACAATCGCACTATGGTTATGGGTTCGAATCTCGCGGCTTTGTCCAACACGACGGTTTGTCCCACGGTCTGCGTGTTGTACCTTTTCGAAAACTATATAATTTTATAACATTCCAAAAAATGAGATAAATTCTTCAAAAATAACCATAACATATTTTAACAACAAGTGTTCTCAATGCAGCCCCTAATTTCATTCAGTTTCTTATTCAGAAAACCGTTATAGTTTTCTTCACATCCATTGTTACATGGGTGCCTACTAGATCCAACCATTTACTAAAACCAAAAAGGTCTATGTGAGTATTTCTATAAATTAATAATATACTATCATATGAGGAGGGTAAACACTAATATATACTTATTTGGTTTATATCAAACTCATTTGATTTATCTAAAAGAACTACGACTCCTTCTAATATTATAACCATTATGGTTATGTCACTTATTCTTAAATAACACCATAACCTCTAAAGTTATCTAAAATGAGCTCCGATACCAACTATATGGACCTAAATTTAAACATAACATAATCATGAATTAAGTTAATAATTCACATTAAGTATCTTTTTAGTTTTATAGATTTAGAGAATTATGTCACAACTTATACATAAAAACATGATTATTAAATGTAGACACTTTTACTCAGTATCCATTTTCATCATAAAATAAAAATTAATAAAAAAAATAAACATTTCTTGTTCCCTGTTTTAGAAAGCATTTAATTTCCTTGATCCAATCATTGACCTTATTAATCATTATGTCTGGTGGAAAACATTTCAGAAACTTGGGATGAGCATAACAATCTTAGTAAGGGATATAAAATAACTAAAGAAAACATGATCCCATGAATACATACAAATAAATGAAATCATATTTTTCAATCATACCTCACAAAATCATAAGATTTTTGAAGAACACATAGAAATAATATATCATAAAGATAAATTGTGGCATCCATAACATACTTACATTGTAGTTTTCACAGCTACATATGGAGTTACATTTGGAATACCCATCATAGTATATTCCCTAAATCTCTTAGAAGAAACATTACCGTTTACCTCTGCCACATTTCCCAATGCATTGGAGAGCTATATCGGGATCACCCACACTAGGTTTATCACAGAACCACCTATATACATAAACAATTACCAAGAACCATAAAATAGTCATAAAATATAAAATATTATAATGGAAAGATAAAATTTCAACATTTTATTCACAATATATCATTTCAAGATATTGACATAATCAATTATTTATCAAACACTTTTTAACCCCATTTAATAACGAGATTCTTGAATCAAAGTGTCTTATAACAATTAAAATCTTTTGAAAGGAATTTTAATTTCAAATATTCATATCCATATAGATAAATCCTTAAAACCGTTTTTAAAACATGTTCATTAATGATAATGATTTTGAAGAATAAATCATTAAAAAAATATTTTAGATAAGGAGTCCTTAATAAAATGAGAGATGGTTGAATACAAATAAATGAGGAATACAATTTAATCAAAACATTATAGTGTCAATAGAATAAATATATTCATGATATTATATTCCAAATGACAGTAAATACACCTTATAAATATGAATTGTCGCATAACCACAATGATGTCTCAATAGAATGTAAATTGAGACGAAATCCCTTATAAAGACAGTATCCTTAGATTAAGGATAAATCAATTGCATAATTATGTGTAAAAAATATAAAAACATTAATTATGATTGAATATTCTGTGTAAAACAATAATAGGTCATTCACACATATTAATAGAATGATATAATCAATAACTAACAGTTTAACCCAATGAATTGAAATTGGGTTAAGAATTTCCCTAACAAAAATTTGGCAGCCTAATAACGTCACATAGAAATTCATAAAATGAGATTATGGGAAATAAAAGGGACTCCCATCAAATGGACATAAAATTTACATCAATGAGTATATAGAAGAACATATCCCCACATAAGAAAATTTATATTAAAAGACATAGCAAAAATAAGTCTTTGACTAAAAGAGGAGTGTGAAAGGGTCCCTTACCGATTTGGTAACATACGAAACATACACCACATAAAAGAATGATCATACAATGAAAATATAAATACCCATTAATTAAATTATACTAAACAAAGAATAAAATCATATGTAGTACATACACCCCACAAAAGGAAATGGTTTAAAATATAGCATGAATCCCAAGAGAATAAAAAGTGAGAGGAAAACCCAATACCTCAAGTCTGAATTATCTTGTATGTTCCATGTTATTCTTGAATAATAAACTTAAGTTAATTTATACTTACCTAATAACCTATTTAAATTTTATTAATCCCTTTATATCAATTATTATCTTTCTATAAAAATTAGTTATGTATTTGAGTTCATATCAGACATTTTGTCAGTGTTCAAAACATGGGTCAAAAATGAATTTATTATAATTAAAAATTGATCATGTGGTACAAATTTTAATGTCTTCAGAATAATATTCATGAATTAAATATCATATATATCATATATATCCAGTATATATGTATTTATAATAATACATATCATTTGGATATATGAAATTAAATGAACCTTTTATGGTGACGGTAAGCCATACGTATGCATGAACGCTACATTTATTTTATTTTTTCATTTTTAACGAAATCAAAACTAAATGATAAATAGGTATATTATTATTCCAGTATAATCTAATATTTTATATATGTTAAATAATTTAATTAACAAAATTATTTATACATTCCATGTATGGTGTGAATGAGTCATATCACTTTGAGGGGGCAGTTGTCCACACTTCCTCTAATGATATTATTGTATTTATCCATTATAGAAACCATAAAGGTATTCCATAAATGAAAAATACATAACAATAAATTAAATATAAATATAATACATATAAAATTTAAATTTATTGCCATCATAATGGCCACCATGAGATGTAGTAGGAGATAATTGAACAATCATAGTTTCATGAGGTAGTAGTTCACCGTCAACAAAAACAGTATGTTCTAAATCAATTAGATGGAGTTGTGTGTAAGTGTAGTTTGAATAATTATCATAACAAAAACCTATTATATTTATCATATTGGTGTTTTTTATGTAAAAAATAATAATAAAACCATAGGGACTGAAGAAGTAAAATAAAATAATAGAACATGAGGGAAGACGATACCTTTAAATCTTGTAGCTCCCTTTAGATTGATTTGAAAGGATTTCGTGAAGTGCCTTCTATCTAAGATATAGATTATTGGAGGAAGAGATTAATATTGGGAGTTAATTTGGCCAGAGGTTGGATGAGACATGAGAATTTAGAGGACTGAGTAATGAGTTAGAATTTCTGTTCTTTTATAAGAGGGAGGAGGGGCTCTTTATGAACGTTTGAGTGTATTATTTTATTATAAAAGGATTTTTGTTTTAAAAACGTCCTTAATTAATAAAATTCTAATATAAGATGACTATTATTATAAATCCTATCAAATAATAGGTTTTATACATGTTTTGGTTTCATTTTTATCCTTATCATTTAGTTTTAACCCTTAGTTAACTAATTTAACTCATACAATGTCTTCTTGTATATTCGTACTATATGGATAATATAGTTACCATAAAATTCCAATAGACCCTCAAGTGGTTCATTAATGAAATTTTAAACCTTATTTGAGACATTTGTTTGAATATTATATTTTTAGGATTAATATATCATTTAATAAAATGATATATATTTTAAGAACTAATTAATATCATTTTATATACTATTCATATCCTGACTTTTAAAAAAATACAGGCCCACTTCATTTTTTTATAAAAAACGTTATTAATGCAATTATAAGAAGTCATAATAATCCCCAACATTTGTGTATGTCATAGAAAGGTTCCAAATATATTTATTTTAATATTTAAAATCTCTTTTATTTAAAACATTCATTAATGAGTTAATCATTACATCATCGTTGTGTCATAAATAAATTTATTTATATGATTTCTAAAAATTATAAATTAAATTCCAAGATATAGGAAAACTTTTTAAATTTATAATGAATATTTATAGTAAAATATATCAATTATAAAACTCCAATTTTAAATTGTTTTATTAAAAACATTCATGTTTATTATATTTTTATTTTTACATTAAATAAAATGTTATTAATGTCATTATCTTACCCAAGTGGATTTCAAAGGCCAAATGTAACACCCCGAAATTTTATGAAAAATATTATTTTTAATTTCATTTATGTCTTGTTTTGTACGCAAAACCAAAAGAAGCTTGCACTACACTTGTCCCTGACTTGGCTTTCTTTACACGCAATCGCGACCTTCCACGATAGCGTGTGTTTTACACAATATCGAGTATCACTAAACAACGATATGTTATTAAAATATTATATAAACTAGCCTTTATGAATAGTAATACCCACTTTTTAAAATTTTATAAATTTTATCTTTCAAAATGGACTTCATTTTTGGATTTGGAATATTGAATTTAGCCTACGGTGAAGTTTTGGTATTTTTCTGAAAACATTCAATTTTTAATGAAGAGTGAAAACACTGGGTTACTATTTAAAAAACCGACTTTTTATTTAAATAATTATTTATTTTATTTAAATTTATTTTAGGTAAAAATTGATACATAATACCTATATAAATTCAATGTAATTCATTGGAGTGATTTAATAATAATTTTCGATTTATAAATATTTTATTGAACTTTTCACCGTCTTTTATCGACCTCTTTGGAGCTTTTTGCAAACTTACATAAAACATAATTTTACCGCTTCTATGAGTGGAATTTCGAAAATTCGAGAGAAACGGTTAATATCAAGGACTAAAATGTGGTTCAATGAGATGAAAATAATTTTTGGTGAACAGTAACATTTTAGTTTTATTTACCACGGTTAAAAGTAAATAGGATAATTAAGGGTAAAAATGACATTATTATTACCATAACAAATGTCTTAATTCTATTGGATAAGTTTAATTTGACCAAAAACAATGTTAGGAATAAAATATGACCATTTAGATCTATGTGGATTATATTTAGACATTTATTATTAATTTATTTAAAGAATGATTAAAATAGTTAAAATCAAAGTTTAATAACTAATTCATTTTTAATATAGGGTTATAAATAAGATAAATTCGACTATAAATATTCATTATAAATATAAAAATATTTTCTACCAAATTGTTATCTATTTACAATTTTTAAACATTAAATAATCTATGTTATTTATGACACAATGATGATGCATTAATTATCTTATTAATGAAATATTATCATAATTGATGTTATAAATACCCAAATAAATGTAATTTGAGACTTTTTATGAATTAGAATAATTTTATAGTTTAATATGACATGTTAGAATTCATTTAATTAACTTTTTTTTAAATAATCATGCTGCTATGGTTTTTACAAAAATCAATTACCAAATAGTTACAAAATTCTCATAAATTAATATTTAAAACAAATATTATATTATTAATTTTTATTATATTTCTAAAATTATAAGGTTTGGCCAAGATACTTATATCATGATTTTTGTATCATTAATGGACCACTTGGGGGTCTCTTGGATGTATATGTTAAGTTTATTAACTATATAATATAAAAATACAAAGTGACATGGTAAATGTCAATCTAATTACCTAAGAGTTAAAACTAATAGATAAGTTTAATATAATGACCCAAACCTGTCTAAAATATATTGGTTGAGAGGTTTTAGACCCATCCCCACCTTATCCTTCAAATAAATAAATTTTGAGCTATTAATAACCGAATATGACTTTATTATAAAATAATATTTTATGTTTTTCCAAAGGTGCCCCTCTCCTCCCTTATAAAAAGGGAACCACTTCCCTCTTCTCTTCACACCCTTTTGAGCATTGAAGCTCGGCCAAACCCTGCCCATTTCTCTTCTACACTTACCTGTAAACATTTTGTAGGTTCACGTCTTCTCAAAAGACCAACTCTACTTCCTTAAGAGGATGCTTAAAGGAGGTGCGTCGAAGAAGAGGTAATCTCTTCTTCCGATTCTCTCAAGATTCTTTCTTCTTCTACTTCTTATTTAGTTTTCTCATTATGAAGTAATAACATAAGTATTAATTATATACTGATATGTTATTATAAATATGAAACAACCTTATTTCACCTTCTATCCATCCTATGGAAAATGAAATCATCGTGCGTGTGTACATACGAAATACCATCTCCACGCCGTGGTGTAATCTGTTTTCGACCACTACCTTGCATGTATGGGTATAATTGTTTAAATAAATAACTATATATTATTAATATAAATTTATATTTATAATTAAATATTATACATACACTTCAATACAATTCCACGATCATGGAATGATATCATCGCTCGTGCGTACGTACGGACTACCGTCTCCACGACGTGATGAGATTCAGTCTCCATGTTAACCATTCATGAATGATTATAAAGTATACATATTGAATAATAATTAAATATATGACATAATAATGATACTGGATTTTTGTATATATATATATCTATGTCATATACTTAATTCCATTCAATTCCGTAAGGAAACGAAAACATTGTTCATGCGTATGTACGACCTACCGTCTACATGAACGGTGTATTTCATTCCATTTATTGATCTATCATATATATATGTATATGATGAATATATATTATATATAAATCATGTTTTATATTCTTGAATTATTTAAATCAGTATATAAGTAATAATATCAAGAACAACAGGTTGAAACACGTACGACAAATGAAATAATTTTACCCAAAATGATGCTTTAACATGGAATTTACAAAAGAACGGGTAATATAAAGTCATAAGTGAACCATATATGATATCATAACAATGAATATTATTCTTTAAAAAGTAAATGACATTATTTAAATCATTATACAAGAGGTTTGGATACATACGAAGCATATCGGACGTGAGGTAAGGGATAACTATTCCAATCTCGTTCTTATCCGAGATTGTTTATTCGTAAGTATTTACTGGGGTTATTGTTATCATCTATTTCCATGTTTCCTAAAAATGGTTTCATGTATGTTTAAAGTAATTTTTAACCATTTTTTACTTTTAATACATGGTATGTAAGGAATCTTTTTTTTTACCATACGAGGTACTTTTTTGACTTTTCCGACAAAAGTACGAGGAGAATGTTATTTTTAACTTATACAGCGTGAACCAATTTTTACAGTTTCATAAAACCTCGTTTTCATGATGCTTCCTCTACAAGATTTCATGATAATTTAAAAAACCCTTTTCTTTTAAAATGGCATGGCATTTTGTGAAAAGAAAATGATTTTGAATAAGAAAGGATACTTTCCTCAAGAATTCATTTCAACTGTTTTATCAAAACCATTTTCCATCTAAGATGACATTATTTCATATGTGTATGTTTTGAGTATAGTTTCTCCATTATTTACATGGTTTTATTCTTCTAATGAGGAAATGATATACATTTTTTATATGGATTATTTTATGATGGCATGATGTTTGAAAATCCCATTCTTTTACATTAGTTATGCTATGATGTATGTTTTATGATTTTGTGGGACATGAAAGAATGATTTCATTATGAGATGGGTGGGACCTATATCTCCCTCCAATGAATTGGGTAATGATTTATATCTCATGATATAGACATGTCTGGAACGATAAGTTAATCCTGTTCAGTAATACAGGACTGGAACGAGGAGTGAACTCGATTCAAAAAGGGACTTTGTCCACTAAGATGGTCTTGGCAGCAATGCCTTGACTACTATGAAAATCATATCATATGATTAATGGTTGCCACAATCCCATGTTTTATTACCATGATATTTTATCAAGATTAATGTTTCATTATGATCTATGACTTACGTATTTCCATGTTTTATGTCATTGCTCAAGATTATGATGTTTAAATATTATGTTCATGTTTTGAAGTTCAAATGCATATGATTTGTTTTATTTTATTAAGGCTTACCCTTACCGAGCATTTGAGCTCACCCTTTATATGTTTTCTTTTCCCTATGATTTAAAGAAGGGTTTTAGGTAGGAAAAGCAAAATGGGGAAATCTTTATTGAAGATGATGAAGATCTTTCACCACGATGAGATAATTATGTTTCTAGTTTCCAAAGACACAAAACTATTACGGTCCATTGGTTTCTGGTTTTGATATGTATAAGTATTCCGCAAAAGTAATTTAATGTCCATGTACATCATGCTTCGGGTCTCTACAGTTGGTATCAGAGGAACGGTTTAGTTAACCTTTGAAGACTAGGATGCGAAAACTTTTGGGATATCCCAAGAGATATTTCTATGTTTGTCTAGAGATTTCCCTAAGGTTAAGTATAAGTATAGTTTATAGTCCTATAATTATGGTAATGGTATTAGAATTATACCTAAGATGTTAGATATCGAAGGTACTCCCCCTTTATTATGTTGTTTTCCCAAGCATGATTGTTTGCGCTCACAGTATTCTTTTTTGGGTTTTCGATGACGGCTGGAACCCGAAGGAACCGTGTTGATCAATGTAATGGAAAATGAAATGATTTTCCTCCTTAACAAAACAATTAGATGGGAGATGGACTGCAAAATATTATATCTATACTTACACAAGAAATGAATCATTCTGTATTTCCAAATGATCAGAGAAAGGAACAATATTCTATTGAGTCCATCATGAGGCAACGTCCACTGTCTTTCAAAGGGTCTCCTGATCCACTTGTTGCTGAACAATGGATCAGTACCATTGAAAAGATATTTTCCATACATTGTTGTTCAGAACATGAAAAAGTCATTTTAGCTGTTTACCGTTTAGAAGGTGAAGCAGACGAGTGGTGGACTCTAATTAAGAATACAAGGCCCCAAGATGAAATTGAATCCATGGAATGGGACAAGTTCAAGAACTTGTTTTTCAGTAAGTAATTCCCTAGTATTCTTTGAGAAAATATGGAAAAGGAGTTTCTTGAGCTTAAGCATAAATATGATGAATCTGTTGGTATATACGAAGTCAATTTTACAAGACATGCAAGGTATGCATCTGGCATTATCATCTAACCTGAAAGTAATGTTGATCGATTCTTCAGTGGAATAAAACCAAGTCATCGAAGGTCATTAGATATAAGATACTTCTGTACCTATGAAGATATTGTGTGTTGTGCTATCAAGGTAGAAATGGAAGTTGGTGTTACATATCCATCTCATGGTTTTGACAAGAAACGAAAGATGGAGTTCAAGGAGAAATCTCAGAATAATGGTCAAAAGAAGATAAATGTTTCTTTATGTTGATAGTGTGGAAAGAATCATGGTGGATATTGTCTTAATGGGGCTAGAAAAATTTTTAAGTGTGGAAAAGATGTTCATCGAGCAGTTGATTGTCGAAGTAATGGGAAAAATGTTGCTAATGATGTGAATAGAGAAAAGACTACAGAGAACGCTCCACCAACACTTCAATGCTTCAAGTGCAAGGAAATGGGGCATTATGTTAATGAATGCCCTAATCCAAGGGTTAATGATGATCAAGGTGAGAAACCTCTTAAGGAAAAGGACAAATGGAAGTCACATGCGATCACAATTAGCAATGTTGAGTATGAAAACGATGTGGTGGAATGATTATCTGTTTACGTAAAGGTATTAAAAAATAATGTTGTGGAATCTCATTTATAGTATTATGGAAAATTGGAATATCTATGTAATGGTTTATTGTGGTTTTTGATAATTATATGGTACTGGTAACCATGAAAAGTGATTCCAATATTTTGGAAATTAGATGATTTGTGCATAAAGAAGGGATAAGGAGATAATGAAATGTTTGATAGTATTAATGAGCTCATGACTAATATAAGGAAAAAGTGATATCATGGTTTGAGTATATAGAATTTTTGGGATTTTGGTATATGGAAAGAGTTACCTTGTGACAGCATTCATGTTTTTACTATGGTTCAAGAGAATAAATGACTAAGGTATTCAAATGTTTGGTATGTGACCAACAAGATATATCGTATGATATATGGGGGATAAACGATGTTATTCACATGCTCGGTAGATGAAATTTCTAGTAATTGTTTTCTTTATACTATGAGCTTGGACAGAAGTATTTTGGATAATCCTATAGATTGAAATGAATTAATTTAGATATAATATAGTATTTTTTCTATTTTATTGTAGGAATGTTATTATAATATACTTTTAGAAAAAGGGACAACCTATAGGACGAGAGACAACCCATCGCGTCAGAAAAGGTTGTGGGAATCGAACCCACAACTGAAGTGTGACAAGCTTTTATCACCTACCATTGGCCTACAGGAAGTCCCTGGTTAGTATAAACATGTTTTATTATATTAAGCAGTATGATAGATGATTTATAAGTCCATTTTTGGAATCATATAATATTAACCTCACCATAAATGGACTTATGTATATTTGATAACTTTTGATAACCTTTTGTTTGAGACATATGGAATGACCCATCATTATATCACATGATCTGCTAACACCTCACGAATAAAAAATTCAACTTCATTTTTTTAATAGATGAAGTGGTAATTGTTCAAGGCATGAAAAACGGTGAGATTATACCGAAATAATGTAAGTATTTCTTCTAATTCCAATTATTCAACTTCAGGGAAATCAACTTGGAAACAAAAAATGTAGTCCTAGTTCCCTTATATCCGATGAATCAGATGGTACCTTAGAACATCACAAATTTATGGCTTTGTGATTGTTGGATTTTTAATAGCCATGTTCTCTACCACTCTCCATCAGAACATGATGGTTAGATTTCTCTTCCATATCCACATTTTCACCTATGTTCTCCTATGTGGAAACCCAGTGATTAGTTAATTTGGGTAACCGTTACATTTCATACTTAGTTTTTAAAATCATGTTTTGGTATTCCTTTTTACGAAGTTGGTTTCTATGAATGAAACATTCAAGTAGTAAACCATTTATAACCCCGACGAATTTCGAGGGAGAAATTCATTTTAAGGGGGGTAGAATGTAACACCCCGAGATTTTATGGAAATTTTTTTTTAATTTCATTTATGTCTTGTGTTTTATGATACAACAAAGGGAGCTTTCACTAAACGCAACCCTGACTTGGCTTTCTTTACACGCAATCACGACCTTCCGTGATAGCGTGTGTTGTACGCAATATCGAGTTTCACTAAACAACGATATGTTATAAAAATATTATATAAACTAGCCGTTATGAATAGTAATACCCACTTTTTGAAATTTTATCTTTCAAAATGGGATTTATTTTTTGTTTCGGAATATCGAAATTAACCTACGGTGAATTTTTGGTATTTTTCTGAAAACATTCAATTTTTGATGAATAGTGAAAACACTAGGTTACTATTTAAAAACAGACTTTTTATTTAAATAATTATTTATTTTATTTAAATTTATTTTAGGTCAAAATCGATACATAATATATATATATATAATTTCAATTTAATTCATTGTTGTCATTTTATAATACTTTTCGATATATAAAAATTTTATTGAACTTTTCACCGTCTTTTACCTACCTCCTATGAGTTTTTTGCAAAATTACATAAAACTTAATTTTACCTCTTTTGTAAGTATAATTTCAAAAATCCAATTGACACGGTTAATATAAAGGACTAAAATGCGGTTCAATGAGTTGAAAATAATTTTTGGTGAATAGTAACTTTTTACTTTTATTTACCACAGTTAAATGTAATTAGGATAATTAAGGGTACAAATGATATTACTATTACCCTAACACATGTCCTAATTTTATTGGATAAGTTTAATTTGACCAAAAACAACCTTAGGAATTAAATATTACCATTTATGTCCACTTGGATTAGATTAGTACATTTATTATTAATTTATTTAAAGAAGGGTTAAAATAGTTAAAATCAATGTTTAAATTTTAATTCATTTTTAATATAGGGTAATACATAATATAAATTCAACTATAAATATTCATTAGAAAGATAAATATATTTCCTACCTAATGGTAATTTATTTATAATTTTTAGACATTAAATAATTTAATTTATTAATGACACAATGATGATGCAGTAATTATCTTATTAATGAAATATTAACATAATTGATGTTATAAATACCCAAATAAATGTAATTGGAAACTTTTTATGAATTAAACTAATTTTTTAGGTTAATATGACATGTTATTATTTATTTTATAATCTTTTTTATAACTAATCATTCTGTTATGGTTTTCACAAAAATCAATTACCAAATAGTGTCAAAATTGACATAAAATATTTTTTGAAACAAATATTATATTATTAATTGTTATTGCATTAATAAAAATATAAGGTTCGGACAAGATACATATATGATTATAGGTGTGTCATTAATTTACCACTTTGGGGTTTCTTGGATGTATATGGTATGTTTATTAACTATATAATATAAAAATACAAACTGACATGGTAAATGTCAATCTAATTAACTAAGAGTTAAAACTAAGAGATAAGGTTAGTATAATGGCCAAAACCTGTCTAAAATCTATTGATTGAGAGGATTTAGACCCATACCCACCTTATATTATAAATAAATAAGTTTGGAGCTATTAAGAACCCAATATGACTTTATTATAAAATAATATTTTAAGTTTTTCCAAAAGTGCCCCTCCCCTCCCTTATAAAAAGGGAACCCCTTCCCTCTTCACTTCACACCCTTTTGAGCCTTGATGCTTGGAAAAAACCTGCCTATTTATCTTCTCCACTTCCCAAGAAACATTATGGAGGTTCTGGTCTTCTCAAAAGACCAACTATACTTCCATTAGAGGAAGCTTAAAGGAGGTGTGTCGAAGGAGAGGTAATCTCTTCTTCCGATTCTCTCATGTTTCTTTCATCTTCTACTACTTCTTCTTTAATTGTCTCGTTATGAAGTAATAATATCAATATTACATATATACGGATATGTTATTATAAATATTAAACAACTTTATTTCACCTCTATCCATCCTACGGAAAATGAAATCACCGCGCGTGCGTACGTACGGAATACCGTCTCCATGTCGTGGTGTAATCTATTTTCGACCACCACCTTACATGGAAGGGTATAATGGTGTAAATAAATAATTACATATGATTATATTAAAGTGATATTGATTTTAAAATATTATACATACACTTCAATTCAATTCCATGATCATGGGAATGATATCATCGCCCGTGCGTTCGTACGGACTACCGTCTCCATGACGTGATGAGATTCATTCTCCATGTTAACCATTCATGAAAGATAATAAAGTATACAAAATGAATAATAATTAAATATATTACATAATAATGATATTGTATTTATGTATATATATATTTATTTCATCTACATAATTCCATTCAATTCTATAAGGAAACAAAAATAGCGTTCATGCGTACATATGGACTACCGTCTCCATTAACAGTGTGTTTCATTATATTTATCGATATATCATATATATATGTATATTCTGAATATATATTATATATAAATAATGTTTTACATTTTTAAATTATGTAAATCAGTATATAATTAATAATATCAAGAACAACAAGTCGAAACATGTACGACAAATGAAATGATTTTACCCAAAATGCTGGTTTAACATGGAATTTATAAAAGAACGGGTAATATAAAGTCATAAGTGAACCATATATGATATCATAACAATGAATATGATTCTTTAATAAGTCAATGACATTATTTAAATCATTATATATGAGGTTCAGATACATACGAATCATATTGTACGTAAGGTAAAGGATAACTATTCGAATCTCGTTCTTATCCGAGATTGATTATTCGTAAGTATTTACTGGGGATATTGTTATCATGAATGTCCATGTTTCCTAAAAATGACTTCATGTATTTTTAAGGTCATTTTTAACCATTTTTTACTTTTACTACATGGTATGTATGGAATCTTTCTTTTTTTACCATACAGGGTACTTTTTGACTTTTCTGACAAAAGTACGAGGAAAATGTTATTTTTAACTTATACGGTGTTAACAGATTTTTACAGTTTCATAATGCCTCATTTTCATGAAGCTTCATGTACAGGATTGCATGATTATTTTCAACAAAACCCTTTTATTTTAAAATGTCATGGCATTTTGTGAAATGAAAATTATTTTGAATAAGAAATGATATTTTCCTCAATAATTCATTTCAAGCATTTTATCAAAACCATTTTTCATATAAGATGACATTATTTCATATGGGTATGTTTCAAGTATAATTTCTCCATTATGATCATGGTTTGATTCTTCTTATGATGAAATCATATCCATTTTTTATATGGATTATTTTATTATGGCGTGATGTTTAAGAATCCCATTCTATTACATGTGTTATGCTATGATGTATGATTTAGGATTTTGTCGCACACGAAAGAATGATTTCATTATGAGATGGGTGGGACCTATATCTCCCTTCAATTCAATGGGTAAATATTTATATCTCATGAGATAGACATGGTTGGAACGGTATATTATTCTGGTTCAGTAATACAGGACTGGAACACGGAGTGAACTCGATTTAAAAAGGGACTTTGTCCACTAAGATGGTCTTGGCTGTAATGCTTTGGCTACTATGGAAATCATATCATGTGCTTAATGTTTGCCGAAATACCATGTTTTATTCACATGCTATTTTATCATGATTAATTTTTCTTTATAATCTAATCCTAACATACTTCCATGTTTTATGGCATTGCTCAAGATTATGATGTTTAAATATTATGTTCATGTTTTGAAGTTCAAATATATATGATTTGTTTTATTTTATCCATGCTTACCCTTACTGAGCATTTGAGCTCACCCTTTATATGTTTTCTTTTCCCCAGGATTTAAAGAAAGGTTTTAGGTAGGAAGACCAAAAGGGGAATATCTTTATTGAAGATGTTGAAGATCTTTCACCATGATTAAAAGATTACATTCCGAGTTTCCAAAGAAACTAAACTATTACTGTCCTTTGGTGACTATTTTTGTTTTGTATTAAGTATTCTGAAAAAGTAATGTAATTTCTATGTATGTCAAGCATTGGGTCTCTACACAAAAATTCTCATCCAAGGATTTTCATGTTTGTCCATGACTCATCCAATAAGTTTAGGACAAGTGTTAAGGTAATTTTATATTAATATAATATTATTTTATCCTTGAATTACAGTATTGACATTTAATCGTGGTAAAAAAATCAAAATTTAGTATTCACAAAATTTTATTTTCATCTTATTGAACCACATTTTACATACTGATGAAAACCATGTATATCGTATTTTTGATATTCAATTCACTGGTGTGGTAAAATTTTATTTAAATGAAAAAGTTTAGTTTTTAACTACTAGGCTGTGTTTTTCACTATTCCTCATAAATTGAAGGTTTTTAGAAAAATACCAAAAATTCACCCTAAGATAAATTTGTAATTCCAAATACAAAAATGATGTCTATTTGACTAAATTTAAAATATATAAGTTTCATTAATTAATTTAAAATTCCTTCCATTTTAAAAACATGAAAGTGTGTTTTTATGAAGTAAAAACTATCTAAATATTGACCTTTGTTTAAGTCCAATTTAAATGTCAACGTTGACTCCAGAAAATGCATCCCCAAAATTTTATTGATGCTTCCATACATGATCCAAGATCATAGCCCATTTCACAAGCTTTGATTTGTTAGGTCGTAGGGCCCGAAAGGAGTTACAAATTAGTAGTTATGGACATCTGAGGTTGGGCTGGAAAACTGGTTTGTGAAGCCCATTCGCGAACCTCCCTCTGCAATTTCGGAGTGCCGACATTGAGCAAGGAGGCAGGATGATCTAAGAACCCCTTTAACGTTCGCATAGCACCGTAGTGGAGCAAGGAGGCAGGAGACTCTACGAACCCCTGTGACATTTGTGAACCTACCATGGAGCAAGGAGGCGGGATGCTCCGTGAACGCCTTGGACGTTCACGATCTACCGTGGATCAAGAAGGTGGGAAGATCTTTGAAGGCCTTTGTCATTTTTGATCCACCACGGTGAAAGGAGGAGGGATGCTCCACGAACCCCTTTGAAGTTTGTGATCTATCGTGGAGCGAGCTCTGTCTTCGCGCCAAGTGGGATCTGCTTCTCAGCGGGTCTCCCCTATAAATACCCAGATCGACCCCCGTCACCAGAGGGTCACTCCGCCCCTTGGTTGGCTGATCTCTTAGTTCTCAGATCTCCGCTTTCCTTCACAAAGTGGCTCTGTGATCCCATGCGTCACGATAAGGTTCCTTTTCGTAGTTGCTCCACGATACCATGCTCTACAAGCAGCTTCCTTCACGATGTTGTTCCGCGAGTCCATGCTTTGGGAGAAACTATCTTCATGAAGATGCTCTGCGAGTCCATGCTCCACGAGTATCTTTCCTTCGGAAAATTGCTCCGCGATTCCATGCTCTGCGAGCACCTTACCTTCGAAAAGATGCTCTGTGAGACCCTATGATTCCCGAGCCTCTTTGTTCCGTGAAGCTACTTTTCAAAGACCTATCCTTTTAGAGGCTCCTACCATCGTTCCCACCAGTTCATACTGTTGGTTCTATTCCCCTGCACCCCCGCTCAACATCCCTATCGGTCTGCGGTCCCGGCCCTTCGGGACGGTCCCTTCACTACCGTCACTGACCCCCATAAAAAATGGAGAATCGCGCCACAAAATTTTCGGGTCTGGACATCAGGATTTTCCCTTGCAGCCATATGTGCACCCACATTCCACCTGTGGAATAACATGATTTGAGATACTCTTCTGAACCCCACGAAACACCACGAGTCATCATATTCCTCTTGGCTTGTTTCCCATGTTGTCAGTTCAGATTCTTGTAATCAATTACCCTAGTACCTTGAGTCGAACCTTTACTCAAGCAACTCAACAAAACCCTATCACTTGGCTCCTATGGCACGTTGAACCAGAGAGGGTCGCCCTAGCGTAAGTCCCAATACCAACCATTTCTAGCCACCTTATTCCCAACAGCCCCCACTATATAACTATAAATTGTAGTATTCTCTATGTGAAAAATATAGGACGCCCCTTGCTACAAACTAGATATGCCTTATGATCAAAGCATAAGATACCAACAATCCACTATAAATGACTATAAACTATAGTATTCCCTATGTGTCAAATATTGGATGCCTCTTGCTCCAAAAAAGATATTCCTTATTCTTCATGAATAAGATGCCAACAGTCCTCTCTACATGACTACAAACTGTACTATTCCATATGTGAAAAATATAGAATGTCAGTTTCTCTAAACAAGAGATGCCTTATGCTCCATACATAAGATGCCAACAATCCTCTCTACATGACTATAAACTGTAGCATCCCTGTCATTCAATAATAAGATGCCTCTTATTCCAAATAAGAGAGTCCTTATGCACCCAACATAAGACTCATTATTCCATGATCACAGAGGCATAACTCCAAGACCATTGGAATCTATTCAATCATTCCATCACACCACCTCCCTCTTTTCATGTCCATACAGATCTTTATCCTCTTCCATGTCCGAAGGGACCCCCTAATGGCCTTTTCCCATGCCGCATCATCTTACCTACCATCCTGGGCCAACGCCCCATAAGACTTTGGACAACACTTCGAGTCAGGTCTTTGTTTCGAACATGGTCAGTAGTCGAACTTCATTTGTTTGTACCCATTTTAGGCTCACCTGATATGGATTCTATGTTTCAAACATGGTCAACAGTTATCATCTATCTCCATGCCACCATCATTGCATTCCGAATGTCGGGCATGTAATTCACACTTTTCATCTCCCTTTGTTCGGACTGATTCCAACTCTCCATGGTGTTATCCCACATCTGCAATTGTGCATAGGTGTTGGACCCAATTATATTCCTCAATCCACCAGTGATTTGGGATTCCCTCATGGCCAGACACAAGTAAGACACACGAGCAACATCCTTGCGTAAGCCCCATGCACAATTGTCGCTCTACAGCAGCACCCGGGAAACATCATCACGTAAGCCTCATCTACCATTTCCACTCCATAGCGGCACCCATGCATCTTCTTTGCGAAAGCCCCATTCACCATTTCCACTCCATAGTGGCACATGGGCAGCTTCCTTGGGTAATCCCCATACATCATTTCCTCTCCATAGCGACACTCATAGAACATCCTTTCATAAGCCCCATCCACCAGTGCCGCTCCATAGCGGCACCCAGACAACATCCTCGCGTAATCCCCATCCACCATTGCTACTCCATAGTGGAACCTAAGAAACATCCTCACGTAAGCCCCATACACCATTTCTGCTCCATAGCGACACCCAGGTGGCTTCCTTTCATATGCCCCATTGACCATTTCTGCTCTATAGCGGCACCAACTCATAATCCTTGTGTAAGCCCCATTCACTATTGCCACTCCATAGCGGCACCCGAGAAGCTTCCTTGAATAAGCCCCACTCACTACCCTTCATGGATGCACCTTTGCGCTACAATCATCAGGTATTTTTCGTCTCTTGTTCCCCACGCCGAGTATGACTCACGTGGGATTAGAACAAGCATCGACGATGAAATCTTCTATGGGAATCCTAGAGTGTAAGCCCCAAACCACACATGAGCTATGTGGTCTTTTACCCTTTCCATGGAAAGGTACGTAGGGGGCCTCCCTAAGGTTCAAGCCGAAACACGATCATTCTGACCACTATCACATTAGTTCCAACTACCTAAACTACGTAGTCTTTGATCCTGGCCATGGAGAGGTATGTAGGAAGCCTCCCTGAGGTTCAAAGCCAACAACCCATTTGTTCCAACCACATTCACGTCGGTTCCCATCCCAACCTAAGCTATGTGTTATTTGATCCATGTCAAGGAATCGTATATAGTAAGACTCCCTAAGGTTCAAGCCCAACACCCCATTGGTTCCGACCACCTTCACATCAGTTCCCAACCCATCTTGAACTACGCGGTCTTTGATCCATTCCATGGAAAGGTACATAGGAATCCTCCCTGAGGTTCAAGCTCAACACCGCATTGGTTCCAACCACCTTCACGTCGGTTCCCACCACATCATGAACTATGTGCTCTTTTGTCCTTTCCAAGGCATGGTACGTAGGAAGCCTCCCAGAGGTTCAATCCCCCCATCCATTGTTCCAGACCATCCTCATGTAGGTTCACCAATCTCTTTTGAACTACATGGTGTTTGATCCTTGCCAAGGAAAGTTACATAAGAAGCCTCCTCGAGGTTCAACCCCACCATCTATCTAGGCCAGAGGTCCTCTTTCACATCGGTCCCCCCCCCCCCCGTACTGCATAATGTTAAACTATGGAACTCAATCAGCGGTAAGTCGTTGTTCCCCCATTCAGCAGTCAACTGTTTTCAACCTCATTTAGAGGTAACCCATTAAAGTACCCAATCAACGGTAATCCATCATCAAATGAACTACATGGACTTTGATTCCCTGCCACATGGATACGTAGGAAGCCTCCATGAGGTTCAAGCCCAGCAACCATGTCTTATCTTGATATATCCCTTGATCACATGTGTTTTAGAAAGGTCCTGACCCAACTTGGAGGTTCTATTTCATCCAGATCCCATCCATGCATCCATTATCATGGTTCGCCTCCTCTGGTGTCCCATCGTCCTACCGAACTGTGCGGACTTTGATTTCATACCACATGGATATGTAGGAAGTCTCTTCATGGCTCAAGAATAAAATCACCGCTATACTCACATCGGTTACATATCATTCCCCCTCCACTTCTTTCAAATTTCCACCATCCATACTAATTCTCACCACGGCCACCACATCGCAGTGGGATCATGTCATCCACCTCCACGCTTCTTCTAGCAGTACCTTGGCCGCTATCCTTTCATAAGCCCAGACATGTATTCGGGTTGTTGTCCACTATGCACACCCTATTTGATCACCCCTAATAACTACGTGGGTTTTGATCCCTATCATCTACACATGGTATGTAGGAAACATCCACGAGGATCAATCCCACCCAATGGTAAACCTCGGTGTTCCCCCCATTCTCGGGTGCACACTCCCTAATTTTCCCTCAGTGGGGTCCAGATCAGCTTCCACGGTGTGACATATCCCCTCTACGGGACACACCACCTCTGATCCATCTCTATGGGACATTTTGATCACCCTCCTTCCATCTCTTCAAGACGTTACATTGACAACCTACATCGTGCTAAACATGAGATGCCTGAGGAAAACCTCATAAGACATGCCTTTAGCATAACCGTCTCTGCTAAATGTTAAACTAATGGAACACCCCGTGTTAAACATGGGAAGATGAGGAAACCCTCAAATACATGCCTCTGGTTTAAGATACCTCATGATTGAAGTGTGATTCCTCGGGTTCTGCACCCTTGAGATGCCCTCTTATGAGGAAGAATACAGATTCTCAAATATCCACGCTTCACGATATGCCCTGACATGAATGATTTTATCATCTAATCCTACCGAAGGTTGCTACCATGTCAAGACCCTGCGGAATGTCATGACGGAAGTAGTTTAATTAACCAGTGTCCACAAAGATATGGCGTTGGGAATTGGATTCAAAAACCATGACATAATATTTAAGAGAGACCCGAACTAGGTAACGAGTCTTGAGGATGAATCCACGGAAGGAAGAACCAACATCCCATCATCCCACTTTGATCAAAGAGAAAAAAATACCTAAATAAGGAATGAATGCCGCCTACATTTGGAAAGTTGGAATGTAGGGAAACAGTTGCGCGTCCTCCACAGACGGATGCACGCGCCCCGACGAGACCGTTGGAAATGGTGGCATTATTTCCAATGACCAACATTGAATTAAATGGTAAAAATATAATCTATTTACATTTTCAAACCAATTAAAAGAAAAATCTAACTATGTAAATAAATTATATGAAAATGCAATTTTTAAATAAATTTCAGTATTTTTCACTATTCATTAAAAATAAATTTTATCAGAAAAAGAACAAAAATTTACCCAAAGTAAATTTCTATGTCCTTCTTCTGAATAAGATGTTTATTTTGACAAATGAAACATATAAAAGTGACAAAAACTATATTTAAAAGGGGTTCTTCATCAAAAGGCAATAAAACTACCATTTAAAAATATTAGAGTATTTGTACTTAAAATTAGATTCATTATCATTTTATGCCCTTAAAATTTTATTTTATTAAAGTAAAAAAATTTAACAAACATTTTTAATCATAGTATGGTCTGTTTTGTTTATTCCCTCCAATAAAACGGTTAGGTTTTAACTATCATTTAAAATAATAATATTATATTATTATTATTTTTCAGTCTGACTCAGCATTGTGTGAAACGTAAGACATCGGAAAAGCCCATTGTTGTGTGTCGAATGTGCTATCAGAAAAAACATCCCCTTTAACTTAAAATTAATATCTTATTCATAAATATTAATAGATATGAAAAGGTATTATTCTATAAATAATTGGGTCATTATAATATTTCACTCAAGAATATGTAGAGAAGAACGATCTCTAGATTAATTAAATTGAAGATGAATTCATTTTTTGGAGCATTCTCTCTTCAATAATCTTGACATTACATTATAAGAATCATGTCATCCTCATACCAAGCATGTGAGGATTTCATTATGAGTATTAAAGAGATATAGTGATGTCTCTTGATATAAGCCAAACTCTTTTATGTTTATATCTATTGTGACATGTTATATACTATGGATGATATTAATAGTGTAAAAGTGATGAATAAAGAAGCCTGAGTCTTCGTTGAATTAAATAACATCATGAATAAATAGAAAACTCAATATCATTGGGTGTTTAAATGAGTACTTATGATGTTTTTTTCACTTGAGTTAATAGAGTACATGAAACAACTGGTGTGAATAGGATAATAAGTTCAATGTATGAATGAATCCATGTAGGGGTGGCCAGGGGTTGATGGATGATGCCACATAAAGAAGAAAATATATTTAATCCTTATATATTTGAGTTATATAGAGGATGATGTAGAATGTGTTTCAATATTTTCAAACTGTGTGAAGTTACAGTGTACCCAAATACCTATGTATTCTATTTTTTGTGACTTTCATGAATATGAATGCATGAAGACAGTGATCCATGAAGGTTGATTCCATGTGGAGAATAAATAATACCTAAAACATTCAAGTATTATTCAAGAGGTGCATATTGAAATAATTATAGTCAGTATTCATTTGAAATTAGATGCACTAAATGAATAGCATACCCAACAGTTAGAGGGTATTTATTTGAGATTAAAACACTTGAAAAGAATACATTTGGTTATTCTTAATAAATAGTGCCTAAATATGAGTAATAAAATAATCTATAGTTCATGAGTATTTAAATGAGAAATATAATACCCAAAAATAATGGGGTATTGAAAGATGGGTAATATAAATATGCAACAGGTCTATTATACTTTAAATAATTGATGGAACAAAAAATTAATATAAATGTGGTTATTCAAGAACACAGTCAAATGACGATTCAAATAAAGAATTACAATTAAGGAATTACTAATATCCCATGACCAATTATATTTTTCATATATATGTTCTTTCATGTTATACGAAAAATGTACACACAAACTAAAATATCTTATTGAGATCCCTATACTAAATCGGTATCAAAGAAGGAATGAGCTAAATCCGAGTAATTACTAAAGAAGGGTATCACATAAACTAGAGAATTGTAAAAAAATAAAAATTTTCCTGGAAATTTTATTTGATGGATGCTATATAATTATACTAGAGTGGATTTACATTCATTTACATTGAATAAATGGAGGGATAATATAATAAACAACTAGATATTTTTGAGAGATTGATCAACTGGTGTGAGTTAGTATAAATAACAATGGTTGTATTTTACTTTAATGATCTTGTTAGTAGAAAACCTAAAATAATCATTAGTTTTCAAAGATTAGATTAGTTTTTCCTGTTAGTAATTTCTAAGGATTTTCTATTCTTGTAATCTATTTTATATACTAGTTGTAATCCATGATAGTAATTGTGAAAAACATGGAATGGAGTAGTTCTTAGTACCCCACATTGTAAAAATACTTTTTCTTTATTACATAGTGTTACTGTATTATTTGAGGATAAGAAAATTATCATAATAAGAGTGGATCGATTCTTTAATTGGGCATAAGGGTTAAATTAAAAAATTTGTTTTTAAAAAATAAATGGAATCAGTAATTCACACTTCCCCCTCTTAATGATATCACTCAAATATGTTCAATTTAAGTGGTATCAAAGGTGAGTTACCTATAAGAAGACCGAATGATTATTGAGGAATAATGATGGGGAGTTTTATTTCAATAAAAAAATATGAACATTAACTTTTCATGGTTTGATTACTTTAAAATGTATTAACTATGGGAAAATTGGTCAATTTTTTTTTCCTATTAAAATAAGAGAAATTTGTTAAGTAGAAACTTTTATGCATTCACTTCAACATGGAATGAAAAATAATATGCAGATACATCTAAAAAAATAAAACCTCCATAGAATAAGAAAAGAGACACGGAGATTCTTGAATCAATGTTGAAATTCAAAAGATGAATATTCAGTAGGTATAAAGCATAAAATAAGTTAAATATTATAAGAATACTATCAATATAAAATTTTTTAAATTAGAATTTAAAATAAGAATTATTGAAAAGACACATGTTGAGGCATCCCATTAAGTTTATAAAATAAGTAATACCATTAATTAATCAGATTAAAGTCATATTTTGGAAAATAATCAATCTTGTGGTAGGAATATTTTGAGATTATATAAGGATAATTCTACTACATGATCATTGACAAAGGTAACCATTTTTATTGATAAATTTGTATGTACATATATTGTTTTGACAACTACTGTAGATTCCAATTTAAAATATGGAAATCATAGGTCATGAAAAATTATCAAGAATCCACTCTATCATCAAAGATATATGTAATGTATTATAGTAAATGGTGTTCCCAAATGAATACACTAAATAATAATTGTGTTATCAAAAATTATCAAGGTATAAAAAACAAATATATTCAATCACAAAATAAGAAATTAAGATTTGTTGGAAACTGTTAGTGTTGTTGAATGTTTGGGAATTAGGTAATGAATTTTTAGAAAAATATGTCACTATTTAAAAATAACATAATGTCTATATTTTGGGGGAAAAATAAAAACAAACAAAAAAATATAAAATATAAGATGAATTCATTGGAAATGAATCATTATATCAAAAATAGATATGAATATCTTGTTGATTTCTATAAGTATTTCCATAATGTTGGTCATTGATATGATGAGTGATGGTATGTACCAATCATACACAAATCATATTTTGATGTCAAAGTAATACCCCATTAAAAATGTTTTAGATAATAGAAGAAGAGGATATGTAAACCATTGGATGTGAATAAATGAAGAAAATTGTTAAACATAAAACTCCAATGAAGTTTGAGATGAATTAATTCAAAACTGTCACACCGAAGTGAATATCATTATATTGTGGTTGTAATTTTTATACCATGAACCATTGCTAATTATTCATGAAAAAATACTAAAGGAAGAAATATTGATTCAAATAAAGTGTAAAATAATAAAAAAACCATAGGATTGATTTATTGGAAGACATATATGATGAATAATATGAAAATTTCTCTATAAAGGGTGTGGTATGTTTGGGTCTTTTGATGAAAAAATAATGACATGTGTTTATTGGAAAAATAAATTCATGATAACACATGTGACTACTAATAATGATAAGGAATCTACACAAAATTTAAAGACTGGTCGTTCTACAAAAACAATTCATGATCATTTAAAAACATTGTTTGAAGAGTATTCAAAGAATGAACAAGCATAGAAAATTGAAAATTATTTTCAAAAAATTGCAATGAATACTACATCATATAAATAGAAAACTATGATGAGAAGAAACTCTCAGCCCTATTTCTCTATCCAACAGTCATTAAGGATTTGCATTATTCACTAATAATTTTTATGTGTTATAAGTTAACATGAATGGATTTTAAAAGAAGTGTTTCCCATTATGGAGTTCATCATGTTACTTTATGATGAAGGAGATCACCCCTTTAAGGAGATAAAACATAAATAATATGCTATCAAGTCATGTTTCATGAATATCTAAAAGTTCCTGTCATCTCTAGATAAGTTAAAAAAAGAGGTAACCCAATTATAATTCATTCACTCATCTTGATTCTATCAAATATTTTTAGTAATGGGGAGTGTTAGTTTATCAGTAAGCTCATATAAATGGGTCATAAAATATTATTTCACATAAAATTTTAGATGTTTCTACAGATGTTTTTAGGAAAATATGTTTATTGATAAATATTTTTTTCACAACCAACTCTTTGAAAAAATAAATATTTTTTGATCTTAGTATCACATGTGAGTTTTATTTTGGATTGATCAGACAACCATGGTTTTATCTCTCTGTTTTTTTTTCTACATCAGTTTATCCCATATTTGATTAGATATGATTTAAAAAATAACTTTTCTAAAATAACCATATGAGATCATTCCTCTCATTGATATGATCTCATATAAGGGAGGAGGTCATGTTTTTGGGAATAATAATACCCCACTTAACCTTTGAATTTAGTTTTCAATAAGGTGGGTAAGTATTTCACCACATATTTACATGAATTTTATTTTTTTATATTAACAAAAAAAAATAAAAAGGTGGAATTTTGAGCATATTTTTTATTTCTTTTCAATAGTTTAATATGTGTTTATGGATTAAGTGGTGTTACAGTAAAATAATTGTGGATTCATGATTTTAAATTAGATGTCATGACCTGATAATTATCCAAGTTAAATATGATAATTTTTTATGTTATCATTAATTGTAAATGACATGTTTTAAGGAGATAAAAGTGAATATTACAAGTGTAAGGCCATGAAAATTATTATTTTAATTATGTTAAAAAGAGGGATTAAGGATTCCATGCTAAAAAGAAATGTGATAAAAAGAAGACGAATTTACTCTAGAAGAAGTGTAAAAGGATTCAAGGAAAATATAATGCTATATTTATATTTATTCAAGATTATTTGAGAATGACTTGAATATATTCTATACTTAGATATTTCTATGAATAATGGTGTCCTTGATTAAAAAATATGGGAAACCCCACAAGGATACCTAATCCATGCTCGACCAAGAGATCTTGAGGGACCCAAAGGTCAACTATGCCTAAGGGTGGCCAACTAGGCCATACATGTAGGTGGTTGGTTTATGAGGGGAAATGTATAAGCCATAGATAAGGATAACTCATGTATATGTTTTTTATGAGCTCATAGCAGGCCCACATGGTTTAGGTGGTCCGAAACTTGTGTGGTGTGTCATGAATGGTATAAGTGGTGGTGGATCCCTCATGGAAAGATCATTAATTTGTGACAAGAATTGACAAATATGACATGTCCCTGACATATAGAAGATTCAATTTGGTACATAACTCATGGGTAACTATTCATACTGCTTGAAAATACTAATCTTTCCTCCCCCACTCGATCACATTAATCTTTACCACCCAATCATCAGATGAACTATCATCATCCTTATCCCTCATTTGAGCGGAACTCTATGTTGGAGTATTTTATATAGCTCCATCCATTATCGAACATGATAAATTAAGTATCGTTCAACATTTGATAATTTTAGAAGATAAGGTATCAAACCTCCATGCATGAAATTTCTATCTTGGATGCTTTCATATTAATATAAGATTGATCTTAAACCAAATGCAATCAATGTTTCATATAGATATTCGAGATTCCTCCATTCAAGGAGATCAAAATTATTCAAGGAGAATCATGTTATCCTCATTACATGTGTGTGAGTATTTCACTATGATGATGAAAGTGAACTCATGATTTATTTTGAGATAAAACAAACTCTTCATTATTTATAAAAATCATAACTCGTTATAAACTAAGGAGGCACATAGCGACATACAAGAAACAAACAAGGAATCTTATGTCTTTGAGAATTTTAATAATAACATGATTAAATAGGAAACCCACCATCTTTAGTTGAATATATTAGGATGCATGACGTTTGTTTTCTCATGACAAAACAGTGTACCCAATCCGGTGGGTTTGAATAGAATAATGAGTCGCATGCATGAATATTTTCTTATAGGGGTAGCATGAGGATAATGGCTGGTTCAAAATGAAGAAGATAATATCTAAAATGATTAGATATTATAGTTATATACATGAAGACACAAAAATGAGAAGTGTTATTTTCTAACCGAATGAACTTACAATGTACCTGATGTCATGGGAATTTTTTTGAGTTATGTGAATGAATATTCATGCATTAAAATAATTAGCAATGATGGCTATTATAATATAGAGAATAAAGAAGACACAATACCTCCATGTAAATCTATAGAGAATACGAGTATGTATTCATTTTAACTAAGATGCACCTCATAAATAGAATACCTAACAGTTAATGGTTTGTTATTTTAGATGTAGAAAATTAAAAGAATACACTTAGGTATTCTTAAAATATGATACATGAAGATGAATAATAAAATGAGCAATGATTCATTTGGTTTCAAATGCAAAATGTAATACCAAAAAAAATATGGGGTTTTAAAAATGAGTAATATTAATACCCAATAGTTTCATCTAGTTATGAATATTTCATTGAAGAAAAAAATACAAATGTTCTTATTCAAGAAATCATTTAAATAAGGATTTAAATAATGAAATTAAATCATCAAATAATTTATATCCCATTGAAATATTATTTTTTAATATATATATATATATATATATGCATGTAATCTATGATAAAAATATAATCACAAATTGCAATATTTTTTAGTGATTCCAAAACAGAATTTGTATTGAAGAGAGAAGGAGCCAATCCAGGTAATTATATAAGTAGGTGATACATGAACCCGAGTACTGTATGTGAGACAATGTCATCTGGAAAGATTATAGATGAAGATCAATGAATAATCCTACCATAGACCTACCCTAAACATCATTGAAGAATTGTGGGGATGATAGTATAAACAACTAGATCATTTCATAAGATAGATTAACTGGTGGGAGTTAGTATTTAGAAAACTAGTCAGATTCTGATCTAAATATCCCTTTCGAAGACTGTACATAGTATTAAATAGTGGTCATCTATTACAAGAGTTTTTTCTATTAGGAATATTGGTATATTTTTCATTCTTTCCATGAAATTTTTTTACTAGTGGGAATCAATGATGTCCAATATAACCAACCTAGAAAAGAGTAGGGCTTATTATTGAACCATGTAAAAATCCTCTTATTTGGTTCCTTTGTTTTATATCATTTTTTGAGGATAGGAAATTTAATCCAAGAAGAGTGCATTGAGTAATTAAATGGACATAATTTTTTAGTTAAAAAGAAATGATTTTAAAAAGATAACGGATCAATAATTCTCCCCTCCCTCTTTTAGGGATCTCACACTGATCCATTCCCTTCAAAAAATGAAGTTAAAATTAAAATTTAGAATCCCCTCTAACTATAAGGCACCCTAAATCCCATCATGAAATCTAATTGATATTAGTTTACTCATAACCTATACAACATATGATAAATCCTATGAAATTAATATATGGAATCCACCAATAGAATGGTTCCCATGAGGGGCCTTAGAAATACATTTCAATATATCGATCTAAATTATGTCCTCGATATACATCATCATATGAGTGAATTAAGGTATATGAAAATACGAAAAAAACATATAAAAAGTCATTTCAGGTTATTATTAGCTAACAAGGCCCCCATGATACTTGACCCCACCATCTAGAAAATATTTTACAAGGAGAAGTTATCACTTACCATAGACATTGACCCATACCTTATCACCCATCAGGAGGTCACCCAACTCATTCACTCTCAATTCCTACATACCCAAGGTGGCTACCCACAACGTATTATTTACTATTACATTCACATTTAAGGTAGGGTTCTTTAAATATGTCATCGTCATTACCCTCTCACTTAGAATAGTGTCCCTCAACAAAATACCAACCACTACCATCTCTCTAATGTTAAATCTATCAATAGTCTTGAACACTACCCCTTCAACAAGGTTATGGTTATATAAATGATCCTAAATCATTACCATCAAACTCAAGGTAGGGTTTCATAATTTAATCAACAAACTATCATATTTAATATGTAATATATTTAAAGGTCTAACCTCTCTATTAGATCCACATTCTCAATATTACAAACCTAAAACAACATAAGTTTATACTGTAATGTTAAATAATCTTATCACCAAATATAGGACATAGAAAAAAATATATATTATCATACATTGGATAAATACATAACCCTTATCTTGAGAAAAACCTATAAAAATCCGAAACATAACAATCATGGATGAATCACACAATACCTTCCAATCCCAATAATCCATTAGTTAACTGATGCACGCCTATCGTGGGGCGTGGAAAAAAAATTATATTTTTTTCTTAGTGGATCACATTGGCTGACTAGGGTTGACTCCCTTAAAGAGCCTTCTCAATTTAGTTCACTTACTTTATTCTAATTCACTTAAACTATTTAGTTTTGTTGTTTTTTTATTTAAATGAAATTTATGACAATATTTTTTTTGTTTTTGATTATTTAAAAATTATTACTATCATGCAATGAAAAAAGAATGAGTTGATGAAGAAAGAAATTGGTTTTGATGTTTATTCTTAGGTTCAATCAATATTCTCCTTTATATATTTGATTCTAGATTGATAACTCAAAAATGAAATCTCAAGTTTGAATCACTATTCTTTTCCAGAATAGAAATAGCATGAGTTTCATGATAATGAGACCATAACCTAATCTGGGACATTTTCCTCTCCCAAGAATACTACTAAAGTCTATCACAAATTCAGAATAAACTATAAGGGAAATTCAAGAACACCTTGATCTCCCCCAGGCCAAGCCTCAGGGTTAGACTCTCATTTACAAGAGTAAGAGATCACAATGGTGGATGTCTTAGAGAGAGAGAGAGAAAGAGATGAGAGGGATAGAGGAAGAATAAATAATTTATAATGATTGTTAAAATAGAAAATAATATTATTATTAATTAATATCAATAATATTATTTTTAAGAAAATTGTTTTTAAAAAACCAAGACGGTGAAAATAAAATAGCTTTAAAATAAGAATGTGATAATTATAATAATGATAATTAAAATAATAATAATAATTATTATTATTATATTATTATTATTATTTATTTTATTACTAATAATATCGATAAGACAAATTATTATTAAAATAATCAAATTAAGAAAACGAATTGTGGGATAGATAGTGCAACAAAAATGCATGGATTAATAAAAAATAAAATAAAATAAAAAATTAAAATAAAACTAATATAAAACTAATGAAAGAATAAATGATGGGGGAATAGAGGACCAGTAGTGGCTTGTTCCCTAGTGGGATCCCTCCTTGGCTGTGGGTGTTGAGCTGATGATTTGAGAAGGATGCGATTAACTCCTTTTATTGGCATCATTCTGTACTCCTAAATACTGAACATTGTTGGACCATTAAATGGATGATTCACACGTCAAACCCTTCTTCAATGTTGTGCATAAATATGTTTTCCATTCACCCTAAAAATTTCAGTGCTTTTGGACAACTATTTAATGAGTTATGAATTTTTAATTGGAGGTTTAAGTTTTGGGACGAAGGTTCCAGGAAGGTTCCATTAAATTTATATCATTCAATGGATTCCTTAATTACTTCAAAAATTATCCCAATTTGTTTTTGAGATGGCCCTATCTATCCTCGTGCTATCTCGGGTGGAAACACATCATTTTTATTTTTTTTTGGCTGAGTTTGGGTTCCGTTATGATGGTGGGTTCCATGCTTTCTGCCCGAAAATATTTCCAAATTCAATGAATTTTTAGGCTCTTTAAATGGTTGAATCAGCTGCTGGTCCAGAAGACAAAATCAGACAAAATAAAATCAGTATTCTAAAGAAGGTTTAATCACAATGTTTAGACATATATTTTATGATAAATGAAAAAATACCTTTGTGGTCAAAATTTGTACAAAATCCAAAATTATGCACTTTTCTCAATTATGCTCATTTTCATTATAAAATTAAAATTTCTCATTATTTTAATAAAACATGTAGATACATTGGTTTTATCATTGAAAAAAGTAGAAAATACTCATTGTTTGATCAAAAATATGTATGTAAATTTGTTCTGTCAAATACCCCCACACTTAAACCATGCTTTTCATCAAGCATAAAATCTCAACATGGAAATCAGAGGACACTAATGTTACCAATATTCAAATTCCAATGCAATAAAATCAAAAAAAATTCAATGTAAAATCAAACATTAAAAAATATACATAAAATATCAATTTATTTTCACATTTTTCAAAGAAACAAAAAATTCACACATTTTACTTTCCCCCTTTGAAAATAGATGGAACTTCTCCTTTCATTAATTCAAGCTCCTTGATTCAATTTTATTTAACCATAAAGTCATGATTTACCTCAATTTTTATTCTTTTCTCTTATCACTCATGAAAAAATTCATGTAGAGTTATTCTTATATCACGAAGACATGTTTATTATCCATAAGCTTTTAAATGAACTACTTTCTCCACTTTTTAAAGACAAAGACACATAAAATCATGAAGGCTTTCAATAACGTTTCGAATGAATTTGAGGCTTATGGTTGTTAGGATTTGATTCTTTAAAAATCAAGGCTCAAGGAGGAGGTTAAACTCTTAAGTACAATGCATGATATCAAAATTAAATGTTTGATGAAATTCTCCACTTCAATGTAGCAACACCCACTTCCAAAAACCCAAAGAAAAGGTTATGATAAAATTATTCATAATGAAGGATTTGTGCACCCTATTGAATAATTTTTTTAAAATTTTGTACTTTTTTTATTTTTTGAATGTTATTATTAGGTTAAACCTCACATCCATCACCTAACCACATATGATAAGAATATCTTCATTTTGAAAAATGGTGATTTTTTGTTCTCCCAATTTAAAACCCATTTTTCAATTCCTTTGGATCTTTTTTGTCATTTTTTGTCATTTTTCTAAATTCATGATGGGAAAATAATAGATTATAATGAATGATTTCACAACCTTTTACAATTCTCATAATAACATCACCACACATCTTCTTTACAATGATTATCATCCCATCCACCATGATTCCCAATACCCCACACATCAACATTAAAATATCATGCAAATACCAAGAGTAGGGTAGGAATGTATAAAAATGGCTTGAAACATTGCTCATCCCTATGTAGGTCATTCATGGTCATTATGGGCTAAAAAAAGGAATTATTTACATATGTTATTTTAAGGATAAGTGTCTTTTAACAGGATTCCTTAATCATTTTAAATGTGTTTCTATACAGTAATATCTTAGACATATTTCAATAAAAGTTCTGGTCGGTTACATGTCCTTAGATCACTCAAGAAATATGCTCAAGAATTAATAAGAAATAATTGGTCTAGAAATCCCCTCAGGAATGAGAAATATAACATTGGAAAATCACTCATGGCATGACTAATAATAAAAAATAAATTCACATGAACATAAAAAATTCAAATCTTGAACGATGTTAGGGAAATTTCATTTACATGAATTGATTAATTCCTTCAATTCATGAGTCGTTATTTCAATATCCATGCTTAAATTTAAAAATTCAATTCTTCCCATCAATCATTTAATCATATAAACATTTAATTCCAAAACATGGACTCATTGGGCTCTTAAGTAACTAATGCCTCCTAGATAAGTTGATTAAAACCTGAATTCAAATATCGGCATGAAATTTATTCTTTAAAGATAAAAATATTTGGAGAAAATTGTATGGAATTAATAAGGCAGACAATCAAAATGAACTCCATTTCTAAAATAAATCTTCGGTCCTCATCCTTCAATTTTTGGGGCATCCTTCTACCTTCATGATCCTTCAAAATAAAATTACTCAATTAATCACATAGATCTTTTCATTTAATCTCAAAATGGAAAGAGGGAGGGGACACCTGGTAAATTATTTCTGAAGAAATTAAATTAAAATCTAAATTCCTAAAAATCAACTAAAGATAAATCATGGTATGATCTCCCAAGTGGCTCCTAGATTCTTTTACTACATCCAGAGTGAAGTACCAGCTGTTATCCAAAGTGTGATATTGGTTGGGGATTCTTTGACATGAACCACCACATGTGGTTTTTCTCAGCATCTACTAATTCTTTCTTTTTTAGGAAGGAATCCATGTTTAGATTATATCGGATCCTCCCACATCGCAGTGTGGTATAGATTGAAAGGTGGGGGAAGGATGAAGTACAGAACCTCCACCACCATCGTTTCTCCTTGTGCAACATTGTCTATCTCTTCTGGTTCTCCCTCTATTTAATATTAATTGTCTTTCTGGCGCTCAAGGGGTTCCTCAACAGGTGAATCTTCTTTTGTATCTTCATCCTCTCGGGAATAATAAGATTTATCTGATTATAAAAAATCAAAATAATTGGGAGTTATAATCAAATTCATTTTAACAAAATAAAAATAATTTGAGTTCAAGAATGTATCCTCTCCCTTAGTTGGTTCAGCTTGAATATCTTCATCGATGGAACGTTCCTCTTGGAGTTGATCTTCAGATGATGGAGGTAGGTAGTCAGGATCTTCCATTTGGAGTTTTGCCTCAACATCATGGATGTATTTAGTGAAATCTGGAAAGACTCATTCCACTTTCTTCTTGGCCTCAAATCATTTTAAGTCAGTTTGGAGTTCATCGATCATGGCCATCAAATCTTCAAGTAAGATCCATGTTGTTGTGCATCTTTCTTTTTTCATGACCATTATCATCACTGCATCAGCTCTTTGTTTGAGGGACTCTTCAATGAAGTCTTTTTCTTGCACCTGTGAGTAATGTTCAGTCCATGAAGAATAATAATCATTTGAATTCTTCATTGAATGATTTTTTTATGTTTTAAAAAAATGAAATTTAACTAAGATGTGAAAATAGAAAAAGTAAATAGACTAATGATTAGATACCTGGTAACGGTGCCAGTTTTGACGCACGCTTGTCACAGGGTGAAGAAAAAAACAATTATATTGTTTTCCGAGTGCAGCATAGTGGCTGACCAGGGTTATCTCTCTTGAAGATCCTTCTCAATTTAGTTCACTTACTTTATTCTAATTCATCAAAACTATTTCTTTGTGTAGTTTTATATTTAAAAAAGGCTGATGAAAATATTTTTTTGTTTTTAATTATTTAAAAATATTAACTATCATGGAATGAAAAAAGAATGATTTTATAAAGAAAGAAGTTGGTTTTTGGTTTTAGTCTAAGGATCAATGATCATTCTCCTTTATATTTTTTATTCTAGTTTGATAACTCAAACATGAAATCTCACATTTGAATCCCTATTATTTTATAGAATTCAAATATAATGAGTCGAATGGCAATGGGGACCATTACTCAATCAAGGAAATTCACCTCGCCCAAGCATACTACTCAAGTCTATCACAAATTTAGAATAAAATTTAATGGAAATTCAAGAACACCTTGACCTTCCCCCAGGCCAAGCCTCGAGGTTATCCTATCATTTCAGAGAGTTAGAGATCAAAATGGTGGATGGATTAGAGAGAGAGATAGAGGAAAGGGATAGACGAAGAAAAAGTAATTTATAATGATTTTTAAAATAATAATAATAATTAATAATATTATTATTATTAATAAGAAAATAGTTTTTGAAAAAATTTGAGGGAGAAAATAAAATAGCTTTAAAATAAGAATGTTATAATTATAAGAATGATAATTTAAATAATATATATATTAATAATAATATAATTATTAATATTAATAATAATTATTATTATCATAATATTTATTATTAAAATAATAAAATTAAGAAACAGAATTGTGGGAGTGATGGTGAAACACAATTGCATGGATTAATAAAAAATAAAACATATATTACAGTTGCAAATAAAGATAAAATAAAACTAAAATAATAATAAAATGAAAACGAAGAAATGAGGGGGTAATATAGGAGTATCAGCGGCCCATGTCATAGTGGGATCCGTCCTAGGTTGTGGGTATCGAGATGATGATTTGAGAAGGAGGCGTGGACCACCTTTTATAGGAATCATTCTGTACTCCTAGCTCTTGCACATTGTTGTACTATTAAATGACCAATTAACATGTGGACCCTTTCTTAAATGTTATTCATAGATGTCTTGTCCATTCACCCTCCATATTTAAGCACCATTGGACCCCAGATGAAGGATTTATGAATTTTTCTTTGGAGGTTTACATTTATGGATGAAGCTCCATGGAAGGTTCCTCTAAAAGTATGTCATTCAATGGCCACCTTAATGACTACAAAACTCCCCCAAATGTGTTGTAGATCTGTACCTATCTATCCTCGTGCTATATCAGGTAGAAACACATAATTTAGATGTGTTTAGGCTGATTTTGGGTTTCATTACGATGGTGTGGTCCACGCTGTCTGCCCGAAAATATTTCCAAATTCAATGAATGTTTAGGCCCTCTAAATGACCGAATCAGCTCCTGGTTTATAAGACCAAATTGGAGAATATAATATCCCTATTCTAAAAAGAATTAATCACAAATTTTGGCAATATATTTTTTGTGAAATGACAAAAATACACTTATGGTCAAAATCTGTCCAAAATCCAGAATTATGCACTTTTCTCAGTTATGCTCATTTTCATTATAAAATTAAAATAACCCATTATTTTAATAAAACATGTAAATACATGTGGTTTATCATTGAAAAAAAAGTAAAAAATAATCATTATTTGATAAAAAATAGGCACGTGAATTTTCCCTATCATTAACACATACTCATAATGATCCCATGCACTGTCCCAGAATCAAATACCTATTTTCATTGATTGGAAATACCCAACAACCTCATAACACCATTACACTATTTGGGTTACACATACCTAATAGGTTGTAATATACTCACACTACCCTATTCTAGAGGAACTGAGTCTTATAAAACCTCTTATGGGGTATCAAACTAGTTAGGAAACATTATTGATAGCTCTGCCAAGCATTAAACACTAAAAAAATCATAAGGAATATAATACATGGTATACCTAAAAACAATATTCACATATATTTCCCCCACATAATTCTATAGTAAAACCATACAAGGAATATCACTAAGGACCATGCTTATGTTAAACCCATTCCCTCTCTTGGAAACTAGTTCTCATCCTACGAGTAACATATCAACATCTCCCCCATCACATATAAAATATTCCAATGTATAAGGTCCTAATAATAAAAACATTTCCACCTTTCCCTAGTTAGGAACTAACTAGGACAACAATCAGGAGATTTTTCAAATTTTTAAATAACCATTAGAAACCTCCAAGACACATCCTATGCCACAGAAATATCGAAGCATGATCCAGAAAATTTTGTGAGTTTATCAAGTCTATCTAATAATGAATCCCCCTGCTGATTTAGTCATCTAGACCCTCTCAACCCCAACTATACCAAAAATACCAACTCGACATCTATGTGGAACTATTTTATAACTTCACATCAAAAGGAATATTTTGTATCCCTAACTGATTACCCAAACCCGAACCCCTATCATGTGAAGGCATATATATACGAACACATATATGTTTAATAATTAAATAGAAAACCTACTAGTTTAAATTACATCCATTTTTCCAAGCCCAATCATCCTCCATACAAGACCAAATTATATTCCACAAATTCTGAGGGATCCTATCTGATAATTCACTCCATATTTAATAAATTTTTTACATTTATAATAAACTTTAAAAAATTTATCTATTTTGAAAAATTTTAAAAAATATAACTCAATTGCTTTATCCACTTATTTAAATTATTGATGCTAATGTGTGTAATGTACATGGTATATTTATGGAATCACTAAAGAAAAATATCTCTATCAATAGACCACAAATCAATTCCTAATTAAAAAATATATATTTGAAATAACTACTAAAACTAATCGGGTAAGCTCCCCCAAAAAATAATGAGCGATGGTGTGTGTTAATTACTTCTCAGTATCCTCTATTCAAAACACACTAAATCCAACTCATAATGGGATGATTACACCATGAATTTATGAAATCATTATTCATTACCTTAAACTAATCCCCTAATATTAGAAAAATAGGATATAATGATACAATATGGGGAAATGGATGGATGAACAAACCGTATTCACCCAAACGAACAGGTCTAAATTCTAATAGATCAAGGAATGGATATTTTACGGATAGGTTGGAATGGGTATAACTCCCCTTAATTGTATATACTCTAGAAGAATGAAATTCACAATGGGACTATAATAGAATAACATAAAAATTCCACTACATCCCTAATAAAAAAGAGGCAGAATCCCTAATGGTACCCAATATAAAAATATTGGGAACTCAGTCTCTCTCCGAAAGGCCAATAAACACCCACATGATAGCCAATTGTGAATTCATCTATCATATACCCCTATAATAGGAATCAGTTACTCGATCACATGAAAAGTATACTTAGTGGAATCTTATAGAAAAACATTATCTTTAAGGCCATCCACGGACCTAAAAATCCAATAAACAAAATTTTAAAGACACACAATAAACTATAAAACCCAATAAAACACAAATCCATTTCATCAAACCATAATCATATTACATATTTTATTACAAAAAACATAAATCAGTTCGTCTAGATCCCTTGAAAATTCAAAATTCCTCTTAATTCGTTGATCTATAAATATATGAGACATTATAGAATCCTCATAGAGAGTCAATAGATCAAATTAAAATAATTAGGGGAGAAAAATATTTAGAGCTAGATATCATTAACATTGACACAATGTCGACCCATTAATGTCCAAATATGTATAAAGATGAATGTGTTAACAATGAATATGAAAATATTAAATATCACCTATTAGCTATTACATGTTTTAAAGAGGATAAATATAACAAAATATAGGAAATTCCCCTTTTAAATAAATGAAACTTAAATATTTATAAATAATTTAACAATAAAGATTCATGAAAAATGATGTAATCTCATAACTATATATTTTTTTCATACATGGAAAATATATTATAATGATTATATTGTATGATTATTAAAAATTATTCTTATTATTTACTCCTAATAAAATCAAATTCTTGAATATATTACTAATTAAGTAATCATATACTTGAACTATAAATTTTGTAAAATACTCCATAATTCCCATTTTCAACTATAAGTTCTACTTAAATATATTATAAAAACCTATTAATTAATGGATTAAACAACATGATAGCCATAAATCATTTAATTCATTGAAATAATAATAAATAATCATTATAAATTGTTTTTCTATTTCATACTCATTTATACCACCCACTCCCAAGTGTCTTTCTAAAATCATATCTATTTACATAATATTTAGAAAAGGGGAATGAAATTCACTATAAGAATTTCTCACAAAGATTAATAATTTATGCGCCTCTAATAGTAAAGAATGTATCAATATCAAACTCAATCTTACTATAATTGATCAGTTTTTATATATTAAGCTCCTAGATACATAATTGAGATGTATAAAATATACAATGAAACATGATTATATTTGGTAGTATATCAAATAGAAAATAGTGCTCTAAATTAAATTAATTACACCAAAAAAATCAATATAATATGGTTCAAACATTTTATTCAAACCCAATCATCTATAAACTAACAATAGAATAAAAAATTCAATACATATTATATACTAAAAAATATATTTATTATTTTATTGTTATATTTGAAATATTTAATATAGTAGAATAATCATACAATTTTTTCATCAATTGATGATAATTTTTTAACACTTGTATAAGATTAGAACCTACAATATAAATATATTATATTCTATTAAAAAAATATAATAACATATCATCCCACATAATATCTTAAATGATATCATCTATTTTATTTCTTTGTAGTTATTATTACAATGTAACAAAATTATATAAATGTTTTCCTTCCATGAATTATATTAATCTTTAATACAATCTATAAATATTTCAAATAAAATCTACAAAATTTTCTCTATTTTCCCATTGATTAGGGAATAATAATTTTTTTACATAATCCAAGAATTATATATAGTTCACTATTTAAACAATTTAATTATATATTATTACATCCATTATAATGCATTGAGATATGAATCATTATATAAAATTGTACTAGTCATCAACCTATTAAAAATAAATATTAATTATTTATTTAATTTTTCTATATCATCAAATTACTAAGACTCTGAAATGGGGATAAATTGAGACACATTGGTATGATATTACATTACCTATAATATTATATTTTATCTCTATAATTACCTATAAATACCCATCATGAAATCTATAATAAATTATATATATTTATATACATTAATAAGAATTGTGAAAAAATTATGTTTTCTTATAATGACATTCTTTTACCTATTGAAAACAAAGTAATGGTGATACATGTTCTAATTAATTTTTTTGTCCCCCAAACCCATTTTTATTCATTTAGTTTCATGAAAAAATTTAAAAACCTTATGGTAAAACAACCACATATAAGACTTGTCGGCCATTATAATATCTCCATGATTTTGGGGTAGGATCAACAATATTCTTTGTATAGATATTAATGAACTTAAATCATCATATTATTATTGATAAGATTGAATTTATTTAATATTGTGAGATTCTTATTATTATTGTTTATTTTTTGTCTGTAATTCATGTTTTTAATTTTCAAATTTTCCACATACAAAATATTGAATGTTTATAATTTATTAATGAAATATTTATTCAATAAGTGTGTTTTTGTTTATAGTGTTTGATGTTTAATTTTATTATTGGGAATTTTTCATTTATTTATACATAATAACTTCTTATTATTATATTCTTTATGAAACCAACTCTTATGTGATCTCTTATATCGTTACTCATACAATTTTTTTTCTTATGTGGTAATTTAATTATGTGAAATATTTTTACATGAAAATCATCAAATGTGAATTTATACTAATTTATATCACTACATAATACAATGGTTATGTAGATCCTTAAAATAATTATTATTCATACTTAAACATTATTCTTATGATAAATATTCTTACATGATAATAATTATGATATATTTACTTACATTATCACTCATACATGGTTATACTATTTTGTTATTTTACACTTATAATTTATTTATATAATACTTTATTTTTTTTATTGTGAAATTTTATTCTTATATGATTTTGGTATCTTATTTTTATTTTATCATACAAAAATATCATGTTCATATGAATCGTTTATAATAAACAATATATATTGAAGTTGTACATTAAGTGATATATCAAGATTATAATTATCATTTTTATTACGATTTAGATATTATGATTTACTAGGTTTTATACTTGAAATGAACCAAACCCTTATATCTCATTCCCTTTTGTTTTGTGATGTTTAGAGTTGATGTCAGGAAACTTGTATGTGTTCTGGGGGATCAAATCAAATTTTTTCATTTATAGGGTCACCATGCCATCATAGATGTTGTGGTGGTAGCTATTTTCGGTTCCATAGATTTTTAAGAGTGGGGTATTCCATTTGGATGTTTAAATTTCAAGGAATTGAGAAGTTTGAGTTGACTAAATGATGTTTAGGGAATCATGATGATAGAAAGTTTTAGGGTATCTTGTTTTATTATTATTTCATGGTGTAGTAAGGAAGGTTCATTTATATATAATTTAATGTTAGTATTTTTTGATATTAAATGTTTAAAAAGTTTACCTTCACACAAGTTTTTACATTTTAATGGTTGGAAATATTATCAGTATTTGAGTTAATATATAGGAAAGGGTTTTCCACTTGATGTTGTCCTATAGCACGAATGGTGAAATGACTTTGATACTCATTTTGGAAGGACTTTTTCCAAAAGACGGCACTTGTGAAAAATGTCCATGACCAAATTCATAGGTGTATCCATATTGATGGTCATGGTAGTGAGTCATAGTAAAAGTCAATGTGACAGTTGGGTTAATATAAGGGAAGATAAAATAATGTTATGGAGCTCTCCATTCTATAATTATTAGTGTGGGTAGCCAAAAAAATTATGGTATTTTCATTACGCCATGAAGGTAAGACATAATATCTTGTGGGAATCTAAGACATATTCACCACACTAAAGTATAGATAATGGTTACAACTATAATTATTTTGAATATTTTGAATATTCCAGAGATACATTGGGATTTTCCAATTTTAACATTGAGATTCTAGATCACCCATTCAAATAGAGGTAACTTGGTTGTAGTGAAATAAGCTATTCCCGGGAGAGTCTATTCAAACATCCACTATAAATAGTTGTTTAAGACTTCCTTGGATTTATTTTCTATTTATTTTATAAAAAAACAATACAATCAAGGTTTCCTCATTATTTTACATCCACCACTTTTGAGTGTTTAAACTACTAGGTTCATTTTAAACGGTGTCTCTTGGATAAAGGGAATCTCATATCCTAATCAATTATCATTTCATTATTGTTTTCTTGGAAGAATTATAAAGATATTTAACTTTTAGAGATAAAAATCAAGAATGTCTTGACGATGATTTTATGTTCTTAGGTTCTAGAGAGTTTCCCATCTGTTCTGATGGTGTTTAATTATTAGATTATTCTATTATGGGAGGCTTTTTTCTTTAGTATTTAAATCTATGTATGGGATTAAAGACCCATTCCTATTTTTTTGAAAATTCTAATATTATCATATATATTTCTTCTTGGATGATTAGTATGAATTCACATATGATAATATATAATTCGTAATTTGGAAAAGTGAAAGGGAAGTAAAATTCATTTAGTTTATATTATTATGTTATTTCTTATGTTATAACTATTTCTATATATATTTCGTATAGTAATTCCCAGTTAACTCAGAATTACTATTCTATAAAATTAGATAAAGAACCACATGGAAAGAGATTTGGTGTGAATTTTAATATTACATGATGACTGAAACCCTTTAAATTTATGAATTATTAATTTTTAGATTATTATTTTGAGGTTAATGATATTATGAATTTATTTATATCAAATCACTTATTATTTTTTTCTTAAATATATTCATCACATAACATAATTAAATAAAAATAAAAAAAGGAATTATAATGGTTTGACTGGGTAATTTTTTTGAATTAGTTTTTATGTTGAATAATATATTGTATACTCTTGAACGATAGAGTTTCTATTAATATAATAGTGTATTTGTGTTATTATGTCGTTGTGTGGCCTGAATTATTTGAGATGATGTAGTTATGTGGTGAATATGTGGTTTATAATGTTGTGGAAATGGTGATTTGAATATTTGATGTCAGAATAAGTAGGTAATAGATTTAAAATGGAAGAAAAAAAGATGTGATGACATATTGATGATTACTTATGGTATGGGATGTGATGTAATGGATTAATAGTGAACAAGGAATGGATTTATTAGTTAAGAACTAGTTATGTGGTCAAAATACATGAATTTAATTAGGATAACGGGGAAAATGAAACTCGAATATAGTGGGTGTTTTCTTGTGAGAATTTTTACCCTATATAAGAGTAATGAATGAAAAATGTACACAATGTAAAATCCTAATTTATAATTTAGAAATTTGTGAGCATGTTGTTTTTTTGTATCCTTCTAGTTTTTTATATATGAATCATTTGGTGTTTTTGGGTAGTGGTGATGAAATGGTGGAAGAGATGAGTTTTTATAGAATTATTATGTGCATCCCTATAATTAGTTTTATGTGTAACTATTAAATACATGTATTTTCATTTGATTTTTAATCTCACACCACCATAGTTGAATATCCATAATGATAGACAAAGTTTATGGGTTATATTTTATCGCTAGTATCTATGTTAGTGATGGTGGATGACATACTACATTCCTCTTCAACACTCTTTCATTAATAATACATGATAGCATCTTTATATGAGAAGTCACTATGTGGGTATCATATATAGTAGGAGGAGGGAATGGGGCTTATTTAATTCATGTTTATGATAATCAACTTCTCTGGATTTTTGATGTAATGGAATCAGATGTGATGATTTTTTGTTGTGTGGTTGGGATGAATCATGTAGTTTGATAGATGATAATAGATGTTGAGATAATAGAATGATTGGAATGTGATTATAGTCTATTATTCAATTTATGATGGTTGGAATGACAAGGAAGGGATGAGCGAACAATACATTAAACATTGAGGTGTGAGAGTGGGAAACTATCGGGGATGTTGTTGTAGAGTTGCTATGAATATATTCATATAATATTACATTTTTACCTTATGGGTGATACTTAGTGGGAGATATTTGGTTTAATAGTGCATGGGTAGTTGAACATGTAGATTTTTCATAGACTTTTAATGTTTTTTTTCATTAGAGGATTGACATTATCTTCTAACCGTTTCATGAGATATTTTGAGGAAAATCTTAAACTGTATACATGTTATTCTCATCATATATATTTAAAATGTTTTTTATTTCTATAATATGGAATTGATGATGGAGGTGATCCATAATATCATGGAGTGAAGATTTGTTTTTTTTTTGCATCATAGGATTGCTTTGGTATATTATTCATAGAGACTACTAGTACGTCATTTAATTCAATTTACGGTTTTTATATTTATGGGATATTGGTATATATTACATATGGTGTTGTTGATTAGTGGTTTATATATTATCAATTGTGCATAAATGTATATATTGAGATTAATGCATATTATTGTGTATTTTGTACCCTCTGTGGTAGTGTCACACTTATTTCATATTGGATTTGGGATTCAAGGGTCATTAATTATTTTCATTGATGACCTTGGTAGAGTATTAGTTTAGGGGTTCATGAAAGAGTTATATCATAGGTGATTGTTAAGAGATATGATTTAGCATGGGGAATATACACTAGTAAGTAATAAGTGGTTTTCTAGTGGTACAACATCAATTGAACATAGTACCTGGAATAAAAAGGGGATATCAGATAGGACATGAAATTTATGCCCCCCATTATAGGATATAAGGACTTTAAATTTACCAAATAATTTAATGGAATGTTTGGTTGCAAGTAGGGTAGTGACCTATAGAGGTTCATGTATCTGGTATGGTCATGATTGGGTTTAGAGTGGGTTTTATTTGAGAAAATGATGTGAATATAAATGAATTGATTTTTTTAAACTAATTGCATACCATTATTATTATATGTTTCTACATTATTATAGATATATTTATCGGTTATCATACCTTGATAGTATAGGATAGCGAGGGTTGGAAGAATGATTCAGTTGATCATCGAAGGGAAAACCTAGTAGGGGAGGATGTGATATAGTAGAGGATGTTTCATTCTTTCTAGTTTCAGTGCATAACAAATTATGTTGGGAGTGTATTGGATTTAGAGATAGAGTATTGGATGGAGGAGATGAAGATTGCATTTAGTTTAATTTATTAATTTTCTTTGTATTGGGTTCCTATAATACAAACTCATATATTATAGGAATCCCATTAGTGGTGGGTGTTTTTTCTTATATAAAAAAGGAATTACCTATCTCCTAGACTGATTCCATAAAGTGTTCTGTTCAGGTTTTCTATCTTTGATGATGATGGTAGTAAAGTGAACTGAGTTGATATAAATTTAAAATGGGATAAATAGTTTGCTTCAACTCGAGATTAGGTTCATGTGCCTTCTTTATTTATCCCCCTAACCTATTTTCTAATGATGGGTCTGATGTATGGTACCTAAAGGAGGTATTTTCCTAGCTATTATAAATAAAATCACTCAATTTGTGTTGCCTATATACTTTGAGGTGTAGAAGAAGGTTTTGGATATCAAGGAAGTTTATTATCTGGATGGTCAGAATAATATTTTGATAGGTAGGGATTTAGATTGGGCCCTTAGATATCAAGAAAATTAATGTTTTTATTGGAAGGGTGTTGATAAATGTTCTCCAGAACATGGTTTTCTAGAGCCATAAGTTATGGTACATCTACCATAGTCTCAAAACATGTGTTATTATCTTTTAGATGTGGTAGTCATTGATAGAGTATGATCCCCTCCATTTAATGGTGTTAGTTTTACATGGGTAGTGTAATTATATATCTTCCTTACAAAGTCATACCCAATGGTAGTTTTATTATCAGTGGATTCCACCATATCTTCAGCAGCATGGAATGTACGATGTTGTTCCCAAAAGGTGTCAGAAAGCTGGAGAGGGCCACCCTCATGATTCCCCTCTCCCATATGGACATAGATTAGAGCGTGACCATGGAGGTGGATCTCATCCAGGATATTTAGGTTGAGGATAGGTGAATTTGTAGATATATTCCATTAATGTTCCAACACTAAAATAAATAGAGATCATTCAAGGTATGATTTTCTTATCATCTATGTTGATCTATGTATTTTTTGATTCAATAGAATTGAAATCATTTATCCATCCAGTGTTAGCCTATATAAGGGTTTAAATGTCGAGAGGATTCTAGTTTCATTAGTGATTACTACTCCAGTTGGAGGATAGTAATGTTTATTTGATTTTTGTTAACAACAGATTTGATTCTGGGGTAGTATCTATCAAATGGTGGTTTAATTATGTTACAAATTATACCACATGAATTCATTCATAGAATGGATTGGTTTTATTCTATACACACATTTATAGATTTATTTAATAGAAGAACTGTATTATTTAGTGCGGATCTATAACATTCTGGTTATTAATAGAGTTTGATATTGTCAACTAGCTTATAGGTGTTGAGAGAAATTATTAGCATAACTAGAAACTTTGAACATAGACCAGAAAAAGGATCAAACTAATGAGATCCCAATAGTTAAGGTGTTTTTAGATTTTTTCTCTAGAGAGGTTGTGACCCTCCCCTCCTGATGTGACATCATGTATGAGATAGAATAAAATATGTGTGTTTCATCATTTCTAATAGAATCATATTAGGAGAAAAAAATAATCTATGGGAATTGATGATTCTTATTAATTATTTTCTATTAAAATGGTTTATTTATCCAAGTTTATCTCATTTGGGTTCCTTGGTTCTTTTTTTGAATAATAAAAATGGTAATTTTATGAAATCTGTAGATTACTATTGATTTACCTACATAATAATTAGGAATTTCTATCAACATACAAATATATAAAACTTCTTTGATCAGTTCAGTAAATATATCTGGTTTTGAAGAGTGGATTATTTTCTGGGTAATATCAGATATGGTTTAATTAGAGAAAAAATCCAAAATATCACATTTTGTGTTGACATGCGAACATCGGGTTTTTTTTGAATCAATTTTGTGTCAGGGTCATTGTATTTGTGTCATGGAATACATTTAAATCATGTTCTATGATTATCTAAAACATTTGTTTTGGTATTTTTGATGATGAAATTCGGATATACTAGAAATTAGAAGAGGAGTGTAGTGGGAACCTGAGATCTATCTTACATGATTTCCTTCATCACCACCTCTATATAATGTTGTGTAAGGCAATGATTTGTATTCATGGTGTGTAGTTATTTTGATATGTGGTGTACTTATGATAATTTTCTATGAATCCATCAATGTTTGAGGCCATTATTTATTGGGAAGTACTAAGTAAAGTGAAAGAGGACCGATGCTTCCTCAATAAATAAGGCTATTAACTAATATTTATTTTTTTAAATCACGTGAGTCACAATTACATTGAAAACCATGACCAAGAAGAACCATGATATATTATAGATTGATTAGTTCAATGTGATTTTTGACTACCAGAGTAAGATTTTGATTATTTCTCTAATTTTTTTGGTTTTTAGGGGAATTATTATCATATAAGGTCTCCTAAGAAACATAATGTTGGGGCTTGGGATGTGTTATTATGTAGCTTAAATAAGTGACCTATTATAGGTTTAAACAATTACATCCCCATGAGAGTAAATATTCCACCCTCTATTTTGAGTTAACAACCATGTTTTCTACATAGAATTATAGGAGATATTATCTCATTATTGTGTGTATATAATTCTTCATAGACCATAAGATCATGATGTTTTTATTCTATCATTAGAACATAAATATATATTAGTATAGGTGGATATAAATTCTCCAGGACTAATACATTGATATCTAATACACCTCGGAAATGGGAATATGGTTTCAGACATGTTAATCAAAAAGTTATACGAAGATTTTATCTAGGATATTTCAGTTGATAATAGAGGAATGTGGTAGATATAAACTACGTACATTGTTTCCAATTGTGAGAGACGGGAATCATCATTTTTATAAATGTTGGAGGATTCTTAGTTAGCAAACTTATAGGTGGAGGTGATATGCAACTATTTCATTCATGGTGATACTCCAAATTATTATTTTGTGGATAACCAATAATAGAACGTTTTCTTGAGGAAGATTTTCATCCCATTGGTGTTGCAAGAAATTGTACTTCACGAATTTTATAGATCAATAAAAATAATGCAACTCATATTTTGTAACGTGTATCATGATTTAAGGTGGTAGGTTTGGTGTCCTGGGATTTAGATATCATGATATGAGTTAATATCATGCTATCTTACTTGTATGTTGTTAAAGTTATAAAATATAGTTATAGGATTTTTATCACAGTCATTAGGTGTTTGTAAGGTGAAATGGGAGGACATGTTGAAGGATTCTACATGACTCTACCATCATACCAAGTGGTATTTGACAATATTTGGGTAATAAGGTACAAAATGACCAAACAAATTGCATTTAAAGTATATTAATGAGTTTTGTTCCCTGAATGTCCAAGAGATGTAGTAGACGGATGATCTGGTGAGCCTCTATGGATTTTTTTTAATAACAATTTTATATCAGGAACCCCAATTTACCTCGTGATTCTTGAGAATATAAAAACTTATATTCGAATGTCCATTATTCAATAAGATAAATTTGCACCAAACTAAGATAGGATATTGAGATGAGTATCTAGATTATAGAGGCTATATTGAGTTCTTTCGTCTTTGATGTTGTTAGATCTTAGGATAATCAGTTCAATTTAGTTGAGTTTTCTTAAAAAATAATACAATTATTCAATAATTATTTTTCTTATTGATTCATTATACGTGTAACCTTATCAATACATATTGTACTAGGCTAATATTTTTGAATCAGCTATCCATAAATCATTTTTGATGAATAATATAATTGAGATGGTCCATATGATTTAGGGATGAATTAATGAAACACTAGACTCTCAAAATAATTTTTATAATTAGATGAGGATACACATGGAGTTTAATGTTATGAGGAATTTGTTCTTTTGTTTTCCCCTTGTTATTGGATATCAATTTTTGGTCATGATAGTAAGCTATACCACATATGTTTTAGACCATTTGAGGTGTTGGTTCACATTAGAATGTTGGATTATGTATTAGAACAACTTGTATTGATGGAACATGCTAATGACCTATTTTATATGTTATAGAACCACTAATATATTTATGATTGATCCCTTATAATTGATCGTAGAGATTAAAATGTATTTTAAAGCGAGACTTCTCTGAATAGATTGATCGAGTTCTTAGTCCAACAGTATAAGGTTCTATGCAGATAATTTATTTCATTGATTTATGATCTCTATAAGTATGAATCTGGATGGGAATACATGGGAACATTATTCTCATATACAAGATCAATATCCCATTATTTTTAATTTTTTATTCTTTTTGAGATACTATTATTGATTTAATGTAATGTGTTTTGTTGAGAAAAGATTTTTTAACACTATTTTATGCGATTTCACATTCTTCGCTGGTTATTGTTCATTATTGGTATTTTTGTCACTATTTTAGGGATATATTCCACATGATTGAGATTCTAGGTATCGATCTCACACACTTTATGCACCTGGAATTCTAATTCCATGTTTATGATCCAATTTTCTATATATTGTTAAGAGGTATTCCAAAGAGTGGTTGTTCAGAAATTTATTTCGATCTTCCGTGACCATGTTTTTGTATCATGAATAATAATAGTATGAGAGGTATATGAAATTATATCATGAGCCATATTTATCATTATACTATGTCTCTAGGTTTATTGTGGTTTCAAGAGTGATTATGGAATCTTTCATGGGACTCCATTCATGTTCTCTCCATTTATAAGTTCACCATGCTACAGAAAAGGGTGTGATGTAGGCTATTTTTAGTTGATTTGTGCTTTGAGTACTGGGTAAAGAATTTTTTATTTTTATTTTACATTTATTGATGAATTTTAGTTGGTATATTAATGTTTGTGTTAACATGATGAGTGAAACTATTAGGGTGATCATTTTAGTGGGTGTTCTGAGGTGTTTAAAGGTATGTTCATTTTTATATAATTATATCAATGTGTTGTCTACTATATAAATGTAAAATGGTTTAATATTAAGAAATATATTACTAAAAATGGTATTTCTTAATAACTTTATGAGATTTCCTAGACACATGAAGGATTCCTCTTTACGTTGGGGTTCAAAAAAGGCAGTGAAACTACATGGCTGGTTTATTTTGAAGGAAACTTTCCTAGAGAGTTCACCTATGTCGATCATTACTACTAAAATGATTGATTTTAGTAGTTATAATAGTTTTATTAGTTATTTGTGGTAGAATTAAAAGTGAGGATGTGTTTTACTTGGGTTATGATGAATCAATGGGCTAAAACTTACCATTCCATAGCACATGGTGTGTATGTTTGAAAATAAATGGCTGTTTTACCTTTGATAAGGTGGTTGGTCTCAGCAGAATTAGGGAATTTCAATATCCTAAAACCATTCTATATTTTAGGTCATGATACCAGTCAAAAATAATAATAATATAATTTTAAATAAGTATGATATTCTAGGTTATATGTTGATTCAAATGTTGAATTTCCGATTCCCCACATTAATTGGAGGTACCATGTGAATATTTTCAACCACTATATTGTGGAGGAGGATTTTTGAAAATATATTATAATTATTGGTTAATCAGATGCTTGGTTTAATTTTATTTCAATTTTCATGAAACTTGTTCGAATCCTAGATATTATAGTTTTCTATAACTTCCCCATTAGAAATTTTAATGGAGTTGGTTCACTGGAATTAATCTCTAGTGGTTTGAGGTAAACACATATCCTTTTGTTGTCACATGCCTTGTTTATTTCCTTCTAGAGGATAACTAGATAACATTCCATTACATTGGGAGTATATAATAAAACAATAATTTGTTCTTATTTTATATGCTTAGGCTCTAGTAGGTTTCTATTTGCTTTTGTGCTGATTTTCTCATGCATTATTCAATTGTGGGTGGTGTTTTCTTTACAAAAACCAAGTCATGAGTAGTTATTATAGTCTATATCATTTATATTATGAATTATATGATGTTTGTTTTTAGTTTATTAGTTATAGATCACAGAAGATGATAACTAATTAGAAAGTCTGAAATGTAAAAGGGTAGTGTAGTGCTTTGGGTTTATATTCTTGTGTTAATTCAATTCATATTACTTCTGATCTATATATTTAGTACTTTAAAGAATGATTATCTCATAATGAATATACTAATAAATGAGATAGATAACCCTAGGTAATGTGGTGTGGTGTGAACCATAATATTATGTGATTGATAAACCAATTTAAATTTAAGAACAATTGTATGTTTGTTTATTTTTTCGATCCCCTCATTATTATGAATTGATTTCTATAAAATCATTTTTTTGTTTTTATTAAATTCCATAATCACCTCAAATAATTGGATAAAAATTATAACTATAATTAAAGTGGTATTTTTGGTAATTTTTCATAAATAGGTTATTATTTTTTCTCTTAAAATCCATATGTTCAATGTATAGTCTTTTTGTTAATTTGGTAGTCTTGGTAATATATGATGTGGGTAAGTGGTTGCAAGAATTTTGAGGAGCGATAGTTGTGAGGTGAACATGTGATTAGAGATTTTATAGAAATGATGATATAGATGGTTGATAAATGAAAGGGCTAGTAATGTTTCTTAATTGGAATGACAAGTGATGTGATGATTTATTATTAATTCTTGATGGTTTGGGATGGGATGAAAAAAATAATTATGAACATTGAAGGGGGATGTCAGGGTCGATTGATGATGTGGAAGACATTCATTAATTTAACTATGATAACATTGAAAAATTTAAATAGAATAACATGTTTGTTGGATTGTGAGTAGTTTGGAACTAAATCCGGGTAATGAATGACAGAAAAATTCAATGTGACATGTTAATAGTAAATCTAAAAACATTGAGTATTATATTATATTTTATTAAATGGATTGTTGTTTTATATAGGTAGAAATGGTTTCTGATTGGTAGTGGTGATGAAATTATTGAAAAAATCCATCTCTATAGTGTTTTAGGGAGAACCATTAAGATGGGTCCTATGTGTTACTATTAAATAATTTATTTTTTATGGGATGTCCACATTAACCCCACCTACATAAGAAAACCTTCACAACATTCAATATTTTTGGTTGTTGGGTGTTTTCCCAAATGTTTATATTGGTGAGTGTGGATAACTTTCTACCCCTATATTCACCTCTGTTTGTCTAGTAGTAGTACATATAATAGTTTATAGATATGTTACATTGTGGGTGTCATGTATTATTGGAGGAGGGTATGAGGTTAATATCCTTTATGTTTTTGTTACTCTAATGGTTTAAAAATATTATTTGATTTAACTAGTTGAGTTGAACTTGTGATCGTGGATGGGATGATATGATTAGTTTCATATCAAGGATTTTCTTCTGAGATAATGGAATGATTAGCATGGCTTTATATTTGATCAGTCCTATTATTATTACAAGAACTATAAGGAAGGGATGAGAGAAAAAGATGATATATATTAGGGTATGATAATATAATACTAGTTAGAACATTATTTATGGGAGCCTATGGATATTTTTTTCATATATAATATTTTTACATTATGTTAAATACATTGTGAGACAGTGTTGTTGAGGTTGGGAATGAGTGGTTGATATTGTAGAATAATAATGAATTCTACTAACCATTCACTATTGAATTAGTCTTCTATTATCAAATTTCCTTGAGTGGTTCTGAGGAGGATCTTACTGAGTATACACATTATCCTCACCCATCATTAATAATTTTTTTTAGGTGAATAAGAATGAAAAAGTAACCAAGTTGAAACATGATAGTTATGAGTCGATAATTTTTTATAAGTCACAGATCCTAGAAATATTTTTTAATTTATTTTTTGAGATTTATTCTATTAAATTTTTTTCCTGAAAGTAAGAAGCCCATACATATTTTTATTATATTTGGATAATCCCTATTTAATGGATGGGGGAAACGTACATGGAATATATTCCCATTAGTAATATATTCCCTCTTAAAATACCCTTGAAGGCCCCATAGATCTGTCACTACAATATTACACCCACACAACATATATATTTTTCCAAACTCGCAAACATTACAAGGATAAAAAATTAATTTCCCAATAAAAAGGTCCAAAATGAATGGTCCCAAGAGAATGTGCCATTAAATCTCATTACTTAAATCTAGTATCCCTTAAAATATTGGATTTGATCTCTAAAACCCATATGGACCAACAGTGGTAGGGAAAATTCTCTTTTTATTTCTATTCTATATTGCCTCTTGCATTACAATAGACATTTAATGCCACATAATCTACCATTGTGGCCCACCATGCTCTGTCACATTGAGGTGACCACCACTGTATCCTATGTAGTCCTCCTAGAAATGTAATTTCACTTCTAAAACATCATCTGAGTCATCCCCAAATTTTTAATTACGAGAAAAATCCCCCATATTCCATTGTCTATCCTTTGAACTTTCTCTCTTGTCCAACCCTTCTTTCATTCCTCACACACCATCACTCGACCAAATTGACATTGAAAATACAACTAACAAAAATTTCATGGGTCCATCCAGAACATGATCTTGGGCTTGATGTAGGTTTAAGGGGTGTCTATACCACTAAGAAAGACTCCAACTGATTGTATTACATTTAATTCATTATAATATTTTTATTTTTTTGTGATCATTGTTGATATTGCATGATATGGTTTTGATTGGTGGTTTCCATATGGCATTGTTTAAATAACAATATATATTGAGGATAAGGACCCCCCCTTTTTTATTTTATTCCCTTAGTGTTATATTTTAACCATTAATATGTTGGAGGGGTGTTTAAAGGGTTACTTCACTCTATAACCAATCTACGAGGGGTACAGGTTGAGGGGGGTGGGGGTGGTGTGAAAATACTATTTTTTAAATTCATTTTATTAAATTGTAAATAAATAATAAATTTGGATGATGATATAGGATATAATTTTGAAATTTTTATATAATTAATGAAATATTTTAATCATTTTTTAGAATATGGATGATATTTCCCGGCGTTGTAAAAAATTATTTTTCTATTTTTTAATTTTAATCTTTTCTAGTTTTGATGTGTTTTATAGAAACATATTTATGAAGAAGATAACATATATCATGAAATATACATTGGAGATGTGTTTTAAAAATTAATGTTTAAGAAATTAAATGGTTTAAGTGGATATATATATTCAATAGAATTATTTCTTTCTCTAAATTGATATATAATACCATTTTTTGATTCAATTCTAGTTTTCATATAACATTATCATTCTTATTAAATTTTTAAAGGGTTAATGGTTCTTCACCTTACAACATAAATATACTTCAATATCTTTCATTACATAATTTATTTTACTTTTTACATGCATTAAATTATTCTTTAATGTAATGTTCTAATGAGGATGTAAGAACATTTAGTCTAAATTGTGCCTCCATCAAATGGAAGTGTTGGATATAATTACATTATCAAATTTCACATTACATTGGTTAATCCTCAACTCAAAAAAAAATACTTTGTTATTCCTACTACTTCCAATAGAATGTTTTATTGGGTATGAACATATAACATATTCCCATGAAGGGAAATATAGGGAATGATTCATTGTGTGAAAAAGTTGTGTATTGTAAAATGATATAACACCCGATAACAGGTGAAGATTGATTTTTTTGGATACCAAGTAACTCCTATATTATCTCTACAAGGATTTTGAATATTTAGTAGAGTTGATTCCAAATAATATAATATTTTTTTTATTTCTCCTATATTTTAAATTTAGAATATCACTTAAATTGAAATTTTTTGTATCTTTAAGATTTTTTTTGTAATTTTTTTACTATTTTAATGGGTCTATTAAACCACCTCTATTATATCCTTAAATTACACATTAGTCCAGTATTTTGTCCCAAATCCTATACCTATAATTTTTTTTTCTTTGTTATGCCACGTAATTTAAATTATTATGTATTTATGAGACAATTAGTATCCCATAAATAAGACTCTATGTGATAAATTAATATTCCTAATGGAAACATTAGAAACTAATTTTTTGAATCATCTTTGACCACACTATTTAAGTAGACTCCATTATGTACATTATATGGACATAGTAGTGGAATTTTGGAAAAATATTGGTATTGAATATTGGAAAATCATTATAAGACCACATAAGTTACATAATGATGAAGATAATAATTTAACTAGTAATGAATATAAAAAAATACAAAATATGTCAAGATTTTTCTCTATTCATCATTAAGTACAAGTTTTTATGTCAATAATTTACCATTGAAATCAACTTATGACATTTGGATGTAATTAAAATTTACACATCAATCAAGTGATAAAATAAAGAGAACCATGTTACGTATTAATAAGGATAAAATGAATGAAATTAAAATTGCTGATAATGAACAAATTATAGGGATAATTTCATTTTTTTATATTTTGGATCAGAATGATTACTCTTGGAGAGACTTTAGAGAGAGAGATTCTAGTTGAAAGAAAACATGATTTCTTACATAAAATGTTTCACTCTATGTAATTGGTAATTTTTGAAATTATATATTTTATTGCTTATACCGTGGATGAATTGATATGATCTCAACCTTAAAAAAAATGGAGCTGAAGAATACGTAAGGTGAATCTAATGAAAATTATATGTGATTAACTTTTAAAAAATTTAAAAAATTCCATGAAATTCATCAAGTGAAGGGGTATGTTGAACTATTTCATGAAAAGCTAATGATTTGATCTAAACTGAAACATCCATAAAAGGAAACATAAATAAGTTTGAAATATCCAAGGGACTATAGGGGAAATATTTATTATAAATTTTAATATAAAAAGGTAATTTAAGTAAATATACTGTTGATTAAAATCACAAAAATTATGATTTTACAATGAAGGGTAATATTAAGTTAATTTTTTTGAATCTAATGTATCTATTGAAAGATAAGAACTATAATATGAAGGAAACAACAGATATGATGGTAAAATGAATGTATATATAATATTCCGATTCAGGTGATGACTTTAGAAGTGGGAATGAAACTAGTAACATTTTTTTGATGGGAACATATTCAAAGGAACCAAATTCATTTTTAATCATTTAGAAAAGTATTCAAAACTCGGTTTAATGAATATAATGATGAAGAATTTTTTCTCTGATTATAATTATGATTCATATAATTATGATTATATTAAATATATAATTAAAGAGATAAATGATATAATTCATAAAAATAATCATGGAATTGAAGAAAATTTGAAAAAATATATGAAGATGAGAAAGAATCACAGGAAAAGTCATAATATAAAATCATAATATTATTTTATAAAAGTAAAATATAATTTTTTTGGTTCTAAAAAGGAAAAATAAATACAAGATAAAATAATATAATTGATTGATGATATTACAATGTTTCAAAAACAACAATATCTTTGAAAATTATAGAATATGTATTTAATAAAAAATCATTAATGATTGGATATTATTCAAATGATAAATATCAAAATTGATGAAAATGATGGAATTTGAAAGTGAACTTATCTAAATTCACAATAGGGGTAATTTTTATGATCAATTTATAATATTACAAATGATTACTATAAATAATAAAAATTGAATCTATGTTTGTTTTGATGAGTGATTTCCTCAGATTTAAATGAAAAATTTTATAAAAGAAAAAACATCCAATATTTGAATTTGTACATTATTTATGTTTAGTTCATTTGGTTATTGTAATAATATTTATCTTTATAATATATTCAATACCTTGGTAATAAGAAAATGTATCTTGATTAATCTATTTTAAATATTGAAAAGAATAGATGTTCTATAGTATGGCTCAAAAAGGATCTTTTTTAAGATGGTCTACATTCCAAAGTGAGTGTATTTTATTTGTCCATTATACATATAATTTTTATATATATATAATTATACAATAATTATTAATCAATTTGTTCAGTTTGATAGTGATCATCTATTCTAGATTTTAAAATATGGTTTACTGGAATTAGCATAATAAGTTGTTATCATTTAAATTTTTATCGTGGTTCATTATATCTCTACTAGTTTTATATATATAATAAGATTATTTTTTAAAAATATTATTATTATATACTTTTATATAAGGGGATGATTTATCTATAGGGATTAATTGGTTTCATTAAAATTATGATTTCATTTCTTCTTAAACATAAAGCATTTTGAGTATTTTAATATTCATATGTATACTAAATAATTTTTAGTTTAATATTTCTAGTTTGAAACAAAATAATTTTTTTAATTTAGGGTAGTGATATTATATATATTTTATAAATATAAAATTTCTATTAAAAACTTTAATTTAGAGGGAGTTATTATTAATTTTAATTGTTCACTGTGATATAATTTGAATATAAAATTTTCATTATCATTTTAATTTACATGGTTTTCTTCTTTATGATTTTTTATTTATAAAAATATTTTTATGTGTACTTATTCTTGAAATGGATATTATTTATATTTAGAATCTTTTTTTCATGGATAATTTTATGTCACAAGAGATTCAATTTAAAATTCCAATGTTTTTTTGGATTATTACTATGTAATGATTTTAATTGTTATTTCAAAACTAAATATGAGTTTAAGGACATATTTAAAATGATTAATTTCATTATTTTGATATAATAATTATTTCTTATGTTTAATGAATTTTAATAATTATTCATGTATTCATGTTTAATTCTTAAGAATTATCATTTAGAAATACCTATACTCATATTATTTCACCATTTTATGTTTTTTAAAGGAGGAATACATAAAAATAGAATATGTTTTTAAGAAATGAAGAGGTTTTTTTAATATTGTGTTTCATTAAATTTTGATATATTCTAAAAAGAATGAGAAATTTTTAAAATTCCAATTTGGGTTTTTTAATTCCAAAACTAGGAGAATGTTAGTGGTATAACTGAATTCAATAATTATAGAGTGTTTTATAGTATTCAATTTTTTTTTGTTTTTATTTCTTATTATGAATATTAAAAATTATATTCATTTACCATATTTAATAATAATATTTTCTCAAATAATTATTTTTTCATTATTTGTTTTAATATTTACAATTTTTGATGTTTAATTTTTTAATCATTATTCTTTTTTCTAAAACTATATCTTATAATTATGTTTTTTATGAAACTGATTATTATGAAATATCATACTATATTAATCATATAAGATTTTTTTTACAAGGTAATGTGAATACATTAAATATAGATATATATATATGTGTGTGTGTGTGTGTGTGAAAATCAACCAAAATAAATTTACCATAACATAAATCCTTACATAGTCCTATCCTTACATATATAATTTTTTGATTTCAGGTTAATACGTGATTTTAACACTTATAAGAAGTCACTTTATGTGATTATATTTACAAGGCATTATTAGTCACTTAATAACCTAATATATCCTTTCGCTGGATACCCAAGATGGTCCATGACATACTTGAGGGGCGTCTCTAACAACCGGGCTAACATGAATTATTATTGGAATCTAAGGAAATCATTATAGATGTGATTTTAAATAAAATAAACTCAACCAAATGTATAATAACTAAAATGAAATGTTATTATATAGGATGTAAATGAAAAAATCATAAAAATGTGAGTATATATTGATGAAAATAAAGAATAATGAAACGATATCTGACATCCAACTACTACTATATAAAAATCCACTAAGATAAATCATATGGTCTCTATATATAGAATTATCTATTCATTAATGTAAATTGAGTGTATTAATTTCATATATGGATGATGAGAAAAAGTAAACTAAATGAAATAAATCACCCCACATACCTCCATGTGAACTTAATGGTCAATATCCAACCACATACTAAAAATTAACTACCAATAATTCATAACTAAAACAAAACCTGAAATATTAGTAGGTGTTAACATGAAGGCCAAGAAGGGATTCCAAAGGAAACCACACCCCATTCATAGTCCATAAGTAAAGGATCTATTCTCTGTAGTTTTAAATGAGTTATTAAAAATTAAATTTTCATGCATTGGGATATAATTACACTAACTTTTATATAATTATTTAAAAAAAAAATTTGTTTATTTTTACTAAATGTATTGAATCACTTTGAAATAATTTTTTTTAATAAATCATACATAAAAATTACTTATGTTTGAAATCATCTTTTAAATGACTTTGGAAATATGGTTCTTATTAAAAAATAGAGAAACCATTTTAATCGTGATGAATTAATATCATTAAATAGTAATTTATAGCACAAAAATAGAGAAATAATTATTATATTTAGAGTAACACATCCAAAAAATATTTTAAATTGATCATCATTGGAAAAAACCATGTTATCACTAAGGTGTGGGGAATCTAGAACAATTTCATCACTATTGAGGGAACCCCTTTATTAGTTTAATGTTTATAGTATCACATTATTGGCCAGTGGGTCGAGGATTTTTATGTAACTAGAATGGATAATGGTGGGGTAACCTTATAGTAATCTAAAATTTTCTACTTAATTCCCAAGGCTTACAATGATTTTTAAATAAAACTATTTTAATAAATAAACATTGAATTTATTTTAAATAAGTTATAAGAAATTAAAATTTTGATTAATAACATACATAAAATATTTCCAATAATAATGAAAAATTTAGCGGATAATAACAATAGTAATAATTGTAACATTAATATTTAAAAAAATTAAAAAAATTACAGGGAGAGGTACAAGAGTGCATGTTGTGACCAACGATAAAAGAGAGAGGACATTGTTTTGGTAATTTAAATATTTTTAAGGAGTTATAAACATCATATTGTTTTGGAAGAAGGTCGAAAAAACCATGTTTCAACCATGTAATCCTCATAGGAATCATCCAACACCTCAGAAGGTTTGGCTGCACGGTTTTGGAAATATTTCACCATTTGTGAAAAATCCCCTTGTCAAAGGTTTTAGGTCAACAACATAGTTGGGGAACAATTAGTACTAACTATGCAGGCTAAATATACACCCAAAAATAAAAGGACCAATATTTGTTAAAAATTAAATGGTGTGGACTGAAACTCAAGTAAAAGAAAAAAATGTTAAATAAACAAACATGGAAGGGAATTTTAGGTCATGGATTGAAAAGTTTCCCAACATACTAATTTATGACCCTATAAAACCACAACCAAATAGAGTGATTCTGAAATTAGGAGGGATTTTAATCTCCCTTAACGATATATTTATTTTTTCTAGACCTATGTAAAACCATAATCATTTTTAAAATAATACATAAGAAGCTATCTAAAATGAGCCCAACCCATATCCTAATTCCTCAAATATTAACTATGATTAAATATTCCAACTTCATCACCATTGGGGAAAAAATAGAGGCTCCAAAATAGATTTCATATAGATCATGATCCAAGGAAATATAAATCTGTATCTGGTAAGGTATGGTTTAAAGAGACAATACATGATAATTAATAAAGAAATAAGAAGTAATTAATGTTATGAAAAATTGTGGTCATCCCCCAACCATTTTTTATGGGTTAGATTAGAACAAATTTTTTTTTAATTCTCAAAACCTCTGTCATGAAAATATTGAATTAATGTATAAATTGAAGAATGAATTTTAATAAAAACATCAATAAATAGTTACTCACATTACTCAAAAGTGAGAAACCGCCCGAAAAGGAAAAAATTATCATATTATTAATAACAGTTTTGGGTAACCTTATGAAGACTCAAATAAATGATGATATAGACATCCCCCCATACGAGGGGTCTCAGAATACAAACTAGGTAGACTCCAAGGGAATGATAAAAAATATAACACATGAGTTCTAAAACACAAGAATAAAAATTCAATAATGATTTTATGGAGATAACAAGACAAATATCTAGTTTCCCCAACAAATAATGATTACGATGAAAGGGTGGATCACAAGAATGAGTGTATAATAAATGTACCGACTTCAAATTTATGATATAATATTCTTTAAAATAATACAATATTGGATGAATTTCTTCAAAAAAATATTGAACTAAAATGTTTCATGATATATTTATTATTATTAATTTTTTTAATAATTACACTTATAGTAAATAAAATTATTGTTATCAATTATATATTCATAAATAATAGTATTTATAATAACTAATGTTTTAAAAGGGAATTATTCAATAAATTAAATTTTCTTTATATATTTTATTTCCAATTAAAATATAAATTTATGAATTTATGAAATATTATTTTTTAAAATTCATATTTTTCATTCAACATAATAAAAATTATTCTAGTTTTAATTCCTATGGTTTTAAAAAATAAAAATTAAATTTTAGGTAAATAGTAAAAAAATACATATTTTTCAAATACTATAAATTTTATGATATTATCATAACATAGAAATTAGTTAAAAATATATGAAACATGTTATATATAAAAATATATTTTTATAGTTTAAAGTATGCTATTTAAAAAGAAAATGTTATTATTTATTAAATCTATGATTAACTTTATGGAAATTTAAGTTATGTTTTACACTAATTTTTTTATTATCTTATATATAAAATTTGTTTTTATAAAATTTATAAATTAAATCAATAAAAATAGAGTTTATATTTTTGGTCAATATGATCATATTTTATTATAGTATTTGTTAAATTTTTGGGTATAAAAGTATGATTTCCATTATTAATGTTGATGGCCATAATAATGGTGACGTGGTTATTTTAAAATATTTTTTTTATAAAATTAAAAAAAAATTATCTAGAAAAATAAATAAATTTATTCTAAAAAATTGTTTTAAAATATTTCATAATCAGATATGTAAATCTATTACAATTCATTAAATTTTGAATCATTATTGAATAATATTTGGGAAACATAATGATAAAATTAACACCTCCAGAAAAATTTTAATAATTTATTACATTAAAAAATAATTTTTTTTCATTTAGAAATTAAAATGAATTAAATAGAGGTAAATTTTTAGTTCCACACGCCAAAATTTTTTATTATGGTTTATTTTATTTTATTATACTTATTTTTGTAGAATAAGAGTATTCACAAAATAAAAAACCACATTTTTTGAAGAAAACAATTACTTAAGTATGAAATAGGTTTTTTACAATATTCCCATTACCAATAAGAAATGATCTCATTAGGTATGTCCATAAACCCAATCAATATAGTGGAAAATTTTATTTATTAGAAATTCCATCAGCAAAATAATTTTTCTCATGATCTCAATGCATTATTATGTAGTTTAGGGATGATAGAGAGTCCTTGTAGTTACTTTATCTGGTAGTCAATTTCCATGAAAGAATAATAATTCTAATTCTAACAGTTTTCAAAAAAGTGGTAGTGTCTCATTCAAGCAACAAGTTGAGGAAACCCTTTTGTTTTTAAAATTACACTATATTAATTATACCAATCATTTTATCATGAAGGGATTTGATGATTCCATAAGGAAATTAATTGAATCACAGTACATCACCACTATCATTTCTTGAAATTGAATATTATCCAAAGGAACCTAAATTTCCTCTTGAGGCTCCGTTAGTGTTTCCTATGATCTATCCTAGAATTGGAGGCATCCACCTGACTACTATAGTTCAATAAGGAGACATATATTTACATACATTGAAAAATCCCTTAATCATAGAAAGAGCATGTATTGAGTTATAAAAATAATAATTTTGAATGTCATTTTCATGTTTCATAGAAGAAATGATATGCACTTTGGTCAACTACAAGTAGAATATAGTGTTGAGTCAATAATGTTTACTTATGTTTTTTCCATTCCTTCATGTTTTGAAAATCACAAACACTCTATCTTAAGGAACGTTTCTTTTCCCATATGTTTTATCTTAATAAGGAAAATTTTCCTTCCCCAAGGAAAATTTATCCTTATCATGTTTTCATTGTTTATATCATTATTTCTCTAAACCTAACACATTTTATTTCTAAGTATAAAATTCAGATTCGTACCTAAAACCTCAGAATATTATAAATACTTAGACAAAGAGCATTTTGTTTTTAGCATCTGAATCCTCTAAATTCTGACTCTGAACATTCTGAGTTCAGACTATGAATTCTCTGAATTTTGAATCTGAACATTCTGTGTTCAGACTCTGAATTCTCTGAAATAAGACTCCTAAATTTCTATGTTCAGACTCCGAATTTTCTGAATTCAGACTCTAAACTTTCTGAGTTTAGACACTGAATTCTCTGAATTCAAACTCTGAACTTTCTGTGTTCGGATTCTGAATTCTCTGAATTCATGCGCCGAACTTTCTGATTTTAGACTCCGAATTCTATGAATCCAGATTCCAAATTCTATGAATTCAGACTCTGAATTTCCATGAAATTCAGACTCTTGAATTCTATAGAATACAGGTTCCAAATTCATTGAAGATAGAATATGAATATTCATTTATTATAGACACCGAATGTGTTTTTTGGTTAGACTCTGATCTTTTATTTTTCCTTACACTTCGAAAAATGTATTTGGTTATGAAACAATATTATTTCTTACTCATGTTATATTTATAAAACGACATCATACTTTCTGTTTCTAACAAACCATTGTTTTAGTGACTTGTGTATAGGTCCCTGTGAAATTCAAGGAAAAATGTGACCATTAGAGGAGGGAGTCGATCGTTGAATATGGACCTATAAATAGGATCTCATTAGAAAGAGATCACAACTTTGATGAACTATTCTATGACTCTAGATATTACATGTTGCTGAAGTGATTTCAAGAGATAGACATTCAGGCTTTGTGCGTATTGGAAGTCTTGTTCAGAATTGCTTCGTGCGACTTCGAATGTTGTTGAGTACATTCGAGGGCTTCCGGGGATAGGAAGACAGAGGTGCTGACTACCTTAAAGTTCAAGGGCTGGTAGGGATAGCATGACATACTCAGATATTCGTATCGAGGGATTACCCTACTGTGGGTAATACATACTTTCTTGAAAGTATAAATCAAGGGACCATTATCCAATGTTTTCAGATACCCTTCTATTTGGTTTAAAATATTTACTTCTTGTTACTTGTATTGTTTCTTGTTTTCTGATGCATTTTGGTTATTAAAAGAAATTATAACTATCTTATACTTTCTTATACTTATACTCTGATAAGTACAATTCCAAACACTTTAAGGTAGAATATTTATCATTGTAAACATTTCTTAAGATTCATTTCTAGAACCAAATTTCCAGAATCAAGAAAGTCTGTAGAACTAAGAGGCCTTTTGAATTTACCTTGTTTAACTTTATTAAACATTACCATCATTAAAATTTTCAAAGGAATTTTTTAAACTATACAATTCACCCCCTCTTGAATATTGAGAATCTATATCATTATTTTGATCCTAAAATTTGTACCAGAGGAGGTATCTGAAATACTTATATTCATATATAAGTTTTCTTGCTCATGTTTTTCATTGTTCTATATTTTCCTTTCTTATGATATTTTTATCCTTGTTTACAAACATTATTACTGACATGTTTGTGTGGAATTATTTTCTTTGAGATGGTAGGAATGAATATTGGTTCGATTAAAAAACATAATCCTACTAGACCACCTATTTTTGATGTGAATGATTATAAATATTGGAGAGATCTTATGAAGACTTTTGTTATTAACAGTGGAGTGGAAACCTTTGTTATGCTTACCGGAGATTACAAGATTCCTGATAATGAAGTCAAAACTATTACTAATAAAGAGAAGTAATAATATCAACTAAACTAAAAGTTATGTAATACTTTCTTGTGTTCTATAACCAGGAAGATATGTAGCCAGATTTGTTCTTATGAAGTAGGAAATTGTATTTGGAAGAATATTTATGTTACACATTTTGTTACTTCCAATGTTATTGAAACTAGAAGAGCTATGCATAGAGCTAACTACAATGGTTTTTGTTTTCCCTATAGAGAACCTATATGTGAGGTACAACAATGATTTATGACTATTATAAATTGCTAAAAATCCATGGGTGAGAAAGGTTTGGATGCCGAGGCACTTCTAGAAAATATTATAGACATCATGCATAATGAGTGGGAATCCAAGAGAATAGCTATAGATGAAAATAGTAATGTCTCACAGATCACTCTTGAAGATCTTTTTGGAACTCTTCTTCAACATGAGATTAGAGTGAAGAGAGATGTTTTTAATATTAAGAAAAAGAATGGAAGTGGATGTTTTGCTTTTACAACCACTTCAAATCATATGAAATCCAAAACTCCTACGATAGTTACAAGATCTAAGACTAAGAAGGTTACTGTTTTATGTAAATTAAGTTAAAGTGAACATTCATAGAATGAACTATCTAATCTTACTCGAAGGATGAACAAGATAGTTGGGAAGAATGATTTTCAGTATAGAAAAAAGAAGAAAGAACGAAAGGATAAGAAAAACTCAGAATTCAATTTTTATGAATGAAAAAAAACTCAACATATAAAGCCAGATTTTCCTATACATAAGAGAAAAGATAAAATGGAAAATCATTCTAAGAGAAATAGAAAGAAGTACTACAAAGATAATGCTATGAATGTTTTGAAAGCTAAAGACACATGGAGTTCTAGTGGTGGAGAATCTTATGATGAATCCTCATATTACGAATCTTCTGGACATAAGAATCTTGATCTAATAGCCAGACTACCTAATTATAGTGATAGTAAATACTATGAATCCTCATATGAAGAATCTACTTCTGATTAAGATAATAATTTACCTACCTATAAAGAAGTGTCTAGGTTTTCTAAGCTTCTTGAGAATAAAAATTCTAAAGTCAAGAAAAATATTGATAAGGAAAATTATAGGATTTCTATTCTTATTAAGGAAATATCAGATCTTTATAAATATCTTGATAAGAAAGTGTTTGATTTTGAAAGAATTTCAAAAAACCTTGAGGAAATAAATTCTTATATGTATAACCATTCTAAGGATGTTGAAAAATTAATTTCTAAGAAAAATGTTTTTGAGCCTAAATCTAGTACAAATATTGATGTTTTGAGGATATGAACTTAGTTATTAGACTAAAGATAGAAATATTTTCCTTGAGGAAGTGTTTGTCAAAATTTACCTTAGGGAAGGAAAACCTTGATAAGACGTATTCCCAAAATCGACCTATAAGGAATAATTCTGGTTTTGGTTTTACAAGATCAAACCCGGTTTTTAGTAACAATTATTGTGTTCCTAATATTTCTCCATTCTGCACTAATTATAAACCTTTTTTATAAGATCCTTATGAAAAATAAAATGTTCAAGAAGGTATTCTTGAAGTATTTACCCCTGAAGACTTCCTACCCTGTGTTATGAACAGGTTTTACAAAACCCAAATCAGTTGTTTCTAAAGAATCATTCCAGTGATAGTATCATTGGTGATGTAAATCAACTTGTAAGGATTAGAAGTTCCTTAAGAAATGATGTTGAACATCTATAATACCTTTCCCAATAATAACCAAAAAGCACTGAGGAAGCTTTAGGTGATGATGATTAGATAAAATCTATGGAAGATGAGCTAAATGAATTAAAAAGAAATAATGTATGGACCTTGGTTGAAAGACCTAAGGAAACTTATGATATTAGAGTAAAATGGGTATTCAGAAGTAAATTTGATGAAAATGGAATCATAGTATGAAATAAAGCAAGATTAATTGCTAAAGTATATAATCAACAAGAAGGAATGGACTATAAAGAAACCTATGATCCGGTATCTAGACTTGAATCTATTCGTATTCTACTTGCCTTTGAATCATTCTATAATTTCAACCTTTTTCAAATTTATGTTAAATGTGATTTCCTTAACAGTTTTGCACAAGAGGAAGTTTTTTTTGAACAACCTCCTTGTTTATAAGATTCAAAGAATCCTGAACATGTTTACAAACATATAGAAGTATTGTATGGACTTAATAAAGCCCCTCGAGCTTGGTATGATAAACTTACATGGTTTTTTCATCAATATAATCAGGTTAAGGGAAATGTTGATCCAACCCTTTTTATAAATAAAGATAAGAAAAATATTATGATTGTTCATATTTATTTTGATGACATTATATTTGGTTTAACTCAGAATTCTTTAACTGATTCCTTTGTGGATCTAATAAAAAATGAGTTTGAAATGAGAATGATGGGTGAGTTAACTTTTTCCTTGGTTTTCAAATTTCTCAAAAACCAAAAAATATTTATATATCCCAATATAAGTATATTAAAAATCTTTATTAAAACTATGGATATGAAAACACTATGAGTATATGTTCTCTCAGTGGTATCTCAAATTCATTTGATCGGGATGAAGCTAGAAAACCAGTAGATCAAACATCTTTTAGAGGTATGATAGGAAGCCTACTTTAGTTGACAGCTAATCATCCAGACCTAATTTTTTATGTATGCTTATGTTCTAAATATCAATCCAATCCTATGTAATATCATTTAAAATAAGTGAAAATGATTTTTTTGCTACTTGAAGGGAACCATGGATTCATGACTCTTTTACACTTTTGGAAATGATTTTGTTTTAAAATGTTTTTTCAGATGCAGTATTTGGTGGATGTAGAATGGATATGAAAAGTACATATAGAACATCTCATTTTTTAATAGATTCATTAGTTTCTTGGATATGAAAAAAATAAAAACTCAGTAGCACTCTCCACTGCTGAAGATGAATATGTAGTAGCTGGAAGTTGTTGTGCTCAAGTGTTGGGGATTCAACAGACACTCACAGACTATGGCCTGAGTTTTACCAAAACACAAATTTTCTGTGATAATACTAGTGCCATTTCCTTAAGTAAAAACCCTACACATCAATCTCATGAAAAACACATAGATATTATGCATCACTTTCATAGGGATCATACACAAAAAGGAGATATCATTCTTTAATTTATCAGAATGCAAGATCAATTTGATGATATATTCACAAAATATTTACCATCCCATAGATTTTAATACATTAAACATATGTTAGGAATGATAACCTTAAGGAAATCATCCTTATTAACTTATTGTTGAAAGATATCTCCTTAAAGTAAAAAACTCATTTTCATATAGGGAGTAAATTTTCTTGTTAGTTAGTTCAAAAAATTTCATAATGATGTTTTTTTGTAGTTCAAAACTTTTCGAAATGAAAATTTTTGTAGTTCAAAATTTTCCATAATGAATATTTCTGTAGTCTAAAATTTTTTTAATGGAAATTATTCATAGTTTATATTTCATAATGAATCCTTTTTTAGTTAGATCTTTCATAATAAAATTTTCATATTTTTAAAAAAAAATTAAGTCTACATTTTTTTGTAGTCTAAATTTTTTTTCGTAGTCTAAATGTTTTTCATAGTCTATTTTTTTTAATCTAAAATATTTTGTAGTCTAATTTTTTTTCGTAGTCAATTTTTTTCTGTATTCAAAAGTATCGTAATAATTATTTTCATACTTAAAATTTTCGTAATGAAAATTTTCGTACTTAAAATTTTTGGAATCTAAAGTTCTTCAAGAAGAATTTTTCTTTGTTAGGAATAATTTTCCTAGAAATCCTAAAGGTATGTCTCCTTTCCTAAATTTTTTTAATCATCCTTTACATGTTGGTATTTCCATATATATTTAATATTTTTGTATTCTCCCTTCTAAGAATCTGAATGTTTTTGTTAAAAACCTCAAAATATAAGAATCCATAAAAATTCTTCTTCGGTAGTGTTTTTAAGCTGTCAGATCTGATCAGAAGATTTTTCCACCTTTGGATTATGTATGGAAGGTGAACCATCACCTCAAATTCCTATATAAAGGACCCCCGATGGTTTCCCCATATCAAAACTCAAGCCTTTGCGTGCTAAATCTCTGACCCTCCTACATAAGCCCGTTCCGAATCTTTATGGTATCATTAGCTCTGAATGTCTGTTGAAGCTTCATCTCAAAATGAAATGTCATCCATAAAGGAAATCCTTCAATGGAAGTTCTATAGAGAATGGTTGGTTCATCATAATTTCTTCACTAAGTTTAATTCCATTATCTCTAGGAATATAAAGTTGAATGGGTGGGATAGTGTTTTCATTTTGAAACTGAAAGCACATGATTCGGTGTATACGGAGTTACTGATTGAATTCTAAGAGACAATATCTTTTTTCAAGGATGAAAGCAAGATTACGTTTTCATTCGAGTGTTACGGGAGGACATATTCACTTTCCTATGCCAAGGCATCAAGCATGGTTTTTATTCCTTAGGAAGGAGACGCAGAGTTTAACTCACATAAGCTGTCTGATGTTCAAAAATGTTTTATTAAAGAAAAATCCATGGATTGTCTTGGTCTTTCAGAGGTAAAGACTCTGACGATTCTTCCCCTATGTACAAATTTTCGGATTCATTAATTGTGGGTTCAAGGATTAATCATTCCGAGAAAATGTGATAAGGAAACTTTAAAGAAGAGTGACATATACATTCTAGATATCTTGGTAAACATAAGAACGATAAACCTGGGTAAGAACATCTTGGTTATAATTGAGAACATAAAGAATGGAAATATGAAGGCTCAGATTATTATGTATCCAGCCAATCTATCAAAGATGATTGTTTGGAGTTTATAATCCTTCAAAATTAATTGCAAATCTAAGTCATGAAATTGTAATGTCATGTTTCTCAATGATGACACCTTGAGAAGGATGAAATTTGGGGTTTCCAAAGAATCTGAAGAATTATATGATTTTCCTGAAGAGGAAGTTGATGCTCATTCAAATAAAATGAGGTGGCTGAAAACTCTAAAAAGGGTGGAAGTATGAGTAACGTAAATGTAGTGGAAGAGATGGAAAAAACCCCCAATAGCACAAGAAAACCAATCTGCACCACCCAAGCCAAAGAAACAAAAATCATATCCTGATGAGGTAGTAACAAAGTGGAGAGAAGACAAAAAAATCAGAAATAAGGGGAGCCTATGTTTGTCTTGGACCCTGGAGAGGAAAAATCATTAAAGGAAAAGGTAGCTGAAGAGCATGAGAAGAAAGAGAAAGAAACGAAGAAGAGGAAAAAGTATTCTGAGGTGGAGATTGTCTAATCACATCTAAAGGATGCTAAGAAAGAATCTGAGAATATTTTGGTACCAGAATCCTTTCTGATTAAATCATTACTTGAGACTCCAAGAAAGAAGTTTGTGACTCCAGAAAAAGTCCAAAAAAATAGTTAGAAGAAGAAGAATAAGGCAGTGGTGATACAGAAGACTTGGTAATGAAAGATGATGATTTTCATTAGAAGGAAATTCATTCGGAAAAATTATCATTCCGAAACTCTGAAGCCGATTCTTCAAAACTTTCTAACCAAGGGAAATATGAGAAAAGTGTAAAAGAAGTGGACAAGGTGTCTAAAAAATAAATCAACATCCATGATTTCATTCAGCCAGATGATGCTGAGGCAGAAGCTGATAAGGAATAGGTAGACGAAGATCAAATTTTGCAACTATATGATAGTGAAAACGAATCACCCAATCAAGAAGAAGCAATTATGAAATCTGATAAGGGAAAACATGTGGTGTTTATACACCTAGAAAAGAAGTGGTGAAGAAGAAAGAAGTTAGACATCAAAAAGGAAAGTTGCTGATATAGAAAAAGAATCCTCACCAAGAAAAATATATGATTCAGAATCATCCTATCTTGGACATTATTTTGTTTCCCAATCCTTGAAAATTGTGTTTGAACTATCCCTCTATTTCCATGCATAGACTCTATATTCCAGATTCATAATCATTCCTTAAATTAGAAATCAGATTCAGTATCCACAGTGATGGGTATGTGAATCAAACTTGAGGCCAGTTTCAAATCCTTTTACATAAACTACAAAGCCCACAAAAGATATTGAATGAAAATGACTATCTGGTCAATGAAAACTATAGAATTAATTAGAATTATTGATGAATTCCAAGAAAGTGTCAAGGATGCATTTGACACTGATGATGTGAAGATCAAGGATCTCACAATATGTTTTGTGGAAATGCTAACTCTAGAATAGAATCCTAGGATGTAAGAAGTGAAATATCTGAATGATAAATTATATATAGTTTCAAAGAGTTGGAAGAGGGAAAGTGATCATGGAATCAAAGTTGATGAAAAATTTTCTAAGTAAGAAGAAGTTAACAAGCGACAAGAATAATCTCTTAAGGATCATGAAGAAAAAATCAATGCCTTAGAGAAGAAAACAGAAGATCAGGATCAGATTATCAAACATGCAGAGGAAGATCACAACGAGCTCATGAAGCTCAAAACCATTTTGAAGAAGTTCATGCTGAAGGAGAAGGAAGGATAATTTTGTTCAATTTTGATCATTTGTTGTATTTTTTCATTGTATAAATGTTTCCAATCCTAATGAAAATTTTGGTTTCCCTATATATTTTTGGTTGTCTATTACTAATATTTTAGGTACCACATTTCATTTTCCATTCCTATTAATCCTTTCTGAAAATCACATAGGGGGATAAAGGAATGTTAAAAATAATACAAAGTAAAAGAAGAAATTTCCCTAAGTGGCTGTTCATCAAAGGGGGAGTTCTTATACAAAAATATTTTTATATTCAATAAAATTCTTTGTCTCTATCTAGAAATAAAGAATATGATCTTTATTTTTTCCAAAGCCTAAAGGGTAGTTAGTTGTATTCATCATTTCCCATGTGTTATGGGAGATAGGTTTTATCTTCCAAGTCCAGAAAAATATTTTCTAAGTCCTTATATTCTTTTTCTTAAGGATGTTGGTGCTTTCCAAAAGGGGGGTGGGGATTGTTGAGTCAATATGGTTTCCTTATGACTTTTACATTCTTTCATGTTTTTAAAATCACAAACACTCTATCTTATGGAAAATTTCTTTTCTTCTATTTTTTATTTTAATAAAGATAATTTGCCTTCCCTAAGGAAAATTTATCCTTATCATGATTTCATTCTTCATAACATAATTTCTCTAAACCTAACTTATTTTATTTCTATGTAAAAAAGATTGTTTCATACCTAAAACCTCGGAATCTTATAAATACTTAAACATGGAGAATTATGTTTTCAGGATCCGAATTCAATTTCTGAATACTATGAATTTAGACTCTGAACATTCTGAGTTCAGACTCCGAATTCATTGAATTCAGACTCCGAACATTTTGAGTTTAGACTCTGAATTCTCTGAATTTAAATTCAGAACATTTTTAGTAAAGACTATGAATTCTCTAAATTCATACTCTGAACATTCTATGTTTAGAAATCGAATTCTATGAATTCAGACTCTGAAATTTTTGAGTTCAGACTCCAAATTCAGTGAATTCAGACTCCAAACATTCTATGTTCTGACGATTAATTATATGAATCCAGACTCCGAATTCTATGAATCTAGACTCTGAATTTTTATTAATTCAGACTCTGAATTTTCTTTGAAATTGAGACTCTATAATTCTGTAGAATTCATGTTCTTAATAATTTTAAAGACAGAATCTGAATATTCATGTATTATAGACATAGAATGTGTTTTTGGTTAGACTCCGAACATTTATTTGTCCTTACACTCTGAAAAATGGATTTGGTTAAGAAACCATATATTTTCATACACTTATTATATTTATAAAATGATGCCGTTCTTTATATTTCTAACCAACCGTTGTTTGAGTGACTCATGTACCGGTCCCTCAGAAATTTGAGGAAAAATATGACCATTGGTAGAGGGAGCACACCATCGAAGATGTGCCTATAAATAATAGCTCATTTGAAAGAGCTCACAACTTTGAGGAACTATTCAATGACTCTAGAGATTACATACTGCTGAAGTGATTTTTAGAGAGATGCATTCATGATTTGTGTGTACTGAACATATTGTTCAAAATTGCTTCGTGCGACTCTAAATGTTGTTGAGTACATTTGAGGGATTCTGGGGATAGGATGATAGAGGTGCCAACAACCTTGATGTTCGAGGGCTTGCGAGGATAGCAAGAGAGACTCTAATATTCATATAAAGGGCTTACCCTAGTGTCGGTAAGACATACTTTCTTGAAATTATAAATCAAGGGATCTTTATACAAGGTTGTTAGATACCCTTATTGTAGAGACCCGAAGCCTAACGTACATGGACATTACATTACATTTGCGGAATACTTAGTACATTACAAAAACACACACACAAGGACCGTAATAGTTTAGTGTCTTTGGAAACTCGGAATGTAATCTTCTAATCGTGTTGAAAGATCTTCAACATCTCCCATAAAGATCTTCCTTTTTTTACCTAAAACCTTTCTTTATATCCTGGGGAAAAGAAAACATAAAAGGGTGAGCTCAAATGCTCAGTAAGGGTAAACAAAAGAAATATCAATCACATCATAGTCATAAGAACATAACATTTTGGAAATCATAACCTGCAAAAGAGAGAAAATTTCATAACATGGGATAAATCATGGCAGTGAAATGTAATCACAATAATCATAACTTAAAGCATGAAACATTGTGTCATTCACACATAATCATAGAGAATCATTTCTTGTTAGTCAAGACTCATTGCCAAGACTACCTTAGTGGACAAAGTCCCTTTATGAATCGAGTAACCCTCGTTTCAGTCCTGTTTCACTGAACCGGTATAACCTACCATTCCAGCCATGTCTATATCAAGAGATATAAAATCTTTAACCAATGCATTGGAGGGAGATATAGGTCCCACCCATATCATAATGATACCATTCTTATGTGTGCCACAAAATCATAAATCATACATCATTGCATAACCCATGTAATACAAATGGGAATCTTAAACATCATGACATCATAAAACAAATCCTATAAGGCAAATGACTTCATAAAAATAATTCCCTCACAACATAATCAAATAAATTTAATTAAAGGGATAAAAACAGAACCCTTTATTATCTTAGATGGAAAATAATTTTGATAAAACACTTGAACTCCATTCTTGAGGAAAATATCCTTTCTTCTTCAAAAACACTTTTATTTTCTTAACATGTCATACAATTATAAACTAAAAGAAGTTGATTAAAAATAAACTTGAAAACTTGTAAAGGAAGCTTCTTGGAAATAATGTTTTAAAAATCCATTCATGCCGTATAAGTTAAAAAAAACATTCTTCTCGTACTTTTGTCGGAAAAGTCAAAAAGTACCTCATACGAAAAACACAAAAAGATTCCTTTCATATCTTTTACTAAAATCTCACCGAAGGGTAAAATTTGATATAAACTATTTTAGAAGGATATAAATATTACATATTGGGGAAACATGGATGTGGATGATAAAATACACCCCAGTAAATACCAAAGTATAAACAATCTCGGATAAAATGAGATCGTGACATTTCCCTTACCTTTGGTCCGATTTGATTTGTGAGTGTCTGAACCTCCTGTATATGATTTAAATCATGTTATTGACTTATTCCAGAATCATATTCATTGTTATTATATCATATATGGTCCACTTATGACTTTATATTACCCGTTCTTTTGTAAATTCATGTTAAAGTAGCGTTTTCGGTAAAATCGTCTCATTTGTCGTTCGTGTTTTTAACTTGTAATTATTCATATGATTACTTAGATCATGATTACATAATTCCAGAATATAAAACATGATTTATATATATATATATTCATAATACACATATATAATAAATCATTAAATGGAAAGAAATACACCGTTCATGGAGACGGTAGTCCGTACGTACGCATGAACGCTGTTTTCGTTTCCTTATTGAATTGAATGGAATAAAGTAGATGACATACATATAAATATAAATAATTCCAGTATCATTATTAGGTCATATATTTCATTATTACTTATTATATATACTTTATAATCATTCATGAATGGTTAATCATTGAGAATGAATCTCATCGCGTCGTGGAGACGGTAGTCCGTACGTACGCACGAGCGATGATATCGTTCCCATGGTCGTGGAATTGTGTTGAAGTGTATATATACTATTTCAGTATCAATATCACTTTATAATAATCATATATACTCATTACACCATTATACCCATCCTATTAAGGTGGTGGTGGAAAATAGATTACACCACGGCGTGGAGACGGTATTCCGTACGTACGCACGCGCGGTGATTTCCTTTTTCCGTAGGATGGATAGAAGATTAATTATAGTTGTTTCATATTTATAATAACATATAAGTATGTAAGTAATACTGATGTTATTACTTTATCATGAAACAACTAAAGAAGAAGAAGTTGAAGAAGAAAGAAATTGAAAAGATCGGTAATGGATATTACCTCTTCTTTGAAACGCCTCTTTGAATCCTTCACTTAGGGAACTAAGATTGGTCTTTTAAGAAGACAAGGACCTATTGGATTATTCTAGGAATGTGGAGAAGGGATTTTGGCAGGTTTTGGCCGAGATTGAGTGCTCAAATTGGTGTGAGGAGGAGGGGGAGGAGGTCCCCTTTTATAAGGGAGAAGAGGGGCACCTTAGGAATATCTCAAAATATTATTTTATATTAAAGTCAAAATCGGTTTATAATGGTTACAAAGGGTCTTATTTGGAAGATAAAGTAGGGATGGGTCGAAATCCTATCAACCAATAGGATTTAGACAAGTTTAGGGTATAATTTTATCCTTATCAATTAGATTTAACTCTAAGTTAAATAATTTAACTTTTACCGTGTCTTTTTTTTTCTTTCACTATATGGTTAATACACTTACTATAACATGCCAAACGAACCCCAAATTGTTTATTATTAATATATATATCCTTATCTAAGTCATTTGGCCGAACCTTAGATTTTTAGGAATAAAATAACAATTAATAATATAATATTTGATTTAAAAACTATTTTGTGTCAATTTTGACACTATTTGATATTTGATTTTCGTGAAAGTCATAACAGAATTATATGTTCGAACCAAGTTGATTAAATATACATTAATATATCATAGTAACCTATAAAATTAGTGGAATTCATAAAAAGTCTCAAATTACATTTATTTTGGTGTTTATAACATCAATTATGTCAATATTTCATTAATAAGATAATTACTGCATCATCATTGTGTCATAAATAAATTAAATTATTTAATGTCTAAAAATTATAAATAAAATACAATTATGTAGGAAATATTTTTAGATTTCTAATTAATATTTATAGTCGAATTTATCTTATGTATAACCCCATATTAAAAATGATTTACTTATTAAACTTTGATTTTAACTATTTTAACCCTTCTTTAAATAAATTAATAATAAATGTCCTAATCTAATCCAAGTGGGCCTAAATGGGCATATTTTATTCATAAGGTTGTTTTGGGTCGAATTACACTTATCGAATAGAATTAGGACATGTGTTAGGGTAAAATTAATATCATATTTACCCTTAATACCCTATTTACTATTAACCGCAGTAAAAAAAAAGTAAAAAGTTACTATTCACCAAAAAAATTATTTTTATCTCATTGAACCACATTTTACTTACTGATATCAATCGTTTCTGTCGGATTTTCGAAATTCCATTCACAGAAGCGGTAAAATTTTGTTTTATAAAAAATTCAGTTTTTTAACTACCACTTAGTAGTTTCACTATTGATCATAAATTGATGTTTTTCAGAACAATGCCAAAATTTCATCCTAAGCTATATTTCATATTCCGAATTCAAAAATGAAGTATATTTTGCCAAATTCATAACATAGAAGTTGCATTAATTAATTTTATAATTAAATCCCGCTGTTAAAACAAATAGCCTGTTTTTAAGAAACAATGTCTATCAAAAGATTGACACTTGATTATGTCTGGTTTAAATGTGAAATTACAACCAATGGCCAAAATTGTATTAAATTGTAAAAATATATTCTAAATATACTTTAAAACCACTCAAATTAATAATTTGTCACTATTAATTATTTCTATTAAAAATGTTGTTTTTAATTATAATTTAGTAATTTTCACTATTCATCATAATATGAAAGTTATCCGAAAAGTACCAAAATTTCACCTTAGGCTAAATTCGATACTCCGAATCTAAAAATGAATTCCATTTTGAAAAATAAAATTTACAAAATTTCAAAAATTGGTTATTACAATTCATAACGGCTAGTTTTAATAATATTTTAATAGCATATCGTTGTTTCGTGAAACACAGTATTGCATACTACACACGCTATCGAGGAAGGTTGTGATTGCGTGTAATGCAAGGCAAGTCAAAGATGCGTGTTGTGAAAGCTCCTTTTGGTGTAGGGTACAACACAAGACATTAATAAAATTAAAAAGAATATTTTTCATAAAATTCTCGGGCTGTTACATTCTACCCCCCTTAAAATGAATTTCGCCCTCGAAATTCGTCGCGGTTATAAATGGTTTACTATTCGAAATTTTCTTTAATAGAAACCCACATCGTAAAATGGAATATTAAAACCAATATTTAAAAACAAAAGTATGAAACGTAACGGTTACCCAAATAAACTAATCACTGGGTTTCCACATAGGTGAAAATATGGATATGGAAGAGAAATCTAACCATCATGTTCTGATGGAGAGTGGTAGAGAACATGGCTATGGAAAAGCCAGCAATCACAAAGCCATAAATTTTTGACGATCTAAGGTACCATCTGATTTATCAGATATAAGATCACTAGGACAACATTTTTGTTTTTCAAGATCATTTCCCTAAAGTTGAAAATTTTGAATTAGAATAAATACTTACTTTATTTTGGTACAATCTCACTGTTGTTCGTGCCTTGTACAATTTACACTTCATCCCTTAAATAAATGAAGTTGAATTTTTTATTCGTGAAGTGTTAGCTGATCATGTGATAGAATGACGGGTCATTCTATCAGTCTCAAACAAAAGGTTAGAAACAATTATATACATAAGTTGATCTATAGTGAGATTAATCGTATATGGTTCCTAAAATGGACTTATACTTCATATATCATACTGCTTAATATAATAAAACTAGTTTCTACTAAACAGGGACTTCCTGTAGGCCAGTGGTAGGCGATAAAGGTCGGTCACACTTCGGTTGTGGGTTCGATTCCTACAGCCTTGTCCGACGCGATGGACTGTCGCCCGTCCTGCATGTTGTCCTTTTTCTAAAACTACAATACAATAACATCCCATCAATAATATCGAGAAAACTTCTATCCTTAAACAGTACTAACTTATTTCCAACATAATCCATTCCAAACTTTAGGCTTATCCATAATACTGCAGTCCACTCTCATAACATAGTGAAAACGATTACCAGAGATTTAACACCATCGTCGATCCCCATATATCATAAGATATGTTTTGTTGGTCACATTACAAACATTCAAAGTCCTTAATCATGTATTCTCTTGAATACCATAGTGAAAACATGAATGCAGTTAAAATTTAACTCTTTCCACATACCAAAATCCTCAAAATTCTATATACTCAAACAATGATATCACTTAGTCCTTATATCAATCACGAGCTCATGAATACTGTTAAACATTTCGTTTTCTCATTTTTCCTTCATTATGCTCATATCATCTTATTTCCAAAAATATCTGAATCACTTTGAATACCACATTAGACCAATACATAAATATTCCAATACTTTATGATACAACATTATTTTGGAATCCCATTACATAAACACTTAATAATTCCACCACATCGTTATCATATTCAACATCGCCAATGGTGATCGCATGTGACTTCCCTTTGTCCTTTCCCTTAAGCGGTTTCTCATGTCGATCATCACTAACCCTTGGATTAGGGCATTTATTATCATAATGCCCCATTTCCTTGCACTTGAAGCATTGAAGTGTTGGTGGTGTGTTCTCTGCAGTGTTTTCTTTATTCACATCATTAGAATCCCTTTTTCCATTACTTTGACACTCAGCTGCTCGATGACCTTCTTTCCCACATTTAAAACATTTTTTAGTCCCTTTAAGACAATCTCCACCATGCTTCTTTCCACACTTTGTGCATAAGGAAACATTTATCTTCTTTTCACCATTATTCTGAGATTTCTCCTTGAACTCCATCTTTCGTTTCTTGTAAAAACCATGAGATGGATATGTAACACAAACTTCCATTTCTACCTTAATAGCACAACACACAATTTCTTCATAGCTACTAAAGTCTCTTATAGGTAATGCCCTTCGAAGACATGGTTTTAAGCCACTGAAAAATCGATCAACTTTACTTTCAGGTTGGATGATAATGCCAGATGCATACCTTGCAAGTCTTGTAAAATTCGCTTCATATATACCAACCGATTCATCATACTTTTTCTTTAGATCAAGAAACTCCTTCTCCATCTTTGTTCGAAGAATACGGGGGAAGTACTTACTGAAAAATAAGTTCTTGAACTCGTCCCATTCCATGGACTCAATTTCATCCCTTTTCCTCGTATTATTAATAAGATTCCACCATTGATCAGCATCACCTTCCAAACGATACACTGCTATGATGACTTTGTCATGTTCAGAACATTGAAGAACTGAAAATATCTTTTCAGGGGTACTGATCCATTGTTCAGCAACAAGTGGATCAGAAGACCCACTGAAAGAAGGTGGATGTTTCCTCATGAAGGACTCAATAGAATATTGTTCCCTTCTATGCTCATTTGGAAGTCCAGAATGATTCATAGCTTGTGTAAGTATAGCAATACGATTTTGCACTCCATCTCCCATAACATTTGTTTGTTCAGGAGGAAAATCATTGCATTGTCCATTTCATTGATCAACACGGTTCCTTCGGGTTCCAGCCATCGTATAAAACCCAAAAAGAATAGTGTGAGAGGCAAGAATCATGCTAGGGAAAACAACATAATAAAGGGGGAGTACCTTCAATATCTAACATCTTAGGTTTAATTCTATGATTGTTAGAGTAATTCTAGTACTATAACCTATACGTATACTTAACCTTAGGGACATCCCTAGACATACATTAGAAATATCTCTAGGGATCTCACTAAAGTTCTAGCATCCTAGTTTCCAAAGGTTGACTAAACCTCCCTCTGATACCAACTGTAGAGACCCGAAGCCTAACGTACATGGACATTACATTACATTTGCGGAATACTTAGTACATTATAAAAACACACACACAAGGACCGTAATAGTTTAGTGTCTTTGGAAACTCGGAACGTAATCTTCTAATCGTGTTGAAAGATCTTCAACATCTCCCATAAAGATCTTCCTTTTTTTACCTAAATCCTTTATTTATATCCTGGGGAAAAGAAAACATAAAATGGGGAGCTTAAATGCTCAGTAAAGGTAAACAAAAGAAATATCAATCACATCATATTCATAAGAACATAACATTTTGGAAATCATAACCTGCAAAAGAGAGAAAATTTCAAAACATGGGATAAATCATGGCTGTGAAATGTAATCACAATAATCATAACTTAAAACATGAAACTTTGTGGCATTCACACATAATCATAGAGAATCATTTCTTTTTAGTCAAGACTCATTTCCAAGACTATCTTAGTGGACAAAGTCCCTTTCTGAATCGAGTAACCCTCGTTTCAGTCCTGTTTCACTGAACCGGTATAACCTACCATTCCAGCCATGTCTATCTCATGAGATATAAAATCTTTACCCAATGCATTGGAGGGAGATATAGGTCCCACCCATATCACAATGATACCATTCTTATGTGTGCCACAAAATCATAAATCATACATCATTGCATAACCCATGTAATACAAATGGGAATCTTAAACATCATGACATCATAAAACAAATCATATAAGGCAAATGACTTCCTAAAAATAATTCCCTCACAACATAATCAAATCAATGTAATTAAAGGGATAAAAACAGAACCCTTTATTATCTTAGATGGAAAATAATTTTGATAAAACACTTGAACTCCATTCTTGAGGAAAATATCCTTTCTTCTTCAAAAACACTTTTATTTTCTTAAGATGTCATACAATTATAAACTAAAAAAAGTTGATTAAAAATAAACTTGAAAACTTATAAATGAAGCTTCTTGGAAATAATCTTTTAAAAATCCATTAATGCCGTATAATTTAAAAAAACATTCTTCTCATACTTTTGTTGGAAAAGTCAAAAAGTACCTCGTACGAAAAACGCAAAAAGATTCCTTTCATATCTTTTACTAAAATCTCACCGAAGGGTAAAATTTGATATAAACTATTGTATAAGGATATAAATATTACATATTGGGTAAACATGGATGTGGATGATAAAATACACCCCAGTAAATACCAAAGTATAAAAAATCTCGGATAAAATGAGATCGTGACATTTCCCTTACCTTAGGTCCGATTTGCTTTGTGAGTGTCCGAACCTCTGGTATATGATTTAAATCATGTTATTGACTTATTACAGAATCATATTCATTGTTATTATATCATATATGGTCCACTTATGACTTTAAATTACCCGTTATTTTGTAAATTCATGTTAAAGTAGCGTTTTGGGTAAAATCGTCTCATTTGTCGTTCGTGTTTTTAACTTGTAATTATTCATATGATTACATAGAGCATGATTACTTAATTCCATAATATAAAACATGATTTATATATATATATATTAATAATACACATATATAATAAATCAGTAAATGGAAAGAAATACACCGTTCATGGAGACTGTAGTTCGTACGTACGCATGAACGCAGTTTTCGTTTCCCTATTGAATTGAATGGAATTAAGTAGATGACATACATATAAATATAAATAATTCCAGTATCATTATTAGGTAATATATTTCATTATTACTTATTATATATACTTTATAATCATTCATGAATGGTTAATCATTGAGAATGAATCTCATCGCGTTGTGGAGACGGTAGTCCGTACGTACGCACGAGCGATGATATCGTTCTCATGGTCGTGGAATTGTGATGAAGTGTATGTATACTATTTCAGTATCAATATCACTTTATACTAATCATATATAGTTACTCATTACACCATTATACCCATCCTATTAAGGTGGTGGTGGAAAATAGATTACACCACGGCGTGGAGACGGTATTCCGTACGTACGCACGCGCGATGATTTCCTTTTTCCGTAGGATGGATAGAAGGTTAATTAGAGTTGTTTCATATTTATAATAACATATAAGTATGTAAGTAATACTGATGTTATTAATTTATCATGAAACAACTAAAGAAGAAGAAGTTGAAGAAGAAAGAAATTGAAAAGATCGGTAATGGATATTACCTCTTCTTTGAAACACCTCTTTGAATCCTTCACTTAGGGAACTAAGATTGGTCTTTGAAGAAGACAAGGACCTCTTGGATTATTCTAGGAAAGTGGAGAAGGGATTTTGGCAGGGGTTGGCCGAGATTGAGTGCTCAAATTGGTGTGAGGAGGAGGGGGAGGAGGTCCCCTTTTATAAGGGAGGAGAGGGGCACCTTAGGAATATCTCAAAATATTATTTTATATTAAAGTCAAAATCGGATTATAATGGTTACAAAGGGTCTTATTTCGAAGATAAAGTAGGGATGGGTCGAAATCCTATCAACCAATAGGATTTAGACAAGTTTAGGGTATTATTTTATCCTTATCAATTAGATTTAACTCTAAGTTAAATAATTTAACTTTTACCGTGTCTTTTTGTTTTCTTTCACTATATGGTTAATCCACTTACTATAACATGCCAAAAGAACCCCAAATTGTTTATTATTAATATATATATATCCTTATCTAAGTCATTTGGCCGAACCATAGATTTTTAGCAATAAAATAACAATTAATAATATAATATTTGATTTAAAAACTATTTTGTGTCAATTTTGACACTATTTGATATATGATTTTTGTGAAAGTCATAACAGAATTATATGTTCGAACCAATTTGATTAAATAAACATTAATATTTATAGTCGAATTTATCTTATGTATAACCGCATATTAAAAATGATTTACTTATTAAACTTTGATTTTTACTATTTTAACCCTTCTTTAAATAAATTAATAATAAATGTCCTAATCTAATCCAAGTGGGCCTAAATGGTCATATTTTATTCATAAGGTTGTTTTGGGTCGAATTACATTTATCCAATAGAATTAGGACATGTGTTAGGGTAATAGTAAAATCATATTTACCCTTAGTTACCCAATTTACTATTAACCGCGGTAAAAAAAAGTAAAAAGTTACTATTCACCAAAAAAAATATTTTTATCTCATTGAACCACATTTTATTTACTGATATCAACCGTGTCTGTCGGATTTTCGAAATTCCATTCACAGAAGCGGTAAATTTCTGTTTTATAAAAAATTCAGTTTTTTAACTACCACTTAGTAGTTTCACTATTGATAAAAAAATTGATGTTTTTCAGAACAATGCCAAAATTTCATCCTAAGATATATTTCATATTCTGAATTCAAAAATGAAGTCTATTTTACCAAATTCATAACATAGAAGTTTCATTAATTAATTTTATAATTAAATCCCACTATTAAAACAAATAGCGTGTTTTTAAGAAACAATGTCTATAAAAAGATTAACACTTGATTATGTCTGGTTTAAATGTGAAATTACAACCAATGACCAACATTGTATTGAATTGTAAAAATATATTCAAAATATAATTTAAAACCACTCAAATTAATAATTTATCACTATTAATTATTTCGATTAAAAATGTTGTTTTTAATTATAATTTAGTAATTTTCACTATTCATCAGAATATGAAATTTATCCAAAAAATACCAAAATTTCACCTTAGGCTAAATTCGATACTCCGAATCAAAAAATGAATTCCATTTTGAAAAATAAAATTTACAAAATTTCAAAAAGTGGTTATTACTATTCATAACGGCTAGTTTTAATAATATTTTAATAGCATATCGTTGTTTCGTGAAACACAGTATTGCGTACTACACACGCTATCGAGGAAGGTTGCGATTGTGTGTAATGCAAGGCAAGTCAAAGATGCATGTTGTGCAAGCTCCTTTTGGTGTAGGGTACAACACAAGACATTAATAAAATTAAAAAGAATATTTTTCATAAAATTCTCGGGTTGTTACACTTATCTTTGGGTTAAAAGATTTACTACTTGTTACATGTATTGTTTCATGTTTTCTGCTTCATTTTGGTTGTTAAGGAAAGTATAACTATCTTATACTTTCATATACTTGTACACTGATTAGTAAGTCTCTATATGCATTATGGTGGTATCTTTATCATTGTAAACTTTTCATAAGTTTCATTTCTAGAACCACATTTTCGGAATCAACAATTTTTGTATAACTAAGAGGTCTTGTGAATTTACCTTGTTTAACATTAGTAAACATTACCATATTTAAATGTTATGAAGAATTTTTTTAATGTATACAATTAACCCCCCCCCCTCTTGTATATTGAGCATTTACATCATTATTTCAATCATACCGATAGTTTTGTCATAAACCAATTTTTTTATACAAGTATAAATGATATGGACGAGTATAGAACTAGCCATAATAAATAGATTCAATAGTTATTGGGAATGAGGTTACTCGATACAGGTATGCTCGTTCTCTCAGATGGTGGATATACCAATGATTTTGAATTAAAAAAATATATATTTACTACCCATAATATAGTGGTCGTGGCATACCATAGAAACATGTGATCAATGGAATCCCTATGTTGGTTTCATAAGAAACATCTAGATATTAGATTAATACCAAAACCATTTAGATAATCATCAGTAGGAAGCTTGGAGTTGAAAACCCTACATTAAAAGGATAATATTGTAGGTAGTATCCAACCTCTACTAAGAACATTATCAAATCATTGAGTAGGACCCTAAAACCCCTCTTAGTTGAAAGTTACTATGGATAGCCTCCCATTTTAGGTAGGTTCCAAAACCATAGTATCATAACCATTAATAAATTTTTAGTTGGAAAAAATCATTCATTTTACCAGGAATCATTTCTATTTAATAATCCAATGTCTCTTTGATCGACACATTTTTGTCTAGTGATAGATCAAAAAAATTAGAGTGTTGAGAAGAGGTGTACCTATTTAGTTTTCTGACTAGATATTCAAGGGTTAGTTGATGTTGTCCAGTCAGTGAGAATTAAATAAAATGAAAAAGAAAGAAGTTTTAAGGGAAGTATAAATTGATGAGTCCACATGAATCTATACTATAGGGATTTATTGAATTTATAGAGATTTTTTGTTCTATTCCCCTCATATTACTTAGTTAAAAACATGTGACCTAGGTAAAAATGAAAATGGTCAAATTTTTAAACCTAAGGTTATATGACTTGAAACCAATTTAATACAAATATTGAAAAGTTATATAGAGGATTTAATGACCTAATTCCACCCACACTCCATTATTTCTATGTTTTTGGTCCATTGACCGTTGAATATTGTGAATTCAATATTGAAAAATAATGGTTCTTCATAAAATTTTCTATTTCTTCACTTATAAAAGGGGACACATCCACCTCTTCAATCTATACCCTTTCCTTCAATTTTTTCTCCTAAAACTCAAACACTAAACTCCTTGAAACATTGGTCATGTTCATAATCCTATTATCTAAATTAGTTAACCTAAACCCATTATTTACCAGGATACTTTCATTGGAATGTTCACCTTACCAACATGAGTATTACTTGATACCTGTCATTTACCTCTTAATAATTATCTCTTATTCCTAGACTAGAAATAGTAATATAATTAAATAAAGATAATTAGAAAATTTATTGGTTACTATATCATTTAAACAACCCTTATTTATTCATTTTCATCACCTTAGAAAAACAATGGAATGTTGATCGTGGATTGTGTAGACTACTACGTCCACAAAGTAACACTTTTTGTATTAAACATAATTATCATTTAAAATCCAAAATACATAAAATATTATTAAAAACATATATAATATCATTATTATTCTATTTTGTTGATATTTTATTGTTTCATAACTTTACTCACATATTGATATATACCATGTTAGTTTTTGGGTTTGGTTAACCACCTACTTAAACCAATTTAAAAACACTATAATTAATTTCTACAGAAACAAAATAAAAAATTATTATATGATAATAATAAAATATCGATTTTTATATGGTTATATTAATGATATATTATGTATTAAATAAATAATATATTATCATATTTGATCATTAAAATTAACGAAAAAACCTACCATTGATTAATTTTTCATTCTAAAATACGAAAAAATATATATTAAATAAAATTGGAATGATATTAAATAATCCTTAGAAATTGAAATATAAATGAATAATGTTCCTAATAAGTGATAATATAAAATATATTTTATTATTCAAGAAATTATCTACATGTATTGAGTGGATTGAGGATAAGATAAGGCCTTCTGGCCTCATAGTTTCTCCCCTTGAGACATATTTCTTAATATATAACATTTTTATAATAGTTTTTTATCTAATGAACATTAAATATTATTTTTAATTATCAACTCAATATTATTTGTAATTTATTTTTCTTTAGAAATCATACAATTTAATGTGTTTTGACAAGAATCCTTATAAATTTGTAGGGTGTCCTTTGTCTCAAAATGAATTTCATGAGATGTGCACGATGTTGCACACAAGTATTTTTTTATATGGTGTATTCACTAACCTATTATTTTCCTTTATTAAATAACATAAATTTAAGGTAATTTTAATTTCAATTTCAAGATCTTCCTCTCAAAATACATCGATTTTTATGTTACAAATACTGTGAGGGATTCACCCACAATATAATTTTTAAATAGTGGTTTTGTTGAATGATACTCCATATTGGGAATTTTTATATTTATCTCCTAAGTAAATCCAATAATTATATTATCCTCCCAATATTATTGGTGTTTTACATGCCTTTTCACTATGTAATTTTCCTCCTTAGATCATTATAAACCTATTATAAGGATAATTGCCTTACCTATTATTTTAGTTTTGGGAACCTAGGATTTTCATGTAATTTTTTGATGACTTTGTGAATGTTATTATATATGTCTCAGTAATTTCTTGATTTAATTTTCTACTACATGACCTTCTTTAAAAGTTTTAATAATTTTTTTAAATGTTTTTTGTATGTGTCATTCTTATCAAAGTGTGAAATGTTTTCCTTTTTAATGTTTTCAATGTGAACATGTGTTTAAGATATATTTATTCATTTTTATGAAAATTTATCTCAAAATTTTCATAGTTTCTAAGAGAAAATATTATTTTTCTATATTTATAAAATATCTAATTTAAAATTATATTAAAAGATCGAGGAAAGTTATTATTAACTAAGATATGTTTTTAAAACTATTAAAAGGTGTTTTAAATAAGGGAATAGTCCTATCAAATTTCTTATGATTAATATGAGATATTCGTCAAATGATTTCATCTACATTCACTCTCTTGGTTTCGTATTTAAGGATATTTTGTATAAATTAAATGATCTATCACTAACTTTATCTCGCTTAATAATCTATATTGTATAAACTTAATTTTCATTTAATGCCTTCCCTGTGCGAATACTATATTTTTTATTCCATTGATTGAAGGGTGTTAACCAATATGGTTTTAACAGATTTACTAGAGAAATTATTGACTAAATTGTATACCATTTTTATATTACTGTAAATACCATGTGTTGTATTTTTTCAAGGATATATACTTATAGACTTTCTTAATATCATTGGATATAAACTTATATTTAATTATTTAATATTATTTATTTATTGAATTGTGACTGGTCTCCTTGAAATGAATATGAAATGCATTTTCATTCCATGGGATATTTATTATTTAAGGATGGTTTATTTTAGTGTAATACATATGTGTTTATAATTACAAGTGGTGTACTTATTAACCCAAATTCATTAGTTAAAATTTTATATTTCATAATATATGTATACGCGAGAATAATTTAGTTGTTCACTAGTTTGGGTGTAAGTGAGTGAATTGCAAAGGTGATTTATACAATGGTATGATTTAATTTTCTCATAATAATGGGTTCAAGTGTTTTACTAATGAAGGTGATGTTTCTCTATTCTTAGGATTATCCATAATTCACTAATGATACCTTCAATCTATGATATATAAATCATTTTATAAAGTATTAATATCTTATTCTATTCAAAATTCCATGATTTGTTATTTATGATTTTTCGGTTCAAATTTATTATATATCTTGATTATACCCATAGTCTCATCTTATTCTAACTTATTATATTTTATTATTATCATATAAGTTTAATCCTCATGATAATCTGAGAACATCACTTTCTAATATTTAATTTTACTAGGTTGTAAAAATTAATGTGACCTATTGGAAGTATAAAAACTAGTCTATTAGGGGTTTGTTATATATTAATGTTTATAATTTTTTTAAATAAGTTCCATTTGTAACAAGTCCTCAAAGAAACTAAACCTAAAGTTTTACCAATATGCGTGAGATTATTATTTAATGTATTAATAATATGAACATGATTGTCTCACTGGGTTTCACAGTTAATTAGTAAATTTACGTTTTTACGAATCATACCCATTAGTGTAGGCCGGGGGAAATTCAATAAAGAAAACATTATGATGTATATCTCATAGTATAATAGAAGAGGCTCTGAATTAATATAATCAATATAAAATCAGCCATTTTTATAAAACCAAGGATTTATTTTAAAAATAATCGCATAATGTATAATATCCAAAAAAAATCCAAAGATTATTAAATGAATAAGGATACTAAAAAGGGTTTAAATTGAGGATATGAGGAAAGAATAAAAATAGATAGAGAAATATTGATGATGTATTCTTAGGTTATGATATAAATCTCATCCACTAAACAACCATGTTATCAATACTGCGAAGTAAATTTAGTAAAACACAAGGTATTAGTTTCCAATTTTTTTTATAAGAGGAATTAAGATGTTTGAATAGATATACATGTTTAACAATATTCACCAAAAAAAACTTACTCAAAGAAGAAAATGGGATATTTTATATATTAATCGAATAGAATTATGTATAGGGTGAATATCTAGAAATATTACTCATTACATAGTATAGAAAAACATCCTAAGGAAACAATTTCTTATGACCTATGCAGATATTATTGGAGGAATACTATGAATTTTGAAAAAAATTCCCCATAATCATTTTTGATGGTTATTTCACATCTAATTGAATATAAAACTCCACTTTAATGGGGAACCAAAATGGAAATAAAAAAATCATTGAAGATTTGAAGACTCCAATTTTGATTATTTGGAAATTATACAACCGAATTTTTTGACCATAACGTTTTATCCCAACGAAAATTATAATTGTCATTATATTATTTACGAAATCTGATGAACCAACCTATGTTACCCTCAAACCTAGAACTCGACCCAATCCATCACATATCAAAACGGCATTCATGATCCCCATGGGTAGACGAGATGCACCCCAGGAACAAAAAACACATCAGAGGGAAAGAATTATCCCAACCTGAACAACCACATGTTGTATATATATAAAATAAGATGAAATGGGCGAATAATAATATGATATATATTCCATAATTGTAAAAAAATAGTGTAAACAGACAACTGAAAATGTAGCTAAAAACTCCCAGACAAGTCCAACTACAAATGACTAAAAACCAAATATCTACTCTCAACGAGGGTAAGGACAAACTCCCACCTTCCCACCAGATGATACCCAACTAGCTAAGATACACTTCACCACCTCACAACAACACCTTCCCTTTCCAACACTGGAAGAGAAAAAATGGTCTATGCACCACCAAAAAATTGCATAGGGTGTGAGACAACATGATTAGTAGGTTCCCACATAGGTTTCCACTAACTAGTCTCTCTATAACAATTATTGTATTCTCATTTTAAGTGAAATCATGGAATTATAATAAGTAAATAAGTTTTATAGAAATCATCATAAACATTTCTCTACATCCATAGTTCTAAAAAAGCTGGTATATGAATTTTAAACAACATTTTCCATATCATTTTCCAAAATTATAGACATGAATATCAGGGCTAACTAAGAAATCCAAGCCATACAAAACAGAATCACATGCATAACAACACCATGGAATACTAGAAGTCCAAGACAAATACTACTCATACCATAATAATCAAGTGCACAACCCAATTCATAGAATAGAGGGACTAGGAAGTATATGAATACCCCCAGAGTAAACCTCCCAACAACTTCAATATACGTCTTCTAGAAAAATGAACCTGATTAACATAGGGAACCCCAAGATAAACCACATTGATAATAAAAAAACAATAGAAAATGTTCCAAAGATATTCCTTCCACTTAAGTACCCAATGTATCCCATGTTCTTTTTTCACAATTCATTTCAATTCATTAAAAACATTTTAATGTTCTATTCAATGGATAAAAAACACTTTTCCATTAAATTTTTCAATTACAATGAAAACACCAATTTTTTATTGAAAATGCTTTTCAACATAGAAAATATAGTCATGCCAATATTTCATTATGAATCTGTTTGCAAAAAAAAGAACAAGACCCATGACCATAGTCTAGAGATGGAACCACCTACCTCAAAAATCGGGTCTCACATTCCCGCAATGGAATCCAAATCAACAAAACCCAAAAACGTAAATGAAGGAACTATTATCAAATCCACATTAATGTTGATTAAATTTATAAGGAAAGGGGTTAGTGGAAGTGAGGAAACTCACATACCTCAAATAAGACCACCCATCGCACCATAACCAATAAACAAAAAGTCCATTAGAATGAGATAAAATCAGATCTAATAAGAAACCATGAAGATTCACCAACCATATACAAAAGGATCAAAAGATACCCCCCCCATGGTGATATCATGATCAAATGAACCAAAGGAATTCATAGGTTAATCACTGAGAGAGGTGAAATGCAATGATAACATAGATCGAGTGTCGAACAAATAGATTTGTGTGGATTGAAGTCTTTGAATATTTCCTAGGATAAGTTTCAATTCGAGATCCAAGAGGCTTGGATAAGGATTCATTGAAAAATAGTTTCTCAATACTTTTTAAAACTTGATGAAGGATGTTTCATGATGTGTAATATAGTTACACTCTCTAAAATTCATGGTTTACAAATATTCTAAAATCCTCTCACCACAAATTAAAAATTGACCTTTTTATAATTCATGTTATGTATGTCATGGTCACAGTTTTTATCATTTCGTACTGTGCTGTCTCCTTTCAGGACATACATCCAGCAATAATTAAAATGTGTGTAACCTAGTTATATGGTGGTAAATAATTCTGCATCATGTATAAATGAATAGTTATTAGTGTATTTCCAACAGATATTGGACTTCGCCATTATTAGAGACAACATTACAAGTTCTCCATGTCAACAGTGTCCCAACCGACATGAAGCATTCAGGAAAAAACAATCACATATAGAAAGATCTAAAGGCCAATTCCACTGATCGTCATATGATTTCTATCGACACTAGACTATAACCGTAAGTTGATTTACATTCTGAATCATCACGTATGTTTCTTGAACCAAACATGATCCAACTAAAGATAATTCACCCACCTCATATTAATAAAGTGGTGATCTACATGGGTGACCATAAAACACCTCAAAGGGATCCATTCTGACTGACGACAGATAACTATTGTTATAAAAAAACTCAACCAGTCCTAGATGGCTATCCCATGATCCTCTAAAATCGAAGACACATGTGCAAAGTATATCCTCTAGAATCTAAATGAATAATTCTATTTGAACATCTATATATTGATGGTATGTTGTCCTCAAAATGACCTGAGTTCTCATTTTCTCTTGAAGGATCTTCTATAACCTATTATCGCACCTAAATCCCTATCTAAAACAAAATAAGAAGTACTCCCACATAACCTTATAATCTCCTACACATATATCTTACCCTGATCTTTAACCATATTGCTGTCCTTGATCCAAATGAAATTATCAGAATTTTTTAACTGATGAACAAACACCTTTATAGCATTACTCCCCCAAGATAGTCTATGATAATCTAACAATTAATTCCTTGGATAAATCATCCCATTTCCAAACTATAACCAACAAAGAATGAAGCTACCTAGAAGGTTTCTAGTGCTCCGAATTCATCTGTAGGCATGTGTATCAGTGAGACACAAAATCCGAGATGTCACACTTCATTATTAGCCACCATAAGAACCACCTCAAGTCATAATACATTTTAATAGTTCCTAGATTAATGACCCATGAAGGGGTGTGGGAATTGTATAGGTCTAAAATCCTCACAAATGATGGGTTTAAAACCGCTTTGATGAATTGAATCATACCATCTGAATAGAGAGACTACCTAAAGAAGTCTCCACACCATAATGGCTTTCTTGAGTCTTTTGAAACTCATCATCATGTTGCTAAATCTAAAAAATAGACTCTATGAGTGATGATGATAATTGAAAACTGATTAGAACAATTATTGAATCATCTTATAGATCATCCAAGTGAATCTAAGCTAAAATCCCCATAAGTCTATACTCTCCCTTCGATTATAGAATATTCTAGGATGGAACATTCTTACTAAGAGAATCTAAAATGACATGTACCTTCCCTATGGTGTAGGATATATCAAAGTAAAACATCTTATGGTATTCTACCCATTTTCTCTGTCTGATATTTATGTAATTATGAGAAATTATATAACTTAGACTATTATGAACATAAAAGATCATGATCCTCTCCAAAAAAATATAGTGCCACCAACATTTTAGCACGTGAAAGAATACAAAAAGCTCTAAATCAAGAGTGTGGAAATTATTTTCATATGGTTGAAGCCGAAGAGAGTTGTAAGCTACAACATGATCATCCTATATAAGCATGCATCCAAAAATAGAACTAGAAGAATCCCAAAACACCACATATCCCTTACTAGGTTCATGTTAGAACAAAATAGGAGCTGATGTCAAAATCCTTTTTAGTTCATCCAAATAAGTCCAACACTTGGCATCCCAATTGAATTTTACCATTTTTCTGGTAAGAGTAGTAAAATGTGATTCCATATTAGTGGAATCCTTAACGAACTATCTGTAGAATCCAAAACGACCAAGGAATCATCATATCTCAAAGAAATTTTGTGGTCCCTTCAATGAAAAAAAACCTATAAATTTTCTAAATCGACTTATAATTCATGTTAGGAAATTATATGCACCACGAACTACACTTCATGTGTCCCAAAACTATATACAAAAGATTTATATACAAATTCTAACTTCACTAATTTTTAGAACCAAACTCAGATGGTTCTTGTTCTCACTCTCAAATTCTGAATAAACCAAAATATCATCCATGAACACTATGAAAAAACTATCATGGAATTTATGTAATATTCGATTCATCGAAGCAATAAAAATAAGAGGAATATTAGTCAGATCAAAAGAAATCTCATCAAATTCATAATTTTTATACGTTCTCCTAATGGCTATCATTGGTATATTAGACTCTTGAACGTTGAGCTAATGATAACCTGAACGAATAGAGATCTTTCAAAACAACATTCCCCCATTAACTGATCAGACAAATCTTCCACAGAAGGAAAATAATATTTGTTCATAATTATCGCTCAGTTAAAATTTTTATTGTCCACACATAAACAAAGTGAACCATATTCATTACTATAAAAGATCATAGTGGAATCCTATGCTGAAATGCTGGGGTGAACAAAGCCCTCTCCCAAAAGGTCATCCTGTTGATTATTTTGTTCTTTCAGCTTGGCTAGTGCCATAGGATATTAAGGTATCAATATCAGCTATGTACATGGCCCCATATCAATTGTAAAATCTTCATATCTTTCTCTAGAGGATGAATGGATAATTCATATGGGAAAATTTCATGAATGTGTTGAGAAACCAAAAAAATATCATCAATAAAATAAATTTCATCGAGATTAAACACAATAGTGACCACAAAAATCTTGAGCTATGGGCTGGAAGGTCTTTCATGATATGACCTCTGGTCCCACTCCCCTTGAAAGACATGATAGCTCCCATCAAAAATAATAATTTAAACACACTATTGATAAAAATAAAACTCATATTGATGAATGACATGATGATCCATACTGATGATGATGTCATATAAATTTAGATCTGGAACACAAAAATCCAAGACTAACTCTGTATCAGTTATCGCTATTGAATAATAAGGACACCTAAAACCGAATCCCTCTTCATACCAATGGCTGTTTCTAATTCTATTTTTATGGATATAAGTTATATTGTACATTTAATAACATAAAAATATTATGAATAAATAAATGAGTGAGATGCAACAATATCAAATAATGAAATTGCTAATAAATATGAAATAAATATTTTACCTCCCACTATTCTGATAACTATATAAACTTAAACTAGAGAGTCATCTACTGTGTGAAAATACATTACTACTAAATCCTATGTCTAGATTCTTATAGTATTTGATGCTTCTGACTACACTATAGTATCATTTGGATATGACGAACCCTGACCATAATGAGGAATTTTCTTAGCCTGACAGAAGTGTTGTAAAGGACAAATGCATCCATAGATGATGCACACATTTGGGAGAATATGACAAGAACGTCTGGGGTGTCCTCCCTTTACAAACTAATATCAAGTCAGAGGCACAATACTCATTATAACAGACAATGTAGAGGATGCTTTCTACTGAGACCCACCTCTATTACTTCTGTTATTATCTTTCCACTTCCACTTCTTCCAATTTCCCCCCCAAAAGATTCCGACAAATGGAAGAGAATAGGTATAAAATCTTACCTTTTATACCATATTCATTTCTACCATCATAGATATATATATTGTCTCTGCATAGGTATAATGTTTCAATATGAACACCTGTGATATGATATCCAGTTACAAACCCTACAGGTACTTTTCAGCGTTCATCTGATCATTCTTCACCATGTCCACGGAAAATAGAAAAGATCAGAAAAATTATTTGGGTATACTAACACAAAATTCTCTCCATATTGTAATGATAGAAACTCTGTAGAAATTTCCATCATCACATACATTATTTAAAAATTACTGAAAGAACATGGTTTTGAATCCCTCCCAATCAATGGCCACATGTTTGTCTTCTAGGACCATAGAATCCCCCCATCACTTATCTAAACCCTCGAGTTTGAATGCGGACTAATTTTACCTGAATTATTAGGGTTCACTAGAATGTCAAAGATTTGACTGATCCTATCCAGTAAGTCCTCTACCTCTTGAGGTTCTATCATCCATTTAATGGACGATGGGTTCTCGCACATGATTTCTGATGATCTCCCTCTCTCTCTCTCCTCCAACTCCTGGTTGTACCTCAACCAATGTGTTTTGAACATTTGGTATACCATGATTAATATAATAGGCTACCCATATGTTAGTATCCATATGATTCCGATCTATAGTTGGATTCCATTAGGGAGCATCAGCTACACCCTTTTGAGGAACTCATGGAAGATGTCTTATAGGAATAAAACAACACACTATAACATTATAATGATAAAAAAATAGAAAAAATATCATCTCAAAATAGAAAACCCATAATAAATAAAATAATACTTTCAAAACAAAAACCAATACATTAGAAAAACATTCAAACATCCCATGGAAACATGAGTCTCATTGCAAAAAGTGGTGGCTAGTCACTTATCACAACATACCTCTCATGTCCCAACAATCCAATCTCTTGTCAATCAGATGTCCCAAGATAAAAAATAATGAGGATAAACCTCCAATAATAGAAAATTGTGAGGAACAAGCCCAGGTTACCCACAAACCTGGAACCTTCCCTAATCTATCACATACCTAATGGGAATTCCAAATCCCCATAGGCTGAAGAAACAGATGCAGGAATCAAACTAAACAACAGAGGGAACGATTTCGCCCAAACTTGAACAACCACGTGGCATATATATATAAAACAAGAAACAAAAGTGGAATAGGAAAAAGATATATCATCCATAACTGTAAAATAACAAAAAAAAATTTCAAACATAGCAAAAAACTCTATGAAAATTATAACTACGAAGGACTCAAAAGAAAATATCTACTCCAAATGATGGTAAGGATGAACTCCCACCATCTCACCACCAGCTACCCAACCAGCTGGCAAAAACCTCACTGCCACACTATGGCACAACACCTTTCCCTATATTGGAAGAATAAAAATGTTCTACATACCACAAGAGATGTGCATAGAGTTCAGCTAATAGGCTCAGTAGGATATTTTCCTGGTGTTCGAAAACCAGTCACGGTATAAAAACTAATGTATGCTCATTTTAGGTAAAAAAAATGGAATGATAATAAGTAAAGATGTTTTATTGAAAACATAGTATAAATTTCACTTCCTCTAAAGTTCTAAACAAATGAAAGTATATCAATTTCAAAGAATTATTTCTGTATCATCTTCAACATGAATAAACATTCATATCAACACAAACTCAAAAAATCCCTGAAATACAAAATAGAAGCACATGTATCATAATAGCAAGGAATACTATAGGTCCATGGCACAGACTACTCATCCCATAATAATCAAGTGCACAGACTTATTCTGCGAATAATGGGCCCAAGAATTAGTGTAATACACCATGAGTAACCCCCCCCCCCACAATGTCAATATAGGTCCCCTAGAACAACGTACCTTGACAGTATAGGAAATCCCCAATACAATCCTCACTGATAATCAAAAAACACATGATGATGGACCCAAGCTAAACCTTCAACCAAAGTATCCAAGGTATCCAATGTTCTATTTTTTCAATTAATTTCAATGATTTTAAAACCATTTTAATTTTTATTTCAATGCTTCAAAAATAACAATTTTCTATTACATTTGACTATAACTAGGGAAAAAATATTTTTAATTAAAAACTATTTTCAACCAACACAAAACAAATCATTCCAATATTTCATTTTGAATCAGTCTATAATGAAAAAAAAATCAACCATAGTCATCTAATAGAGACAGAACCACATGCCTAAAAACTTGGGTCACACACGCCTGTAACAAAATAAAAAGTTAATGAATCCTGACAACATCAATGAAGACACTATAATCAAAACCATATAAATATTGATTCAATTTAAAAGGCAATGGGCCTGTTTGATAGAGGAAACTCAAATAAATTAAAGAAGAACACCTTTAACACCATGAACAATAGATTAAATGACCTCTAGAATGAGATCACAAAACTAATGTAGGATAAAACACGGAACAATCACCAGCCATTGACCATATTATCTAAAGACGACACCCAATGGTGATACCATGATAAATGGAAATGAGGGAATGGAATGGTTACACACTCATAGAGATGCACTGAAACCAAAATAGATATTTAGTGTCAAACAGGTTGATCTGGGTGGATCCGAGTCTCTAAAAATCACATGTTTAGAGCTCCAATTTGAGATCCAAGAGGTTTGGAGAAGGATTCATGAAAAAACAGTCACTAAATTGTTTTTAAAACTGGATGCAGTATTAAAATCTGACCATTTCATAATTCACGTTGTGTATGTCACTTCCACGATGTGTATCCTTTCACAGTGTGACTTCAACTTTCATGAAATCCATCCAACAAAAATTACATAGTATGTAACCTAGTTATACGATGTCAACTCTTCCAGCATCCTGTTGAAACAAATATTTGTTAGAGATAGTTCAAAAAATATATGACTTCACCATTATAAGTATCTTCCCAATTTCAAGGGAGGGGAAAACCACAATGAGGTTAAGAGAATACCCAATAAAATGGTAATAGGAATTTACATTAAAACACTTTCAATTTATAAATATTGTATAACCCATTAAATTTTATATCAAAAACCGCATTGCTTGCTTAAAATTTCTAATTTAGAATATATTTTTTGTTTTCATTGTTTACTTATTAATATTTTTATGAAAACTCCAGAAATCAAATTAATTTTCAAAAACTTATAGAAATAATATTTACAAACATCAAATCATATCATTTAACATTAAAAGTATATTTACATATTAATAAAAAATAATCCCAGATCATAAAACAACTAAATTTCACTAAAATTCACTTTTTTATGATTTGAAAACTACTTCCTCCATTAAAATGAAACCATTTATCTATGAACACTATTAATCCAAATGACCATGAATTTTTTAAATAATACACCCTTTATCTATTTATTAGAGTCGTGTTTTTTTGAAATATCCCATAAAACGGGAATTATAGAAAATCAATTACTAGGGAAATAGACTTTATATAATTTTAAAAGTACCCTTTTCAATTTTAAATAATTATTTAGAAAACTAATTACCTATGTTTCAAGAAATAATTTGTAAGAAAAACAAATTTATCATTTAAAAATGAATGACCATTTAAAACCAGGGTTTTAAAATTTAAAGTCATGTTCTACCAAAACAATTGAAAGATGTAATAATGAGAAACAAATAAAATGAAATTATATCCATCATGTAATTCAATGAGAGGACTACTGTATGTGTGTAGTCTAGCAACATGGTTTAGTGGAACATTGTTTAACTATACAATTTCCACTAAGAGTCACATTAAACCATAAACTCATTATTTAGATAGATTTCTAGGGCTAGTGAAACCACTAGGTACAACCATATAAAATTAATTTTTATCACTCAAAGAAATAAATTATCATCTAACTCACTTATCATGATCAAATGATAGAAATAAAAAAGTAAAATTCAAATCCCAACATCCCATGGTTGCTTGAGGCTCATAAAATGAAAGAGTCAGTTAGAAAAATCTCCCAAAAACATATTTAATTTTGATAGTCCAATAACCAATCAACTATTAATTTAGATGCGATATATGTGTCAGTAAAATATACGACCACATAAGATCCTCGGCTTTAATTCCATTTTTTCATGAACTATCCTTGGTCATTCCTCATCCAAACACATCACCCAACCCATGATGTACATGAGTGGTGTCATCGATCTCTATGGGTTAATGAAAAATTTCATTGGAATCAATTTAAATCAATAGTGAAATTTTTTCATATAATAAAAATTAAAAACCCATTATAAAGACGAGTTTCACCCATCAGTATGTCAGATATCAATTGAAAAATGAAATAATTAAGCAGATAAAAAAGAAAATAATGAACAATAGAACTATCCCTCATATCAAACTCCCATAACAAGAATAATACCTAATATATATAACTTGATATCCACATATATAATTAACTACCAATTAATGAAAAATGAAAGTATTGGAGACCCTTATGGACTATGAGACAAAGTAAACTAAACAAAATAAATAAAACAACGCATGTCCATGTGACCATATAGGTAGCCATCTAACCATAAAAATAATAAATATAAGAAATATAGAGTTATACAAGAACATGAAATGTCATTTTTTTAGAACTATGGCATATTACGAATTAAAATAGAATCTACACCCAAGAATAGTTTTTAAATAAATTATCCAATTTCCAGTTTGAAATACATTATTAAAGAAACATTTTCATGTATATTCTCATAAATCCAAAATCATTTACAAAATAATTTTTTAAACATTAAATTTTATTTCTTTATTGAAAACAATCACATTGAATGTATTTTCAGTCCAAATACTCCTTTAATTATAAAAAAATTATTTAGAAGCTTGTTTTATGTTAGGTTTGAATTTTTATTTTCATTACAATTGAGAAAAATGTTTACTAAAGAGGAGAAAATATTAATAAAGTGTAAATTAAATCATTATAATAGAGGAGGAATTGATATAAATAGAAAAATACATATCACAAATATTTTCAAAATTATAATATTTGGAAAAAACCCTAAGTTGATAAAGGATAGGTGAACCTAGAATATTTATTTTAACAATTAGGGACAACTTTAGTTTGTTAAAATTGTCTAGTATCACATAATTGGACAGTATGTGGTTCACATCTATGTCACAAGGATAATAATTGGGGGGGAATTCTAATCCTGAATTTGGAGATTCTACCTAATTAACATTGAATCCCTTATGGTTTGTATAAAACAACTTTAATCACTAAACATTTAATTTCCTAAAAAAATCCTAAAGAGTTCCAATTCTTAGTTATAAAAGTAAAATCACTTTTTCAAATCATAATGTAGAATTTAAAGTTCAATAACAATAGAAAGACCAAGAAAACAATGGATGAAATAATATATTAATAAAATTGCTGATAATGATAATAATCATAATTCAAATACTACTAATAATAATACATTAATAATAATAATATCATTTTCTGTTTCATTTTGAAATGAAAAATGGGCCTTCTTGTTAATAATATAAATACAACAAAATAATATTTTAAAATTATATCTTGAGTATCAAATTTAATTTCATGATGTTTTTATATAGTGTTTTTCTCCCAAAAATTTACATAAATAGAAAAAAAATAAACAACAAAAACACACACACAGAGACACATATGTCTCATTTAAAAAAATCACATATTTTTAAGGGAATTTAAAAAAAATATATCAATATATATGTCCATGTATATGTTCATAACCACCAAATACACCAAAATATCATGTATACCCATATAATTCTATTATGATTTTCTTTCAATAAATTTAACAAACACTTGGTGTGTAAGATTAATGAAAATTTAGTTTTAATTTTTTTTATTTGATAAAAAACATTTTAATTAAAGATAAAATGAAGAAAAACGTTATTTTACCTTAATATACTCCATAAATATATTTTATTCTCTTATTTGGTGTCCAAAATAGTAATTTCAAACATAATAAATTATGATTTAAAAAGTTAATGATAATCACGAGGGGAAACCAACAAAAACTTGAGAGAAAATAATTTTTTATGATATGTGTCCATAGAATATGATTTAAATCAGGATCTAAAATCCCTCCATACAAAAATAATTATTATTAAATCCCCCTTTCATGTTGAGTTTGAATAAGGAACTCACCAATTGGGGGGTGAGAAAAAATGGAATAAGAGTGACGATATGTATAATTGAGAAGGCTAATCATGATGAACCAAAAAATAATGAACAACCTGACAAATCACCCTATATAGAGAGGATCGAAATGGGAGAGGTTCAATAGGATTCCCAAATATAGTGCATGATGAGTGGGAGAGGGATGGGGGTGTAGATTTTTTTTGAATAAAATAGTTATGAGGTTGGTTTTTTCTAATTATTTTAATGATAATGACATGGTTTAGGGTTAATCCACATGTTTTTACAAACCATTATACTACCATGAAATCCTAACTAGAACCATATGATGCATCACAATATATGGGAAACTATGTTCCAAACAACTCTATTTCTTATATTAAAAGTTGTAGGCCACTTACAAAATTTATAAATATATTTTTCTCTCTATGAAGGATAATTGTTCTCCCTATAAAATGTATATAATGTTAAAAACATTAAAATAGGATGAACTAAAGCCCTAGGAAAACACCAAAAGATAATTAATAATCAAATAAATATGTAAATTCAAGGTTAGTGTGTGTCATCAACTTACATGAATAGTCATCGATGGTTTTACTTGTAAGAGATTTCACTCTAACTTTTTTTTATATCTATTAGGTTTTTAATGATAGATGTTTTTATTATTATGTTATTCAGTATCTAATGAAATTATTGGTATCTTATTAACATGATTCATACATGAAAATTTATCTTACTAGCTCAGTTCTCACTTATGAATATCTATGTTACGATTTTTACATATCTCAATAAACTTTTTTTCATTATAGTGTTAGTATTTTGATTTACTATGATTTATACAGTTTTTTCAATTATCTTGTTACATCTTAAATTTATTATAAATACTGATATGGATATTATAAGTAGTTTTGAACTATTTGATGATGGAAGGAGACATGAGAATTATTTTAATAATAAGGGTTATATTTACTTACATAAGTATCAAGTATATTTCTATATTAATTATATTTTTACCTTTCCAATAAATGATTAGATTCTAGAAATTCCCTCATGAATATTATTTTGGAGATCACGAACTAGACATTAAAAAAGTGACCTATATATACCGGTTGAAGAAAATAGAAGGCATAAAATGATACCCTTGTTTAATCAAACTATATATCGATCTGACTAGCTGTATAGTTTAACTATTTTTTGAAGGCATTGTTGGTGATCTTTGAGAACAATCATTCTAATTGACAACTATATTGGATAAACCATATTTTATTTACACAAAAAATTTCAATCTATATCTTTTATTGGTTTATTTTTTTTAATTTTTCATTATACCAAATATTTATACTATGAAATGCTTTGTTCGATATGTAAAAATAATTAAATATATTAATAACTCTATCAAATGAATGTACTTGTTAAGATTACCCGATCGAATGGAGAATAAAAAATGATCTTTATAAAACGTGAAATGAATTGGATAGAAATTATAAAAACAACAAATGTAATGTTTATTTCGGTATACACTTGTATCATGCTACATTTCATATGTTCTTGTAAAGGTCTCCTTGGGTTATTCTTCTGAGTGTGCAAAAAACCGGTTCTATAAAATGTAACTGCATGCTTCTAAATATAATTGTTGGTTTTAGTGGGTACCATATTTATTTTATATAAAATATTTTTGAAGAGTAGATGTTGGATAAAATTGATCTGAACTTCAATAAAAACTATCTCAGATTTTTTATTTTATTGTAACTATATTTTAACTAGAAGAATACACTTAAACTATAAATTTTTTATGTTTAAAAATGATTTAATTAAATTTTTGGGCTTTTAAAATTTTTAATCACCACCCTCTAGACTATATTCCCATCACAAACAAGGAAAATACTGTCCTACTTGACTAAATTTACCATCCATAAACTCTCTCAATAATCACTATAAAATCATGTATTCATACCTTTTATTACTTCACATGATTCACTAATTAAGATACAATACTTATCTATAAAATTAGCATTCTCATTTTTCTATAGTCACACTTATAGTTATTATATAGAGTAAACAAAATAATTTTCAGTCCGTCTTTTCTTTATGTAGAATATGTTATTGATATTTCCAATAATGTTTTTTATTTATTACATTAAATTTCCTAAAAAAATTAAAAGGCTATAAAAATTCAACACATCTCTATTGTTATAAGATCAATTCTAACAGAAATAGTATATATTTAAGGATTTTTAGAAAATTTTCACATTAATAATTATCTTATCATGTATTGGGGAAAACACTTTAAAAAATTAATTGTGATGAACAATCATAAATTCAATATTAATTATCATTTTCACAATTTCTGGACAACTAAAAACCATATGATACAATCAAGTCTATTTTTAAAGGATCACATCACATAATTATGTTTGATGTGTCACAATAAACAATATAACTCTTTCCTATAATAGAAAATATAGAACTTTTAATGATATGAGACTCAATTATTTCACATGAATTCAAATATTTTCACGCCATCACATATGAATCATAAAACACATTATATAAAGGTATTATATGTTTATCCAAACAAGAAGAGCCCCTAATTATTCCACGATAGTTATTATAAGTCTTATAAAAATATAGATATTGAATTCCTTGTTAGATTTTTTTTAAATTAATACATATAAACTTTTAAGATCCTCTAATATTAAAATTCTAATACAACATGTCACTAAAATGTCTCTTACTTGATCTAGACATGCAAAATTAATGGATTTGAAGAAATAAAATTCTCCCACTTTATCTCTAAAACATTTTTCCGAGTTCTATCATTGTTTCTCCTCAAATATAAATCATAAATAAAACTAATAAACAAAATACCACAACATGTAGGTATATATATGGAATTAATATCATATTCATTAAGTTGATAATGAGTTTTATATAATTATATGACCTAAATAGAATTATTTTATCCTAAAAATTAATACAAAACTATATAATTTCATCATTTTGATATCCTATACCCTTGATATTCTAAGAACATGGAATATTATGAGTGGTGGTAGAGGGTTGTTATAATTAAATTTTCATTTAGATTGAGATTTCTATATAAAAAATCTAGAATGTCATACTTATTCAATAATTAAATGTTAAAATAATTATTGAAATATATAATTTTTATATGATTTGATACTTGATTTATGACATTGTAGTCATTATAAATTGATATTAACATGATCCAATGAGATATATCAATATCTGGTTTTTGTATCATAGAATAATTGATCCATTTCACCACATGTTAGTATATAAATTAAGATCTCCACAACATCCTTATGTTGATCTATGATGAATATCTCTATTCATATCTAGGTTATGAGATGATTATACAGAGGGATCATAATCTATGTGAAGTGTGAATTACAATTCTTAGTAGATAATCTTAATTGACCCTTCATAAATGACATAACATAATAAGGGGTTTCAAATAATAAACTATATGTTTTTCCTCGTCATTTACATTTTCCAAAAAAATAAATCGCATGAGAATAACAATTGATTAAATTATATTTAAATAATTATAATAAAAATTATTTATTTGATAAATAAAAAATTCTGTTATCAACTATTATTTATTTAATTTAACAATTCACTACAAAAATATTTTTTAAAACATAATTAGTGAAATTGTATGAGATAATTAACTCAATAAATAATTTCATGTACATGGATTATCTAAAACACCTAAATTCTACCATTATTAATATTCACTTTTCGTTACATGAATAACATGTTAATATTATGGGAAATAAAAATCCAACTCCCTCATTCCAAATAATAAATAAAATGGGATTCGAATATGATTTATATAAGATGGATATTAATTAATATAAAAACTAAGACCAAATGTAATATAGAAAATCAAATTTAATTGAAATCGATGAGATTCTAGAGGCATTTTTTGTATGACCCTCAAGCTTTTTTCTCAGTTGTAGTGAGTCATTCATATTGAGTAATAGTGGTATCTAGAAATAATCATGGACTTCACAGATGAAAATAATACTTATAGAAACAAAAACCTTTTTCATGAATGGTAACTATGTTCTATAATCCTATTTCTATTTGTAATCCCATAAAGAATGAATCATGCATTATTTATCATACATTAATAAATGATATACCATTATTTTACAAACCAGGATAATTTTTTTTGGTGATCACCATGTACACTAATTTAATTTAGAACTTTCATCTCAATCAATGTCATTGTAATTTCATCATAGATAACTGAAAATGTAAAATTCATAAATAATCTTGAAATTAAAATAATAAAACCATTGACATAGCTGACACAAACTATATTTACTTAAATATATACAACGTGGGTTTAATTATATATCTATGTACTTGATTCATGGTATATAATAATAATAATCATATGTTTAAAGACTATAACACATTCTAGTAGATTTGAATTTCATATGATTCATTGAATATAAAATTTCTATAGGTAGGTATATCTTCATAATCAAAGACTCTTCATGTCACCACGTATATTATTTATGATAATAATTTACAATGATATTGAGTCCCCTACCCAAGATATTTATAAATTGAATATTTTCTATAAAATTTATACATCCTTGGAATTATGGTATACTTTAAGAATTTTATAATTATATTCCATGATTTTAATTATAGTGGTGAATGAGAAACCAATTTAGTAAAATAAAATATAATAATGAAATTATTACATATATTATATAATATTGAATAAAATAGAAAATAAATTTAAAATAAATACATATTAAATTGTATAGAAATTTTTATAGTGCACTGTATAAAATAAATATATTTATATATAAAAAATTCTAATAACTCCAGACTGATTGTTTTTATTATGAATATCATTGATAAACTCCATAAATTGGTACTTTATCAAATAAATACCACACCTTGAAGATCTGTTATCTTTATATTTAATTCATGAATGTCTATTATATATATATAATATGGAAAAATAAATATAGGAAATGTGGGTATTTTGAAATTAATCTCTTTAACCACAAAAAATCATGAAAAATTATTTGAAAAGGAATTAGAAAAATCATCCATAATGGAAATGAAACTGAAATATTTCTCAAATCCATCTGTAAACAACATCATAATGGTCATATTTGTGGTATGATATTCAATATATCTTTGAAAACCCCTAAAATAATTTTTAGTATATTCAATTCTCTTATATAATTCTACTTGGGAATAAGAATATATTAAAATGGTACATATCATTGGTAAAAATCAATATAAAGCTTTAAAAAAATTATCAAGTTCTTTCCTATAAATTCATAAAAAGCAGTCATATACAGAATTTTCAGGAACCATCTCTACAAAAAAACCTATTAAATATGTAGAGGAGACAAGATTGATCCCATGTCCAACCCCAGATAGAAATTAAATTATCAATTGAAATTGAGAGATTCTATTCCTATAATAGTAGGCTTTCCCCTCTTATTTCACAGGAGAAAACAATAAAACTGGGAATCAAAACCCAAAAATTTTCCATAGAGAATAAAATTTATTCCAAAACCTCAATTCCTTCTTCATGATGTACATTACACAAAGTAAAACAAATGAATTCAGTAAAGGCACAAAAACTCTAAATAATTTTCAGACTCTATCCATGATATGAAAAATATGGATCTAATATCCTTTAAACAATCCTAAAAACAGTTATCAACTTGTGGAAGGGTGAGCACATGAATTCACTATGTAGAATCAACTTTCTATGAAATTATATATCCATATAAATTACACTATCAGGATTTATATGAGTTGAAATATCTATGAATGAAATGAGTATAGGAAGAGATAAAATATTGACTAATACTCACAAAATATTTGTTATTAACTCAATCACTTACATATATCTTATCACATTATATTGATCACATATCACATGTTATAATAAAAAGTATTGAATTTTAAATAATAATAATAATATTAGAAGTAGACTGGTATAGAATATCAATAATTAATTAATATTTTATATCATATATATTACCATAATATCACATTGATAAAATTTTGCAGAAAATAAGAAAATCCCATCTCTCAACCTGCCACTTTTGCATCCATATCATCACATACATTAGCCACATTCAATGAAATCATCACGTACTTATAAGCATTACATCTTAATCATAATATCCCTCATCTTAATTTAGATGAATGATAATAACCCTTCACCCTATTAAGCTAAATTATCAAACACCTACACCCTATATGGCCATATCAGGATATATTCAACTATTGCTAATCTCTGGTCCATTATATACCAGAAAAAGACATAAAAATCATTATATAATATCCTATGGATATGTGAACATGATAAACTTACACCATTACCTCCCGTAATTGATTCATGTTTCATTTCTATGATCCACCACATTCCATATTTATAATAATAACAAAATAAAAATAAAACAATTATAATAAATAATCATATAATCAAAAAACCATATACCTAAAACACATATGAAAATTTTAATAAGGAAAAAAATCCAAAAATAAAAAGTAATCAAACAATTATAATAAAATAAATTCATTATTATTGTACATAATATTAAGAACTTATGATTTCACATCAAGTAAAACAGTCACACAATTCCATGATTAAATAATTTTTCCCAAATAATTCTAAAATGACCAATATTAATTACAACAAACGAAATATTAAAAATGAAGTTTATTTTTTAATCTCATAAACACCTTTTAATTTTTAAATTAATGATTTTATACATATTTGAATTATCCTAGTCTTAAAAACCCCTCACAGAAGCTAAAATTAATATTAATAAACATGAATCATGTCATGTGTTAATTTAATTTTAATTTTAGTTTTTATCGATCTATATTCGTTCATAAAATACCTTATTTTATTAAATCGGTGTTTCAGATAAGTATTCCAATCCAATTTTTTCATAAATCATGTTTACATTAATTAATGATCACTAGCCCGAATGGCCCAAAGGAGTTCTTTTTATTGTTTTTTTATAACCCCTCATTCAAGGGATTAGGGGGAACCCTTAATGTCCCATAGGTTTTAGAGATTACATGACCCATTGGTATTAGAGGAAATATCATAACTATAACTACATGGAATTGATCCTCCCCAACATCTGCATCGTGAATCATCTCTCCACATTCACATTTCTGTTTAGATGGGCTTCCCATGCACGCATAAGCTGGTCCTAATGGAAACTACAAACCCTCTATTTCTTCCACATCTTTCTAGCTTCTTCTATAATGAATATTCGTTCTCTAAATACTCATCTGAAGTCTTCTCCATGTAGAGTCTGGCTGGTTTTTTAAGCACAATTTCAAGTGGCCATAAATCCTTGAGGTGTCACGAGGCCTTATGGTGGCCTGAAGGCATTCAGTTGGCTTAAAAGCCTTATTATCCCAATGGTCTTGGGTGGCCCAAAAGACATGAAGGATCTAGGTACCAAACTAGTGGCCCAAAATCCCAAAAGTATGAATAGTTTCGACTGTTACAGTACCTGCTACAGTACTTCAAAAATATTTCACTGCCTGGTTTTAAACTCAGGTCTCTTGGATGCACTTTCTGAATAATAAATATGTATAAATATTCATCAATTTAAAATAATCACTACATGCACAAATAATAATAAGATATTAAGTAGTATGGCAAATTTCATATTTTTTAATCTTATATAGGTTTACTTTTTAAATTATTCTATATCTTACTTCTATATAAATAACATAATTCTAATATATAATCATTCATAATATTATGTTTCAAAATCACATAATGTGAAAAAATAATCTAATTATAGATGTCTATGTATATCAACGTATAACTAATAAATGGAAATATAATAATGAAATATCACCTTAAATTTCCCATTTCGATTCCACATTTCTTATCTCCCATATTTTTTACCAAAAATACATTCCCATTTTCCATGTGAAGTCAAATGATTGTAACACACATACATCATAACTTTTAATGGAAGAGAGTCAAATCACATTGAAAACATAACATTAATAAATATGAATATTAAATTGAATATAAGTAGTATTTTATGGAACATGAATGACCCCATAAATAGACTAAACAAGGTGTTATGGGAATATAAATTTAATTAATTGAATTAATTAAATTAAAAAATATTCCCAAATGAAATCACTATCATTGAAATTAAGGAGGTTTTTAAACATACAACATTGTCAACGGTCATGGAAATGTAGTTTAGTATGTTTTTTACAATGGTATAATAAATAATTGATTATTTAATATAGTGATGTGTTCCAATTGAGTGAAAATGGTGTATTTCGTGTAATTATTATAAAATTTTATCAATAAAATTAAATGAAAATAATTCTAGACATTCAGTACTAGGGGAAAATAGTCAATGGATTTAAGGAATCGATATGGGATGCAATTTTTGAGTAAGACGTTTTACTTATAACTTTTATATTCCTTTTGGTTTTGGAAATCACAATGACTTTCTTTATACATACATCCGAGAATTTTTACATGTAAATTATTTATATTTTTTGGGTGGAAAACACAAAAATTTACCCCATTTAGAATTATTTATTTATTTATCATGATTACAAAGTATATTTATTCAGTATGATTATCAAAATGAGTATGGATAAGATAAAAATCATATTCACTATTATTATAATAGTTAAACAAATTATTTTCTAGCTTTAGTAATTATAAGGTCTTTTTAATTGGAATATTAATGGGAAAGTGGAATATCATACTCATAATTGTAAAGAACATTCGTAATGAAATTATTAATAAAGTATATTGAATAGAAATAATTTATATTATATATAAGAAAAAATTATTTCTAATGTAAGGAATTTTTTTACATCATAATAATTTAAAACAATATGTTAATAAACCTTATATTTTTCTTATTTGGCATTTTATAGGTATGAATGTATTTTAAAAAATAATATAAAATTTTACCATTGTGAAATCAAGATGACTTTTGGGGAGATGTCTATAAATACCAATCCATTCTAAGTGTTTTCTAATGATTGATTTCATTTGAAAAATTTATCCTCTATGAGAGATCTAATGATTGCAAAAAATAACTTCTTATTCTTAGTCATTTTAATTTTTACAGTATTTTGTTTTATAACCTATGAATATAATTGTGTGAATACGAGTGATGGAATATAGGGATAGCAAGATAGGGGATCTAATCACCATATTTATTGAGGTCTTACAGGGATAAAAAGACAGAGCTGATCATCATATTGAAGGAATATGAGGATATAATGACAATGATTATTATCATATAGAGGGATTTAATTTTCATGGAAAGAAATGATTTATTGTATGTATAAAACAATGGAAAATTATCTATGGTTATTGGAAAACCTTATATTGTGGATAAAAGGACCCCATTCAAATTGTTTCACTTGTATCTTTCAAGTAATAAATTCCACTATAAAAATTTGTAATTATTTTAACATAACAATCTTTGAATATGATAAACACCTTATAATAATTATATTTTTTGATATTCAAATTATATACTCTATTTAATAATAGTTACTATGATTATAATGTCCCCGTAATTTCTATATCATTATTATTAGGATATATTATATATTTTATACGAAACATTGGGATCACAAAATGTGTGGTTACAATTCAACACTGTTAAATAGAATTGTATCGAATTATAATTAATCTGTATACTATGATAATATTATAGTCAACCTATTGCTAATAACATGATATCTTTTCCTAAGTCCATGTATGATTAATTATATAAGTGGAATTTTTTTTGATTTTTTTATATTAATACATTTATGCTTATTTCCTTCCATCATATTAATGGAAATATTTTTTTAATATAAAATTATCACCCACCATCTTATATTAATGAAACATATAAGAGATAATTTCAGCTGATAATTGATATTATTTTAGGAAAAATAATATCTGGTAGTAATAGTCTCTAATTACATTAAATTGTTCTTACTATGTACTTTTTACTTTATCTAATATTACATTTTTATTTAGGTTAATTTATTAAATTTCTTTATAATATTTTAAATTACCCAATTTTTTTTATGGAAAATAATTTTTTGTATGGTATCAATGATTCCATGTTTAAATGAGGCTTTAACAGATAAACTCAAACCCAGAATACCCCATTTTTTTAATGAGCTGATTATTTAAATTTGACAGATAGAATGAAGAAATTTGATATTAGTACTGGAGTTGAAAATTTCATCATGTTAACCTGATATTATGAGATACCTAATAACAAGGTTAATACTTTAATATACTATGAAAAGTAAGAGTATAAACTATACTACAGATTAAAAACTCTTTAATATTTTTTATGAAATGAAAAATTTATAGTAATCTTTATTCTTTTGAATAAACTGGTATTATTCTAAAAAATTTAGAGACTACATATTTTAGAACATCAATTGTTTTTGAAACATTAATAATAATTCTTAGAGAAGACAATAAAGGTTTTAAATTTTCATATGGTGAACCTATTGCATATATAGTGAAAAGGTTTTTTGAAAATAGTAAATATTCTACAATCTATGGTGGATAAATGATTAGAGAATGAAATTCTTGTAGAGAAGATAATAAATATTATTCCCAATGAATGGGAATATAAGAGAACATCAATTGATGAATCATGGAAGATATCAAATCACATGCTTGAGGATTTTTAACCCTTTTAAAATATGAGGGTGTGTAGAAATGTGATTTAGTGAAATAAATGAAAATTACTATTGTATATTATTTTAATAGTATATTAAATCTGAAGTAATCTCATACTCTTGAAAAAGTTTTTATGTTGAAAAAGATAAAAAAAAGGTTGGTGTTCAATCTAATTACAGTGATTCTAAACATTCTGATGCTGAAATTGAAAACCGTACTTGAATAATGAACATGATAGTAGGTATAACTAATTTTCAATACCATTTTGACAAAATATATAAATATATGAAGCAGAAGAATTTTTCATGATGTTACATGTTATGAGTGAAAAAGAGGTATACATATTCATCCTAAATATCCCAAGTTGAAATGAAAATACAGGAAGGATATAAATTCAGATAAAAATTATTAGAAATGTTACAAGTCAAAAAAAGTTCCTAAATCTACAGACATTTGTTTACTAGTGGTGGTGATTCTTTTGATAATTCCTCTGATAATGAATTTCCAAATCAAATTAATATTGGTCTTCCATCTAGAATGCCTATTGAGAATCTATGATTTATGGAAAAGTTACACACACCTAAATACCTTACTAATATGTTTTTAAAATCTTATTAACATTATTGTAAGGAATATAAATTTTCTAATTAATAAACCTCCTCATTAGAAGATAACATGATTCCCTCCTATAATGATGTTTCTATATTTTCTGAACATATTTAAAACTATTATTTTAAAGTTAACAAAAAACATTAAAAAGATAATACTATGATAAATGTTTTTAAAAAATAATTATAAGATACTTCTAAGGATTATTATTATAATTATTTTAATATTAAAACTACTACAATGATTTAAAAAAATATTTTTGAAAAAGTTAATCTTTATGAAGACTTTGGAAAAGAAGTATATTTGGATTTTAAAAAATAAAAGTCACTTCTAAAACAAATACTTAGGAGGAAAATAATTTCATTATTAAATTAATAGAAGGAATTTGTTCTTTATGGAAACTATTTTCAAACATTACTTATGGAAATAATTTTTTTGAAAATATTTACAAAAAAGTCAATCCTTATGGTATTAGTAATTTAAAGGGGTATTCCCATCATAAACCAATTTTCAGTAAAAATATTTTATTCCAAAAAGTGCACCTTTTTTCTAAAAATTTCAAAGAGGTTTCCACTAGAATAAAAGTTTTTCTTGTAATAAAATTAAATCATTAGTAATTGGAAAAACCCATTTTTATCCAAATATATGTATTCCTAATTTTTTTAACATATATATACAAAATAAGGTGTTTGTGATGAAATTGTAATTATTTTGTTATTTGGAAAATGAAGGAATTTCAAAAAACAAAACCTAGTACTTGGATAGTGGTTGTTTACAGAATATGATTGGTAATAATGATTTGTTTAATGTATTTTCAATTTTAAAATTGGAAACGTTAGCTTTGTATATATCCCTAAATTAGAAACTATCGATGTATGTAATATTATTATTCTTGGTAAAGCATTAATCTAAAATTATTTAGTTGATATAGGTCTTATAAATAAAATTTTAAAAATTAGTAAATCAAGTGACGAATGTTACCTTGTGAATCATAGAAATTATAAATATAGAGTATAGAATTCCAAGGATGAATACATTATTTCTCTAATCAGAACAAGAATGCTTATACATTGAACATAAAATAACATGAAACCATTTAATTACCTAGACAAAGTGAAATATAAGATCAATCATGGTAATGGAACAAAATTTCTAAACACTATATTTTTAAAAACTTATGTAAATTGACTAAAAAAAGACTTTTAAAGGATCTATCAGATCTTTGGATTGATTATTTAAATTTTTGCGACCCTTGTCAATAAAGTGTGCAACATATGTCTTGTTTTAAATCTATTACGGATGTATTAACATCTAATTATTTAATCTTATTTGGTATTTATTTTTTTGTCCTACACAAACTGGTGTTATTAGTGGAAAATACTAGGTATTTTTTTGGTTGAAGACTACACTTGATAGGCAAAGGGCTATTTTCTAGAAATGAGATCTGAAGCCTGTTGTCATTTTAAAATTTTTGTAGCTAAACTTAAAAATGAGAAAAAATATTCCCTTGATATATATTCATATTGATCATGGGGGAGAATATATAAATTATTATTTTGAAACATTTTATTATATGAAATTAATTACACATAATATCTCATCCCCTAGAACACCTCCACAAAATGGTGTTTTTGAAAGATTAAATCATATAATTTAGGAAATAACATGAACAATGTTGAGTGAATACTAAATTGATGAAAACATTTGGGTCGAAGGGGTAAGTACTGCGTGTTATACTATAAATCGAGTTTTAATAAATCATTTTCTTAATAAACCACATTATGAGTTATTGACTAATTAAAAACCAAATTTTTCATACTCTAGAGTAATTGTATGAAATGTATTCACTACGAATACGAAAGATAATTTACATAAATTTTCACCCAAAATTGATGACGGCTTATTTTTAGGTTATTACAGTTTTTCTAGTTTATATAAAGTTTTTAATATAAATTCTTGTAACATTTAGAAAATTGTAAATGTAAATTATGATAAAATAAATCCGTTTGTGAAAAAAAATCAAAAAATATCCTCTAATGTGTTTTCAAAAACTAATTATCATACTTTGTTAGAAAATTCTTTTTTTAAGGAAAAGACTAAAGAAATGTTTTTAGAATTAATTACTCAAAAATATTTTATACCTTATGTTGAAGAAAATGTTTTAAAAAACAAATGAAATTTTTTGTTCCTTAGGAATCATCATAGTATAAGTTTCATTAGAGATGTAGATCAACTTGTTAGAAAAAGAAGTTCCATATGAAATGGAGTAGAACACCTTGATTTTATTTCTCAAATTTGGACCAAGAAATTCTGATGAGGCTTTAGGTGATGTGGAATGAATAAATCCTATGAAATATGAACTAAATGAATTCTAAATGATTTAATTTTGGAACCTGGTAAAACGACCTAATAGAACATCAGTAAATGATCTAAAATGGGTCTTTAGAAATTAATTTTCTAAAAATGGAATACATATTAGAAATAAAGAAAATCTATATGAAAAATTTTATAACCAACATGATGTGATAGATTATTTATAAACCTATGATCCATTAAAAATACTTGAATCTATTTATATTTTGTTAACCTTTACAGCGTTATTCAATTTTAATATTTTTCAAGTGGATGTGAAATTTGATTTTCTTAATGGTTATAAACAAGAGAATTTTTTTTAAAAAACTACCTGGGTTTGTAGATTTAAAAATCATTACTATTTTTTAAAAAATATCAACGATTTATATGGACTAAAAAATAAAATCTATTTTGGTATAATAGATTAGCTTGATTTTTTTTATAAAACAAATTTGTTAAGGGAACTACTAATCTGACTCTTTTCATAATGAAATCATCTAATAATATTATGACTATCCAAATATATACTGATGAAATTATATTTATAAAAACACTATAATATTTATTTAATTATTTTCAAATGTTATGAAATATTAGTATGAAATGAGTCTGATGGGTGAGTAAACATACATTTTAGGTTTTGAAATTTCTTCAAAACCATAATGAACATTTATATCCCAACATAAGAATATAAAATATCCTCTTAAAAAGTTTGGTTATGACAAAACTAAATGAATTATTACTCATATTGTTACCTCCAATAATTTAGATCTTAATGTGTCTTGGAAAACAGTTGATCAAACAAATTTCATAGGTATTATTGTAAGCTTACTTTACTTAACTGCAAGTTGATAAGACCTAATGTTTTCTATATTCTTATGTTCTAGATATCATGTCAATCCAAATGAGTACCATCATAAAAATGTAAAATGATTTTTCCATTATCTAAAGGGGACTGTTGATTTAAAAAATTTCTATTCTACTAGAAATAATTTTGAACAAAAATATTTTTCAAATGATGAATTTGGTGGTTATAGAATAGATAGAAAATTTACCTTAGGAAAATTTTATTTCTTAACAGATTAATTAGTTTCATCATCTTGTACTAAAAAGTATTTAGTAGAACATTCCACTAATAAAACCAAATATTTATCAGATGGTGGTTGTTGTGCTCAAGTGTTGTGGATGCAACATGAACTCATTAATTATGAAATGAGTTTTAGAAAAACTAAAATACAATTTTATTATTATAGTTCTATTAATCTATGTAAGAATCATAAAAATCATTCCTGTGTTGAAAACATATATATTAGACATCACTTTAATTGGTATCACACATTTAAATGAGATATCATTTTACAATTTATCTGAAAGAAATATTAACTTGATGATAGTTTTACAAAACCTTTTCCCTCTAATAGATTTGAATATTTTATACAGAAGCTACGAAGGATCAACATAAAATGTTCTTTCATATCAACATCTTGTATTACCCATCTCCTTACATTATGTTAATCCTTATTATAAGGGGAGTAAAAATGATTTTTTCTTTTTAATTTTTTTTTTGAAAAATTATGTTTTCTAAAAAATGTTATCATAATGAGTATTTCATGATCTGTATTTTTTTTAAAAAAATAGGCATTATTTTTCCTAAAACAAATCTCCCTTATAAAACATTACAAATTATCCAAATCTATGTTTTCAAAAAAAATATTCATATTCCAAAGGATTAGTAATGTGAATATATATTATTAATACTAGTTACATTATTATTTTAAAACATCTATATTCTATTTTTTTATTAAAACATTTACATTCTATATATTCAAAAAATATTATAATGTAAGTAATTTTAAAACTCTCAAACTGAATATATTATTCGTACTGACTACATTTTTACTCTAAAAGGTATTCTTGTTATCCTTTAATTTTTTTACACTATTCCATTGTAACACCCTGAGATTTTATGAAAAATGTTCTTTTTAATTTCATCGATGTCTTGTGTTGCACACTAGACCTAAAGGAGCTTCCACTACACGCATCCCTTACTTGGCTTACTTTACACGCAATCACGACATTCCATGATAGCGTATATTGTACGCAATTCTGATTATTACTAAACAAAGATATGTTATATAAACTAGCCATTATGAATAGTAATACACACATTTTGAAATTTTATTTTTCAAAATGGACTTCATATTTGGATTCAGAATATCAAAATTTACCTAGGGTGATTTTATGGTATTTTTCTGAAAACTTTCAATTTTTGATGAATGGGGAAAACACTAGGTAACTATTTAAAAACCTAATTTTTATTTAAATAATTATTTATTTTATTTTAGGTAAAAATTGATACATTATACCTATATATGTTCAATGTAATTCATTGGAGTCATTTTAAAATTATTTTAGATATATACAAATTTTATTGAACTTTTCACCGTCTTTTACCCACCTCCTAGGAGAATTTAAAAATCTACATAAAACATAATTTTACCGCTTCTGTGAGTGGAATTTAGAAATTATGAGAGACACATTTAATATCAAGGAGTAAAATGTGGTTCAATAAGATAAAAATATTTTTTTGTGAATAGTACTTTTTTACTTTTATTTACCACGGTTAAAAGTAATTAGGTTAATTAAGATTAAAAATGATATTATTATTACCCTAACACATGTTCTAATTCTATTGGATAAGAGTAATTAGACCAAAAACAACCTTAGGAATAAAATATTACCATTTAGGTCCACATATATTATATTAGGAAATTTATTATTATTTTATTTAGAGAAGAGTTAAAATAGTTAAAATCAATGTTTAATAACTAAAACATTTTTAATATAGGGTTATACAAAAGATAAAGAAGACTTTAAATATAAATTATAAATATAAAAATATTTCGTACATAATGGTATTTTATTTATACTTTTTATATATTATATAATTTATTTTATTTATGACACATTGATGATGCAGTAATTACCTTATTAATGAAATATTAACATAATTGATATTATAAATTTCCAAATAAATTTAATATGAGAGATTTGATTAATTACATTAATTTTATAGGTTAATATGACATTTTAGTATTAATTTAATTAACTTTTTTCGAAATAATCATTATTTTATGATTTTTTCTAAAATCAATTACCTAATAGTGTCAAAATTGACATAAAATAGTTTTTTTAAAAAATATTATATTATTAATTGTTATTTTATTCATAAAAATATGAGGATCAACCAAATGACATAGATATGGTTATATAAATTAATAATGAACATCTCGGGGTTCGTTTGGCTTGTTATTGTATGTTTATTAACCATATAGTGTAATAAAACAAGAAGACACGGTAAAAGTAAAATTATTTAACTTAAAGTTAAATCTAAATGATAAGGTTAAAATAGTAACCTAAAACTTTCTAAATTATATTTGTTGATAGGATTTAGACCCATCCCCACTTTATCTTTGAAATAAATCAATTTTGAGCTATTATAAACCGAATATGAATTTATTATAAAATAATATTTTATGTTTTTTCAAAGGTGCCCCTCTCCTCCCTTATAAAAAGGGCACCCCTTCCCTCTTCTATTAACACCCTTTTGAGCCTTGAAGGTCAGACAACCCATGATAATTCCTCTTTCTACCTCTCTATGTATATCATAGTTGTTCTGTTCTTCTCAAAAGACCAACTCTAGTGCCCTAAAAATAAGTTTAAAGGAGGTCCGTCAAGGAAGAGGTAATCACTTCTACCGACTCTTTCAAGTTTCTTTCTTCTTCTACTACCTCTTCTTTAGTTGTTTCATTATAAATTAATAACATCAGTATTAATTATCTAAATATATGTTATTATAAATATGAAACAACCCTATTTCACCTTCTATCTATCCTACGAAAAATGAAATCACCACGCGTACGTACGTAAGAAATACCGTCTCCACGCCGTGGTGTAATCAATTTTTCCACCACCACCTTACTTGGATGGGTATAATGGTGTAGATAATTACTATATATTATTATTATAACATCATAATGATTATATGATATTATATCATCCAATAAAATTCCATTCAATCAATATGGGGACAATATAATCACTCGTGCGTACGTACGGATTACCACCTCTAAGATGCGATGAGATTCATTTTCCATGATAACAATTCAAGAATGATTATAAAGTATATATACTAATTTATCATGAAATATATGAAAAAATAATGATATTGTATTAATGTATATATTTATGTATTTCATCTACTTAATTCCATTCAATTTAATAAGGAAACGAAAAACAACGTTCATGCGTACGTACAGCTTACCGTCTCCATGAACGGTGTATTTATTTAAATTTATCGATATATTATATATATGTCTATTCTGAATATATATTATATATAAATCATGTTTTATATTCTGGAATTAATTAATTAGGATCTAATTAATCATATTAATAATTATAAGTCAAAACACGGACGATAAATGAAATGATTTTACCCAAAACGCTGCTTTAACATTGAATTGACAAATTAATGGATAATATAAAGTCGTAAATGAATCATATATGATATCATAAATATTATTATGGTTCTATTAAAAGTTAATAATATGTGTAAACCCACTATACAGGAGCCTCAGACACATACGGAAGAAATTGGACATAAGTTAAGTGATAATTAATCCAATCTCATTGTTATCCGAGATTATTTATTCATAAGTATGTACTGGGGATATATTTTTCATCCATGTAAATAGAAATGTTTCTCATATAGTGTTTAATATTCTTCTATGTATGTTTAAATTCATGTTTACCCCTCTTTTACTTTTACACTGTCGAAGTAATCTTTCTTTTGTTTACCATACGAGGCACTTTTTGACTTTTCGGGAAAAATTATGAGAAGACTATTTTTTTAACTTATACGGAATGAACGTATTTTTACGGTTTCATATGGAATTATATTCATGAAGATTCCTCCACAATATTTTATTTATTATTTTCAAAAAAATAAATTTCTTTTAAAATTTCATGGCCTTTTGTGAAAAGAAAAATATTTTGAAAAAGAAAGGATATTTTCCTCAAGAATTCATTTCAAGTGTTTTGTCTAAACTATATTCCATCTATGATGACATTATTTAATATATGTCTGTTTCAAGTATAATGTCTCTATGTTTTACATGGTTTCACTTATCATATGATGAAATATACTTTTGTTTTATAAGGATTATGTGATGATGTGATGATGTTTATGAAACCCATTTTATTCTTTGGGAGATGATGAATGTTTTAAGTTTATTTTATGGCACAAGTAAGAATGATTTCATTATGAGATGGGAGGGACCTATATCTCCCTCCAATACATTGGGTAAATATTTACATCTCATCACATAGACATGGCTGGAATGGTAAGTTAATCCGGTTAAGTGTTACATGACTAAAATGAGGAGTGAACTCGATTCAGAAAGGGACTTTATCCACTAAGATGGTCTTCGCAACAATGCCTTGGATACTATGGAAATAATAACATTGGATTAATGGTTTCCACAATTACATGTTTTATTATCATGCTATTTTATCAGTATTAATGTTTGTTTATGATCTATGCCTTACGTACTGCCATTTTTTATGTCATCGCTCAAGATCTTGATGTTTAAACATTATGTTCATGTATTTAAGTTCAAATGTATATTATTTGTTTTATTTTCTCCATGCATACAATTACTGAGCATTTGAGCTCACCCTTTTATATGTTTTCATTTCAACATGATTTAAACAATGGTTTTAGGTAATAAAACAAAAAGAGGAAGAACTTTGTAGGAGATGTTGATGATCTTTTACCACTATTAGAAGATTGTGTTCCGAGTATCCAAAGACACTAAATTATTACGGTCCTTGAGTGTTGGTTCTTCTTATGAATTGAGTATTCTACAAAAGTAATGTAATTTCCATGGACGTCATGCTTTGGGTCTCTACAGTTGGTATCAGGGGAACGGTTTAGTCAAACTTTGGAAACTAGGATCCGATAACTTTAGTGAGATACCTAGAGATATTTATAAGGTATGTCTAGGGATGTCCCTAAGGATAAGTATAAGTATAGGTAATAGCCCTATAATTATGGTAACGATATTAGAATGAAACCTTAGATATTCGATATTGATGTTACTCCCTCTTGATTATGATTTTGGCCTCAAACACTATTCTTTTTGGGTTTTAGAAAATGGCTGGAAACATGAAGATTAACTATAATGGAGGATATTATGGACAATAGAATGATATTCTTCATGAGCAACCAAATGAAATTGGATCTGGAAGTCCACATATTGTTATTATGCCTAATCAACAATCTCATAATATGATCAATAATCTCAACTTTGGTATGTTTCCTGACTCAGCTAATAAGAGAATGATGGAGTTTCATGATGCTCATATAAGAAATAAAGTTCAATTTCCATCATGCAAATCATGTGGGAATAGGCATTAGATAGAATGTTTCAAAGGAACTGGAAGATGCTTCAGTTGTGGAAAATAAGGACACAAAGCTAGTAATTATAAAGGAAAGGTTCAGTTAACACCATGGACAAGGGTCATGGTATTGATAAGACATCAACAATTGTTAAGTGTCTTAAATGTGGAATGTAAGGGCATTAAGAAAACGAATGCCCTAAGGGAAAATATCATAACAAGAATTAGCATGGTCATATGGGTAGTATTTATGTGGATGATGATGCAGATACTACAAATGATATATGAGATGGAAGAAATGATGAAGCTCATTCGATGGTTTTAGAAGGTAGTGTAATGATTGTATGTTTATAAAGAATAGTGTATGGTACTATGGAATAAAGAAAGATTTAAGGATTGTTACATTGTTTCCTTTGCTTGAGTTTTGAAAGTATATGTTGAATGGTACTGGTAACCATGAAAGGTTATCTAGATATTTTTGGAAAGCACCTAATATGCGCATAAAGAAGGGATAAAGAGATAATGAAATGTTTGATAGTATTAATGAGCTCATGACTAATATAAGGAAAAAGTGATATCATGGTTTGAGTATATAGAAATTTTTGGATTTTGTAATATTGAAAGAGTTACCTTGTGACAGGATTCATGTTTTCACTATGGTTCAAGAGAATACATGATTAAGGTATTCACATGTTTGGAATGTGACCAAAAAGATATATCGTATGATATACGGGGGATAAATGATGGTATACACATGCTCGGTAGATGACATTTCTAGTAATTGTTTTCTTTATACTATGAGCTTGGACAGAAGTATTTTGGATAAGACTAAAGATTAGAATGAATTAAGTTAGACATAAGTTTTTATTGTTTAAGACTAGAACTTTTTTCTATTTTATTGTCGGAATGTTATTATAATGTTGTTTTAGAAAAAAGGACAACCTGCATGACGGGAGACAACTCGTCACGTCGGAAAAGGCCGTGGGAATCGAACCCACAACTGAAGTGCGACATGCCTTTATCTCCTAGCATTGACCTATATGAAGTCCCTGGTTAGTAGGAACTAGTTTTATTTTATTAAGTGGTATGATAGATGGATTATAAGTCCATTGTTGGAATCATATATGATTAATCTCACCATTGATAGAATTATGTATATTTAATAACATATGCTAACCTTTTTGTGATAGAAACAGATGGGATGACTTATCATTTTATCACATGATCTGATAACACTTCATGAATGAACAATTCAACTTCATTTCTTTAAGAGATGAAGTGAAAATTGTTCAAGGCACGAACAACGGTGACATTATACTGATATAAAGTAAGTATTTCTTCTAATTCAAATTCTTAATCTTTAGGGAAATGATCCTGAAAACCAAAAACAATTTCCTAGTGCCCTTATATCCAATGAATCAGATGGTACCTTAGATCATCAAAAATTTATGGCTTCGTGATTTTTGGATTTTTTGTAGTCATGTTCTCTACCACTCTCCATCAGAACATGATGGTTAGATTTCTCTTTCATATCCATATTTTCACTTATGTTCTGTTTTGTGGAAACCCAGTGATTAGTTAATTTGGGTAACCATTATGTTTTATACTTTAGTTTTTAAAGATAAGTTTTGGAATTCCTTTTTAAGATGTGGGTTTCTATTATAAATTCCGAGTAGTAAAACATTTATAACCCCGACAAATTTTGAGGGATAAATTCATTTTAAGGGGGGGTAGAATGTAACACCCCAAGACTTTATAAAAAATGTTCTTCTTAATTTCATTGATGTCTGGTGATGAAGACTACACCAAAAGGAGCTTTCACTACATGCATCCCTAACATGGCTTACATTACAAGCAATCACGACCGTCCACGATAGCGTATGTTGTACCCAATACCGAGTATTACTAAACAACGATATGTTATATAAACTAGCCGTTATGAATAGTAATACCCACATTTTGAAATTTAGTTTTTCAAAAAGGACTTCATTTTTTGATTTGGAATATTGAATTTAGACTAGGGTGAATTTATGGTTTTTACCTGAAAACATTCAATTTTTGATGAATAGGGAAAACACTGGGTTACTATTTAAAAACTGACTTTTTATATAATTAATTAATTATTTTATTTTAGGTCAAAATTGATACATAATACCTATATAAGTTCAATGTAATTCATTTGAGTAATTTTATAATAATTTTAGATATATAAAAATTTTATTGAACTTTTCACCGCCTTTTACCCACTTCCTAGAAGAATTTGAAAATCTACATAAAACATAATTTTACCAATTCTATGAGTGTAATTTAGAAAATCTGAGAGACACGGTTAATATCAAGGAGTAATATATGGTTCAATAAGAAAAAAATAATTTTTATTGTGAATTGTAACTTTTTACTTTTATATACCATGGTTAAAAGTAAATAAGTTAATTAAGGGTAAAATTTATATTATTATTACCCAAACACATGTTCTAATTATATTGGATAAGTTTAATTCAACTAAAAACAACCATAGGAATAAAATATGACTATTTAGGTCCCCTTGGATTAGATTAGGACATTTATTATTATTTTATTTAAAGAAGAGTTAAAATAGTTAAAATCAATGTTTAATAACTAAAAATATATTAACATAGGGTTATAAAGAAGATAAATTTGACTATAAATATTACTTAGAAATATAAAATGATTTCCTACATAATCATATTTTATTTATAATTTTTATACAATAAATAATGTAATTAATTTATGACACAATGATGATGTAGTAATTACCTTATTAATGAAATATTAACATAATTTATAATATAAATAACCAAATATATGTAATTTGAGACTTTTTATGAATTAGACTAATTTTATCGGTTAATATGACATGATAGTATTTATGTAATTAACTTTTTCTGAACTAATCATGCTGTTACGATTTTCACAAAAATCAATTACCAAATAGTGTCAAAATTGAGATAAAATAGTTTTTAAAAAAATATTATATTATTAATTGTTATTTTATTCCTAAATATCTATGGTTCCTCAAAATGACTTATATATGGTTATATATATTAATAATGAAAAACATTGGGTTTGTTTTCCTTGTTATAGTATGTTTATTAACCATATAGTGTAAGAAAACAAGAATACACGGTAAAAGTAAAATTACTTAACAAAATGTTAAATTGAAATGATAAGGTTAAAATAGTAACCTAAACATGTCTAAATTATATTGGTTGAGATTATTTAGACCCATCCACACATCTGCTTCGAAATAAATCAATTTGGAGCTATTATAAACCAAATATGACTTTATAATAAAATATTATTTTATGTTTTTCCAAAGGTGCCCCTCTCCTCCCTTATAAAAAGGGAACCCCTTCCCTCTTCTCTTCACACACTTTTGAGCCTTAAAGCTCTGCCAAACCCTAAAAATTCCTCTTCTAAACCCCTCTAGTTATATCATAGAGGTTCTTTTCTTCTCAAAATACCATCTCTAGTGCCCTAAAAATATTTTTAAAGGAGGTGCGTCGAGGAAGAGGTAATCACTTCTACCGACTCTTTCAAGTTGCATTCTTCTTATACATCGTATTATTTAGTTATTTCATTATAAAGTAATAACATCAGTATTTATTATATACTGATATGTTTTTATAAATGTGAAACAACCCTATTTCACCTTCTATCCATCCTATAGAAAACAAAATCATTGCGCATGCGTACGTACGGAATACCATCTCCACGATGTGGTGTAATCAGTTTTTCCACCACCACCTTACTTGGATGGGTATAATGGTGTAAATAATAGCTATATATAATTATTATAACATGAAAATGATTCTAAGATATTATATCATCCCCTCCAATTCCATTCAATAAATATGGGAATGATATCCTCACTCATGCGTACATATGAATTACCGTCTCCACGACCTGATGAGAATCATTTTCCATGTTAACAATTCCAGAATGATTATAAAGTATATATAATATGTTATCATGAAATATATAAAATAATAATTCTACTGTATATATATATATGTATTTCATCTAATTAATTCCATTCAATTTAATAAGGAAAAGAAAAACAGCATTCATCCGTACATACGGCCTACAGTCTCGATGAACGGTGTATTTTGTTCCATTTATCGATCTATTATATATATGTATATTCTGAATATATATTATATATAAATTATGTTTTATATTCTTGAATTAATTAATCAGGATCTGAGTAATCATACTAATAATTACAAGTTAAAATACAGACGACATATGAAACGATTTTACCCAAAACGCTGCTTTAACATGGAATTGACCAATGAACGGATAATCTAAAGTCGTAAGTGAATCATATATGATATCATAAATATTATTATGGTTCTATTACAAGTTAATAATATGTATAAACCCACTATATATGAGTCTCAGACACATATGGAAGAAATTGGATAAAAGACGAGGGATAATTATTCAAATCTCATTCTTATCTGAGATTGTTTATTCGTAAGTATGTACTGGGGTTATATTTTTCCTCCATGTCCACAAATATGTTTTTTGTAAAGTGTTTAATATTCTTATATATATGTTTAAAGTCATGTTTACCCCTATTTTACTTTTACATTGTGGAAGGAATCTTTCTTTTGTTTACCATACGAGGATATTTTTGACTTTTCCGGAAAAAGTACGAGAATAATGTTTTTTAACATATAGGGCATGAACAGATTTTTACGGTTTTAATAAAGCATTAATTTCATAAATCTTCCTCCACAATATTTCATAATTATTTTCAATAAAATCCTTTATTTTAAAATTGCATGGAATTTTGTGAAAAGAAAATGATTTTGAAGAAGAAATGATATTTTCCACAAGAATTCATTTCATGTGTTTTGTCTACACTATTTTCCATCTAATAGGACATTATTTTATATGTGTGTGTTTCAAGTATAATGTCTCTATGATATAAATGGTTTCACTTTTCATATTATGAAATATACATTTGTTTTATATGGATTATGTGATGATGGGATGATATTTATGAAACCCATTTTATTCATTGGGTTATGATGAATGTTTTATGTTTATTTTGTGGCACAAGTGAGAATTATTTCATTGTGAGATGGGTGCGACCTATATATCCCTCCAATTCATTGGTTAAAGATTTATATCTCATGAGATAGAAATATCTGGAATGGTAATTTAATCCGGTTCAATGTTACAGGACTGAAACGAGGAGTGAACACGATTCAGAAAGGGACTTTGTCCACTAAGTTGGTCTTGGAAGCGATGCCTTGGAAACTATGGAAATCATAAAATGTGATTAATGGTTTCCACAATTACATGTTTTATTTTCAATCTATTTTATCAGGATTAATGTTTCTCTATGATCTATGCCTTACGTACTACCATGTTTTATGTCATTTCTCAAGATCTTGGTGTTTAAACATTATGTTCATTTATTTAAGTTCAAATGTATATGATTTGTTTTATTTTCTCCATGCTTACCCTTACTAAGTATTTGAGCTCAACCTTTTATATGTTTTTTCCCCAGTATTTAAAGAAAGGTTTTTGGTAAGAAAACAAAAAGCGGAAGATCATTATGGGATATGATAATGATCTTTCACCACGATTAGAAGATTGTGTTCCAAGTTTCCAAAGACACTAAACTATTACGGTCCTTCAGTGTTGGTTATTGTTATGTATTAACTATTCTGAAAAAGTAATGTAATGTCCATGTATGTCAAGATTTGGGTCTCTACATCCATTATGATTAGGTTTGTTTTTTTACAAATATGATTAATTTCATTAATACCTCAATAGTTTAAAATACATTAAAAGATTATTCATAAAATATTCAACTGTCACATCAAATAACCTAATATTTAAATCATTGGTTTGATTTTGGATTTCAAAAAGTCATATCCATCATAATATAAAAGATGGTACCCCATACCACATCAATTTCTCAAGTTTTTTTCACCAAAATGCTTCTTCCTGTACATTTCTAGTCTAGAAAAGATTATTTTCATCTGGTAGAATGTATTCAGTACCGATCTGAGGGATAAGAATAAAGATTTTGATATATGAGTTGTATTTAAGAAAAGGTTAGTGAAAAAACACTACTTTGATAAATATTATTATTTTCTAAAGAGAAATATTACATTTCAGGGTTTGGAATAAGATTGCATAGAAAAATAAGACCTTGGGAGTGATAATTATTATCTTAAACTTATTCATGAGTTTATTTATTCTTTTAAATTCATAAAATAAGAAGATAAGTATTCCTATAAGATGAATGGAAAAACATACATTTTCTCTAAAAGGAAATTTTTATAATTAGTTGGAGTTCCATCTATAAGATACGCTCATTGTCTATCTCATAAACATTTTAATTCCCATAGAAATATTGATGAAATTAATGCATATGTATCTTTGTTTGATCATTAGAAGGAAAATTGAAAGGATTCACATCTTTCTCTAGACAGCCGAAATATATCTTTTTGGATGATATTTGTTCTAATTATATTAAAAGGTGTCTGGGAAACTCTAAATAATTGATTTTTTATTGGATTATTTAGCAAAATTAAAGAAAATTTATCTCATAAAAATTGTTCTACTGACTACTCAAAATATTAAGAACAATTCCATTAAGTAAAAAATTTTAATGTTCCCATCATTCATAAGTAATACGATTTCGTAATGTTTGATTTTTATTAATATTGACAACAAATCCCATTATATGAGGGAGAAAGTTTATTTTATTATTTGAGGATTTAATAAACAGAATGATGTTAATGTTTGATGAGATGTCCAAGAAGTTTGTTAAAAAAAACTTGGAACATAGTATCAGAGCCAGATCCCTCAATAATGTCACAAATAAGGATATAATTGAAAAGAAAATCTGAATCCTCGCATCTCAAATAATAGAAGATAGAAAAGAAGAAAAATAAGGTTCATGATGACATTTTTAAGGATTGGACGAGACATCAAGACAATTAGAATCTTTGTCTTCTAAAAATCAAATTATACCATGGTGATGTTAAGGATTCTAGAATTCATGGTGCTGAAGAAAATGACAAATAATAAAAGAATAAGAAAAATATTAAGAGACTCCAAGAATATATTATATGTAAAAATTTGATGAATATTTTAGAAAATAGATCATGAATGTTAGTCTAACATTCAAAACAAGAAAACATAGGTACAAGGATAGTAATTAACCAAATGTCAAATGTTCATGTTGTTCCTCCACTTAATATAGATAAATGAAAATTTAAAATAACTAGCCAATAATTAGTTCCATTTGTGACACCGGAAATGAAATTTGTAGTAATTCTTTCAAAAAAAGAATTTGTATCACCGTCTTAAGAGAATGTTTTGGCATCAATTTAAGAAGGAAAAAAATTTTCAGGATAATTGTACAATTTGAGGAATATATTTATAAATAAGTCTGTAATCTTGTTAAAGAACAGAAAAAATAAGTATTAAAAATAATAATGAGAATAAAGTGATAGAAAAATATGTTGTTGAGAAAGATGATAAAGAGGGATGGGATGTAAAACAAGGTAAATATATTGAAGATGAATTCTAGATTAACATAATGAAAAGGTTTATAAAATACGTAATATTAAAAATAAAATGTCAATGATGGGAAATTAACTCATTTTGAAAAATCATTGGTGTCATTCTCATAAAAAGAATTTCCAAATTTAGATGATTAAGAATCAGAATGTTTAGAAGAATAAACCTCATCCAGAGATTAAGGTGAGTATTAATAAAATAAGTATGAGTATTGTCAGATATCAGTGAAAAAACCTTATTAATATCCGCATACCGATGATATATAATTTATAGATATTTTTGATGACATTTTACTCCATGAAATGATCAAAAATTAAAACAAATCATCAAATGTTGATAAGAGAAGAAGAAAAGTTTTGGTTGCTTGAATAAGCTTAATAAAACTTCCTCAGATAGATCTAGAATTATCATATTATATTGTAACTATTGTTCTAAAGGGTTGTGGTTAAATATTTCAACATCTGAAAATATTAGAGGGGATTATTCCTTATTTTTTGGAATTAATGAAAGAAGTAAAATGCCTCAGGAAATTCCTTCTAAAAAACAGACTCTATCAAAATGATAACTGAATCAGTTGTCCTTATTGAGTCTAATTTTAATTATTTTCAAGAATCTTCATCTTCCCATATATAATAATGTAATTCTACGGGGAAATTTTCTCAGGATGTTTATTATTATATCCAATCACATGATAACCAGATTCAAGAAATTATAATGACGATAATAGAATCACCAATATTTATTAGTCAATTCGAAAAGTATACAACTAAAAGTGTGAAATTTGTTAAAGAATTAAAAGACAATACCAATGATAAGACTGATTAAGTACATTATCATTAAATCAAAATCATTAATTTGAATATGAAAATGTCTATAATATGGGGTTTTTATGATTATATGACTATCCTCAATGTTCAAAACAAGGAAAGTTTTGTGGAAGAAAGGAATTTTAAAGTAAAAAATAGAACAAGAATGATCTGATGAAAAACTCGAAGAAATGTTACAAATATTTCATTAATATAATATCAATTCAAAAAGATCTAATGTATAATAAGAGATTTTATTTGAACAATTTTTTTTATTTCATACTAATTTTTTTTATTGAAATCTTTGTTCATGAATTAATTACATTTTCACCCACTATATTTGGTTGAATACCTTAATTTTTATTATATTTTGTTAATTTATCAAATTATATTATTTTTTATAATTATTTTCATACCCCAAAATTTCAGTACGGTGAACAAATACCCTTATTTTTTTTGAAAATCATATAGGTACATATATTTCTAAAAATTGAGATTTACTATAGTAAGGGGAGTTATTCTAAAAAGGGGAAGAATTTCTTTGTTAAGGATAAATGACCCTATAAAAAGAATTTTATTGTATTAAAAATTATCTTCTTCGTATCTAGAATACTTATAATCATAGGGGGAGTTAATAATCAAGTTTTATTTATAAATATAATGTACGTTAAAGTCACAAAATGTATGTTTTAAAAATTTATTCCTTTTATGTTTTATGGTAAATACATTCATAAAATCGGGATAATTTTGAGTTATATGGTTTTCATCTAAATTTTCTATTGATTTTAGTTTTGGAAATCAAAAATACATTCCTTATTCTTAAATTAATATCTATTTATTTACAAAGTAATTTAAAATCATTTTGTAGAAAAAAAAATCATCTACCATACATAGAATTAGTATTGAGGTTTCAGGAATACAAACTACATTTATTCATTATGATTATCATAACGAGCATGGATATGATAATAATCATATTCACCTTTATCAGAATAGATACAAGACATTATGTCTTAATTTTAATAATGAATAATTAATTATATTTGTGTTGATATGTAGATAGATGAATATCATACTCATACTTGTAAATAATAGTCATAATGACATTTTTAAGAATTTATATTGTATAGACGTAGTTTATATTCATAATATGAAATATATATTTCTATTTTAAGTAATTTGTTTTTACCTCGTAATTATGTAAAAAAATACAGTGCCACACCTATTGTTTTTCGAAGAATTCATTTTATTGGTTTAAAATTAATTGTAATAAACTCAAAAAATTTAACCATTTGTAGATCAACATTATCATTGGGGAGATGCCTATAAATTCCAAACATTTTAAAGAGTTTTCTTCTTATTGATTTAATTTGAAAAATTTATCTTTTTGTGAGAGCTTTCAATATTGAATCATGACCATTTTATTATTTTTCATCATTATTTTTTAGAGTATTATGTTTTGTAATAATTGTATCTAATTATTCGAATATGATTGAGTATATTCAGGGATGTAAATATAGATGATTCAATAATCGTATTGATCGAGGGAATTGAGGATATTAAGATAGACCTGAATATCCTAACAAGGGAACAAGAGGATAGTGTGACAAAGAAGATCATCTTATTGGAAGATATCCTTGACAAGGAAATACATACATTCTTATAATTATAATAAAAGGGACCTTTATCCAAGGTTATTGGATTCCATTAACTTGGGGATAAAAGAACTCAAATCAAATTTTTTCACTTTTGCCTTTCATGTTTTAAATTACATTGTGAATATTTGAAATTGTTTTATCATAATTTACTCTGATTACGATATCCTTGCAATTACTATCTCCTTTTATTACGATATTCTATATTGTTTACATGATACGTTTTGATCATAACATATTTGGTTAAAATTCTACAAAGATTAATATAATTGTATCTGATTACGATTAATATATATACTCTGATAATATTGTAATCATCCTAATTATGATAACATAATATTATGAACCATTTCCACATCTGATTAATTACTTAATAGTATTTGTGAATTTTATTTAGATTAATTATTTTAAGCATATTTACTTTTATAAAATTAGTTGAATGATTTTGTAATATATAATTAACATCTGTCTTGTATTGAATAAATCAATAAGATTTGATTTTATCCAATATCCCTAAGTGTCCACAATATGTAATTCATGTTATAGTTCAAAATATAGCGGAATATAGAAATACACTACCTAGAGTGATGAACTTAATGAGTATAAGAATAGTGTAGGAGAAATTCACACTACCCTGAATATGAAATGAAATATCAAGGTTGAGGCCTAAACTGATTAGGATTTCTTGAAATGTTTCTTTTGTTAGGTGGATATCAAATTTAATTAGAAGCATTAATAGATACTAAAGAAGAAAAATATTCTGAACATATATTTATTATAATTACACTATTAAATATAATGATGTCTCATTGGATAGATTATAATAGTATTGATGCATTAATCACATCTCAATGCCCCAAGATGTTCAAATTTATTTTTGAAATAATTTAATAGAATAAATTTTATTACATCTATTAATTTAGTGTCTAATCAATAGGAATATTCTATGAGTGATAGAGAGAAAAAAAGATTTTTATATATTAAAAATATATATGCATATCATGTCTTGCAACCACCCGACATTACATCACAAAATTCATAACCCCGACATCATTCAATTCAAACAATAAAAATAATTAATTGAATATTTAAAATACTATATTCATCCACCTATACATGTTCTACCTTAATTCTATGTGTGAATTTTGTACGAAAATATTTTAGAAATTAATTCTTTATTTCACAATTCAATTCAAGTGTTATAATTGTTTAAAAAGTCATTATTATTATCGAACGAATTTAATTATTTTTTTCCCATTGGTTTTTACTCAAAAACAAAATTATTAACTTATGAATCATTTTGTATGTCGTTCTAGGTAGAAAAAAGATTTTTCGGACCAAAAACACAACACATACACAATATGTGGTAATCTTCGTAATGGTATTTCCAATTACAATTATGAATCATAGATTTTACATTATATAGGTCGTATGTTACATAGACATGATACCCTAATATAAGATATAAACTAACACATATTTTACCCTTAAACAAGGAAGATCGTACCTTAAACAAATATTTAGAAACATCAAGATACATAACAAAATACTAGGAGTACCATTATTTGAGATTTTCCCTCATGTTAGACTGAGAGCCTTACGCCCACCTAAAACATTGATCTACATTTACACAAAGTATGAAAACTAACATTACCTTTATGTGGTGTTTAAAAAAATAGGAGGACCATTATGTATTATCATAAAAAACATTAAAAAGGATAAAACATTATATTATATTTATGAAAGATACTTATATCTGAGATTAGACATATATAGATTCATAAAACAACCTTACATGAGACAAAAAATGACATGTATTTACATAGTGAATCATATTCAGCATTAAAATAAGGAGGGGGACTATTTAAAAGTTAAATAGAATTTAGAAGAAAAAAAAATTTCACACAAAAAATTTATAATTAATAAGTGATGGAATTTATTTTTATTTTTCAAATTTTTGATTATGTTCAAATTAATTTTACCACTTTATAATTGGTTTTACAAATTGTAAAAAAATTGTAAAACAATTTTTTAGAATATAAAAAATAATTCAATTGCTAAAAAATAATTGAAAGGAAATGGAGAGACTTATGGAATATCATAGCCATTATAAGAATGAGTAATTATTTTTAATGTCCATAGGTGACAACCATAAGAGAACACATAAGTTATATCTTTTTCAACCTAGTATGTTTCAATAAAATTACTCCAATACTAACTTCCCCTAGTTAGACTATTGGTTTAAACTCATACAATTCAATAAATAGGTTGAAAAAAATTATAGTAAATAACTTGTTTGAAAATATAAGCAACTAAGTGTATTAGTTTTTAGTATAGTTTCTTATAAAATCAATATCCCAACATAGTTGTTTTTGACAATATGATCTGTTTCAAAAAATTAATTTACATCCCACCATGATCATGTAAGTAATATCCCTATATGGGTTATGGAAACCCCTATTTTGAGGTTATAATTTCCATTTCAATAAACTCATCCAGAAACAATAATTTTAACAAAACTATAGATACCTTATAATCCCCCTTACAAGGATTTTATGTTATAAAACATCATAGGGAAAATAGAAAAGTAACATAAAAAGTTCTTTCATATGTCTAAGTAAAAAAAATAGGATGTAAAATGTCTCATAATAAACCTGAACAAGGAAAACAACCAAGGTACAACATGGAAAAATTAAAATATAACCATTTTACAAGAAACACCAAGACAAATAGAACAAATAAGAATGATAAAACATGACGATTATAAATATTTCCTTGTGTGACCAACCCCACCACCAAAACATCCATAGGGGAAGATGATGAAAATAAGAGAAATTTAAATACTACATAATTCCATTCCTTATAACCTGAGGCATGAAAAACAGCTTCTATAATCAGTTAAAGGAAAAAATTAAGGTGTGATCACAAATCCTAATAGGATACCATTAATGATTATATATAAGATATAATATCAATAATGCATCAGTTTGAGCATAAAAAAATAACACACTTTCAAATATTAATACCATTTTTTTAAATTTTCCATTAGTTTTTATAAATAATTATATATTCACCAAATCCAAGAATATATCACGTATGGAATAAAACTGTTAAGGAACCATTGATTAAATTTAATATAACTATGTGAGAAAATAACAATTAAAATACCATAATGTGATAATCCAATCATAAATTAAAAATCGGACTATTTAGGATCCTAACTATGGGTATACATTCTAGACATGAATAAAAAGGCCAAATATAGGCTTAATGTGGATCCAAACAATATAAAATCAAGTGTAATTAAAAACACTAAAGTTACATAAATCCTATTTTGGAATTACACATATAGATTATGATAGGTCTATTCCTGATTCACACAAGGTTACCAAATTTCCTATGTCTGTTAAAATCCATTTAACAACTAAAAACACCCATTAAATCAGTTAATAAAATACATAGTGTGAAAAAAAACTATTTTCAATGAAACCCCTTTTAAAAAAATTATATCTTCAAAAAAGACAATTCCAATGTCAAATCAATATATTTCAATAAACAACCCAAATTAATTGTCAGGAACAAAATAAAATTCCTGAATTATGACAACTTTTATAGATACACATACATAATGAATTGAAGAAACCTAATAAACTTTTGAAATGATGATTACAAACAAGAAGATAAACTCACAAATGGTAAGGTATGAGAGAAAATTATAAATGATTTATAAAGATCACATAACAATTATTATACCATTGAAAAAAATTAAACACCCACACCACATATGATATGATATCAACATGAAAAACATAGGAAAATGAGATTACATGTACCTGAAGGAATAAAACCCACAAAATCGGAGTTCAACTACTCTAATTAAAGATATCCATAAGGTGAATAATGTCCCAAAAAATGATTGGGAGAAACCATGGCTTGATGGAGATGACACAACTATAATAATAGAAGGGATTTATGTGAGCAGAAAATAAATTCCAAAGAGAATGAGGGATTTACTTAATAAATAATAGTCTTATTCAATAAATTTATCATAAATAATTTACACTGAAAAAGAATAAACTAATATTAAATTATCATGATAAAAAAGTTCACATCATAGGATTTTGTTTTACAGTATAAATCCATTTTATAGATTATAATTTTATAAAGTGTATGATTGTTTTTGAAATAATTTTTTTATAGAACAATTCGCTTGTATGAATTGTTCCCCGTACTAAACATACGTAGTAATCCGTAATTTTATGTTGTAAATATCTCTTTTAGTTAGTACCAAATATATATCCCTATATTAAACATAGATAAATATATTGAGGCCCTCTATAACCATTAATATATTTATACCCAAACACCATTAATTGAAACCAACATCCATCCATAATATTTAGGTAAATTTACCCAAAAAAAGATCTTTTCCACGTATGGATAGAAGTACACCTAATAAATAAATGGTGTACATAACATATTAAATAATTACATAATGTATGGTAAAATAATGTCACAATATCCCTATAATATACAATTTTAGTTTTCAAAATTTCCTCAAGATCCTAGGATCAGAAAAATTGAAGGCCAATACTACCTCATCAAATATTTCCACTCCCATGGCTCATGGATATCATGTAGGCAATAACACAATACATAACCCAAGACACTTTCATTATCACATAGCACCTTCTCTCAAAATTCCAAAATCTAAAATGGTTTCTCAACCACATTTAATTTAGGCACATAATCAATATCATGTCACTCAACAAGTTTTGATGGATCTGGTTCATACCACCTGAAATGGGAAACAAAAAACACATCATGGATCAAAGGAAAACCAAAATTTAAGTCCAACTAATATGAAAACATTCCATGACTCCCATAATATCAATGGGTAAAACAAAAATCGATGCCAACATACCCTATCTACCCAGTCGATGATGTACTAAGAGAGTCCAAACTCAGAGAAAAACCAAATCACTAACTAGAAACTCTATCGGCCAATGATGAAGGTTCAAATATGATTAATCAAAAAAGTGTTACATGAAAAATATCCTTTTGACCAACCACACATTTTCCATAATTTATATAACATTACTTGACCCAATCAAGGACTTATCTCAAAACTCATCCTATCTTAAGGGATATCTATAATACCGCCATTAAAAATCCCCAGAGATGAAATATTATGCTTGTATTGATTAATATTATTATAAGAAAACTTGAATAGTGGAAAATTATTTTCCCAATAACTAATTAGAAAAAGAACACAAGGACATAAAATATCTTCAAGAACCTTGATATTCCTCTCTATGTGTCCATAAATGTATTGATGATAATCCATGATAAATTTCAAATGGGTACCCATCACCTCCTACAAAAAATTCCAAATCCTAGATGTCAACCTAGGGTTCCTATTATAAATGATCATAGGGGGAACCCCATGAAGTCTCGAAAAATATCTATCATATAAGTCCCCATTAATTTTCATTTTTTATTAATGTTTACAATAAAAAGGTGAATTGATTTTAGGATTCGATCAATGATCTCTAAAATCACATTATTACCACTAAGATTCCTTGGTAAACCAATGATAATTTCTATAGGAATCTCAACCGAATTATATATCAAAATGGTTAAGGAATGTAGAAAACCATATGGTTTCTCATACTCTCCTATAATTAACTAACCTATAATACACCATTATACAAAACATTCAATTGAATTCCTTATCCCGATATACCAATACAGATGTCTCAAGTCATGATATATCTTCACAACCCTCTAGTGTACAGACCAAAAAAAATGGTTTCCAATTCCCAACAACTATTTCCTAAAAAAACTAATAACTAACCTACCTTGGAACCATATTGTGCTATTGGTATATTTATACCACTCACCTAAGGTGTACCCAACATTTAGATTTTCACTAATGCATAGGAAATCAATGTCATCAAATTTCTTGATCCAAAACAACTCATAAAATGTTGAGTTAGCCTTTACTGAAGGGAAAAAGAGCTACCCACCAACTTCTATCACCTGTGAACTATAATCAATAGATAAAAACATCGAAGAAAACTCTTACACTAGTTAGTTCAAGGATTGTGTTGGTAATTTTACAATCAAATAATTGATGACCACATTCCATTTCTCAAAAGTATAATAAATATCAATATGAAAATAATTAAGATACTCAAACCACAATCACTCTCACATGTTCAAACCCATCTAAGAGAAAATATACTTTAGGATTTTTTTGATATAAATATACTGTAATATGCTCCACAATAAGGTTAAAATGACACATTTTGAGTGCATGAATAACCTCTGCCCACTCAAGAACATGGGAATTATAGTTCTTCTAAATACGGCATAACTAGTGTGATACATTAGCCATCACCTATTTACCTTGAATGAAGACACTACCTAAAATGCTCCAAATTCATCATATAAAAATCATATCACAAACTTGGTCATGGAAGATTAAAAATTGGATCCAATGTCAACGTCACCTTTAGTTTCTACAAATATGTTTGACATATTCCATTCTACCCAATCTTTACACTATTTCTGGTTAAATGTTTTATCAAAGATAAAATAAAGGAGAAGTCATGAATTAACCCCCTATATAACCACACAAAACTAAAAATAGTTTACTATCAAACACATTTTTGGAAAATTCCCATGACATAATTGAATGCACATTTTCAGGATATACAATGATATCCTACTATAATATAAAATCGTCTTCAAATATCACTTCTTAAATTCAAAAATCACATTTTACGGGCATACCATACAAGGGATTTTCCCTGATGGCTATGAGATTGATATTGAAATGGTCAATTTTCACCTCCTCTGACTTGTAGTAAAAAAAATATCATCATAAAACAAAAATAAATGAGTCTAAGAACTAATGAAATATCTGGTTCATCAACACCATAAATACCACAAGAGCATTAGTGAGAATGAATAGAAAAAATAGAAATAGGAAATACCCATATCAGCTCCTAAATGCTATATTAGGTATATCTAATTCTCATGATCTCAACTGGTGGTACCCTCTATGAATATTAATATATGAACATATATATATTCCCATTTAAGATGATCAACGAGATCATAATTCATGGGAAAGGGGTGTTATTTCTTGACATACACCTAATTAAAATTTCAATAAAAATTACAATGTTTGAGGATCTCATTTTATTCCTAATCAAAGATGATAGGAAAAACCCATGGTGACACACTAGGATGAGTAAATCTTGTATCCTCGAGAATCAAATGAGATAATTCACATTATACCAACTCAACAAGTTTCATACAATAAGATGGGATAGAAAATGGAATCACACCATGCATTTTTTATATGGTTAAATCAATCTCCCTATGTGAAAATAAAAAAGAAACATCATCAAGAATGTTCTTGGGGTATGCACAAATCATCAATAGAAGTGGGTAATAGAAAAATGGTTAAACTAAATCTTGGTACATTTCCATTAAATGACATGAGATCACCCCATCATTAGAAAAAAACAATCTCCCACACATGTGATCCTACTCACCCTAAAATACATGATTGATTCCATCAAGATATAAAAAATTAACATAATGGAAATAAAAATAAATCATGGTATTTACAATTGTCGTCTGATACATAATGATAATAAGGTTGAATATATCTACATCAAGAACCATGAAGTCGCACTCAAACCCATGGTCTTCTATCCTCAATAAAAAATATGGACACTTGAAACATTATTTGAACCTCACTCTCAAAGGCATGGAAATATCCATCAAGAATGACATAATATTAGAAGTAAATTACTATAATTAAACTAACTTTGATGATATAAAATAATGAGTAGTATTGGTATCAAAAAATATACCACCATCAAAGATAAAATAAACACTAACACTCTTACAGTTGTCAGCACTACTTTGGATTCCTATAGGGAATACTCCACTAAAAAAGGAATCTATTATCATCTCCTCCATGTAATTTCATCTCCACATAAACATCCACATTAGACTAAGGATAATACACACCACCCTTCAAAGCATTGGTAGGATCCTATGAACCATTGGTGATAGTTGATCTAGCCATACTACATTGGGACATACTTTCAAAAAAATTCCACAGATGGCCAGATTGTCTAAAATGATGAAAAGTCTTGGGATCCTCTATAAACTTTTTCGTCATATGACTAGGCCTTCTATACTGATAGTAATAAAAATTATGTTTTACCAATGAAGCCCCCTAACAAGTCCTGAAGAATACTGGATACAAATAAAACCCATTTTTTGGATAGAAGATAAACCCTTTCTAATGATGGTGCCAAGTGAATCTTTAGAAAAATACGTTTATCTAGATTTGTATACCTCTATCAAAGAATCCTTATCAAATTCTGCAAAAACTTTTTGATGGTACCTAAGAATCAGTTTTTACCAAATATCATCACCCAACCCCAATTAAAACCTCAAAGACATTATGTAATAATTGGTGATGTACTTGGGTCTGAAATACACTGACGTAGTAAAATGGTTGAAATATATGTGAATGATTTTCTCCCCTTGCTCAATGTTTAAAGACTCCCAATCCTTTTCCACTTATATGGTCTCATATAAATGCTATGGTTGAAGAAATTATTCAATGATATATAGGTTAGATCCTCACATAACATAGCTTGCACAATATAATTCCACCATCTACATCACAGTCCCTGAAGAATATATGTGGAAAACCCACCTTAGATTTACTAAGAATATTTAGAATATTGAGGATACTCTCAATATTCTAAATCCATTCTTTATATTCCTAGGTTTATTTCTCACCATTGAAAAAATTGGATGTTGTTTAATAAATTATGATCCTTGATCCACTTCCCATCCCTGGTTTATGCTAATATTATGACCCAATGTCGTAATATTGTGTATTACAGCTTATTCCAACAATGGGTCCACTAGGGGAATCACCTACAACACTATTATCTTAGCTTATTTACTATTATTTTGAATATATCATCATGTATTCATTTTTTATAATTAAAATAAAAAACAAATCAATTATGAGTAGATTCCAAAATCATAAGAATAACATGTGGTATCCATATTATTTTTAAAAAATATATATATATATATTAAATGTAAATTCTCCAAAAAATACAACAACCTTAATTAAAGAACTAGTCCATTTAAATAAACCCTAAATAATATTTATTAAAATTACCCCAACTACCAAGTATATAGTTTTGAGAAATCCTAAATCTCCAATGGTAACTCAAATTCAATCATGAAATTGAGCTGACTGGGGCCCTTTTCTATACTTAAAATCAAAATTATGATGGTCCTAACTCATGTTTACCAAGACACTAAACCAAAAATAGGCAGTTTCAAACCAATTCAGGATGTGTAAGGACTCTTATAAATAATTTTCATAAAATAACCCATGGAAAGTACATAATTCAACAAATAAGGTCTTTCACAAGGTGAGTTACAAAAAAGACGATGAACATCATCATATAATAAACCTAATGAAGGAAAACAACTTGGATACAATGTGGAAGCCAAATATCATAACCATAATATATAAAATGAAATGTCCTATAGGAGAAACAAGAATAAGAAAACATGATGACTCAAAAATGACCATGTGTTACCATCCTTCACCATGAATTTTCCCCTTTACAAAAATGATGACAATAAGGGAAACTAATATTCTTCATAATTCTCATCCTTTAAACCAAGTCCTCTAAAAAAATTTTATGGCCACACGAAAGTAAAAGATTAGCATGAGAACAAATCCAAATAATATACCACCAATGAAACTATAAACGCTCTAATATTAATAATTCATTACTTATATCTTTAAGAAAAAACATTTTATAAATGAATATTGATAAATTAAATGAATTTTTTAAAAAGAAATATTTATTTTTTCATAAAGAATTCCATATTGACCAAATATAGGAATCTATCCTGTATGGAATAAAATAGTTATGTAACCTTGGATTCTCTATAAGATAAGAATGTGAGAAAATAACTACGAAAAACATCAGCATATGATAACCCAATTATTAAAGAAAAATCACACCATTTGGGCTCTAACGTATAGGTATACATGGTAAACATGAAAGAAAACACCCAATTCATTCCTAAGGTGGATCCATCCAATATAATCACTATTATAATTACACACACTAATGTGACATACATCATCTAACATAATTGCGAACAGAAAGTTTAAAAAGACCATACCCAATTCACTCATGGTTACCCAATGTTCTATGCCTTTTAAGATCCATTCAAAACAAAAACCACCCTTTAAATTATTTAATAAAATACATGGTGTGTGAAAAAAATTTAAATTAAACCCCTTTTTAAAGTATATATTTTCAGAATCCAAATCTATTTCAATGATGAACCAATCAATTTTATTCAACACCCAATTGAATTGATAAAAATATAAGGTAATTCATGAATTAGAGAAACTCAAAAAGTTAATCCTGCCATAGGAATATATTAAACCCAATCACTTTAAACAATGGAGATTGGAAATAGGAAAATTGGCCACTACTATGAAAATATAGAATTAATTCAAATACATTCCTAAAAAATGATTAAATAAAATAAACAAGAATAGTTATGCTTTGTAAGATTTAGTATATATAAGGGAGTAGGTCACTCTTCCATATAAACGTCCAAAAAGGTGTATAATAATCCATTAGATAGTAGGTCATAGGGTATATAGATACACCATTAAAATATAAGGTGTTACATGAGTTTTGAATAGAACCCACTAGATATGAGGGATTAATGGTGTAAATATCATTATTACACCATAAATTTTCTATAAATCATTGATGCAAAAAAAAAATCCCCTCAGATTAAATTATCTATAATGATGAATTTATATTGTAAAAATAGGTTTTATGGTGTAAGATGATTTATGAAATAAAAGGTTCTATGACCTGATGAATTTTCAAGACATGTCATCATCACTAAAATTATGATGTAATCGAGAATTTTACTGCATTAATATCTTTTATAGGTAGTACCTAATATCGACCCCTACAAGAAATTCTAAACAAATATCTCTATACCCTCTGAATCCTATGACAAATTTATACAGAAACTCCATTCCATAAAAAAACAGACATATGAGAATATTATGAAATTTTCCCTAAAAAAACATCTCTATTCTCATAGGGAGTGAAACATAGATAAAAAATAGTGAAAACAACAGTGTCAATAAGTACCTAAAGAAGGATAATAGAATGTTATAGTTTAAATATTGGGTTTTCCCTAATTCCCAACTACCACATCTGTGGTATTTTACCCTACAGTATCATTGTATCTCCCTTATATTTTATTATAATATAACTCCTTCCATTTTGATATTTAAAAATATTTTCTATGTCTATTTATACCTTAGATATATAACTCAATAGGGAAAATAATTTTTGGATGATGGAAGTGGGAACATCTTCTATGCCTATATAATTTCTCACTACACTAACTTCTCTTATTATTTATCCACTTTTACCTAGTTGAGGCTCCACTAATACATTGACCAAAAGATAAATATATACCATATCTAGGAACTAATACTTTGTGTACTATTCATTTAAGGGATTATAAATACCATTCATAAAGAAACAACTATTTACGATCTTTTATCTTCTGATATTGAGTGAAAATCGCATAAAAATACTAAAAATATTCTTTTTAAATACTCTATGTATTTTATTTCAACTATATATCTATATTTAAGATCATGTATATTTTATTCAAAAGGGGTTCTATGGAAAATTTAATCTAAAAAATTGAAGAAATTGTCCTAATATAGTACCTTATATTTATCTTCATAAACAAACCCTTATCACCGTTATCATGTTATCCCTTGTAGAGAGACATGAGTCCTAGGGAAGATCTCTATATGGATTAAATTTCATCAATAAATAAGAAACATATTACATCTATATGTGAGGGATAAAAAATTAATGAGGTGAAAATTTCCCTTAAATACAAGAACCAAAAAATGCATGATATGAAAAAAATGAAACACACATTTTAAAGTCATATAGAAATCCAAATAATGTGACGTGACTTACATATATACATGTCTAAAAATTGAATAATAAACATATTTATAAGGCCCCAGCCTTAAACCTTACTTAATCTTGAGTTATTATAAGATTACACATTGAAGATCTTTTCAGGTTTAGAGTTTTAGAGAATTAGATCATTAAACTTGCATTACATTCCACATTTAAACAATGTGGTTACATAAAAGACAGTATTCATTCTTCCCATCAACAGAATCATATTGAAAATAAAACATGGATTCTTTCTTGACACATCCTTGATACTATCATCACATCATGTACCTTTCCCTTGACCTGTGAAAAACATTTCGACAACTTGGGATGAGCATAAAAAGCTCAGTAAGGGTTATAAAAATATGGAAAGGAAACATGAGTTCATATATAATAAGAATGAAATCATACTTTACCCATAAAACATAGACACTTTAACATACCTCATCAAACCATGAATAAATCATAGAAATCAAAAGACATAAAGGTAACTTGAGACATTCATAACATTCTTACGTAGGGAGTAACCCTCTTGGTTACGTTTGTAATACCCATCACAGTATATTCCCTAAATCTCTTCGGAGAAACCATAACGTTTCACTCCTTCGCGTTACCCAATGCATTGGAGAGCTATATCAGGCTCACCCGCCCTTAGTTTATCACAAAACCACCCGTCTTCATAATAATGCCCATGAACCTCAACATAATCATATCACATAAAACATGCATAAAGGAAACATAAAATTTCCACCTTTCAATCACAAGATATCAATACAACACATTGATATAAAAACATTATGAAAACCATTTTCAATACCAAAATAAAAGAAAAGTAAAACATGTTATTTATTTGTCTTTAAAAAAAGGTATCTCTTGTAGAGGAAGCCGAAACTCAAATAATGCTCACGGCGGCGGAGAAGTCGTTGTCGCCGCATACGTACGACAAAAACATTCCCTTTTGTCGTTTAGTAAACGCATTGTATAAAAAAGATTCATTTTGAATAAACGTAAAATTCAAAGGGGTTTATACACCGTATAAAATAAGGTTGTGTATAAAACAAAATATGCCTCAATGAAAGGAGATTGAGACGAAGTCCCATACAAAAACGGTATCCTTGGTTTAAGGATAAATCAATTACATAATTACGTGTGACAAACGAATAAACCAAATATAAGTGGATATTATGTGTAAAAAAATAAAAGGTCGTTCACACATATTAAAAAGATGACATATTCAATAACTACATGTTGAACCCAAAGAAATCGAAATTGGGTTAAGAAGTTCCCTTGACAGCCTAACGACATCACATCAAAATGAGTCAATGAGAGATAACAAAAAAAGGGTATCTCATCACTTGGACATAAAATTTACATCAATAAGGATATATGAGAACATATCCCAACATAACAATATGTAAATTTAAAGACCCAACAAAATAAGTTTTTTAAAAAGAGGAGGGTGAAAGGTCCCCTTACCGAGTTGGGTGACATTCGAAACGTACACCCCATGGAAGAAGTGTAATACAATGAAGATGTGAATGCCCATAAATGAAATTATACTACAAAAAGTGTATAATAATGGGTAGTACATACACCACTCAAAGGAAATTGTGGAAAATGTAGCATAAATCTCACGGGAATAAAAGTGAGATAAAAAATCCCTTATGAAAACTCGGCAGCCTAACAGCACCACATAAAACTTATAAAATGGATTGATGAGAGGAAATAGGGTCTCTCATCATATGAACATAAAAATTACATTAATAGTAATAAAAATGAACATCCCAATCCCAAGAAATATGAGCTTGAAAGGAATGACATAAAAGGGTGTACTTAAAAAGAAAGAGAGGAGTTGGATCCCTTACTTCAAGTCCAACTTGTCTTGTTCGTTTCTTTATATTCCTGAATAATAAACTTTGGTCAATTAAAAATTGCCCTAGTAACTCCTTTATAGATTATTATTCATTTCATATCACATGTTATAATGTTATAATAATTGTTTAATAATGTTAGTTCATATCAGACGTTTTTGCCGATGTTTGGTACATGAGTCAAAAATGAACTTGTTTAAAAAAAGATTGCCCATGTAGTTATATGTAAATATTTTCCAGAATAGTATTAATGATTAAAATATCATATATATCCAGTAAATATTCATTTCATACTATTCCATATCATTTGGAGATAAAAAAAACGACAATCACCGTTCATGGAGACGGTAGGCCGTACGTACGCATGAACGCTACTTTCATTTTTTGTCATATTAATGGAATTAAAACAAAATGAGAGGTATGTAGCTTTTAATTCCAGAATTATATTCATCATTTAGATTTATCATTAATCATATATATCCATTATATACATGTACTTATAATATTACATTACATTTGGGGATAAGAAATGAAATGCACCATTCATTGAGACGGTAAGCCGTACATACGCATGAACGCTACTTTCATTTCTATTTAATATTTTTATGGAATGGGATAATAATGATATAGAGTTATATTATAATTCCAGTATAAAATAATATATAATAACTTTAAATCCATCCTTTATACGTCCCACATATGGCATTAACGAATCACATAACTTTGAGGGGGCGGTAGTCCGCACTTCCTTAAATGAAGATATCGCGTTTACCCATAATGGAAACCATAAAGGTATGCCCAAAATGAAAAATACAGAAGCTTAAGGAAAACATAAACATGTAATATATCATATAAAATATAGTGTCATCTTAATTGACACCTTTGAAGGTGTTAAAATAATGTTGAACAATCATCGTTACGGGAGGCCGAAATTCGCCATCCACGGAAACAGTATGTTCATTAACCATTAGATGTAGGTGTGTGAAAGTGTAGCTATAATACTTAGTATAAAAACATCCTAGTATATTTATGATACTGGAGTTGTTACAAAATAAATGAATAAATTGATTTTAGGGGGTTTTAGAAGCAAAATAAAACAAAAGGACTCAAGTGAAGGCATTACGTTAAAATCGGGTAACTCCCTTGGGTTTGAGCTCAAAGGCTTACTTGGGAAGACTTCACCCCAAGTGAGGCTTCAAGGAGTAAGAGAGGGAAGTGGAGAGAAAACATGGTCAGAGGTTGGCCGATCCAAAGGCTTTGGGTGTGTGGGTATGGAGGTAGAGGTGGGGGCCTTTTATAAGAGGAGAGGAGGGGCACTATTGGAAGGTAAAGAAAAGTCACTTTATTTTAAAATGGTATCCGGATTTAAGAGGTCCCACAATGATGTTTTTTTAGGATAAGGTTATAGGGGTTAGAAATCCACTCATCCAATAGGTTTTGTACATGTTTAGGTCTTAGATATTATATTTTCTTTCCATTTTATTTAAATCGTTAAATAATGAGGTGATGTCATAAAAAATTTAATTTATTTAATGTCTAAAAATTAAAAAAAATACTATGATTTAGGAAATTATTTTAGCTTTCTAATGAATATTTATAGTCAAAAATATTATTTGTATAAACCCATGTAAAAATTGTTTTAGTAAAACATTTCTTGTTTGTCTCATTTTTACTTTAACTTTAAATAAAAAGATATTAATGTCATTTTCCAAAAAATGTGGCTTCGTGGGATCCCCAAGTTGACCCATGGGTTACCTTGGTCGGCCATGACACATCCAATGAGGTTAGTACATGTGTCAAGTTCATTTTATATTATTAAAACATTATTTGTTTACCATAAACTACACTAAATACCTCTAATCGCGATTAAAAACATAATAAGTTACTATTCACCAAAAAAAATTATTTTTATCCCATTGAACCACATTTTACTTCTTAATGAAAACCATGTATGTCGAATTTTTGAAATTCAAAACACAAAGATGGAAAAATTTCATTTAAACGGAAAAATCAGTTTTTATAAGTACCACTTAGTGGTTTCACTATTCATCATAAATTGATGTTTTTCAGAAAAATCCCAAAAATTCACCCTAAGCTATATTTGATATTCCGAATTCAAAAAAGAAGTCTATTTTAAAAAATTCAAATCATATAATTCAAATTAATTAATTTAAAAATTAATTCCCGTTGTCAGAGCAAATAACGTGTTTTTATGAAATAATATGTATCAAAAGATTGACACTAGTTTAAGTCCGATTTCAAAGTGAAATTAATTCCAACGACCACTATTGGATTAAATGTTAAAATATATTCTAATTTCACATTAAAACCAATTAAAAAGATAATCTAATCATATAAATAAATTATATTAAAAAGAGGTTTTGAATTAAAATACAATATTTTACATTATTCATTAAAAAATGAACTTTATCAGAAAGATACCAAAAATTTACACAAAGTAAATTTTGATGTCCCAATTCTTAAGAAGAGTTTTATTTGGTCCAAAAGGATGTATTAGAGTGAAAAAACTATATTTAATGACGGTTCTCTATCAAAAGGCGATAAGTGAACCTTTAGTGAAAACTAGGGCATATACACCTAAAATTGAATTATTTCCGTATTTTATGCCTTTATCTTCTATTGGATAAATTTAAAAACATTTAAAAACATATATAATCATATTTTAGTTATTTCTATCCATTCCCGCCAATACAACGGCTACTTGTTAACTACCATTTAAAATAATATTATTTTATTATTAGAGTGCAACGTAAGATTCTCAAGAAACTCGTTGTTGCGTGTTGGGTACGCCATCAAGCATAGTGTCCCCTTTAAAGTTATATTAATATTTAATCAAAAATAAGGATAAATATAAAAATGCCATATTATTTATTTACCTGGGGTGTTACAATATTCGATAATGAAAACAAAAAAACAATGTTAAACATCTCTTGTATCAATAAAAAATTTAAAATAAATATATGCTTGGGATAATTTTCGAAATCATTTTTTCCAAATAAATTTAAATTCTCTGATAGATTTAATTACACTGAACCCCAACTTTTAATGAGTCATAACTCTATATACTAAGATAAACATGATGTTAAATTGGAGGTTATTAATATGAGTAAATAGATTACAAAAATTATATAGTTTACCCATGTATAAATAGAATTCATTTTCAATTAATTGATTTGAAATGAAAACAAAAATAATTTTAATGTAAAAGAAATATTTTTTTCTATAATTTTTTTATGTGTCAAATATTTTTATATCTTACAAAATTAAATAATGATCTATTATTGAATGATTTTAATGAAATTATACATTAAATTTTCTATATATTTTTGCATCATACATCAAATATTTTTCCTTATAATTAGATAAGATTTAATTTAGTTTTTTTCTTAAAAACTTTATATTTTTATAAAAAAATAATCACATTTTGAAAACCTATATTAAAAATAATTTTTTACACATTTTCAGAATTTATTTTTAAAAATGATGTTAAATTTTTAATAAATAATTCAAAATTATCTTTGATTCAATATTTGATACTTTTCTAAAAGATTATTTTTTGATGTATTGTGAAAATATTGATTTTTATTGTACAAATCCTTTTTATTTAAAAATTTTAAACATTTAAATATAATTTTAAAAAGATTAAAATTAAAATTAGATCAATTATAATATTATTAATAAATTTCTTGTTATTGGGATAATTTTCATTTTGAATTTTTATATAAAATCTTTTTATACTAATGAAAACATTTTAAATGGACAACAACTTTTTTGTTGCATCTGTGGGTTTAATTTTAAATTAAATTCTTCCACTTTTGTGAATTGATTTTTTTGGGAATCACCATAAATAACATTATTTAATAATTACAACATAATGTTTTGTCATAATGAATTGTAAAAAATATAGAAATTAATTATTGCGATTAAGGTTAAAATAGATTTACAGTGGATTAAACTCAAAAGGAATGGGATAAAATTAAATAAATACTTATCAAATTAATATTTCTTGAAAATATATATAACTTATATCATATAAAGCTTTATAATGACAGATTTTTATTCTTTTTTTGTGTGTTAAAAGTGTGTATAACTTTTTCTTTTCAAAAATTACAATCGTGTCCACTCATCCCTTTATGAAAGGAAACCACCCTCCCCTCTTATGTACACATCCATAGTATTTGTTTTCCTCCTTTACCTACCAAATAAATTCCTTAATTTAATCTATACATCCTATAGGACTTTTTGTTATTATAAATCCATATTATGATGGATTTTGGTTCTAGTGTTAAGAGGTTTCACAAAAAATATGTATCATTATTAACCAATAAATCTATTTTTATTTCTTCTTACACCCACTTAAACTATTATTAAAATATGAATATATAATATAAAAATTATATTCAGTAAACTACGAAGTTATTATGTTAATGTTATAACATATATCCATCTCATCTTTTATCAAATGGGAAAAAAACCTTCAATACTGTTTATGATGGACTACCTCTTTATAAGCTGATTTATTTTTTCTTCTGTCACCTCCTATCATAGATGTCACAAACTATGTTGGGTCCCCATATTAACTGACGCCTGACCTGGTCTGCGACAAGGCATGAAGGGCGTTCCAAATCCCCATGAGCTGGCACAAGTTCCTAGGTATCAAAAATATAATTTGCGAATGATTTGCCCAAATAAATAAATATAAAACAAATTTTAAGATAAATAAATTAAAAATACAATTAGAAAACCAAAAAAGTCCCTTAAACTAGTGTCAGATTTAGTGTTTACTACATAATCTAAAAACCCCAAAGAGACTGCAAAAAAGGAAAACCAGAACTCCAACTCAATCCTCTGTGCGATATGAGGAGTCACATCCCTAAGACACCACCTAGACCAAAAATGTTTTGCAGGATGCATCAACCAAGAATAAAAAATAAACTAGATCTACAAACACCCAAAGGTGTTTGTTGGGTGTGAGCCAGGATCCCAGTAGAATTCCACAGGGAAAATGGTTCCTGACATAATTATTAAATGGAACATACATCCACAATTTTAATTAAATAAAATAACTAAATGCTTGAATAGATTTTAGGAAAATGGATTTAAAGAAAATAGTTTCAAGGTAAAAAATTAAATTAAAACACACACACACAATTATATTGAAATAACCAAAGTGTCACACCAATGAGTGTAGAGTAAACAAGGAGCACTAAATATGGGAGAGGCCTCGTGGGTGTTAGATGGCCTGGGTCCCTGGATATCTATGTCTCGATGAAACGTGGCTTAGAAACCACGACCCCCAATAAACGTGGCTTAGAAACCATGACCCTAACTAACCATGGTGTAGAAACCACAACCCTTAGAAAACTTTTCTTAGAAACTATGACCCATTGTAATCCAGATGTTAATTAGTGTTTTAGTCATCAATCACGGTATATGAAATAGGGCTAAAGCCACCCCCAGATCATTATCCCACATGTCTAGTCAACCTTTCTAGCTACCCATGGCTTCCCAATTTGGTCTCAAACATGTTTTATGTTCATAAAGGTGGGGACATCGCATAAAAAATCCAATCTAAAATACCACGCATGCCAACAAACTATTTACACTATCAATATAACTTTTTAAATCCAAGTTCATGTCCCATGTCACACTAGGGAATGAGAGGAAAATATGGTACTTTCATACACCGAATTACCAGTCGCACACTAAAACCCTCTTTTAAAACCAAACTCACACCAAAAATCATTTCAAACTCAACCTACATAAGTTACACACTCAATTAAAACATCTGTACATTTTAAAAAAACAATTATCATTAACAAACCATAAATTATACACAAAAATACCATTTTGAAATATTATGCACACTAAAAATATTTCAAAAGTAAATTTTCATTACATACAGAACCAACTAAATATACTCTACAGTCAAAGAACACACTTTCATAGTAAAAAAAACCCATAAAAGAATTTATTAAACAATTTCAACATATGTCACATGACTTTAAACACTAATAAACTTTACACAAATCAACCAAAACAATTTTACACAATTAATAATTATTTAATCGAATAATTAAAGTTTTCATAAATAAAATTTAAAGAGAAAAACAACATTTACACCCTAGACCGACCCAAAATCCCTTACATGCAAACACACACACAATTCCACATCAAGAACACAATCGTTATCATGCACGAAATTAAAGAAACCACTCTTACTATTAAAAAGACTATTACTATAGTTAAATAAACCATAGGAAAAACATTACAAACAATTTAAAAATACACCGCGTGACTTAAACACAAAAACTCAACTCAATTACTCATTTAAGATAGAACGCATACAAATGCTACACCAAAACACTAATTTCACCCATTTCACATCCTACATAAGTAACTATACAATTTATAAAACACTATTCGACAATTCGACATTGGTTTTCAAAGAAACAATATACTCATATATTATAAAAACACTAATAATCACACTAAAAACATAATAAACCTCGTGTAAAAATTAAATTGTAACTAAAAAAACTGATTAGTAAACAAGTTGATTTAATTAAATAAGAAAATGAACATATAAATTAATACTCAGACACTGAACCACCTACCTAACTTGATGAAAACCCGTGAGTTTGATGGAAATCATCAACCGCACCACATGAAACCAACATAAAGACCTAATAAAGACGATTAAACCCCAAATAAACAAAAATTAAAACCCATAAACACAACCTTAGAAGAGTGATAAAAAAAGAAATATGTAACCATACAAGAAGGGTGGACTACTGGAGTGGGTCGCGCGAGGGGATGGAGGAGGGACAACAGCAACGACGCTAGCTGGTGAGGAGGTCGGTGAGGGTGGTGGCTATAAAACGGGTTCTACATGAGTGGCATGTGGAACGGGGTGCAAGGCTAGTGGGTGCGATGGGGCGGAAGGAGGATGTCGACAGGGTGGTGCGGCGGTGGATTGTGCGATGTTAGAGAGAGCCATAGGAGAAGAAGGTCGGCGGGGCATCATGATGGCAGAGAGGAAGGGCAGGTGTGGACTAGGTCACATAGGGGTTTGCTGCGATGATTTTGGGGATGATAGGTGGGGCTAGCCATCCCTAAGGGAATGAAATAAAAACAAAAAAAATGTAAAATAATTTAATGATAATAATAATATAATAATAACACAAATAACATTTATAATAGTAGTATTATAATAATAAAAATGGTAATAACATAACATAATATTAAGAATAATAATAATTATCATAATATTAATAACAACTTAATAAAGTTTATATTCTTAACACTTTTATTAATAATAATATTATTTTTATTATAAAACAATATTATTATTATTATCATTAATACAACTTCAATAATTTTATTAAACATCTCATTTAAATTTTATTTCCATTTCATGGTTCATTGTTATTTCGTTATCCCTTTATCTTTTAACCCATTTTCAAAACCGCACAGACTGTGGGGTCTCTGAATCGTTCCATGCCCGTGCGTTTGGTGACTCTAAACCCAAAATGTGTATTTTTTTCAATAGAAGTCAGAACATTTATGTCAGGATTCAACCCGAACAACCTGATTCCTAGAAAATTTAACAAAATAAATAATGTAAAAATATGTGGGTGTGACATTTATTTCCACCACAGTGCTTTATGTCCCCGAAAATCCGCAACTAATGCTGAACCCCAAAGAAACATCTCATACCCCTTTGGTGGTTCAAAAAGGATCCCTACAAAAATCATGTGAAAAGAAGAAAATGCACAATGATTGGAGAATGTGAAATAAATGACAACATCATGAAACTCTTAAAAAGACTTCCTGATATGAGTTTCCCACCTCAAAGAGTTAGAACACCTATAGTTAATTGTTTATGTAAAGGAACTCTCACACCCATGGAAGATAACTTCATAAACCAAAGCACCTCAAGAACCGTTAAATGAAAACGACACCATTTAACTGGAATGAAAAAACAATACCCACAATGTCCAAGGAACACTCTTATCACCCACCACCAAGACATCTTTAGGAACAAAACCAAAAGGCCTACATGGGGAAGACCGAAGTGGCTCCCCGCCATTAGGAACCTACCAAAACCCACGACGAGGCTAGAAAAATGACCTGTGGAGGCACATGAAGACTCCCAACCATCATGAACAATTCCTATACAGATTCATTCCATACACATTTGAGTGAATACCACCTTGGGCGTCCACACCATTAGTGCTGACAGAAGGAAAAAAAAATTTGAAATTTCTTATCAGTGACCAAACACACCACCTCAAGTGGTGGCGAGGGAGGTGACCAACTACAGGGAATCAAAACCACGACCTAGTACAAACCAACATCTCCACATTCCTAGACAACTAGTGTTCAAATTTGAGACTGATTTACCAAAAAGACCTCATAAGGACCACTAAATGTAATTACATCTGGTGGGATTCAACCCCCAAGAATTTAATGTTATGAGTTGACCACGCCTCCTACTAGACATAGGAAACCCCACACACTCAAATAGGTAATTCAGAATAGAACAACCACATGAAACTATTTAAACTTCCTTCACCTTAAATATTAATGATATAAATAATGATGGGGTCGCGTACACTTCAGAGGTTCCTAACTACACGCGAGATTCACTCCAAAGCATAAGGATGGAACCGTGATGTTTGAGGCATATCCTACCTCGCATTTTGGTATTGAAGACTCTCGACCAGAGCTTCTCCTTTTGGTTCCTCACATAACCACACCGCAACCAAGACAACAACAACAAACACAATACACCATGACATCCATCTACTCTTTAGCGGCACATCCACCAGAACATGGGTTTAGTTGATGCACATGCATCACCAATTTACCTTAACTAAGAAACATAAAAAGAAAAGACGAATGAAAAACAATCCCCTTTAAACAGTAAAATTAAAACTCCCTAAGAGGAGGACACAGTCCTAGGAAAATTGTGATTCTTGGAGGGTTCTATGAAATCCACCTTTGCAATTCGAAGATAACTCACACTGCACGAGGTCTCCAAAAATGACCCTCACTGTCAATGAAAGTACTGCAAAGCCCTTCAAGACACCGGTCAACACTAATAACTCCGAACAACTTTCACCCTTCCCCACTGGAATTACATTCACCATTTCCAGGGGGACCTTCAAACACAACGGTGTCAAAATTCATACCCGATGACTCGAACAAAACAAAGAGGCCAAAACTACCTTCAACTCTCATCGCGTCTATCATCCCACTGTGAAAGGATCTTCTTAACTATAAAAAGTAGAGTTGGTTCAATTTTAAAATTCATTAAGAGATTCCTTCGATCAACTGGTGGTCCGACCAATGGAGAGTTTCTCGTGGCCACACTTCAATCACATGTTAACACTTTATTGGGGAATACACCAGAAAATAATTAAATCCATGGACCCAATCAAATTGTTCCAATGGAGAAGACATACTACAATGGAACAATAAACATTATGGGGGACCACTGCAAGGGCTTCACTAAGTAGTTTTCAAAATAATTCACCAACCACACAGTTTCACACTAACTTACTGATAAGAATTCAAAATCAAGACAAAAATTATCCAAAAAGTATTATTGGTTCAAAACATCTCACATCCAACTTTTCCAATATTCTGGGTCACACTACAAAATCACTAGTTATTAAAACCCCAAATTTTCATTTAACAAATCTTTTTGAAAGTAAAAGAAGCGGGTGGGTTGCATAGACACCAATGGTGTACCATGGGCATCACACATGCATGTTACTATCCCACACCTGTACCCACCTAATGTCCATCTATGAAATCATATTTTGAAACCATTAACCATTTCTCTTTCCAAATATACACAAGCTTATGGTTTCCCATGATAGCACCAAGGATCAAAACCAAACCCTTCCATTTTTTCAAAATAAAAACAGTCAACCCACACTTTTAAAACCTCACACATTATATTCTTTTTATAGAACTTCATTTAATAGCATTTTCCAAGGCCTAATAATTTTTATTAAAAAATTAGATTTCCAAGATTCCAAAAAAAAGAGACAAGAAATGATGCAAGAGGAAACTATTGTCAGTCGGTGACAAGATATATGGTTAGCGGCCATACGCTTATCACGCTAACATCACAGAGAGTATTCTTGGACAACGTCCCTGGCTCTACATGCTTTGCTAGGCCCTGCGAGCTCACTAGGACCCCTAACCCTAATCACTTTTCATTTCCCCTAAACAAGATTTACCATAAAGACCAAAGGCTTAGATAAACCTCAATTTCCCCTATAGAATTGTATTCCATCCTATGGTGTGAGATCCAGTCACACTTTACATAACTAGAATGTCCAGTCCCAACAATACTTGCTCTAGTATACCTAGACACTTTCCCAATTGAACACGGCCCAAGAGAGTGAACCTGGCTCTGATACCAATTTATCACAAACCAGGTTGGGTGTCCATTCGACCCGACACCCAAACTAGTCCATGGAAGGTCCTGATGGGAGTTCTGAATCCCCACAGGCAGACACAAGTTCCCGAGTATCATAAATAAAACTTATAAAGGATTTAACAAAGTAAAAAAATATAAAACAAACTGATAGATGAATAAATTAAAACTAAAATCAAACAACCAAACATGCCCTGAAACTAGGATTGGATTTAATGTTTACATAATGAACTAGAAACCCAAAAGAGACTACAAAAAATGAAAACCAAAACTCCAACTCAACCATCTGTGTGATACGAGAAGTAACATCCCCAAGACACCACATGGAAAATCAATTCTCTTAATGATTCCTCAACCTGAAATACAAAAAAATTTGATCTACCAACACCCAAAGGTGTATGTAGGCTGTGAACCAAGATCCTGGTAGTATGACACTAGGAAAAGGGTTCCACCCAAAATTATAAACTGGAAAATAAATTCGCAATTTTAATTAAAGAAAAATATTAAATGAATGAACAGTTTTTAAGAAAACATATTTAAAGAAAATAGTTATAGGGGACCAGCTTAAATTAAAAAACACACACATATTCTTTGAAATAACCAAAGTGTCACACCGATGAGCATAAATTATACAAGGGGCATAAAATATAGGGGAGGCCTCATGGGTGTTATCCAGCCTGGGTCCCTAGATCTTCAAGTCTCGGTGAAATGTGGCATAGAAATAAAAACCCTCAGTAAACATGGATTAGATACTATATCCCTCAGTAACTATGGCTTAGAAACCAGGGCTCTCAGAAAATGTGGCATAGAAACCATGACCCTTATTAATCCATATGTTTAGTTAGAGTTTTAGTTGTCAATCCTAGTATGTGAAGTAGGGAGGAAGCCACCCCAGATCACTATCCTACTAGTATATTCCACGTTCCTAGCTACCGTGGGTTTTCGGCTTTCTGCTCAAACAAATTTCATGTTCATAAAGGCTTTCACATCATATAAAGAATCCAAGATAAAATACCATGCATGCCAAGATACCATTTACACCATCAATTACACTTTTTAAATCCATTTCTATGTCACATGTCACGCTTGTGAAAACCCCAAACAAGGTACTTACACACACACAATCACAATTTTCACACTCAAACCCTCTTTTAATCAAATACCCACACACAAAATCTTTTAAAAATCTACCTGTATAGGTTACGCAGTCAATTAAACCATCATAATAGTTTAAAAAAATAATTATGATTAAACAAACCATAACATACACACACAAATAACATTTTTAAATATTACGCACCATAAAAAATTTCAATAATAAATATGCATTACTTACACTACCAATTTAAACTAGTACGTGGTCAGATAGAGCACTTTCGTAGTCAAAAATCCCTTTAAAAGAATTTATGAAATAATTTCAACAAACTTCGCATGACATTAAACATGGAAAATAATTACACAATTCAACGAAAACAAATTTTCACCCTTAATAATTGTTTAATAAAATATATAAAATTTTTATATATAAATTATAAAGAGAAAAACACTAATTTACCCTCCTGACCAACCCAAATCCCATTACATGACCACATGCACACAATTACTCCTCAAGATCACAATCTACATCACAAACACAATTAAAAAAACCACCCAAATAGTTTAAAGGACCATTAGTATAGTTAAACAAACAACCAAAAAACATTCCATACCATTTAAAAATATGCTGCAAGGCTTAAACAACAAAAGTTCACTCAATTAATCATTTGAGATAGAACTCATACACATGATACACCAAAACACCAATTGCACCCTTTCCACATCCTAACAATGTAACTGGACAATTTATAAAACACTACTAAATAGTTGGACCTGAGTTTCACAACAACAACATACTCATATCATATAAACACACTAATAAAAACAATTAAAACATACTAAACTTCATGTAAAAATTAATTTTTCACCAAACACAATGATTAGTAAACATGATAAGTTAATTAAATAATAAAATGAACATATCAATTAATACTCATATGTAGAACCACCTACCTCACTTAAAGAAAACCCATGAGTTTTATGCACATCTTCAACCGCACCACAAACAAGAAACATAGAACCCTAATCAAAATAATTAATCCACAAATGAGACAAAAATTGAAACCCCTAAACACAACCTTAAAAGTTGAAAAAAAAAATATGAAACCCAACATGAAGGGAGAAGCCGTGGCGGCACCAGCTAGTGAGGAGGCCGACAAGGGTGGTGGCTGGACAATAGGTTCCATATGGGTGGCACGCAGAAGGGGGGTGTATAAGGACAACAGGTGAAACAGAGTGGAGGGTGGCTGGTGGAAGGGTGGTGTGGTGGTGGAGCATGTAAGGCTGGAGACCGCCATAGGAGAAGAAGACTAACGACGCATTGGGCTTGATGAGAGTATGGTTTCGCAAGGACCAGGTCATGTACGAGTTTGCTATGCCAATTTTGGGGAAGGTATGCGGCTGGGAAGCACTAAAGGAAAGAAAAAAACAAAAACAAAATACAAATAAAAATTAAAAAATATTATTAATATTATTATTAATATAATGATAGTAATAATAAAGATAATAACATTGAAATTATTACTTTTTTAATAATAATAATTGTAATAATATAACATAATATTAATAATTATTATTATTATCACAATATTAATGAAAAATTAATAAATTTTATATTCATAACACTATTAATAATATTATTATTATTATTCTCAAAAAATATTCTTTTTTATCATGAAAACAACTTATTAAATTTTATTAAACTTATTATTTTTATTTTATTTCTTTTTCATTATTCATTATTATTTCATTATCCCTTTTTGTTTTAACAAATTTTGAAAACTGAGAAGATTGTGCGGTCTCTGAAACATGGCCTACCCATGCATTCAGTGATGCTAAACCCAAAATGTGCATTTTTCTCAACATAACTTAAAAATCGTAAGTTAGGCTTCAACCTGAACTACCTAATGCCTAGTAAAATTAATAAAATAAATAATGTAAATAGATGCGGGTGTGAAAATATGTGGTTTTAATGATCTATTTAATGTATATATATATTATATTTATGACATAATTATACTTTTGTAATTTTAAAATAACATCTACAATTTTTATTGTCAATTCTGTTGGAAAACAAGAAAGTTGGTCGTGTATATGTGTGGAATAACTTCTCCACGAAGCGATGTAATAGGAATTTCATTTTATTTTTACATGAATAGTAAAAATGATAAATATAAAGAATATATATGATATTAAATTTATTATGTATGGTTAACTTTTTTGCATTCCTTTTGTTATATCCACTAAAAATTCAAATCAGTGTTTATACAAACATAAAACATACTGTATCGATGAATGATGAAATTGTTTTTTAATATATAACATTTATAAATAAATTTAAATAAATATATATATATATATATAATTAATATATATGATATTTATATAATGGTTTCGATTATAGAGATTATTGAATAGTAATCAATGTATAATTAAAAAATACCGAACCAGAACATTCATGAGAAATGATGGATTTATCATATGAATCCATGATTAAAGTAATGAATTGTTGATAAATAGGTGGTAAAAAGTAATAATTAACTGATTTATGGAATAATATATATTATTATGGTTCTATAATATATTTATATTTTTCCAATATTTAATATACAGGTGGTTTAAACATGTATGATGAAATTCGATAATTGAGGTAAGTGTATATCATCTCAAATTGTCTTCTTTGGGACATATGTAATATTATGATCCTATATTATTTTATGAGGTGTATTTATTACCAATTTGAACATTCATATCATTATAATAATTATTTTTATGAAATTTAATGTTTAGTTTGATTTATTTCTTTCATGGAGATTGTGATTTAAAATATTACCATAGTTGTATGGGATTTTCGTCTCACTTATATTTCTATGAGATAATTATCATATTAACTACATGATTCTTTGTGGTATATAAACTACCAATGAATGTATTTAGTGATGAATCAAATGAAATATATTGGGATTTAAATATCCATATAATGTTTTTTCTTTTATGGGGATTGTGATTATAATGTTACCAATGAGGTAAACATAATACGTTATAATCTCATTATAAATTGGGTTAATTTATGGGTATGTTTTGGATGATGAAATGTTTTTATGTTTCACTCAATAAAATTTATAACATTCTTATACATTGCTTATTTATGGATAATACATGTTTACCTATTATTTTACTCATTTTATTTATTAATTAAACTAAAATAATATTTTTAAAGAAACCCAACATTATTTCATTATTCTGTCGAATAATATTTCTCTTCCATGTACATTATTTCTAAAAATGCAATAATGAATGTTTTTAATATTATATGATGAGTGCACAAAGTCATTTTTAACCTCTTATAATTTTTAAAAAATTGTTTAGAATGAATATTCTTATCATTTTTTAAACCAAAAAATTTTAAATTTCTACTAAAAATGAGAAAGTAATATTACTTTTCAAGAGTATGAAACGAACTCTATTTCCCACCATTATCACCACTCAAACATTTAAAGCTCCAATTAAAATTTTCCATTGATATTTTAATGTAAAATTTTTTCATTCATATTTTGTAAATATTTATATTTAAAAATTTTGATTTTTAAATGGAAAGGATACTTTAATTAAGAATTATTAAATAATATTTTTATGGAATTTCTATTTATCAATTAAAACAACCATTGATGATTATTATATTTTACTAGGGATATGATTGAATGGTTCCATTTTTATTCTTTCTCTGGATGGTTTATGATTATGATGATAATATGTTTATGAAATACTCTTTCTTTTCCATCAGTTATTCTTATGAATAACATTTCTATTCCACAAGTTATTATATGATTAAATGTTTATGAAATCCATTTCATTTTCATGGGTTATGATCTTATGAATGTTTTATGATATTATAGAAAACATTTGTATGATTTTATTTATGTGGCCTATGGGACCAAAACTGAATATCCCTCAAATAAATTGGGTAAATATGGATAACCCATGAGTAAATATGTTACACATGAAACTAATATCTCGATCACAATTTCATGTATAGACATAGTTTTTAGGTTCAAATGTGTAAGTAGTGTAACACACTTATATTTTAAAAGATGAACAACCTGTTAAATAGATTATATTACCTTAAAGAAAAATCATATAAGAGATTATATCAAACTAAAAATTTATGATATATATATATTTTAAATAAACTCAATATATTCCATAGGTTGTGATTCACACAACACACGTGTTAAAGGAAAAACAGTATTTTATGAAAATATTATTCTTTAATATTGACCATTATAATATACCATTAAGTTGGATGGTATGAATATGAATAACTAAATTATGAAAATTATATTGTTCAAACAATTATAAAATAAATTCCACGTTTATTTATTAATTGGATATAAAATTAGAATAATTTGAAAAAAAAATTAATTGTTTTCGGAAAGGTTTATTTTCTAAAAAAAAAGCCTTTTCATCACCCTTTGTAAATAAATTTTAAAATTAAATTTACCAATTTTAGAAAATTTAAACTAAAAAATTATCTTTATTTTTTAAATTATCATTTCAAAATTATGTTCGGAATAATTTTTTGTAATTTTTTGAAATGATTTATTTTTTGATGAATATTGGAAAATATTAAATTTTGTTGAAAACTACGTTTTTATATAATTTATAAACAGTGGTAAATTATATTATCAACTGTCTTTGAAGTAAAATTTGTTCAATATTATTAATATTTAACTAATTTAGGATTTAATAATAAATTTCCTATTGAATTTATATATATTATCAATTTAAACTTTTAAATGTTTTCTTATTGGAAAATAAGTTTTCGATGCAACTATAGGTTTTATTTAAAATTAAATTCAAAATATTATCTAAGTTAAATTAGGAGAGTTGGATTCAATATTTGGAATAATAATAAATTATATTATCTAATAATTTTAATATAATTTTTTTCAAAAATGAGTAGAGAAAAAGTACAAAATATTTATCGCGGTTAAGGTTAAAAAAGATTTATCTAGGAGGGGGTTTCTAAAAATAAAAGTGATAATAATAAAGAACATTTGTATTTTGTATTTTATGGAGATATTTATAATTTATATATTATAATTATATAAAATGGTCCATTATAGAGCTTCTTTTATTGAACAAAACATAGCTGTAATTTGTTTTCTTTGAAAAAACATCCTGGCGTGTCCTGTCCCTCACACAAAAAAGGCAACCCCACTCCTCTCATTTACACACTTTGAATCCCAATTTGGTATAAAAATACCATCCCAAATCACTAAAAAACTTACCTATCTAAATTCTATAATAATTGTTTTGTCATAAATTCAATAGGATAAGGCTTTTGGTGAAAATAATGATATGTTTTCCAAAGAAGAGGTAACATCCTTAACTGAGAATTTTATTTTATTTCTTCTTCTAAATCCTTCAAATAATATTAAAAATTGATGATATAATTACCTAAGTATATTAAATATATTAATTCTTATTTATGTTAAGGTTGTAACTTATCCAGATCCTCCTCCCTTAAATGGGAAACAAAACTATTAAGCATGTGTATGGTAGACTACCACCTCACGAACTTATGTAATTCTTTATCCATCACTGCATCTCACGCCTCGATATAATGATGTATATAATGTTTACATATTATATTTAATAATTAGTAATATATATTTAATTATAATTTCTTATATAAATTCTTAAATTCTATTCCAAAGTGAATACGATAACATTGTTCATGTGTATGGAGAACTACTGTATCCCAAAGCGATGAAACTAATTTTTCACTTAGTCATTACATGGATGTTAATATGGATAAATTTTATTTTTATATATTATATTCATGAAATATTTACCATTATTCATATTTTATATATCATATACTTTCTTATATTATCTTTCATTGAATAATGGATAATGCCACTCATCCATACATACGGCCTAGTGTTCCCACGATGCGATGTGATTCATTATCAATGTTAAGATAAAATAATTATAATTAAGATGTATATAATAATGAAAAATATATTTAAAAAATTAAAATAATACTTGATTTGATGTAAATATAACATATGTTCAAAATATATAATATTCATGATGAAACATATAAGAGAAAATAATGAAATTATTACCCAAAATAATATTGATACTGAATGAATATTAATGAACATGTAATCATATGTTATAAGAAGACCATATATGATATTATGAATAATAATTTGGGTTTTTTATAATTTAATATAATGTTTAAAACCACTATATTTGTTTTTATAGAGCAATCAACAAAAAGAAATCATTAGTTAATGGTTTCCAAACTCAATTTCCATTAAATGGGTTATACGATTGCATCAATGATTTTATTATGCAATGATTATGTGTGAAATTAATTTGGATTGATTTATGTTTTATATAAATTTTTTTCTATTTTTATGTTAATTTCTTAGACATAATCATACATTTTATTAACTCTCACCTCAATTATATAATCATTTTAAGGGTTTCTTCTCAAACTTCCTTCTTTGAGACACTTGTTCTTTTATTCACTAAATTTGTTTTGAATCATATTAATATTTTCCCTTCATATAATATATCACGAATCTATCCTATATAATGATATATTAATTTATAATTCATCTATGTCATGCATGGTAAGTTATTATTCCAATGATACGAAGGTTATTATGTTTTATATTTCAATCCCATTTTATTCAGGATTGATTATGTTTAGATTTCCATTGAAGGAAATTATTTAATAATTTTCTAATAAACCCAGTTAATTTTATTCTCCTTTGGTTATTAATGATGTTTCCATGTAATATTACAATTTTCCTATTTTTGGTACTTAAAATTATTGATAATTTTATTGAATAAAATCCAACTTCAATTCTCTATTCAGTCAAAAATCCAATTCCATCAAAATCATATTTTTTCTAAAAATGTCTTAAAATATGTTTTACTATGGTTATTTAAATTCATTTTTTACCCATAGTTTTTAAAAAGGAATTCAAAGGGAATATTCATATACTTTCCAAAAAAATATTTTTTTTCTTATAAACATGTCAAAGGAATAATTTTTATCATCTTTTTAATAGTCATAACTCTTAGACCATCAAGAAAATTTAATGTTTTAAAGATTACTATTTAAGATTCAAATGAGATTTTCAATGACATATATTTAATATGTGAGAATTATTATTATTTTAAACAATTTCTATCAAAATGTAAATAATATTTTTTCACAAGAAATATTAAATGTGATATTTAAAAATAATTTTCCATATAATATGACATCCTTTGATATTACTCAATGTTAAATAGCTATTTTTATACATAATGATTTAATATTTAAATGAAATTTCCTCATTTAAAAATAAATTTTATGTCTTTGATTTCTTCTAAATTATGTATATTTATATCTTACATATATTCATAGTTTATTATAAAACCCTTGATGTGGTAATACATTAATTATGATCATATCTAAAATTTTGTCATTATAAAATGTCCATAGATTAGGATATGAAATAATATTATGAAACCTATTTTCTTTCTATGGCTAATTATAATGATTATTCATTATGACTGATTTCATTATATAGAATAAATATTCATGTTCATGAAATGATTGTAAAGAGTTTTCCTCGAATTAAATAACTATTATATTCATTGGGTGATATTTTAGTCCCATGGGATGTTGTGTATGAGATTAAGGAGTGAACCAAATCCATCATGGAAATCTATCCACCATGTGATGTTGTCTTGGTTGTTAACATTTAATTGTGTTTATTTCATTTTATATATCATTCAAACATTTCCTATAATTATTTTATCTAAGATATAATGTTTTTATGTTATGATCCATTATGATTACACACGAGACTTATCTTTTGTGATACCATGTTATAACATTGACTCACATGTAATGTTTCCTTATCATGTTTGTTCCCATAATGGAAATTTCAGCTCACACATTTCTTTATGTATTACCTAAGATATCCCTTGAGTATTCTAGAGCATGAATGGATTTTAGTAGCCCACTAAGGAAAATGAAATAAGGATTCTATGGTTCCTGTATTATGAACCAAGTCATACCAATACACCAGGCCATTGGATTCTTGTATTTTATTAATGGATATATATATTTAATAATCATGTAATTAATATTTTAAAAGGCATTGGTCTCTATATGTGTAGACCTACTTTTCATGTCCATAAGATTATTTGAGGGATTCGATTCATGTTATTTAATTAATAAATTATGTTGTTCAATATTTTTACATGTTCATAATGATATTTGCATATTTTTTTCAATATTCCTATGTCTATGTTTTTCTATAACAGATCATGTTCATTGATTTCCATTACGAATCATTTATTATGAACTAAAAATCTTTATGAAATGTCCTAGTATTAGGATTTATGTTACTTAAGGAATTATTTTAAAAAAATTTACATATGTTATCATATAATTATTCTCATGTTATGCATATATGATCAACGATATCACCCTTGTTTACCCTTACTGAGTATCTGAGACCACCCTTTATTACGTTTCCTTTCCATGGGTTATGAAGAAGGATTTACTTAGGTCATGATTAGGATGAGTATTGAATAGGAAGACCTTTTTCGGATATATCATTGATATTTAATAAAATAATAATATTGTGTATCTAGTATCTAAAGACCCTAAACATTTATAGTCCTTCTGAGAGATTGGTTTTGGTGAAATGAAATAAATATTCACTTATTAATGTGTAATACATATGTATAAAAAGTATATTTTGGAATTATTGGTATAATAGGAATGTATAGATAACATTTTGAAACTAGGATTGGAAAACATTAGTAATAATCCTATATATATGTCTAGGGATAATTCAAATTATAAAATAACATGTCATAATTTTATTGAAAGATATAAAAATTGGTTTCCAAGAAATTACTTAAATTTATGGATATTACAAGGTTATGTGGCTCTATAACAATAGTACATAATGGTAATTACTCAAAAAGGTTGCATTGGTATTTTTATCAGTCATCACCTAATGAATATAAAAGGTTCTTTGTACAGACCTGGTTTAACACTCCCAGGGGATATGTTTTTGGAATTTAATGAGAAATTAGGAACCATCATAATGGATTTAAATAGATGATGACCATAAATTAAATTTTTTAAGTATAAGGTGACATATATTTAAAATATGGTGTTATTATATAGACATCATATTGCTTATTTTTTATTATTATGTTGTTTCTCAATAGGAATTTGGTTTCTTGCACTTGGACATTTGGATTTAGTCAATGACTAGGACTCAAAGGAATCAGGTGAACAATGAAAGAGATATCTAATGAAATGAACATCTATAGGATAACATTTTTTCATAGAAGATGGGAAGAAATATATTGTGACTATAATCACTCAACACTCTCAATTTGAAAGTGGAAATATAAGTCATATTAAACTTTGAAATTTTCCAAGGAGGGAGAAATATGTCATTGAATATTTTATGTGACAACATCAACTGTACTTATATGATAATTATGGTCTAGAATTTTCTAATAAATGGATCAATGTGATATAAAAGATATTTTCTTTTGTTTAGTGATAGAACCATGAAATTGTTATCCTAGTTTTTTATCATTTTAAAGTTGAAATAGATAAATGGTGGAATACTCTAAAGAATACAAATATAGAAGGTAAAATTTACTCTATTTAATGAGATGAGTTTAATGGGATATTTTTTTAGTATTTACTTCCTTTTTATTTTAATTAGAAAAATGGAGAAGTAATTACGTAATATTATTCATAAGGAATATTAATCCACTGGTACCTATGTGGTAACTTTTATAATTATTTCATGGTATATATCTAGTAAAATAAATTTCCATGAAAAAAATTGATAGATTCTTTAGTGGTTTGAGACAATGTATTCCAAAATAATTATCTAAATCCTAATTCACAATCTTTGGAGAAATAATTTTCTTGGAAATCAATGTGTAAATGGAATATGGAAACCCTAAGGGTTTTTGTGAAAAAAAAGAAATACAGAGTTTCCTGGATCTCAAATGGAATATCATATGGATGGAATAAAACATTTAAACCACTTAAATTCCAAAAATGTATAATGGAAAACATAGGTGAATTGCTAATAGGAACATGATGATGATTCAAGTGTGGGAAACTTGGCCACCAATAATATGTCTTTAGATGTAATGTGATGAATAGTATAAATTAATGTAATTAAGAGAGGGTTAAAATGAATACACCACACACAATTTAGTTATATATATGAAATTAGTTTAGGAATTATGTGAATCAATTACTTAATCCAAGGGATTATGAGGATAATAATCCAAAAAACATCTGAAGATAAAGTAAAAAAGGGAATGTTTAATTAATCAAAATATTTAAAGAGAATCATGTTAATTAAGGAAAAAACATGATTCACTCCAGTGTTGATAATTTTATGGTGAAATATTTATAAAGGGGACCTATAAAAATATGATTTTCCATATTTTAGTGATATTTATGTGATTCAAGGTATTGATTATGACTCTATATATAGATTATAGAATAATAAAATCAAATCTGATAATTTTAATCAACCTCTGATTGTTTATTGGTATATAAATGAACCTAAAAATCAATGGAAATTTTTTATGGCTAATATGGATTCTTCTCTGATGAAGAAAGGGTGCATTATCTTTTTAAACGGTATCATATTTTATAATGTCTTTATTTATAAAATTATTTGAGTATACATATTTTGGTATGAGACATCACGAGTGATTAAAATTGTTCAAAGATAATGGTTATATTGATCATGGTAGGATGTTCTATCCAACCATTATAATGGTAAGATTCAATTTTGTTTAGAAATATTTTTTAGGAGTCTCAAGGTTTTCTATTTCTGGAATAGGTTATGGTAAGTAATTGGTGTCACTGTCTAAGTATTAAAACTTATGAAACTGTATAACATACGATATCCATTTTGGTTTTGATGAATATCTTGATAAAGGATATTTAAATTTCCATCATTGTATGAATATTATGGTGCACTAAAATATATTATTAGCTATTTGGGAATGAAAATTTAATATTTACTATTTTTTTCTTAGATAAATAGTTGAAATCAAAATTTATCAAAGAACATACAAAGGATGAGATTGTTCATATATGAAGAAAAGAATGAAATTAAATATATTTTATCATTTACCATATATTTATAGTAATAACCCTTCAAATATAGGAAAATGTTTTTAAGACAAAAAGGATTCCATATTACCTTCATTTATGATGAATTTATTTTCCTTTTACACATCATATATTTATGTTTTTTTGGTTGTTATAATTTTACTAGACATGCTTTTTATCACTCTATGTTTTTCATTGGGTGTTATTTTCATCCTCTGTGTTCATATTTTAAATTTTTATTGATGTTATTATATTTGGAAACATAGTTATTAAATATTATAATTGACTATCGTATTTCGATTTCCCTCTTTCCGAATGATGTTTTTTATCCCTCTGTACGACATTGGTTTTCTCTAAGGGTTGAACCATTGATTATTGAGATAAAATTGAGAGGGTAAAATTTGTTTAAGTGGGTAGAATGTAACACCAAGTAATTTTATAAAATACATTTTTTCAAATAAGTTTAATTTCTTCAATATCTATCATTACACGTAACACCGAGTTTTAAAAAACTATAATATAGTATACCATTATATTTAGGATATTAAATTTGTGAATATAAATTGTAATTACCAAATTATAAAATTAATAATGCTGAAACATGTATAAAATAACTTCATTTGTTATTAAATGATTATAAAAGAAAATCAAAATCATTTGAATGTAAACGAAATGTTTCTCAGAAAAACCTTTTATATGCGCACACTGTGTTTTCATCTTTATAAATTAATTTTTGAAATATTAGTGAATTAATTTTAATGAAATTTATAAATTATTTATTCCTTATAATTTATTATCATTTATTTAATATTATTTCTATGTATGGGATAATAATTAAACCAGTTTTACTACTAAAAAGAATATTTTTTCAAAAGAGTTGTTTCGTTAGGTTTTCATAATTGTTTTATTTTTATTTTTTACACAACTAGAAATTGTATTTGAAAAAACAAAATTAAATTTTTTAATCAACTTACCAAAATTATCTTTGAGTGATTTTTGGAAAATTTACTTAAAATATTAACTTTTTAATGAATATCGAATATACTAATTTACATTCAATGCTACTTTTCCATTTAAAATATTTACAAAGTAATATATTTTTAAAAAAATTAAAAGTAAAATTATAAAAAATTTATTATTATTATTTCAATATTGTTCATTTATATAATTTTCAGGTTTATGTTTTATATAAAATACTTGTATACTTATAAAAATATTTCGTTAGGAAAATCACGTTTTTGTTGTATCTACCGTTTTAATTATAAAATAAAATTTTCTATTTATATGAATTGTATTTGGTAAAATAGGATCCATATTTTAAATAATAATAATTAATATTAGGTAATTTGGTCGAATTTAATTATTGGTTAGAAGTAAATAGTAAAATCAAATAAAAATGATTATCATGGTTAATGTTAAAATGAATTTCTTGAGAGGATACACTAAAAATAAAAGAGTTAAAATGGTCCAAAACATTGAAAAATAATATTTATTGGGAATAGTTTGACCTTTTATCAACTAATATTCATTAAGGATCCATTTTGGAGAGTTTATTTGTTGTATAACATGGATATATTTGTTTACTTTATAAAATTCCATGTTATTTCTATCTCCCAGTTCTAAAAAGGAGCCCCATCTCCTTTAAAATTTATAATTCCTAAAGCATTTTTTATATGGAAAAACCTACCCAAATAAATTTATTATATCCCTCCCCATTTCCTGAAGAAATTTTTTGATAATAAAACCACAATAAAAAATATTTTCTTCTATGCTAAAGGGTTTCTTGAATAATATGTATCATTTTTGACTAAGATATATTATTTTATTTTTTTTAAACCACATTCAAATCCACTTAAAATATGATGAAATAATAACACTAAAATATTACATCTTATTAGATATTATTATGTTATCTAAAAAACCTATATAAATCTCATTTTCTATCATTTTTGAAATGTAATCGTCAGTTGTCTGTACAACACACTATTGCCTCACGAACCAATGTAATGAGTTTTCCATCAAGGCCTCTCATGGATGGGTGTAATGATAGAATTAATTTATTTATATGTTATTTGTGATGTATTTTTTACTTATATAATTAAAACATCACATACAACTTCTTAACATCAAATCATTTGGAAAATGATAGCATCAGTCATGGATATGTATGAACTACCACCTCCATGACGGGATGTCATAGTTAATTTATATTAATATTAATTGATGGTAATAAAGATTGATAGAATTGTTGGTCAGAGAGTGTATTCAAAAACAGTGTTGTGAACTGAGTACCCAATAAAATGTTTTATTAAGCAATGTTTAGATAAAATCTCCAAAATATTTAAAAAAGCCTAGTTTTTTAAAATAATATATTTATATAAGAAGTAATATTTTACAATATTTCCCAATGTTTTATTAATTATTAGTTATTATAATATATAAATATAACATTACCTTTTGAAATCAGATTTCTTAATCAAAACCTTATATACAAACTAATTATTACTAACCATTAAAGTACTTGATTTTTATAGGTTTTCAAAGGTTTAGTTTAAATCAAAGAAACGAAAAAAAAACAAATCACACAGTAGAATAAATACAAGAGTATCAGTCTCAAGATAGTACCTAATATTCTCCACTTGTCAATCAACTGATACTAATAATATTATATAATATAATCGTTGATCTATATCCCTGATCATGTATAAAACAAAAAATCATATTTATAGGCACACAAGGACCTCTTCTAAAACAATAGTGGCAATATAACATACACAAGACACATGGGGACCTATTCCACAACACATAATAAAATAGGTGTAAAATAGAGTAGAGATAATATTTTGTATATTCTAGTTAAACTATAGGAGACAATGAAGAATGTTTCTAATAAAATTTAAACACACACTGTTCATATTGTAAAGATACTAAATATAATGAGAAACTAAAATTTATAAAGAAAATATTGTTCTCAGATTGATGTGCTCTGAAACATATGGCTCTTTGAATAATGATTGATGAATATCTCGAGCCATGTTTCTAAAAAAGGTATTAAAAATAGAATTTCATGAAATTTTATTTCTGACCATAGGATCTCTATGTTCTATATGCTTCTATTTCACACAATTGTGTGTATACAAGATGCAGTGTATAATCTCCTAATAAGAGATATTTTAACATAGAATGAAATAAAAAACATTTAGATTCTCTACTCATCACACTAGATGATAGACAAATACTTTAATGTATGTCAATAATAGATTAAGAGAAATAATTAAAATACCTCTCATCATTAATTTCAATAATATAGAGATTATAAATATTTAAATCAAAATATACTGAAACATTGGTGGGGACTCTTCTAAACATTAAGACAATTCTGGAGGTGAGTTATGATGGTTGTGATCCAGGCTGAGGGTAGGTCACACTAAATGATGAATGGTCTCAGTACAAGTTCATTCCAATTCATTTCATTGTTTTCATTATGATGGTAGAAAAATTATGATAGTGGATCATCCTATGGTGGTAGGTGATCTCAACACTTTTCCCAAAAATTCTCATGACTAAGTTCTATAATGAGTCATTACATACGTTGGGTGGTTTCACCACTCTCCAAAATTTATCATCCTGACAGTGAGTCATCCATGGTAATGACTCATCTTCAATGGTGATTCATGTCTGGTGGTGGGTATTTAAAAAAAATAGTCATGTTTTCTACAATCCGGATTATAGGATAAAATGCTATCAAAAAACATAAAACTCATTAATATCACAATTAACATGGTTTTATTAACCATTAAAACATGGTTTCCAACAATATCTCCCTTTTTATGATCACAAATCATCGAAATTTATAAACCACTTATAGAATAAACTGTCGAATTGAAATATATTATCTTAGCACTCTTAAATGAAATAGAAATGTAAGAATGTCATTATAATGGTATAAAATATATTATGTATCATGTAGATGGTATCAAAGGAAGATATGGAAATATATATTGTATCAAAGGAAAATATGTTATCAATGGATGTTAAATAAGAAACAATATCATTGGTCAGTAAAAAGTTAGTATCAAAGAAAATATTGTATCGAAGAAACATTAATACTAAAAAGATTAAATAAATTTCGAAGATTCATTCTTCCCCTTATGGTATTATCAAAATTTGAAAATAAATTAGGAAGTAAAATAAAATTAAATATTAATAATAAAATATTTTTAATTGAAAATAAATTAATAAACAACTAAAATGATTAAAAAAAGTGATACAAATAATATTCCCATCAAATATCAAAAGGCTAAATTCAATGATTTTTGGGACAATTTAAAGGATCATGGGGAGATTTAACCTTACCCTTATAAGAATCATTAGATTCATCAGTATATCCTAGGGTATCTAATGGTAAGGCTGTAAGAATAGTTGGTAGTTAAGTAGTCTCTCTGATAATGATAGGTCTGAGATGTTGGACTACTTCTATGGGAGTAATACTGGAAGGCTGAAAATGAACAGGAAACGGGGAATTTGGATCTTTGGTGATACATGGCCTGGGGAACTATAAATCAGAAGATTTATGAGTGATATTTGTAGTAATAGGAATAGAATTGTGTGACACAACAATAGTTCTAGAAATATGGAAAAAAATTCCCAAATTGACAAATTCCACAAATAATCTTCCTCTCCTTTTCATAGCCCCGAATAAATATACGTTATCCTCCATAAATAGCTTGAGAAGTAGAGATTCATCAGTTTGAGTTGATTGACTGGCCCTTTAAAATTTTTTCTCACTATAGGAATCCTTATGTTCTTAGTAAGGAATTTTAAATGATAATTCGTTCCATATTTAGTATGAATCCTCCAATGTTTTTAATTTTACTAATTTTTATTTATCTATATACTATATTTCACATCATTTATATATTCTCTGACCATCATACGAATATTATCACTTCAATGAAGGATTTTTAACAATCATTCTTATGATAATTCAGCTACATCACCTAAAACCGCATGAAGATCTTCCCTAAAAACTAACATGATCAAATCAACATCAATTAGAGGAGGATGATCACTTGAAGAAGAATAAATATTTTGTAATATTATCTGCTATCTATAAAAATGATGCAATTGAATTTAAAATGGGACATCTCATCCCATCCACTATGGATCTCAAGGCTTCCAACACATTGGTTAACTTCTGATTCTCTATTTCCACTTCTTGAATGTGATGCATCATTTGGGGCTGAATGTAATGTATCACACGATCAAATAGAAAACATTAATATCTATCACATAGTGTATTGACTTTATGTGCTTGATTTCCTAGTAAAAATATAATAATAGAAATACTACTTTCTCTGAAAGAGTTTTGATTATATTTTTTAAAAGCATCAACTAGAAATGGAGTAATAACATGTGAAGGAATGGTTGTAGATGTAATGGTATGTGATGAAACAACCAAATAACAACTCCTCAATTCCCCATGAACGTAAATATAATATATAAAAGGAACCTTATGATCTATATCATTTTGAATAAAGGTTCAATCATCATCCGAATCTTAGTAGTCCAGACCGAGTTTGACATAACCTGGAAACCTTATTGTATTCCTCAAAAATTTGTTTCAACTATCTGACAGAAGACATACCAATGATCTTAAAAACATTACTATCTGAATCTATAAACACAAAAATAATTAGAATAACACCCAAATTCACATCATATATCTATACATCATTATTCTACACTCCAACTATCAGAACAAAACTGTGGGAATACCAAGAACACAAATAGTAGGTTGACTATATAGGCTAGGGGATTCCTACCCCATAGCTTATGCTTACTTCTCATCATTTGCAGATATATCCATACCTTTAATAATGTAATGTCTCTATTTATATTTATATACAATTGAGAAACTTATAGAAGTGATAAGTTCCCAAAACATCTCAGCATCCTCATCTTTGGCACCATCATGGTAAGAGCCTCCCTCATTTTCATCACCATATTAACCTCCATATCTACTTCCAATTCCAAGTTATTCATATTATCCTCCTCCATCTTCTTTATTGTATTCAACATTGTCACTACTACCATTTTATTTAGAGGACATAGAAGTTCCCTTGAATATCTCTCCACCAGAAACATTGGTTTCATTTTAATCAATACCTTATTTTGAGTGAGTCTCTTGGATAGGTATAGTCATAGGTGGATTAGTATAACAATAATTAATATCATAGGATATCATAGTTAGATCTATATCAATTATTTCATACATTGATAACTCATTCTCCTCATCACTAGAGGTCTTAGACTCTTCTTCCTCATCTTAATACACAACCATATCATCTGGTTACCGACTAAGATCTACCAAATTCTTGAGTCTAGTTGTATGATCAATCACATTGAAATCCCTATAGAACCATTCATTATCATCGATTCATAATTTCTTCTATGGATTCCAACTTATTTCCATCCTTTTGAAAATCACCCAATTAATATATAAAACTTCAATTTTTATTACTATTTCTTCTTCATCATCAACTAGTCCATTGGATTACATCATTTACAAAATAAACTATGGATAAATTATATAATTTAACATTGAAGATATATTTCAAATATCCATCATATGAGTAATCAGATCTCAATATAGATTTATATTCTATTCTCTCTTCAGAATACATAGAATATATTCATCTTGATTCCTCATGGGGGAGAAATATCCTTTACATGTGAATAGTATGTGCTAAGTAAACATGAAAAAATGGTAGATTTACCAATATGATCAATAATAAATGGTCTTATCACTATTACATCTCTTGTAAAATCTACCAAAGAATCCTCATATACAAAGTTATCACTATCATCATGAATAGTTAGTTAATAGTCATTTGGAACTTCTTTGTGTGGAACGTTCAGACATCATTCCTATTATCTTAAGGAGAAATAACATTTCGGCCATTTAATTTGATCCTTACATAGTCTTCATTTTCTTCATAATTAAACTCGATATATTGATTGAACTGATGCACTAACCTACGATAGATAGGTCTCTCATTAGAATAAAACCATTCCACCAACCCCATGTCTTGAAAATATTTTAGAACCAAATACATGCTTGACATTAACCATTCAAAATGAAATCCATTTTATAAAACCACTTTAACATTATGACATTCAAGATTCACTTTAATAACATTAGATGGATGAATCGACTCTTCTTTATTCTTCTATGAAGGATTCAACTCGTCTAGAGAATATTGAGTGTCTCTATTAACACTAACCACGGATATTGGCTCATAAGGATTAGACGAAAGCAATGGAAGGATAGTGGTTTTTAGATAATGACTCATGACAGAGCTCAAGAGTGTTGTGTGAGTGTGAATTAGAGTTGAATTTAGAAAAATATATAATTTATATCATTTATGGATTTTGGAATTTTGAAAATGAAAATTTAATTAGCATTTGAATATAATAAGAAACTAAGTATATAACCTATAAAATAATATTTGAAATGACAACATAAAAAAATAACAACATGTAATTAGCTATCGAATATTATTTCCAATATTGGATAACTCCAATGGTCTGTAAAATTCATCATTGGGTGAAACATAGAAGTGGGTAAAAATCATTCGTGCATAAGCTCAATGGTACGTTAAAATAAATGGTTGATAAAACTTAATGGTCTGTAATACTAAACAGTGGGTAAAACTCAATGGTTGATAAAACTCAATGGTGGGTAAAACTCAATGGTGGATAAAACTCAACCAAAATTAATTATTCCTAATTAATGTTTGTTGTGGTTCATTCTATCACATTTCAAATTATTTCTGAAAACATTTGAAAGTTGATGTTATATACCAATGTATTAAAGATTTATATCACCCTTGTGAATATAGTCTCTCAAAAAGGGATATACTACATCAATATGTTTTATTCTAGAGTGACATACGGGGTTTTTAGAAATATTTTGGGCATTTGTTTTTTCATAATTTATTGTTACATATCAGAAAAATTATCTGGGGTCTAGAAACATGTGATTCATCAAAAAATGTTGTGCACAATATCTATCTACATCTACGAATTAATCTTTAATAGTATATAGGGAAACACAATTTTATTTCTTACTACAATAAGAAACTATAAACATTCCAAAAAGATGACAAGTTCCATAGGTGATTTTCCTATCTAATTTAAAACCACAAAAAATTAGAATTTGAATAAGTAACAAAGCCCAGTTGTTTTCCTCATGTATAGAGAAATCCTAAATTGGTAGTATACTTGAGGTTTTAAAAATTCATTTCACAAAAACTAATTGAGAATTTTTTTCATTTTCAAAAAAATGGACACACATTAACCCACTAAAAAAATTTAGATTCTACTAATAGTTATGTTCATAAGACTTCCACTCATGCCTCTATAACGGGTTTGAACCATTGATTTCCTAGCTTAATCAAGATCATATTTAAAGGTGGTACGCATACGATTGTCACAACTCGTAGTTATATCCAACCCAAAAATGTTCTAAAAGGTATTCAGTATATTTACATTGATTTATAATAATTCATTCATTATTTTAAAAAATATGAATACCCAAAAATAATTCTTTATTGACCATTAAAGTTATTTCAAATTCATTTTACATCATTTTTAAAAAATTATTACATGACAAACTTATTGAAGATTCATAAATAATATCACCTATTTAAATATGATCTACTAAAACATCATTTGAAATAATTTTTATAAGTTGGGTAGGAACAAATTTACTATTTGAAATTCCTTTTGAAACAAGAATAGAGATGAGCCTATCTTACTAAGCTCTAGGAGCATGTTTCAAACCATATAAATATTTTGTTAACTTGAAAACACAGTTTCGAAAAACATGATTTTGAAATCCATGGAGTTTATCAACATAATCATCTTCAACTATATAATCATTCAGAATAAAAATTTGACATTTATTTGATATATTTTTAAATCTAGATGTGCTGCATAGGAAGGTAGTATTCTATGGGATTCAATTCTGGATACAATTGAAATGGCCTCCTCATACTATATACCATCTTCTGGACTATACAATTATGCAACTAGTTTTTCCATATTTTTTACTATTATTCCAGATTCATCAACCTTGTTTATAAACAACCGTTTGCTGCCTATAATCAATCCGTATTTGGGTCTTTAAACAAGTTCCAAAGGATTATTTCTTTTAAAATTATTACTTTTTTATTGCATCGCTATTACACAAAAATCATCATTAATTACATTATTGATGTTCATAGGTTTTAGTTGTTACAATAATGCTTGATTTAAACCATGTTTCTTAGAGAATGTCTAGTTTTTTTACCTCTATCAATGTTTCAAAAATTATAATCTAATGAACGGTATTTAAGAGTACTAAAATCTGTAGAGAAAGAGGGGATTGATAACATAGGTTCTTGTACAAATTTAAATTTAGGTTTATGATGTTTCTTAGAAAAGGATTATTTTTCTGCCTCTTATACAACAGAATAAGAATATTTTGAATATAGGTTCAGAGTGGATAAATAAGCCTCATTGTTTTCAAAGAAGGTCTTATGATCATGTGGATTTGTCTCATCAATTTTGATTTGGAAAGACTCTTCCATAATATTGGTTCATTAATTTAAATTTTTATAGGATTTACTAGAGGTTTAATAACCCACGAAAATTCATTCATCACTTTTGAAGGAAAAATTTTCACGATTATACTTAGTGATTAAAATAAATACATTTCAACCATAAAATCAAATATAATTATCCATAGGATTCCTAATTATTATAAAGTTTATAAGGGGGTTTCTTCAAGATATGTCTAATTAACACTCTATTTATTATACTGTGGGTTGTGTTAATAACCTCATCTATTAAGTATATAGTTAATTTATATTCATTAATCATTTTTTGATATATCTCTTAAAGTGTTTTGTTTCTTCTTTTTACAACACCATTATGTTGAGGGGTTATAAGAGAATAAAATTTATGACATCATCAATTTTTTTTGTGAAATAATTCAAAGTCTTGATTTTTAAACTATTATCCATGTTCACATTTTAATGTCTTAATTATATATCAACTACGGTTTTCTACAGATATATCATACATGGAAAAATATTAGAAAAATATATATTCATGAGCTAAAAATAATACTCAAATATACATAGAAAAGTTATCTAGAAGTACAAAGACATAGTGATTCAAATATAAACTAGAAAGTCTAGATAGTCCAAAATAATCCATGATAACCAAATAAATAGGTTGAGAAGTTGAAACTTATTTCTCTAATTTAAATAAAATATTGTCAAATTTCCATTTTTGATAAGGGGTACAGAATTTTTCATCTAGGATTTATGATTGGGTTGATCCATAACTAACCATTGCCTAGTAAGATTTTTATGTGAGTGAATGTTACAATGCCCTAGTCTCTTATTCTATATTCATGATTTTTTATGAAATACACTTAAGAAAAAAACATTTTGATAAATTAATAAATCAATATTAACAACATCCACATTCTCATTACTCAATGTAGAAAATATTAAAGAAATTTACAATTAAAAACAATATTTTTTTCAAACAATAATTAAAATCCCTCATCACATAATTGTGATATTATAATAAAATTATATTTTTAACCATAAATAAAAAGTAATTTAGAAACTAAAATAGAGTTGGTGTTACAAATTTAGCCCAGGATAATGATCTTGACTTCAGCATTATCTACAATGGTGACATGTCCACCATAAACCATTATCAGGTTATTGAAGATTATGTAATCTCTTTTCAAATTCTAAAAACAACCATTATCCATGTACCTTAAATTTCTATAGGAGCTCTTTATGCATTTTTCCTATAAAAAAATGTTTTTCCCATGAATAATTTTTGGAACCCACATTATCATCGGTCCACATATGTATCTAGTTAGGGCCTTATGATCCCATATTTTCATAATAGATTTTCATTTAGAATACTATAATAAATTTAAAATTAATCATTTTAAGGTCTAATTGAATAAAATTTAACATCGTAATTTATAGAAGTAAACATTGGAACAAAAGTCATCTTAACAATTCATCTAATCCTAGGCGGGTAACCTAGAACAGAAATATATTTAGGATAAATTTTGTTTTCCAAAATTTTGATTTAGAATTTCTATTAGATTTTTGAATCCCTCTATGTATGTAATTAGTTTCTCAATAGAAATTTTTTTTTCATTACGTTCTTTTAATAATTTAGAATTTTTTTTTGAATTAATGTCAGTTTTATATATATCATATAAAACAAGTTGTTTCATATGAACACTTTATTTTTATTTGAGTTAACTAAAAGAATACTCAAACATATTTCATGTTAAAAAATATCATATTTTAACATATAATCATTATTTTTTCATATTCAGAATTATCAGAATTAAGTACATGAGATAAAGAAGGTACATCATTTATATTTTTCATGAATCACATATTTTATATGTCATGATTATCTTTATGTGTTGATTTGAGTCACTATATATTTCTTCATAGGCACTCCATGTGGAATTAATTTTCTCTTTATACATTATCCCCGTATCCTCATACTTCTTCTTGTAATTCAACTAAGTAATGTTAGACTTAACTTGTCATTTTCTCTTACTCTAAAAAGAAGTAATATCATTTGAATTGTCATATATTTTCTATTCATTTATTATAGTCACTCCACTATCATAATTTCCCATGTATCATTGTTTCATGAAAAATATCTTCTTATTGGAGAATTCATTAAACCTTCTATCCATGTGGGATAATTCCTCTTCACTATTGGATGGTGATTAATCATCACTGGATATTTCTTTTTATAAATTTTATTTTACTTTCTATTTATAAGAAGTATAATTGATGGAAATAGATTTTATATTAGGTTCATTAACATCTTCATGAACAACTTTAAGATCTTCCTGATACAACGAAGACATCCAAATCAATTCCTTGAGATGTATTTTACTAATGTCAAATAATTACTTTAGGGAAATATATGTCCCTCCCCATCTATATAGAACATATCTCAAAATAGACTCATTATTTGATATTTATCTAACACTATATTCCCCAAGCAGTTCATTTTGTTCACTATGTAATTAATATTCAGATACATATCATAAATCATCTCATCATGTTTCATCTTAAATATATCATATTTAATTGTATAAGTGTTCAATCTCATTTCTTTAACCTTAGTAGACACTTCACGAGAAAGAGAAAATGTATCCCAAATTTAAAAATATGTTTTACTAGAATATTTCCTATTAAATTTATCATCTCATAAAAAATAGTATAAATAATTCATAAATATCTAATTGTTCTTATACGAATGTTTAGTAGTATCATCCCAAGTATTCCTAGTAGTCTTAAGTAACTCGTATTTATATTCAGTAGAAGAAAAATTTTCAAAACCCATGGATTCTATATTAATTTACAACATTATTTTCAATTTTTAATAGTTATTTAAATTTGAAAAATTATTTCAATAAGTAGCATATCCGTTTTTACCGTTTTCCATTTAAATAGTTAAATTTATAATTGATAGAAATTTATGATCATTAGTACAATTAAAATCAATGTTAAAATGATATTTTGAATACTCTCTGATACCACGTGTTGGTCATAGTGAGTATCTCATGTTGGGAGGGGGATGAATTGAGTACGTAAAAAACATTAGTTAAATAAGGTTTTGATAAAATAACCCTTATAATTAAAACAAAATAGTTAATCAAAATAACTATTTGAAATAAGATCTGATATTTTAAAATAATTCCCAAAGATTTATTGTGTCTATATAAGAACAATTTATAAATATTAATTTAACATTTTAAATCAATTTAATTAATCAAAAAATTATTTAAAAATCAATTCAGAATATCTATCAAAATATTAGTTTTGATTATATTTTAGTATATATATAGTTTAAATATTAGAAGTTAAAAAACATAGTGAAATAAGTACAAGAGGATCTGTCTTAATACAAGACTTAATCCTCTCCACTTGGAAATCACATGAATCTAGTAATTTCATGTAAAATAATCTTTGATCCAAAACCTAGATCAGGTATAGAACAATAAACTAGTTATCCAGGTCACATAAGGACCTATTTCAAAATAGCTGTCGGAATAAAACACACACAGGACACACATGGACCTATTCCACAACACATGGTAAAAGATATGTAAAATTGAGTTGAAAAGATATTTATTATCATCTAGTTAAATTACAGGTGAAAACGAGAATGTTTAAAATATAGAGTAAACAAACACTTCTTGTAATGTAAATATAATAAGAAGATAAAACACCAAAATATATAAAGAAGATATTAGTGCTTAGTCAGATGTTCTCGAAAGATTATGACACCTTGGATATACCGTGAACAATTTCTCATGTTGTGTTTCTTAAAATGGATGTAAAATAGCGTTTATTGAACAATTTTTTTATGTTGGATTTGTTTGATTGTTATGCTCTACATTCTCACAGTCATGTATAGTGAAGATGCATCGTGTAATATCTCAACGAGTGGAACTTTTTGGGTTCTTGCAGTATGTTTTCAGTAGACATAAAGTGTTATATATCTCTCTACATGTTTCATTATATGTTATCTCTATGTATGTATCAACAAGGGATTATGAATCTTCATTTAATAGCAACATGCCAGAAAAATTATATGGATCCACTGCTCCTCATACTTGATGAATAATAAAAACCATAATGAAACTCTTAAATATTATAAGAACAGTCATTAAAATAACTCTCACCCTTAAAATAGATTATATATCCATTCGAAATATCTAATTCCAAATAAGTATAAATAGTGATAGTGTAACACACCATATTTTTCTAAAAATAAATTTAAATTCATGGAACTTTGTTTTAAGTATATATTTTTTAACTATCCTATAAAACATAACTTTTTCACTTCTATGTTTGGAATTTCAAGGAACTGTCATATACAATTGTGTACAGTATTTTATTCAGATTCAATCGGAACAAACTTGTTTTTTCTTGAATTGTAACATACCCTTATGAATAGTAATTTGAATAGTAATATGACCCTAATTAATCGAAAATTTTATTATTATTTTATTTTATTAAGTCTTTAAGATGATATCATCTAGGTTAATTTTTCATTGTGATATAGAAGTAGTTACATAATTAGAATTGTAAATTTTTCAATTAAGTATGATTTTATTTAAAAATTAAATTAATAATACATATAATCATCTTTTAAAAAATGGACTTAATTTTTTAAATATAAACGTTTATTAATGGTTAGGGTGAATTTTTGGAATTTTTCCGAAACAATTTATTTCTCACTAAATAGTAAAAAATACATTTTTTAGTTTCAGTGTGTTAATGACATCATTAATTATATAATAATGATGTCATAAATCTGGTAGAATTGTGTATAGTTAAATAATATTTGAGGTTTCTGAAGTGTCTTATACCATGGGAAAATACCATTGGTAATCCCATGGTTTTGCAAAGACCACCCATGAGGTGTCCCTTGAATGTTATTTAAATATTCCCTTACTTTTCCTTTAAATACCAACAAATTCCTTCATTAACGTCATTTACAATTCCTACCCAACTAACCAATGTCCTCCTTACCATCATAGTTGTCCTCCCAAGGTTTCCTCAGGCCCCCAATGTCCCAACCATTAAGTTCAAAGGGTTACTCTACAAGGTAAAAAAAATCTCAATTTCATTCTTTTTCCATTCAAGTTCTCTTTTATGTGGTATAACATTCAAGTTTACATACCACGTTATTATTTATTTATTATTAATGATAATCTCTATATTATTATTCTTTTCTTTATGGGTGACCCTTTCCCTGCCTTTTTTAAATGTTCTCTAAAACCATGATGCGTAGCCGTTAGGCTGCTGAATTTTTGTAAGAGATTTCTCACTTTTTCTTTTATTTTTAGTTCCTTCTGGATTAATTCTTCATATCACCTTACCCAATAGGCATGAAATCTCCAGAAATAATGTAATTTTGGATGTTATCATTTTTATTGTAAATCCCTCATCATTATTCTTCTCCTCCCCCACTTATTTAAGAAATAAAAACATTATCTGTGATGTGTCGAATTACCGACTTCGTGGATGATGTGATTTTAGTTTCCATTAATTCTTTCATGTCTGGTCATGAAACAATTTCTATAGTTGGAACATGTTATAATGTATGTGTTATGACTCACCCATGGTTCTGTAATTCTTTTGTACTGATGCTTTTAATTTATAAATTGAAATGTGGTCGTTATTATCAAAAAAACCACTAAAATGATCTAAACGAACATCATTCATGTTTTAACTTAGGAATCATCCTCATATTAAACATCATAATGATAAAAAGTATAAATTATGGTACTATAATTATTTAAATACATTTCCATTCCAATTATGGAATTTCACTTCCAGTCGACAAGAACATCCACCATGAACCAATCATGGAAATCATGCTAAAACTCACCCAAAAAAAGTTCAAGGAGAAAAATATTAACAATTAAAGGGTGATATTATGTTATGAAATGATAATATAAGATGTTATAAACATTTAAATTATTCTTTAAACTACTAATAACAATCTTTTAACAATTATACAGGTATTTTAAACAAGTTTGAAGTAACATAGACCCGAGGTAAGGGAATTCTTAACCCAATTTCCATTCTTTAGGTTAACCTTCTACATAATTATTTATGTGCAATTTAAAATATTTGTGTGATGATTTTTGTTTATATTATGTTTTATTTTGTGTATTTACATTATATATACAAACTCCATACACTCTATTATGTATCTCTTATATTTTATGATCTTTATGAGGATCTTTTCTTTAAAAATACTTTTTTAATTCGATTTTAAAAAATTCCAAAGTAATGTTTTTATGGAATTATTCATGTTTTATGATTATATTTTGGTTATTGGTAATTATTTATGATGAATTGTGGGACCTATATCTCCCTCAAATGCATTGGGTATGAGTAATTTGTAGGTCGGTCGTACGGTTACTCCAAGTGTAACTGCGATGGTTACGCAAAGTAAGGTAGCCATGAGGGTTACAACTTATAAGGTATCCAAGAATGGTTAAATGATTTTGAAAGTAATGCCCCAAGATACCTTTATGATTATATTTATGTTCTCATGTTTTGTGTGTATCTTTTGTAAATCTGAAGTCACACAAAGTAAGCATATATGGGTGACAAGAATGTCTTTTGAAAATGCTTTCATACATTACGAGTATTCATGGACTAATGTGATGTTTCCTTATTTTCCATCCCTTACTGAGATTTTGTGCTCATCCCAAGTTTTTTTAAATTATTTTCACAGGTAAATAGATGTGTAAGACAAGGAAGGAAGCCATGTTAAATGTTTAATAATTTTCAAGGAGTCTTGTTTTATGTTTTAATGTACTATATTTTGAAAAAAAATGGAAACTGTTTTTACTGTATCCACTCTCTAATAATGTGTAATGTTATGAATGTATTGTCCTAATTCTCTAAAGTTCTAATCTTGAAAACATCCTCAATGTAAAAGTAAGTTTTTTCTTGACTATATTCAATATTAGATATGTAATAAGGTCGAGTTGTTATAGTTGGCATCGAAGGATGGTTTATATAACTATAGGGGTTAAGGTAATGTTAATAGAATACCATAAATGATTTTCACTAAATGTTTAATTTGAAATGTTTAAGCATTTAATGATTACCATGTTTCTTCATCTAAGACATGTTTGTTTAGAATGGTTGTTTGCAGAAGGAACATGGATGCTGAAGAGGAGAGGCACCGACCTAATGAAATCCTTCTGTAACTACAGCCCGGAATGGCAGGGATTGGAACCGAGCAGTTTTTTGATAGTAATGGAACAGCTAACGTAGGAAATAAATGGAGGTGGAATCTATGAAAGAGAAATAATAGAGGTACCATAACGGAACATGACAGTAGTGGAACATTTTATGAGACAACATCCTCCTGCATTCAATGGATCTTCTGACTCAGTAGCAGCTGAAGGATGGATCAAATCCCTTTAAAAGATATTCAATGTTATGGGATGTTTAGAAAATCAAAAGATAAGTCCTGAAATTTATCATTTTGAAGGGGAAGATGATCAGTGTTGGTCAATGGTATGGAATATCAGGGTTATATAGGATTTTTATTCCTAAGAGTGGGACGAATTTAAATTTCATTTCCTTGAAAAATATTTTCCCAAGGTGGGGAGACTTATAATGGAGAAGCAATTCCTTGAATTGAAATAGAAGGGGGAAGATTTAGTGGATTTTTATGAAGAAAAATTCACCCGACTGGTGAGGTATGCTCCAAATATTATTCTGTATCTTGATAGTAAAATCAACTGCTTTTACTCAGTACTGAAGCCAAGGTATCAAAGGGCATTGGCCTCCCGTGAATTCAAAAGATATGAGAAACTTTTATGATGTGTTGAGAGGGTAGAGATGGAGTTTTCAAATAATCTTTTGAAATTTGAAAACAAAGATAAGAATAGGTCTAGTTGGCAATCAATGGGTATGAATCAACCAAAGATACATGATTTTAAGAAAATCTAATTTCCAGTTTGTGAAAAGTGTGGCAAAAAGCACCCTAAAGGAAATGTGTTAGAAAACCTATGAAGGGTTTTAAATGTGGAATGTTTGGAAACATAGCCTGAGATTGCAATGAAAATGATCGTAAGAATAATCATGATAAGCAGACTTTTAAAGTTTTTTAAATGTGGTAAGATTAGTCACTATGCAAATTCCTGCCTAAAGAGAGATCTGAATGATGCAAAGAAGCCAGACTAAAAGCATAAAGTTGTAGTGAGATCCTTTGCGACTATGTCTTCAAATATCGGGCCATCCAACGAAGATGTATCATGTATATATTTTTTTCACTCAGATTTTTCTGAAGTATTGTTCGATAAGGGGTCTTCACATTCCTGCATCTCTGAGAAATTATCTGGTAAATTGGAAATATCACCTCAAAAAATGAGACCTGAACCTGTTGTTAAAACACCAGGAGAAATTTTATAGTAAAGAGGAATTATTATAATATTTATATTGTGTTCTGTGGAAAGACTTTAACTAAAAATCATGTTGTTTTACCCTTAGTTGAGTTTGATTTTCTTCTAGGAATGGACTGGCTTTTGATTATCATGATAAGATTGACTATAGAGCTAAAAAAGTTGTTTTTCAGAAAGAGTTTCAGTTTGTATAAAATAATGAACCCATAAAACTGATAACATATCGAGAAGCGGGGAAACTATTAAAAGATGGAAATGAAATTTATCTTTCTCATGTTGTTTATAAAAAGAGAACTATTAAAATTAATGATGTGCCATTGGTAAATTAATACCTTGATGTTTTCCTGATGAGTTACCCGGTGTCATACCTGATCGAGAAGTCGAAATCACAATTGACTTAGTTCCTGATGATAATCCAATTTCAAAAACCCCATATCATATGGATCCAATAAAATTTCATGAATTGAAAAATCAGTTGTAGTATTTTCTTGAAAAATTATTCATTTGTCCCATAACTTTACCATGGAGATCCCCTGTTTTGTTTGTTAAAAAGAATGATGGTTCCCTGATACTTTGCATTGATTATAGAGCTTTGAATAACATCACTATTGTCACGACCCGTCCTCGGGGCCCCTGTCGTGACTACCCCAAGCCCACCTTCCATAGGCCATGGGCTGGTGACTAGCACCAAAGGCGTAAATCCCAATAACTGGGAAGCCATTGCCTTTATAAAAGTAAACAAAACACCACAGAGCAGAAGCGGAAGCAAAACACTAAGTACAAAAGAAAGTTCTAGAAAGTAAATGGGCCAGAATAAAAACCCAAATGAAAGTAAAACTACAAATGAACAAAGTACAACAAAAAAAGACAACAGCTGGGAGAAAGGAAGCAGCTCTTTGGCCGTCCTCATCGGATCATACTTGAAGGGTAGGTACAGATGGTGCAGCTCCTAGTCGTCCACCATGGATCCTACCTGAAGGGTAGGTACAGATAGCCTCCTCAACGCTCTCGCCCGTCAACCTCCTTCGTGTGTCATCTCGTCGTGTAGTCCACCTCCGGGTATTGAATCGTCGTGTAGTCCACCTCCGGGTAATGACTCGTCGTGTAGTCTACCTCCGGGTACCGTCCAGTCCTCGAACACTTGGCCTCTGTCAGCACTGCCCGTCGTCTGCAACCAACAAAACGAGGTGCGGGCATAGCCCGTGCAGGGGTGAGTATAATGATACTCAGTAGGGACCCCGAGACCCTCAAGGTCTCACTAAAACCAACAAGGATAACCACAATGAATATCTCAACAGATAACCTCTACTTAGGTATATTCCCATACATATATCTATGTTATCAAGTAACTCATCTCAATCCTGAAGAAACATAAGGATTTAGAAAACAACGGATAACCACTACCCAGGTATATGCCCATACATATACCTAAGTTATCAAGGTCAAAAGTCTCAGCTCAAACCGGGATTTTCATTATCGAAACCACAACTGCTGAAGAGCCTCGTCCCTAGAGTGTATAGTGGTCCTTTCACGACTCCGAGGTACTGCTCACTAACCTAAGACTGCTGAGGTACTCCTCCTGTCGAGTACTGTGCGCCTGCTACTAGAACCAAGCGCTTCCCTATGCCACTACAACCAAGCGCACCTCTGTCATGGGTCTGCCGCTATAACCAAGCCCTCCCATGTGCCGCTACAACCAAGTGCACCTCAGTCGTGGGTCTGCCGGTACAACCAAGCGCTCCCCTGTGCCGCTCCAACCAAGCGCACCTCTGTTGTTGGTCTGCCGCTACAACCAAGCACTCCCATGTGCCGCTAAAACCAAGCGCACCTCCGTCGTGGGTCTTCCACTACAACCAAGCGCTCCCCTGTGCCGCTACAACAAAGCGCACCTCCGTCGTGGGTCTACCGCTACAACCAAGTGCTCCGCACTAGGCTATCCGTAACACACCAAGTCGTTCGATCAACAGTCGTCAAGTCTCAGCCGGCTACACGGTCTCCGTATTCCGCACGCTCGTCTCCGGGAGGGTCCGCTCCATGAGCTGCTGGTCGATACTACAAGTATCACAAGGTTCCACGAAGAAGTATCTCAAGGGACCTCCTCGTCACAGGGTTCTGAACACAACAGACGGCGTGTCAATCGGACGCCCGGTCTGTGAGTTACTAGCCTTTTCGTCCCAGGGGCCCGGTTGGTTTCATGTGCGAACCAACCCGGCCATATCTCAAATGTACCCCGAACTCCCATAGAGTATACTCAAAGGGAACGTTTCTCAACGTGATCACCAACGTCGCTGACGGTTCGTCAAACGGACGTCCGGTCTGAAAGATATCAGCTTTTCTATTCCAGGGGCCCGGTTGGATTTCGGGTACAATCCAACCTGGCCACTATCCAACAGCAACAAAAACTCGGGCGAAGTATCCCAAAACTTCCTTCTAATCAAGAGGAATTCAACGATACAGACTGCGCGTCAATCAGACGCCCGGTCTGTGAGTTATTGGTTTTTTCGTTCCAGGGGCTCAGTTGGTTTTTAAGGAAAAACCAACCCGACCGTACTCCACCTACGTCCAAACCTCGGACAGGGTGAGCCAAAAGATCTGTCTCACTTAGAGGAATTCAGTAATGTCGAAGGCACGTCAATCGGACGTCCGAAGATCAGGATATGAGTGTTTCCGCTCCGAGGGCCCGGTTGGTTTCGTATTCGAACCAACCCGGATGAACCCAAAGTATCCCGAAACCTAGAGTGTAATATACTGAAACGGCCGTCTGAATCCAAGGATCACATCGCCGCTGACGGCGCGTCGTTTAGATGCCCGTAGCTCAAGATATGGGAAAAAGACCGAAAACGGTCCGAAGACGGGGGGTCTGGGCCCGGGACGACCCGGCCTGACCCCCCCTGGGTCGCTCGATCCGGGTCGACCCGAACCGGGTTGACCTGACCCGGTCCAACCCGGCTGGACCCGGTCCGGTCCGGCCAGGGCGCGCCCCGGCCCGGACGGCCGGCCCGGATCGGCTCGGTCGGGTGGTCGAGCAACGCGGGGGGCACGCTGCCCCCGCGTGATAGCTCCGCGGCGCCTGCGGCGGGGGGGGGGGGGGGGGCGCCCTGGTCAACGGACGCGGCGTCGCTGCGTCCTATTTACGCCGGACCCGCGTGGCCGTGGGTCCGCTGGCGCCACTACCGCCGGTGGCTTCCGCGGGCCACCGGAGTCGCTCTGGTGGTCCGATTCCATTCCCGTCTGCGCCGCTGCTCCTCCCGGGTACCGTTCTTCACTACGAAAACATCAAATCGCTCTTGCGACACGTTTTTTCAATGCACATCAAATCCGCATAACAACGAAGAACTGCGGAGGGTTATCAGGCGGTGTTCGTTTGGCCCGCACCCTCCGCATTAGGCGATAACAATCGGGAAGAATAATCAACACATGAAACATAACAAGAAAACAATTTTAGTAAATTAAAATTGTTCTTATGAAACTATGTTCTTAATTTTAAAAGAAACAATCATGAGAATATAAATTGTTTCACAACAAACCCCTACCTCGTCAAGTCTTCGCACGCGCATTCTTCCTGGAATTGATCGTCGCGGAAGGAGGGGACCGTCGCGTCGTCACAGTATCCGGCGTTGCGTCGACGAACTCAACAGATGATCGATGATTTTTTTATGGATGAAGGAACGTCGCAGTAGAACGTCGCGGGAGAGGAAACGTCGGCGTCGCGGCACACGGCGTCGCTTCATTGATTTCCGCAGGTTTGGCGTTCTTCGTCGGAGGCCGGCGTTCTTCGCGTTCTTCGTGTTCTTCGCAAAGGAGGATAAAGATCATTAGAGATTCTCCAAAGGTTAACACAATAACCAGATAATAAAATAAGTCCTCATCTTATTTTATTATCAACTAAATAAATTGAAAAACCAAGGTAAGTAACGAACAATTAATTCAAAAAATTAATTGTAAAACATAACTGCCCAATTAAATAGAGGCATTAAGAAAATAAGTTAACGTGTCGGTTGACTTCGTTTTATAGGGGGAGCTGGTGCGTTACTTAAGAAGAAAAGAAACGGTCGGGCTAGTGTGGGTCCCACCTCACAAATATCCTACCAAGTGGGTAGGATATTTTGAATTTCACCCTATCCGCTTCAACCCTGCTTAAGGAGCTTAAATTGGTCTTTAAGCGGCTTTAAGTGAAATGAAATAAAATTGTCGTACAACTTTATTTTATTTCTTAACTAAAACCCCAAAAATTTAAAACCACAACCGAGCAAACATAACTCCGGAAGAGGCATTTCTAAGAAAATACTGGCGCTGCAATTCCATCGGTGCCCTCAGAATTTGATTCTGAGCACCGGTTCAAAAGTTAGAAAAACCCGCTCGTTCATTCACTGAATGTACCCGAGCCAAACTTCGAAAATTTATTCCAGGTACACCGGGCCTCGGAATCTGGCGCCGTCAGAAACTGCGCTCTTGTAAAATTCCAAAGAAAATTAAGAAAAACAATTTCCTTGAAATTTATGGTTCTTTACATCACTCACACCTCAGGGCTTTATGTCCTCGTAAAGCTTTAACACAAACTAGGGTTACAAAGAGGTACTGAGCATGCATCTGAGCCTTCCGCTCCCATGTTCTAACCAGGAGGTTCCTGAGCTGCCAAAGAAGGTGCATAAGAGGAATCAACCATCCTCCTAGGATCCGCTCCTGTCGATCCTCGATCCCCACAGGAACCTCCGTAGATGTCACCTCATCACCATCGTCCATCTCCTCATGGTCGATGATATGCGAAGGGTCGAGCACGTATCTCCTTAGTTGAGATACGTGGATGTCGTCGTGCACCTGGTGCAACTGAGGTGGATGGGTCAGCGGTAAACCACCCCGCCTACCCAGCTGAGGACCTAGAAAAGGTTCGTTTAACCTCAGGGATAATTTTCCGCCTTGTCAACATCTCTGTAAACTTCGCCGAGGTGAGACCCATATAAGGACGTGATCGTCATCCTCGAACTCCAGAGGTTTCCAATTCCTGTTAGAACTGAAACTCAAAATTAATGCTGCCATGAGGGTAAGGTTTACCGACTCAAGAGTGATCGGTCACACCCTACTATGCAAGAGTTTATCCTGTGCTACCTGGGGTTTCCTTTTCGCCGACCAAGGAAAACCCATCCCGACGTTGTAGTTAAAGCACAACCTTTTTGCCTAATACTATCAATTTGTGTATGAACTGTGATTGCCCAGTCCATACTCAAACCAACGTCATAATGCCTCGACGCTGCCACCAAGAGATTCCAACCGAAACTCTCACCTCGAGGGTCTGACCACACTGTCGGCGTAAGTGTGATTATCGAGTCTCCTCTCAAGGTATCTCCAGACATTAGGGTCAAGTCCACGGCTTACCGGAAAATCTAGTTCTGGGACAAGATTTCTGAAAGCGAGGAATGATTCATATTGAATTCTGTTACTACACCAGCTAGTAGTGGACACAGACTGTCCCTTGAATCATTTTTAGAGCCATTGGGTCACACTCCTTGACCGCATGCAGCCGCACTCTTCCTTCGACCTCCTGCTCCCTGAGCCTGGCGGGGATAACTAAGGCGGGTGGTTGTAGCATGTTAAGATGTACACCACCTCATGATGCTCTCCTAGCCTTGCCTCCATGTCTGCCGCTTCGCAGACTCATCATTCCTTTAAACTTCCTCTTATGGAAACATTTAACATTCCCGAGTCTCCACGACTGGCGCCAGTTTCTTGTTTCTTACTGCACTGTCCAGTCTTCATCCACTCCTGGATGATCTTCACCTCCTTTGCCTACGATCTGGAAGAGCTGCTAAAATTTATCCTTTGCTGAAAATAGAAACTCGGTCTCATCCCCTCGATGAACCACGCCCATTGCCTAATACAGTCAATCCTGACATGAATGATGCATTCATGCCATGGATGACGTCGTAAGGCCTCGACGTAACTACTAAGAGATCCAACTGTCACTCTCGCCTCCAAGGGTCGAGTCACACTGTCGGAATTAGTGGGAGGTCACTAGGTCTCCTCTAGTAGAAATCTCGAAAGTGAGGGTCAAGTCAACAGTTTAACCGGGAACACTCAGTATCAACCAAACAAAAGGACAGGAAAGCAAACAAAGATAAGTTTCTTTTTATTATTGCAGCTCATAGTACAAAGACACGAATACAATAGAAAAATGGAACTAGAGTACAAGGGATGTATCCACTACTTCCTCTCCTATCCACCTGCTCCCGGAGCTCTACTTCCTTGTCCACTGCTTGGCTGTTGCTCAAGCACCCGCCACTACTTCTGCCTTAGTGGCTCCTCCAAAGCCTACGGATCAACTGCACGAGGAGTCAGATAGTCACGTGCCAGGTGACCCTTTCCGCTGCATTCAAAACACTTCCTATTCCTCGTACTAATGGCTCTGGCCTTCTTGGACCTCTGCATCATCTGTCTACTGCCCACAGATGACTCGGCTACTGATCAAAAAACACACGGCAAAGGCAGCAGCTCCTGAACACGCTCGGGGTGTAGAGCCACTGGAAAAAACTCCAGATTGAAGAAGGTCTCGAAGTCTTCCTATGTGAAGGCCATCCCGTCGCAAAACTAGAACAAGTTGCTCCACGACCTGCCTGGTGCTGCCTGAAGAAGGCTGGCAGCAAAGATCACCATGAGGTCTGTCGGCGTCCCCACTAGCCTGAAGACTCTCACCATAGCCTCTAGCCAATCCTCAGCCGCCTGCGGGTCCGTCTCTCCCCGGAACCTGGGTGGTCTCTGGCACTGGAACTCGTGTAGTGCACTCAAGTGGCGTTCATCGCCTACTGTTGGGGCTTGTGGCATCGGTGGCCCAACATATGGTAGTACCGCTGGTGCCTCAACTGCAAGAGGGCCCTGTACCGAAGCCTCGACGCTCGGAAAGCTGTCAGTACGCATGTCCCTCTGGACATTAGCTGGTCGTCTGTGAAAAGGAATACTGAAAGAAACAACGTGACACGGTCAGACGATTATACCTGGTGAGCTAACCTGGTTTGAGCTGATATTTAAAAAATTCTGGAAACACACACGCAATCTATGTTTTCGTGCATAGAGTTGGAAATCGGTTATCAGGGTCCTGGTGTATGGATATGTCGGCCGCCCTCACCAACACTGGACTCCCTGAACTGAAAACCACACTCGGTACTCTTAACACTATTGCTTCAAAGAAAGGGAAAAAAAGGATCAGAGTCCCAATTTCTGTGGTAGAACCGAACTCCTATGATACCAATTTGTCATGACCCGTCCTCGGGGCCCGTGTCGTGACTACCCCAAGCCCACCTTCCATAGGCCAGGGGCTGGCGACTAGCACCAAAGGCATAAATCCCGATAACTGGGAAGGCATTTCCTTTATAAAAGTAAACAAAACACCACAAAGCACAAGCAAAAGATAAACACTAAGTACAAAAGAAAGTGCTGAAAAGTAAATGGGCCAGAATACAAACCCAAATGAAAGTACAACTACAACTGAACAAATTACAACAGAAAAAAACAACAGCTGGGAGAAAGGAATAAGCTCCTAGGTCATCCTCGTCGGAACCTACTTGAAGGGTAGGTACAGATGGCGCAGCTCTTGGTCGTCCACCACGGATCCTACCTGAAGCGTAGGTACAGATAGCCTCCTCAATGCTCTCACCCGTCAACCTCCTCCTTGTGTCTTCTCATCGTGTAGTCCACCTCCGGGTTCTGACTCGTCGTTTAGTCCACCTCCGGGTACTGACTCGTCGTGTAGTCCACCTCCGGGTACCGTCCAGTCCTCGAACACTCGGCCTCCGTCAGCACTGCCCATCGTCTGCAACCAACACAACGAGGTACGGGCATAGCCCGTGCAGGGGTGAGTATAATGATACTCAGTAGGGACCCTGAGACCCTAAAGGTCTCACTAAAACCAACAAGGATAACCACAAATAAGATCTCATCAGATAACCTCTATATATGTATATGCCCATACATATACCTAAGTTATCAAGTAACCCATCTCAATCCTGAGGAAGCACAAGGATTTAGAAAACAACGGATAACCACTACCCAGGTATATGCCCATACATATACCTATGTTATCAAGGTCAAAAGTCTCAGCTCAAACTAGGATTTTCATTATCGAAACCGCAACTGCTGAAGAGCCCCGTCTCTGGAGTGTACAGTGGTCCTGTCACGACTCCGAGGTACTACTCACTAACCTAAGACTATTGAGGTAATCCTCCTGTCGAGTATTGTGGGCCTGCTGCTACAACCATGCGCTTCCCCATGCCACTACAACCAAGCGCACCTCCGTCGTGGGTCTGCCGGTACAACCAAGCGCTCCCCTATGCCGCTACAACCATGCGCACCTCCGTCGTGGGTCTTCCGCTACAACCAAGCGCTCCCCTGTGCCGCTACAACCAAGCGCACCTCCGTCGTGGGTCGGCCGCTACAACCAAGTGCTCCCCTGTGCCGCTACAACCAAGCACACCTCTGTCATTGGTCTGCCGCTACAACCAAGTGCTCCCATGTGCCGCTACAACCAAGCGCACCTCCGTCGTGGGTCTACCTCTACAACCAAGCGCTCCTCACTAGGCTATCTGTAACACACTGAGTCGTTTGATCAGCAGTCGTCAGGTCTCATCCGGCTACACGGTCTCCATATTCCGCACGCTCGTCTCCGGGAGGGTCCGCTCCATGAGATGCTGGTTGATACTACAAGTATCACAAGGTTCCACGAAGAAGTATCTCAATGGACCGCCTCATCACAGGGGTCTCAACACAACAGACGACGCATCAATCGGATGCCCGATCTGTGAGTTACTAGCCTTTTCGTCCCAGGGGCCCGGTTGGTTTCATGTGCGAACCAACCCGGCCATATCTCAACTGTACCCCGAACTCCCACAGGGTATACCCAATGGGACCGTTTCTCAACGTGATCACCAACGTCGCTGACGGTTCGTCAAACAGACGTCCGGTCTGAATGATATCAGCTTTTCTGTTCCAGGGGCCCGCTTGGATTTCGGTTACAATCCAACCCGGCCACAATCCAACAGAAACAAAACCTCGTGTGAAGAATGCCACAAGTTCCTTCTCTTCAAGAGGAATTCAATGAGACAGACGGCGCATCAATTGGACGCCCGGTCTGTGAGTTATTGGCTTTTTCGTTCCAGGGGCCCGATTGGTTTTTAAGGCAAAACCAACATGACCGTACTCCACCTACATCCAAACCTCGGGCAGAGTGAGCCAATAGATCTGTCTCACTTAGAGGAAATCAACAATGTCGACGGCACGTCAATCGGACGTCCGAAACTCAAGATATGAGCATTTCCGCTCTGAGGGCCCGGTTGGTTTCGTGTTCGAACCGACCCTGCCGAACTCAAAGTATCCCGAAACCTTGAGTGTAATATACCGAAACGGCCATATGGATCCAAGGATCGCATCGCCAATGACGGTGCGTCGTTCGGAGGCCCATAGCTCAAGATACGGGAAAAAGACCGAAAGCGGTCTGATGACGGGGGGTTTGGGCCCGGGCCGACCTGGACCGACCCCCCCCCCCTGGGTCAGCCGAACCGGGTCGACCCCCCCCCCCCCCCCCCGTCTGACCCGGCTCGGCTCGGCCGAGCCGCCGAGCAATGCGAGGGGCACGCTGCCCCCGCGTGACAGCTTCGCGGCCCCCGCGAGGGGCACGCTGCCCCCGCATGACAGCTCTGCGGCCCCCGCGGGGGGCCGCCCTGGTCGACGGACGTGGATTTTCCACATCCTCTGTGCACCAAACCCGCGCGGCCGCGGGTTTACTGGCGCCGCCGGTGGCTTCCACGGGCCACCAGAGTCGCTCTGGTGCTCTGATTCCATTCCTGTCTGCGCCGCTGCTCCTCCCGAGTCCCGTTCTTCACTGCGGAAATATCAAATCGCTCTCGCCGCACGTTTTGTTGTCGCCCGTCAAATCTGCACAACAACGAAGAACTGCGGAGGGTTATCGGGCCGTGTTCGTTTGGCCCGCACCCTCCGCGTTAGGCGATAAAAATCGGGAAGAATAATCAATACAGGAAACATAACAAGAAAACAATTTTAGTAAATTAAAATTGTTCTTATGAAACTGGGTTCTTTATTTTAAAAGAAACAATCACGGGAATATAAATTGTTTCAAAACAAAACCCTACCTCGTCAAGTCGTCGCACGCGGGTTATTTCGCGGAATTGATCATCGCGGAAGGAGGGGACCGTCGCGTCGTCGCGGTATCCCGCGTTGCATAGACGAAGTCAACGGATGGTCGAATATTTTGTTACTGATGAAGGAACGTCGCAGAAGAACGTCGCAGGAGAGGAAACATCGATGTCGTGGCACACGACGCCGCGTCGTTGATTTCCGCAGGTTCGGCGTTCTTCGTCGGAGGCTGGCGTTCTTCGCATTCTTCGCATTCTTCGCGAAGGAGGATGAAGATCTTTAGAGATTCTCAAAAGGTTAACACAATAACCAGATAATAAAATAAGTCCTCATCTTATATTATTTTCATCTAAAGAATTTGAAAAAACATGGTAAGTAACGAACAATTAATTCAAAGAATTAATTGTAAAACTTAACTGCCCAATTAAATAGAGGCGTTAAGAAAATAAGGTAACGCGTTGGTTGACTTCGTTTAATAGGGGTGTGCGGGTGCATTACTTAAGAAGAAAAGAAACGGTGGGGCTCCTGTGGGTCCTACCTCACAAATATCCTACCAAGTGGGTAGAATATTTTGAATTGCACCCTATCCGCTTCATCCGAGCTTAAGTAGCTTAAAGTGGTCTTTAAGCGGCTTTAAGTGAAATGAAATAAAATTTTCGTACAACATTATTTTATTTCTTAACTAAAACCCCAAAAATTTAAAACCACAACCGAGAAAACGCAACTCCGGAAGAGGCGGTTCTACGAAACTATCGGCGATGTGATTTCATCGGTGCCCTCAGGATTCGATTCTGAGCACCGGTTCAAAAGTTAGAAAAACTCGCTCGTTCATTCACTGAACATACCCGAGCCAAACATCAGAAATTGATTTCGGGCACACCGGGCCTCAGAATCAGGCACCGTCAGAAACTGTGCTCTTGAAAAATTCCAAAGAAAATTAAGAAAAAAAATTTCCTTGAAATTTACGTGTCTTTACAACTATTAAAAACAAGTATCCTTTGCCTCATATTAATTACTTGTTTGATCAGCTCCAGGGAGCTCAGTACTTTTCCAAGACTGACATGAGATCCAGATACCACCAGGTGAAGGTGGAGGAGGATGAAATCCCGAAAACAACCTTTCATACTAGATACGGTCATTATGAATTTATTGTTATGTCATTTGAACTAAGTAATGCACATGTTGTATTCCTGAATTTTATGGATAGATTATTACATAAGTTCGTGAGTAAGTTTGTGATTCTATTTATTGAGGAAATTCTTGAATTTTCTAAGAATAAGGAGCATGAAAAATATCTAAGGTTTGTTTTCCAAAAATTAAAAGAAAAGAAACTGGATAAAAAATTCGGCAAGTGTAATTTTTTGTTGCAAATGATTTCTTTTCTTGGGAACATTGTAAATAAAGATGGAATAACAGTTGATCTTACCAAAACAAAAATATTTGATGTCTGGCCAAGACCGACAACTATTACAAACATTCATAGTTTTCTTCGGTTAGTAAGATATTACAGACGGTTTGTTAAGAACATTGCATGGTTATCTAGCCTGATAACTAAGTTAACATGGAAACGGGTTAAATTTGTTCGTACAGAGGAATGTGATTTTTTTAGGATCTGAAGAAGAGATCGGTGAATGCTCTGGTTTTGGCCTTAACTTCCCAAAATGGTGATTTTGTCATCTAAATTGATGCTTATTTGAAGTGACTTGGATGTGTTTTGATGCAGAATGATTATGTAATTGTATATGCTTTGAGACAACTTAAACTTCATGAGATAAATTATCACACACATGATTTGGAATTGACAGCTGTGGTTTTTATTTTGAAATTCTGGGGCATCATCTATACAGAACCAAATGTCAAATATATACTGAACATAAAAGTATAAAGTATATATTCACTTAGAAGGAATTAAATATAAGGCAGAGAATATGATTAGAACTGATAAAGGACTATGACTACATGATCAATTACCATCCTATAAAATCAAAAAACATAGCAGATGCCTTAAGATGTAAATATCATGCATCATTAAACGTGAAACTCTTGAAACATGATCCCTTGATTAAGGATTTAATGAATTTTTTATTACAAGTTGTTGGTGCAGGGAATACCTCTATTTTGTTTCAGGTTTCAGTGTTGTCTTCGTTGTCAGACAGAATTAAGCAAGCACAGAAAAAAGACTATAAGGTACAGAAAAAGGTAGAATTTGTTAAAATGGATAAGTTTCCAGAATTAAGACTTGACATAGATTGTGTTTTAATATTTGGGAAAAGGTTGTGTGTACCTAGTGATTCTCAGTTGATGAACGATTTGTTGTGGAAGCTCATGGTTCTCTGTTATCTGTTCATCCTGGAAGTACTAAGATATACAGAGACCTTTAGGAGTATTTTTGGTGGGATGTAATGGAAAGAGATATTGTTGATTTTACTATGAAATGTTTGACGTGTCAATAGGTTAGAGTAGAGTTGTAGTTACCGGAGGGGATGCTTCAGCCTTTGCAAATTCCAGAGTGGAAATGGGGGAATGTATCCATGGACTTTGTGGTAGGACTACCAAAGACTTCTCGCGGTAACAATGAGATTTGGTTTCCATATATGTTTCTATTTTTTTAGTCCCCTTACATTAATGATTGTTATATATTTCCAAAAATTATATATATTATATAAATATCATATATATTAATTATATATGTATTTATTTTAATCCACAATATTTACTTAGAGAAAATGAAATACACCTTTCATGAAGACGATTGTTCATGCGTACGCATGAATTCTATTTTTGTTTTTTTATTAAATGTAATGAAATTAAATGATATATTATCATTAAAATAATTTTATGTAAAATATATCACATTTCCTCATTAAATTAACCCTTAATACATTCCTTTTAGAGCATGAATGAATCTCATCACTTCACTAAGTTATAGTCTGCTGCACACACGTATGAGGTTATCGTATTCCCAAAAAATGGGGAGTATGAAGGTATGCATGATATAATAACTCAATAATAATATTAACTTCATAAATATAACACATATAATATATTAACAATAAATCCCCCATTATGTTAAACTGTGAGAGGTGGTAATAAGAAAATGAATGACACTAGTTCATGTGGGTAGTCCGTCGTATACATGAATGGGGATTTCATAACCCTTTTGATGGAAGTGGAGTTGGTTTTAGTTAATGGAATTAAAATAAAAGACATAATTATATTCAAGATAATTAGGTGATTATATAATCATGTGATGAAAATAATTTGTGGGGTGGAGGTAAAAATAAAAAATGATTGTCGATGAACGTTACCTCTTCTTCAGGTATCCTCCTGTTGTTTGAACAAAAATTCATCCTTGGATGAATTTATGCCAAAAAATAAGGCATCTATAATGAGGGAAGATATTTTATTAATTTATTTGGTTAGGGATATTATGAACCAACAAGTAATGAAGGTGTGAATAAGAGAGGATATGGGGAGGCCTTTTTTAAGTGGGAGAGAGGACACACTTGGTATTTTTGAAAATAATTGAGTGCTCTAATCTTATTCATATGTCAATAGATTAAGAAATGTTCCATTATAGAGCCTTATAGGAATAATTGTCTAAATATTTGTATACAATAGTTTTTATACATGTTTATAAGTTATTTTTACACTTATCATTTTAGTTTAACCCCCGATAAACCAATTTTTACCATAACCATAATAATGAATTTTTAATGTATTCACTATTTATTTTTGTTAATAAACGTTTAAAATATTAAAAAATAAAAATTATGATTATAAAAAATATGGAATCATTTTTTCTAAATTCCATTCATATAATTGGAAAATTTTAATTTCAAATTATTCAGGTAGATGCAACGAGGAAATAGGTTTTTAAATAGAAAATGATCAAATGTTTAAAAAGTTTTTATAGCAAAATTTAATATGAAATTGATTAAAATTAAACGAATTGGAAAATTTTATTTATTTTATTACAAATTCTTCATTAAAATTAATTAAAAATATATTCTAAAATTGTAAATTAAATAATGATATATGTAGTTTTAAATTAAATTTCAGTATTTTCATTATTCATAATAAAATTAATCTTTTTAGAAAAGAATGAAAAATTACCCCTAATATAATTTTTAAATTACTATTTTTAAATTGTTGTTTATTTTTAAAATAAATTTTATATAGGTTTCATATTTTAAATTTAAATCAAAACATGCAGATTAGACAAAAAATCATGTTTTTGAGAAGTGTATTTTTTCATGCATAAGAGGATTTTTTATCATCTTTGTCAAATAATATTACTTATACAACTATCATCTAAAATTTATAGATATAAAATATATACGTTCCATTTAAAACATTCCTCATTTGGGATTATTTTATTTAATTAAAAATTAGAAACTTATGAACATTAAAACTATTATCAGAAAACACATTTGTTTAAACCGAAAAATTAACTTATAATAAATTCCAATATAAATTTGATTCGAATGTTATTAATAGGGTAAAATGTTATTATATAATACATATTTTACATTAAAAAAAATTCATTAATATTTTTTAGTAATTTAAAAATAAATGATATTTTTACAAAATTAGTGTTATTTACTATTCACTAAAAATCGATGTTTTCCAAACAATATTAAAATTTCACTATAATTTATTTTTGATATTATTATTCAAAAAATACAGTTATTTTTATTATATAAATCCACTGAAATATATATATTATATTATTTTTTCATAAAATGGAATAAAAATAGTTTTCAAAAAAGAAATCATATTCTTGATGAATATAATTAATTTATTAAAAACATATTGACTAATTAATAAGAATTTGTAAATGATTTTATATTGATTATGATATTTATATGTATATTTAATATGGTATATTATATTACTCACACCCTTCACTTTAAGGGATATGTTATAGTTGTCATATTTAAAATTATATTATTTCACGGTTTGTTGAAACTCAATGTCGAATGTCAAGAACTCCTATAAAACACTCATTATTCCATGTAACACAAGTTATCTAAATATTTAATTTAATTTAATTATTTCCCCAAAATCCCAGGGTGTTACATTATACCCCACATTAAATTAATTTCCCCTTCAAAATTCATCTCGGTAATCAATTTTTAACATTTATAAATTCATTTATAGAAACACACATCCAAAAAATGGTTATTAAAACATACTATTGAAAAAAATAAATTCATTTGTAAATGTCTTCTGTAATAAAATATACTTGGTCTCAAAATAAAAGAACATAGGTGGTAATTGAAATCAATGATATAGAACAGATAACTAACAAAAAAATACTAATGGACATAGATTAATAATGTTCATTACAAGAATGTTGGTGTACTATAGAATGTTAATGTACAAAAAGAGATAAAATAAAGATCCATGAAAATGGTTTTTGATATCATAAAAATGATGATCACATGAATAATTTTTTCCAATATCATTTTCATAATATTGAGTAATTGTTTTGAGAATATATTCTTACTTGCTTTCATTCCCTTTGATATGCACAATATCACCCTTTTATTATGCTTGGATCAATTTACACTTCATATCTTACTCCTAGAAATGAAGGGGAATTTGTAATTCTTGAAGCACCAATGAATTATAAGATCCATAAAGAATGATTATTCTTAAGTTATATCAATAATTATAAAAAATGGAAATAAATAGTTATCGAGTACCAATAAATATTTATATGGAGAAATAATACATTAATCCCTAAAACCTCATTCAGTGTTAAACATAAACAATTTCATAAATGGTTATCCTTATAGCCATTCAAAAAGAATAAAATCCAGTACATAATAGAGATAGTGACTAAATTTCTCAAAAACAGCTTAACATTCATGCCTCACAAATCATAAAGTTTCTATTGATCATCATGTACCATAATTGTGATTACCATTATCAATTATTCTCTCAAAACATGGTAATAACCTAAGTAAGCATAAAACAATATAAAAAAAATACATTATTATTTTTTTCATACATATAAAATTGATTATATTATATATTGATTAAATAGAAAAATGTTGTAAACTCCATCCATGATACTATAAACCATTTTTTCAAAAACAAATTAGTATATTCCAAGGTAATTAGTTCTATCCAATTTACAATATACTTATCCAACATCTCTTTATCTAAAATAAAGACCATTTTATAAACATCATGAACATATTAAGGGAAAATTTATCTTCATCATGTATTTTACATAAAATATAGCATTCCAATTAAATTATTTGTCTTGGTCATCAAAATCATTCCAAATACTCAATCAAATCCTTAATGAAAATCTAATACAAAAAATCCTTATATATTTCATAATTATTTAATCCCAATATAAAAATACATTAATCATAAAACCTACATCTAAATTTGTTAAAAAGGATTTATTATCTTATTCCTTAATAACTCTATCCTTTGAGATGAAATTTTTTGTATCTTTATCATCAAATGTAAAATCATTACTCATAAAATGTTTCTGATTTTCTTCAAATGATTTCCCCTTTGGACAAAAAATATCATAAAGCCCAAAATCATTCCACTTGAAACACTATAGAATAGGTGGTGCATTAGTTATCTTATTATTTACCTCCATTTCATTAACCATACCATTATTCTCTTTTCAATATTCTTTGGATTTATGACAAGACCTTGCACATTTAAATAACCTCCCAATTCTATTCAAGAAATTCCCATGCTGCTTCTTCACGCATTTCCTGGAAATATGAAACTGAATATTCAATCCTACATGGTCTCAATTACCAAATCTCTCATATAATTTTATAACAATTTTCATTGGTGAGTCTAAGAGTTGTTTAAGATGTATGTTATAAATTAGGTTATGTGGAAACAAATTTGTACTAAACACTACACCCTTTACCCCAATCATCATCCCATTTGGCTTATCATCAGAAAATTTTCCTTCACATTCAATAATGTCTTAGTTTCTTTTGGTTCACACCATTTATTAAAAAAAACATATTTTGTGAAACACTAATGATATATTGAAACCTTATAATCATGAAAACCAAATACCTAATGTCTAAATCATTACTCCTTATATTTAATCTTTGAAATATTAGATTTTTTTTAGGAAAGTTATTTTTATCTTCAACTTAAATACATTAAGATGGTTTGTAAAGAGTTTGTAAATTTTATAATGAATATCCCTTATGAGTTTCAAACTAGGTGTATAGTAAGTAATGTTGTCTTGTATCATTTCCATATCAATTCTAGATTAATAATGTATTTTCGGGGTTATTACCCTTAGGTACATCTATGCTAGAGAGACATCCAATTTTAATATCTAAGAAGACATGTAATTTCAAGGATGAAAATTTATATATACATTACAAAAATTCAAGTATTATTTCCTTTTCATTAACTCATCCTAAGACTTATCCATAGTGAAATTTTCATATATATCATAAGAAATATCACATTGGATCTCACTAAAGTGTTCTCATCCTAGTTCCCAAGGTTAACTAATAAATTCTTCTGATAACAACTATAGTGAACCAGAATTATCATAAAAAGATATTATATCATCTTTGATGAATATTAATTACATTACTCAAATAGACAACTGAATATCATAATAGTTTATTGAATTTGGAAACAAGGAAACAAAAACACTAGTCTATAAGTGAGCTACATCGTCTACCACTATGTTCATCATAATTAGAAACCTTATTAGTCATATCATACATAAGACATTTTTTCATAACCTAGATAAAGGAATCATAAGAAATGGTGAGATTTGATGCTCAGTATGGGTAATCAAGGGAGATATGTGGTCATAACATGGGCATAATGATTTGTTTATATGATCATAACATATGAAAACCATACCAAACATATCAAGGATCAAAATATTAAATCCTGGAATAAATATTGTTATTTAATAATACTTAACTGTTAATAAAATCCAATAAAATGGAGCATGATAGTATACCATTGGTATAAGACATGTTTTTTGTGGCATACACATAATCATTGAAAATCATTTCTATATTCGTTGTGGCTCACATCTTGGGTTATCCTATTGTAATGAGTTCACTACCCAAACCATAATTGTAGTCAAGGCTCACTACCAAGACCATAATAGTGGAAAATGTACCAAATAAATTGGATTAACTACATATTCTATCCATATATTAATGAACTCAGTGCACTCCCCATTCAAGTCCAGTCAAACTGAACTAGGTTCACTCCTAATTCTAGTCCTCTCTTACAGAACCTAGTTCACCCACCATTTTACTTCTATCTATCTCATGATATATAAATCATAAAAAATAAATTTGAGGGATATATAGGTCCCAACCATCTATGGGTATAATGTAATATCAATAAAATAATGAAATATATATATATATGGGCCACAGTATCCTAAAACATTCATCAAATCTTATCCCCTAAAATAAAGAGGGTTTATAAACATTTTCTCATAATATAATCGGTGGAAGAGAGGCATGATTTATAATCATTCCATCTTTTCATCATAGATTAATCCATGAAAATATTTGGGTTTCACATTATTTATACAATTGTGTAACCTATGGAAGATAAATGAGTTTCATAAATATATTATCATCATAAACATAAATCATTCAGAGAAATAAAAATAATGGTATTTAGGGTTCATATACCTAGTAAAAAATAAATTATATCTAAGGGTGACATATTAAATGGAGAACAATTTTGAATGATAACAGGGATAATTTATTATATAAAATAACCTTGTTATGAAAATAAATTTTTGGAACATAAAACCTTTTCAAAATCCTTTCCATTGGAAAAAACATTTAAAACATTAAAAGGAAGATTTAAAAATCATTTTAAACATTTCATGAAGAAAATAACTTTTTTTATTAGATAAAACATTCTAAAACAAATAATAATTTCTAAATATTTTTCATTGAACACATATAAATTAATATTCAAATAAAATGAAGGTAATGAAGATAGAATTTTTTTATTATACCATATAATATAACTTTCACATTTTTAGTAAAAGCTGAGGAGGAATTATTTGGAACGCGGCATGGGTATTCCTTTTAAAAAATTTAAAATAGTAAAACATGAGTAAATATATTTTTAATCAAATAATAATAATAATACATTTTTTTAAATAATTTTTATCAAATATAGGATTGTTAGAAAATAGATTTCTTACTGAAGAGATAAATAAAGTCATATTTTCTTAAAAATAGTTTGTAAATTATTCGAAGTAAAAAATAGTGGATAAATTGAGCTATAACATAATGAAATCATTACTAATATAAGGATAAGAAAAAAATCTAAGTATTAGGATATGGATAATGATATTTTATTATCATAATATTTATCATAAACAATCTTAATAAATGATGAGATTTTAACAGAAAACCATTCCCACTTTGGTAACCTTGAAACGTAAATAACATTAAGGGATCACATAAATTGAAACATAAATTATATAATTTTTTTAAATCGATTCTGGATATTACATTCCAAGGGACTCTATATATACCTCTTGAATATATATAGGTTCATAATTGAATGTACCACTCAAGGAAGAGGAATTGAGTTAAAAACCTATTAATGATTAGTTCTCTTTTGAAATGTAAACCCCATGAAAGATAGATCCTAAAATGGATTTGTAATCCCCAATAATTATTATGATAATTATAATTAAAAAATTCATGGTCAGTACATACACCATATCGATGAAATATGTGGTGAATATGACTTGTACCTCACAGAAATTAAAGTTGAGATAGAAATCCCTTACCTTAAGTATTTACTTCCTTCAAACTCATTAAAACATCCATTAAAATAAATATAAGACTATTATCAACATTCTGAAATCCCAAATTCATATAGATCATACAATATAAGATTTTTTTATAACCTTTTATTACCCATTTATTATCATTTCCCTTTAAATGTTATGTTTCAGGTTCTAATTGAATTATTTTTCATATATGTTTTGGTTTGTTTTATTTTTGGTCATATTACATTAATAATGTTTCCATAATCACATGAATGATAATAACAATATAAATATTATGTATATTAAGTTTATATGTGTTTAATTTAATTGATAATATTTAGTGACAAAAAGTGAAATACCTCATTCACATATATAGTTGGTCATACGTGTACATGAATTCTATTTTAATTTTTATTTTAGATTGATAAAAAGAAAATTAAATAATATATTATCATTAAATAATCAATTTTATGTCAAATATTTTATATATGTTCATAAAAATAATCGTTAACACATTTCATGTAATATGTTAATGAATAACATAGCTTTGTGAGGTAGTAGTTCATTGTACACATGAATGATGTTATCATATTCCTAAAAATTATAAATTATTAGTGAAAGTGTTATATAATAGTTTAAAAATCATAATAAAAACATTAATATTATAAATATAACATATAATATATAATTTCATCAATATTTCTATCCGGGTGATGTGTTAATTGAAAAAAACAACATCGGTTCAGAAGGTGGTAGTCTACAATACACAGAAAAGATGATTTGTGTATGGATGTTGGTATGTGATTTGCGTAGGCATTGTAAGAACCTAAATATCTTAAATTTGTGAAGAAGATAGTATATGGGGTGAAATTTTATAAATGGGGAGAGGACACATATTGTACTTTTGAATTGAATTTAGTGTTCCCCTACTTTTCTTTTGTTAAAAGGATCTAAAATGAGAAATTATAAAACATTAGAGGTAAAATTCTCTAAATATTTCCATATTTTATTTTAGAAAAATATATAGGATATTTGTACCCTCATAATTTATGTTTACACCCAATAATCCTTTTTTTAACTTAATGGTGATAAATAATTTTTACTACAATCACTATTCATTTGGGGAAAAAATTATGATTACCCTATTATATAATATAAATTATTATTATTCCAAATATGGAATCCACTTTTAAAAATTCAATTCATATAAGATGAAAATTTAAATATAAATTTATTCCTCTAGATGTGATGAGATACTGGGGTTTTAAAGAGAAAATGTTCAAAAGTTTACAAAGTTTTTATAAAAAGATTCATTGAAAAAATTATTCCAAAAACATTAATTGGAATTATTAATGTATTATTTAGATAATTTAACTTTTAAATAAATTTGAAATATAAATTACCTTTATAATAAAATTAAATGAAAATGAATTTTTCAATTAAAATAGAGTATTTTTCACTATTCATTATAATATATAACATTTTTAGAAAATTATAAACAATTAACCATAATTTATTGTTAAAATTATGATTTTAAATGGAATATTGATTTCCAATAATATATTTTATTAATGTTATAAAAATAAATTCATCATAAAACCCGCATTTGAGACAAAAAGTGGGTTTTTGAGAAATGTATTTTTTTTCAAGCACAAGAAGATTTTATACAAACTATATATCTAATAATAACCACTATATGAATATAAATTAAATTTTATTTACATATAATCTATAAATTAATTTTAAAAAGTAAATATTTTGGATTTTTTAGTTAACTAAAATGGAGAAATATTATGCACATTCATGCTTTTTTTTGAAAACCCCATAATTTAAACCAAAAAAACTATCTTTTTCAAAATCGAATATAAAGTTTATTCAAAAGTAATTATGTGGATTTAATATTATTAAATAATAATTATGTTACTTTGAAACATTATTCAGAGGTTAAATTATATACTTTATATTAAATAATTGATAGTTGTACATAGATCAGTTTTACTAACTATTCACTAAAAATCAATGTTTTACCGAAAAATCACAAAATACCACCATAAGATAATTTTGAAATTATGAATCCAAAAATGATTTAAATTTTATGAAATACATTCTCTAATAAAGATATTATAATATTTTCTCACAAAAAGCAAAAAAACATTTTTGAAGAAGAAAACATATTTTTTATGAGGATAATTACATTACTAAAACATTGTTGATTATTTGATAAGAGTTTATAAATATGTTTAAATTTCGTAGGATGTTTATATATATATATATTAAATAACACATTTAATACAATTCATACCCACCTATTTAAGAGACATGTTATAATGATCATATTTAATATAATATTATTTCATGGTTTACTGAAACTCGACATCTATATTCATTCACGTCAATGAAGAAAATTGTTGTTTCATGCAACAAAACATATCTAAAAATTTAAAATAATGTGAAATTTTATTCCCAAAATATAAGGGTGTTACATGGTGAAACAATTTTCATGGTTCCTAAACCCTTCTTCAATATTACATTTTCCACAAATCACCTTAACATCTTTGATGTATGAGCTAGAACTCCCCAATTTCATAAGTTGATACACATCTCCTTGAACCCACATAGTCTTGACTTACTTATCTTGGTTCTTATCTCTAGTGTATTGTTAGTAGGGACTAACTGAGCTGAATATGACCCACTATGATTTGTTGATGAATATCACAATACCTTTGATCTTGAAAATAGTGGTTATTTTTCTTCATTGGAATACTACCCATTAAATCTACGAGATATTATCTAGTATATGTGAAATGTGAGTTTAGACCATATATAATGGCTAATATCTATCCAATATCCCCTATTTTGTTATAACTCAAATATTCGTAGACCATTATTTACAACCCTAATAACAAAACTGTTAAGGTGTATTTGACATCCTCACTATTAAGTCATTGTATATTGTACCCATTTTCAAATATGGAATGTGATATTAAATACCAGAACCATTTTGTGTCCCACACCATGTGACCCGAAACAAAATAGTGTAGGGTTTGAGCTTTACAACCACAAACTAAACTACCATAATGGGAATGAACCCTTCATATATAACTCCATTCCCTATATCCCACTTCATCACCAAATCATTTGAATACTCACAAACCTTTCATATCCATTTGAAGGGAGTAAAGACCTCATTGATTGAATATGCATGTGTAACCAAATAGATCATGAATATGGGCCTTTGACTCATTAACTAGATGAATTTACTTTTTATAGGAAATGACCTCCTATCCTCATCAGTTTCAGTAACATCGTTGTTTAAGTCGATAACTTAGAATATTTTGTGATCATCCCCATCATGTCTACCTCATTCCATATTCACTAGTTCAAAATATTGGGAACATTATTTACACAACCCATATTACAAATTTTCATATGGTTTTGTAATCCAAAATATTATTCCACCATACATCATAACTGATCTCAACAAGGATGTTGGGTGTAAAACCCCATCATGGAAACCAATATTCATAATTTCAGCAAGATCCCAGAATGTTGGAACCCTTCCTGAACATTCATTCTCAAGAATTTCAATTAAGGGTGAAGGGTCTCAAAAACCTTCATAGAAACAAATTATTCATAATCACATAAAGGATATAGGGTCATAAAACCCATCACTAATACCCATCCTTCACTAAAAATAATAGAAATTCTATGCTAGATAACCATAAAACTACAAGAATATATAGCCTGATCTAGAAGGAAATAAACTATAACAATAGACCATTCAAGCCAAAATACAGTCAACTATAGAACTAGATGATATGATTTGGAAGACTATAAAAAATTAATATATAGTTTGTGATAGGTTAACCAAAATCAGAGAAATAGAAATTCTGATATAGTGACCCAAAAATTATAGTTATATATAGACTAATATATAAGACATTGAAATACATCAATGGTCCAGCTTTCAAGAACATAAACAACCTATGTAAAGGGAAACAATACCCTCCACGATTATATAATGTAAAAGTGACACTAGATAAAATTTGAGTCTCTCCTCACTAGACAACACTTTATGTGTTATATGAAACATTGAGTTCTCATAAAATGGAAAAGTCACAAAAATGTTAAGATTGAAAAACTATAAAGGTTGTCCTAAATAAAATCCAAGTCCACAACCCCTATGATTACCCTATATGAATATTAGGAAAATTTTATGGAAATATAAAAATATATATATAACGATTTTAGTGGTCATTATTTCTCTCTAGAAATAATTAATCTAATCTTTCTAAGTCCAATTCCTTAAGAAAAATTTTGAGCACTTTACCTATAGGGAATATTTACTAAAATTTACCTATTCAAAGAATTATTCTTAGAACAACAACTAGTGCATGACTAAGATACTGTAGTGGGTATTATTATTCCTAAAATTGATCAATTTCTCCTTCAAAACATAATTCTAGGGGGTGTTAATTGTTGATGCCATCCAAAAAAGAATCATAAATTTTCGGATTACAGAAATTCCCAAAGTATAAGTATTATTTTCACAAAATGGGTTGAAATTGGATGCATAGATACACATGGATTAGGCACCTAGGTTATATTAATTGAATTTTCATAGAAAAATCAACTTAATGGGTCATCTTCTTTACATTTTTTATTAATGATCATGTGAATACACTTTGAATAAAACTTCTTGTATCATGAAAGATTCTACAAAACAACTGATGAACATTGAAAGGATTCCATATGAGACCCCATAATTGATACAATATGTGGACATATAGATACTGAAAAATCACTTAATTACTTTATAAAATAATTTATAATAAATATGGTAACCTTATTGGAGGAATTGTTATTAGATTTTTTTATGAAGGGGTCTTATGCATCTCATGAACAGTTTACCTATCATTCGAATAACCCTTTTCTAGATAGGTTGTTCCCAAAATTTGACATGAATAATCAGTCCTTGGTCATGTGATTACTCATCAACAAAATAATTGATATTACAATGGGATGAAAATATATTATTATAATCTTTTGAAGTCCATGTGACATGTATAGTGGATTATGAGAAATCCATTTTTTTATCCATTGGTTTAATAAATTTTCCAATGAAAGTGTCATATTGTAGTCATTATTTATCATATGATAGTAATATGACTTCAAAGATTACTAGTAGATGGTTCAAAAAAATTAATGTTGTGAAACTACCTCCACTAGCATAATCTCATATATTTGATTTATGTGTTGTGAAAAGTAGTGTACACTGAGGGTAGAAATATCTATTTATTCCCCCTTGGAAAATAAAAAACCCACACACCAGAGCATAGATGAAAGAGAGTACTTATTAGAGTATAGAACCACATAATAAAAATAGTATTCCACATTGAAAACCCATGAAATAACTTAAGGTATTAAATAATATGTATATATGCCTCAAGTGATCATTTCATTAGTCACATGGAGGATATTCGACTTGTTGGATAGATTATGTGAAGGAGTTTCTGAAAGTTGAATTGGTCATGTGAGGATCCAATATGAAAAAAACTGATAAACATTGAGAAAACAATGTGATAATAGGATGAAAAATATGTAAGACTTATGTAAATATGGATAGTATAATTTTCATGTGAAGGGGTTTATATACTTTACATAACCCAATCATTAGTGATGTGAAGTTTCCCATATGTGTTAGGAAGATCATGTGATGTCGTCTAGACATGTGATTTGGATCATTAAATGGAATCTAGAAATGTAATCTAAGTGAAAAGATTTATCTCCCCTATATTTCATAGTATGTTATTTTTTCAAAGTATTTCAATAACTTGCACTACACGCAATACCGAGCTCTATCACACCATGACTTACCAAACAAGTCGTTCAAAAGCGGTTATGAAAAGTATTAACTGAATTTTTAACTTTATATAATCCTTATAATTTTAGAATCCATATTATGAGTTTCCTAGACATAATGTAAGAACAAATATATTTTTCAGATAAATGAAGTATTTTTCAAAAAATGAAATTTTACTGCCTTTTAATTGAGAAGCATTTTTAAATCCAATATTTTACACTTTTATATATACATTTTTCCAAAATAAACTTCTTCTTTAAAATCGGGACATATGAATTTTTTTTCAATAATGTTATGGTGTTTTTATGATAACATTCATATTTGGGTGAATAGTGAAAAATACTATATTTTAACTGAAAACTACTTTTTTAAATCAAAATAATTTATTTTGTCAAATTATACATTTTAAGGGTTTGGAAGTATAAATAGATTATATTTTTACCATTTAATCCAATAATGGTCATTTTATGTAATTTCACTTTGAAATTGGACATAAACAAGTGTCAACCCATTTGTAGTTATTATTTCTTAAAAATACGCCTTTTAGTTTTCACAGCGTGAATTAATTTTAAATTAATAAATGCAAATTCTATGTTTTGATTATGTAAAATAGACTTCAGTATTGAATTTGGGATATAAAAATTATCTTAGGGTAAATTTTTGGTATTTTTCTGAAAATTTTAAATTTTTGATGAATATCGAAAACACTGAGTTATAGTTTAAAACCGTATTTTTATTTAAATAAATATTTATTTTTTATAAATTTATTTTATGTAAAAATAGATAAATAATACCTATATAAGTTTAATTTAATTCATTGTAGTCAGTTTATAATAATTTTAGATAAATAAAAAGTTTTATTAAACATTTCATCGTCGTTTACCCACCTCCTAGGAGAATTTGCAAATTCACATAAAACATAATTTTACTGCATTTTTGAGTGGAATTTCAAAAATATGAGAGAAACAGTTAATATTAATGAGTAAAATGTGGTTCAATAAGATAAGAATAATTTTTGGTGAATAGTAACTTTTTACTTTTATTTACCACGGTAAAAAGTAAATATGGTAATTAAGGGTAAGAATGAAATTATTATTACCTTCACACATGTCCTAATTCTATTGGATAAGTATAATTCGACCAAAAAAACCTTAGGAATAAAATATTAACCTCTTTGGTCTTCTTGGATTAGATTATGACATTTATTATTATTTAATTTAAAGAATAGTTAAAAGAGTTAAAATAAAATTTTAATAACTAATACATTCCTAATATAGGGTTATACACAAGATAAATTCGATTATAAATATTCATTATAAATATAATAAAATTTCATACATAATGGTATTTTATTTATAATTTTTAGACATTAAATAATTTATTTATTTATGACACAATGATGGTGCACTAATTACCTTATTATTAAAATATTAAAATAATTGATATTATAAATATCCAAATAAATGTAATTTGATACTTTTTCTGAATTCAAATAATTTTATAGGTTAATATGAAATATTATTATTGTTAATATGAATTTTATTCGAAGTAATAATGTTTTTATGAATTTATCAAAAAAACCCAATAGTGTCAAAATTGACATAAAAGAGTTTTTTTAAAAAAATATTATATTATTAAATGATATAATAGTCCAAAAAATATAAGGCTCGGCCAAAGGACTTCTATGATGATAGGTAAGTTATTAATTACCCACTTGGGGTTATATTGGTAGTTTATAGTAAGTTTATTAACCCTATAATATAAATTACCAAGAGATATGGTAAATGTCAAACTATTTAACTATGAGATAAATCTAAAAGATAATGGTGAAATAGTGACCCAAACTTGTCTAAAACTAAATTTTTGAGTTTTTTTAGACCTATACCCACCATAGAATTTTAATAATCCACATTATATCCATTATACACGGAATATTATTTTATTATAAAATAATACTTTATGTTTTTCCTAAAGAGCGAATCCTCCCCCCTTATAAAAGGACCCCACTTCTAACCAATTCTTCAAACCTTCAAAGCCTTTTAGATAGGAAAAACCCTACCCCAATACTCTCTCAACTTCCCTCACTTCAACCTAGGGGCCTTAGTTTGATCATAAAACCAACCTATGGAGCCCTTTTGATCAAATCAAAAGGAAGAATCCGAAAAAGAGGTAATGTTTTCACCACCCTTTTTCAAGTGTCTTTCTTCTTCAACTTCTTCTTTCTTGGTTATTTCCATTATAAAATAATAAATCCAGTATCTTTTATATAATATGATGTTATTATAAATATTTTAAAACCATATTTGGTATTCTATCCATCCTTTGAATGACATGTCACCATACGTGTGTACGTTCGACTTACCGTCTCCACGTCGTGGTGTAATTGTTATTCAAAAACATTATTATTTTGATGGTTGTGATACTGATATGTAATTGATGTAAATAATAAATATAACATGATAATTATTCTGTATATATGATATAACATCCAATTATATATTATTTTAATATCAAAATAATGATATTGTCGCTCGTGCATACGTACGAACAACTGTCTCCACGAACGCGATGAGATTAATTCTCCCTCGTAACCATGAAATTATAATACTCATTTAATGATTAAAAATAATGTTTAAGGACTTGATAACATTATTTATTTGAATAATATACAACCTATCCATAAAAAACGGCTAATATTACAAAATATAAAAAAGAAAATGTGTATGTTAACACCCGAAATGATGATAATACTAAGATATTATTAACAAATCAATGTTAAAAGATCATATATGATATCATATTAATGTATATTATTCTTTTATAATTTAATAACAATTATTTAACTACTATAAAGACATTTAACCTACAATCTATCAAGGAAATATACAAGGTAATTTTTTATTTCACAATCTCTTCATTATCTGAGGTTGTCTATATCAAATTATCTACCGGGACCTCGTTATCATCCACATACTTGTTTCTTAAAAATGTATTTCAAAACATTATTACTATTTTACATAATATGGGTTAAATTAATTTTTACCCTATTTTGACTTTTTATAATATGTTTATAAAGGAATCTTTACGTCATTTTCCAAACAAGGACCTTTTTAACCTTTTCGACAAATTAAGGTAAAAATGTGTTTTTTTAACTTATACGACGGGTGCGGCTATTTTCCACCATTGTAAAATCTTCTAAGATTCCCTTAAAATATTATAAGAATATTTTAAAATTAAATATTTTATTTTATAATTATTTACATTTAAATAATTTCAAAAAGGTGATATTTCTCTCAAATAGTTTTGATTTCATCTATGTCAACATCCGTTGATGGATTTTAAGCTTATTTGAAGTTGATTTATTATGATACCAACTTCCATATCGTATTGAAGGATTTGTGATATGTTTGACTATGGATGTGTTATGTTTATACCATTCTTGGTTTATGGATAAAGTATTGACATTTCATATGCTAGATTTAATACGAATGTTTATGTTATGTTTAAACATGTTCATATGAGAAATGCATTGGACTTAATAAGTGATGGGTGGAGCTCTCCATAGCTCCTCGATGCATCGATAGGTCTCATGAGACAAACTAGTGTCTTGTGACAAGGCCTTGACAAAATCTTATTTGTAGTCTGGGCATGAGGCCTTGACTATGTGGGTATGATAGTCTGGCATTATTCATTCCATCACTATGAAAGTGGTTATTGATATTGCATGTGATTATTCGACTAGTAGAATATCCATGTGAAGAAGTTAATTGAATTATATAATTTTATTTCTACAATATTATACGGAAGTTCAATTTTAAAAGACTTTTGTTTTAGTTATACATTGCCTTAAATTTTTATGCTTATTAATGAATGTTTCCGCTATATTGTTATCCTAACTGGGTATTTGAGCTCACCCATTTCTATGTTTTATTTTTCCCATGATGTGAAGAAGTATTTTATGAATGACCTATAGGGATGGTATAAGGGTATATGAGTGTGGAGACAAAATGTTGATGTATTTTTCACTTTATGATGTAATGTAACATTTATGAATGTATCTAGTGTTTCCAAGGCTATTAAACTAATCAGTCTTTCGAGACATGATCTTTTGTGATCATGCCAATGATACGTAATAATGCACTGACTCTGTGTAACTGGGGCTGGGGTGTTACAGTTGGTATCAGAGGAATTTTAATACAAACCTTGGATGCTAGATTTAGATAAAATATAATTAGATCACATAGACCTAAGATGGACTTTGAGGATTAGAATAGAATAAATTCCTAGAATTTTGGTATTATAGAGATTTTGTGAGTTCTCCTAGCAGTACATCCATGTCTGGATAAAAGCAGATAGGGGTGGCTATGGAACAGATGTACCTAGGGGTAAAACCCGAAAACATCGCTTTGAGCTAGACTTGAACATGAACTGGTGCACGACAATGGGCCTTGATGCACTCTTGGTTACGACACTCCCGGGGGATATGCTTTGGATAATTATCATTTTAATTAAAAATCATTATGAAGGATTTTTGAGTATAAAATTCCTCAATGAGACATCTTTATGATTAAGGATTATATCCATAAACCATTCAATTTGCGTTATTTATTTTACATGTTTGGAATTATTCATTGCAATTCATAAACTGACCTAGTTTATGCTATTGTATAGAAATGGCACCCAGTAGAAAGAATGTGAACTCCAGCAATACGTATGATCCAAATACTAAGAATGATAATATCATTCATAGTATTAAGCCAACATTTAGAAGGGAAATAGTCTCCCATGTATTCTCAAGATATGAAGAAATAACGTCATGTTTTAATAAGATAATTAAATAATTCTCTAAGTCATACATCTTTGAAGGGACGCAAGAGAAGAAAAGGATGTAAGAGAGAAAGATGGATAAAGGGAAGAGGGAAAAAAATTTCCCATGTGTTATAACTGTCTGAAGAAACACCCTGGAACATTCCTGAAAGGAATGGTGGTTTGTTGTAAGTGTGGAGAAAAAGGACACCATGTACGTGACTGCAAGGGTAAGAAAAAGGTTTCAAATGTAAATTGCTTCATCTTCATGTAGTTGGGACACTACGCGAATCAATGTCCCATTCATAAGATTATACCGCAAATGATGTTATTGGATAATAATCAAGTTGTGATACTACCACGAATGAGGAGGAATAATTAGAGTTCTTATGTTGTTATTAGGGAATTTTTTCATTTGAGTGTTGTATCACCAATGTACTGGTTATTATAATTATGGAGTATATAAGGATTGTATTGAAGTACTATTTCATTAAAAACTTGAGATTGTGTGGAACCAATAAAAATGACTCAATAGTAGGGTAATTTTTTGGAAAATATATGGTTGAGAGAAAGATCAACCATAATATGGATCTGATACTGAAGTAGAAATTTTTTAATAATACATGATTGATTTGGATAAATTATATTGGATATTCTTGATTACCATGAAACTGATTAGTGATTTGTATATTCCATCATTGTTGGAGTTTACAACATTTTTGGATAGAAGGTGTATATCCAGTATTCTATAACGAATAAGGGATCATGAATTTAATCAATAAGATTTTATGGTAATTTAGGATGTTGGAGGGTTTTAGAAGAATACTTGATGAAGGTGTTCACATGTTATTACGCGACAAAAAGGTTCTTCATTGTGTTTATATTCCTTATAAATTTTTGACTGTGAGTTTGGACAGAAGTATTTTGGATAATTTTAACTTGAGATTATTTTTGGATAGCCATAAAATGACAAACCAGAGGTCGGCTGGTAACCCATCGCGTCCGGCAAGGCCGCGAGACTTGAACCCGAAACCGAAGGGTGACAAGGGTGTATCACCTACCATTAGCCCACGTGATGTCATGGATTAAATAATATAGTCTTTTAAAAAAATCTGGTAGATTAAATATAAATTCATTTTTTAAACCCTACAACAATATGATAAATAGAATATTATTTTTAAGTTCTATAAACTTTTAGAGTGAAAGATGAGTTTCTGGTAGAAATTAGTTAAAGGATGGTACTCTACTTTTCAAGTATATATTTTTCATCTTCTCTTATTCTATGAAAAAATTAATTCTTATACTTTAGTGAAGGGATCGTAAAACAAAAAAATGTGTTATCCTAATACCATATGATTTTTTGAACCAATAGTATTTTAAATCATCATAGATTGATGAATTTAAGGCCCTCAATTATACATTTGTTTGTGAATGATGACTTCAATCAATACCTATAAATATTTATGTTTTTTCTCCAATTATATGTCTTTAATTTCCACCAATGTTCTCCTAATCGAGATCATAATTTTGTGGTGACCCTTTCATTTTCCTTTTCCTTTTATTAAGACTAAATTTTATTAACATAATTTCCGATGTGGGTTTTTCCAAAGGGATTTTCTATTTACAACAATTTATTTTCGAAAAATAATTTCAAATTACGGGGATGAAATATATTGAAGGAGGGAAGAATGTAACACCACCAGACTTCATAGTACATTATTTCATCAAAGTAATTCAATTACATGCACTACACGCAACACCGAGTTATAGCGCACCATTACTTACAAAACAAATCATTCAAAAGAGGTTATGAATATTATTAACTGAATTTTGAACTTTATATAATAATTATAATTTTAGAATACATATTATGAGTTTATTAGACATAATGTAAGATCAAATACATTTTTTCAGATAAAATAAGTATTTTTAAAAAAATGAAATTTTACCGCTTTTTAATGGGGAAGCCTTTTTAAATCCAATATTTTAAGCATATATATATATATATTAAATTTTACAAAATTAACTTCTTCTTTAGAATTGGGACATAAAAATTTAGTTTCAATAAAGTTTTGGTGTTTTTCTGATAACTTTCATAATTGGGTAAATAGTTAAAAATACAATATTTTAACTTAAAAAATCATTTTAAATCCAAATATTTTTTATTTTTAAATTATACATTTTAATTGTTTGGAAGTATAAATAGATTAAATTTTTACCATTTAATCCAATGATGGTCATTTTATGTGATTTCATTTTGAAATTGGACATAAACAAGTGTCAAACTTTTGGTAATTATTATTTCTTAAAAATACGACTTTTGGTTTTGACAGCGGGAATTAAATTTAAATTAATAAATGAAACATCTATTTTTTGAATTTTTTAAAATAGACTTCATTATTTAATTTGGAGTATCAAAATTATCTTAGTAAAAAAAATTGGTATTTTTCTGAAAAAATTTAATTTTTGATGAATAGTGAAAAACAATAAGTTGTAATTTAAAACCGAATTTTTATTTAAATAATTATTTATTTTATTTAAATTTATTTTATGTCTAAATAGATAAATAATACCTATATAAGTTCAATGTAATTCATTTGAGTCAGTTTATAATAATTTTAGATATATAAAAAAATTTATTGAACTTTTCACCGTCTTTTACCCACCACCTAGGAGAATTTGCAAATTCAGATAAAACATAATTTTACCGCTTCTGGGAGTGGAATTTCAAAACTCCGAGAGACACAGTTAATATCATGGGGTAAAATGTGGTTGAATAAGATAAAAATAATTTTTAGTGAATATTAACCTTTTACTTGTATTTACTACAGTAAAAAGTAAATAGTGTAATTAAGGGTAAAAATGAAATTATTATTACACTAACACATGTCCTAATTCTATTGGCTAAGTATAATTTGACTAAAAAACCTTATGAATAAAATATGAACCTATTTGGTCCACATGGATTGGATTAGCACATTTATTATTCTTTAATTCAATGAAAAGTTAAAAGAGTTAAAATCAATGTTTAATAACTAAAACATTTTTAATATAGGGTTATACATAAGATAAATTCGATTATAAATATTCATTAGAAAGCTAAAAAAATTCCTACATACAGGTGTTTTATTTATAATTTTTAGACATTAAATAATTTAATTTATTTTTGAAACAATGATGATGCAGTAATTACTTTATTAGTGAAATATTAAAATAAATGATATTATAAATATCCAAATAAATGTAAATTGAGACTTTTTTTGAATTATAATAATTTTATAGGTTATTATGACATATTAGTACTGGTTATATGAATTTTATTTGAAGTAATAATGCTATTATGAATTTATCAAAAAAAAATATCCAATAGTGTCAAAATTGACATAAAAGAGCTTCTAAAAAAATATTATATTATTAATTGATATAATATTTCTAAAAATCTAAGGATCGGCCAAAGGACTTATATGATAATAGGTATTTCAGTAATGAACCACTTTGGATTCTCTTGGCAGTTTATTGTATGTTTATTGACCATATAATATAAAATACAATGAGACATGGTAAATGTGAAACTATTTAACTAAGAGTTAAATCTAAAAGATAAGGGTAAAATATTGACCCAAACTTGTATAAAACTTATTGGTTGTGTTTTTTGAGACCTATCCCCACCTTAGACTTTGAAAAATCCACTTTGGAGGCATTATAAACCGAATATGAGTTTATTATAAAAAAATACTTTCAGTTTTTCCTAATGAGCCCCTCCTCCCCCTTATAAAAGAACACCGCTTCTAACCAATACTTCACACCTTCAAAGCCCTTTGGTTCGGCCAACCACTACTGAAGTACTCTTTCCACTTCACTCACGTAATCCTAGAGGCCTTAGTTTGGTCATAAAACCAACCTAAAGATCCATTTTGATCAAATCAAAAGGAAAAACCTGAAGAAGAGGTAATGTTTTCAACACCCTTTTTCAAGTTCCTTTCTTCTTTAACATCTTCTTTCATTGTTATTTCCTTTCTAAAATAATAAATATAGTATCTTCTATATATTGTGATGTTATTATAAATATGTTACAACCATATTCAGTATTTTATCCATCTTTTAAATGACATGTCACCATATGTGCGTACGAACGACTTACCGTCCCCACGTCATGGTGTAACTGTTATTCAAAAACATTATTATTTGGATGGGAATGATAATGATATGTAATTGATGTAAATAATAAAAATAACATGATAATGATTCTCTATATATGATATACCATCCAATTATATATTATCTTAATATCAAAAGAATGATATCGTCGCTCATGCATAGGTAGGGACTACCGTCTCCACGAACGCGATGAGATTCATTCCCCATCGTATCCAAGAAATTATAATTCTCATTTAATTATTAAAAATAATGTTTAAGGACTTTATATCATTATATATATGAATAAGATACAACCTATCCATAACAAACGCGGATTATGTAATATAATATATAAAAGAAAATGATTAAGTTACCACATGAAACGAGGATAATAGTAAGATATTGTTAACAAATCAATGTTAAAAGATCATATATGATATCATATTAAGGTATATTATTTTTGTATAATTTAATAAAAATTATTTAACTATTATACAAGAGGTTAACCTACACTATATCAAGGAAAAGTACAAGGTAATGGTTTATTTCACAATTTCTTCATTATCCGAGGTTGTTTATACATAATTATCTACTAGGACCTCTTTATCATCCACATCCATGTTTCATAAAAATGTAATTCAAAAAATTATTTTTTATTTTACATAATATGGGTCAAAGTCATTTTTACCCTTGTTTGACATTTTATAAATAGTTTATAAACGAATCTTTACACCATTTTCCAAACACGGTCCTTTTTATCCTTTTCGGCAAATTAAGGTAAGAATGTATTTTTTTTATCTTATACGGTGCGTGTGGATATTTTCCAGCTTTATAAAATCTTCGAAGATTCCCTTACAAGATTATAAAAACATTTTCAAAGTAAATGTTTTATTTTATAATTATGTGACTTTTAAATGAAATTAAAAAAGTGATATTTCTCTCAAATAGTTTTTATTTCATCTATGTCAACATCCTTTGATGGATTTTAAGCTTATTTGAAGTTGATTTATTATGATACAAACTTACATATTGTATTGAATGTTTTGTGATATTTTTTACTGTGGATGTGTTATTTTTATACCATTCATGGTTTATGGAGAAAGTATTGACATTTTGTATACTAGTTTTAATACGAATGTTTATGTTATGTTTAAACCTGTTCGTATGAGGAATGCATTGGACTTAATAAATTATGGGTGGAGCCCGCCATAGCTTCTCGATGCATCAGTAGGTATCATGAGACAAAATAGTTTCTTGCCAGAAGGCCATGACAAAATTTTATTTGTAGTCTTGGAATGAGGCCTTGACTATGTGGTTATGATAGTCTGGTATTATGAATTCCATCATTATGAAAGTGGTTTTTGATATTGCATGTGATTATTCGACTAGTAGAATATCCATGTGAATAAGTAAATGGAATTATTTCATTTTATTTCTATCATATTATGCTGAAGTTCATGTTTAAAAGGCTTTTGTATTAGTTATACATTGCCTTAAATGTTTATGCTTATTTATGAATGTTTCTGCTATATTGTTATCCTTACGGGGCATTTGTTCTCACCCCTTTCTATGTTTTATTTTTCCCAGGATATGAAGAATTATTTTATGAATGACTAGCAGTGATAGTATAAGAGCATATGAGTGTGGAGACAAAATTTTGATGTAGTTTCCACTTTATGAGGTAATGTAACATTTATGAATCTATCTAGTGTTTCCAAGGATACTAAACTAATCGGTCATTCGAGACATGATTTTTTTATCATGAAAATGATACGTAATAATGCACCGACTATGGGTAACTGGGGTTAGAGCATTAGAAAAGACACCCACTAGAAATTTAATCCTAGTCAGACATCTCCCTATGATTATATTATCCATGTCAGTAAAAGTCCATTGGATATGACCTCAAGATCAAGTGATGGCCTTTGAACATGTCATAAAAGTCATGTCATTCCCATAGTATGTGTCAACTGGTTCATGAATTTTCCTCTTGACATGTTAGCTAGATTATGGGATGACCTTTGGACATGTCCTCCATGTCATAGAATTCCCTCCATATATGTGATCTGGTTCATGTGAAGCCTTACATACCTATCCATTTGATATTGTGATAGTCTATGAACATGTCATCCAAGTCATGTGATTCCCATCATACATGGAAGTTGGATCCTAAAAGGTCCATTGTAAATGTAAGATAGATCATGTGAAAAAACTATGTACAAGTCATCAATGTCATGAGATACCCTCCAAATATGTTAGTCAGTTCATGCGATGTCCTCTGGACCTATCAGCACAGTCACATGACAATCATCTGACATGTCAGCTTTGATCAAGTAAAGACACATAGAAATTTCATACAAACACCACTGGTTATGTCTCGTAGTTGAAATTCTCATGTCAAGGAGGTTCCCTAGAAATACCAAGTAAGTACCCTAGACAAGCCATCCTTGATCAGTATAAAAAATCAAGAATCTTCCCTTGAATCATGTGAATCTCGAATTATGACTCTTTATATGATCATTCCACCTATATATGGGAAGTGACAATAATAGACACTGGAAAGATACTGATTCTAACTCTTAAATCCAATCATGTACTCAACCTATATTTGCTAGAAGGTAATGTTTTTATATCATCTAGTAGAAATCCACCATGGTGCAAGCCCCTCCAGATCCAAAAAATCTAAATCATTGGCCCCAAAATCTCAAATGAGTTTGTCATCCTTCTATGTATATTAGTAGATATTAAATAGGCCTATACATTAGAATCCACATAGATTTATGTCCCAAATATTTCATTTCATAGCACCCAATCTATTGGGTCTATCATTCTTCCACATACATCGATGGATTGAGAATATAATTGAACTTAGGGACTATGATTTCTTCTATAATTAAGGTATGTTGGTTTCCTTACTGTGGGTCGATCTCCATATAACACACTCCATTATGGATTCCCTAATGAATAAGTACCATATCCATATACAGTGAGTGATTTTACTTGATATACCTTAATCCTCATAAGAATCATGAAACACATGGGATTAGGGTTTTGCAAAAACCAAATCACTATCATCATAAAATTCCACAAATCAGGCTAACCCTAGCGTGTAAACCCAATTAAATGTCATGATAAAAATTCCTCATTAATATGAGTCCAATATGTTGTATGTATTCAATGAATAACAATATTATTAATCTCTATGGAAATAACCCTCATAGGTATTAATTATATCTCCCTTCCAATCAGTGGGTTGAGGGTAGACAAAACTATGAAGACTATGATTCAAAAAAATTAGAAGGATACATATGATGACTTTCTAAGGATAAATATCCTTACCCAATTCCCCATTAAAATCATAAACATCATATCCACATGAATTAAAATTGCACATCTTGGACCAAAAAAAAACTATATGATTTTTTATTCATGTTCTCATAGGATATGTGGGATGCCAATCAGAAGATCATTCTCAAAACCCCAATTTCCTTCATTGATGGGAATAAACACCAGAGTGCCTATTTATATGGTTTCAAAAAACAAGAAGGATCAAATAGATATTTTATAATATAAAATAGATGGAGAAAATATGATATATATAGTGGGTGTCATTAATAGACCCCCCTTTATAGGTATAAGGATTCAACACTGGATAATTTTATTAAGGTAACCAATAATGTATCAGGAATTAAAAGTGATTCATGAAAAAATAATAAATCTATAAAAGAGACTTTTAGTAGAAAAAAATTACACTAAAAGGGTATGATGATTTGGAAAATCCATCCTCTTAGACAATGTGATTTCCTAAGTGTCTTTGGGTTTGAAACCCCAAATGGTCGCATGCCTTTGGAAATTAGTGTTACATGTTATAAACATGGAAGCCATAAGGAGTTTCCATTAGAGTTGAAAATTCTGAACAAAATATAAATGATCATATAAAAATACTTTAAACCCCACACTATCAATTTTATGTACATGATTATCATTTAGAAGAAATTTTGGGGAACCTAATGTCAATATAGAAACAATTACCCAATGATAAATCCTTAATCTTTGTTATCCCATTAACAATTTAAAAATTATTGATTTAATAGTGCCCATGGATCCATTATTAATCTAAAATGTTAAATAATGAAACGATTTAAAAATTAATTATATTTTCAAACCATCATTATTTCATTACTGTTATATTATTATTATACAATTAAATTTTCATACGCATTCTGTCATTTCAACATGTTCTTGATTGGGTTGGTTTTACCAAAAACATAAATAATTTAAATCATGATTCATTAAAAAACATAAATATGGGTAATATGATATAATAATGATGAATTTAAAAAGACTACATAATTTTTTAATGATAATATATATTATTATATTAATTAACAAAATTGAATATTAAAAGAAATCAAAATTCATAAAAAAGACATTTTTTACTATTCAGTGGGAACCATCACCATAAAATCTCTCAAAATACCATTGTACTGAAGAAATTTATTAATAAATAAATATAATATTCTTAGAATTTATGGTGATGATGAACCCATGATCAAGGTGAAATGACTAGAACCATCATATCAATACATATATAGAAAAAAAAAATTGTAAATATAGGAATGTTAATTTTAATAATAAAACATTCATATACAAGACATAAAGAGTTATAAATTAGTTGTATTATGTATATAAATATGAATAGTTTCATATTAAAATTAATAATAAACCAAAATTTATTTTACAGGTGGATAGAGCATGTCTGATGAAGTAGGAATCCAAGGATATAGATTATTTTCCATTATCGCATTAAAATCAAGATTGATTATATTATATGTATCATTTAGGGAAATTATTTTTTTACTTATCTCTATAATCCCATCAATATTCTATTCCATTTTAAATTTTTTTAGTTTACAATTATGCTAACAATTTTTCTCCATTTAGGTATGAAAATCAACCAAACATTTTTTTATAAGAATAGATAACCTTATCTCTTCTTTTTAATCTGAAATATTTTCCCCTCATATTCATATTATTTATAGGATTTTTATAATTCCATTTGCTATACTATAATTATTTCTTAATGTCATTTTATATTTTCTTTAAATTTTATTCATTCAAATTTATATTTTTTCATACTCATTAAAACCACATTATGGGAGAGTGGTTACCTAGAAAAGCATACGATTAAATAAAAATTAGGATATTTTACAATTATTATGAAAACATTATTTGTTTAAATCTTATTAGAATTTTTTTACATGGGTCATTTTTTGTCAACATTGAATCTATTTAATAAATAATTAAAATAATAATAAATATTAACTTCTTCCCCACGAATTCATTTTTTGGCCACTTTCATTAGTATTCTATAAAATGATTCACTTATATATTTTCATGGTTTTATAAGTATAACTCTTATTATCGTTGTCTTATGAATGTTTTTATTTTATGAAAAACATTATTTAAAATTAAATTGAATGCCTTTAAATTTTAGAAAAAATTTATACAGCTGTAATAAATTATTTTTCATTCATGTTAGCATCATTTAATGTTATTTATCATTTAATGTGGGTGTGTTTTAATATTGCCATCCACATCATTATTTGGATGAATAAAATAATGCATTGTGAAAATCATCATGAAACTCACACCTTATATGATAATTATGATATGATGAACATATGATTGTTTTTATATGAATTACATAATTATAGTTTCTTATTTTGTGATGGGTGGGTCCAAAATTATATATAATTCCAATTTATTGGGTAAAACATTATGTATTTTAAAATGTTATGTAAGGAAATGGGGTGTGAACCCATTCCACTATAAGAATCTTTTTACATTTTGATATTGGTTAGGGATTATAGACTCATTATAAGTAATTATTTTCTATACATATGAATGTACTAAATTTTTATAACATTTTTCATTTTTTCATGGGTTATTATTGTTGACTATTATTTCCACACACCTATGAATCATTTCATATATTATGAAAAAATCCTCATTCCATGAATCATGATATATAATTCATTAGTTATGATTATCTTATAAAATGTTAATGAACCTTGATTATGATCCCATAAGAAAAATTTTATCATATAAGCAATTATGATATTTATTGAACATCACTTGTATACACCAATTACCGATAATCAAATATCATGTTTCTTTATGTCTTCATTTCTCATGCTATGAGAATTTTATTACATATGATGTGTATATAAGCATATAAACTGTGAAGAATATTTGTTGAAGATGCTGAAAAATACTTGTGAAATAAGTTGTTTATGTATATATTATCCAACGAAGCTAAAACTATAGGTTTTTGGGTGTGGTTTAATGTGAAATGTAATAGAACATTAACATAATATTAAAAAATATTTATATATGTCTCACTTGGGTCTACTTTGTTTATATCAAAATATAGTATAATTATTGGATTAGATTAGGTTATGTCAAAAAAATGATATAAACTTTAACACCCCTTGCTGAACTGAAAGGCATAATGGATGAATCTAAAATTCGATATGATTAAATAAAGGTGTAAAAACATATAATATAAAAGTATTATTTTCCTTAATATATGATTTACATCTATGATTATGATCACTACATACTCAGACTAACTAGATTGGATTTAATAAATTTTTAAAACAAGAATCATATAGAAAAATATGTGATTAAAAATATTCATGAAATTTAAATTCTTTATTTGACTATTATTTTACACACCCCATTATGTCAATAAAATTTTACAAGGGAATTTAATCACCACCCAAATGATTATATATTAATTTATAAGTGACAATTCTTAATGGTATGATGATTTTATCTTACGTATATAACACATTTCAAATAAAGTTATAGGGATTGTTCTTCCATAAAATCTTATTATTCTCCCTTTTGACAAATATTATCTGATTTTGGGAATAGATTTGGTTCTGATTACATAGATTTTATATTAATTACTATAAAAAGGAAATAAAATTTTATATTCCAAATTATCCCATGATAGTTTATATTTTAAAGGATGACTAGTAAATCCTTATAGAAATCTATTCCATTATATTGGTCCTAATAAAAAATCATTAGAAAAATTTAAATAAAATGTTTGTGGGAAATTAATTATTAAAGACATTATAGTATATAATAAGATTTTATTTATTTTCGTGACGAATTTATCAGTCTCCCCTAATTTTATAAGGATAATGTTTCCATTTAACTCATGCATTATTTTATACCATTGACAAATAATCATTACAAAATGATAGTAATAGAATTAGGGGAAATAAACAGTGGAAAATATGAAAATTTGGAAATATGTTTTATATTCTAAATAGATTCAACTTGGAGTTCACTAATATTATTTTTTTAAAAAAAATAAGGGATCAATCCATCTCTACAATTATTATGATGAAAATAACAAGATAATAGTCAAGAACATGTATCCACTACCCTTAATTGATAACTTATTAAACCAATTATAAGGGTATCAATAAATATATATGATTAATATTGATTCAAATATCATCAATTATGGGTGAAATGAGATGATATACAGAAGATAATTGTTAAAAGAAAGATAGGATTTAAAAAAATGGTGATTCCATTTAATGATTTGAATTTCCTCCATCTTCATGTCTCTGATAAATGTTGTCTTTGCTGATTAACTTAATTGTGTATGGTATTATTTATATATGATATCTCATATATTCATATATAAAGGAATTGAATGGGGATCTATTGAGTATTACAATAATGACATTGAGATTGAATAAATTATAATATTTATTTAATAACTGAGAATTATGGAATATAAAGTATCATTATTATACCATGTAATCAAAACAGAGGGTATATCTTGGGATACATAAAATATAATGGTGATTAAATAATTTACATTACCAACCACTATATTATATATTCAAATTTATAATTTATTGGAAGGATATTATTGATGATTTGGATGAAATGTATCACAATTTTCACATCCATTAACCAAATTAACTCAAAATGGAAAAAATTCATTTGAATAAAATTTTAATTATCATAAGAGGAGTTTGGAAATTTCACTTATACTTACAATATTGTGTGATGTAGTAAGTTTTATGACATATTCTAATATATCAATGAAGGGATTGGTATTTTTCATAAAAAATGTGATAGTGGTAGATTTTTCACTAGTTAGTTAAAGAATCAAGGGGAAAATTACCCATTAATCATTGATATCCCATGGATGTAGCGTGAAATTATATAGGAAAATGATAAATACTATCTTTCACAAATTAATTTTCAGTCTTCCATCCATTTAAAGAATAATGATTTATTTATGGAAGGTATAAAGATACATGATATGGTATTGAATATTAATGTACTCAAATTTTAACAATTATGGAATTAGAAATTTCTCAATGTCAATACATGTCCCTTTAATTATAGAATTTAAAATTTTAACTTTTTTATGATGACAATTGATAATAATTTTCTATCCATATTGTAATCATAGTAATGTATAATGAGTCATGAATAATTTTTTTTCTAGAAAACAAGAATATGGATATTATAGATTATATATCATCATGCTTAGTATACCATAATGTTAGGATATAATAATACAAGTATAGGGGGTTGTTGGTTCCTATCAAGGACCATAATCTAAGGGACGGAGTTCAAGGTATTGAACATGTGAAATAATTTTCTCCTTACGAACGATCTTGTTATATCAATATTAGGAACAATTCATTATCTCCAATTAAATATCTCTCGAAAGATAAACGTCATAAGGAACCCTATCGATTTTACTTGGTTCAACCCAATAAGATAATCTTATGAGCATGAAGGGAAATGCATAGTTAACCATATAAAACAAATCATCATGCATTGATGATTTAATATTTAGACATGATGCACTATCCCTTATGGTTTATAGCTATGAACGGATGAAAATATCACAACTCTACTACACTGGGGAACTAACTAATCCTCAAGGTGAAACCTTATTATTCATTGAAAACAAATGTGAATTATACCAAGTATAGTGGTTCAATTTCTCACTTATTGGGTAAAATTACAATTTTTCAGGACATCAGTAATTCCATCATATCTTTTAAATACATTCTAATTGAAATCATGAATTCCTTCAACATTTCAAGAAATAACTAGAAATTCCATTTTTTATACCTTCTCTAGTATTATTCACATATCTCTATAGGACCCTGATTTATCCATTTTGAAATTTCCATATATTAATTCTATTCACTATGAATTTACCCTTTCATAATTGTTCTCTTTAATCTATAAAAAAATTGGAAATAAATAGATGGTCACTACACCCTTTTGTGTACCCAGAAATCATAAAGGGTCTTCTACATTTTCAAAAAATAACCATTATAAATTCTGCATATTCACCACAATTTTTTTTTCTTCCACGAAAAAACGACAATCATAATTACTATATCCTTGACATAATGACTTAGAGAGGGTATCCTTCATGATAATCACCCTTTAAGATTCTTGGAACCAAGACAACCTTCCATTTTGACTTCAGTTTTCATTAGATGAAATAAATATTACGTCAAAATCCACCATGAATAGAACTATGTCTATAAAGGGATTCCATATCACATAATAGATCATTAAATACATCATTTCTAGATCTAATGATTGGTTAACTAAAAATGGATGTTTTACATAGATAATATTTAGAATGAACATGTCTCTCAAAACACTTATTTTGTTGCTAAAAATTTTATATACATGACCAATAACTCTACTAGGACTAGTAAAATGGTCTGATATTCTCTTCCAATATGTTTTTAAATCTCCAAATATCCCACAAACAGACTACCTTTCACTTCTCCATCCTTTAATATAACATCACTTCTTGTTGAATGGATTCTCTATAAACACCATGCCATGTGAAAATCTATGGTTATCTATATTATTATACAATCTACAACTGCTCATACCTCAATATAGAATATACATAGATGAAGATTCACCCTAGTAATTTGAATGTCCAAAAATCATTGGATCAATTCACCACACTATATAACATTTCTTGGTAAATTTCATATTTACAAAACTATAAAAATGAATTTTTATTTCAACGATAGAATCAACGTTCATATTAATAAACAAACAAAAACCAAAAAGTTTGTATATTGATTTTTTATAATAACAACCCCCTTTGGGTTTTTTGAAAACATAAAATAACTTCATGTCATATTACCATTATCAACCTTAAAGTTCTCCCATCATCCAAAAATATCTTATTTGATCAACAATAGGTCTGAATGTCCAATCGTCATGATGTGATAAAATGATTCACTAATCCTTAAATATAATATCACATGAACAATAATACATTTTAAAAATTGGAATTGATTGAAAAGTGTAATGCTATAAACTAAACAACCATGTCTGACCTAGAGAGCCAAATGACCTCATATGCACCTCCCCATACACCATATGATTTTGACAAGCTGTGGGTGTCTGAACATAAGTATTGGGGAGACTCTACCATCAATATCATTTCATTGAAAAAATAACAATAAATAAAATATATAATCTCGGAGTAATGATGTGGAAGATAATAATATAAAACAGAATATATTTTATACATATAAATAAGTGGGCTCCAATAGTGGAAAGTCATTCCAATGTAAATGTACAGACTAGTAAATAAATAAAACAATGGTATCCATTAGAGTACATACCTATACCACCCCCATATCCATGATCCTCAAATAAAATGTTTTCTAGGGTCCCATTTCCCTTACTGAAATTTTCATGCTCATGTCTACTAATGAATTAAAATTTTCGTACAAGGTGTGAGTAATTAATACTAGTAAGGCCCTCACCAATGAATCATCATTTAACACACATATATTTGACATGTTTATGCCATGAAAATTGTAAATTCATAATCACGAATGAAAATCACATACCACTACTTCAAATCTGGGTTTATCTAGTGCTAGGTATCTAATAGTGCTAGCTAATAGTGTTATTAGTGATACCCTTCATTTGGGCTAGAAAAATCCTTGATAAATAGTACCCTTTAATAGCACTCAAAAATTCAATGATATGGGGATTTTTCATATATTTTTTACTAGCATAGATATAGGTTATATTTCAATAAATATATATTTTCAATGAAATAATATATCAATATATAAATATATTTTTATCTATATTGATATAATATATATTTTTAAATGATGTTTTTGATAAGGTAATTGGAAACATAGATTTAATATAAAATAGATTTACAGAATATGGATTATAAATAATTTAATTTTTTAAACAATAATTTTATAATTATTATCAAAAAATACTCATTTAATATCAATTCAAAAAAAATTATTAAAAGATCTAAAATAAGTTGAATACAAAACTCAAACTTTAAATTGCCAAAAATTTTGATCCAAGTATCTATTTGGGCTCTACCACATATAAAATAGAAGCATGATACAAGCTCTACTCTCTTTATGACACATGAAAACATTTTTTCTTGTTTGGATCAAAATGACTAAAAAGCCTCAAAAACTTTGTTTTTAGTCTGGGTTCCCCAATTTTTTAACATTCGATGGATGTTCACCCTTGTATAAGCGGGAATTTTACATGTTTTCTGTGTAGATAGAATTAATTTCTAGGGATTACATTAATATTGATATCATGGTTTTAAAATTTTATCATTTCCCATAATTTAGTTTTACTTATAATGAAATATATGCATATTTATTTATATATACAAATAATAAATCAGTTGTATCAATTAATTTACCAACATATCTATATAGATATGTATTATTAAATATATGTAATAAATATTTACTATTAATTTTAGTTAAAGTAAAAAATTATCCATTTTATTTATCATATTAAAATGAATTAATATTTTTATATAACTATTATATATACACATTTGTGTGTATTAATAAGCACACTCACACACATTTAAGTTCCAATATATATAACTGAATATTAGTGTATAATATATATAAATAAATATAATTTTGTGTCTATATATATATCACACATTTAACATATATTCAAATAAATTGAATTGTTTTTTAATATACAAAAAAATACCCATAACATAGTGGTAAAGAGAATTTATTCTCATAAGGGAGGTTCTGGGATTTAATCTAGTTATTTTAAATAATTCAGTGTAGCCTTTTAGTGTTGATAAATAAAATTGGGGTGTGTGATAGAAGATGGGTAGTGGAAAGCGTTGAGAAACTGGGTTGGGTTCAGTTAAAAATTAATTTTTCTTCCATATTATTTGATAACTTTTTTAGAACAGTTATTAGAAACCAATTAACATCACTAAAAAAGAAATATTAATGGTACAATTTGAACATTACTCGCAATAATAACACTTTTCATGTGTTGATAAATCCATTTATTAGCACTGTTAAAGCTTTATTTTGCAGTATTGTATTGAGAACCCACATGTTAAGTAGGACACCATGATCCCTGGATGTCCTATTGCAAAACTATTCTGGAGGGAAGAAAATATATATTAGAAATATCAGTCGGAATTTTTAAGGAATCAAGATGACCTGATACTCAGTATCTAATAGAAAATGAGTTTTGGTACCTTTCCCAATATCCTTAATGAATCTTGTTATGATCCAGTCACAAGGATATCATTATATTACCCTTTTTATAGGTCAATCATTTTCATTATTTCATTACATGCATGATCCCCATCTAAGGAAAAAATAACATGACAACCCGCACATCACATATATTAAGAACCAACCTTCATATGAATGATAAAAAAAGATAGTGCATGATAAAATAATAAATCCAGTACATAATGAGAAATTTTATACTAACATATAATAATATTTGAATCCAAAAAATAATTGAAAAAAATACACTATATCAATTCTCAGGTAAACAGGGATCGTATATGTGTAGGTTGATAACGGACACACCTCTATTAACTCGCTATCAATAAAAAAAATCCATGTTGAAACATGAATCATACCATGGAAGTAACTATATATAAGATCCCAAAATGGTAAGAAAATTAGTACGTCACGGTATTTGATGATGAAATTCAAGGTTCATCAAATGGTCAAATAATGAACATGTTGAACACCCTTTTAGAATTAGATCACATGTAAATTTTTTATGTTTTGGTTCTAGTTCATGAAGAAATAAGATTAGAGAAAAGTCTGAAAATAATTCCACATCATGGAGGATGTTATATAATCACAGCCATAAGGTTTCATTCAACATGCTTAATTACAAGGTACGTTGAAGGAAGGAACAACAATTCACCAGATTCATTATCATGCAAAGAATATATCATGAATTCACTAAAAATTAAACAAGAGAGTTTCATGACCAAGAAATGATCCTTGATCTATATAAAATCTATCAAGGGAAATTATATTCAATAAAAGAATCAGGAACAATAATATACAATGATAACCATTCTAAAAATTATTACCCATAAATTTCCACCGTTCCTGATAATTTTTTCTCCAGTCAAAAGTGATTTTTATTTACAAGTGAAATAATATTGTAGTATTTCGTTGGATCATAAAAAAAGGTTATATCATAAATTCACCATTAGGAATAGGTATAATATTTTTATTTATGAAACTATCCATATAATTTTCATTGTTTATGGTATATAATTAGATAGTTAAGAAATGATGACAACATTTTCGATCCACCACTGATCTACGAAAAAAGGGAGAAAATATAGTTTGATATACATCAAAAAATAGTACATCAATCCATGATAATATTTAAATTTGTAAAAAGTATTTATAATGTAATTAAGATGATATTTACACTATAGAATCACTAAATTATTCCAATGATAAAATAGAATGTTTATGATAATATGAGATTTAATGAGGAAAGAAGGGAGGTCTCATATTAGAATTAGGCTCTAAATATTGGAAATTGGGTTATTAAATGAATGCTAAACCCCATAAATATATAACTACTAGGGTGAATCTAATGAACCATTAAAATGGAACACTTATTGGAGTTTTCCTAGTCTCCAACTGTCCAAAATTCTAATAAAAATACTAGGATTTACGCCTCATCTGTCAACTCACTGGTTGGTTCCACTATTTAGCTGATGGACATTTTCCAACAACCACAAGGTCATTCCCTCCACGATTCATATTTTTTTTTTCAGAACCATAGCCACTAAAAACATCCCGGTTCATAGATCACATTAGCAAATAAAAAAATGATAATGGATAATTTCAATAATCATAACATAACATAAGTTTAAAAAAGGGAGTGTGTTATGATTCCCACATCAATTTATTTCTTGTTCTCGATAAGTAAATCCAATGGTAATGATCAAATGACCTATTCCATTGAGCCTAAAATAATTCTATCACCCAAAATTCTCCTCCTAGATCTCTCCATGACACAATAGTATAAAAAATATTTGTAATATCTTCCCTCAAGGGGCTTCCTTTGTTTAGACATCAATCGACACTTAGAACTCAATTTATGGTTCATCATTCTCTAATTCAACATGATTAAAGTAAATGATATCAGTGGAATCAAGTATGTAACATTGGATATGTGATATAGAAAACACATCATGAATACCTCAATATTAATAATGAATATCCAGATGATATACCATTGTCTTACGCTTCTTGGCGATCTTAAAGGGTCACACGCAACATATTGCTAGTATCCCATACTTCCTCAATGGTTAGTGGCCCAACAAAAGATTCACTCTATAAAAGGAATTATTTCTAAAAGAAAAAAGCGAATGGTATCTTCATATAGTTTGTATATGACATATTTCTACAATGATTAGTGGCTAACCTCTTATATATTTGTGACACATTTTCATAGGTCTCTTATACCAAACAAAGACCCATTACTAGTTCCACACCTATATCTTGACAATATAGAATTGAATTGAATAGTCTCATATAAAGAGACTCATAAGGTTCAATATAAATCAATTCCTCATAATTTTTTTTCTATATGAACTCAAACTTGTTAGAATGATCATCCCATGATTCCATAAAATCTAAAGAACATTCCTTAAGAATATCATTAAATATATGAATTATCTAATCAGATTATTCATCTTTTTAGGGATGTAAATTTTTGCTCAATATTAGATGAGCTCATTAGGACTTGTATATATCCTTCCAAAACTATGATCTAAAACATGGGTCTCTGTTCAATACAATTTTCATGGGAACTCCTTGTACGAATATTTTCCCACATACATACAACATTCCCATCTCATCTACTCTGTGAGTCTCATAGGTTGTTATGTAATGAGAAAATTTCATTAGTCAATAAATAATCACCCAAAAATAATTTTGAATCCTTATGGTCATGTGTGAGGACATCAAAATTTCTATAAGGTATTCCTACACCATTCACATGTTCATATGACGTGGAATGAGAACACAAAAATGAAACTAGTAGTTGATCTTTTCCCTATAGCATCTATGATATCATGATGTAAATATTGCAATGTCCCTAATCATCCATTGACACTAGAACAACTACCTAAAGTCTTGGTACATCATTTTCAAACCAGGAATTAATTTCCACATAGTGGTAGAGAAGGCCCTCATAAGAACCTCTCTGATGGAATTCAGTAATATAACCTTTATATTCATAAGGATCGCATCATCTTCTTGAAACAACCATCCGAGTATCGAGTCACCAACAACTAGCTATTTAAACATCACAAAACACTTTGGGCATGTGTTTTATCAAGTCATTAATTTGTCTATCAATGAATATATTACCACTAACAGTAAACACATCATCTATCCTTGATCCTTGAATGTTTCAAACCTCCTCATGGACAACTGGCTCATCAAGTTCCATTGTTCCACCAAGGTCATTCACCAAACTATTAAGATACCAATTTATTACAACCAATGGAATGTACAAATAAATTACCCATACCATGATACTATGAAATCTATATGCAAAAAAAGTTATAAACACTATAACCATCTCTTCCAACTGATTTTCAGGTCCCATTGTGTAAAGTTATAGTAAAGGATCTTATAGTCAGTTTAGACAAAAAACCACTCACTGATGTTATAGTTCTACCCACACTTAAATGTTCAGAAAGATATTTACATATCTAATTCATGGGTAGGATAGTTCAACTCAATGGTTTAAACTGATGTGACTGATAAGATACTACACACTCTCTCTACATCAGTATTAATTCTAAAAAATACTTGATGCATCATTACATACAATGTAACTAATCCCAAGCATGGAAGGTATAAAAATAAGAGATGCAGTCAACCTTCTTATCATTATATGAAACACATATTAACACTAGTCCATCCTATATAACATTAATCCATTCTTCTTTAATGTAGTCATTGGTACAAATAAATGAGAGAAATCCTTGATAAAATGCCGGTAGTATCTCACTAAACCCAGAAGTCCATGATCTCTTACATGTTCCAAGGATGTGTATTAGACTTTACTACCTCAAATTTATATAGGTCTATTGATATAAATGTCTTTGATATAACATTACCAAATAATTTTATCTCATTGATCCCAAAGACAATCTTTTAAAATTTGGAGTAATGCTAATGTGATCAATGTGTACTAAAAACTATATTGTTATGTCTAGATTGTTTCTTTGATGATGGGGAGTACATAAGGATATAATGAACACTATGGTGAACTAGTCTCAATTTCTGTGTAATATAGTATTGATGTGGTTCATGAATGCAGTAGGAAAATTTTCAAATACAGATGACATTACTAAGTAATCATATAGATGATAGATACTCGAAAACACAATATTTTCGTTTTCATCCTCTATAACCTACAATTGGTGATACCCTATTCAATTATTAGTCTTGGAGAAACATATTGAACCCTAAAACTAGTTGAAAAATATTATATATTCTGTATAGGAAATATACTTTTCACCTTCACATATTTAACCATCCTGTAATCTATAAAGACTAGACGGATACTATCTCTCTTATTGAAAATTAAAAAATGTGAACACTATAGTGAAGTACTCATCATAATAAAAACCTTTTACTATATCTCTTTGAGCTGCACCAGGTGATCCTTCAACTCGTTTACCTCCAAACAAGAAGGGTAAATTGAAATTTCCTGATATATTGGGAAGATGGCTATCTCAATGTTAATTCCTCCAATATGGGGGATTATAATGATTTTTTCTCAAAAGAGGTCATGATTTAGATCCATGATAAGAGGAAAATATGATGTGGATACTAGTAATCCTATAAAAAGAGCCAAGCCTATAATCAGTTCCATGATTATCCCATGATGATTCAAGTCAATAATAACTCTATATGTTCCTAGTTTCCATTCTCTGATTATCATTTAACTAGATCCATTTGGTGAAGTAAAATAATCCCTTCAAGGAATGAAATTATCGTGTTCTCTGAAGAGGGTAAGCCTATTTATATAAAAAAAAATCCATGATTATTATATTTTATATGATTGATTCCAATAGACTTCAATAAACAAATATGACTATAGGAAAGTTAGAGAATCTATGAAGATGGACAACTTTCATGCCTTACTATGTATCAAGGGAATTTTACTCGGATGGAAACTTGACCAGTAATTCATGTCAAAAAAATAAATTTGAAGATATAAATGAATGAGAATCACTGAAATTAAACAATGGATTTCATAAAATTCAGGTGGTCAAAACTATACCATGAACAAAATATGGTCCCTAAACACTATCTTGTAGATCTTGGTCCATTGGATAAACAAGGCATGACTCATCTCTTTGACACTACCCTAGATATACATGAACAGTCTATGTTTCATCATTTAAATGTACTACAGAAGACCCATATTAGATCCATGGGTCGTAGATCATGTATTTCATACAGCATTACAAAACCCCTATATTAATGTTTTTGTGAAAAGATATGAATGATTCCCCATATTGTTGCACTATTAGAACATGCTGTTAGGTGTTGTGAAGAAATTGAGATAATGTATGAAACTCCCATAGTTGAAACACAATGAAACTCTTCATGAGTGGGATGAAAAATCCATAGTCTACCACCATTGAAATAGTACTTCCCTGCTATATGTCCCTAGTCTTAATTTTCATATTACATAAAGTTGTTCTCATCGTAGTGGTATAAGTTCCCAATACATGATCATTGAAAGGTGAAAGAAATACAAATGCTCAATCCTCATAAATGACCTTCTTGATAGATAAGCCCTTTTGAAACACATTTGGTGATTTCTCTCTATAATAAGTGTTTACAAGTTTTATGATGTCAGAACAAAGTCTAATATCGATCTTCCTGGACATCTGTGAAATGATTTAAGGAAAGAGTGGTTAAAAATATAGAAACACTATGAAACAAGTGGAGTAGAGAAAACCTATCATGGAACATTTTTCATCTCCCTAAAATCTTGCACTAGGTCAAGCTGAAACATGTTAAGGATGAATTCGTAAAATAACAGTTTTATGAAAATATCCCAGGTGAGACCGTCACATCTTTTATGTAGTCCCATCATGCCCGAAAAAATTTAGGTTGTATTTAAATAATGAATGCTTACAGAATAACCATCTAATACATTGGTCTCTCAATGATTTCCTTGAAACCATCTATAATTTTTATCTATTCCTCTACGTCACACGGTCTTATAATTCCATGAATTTATAGAGGATTCTATTGCGGGAAGTCTCTGGAATAGTCGATCATTTGCCTTGTTACCCATCCACCCAATAACATAAAATGAATACGGAATCCTATATGAATTATGACTACTTCCTACACCAATAGAGAATGTGTGGTATCATGTACTAGTGCACCCTCTTGTATAATAGGTGATAGAATAGGGGTATCCTCCCAAAAGGGTACCTCAACCCAAATTAGCTGGTGGATCATCCCTATTCTACAAAATTGTATATTATATAACATGATGGGAAGAATTTTAAACATTTTATATATATCAAAATTATTATATAAGATCAATAAAATTTTTCCCCATGTGTGTTCACATAACAAAAGGTATATCCCTCCATGAACTAACCAGTGTCTCTATCATTGGACATTTATCATAGTCAAATATATACACATATAACAGTGTTTATGGGTTCTTATAATTATTGAAATCATTAATATAGATCACATCCAAGTCTAAAAAGATATATTAGACAACAAAGTAAAATTATTTCCCAAATTGATATCACATATCGGGGAATTAAATTTAATAACTACATGAAACAAAAAATAGGAGTATATACAAAATGTGATACTATGTTATGGGTAATGATTCATGAACTCAACAAAAATTTTATAAAATTAAAACATCAATGCAGATAATTGTCACTAATAGGTTAATTAAAACTGAGATAGTTAGGAAAATGAAAACGTCCTTACTCAAGTCACACACAACCTACCTTCTCTCTACCATATTCTATGTTAGACCAAAAAAACTTCTCTATGACACCATATTGAAATTACCTTAACTAAACCTCAAAATCCAACCCTTATAGTTACATGACCTCTTATGTTCCTCCATATAGACTTGAGGCTGTTGAAAATCTATAAGGGCCTCGATGTCTATAGTAGGGAGACTATAAACCAAATGTCTGTTCCATACAAAAAATAATAAACAAAATATAATATATCATATTAATGATCCAGTGGAAAACAATATCAAATTATATATATGTCATAAGTAACTAAAAATTTTCCAAATGTGTCATGTAAAAATAGAGTAAAAATGAAGGCATGTAAATAAGTAAAACTATTGTATCATTCAGAGTACATCTAGACATCGTACCTAGTACAATTCTCCTGGGCTAAAAATTTTCCGTGGGCCACTATTCCTTATGAAAATTCATGTACCTTACACCTATATCTGTCTCAAAAATATTTTATAAGGTGTGAGTAATAAACCCTATAGTAAACCAACAATACATCCCCAAAAATTATACACTTGTATAATTGTAGTATTCCATGATAATAATAAATGTGCAAGGAATCATATAAATCACATAATGAGTACCCAATATGAAAACCAAGCCATGAAGATATGTGGTTTTACCTGATTATTTTCATTGATGAAGGTATAATGGAGATATTTTAACATATTAGAACTAAATACAATGATATAAATATATTAATTTTTATCCTAACTAATCAGATGGGAACGCTACTCGACATCCACAAGGCATCACATTTTCCCATTTTCATTAGTAACCTCCTGGAATTAAATTATATATAGGAAAGAAGGATATCATTTTCATACTCTTTTTCTAGGTCAATCATCATCATCATCATATATCATTGTGTTATCTCCTACTAAGGGTAAGAAAAACACAATAGTCCACCTATCATGGATATTAAGAAGCAACCTCAAATGGAAAGAAAACACACAACAAAAACAATGTGATAAAACAATTATATCATGATATCATGAGAAATAATGTATTATCATATAATAAAATTATATTCAACTTCATTCATGGAAATAATCTATTCTATAAATTATCAAAGAACTAAGGATAATGTATCGGCATCTTAACAACAGACAGTCTACTCAGAAATAAAAATCAATAAGAAAAAAACCATGTATAAAAAGAATCATAACATGGTAACAAGTCTGTAATATATTCCCCAATGGTAATTAACTATACACCTCAAGGTTTTTAATGAAAACATTGATGTTATATCAAATTATCAAAGATATAAAACATGAAACATCAGTGTAGAATTGGTCCATCCATGGAGGATGTCTATATTAGTTTAAGTTAATCAAGAAATAAGTTTTGAATAAGGTCTCAAGAGAATTAAAATTCAATATATTCATTATAAAATAATATACCTTGATGAGTTTTTAAGATGTTAAATTTTGAGGTATGTTGATGGAATGAAAACTAATTCACTTTATTCATTTTCATTCAAAGAAAGAATATTGATGTAATCAACAATTTTAGAAGAGAGCCTCCAATATATAAAGTGATAATCAATCTGTCAATAATTTATCATGGTAAAAAAATTCAAGATGGTAACCAAGACAAAAAATAACTCTTTTTAATAATGCTAAATATAATTGCCTAGAAAGGCCCACCGTTTTTGAGAATTCTAGATCCAATCAATGTGGGTATTCATAGACATGTCAAACCCTCCACCAATCAGTCATGGAATAACAAACATAATGATGATCCTTCATAAATACACCATGAAGAACAAGATTAAAATGATTATTCGCATACAAGTAGAACATTCATTATCCTTGTAATATCTTGATTTGGTCAATAAATGATGTCATATTTCTAGATATACCATTGATTTATGAACTAATGGAAAACATCACTAAATATTCATTGAAAAAAATTATTCTGCACAGATACATTCTCATCTATAAACTATGAATAATGGTTTTCTGTAAATCTTGGAAGATCTTAGAATATGAACATCATCGAATCATTCCATCAAAGAAAGATCAAGGGGCGGTGAATGGAAGTGTTAGAGAAGAAAAATGGGTAGTCTAGTATTCCAATCAGGTGACTAGGTGTTTGAATTGGGGTATTAAATGGATGTCAAAACCACATTAGGGAAAACAAAGGGAGAATTTAGAATTTTCTTAACCTAAAATTTTAATACATTGAAAAGAGATTATTCTATAAAATTATCTTGATGAAGAAAAAACATGATAATTAACCACATCTAACCTAAATAAAATATATATTCTCCCATTGATTCAATATTGAGACACTATAACCCCTTTTCAATGGAAACAGATGCTTTTACTCTCTTAAATAATTTATGAATAAAAACACCTTCAATGAATCCCCATTTAAATAAAATCATATGTATACTCTTCCATATTATAAATAAATAAATGTTCACTTATTTGAATGTTTAATAAATAAAAATAAATATTAAACAATGAAATATCAATGCGATATATAAATTTATCTTAAAATAATTTATTATAAGGGATTTGGGTGACAATATATAATGCTATTTAGATGGATTTATTCAGTTGGATTCCAATAGAAAAATGATACCATTTAAAATACAACATTTTTAGTTCCTTCATAATGATATCATCCACTTTATCATAAATTTTCACATTTTCAATTTTCAAATATCTTTCTCAAACTTCTAATTTATGGAATGGTATTTTATTTATATGTTCTTATTTAACAAATGGTGAATTTTTATTAAGATTTATGACACCTGAGTTATAACTCATGTTTAGAATGGGACATCCCACTTCAATCAAAATATATTCATGTTATCACCTCATCTATATCAACTAGGTATAAGAATGATGGGATTTGATATATTCACCCTTTATTATTCTTAAGCATGTGAAATAATTATTTTTAACTAAGTAAATAGCTACCATAAATGATTATTAAAAATTACACCTCACGAAATTTAACTTAAACCATCAACAAAACTTTTATAGTTCATATTTACATAGCACAGAAGTTTCTATGTATAATTTCTATAATAAAACAATATAAAATTCCTTTTCTTGTAGATATATCAATGAATTATTCTCATATCTCTCATGTTAAATTCTTTTAGGAAACATTAATAATAAGATTCTTGATATGTGGAAAACATAATATCTAATCATGTGGAAATAAAATAGAGTGGAAAACCTATGGTTTGACTATAAGTAGTCACATAAACCATATTTTTAATATATTAATTTGATAATTTTATGCAGGACTCCACCTAAGTATTCATTGGTCAAGAACACTCAATTTGAAACAATTTGAGCACCTATTTAAGTATTTAGTTCTATAACTAATTTTATATATACACATTGAATGACTATTAAACTAAGGAAAATTTTATTTACCATATTAGATACATCATAAATTTTCATTTTATGAGTCCTAAAAATAATATGGATTGTTTGTTATTTAATCCTCCAATGATGATGTCGTCAACATATACGAGCACCAAAATTATGTATAATTAATCTTACATAATGTTACGGTTATAATCGAACCATTATTTTTGAAAACTAGTCCTCATTTATTGATTTAGACCTAAGTATCATTCCCTTGGTTCATTTTTTGTGCATACAAGGACTTCATCAATTGGTACAAATGTTTTCATCTAAATCAATGAGAAAACCATCCACTTTCTTAGTTTAATAATTTTATTTATTGAATCCATTAAAAAATAAAAATTATCGATCCATTTTATAAACATTGAAACAAATTTTCATGGTTATTTCATTGAAATATAAAATTGTTTCAATATAAGCCTTCATGAAAAAATTTCTTCAAAATTTAAACATTCAATTTGTAAATAGATATTAAATATTTGAAATGCCTGATTCATTATCTTCTTGTTATCCTCAATAATATTATTTTCAGATATCCATTTAGTTCTAATAACAATCTTATTTTCCATCCCTATCCTAATTAACCATGTTATTTTCATTTCAATTTGATTATTCTTCTAAAGAATAATTTTGAAACAACTATCACCATTAGAAGCATCTCTAAAGGTTTTGGGTTAAAATAGTTATTATAGAGATTTTTATTAATGATACTTCATCCTTTGACATAGAAATATGGATGTCCAATATCATATGATTTTATTCTCAACTATTTCATCCTAGTTGGATTTAATATTTGAAGGCTATATTTTTGCTGTACATTCCACTCCTTTTGAGTCCTCTAATGTGTCTTTTAAATTAAATTGAACCCCAGAAACACATGTTATATACTTTATCATAACATAAATTTTAAAAAATAAAGTTACATTTATAAAAAATCCTCTCATATGTTTTTAGAATATATTATTTCTAAAACATTGTAACATAATTTCATGTGAAAATATTTCTATTCCACCTATTACAAAACCTATAGGATTTGATCGTGGGTTAATATCCAGTAAAAATGGATTTATCCCCATGATCATCAATCATCCATTTTTACCATTATTGAGTATAAATAATTTACAACTAAATAGTCAACAGTACTTGATTATTGGATTCTTCAATACCATATTTTAGGGGGTCTTTTCCCCATTCATACATAACAAGTCCATAGTTAAAATCTATATAGAAGTGATAACTACCTACTAACAATATTTTTTAGTTAAATTCTATTCTATGATCATTTTATAATACATATTATTTATTATACAATTCGTCCTCTCAATATTTTTTTTTGAGGAGCTATCACTGCTAACACTTGAGGATTGATCCCATGTTTTTCTAAATACTCATCCACCCAGTTGCTTATAAATTTCCTACTGTTATCAGTGAAAATATTTTTAATCATTATAAAAACTAAATTTCATATTTATTCTATTATTAATGGACACATTTTAATATCTTAATTTTTGTGTTTAATAACTATAATCCATTCCATCTTTCTAAATTCATCGATAAAAACATAGAACCTTTTTTCATTTGATTTTTTAAGAGTCATTGGCCAAAGTACATCTATATTCACAATCATGAGTAACCATGAAGTTATTCATTTCCTTATACTTTATATCATTCCAAATAAATTCTTTTTTATAATAATAAAATTTTTGAGTCTGTTCACATGAGAGATTTTTGATATAGTGATCTTCATCATTAATTTTCATATTTTTCGAATAAATTTGATTCAAATGGCTATACTTCATATTCTGTAATCTATTTAGATATTATTTAAATATCAGGTAGAAACATTACTCACCATTTATATCATTATCATCCTTAGTTCCTTGACCTTATGGTAAAATTGAACTATATAATTCCATAACAGTTCAAAATTTTTTGTTAAGCTTCACCACTTTCCCTATGTTACAAAACAAATAAACTCATAAAAAATTGTGAATGTGACCTTCAAATAAGACCACATCCATTTGTCTAATATATTTTCAAAAAATTATATTTTTCCTCAAGTAAAAACTCACGATTCCATGGCCACTTCCAATTTGAAAAACTCCACCATTTTCACATTCAACGCTCAAGAATATTTAATTTCTTCTCGTCAAATCGGAAGTGAAATAACTATTTAGAGTCAGAACTCCAGACCACTATTTTGCTTCCAAGGGAATTTAAAAAAATTATTTTCTATATATTCTTTAATTAAACCATAAACACCTATCAAAATTTAATAATTTGGAATCATTTTTTATCATATATATATATATATATGATTCACTTTATCCTTCAAGAATAAAAAATATGTTTTCAGTTATAATCTTATTTGATAATGGTTCCAGCTATTGTTTTTCACCTTTTAGTGTCTTCATAGGATCCAATTGTTGATCCATTGGTGTATAATGAATCATTTTTCCCCATAAACATAGGAGAAAAATAGTAACCATTAAAATAAAAATAAAATATAGAAAATATTCTTTACTATTTTTGACACACATGATCTCCGGAATATCACTTTGTAAAAGAACACATATATTGGTTATTTACCAAAATTCTATAGTAATAACATATTATTTTTGGTGTCATAATTTGAACTATAACCACATTATTATAGGTATTTACTATTCTATACAAATCAACCAACATTCAAGTTATAAATTCGTTATATTTAGCCTTAACCAAAAATTCATCTTCTTATGATAACATTCTCGAACTGATTTTCCAATATTCATGACCATTTTACATGTGGTATTAAAATAAAATCTTAATTAGTGATTTTAATAGTATCCTTATAATCTATAGATTGTTATATTTTCTAATTCCTTGATTTCATCCCCAAAGTAATGAGCCTCTCTTGGCCTTCACTATTATGTCTCTATGACATGACTTCTCCTTCCAACTCATCACTCATTTTCACCATATATTATAATGAATTAGTCAATCTAATGATGATCTGTGTAAAGGCCCATCCATTATCACCACTACGATGGTGGCCGGATGGGTGGGTCATATGACCCCAAGAAAATCTCCCCAAATGCCACAGGCAGCCGACTAGTAGTGAGATCCAAGGGTGATTCTCTTGGGAGACTTTTCCATAATAGAACAGAGTATGTTCAATGATAAACAATAGATAATAGATAAAAAATCATAAATATGAAAAGGCAAACATTAGAAGAAAAATTTTATAACAACTAAAATAAATGTAAAATGGCCAACAACAACTCTATATAATGAGGTATGTAATTTCATTTATCACTATAAGAAATAAGAAGTACAATATAATAAATGAAAATAAATAAATCATAAAAGACATGGTCATCCTTATCATGATCCCAATATTGTGCTCCCTAAATCCTCTATACATACAACACTATAGAAAATTAATCAAAACACCAGCAAGTAAAAAGATCTACTCGAGTACCAAACTGCACCCGCTACGGTTGTGAAATATAAATCTCAATAGGCTAGCACCCAGAGTTTTTAGCCCAATCCATTTTAGAAAATAAATAAATAAATATGTGAGATTGTTTCATACAATGTAAATGTAGAGTGATAAAAAATTAAATAACAGAAACATGGCCAGATTTCCTAAATTGTCACTAATAAAATTCATCCTTCTTCAGCCTAAGATGGAAATTAGAAAGGATGAACCTATGAGATCTTAATATGTATACAAGGTCCAATGAAAACAATGAATTCAAAATGGAATATACCATATAGTGTGCCTCAACATGGGGTCTAATTCACATGTCATCATACAAGTGTGATAGTAAAGCATGGATAAACATTACATGTATGTATGAAATATAAATAATAATAATGGATACATCTTATGTGAATAACAAATAAATAAATAAATTATACAATGAATTAATTATGTCTTTAAGATAAAGAGGTGGATTCTCAATCCCATCTAAGGAAATATAAAAGGATCCCATGTATTGATATGGGAACATCCAACATAATCCAATACTACCGAGCATGTTTGAGGTGACCCTTTCAGTGTCCTTAGTATCAATGTGCGGGATGGTAACTCTAATTCAATCCCATGTATCTCATGTAGGGGAATGAGTATCACCCAAGGCCCGGTGTATCCATATTTATAATTATTCCATCAAATGTTTCTCAACTAGGGAAGTACTATCAATCAAAATTATAATAAACTGTCTGAGAAGCCCTTGCATGGAAAACCAAAGTAATGCCCTCAACACATTGGATCATAACACATCAAGCACATGAGTCCACCCATGATTCATTGATATGGATCCCATATTATCTCCTAGACCATATCATGTGAACCATATTAATAAGTAACATCAAAATACATGTTGTGTAAATAAATAATCATAATATTTTTGCTATAAATTTCATTTCACAAGCTAATTAATAAATCCATCAAATCCATTGGTGGAGTCTCGTTCCCATTCAAGGTAATCTAAATAGAGTCCCGATTATTGAAAGGGGAACATCCAAAAATATAATAGCACCAATACCATCCAAGGTGACCATTTTTGGAATCCCATGTTTCTTAATGAGGCATGGTAACTCTGATTCCTTCCCCTGTATCTCAAATAGGGTACTGAGTATCACCCAATGCATGTTGTAGCAATATTTCAAATGATTCTGTCCATGGTTTCTCCCCTATGGAAAAGATATCACTCAAGATAATAGTAAATAGTCTCTGATTACCTTTCTAGAGAAGCCAAAACATCGTCCCTGACACATCGGGTTATAACCCATCAGTCATGGAGAGTTCATACATTGTCCCTTATTATAGATCCCATGATCTCTCCTAGACCTTGTCAAATGAACCATGTAAAGAAATGCACATATAAAAAAATTAAATTAGATATATATATATATATTATCATGTTTCATCAATGACATTTAAATTAATCATCCTATCAAGCATAATAATTCTAAATTTCACAAGAAATTGGTGTAGATTTACCAAATTTATCAACCATTTAATTAATGACATTCCATTAAATTCAACTAATCATGGAATTTAATTTATCAAAGCTCTAATAGGAACTTAAAAGTGTTCCATGATCAAGATAGAAATTTATTTATATAGTTGTTCCATGAAATTAATTTTATAGGATGACCAAACACTTAGATGGTTCATTGGTTAATTTAACATCTCCACATGTGACAGAAACTCCATTTATGAACATGAATTAAAGACTTTGACAAAACATGCCATATTTTCCAACAAGACATAAAAGTAGGAAAACCAAAAATTATATAAGTATTTGTCACTAAATTTTTATTTAAAAGATAGTGCACCTCCATTGGAGGAGTTTTATTATAAAATCATGAGATTTTCATAAAACAATTCATTTATGCACAATTAATAATTTTTTATATAATCATAATTCATCAGTAATTAATACATTAGAAAGTGTGAAATGTAGTTAATGAAGAATTTTCAGTTTTAAGGGATAAAAGGAAAGGGATCCTACCTCCTTAACTAAACCAAGGAGAGACATGAAAATTGATGTTTTTATCAATGACCACTAAAAGTTTCTCCTTCTTGCCTCTGAGCATATGCACCTTCGCAGAGCAGTGAATATATTCTAGGGGATCCTAACATACGTGTCCATATAAACATATACCCATGAATACTCACATAGGTATAACTTTTTCATATTATACATAAGAACACCATGACCCATATATAGATATATTCAACTTGTATAGGTGAATAAATATATAACAGGAGAACTTACATATGAAAATTATTATCAATTCATACACTATGAGTCACTTTTAACTCTAGTGACTCGAAACCACACAACAATGTCCAACACAGTAATGATAAATTAAAATGACCACAAAACCACTAAAAGGCCACAAATAAATTTTAAATATAAAGGGAAGTGGAAACAAAACCATACCTTGGATGGTGGTGGCACACCGAAACGAACCAAACCACTTCACCTTCAGTGGCAGTTGACAGAATATGAACAACGGTGTCCTAAGATAGCCTTTTCATGCCCGAACATTATAAGAAAAACATAAATTCACATTATCCCAAACCCCATGGATCATCAAAATTCTTTCGGGTGATAGGGGAAGAGAAAAATGGCCAGCGAAGGAATGATAAGGCAGGAGGAGGCTTACCTCGGATGATCGAGTGAGAATCATTAAGAAAAATTATGGAGTTAGTGTGAGGAAAGGAGGTGAATGGAGGGAATTCACACTACTTGGGGGATCATCCATGGTGGTGTTGCATTAGGTAGGGGTAGAATACCACATTGGTTCTTCTTAAAACCTAATACAACATAATAATAATCATAATCATAATGATAGTAATAAAATTAATAATTTTAATAATAAAAAATATCATTATTTTTTCATTTTACCTTCATTATCATTTAATTAATTTTATTTATTTTAAAAAAACACATCAAAATGTTCCAAATCATGAAATTTAGTTTCGAATATCATTTTTTAATATGTTTGATTCATTTAATAAAAAAATTCCTTTATATTTTAATTTAGTTCAAAACATGGGTCTTTATAACCTTCCTACATTTGAAATTCTTGTCTCAAAGAAGACTTTTAGAACATAGAAAAAATCAGCCAAACTATATGGATCATTAATTATCATTTAAATAGATACTTTGAATTTAAAAACTTCAAACACACCTTTCAAATCATCTCTAACACACGACAATTATGATTTCAAAGCCTAATCCGAAGCACATTTTCCCACCAAAACACTAAGATGTCACTTACTTGAGCCTGTTTAGCTACAGATGATCACATCACTATCTCATTAAACATCTGGCCAAAGGTACTTCCCATGTTAGGATTTAGCATCAGAAGGGGCCAATTCTGAGCCATGACATATCCAATGTTGTAGTTTCTTAACAAAGCATGACACATATCATTCTACAGATGATAAAAATGTTATTTACCTAGCTAGGTGAACCCAATTACATATGAGGTCATAATAAATACCATTATGAATGAACTGTATAGTTCTCCAGCCTTAAACCTTACTTAATCTTGAGTTATTACAAGATTACACATTGTGGATCTTTTCAGGTTTAGAGTTTTAGAGAATTAGATCATAAAACTTGCATTACATCCCACATTTAAACAATGTGGTTACAATAAAATATAGTATTAATTTTTCCCATCAACGGAAACATATTTACAATAAACCATGGATTCTTTTTTGACACTTCCTTGCCACTATAATCATATCAAGTACCCTTCCCTTGACTTGTGAAAAACATTTCAAAAACTTTGGATGAGCATAAAAAGCCCTGTAAGGGATATAAAAATATGGAATGGAAACATGAGTACATGTATACATAAGAATCAATGAAATCATACTCTACTCATAAAACATAAGAACATAAACATACCCCATCAAATCATGAATAAATCATATAAATCATAATACATAAAGGTAAATTGAGGCATTCATAACATTCTTACATAGGGAGTAACCCTCTTGGTGACGTTTGGAATACCCATCACAGTATATTACCTAAATCTATTCGGATAAACCTTAACGTTTAACTCCTTCGCATTACCCAATGCATTAGAGAGCTATATTGGGCTCACCCTCACATAGTTTATCACGGAACCACCCGTCTTCATAATAATCCCCAAGAACCATAACAAAATCGTATCACATAAAAAATGCATAAAGGAAACATAACATTTCCACTTTTCAATCACAAGATATCAATAAAACACATTGATATAAAAACATTATGAAAACCAATTTCAATACCAAAATAAAATAAAATTAAAACAGGTTATTTATTTTTCTTTTAAAAAAATGTATGGCTTGTAGAGGAAGCCGAAACTCAAATAATGGTCACGACGGCGGAGAAGTCGTTGTCGCCGCATAGGTATGAAAAAAACATTTCCTTTTGTAGTTTAGTAAAATGCTTCGTATATAAAAGATTTATTTTGGATAAACATAAAATTCAAAGGGGTTTATAACCCATTTAAAAGAAGGTTGTGTATAAAACAAAATATGCCTCAATGAAAGGAGACTGAGACAAAGTCCCATACCTCGGGTCTGACTTGACTCGATCGTTCTTTTAACCTCCTATATAATAAACATGAGTTAATTTATACTTGCATAAGAACCTTTTTCAAGTTCATTATTCCTTTTATATCACTTATTCCCATGTCATGAACACTATGTAATTATTTAAGTTAATAACGGTCGTTTTAATGATCATTGGTACTTGAGTCAAAAATAAACTCTTTATAATTACAAGTTGTTCATGTATCCATTATATACATAGTTATACTAATGATGTAGATATCATATATATCATATATATCTATTATATACATGCATTTATAATATTACATAACGTTTAGAGATAAGAAATGAAATGCACCGTTCATGGAGACGGTAAGCCCTACGTACACATGAAAGCTACTTTCATTTCTATTTTGTATTTTATGGAATGGATTCATAATGATATAAAGGTATATTATAATTAAATTATAATATAATATATAATATCATTAATTACATCCTTTATACGTCCCACATATGGCATTAACGAATCATATCACTTTGAGGGGGCGGTAGTCCGTATTTCCTAAAATAAAGATATCACGTTTACCCATAATGGAAACCATAATGGTATGCCATAAATGAAAAATACATAATCTTAACAGAAACAGAAACATATTATATATCATATATAAATATATTTTCATCTTAATGGCCACCTTTGAAGGTGTTAAAATAATATTGAACAATCATTGTTTCGTGAGGCAGAAATTCGCCATCCACCGAAACAATATGTTCTTTAACCATTAGATGTAGGTGTGTGTAAGTGTAGCTCAAATCCTTCTTATAACAACATCATAGTATTTGGAAGATACTGGTTTTGTTACAAAACAAATGAATAAAAAGAGTTTAGGGGGTTGGAGATGCAAAATAATACATAAGAACACAATAGAAGACACTACCTTTAAATCGGGTAACTCTTTTTGATTTGAGCTCAAAGGATTCATTGGGAAGACTTCGTCCCAACGTGAGGATTCTAGGAGTTATAGAGGGATGTGGAGAGACAAAATGGGCAGGGTATTTCCAATAAAAAAGCTTTAGAAGTGTGGTTAAGGTGGTATAGGTGGGGGCCTTTTATAAGAGGTTTGGAGGGGAACTCTTGGAATGTTACAAAAGGCTACTTTATTATAAAATGCTTTTCGGATTTAAAAGGTCCCAAATTTATATATTTCTAGGATAAGGTGATAATAGTTCTAAATTCACCCATCTAATAGGTTATTGACATGTGTAGGTCTTAGATTTTACAATATCTTTTTGTTTTATTTAAATCGTTAAATAATGAGGTCATCGCTGCATCATCATGGTGTCATAAATAATTTAATTTATTTAATGTCTAAAAATAATAAAAAAATTACTATGATGTATTAAATCATGTTAGCTTTCTAATTAATATTTATAGTCAAAAATAATAATTGTATAACCCCATTTAAAAATTTTATTAGTAAAACAACTCATGTTTGTGTCATTTTTACTCTTACATTAAATAAGAAGCATTAATGTCTTTATCTTACACAAGTGGCTCCATGGTGTCCCAAAAATAGACCCATGGGTTGTGTTCGTCGGCCATGACACATCAAATAATGGTAGGACATGTGTCTAGGTATTTTCATTTTATTATAATATCAATTTTTCCTTAAATTGCACCAATTACCTCTAATCACGATTAAAAACATAAAAGTTACTATTCATCAAAAAATTATTTTTATCCCATTGAACCACATTTTACATCTTAATTACAACCATGTATGTCGTATTATTGAAATTCAAAGCACATAGGTTGTAAAATTTCATTTAAACAAAAAATCAGTTTTTTAAGTACCATTTAGTGGATCCACTATTCATAAAAAAATTGAAGTTTTTCAGAAAAATACCAAAACTTCATCCTAAGATATATTTGATATTCCGAATTAAAAAATGATGTATATTTTAAAAAATTTAAAACATATAAGTATCATTAATTAATTTAATAATTAATTTCCGCTATCAGAGCAAATAGCGTGTTTTTATGAAATAATATGTATATAAAGATTGACACTAGTTTAAGTCCAATTTCAAAGTGAAATTTATTCCAATGACCAATATTGGATTAAATGGTAAAAATATGTTCTAATTGAACGTTAAATCCAATTCAAAATGTAATCTAATCATATAAATAAATTACATTAAAAAGAGTTTTTGAATTAAAATACAACACTTTTCACTATTCATTAAAAAATGAACATTATCAAAAATATACCAGAAATTTACCCAAAGTAAATTTCAATTTCCCAATCATAAAGAATAAGTTTATTTGGACAAATATAGCTTATAAAATAGTCAAAATATAGATTTAAAAAAGGTTCACCATCAAAAGGCAGTAAAACAATCTTTTAAAAATATTAGTGTATTCCAAGCTTAAGATTGGATTTATTCTCATTTTAATCCTCTAAACACTATCGAATTCATTAATAGACATAGATAAAAATTTATATTATTCATTACTTACTTGGGATGTTACATCCTTCACCCCTTTAGAAAATTGTGTCCCCGCAATTTATTTACTTATCGAATAAGTGGGGGTATTTAGCCCTCATTGCATTTTCAGATTCCCATGTTGCCTCTTTAATCATGTGGTTTTTCCACAAAACCCATACCTGATGAATAACCTCATTCTGTAACACTTGCTCCATGTGGTCAAGAATATGGACCGGTTGTTCCTCATAAGATATGTTCTCTTCCAGATGAACTACCTATGGACTCAAAACATGAGATGGATCTGGCATGTACTTCCTTAACATTGAAACATGAAATAAAATTGTGTACCTGAGATAAACTCGGAGGTAAAGCCACTCGATAAGCAACTGATCCAACTCTTTCCAGAATTTCTTATGGTCCAATGAACCTTGGACTCAGCTTTCCTTTCTTACCAAATCACATCACACTTTTCCATGATAATGCTTTGAGAAAAACATGATCACCTACCTCAAAAGAGAGATCCTTCCTCCTATTGTCCGCATTAATCTTATGCCTGCTCTGAGTTGTTCTCATGTGTTTCTATATCAGCTGTACTTTTTCTGCCAACTCTTCTACCAATTCTGGTCCAATCAGCTTCCTTTCACCCACTTCATCCCTGAAAGCTGGAGTTCGACACCGTTGCCCATATAACGCCTCAAATGGTTCCATCTGTATACTGGAATGAAAAATGTTATTATATGAAAATTCATCCAAGTAAATATGTTGGTCCCAACATCCCTGATAATCCATCGAACAAGCACGTAGCATATCCTCCAATGTCTGAATTGCTAGTTCTGACTGCCCATCTGACTGAGGATGAAAAGCTATACTAAAATTTAATTTAGTACCCAATGACTTCTGAAGGCCTTTCCAAAAGATAGAAGTGAACCTGGGATCATGGTCAGATACAATGGAGAGAGGAACTCCATGTAACTGGACTATCTCTTTAAGAAACAAACGGGAAAGTTGATCTATGGAAAAAGTATCTCGTATAGCAATGAAATGAGCATATTTAGTCAAGCGATCAACAACAACCCATATTGCATTATTACCTCAAGATGTCTTCGGTAATCCCACAACAAAGTCCATGGATATATTACCCCATATCCACTCTGGCACTGGTAAAGGCTGAAGCATCCCTTTCGGTAACTTCCGCTCTGCTTTAACCTATTGATAGGTCAAACACTTCACAGTAAAATCAGCAATATCTCTTTTCATTCCATCTCACCAGTAATACTCCCACAGATCTCTGTACATCTTAGTACTTCCAGGATGAGCTGAAAAAGGAGAACTATGAGCTTCACATAACAACTCTCTCTTCAACTGTGAATCACAAGGCACACACAATCTCTACCCAAATCCCAAAACACAATCATTATCAATGTTGAATTCAGGCAACTTAACCTTCTGAATCAGCTCTACCTTTTTCTACAACTCACTGTCATGCTTCTGTGCTTGCTTGATTCTGTCTGATAGAGAATATTTCACTGATACGTGAAACAAAATATAAGGACATCATGCACCAAAAAATTCTATGACAAATTTCATCAAATCCTTAAACAAAGGATCACGTTCCAAATGCAACATTGTTAATGAAGCATTACTTTTTTTACTCAAATCATCAGCCACCTTATTTGCTTTTCCCGGATGGTGATGAATTGTACAATCATAATCCTTGATTAATTCCATCCATCTCCTATGTCTTATGTTCAATTCTTTCTGAGTGAATATATACTTTAAAATTTTGTGAGTAGTATATATTTCACAATTTACTCCATATAAATGATGCCTCAAAATTTTTATAGCGAAAACAACAACAACTAATTCCAAATCAAGTGTAGGATAATTTAGCTAATGAGTTTTCAACTGACGTGAAGCATAAGTAATTTCCTGATCATTCTGTATAAGGAAACAACCAAGTCCTTTCAATGAAGCGTCACTGTAGATAACAAACTCACCATTCCTGGAAGGTATTGCCAAAACCGGAGCATTCACCAATCTTCTTTTCAACTCCTGAAGACAATCATCACATTCGTTTGTCCAGATAAACTTAACACCTTTACGAGTTAGCTTAGTCATTGGACTAGAAAACCGGGAAAAATTTCTAACAAACCTTCGGTAATAGCCTGCCAAACCAAGGACGCTACGAATCTCATTTATATTTATGGTACTTGGCTATTCCTCAACAACCATTGTTTTTGCAGGATCAACAGTTATCCCATCTTTAGAAACAATGTGACCAAGGAAAGATATTTGTTTCAACCAAAACTCACACTTGCTGAATTTCCCATTCAATTTCTTATCTTTAAAGGTTTGTAAGATAAACCTTAAATATCTTTCATGCTCCTCTTTACGTTTAGAAAACACCAAAATATCATCAATAAACACAACCACCATTTATCACCTGATTCAACTGAGCCATCAGTGCAATAAACTGCTCAATTCTGATTCCGACCATCTCTGCTTGCTGATTGGAAAGGTTTTTATACTCTGTATGCCTTCCTAGAAAATATGTGCTATTTCTTCTATGGAATACCATTCTGAAAAAACATGTCTTAGATGAAGCAACATGGTAATCTTCAAATGATATATCATTTTCACTTTGACCATAAAAATATTTTTGGATAATCATTTAATAAAATTATAACTCCTAAATTTATCTAAACCGACCACTGATACCAACTATAAGGCCCCAGCCTTAAACCTTACTTAATCTTTAGTTATTACAATATTACACATTGAGGATCATTGCAGTTTTAGAGTTTTATAGAATTAGATCATAAAACATTCATTACATCCCACATTTAAACAAAGTGCTTACAATAAAATATAGTATTCATTTTTCCCATTAACGGAAACATATTTAAAATAAAACATGGATTCTTTTTTGACACTTCCTTGACACTATCATCATATCATGTACCCTTCCCTTGACCTGTAAAAAACATTTCAAAAACATGGGATGAGCATAAAAAGCTTCAGTAAGGGATATAAAAATATGGAAAGGAAACATGAGTACATGTATTCATAAGAATAAATGAAATCATACTCTAGTCATAAATAATAAGCACTTAAACATACCTCATAAAATCATGAATAAATCATAGAAATAATAAGACATAAATGTAACTTGCGGCATTCATAACATTCTTACGTAGGGAGTAACCCTCTTGGTTACGTTTGGAATACCCATCATAGTATATTACCTAAATCTCTTCGGAGAAACCTTAACGTTTAACTCCTTCACATTACCAAATGCATTGGAGAGCTATATCAGGCTCACCCACCCTTAGTTTATCACAGATCCACCCGTCTTCATAATAGTACCCAAGAACCATAACATAATCGTATCACATAAAAAATGCATAAAGGAAACATAACATTTCAACTTTTCAATCACAAGATATCAATACAACACATTGATATAAAAACATTATTAAAACCATTTTCAATACCAAAATAAAAGAAAAGTAAAGCAGGGTATTTATTCTTCTTTTAAAAAAATGTATGGCATGTAGAGGAAGCTGAAACTCAAATAATGGTCACGACATTGGAGAAGTCGTTGTCGCCGCATACGTACGACAAAAAAATCCCGTTTTTTTGTTTAGTAAAATGCTTAGTATAAAAAATATTCCTTTTGGATAAACATAAAAGTCAAAGGGTTTAATCCACAGTATAAAAGAATGTTATGTATAAAACAAAATATGCCTCAATGAAAGGAGATTGAGATGAAGTCACATACCTCGGGTCCGACTTGACTCAATCATTCTTTTAACCTCCTGAATAATAAACTTTAGTTAATTTCTACTTTCTTAAGAACCTTTTTCATGTTAATTGTTCCTTTTATATCACTTATTACCATGTCATGAACACTATGTAATTATCTAAGTTAATAACGGTCGTTTTAACGATCATTGGTACTTGAGTCAAAAATAAACTCTTTATAATTACAATTTGTTCATGTATCCATTATATCAAGAGTTATACTCATGATGTAGATATAATATATATCATATATATCCAGTATATACATGCATTTATAATATTACATAACGTTTAGAGATAAGAAATGAAATGCACCGTTCATGGAGACGGTAAGCCGTACGTACGCATGAACGCTACATTCATTTCTATTTAGTATTTTTTGGAATGGAATCATAATGATATAAAGGTATATTATAATTCCATTAAAATATCATATATAATATCATTAATTACATCCTTTATAGGTCCCACATATGGAATTAACGAATCATATCACTTTGATGGGGCGGTAGTCCGCACTTCCTAAAATGAAGATACCGCGTTTATCCATAATGGAAACCATAAAGGTATACCATAAATGAATAATATAGAATCTTAAGTAAAACATAAACATATTATATATAATATATAAATATAGTTTCATCTTAATGGCCACCTTTGAAGGTGTTAAAATAATATTGAACAATCATCGTTTCGTGAGGTAGAAATTCGCCATCCACGGAAACAGTATGTTCTTTAACCAATAGATGTAGGTGTGTGTAATTGTAGCTCAAATCCTTCTTATAACTGCATCCCAGTATATGGAGGATACTGGTGTTTTTACAAAAGAAATGAATAACAAGAGTTTATGGGGTTGGAGAAGAAAAATAAAACATAAGAACACAATAAAAGACACTACCTTTAAATCGGGTAACTCTTTTTGATTTGAGCTCAAAGGCTTCCTTGGGAATCCTTCTGCCCAAAGTGAGGCTTCTAGGAGTTATAGAGGGACGTGGAGAGACGAAATGGGCAGGGGATGGATGATAAAAATTCTTTGGAAGTGTGAGTAAGGTGGTAGAGGTGGGGGTCTTTTATAAGAGGAGAGGAGAGGCACTCTTGGAATGTTACAAAAGGATACTTTATTATAAAATGATTTTCGGATTTAAAAGGTCCCAAAATTATATATTTCAGGGATAAGGTGATAATAGTTCGAAATCCACCCATCAAATAGGTTTTTGACTTGTGTAGGTCTTAGATTTTACATTATCTTTTCATTTTATTTAAATTGTTAAATAATGAGGTCATCGCTGCATCATCATGGTGTCATAAATAATTAAATTTATTTAATGTCTAAAAATTATAAAACAACTACTATAATGTAGGAAATCGTTTTAGATTTCTAATGAATATTTATAGTAAAAAATATGACTTGTATAACCCCATTTAAAAATTTTTTTAGTAAAACAACTCATGTTTGTGTCATTTTTACTTTTACATTAAATAAAAAGCATTAATGTATTTATCTTACCCAAGTGGATCCATGGGGTCCCAAAAATCGACCCATGGGTTTTCTTGGTCGTCCATTACACATCCAATAAGGGTAGGACATGTGTCTAGGTATTTTCATTTTATTATAATATCATTTTTGCCTTAAATTGCACTAATTAACTCTAATCGCGATTAAAAACTTAAAAGGTACTATTCACCAAAAAATTATTTTAATCCCATTGAACCACATTTTAGTTCTTAATGAAAACCATGTATTTATTATTTTTGAAATTAGAAACACAGAGGTGCTAAAAATCAATTAAACAAAAAATCAGTTTTTTAAGTACCACTTAGTGGTTTCACTATTCATAAAAAATTGAAGTTTTTCAGAAAAATACCGAAACACCACCCTAAGCTATATTTGATATTACGAATTCAAAAATGATGTCTAATTTACAAAATTCAAAAAATATAAGTTACATTAATTAATTTAATGATTAATTCCCACTGTTAGAGCAAATAGCGTGTTTTTATGAAATAATAAGTATCAAAAGATTGACACTAGTTTAAGTCCAATTTCAAAGTGAAATTAATTCCAACGACCACTATTGGATTAAATGGTAAAAATATATTCTAATTGAACTTTAAAACCAATTCAAAAGGTAATCTAATCATATAAATAAATTAGATTAAAAAGAGGTTTTGAATTAAAATACAACACTTTTCACTATTCATTAAAAAATGAACATTATCAGAAAATTACTAGAAATTTATCCAAAGTAAATTTCAATGTCCCAGTCATAAATAATAAGTTTATTTTGACAAATATAGCTTATAAAATAGTCCAAAGATAGATTTAAAAAATTCTCGCCATCAAAAGACAGTAGAACAATCTTTTAAAAATATTAGTGTATTCCATGCTTAAGATTGGATTTATTCTCATTTTAAGCCTCTAAACACCATCTAATTCATTAATAGAAGTAGATAAAAATATCTATTATTAATTAATTACTTGGGATGTTACAAAATGGTTGAATTCTAGTCAGCGTAACCAAAACATTTCACATTTTATTTCCATGAAATAGGTGTCCAATATTTAAACCACAATATCCTTTACTTAGATACATGTTTAAACTATTTCCTCAATGACTGTGAACATTGAAAAAGAAGGAAAACAAGTCAATCCACTTCAAAATTACCATTATTGAAGTCACCTAGCTTAAACAACTAGATCATTTCCAAATGAATGAAAATTTTTCTTCCTAGGAACATTGAATTTACAATGAACGTTCTCACCAAATTCCATACCTAAATTTTGGTGACATTCGTTGGTCAAAACATCTCCTAACCATTTTGGAACTATCATTCCTCAGCCTGAAAAAGGGTGTAGTGGAGATATATTTTTCTCAAATCATTACCCTTTTAAAAAAAATATCCAAGACTAGTCAACAAGTTTGGAGTAACGTCAAAATCATTTAAATTGATTCTATGGAATAATCCCCAGGTACTACACACTCAATATTTTTAATAAGGACATCGGTACAAGAAAAAACGTCCACATTAGAACACTAATAGAGCTTATAGTAGCATTCTCCTAGCTGTCATGTCAAAGGAATGAATGTATAGTGTCCATGAGTCCATATAAGGTGTTCCAACATGGGAACCCAATTATCACACTCGATTAACCAATAGTCGAATGAACCATGATTTAGTGTGCAACACTAATTAATATTTCCCAAACAGGCCAAACATATTTAAAACATTAGCATGACATGTGACTGACACTCTCTTAGTGTATCAAGGACAGTGTCATTATAGGTGAAATTATTGAATATAAATATAATACACTATGGGTAAACCAAAAAAAACCTTAAGAAGCACATTGGAACCACTTACTAGTTTACTTCCTTTGAAAGAGGATTAGCTTCACCTACCTGCACACCGCCAACCGATCACAAGCCTTCACCACCCAAGGCATCACATGATCATTCAAGATTTACCACCAATGTCAATCCTATACCAATATTTTTTCTTAAATGATTCATACAAAATCAAAATTTTAAATGTCATGCTACTAATAAGGAGCTAATTTTTATTTAAGACATGTGATCCCCAAGGAATTAAACTAGAAACAAACAATTTCTTATTGCTCATCCTTGGTTATGAGCCTTATACATTGAAGGATACATAACTGCTATGATCAAATTGACACTCCCCACCTTAGGAGTTTTCTAGTCGGTGATGGAGAAGATAAACTTGCCAATCATAAATACACTAGACTAGAAACATGTTCAATGAATATGTGATGCTCCTCTGAGCCATGATCACAAAATCAAAGCCCTCAAATAATTCCAAAACTACAATAGTCGGTGTGTCAAAACACTTGAGTCTCCTGAAAATCCACCGCAAGCATCATAATGAACAAGATTATTTTATTCTATGGGTCACCTTACTATGGACATGACCCGTGAATGTAATAAAAAACACAATGCCCAACTATTTCACCAAACTCAACTAGTTTGTTACCACATTTAACACTCGATGGTACCATGTATATCCACAAATATTATCATGAGGATACATGATAAAATGACACATACTAAATGCTACCCATAGGCTTACTAATCCTATGTGTTTATGTATTAGATGACCAGAAAAAGGATTTATTCTATAGTTATATTTCTCTATACAACCTTTAACCTGTATGATGCCATTCCAGGGAAACCATTACGAAGGAAAAATAGGATCCATGAACCTATGATGTAGCTGGCCATGCTCGATTCATTCTAAATATAATGAAACAAAGAATTAATCAATGATCACACCCATAAAATGGATCATGATACCATGACCACACATCCAAACAAGGTTGTCATTTAGATGACAGGGGACCTGTTAGGGGAAATAGAACCCAAACAACACCATGTTTCAGAAAGATAATAAGATTTTTTAACGAATAAAAATATAAGGGTGATATATGCCATGGATATCCCTTAAAAAAGTGAACGAACTGGCCTTATCACTAGGACACATCAATATATGTCACAATCTTAATCTCCTATAACATAATCAATTTCTAAAAGAAATGATCCGACATGAAATACACACATTTCCATTTGAAGGAAACCCAAAGAGAAGAGACCAAGCCACATTTACATGATGGTTGAAAAAGTGGAGACCACATAAGGTTCCATTTTATAGTATTTACATTGATTAACATCCAATATATAGAAATTTAATTATTTAAATCAAAAAATCATGTTCTAATCATAAAAAATCACTTAGTAAAAGATGAAAAAAATGCATATTTCATAAAACTTCCTCTTAAACATTAAAAATATATTGACATCCCATCATTAGTAATGAAATTAACTGGTAAATTACCATTATCAAATAAGGTGACCAAAGAGTGTCCTGATTAGCCAACCTAGGTTTATTAGAAAATGAAACCCAATGGTTTTTTCTTATTTATTAAAAATGAAAATACCCATTGCGGGTTATCACATGGGCTGCATGCCCACAATGACCTACATGGGTCCAGTTATGCATTTAATAGGTAACCAATTCATCTAGGTATAAAATAAATAAATTTCTCATTTAAAACCATCTCAAAAAATAATATGATTTGATAAATAGAGGATCAATTACATGGGTTTCAATTTTTCATTTCATAAAACACCCATACCTTTTTTGGATTGAAAATTGGATCCCATTAATCAAAACCAATCCCATTTTATAATATAACATGGTCATATATAAGGGACTAGTAATATATGTGTCCATGTACAAATAAATAATGTTATCATACACTTTTATTTTTGGAATTTGGCTCTCATTAATCAAAACCAATTCACATTGCATTAAATCATTGACAACCTTTTACAATCGTTGGAATACATGGGTTTCCATTTCCTAGTTATAGTGCTCTCCTACACCTTAAAATTGAAGACCGGATCCTATGGAAATTAAAACAAAACATTATTATCCCTTGCGAATAATTATATATTTATAATAATACAACGCATGTGATCAGAAGAAAGAAACATTGAAATAATGAAAATAAGCATAGAATCATGGAAAATCCTCACTGAAGTGTGTTATAACCACAGAATCATAGAATATAAACAAGGAATGATAATAAACCATGATAAATGGAATAAATATACTACAAAATTTATAAAGGAAAACATGATAATAAAATGAAATAATTTCATATCATAGGTATGGTAAAACATTACGTAAACTGGTAAAACAATAAGCAAGGAATCATTTTCATGGAACATAATGAAATCATCAAACAACAATTAAATACAACATCCTTGCATGGAATAAGACTAGCATGAATATTTTATATGTTCTATGATGATGAATGAAATTATTCATCCCTTTCATACCATTCCATATATAAAAATTACTCAAACTCCATATATCATTAAATAGCTAAAAATAAACGAGTAAATCGAGGTGAAATCAAATGAACTGTAATATCGAACAAGGTGACCGATAATTTATGGCCCTTACCACTTGGGAATTACCTGTATATGGGGTGATAATTCCCATGAATGAATATTTACTAAGATCCAAAACATTTCTAGTGGCTTTTCTGAAAACCCAAAAAGTAATATAATGAATCAAATAACCTCTGATACCACATTGTTATGCCCCATCCAAGCTCAACACTAAGAGGGTGGCTGGACCGATGGGTTACATGACCTAAATCACATCTCCCCAAATGTTGGAGTCTTCCAACTAGTATTGGGGGAAGAGTGTGTCTCCATGGGGGGACTATTACCTCATTGATCAAATTGTGTACAATGAAAAAGAATATATAATATATAGACGAAGAATACACAAGAAAATACAAACAACCAAAGACAAAATACTGAAATAATAGAAATAAAAGTAAAATGTCCAATGCCAATTCAAAATAATGATGCATGTAATGTTAGGTAATTATATAAGGAACAAGAAGTATAATATAACAAAAGAAGAGAAAATCCAATGGTTTAATCCTCAAGCTTCCTGATCATGAACGCAATCATTTTATCCCATGATCCCATGTATACACTAAAACATAGGTAATGAATCCCAATTCCTAAGATAAATAAGATATACTAAGGTTCTAAATGACGCTCGAGCAGGGTTTGAGATATAAATATCAATAGGATGGAACCAAATATGTATGGACTGATCCATTTCATGTAATAAATAAATAAATAGGTTAGAGTGTTTAACACCCCAAGCTTCTATGGTATGCTTCTCTTTGAATAATACAGTAGCATGTGTTGTACGCAACTTTGAGTTCTAACACACACCACAACCAATCAAAGTATCCGTTATGTATAGTAATACACACCTTTTGAAATTTTATAAATTTTATCTCTAAAAATGGACTTTATTTTTGGATTCTTAATACTGAATTTAGCCAAGGGTGAAATTTTGGTACTTTTCAGATAACTTTTATATTTTGATGAATAGTGAAAATTACTAAATTTTAATTAAAAATAACTTTTTTATTCAAAATAATTAATAGTGATACATTATGAATTTGAGTGATTTTAAAGTATATTTAGAATATATTTTTACCATTTAATACAATTTTGGTCATTAGACATAATTTTACAATTCAACCGGTCATAAACAAGTGTCAATCTTTTGATAGTTATTATTTCATAAAAACATTCTTTTTGTTTTGACAACGGGAATTAGTTTTAAATTAACTTCTGCCACATATGTGTTTTGAATTTGGAAAAATGGATTCCATATTTGGAATAAGTATTTTCAAATTATTTAAATAGGTAACTTTTATTTTTAGACATTTTGAATAATTACTTCGGGAAATATTTTATTTACCATGGTTAAAGTGTAAATCCGGTAAATAAGGTTAAAAAATAATATTATAATAATAATAAATTACCCTAAAACGTGTCCTAACCTTAATGGTGGATACATATCCGACCATGGGTATCTATGGGTCCATTTTGGGACCCCATGCAGCCACTTGTAGGTGCTACAGGCAATTTATATTAATTAAGTTAATGTAAATACAAAAATGAAACAAGCATATATCTTTAAGAAAAACAATTTTTACATAGGGTAATATATGTTTTATTTTAGACTATAAATATTAATTAGAAAGATAAAATTGTTTACTACATATTTGTATTGTATTTATAATTTTTAGACATTTAATAAAAAAATTATTTATGACACAATAATGATGCAGTATTTTACTTATTAATGAAAGAACAAAATAATTGATATTATATATATCAAAATAAAGTAATTTGAAACATTTAATGAATTCCAAAAAACATTATAGGTTCATATGACATATTATTACTAGTTATATTAATTTTTTTTTGATTTAATAATGCTGTTATGGATTTATAAAAAACAAAATACCCAATAGTGTCAAAATTGACATAAAAGAGTTTTTAAAACAAATATTATATTATTAATTGATATTCTATTCCTAAAAATATAAGGATAGGCCAAAGAACTTATATCATGATATTTGATTCATTAACGGACCACTTTGGGGTCTCTTGGATGTATATAGTAGGTATATTAACTATATAATAGAAAAATACAAAGTGACATGGTAAATGTCAATCTAATTAACTAAGAGTTAAAACTAAAAGATAAGGTAAATATAATGACCAAAACATGTCTAAAATATATTTGTTGAAAGGATTTCGACCCATACCCTCCTTAGACTTTGAATAATTCACAGTGGATCCATTAGAAACCGAATATTAATATATTATAAAATAATACTTTAAGTTTTTCTTAAAGAGCCCCTCCTCCCCCTTATAAAAGGACACCACTTCTAACCAAATTTTCACACCATAAAAGCCTTTTGGTTCGGCCAACCCCTGACAACATATTCCATCAAATATCCTCAATTCAACCTATAGGCCTTAGTGTGATCATAAATCCAACCTAATGATCCATTTTGATCAAATAAAAAGGAAGAACCCAAAGAACAGATAATGTTTTTACCACCCTCTTTCAAGTTCCTTTCTTCTTCAACTTCTTCTTTCTTTGTTATTTCCATTCAAAAATAATAACTACAGTTACTTATAAATACTGTGATGTTATTATAAATTTGGTACAACCATATTCATCATTCTATCCATCATTTGAATTACATGTCACCATACGTGCGTACGTATGGCCTACCGTCTCCACGTGGTGGTGTAATTGTTATTCAATACACTATTATTTGTATGGGTATAATAATGATGTGTAATTCATGTAAATAATTAATATAACATGATAATTATTATTTATATATGATATAACATCCAATTATATATTAATTTAATATCAAAATAATGATACTGTTGCTCCTGCATACGTACGGACTACCGCCTCCACGAACGCGATGAGATTCATTCCTCATCGTATCCATTCAAGTATAATTCTCATTTGATGATTAAAAATAATGTTTAAGAAGTTGATATCATTCTGGATATGAATAAGATACAACCTATCCATGAAAAACATGTCTTATGTAACAAAACATATAAAAGAAAATAAGCAAGTTAACACCCGAAACGACGAAAATAATAAGATATTATTAACAAAGAAATGTTAAAAGATTATATATGATATAATATTATTGTATTTGATTATTGTATAATATAATACCAATTTGTTCACCATTATACAAGAGGTTAACCTACCCTCAACCAAGCAAAATTACAAGGTAAGGGTTTATTTCAGAATCTCATCATTATCCGAGGTTGTTTATATATAATTATCTACTAGCACCTCTTTATCATCCACATCAATGTTTCATAAAAATGTATTTCAAAACATTCTTACTATTTTACAGAATATGGGATAAAGTCATTTATACCATTTTTTTACTTTTTATATGATGTTTATAAAGTAATCTTTTCGTCGTTTTCCAAACAAGGTCATTTTTAACCATTTCGACAAAATTAAGGTAAGAATGTTTTTTAACTTATATGGCGGGTGTGGCTATTTTCTACCGTTATAAACTCATCGAAGCATCCCTTAAAATCTAATATGAATATTTTAAAAGTAAATGTTTTATTTTATAATTATGTTACTCTTAATTGATTTCAAAATAGAAATAGATATTTCTCTAAAAAGTGTTTTTATTTCATCTATGTGAACATCCTTTGATGGATTTTAAGTTTATTTGGAGGTGATTTATTATGATACAAAACATCCATATTATATTTAAGGTTTTGTGATATGATGGACTATTGATGTGCTATTTTTACACCATTCATGATTTATGGTTAAAGTATTGACATTTCAAATGCAATTTTCAATACGAATGTTTATGATATGTTTAAACCTTTTCATTTGTGGAATGTATTGGACATAGTAAGTGACGCGTGGAGCCCGCTATAGCTCCTCGATGAATCAGTAGGTCTTATGAGACAACTAGACGTGGAATTGTCCGAGGCCCTTTCCCAATTTGATTTATGGTTTTGGCCGAGGCCTTAATCATTTTTAGACGTCTTGGTCGAGGCCTTGAAAAAATGTTTCAGAATGTACAACATTATACATTCCCTCATTATGGTAATAATATTTATGGTTCATGTGGTCATTCGACTAGTAGAATACCCATGATTATGTTTTATTATGGAATTATTTACTCATCTCATATTCTTTCCATAAAGGTATTCATTTTTATTATTGGTAAAGATAGATGGTTTCAATTATTTACCATGCTTAATATTTATGTTATTTTCCATTGTATTACTTACCCTTACTGAGCGTTTGAGCTCACCCCTTTCTTATGTTTTATTTTCCCAGGATATGAAGAAGTTAGTTATGAGTGACCTGCATGCATAATCTAGGAGGCTTGGATGTTTTTAATGAATTATATTTGTGTTGTATTTATCTTGATGTTGTAAAGTTGAACTTATGTACGAATCTTGTTTCCTATAATACTAAAATGATCAGTCTTTAGAGAAATGATTTCCTTGTGATCATTCCAATGTTATGTAATAATGAAATGACTCTGGGAAACTAGGTATGGGTCATTACAGTTGGTATCAGAGGAAGTTAAGTACAAACCTTGCAAACTAGATTTAGATAAACTCTGATTAGGGGATATAGCCCTAAGATAGACTTTGAGGATTAGTATAGAAGAACTTCTTAGAATTTTGGTATTGTAGGGATTTTGTGAGTTTTCCAAGAAATAAATCCATGTCTGGATATGAGCAGGCAAAGGCAGATCAGGCACAGATGTACCTAGGGGTAAAATCAAAAAACACCACTTTGATCGAGACTCAAACGGGAACTGGTGCACGACAACGGGCCTTGGTGAACTCTTGGTTACGAAACTCCCGGGAGATATTCTTAGGATAATTCTGTTTTTCATTACAAACAATTATGAAGGGTTTATGAGTATATACTTCCTCAAAGAAAACATGTTTTTTATGATTATGGGTTATATCCATAAACTATTGAATTTATGTTAAGTGTTTTAGAAGTTTGGAATTATATATTTTGATTCATAAAATAATCTAGTTTATGCCATTGTTTAGAAATGGTACCTAGTAGAAGGAATGGAAACAATATCAATGCACACACTCCATGTAGAGATTTCCCTCCTGCTCGAGATAATTATAGTGGAGCTAGTGATGCAACTGGTGCTGAACAGCTAATCACCATACTGGGAAAAATCACTCGGGTTATGAATAATAACCTTACCCATATCGAGCACCGTGATCCACAGCGTGGAGGATCAATGTTAGATCTCTTCATGAGGCAACAACCACCAACATTAAATGGGAGTAAAAATCCCTTAGTAGCTACAAAATGGATAAATTATTTAGAGAAAATATTCCATTACTTTGGGAGTAGTGAAAGGAAAAAAGTGATCATGGCAGTTTGCCGCCTCACTAGAGATGGTGATCAATGGTGGTCATTGATTCAAAACACTAATGAAGATGATGACGTATAAAATATGGAATGGAGGGAGTTCAATGATCTGTTTTTAGAAAAATACTTTCCTTGTGACCGTCGAGTAGATATGGAAAGACAATTTCTGAGTCTGAGATAAAAGAAGGATGAGAATGTCACAAAGTATGAGGCTAAATTTACAAGGTTAGCAAGGTATGATGTTTATTATATACATAACCCAAGAAGTATGATTTATCATTTATATGATGGGTTAAAACCTTTTCCCCATCAAGTATTGGTCTAACAATCCTTCTCGTCAAACGAAGATATTGTCTTGTGTGCGATCAAGAAAGAAAAAAATAATTCTCTATGTCTTATGACTATAATTCAAAGCAAGAGAAGAAGAGATCTACTGAACACTCTGGGAAATGAAATAAGGAAATAGGGAAGAAGGGAAGAATTGAATTTCCACCTTATGATAATTGCAGAAGGAAGAACCTAGGTGCCTGTCTAAAAGGAAAAGGAGCATGCTACAAGTGTGGACAGAAATGCCATATAGCTGTTTATTGTAAAGGAAAGAAAGATGATACCAATGTTCTATGCTACAATTCCAGGGATATGGGACATTTTGAAAATTAATTTCCTAAGCTTCAGGGAAACATAACTCAGAAAAGGGCAAGAAATCAAGGCCAAGCTTATGCTATCAATACTGCTGAGGTAGAAGCTCCGAAAGACGTGGTGCCAGGTAATTTAATGGTTTCCTCAAGTTTAGAAAATGCTTTATTTGATTCCAGATCATCACATTGTTTCATATATTCCTAGTTTACTAAGAATATTAGATATTTCCAAATTTTTTTAACAAGGTATTTGTGAGTTAAAACTCCTAAGGGAAGTATCATTGCAATAATGTTTTTTGAATCAGCCCTTATTAGGGCACACAAATGTTCTTTATCCGCTAATCTCATCATCATACCATTGATTGAGTTTGATATAATTCTTGTTATGGATTGTCTTTTGGACCATGATGCGTAGATTTATTGTAATAAGGAGGTTATGATTTTTGATGATGATGATAAGGAACACCTTATCTTTAGAGCAGAATCGGCACCGCCTAAATCGTATCTAGATCCACCTCCATTAGCTCAACTAAATTAAATTATCAGGGAGGAAGAGAATGAAAAGACTGTGGGTATGGAAAAAAATGTTCAAATAAAGGATGTATATATTATAAAAGAATATGTAGATGTGTTTCATGAAGATTTCATGGTCATCCTCCAGAATGAGAATTTGAATTTTCCAATGATTTAATTCCTAGTTCAAGGCCTATATCGAAGACCCCTTATAGAATGGACACTATATAATTAGTTGAACTAAAGATAAAACTAGATGAATTGAGTAATAAGAGATTTATTCACCCTAGTGATTCTTTATAGGGAGCCCCTGTCCTTTTTGTTAAGAAGAAAGATGGATATATGAAGTTATGTATCAACTACATAGAAATCAATGCTATAACAATAAAGAACAAGTATCCCCAAACTTGCATTGATGATTTATTTGACCAACTACATCTAGCTCAATAATTTTCAAAGATTGAACTTTGATCTTGATACCATAAATTGTGTGTGATGAAGGAGGACATTCCAAATACATCATTTCAAACCAGATACGGGCATTATGAGTTTACAGTAATGCCTTTTGGGCTGACTATTGAACCCTCTGTATTCATGGATCTAATGAACAAAGTTTTCAATGAATACCTTAATGAAATTATAGTGGTATTTATTGATGATATCTTGGTATACTCCAAAAGCTACTAGGATCATGAAAATTACTTGCGCATTATTCTGAAGACTCTGAGAGGACATGAATTATATGGGAAGTTTAGCAAGTGTGAATTCTGGATTCAGGAGATTTCCTTTCTTGGACATATTGTCTCTAAGGATGGAATTTTCGTTGATCCTTCTAAGATAAGAGAAATCTAATAATGGCCAGAACTGATGAGTATAACTGAGGTACATAGTTTTATTGGTTTAGAAGGTTATTATGGACATTTCGTCCCGAATTTTGCCCGTTTGGCTAACCCATTAACAAAGCTCACACGTAAAGGGGTTAGATTTATTTGGACAAAAGAGTGTGAAGAATGTTTCGAAGAACTGAAGGGAAGATTAGTCAATGATCCTATATTGACTCTACCATCGAGGAATGATGGGTTTGTTATTTATAGTGATGCATCAAATAAAGGACTAGGTTGTGTCCTTATACAGATTGATAGGGTTATTGCCTATGCATCATGACAGTTGAAAATTCATGAGAAAAACTATCCTACTCATGATCTCAAGTTAGCTGTTGTGATATTTTCTTTGAAGATACGGAGACACTACCTCTATGGTGAAAAATGTGATATTTATACTGATCACAAGAGTTTGATGTACATTTTCTCATAGAATGAACTCAACATGAGGCAAAGCCAATGGTTTGAACTACTCAAGGATTATGATTGCACTATACCCTACCACTACTAGAAATTTAGGCTATATCCATGGTTCTAAACCATGGCTATAGGCCAAAAAACTGTGGCTATAGGTTATAGAAACAGTGTCATGAACCATGGCTGGTATTGGCGTGGTTATAGGTCAGAGCCTAAAGCCACGGTTTAAAACCATGGCTATAGCCCTATAGCCATGGTTAGAACTGTGGCTATATCCCTAAAGCCACATCTCCAACCATAGATATATCCCAATAGCCATGCCAATAAAGTCCACAGTTCATAGAACCGTGGCTAAACCCCTATATCCCCGGTTCAAACCGTGGCTATAGGGCTTTAGCCACAGTTTAAAACTGTGGCTATATGCATTTCCAGTGAATAAAAAAATCCATCACTAATAATGTTGGATGTTGGGAGGATACTACCAACTCCCCATCCCCCCACCCACAACTCCCCCACCCTGCACCAGCACCCCCACCCCATGCGCCTGCACACCTCCGATGCCCCACCCCTTGCACCTTGCACCCCACCCCCTGCCCCCTCTTCACTGCACACCGCCCTCCCCCTAGACATCCCCCCACCATGCACCAGCACCCCCACCCCCTACTCTTGCACACCCTCCCTCCCCCTATAAAACAATCATGCATACCTTAAAAACAATAATACCTATAAAACAATCCTTAAAACATGAAAAAACATTGAAAAACAATAATACCTTCATCCTAAAAACAATAATACCATCATGGAAAACCTGTAATCTTATAACCTATAAACTTACAACCTATATAATAATCTGTAAACCTGTAAAACAATCCAAACCTAGCAACTAAAACCCACAAACCAAAAAACATCAAAAATTAGTAAACCTGTAAAATAATCTATAAACCTGTAAACCAGTAAAACAATATGTAAACATGTAAACCAATCTGTAAAAAGATATTTAATCATGTAATATTATAACCTAAAAACATTGAAATCTATAAACATGGAAACCTTTGAATCTCCATCATTCATACCTTACAAACAAGAATACCTTCATCCTGTAAACCTTGCAAATAAATCCCGCAAACCTAACAACCAAAAAACCAGAAAATTAGTAACATGTAAATGTGTAATGCACAAACTATCTACTTATAACTTACAAACCTGCTAGCTTACAAGACTTCAAACCATGAAACCTATATACCTGCAATCAGAAAACATGAAAAAATTCAAACATTCAAATACAAAAGTAGAAAAAAATCATTCTCTTGAAAATAAAAAAACACAAGACCTGTAAAATAAATAAAAGAGTAACAATATGTATTCATGTGTGGGGAATGAGCATAAAATTAAGTTGTTTACTAAAAATAATTACATTAATATATCCGATAATATGTTGGGCTAGTGAATATAAAGTAAAATAAATAAAATAGTTCAATCTATATAGAGATAAAAAGGGTGGTCCACCAATTTCTTACAATGTCACAACAATACAAAAATAAGCTCCAATAAATTGGTTGTTTGAAATATTCCTGATAGCATCAGTAAAAGCAAGAAAAGATTAATGACTTTGCACTATGGATGCTCAGAATTCATACAAACTAAAGCAGTGAAATCTGATTAATTACCTGGTAACTAAAAATATGTAAACTAGACAAATGTCAATTAAAGTAAGTGTTTTTTAAACATACTATCAACTTAAAATTAATCAAGGGGAATTCCAGCAAGGGCGTCAATTAGACCAGTGAATTGATTGATCTGTAAATACCTGAATAAAGCCATAAATACATTAAAAAATGTTAAATATTTTATCTAATGCCTCTATTACTTACAGTGTACCAAGGTTTGAAAGCGACCCAAAAATGTGAGGTAAGTTCCCCGTCATTGAGTTGTATGAGAGATCCATGTATGTGAAACAAATCATTATAAAATAATATTCAATTGAACAAGAACCTTCTAACATAAATTATTAAGAAAATACAAAAGTGGACTCAATAAATGAAAATAAAAATATAAAATAACTCTAAAAAGATAATTTACAGGGATATTTTCTTACAATGTGGAAATAAAAAACATAAATCCATCCATATATATGTTTTTCATGTCCCACCATAACCTTTAAGAAATAAAAAACCTCAAGTAGAAGCAGTTTTTTATTGTCATTATAGTAAGTAGTTTCGTTTTTTTAGTTTCCTGATAACATTCTAGATGATTATACTCTTTTTATAGATTTTTCATTTAGTAATTAAGCTCTCTTATGTAACTCATGTATTTCCCTAGTATGAAGAGTAGTTATCCAGTAAGAACAGAGAAGGGTAATATTTGAATGAAATTTCACTACTCTGTATGATATTATCAATTTAAATCTTAGCATATACCCGCATTGGATTATCTGTGATTAATAAATATTCAAGTGTAATAGAATATTTTTATTGACAACAATTTTTTTGAGAAGTTATTCATACATTTATTATTCTGTATCTTAAATTACATGAGTTGTTATAGTAATGTAAAACTTTTATATTAATATCATAAATTTGATCCAATAACAAAGATAACATAACAGTGACATAAAATCTTATATTTCAAAACAAAAAATCATTATCTATTTGTCATATTAGGAATATAGATGTTGTTATATTTATAGTCTTCATGTATTCCTTATTAGTTAATGTATTTATTATCTTCACAAAGAAATCATCAAGAAGCATTTTATACATGATGGATTATGAAAATAATGTTAAAGAAATGATTTTAAGAAAACAAACTGTGTAAATAAGATCAATTACCCCTTAAAATAAACTTTAATAGAATCAATAAATTCATTATCAGCCTAAAGAAAACTCAATGGAGTAACATGAAAATCTAAAACTATGATATATTGAATGATTATTAGTAAACATATCTTAATAATATTTTTGGGATTTGACCTCAGTACGCTGATAATAACCTTTTCTATTGATAAAAAACTTTGTTGCAACAACCCCTTTGAGAGGGATACATTATATATAAGGAAGACTATACAAGATTTATAGTATAAAGTAAATAGAAGAATAAATAGCAGATAATATAGGGGAGAAGAAGAAGCAAACTCAGAAGGCCTGACTACTCTCCTGCCCAAGCTTACCTACTGAATCCCAGAACAAACTATCCCTACTCCAGCCCCTCTCCCACTTCCTCCATTTAACATCCTCCACTCAGTGGATCCATTATGTAACAGTCATGCCCCCACTCCCATAATATTCCCTAGTATTATTCCCCCAGTTAGTTAGGGGTAATCAGCTAAATGTCAGGTTGTGTTGTGGGCCCCCTTCCCTCCTTCTAGAATCAGTTGTGGTTAGTTGTGTTGTCGGGCCCCCTTCCCACCTTCCATAATCGGTTGTGGCCAGCTGTGTTGTGGGCCCCCTTCCCATCATCCAGAATCGGTTGTGGCCAGCTGTGTTGTGGGCCCCCTTCCCTCCTTCTAGAATCGGTTATGGCCAGTTGTGTTGTGGGCCCCCTTCCCACCTTCCAGAATCGGCTATGGCCAGCTGTGTTTCGGGGCCATAGAATTAGTTGTGGCCAGTTTTAGTGTGGTGGTATGGTCTTTATTACTCACCCCACCTTGAAATTCAGTCTTTCCCTCAAGACTGAGGAAAAAAAATTGATCAAAGTTAGTGAAAACCCCTCTCGGGTTCCACCCTTTATCCACACCAATTTTAATGTATATATCACCCCAAATGCAGTTGTACTTGGAAACTTTTCCCAAGAAACATAGAGTCATCCATGTTTCCAAACATTGTGGAAAATGATACCAATCAACACACATGATTTTCTTCAAAGAGAATTCTGGTGCCTTTGTGTGCAGCACCATTACAGCCACAAGAAACCTAGAACTAGTAGGTTGAGATTCCCTGCCACTGTCAGAGCACATAGCATTCCAACCATTTGGCAAGGGACATTCCCATGGTGGTGGCCCAAGCAGCATCTTTGGCAGCAGTTCCTCTCCACTTGCTAAGGAGATCCCTCTGTCAGACAACTTTTGAACACTCTCTATACTGTAGCGATCACAAAAAACTTCTCCCATTAACTGAGAACTCAATTCAAGGACTCGTTTCCCCATTCCTCTTGACTGTAATAAAACTAGGACTGGAAATTACGTCATGTTGATCGGGTTTGGAATCCAGCTTCTCCATGCAGAACCCTTCCTATCTAGTCCGGAAACTTTTCTAGCTTGCCACATCTTCTTTTACTTGTTTCAATTCTGGAAGAACATGCTGACGTTGTTTCTTCAACCTATCCTTCAGAAATGCAGTCTCTCCTGCTCAAGTCTGCATTAACTAGTGCAGGACCTCACCTACAGTCACCACTGAAGACTCTCCCTTCATTTCATAGTAAAATTTTGGTGTGGAAGATGAAGAAATCGGAGCCGGTGCAGTTTCTGGAGCAATAACACCCGAAATTATAGTCCACTGTTCAAAAACTCCAGCATATGTCAATCCTGGAAGGGTTTCTATGTTTTCTAGACCATTGAATCGTTCCACCAATTTTGTTTTTAACTTTCTTTATAGCTCTTCTGTACCTACACTTCCTCTATTATGTCGATCATGTTTTGAATTAAGATGATCATTTCCTTCCCTTTTCGTCCCATCAACAAAAAGAATTATAGCCGATTTTCAATCCGGAAAATAAAACATCTCCCCATCCCTTTCCAAATTAATGAAGGGGGTAGAGGATAGAGAAGTAAAAAGCATTGGCTGATCGCAAACGGTATTAGCATCATTTCTCTTTTCGATCGCGCTATTATTATTCACCTCCTTTCTATATTCCAACGAAGGTGTGCCTGATCCCTCCAGAGTCGCCATCGATGGCACTTCATCATGTAGTAGCGTTCTCTGTGTGGGTGTATGGATTGCTGTATTTTCTATGTTCGATGTCTTTGGAGTACTATCGTTCTTTTCTTCAAGTTGACAAGACAAGTCTCTCTTCAATTCAGTCTTCAAGTCTGGCGAGGCCTCTTGATATGGAGGAATGACTTGATGTTTTGTTCCAAGAGCCGAACCAAAGGACAATTTGAGTGTCTGGAATGGCAGGGGGCCAGAACTTCCCCCTTGTGTGGTGACTTCCTGCCCTCCCCTCTATGGAATCATTTTCTCCAGATGCGGAAATTGAAGTTTTAATCCACCAAAATTCTCCCCAAGTTCATCTTTAAACTTTAACCAAGGTAAATCCGGATATAACTCTAGCACAATACGAAACTAGTATATGGTGGTCCCTTCCATAAAAACCTTGACAATAGGCACCTTCAACGTCTCCGGTGTCTGATGAAGAGAAAAGTAGAATTCTATGCTCTCAATCCAGTCGTGCGGATCAGTCCCATAGAACCCAGGTAATTCTGTGAGTGTGTGCCGCCTTGCTCGTTCATATTTCATTATATGCATCTCAGGCATACTTTTTGATATCCACTGTTGCTGGAGTTATTGTGGAGACCATTTTCAGAATTGCTTAGTATTTTTTGGTGTTTTTTCCATCAACTACAGTGCTCCCTCCGCCGTAGATGGTTGCAATATTAGTGAGTTTTGTGTTCCTGTTTGGAATTATAGGACCTTTAAATATGGGATTCAGCTGGGGGTGTTTTTGTTTGGATTTTTCTACATGGTGTAGTACAGCATACACTTACATGGTGCATGGTGCATGGTGCTGGTTGGTTTGTGATTTATACTATGCTTGGTAACATGTTTTGGGTGCATAGGGGTTGGATTTCTGATGTTTCTTCTTTGTTTTGGATTACTATTTTAGTCTTCTGGTTCTCTAGATTGTCTAGTGTGGTGGATATAGTTTGGGGTGGATCATTAGGTGGTGGTTTGGAGTAAGTTTAGCTGGCTTGTGCTCGGTTTCCCCATCTTGTGTATTCTGGTTGTTGATGGTGTAGGGATTTCTATGGTGGATGTTCTAAAATTCCCTTGAGATGCTGGATGCTGTATATTGGGAGGTATGTTTCTATTAGATGGGTGGTTCTCTTTCTATGGTGGGTGCATGTTGACTACTTTGTGGGTCTAGAGGTGTTGGATTCAGGGTGGGTATTAGCTCACATTTGGACCAGGGACTGCTTGGGGATTCTTTAGGTTGTATAATGGGTTATGCATGGGTGATGCGGGGCACTTCAGATGGATGGTACTGGTTGACTGCTGGTTTTTTAGAATTTATTATGGTGGGGTCTTCCATTTGATGCAAGGTGTTCAGATGGTGATGGATGGGGCCAAATGGTGTTCTGTGGATGATTTCGTTTCTAGATAATATTTTGGGTGTTTTTTCTACTATAGTTGCTTATTGTGGTTGGATCTTGTGTGGTTTAGGGTTTCTGTACAAGTAGGTTTTGGAGTAGTGGCCATTAGTTGGCATAGTTGTCTAGAGGTCTCTCACTCTAGGCTTTGTTTGGATAGGGATGCTGGTCTGGTTGGTAGATCTTGGCTGCAAGGCTGGGGGTTCAATGGTTCTATTTCTTTGGATAAAGCTAGAGTGTTGGATGGGTGATGGATTTTTGCAACTTGTGCGTGGGTGGGTGTGTGTGTGTCTGTGTGAGCGGTTGTGAGTGATTTCATGAATGTTTTTTTGTTCTTGGTTTCTATCATTTTTGACTACTTCTTTTTGGGTTTTTATATTTCTCCTTTAGCAGTCTTGTTTCCTTGGTTATACTTCCCCTAGGAGTGTTTGTCGGTTTTTTGCTTGGTAGCTTCTGTGATTCTTTCTGCTAGTTTGTAAGTGGTACATATGCTGGGTTCTTATGCTATTTGGTGGGTTTCTAGTGTGATATTGATATGATACAATATATATATATATATGAGGTATTCATTAGATGAAATGTGGAAACAAAATTGATGGAAGTTATAAAAATAGAAATTAAAATAAATTAAAAGGAAATAAAAGGGGATGGTGGGGGGCTATTGCGGGCTGGAATGCTGGTGGCAGCGGGCTGAAATGAAGGTGGAAGGGGGATGGTGTGGGATGGATGTGGCTGGAGAAGGGCCAAATCATGACATTATTGTAGCATGGCCATGACGTGTTGGCCCAATCAAGCGACATCAACAGGGCATTATCTTCCGGCCAGGAGCAAAGGGAGCAGGAGGAGGCGGGGCAACATTCTAGCCATAGCCCCTACCAGCAGAAATTGTGATTAGTCAGTATCAAAATTTATCACAAGATTCATGGAATAGTATCATTATGAACCACCACAGGGTGTCATCCCGAAGCAGGGCCAAATCACGACATTATTGTGATGTGACGGCGGCATGACTGCGCCGTGACGGCGGCGTGACCGCAGCCTGACCGCGATGTGACCGTGGCGTGACCGCGACTTGACTGTGGCGTGACCGCAGCGTGACCATACTGTGACCATGGCGTGACCACGACGTGTTGGCCCGGTCCAGTGACATCTGTGGGGAAGAATCTTCCGGTCCGGAGTGAAGGGAGCGGGAGGAGGTTGGAATGATGGTAGAAGGGGGTTGGTTGCAGGTGGTGGGGGGATGGTGCAGGATGATTCGAAGGTGCAGGGGGGGCTGTTGCGGGCTGGAATGCTTGTGGAAGCGGGATGAAATGAAGCTAGAAGGGGGTGGTGTGGGCTGGATGTGGCCGGAGTAGGGCCAAATCACGACATTACCGCGGCGTGACCGCGCCGTGACCACAGAGTGACTACGGCGTGACGGCAGAGTGACCGCGTAGTGACTGCGGTGTGTTGGTCTGGTCCAGTGACATCCAAGGGGTAGCATCTTCTGGCCAGGAGCAAAGGGAGTGGGAGGGGGATGGAATGCTGGTGGAAGGGGCCAGGTTGCAGGTGTTAGGGGATGGTGTGGGCTGAATCAAAGGTGGCAGGGGGCTGTTGCGGGCTGGAATGCTTGTGGTAGCAGGATAAAATGAAGGTGGAAGGGGGATGGTGTGGGCTGGAAGTGTCTGGAGCAGGGAGAAATCACAGCATTACTGCGGTGTGACTACGGCGTGACCACGGCGTGACCGCGACATGTTAGCCCGATCCAGCGACATCCTTAGGGAAGCATATTCCACCCAGGAGTGAAAGGAGTGGGAGGAGGCTGGAATGCTGATGGAAGGGGCAGGTTGCAGGTGCTAGGGGGATGGTGCGAGATGATTTGAAAGTGGTAGGGGGGGTTTTGTGGGTAGGAATGCTAGTGGAAGTGGGCTGAAATGAAAGTAGAAGGGGGATGGTGTGGGCTGGATGTGGCTGGAGCAGGGCCAAATCACGGCATTCTCGTGGCGTGACCGTGGCGTGACTGCCGCGTGACCACGGCGTGACTACAGCATGACAGCGGTGTGACCGCGTTGTGACCGCAATGTGTTGGCCCAATCCAGCGACAACCGCATGGCATCATCTTCCAGTCAGGAGTGAAGGGAGGGAGGAGGCTGGAATGCTAGTGGAAGGGGGAAGGTTACAGGTGCTGGGGGATGGTGTGGGCTGATTCGAAGGAGAAATGGGGCTGGTGTGGGATGGATGTGGCTAGATCTGGGCCAAATCATGGAATTACTACGGCGTGACCACGGCATGACCACAGCGTGTTGGCCCGGTCTAGCAACATCCTTGGGGTAGCATCTTCCGGCCAGGAGTGAAGGGAGCAGGAGGAGGTGGGGCAAAGAGTGTCATGGTCAAGGCATATGCCTACTCGGGAAATTGGATTTGAGTTAAACGATTATGATAAGACAACTTATATTATTCAACGGAAACATAAACTAACTAGCCACAAAACAAACGCCCACAAGATGCATATGAAATACTCAAACCAAATCTAAACATGATACAAATAACTATCAGTACTCTTTGGTTTAGAAGACAGTGCACTTCCATTGGAGGGGTTTTATTTTAAAATCATGGAATTGATTTATCACATAATTCATATAATTATGTTTAACATTTATTCTAAAACACATTCATCACAAATCAAATGAAATAATTTAAGAAACTAGATCAACATAACTATCACAATGATTTTTCACAGACAGTGCACCTCCATTGGAGGGGTTTTATTATAAAAACATTACATTATTTATCAAATGAAACAATTATATTAACGAACACTTATTCAAGAAATTCAATTCAATATAATTAATCAGAATTAAGAAAGAAGCTAAATTCAATTGCATTAAAGACTTACCTCAATTGGGAGAACAAAATCCACCCTAACCAATACGAAATGATCCAACGCCCTACTGAAATCATAATATGGAGTCAAAAACACTGAAATCCTCAAATACATGAGGTGCGAGATAAGTAGTAACCATATAATCTTACCTCGGATCAAATCATGCGGACTAAATCAATATGAACCCCATTTTCACCCCTTTTCAGAATATAATTACCTTTTCTCCATAGAAAGAAGTTAAAGACCAATGTGGCCAATGTGATAAAGAAAAAATAAAATAAAAACAAAACTAAAACATAACTATCTCCTGTGACTATACAAGTCACTTCCCAACATATAAGAACCACAATACCCCATGGGTCAAATCATGTTCCTACAAGAAAGGGGGAAATAGATCTATGTTTCAAAATGATACCATCAAATATTATATTCCTATTAATTAACAATTATTCGTCCTGTTAATGGTATATAATTAGTTTGGCTCAAGTTTCATCTAAATTTGTTTTTGTTCGATACAAGTTTTCATCCCACCCGACAATAAAAGTTTACTAGAGGACACAATTTCTAATCAAATAGAATATATCATAACAAAAAATGGATCCACACCTATGAAGAAGGTTGAACATGATAAGAAAGAATGTAAGATCATATAGTCTGATGAGTTATAAAATGATAAACCAAAAAAATGAAAAACATTGAGACTTCTATAACTGCTCAAGTGAATATGAAATTTTCAAACAATAATAAACATGTGAAAGAAGAGAAAAGTGGAAATAATGGCTTGTATTTTTTTTAAAAAAGGTGTTAAATCCATTCCAATAAAAACTAGTGGTATCATAAAAAATACGATTTGTTGCAACTATTATCAAGCCAAGATTTAGTGAAAGAAATCTGCTGTAAAAAGGAGGGAATATTTGGAGAAACCTAATAATGAATAAATGAGGGAGTTAGAGATGGATTGTAATGGTTATTCAACCTTATCTATGATTATAGAGACTAACTACACCCCCTTCCCAACCCCCCTCCCTCAACCCTGCAGACCCCATGCAGACCACCCTCCTGCCCCTTCCCTGTAGACCTCCCCACTCCACCCTTCCCCCTCCACCCACCTGCAGACCACACCTAACCGCCTACTCTACAGACCCCCCAATCCACCCTACCCCACCACCCACCCCTCCCCCTTCCCTACAGACCTCCCCACACCACCCTACCCCCTCCAACCACCATGTCCCCTTTACTATCATCCCCCCAAACCAGCCCCCTCCCCCCCAACCAGTCCCCTCCCTCACAACCATCCCCTACCCCCCAGCACCACCCCCAATCCCCTAGCCTGCCCTAGCCCCCTAATATTTTCAAAACAATAGTTCAGACTAGGTATTATTCTGTAAATAGATGATAGAATTATGAATACTTGAATAATACCAATTATGAAATGTATTACAATAAAATGAAATATATACATATTGATTCAAAAATATATACTCACAAGAACAAGACATTACATGGAAAAGATTCATATAAAAATTATAGTAACTTGGATTAACACCAAATCAAAAATCATGTTTAGTATGAGAAAACAAGACCAAATGGAAGTAATTGCCAACAACACCAATCAATATTAATCAGTAAAGAAATCATATAAAAGACACTGATATTTTTATGTTCTTTTTATAATTGGAAAGAAAGAATCACCATAACTATGTTTCTCCAAAGATAGTATAATAAAAGATGTTAACCTCATGGGCCCTTAGTGGTGTTGTAGTTCCCCCTCTTCACTTATTTTTCATCATCGGTAACTCCTCATTTTCTATCAAACCTGGTTAAGTTTTAACAACATATCAATTAAAAATATGAACTTGTATAGGAAGACAATTAGAAGTCAAAATTCGCCTTTTGAAGCCAGCAATGAAATCTGTAGACCACAGGCCGCACAACACCAATTTTAAGCTCACTATTTTAGATAGGTAAATATTCAATTCAAAAAATAATGAACTACAACAGTGACAAAATAAATGAGTTGGTTTTCCAACCCATACCCCAGAAAAAATTGAATTTTCAAGATACAGTGAAAACATGAGGTGCAATGAGCATTCACCATCAACTAATTGAAAGAGGATATAAACATCACTTATAATAAAACATCATATAATAAGGAAAATGTGTCACCGTATGAGCCAGAAAGCACAGAAAAACTCCATATAGAAAATCATGTTGCAACATCCACTTTTTCGGCTATTCCGTAATTAGAAGTGTTTCACTTCATCAATACAAAGTCTTCATATTCCTCTTGGACCAACCTGACAATCAAGTAAATAAGTATTATCACGCCCTCTGTCCAAGTTAATCAAATGCAGATTCAACTAAGCATGATTATATGAAACATAAATTTAAATCATTCTATTAGATAGGAATTAACAGATAGTCTTCAATAATAATTTCCTTGAACAAAATCATGATTCCAGAAGGATGATCAAAGTGCACCATGCAAAACACCAGCGATTTCTAATTCAATAGGTAGATCTGATTAAGAACTCAAAACATGACATACCTATGTATTTAGTGTAATTGGGGGCCTATAATTGTTTAACCTTAGTTATTAAATTATCCCAACACCCACAGCATCTTCATGCACGATCCACTATATAGGAGTGATTCCCAAGTCCTAGTGGTATATGATCGTCATCATTTTTTTGTTTATGTTATAGCATCAATCATTCATGGGGGACTTAAGACTCGACCCTACATATCTTCCTTGCAGAATAGACCTGGTCTCACCGCCAAGGTACATAGGCTTCCCATGTGCTTAGTATAAATGCTGGGGTGTTTTTTTTGTCAAATTAGAATATATATACATATCATATTATTCACCCAAATCTCACCAAACTCATCACCACCGATATCCATCCCTTATTGAATCCCCTATATAAATCTGGGCAACAATGCACTAGCCCATTCATTAGGAATATATCACAAATCATGCATCTTACACATAAATCATCTTTATAAATCATGTGGAATTCCTTAATGGGGGGGGGTTTCTACATCCCTAAAAAATCTAAATGTTCCAAATGGACCTAAATATTTTAAAAGTAATACTTTCATTATTAAAATGAATTTCAAAAAAAAAATTAAAAAACACATTTAAAATACTAATTGAATCCATAAAGAACCACACAAATAAAAATAAGCTTGAATCCATGTTTAAATCAAAGTAATCCATTCTAAAATATTAAGAGAAATCTTAAAAACCATTTAAGAAGACACTTTACAAGAACTAAAACCAATTATATATATATATATCACATGGATGTCATATAAAACAGAAAAAATATTTTTAAAATATCCATGAAATTAAATATTTAACATTTAATAGATTAGGCATATGGATCCAACCTCAAACTCAAGGATCATTACTTTTGTCGATGAAAACTCGAATCTTCCTTTTTAGATTTCACGAAAATTCATGTTCAATAATTTCATGAGGAAACCATTCCCCTATATACATATTTTCTATGAAAAAATATGTTCAATGGGATCCCTACATGTATTCTTATACTTTCATATATCCCTTTAAACATTCACACATATGAATTTCTCTAAAACATATATAAGAAAACCTAGACCTAGTGTATATATTCACAAATCCTTGAGTGAATATATTATAATGGTGGAGTTACATATATATATATATATATTCCAACCTATACATACACCTATATGCTTTCTTTGACACTGGTCACTCAAAACTGCTTCAAGGATGACCTAAACATACTAAAAAAATTCTAGGATCTTAAAATCACCGATGGAACCCAAAAAAATTTAAAAACCCAATGGAGAAATCGAAACCATCCTCAAATGGATGTGGGAAAACCGAAATTTTCTAATATGCTTTTTCTTCGGTGGAATATCTCGAAACATTCTCGAAAAAGACTTGAGAGAGCCATTGCAAACCCTTACACTTGATAATAGAAATAAAAATCTGGTTAACTCATAACCTAGTGTTCGGTCAAATGAAACATGGTGATATGGATGGTGGAAATTTTAAATAAAGAAAGAAGAGGGTAAAATGAGGTCTTACCTTGGTGTGTCGACAAAAATACTGAAGAAATTGGGAGGAAACACAGGTAGAGAGGATCTCGTAAGAGGGGTGGCGCGTGCAGCTATAGAGGAAGAGGGGTAGATATATAATGTGAGTCACACATGAGGATTTGGAAATACAAATAATAATAGGGAATGAAAAATAATGAATAAAATATAAATGATGAAGAAAAAAACAAAATTTTAAAATCCAAAAACCTTTCATAGTTTGTGAACGGTTTACCAAACTATTCACTGGCAACTTCCTACGAAGAGAATCCTTTCATAGTTACCCCTAGTCAGGCACATTGTTGAGAAATCCATACTCAAACTATTCCACTTAGAACTATCAACTCATAGATCTGAACCACATGTTTTTCGCATGGTTTAATAGTCCTTTTAAAAGTCTTGCACAACACCATTTATGAAACTAGACACCCACACGAGCACTTCATTTTCCCTAGTAACCATTTCGGCTAACCATGATATAGGTAAAACCCTAATTATAATGAAACTCTATCCCACCATCTGCATGATCTCAATCCCACACAAAAAAATAGATTATGACCAAACATAAATAAAACAAAAGAGAAGTGTCAGGTCCGGGTGTGAAACAGATGCCCTCTATGAATGTAAAAATTTTCCTTTGGTGGGGATAAATATTTATAAGGGTTCCTCACACATTTAGGGATTGGTATCTTAAATATTTACATTTTTTCATAACATTGGGGATATTAAATTTTTTTTACCCCTTTGTTATTCCTAACTACCTCTACTAGTTTCTCCTCATCCCCATCTTTTGTTGTCGTTGAGACATTGACTATAGGCACCAAGTAACCTTATCGTATACTTTGATATATACAATTATAAATTTCTATATATTCATTCATGAGCCCAACTACAACATCATCATGTGAGAGAATAATTTTTATTCCTGATACCTGTCATGAAAATTTCATCCAAAATTGATGTGTACCCATAAGATTCCTCTTATCTTGTATTATAGTCGGTGTATCAACACATTTATGTGTTTTGGGTTCATTTTTTATGATGAAACTATTGGGAACTGAGTATGTTGTCAATAAAAATTCATTTGAATAATTCATCTTATTATTCACCTCCCACTCTTCTAAATTCAATAGTCTGACGCTTCCCATACACTACATATATGGGATAAAGTAAGAATTGGGGATCTATGTTTTGTTTATGAACTCATGGAACCACATATGAGCCATCATCTAGTCCCAAAGTACATGGAAAGGCCCACATACATTTAACAATTACATCCCCTGATGAATTTTTAGGAATTATTGATCCAAATTATCTTAAAATAGCTCTATTAGGTTGATTCAATGGAAAATTTCTTATTGAGATACCATCATGAATGTTCTTATTCAAATACTAGTATGTGAATCACAAATAGAAAATTCCCCTATATCCAGAGTCAAAACAATGTCTATAGATGAAAAAACCATGGTTATAGCTTATAAAAATAGTTCTGCTTGATGTTTCTCCTATTTTCTTGATTATAAATCCAAATATATAGCCACAATTTTAATATTTTTATCCACAGTTGTGAGAAGGTACAAACCAAGTTCAGAAAATAATCAAAAAAGGGGAAGACAAAAAACTCTAACCTGTAATTATGTCGGCCTGTAATGGTGATGATCAGGAGCATCTGCGATGACCAGCTTTTCCCCCTCCCCTGGAAGTGATGTGAGACCTACGAACAGAGTAACTTCTTATTCACAATTCACCTTTGAACATAGAAATTCTTCCACTTGGTTCCTTTCATTCCAAGCATGAAGAAGCTCCAGGTTTTTTTTCATAAACAATTTTCTCCTACATATGGTCTATTCAGTAGTCCATGGTGTGAGACCACATCTGAGAGGGGAACTGAATACCATTAGAGAATCAGTCTCAATTGAATGAAGATTGATATGCTTCTACCTTCAAATTTTGAGACCTCTGAGTAGAGGTTGACGGGGAGGAGGGCGCCGTTGTGGGAGAGTTCTTTAGGGAGGAGAGTGCCACTGTCAGAGAGGGCTGCATAGTGAGATCGTCATGGAGATCGTCGGGAGGAGGAGACATCATCAGGGAGGACGGATGCGCGGTGATAGGGCTGCGAATCTGGGTTGGAGGAGGAGGGATGCGAGGAAGAGGAGACGCTGTCGGAGAGGAGGGATGCATGGTGATAGGGATGCAAATCGGGGGAGGAGAGGATGGCTTTGAGGAGGAGGAGACATCTTTGTGTAGGAGGGTTAAGCGGTGATAGGGGTGTGAATTATGGGAGGAGGAGGAGGGCTGCGGATCGGAGGAGGAGGAGGAAGAGCCCGATACAAATTGGAAAAAACGACGCACTTTGTAATATTCATTTATCCATGGAGAATGAATTAAACCATGTAAATAAATAATTCTATAGCCACGGACCTATAAAAACATGTCTATAAGTTCGTGGCTATAGCCCAAATATTTAGTAGTGTACCACCCGGGGGAGGCAAATAATGTGGCAGATGCTTTGAGTAGAAAGGATGATGGTGTTTTTAACAAGAAGAGAGTTTAAAATGATATTATATATATGGATCAAGTAAATATGGATATGGGAATCACTATGGAAGGTGAAATATCAATACTTTTTCAAATGGTTGCCAAACCATCTTTACTAGAAAGGATAAAGAGTTCTCAGACCGATGATGAAGAATTTCAAAAGAAGATTAAAGCTGTAAATGATGGGAGACCCAGTGACTTTGTGTATGAAGATGGAATTTTGAAATTTGGGAGGAGACTTTGTGTTCCAGATATACCTGATCTGAAAAGGGAATTGTTGGATGATTCTCATAGTTCCAATTTCCTTATAGACCTTGAGATCACCACAAAGTATAGATATTTAAAGGACCATTTTTGGGGGTACAACATGCAGAGGGATATTTCTGATTTTGTGTCATGATGTATGGTTTTTCAACAAGTGAAAGCTGGAAGGCAACAGCCCGGAGGAGTCATGCAACCTCTTCCCATACCGGAGTGGAAATGGGATAATATTAGGATGGACTTTGTCATGGGGCTACCAAAGTGTAACAGCCCGAGATTTTATGAAAAATATTCTTTTTTATTTCACTAATGTCTTGTGTTGTACGCTACACCAAAAGGAGCTTGCACAACACGCATCCTTGACTTTCCTTGCATTACACGCAATCACGACCTTCCTCGATAGCTTGCGTCGTACGCAATACCGAGTTTCACTAAACAACGATATGTTATTAAAATATTATTAAAACTAGCAGTTATGAATAATAATAACCACTTTTTGAAATTTTATAAATTTTATTTTTCAAAATGGACTTCATTTTTGGATTCGGAATACCGAAATTAGCCTAGGGTGAAATTTTGGTATTTTTCTGAAAACTTTCAATTTTTTATGAATAGTGAAACCACTAAGTGGTAGGTTAAAAACTGAATTTTGCATAAAACTTAATTTTACCGCTTCTATGAATGAAATTTCGAAAATCTGACAGACACGGTTGATATCAGTAAGTAAAATGTGGTTCAATGAGATAAAAATAATTTTTTGGTGAATAGTAACTTTTTACTTTTTTTACCGCGATTAATAGTAAATAGGGTAACTAAGGGTAAATATGATATTAATATTACCCTAACACATGTTTTAATTCTATTGGATAAGTTTAATTCGACCATAAACAAACTTAGAAATAAAATATGACCATTTAGGCCCACTTGGGTTAGATTAGGACATTTATTATTAATTTATTTAAAGAAGGGTTAAAATAGTTAAAATCAATGTTTAATAAGTAAATAATTTTTAATATGGGGTTATACATAAGATAAATTCGAATATAAATATTAATTAGAAATCTAAAAAGATTTCCTACATAATGATATTTTATTTATAATTTTTAGACTTTAAATAAATTAATTTATTTATGAAACAACGATGATGCAGTAATTACCCTTTTAAGGAAATATTAACATAATTGATGCTATAAATGCTCAAATGAATGTAATTTGAGACTTTTTATGAATTCCACTAATTTTCTAGGTTACTATGATATATTATTGTTGATTTAATCAACTTGGTTCGAACATATAATTCTGTTATGACTTTCACAAAAATCATATATCAAATAGTTTCAAAATTGACACAAAATAGTTTTTAAATCAAATATTATATTATTAATTGTGATTTTATTCTTAAAAATCTACGGTTCGGCCAAATGACTTAGATAAGGATATATATATTAATAATAAACAATTTGGGGTTCGTTTGGCATGTTATAGTAAGCGTATTAACCATATAGTGAAAGAAAACAAAAAGACACGGTAAAAGTTAAATTATTTAACTTAGAGTTAAATCTAATTGATAAGGTTAAAATAATACCCTAAACTTGTCTAAATCCTATTGGTTGATTGGATTTCGATCCATACCCACTTTAGCTTCTAAATAAGACCCTTTGGAACCATTATAAACCGATTTTGACATTAATATAAAATAATATTTTGAGGTATTCCTAAGGTGCCCCTCTCCTCCCTTATAAAAGGACACCTCCTCCCCCTCCTCCTCACACCAATTTGAGCACTCAAGCTCGGCCAACCTCTGACAAAATCTCTTCTCCACTTCCCTAGCAACATCCTAGAGGTTATGGTTTTCCTCAAAGACCAATTTTAGTTCCCTAAGAGGAGGTCTCCAAAAGGCGCTTCAAAGAAGAGGTAATTACTGTTACCAATTCTTTCATCTTTATTTCTTCTTCCACTTCTTCTTCTTAGGTTGTTTCATTATGAAGTAATAACATCAGTATCAATAATATACTGATATGTTATTATAAGTATGAAACAACCCTATTTCACCATCTATCCATCCTACGGAAAAAGAAATCACCGCGCGTGCGTACGTACGGAATACCGTCTCCACGCCGTGGTGTAATCTATTTTCCACCACCACCTTACATGGATGGGTATAATGGTGTAAAGAATCACTATACATAGTTATTACAACATCATATTGATTCTGATATATTGTATAATCCACTCCAATTCAATTCAATATTTATGGAAATGATATCATCGCTCGTGCGTACGTACGGACTACCGTCTCCACGACGCGATGAGATTCATTCTCCATGTTAACCATTTAAAAATGATTATAAAGTATATATAAGAAATAATAATGAAATATATGACATTATAAAGCTACTGGATTTATGTATATATATATATATATGTATGTCATCTACTTACTTCCATTCAAGACAATAAGGAAAGGAAAACAGCGTTCATGCGTACGTACGGACTACCGTCTCCATGAATGGTGTTTTTCATTTCATTTATCTATCTATTATATATATATATATACTGAATATATATGATATATAAATCATATTTTATATTCTGTAAGTAAGTAAATCATGATATAAGTAATAATAATGTCAAGAACAACAAGTCAAAACACCTACGATAAATGAAACGATTTTACCCAAAACGCTTCTTTAACGTGGAATTTACAAAAGAACGGGTAATATAATGTCATAAGTGAACCATATATGATATCATAACAATTAATATGATTCTGTAATAAGTCAATGACATTATTTAAACCATTATACAGTAGATTCGGACACGTACAAAGAAAATCGGACCTAAGGTAAGGGAAATATCACAATCTCATTTTTATCCGAGATTGTTTATTCGTAAGTATTTACTGGGGTGTATTTTATCATCCACATCCATGTTTCATCAATATGTAATATTATTTCCATCCACCTAAAATTGTTTAAATCCATTTTTACCCTTCGGTGATTTTTTTAGTAATATGTATGAAAGGAATCTTTTGTCGTTTTTCGTACGAGGTACTTTTTGACTTTTCCGACAAAAGTGCGAAGAATGTTTTTTTAACTTATACAGCATGAATGGATTTTTAAAACCTTATTTACAAGAAGCATCCTTTACAAGTTTTCAAGTTTATTTTTAATCAACTTATTTTAGTTTAAAATTGTATGACATGTTATGAAAGGATAAATGTTTTTGAAGAAGAAAGGATATTTTCCTCAAAAATGGAGTTCAAGTGTTTTATCAAAGTTATTTTCAATATAAGATAATAAAGGGTTCTATTTTTATCCCTATTATTACATTGATTTTATTATGTTGTGATGGAATTATTTTTATGAATTCGTTTATCTTATATGAATTGTATTATGATGTCATGATGTTTAAAATTCCCATTTGTATTACATGGGTTATGTAATGATGTATGATTTATGATTTTGTGGCACACATAAGAATGGTATCATTATGAGATGGGTGGGACCTATATCTCCCTCCAATGCATTGGGTAAAGATTTTATATCTCATGAGATAGAAAGGGCTGGAAGGGTAGGTTATACCGGTTCAGTGAAACAGGACTGAAACGAGGGTTACTCGATTCAGAAAGGGACTTTGTCCACTAAGATAGTCTTGACAATGAGTCTTGACTAACAAGAAATGATTCTCTATGATTATGTGTTAATGCCACAAAGTTTCATGTTTTAAGTTATGATTATCGTGATTACATTTCACTGCCATGATTTACCCCATGTTATGAAATTATGATCTCTTTTGCAGGTTAAGATTTCCAAAAGTTATGTTCTTATGTATATGATGTGATTGATATTTCTTTTGTTTACCCTTACTGAGCATTTGAGCTCACCCTTTTATGTTTTCTTTTCCCCAGGATATAAAGAAAGGTTTTAGGTATAAAAAAAAGGGAAGATCTTTATGGGAGATTTTGAAGATCTTTCACCACGATTAGAAGATTATATTCCGAGTTTCCAAAGACACTAAACTATTACGATCCTTGTGTGTGTGTTTTTTGTTATGTACTAGGTATTCCGAAAAAGTAATGTAATGTCTATGTACATCAAGATACGGGTCTCTACAATTGGTATCAGAGGAAAGGTTTAGTCAACCTTTGGAAACTAGGATGCGAAAACGTTAGTGAGATCCCTAGAGATATTTCTACGGTATGTCTAGGGATGTCCCTAAGGTTAAGTATACGTATAGGTTATAGTACTAGAACTACGCTAACGATCATAGAATTAAACCTAAGATGTTAGATATTGAAGGTACTCCCCCTTTATTATGTTGTTTTCCCTAGCATGATTTTTGCCTCTCACACTATTTTTTTGGGTTTTAGAAAATGGCTGGAAACAAGATGATTCATGATAATGGAGGATATGATGGACAATGGAATGATATTCTTCATAATGAAATGGGATTTGGAAGTCCAAACATCATTATTATGCTGAATCAGCAATCTCATAATATGATCAATAAAGTAAAATTTGTTAAGTTTCCTGACTCGGCTAATAAGAGAAAGATGGAGTTTCATTATGATCAAAGAGGAAAGAAAGTTCAATTTCCCCTATGTAAATCATGTGGGAAGAGGCATCAAGGAGAATGATTCAAAGGAACTGGAAGATGCTTTGGGTGTGGAAAAGAAGGACACAAAGCAAGTAAATGCAAAGGAAAAGGTTCAGTTAACAACATGGATGAGAATAATGGTATTGCTACGACATCAACAATGGTTAAATGTTTTAAATGTGGAATGTGCGGGCATTATGCAAACCAATGCCCTAAGGGAAATTCTCATGAAGATAATCAGTATGGTCGTATGGGAAGTATTTATGTGGATGATGATGAGGAGACTACAAATGATATGTGAGATGAAAGAATTGTTGAAGCTCGGTCAATGGTTTAAGAATGTAGTGGAATGATTACATGTTTATCATGTGTAATGTTGTATAAGTAATCTCATGGTACTGTAGAATAAAGAGACATGTAAGGATTGTTACACTGTTGTCTGATTAATGTTACCAGTATCCATGAAAGGTTATTCAGATATTTTTGGAATGTAGATGATATGCGCATAATGAAAGGATAAGGAGAGAATTAAATGTTTGATAGTATTCATGAGCTCATGATTGATATAAGGACTAAGTGATATCATGGTTTGAGTATATAGAATTTTGAGGATTTTGGTATGTGGAAAGAGTTAACTTTTAATAGAATTCATGTTTTCAATAAGGTTCAATGGGTATTCAAGAGAGTACAAGATTAAGTCCTTTGAATGTTTGGAATGTAACCAACAAGATATATCTTATGATATATGAGGATCAACGATGGTATTAAATCTCTGGTAATCGTTTTCACTATGTTATGAGAGTAGACTGCAGTATTATGGATAAGCCTAAAGATTGGAATGGATTATGTTGGACATAAGTTAGTATTGTTTAAGGATAGAATTTTTTTCGATATTATTGATAGGATGTTATAGTAATATAGTTTTAGAAAAAGGACAACCTGCAGGACGGGCGACAGCCCATCGCTTCGGACAAGGCTGTGGGAATCAAACCCACAACCGAAGTGCGACTGGCCTTTATCGCCTACCGCTGGCCTAAAGGAAGTCCCTTTTTAGTAGAAACTAGTTTTATTATATTAAGAAGTATGATATATGAAGTATAAGTCCATTTTAGGAACCATATGTGATTAATCTCACTATAGATCGACTTATGTATATAATTTTTGCTAACCTTTTGTTTGAGACAGATGGAATGACCTGTCATACTAACACTTCACGAACAACAAATTCAACTTCATTTATTTAATAGATGAAGTGGAAATTGTTCAAGGCATGAACAACAGTGAGATTGTACCAAAATAAAGAAACTATTTATTCTAATTAAAATTTTCATCTTTAGGGAAGTGATCTTGAAAACCAAAAATGTTGTCCTAGTGATCTTATACCTGATGAATCAGATGGTACCTTAGATCGTCACAAATTTATAGATTTGTGATTACTGGATTTTCCATAGCCATGTTCTCTACCACTCTCCATCAGAACATGATGGTTAGATTTCTCTTCCATATCCATATTTTCACCTATGTGGAAACCCAGTGATTAGTTTATTTGGGTAATCGTTACATTTCATACTTTAGTTTTTAAATCCAAGTTTTGGTATTCCTTTTTACGATGTGGGTTTCTATTAAAGAAACTTTCGAATAGTAAACCATTTATAACCCCGACGAATTTCGAGGGCGAAATTCATTTTAAGGGGGGTAGAATGTAACAGCCTGAGATTTTATGAAAAATATTTTTTTTTATTTCACTAATGTCTTGTGTTGTACGCTACACCAAAAGGAGCTTGCACAACACGCATCCTTTACTTTCCTTGCATTACACGCAATCGCGACCTTCCTCGATAGCTTGCGTCGTACGCAATACCGAGTTTCACTAAACAACGATATGCTATTAAAATATTATTAAAACTAGCAGTTATGAATAATAATAACCACTTTTTGAAATTTTATAAATTTTATTTTTCAAAATGGACTTCATTTTTGGATTCGGAATACCGAAATTAGCCTAGGGTGAAATTTTGGTATTTTTCTGAAAACTTTCAATTTTTGATGAATAGTGAAACCACTAAGTGGTAGGTTAAAAACTGAATTTTGCATAAAACTTAATTTTACCGCTTCTGTGAATGGAATTTCGAAAATCCGACAGACATGGTTGATATCAGTAAGTAAAATGTGGTTCAATGAGATAAAAATAATTTTTTGGTGAATAGTAACTTTTTACTTTTTTTACCGCGGTTAATAGTAAATAGGGTAACTAAGGGTAAATATGATATTAATATTACCCTAACACATGTTTTAATTCTATTGGATAAGTTTAATTCGACCAAAAACAAACTTAGGAATAAAATATGACCATTTAGGCCCACTTGGGTTAGATTAGGACATTTATTATTAATTTATTTAAAGAAGGGTTAAAATAGTTAAAATCAATGTTTAATAAGTAAATCATTTTTAATATGGGGTTATACATAAGATAAAATCGAATATAAATATTCATTAGAAAGCTAAAAAGATTTCCTACATAATGATATTTTATTTATAATTTTTAGACTTTAAATAAATTAATTTATTTATGAAACAACGATGATGCAGTAATTACCCTTTTAAGGAAATATTAACATAATTGATGTTATAAATGCTCAAATGAATGTAATTTGAGACTTTTTATGAATTCCACTAATTTTCTAGGTTACTATGATATATTATTGTTGATTTAATCAACTTGGTTCGAACATATAATTCTTTTATGACTTTCACAAAAATCATATATCAAATAGTGTCAAAATTGACACAAAATAGTTTTTAAATCAAATATTATATTATTAATTGTTATTTTATTCTTAAAAATCTAAGGTTCGGCCAAATGACTTATATAAGGATAAATATATTAATAATAAACAATTTGGGGTTCGTTTGGCATGTTATAGTAAGTGTATTAACAATATAGTGAAAGAAAACAAAAAGACACGGTAAAAGTTAAATTATTTAACTTAGAGTTAAATCTAATTGATAAGGTTAAAATAATACCCTAAACTTGTCTAAATCCTATTGGTTGATTGGATTTCGATCCATACCCACTTTAGCTTCTAAATAAGACCCTTTGGAACCATTATAAACCGATTTTGACATTAATATAAAATAATATTTTGAGGTATTCCTAAGGTGCCCCTCTCCTCCCTTATAAAAGGACACCTCCTCCCCCTCCTCCTCACACCAATTTGAGCACTCAAGCTCGGCCAACCTCTGACAAAATCTCTTCTCCACTTCCCTAGAAACATCCTAGAGGTTATGGTCTTCCTCAAAGACCAATTTTAGTTCCCTAAGAGGAGGTCTCCAAAAGGCGCTTCAAAGAAGAGGTAATTACTGTTACCAATTCTTTCATCTTTATTTCTTCTTCCACTTCTTATTCTTAGGTTGTTTCATTATGAAGTAATAACATCAGTATAAATCATATACTGATATGTTATTATAAGTATGAAACAACCCTATTTCACCATCTATCCATCCTACGGAAAAAGAAATCACCGCGCGTGCGTACGTACGGAATACCGTCTCCACGCTGTGGTGTAATCTATTTTCCACCACCACCTTACATGGATGGGTATAATGGTGTAAAGAATCACTATACATAGTTATTACAACATCATATTGATTCTGATATATTGTATAATCCACTCCAATTCAATTCAATATTTATGGAAATGATATCATCGCTCGTGCGTACGTACGGACTACCGTCTCCACGACGCGATGAGATTCATTCTCCATGTTAACCATTTAAGAATGATTATAAAGTATATATAAGAAATAATAATGAAATATATGACATTATAAAGCTACTGTATTTATGTATATATATATATGTATGTCATCTACTTACTTCCATTCAAGACAATAAGGAAAGGAAAACAGCGTTCATGCGTACGTACGGACTACCGTCTCCATGAATGGTGTTTTTCATTTCATTTATCTATCTATTATATATATATATACTGAATATATATGATATATAAATCATATTTTATATTCTGTAAGTAAGTAAATCATGATATAAGTAATAATAATGTCAATAACAACAAGTCAAAACACCTACGATAAATGAAACGATTTTACCCAAAACGCTTCTTTAACATGGAATTTACAAAAGAACGGGTAATATAATGTCATAAGTGAACCATATATGATATCATAACAATTAATATGATTCTGTAATAAGTCAATGACATTATTTAAACCATTATACAGGAGATTCGGACACGTACAAAGAAAATCGGACCTAAGGTAAGGGAAATATCACAATCTCATTTTTATCCGAGATTGTTTATTCGTAAGTATTTACTGGGGTGTATTTTATCATCCACATCCATGTTTCATCAATATGTAATATTATTTCCATCCACCTAAAATTGTTTAAATCCATTTTTACCCTTCGGTGATTTTTTTAGTAATATGTATGAAAGGAATCTTTTATCGTTTTTCGTACGAGGTACTTTTTGACTTTTCCGACAAAAGTGCGAAGAATGTTTTTTTAACTTATACAGCATGAATGGATTTTTAAAACCTTATTTACAAGAAGCTTCCTTTACAAGTTTTCAAGTTTATTTTTAATCAACTTCTTTTAGTTTAAAATTGTATGACATGTTATGAAAGGATAAATGTTTTTGAAGAAGAAAGGATATTTTCCTCAAAAATGGAGTTCAAGTGTTTTATCAAAGTTATTTTCAATATAAGATAATAAAGGGTTCTATTTTTATCACTATTATTACATTGATTTTATTATGTTGTGATGGAATTATTTTTATGAATTCGTTTATCTTATATGAATTGTATTATGATGTCATGATTTTTAAAATTCCCATTTGTATTACATGGGTTATGTAATGATGTATGATTTATGATTTTGTGGCACACATAAGAATGGTATCATTATGAGATTGGTGGGACCTATATCTCCCTCCAATGCATTGGGTAAAGATTTTATATCTCATGAGATAGAAAGGGCTGGAAGGGTAGGTTATACCGGTTCAGTGAAACAGGACTGAAACGAGGGTTACTCGATTCAGAAAGGGACTTTGTCCACTAAGATAGTCTTGAAAATGAGTCTTGACTAACAAGAAATGATTCTCTATGATTATGTGTTAATGCCACAAAGTTTCATGTTTTAAGTTATGATTATCGTGATTACATTTCACTGCCATGATTTACCCCATGTTATGAAATTATGATCTCTTTTGCAGGTTAAGATTTCCAAAAGTTATGTTCTTATGTATATGATGTGATTGATATTTCTTTTGTTTACCCTTACTGAGCATTTGAGCTCACCCTTTTATGTTTTCTTTTCCCCAGGATATAAAGAAAGGTTTTAGGTATAAAAAAAAGGGAAGATCTTTATGGGAGATTTTGAAGATCTTTCACCACGATTAGAAGATTATATTCCGAGTTTCCAAAGACACTAAACTATTACGATCCTTGTGTGTGTGTTTTTTGTTATGTACTAGGTATTCCGCAAAAGTAATGTAATGTCTATGTACGTCAAGATACGGGTCTCTACATAAAGACTCCTATAAGGAACAATTCAATATGGGTTATTGTTGATCGTCTTACCAAGTCATTACATTTTCTTGCTGTAAGGGAGGATTTACCACTCGAAAGCCTAGAAAGACTATATATTAATGAAGTTGTGAGACTTCATGGAGTACCTCTATCAATTTTTTCTGATTGTGATTCCCATTTACATCAAGATTCAGGAATAGTCTTCAGAAGGCCTTGGATACTGAACTTCATTTGAGCACTGCCTACCACCCTCAAATAGATGGACAATCAAAACAGATGATTCAAACCTTAGAAGAAATATTGAGATCTTGCTCACTTGACATTAAGGGTATGTGTGATCAATATTTACCTCTGGTAGAATTATCCTATAACAATAGCTTCAATTGAAGTATTTGGATGCCACCATATGAAGCGTTATACAGAAAGATCTTTTTCACCCCATCCTGTTGGGATGACATTGGTGAAAGAAAACTTGTAGGCCCAGAATTGGTGGAGGAAACGATGGAAAAGGTAAAAGTAATCCAAAATCACTTCAAAACAGCTCAAAGTAGGCCGAAGAGCTATGCCGATAACAGAAGGAAGGATTTGGAATTTTTGGTAGGATATCATGTCTTCTTGATGGTATCTCCATGGAATGGTGTTATACGTTTTGGTAAGAAGGGAAAATTGAGTCCTAGGTACATCGGACCATTCGAAATTCCAGAATGAATTGCGGCTGTTGCTTACCGTTTGGTAATGCCTCAAAGTATCTCCAAAGTTCATTATGTGTTCCAAGTATCACTATTGAGAAAATACATTCCTGACCCAACGCATGTACTCACCAATGAGGATTTAGAACTGGAACCTGATCTGTCTTATTGCAAAGATCCCTTCAGGATTCTTGATACAAGAGAACAAGTGCTGAGAAACTGGAAGACTCGTCTAGTAAAAGTGCTACTGAGAAACCATAATATGGAAGAGGAAACGTGGGAACCCGAGGAACATATGATGATGAACCACCCAAGTCTTTTAATTTCGTAGTATTCTAGAAATTTCAAAGATGATATTATTTGAAGTACTGGAGAATTTAACACACCAAGCTTCCATGGTACGCTTCTCTTTAAATAATACAGTAGCATGTGTTGTATGCAACTTTGAGTTCTAACACATACCACAACCAATCAAAGTAGCCCTTATGAATAGTAATACACACTTTTTAAGATTTTATAAATTATATCTCTCAAAATAGAATTCATTTTTGGATTCAGAATATCGAATTTAGCCTTGGGTGAAATTTTGGAACTTTTGGGATAACATTTTTATTTTGATGAATAGTGAAAATTACTAAATTTTAATTAAATTTTTTTTTAATAAAAATAATTAATAGTGATAAATTATGAATTTGAGTGTTTTTAAAGTATATTTAGAATATATTTTTACCATTTAATACAATGTTGGTCATTGAAAATAATTTCATAATTAACGCAGACATAAACAAGTGTCAATCTTTTGATAGTTATTATTTCTTAAAAACACACTTTTTGTTTTGACAGTGGGAATTAATTTTAAATTAATTTCTGCCACTTATGTGTTTGGAATTTGGAAAAAAGGATTCCATATTTGGAATCAGGATTTCCAATTTTTTTAAATAGGTAACTTTTATTTTTAGACATTTTTAATAATTATTTCGGTAAATATTTTATTTACCATGGTTAAATGGTAAATCCGGTAAATAAGGGTAAAAAATAATATTATAATAAAATTAAATTACACTAAAAAGTGTCCTAACATTATTGGTGGATACATGTCCAACCATGGGAATATTTGGGTCGATTTTGGTACCCCATGGAGCCACTTGTAGGTGATAGGGACAGGTTATATTAATTAAGTTAAAGTAAATACTAAAATCACATAAGCATATATCTTTTAGAAAAACAATTTTTACATAGGATTATATAAGTTATATTTTCGACTATAAGTATTAATTAGAAACATAAAAATATTTCCTACATATTTTTATTTTATTTATAATTTTTATACATTTATAATTATATTTTTTATGACACAATAATGATGAAGTATTTTCTTTGTTAAAGAAAGAATAAAATAATTGATATTATAAATATCACAATAAAATTAATTTGATAATTTTTATGAATTACACTGATTTTCTAGGTTAAAATGACATATTAGGACTGGTTATAAAAATTTGGTATGAAGTAATAATGCTCATATGAATTTATCAAAAATAAAATACCCAATAGTGTCAAAATTGACATAAAAGTGTTTTTGAAACAAATATTATATTATTAGTTGATATTATTTTACGAAAAATATAATTTTTGGCCAAAGGACTTAAATCATGATAGTTTTATAATTAATGGACCACTTGGGGGTCGCTAGGATGTATATAGTATGTTTATTAACTATATAATATAAAAATACCAAGTGACATGGTAAATGTCAATCTAATTAACATAGAGTTAAAACTAAATGATAAGGTTATTATAATGACAAAAACCTGTATAAAATATATTTGATGAAAGGATTTAGACCCATACAAACCTTATACTTTTAATAATCCACTTTTGAGCTATTAGAAATCGAATATGAACTTATTATAAAATAACACTTTAAGTTTTCCTAAAGAGCCCCTCCCCCCTATAAAAGGACACCACTTTTAACCAATTCTTAAAACCTTCAAAGCCTTTTGGTATGGCCAACCCCTACACAACAATTATATCAACATCCCTCACTTAAACATAGAGTCCTTAGTTTGATCAGAAAGCCAACCTAAGGAGCCCTTTTGTTCAAATCAAAAGGAAGAACCCGAAGAAGATATAATGTTTTCCCCACCCTCTTTCAAGTTCGTTTCTTTTTCAACTTCTTCTTTCTTTTTTATTTCCATTATAAAATAACAACTAGAGTATCTTCTATATACTTTGATATTATTATAAATATGGTACAACCATATTCATTATTTTATCCATCTTTTGAATGAAATGTCACCATATGTGCGTACGTACGGCCTACCGTCTCCACGTCATGGTGTAATTATTATTAAATACACTATTATTTGGATGAGTATAATAATGATGTTTAATTCATTTAATAATAAATATAACATGATAATTATTCTTTATATAGGATATAAAATCCAATTATATATTATTTTAATATCAAAAGAATGATATTGTCACTTGTGCGTACGTACGAACTACTGTCTCCACGGACGCGATGAGATTCATTCCTCTTCATATCCATTCAAGCCTAATTCTCATTTGATGATTAAAAATAATTTTTAATGACTAGATATCATTTTGGATATGAATAATATACATTCTATTTATAACAAACATGGCTTATATAAGAAAAAATATAAAATAAAACGAGTAGGTTAACACCTGAAACAAAGATAATACTAAGATATTATTAACAAAGCAATGTTAAAAGATAATATATGATATCATATTAATGTATAAGATTCATGTATAATTTAATAAAAATTATTTAATCATTATAAAGGATTCTAACCTACCCTCAACCAAGGAAAAATAAAAGGTAAGGGTTTATTTCACAATCTCTTCATTATCCGATGTTGTTTATACATAATTATCTACTAGGAACTCTTTATCATCCATATCCATGATTCATAAAAATGTATTTCAAAAAATTATAACTATTTTATAGAATATGGGGTAATGTAATTTATACAATTGTTTTAGTTTTTATAAAATGTTTATAAAGGAATCGTTTCATCTTTTTCCAAACAAGGTCCTTTTTAACCTTTTCGACATAATTAAGGTAAGAATGTTTTTTTAACTTATACGGAAGGTGTGGATATTTTCTACCGTTATAAACTAGTCGAAGCTTCCCTTACAAGCATATAATAATATTTTCAAAATGAATTTTTTATTTTATAATTATGTGACTCTTAAATGATTTCAAAATATAAATAGATATTTCTTTAAAAAGTGTTTTGATTTCTTCTCTGTCAACATCCTTTGATGGATTTTAAGTTCATTTGGAGTTGATTTATTATGATACAAAACTTCCATATTATATTGAAGGATTTGTGATATGTTTGACTGTGGATGTTCTATTTTTACACCATTCATGATTTATGGTTAATGTACTGACATTTTGTATGCTAGTGTTAATATGAATGATTATGGTATGTTTAGACCTTTTCATATGAGGAATGTGTTGGACTTAGTAAGCGACTGGTGGAGCCCGCTATAGTTCTTTTATGCATTGGTAGCTCTCATGAGACAACTAGATGTGGAATTGGCTGATTCCCTTTCCCATTTTGATTTATGGTTTTGTTCGAGGCCTTAATCATATTTAGACGTCTTGGTTGAGGCCTTGACAAAGTGTTTTAGAATGTCTGTCATTATACATTCCCTCATTATGGAAATAATATTGATGGTTCATGTGGTCATTCGACTAGTAGAATACCCATGATTATGTTTTATTATGGAATTATTTACTTAGCTCACATTCTTGCCATAAAAGTATTGATGTTTATTATTGGTAAAGGCATGTGGTTTCAATTATTTACCATGCTTAATATTTATGTCATTTTTCGCTGTATTACATACCCTTACTAAGCATTTGAGCTCACCCCTTTCTTTTGTTTCATTTTCCCAGGATATGGAGATGTTGGTTTTGAGTGATTTGTAGGAATAATCTAGAAGGCTTGGATGTTTTTAGTGAAAAATATTTGTGTTGTTTTTCTCTTCAAGCTGTAAAGTTAAACTTATATCTGAATCTTGTTTCCAATAATACTAAACTGATCGGTCTTTTGAGACATGATTTCCTTGTGATCATGCCAATGTTATGTAATGATGAACTGACTATGGGTAACTAGGGTCAGGGCATTACATAGTGTTCCATAAAATATAAATGTAGAGTGATAACAAATTAAACTATATAAACTTGGTCCGAGTTCATAAACAAACACCCATCCCATGCCACCTGCATCTGCCTAAGACAAAAATTATAAAGGAGGTACCTATGAAAGAATAATACATACATAGGGGACAAAGTAAACCAGGCAACCAAGAATGAATATCGTGAAGCTTAATCCCTGACATCGGGTCTCATTCACATGTTTTCATTCAAGTGTGATAGTAAAGCAAGGAGAAGCATCATGTGTGTATAAGGAATCTCAATAATAATAAATAATGCGTATTATTTGAGAAAAAAAATCAATCAATCAATAAACCAATCAATCAATAAATTCCTTCAAATTCAGTGGTGGAGTCTTGAGACCATCCATGTTTATCTAAAAGGATCCCATGTATCACTACAAGAACATATGCTATAATCCAATACAACTGAGCCCATCCAAGGTGACCCTTCCGGCATCCTGTGTATCATTATGAGGCATGATAACTGTGAGTATGTCCATTGTATCTCATGTAGGGGAAAGAGAATCACAAAATGCATGGCATAACCATCTTGAAAATGTATGTTTCCACATTCACTCCCTTAGGGAATTTGTATCACTCAAAAGTATAATAAACCACTCAAGAAGCCCTCACCTAGAAACATGAAGCATCACCCTTGGTGCATCGGATCATAACCCATCAAGAACAGGAATCCATCAATGGATCCTTAATTAAAAACCCAAGTTCTCTCCAAGACCATATTATGTGAACCCTATGAAAAATAAAGATAAAAAAGAAAGATATAATTAATATATATTAGTTACCTTTAAATAAACAAATTATTTTCCAAGAAAAACAAGCAATAGAGAAGTTGTTGTTTCTAGATATGTTAAAAAACATTACTTTGTCATTTTGTAATGAAAGTGAAACACTACATATAAAAATATACCTTTTTAAAACCTTTAAATGATAGTCATAAAATGTTATATATAATCCTTTTATATCCATATAAACAAATATGTGAACTAATATCATGAAGAAAATATTTGATAATTAAATATTGAAATATTAAAGGTGTCACATACCACTTTGAACATTTAATTCTTATTCCCTATGAATTATTACATTTAAAAAAACATTAATTAACATTATTTTAGATACAATATGTATATGAAATGTTAGAGTGGCTGTATATACAACTAATAATAGAATAATGGTGCATATTATCAAAAACATCCTCAATGAAAAAATATTAAGAAGAAGCCCCATAACCCGAGTATGATTCATCACATATGTTATTTATCATCCTGAATAAAAAATAATAATTTATGCATTTTGGAGAAATTTTTCATGTTTATTATTCCTTTTATATCAGTTACTACCATGTTATAAAAATTTATTCCAAATTCATTTTTTCAGTTATTTTCAACCCACTTTAATGATAGTGGGAACCACCCTACAAACGGAGATAAAACCACCAAATTAAAAACAACTGAAATTCAAAATTCAAAAAAATTAATTCTAATTTTACATTACCCAAGACCATCATACATGTACAATCGATCCTTAAGACAAGTGCACTGACCCTCGAAGCATGCCACTGCCTCAAACCAAAACCTATAGAAACCAATCATCCTCCCAACACAATTAAAATGATCAATTATAGGAACACTAGTCGGTTACAAAGGGGAGAAAATAGATCCACATAAATGAATGGCACTTGGAACACCAATATCCGCGTGACCATCACATCTGAAAACCTCTATGGAAACCCTTTCACCAAACCGACTAGAAGAGGAGCCTAGGAACCCATAACACTTAGACATGGGAAGAGTTAGGAGGAGTGGTTTGGGATATGATTTGAGGATCTATAAGGATTTTAAGATCAAAATGGGTAGGAAAGGGTTGTTATTTATACTTCAGGAAAGGTGGATTCAAGTGATTAATTTATTGAATATAATATATTAAAAGACAACCATATAGAGATGGAAAAAAAATTCCAAGAAATTGTATTGAAGTTAATTTTTTATAGGTTGGTTAGGGTCGAGAAACACCACAAACACCCTTTAAATGTTTATATTTTTAGGTATGGTGAGATTTTACATTTTAATTTTAACCGTTGTTAAAATTTTACATTTACTAGGGTAAATAATTTTTTTACCATGGTAAATTTCTAAAATCTAATAAAATGAAATTGAACATAAAAACTAATTTGGACCTTATAATTCCAAATATTGAATCCTTTTTACCTAATTCAATTCAAATAATTATGAATATTTGAATTAAAATTAATTCCACAAACAAAACTGAAAAGAGAGTTTTTAAAGTGAAACATGCAAAAGTTTGAAATATTTTTATATATAATTTCAATATAAAATTAATTAAAATGAAAAAAATTGGGTTAAATAATAAAAAAATCAAAATATATTTTAAACTGAATTAAAAGGGTCATATAAAAATAGAAAAAAATTAGAAAAAAAAAATTAGTTTCGAAATAAATTTAGTATTTATCAATATTCATTAAAATACAAATTTTATCAGAAAAATAAAAAAAAATCAACCAAAATAAATTTTGATGTCTTGATTCCAAATAATAATATTCTATCTACTAAATTTCTCATAAAAGTTTCAACTACTAGATTTAAAATGTGATCTCCATTAAATTGTGGTAAAATTGTTTTTTCTAGAAAAACAATGATTTTAACCATAAATCTAGATTTATTGTATACATTGTTGAACATATTTTCGCATTTAAATTCTATATCATTGATAAATATTAATAGATATTAAAAATTATTATTCTTTGAGTACCTATGATGGTACATCCTTTCCCCATTTTGGAAATTTATTCCGCATAATTTTAATTCACATATCAAATAAGAGAGGATATTTCCCCCTTATCTAATTTTCATATTAATGTGTTGCCTATTAAAAAATATGGTTTCTCAATAGAACCATAACATGATTAATCACTTTATTCCAAAAAACATTCTCTTCATGTCGATGAATCTGGACAGTCTATTCCTCATAAATGATATTATCTTCCACCTAAACTACATTTGGACTCAAAACATGATATGGAACTAGAATATACTTTCATAACATTGATATATAAAAAATATTGTGTACCTAGGATAGAATTAAAGTTAAATCCACTATATATGAAAATAATAAAACTTACTCTAGGATGTCATATGATACAATGAATAAGGGATTTATATTCCCATTCTTAGAAAAATGCATCACACTATTACATCGTGAATCTTTTAGAAAAAAATGATCAACTACCTCAAAAGTAAGATCTGTTCTCTGATTATCTAAGCATCGTTTCTTCCTACTATATGATTTCCTCATACAGGTCTAAATCAATTGAAAGTTCATTTCCATTTATTCTACCAATTCTTGTCCAATCATCTTCCATTCACCTACTTCATCCTAAAAGCTAGAGTTTAACACCACTTTCCATATAATGCCTAAAATGGTGTCATATGTATACTATAATGAAAACATTTATTATATGAAAACATAACCAAAGACACATATTCATCCTAAAATCACCGATAATAAATTGAACAAGGGCGTATAATATCCTCCATGTTCTGAATTTTTCATTCTGTCTACTTATCTCATTGAGGTTGAAAAGATGTACTGAAATATAATTTAGTTCCCAATGTATTCTGAATTCCTTATGGAAAAATAAAATTGAACATGGGATCACAATCAGATACAATATAGTGGGTACTCCTTGTAACCTGACAATCTAATTAATATACAACAAAAAATCTGATATATATGCAGTATTTCAAATAGGAAGAAAATGAGAATATCAATTCATTTAGTCAAAAAATTAACCAAATCACATTGTTACCTTATGATTTCTTTGTTAATCCCACTAAGAAATCTGGGGATTTGTTTTTCCATTTCCAGTCTAGCACTAGAAATGTCTAATTCATCCCTTCCTATAACTTCTTCTCTTTTTTAAACTGTTGACAAGTAAAAAATCTCAAGTATAAATCATAAATATCTCTCATTATTCTATCCCACCACAAATACTCTCAATGATCTCTATACATTTTAGTGTTACACGTGTGAACTGAAAATGATGAACAATGAGCTTCACATACTAAATCATTCATAAATTATGTTTCACAATTCACACATAATCTCTTGTCAAAACTCCAAATAATATCTTTATCAAAGTTAAATTCACGAAAATTACCCTTTTGAACCAATTCTACTTTTTTTGCAACTCACTGTCTTTGTTCTTCATATACTTAATTCTGTATAATATAAATGATTTCACTGAAACATGAAATAAAATAGAGAAATTCCCTATACCAATAAATTAAATACAAAAATTCATCAAACAATTAAGAAAATGATCTTGTTCTAAACTTATCATGGTTGATGTAGAATTAGATTTTCAACTCAAATCATCGACCGCTTTATTTTCTTTTTCATGTATGCTAATGAATTGTGCAATCATAATCCTTGATTAAATCTACCCATATCCACTATATCATGTTCAATTATTCTTTATTAAATATATATATTATAATTTTGTGATTAGTATACATTTCAAACATTACACTATACAAATGATGTATCCAAATTTTTCATAAAAAACAAAATTAGCTACTTCCAAATTATTTGTAGGGTAATTTAACTCATGAGGTTTCAACTAAAGTGATTTATAATAAATCACCTAATTATTTTTCATTAGGACAAAACTAATTATTTTCAATGATGTGTCACTATAGATAAAAAATTCACCACTCTATAATATAAGGCTAAAATAAGATCTTTTACCAATATTTATTTTATTTCCAGAAAACAATCTTCACATTCCTCTATCATGATGAACTTATCTCCATTATGTGCTGACTTAGTCAGTGCGTTAGATAACCATGATATTTTTTCAACAAAATTTTATAAATAACCCACTAATCTATGAAAATAGTGAATCTATTTGATATTTGAAGGTCTCGGAAACTCTTCAACAACTTTTTTTATAATGGTCAACTTCTATGCCATCCTTAGAAAAAATATGAACCTGGAAAAAAAATTAAACCAAAATTCACACTTACTAAAGATTCTATATAGTTTATTTTGTTTTAATTTTTAAAAAACAACACTTACTTAACATTCATGTTCTTTATGTCTTTTATAATATAAACATATATCATATTCTAACACAACCACAAATTGATCTAATAAAATGATTAAAGTATCCATTCATGAGATTCATAAATACAACTGGTCTACTAGATAACCCAAAGTGGAAAACTAAAAACTCATAATAACTATATCTTATTTGGAATTCATTATTTGGATTCTCATCCATCTTTTCCCTATGTTGATGAGACCCAGACCTGAAATCAACATTTGAAATATACTTATCTCTCTGGATCTGATAAAAAAATCACCGATATGAGGAAAATGATAGTTATTCTTAAAAGTAATGTTATTCTTGGATCTATAATCAATACAAAGTGTCATGGGACCATCATTATTTTTCACTAATAAAACTGGGGCACACCATGATGAAGTTCTGGGTTAATTAAAACCTTTATCAAGTAATTATTGCAACTTTTTTTTCAATTTCAATAGTTCAATTTGAGACATTTAATATGGGTATTTAGAAATATATTATCATTCAATACTAAATCCATAGTTAATTCATCCTCTCGATCAAGAAAAATACCAATAAATTCCTTAGGTAACGTATTTGTAAATTCATTCACTACTGGAATGTCACTAATCAAAATGGATTATTTCTTTTCAAGGAAATGTGATAGATAACATTCACCACAATATTTTGTCAATATCTCATCTTCTTGTTATGTTATGAATGGTGTGAAATCATTGAATAAAACTTCTTGGCTTTACAATCTATTTTAGCATGATAAAATGATATCCAATCCAGACCCAAAATGATATAAAAATCTACTATGGGAAGTTCAAAAATATTTTTGAGAAATACAATCCCACTAATGATAATAGTAAGATTCATATAAAATATGGTTTCCAAAAAACTTCCACTCAATGGTTTTACCAAAAGTTTTATATCACACTCATGAGATGATATTTCTAATTTACATGAAAAACTCTCAGAAATAGATGAATGTGAAGATCCATAGTAAAATACAGTATTGGAATATTTTTAGAAACCCTATAACATACCAACAACTACATAATTTGATGGTCCCACATCAACTTTAGTAATAAAAATTAATTTTTCCACAACCTTAAGCTTTCGATAATGCTGGTTTCCACAATGGGTAATCAACTTTAGACCCACATTGGCATAATGCCCTACCTTATTGCAACAAAAACATTTTACCACCAATTTATACATGCTTCCAAGATCATATACCTTACAATTGTGTTCAATATGACCATTTTTTCCTAATAGTAATCACTTCCCTAGTTTGGGAGACATTCTTTGGGAAAATTTTTACCCCACTTCTCACGAGATGGATATTTAGCTTTCTTAGCACCAAACATCCCTAATGAATGATTTCCCATTTCATTTAAACTAGTTCGCTTATTTTTCTTGCCCTCAGGGAACACATGTTAATTAGGAAAGTAAATTTATATCATCTTAGAAAATAATTAAATTTTATCATAGCTTTTGAACTCGTGAAAATATATTTCACTTCGATATTTTAAATTTAATCATGAATTAAACTGATTTGTCTTACTATCAATATCCTGGATAAAAGTTTAGATGTACCTTGACAAATGGGTGAAATTTTCTTTATATGAAACCACAAAATCATCATATTTTGTAATTCTAATAATTATTTTTCAATCCAAATTTTAACATCCTTAATAAAATATTTTTCAAGGATGATATTCTTAAATTCATCCCATTCTGGGGCTTCAATCTAGTTACTTCCTCTAATATTTTTAATAATTGACCACCACTTATCAGATTCACATTCATAACAATAAATATTGAGACTAAACTTTGGATTATCTAAACACACCCTTACATCAAATACCATTTCTAGTGTATTAATCCACCATTCATCTTGCCCAATGTCTTATGATCCTCTGAATGAGGGGGATGTTTCCTCATGAAATTCTCTATTATTGAAATATTCCTCTAAGGTTAATCTAGTTGATCGTATGAATGGACCCAAGTACCATTTATCGCCAAATTACCCTGACCCATCACTATAGAAACCATTAACTTCCAATTCTGACTATCTTAGGATACTGATTTGGAATGATGTTTACCTCTGAATTCTTTCCCAGCAAAGCTGCACTATTTCCTCTATAAAAAACCATTATGAACATAAATATCTTATACTAAGAAACATGTTAATATTCAAATATTATATCATTTAAATTCTACAATATGTTAGACTCTTAAATAGTTAAGTTATTAATATTACAGTAACCTCTAATGTTATCTAAACTTACCCTTAATACCAACTATAAACACCCATCCTTAAACATTACATAATATTAAATTCTATCAAGTATTAAAATAGGGATATTTTTAGGTTACAAAATTTCGATAATTATTTCATACCTCATACATAACATCTTAAACATCACAAATTAGAAAAATTTACTCCAAATTCATTTTTTATAAAATAAAAACCATTAAAATTATTCATGGTATTGTTTCATGTTTAAAAATTAAAACTTTTCCCTTTATTTTATACTTGTCTCTATCCTCCCTTAAATCCAATGGAAAAAATATTAAAACATGGTATGAGAATAAAAAACTTTGTAAGCGATACACAATGAATGAAACTATTAGTTTTTCAAAAACATGTAAACCAGGAATACATTGTCATAAGGTAATAAATTTCAACATTAAGTTGTAGAAAATAATCTTCATTATATATAATCTTATTTCTTACCCTTTTGTAATCAAAATATTACCATTAAAACTATAAAAATTAAAAATAAAATATAAAGGTAACTGCATTCATTGTAATATTAAAATGCAATAACCATATAATCACCTTCAACACATATCACTCATACAAATGGAATAACCATATAGTCATCTTCCATACCAAATGCATTGAAGGTTATAAAATAAAAACCCATATTTGGTCTTTCATAGAACCACCCATATTTGGTTTATCAGATAACCACAATCTTTAGTTTTTCAAATAACCACCTTTCAAATGTTTAAGTACCTTTAAATAATTATGACACATAAAATATTGTAATTTTCAACATTTTAGTCATAAAATATCTTTTTCTAATAGAAGAAATCATTTCATGATATTGAAATAGTCAATATGCTTTCAAAACCATTTTTAATAAAAAAACCAAAAAAGAGAATAATTTATTTGTTTTCCTTTTAATAAATTTAATTTTTATAGAGGGAAACAAATATAAAATAATGGTTATGACAAAAACTAATTTTTTTGTCGCCACATACGTTAAAAATATTCACTTTCTCATTTTTAAAAAAAATTAAAACACATCGTATAGAAATATTCCTTTTATAAACCATTTAAGTATAGGCATAAAATTTTGTGCAAAACCATTTTGTATCCATATAAATAAATACATCCATTAATATTAGGAAGAAGAGATTTGATAATTAAATCATTAAATGTTAAAGTTGTCCCATACAACTTTGAACATTTAAATCATAATTTCCATGAATTAATATGTTTACAAAAACATTAATTAACGTTATTATATATAAAATATGGATATTAAATGTCTTATTTGCTATATATACACATAATGAATGAATAAAGGTGCATATTCTTAAGAAATTCCTCAATGAAAAATGATTGAGATAAAGTCCCTTACCTTGATTCTTATTTTCCACATGTGTTATTTATCTTGCTGAATAATAAACTGAGCTAATTCTATAATTTATTTAGAACTTTTTTCAATTTTATTATTCCTTTTATATCACTTATTACCGTGTTATAACAATTACACAATTAAATCTGATCATATCTGACATTTTTCCAATATTTGTTTATTGAGACAAAAATGAACTACGTATGATGTCAATAGTATATGGGGTCACAATTCCATCATATCCAAAATATGAAACATTATATAAATATAATATATATTCTTTATATAAGTATTTATAATCTATATGAATGAAATTTATTTTTTTTATTTCATATTGAAAGAACAAAAATTAAATTAAATTTACGTAAATATGTATTCAAATATTATAAATTTAAAGTAGATTTAATATGTAATTAATTTAATATATGTTTACTAAAACAATCTATAATAAACTCCATGTGACTTTTGAATGATTCACTTCATTTTGAGTTTGTGGTATCCCTAAAACCCCAAATGAAGTTACCATATAACCACAATATGGAAAGCATGAATGTATGTTTAATATAAAATTTAGAGAATATTAAATAGGTTATAATTAAAATATTAAAATATTTTATGACAATAGAAATATCTTGAAGACATTATATGCTGAAAAAAAAGAAAAACGTAAATAAAATATATAACAGAGTGGTGATTAATCTGAATAAATTGGACATCAATTTCGTTTCATTGAATAAGAGGAGGTGGGAAATGAAATGGATATGAGAGATTACATTAGAAACATAAAAATCTGGTATGTAAATAATTCTAGAGTTATAATGAATTTATAGACAATGAAGGTGAGGAGAATGTATACAAATAAAATAAATTAATAGAGGAACTTTGATAAAACTACCTTCTAAATATTCCCTCCTTGAATGACCCATGAGAACCATAGATTTGGTATTTTTGTGAGACCAGCAACACATGGATTTGGGGAGAGTGATGAAGACAGGTTTGGGAAAAAATTGATGAGCTACATGTCTTTGGGGGTCGAAATGTGAGGTTAGGGTTTTTATTTATACCTGTGTAGAGGTGGGTTCAAGTGGTTAATTTTTTGATTAATTTCTAAAAAAATCTAATCATAAATATTTTGTATTAAATTCCATGACATTGGATTATAATTAATGTTGTATATGCTGGTTAGGGCTGAGACACACCTAAAATACCCTTTAAATTTTTTTAGGCATGATAAGATTTTATATTTTAGTTTTAACCATTATGAGAAGTTTTCTTTTACTAAGGTAAATATTTATTTTTCCTTAGTAACTTTTTTATACATTAAAATTTAAATTGAAAATATAAAAAAATATGGAAAATATGATTATAAATCTTTAATCCATTAAACCTAATTAAATTCAATTAATTGGAATGATTATATTTGAAATCAACTCTACAAAAAAAAACTAAAAAGTGGGTTTTTATACTTGAATGTTCAAAAGTTTGAAATGTTTTTATATATAATTTAAACTTGAAATTAATTAAAACCAAAAAAATTGGATAAAATTATAAAAACATAATCTAAATATACATTTAAACAAATTAAAAGAATCTTTTATCTAAAAATTAAATTATAAGAAGAAGTTTTTTTAATTAAAACGTTATATTTCTCACTATTCATTATAATAGTATTTTATTAGAAAAATACGAAACAAATCAACCAAAAAAAATTTGATGTCCCACATTTATTTAATAAGTTTATTTTGTAAAAACTATCTAATAAAAGTGTCAAAAACTATTTTTAAAATGGATTCTCCATTAAATGGTGTTAAAACTATTTTTTAATGTTTTTAACCATCAATTTAGATTTAACTTTTACGTTGTTGAACATATTGTCTCTTTTATATTATAAATATGTAATAAATATTAATATATATTAAAATGACTTATTTTATAAGTACATGGAATATTAGATAGGGATCCCTCTCCTAGAAAGTGAAAGAATCTCCCTTGGCATGTCAGGTCATAACCCATCGGGCATATATAGTCTATCCATGTTTCCTTAATACAGAAGTCATGTTCTCTCCCAGACCAGGTCAAATGAACCATGTTAATCAAGTAAAATATCATAACATGGAATAAACTTTACACATATTTAATCACATTACATTAATTATGTTTAAATAAATCAATCTATCAATAATATGTATTCAAAAGGACCCCAACAACTGGTGTGGCCATTCCACCATCATCAACCATTTAATTAATGACATGCCATTAAATTAAACCAGGAATGTGACTTCATTTAAAAAATATAAAATATAAATATAGTTGGGTTACCTAATCAAGTGGGAGATTCCTTTATTTAGCAGGGTGAAGAAATTCATTTTATAAGATGACCAAACTCTTAGAAAGTGAATTGGTTTATTTAACATCTACCTAAGGGAGGGATACTATATATGTGAACATGATCAAATTAAATGAAAAAAACATGACAAATATTAAAAAAAGACATAAAAATTTGAAAATTATTAATTATTGAAATATCTTCGAATAATTTTTTGTTAAGAATAAAACACATCACCATTGGATGGTGTTTATTATCACATCATGACATTGTTCATCCAAGAGTTCTTTTATGCATATTAATTTCTTTTATAGAATCATAATTTAGAACTAATGAAATTTAAGTAATTTCTATAAATAAGTAAACAAATAATTATTAATTTTATGGGAGAAAGAGAAATGTATCATAACATATTAATTAGACCAATTTGAACACTTGACACTTGATATTTTTAACAGTGATAACTCGAAGATGCTTCATTCTGCCTCTGAGAATATGCACCATTGTATGGACATGAATACGTGTATGGGGATCCTCACATACATACTCATATATGAACATACCAATTAACATTAAGGCACACGTGGATTTTTTATATTATACTTAAGAACAACAAGACCAATATAGATATATTCACTATGAGGGGTGAATATACAAATAATAGGGAAAAATACATATAAACATGCCTACCAATGCATAAACGACGAGTTTCCTTTGAATTTGGTGACTTAAAACCACATGGAATGGTCCAATTCACTATATATAAATTAAAAGAACCTCCAAATAACAAAAAGAGTAAAATTACAATTAAGATATATAAGGAAGCCAAAGTAAAACCATTCCATGGATGGAAATGACAACAACCCAAAATGAACCAAACCACTTCAACTTCAGTGATGATTATCAGAATACATACAACATAGTCCCTAGAGAGAATTTTAATTCCGTAACACCATAAGAAGACCAAAAATACACATTACCATAAACCCTAGTGGCTTTCTAAATTATTTTTAGATATTAGGGAAGAGATAAACTATATAATAAGTAAAAAGAAGGGTGGATGATGCTTACCTCGAAGGATCGAGTGAGAATGAGGATTAAAGATAGTGGAATTGTCCTAAGGATTAATGGTTGAAGAAGTTAGGTCACGTTCCTGAGGGGTTTATCCAAGGGTGTTTTGAATGATTTTGGAGGAGAAGACCCCTATGGTTCATCATAAAACATAAAACTAACTTAATAAAAACAACAATATTAATCATAGTAGTAGTAATAATAATAAAATTATTATTAAAACACATTTTTATTTTTTTTTCATTTTCCATTTTATATAATTTAATTTATATTTATTATAACATAAATATAATAAATATAATTTCTTTTTAAAAAAATATCCCAGTTTGCTAACTATTGAAATTTAATTGTGATTCTCAGTTTGTAAAATGTCTCATTCAACAAACAAAAAAAATTAAAATTCATTTGTATTATTTTTCTTTTTCAAAGTAGGGATCATTCAAATCTTGACATATTAAATAACTTTTAAATTCAAATAAAATTCATTAAATAAATCAGTATAAATTACAGACAAATGTTTTTCAATTTTTGATTTAATTTTTTTCTTTATTTCGTACTTTTTTTAAGGTAGATATAGTGCAATACACCACTCTATCTCAGTTCATTGTTTTATCTCATAAAATTTCTATTTATTAATAGTTATATTTTCATTATTCTTAGATATAAAATTTTCCTTTGATTTAATGATATTTTTCATACTTCTCACTATCATGTAGACCATTCAAAATATCCACCAAAGTATGTTCAATGGGTTCTTTAAAATCATCAACCTCATACTCCGAATTTTCTTCTGAACATTAACTTTCTTATGGAGGGGAGTTATTATTATTAAATTTCATTCATTTTTAATCATTATTTATTTTCCCTTTCATTGGTGTTTTTATTGTAGGAAATTATTATTCTTTATCCTTAAGAAATTTTTTTGGGAAACTAACCCGAACATGTCCACTTTTTCTATTCTTAGATCAAGCATGTTAATGTTTTTATTTGAACTATTATTTACTAGGTTTTATATTAGTAGAATTAATGGTTATAAATTCATAAACCTAATTATCATTGGAGTCCTATTTAACAGTGAGTTTCATCATACTTTTAAAATCTATTTAATGGGAACTCTCCTTTTTCACCAATTCATTATCACGTTTTTCATTTTATATACTACAAGTTTACTGAAAAGAAAATATAGTGTAATAAATTTCAGATATTTAACTTCAATAACATATAGTTTTAAATTGAAAAAGTTGGTAATATTATTAAAATTATTTTGGGTATTTTAACATCCTTTATATCTTTATATAGACCATTCATTTCTTCTAAAATAGATTTGATTCAATCAATGAAATCATCCTGGATCTCTTTTGGAATCATTCCAAAAAATACATTTGTTCCACAAAACATATAGATTTTACTACTGAACTTAATAATCCCAATCATATAAATCAAAAATTTTAGCACAATTGTTTTGAGAGTTTTTTAATTATTTATGTTTCATGTAAATTATGTTTTTGAAACATTCATCGAGTGAATATGTTGCTTTTACAACCATATCCTATTATATAAGATAATCCTCTAATTAGGATCCAATCTCTATACATGCTAAAATTATATGCGAGGATTAAATATTAGCATCTGTTCCCAATGATATTAAATAATATAATATAAGGTACATCTATATTTGAAATTTCATGAAATCTAAAATATTTATTCCCTTGTGGTTAAAATATTTTACATTATTATGCAAGAGAAAATTTTAACAAAAAAATCCCTTATTCAACATGTTGGCCCCAATAAAAGAAAATACCGTGATGTAGGTATATATCAGGATATTAAATATTGAAGATAATTTAATCTTTGATCATGATCTTTTCCACCCATTATGAGTAATAGTTCATTTTCTCCATTTTAATCTCTCATGAGTGATGCCGATAGTAAAGAATGTTGGTGAGTTTACTTGGTAAAACCAAATGGGATACTCCATAGAGAATGCACAAATATGTTATTCTTCATCAGATATTATACAGTTCAATACTTTGATTATAAAAAATTCAAAACCACCATGTAGACCTTCGTTGTTTACAACCATGTAAATGTGGAATAGTCACTAGTCTCCTATACATGGGAACTAACTAATTATCTTGGTGTTTCATTCTTATTATATTACCATGGATGAAAATTACACCATGTTTGTTGTGTTTCTATAGTACTAGTTTAGAAATATTACCATGATGTAATCTCATTTGAAATTAATTCTTCTCCCCTTCAATATTCTTTTTGAAATATATAATCCCATAATAATTTTATTAATGAAATGTATATTTTATTTCTACACATTCTATGACGTTCCTCAAATATCTCCATACCTCCTTAATTTTGAATTTTTTAAATATCCCTTTTTCTTTTTATTCATTGTGATTTTATAGATAATTAATATGGATATTTAATCTACAGAATAGCCACTCATCAATTGCTAATTAATCTTCCATTTAGAAAACCCAAAAATTATGGTGAGACATATCCCTTTACAAAAAAGTACCACTATGGAATTCCAATATTAACCATAGAGTATTCAATATTTCATCAAGAATAATTACAACAAAAAATCCTTCTCCTTGGGACCATGGTTTATTGGGTTTCTCCTTCAAGAAAAAAAATATTCAAAAGACATGACACTATGAACACTATTTGTATAGAATTAAATATTCTCAAGAGGATGTGAACCTTTAATCAAATCCACCACAGATAATTCAATACATTTAGATAGATTACCATTTATCATAGAAAATTCTCTATTTCAATACCTCAAGCTACAAATCATGATTAGCACAAGTTGAATATTTTTCAATGACATTTGGCAAAAGAAACGGGGATTTTAGAACTCATGTTATAGGCCTCAACATTTTATATACGTAAACTCCAAATCCATTATATCCTTTAAAATGATTTACCCTCATCTTCTATCTTGTTTTTACATGTCAATATCATAAATGAATATTCTATCATTTCATCCTCCCCATATAATTTTTCTTCCATATTTTTTACTAAGATTCTCTTGAACCACCATTCCACGTGAAAAAGTAAGGTTTTCTATATTTTCCAAACTTATTGTACCATTCATTCCTTATGCTCAAATATGCCCAGATTGGGTTCACCCTATATATAAATAAACATGGCTTAATTATTCAAGATGCAGTGCATGTAATGGGGATGATCAGCATCAACAAAATATAAAAATATTATTATTCTTTCTTAGATATCCAATACCATCTAATTTTCAACCCAACAACTCAAAATTTAATAAAATAGATATTTACTAATAAGGATGATTCAACAATAATCCATAACATTATAAAAATAAGATAACACCACAATGTATTTCATTCATTACACTTCCCAACACATATAAGTGTTATAATTTCATTTGGGTTGTAGTCAGCAACTTTATGAAGTCAACATAATTAATTTATATTCAAGATGGTTTCTATCCCAATACATAAGTAAAGATATATATTAACAAAATTTTAATCCTATAATTAGTTGCACTTTCAATAACATATCATTACAATTTAGGGTTTATGTCAAAATAATAGATAATTACCCAACAATAATAATATAGAGTTGAACATTAAAATTAGTTATCATCCATACACAAATGGAAAATATATAGTACTATTCAAAAACCAAAAGATATATTGACATCCTATTCAAAAAATTCATTGGAATTTTGGGTCAACACCTTACCCTTATACGGTTATTTTATGATAAAACTTTTTCATTTTAGTATTCAATTGGTAACATATGATTTTCTATATGGAATGTGATGTATAACTCTAGCATGTTCAAATGATGTTAGAGAATATATGATTCATAAACAAAATCTTTCTATAGAATTGAAAGATAATATTAATATCGTCCACAATAATTAATTATACTAAAAATTGATAGAATATATATACTGATATTAATTGTTGTCATTTTCGGTTTGATGTTGGAGATTCTGTATTCCAATAAATATCACTATTTAGGAGATTTACATATTTTTTAATGAAGGGAAATTTGATCCCTTGACACATTATCCAATTTAATATATAAAATCATGTGGGGATGAAAGATTATCATCTTAAACATCTACTGAACTGCTACTAAGTGCATGATGTGTTTCATATATTTCTTTTAAGAAAGTACATACTTGATCCATTATAAATACTAAACATAGTTTTTTTACAACGGGTATGTGGACTCTATTATACTAAATAACTAGTAAAAATCTAATATCATAGTGATAAAGTACTGAGAAACAAAACCACTCAACTGGTTAAAATTTTTTGTGGGAATATTATGTTTTTAACAGTAACATGGGAACATGACAATGTAATTTTAAAAAAGTTACATTTTATATTTTCAGAAGATTAATGAATTTTTTTGGGAAAAAATATTTTAATAAATTTAGAATATAACATACAATGATTTAAATTTTTTTCTTTTAAAATATTTTTTTATCGATTTAATGTTTCAAATGGAATAGTAAATAAAAATAAAACACGATATATGTTATTGTGTTAAAATGTACCATTAGATGATAAAAAATTAACACATTATGAGATAACAATATAAGAATCACTATGAAAACTACAGGAGGTATAAAACAAAATGAAAATAAAAGTTCCACAAACATGAAAATAGTATCCTCATGGTTTTTCATAAAGATAAAACCCCAGATTACAACTATGGAAAGAAGGGAAAACATTATAAATGTAATAAACTATTTTATATATATGTAAATAGAGATGATTAATGAATTTTATATTATCATTTAAGGATATAAATATAAGAATATAATACGACCACTATATATATGGTTATTGGATCTATGATGGTTAGACTTATTGAAATTGGATAAATGGTAATTGGGTATTCTTGTATCCTACAAGTGTGTTAAATGTTTTTATTTATTTTAAAATTAAAACAATTATGATTCATAAATAATAAAAAGATTAGAATGGAACACTAAGATAATAAATAATAAAAATATTTAATAAAAATATGTATTCGTATTATCTGTCTTATTATTATTATTTTATTATCATGGGTTTATTCTAAAACTTGTAGATTGATAAAAATGATTTTCATAGATGATATATAATGCGATATGATTAAATTCAATTAATGTGAAAAATTGAAATTTTTAAATGATAATTTATAATCATTTTAGGAATTTTTATTGATAAATTAAGTTGAACCCTTTTGAAGAATGAATTTAATGAAATTTATTTTTTTTATAAATTATAAAACAAATTAACCTTCATATAATTAATTCTATATTCTAATAAATTATATTAAATATTTTTAAGTATAAGATTTTTTATAAAAAAACTTTTTGATGGGTTATAAATTTATTATTTTACAATTGAACATTAATATAAATTATAAATAAAATCCTGAAAAAAAATCAAATTTTTATTAGAGTATCATTTTCTTATGATGGTCTATTTTATTTTTAGGTATAAATAAATTTACCAAGGTAAATCCTAGTCACTATAGTGAAGGCTGTAATTATAGAAATGTGTTAAATCAAGGAGTAAATACCTAAAATAAAATATATTTTTTTCAATATATATGTATTAAAGATTTTATATTTATAACTTTCCTTATTTAAATTTTAGTATTTTACTGAATTGAATTTAGTTATGTTTTTAAATAGATGAATTTAAATTTATGAAATGGGTATTTTTGAAAATACCACTTAAACTGAACTATAAAATGAATCCAACTCACCACCCAAAAAACACACTATTACGTTGAATTTATCTTAAATCCATACAAAAATTATCTTCATACAATTATTGTTCACTATTAAGGAAGCATTAAAAACTAGGCAGAGTCCAAAATACCATATTTCTGAGGGTCTCTCAAAGTGACTATCCAAGCCTTCTTCATATGTGTTATCTTTTACTTAATAATTATTCAATATATTCCTAATCCAACTCTTATTGAATACGATTTAATATAGAAATAATTTATTTATTAACTCAATAATTTTATATTACAATTATATTATTATTATCCAAAAAATTAATATAATAATTCAATATTTAGAATATATTTTTGTTTGATTCATTTTTTCCAACTAGATGAATGGTGTTCTAATGTTTACATGATGAATGATTAAAAAACATAAATATTGGTAATGTGACAAAATAATTATGAATTTAAATTTTATATAAAATTAGGGAACGAAAATACATATATGTATACTCATTGATAAAATCATTTCCTTCTATTGAAGGGAAATTCATAAACATGACATTTTTGTGAAATCCATGAACACCATCACCATTAAATTCATGAAATCACCATGAGACACCAAAAGTAAATAAAAATATATGGTCAATTTTTATAAACTAGATGTGGATTATAAAACAATGACTAAAGAGTATGGCCTAAAACCACTGAGCAAAAACATCTTCTTGAAAATGAAATATTTAATACCTAAAAATTAAACTTAACTATAGAAAGTTAATATTATTTTAATAATAAATTATAAATTAATGATATTATGTCTTATACCAGTTAATAAACTGTTAATAAATAATAATAGTATATCTATATGTATTATATAGGTATTTTGATCATTACTAACCATGTGAGAGTCAAATTTAAGGCTTTGTTTTCAAATCCAGGTTCAAAATCTGGATACTTTCTGTATATATATTAGTTTAGGAAAACTATCTGTAATTTCTCTCAAAAAATATTATATTTTCTAATCATATGGTTATTTTTGGTTTATATATCTCTTACCATTTTAATAAATTTTTAATCCTAATTCTACCGAATGGTTTTTATAATGTGGTGTCAACCATATCATTTTTACTATTAAGAATATTTATCCTCTATGTCCATATTATTTATAATTTTTTGTGAATAACTTTATATAAAGTTATATGATTGATTACGTTCCATATATTTTTTTTTTACAATATTTAGAATATTTTTAACGAAAACTCTTTTACCTTTATTTATGATTTTATTATTAGCATTTACAGTCTTCATAAAAGAGATAAAAGAATATTACGTTTTATCTCCACATAGTAGAGTATAGATATTCCTGAAATTTTATTTTTTATTCAATAAAAACAATAATTTAAATTACTCATAGTTTTAATTAAATTTATCATTATATTTGTTTTATAATATTATTAATTTAAAATAAATTTTATTTAATTATAAATTGAATATTTTTCTTATGATCAATGAAATATTTTATTTCTGTTACAAATAATCATTCATCTATGTCACGAACCTTTAATGTTTCCCATGTTTCACTTGGGATATTTTAATACCCCAATATTTTTGTATTTATTATCCATTATATTAATACTTTATTGATATTATTATTTTACATGAAATACTAAACTGAAATAAATGGCGATGTATTTTGTTGTGATAAAATATTACAATACGAGATAATCATTAATGCATGTCGAAAATGAAATATGGCACCATACTAAGAAAAACAAAAGATTAATAATACCATAAGAAAATAAAAATATAATGAACATGTAATACTAATTCTTACAGTTTTAATATAAAATTATACCATCGATTATAAAATTTAAATTTGTAAATTAATTCAAATTATAGTAAACATTTTAGAGAGAATTAAATGAATATAATAAATAATTTTAATAATTAATGCATTTCAATATATAGGATGGGAATCTGATATTTATATATATTATATTTGGTAAAATGATTATTCTATATATAGTCACTAAGAATACATTAATTAGATATATGGTCATTGATTTTTCATGTATCTAATTTTTATATTGATTTTATTGTAATAGAAAATAATATTATTCAAAAACAAAAAATTATAAAACAAAAAATTAAATTAAATTAAAATATTTTATTATTGAAATATATTTTTGTGCATTACATATTAAAATTTTGAATACTAAACACATTATATATTTATTGGTAGAGGAAAATAAATATTTTAATACTAAATTATTACTAAAATTAAATTTATAGAAGGTGGATAATTAATTTTTATAGTGTTATTAAATTTAATTAATGTTACAAAAATAATATTTCAAAAAAAAATTATTTTTAAGTATTATGTAATTTTATAAGTTAATAAGGATATTTATAAATGATAAATATATTTTCATGTTTTAAGGTAAAATTATATTTAATATCCATTGATATGAAATTTTATTACGAAAATAATTTAAATGCCAATTTTTCTATGAATTTATTTTTATCTATATATTTTATTCTTTCATATAAAATTTAATTTCCTCATATTATGAAATTAAATTATAATATATTTTTTCAAAATTTTTATTCAAAATGTAATAATTATGTATGAAGTCCAATTTAATTTTTATTTATAAAAAAAATTGTTCTCTGAATAGTTCATGACATCATCAAACCATAAATAATGTTAAATATAAAATATGATTAAGATTGTGTATTAAATATTAAAAAGATAACAATATAAGTTTCTAATATAGAGAATCAATATCCTCTATGTTTTTTTAATTATAGGACCTCTTTCAATTTGAAAATAACATCTCATTACCATTATGTGTTTTGTAATTGTAAAAATGCCAATCAAAATCACTTATAAAATGAAATATCTACTACCACTACCACCACACCATTTTCCTTTAGTGATTCCTCTAATAATAGAATATTATACATCTCAAAAACCATCCTTTTATTTTTAGTAGATTTTATATCCAATAAGGATTTCTTAATTATTTATTATAACAGAACCTATGTCGAGGATAGAATATTTCTTATAAGAATATAAGAATTTATATAATCTTTTGAATTATCTTATGATATCAAATATTTACCAATCATATAATCTATTATAATGATGTTATATTACAATCATTATGTTTTTTAAAATTTTATATCAACTATATAACTCAGAACTCTTACTCATTATATAGTATTTGATGTTCCTCTTAGGGTTCATTCAACCACTAATGTGAATTATGTTATACCCAAAACATTATTTTTCACAAGAATGGGATTTAGGATATTAATACCAAAATTAAATAATATTTATTAATATCATATCTCAACAAGGTTGTTCATTAAGGATGAAACTAAAATTTGGGATCAATATTTTTAACTCATATTTATAGGTACATTTCCTAAACAATGTTCACAAAATAAACCATTTCCATGAAGCATAACCAAAATTAAAATATTATAAACATTTGAAGAAATAAAAAAATTAAAAAAATTATATTCCATCGAATAAAATTTGAATTAACAATAGTTTATTAGATGATGATAAATATTATCATTATCATGGTACATATATGAAACAATCCAAATCATTAAAATCGAATAATTATTATAAAGAAAAACAAACTAATATTTGAATAATTGATTATTATAATTGATGTGTACAAAATTTAATAGATATTAATAAGTTTCATAAACAAATAATTATGATGTCTCTTATAATAAATATTTTTAAATAACTTTCATGGAAGTTTGGAGTAAATGTTAGGGTTCTTTACCGATCTCAATTTAAAATAGATATTGTTTATATTTGAACTTCTATTAGAGTAAATTAAAGTTATTTATCTATAAAACCAAATAAATTTTATAATCCCATGGTAATTTAGTGGGTATACACCTATTCATACCATTTTATATTTCTTTTCTTCATAATTCAATCAAAAATCTCTCTACAAGTTGAACGACCTTATATATTTTTTAAGTCAAAAATATTACTTTTATATGACCACATTCATTAATTTGATTGATGGATGTCCATTTATCTACTTCTATGATTTCTTAATGTTTTTTCCATTATAAATGATTATATTTATAAAATATTCAAATTAAAATCTTCAAATGCTTTCCACGTAGGGAATTTTGTATTGTATTGTGTTCATTAGAAAAGTTTGAAAATAATCCATTTTTTAATGTTTTTCATATAAAAAGGTTTCATGTATTTTTCATTAATTTTTTTTAAATAATAATTTTCATGATTTCGTGATTTCAAAAATTAATTTCTATTCTCATTTTTATGAATTTTTCACTTTTAATTAAATTTTTTAAAAAGCATAAAAGTGCATTTCTTTCCATTTTCAACAATAATTTCACAGTTATCTTATAAAATTTTTTCTTCTATGTCAATATCCATTAATGATTCTTAAACATGTTTGGGGATATTTTATAATGAGATCATCCACCTTCATTCTCTAGATGGATTAGGATCATGTTTTATGGAATTCTATGTGAAAGAAGATTCCTATACACATGTCAATTATGAAATGATGGAATTATGATTGTTTTAAATTTCATACAAAACACATATGTATGGTTTATTATTACTGTACATGTGGTCTCATTATAGAACGAAAATTTATTAGATAATTTTTTATATCTCATTATATTAGGAAGAGATGAGGATTGTTAGGAAAATTCCACTTAGTTATGAGATAATGGCGGTTGGTCGAAGTCTATTATGTTTTGGGATACAAGTGGTTTTCTCAGCTCGACTATATTTATGGAAGATGATCAACTCATTCTATTATGATATAAATTTCATCATGGTTTTCATTAATATATTTTATGATTTCCATGGTAATTTTTGTTCCATATTCTTATGTTTTGAAATACACCTATGAGAAATTTTCATGAAAAGTGATTATTAACTCATGTGTCCACAATCATATGAATTATGTATTATTTTATACAAAAAACTTATTCATTAAAACATATTTTATGATGTATATTTTATTGGGTCTAATTATTTTATATTATATTTACCAATATATTTTTTTTCTAAAACCTGCATCCCAATATTTTTCTCACTTATGATATTTCATTGACATCTCTTATATTCCCCCCTTACCAAGAATCTAGATCACACTTTTCTATTTTTCCATTAGCCCGGTTATGAAGAAAAATATTATATATGATATTTCCTGAAGGGTATAAAATTTGGATAGATTTCCTAGTATATATTGACTAATGATTATAACATAAATTTATTAATGTATCTAATCTCCAAATGTAGTATACCTATAGGTTTTGGGATGTGTTTTATTGGGATATATAATGGATAATCATATAAAATTATTTAATATACATGTATGATGTTCATAGGTTGTATAAAATAGAATAAATGTGGGATTGAGAATTTTTTAGGGATTAAGTTATAATTATTGAGGGTATAGATCTTGTAACAACCATTAGAAAACAAAATGTGATGATAGATGTAAAAAAATTCATTATCTCATTTTCATATGGTTTCTTACTTTGATTATCTTTTTCATGACAATCATTGTATTATTTCTGGTTCTAGTAAATGGATGGAACTATGAGGAATCATGTTAGTAATGAGTGTGATGGATAATGGAATGTTTTTTGAAATTAGAAACCAAATAGGATGGGAGCTAGAGTGAAAAATATCATTGTCATTCTTAGATGATTCTCTCATATTGTGAACAACATGAAAAATAATGCTAAACTCGTTAATTAAAAAAATGGTATAACAACTATTACAGAGCACATTTATATATTGGAATCAACCATCATTAAATGGAACTTCTAACTCACATATTATACATAAATGGATAAAAACTATATAGGGGTATTTTTCATCTCATGTTCTTAAATCATGACAACGTTTTTATGTTTTTTTATTATTTCAAATGCATGGCAGGTCAATAGTGTACTCTCATTAATAATATGTTATTGGGGGTACAAATTAACTCCATGGATTGGGAGGATTTAAAAAAGGTATCTTTCACTAAAAACATTCCCTGAAATCAACACACTATAATTGGGATACAATTCTACGAGATAAATTAAAAGGAACATGAATGTTTTAATATATATTGAAAATATACATATATTTTCATGTTATAAATCTAGTTTTTTCACTCACAATAATTATAATATTATATATCCTTTTATTGGATAAAAACTAATTCTCTAATAGTAAATGTTAGTAATGGATGTTAGTATCTTAAATGAAATTGTTTAATGTCATCTTAAACACGTAATGAATATTTTAGACTCTCATTATTTTTATTGTTTTTTGGGATTAAAAGATGAAATAAAATATTTATGGAAAATGATAAAAGCCATGATGGAAGGGAGATTCATTTTTATACAATGAAAAGATATGGGATGAATCATGGGGGGAATTTTCTCAATGGAACCAGAAAATGCCTCAAGTGTGGAAGAAAAGGCAATTAATTAAATTATTGTTGAGGGGATATATGGAATGAAAATAATCATCAAACTAAAAACCCACAAACACTAATATCCTTCCATTAAAATGTTTTTTTAAATTATTTTAACTAGTGTAACAAATAAATGGTTGATGAATACAATTGATTCCCATAACTTCTACTAATAATATTGAAAGGAAATTATTTTTTAAATCAAAACTATAAATTTGTGTTATGAAAATTATAGGGTGATAGGTACATTTATTATCTACTATAGAGTAAAAAATTTCCAATTTTATTATATATATACTCAATAATTTATATTTTTGGAGTTTTCTATGACTATGAAATCACTCTCTCAATGGTAAGATATTTAATAATTAGTAAGAACTCCTAGTTTTGTAATGATCGTATCCCAAAAAAATAATAACTCTCAAAGAAAAGTATATTGAATTGTATATTCATATAATAATATTTCAATAAATTTTGTCAAATTTGATATTAATTTTTCATGGATAATCTCTCCACGTACAAAACACAGTTTAGAATCCAAGGTAGGGATGTCACATTCATATATTATGTTAACCTATTTTCATTTATTAACATACCTCTAAGAATTAACTCTCTATGGAAATTAGTTCCATTATATGTGTCTCAATACCCAATCATAAGGAGGTATTTAGAAGAGATTTTATTGGGGAAAATAAGTATCTTGAATAGGAAAATTTTGAGTGAATATGTTGTTATTTTTCAAAAATGGGTTATAGGAATTCCCCTAAGTCACCCGATTGAGATTTTATAGAACCCCTGATGGAATTAATGACAATGTAAAATAATACATATATTATCCCAATATAAATTGGTGTAATGGGAAAATAAAATCCAATAAATGATGAAAATGGTTTTATATATCCTTGTTATTCACAATACGATGCACATGTCCTCTTTGTTATGAATAAGGATAGATTAAGGTAAATATATTATGATTATCCCGAACGTAACTAAATGATGGTCTAGTGAAAGAATAATATACTCTATAAATAGTACTTGTTTGAGTAGGTGTGAGGGGATAAATATATCTTAATGATGTACCTTCAATCATGATATCATTATATAAGGGTGGAAACTGAGGATTGATCAAAGATTACCTTTTGTATAATATATGGTCATTATAAATTCATAGTTATTTCACTCAAACACACCAATTATCTTGTCATGTTTAATATTTTATTGAATAATTATTTATAGAAAACTATATCTACTTGATCTATAATATTTAATTGATATTATAATTTATTACAAGAGTTAAGAGGTGTGTGGATATTATTTTTGTATTGTGTTGATGTCCTTGATAAATGATAAACTATATTCTATATTTTGAATGTTTTAATTTTTTCTATGGAATATATCATTCATATACCATATAATAAAATTTTAGATTATATATTTGGATCACAAAAAAATCAGTGATTTATGAATGGACTAGACCTAATAATATATCATAGATCCACAGTTTTCATGGATTGGTTGGACATGATCAATTCATTGTCAGAAATTTATCATAAGTATAAAATATCCTGAATTTTTTAACATAAATGGGAGTAAATTTATTTTGAAAATAAATATTCGAATAATGCTTTAGATTGATCTATATAATGTTGGTAATTGTATATGTACTCACACATCCTTATAATAGAGTAATTTTTTGGAAAAAAATGACTCAAAAAAGGGAGATATTTGGATATATTCTGATGAAATAGGAAATTGCGTTAGATTAAACCTCACATATATTAGAGATTCGTGAGAAAACATATTCGAAGCATTATTTTGTTCAACATGCTGTTATTTTTTCATTAAATATATGAATGAATTATGTTTGTGATGAAAAATATGAAATACATATTAATGAAAATAAATTAATATATATATTCTCAACAGAGATGAACATGAACCAAAGGATGTGGAGGAGTTTTATTAAGGATAATCACTTATAAAAACATTGAAACTAGTGGAAGGAGATTGAGGTAGATGGGGAATTCCATAGGATACATCATGCTAACTTATTCAAAATGATAACTGAAAGGGTCTTAATACTCATTAATTTTCAAAGGATATATATTGAAATTAAAAGGGAAGGGGATAAATTGAATCTTTCCCCAATTAATTATCACTTGTCAATCTATGTGAATATTAAGGAGGCTCAGAATGATAATACTGAGTTAAAAAAATTTAGTTATTATTCCAAATTACAATATTGATAATGATAAAAATATAATTTTTAGTAAATAATTATGTTTCTAATAAATCCTGAATAATGAGCTGTTGGATGTTGTATATAGATCACCATTCCTTGTATTTAGTAAATGAAAAAATATGTATAGAAGAATAATATCTAATGGGAAAATATATAGAAGGAAATTGTATAGTATGTATCTCAATGATTTTTATGATGAATATTTATTCAATAATAAAAAAATAGTATGTGGTAATGAATAAATTAACCATATATATAAGGAAATTGGAGATCAACACCATCGATTATTAATCCTGACATCCCATGACCTGTAATGAGAAAAATTCCTTATATGGTGTAGTTAATGAGATTATGAAATCATTACTATTTTGGATAATTTCTTCCTATGTCATATTTCTGGATATACATAATGTGGTAAGGATATATAGAATAAAAATCTCAATTACATTTTATAATGATTTTTGGTTTACCTTGATGATCTGGTTATTTATTGAATAAGAATTCAATACATTTATGAGTTTCAACACTCTATATTATCCTTAAAAAAATGGCCAATATAAGAAGACCATTCAAAATCTGGATGATATTTTGATATCATATTCAATGGATTTCACAGAAGGTTTGGAAAATCCACATTACCTGGTAGAGTTCATATATATCAGTAGTTTCTATTTTTTAATTCAATCAACAATATATGAGGCTATTTAAGAGAATATGTATAGAACTAAAACATGATTCGATAATTTTTGAGAGTGTAAATTATTGGGATCAGATATTTATAATTAAATTTCATAGTAGATTAAAACTATTTGGCGACACATTTGGACTTACCAAAGTTAATAGAAGAGTTATGACAATGATAATCAATGAGATTTTAATTTTAGGATGAGGAAAAGGGATTATTTTAAATATAATCCTGTAATAGACTTCTGATATTCGAGGAAACTATGAAATAATTAATTGGGAGGTTATGGTAGTTATATTTCACTTCCAAAAATTATTTACGAAGTGAATATTGTTTTCCATGTATCACAATTGTTGAATTACATACCATACCATTTACATGTTATGAACTCAGATATAATATAGTTAGAACATGATCTCTCTAATATGGAACAACCAGTAGCAATTATGGATCAGAGTGATAAATTTATATGAGTCAAGAATACTCATCTAGTTAATTATCTGTATATGAATAATTTTTTTTAATAAGCTTTAAAATAACTATAGGATGCAATGAGGTAGAGTACCATAATTTCTTTTAATCACGGTAATAAAATTTCAAGTGTTAAATTCATTTAATGGGGAAGAATATTACACAAAGGGATTTTAGTTATCATTCTTATTTAAATAAATACATTTCTAAAATATTTGTTTCACATAAAAGTCTAAACTAATAATATATGTGATTCATTTTGTGGAGATAAAATATTATAATATAATATAAGAATTATTACATTTTGAAAATGATACAAGAATAAATATTAAGAAAAATAAAAAAGAGATGAACACCTAATTATAAAATAATCCATTATCATTTTATCCTTATCCCGATAGGCTGTGATCAAGATTCTACCTCCAATTAAAACAATTTAAATAAGGGAAAAGTTGAAATATAGTATATATATTTAGTGACATGAAAATGAATATGATGAATGATTCTATGAATGTATGTAAGACCATATATAGTAATAAAATCTGACTCATATGTTTGCTAATTAGGAATAAGGCCTTGAAATATATGGTCATTGGGTATGTATGTATCCAGTAGCTATATTGAATTTTAGTAATGAAAATTAATATAAATAAAATAATAAAAATTAAAAATTAAAAATATAATATTTAATTAAAATATTATTTATAAAGATATATTTTTAACCAATATATATTAATATTATTATTATATAATTTTAATTTTATATATTTTTCAAAATATTTAAATGATTTAAACACCAACTTAATGATGAACCTAAATGATTATATGATAAATAATATATTTGTATAGGTTGTGGTTAAATGTATTTAATGTTTAATATGACATATTTAAAAGAACAATTTTTTTAGAATTAGGTATTTTAAAAAAAATATTGATAACATTAAAAGTATTAATCTAATATATTATTTCATTTATTAAGAAATGGATTCGGTGATATTTTATTTTTAATTTATATGAAATTAGATTAAGAACACTTAAATATTATAAAGTCATATTTTTATAAAAAATAGTTTTTTCAAAATATTTTATGCATTTAATGAAATGATAAATTTCTCATATTTATAAATTTAATAATATGAAATTCATTACAATTTTTAATTTATTTTGTTGTTATTTGGTAATAGGATCAATTTTATTTTTAGGCATAAGAAAATATACCTTGGTGGATAATGCATGACATAGGTAAAGCATAAAAAGAATAAAATACATTATATGTTTAAAATGGGGAATAATTATAAATAAATATCAGAATAAAAGTTTGTAGTGGAGGTTATTTGATGAATACTTGGTTTTTATCACTTATTGGGGAACCTTAGATTTTAAAATGATGTTCCATTAACATTATGTAAATTGATATTTTGAAATTATTATTGAAATGAATTTAAAAAAGATCCCCTTTACCACACCTCACAAACCACTCTACTAAATTAGTTTTATCAAGAATATATACCAATTTCTTATTGAATGGTTTTTAGAATATATTTCAATAAAGGGAGCTTAAAAACATTATTCCAAATAAACCAATGTTGAGGAGATAATTCATCAAGTATCAATGTTATTTTTTAGTTCTTTCAAATACATTTTTCTCTCATAATGTTGTAAATATTATTCTCCACAATATATTATTTATATTAAAATCATTTTTCTTTTAATCGACCAATATTTTTATAGCATATGTCTAACATTTTAATTATTCAGTATTATTGAATTCACTTGTTTGGGTCGGTCAACAACCTACCTGAACTATGCTATACCAACAACATCATTTTCAAAATGACTGTGTATGAAGACAATGATAATGATATTATATTATAAAAATTATTAATGTATTTGTTAAATATGGTTCTAAAAGGATGGAAAAAATTTAATGATCAATATTAGGTAACTCATTGTTATCACAAAATTACCTGAAAAATAGTCATCATTGAATCCATTCTCGCAAAAAATATCCATACATTACCTAAAATGACCAATGGAATAAATAATTTATTTTATCAAAAATATTCTAGTATAATATATAATCTTTGAATTATGAACATGTTATCAAATAACTAGGACTAACATCACTATTATTGATCCTGTAAGAACCAATAAAAATAAAAAATATCTGATAATTAAAATAGTTAATAACTAACAAATATATGGATTCCCAATAATTATAATTGAAGTGTATAAATGTCAATATACTCTAGTAAGGTTCTAGAATAATTTATTAAGATTTTTTCTAATTATTATGTAGGATTTTAATGAACATTCATGGAATTGAAGAGTAATGTTATTGATTCCTTACTAATATCATTTTGAAATTATGATTATTTATATTTGTTATCCCATCTAGGGAAATTATATGTCCATTCTCTCAAGAACAAATTTTTTTTCTTCGAATGTGGTAATTCCTTTTATTATAATGTGTTTTTATAAATTTATCAGTCATTGAATGATAATTTAATCAAAAATATTTTTTTTATTGATCCATCCATTTCACAAATAATCAGTTAAGAATCATTCCACTCCATGTTCATATTAATTATATTATATGGATGGATTTATCTATACAAATATGATTTCATGAGGATATTTTTTATTTTCCTTGATTGTCATTAAAAAATATTAATTTGAATATTTTTCAATGTTCTTTGAACTTTTCATTATTTGTTGTCATGAATCTCATTCAAAAAAATTGAAACTAATTCACCGTTTTATATTTTCCCAAAGAACAAATTTTCACTCTTTCATAGTAAATTTCCTTATCAAATCACACTTTGATCGTTTTCATGTTTTTATATGATGTAACTGGTGGTCCTATAATTATATAACTATCTAATTCCTTGGATAATGCATCATATGTCCTGATATGCTTTTTATGGTATTGGATAGAGAACCTAATCCACTATGGGACATGGGACCCAATCTGATGATAGTCATGTCAGTGAATATTTACTTATTCTATTTATGTCATTAATTATATTGTGGTCAAAATATTTTTATTCCAACAGATTATGGTATTGATTTCATTATGCTAATGCATTATATTCCAATTCTTGTCTTATGATCTGTGATTTAATGGGTAAAAGTACAATTTTTTATTTCTGATCTCTATAGAAACATTCTCATACCCATATCTTTATATCATGAACAATTTTTATCTTTTATTATTATCATTTATGATTACCACAATTGAGTATTTATGCTAACAAAATCCTATGTATTCATTTGACTGGGTAATAAATGAAATTAATATGTGTATTATGTCAATAAGGTAATCTTATGTATATAATCTATGGAAGATATTAAAGACTTCTTATAGATTATGTAATTGATTTTGTAATGGAAAAATGTTCATTAGAAGAGTATGTTATGGGTTTTGTAAGCTAATTCTTTATTCTCTTTCTCTAAAATTATAAATCTGAAATATTGTGGTTGTTTATTATAATGAAATTTCTTCTTTATTTCATGAAATTAAACACTAACATTTTAATATTTATACATGGATTGATTATCAAAATTCTTTACTGATTTATATATGAATACCATTTCAGGAACATAGATTAATTATAAGATTATAGAATTATGATTATTTTCATGATCTTATAAAACACAAATTGTTTTACCATTATATGACAATTGAATACATAATAACACACCAATTCATTGTGTAATGTTTTAGATGTCATGAGATTAGGATAAGAAATTGTTGGTTATCCCATAAAATATCATAAGTCATTGGGATTGTTTCCCCAAGTCCATGATATTAAGTTATTTGGGTGTTTTTCTCATACCCACAATGTTATGGGAATATCATAAGCTTGTTCCAATATGATATGAATATACTTTTTCATGTAATTGATATATTTTATTATTTATACTCTTATTTTGTTGAGTCATAAGATAATTCTTACCATACTACATATTTTTGTGATCAACTTTTATGTTTTACAACAAACCTATATTATGATATCATGGATCATGAATAATGACTTAGGATTCAATACTCATATAACCCATGTATTATGTTTTTCCAATCCATTTTCCATGACTAAGGTTTTATGATTTATGTATGTTTGAATGATTACATTATATTATTTTCACATTTATTATATTCTCAAAACCACATTTTAAAACCCCAACCAAAATCACCATGTTTGAACCAATGTTACATATAACCTCAGGCATGCCTCACTATGCATAAGAGGCTGCCGACTAGCAGCGAGGGTCTAATTAGACATGGGGATACTATTCCCTCAATAGTCAGAGAAATAAAATGTTGATAATAACAAAAATATTTTTAAAACACATAACACAAGAGAATATAATAAGGATAAATGATTTAATAGATTTCATCCTAACTCATACGAATATAATAAAATAGACCCCTAATGTGGAATTTTAAAAATTATAACAGTAAAATTGAAAATTATTAAAAATATAAGTGATTTGGAAACCATCTATAGTCTATACTTATACCATTCTCATATCACCACTGCATCCACAGAAAAAAAACCTACCGCATTGTTCTTACCTATATATGGATATGGGATGATAATTTCTACTTGTGCATGAGATTCTAGTACAGTTTGTGAGTATAAACCTAGAGGAATAATCTGATGCATCATTTATAAAGGTTTAAATTTATTTTGAAGTATATGAAATAATGAAATGATATTGGATAAAAAATCATAAAATCAATCATCTACAGATTAATGGTTCACTAACCAAGATTCCACAAACCTCATTTGGTACTTACTTCCACATCACAATAAATATATCACATTTATTTTCAATTGAATGAATTTTTTCATTATAATCAACTATTTTGACTTTAATAATAAACACAATTCACTCATTTAAGGGAACATGTTACTCATGTAACATGAATACCTACTTCCCAATGATTGTATAAATGATTATAATACCCATGAAATGTACTCTATCTCATAAAAAAAAATTTCCCATCAGTAGGTTATATCAAAATATTTTGACACTCTTTAAAAAGAGTGTGGAGTTTGCATGGGATAACTCTTTCCATGCTAAGGTGTTAACCTTCCAATAAGGGTCATTGCCAACATGTCAGGTTTTCTATGCTACCCCTCAAAGGATTTAGATAAGTATATTTTGGCTAAATATTAACTAAAATGGGAAACAAAGATTCCATTAGCATTGTATAGTCAACAAATAATGAATATGATTCCAAGGAATAAGACATCACAAAAAACAATCCTTTGAATGTGAATGGTACATAGGAAAGGTAAAATACATAATAGAATAATTAGGTAATTATCAATCAATGTTTCATGGGATAACATTTGCATGTCAATAATTAAAATTTTGTAAGGGCACTACTCTAAGATGATATAAAAGAGACGCATGCCAAAAAATCTTAAAAGGCCAATAATACTAAGTATTTTCTTAAATAAATCACAATAATGTTTCAATTTCATTAATCAAAACGAGAGTTAGGTATCATGCCAATGATCCCCAGAACAATTCTAATCCTATATCGAATGAAACATATGATTGAGATATACCATGATAACCACACTAAAATGTAGGTTCATATATAATATATCTGATAAGAGCTACTAAAAATAATGGTCAAGGATACATGATAAGTATAAACAAATTCTATATATTTGGTTTTTGAATACCTAATGAAATTATATTTTAAGGGAGATAGATCAGAAAAAAATCATCTAGAGAAGCCCTATTTATTGGGAAGAATAAGGTGGTAAAATGATAAAGGATTAATAAATAATGTAATTTAAAAAATTGGAAAACCATTCATTCACAATGCGAATTATTTATTCACATTTTGAAATATTGGAATAGTCAATAAACTAAAAATAAATTCAAATCCACTTACATTCCCAATAAATAATGACACTAGGAATATTATTTCAAATTATTATTATATTTTCACACACAAAATAAAAAATAAGTGCTTACAACTATAATAAATAGGGGTTTTGAATATCCATTCATGGAATGAATGAAATCATGTAGTCGATTTCATACTTTTGAGTAACATCCTTCCCTTCAGACCTCTAACATCCCTCATCTCATTTTGTAATAGTAAAAAACAACATGACCGAATAAGAAAAATCCTAACATAAAATTATAGATGTTAAAAAAATCCTCTTATATTGGATTCTCATCCTTGAGAAGTGTCTCTAGTTGTCTTGATAGAAAAACGTAGGCCACTACTCCCAAACATCATCCACATACTCCCAATCCTCTTATTGAATCTGTAAATTCAACATATAAATCTCAAATGTGGAAGTGTTATACTTGTAAAAATATTCTCTATCTAGTCTATTATTCTCACTATACACTCCAAAAATTAAGTATCAGCCACTTGGTCCACATCCTCATTGTGGATCTCTTGTGTATGATCATGCATGTAGCTTCAAAGATAAGATACATAGAACAATTATTTCATACCTCAATATACTGGCTGTTGAAAAAAATGTTATATCAATATCTTGACATGATCATTAATGTCAATGGTACCAAGAATATTGAATCTAACTTCCATTTATTCCAAAATTATTGATGCCCTAGTCGACGATTCCCCTGTATGAAAAATCAATCACAGACAGTTAACTACATGAACCTCCTCCTAATATTGTCTTATGATCACTACTTTATGTGAGTTGTGAATAACCACTTATTGATACTCTACACTCCTTCATATGTCTGTTAAAACATAATCATCATGAAAATTTATACCTCACCTACCTAATTCAAATACATTGTATTAAAAATGAATGACCCAAAAGACCCTCATAAAGATTAATATGAAATAATTCTATTGAGATATTATTATAATTGATCTTAAATAATTATAATAGACCATCCTATAATAATTTATTTCCAAAAATATTTCCCATAGAATATCTTCCATATCTGGAATTTTCTTCTCTCACTATCCATCAGTCTATGTATAATACACTGTACTCAGTTTCTACTGGGTACCCAATGCTTTCTGTATTCCCCACCAGAATGATGATGTGAAAATCATGTATATTTTAGATATAATTCTCAAAGGATATCCATGATGGCATAAAATATCCCAAAAAATAGATTCTCAAACTCATCCAATGAAATGATCTATTGAACTGGTAATAAATGATCCACTTTAATCAGTTGTTACACTATATCCCAAAAATCATCATAACAATGTGGATACCTAGGTAACCAATTCATAAATTACATAATCAATTCAACCCACTTACACATATTCACTAAATGAGGTTTATTTATACCATTAAAACATTGATCCTTATCCATTACCCTCTTGATATCAAGGAATCACAAGAAAACCAATAAAATTTGTTTCCAAACACAGCTTCCAAAACTGATGTTTGATATCATGGTACATCATTTTTGACCATGGATGTAGTTACCATGTAGAAACAAGAGAGTAAATCATAAACGCCTCAATCAATAGGGTTGTAACTACTAACCTCTGAAGAATTTAGATCACTTCTTCATCATCCAAGACCACTTTTGAACACAATAATCCCACCATAATAATTCTCGTATCACTAATCAAATGGGATCCAACTCCTAGATTTATTTTTCCTGATTGACTAATGATTAATATAATACTAGAGGAATACATGTAATAACTCCATTATACTCTAATGAATCCTCCATCAAATAATTAGTCAAATTACACTAGGGCAATTATTCTTATGAAGACTACTCTCCATGCAACTGGATCTCTTGTATTTTCCTACATAGAGAGTCAAAAATGAAAATATCATTCCTCAAAAAATAAGTTGTCTCAATGTAGAATGATTATAGATACTCCACATAGTGACCCTATATAGAATTTATGTCCCTCTAAGAGATGATATGTAAAAGGATATTTTTCTTTGTAGAAGAAACAATTCATAATAAAGAGGTAGTTCCACCATAACTTTTGGGCATAGAAACCAATAACCAATTCTATGCCAGGAATCAGATAGTTATTATTATGCATTTATTGATTTCATGTCCTGTATGTTACTATGCGATATTATTATTTCAATACAGGTCCCAAACCAAAACATGAGACATCATAGCACACTACGTATCAAAAACTACTCTTAGGATGTATCAAAATTAGGACATTCATCAATCTCATCTTCATCTCAAAAAAGAAATTTTCACACTAACCAGACCATTCAAACTAATTATAAGAACCTGGGTCTTCGTTTTAGGTACACCTTTCCTTTATTTGGAGTTTTTGAGAAAAATAATGTTTCTGGAAATTTTTAAAGTACACACAATGTACTTTATGAGTATTTGCAGTGTACTCTTTTTCCGCTCGAAGTCGTGTACTGGCCGTGTCCGGGCCAAAGACATGGTGTGTAAGTGTGAAATGGAGGCCAATTTTGATGGAGTATGGAAAGGCCTAGTACACGCCGTATACTCTAAAATTACACGCCTTGAACTTTCTTTTTTAAATTAAACGGACCGGGGTCGCGCCTGACGCACAAAAGCGTCTTCTTCTAGGTTATGTTTGTCTGAGAGCACTGATGATCTGCAAATCTTCGATGATCCCCCACCTCTACATCTGTTCTATGATTCAAGCATGGTCAATTGCGGTGGAATCGCCGTGGTGAGTTCTTCCTTCAACTTGAGCCTTGTTTTCTAATTCCTCCTCTTTCTCAAGTTATCTTATCATATGTGTTTCATACATTTTCTCAGATCTATGACATTATATGGAGAATCGGTCATCTTTGTTCACATATTTCGATCCCTTAGAATCAAGGTAGATGGTTTGTTCCTTTCTGTAGAAAGTCTTTGAGTATTTTGTGCAAATTACACCAATACCCATAAATGGGGTATTGTGTGTTTCATTTTTTGCCATGTTGTTTTCCTTCTTTATTGACTACTTCTGTAGAGGTGATTTCTTTTAAATTTGGATAATTTATACTATGTTCATGTGCCATTCCTTGCATGTATTTATTATTAGGCGTTTTCCAGTTTCCATGCCTAGTTTTTGAATAGTGGAACTGTTTGTCGTTTTGCTGTTGTGCCTTATAAAGATAGCCAAGTAGTTCTTGAGGTTTACTTGGACAATATACATGCGCTAAGTATGTTAATTTCACACAGGACCATTAGAACCTAGTTAAGTAGACCATAGAGAGAATAGACATAAGGGATTCTCCAGAGTGTCTTTTAATACGATGTGATACCATAGGGGGAATTGACAATGAGTGCTTCCTCAGAGAGTCTGTAGTTCCTCGATGCGGACCACAGGGGGAATGAGACATTGAGTGCTTCCCAGGAGAGCCTTTAGAACGATACAAGACTATAGAGGGAATTGACGGTGATTTCTTCCTCAGAAAGTCTACTCTTATCTAAACCAGAGTGGTGAGACTAGGTGTGCCTCCTAGAGGGTTTCTAGTACTTGTAGGTTGAACCATAGGGGTTAGGTTGTGAGAGATACCTAGAGGGTTACCTGTTTTTTTTCTTTTGGTTGGTTGTTTACTTATGTACTATACATGTTAGAACTGTCGATTGTAGCTGTCATGTGCTTTTCTGTTACTGCTTCCTGCACTTTTACTTGCCTTTCATTCATTGACTGTTAGGAAAAAATATTTGGGTGATTTCCTACTGGGATTATATCTCACACACTGTTTGGGCCATGCTTTTGGGCTTATGAAGACTTTTTTATTGTAGGTATAGATAAGGGCAAGCGCCCTTCGACTTTCAGTACTTGATTTTTTGGAGCTAGAAAGCAAGGGACCATGCTTAGGCTTGCGATGCTGCTGGAGTTGTTGTTGCTTTAGTAATTTTGTTCAGTTGTATTTCAGCACGTTGTTGTGTTTGTTACTTTCCTTAGATACTTGTACCTGATGCATCATTATCATCATTACTATATATCCATTGATTACACTATGTGGTTTCAGTTGTTGCGTACTGTTTACTACTTCCTCTATTTACTGTTGTTTTCCTTACCTTGTATACCTTACCGAATGAGGGCATAGTTTCCCCAATAACGTACCAAGGCCCTCGCTGCTAGTCGGCAGCCTCTGGCGTTTGGGGAAATGCGCTTGAGGTCATGTGGTGAACCGTGTAAGGGGTACTAGTGGAGGGGCTCCATATTCGGTTAGTTACAAAGTGGTATCAGAGGGTTTATTTTTTCTTGATTTACTATTTGGAGCCTTTAGCCAGGGGTAGGATAGATTTGGTACTTGTTATTAAGATGTTCTTGGGATTAGCTAACCCGTATATAGGGAAATGACATACTACCTCGTTTATTGTAGTTTTCAAGTTTTGAGATTTATGGTTGATATGATTTTACCTAGAGTGATTCAGGTGTCCTGTGTTGTTGTTGTTTGCTATCACGGTTCTATTTCTGTCGCATCTCAATGAGAAGTGGGAATTCCATCTCATGCATCATATAGACACTTGTTAGAAATCACATGCCATGCATTCTGGCCATGTCATCTAGGGTGCATTAGCAATTTCATGATTTTGTGACAGACCATGTGTAGATTATGCATGATGTTGTGATATATTCTTGATAGAGTGTTTTCTACATTGTTAGAGGATTTTTTTTTGTATTTTAATTTTCCTAAATGAACACCATGTTTTGATTCGTGGGGAGTATGGTCCCTCAGGAATCGGAATATGGCACCTCCTTGACTTGTTTTCTGTGTTTTCTGGGATTCTGTGCAGTTTCTGAGCTACTACCCAGAAAAACAAAGAATACACGACATGTACATTTGACTACACACCATGTAGTTTTTAAACCGTGTCACTGACCATGTGAGCAGGCACACACTGTTGTGGAAGTAACATCAGGCACACGCCGTGTACGGTAGGTACACACCGTGTAGTTCGGAGCCGTGTACACGACCGTGTCACTAACAACACGGGTCAGGGAAGCTCGAGTAGAACATGTCGTGTTGTAAAGGGACACGTCGCGTAGTCCCGTTATGGTACCTGACCTTGTCACGAACAACACGGGTCAACATTACCTTCTCTTAGACACTCCGTGTTGTTTCGGAACACGCCGTGTACTCTTATTCAGGTACCCAGCCGTGTCACGAACAACAAGGTATGGTGTAACCTTCACCTATACACGTCGTGTTTGTTCGGAACATGCCTTTTAAGGTACAACCGTGTAGACGACCATGTATTTAACATCACGTGCTACCAAAGCCTTTTCTAGTACACACTGTGTGTGTTCAGAACATGCCATGTAGTCTCGGGTTAAGTCGGACAGTGTGGGTTAGCTGTGTAAAGAGGCTCGGGCAAGGGAGTAGTTTTCAAGTACATGTCGTGTGTGGGGTCAACACGCCGTGTAGTTTGAGTTGTTACATGACCTGTAGGGCAGGGGTATAGGCCCATGTTAGTTGTTTAAGAAGACACACCGTGTAGTTTTTATACATTCCATGTAGTCGTGTTTTGTAAACGTGTTTTTTTCCTTTCCATGTTCCCATTTTTCACTCTGGTGTTCTCTGTCATTGTTTTTCTACTCTAAGGTGTGCTTTTGATCTTTCAGAGCTATGCCTCTGAGACATCCTCCGGTTGTACGTCTTCCATCGGGTAGTGATCAGACACCAGATATGGCTGATCAGGGACATCCTATCGATCCTCCAGTCGGGCCACCCTTGGAACTGGCCATCATACCAGTTGTAGGCTCTGACGCGCAGTTCAGGGATGGTTTTATGAGGATGATGCAGAACTTTCAGGGAGAACTGCCTCTTTCCTCGACTATGGCCGACTTGACGTGGGTTTTCCAGTAGAATCATCCTCCCACTTTCTCGGGGGAAGGAGGACCTCAAGCTGCAGAGTCATGACTGGATGACATAATGACAATCTTCGAGCATCTAGAGATGCCTCTAGAGAGGCAGGTCAAGCTCGCTACCTATATCCTACGAGACTCCACCAAGCGGTGGTGGGGGGTGATCTCACAGGATGATCATCAGGAGGTTAGGTCTTGGGAGGAGTTTCAGCGTGTCTTTTTTGACTACTTCTACACGAAGACCCAAAGGGACAACCGAGCCCGGGAGTTCATGAGCTTAGAGAAGGGTACTCTTTCTGTCCTGGATTATTCCTCTCGTTTCACCTAGCTGCAGCGTTTCACACCCCTCTGAGATGGGAGTGGGGTGTTCTTGGAAAGGAAATTTTATGATGGTCTTAGGCTAGAGATCCACCCACATGTGAATCTTTTCCAGTTGACTTCCATCACTTCCATCGTCAACCAAGCATTGATTGCGGAGCGCAATCTAAGAGACTCTAGGGCTACGAACCAGGGATGTTCTGCATCCAGAGCTATATTTCCTCTAGATAACATCAAGAAGCACTGTATGGAGTCTACACGTGGTGATCTGAGGAGGCGAGAGGAATCTTCAGGTAGCTAGGTGATATGCTACCAGTGTGGCCGGTCATGGAACACAAGGCCGTAGTGCCCGAGAGACCTCATGGAGTGCCGATATTGCGGCAAGATGGGTCACCTTCAGAATTTTTTCCAGGTTTTCTCACAAATAGCTGGTGACCGGGGTTATTGCATGACTCATCGTTCATGAGCAACACCACGAACATCTCACCAGTCGGGGAACTGGAGTTCTTCCGGCCGTTCAGGACAATGTGGAGGTCGAGGTCGTGGCGGTCAGCCACCAGTCCCTCCACACCAGCATGGTGGATCAACTCAGAGTGTTCAACCAGGGGTGGAGGGCCGCGGTGTAGGACAGTCTTTCTCCATGGAGAAGACCTATCAGGATCAGGATCCCGCCCCTTCTAGAGTTCGAGGTACGATTTTAGTATCCTCGATTTTATCTTCAGTGCTTTTCGATACTAGTGATACGCATATATTTACCTTTGATACTGTCGTGGAGAGCCTCATGCTCTGTTTCTTTTCTTCTGTCAACTCATTGACACTAGAAACACCTTTGGGGACAAGGAAATCTTGTTTATGCCAGTGTAGAGAGTTCCCTCTTGAGGTTGCAGGGTATCGTTTTTCATGGGACCTCTATGTCCTAGAGATGGCAGGCTATGATGTCATCCTCGGGATGGACTGGTTGGTTCCCTTCTAGGAAGTAGTCAACTATTATCAATGCAGAGTGAGTTTCGTTTCACCAGAGGGTGAATCTTTTCTTCATAGAGGCGTATGGGATGTTCAGACAAGTCGAGCAGGACTCGAGCAACATGGGCTAGGAAGGGTGACAACCCAGATTGCTAGCCTTTATCTGGATGATCAGAGAACTTCACAGTTAGACTTTCCTCTAGTGGTGGATCATTTCAGGGACGTCTTTCCAGAGGACTTTTCATGGTTACCTCTGGAGCGTGACGTAGACTTCTCGATTGATCTCGTTCCAGGAGTGGCACTGGTGTCCATTCCTCCTTATAGGATGGCTACACCTAAGATGCCGGACCTCAAAAGCAGTTGGAGGAGTTGCAGACAAATGGTTTCATCCAACCCATAACTTTTCCTTGGGGTCTTCTGTCCTATTTGTGAAGAAGGCAGACAGTACCCTTCGGATTTGTGTTGATTATCGGAAGTTGAACCAGTAGATGGTCAATAACCGATATCCATTTCCAAAAATCGATGACCTCTTTGATCAACTTCGAGGAGCCCGTGTGTTCTCGAAGATCGATTTGATGTCCGTTTATCATTAGTTGCACGTTAGACCATCAGATATACCTCTAAAAGCCTTCAAGAGCAGGTATGGTCTCTACGGGTATACAGTCATGCCGTTTGGTCTCATGAATGCACCTTCAGTTTTCAGGGCTTTGATGAACTGAGTGTTGCATCCTTACATGGACTCCTTCGTCGTGGTCTTCCTAGACGATATCTTGGTTTACTCTCACACTCGACACGACCATGCCACACATCTTGAGATTGTTCAGAGTACACTGAGAAAGCATCGGCTCTATGCTAAACTCTCTAAGTGCCACGTTTGAATGTAACAGATTCACTTCTTGGGTCACATCATCTCAGAGGCAGGAGTATCTGTGGACCCAAAGAAAGTGAGAGCTGTAGTCTCCTGGGAGCAGCCGAAGAACATTTTTGAGGTACAGAGTTTCCTAGGTCTGGCTGGATACTACAGACGCTTCATTTTGGACTTCTCACACCTAGAAACACCTTTGACAGGTCTGACCAAGAAGGGGGAGATGTTCATATAGTCAGAATCATGCGAGTCAGCCTTTCAGGAGCTAAAGGGATGGTTGACGTTAGCACCGATACTAGTCTTTCCAGATCTAGGAAAGAGCTACACTGTTTCTTGTGATGCTTCAGGTATTGAACTAGGAGTTGTTATTATCCAGGGATATTGAGTCATTGTGTATGGGTCTCGGTAGTTGATGCCACATCATAGGAACTACCCTACACACGATATGGAGTTTGCAGCTATGGTTCATGCCTTACGCTGTTGGAGACACTATATTCTGGGAGATCACATCGTGGTCTTCACCGACCACAAGAGCCTCAAGTATATCTTCAAGCAGCGTGATCTAAATCTGAGGCAGCACAGGTGGGTTGAGTATCTTCATTCATTTGATTTCGAGCTTGCCTATACGCTGGGAAAGGGAAACGTGGTGGAAGATGCGTTGAGTAGGTGAACTCAGATTCAGGTAGTTTAGGAGGCTATTAGTGAGTGGTAGCTTATGGATTTTTTTTTCTGAGATGCATTTGGAGGTGCACGAAAAACAGGGACATACCATCATATTTTCTATTGCGGTTACCTCTACACTAATTGATTAGGTACGTATGAGGCAGCTATCAGACTCTGAAGGCTTAGTCCTCTGGGACAATGTTCTAGGAGAGGACCCTCTTCCTGGATGGACAGTGGGTGAGGATGAGATCTTGCGTTTCCAAGGATGCGTATGGGTGCCAGTAGACATACGTGAGGAGCTGATGTCAGATTTTCATTCCTCGGTTTGGGAAGTTCATCCTGGAGTCACCAAGATGTATCGTGATATTCATCGCCAGTACTGGTGGCCTAGTATGAAGAAAGATGTTGTTGCTTTGTCATGATATGCTCTACTTTTCAGCATGTGGAGGAAGAGCATCAGGGACCAGCATGGCTTTTACAGCAGTTACCCATTCCGGAGTGGAAGTGGAACGATGTCACGATGGACTTCGTGACAGGGTTGCCAAGGTCGCCCAAAGGTAACAATACTGTTTTGGTTTTCGTCAACAGACTTACTAAGGTTGCACATTTCTTGCCAATCAAGGAGACCATCAGTGTTGATGATCTAGGACGATTGTACATCCAAGAGATTGTACGTCTGCATGGAGTTCCACACTCTATTGTTTCAGAGAGGGATGCACATTTTACCTCTCGGATTTGGTAGGGACTTCTGAAGGCCTTGGATACACAGGTACTTTTGAGTACATCATATCATCCCCTGACTGATGGCCAGTCTGAGCGCATGGTCCAGGTGCTTGCTGATATGCTCCGAGCTTGCATCCTAGACTTTGGCGGTTCTTGGGAGAAGCATATACCTCTTGTGGAGTTCTCCTTCAACAACCGTTTTCATGAGACTATTCAGATGGTACCTTACGAGGCTTTGTACGGTAGGCCATGCTGATCACCCTTATGCTGGCTGGAGGTAGGAGATGCAGCTTTTCTAGGACCTCGTCTTGTTCAAGTGACTTCAGAGCAGATAGAGATGATTCAGAAGAGGATGGCTATAGAACTGTCTTAGCAGAAGTCTTATGATGATCAGTGAAGACGACCTATGTAGTTAGAGGTCGGGTATAGGGTTTTCCTGCGTGTCGCACCGAGGTTGGGACAAAATAGGATTCAAAGACAGGGTAATCTTTCACCGCAGAACGTCGGGGTGTTTGAGGCTTTGGAGAGAGTTGGTCCAGTCACCTATCGGTTGCAGCTACCCTAAAGGTATCGGGCCATGCACGACATCTTCCATGTCTCTCAGCTCCGACGTTGCTTTTCGGACTCGTATCATGTCTTTCTGCCTGAGGAAGTTGAGCTCGAATCAGATGCTTTGTTTGAATAGCATCCTATCTGGATTGTCGATCACAGTACGGAGGTTCTCCAAGGCTGGTCTATTCCTCTGGTACGGGTGCTATGGCCGCACGGGTGAGTACAAGACGAGACATGGGAGAGGGAGGACAAGGTTCGACCGCAGCGGCCGGAGTTGTTCGAGGTTTCATCTTCTATGCCCCGCTAGGGAAATTCGGGGATGAATTTCTTTAAGGGGGAAAGTTTGTAAGAACCCGAATCTTTGTTTCAGGTACGCCTTTCCTTTTTCTGTAGTTTTTGAGAAAAATAAAATTTATGGAAATTTTTGAAGTACACGCCGTGTACTTTCTGAGTATAGGTCGTGTACTCTTTTTCCGCTAGAAGCTGTGTACTGGCCATGTCTAGGCCACAAACACGGTGAGTAGGGGTGATGTGGATTCCGATTTTGGCAGATTACGGAAAGACTTAGTACACACCGTGTACTCTAAAATTACACGTCATGTGCTTTATTTTTCTTCATTAAACGGACCGGGGTCGTGCTTGACGCACAGAAGCGTCTTCTTCTAGGTTCTATTCGTCCGAGAGCGCTGAGGGTCCGGGAATCTTTGACGAGCCCCCGATTCTCTGTCTGTTCTCCGATTCGAGCATGGTTGATTGCGGTGGAATCACATCGGTGAGTTATTCCTTCTGCTTGAGCCTTGTTTTCCAATTCCTCCTCTTTCTCATGTTACTGTGGCTTATGTGTTTCAGACGTTTTCTTAGATCTATGACGTTATAAGGAGAATATGTCGTCCTTGTTCATGTATATCGATCCCCTAGCATCAAGGTAGGTTTTTTTTGACTTTCTGTAGAATGTCTTTGTGTATTTTGTGCAAATTCCACCAATACCCCTAAACAGGGTATTTCATGTTTCCTGTTTTACCCTGTTGTTTTCCTGCTTTCTTGATTGCATAAGTAGAGGTGATTTCTTGTAAATTTCGATAATTTATATTGTGTTCTTGTGCCTTTCCTTGCATGTTTTTCTTATTAGGCGTTTTTCCAGTTGCCATGCCTAGTTATAGGATAGTGGAACATTTTATTGTTTTGGTACTGTGCCTTAGAATGATAGCCAAGTAGTTATTGAGGTTTACTTGGGTGATATATGTGCACTGAGCATGTTAATTTCACACAGTACTGTGATAACCTGGTGTAGTAGACCATAGGGAGAATAGATGTATGGGATTCTCCATAGTGACTTTTAATACGATGCGAGACCACATGGGGAATTGATGATGAGTGCTTCCACATAGAGTCTGTAGTTCATCGATGCGGGCCACAGGGGGAATGAGATGTTGAGTGCTTCGCCAGAGATCCTTTAGCATGATACGAGACTATAGGGGGAATTAATGGTGAGTGCTTCCTCAGAGAGTATACTCGTATGTGAACTAGAGGGGTGAGACTGTGTGTGCCTCCTAAAGTGTTGATAGTACTTTTAGGTTGAACCATAGGGGTTAGTCTGTGAGAGCTACCCAGAGGGTTACCTTTTTTTCTTCCTGTGGTTGGTTGTTTACTTGTGTACATTATATGTTAGAACTGTCGATTGTAGATGTCATGTACTTTTCTGTTACTGCTTCCTTAACTTTTACTTTCCTTGTATTCATTGACTGTTAGGGAGAAATCTTTGGGTGATTGCCTACTGGTATTGTATCTCACACCCTGTCTGGGCCATGCTTTTTGGCCCAAGAAGACTTTGTTGTTACAGGTATTGATAAGGGAAAGCACCCTTTGACTTCCGGTACATTATTGTTTGGAGCTGGAGAGAAAGGGTCCAAGATTAGGCTTGCGATGCTGCTAGAGTTGTTGTTGATTTAGAACTTGGGTTCAGTTTCATTTCAACATGTTGTTGTGTTTGCTGCTTTCCTTAGATATTTGTACCTACTGCATCATTATCATCATTACTGTATATCCATTTCTTCTTCTGTTTGGTTTTTGTTGTTGCGTATTGTTTACTCCTTTCGATATTTACAATTTTTTCCCTTACCTTGTATACCTTACTGAATGAGGGCATAGTTTCCCCAATAACTTACCAAGGCCCTCGCTGCTAGTCGACAGCCTCTGGCACTTGGGGAAATGCGCTTGAGGTCATGTGGCGAACCGGGAATGGGGCACCAGTAGAGGGGCACCGAATTCGAGTCATTACACTTATCCCCATTTTGGTCAGCTCAGTCATATATTCATTAATGTGGGAGAAATTATGTTTGAAGTATTAATAGTCCCTAAAATATCAAAGGAATACTATGATAATATATTTATTCCTAGGAAGATCTCATGAAATAATGACATCCACCATTATTGTGTCTATAAAATTAGTATCTCAAAAAGACCCACCAAAGGAAACAAACCTTATGAATCTATAAGTAACACATTAAAATTTTATCTTGAAGATGATGAACTAAAATTTTCAACATTATAATATTGTGTTACCTAACATTAATATATTAATTCTTGATTATATCAATATATCTCAAATGAATACAACACTAAAGGAGTAAAGATATGGATAAAAATATTGTTAATAAGATCCATGAAAACCACTAGAAAATTTTCCAACCCAAAAGGAATGATAAGATACTCATATTTAATACATCAACTTATAAAACTTTTTGTGTGAATCTACTCCTATATAACACACAACTAATGGAAGCCTGACTGATTTTTGAACATGGAAAACCACTAGGATCCCAAAACTTATCAAAATGATCATCAATCTTGGATATAGGTACCTATTCATCATTATAACCTGATTAATATTTTTATAGTCTATAAAAGTATAATAACACAATAATATTTATTTTAAAAAAACACTAGATCACACCCAAAGAGATGTTCTTGGTTTGTTAAATCCATATGACTATAAATCTCTTAACTAAACATTTAACTCTCTCAACATAGTTGGTGCCATAAGATATGGAGGAATTGATATCGAGTGAGACTTAGATACAAAATCAATGTTAAAATCAATTCCCCTCTATGGGGTAAGACCTAAAATTTCATCCAGCAATACTTCATTATAATGATTAAACGCAAGAGTGGATATAGATGGGTCTACTCGGATTAAAATTTATGATGCGTGATTTCTAATTATGCCACGATAAGACCAATGCAACTCAAGTATTTTCCCATCCTTCATGTCCAGAAATCCAACTAACTGTTCATAAAAAACATCTATACTGTTGGTGTGGTAAAGGACACACTTATATTCTAACAACTAATATTGGCTTGATAAATGTCCAACCAGCCAATTCAAAACATCAAATAAAATTGGCCATCACTATGATCATGAAGTCCCACATATTTCTGTATCAAATAAAAACTATGGTAAATTCGTAAAATCATTGGATATATTATACTTTCATTCCCAATGGAATTTCAGGTGATAGTAACTTATAAGATCACATGATCAGAAAATCAAGTCCAAAAAAACTTTAGTAGATATGAATGAATGGGAAGCCTATATATCAAACAAATTAGTAGATAATGTTGAGGTAAATAACATCATACCTATAACTATAGATAGTTCATATCTACTAGTGGTTGGAACATTATCCATTACATAAATGCTTCCTCTATCCGAAGTATGACCCTACCTCAATGTTGAATGAAACATCTGAATTTCCACAGTATGTGGTGTTTGGGTCTGCTACAAAGGACCCTTGCTAGTACCCGACCTGACATCCTTGAATCGTTATATGGAATATTAGAATAAAAGTACATAATATGACCCATCATTCCATATAGATTAAATTATATACGTTTTTATATTATTTACTAAAATATACGTTATCTGCTAAGATATAACTTCTTGTGGAACATCATCCCATAGTAATAATAGAAGAAGACCAACTCTACTCCATAAGATTTATATCCTACTGTACCTATTTAGAATTATTCATCATACAATTAGAAAATAAAATCACTAAAGAACTATAAAATATATTCTTCCATTAATTTAATATTGGAATAAAACATTAAAGCATTCCCTATTATATAAACTTCTTAAATGTCAGAGAATTTTGATACACCTTAGTATATGTCATTAGGTTAAATCCCCGAACATGGTATCTATGCTTTGGAAAATAACATTATAAAAAATCATACACATTTGTGTCTCAATATCATACAATATTTTATTAAATAATATCAAATATATGAAAATATATAGGAAATAAAAAACATACTTCATCCCCTATTAATGATCCAAAAAACATTTGCGTTCATTCTAGCATCATTGGGTTGAGAAATAAAACCCCTCAAAGAAGAGATCCTTGAGGGGCTCCCACGTATAAACCTCATGTTTATCTTCCCATACCATGATTTACCACTCTATCTTGGAAAATCCTTGAAGCATACAAGACACTAGTTGTGTCTTCATTTCACATGGAGTCTCCACCATGTCAACGATTCCATTGATGATGTCATTAAATTCCATTGTATAGTGACCCTTCTTTTTCATACATGACTCTTATATCATTTTAATGAAAATAACATAAAAACATTACAAAACCAGGATACAAAGGTTTAGTATCTTGGTAAAATGAATACCAAAAACTATATTTACAATTTAAAACAAAAAAAATTAATTCCTTCGTCTCTAGCTTCTTATTGGACCTCGTGTTCTACTTAGTAAAATTAATCACCCGAGGATACACATTAAAAAAATTGTGAGCTAAAATCAAAATAAGATGAAATATTAGATCATGAATTAATATAAAATTGTGTGATTATAATGATTATCATAATAGAGTATGTATATATGATTATAATCATGAGAGGAATCATTAAAAAAGTCTTGGAATGAGGCAATGCATAAAAATGAAACATCATGTCTTATTGGTCAACTACCACACATAGTTGTGAAAAAATATAGCATCATGTTCATATATATTTCACTTATTTATCATGATATACATCACATTACCCAATGAATTAGAGTTCTATAAAATTAAAGGTACACCCATCATATCATAACATTTACATTACACTGTATAATTCAAGGCACACCAGTCACATAATAACATTTACAATAACATGCATGCCACATAGAAATTATTTCAACCTTGGACATAAACTAACCCATGGAAAAAAATGTCTTTAATTTCATAAATCAAAAATTCATTATAATTGGAGTTCCAAGATAAAAATAGAATAAGTTTCTTGTTATAAATCTTTATCGAAGAAGAAATAATCACGTGAGATTTAAAAGATGTATTTTTTTAAAAGAAGAGATCTTTTGGAAAATTCATTACATTTTTCATAAAACCATATTGCTAACGTATATATTAACCATGAAAGATAATAAAATTATGATGAAATGATATATATAGAACAATAAAAGAGTATAAATTCTGAAGATGGTGTGAATCATTGAAAACCCAAAGAACAAGAGTTGGGTTTGATAATTCCTTTTACCTTATGTTCATATGCTTTATTCCCTTTAATGGCCTTTATAATAAAATTAGATTCATTTATTAACAACTAAATAACCTTTTATAAATTACTTTGATTCATTATGGTTTTATTAAGTTCATTTATGGGATTCTTGTCTGTTATAAAGTTTAATTTCATTATTCGATACAATTCGTTTTCTTAGTTTCAATGATTGGTTCACTTGTTTACCTGAATAGAAGTTCTTGTAAAAAAGAGATATATATCCAGATTTCTATAATATGTTATTAATGATCATAAAAAAGTTTATATTTTATTTTAATTAATTTTTTTATTTTTAATAAGGATGAATCATTAGATCAAAAGTTAATGGTGATCATTTTAGGTTAATTTTGGTAGTTTTTTTACCACAACGAACTCGTTTTGTTTTATCCTTTAGTATTATGTGTATATGTTAGTTATAGAACATAAAGTGGACTATAAAATTTATTTTAATATATGTTCCAATAATTATAATTTTTTTATTATCATCTTTGATGGACTTAAAGGTAAATTAAAGTGCATCATCAGCGATTTCGTTAAGTTGACACATCAAGGTAGATGATTTCATTTTTGGAATAAGAGAGTTGGAGGGAGGAGTTTGATGATGGATATTAAATTTTCATGATATAATTACCAAATGTCAATAATACTGGATTTATAATTCCATTTGGATAATAGAAGATGATAGTAATAGAATAAAAGAGTTGAAATTGAAAATAAATTAATTCCAAAAGGAAGAGGATTTTACCTATTCGATTTATCGTCCTTGAGAAACTACATATGGAAAATGTTATGGTATTCTGATGAGAAAAATTGATCCTGGACAAGGGGGATCGGCTTGTTAAGTGTCTTGGGAATAATTTGGACAAGGCTCAAAGCATGAGAGGTGCGAGGAAAAGAGGGGTTCAAAGGTGGTATTTTTAGTGGAAAAGAGGTGTGTTTTCCTATTATTATATTCAGTATTTTATTATTTTTCATCAATATTATGAATATTATGATAATTATAACTAAATTTATTAAAATAATTATATGTATTTTGATATTATGGTGATTACATCAGTAATGAATCAAAGAATAGTGAATTTAACTAATAATGTTTATATACAATAAATTACCATATATTACTATTCATCAATTTGTTGGAGTTATTCATCTCTTTCAATACAGATATTTATATGGAGCCATATGAATACATGAGTGGAAGCTATTATTATATTATAAATCAACCAATCATAGATGTTGATCCCATACACCATTGAATTATAATGAGAATTCTCTTAACATAAAATTGATCATCAAAATATTCCATTCAGATTGGTGATCATTTGGGGGTGATAGGTCATGCTGAAATTAAACTTAGTACTCAAAACATGTTGAAGATTCATTAAATATTTAGATGTGAACATGGGATCATGATCAAAGAAAATTAAGAGTCGATCTCCATACAGTCTCACAACTTCCTTCACATATTTTTTTCAAGTTGTTCAAGTTAAATATATTCCTGAATTGAGATAATGTTGGCAGTCTTGGATAGTCGTTCCACCAAAACCCATATTCTAATATTTTATTTGGATGTCTTCTGGAGACCCATGACAAAGTCCATGGTTACATTATCACATTTTCACATGGGTATATGAAAATTTTTCTTCATCCATTTGAAATTATGTCACTCTACATTCACTGGGTGACATATCAATCAACTTGAAATATAATAAGAAATCATGATCTTCATGTTGACCCACCAGAAGTGTTGTCAGAGATCACGATACATCATAGTACATCCAAGATGAATGGAGAAAGGTGAGTTATGTACTTTATCAAAGAGCTCCCCCTTTATATCTGGTGATGAAGACATAGAAATATTTGTTTCACACAAAATCACACCATCATCGTTGATAAAGAACTCTTGCAACTTCCATTCCTTTTCAGAATTTGAAGTTACTCAATGAAGATTCAAGTATCTCTAAGAGGGGTAGGAGTGAATCAGGGATGTATTTTTGTTTTATGATTCTTTACTTATGAAACAACCTTAATTTCTTATTAAGGATTTATTTCCTTGATAATCAAAATTCAACCACACATCCCCAAAAACTCAAGAACTTACCAAGTTCACTACTCAATCAGAGTAGCTACATCCTTGGTTTGGTTTGGAAACAATAAAATACCATAAAATCCACAAGAAATCAATCCTTTGATGTGGAATAAAATGTGTAGGATGTTCCCTTACACTCATGTAGTACTATGAAAGCAATCCAATAGTGAGTTTTCTTCTTCCAACACAAAATGATGTAATAATATGTTATAGTGCTTATTGATCCACTTCCACAAATTTGTTATTTCAAAATAATTCTACTCTTTCCAACACATAAGGTGGTATGAAATTTTTGGACATTATATTGATACTTAGTCAGATACCCCAATATGATTTCCAAGTTCTTTTAGACATGATTTGATGCTCTTTGAAGGCTCTTTTCACTAAAACTAGGAATTCAAAAATGTTGTTCATGAAGCTCACAATCATCATGAAGAAACCAACCTTAATGAAATTAACTTCTTTTACAAGGATCACTGATTCAATGTATAATATCCCATCATCATTAATCACCCATTACATAGAAGCATTGGCATCATTCATTAATTATGATGAATTTTCTAAATGCTCAATCTCTCTACGAATTCCAGATTATGAGAGTTCCTCTACCTTCACAAAGTCAATGTGATTTCATATTTTATCTATCATTTCCATAAAAAATTAATTGGGGGTCACCACATATTTATAATCTCTCCCATTCACAATTCTCTACCATAACCTGGAAATTTTTTGATCACTAAAAAATATATTCATGAAAATTCCAGATTCAAAATTCTCCACTAATATTGGTTATTGTTGATGATATCATAGTCAAACCATCACAAACTCATGATTCTCCACTTCTCATAAACAAAAAGATTACTGTAACCAATTTCAATGCATGTCATAAACACAAAGATCACCATCAAAACCTTTATAACATCAAAAAACACCCTCTATGATACCCATTCTTCATGAAACTCATGAATTTTCCATATTATCATAATATCTCCAATGAAATCCAGTTTTCACGATATTATACATATTCCAAATTTTAGACCACAAAAAATTAGGAAAATATTGGGAAATAGTGCCATCATAAAAACATTATTTGACATCAACAACCATAATGATTCATGATAATATTATTTCATCACAAACTCTATCTATCATGATATATAACCTTTGATTAATCACCTATAACATCCTAGGATTTACCAAGGAATGTATTGTAAGTTCCCTATCTTCTAGGAATATATTTCCTTCCAAATCAATGGGATTTATTAGAAATTGTGAATAATATTTATTGAGTACAATGATCTATCTGATCATCCACTTATAAAAAGTGAGGTGATTTATTTCCCCCCGAACTTCCTTGAAAACAAAAGACAATACCTGAATATAAAAGTCATTATAATAATTGTGGTCCTGACAATCTCAACCAATTTATTTTTTGTGAACTAATAGTCAAAAATCACTTAACATTTTAACCTTGTGAAGTGGATTACTTATCAATAATTCAAAACCTATATTAGATAACTCCTTTTAGGAATATGAATTATTTGCAGAAAAACTGTGATATCCAAAACTAGTAACTCATTTCTTCCTCATCTTTATTCCTCATCCTTCTTCCATACCTTTCTCGATATATTAAAATTTCTTGGAAATAAAAAATTTAGTTTCCTCCAACCAATCCCCAAAATAGTTAATGTAGTTTACACACTTACATGATGGAATCACATCACACCCACAACCCCCAAAAACATGCTTCTATAATGATTTATTTATTAAACCATTCTACCCCTTAACAACACCATCAAAAGGTAAAATGAGATAGGGTACCAAGACACATACCGAAACCTTGATGATAGAGTGGTTGGATGTCTATTTTCAACCAAAATTTATAAAATGGTTTCTTTGGTAATAGTTTTGTGAATATGTCAGTAACCTGTTCCATTATAGAAATATAATCCTGCTTCAACTCATTCTTCTCCACCTGATCTTTGATGAAGTGGTATTTTATTTCTATATGTTTTGAATGGGAATGTTGTACCAGATTTTTTGTAATAATGACTCGCTTTTATTTTCACATCTTAAACGAAAAGGTATCTTTACTTAATCAAGTAATTATTCCAACTGAGTTCTCATCCACATAAGTTGGGTTGCATATTTAGTTGAAGAAACATGCTTAGATTCATTTGTGATAAGAGTTACTGAATTCTATTTATTATATTAAATCTAACAAAAATTTTCTACAGAAAGAAAACTCCACCAGATGTTGATCTTCTGTCATCAACATTTCATTCCCAATCATCATCTGAATACCCAAACAAGTCAATACTTTCTGAGTTATCATACCTAATTCTAAAATTTGTTGAGCTTTTTATATATATGAGAATTCATTTTCTATAAATTAAATGTGATTATTTAAGAGCACTTTTAATATTGTATATAATTTAACAACAAAAATAATTGTAGGTATTGGGGAAGTTATATATAATAAATATACACTCATAATTCGAAAAACTTTCTGATCAACTTCATTTATTTCACTATAATCATACAACATTTTCCCACTGAAATTAGAGTGGAAAGTAGTTTGTAGTTTTCTAGGACAGAGCTTCTAATAAATTCCTTATCATAATATTGATGAGAAAGAAACATGTATTTATTATTTTTGTAAAATTTTAACCCATGAAAGTATTTAATTTCTCCTAACATGGACATCTCAAAAAAAATTATCATCTCTTCAGAAAATCCTTTATATGATCTTTAATAATTACCCGCAATGATAGTGCCATCCACATAATGAATTACAATGATAGAAAACTCAATCAATTATTTTTTCTAAATATTTCCATCAAATCATAATTTCTATAAACTCATCCATCATATGAATGTATCCAATTTTGAGTAGTATACCCTCTGAAATTTTTTTTATCCCGTACAATGATTTCATTAACATACACACATGACATTCATCATTCCTAACAACAAGCCACATGGTTAATCAATGTTAAACTACTCATCAAGATCCCCATTCATAAATATGGACTTCAAATACATTTGAAATGTTGTGTATCTTCATTGTGAAACAATAGCAAGAAATGTTCTATTTGTTTCAAACCTTTACACTGAAGAAAAATTATCATTAGGATCAAGAACCTCAATTTTTGAGTAACCTTTTCACACTAATCATTCCTTGTTCCTTATCACCTCACCTTTTTAATTAATACTTTTATTGAAAACTCATATTGTACCAATAATGTTTATAGCCATCTTGCATACAAGTTCCCAAGTATCATTATTTTATATATGATCAAGTTCTTCATTCATAAAACCTTCCCATTCTGGATGCTAAAAATCTTTATTCACATCCTCTAGCTGAACTTTCGAATACAAAGAATTTTGTGTAATAACTTTTGAGATTATTCTTATTGAAACGTTTTGATGTTTATGAACAATATTTTATGAGCCTACACTTTATTCCTTGTCCTAGGATGAGTTATTTGAGGGTCCTCCTCATCAATTAAAATAGTTGAGTCCAATTATTCTTCTTTAGTATGATTACCAATTTGAGAAACATTATTATAATTCTTAACAAAACATTCATTATCCTTCTCAAAATACACATCAGTATAAGCATGATTTTTATCTACATTATTTCAACAACTTTCACATCAGTGGAATAAAAAATTATTCATGTCTCATTGTGGAATCATATTTATCCTCTTAATTATGAATAATATCCATGAAAAATTTCATCTTCACCTATTAACTAAAACTTTAAAAGGTTTCCACCTTTCTTATTTATAATGAAAGAACTCCCAAAAACTCTTAAGTGTTTCAAACATGGAGTTTTTCCATAAAAATTTAAAATAGGTTCATATCTGAACTTGTTCTATTTAAACATCAGTTTTGAATATACAAATCAGTACAAATGGATTTCCACTAATATTAATTAGATAGATTGTGTTCAAGTTACATAAGTCTCCCCATTTCCAATAGACTTCAATTCTTTGTTTCAGAAAATACATTTTTTTGAGGTATGTATGGTGAATTGAACTTATGTAGAATTCTATGATTATCAAGATAATTTTCAAATTATTCATTATTAAACTCATCTCCATTATCATTTCTCAACCACTTTAATAAATACTCACATTCCTTCATTGGTTTCCTCCTGAAACTCTTAAAATAATTTCTAGGAATCTGACTTCAGTTTCACATACATAACACAATTAATGATAGTAAAGTCATTAATGAATATGTTGAAATAATTATATCAACTTTTTAATTATTTTATCATTGGACCATAGATATAATAATGAATATGTTTTTGGTTTTTTAAACAAATTTCAATTTTCTTATGCCATTTTTTTTAATATTTCCTTCTTAAAAAATTTTGAAATGCCAATATTTTCTTCTTGATATATAAAGAATACTTCCAACCTAGTATCACATTTATAACATTCTCATGTTTCCCTAACACATTTTTCCTATCATTTTATGCAATAATTTATTTTCTTTTACCATACCCAATTAACAACAATTTTATTTTTCACAACATGGAACATGTTTACCTTTATATGTTAGTTTGTTTTAAATATATTTCGTTCTACCCCACATTTCAAAATAATCCCATATTTTCAATGGTAACATTTTTACCCTCATCACGAAGTTGTGAAACACTATGAAGGTTGTGTTAAGCACATAAACATATAATGATTTTTTGGTTTCATATTTTCTTTTTCAATGATTTATGATCAAACACCATTGATTCTCTCTGGTTAATTATTTCTAAATTTCATAATTCCTTCATTGAAGTCCTTCACATTATTAAATAACTTTTAAGCCTCATATAATGTGATAAAAACACCCACTATAAAAAATTCATGTTCATTCTCTTTTTATAGCTATCAATGTAGTTTGAACAAAACATATTATTTTATTCATTTTATTTTTTCAACTTTGACTTCTGAGAATTGTATTTAAATGTTTTTTGTTTAGGTAGAAAAAAATTAGAATGATTTATACGTTGTTCACATATTTAAAAAACCATTTCTAGTGATTAGAACCTATTTTCCACTTTCACACCAACAGTCTCAGATTCCTTCTGAACTTCCTTCTCGTACTTCTATTGAGAGGATTAACTACACCTAAAACCCTATCTTCCCTAACCAGTGGAATAGTAGTAATGTTGTTTCTTGAACCAAAAAAATATTTAATTTATGTTCAAATCCATTAAAATACTAGTAATATCCATAGAAATAGTATTATAATTGGAATATATCAGATTGACTAGTGTTGTGAGTATGTTTCTATGCAACTTTCTTAAGAAATATTTTTTGACCATCAAACATTCTGTTTTAAAACATAACTTTCTTATTCATCTAATATTTCATTCTATAAATATTATAACCATGAGAAATAAAAAATTTCCAAAGATAGGATTTTTAGAAAGCTGTGAATTTTCAACATTGATAGCTTTTTTGACACACATAACATTCCCAACAATATTATTCTATGAAACAATTCTTAAATTCACCTCATCCTTTGAATGTAAATTTTGTTGATCCATTTTTAGGTTCATCCATACCATAATTTTCACCAACTTCTATGATATAGTTTTTAAAAAAATTACATATCTTTTCACCTTTTAAAAAAATCTGTTGGATAAGTTCTATAATTATTCTTTTTTCATTCAGCTTAAATTCCAGATATTCATTATGATTCTTCTATTTCTCAAGATAATTCCATAAATCATAAATTTATGTATCATCATGAATTTTTCATTTTGAAATCTATCATAATTTTTAATGATTAATATATCAACTTCTTATTTTTCTTCTAATGAATTTTAATAATTTTCATACATTCCTTAAACTCTTCGTTCAAATGAGTTTCAAGTTGAGTTTCATCATCTTTAGAACTACATCAACTGAAATTATCATAATTCACTACTGCAATAAAGGTATTCTCTCCATGTTTCTCAAAAAATATTTTTAATATTAAAATTTACTATCTTATTCTTTATTATATTTAGTCCAAAAGATTCTTATTTTAGATTGAAAGAACTTTTTAACATTACCTCTGACAAAATATTTATTTTTATCACCATGTATCTTACAATACCATCTTTTCCTTCTTTTATCTTCATTATTGTATTAATATTTATTTATTTGAGGGTAATTAACTACAAAGTGCCCAATATCTTCAAATTTTAAAAATTCCAGAAAATGTTTCCTTTGTATTTACATGTACCTCTTTTCACATTTTAAGAATATAAGGATAAAATTTCATTAACAATTTTACATACCTCATTTTTGGAGTTAGATTCAACCACATCATGTTCCTCAAAATCCTTTATAAAATATTATTTCTTGGAGGATTTGAAGGAAATTTATATATTATATTTTTTTGTCTTCTTAGTATTATACATTCCTATTTCATAAGTGATGATATTTCTATGAAAATCATCCATAGATAATGTTTTAGTGTCTCTATATAAGGTCCCATATATTCTTAAGGTTTTTTTTTGTTTAAGTTCTATTTTGGGCTCTTATATTTGTCTATAGAAGTGATTCTACATGTTTGTTGAAGTCTTGGGGTTGTTCATGTGGTTTAGGACACAAAATAGGATGAAAAGGGGAGTTCCTATGCATGGTGCATGGTTAGCACATGGTTAGTGTGAACCATAAGGATTCCTAGGTAACTGTGTAGCCATGGAAAAAGGTTTCCACATAGTTGGTGCAATGTTAAACAAATCATTTAGAATCCCTTAGAAACTGTGTGAATGTGTGTTTTTCAGATAGTTTCTCATGCATGGTTTTTCCACGGTTTGGCATACCATGTGGCTAAACCGTGAGGCCAGGAAACATTGAGAAAAATAAAAAAAATACCATCCTTGAATTTTAAACCACAACTCAGGATTCTCATACATTCCACCCCATGCATCCCTTGTAATGAAATTTGATGAACTAAATTTCCCAAAGGTGGTTTTACTCCATTTCTTGTCCATTTGGAGCGTAATTGGTTTGCTTATCGAAGCCATGGGTAAGTCCAATGCTCATCTAGCATATCTTTTTCAGATTAGAGATCTTGGTTTCTCCTATCTTTATATAAATCTCAACACCCCTCTTTTTCTAGTGGAACCTCAGTTGGTGATTCATGTGACACTTGAATCTGTACCAACGAATATGAATAGGAATGTGTTTATCATCAGAATCGAGGTAGGTGGTCTATAAGTTATATCCCATAGTTTTTTTCTATATTTTCGTATGGAAGTTTGTGTTACTAATTTTCCCTATTGTGTTCTTGGTCATGTTGTTGTGTTTGATAAAATGGGGTGTCTATGTGACGAATATAAACACTCATGATCCCTGTGGGATGCGTGGAGGATGACTTGACCATTTTAGGGCCACCTACAGGGTGTGTCGACATTCTCAGAGATAGAGAGTGGTAGGGGTATGGGAATGGTTAATGTGTAAAGTTTGAACCCCATGGAGAACATGTTTTAATGGTTGATTAAGTTGTAAATGGGATGATTATAGATACACCTTGGGTGATAATGCAAGAAGGTGTTGTTTAAATGATATGAAAATTGTCAATTAGGTTGAAAGAGATTATGTTGATTGTTTTATGAATTTAGGTTAGAAATTCCTAAGGGGATTAGTGAATATTAAATCACGAACATTTAATTGGGTAACGGATTGAGAATTGTGGAATTTTTTAATGGGATATAATAATTAAATTGACGAATAAGCGGAGTACGTTAATAAATGGAAATTATGTGGTACACATAAATGATTGAATGTAATAAAGTGGTTCTGTTATGTGATATGATAATTGTACTTGAGTGCATAAGGGGTAAATTATTGTGAAATGATGAATGGGATAAGTGGGTTAATATAAGGTAATTGATGAATACATGCTAAGGTATGGGGTTATGGAATACACTTAAGGGGTTAAGGCACATGAATGGAAATTTGAATAAACTATAAAAAATTCAACTGGTAAATGTGGTAATGGGTTATAGATTATTGTTATTTTATATAGTATTGTTATGTTTTATGAATTATAATGGAATTAGTAATGCGTGGTTTTGTTATAGTATGATTGTGGTGACATGAAAATTAATATTGTGCACATGTATTTGTAGAGTGGGGTATTGACATGAGGTTATATGCCCATGGTTCGAGTTAGAATGAGGATCTAAACTGCACACCAAAAATGCACATGTTAGGGAAGGGTAAAGATGCTCTATTTCCCTAATGGTTGCATTCTACATAGACTAAGGCTTTCAGATGAGGATAATGTGTTGATATTATTTTTGTATCTCTAGTGAGACAGAGGTTTGAATATTTTCCCTATGAATTCTAATTGATTTCGATATACCTTTGAATAGATGGTATATATGGAAAACCCATTAAGAACATGTTAAAAATGGATTATGTTGTAAATATGGTATGGAAAATGGAATTGGGTTAAATTCTATGAATGAATTAAATAAACATTGTTAACGAATGACAGTCAATCTGTCCCTTGTTTAATAATAATTTATTCTATTTTGTAGGATCTATCTTTTAGACTAGATATTTTGTAGACACCATTGGTGGTGGCCTAGTGAGTTTTGTATTCCAAACCATCTCAGGCCACCATTGGGTACTTGAAGAGATTTTTTGGTTTCAGGTCAGGACATGGGAAATTTCCTTACCCTAGGATGTTCAGTTGGTCTCAGGATGTATGTGGAGAATGATCTAGACATAGATTCAAGATCTATTTGGTGATATAGACGTTTTTCTTATTTTTAATTTTGTTCGCATTGCGCTAATAGTATGTCATGACATTGTTAATGTTGAATTGTGGTTTGTACCCAGTTGGGAGATGTTTGACTTGTATGTTATTCAGTATCTTATATTATACCACTATTTATATTATGTTCTCTTGTGGATTACTCTTGTGAATATTGTATTGTCTAACCATGTGATTCATTAGACCATCACTACTAGTTGGAGACCTCCTGCATACGGTGAGGTGTTCTTGAAATCATGTGATGACTCGGCTCAGGACACTAGTTAGTAGCTTCTGGGTCGGAAATGTTACAAAGTGGTATTGAAGAAGTTATTCTCTATTTCATAGTATTGGTGGATTGTAGATAGGTTATTAAGATGCGTCGGGCCTTGGAAATGTGCTCATTCTTGGGAGTTGCTAACACATGTTTGAGGGAAAACCCAAGTCACCCTAGGTGATAATTGTTGTCCTTAATGTGTGTTTTCATATTTGAATGATATTTCATTATTGGGTGAAGCACATGTTGTGTGATTTGATTTATTTATGATATTTTTCTCATTTTTTGAATGGAATGAGGTTGTGTATTAATGCATCATTTTAGGCACCTAAGGATATATGTGGCATGGTTCATTTTTGGTATAGACACGGGATGTGTGTTTGGGGAATAAGGAGTATTATTAATTTTACTTCCATGATAAATCTGATGAAAATGATGCAAAATAATGGTAATTTATGTGGGTGAATGAAAATAATGAAAATGAATTGTTAAGGAATGACAATTGTAACGAAATTTTATGACTGTGTTAACATTTTGGGTTGTCATAAATTGTAAAGGTTGAATCAATGTCTAAAATAAACAAAATTTCGTAGTAAAAGTAAAATTTATAATAAATTCTTCTTTAATGAAAGGTTTAAATGATTTAAAATGATGATTGTAACACGTTCTGAAATGTGAAATGTTCTTAATAAGAATGGATTATGTTGTAAAATAATAATTGGTTTGAAGAGGTTTTGATGAAAGACTTTTGATCAAGTTAATTGGTTAATCCATGTTGACCATGACCCATAGTAGGTATTGTAGAGTGTAGTGTTTTAAGTGAATTTATGACCTTTGGGAAAGAGTATGGGGAATTATTTGTTTAAGGATGATAGCATGAGATCCTTTCCATCTTTGGTAAAATCATATCGATCATTCTACGAAGAATTAAGTGAATGGTATGTTTACAATGAGAATGATTTAGTTCAAATGCGGAAATCCTTTGGGTTGTTGGTTGGACCCTGGTATGTGTGGGTTGGGGTGGCAGGAGTGCCCCAGTTTGAGACATTGGATTATTATTGTGAACAATTCCTATTTATGATATTGTCTAGGGGGTGTGATCAGGTAACCCTTATTAGGGTTGTGGCAGTAGGCTAGCAAGGCATTGATCGGTAGTGTGAGTGTGGGATACTCTCCTGGTTTAAGAATATAAATAGTGAATTCTAGACTCTAAGGACAGTGTCTGGATCTTGGTGACCTTGCGAGTTATGTTTTGAATCCTGGAGAAGTTTCTTTTCTCCGAGTTTTGATGAATTTTTACACCTTTTGTGTACAACCTAGATAAAATGGTTGTTTGGTATGGTATACATATTGTGCATCAGAATTGGTGTGTGGTTCCATGCAAGAGAAATTCTTTGTTCATGTCATGATATGTATGGATTAGTGTGAGAAACAATGGATTTACCCAGTTTTGATTCCCTTATATGGAGTTTGTATGATTCAACATTCATGTGGACCTATGATAGATGTTGGATGGAGTTTATAGTGCCTTTGGTTGTGAGTCTCACATGAATAAGTTTGGGACATTGATAATGGAACATAGTGTTTTTATGGTGTATGTTGGTCCTAGAGGGCTATGTCAGAAGTTTGATGGTTGGTTGTGCCACCCAAGTTGTTGTTATGCGATGATAGTTTTGTAAAATCAAGGGCAGCCTTGTGGGACGTTTTCCCATGCATGTAGGTACATCGGAATATGAATCATGGGAGATGCTTCAGAGGTGGTGACAATTCATACTATGTACCACCATGTTTTAGTAAATTGTATAGTTGTGACTTGTTCTTTCATAACGGCACATTAGTGCTTGTGATAAGAGGTAAGGATTTTTTTTGAAGGTTTGTATCGCATGGATGCCTGACTCACCTATTTGGATGATGATTAATGGAGTTCCCGGAATTGTTTTTGAATGGAATAGACAAGGGTGGTTGATGTGCGGTAATATTCATTCACATGATGGGGACACTTGAGATGAGGGTGGTCACGTGGATGAACTTGTTTTTATAAATGTTTTTGGTTTTTGGGTGAGATGTAGAGGCCACCTCAAGGCGGATGAGGCTAACTAACAATGATATATGGTTTTGTAATTAAATGGGTGATGGGATACACATAGATAAATGTCGATTTATGAGAGACCATTGGTTTGATTGGTGTGGAAGATTGTTTTTATTTTGTTGCTAGCTATCAGGGATGCATCATAAGAACATGATCTGTATGGTGGATGTAGTTCCACATGAAATGTTGGTTCATAGTAGCCTTAATATTTTGTCATGGAGCGATGGTTATACTTGGTTGGAGATCACACCTGAGCAGTGGTGGTTATGTGTTGATGTTATGTGTTTGACAGGGGAGGTTGAGATCCTTGATAGTTCTTGATGTCCCATAGTTCGGCCTCAGAAATGGATAGGTGGGTGGTGGAGTTATTCGAAAACTTCTTAGCGTACCTCATCTAGTGACGAGCATGCCCAACATCTTGACATTGTACCATGTACGTTGAAAAGATCTAGATTTATGATAAGATACTTGAATTTGTTTGTATTCTTTAGGGACATCATCGAGTTTATTCTCATGGAAACATTATGTGTGGAGCCTGATGATGGGATGTACCCCCTCTGTGGATTTAGGTGAGGTCCTTGGGATAAACCGATTGTTAAAAAACACCATAGATTCCATTCACCGAAGTTGGGAATGGGAACCAGGTGATGTTTGTTTTCTTGTTTTAGGAAAAAATTTATATGGTCATGTTTAGGTTTTGGGGTTTTTCTTTTAATAGTATATGATGTGGTGGTTGGAATCCCCCATGGAGAGCAATTGTAACGACACCATTAAGGTGTGGAGTGATAAGTCGATCGTGAATGTGGAGACAAGAAAATTTAGTTGATGTAATGGCACTGGGATACCATAGAGGAACCTATGAGGTGAATTTTAGGTTCCTAGGTGAGGTAATGTGGGACATGGATGTGGTGGCTGATGAGACATGCGTTGGATTTGAGCTCATGGTGGTTCCATGTGATTCTTGTGATGACTATGTTGAGGTCGTAGAATGGTGTGGTTGGATATGACAATAGTTTGTGGCAAGAGAGGTTGGGCTCTATAACTCTAATGAAGACCAGGGTTAGACTTGGGAAATATCTCCTTGGTTGGGTTTACAACATCCACATGATGAGAGAACCGTGGCCATGTGATGTGGTGTCATTCCAAAGGTGAAGCATGGTGACATTCTGGAGGGTGGTGATGCCATGATGATTAAATTCAACTTGAATTTAGGGAATTACCTCAGTTAGTGTGTGGGGAGATAATGATAGTCTTCAAGACAGTATGCACTTTGGGAAGGTGTGAAAGGCGTAGCATACCATCGATTTATAGTCGATGCGTTGGGGAAAGCATGTCGGTGGCAGTCTGACCTGAGATGGTAAACTTCAATGGGTGTGGTGAGAGTGGCACACCTCTGGGTTGATGTTGTGGTAGAAATGAGTTTTTAAAATAAAATCATACCTGGGGGTATTCATTTTGATCTTCTACCTTGAATAGATAGTGTAGGAATGTCCTCTTGAATAGTTTTAATGGTCTGGTTCGATTCCAATGCAAGGTAATTCTTCTATGGGTGTTGGGGCACACTTAGTTGGAACATGTCATGTGATGTGAAAGTCTAGTTGAGGTTCAGGTGATCTTTCATTAAAAGTGGAGGTTCCATGTAACTAAATATGGTGGAGAGAACCATACTAGATAAATTTTTGGTTGACAACGTGATCAGATTTTTGGGTTGGAATGACTCAAGTGGTCATCGTTTGAGTGGGGTTTCCCTAGTAGAGAGCTTTGGCATGGGTTTAATTGGTCTAATACTCGAGAGGTTTGGGTTGCATTTGGATTTATAGTTGTTCAGTAAAATATTTGGTAAAATTGGTTTGAAGGATCATCTGTTTTCCTTTGGGTGATATCGGGTTTGGTCACCGTAGAGTCTGGAAAATATATGAAAATGATGCCATGTGATTTGGGTCATGAGTTGTATAGAGGATCAGGTAGATTGGGTGTCAATGGGTTTGTCCGTGATGATGTGATGTTGTGTGTGAATTTTCCATGTTTAGTGAGTCAATAACTATTGTCCAAGTATTATCACTGATGATCTTGTTGTTGGGTATGGTTGAAGTTGATGCATCATTAATGTATTTTTAGTTCGTGTTGTGGTTGTAGTGAGGAAGAATTCTGGGGAAAGTCTATTCCCTATATCTATGTTTAGTGGCCTTTGTTATGTGAAAACATAAACATGAATGATGATAATGGATAAGCAGGCCTAGTGGAATGACAACTAGTTATGGAAGCACAGTAATGCTTGCAAGAGCGGCTCAAGGATGAGCTATTATAAGGTGGGGAGGGTGTATGGTCCCGTATTTTTATAAGGTATGTCTTCGTTTATGTTCTAGTATAGACACTTATTTTTGTCCTTACATGTGTTTCCCCTTGTTTGTGTGAAGTCTTGGAGGTATTCTAGGGGTCAGGACACAAATGAGGAAGAAAAAGTGAGTTCCTTGGCATGTTGCACGGTTAGTGAAAATCGTAAGAAAATCCATGGTAACTGTGAATCCATGGATAGAGTCTTAAGCGTGGTTGGCACATGGTTATTAAAACCACGTAAAATCCCCATGAAAACAAGTGAAAGGGTGTTTTTTGGAAAGCTTCTCATGCCCAATATGGGTTGGTTTAGAAAATCGTGTGGGTAAACTGTGTGGCCTAGAAACTTTGAGAAAATTACAAAAATTCTATCCTGGGGTTTTAAACCCCAACTCAAGATTCTCATCCATTCCACACACTATATCCCTAGTGAAGAGCTTCGACAAACCAATCTTCTTAAAGGTGGTTCTCCATAATTTCTTGAACATTTGGAGAGATGTTATTTATGTATCGAAGCCTTTTGGTATGTCCAACTCTCCTCTTACTTCCCTTTTTCGGATTAGGAATCTTTGTTTAACTCATCTTCTTCAAAAACCCTAAAACCCTTTTTTTCCAATGGAGGCTTGGTTAGGGCTTCAATAGATGCTTGAATTTCGGATCTACCACTATGATAAGGAGTGAGTTCATCATCAGAATCAAGGTAGGTGGTCTACAAGCATTATCCCATAATTTTAAACTATATTTTTTCATGGAACCATGTGTTCCCCTTTTCCCCTAATTGTGTTCTTGGTACCATTGGAGTATTAGATAAAAAGGGGTGTCTAAGTGACCAATTTACACCCTCACGATTTCTTTGGAATGCATAGAGGAGGACTTGACCTTTTTATGGCCACCTATGGGGTGCATCGGCAATCCCAAACATAGAGAGTGGTAGGGTTAGATGATGGATTGGAAAGTAATGTTTGAATCCAATATAGAAGATGTTTTAATGGTTCATTAAGTAGTAAATGGGATGATGATAGATATGATATGGTGATAAGGTAACAAGGTCCTTTTGGAATGACATGAAAATGGTCAATTGGGTTGAAAGTGATTATGTCATTTTTTAATGAATTTTGGTTAGAAATTCTAAACGGTATTAGTGCATATTAAATGGTAAAATTATAATTGGGTAATGGAATGATAATTGTGGAATTTTTTAATGAGAGGAAACAACGAAATGGATAAATATGTGGAATGGGTTAATACATGAAATTATGAGGTACACCTAAATGGTTGAATGTTATAAATTCGTTGTGTTATGTGATATGAGAATTGTACAAGGGTGAATAAGGGGTAAATTATTGTGAATCGATGAATGGGATAAGTGGGTTAATATATGGAAATTGATAAATATTTTCTAAGGTATGGGGTTTTCTAATACTCATAAGGGGTTACGTCATGAGAATGAAAATTTAGCTAAATTATTATGAATTTCAGTTGGTAAATGTTTTAATGGGTTATGGAGTATTGTTTTTCCTCTTTATTTTCATGTGTTGTGAATTATAATTCCATTGGTTATGATTGGCTGTGTTATGGTATAGATGTAGTAAATTGATAAATAAGAATGTGCACATGGCTTGGCAGAGTGGGTTATTGACACGAGGTCCCATGCCCATGGGTCGAGTTAGACTGAGGCACTAAACTCCACCCCATAATTGCATGGGTTAGGTAAGGGGACATAGGCTCTATTCCCCCACCAGTTGCATTCCACCAAAACTGAGCCTTCATGTTAAGGATAATGTGTGGATTTGATATGTGTATCTCCAGTGAGATAGGGACCTGACTTATTTTCACTATGCATTGTGATTGATTACCTTAGATTCTTGTGTAGATAATATGTATTCTTAACCCATTGAGCACGTGTTAAAAATGGATTATTTAGTATTGATGGTATATGAAATGGAATTGGGTTAAACGCTCTGAATGAATTAAATGAAACTATTTAACCAATGAAACATGAACTATATGTTGTTTAGCTATCATGTAATATGTACTTTCAAGCACTATCTGTTGGACTAGATATTTTGTAGACACCATTGCTGGTGGACTACTGAGTTTTGTACTCTCACCATACTCAGGCCGTCGTTCTGGACCAGGGAAAAGGCCCTAATCTTGGATGTTTATTTGGGCGTGGGAAGTACATATAGAAATATATAAACATATATTTGGTACCCATTTTTGGATTTGGATGTTTGACTTAATTTAAGTTTTGTTAATTTTTCAATACTAGAATTTCATGACATTGTTAATGTTGAATTATGGTTTGTACCCAGTTGGGATAAGTCTGACTTGTATGTCTTTTATTTTCTCATATTATTCCTCTATTTATATTTTTTTATTTTGTGGCTAACTCTGGTAAAGATGGTATAGTCTCCTCACGTCACTCAATAGACCCTTATCGCTAGTCGGAAACCTCTACTGTATGGGGAGGCGCACATTAGGTCATGTGACAACTCAACTTGGGGCGCCAGTTTAGTAGATTCTAGGTCAAGGACATTAAAATTGGACTTCCAATGAAGAATATTAAGCATCAAACATGTGTGGAATGATTTCTAAGTTCATTTGAACTACTACAGAGTCTTACAACATTTCACCAAGACATCGAATAGTGCTGAAAATATTATATACCATGGTAAATAAGTACCCAATAGATTCAAACTCAGCTATTTTAAAATCTTCATTCATCAACCTCCATATTTATTGTTTTTCTATATTCACTTTTATACATCCTTCGTTGATGTTTTTTAGCTTATCCCCGAAACATTTAGCTACAGAAACACAATTCACATTTAAAAACTCCCTTTCAAAAAGTGATGAGTGTAAAACATTTTAGCTCCTCCATAATTGTCATGATTCTTCATATCGAAAGGTATAAGTAAAACATGATCATCAATTAAAGGAAATCGATTTGTTATGGCTTCAATAACGTCATACCCAAGAGAAATAAGACAAAGAATCATTCTATATTTCCAATTATGATAATTACTTCCATTGAATATCAGAATCCCCTTAATTTTTACACAATTTTGGTTCCCCATCACAACTTCTCTTGAAAAATTCATCATAGAATAAAAAATGGAACCTTCAGCTACAATAAAAATTGAAGCTACCCAGTCAGGATTCATGGATCACAAATTGAGGGAGGCGATGAACTAGTGATGTCTTTTTTTTCGTTTCCTTACTTATGAAACAATATTCACCTCTTGTTAATAATTTTTTTCAATGATGAAAAAAATTCAATGACACATCTATTGGAACCCAAGAATACAGAAGGTTCACTACTCAATATTATTAGCTACGTCCTTGGTATGGTTTGAAAATAATCCAAAACAATACCATCCACTAGAAAAAAATCATTTTATGTAGATTTCAATGTGTATGATTTTTTCTTACACAGGTGTAGCACTATGAAAAAAATCCAATAGTGTGTTTTCCACATGTAGCACAAAATGATGCAAAACATTGTTATGGTTCTTTGTGATCCACTTTCAAAAAAAATTTCCTTTCAAAATAATTATTCTATTTCATACTGATATGCTGCTAATAACATCCTAGATTTCATAATCATACTAAGAATAATACCCCGGTCTAATTTCCATGTTCACTTAGTTCTGAGTTGATGCTCTCTGAAATATCCCTTCACACAAAATGTTTTTCAAAACATATATCCCCAAAACTCCCTTGGGAAGCTTACAACCATAACGAAGTAGCCTAAATTCACAAAACTCACTGCGTTCGCAAATCTCACAGAGTTAATATGGAATATCCCATAATTGTAAAGCACCTATTTCAATAAAGAATTAGAATTATTCATGACTTATTTAGTAGTTTAATGATGATTAAGCTCGTATATAAATTTAGGTTCATAGATCTCTTCTACCTTCATGAAAGCAATAATATTATGGATTTATCTATTATTTCCATAAAAATTAAAGTGGTTCCACCTCATATTTATAGGTTCACAAATTCATGATGGTCCACTACATTCTATGAATTTTTTAGATCACTCCAAAAAATATATTCATGGTGCACCTCCATTAGATATTCTTCACTGATATTTGTTATTATCATGGATATCACCATCAAATAATCATTCACTAATGATGCTCCACTTATTTTAATCACAATGATTACCATCACTGTCTATGATGCATGTCGTATTCCTGGAGAAAACATTCATTACCTTCACGCCTTCATGAACCACCCCTCATGAAGACTATTCTTTTTGAAACTCATGCCTTTTCCATATTACCATATGTCTATAATGCCCCGACCCTAGTTACCCAGAGTTGGTGCATTACTACATAACATTGGCATGATCACAAGAAAGATCAAATCTCAAAAGATCGATTGGTTTAGTATCCTTGGAAACACTAGATATATTCATAAATCTTACATTACATCATAAAATGAAAAACTACTACAACAACATATTGTCTCCATAATCCACACTCATATCCCCACATAATATCCCTGCAGGTCATTCATAATTTAATTCTTCACTTCCTGGGAGAAATAAAACATAGAAAAGGGGTGAGCTCAAATGCCCAGTAAGGATAACAATATAGCAGAAACGTTCATAAATAAGAATAAACATTTAAGGAAATGTATAACTAAAACAAAAGCCTTTCAAACTTGAACTTTCAACATGGTATGGCATAAATAAAATGAAATAATTCCATTTACTTATTCAAATTGATATTCTACTTATCGAATAATCACATGCAAAATCAATAACCACTTTCATAATGTTGGAATGCATAATGCCAGACTATTATAACCACATAGCCAAGGACTCGTGCCAAGACTACAAATAAGATTTTGTCAAGGCCTTGTGCCAAGACACTAGTTTGTCTCATGAGACCTACCGATGCATCGAGGAGCTATAGCGGGCTCCACCCGTCACATTTAAGTCCAATTCATTCCCATATGAAAAGGTTTAAACATAACATAAACATTCGTATTAAAACTACCATACGAAATGTCAATAATTTCACCATAAACTATGAATGGTATAAAAATAGCACATCCACAGTCAAACATATCACAAAACCTTCAATACAATATAGATGTTTTGTATCATAATAAATCAACTTCAAATAAGCGTAAAATCCATCAAAGGATGTTGACATAGATGAAATCAAAACTCTTTTTAGAGAAATATCTCTTTTATTTTTTTGAAATCATTTAAGAGCCATATAAAATAAAACATTTTCTTTGAAAATATTCTTATAAGCTTGTAAGGAAATCTTTGAAGATTTTATAACTGCGGAAAATAGCCGCACCCGCTGTATAAGTTAAAAAAAATTCTTACCTTAATTCTGTCGAAAAGGTTAAAAAGGACCTTGTTTTGAAAACGACGGAAAGATTACTTTATAAAACTCTAAAAGTCAAAAAACGGTATAAATGACTTTAACCCATATTCTTGTAAATAATAAAATAGTTTTGAAATACATTTTTTAGAAAACTTGGATGTGGATGATAAAGAGATCCCAGTAGATTATTACGTATAAACAACCTCGGATAATGAAGAGATTGTGAAATAACCCTTACCTTGTACTTTTCCTTGGTTGGGGTAGGTTAACCTCCTGTATAATGGTGAAATAATTGTTATTAAATTATACAAGAATCATATATATTAATATGATATCAAATATTATCTTTTAACATTGATTTGTTAATAATATCATAGAATTATCGTCGTTTCAGGTGTTAAATTACTTGTTTTCTTTTATATGTTTTGTTACGTAACACATGTTTGTAAAGGATAGGCTGTATATTATTCATATCCAGAATGATATCAAGTCCTTAAACATCATTTTTTAAATCATCAAATGATAATTATACATGAATGGATACGATGGAGAATGAATCTCATCGCGTTCATGGAGACGGTAGTCCGTACGTACGCACGAGCGACAATATCATTCTATTGATATTATAATAATATATAAATGAATGGTATATCATGTATACTGAATCATTAACATGTTATATTTACTATTTACATGAGTTACACATCATTATTATACCTATCCAAATAATATTATATTGAATAACAATTACACCACGACGTGGAGATGGTAAGCCGTACGTACGCACGTATGGTGACATGTTATTCAAAGGGTGGATAGAATACTGAATATGGTTGTACCATATTTATAATAAAATCACAGTATATATATGATACTGGAGTTATTATTTTATAATGGTAACAACAAAGGAAGAATAAGTGGAAGAAGTAATGAACTTGGAAAAAGGGTGGTGAAATCATTACCTCTTCTTCGGGTTCTTCCTTTTGATTTGATCAAAAGGGCTGCTTAGGTTGGCTTTCTGATAAAACTAAGGCCTCTAGGTTGTATTGAGGGATGTTGGGAGAGTATTTGTGCAGAGTTTGGCCGAACCAAAATGCTTTGAAGGTGTGAATAAATGAGAAGGAGGAGTTCCCTTTTATAAGAGGGGTGAGGGGCACCTTTGGAAAAGCTAGAAATATTAATTTATAATAAATTCATATTCGGTTTCTAATGGCTCAAAAGTTGATTATTTAAATTTTAAGGTGGGGATGTGTCGAAAAAAACTCAACCAATAGAATTTAGACAGGTTTGGGTACTTATATTAACCTTATCTTTAAGTATTAACTCTAAGTTAATTAGTGTAACTTTTACAATGTCTCTTTGTATTTTTATATTATATGGTTAATAAACTTACTATATACATCCAAGAGACCCCCCAAGTGGTCCATTAATGATGAAACTATCATTATATTAGTCTTTTGGCCGAACCTTAGATTTTTAGGAATTTAATATCAATTAATAATATAATATTTGTTTTAAGAATTCTTTTATGTCAATTTTGACACTATTCAATAGTTGATTTTTGTGAAACTCATAACAGATTGATTACTTCGAAAAAAGTCAATTAAATCAATACTAATATATCATATTATCCTATAAAATTAGTTTAATTAATTAAAAGTATCACATTATATTTATTTGGGTATTTATAATATCAATTATTTTAATTTTTCACTATTATAGTAATTACTTCATCATCATTGTGTCATAAATAAATTAAATTATTTAATGTCTAAAAATTATAAATAAAATATCATTATGTAGGAAATATTTTTATCTTTCTAATGAATATTTATAATCTAAAATCCAACATATATAACCCTATGTAAAAATTGTTTTTCTAAAAGATATATGCTTGTGTCATTTTTGTATTCATTTTAACTTAATTAAAATAAAGTGTCCCTATCACCTAAAAGTGGCACCATGGGGTCCCCATATCGACCCATAGATGCCTATGGTCGAACATGTATCAACAAATATGGCTAGGACACATTTTAGGGTAATTTAGTATTATTATAATATTATTTTTTTAACCCTTATTTACCAGATTTACCCATAACCATGGTAAATAAAATATTTACCACAGTAATTATTCAAAATGTCTAAAAATAAAAGTTACCTATTTACACAACTTGAACCTCCTGATTCCAAATATGGAATCCATTTTTCTAAATTCAAAACACAAAATTTGCAGAAATTAATTTAAAATTAATTCTCGCTGTTAAAACAAAAAGTGTGTTTTTAAGAGATAAAAACTATCAAAAGATTGACACTTGTTTATGTTCGGTTTAATTGTAAAATTATGTCCAATGACAAACATTATATTAAATGGTAAAAATATATTCTAAATATACTTTAAAACCACTCAAATTCCTAATTTATCACTATTAATTATTTTGATTAAAAAAGTTGTTTTTAATTAAAATTTAGTAATTTTCACTATTCATCAAAATATGAAAGTTATACGAAAAGTACCAAAATTTCACCTTAGGATAAATTCGATATTACGAATCCTGAAATGAAGTCCATTTTAAAATATAAAATATATATAATTTCAAAAAATAGATATTACTATTCATAACGGCTAGTTTGATTGGTTATGGTGTGTTAGAACTCGGTGTTGCATACAACACACGCTATCACATTATTCAAAGAGAAGCGTACCGTAGAAGCTTGGGGTGTTACATTCTCCCCTCATTCAAATAATTTCGTCCTCGAAATTTCTAGAATACTACCGCATGAAAAGACTCAGGTGGTTCTTCATCATATGTTCCTCGGGTTCCCACGTTGCCTCTTCCATCTTATGGTTTCTCCACAAAACTTTTACCAGACGCGTCGTCCGGTTTCTCAGTACTTGTTCTCTTGTATCAAGAATCATGACAGGCTCTTCACAATAAGACAGATCGGGTTCCAGTTCTAATTCCTCATAGGTGAGTACATGCGTTCGTTCAGGCATGTATTTCCTCAACAGAGATACGTGGAACACATCGTGAACTTTGGAGAGACTTGGCGGCATTGCCAATCGGTAAGCTACAACCCCAATTCGTTCTAGAATTTTGAAAGGTTCGATGTACCTGGGACTCAATTTACCTTTCTTACCAAAACGTATGACTCCCTTCCATGGTGATACCTTCAGGAAAACATGATCACCGACTTGAAATTCCAAATCCTTCCTTCGATTATCGGCATAGCTCTTCTGCCTACTTTGAGCTACTTTGATGTGATTTTGGATTACCTTCACCTTTTCCACCGTTTCCTCCACCAGTTCTGGGCCTACAAGTTTTCTTTCACCAACGTCATACCAACAGGTTGGTGTACGACATCTCTTTCCGTATAACGCTTCATATGGTTCCATATGAATACTCGAATGGAAGCTATTGTTATAGGAAAATTCTACCAGTGGTAAATATTGATCCCACATACCCTGAAAGTCAAGTGAGCCAGATCTCAACATGTCTTCTAAGGTCTGAATAATCCGTTCTGATTGTCCATCTGTATGAGGGTGATAAAGAGTGCTCAAATGAAGTTCAATATCAAGGGATTTCTGAAGACTTTTCCAAAATCTTGAAGTAAAACGGGGATCACGATCAGAAACAATCGATAGGGGTACTCCATGAAGTCTCACAAATTCATTAATATATAGTCTTTCTAGACGTTCCAGGGGTAGATCTTCTATTATAGCAAGACAATGTGCTGACTTGGTAAGACGATCAACAATAACCCATATTGCATCGTTCCTTCTAGGAGTCATTGGTAGCCCCATGACAAATTCCATCGTAATATTGTCCCATTTCCACTCCGGTATAGGAAGAGGTTGCATGACTCTTCCCGGCTGTTGCCTTCCAGATTTCACTTGTTGACAAACCATACATCTTGACACAAAATCAGCAATCTTCCTCTTCATGTTGTCCCACCAAAAATGTTCCGTCAAATCTCTATACATTTTCGTGCTCCCAGGGTGTATAGGGAAATTTGAACTATGAGCATCATCCAACAAATTCCCTTTTTAGATCAGGTAAATCGGGAACACAAAGTCTCTTCCCGAATGTCAAAATTCCATCTTTATACACAAAGTCTCTCAATCTCCCATCATTCACAGCTTTAATCTTCTTTTGAAATTCTTCATCATCGGTCTGAGAACTCTTAATCCTTTCTAGTAAAGATGGTTTGGAAACCATTTGAAAAAGTATTGATGTTTCACCTTCCCTGGTTATTCACATGTCCATCTTCACTAGATCCATGAAAATTGGATCCCTTTCAATTCTCATATTGTTCAAAACTCCATGGTCTTTTCTACTCAAAGCATCTGCCACCTTGTTTGCTTTCCCCGGGTGGTAGTGTATCGTGCAATCATAATCTTTGAGTAATTCAAGCCATCTCCTTTGCCTCATGTTGAGTTATTTTTGTGAGAAAATATACTTCAAACTCTTGTGATCAGTATAAATCTCACATTTTTCACCATAGAGGTAGTGCCTCCATATCTTCAAAGCAAAGATCACAACTGCTAACTCGAGATCATGAGTAAGATAGTTTTGTTCATGAATTTTCAACTGTCGTGATGCATAGGAAATAACTCTATCATTCTGCATAAGGACACAACCAAGTCCTTTCTTTGATGCATCTCTATAAATAACGAACCCATCATTCCCCGATGGTAGAGTCAATATAGGAGCATTGACTAATCTTTTCTTCAGTTCTTCGAAACATTCTTCACACTCTTTTGTCCAAACAAATTTAACCCATTTACGTTTGAGCTTCGTTAATGGGTTAGCCAATTGGGAAAAATTTTGGACGAAACGTCGATAATAACCTGCCAAACCAATAAAACTACGTACCTCAATTATACTCGTAGGTGCTGGCCATTCTTGGATTTACTTGGTATTAGAAGGATCAACAGAGATTCCATCTTTAGAGACAATATGGCCAAGAAAAGAAATCTCCTGAAGCCATAATTCACACTTGCTAAACTTCCCATATAATTCATGCCTCCTCAGAGTCTTCAAGATAATGCCCAAGTGATTTTCATGATCTTCGTAGGTTTTGGAGTATACCAAGATATCATCAATAAATACCACCACAAATTCATCGAGATAATCCTTGAAAACTCTATTCATCAGATCCATGAATACAGAGGGTGCATTAGTCAATCCAAAAGGCATTACAGTAAACTCGTAATGCCCATACCTGGTTTGAAATGCTGTCTTCGGAATGTCTTCCTTCTTTACACACAACTGATGGTATCCAGATCGAAGGTCAATCTTTGAAAAGTATTGAGCTCCATGAAGTTGGTCAAATAAATCATCAATGCGAGGAAGGGGATAATTGTTCTTTATCTTTATAGCATTGATCTCCCTGTAGTCAATACATAACCTCATAGATCCATCTTTCTTTTTAACAAAAAGAACAGGGGCTCCCCATGGAGAAACACTAGGGAGAATAAATCCTTTATTACTCAACTCCTCTAGTTGTTTCTTTAGTTCGACTAACTCTAAATTGACCATTCTATAAGGGGTCTTCGATATAGGCCTTGATCCAGGAATTAAATCAATGGAAAACTCAACTTCTCGTTCTGGAGGATGTCCAGGTAAATCTTCCGGAAAATCATCTACAAATTCTTTCACAACAGGGACATCCTCTATTTTAACATTCCTTTCCTCACCGACAGTTATTTCATTCTCTTCCTCCCCAAAAATTGAATTAAGTTGAGCTACTGGGGGTGGATCTAAATAAGAATTAGGTGGTGACGATTTTTCTCTAAAGATAAGGTGTTCCATATCATTATCATCAAGAATCGTAACCTCTTTCTTCTTACAATAAATCTTCGCATCATAGTCCGAAATCCAATCCATACAGAGGATTATATCAAACTCAATCATTCGGCAGATAACGAACATTTATGTGCTCTAATGGGGACTGATTCACAAAACTTTGTTGCAATGATACTTCCCTTAGGAGTTTTAACTGACAACTCCCTTATTAAATCAAATTGGAAATATCTAATTTTCTTAGCAAAATGGGAAGATATGAAATAATGCGATGATCCAGAATCAAATAATGCATTTTCTAAACTTGAGGAAACCATTAAATTACCTGCCACCACGTCTTTCAGAGCTTCTACCTCAGCAGTAGTGATAGCATAAGCCTGGCCTTGATCCCTTGGCCTTTTCTGAGGTAAGTTCTCTTGACGCTTAGGACATGCATTTTCATAATGCCCTATCTCCCTGCAATTGTAGCACTGAACGTTGGTAGCTTCCTTCTTCCCCTTGCAATCACGAGCTTGGTGGCCTTTTTCACCACACTTGTAACATACTCACATTCCCTTCAAGCAAGTACCAGGATGTTTCATCCCGCATTTACCACAAGATGGATATTAAACCTTTCCCTTATTCCCCTTCTTTCCATTCCCAGATTGATCAGAAGGTCTCTTCTTCTCTTTCTTTTCATTAAAGTCATAAGACTTAGAGAATTTCTTTTCGGTCTTGATAGCACATGAGACAATGTCTTCGTACGATGAAAAGGATTGTGAGACTAATTCTCGACGGAGAAATGGTTTTAACCCATCAAAGAAATGATCATTCTTACTCCTTGGGTTGCGAATATAATCTCCAGCATACCTCATTAACCTTGTAAAGTTAGCCTCATACTTTGTGACATTCTCATCCTCCTTTTGTCTCAGACTCAGAAATTGCCTTTCCATATCTGCTCGATGGCCGCGAGGAAAGTATTTTTCTAAATATAGATCTTTGAACTCCCTCCATTCCATATTTGATACTTCATCATCTTCCTTCATGTTTTGAATCAATGACCACCATTGATCAGCATCTCCAGTGAGGCGGTAAACTGCCATGATAACTTTTTCCCTTTCACTGCTCCCCAAAGCCTGAAATATTTTCTCTAGGGAATTTATCCATTGCTCAGCTACTAAGGGATTTGTACTCCCATTGAACGTTGGTGTTTGTTGCCTCATGAATCGATCTAACATTGATCCTCCACGCTGTGGATCAGGGTGCTCCATACGGTTAAGGTTATTATTCATAACCTGAGTGAGTTGTCCCAGTATGGTGATTAGCTGATCGGCACCAGTTGCATAACCAGCTCCACTATAATTATCTTGAGCAGGAGGGCAATCCCTACATGGAGTGCGTGTATTGATACGGTTTCCATTTCTTCCACTAGGCGCCATTTCTAAACAATGGCATAAACTAGATCAGTTTATGAATCAAAATACATAATCCCATACTTATAAAACACTTAACATAAATTGAACTATTTATGGATATAATCCATAATCATAAAAATGTTTTCAGTGAGGAAGTGTATACTCATAAACCCTTCATAATGATTTGTAAAGAAAATGAGAGTTATCTTAAGCATATCCCCCAGGAGTGTCATAACCAAGAGTGCAGCAAGGCCCGTTGTCGTGCACCAGTTCCTGTTCGAGTCTAGCTCAAAGCGGTGTTTTTGGGTTTTACCCCTAGGCACATATGTGCCAGAGCCGCCTCTACCTGCTCGTATCCAGACAGGGATGTATTGCTCGGAAAACTCACAAAATCTCTACAATACCAAAATTCTAGGAAGTTCTTCTATACTAATCCTCAATGTTCATCTTAGGTCTACATGCTCTAATCAGAGTTTATCGAAATCTAGCTTACAAGGTTTGTATTAAACTTCCTCTGATACCAACTGTAACGCCCCGACCCTAGTTACCCAGAGTCAGTGCATTACTACATAACATTGGCATGATCACAAGAAAGATCAAATCTCGAAAGATCGATTGGTTTAGTAGCCTTGGAAACACTAGATATATTCATAAGTCTTACATTACATCATAAAATGAAAAACTACTACAACAACATATTGTATCCATAATCCACACTCATATCCCCACATAATATCCCTGCAGGTCATTCATAATTTACTTCTTCACTTCTTCGGAGAAATAAAACATAGAAAAGGGGTGAGCTCAAATGCCCAGTAAGGATAACAATATAGCAGAAACTTTCATAAATAAGAGTAAACATTTAAGGCAATGTATAAATAAAACAAAAGCCTTTCAAACTTGAACTTTCAACATGTTATGGCATAAATAAAATTATATAATTCCATTTACTTATTCACATGGATATTCTACTAATCGAATAATCACATGAAAAATCAATAACCACTTTCATAATGTTGGAATGCATAATCCCAGACTATCATAACCACATAGCCAAGGCCTCGTGCCAAGACTACAAATAAGATTTTGTCAAGGCCTTGTGCCAAGACACTAGTTTGTCTCATGAGAACTACCTATGCATCGAGGAGCTATAGCGGGCTCCACCCGTCACATATTAAGCCCAATGCATTCCCATATGAAAAGGTTTAAAATAACATAAACATTCGTATTAAAACTAGCATACGAAATGTCAATAATTTCACCATAAACTATGAATGGTATAAAAATAGCACATCTACAGTCAAACATATCACAAAACCATCAATACAATATATATGTTTTGTATCATAATAAATCAACTTCAAATAAGCGTAAAATCCATCAAAGGATGTTGACATAGATGAAATCAAAACTCTTTTTAGAGAAATATCTCTTTTATTTTTTTGAAATCATTTAAGAGCCATATAAAATAAAACACTTTCTTTGAAAATATTCTTATAAGCTTTTAAGGAAAGCTTTGAAGATTTTATAATAGCGGAAAATAGCCGCACCCGCTGTATAAGTTAAAAAAACATTATCCCCTTAATTCTGTCGAAAAGGTTAAAAAGGACCTTGTTTTGAAAACGACGGAAAGATTCCATTATAAACCTCTAAAAGTCAAACAAGGGTATAAATGACTTTAACCCATATTCTTGTAAATAATAATATTGTTTTGAAATACATTTTATTAGAAAACATGGATGTGGATAATAAAGAAATCCCAGTAGATTATTACGTATAAACAACCTCGGATAATGAAGAGATTGTGAAATAACCCTTACCTTGTACTTTTCCTTGGTTGGGGTAGGTTAACCTCCTGTATAATGGTGAAATAATTGTTATTAAATTATACAAGAATCATATATATTAATATGATATCATATATGATCTTTTAACATTGATTTGTTAATAATATCTTAGAATTATCGTCGTTTCGGGTGTTAACTTACTTGTTTTCTTTTATATGTTTTGTTACGTAAGACATGTTTGTAAAGGATAGGTTGTATATTATTCATATCCCGAATGATATCAAGTCCTTAAACATCATTTTTTAAATCATCAAATGATAATTATACTTGAATGGATACGATGGATAATGAATATCATCGGGTTCGTGGAGACGGTTGTCCGTACGTACGCATGAGCGACAATATCATTCTTTTGATATTAAAATAATATATAAATGGATGGTATATCATATATACTGAATCATTAAAATGTTATATTTATTATTTACATGAGTTACACATCATTATTATACCCATCCAAATAATATTATATTGAATAACAATTACACCACGATGTGGAGACGGTAAGCCGTACGTACACATGTATGGTGACATGTAATTCAAAGGGTGGATAGAATACTGAATATGGTTGTACCATATTTATAATAACATAACAGTATATATATGACACTGGAGTTATTATTTTATAATGGTAACAACAATGGAAGAATAAGTGGAAGAAGTAATGAACTTGGAAAAAGGGTGCTGAAATCATTACCTCTTCTTCGGGTTCTTCCTTTTGATTTGATCAAAAGGGCTGCTTAGGTTGGCTTTCTGATCGAAATAAGGCCTCTAGGTTGTAGTGAGGGATGTTGGGAGAGTATTTGGGCAGATTTTGGCCGAACCAAAAGGCTTTGAAGGTGTGAAGAAATAAGAAGTAGGAGTTCCCTTTTATAAGAGGGGTGATGGGCACCTTTGAAAAAGCTAGAAATATTAATTTATAATAAATTCATATTCGGTTTCTAATGGCTCCAAAGTTGATTATTTAAATTGTAAGGTGCGGATGGGTTGAAAACAACTCAACCAATAGAATTTAGACAGGTTTGGGTACTTATATTAACATTATCTTTAAGTATTAACTCTAAGTTAATTAGTTTAACTTTTACAATGTCTCTTTGTATTTTTATATTATATGGTTAATAAACTTACTATATACATCCAAGAGACCCCCCAAGTGGTCCATTAATGATGAAACTATCATGATATGAGTCTTTTGGCCGAACCTTAGATTTTTAGGAATTTAATATCAATTAATAATATAATATTTATTTTAAGAATTCTTTTATGTCAATTTTGACACTATTCAATAGTTGATTTTTGTGAAACTCATAACAGATTGATTACTTCGAAGAAAGTCAATTAAATAACTACTAATATATCATATTATCCTATAAAATTAGTTTAATTCATTAAACATTTCATATTATATTTATTTGGGTATTTATAATATCAATTATTTTAATTTTTCACTATTATAGAAATTACTTCATCATCATTGTGTCATAAATAAATTAATTTATTTAATTTCTAAAAATTATAAATAAAATATCATTATCTAGGAAATATTTTTATATTTCTAATTAATATTTATAATCTAAAATCCAACATATATAACCCAATGTAAAAATTGTTTTTCTTAAAGATATATGCTTGTGTCATTTTTGTATTCATTTTAACTTAATTAAAATAAAGTGTCCCTATCACCTACAAGTGCCACCATGGGGTCCCAAAATCGACCCAAATATGCCTATGGTCGAACATGTATCAACCAATAAGGCTAGGACACGTTTAAGGGTAATTTAGTATTATTATAATATTATTTGTTTAACCCTTATTTACCAGATTTACCCTTAACCATGGTAAATAAAATATTTACCACAGTAATTATTAAAAATGTCTAAAAATAAAAGTTACCTATTTACACAATTTGAACCTTCTGATTCCAAATATGGAATCCATTTTTCTAAATTCAAAACACAGAAGTGGCAGACATTAATTTAAAATTAATTCCCACTGTTAAAACAAAAAGCGGGTTTTTAAGAGATAATAACTATCAAAAAATTGACACTTGTTTATGTTCGGTTTAATTGTAAAATTATGTCCAATGACCACCATTATATTAAATGGTAAAACTATATTATAAATATACTTTAAAACCACTCAAATTCCTAATTTATCACTATTAATTATTTTTATTAAAAAAGTTGTTTTTAATTAAAATTTAGTAATTTTCACTATTCATCAAAATATGAAAGTTATCCGAAAAGTACCAAAATTTCACCTTAGGCTAAATTCGATATTCCGAATCCAGAAATGAAGTCCATTTTAAAATATAAAATATATATAATTTCGAAAAGTAGGTATTACTATTCATAACAGCTAGTTTGATTGGTTATGGTGTGTTAGAACTCGGTGTTGCGTACAACACACGCTATCACATTATTCAAAGAGAAGCGTACCGTAGAAGCTTGGGGTGTTACAATGTCCTTCAAGGAAATCCAATTTTCATGATGCTAGACATCCTCCAAATTTGGGACACCAATTTTTTGGCAAACATTGGGAAACCACCCCACCTTAAAAATATGCTTTGGCATCACTGACCATACTGATTCATGGTCAAATTCTTTCATCATGAACTCTATCTATAATGATTTATAACCTTTTGTCGATCACATTTAGAATCGTCATATTTATGAAGTAAAGTGTTGTAACTTCTTTTTAATCCATTATTATCTTTCATTATAAATCAATAGAACTTTTCTTAAGAATTGTGAATCTAATTTCCTGTATAAAAATATCTATCCAACCATAAACTTATTAAAAATAAGGTGATTTTCTTTCCTATCAAGCTTCATTGATAAAAAAATAAAATACTTCAGTTTGATAATATTCCTAATCATCTGGGTCCTAAGAGAATTTACATTCTTTTGTAAATATGGATTATGAATTTGCGGATCCTTAATATTCTCTTTCATATAAGGTTAAGAAATAATTTGGGAAAGTTAAGATGTATTCCATACTACTATGGTTTCAAAATCCATTCATTGCATATCGATGATGATAATGTCATTCTGAATCTGTATCTTAGAGAAAAATTAACATCACTACCTCTATGGTTAGAAATTTGATGCTAAATGTTCAATCAAAAAATCACACCCGCTAACTGCGGATGATGTGTCTGGTAGTTATTCTCATGGATATTCAATTTTCATGTGGCATAGGCTATCACATTATATTTTTTTATTAGTATATAACCAAATACTTTCATGGAAGCATCACTGTATATCACAAATCATTCCACACTTTTTTGTAATGTGAGTATAGGTGTAGTGATCATCCTTCTATTTAGCTCATTGAATCATTCCTCACATTCCTCCATACAAACATAATTTACCCCTATTCTTGTAAACATAATTATTAGGATAAAAAATTCTGAGAGTTTCTGAATAAAATTGATAGTACCCAACTAAGGCAATAAAATTACAAATATTGTTGACGCTAGTGGGTTTGGTCTATTCCTCAATTGACATTTTTTAAGGTTCCAAATAAATTACCTCACTTGTTATTAAATTTCCAGTGAATGTGACTTGCTGCATTCAAAATTCTCACTTTTTGAACATGGAATACAACTTATCCATCCATAATTTTTGCAACACAAGACTCAAATGTTCTTAATTTTTCTCCTTTCTCTTAGAGTAGGTGATAATATCTTTGATAAAAAACACCTATTTTTTGAGGTAATGTCTAAATACCTGACTCATCAAATCCAAGAAGATTTTATGGGAATTAGTATGTATTAAATGCATAATAAGAAACACATAGTTCCCATACCTTGTATGTAAGATAGTATTCTGAATATCACCCTTCTTTAACATTATCTGATGATATCATGAATGAAGATAAACCTTTGATAAGTATTGTGCTCCTCTCAAATAATATAAAAAGTCATCAATCATTGGAAGAGGGTACTTATTCTATATGGTGATATTGTTGAGTTCCCGATAATCAATACACAACTGCATTGATCCATAATTTTTATTGACAAAGAGCACAGGTGCACACAAATGTGATGCACTAAGGAATATGAACCCTTTGTCCATATTCACTTACAACAACTTCTTTAACTCATCCATTTCGATAGAAGCCATCCTATAGGGACACATGAGATATGAGTTTCTCTGGGTATGAGTTCTATTAAGAACTCTATCTTACGATTTTGGGGAAGCCTCAGTAACTCTACAAAAAATATAATACATTATTCCCTCACAATAGGAATTTCCATTAGGTTAATACCTTTCTTTGAATCAACCATTTAAGAGTGGTATGTTCATCCACAGGGAATCAACACCCACACCATTAAAGGATTTTTCAAAGAATATTCCTCATATTATTAATATTTTCAAAGAAACATGTGATAGTTTAGGTTATAAAATATATTTCCTTTTCCTAATAGTTTATAAATTCTCAATATAACGAGAGCCAATCGATTTCAATCATACCATAAAAATACACCTAGGGAAGCATCACAAGATTCAATGGAATAATATTCCCACATATGCCAAGATTAGAAGAATCCAACCCTTGTGTTGCAATGATTTCCCCACCTGCTATTTTTATAGATATCAATACATCAATGTTTAAGGTATTTGATTCAATAGTTCTGGAAAACATGCAAGATGTAAAGAAAGAATAGAACCTGTATAAAATAAAACATTTTCCATTAATGTGTGAATAGTATGTGTACCTTGTATGAATTCATTTTATTTCTCCACTTTAGTTGTAATGATGGAACAATACATTCCTTGATCATTAGGATTTGGTGAAAAAAGTTGTTGATTACCCACCAAGACTCAATGTTTAGTGCACTGTCTTGCATAGTGTGCTGGCTCTCTACGGTTGTAGAATTGGACCATCGATGGTGCTCTTTTTTCCTCCCCCATATTGTCCTGTTTACTCATGTCTTTTTGAAATTCAGGAGATTGGTTTCCTTCTCTCACATGCATGATGAATTCCCCCATCCATTTTAGGTAGTTCCCATGATTCCTCTTCCAAAAATTTTGACATGTGGGTGGTTGAACTTTCTTCCCACCTTTCTCATTAGACCCCCCAGCTTGAAACTCCATCTTTATATTCTTATCACCATAGCCATGGGACCATTCTCTACACTCCATATCAAAATTCAAATCACATCGAATAACTTCTTCGTAACTCCCAATGTCTTGAAATGTTGGAGCCTTTCATAATTGTAGTATTAAACCACAAAATAATCCACAAATTTTACTATCATTGTAGATAACAAAACAAGAATAATACCTTGCAATCCTTGTAAAATTTTCTTCGTAGGTCATGATAGATGTTCCTTCACTGTTATTAAGATCTATGAATTCTCTCTCCATATTTTTATGAAGAGTTCGTAGGAAATTATTGTTAAGAAACATTATCCTAATGTCTTCCCACACCATCTATTCAATTTCCTCATTCAACTTGGTGTTCTTAATCAATTCCCACCATTGGTCGGCCTCTCCATCTAGAATATAAATGGAAAGGGTAACCTTCTCCATCTCTGAACAGTGAAGTACAAAATAGATCATCTATATTGAGTTGATCCACTATTATTAGACTATTTTATATGAAGATCCTCTAAATTTTGGTTTTTTTGCTTCATAAAAGGTTAGAAATACAATTTCTATCTCTTACGTGATGGTGTGCATTGCAAATTATTCAAGTTATTTTTCATAACCTGAGACCACAAGGTATGTATTACCATGGATTTTTTAACTCCACTCTCATAGAATTGGGGATGTCATTTGGGTAATCAATTCATTCTCCCTCACATGGTTTTTTCATAGTTTCTCTTTGTCCCAACCATTTTCTAAAATATAAATGGTTAGAACAAAACATATGTGAATAAATCATGAAAAAATAATTTTGTTCCTTTTTCAATTAAGTCTAATGGAATATATTGTGGGATACATATTTTTATCATTTTCAAAAAACATATTATTGGGTGATTTCTTATACTTATTCTCATACTAAGAGTTTTCAATAAGGTTCTCTAATCCAAATTCCCAAATTAACTAAATTATTCTCTAATATCGACTATAGAGAACCTATGTATTCTTATATGACTATTAGATAATTTTGAAGATAATAAAATTAAAGAAATACACAAACCTGATACAAAGGTTAAGTTTCATGTGAAATTATGGCTATAAATTACATGTACAAAATAAACTATAAATATTTATTTTATTCTTTCTTCTCTAGCTTCATATTGGACCTCATGTTCTCCTTAATACAAGTAATCACTTGAAGATATACATCAATGAAAGGGCTAAGCTAAAATCACATTAAGAGGATATATAATAACATAAAACAACAAATAAAATTGGCTGTGAATATTCATTATCATCATAACATAGGCATATGATCATAATTATGAGAGGAATCATTTAGAAAAGTCTTGGAATATAGAAATGCTTAAAAATGAAATATCGTGTCTTAGTGGTCAACTACATCAAATAGTTCTGAACAATACTAGAATCATGTTCAGACATATTTTAATTTTTCTCATGATATATATCACATTATCGAATACATTATAGTTCAATATAAATACAGGTGCACCATCACATCATAAAATTTACGCTATGCTATTTAATTCTATATCCAGCCATCATATCATAACATTCACATTAACATGCTTGTCACATACATCATATATCATCCATGGACATAAAATAACCCATGTAAAGGAATAAGATTCATTTATAAATAATACATTCTTAATTGTTAGAGATCGCAAGATAAAATGAGAATAAGATTCTTGGTATAATTCTTGATCTAAGAAGAAACAACCACATGAGAAGAAAAAGATGTATTTTAAAGAATAATTATTTTTGAAAATTATTTTCATTTTTCATAATACTAGATTGGTAACATGTATATCCAAGAACGTATAAGATAATGATGAAGAAATCATAAATATGGAACAATAAAGGAATATTCATATTGAAAATGCGATGAAAATTTGGAAACCCACTGAAAGAGTGTTGGGATTGAGAATTCCCATTACCTTATGTCTGAATAATTTATTCAGGTTAATGTCTTGTATAATAACATTATATTAATTAATTAACAATTAAAAACCATTTATATTTTAATTTTAATCTTTACGTATTTATTAAGTTCATTTATGGGTTTTTGATGAATTATAGAGTATAATTCCATCCTTCGGAAGCATTGGTTTTCTTAGTTTCCATGATCAGGTCACTTGTATACATGAATGGAAGTTCATGTTAAAGGAGGAAAAATATAAATAATTGTTATTGTATGTTATTAAATATCTTAAAAAATTTTAAATGAACTTTAATGAATATTTTATATAATATGATAATGTATCATTAGATAAAAGTTAATGATGATCGTTTTAGGCTAATTTTGGCAGTTTTGTTATTCATAACCAACTGGTCTTGATTTGTCTTTCAGTATTATTTATATATTTCTATTATAGAACATAAATAGGGTTGTAATAAGAATTTTAAAATATTTTTCCACCATTATAATGGTTTAATAAACATCCTTGAAGGTTTTATTGTAAAATTAAAAGTGCATTATCTACAAAGATGGTAAATTTACACATCACAGGAATCAATTTCGTTTTTATGATAAAAGAGAGAGATAGAGGGAGGATAAGGATGGTATATATTCCATTAGAATTATATCATTCCATTATATCAAATATACAAATTTTTTCATGACATTTTTATAAGAGAATGTGAGGAGAAGATAATAAATGAAATGAAATTGAAAAGAAACTAAAAGAAAAAGGAAGAGGATTTTACCTGTTGGATTTATCCTCCTTGAGATCCTCTTTAGGGAAATGATTTTGGTCTTTTGATGAGACAAAGAGCTTCTGGATGATGAGGGGGACTTGGGATGATGTTTTCTCATAATTTGTACAAGGATCAAATATTTATAGGTATGAGGAAACAAGGTAGTGAGTGGTGGTATTTATAGTGGAGGAGAGGGGTGTTTTCTCCTTATTATATTCATCAGTTTATTATTATGGCTCAAGAATATGAATAGTTTTATAATTATCAATAAATATACCAAAATGATAAAGGCTATTTCAATATCATGTTTATTACATCTGTGAGGGAACAAGGAATAATGTATTTAACTTATAATGTATATATACCATATTTTACTGTTCAAAAAAATTCAATTATTTTAGAAAAATACCAAAAACCCACCCCATACATTTATTGCTGAATATAATTCAAAAAATGAACTCTATTTTAGGAAAATAATTTTATAAATATAAAAATTTTAATTTTAAAATAAAATGACTATTTACTCAAAAATAGATATTTTAAAATCCTAAATGATTTTATAACACCTTGAAAATTTAAATAAGGTCTCATAATTATCTCTTAAAACCATAATTAATAAAAATATTAATTTATGTATAAATATTTATCTAAATCATTTTATTAATAAGAAAATTGGAATTAATTAAAAATGGCTCACAAAAATTCCAACAGTTAATTAATAATTTTTAAAACAATTATTTACATACAATTTGATATAAGTATACCATACATTATTTATAATATTCCAAAGTATTACATTCACTTTTAATATTTATGATACTATTTTAATTTATGGGTTACTTTTCAAAAGGTTCATTTTACTATTTTGAAGGTAAAGCTACTATTCTATTGTTAAAAGATCCTTAATTCCTCGAAATACCTCTTTTATCATTCATTATTCATTTATAATGTTTTTATTATAGTATATAGGCAATTTTATTTCATTTATAATATCTGAAATTACTATAAAAGGGAAAAATTCCATTGATATAAGTTTGGATCATTATATTTAGCATCTTGAGGAGAACTAGTGTCTTGAAATAATAGCAGCCACTAGATTGGAAATTCCTTAAAATAGTTTACCATATTCCTTGAAACCTCTACACCCCAAGAAAGAGTGGTCTATAAGACTCCAGCTAGGGGAAATGTTTTCACAAAAACCAATATAGTAAGTTTGGGAGAATTCTTAGGTGTATCTGCATGCATAGTCCACGGTGGAATTGGCATTTCATCCCAAGTAGGATCATTCTTGAGTCACTAAGGTGGAATTTTCCCCCTGAAATACCAAAAAACCCCTATAAAAACTTTCTTATATGTAGAACATATGGAGTTAAAATGTAAATATATTCGATTTTTAATGGAATTAATATCATATAAAATGCCTATAAAAATGGTCTAACCCTCCTACTAATATATTAGAGTCAATCCTAATCCATTATTTCTAAATTTATATCCCATATATATATATATATATATATATATTAATCACAGAAGTTGGGAAAAGTCCAACTCAGTAATTGTAGAAAATATATTTCAGAATAGTAGATAATGCAAGTATATTACATTTCCAATTAGAATAAACAATGTAATTTAATCAATGAACTACTATGACTAACTAAGTTATTATATATATGACATACGATCCTATATTCTTACTCATTATGCATGGACACACCGAAATCCCATAAAACTATAACAATAATACCATCACTAAAAACATAATAGTCACTTATAAATAAGTTATCCAGACATAGGGAAACTTTCTTACAGAAAATCCACATAGTCTATCTCCATTATAATATAACCACAATATAAATTAATGTAAATATAAGTCATTTATGATAACATTTTACAATACCCACAACTTGAATGATTGGTTTTAAGAAGATAAGCAACATAACCTCTTATACACCCCTCTGTAGGCATGATGTAGCTATCATAGAGTGGTGGTCTAATGTTTTTGGGGAGACATTGCCATTAGTAATCATTGAACTCATAATAATATAATTATATAAAAATGAAGATATAAATATAAGATAATAGGATAATGTGATAAATGTAGTAACATATGTCACTCTAAGTCATTCACATGTAATCAAACAGACCCTCAATGAAGAAGATCATCATGGGTTACAATACAACAAAAAATGGTAATAAAAAATTTGATGGGGTTTTCATATAGAGTCATTTTAGGAGCCATATAATAACTCGGTCTTTACATACAATGACATGACATAAATTTTTAGAAATAAATTAAACATTATAGACCCACACACCCAAAAACCATAATAGTTTCATGCCACTAGAAACATAGAATCATAAACACCATTACATAAGTGAGATACATTATCATCCACTAGGTTCTCCATGTCACACCCCGACTGACACTTCCTTTTAATTTAACTATTTTAAGTCTTGCATTTGAAATGCGGTTTGAACCGGTTCTATTTTAGAAGAAATTGAGATTTTATATGGGTACTCGACCATGCACGCGACTGTGAGTGGTGCTAAACTTTAATGAGAAAACTGTTTATGATTAAATCTATTTTTTCACTGGTGCACGACTATGTCGTGACCATGTACAATTCAGAGCGCGGTGTTCAGACTCGACGATTTTTTCTTTGTATTTTGCTGATAAACATGCGTTTTGGCATCGTAATGTTCATGCACGTGCATGAAACGGATGAAGCCATGGGGCTTCGCCTGATCAACATGCGGCCTGCCTGACGCGTAGGTAATTAATTAACTAAAAAGTTGGATAATAATTTAAGCACAAAAATGAAATAATAAATATGAATAAATACTTGAATAGTTATTCATTAATAATAATAATAATAATAATAATATTGGTATTATTTATCTTATGTTATTCTTTCAGTTACTGTTTTGATTTGTTACATAATATTAAATTGTTATAATGGTTATAAAATTATCATCATGTTAATGCTATTATTATTAATTTCATTAATTTTTTATTGAGGTTGTGTTAATTTTCATCAAGTCATTGTTAAAAAAATTAATTAATTAATTAACATCACATTCCTTTTTTTACAACCATTATTATTATTCTAAATTAGTTTAGAGAATTTATTTAGGTTTTTTTTATATTTTTTTATCTTCCTTTTTTTCACTCTTCTCCCTCCCCCCTCTCTTGTTTCTGTCGTGCAGCAACCCCCCCCCCCCCTTCCTAACCCTACCCGAGCTGCATTCTCCCCATCCCCTTTCCTTCCTACACCTCCTTCGGCATGGAACGCCCTCCCGTTCTTCCTCCTGGCGACCCCCACCCTCTTTCACCGCTCTTGCCAAACCAACCCTGCCAGCCTCCTCTTTCTTGCATGCCCGGACCCCGCGCATGCCTCCCCTTGGTCAGTCGGACCACCCTCACTCCTTCCCTCCAGCAGCACCAACTATCAACCCCTTTCCGCACCCCTTCCAGTCTGCCTCGCACCACCCGACGTCGTCCCACTACCTCGCACCATCCTGACCTGCACCTCCCCTCTCTTCCGGCCGATTTTTCTGGTATTGCACACCTCCGGCAGCTTTCTTCATTCTCCGGCCAGCTCTCTGCACCATTGATGAAGGTATGTTTTTCTTCGCTTTTTTGTTTCTTCAGTCAGTAGGTTTTCAGGTTATGGTTTGGTGTCGCTTTGGTTTGATTTTAGGTAATCATGTGGTTATGGTTTGGGTGACGTTTGGTTCGTTTATAGGGTAATCGATTCAATTGCTTGTTTTAGGGCTTAATTGTGTTCTTGCGGTGCGATTGATGTGCAGTGGATTTTGTGCACCAAGATCATGATTTTTTCCTACTTTCCAGGTAGGTTGTTCTACGTCCAATTATTATTTTATTAGTTAATTTGCACGTTTAATTAGTTAGAGTGTTATTTAATTAATTTGTGTGGCGTGAAGTTGATTTTCACTAATGTTTATTTTTCATTGAAATTGTCTAGTAGTGTGTTTTCATAATATGTGTACATGATGCTGAAATCATCTCTGGTTAATTGTTAGTGTTTTTTTATTGTGAGGTTAGCTTATTAATTAGTTCCCTTTGTGTTATTAATTTTTAATTCTGTTTTAGTATGTCTTAAAGTGTTTATTAGTGTGTTTAGGTTGTATGAGTATGTTGTTGTTGTGAAAACCCTTGTCGGACTATTCACTAGTGTGTTATAAATTGTGCAGTTACTTTGTTAGTATGTGCAATGGGTGCAATTGGTGTTTTGGTGTAGCATCGGTATGATTTCTATCATATATGAGCATTTGAGTGGATCTTCTAGTTGTTTTAATGGTGTGGCATTTTTTTAAATGGGTTGGAAAGTTTTTCTGGAGGTTTGTTTAACTGATGCAATGGTTTTTTTAACTATATGGGTTGTTTTTTTAATTGTGTGCGTAATGCAGATTGTGTTCCTAAGATGACAAGGTGTGAGTATAGTTATGTAGGAGGGTTTGGGTTGGTCTAGGGTCTGTAGCAGTGTTTTATCATTAAAATTTATTTGCGAAAGTTTGAATTGTTTTATTAAAAATTTATTTAGGGTGAAGAATTGTTTTGGTTAAATTGTGGAAAGGTTTTATTTCTTAAAGTCATGAAACGTGTGAAAATTATTCAATAAATCATCTTAATGGTGTGTCTGTAAGCGAATGTGTTTTATTTGATTATGCAGTCATTTTAATTAGGTTGTGTAAGTAATGCGGATTTGGTTTTGGGATATTTTCAGTGCGTGTGCTGTTTCAAATGGAATTTTGTTTGTGAAAATGGTTATTTTGGTGTGTGCAGGGTCTTGTCTGGTTAGTGTATATTGTTATGACTTGTGACATGAATTTGAAACATGTGTGAGCACAAAGCGGGAAGCCCGGGTAGCTAGGAGGGTGAACTAGACTACTGAGTTAGTGTTACGGAGGTGACTCGACTCGGTTTCACTAGCAGGATTGAATATTGTAACACTAACTAAACATATGCATTTCTGAGGGTCGTGGCCTTCTAAGACACGTTTTCAGAGGGTCATGGCCTTCTAAGCCACGTTTTCTGAGGGTCGTGGTCTTCTAATCCACGTTTCACCGAGACACGAAGATCTAGGGACCCAAGCTTGCTAACACTCACGCGGCCTCTCCCATATTAGTGCTCATTGGTTACTTTACGCTCATCAGTGTGACACTTTGGATATTTTAAAAGTAAGGGTGTGTTTGTGTGTTTTAATTTAAGTTGTTTTTTTTTCTAAAAAAACCTCTTGATCTAAACCTGTTTTCTCTAAAGTTTTTCATGCTTTTAGTTCTTTTCTTTAATTAAAATTTCAATTGTATTGTTCATTAAATAATTGTGCGTGGAAACATTTCTCGGTGGCATCTTACTAGGCTTTTAGCTCACACCCTACATACACCTTTGGCTGTATGTAGATTCGGTTTCTGTTTCATTCCAGGTTGAGGCATCGAGCATAGCATTGTTGGTTTGGGTTGTCGGTAGCATCCTCGTGTTGGTTGCTGGCAGTTGCTTGGGGATGTGACTCCTCATGTCGCATGAAGGTTTGTATTAGAGTTCTATTTTCCATTGATGTAGTCTCTTTTGGGTTTTTAGTTCAAGTTGTAAACTTTAAATCTGAACTTGGTATAAGGGTCTGTTTGGTTGTTTTTAGTTTCAACTTATTCATCTTATTGTCTATTTTATATTTATTCATCTGGGTAAATCATTCCCAAGTTTATTTTTAATACCAGGGAACTTGTGCTAGCCCCTGGGGATCGGGAACACCCTTTGGGCCTTTCCCCGGATCAGGTCGGGCGCCGGGTCGGATGGCGACCCGGCCTGGTTCGTGACAAAATGATAATGTGACAACCGGGTCTCGATAACAGCACAGGCACCCCGCCTTTACATGGCCGTCGGGTTCTGGCCTACCAGGTACCCCCAGTTGCCCCACAGACATGTGGGGCCCACCCCAGGGTCCACCCATGTGGCTGAACCCGTCATATGACTAATGATTGTCCCCACAGGCCAACACATGTCCTTTCTAGTGTGCTTTGTCCTCACTCACACACACCTTGGAAAACATCCCAAAAGGTCACCCATCCTGACCACTACTCCAAGCCAAGCACGCTTAACTATGGAGTTCTAATCAGACAGGCTCTCGAAAAGGAAGGTGCACCTTGTTGATATGATTCATATCATTTAGTCATTTAACCCTTTATCATTTGGGGATGTTACAATCACCCCCCCCCCATTTGATCACAACACCTTCTTTGTGGGCCATACATCTCAACCCAGGCAGTGCACCGTGCACTTAAGGCTGGGTTCCTCCTCTGATACCAAATTTGACAACCGGGTCCCGGTTACAGCATATGCACCCCGCCTTTACATGGCCGTCGGGTTCTGGCCTACCAGGTACCCCCAGTTACCCCGCAGACACGTGGGGCCCACCCCAGGGTCCACCCATGTGCCTGAACAGGTCATATGACTAATGATTGTCCCCACAGACCAACACATGTCATTTCTAGTGTGCTTTGTCCCCACTCACACACACCCTGGGAAACATCCCAGAAGGCCACCCATCCTTACCACTACTCCAAGCAAAGAACGCTTAACTGTGGAGTTCTAATCAGACAGGCTCCTGAAAAGGAAGGTGAACCTTGTTGACATGAGTCATATCATTTATTCATTTAACCCATTATCATTTGGGGATGTTACACTCCATGACTATAACCCTCATAACACACACCATAGAAGAAATATATCTTCATAAATTGGGGAAAGAAAAATAAAAATGGGTGAGCTCAGATGCTCAGTAAGGGAGAACAAGTGAGACATGTAAGAATAAACATGAGCATTGGGGTATGAGAATGTGATCATAACATTATATGATCACACCATACATATCAAATATCATATAAATGAATCAATGAATAATTATTGGAATTTTATTATATATGTATCATAATGAAATAAATTATATACACCATAAAATCATAAGATAAGAATAATCTATGGAATTGGGGAAAACACATAAGAATATAATATGATTTCCATAGTATTCAAGGTATCATTGCAAACTCCAACTTGGAAGTATGTGTTCACTCCCCATACCATCATGGTCATTATGGTTCACACCCATGGTAATCTTAGTAGTATTAATTCACTCCTACTACCATTGTGGTAAATATAGATCACTCCCATGGACCTTTTAGTCATCAAGGTTCACTCAGCAGACTATGTTATCCTATCTCATTAGATATAAATTTTTACCCAATGCACTGGAGGGAGATATGTGTCCCACCCATCTCACAATGTAATTATACATAAATATTCCAAAAGATCCTTAATAATCATATCACTGCTCAAGAAATAAAACGTGTTTGATAAATTTGTAATATTATCCCAATCTGTCAAAAAAGATATATCTTACATAATCATTTAATCAAAAGAATCACCCACGAAAAGAAAATAGTTTCAAAATAATATAACCCATGAATGATAAACGGGTTTCCAAAAACATGATTCCATCAAAAAATAATCCATTTTGATAAATAATATGAATGGAATCATTAAATCATTTCCTTATAAATGCATAAGTAATACTAGCAGATCACATCTTAGATGTAAAATGGTTTTGAAATATTATTTAAAAACATTTAATGAGGAAATTAACATTCTTCATTGAAAAAATAGTTTTCAAAAACATATAACTTTATAAAACCATTTTCTTTAAACGTCCTTTAAAAAAATATAATGAAGTCGTGAAAATAATTTTTCAAACCATTTCCCTTAAAAACATAAAAAAAGATTCAAAATATTTTGAAGACATCTTCCGATAAAAATTTCAAAAATAAGAATCTAATCTTTTTAAAAAACCCCAATTGAAAATTTTGAAAATAAATAAATAAATATTTCAAACTTTATGAAATATATTAAATTTAAATAAAATGAAAATTTATAATAAAATATTGAAAACATTTTTAAAAGCATTTTTTTGAAAATACATTGAAAACATATAAATAGACATTAAAAACTCTTTGAAAACCATTTCATTTAAGTAATTTGAGAACATATAATGAAATGTTGAAAATGTTCAGAAACCCATTTTTATTTAAAACTTATAAATGTTTTTTTGAAAACATTTAGGAAACCCATTTACTTGAAAATACATTCAAAACGTATAAAGAATATTTAAAGTCATTTAAATAATTTTCATCAAAAATAAAATTTTGAAATTTGTTAAAGAAAAATAATAGAACTATAAAACAATTTTTAATTCCTCTTTATTGGAAAATGATCATCAAAGATCATTTGAAAAAAAATTAATACATTTTTTTAAAAAAAGTTATTTCTTCATGAAGAGAGGGTTAAAGTAGAACATTATTTAAAAATATTATTATATATATTATATACCAAATAGTAGAAAAATGGTACTAATACATGAATATATCATAAATAAACCTTAATATTAAAACTTTTTTTTATTTATGGTGATGGTTTTATTCATTGAAGATCATTGTTTTATTTCTTCAAAGATCATTTGAAAACATTTTTGTACTAATGGTCCTCCTTTGATTGATTTATTACAAAGGGGAGGCTTCTAGGATGAGGGAATTTATGTTAATGATATATTTGGGTAGATATTTTTAGTTCCAAATTCTCCTTAGAGGTGTGAAGAACAGAGAGATATCGTGGTCTTTAATAGGGGAGGAAAAGAAATCACATGGTATTTTTAGAATCAAGTTAGGTATACCCATGTTTTGACCAAAACAAAATTCAACCAAAACCAAAAAAAAACTCAATAATGTAATGTTTTTTCCGATTAATGGATGACCAGTGGCTTTAGGAAAATTATCTTGGTCATTTGGGCCCTTAAGTTTAAGGTTTCTTCCATTTTTAAGATTAATTTAACCTTAATCACTATAATTAAATTTAACTGTAGCCACTAATATTTTTGGTCAAAAACAAATTTTATGTTATTAAATTTTATAATTAATGATTACTAAAACTATTTAAAATTTGTGTTGCCCAATTTCTATTCATATAAGTTGCATAAATTAATTTAAAAACAATCCCACTTATGGGACGATATTCTGGGTTTTGAAAAAAAATGATCAAAAGGTTGTTATGTTTTTATTGTCAATATCAATGTTGAATTGATTCCAATGAACATTATTGAATTAATTCATAACTTTTTTATAAATTTAATCTTCAAAAAAATAAAAGTCATTTTATCAATATAAATAAATTATTTGAAAATTCATTTTTGAAATAAAATTATATATTTTTTTAATAATTATTAAAAATGAAGCCTTAACGAAAAATAATATAAAATTACCCTACCATAATTTTTCTATTTTTATTTCAAATATGATGATTATTTGGACATATAAAATTCCTAAATGATCCAACAATTGGATTTAATATAGGTTCTCCATTAAAAGACATTAAAAGTGCTTTTATAAAAATAAAGTATTTTATGAGAAAAATTGGGTTTGTTCTTTTTATATGATTATTGATTATATTTTATGAATATAATAAATATTTTTGTGAATATTAAATATATATATATAATAAATTAAAATCACTTAAAAATCATAATTAATTTAATTTATTAGGACTAAATAACTTTGTGAGCACAATTATAATACCATTTTCTTTTCTATTCAATTTATTTTAGTATTCATTTCTAATTACTTTGGGAACAATGAATTCGTTTTTAGTTTGTGTAAACCATGTATTTTTATAACGTAGATATCCCTTTTTCATAACTACTAATATGGCACCAAACTTATATATGATTATATTAAATAATAATATTTTAAATAATATATTATTGTTTGGTAGAACTCGGACTTGCGTGTTACACAATACATCAAGTAAATTTAGTCTCTCAAGTAACATAATATAAATTTGGTGTTCTGTATAGATAAAGATAAACATTATGTTTCATATAGTGAAAGATTAAGTAGATGTTTAATATAATTCATTCGAATCTTCATTCTTCAAAAAATATATAATTTTTAATGTTTTAATAAATAAAAATTATCAAAAGCATAAATTAATTAGAAATAAAAATTGAAAAAAGCTCATGTTGTTATATTCCTACTCCTTTAAATGAATTTGTACTTCAAAACAAATATAGGTTTCCAAAGGCTTTAAAACTTGAAGATTCCATTAATAGAACCCCACATTGTAAAAATAAATAATAAAATGTCCGTTAAAAATTGAAAATTGAAAACATAATGGTTACCAAAAGTCTCTCATATATATCATCCCACCTAACAAAAAATGGTGGGATGTGAATACATGGACATATATAAAAAGAATAAATATTTATAGGGAGTGATTGTGGTCATCAAACACAAACAAGTGAATGATCAATGGAATTTTGAGGTCCTAAAATTCATAAATATATGATGATTGAAAGGTCCATCAATTAAACAAAAAATAAGTTATTAGGAAAACATTTTTTTCAACATCATTTTCCCAATACTGAATAATTTTCATGAAATGATATACTTTCATGATTTCAGTATAACCTCACCCATTGTTCTTACTTGATCCACTTCACCTCATTCTATAAATGGCAGGTGAATAATTCATTATTGAAGTATTTATAGATAACGTAATCCTAGATACATCAACTCATTATTTATTAGTAATCATAACCCCAATGTTGTTAGATTAGATTTTCAAATATGCATAAATCCACATGTGGTGAGATAACACTTCAATCTTAATGAAATCATCCAATATTTAACATAAACATTCTGAAAATGTTTAACCTTATAACACTGCTAAAATATAAAAATACAAATATATAGAAATAATGACACAAAATCATATTAGCATTGATCCCAGAAATATCACAAAGATTCCCTTGGTTTTCACATTACAAACATTTGAATACCCTCATTGAATATTCCCTTGAAACACGATAACAACCTGAAATTCAGTAAATCCTTTTAAAAAAATTCATGTTTCCTTATTACATTTATTAATGGATACATTTTTTAAATTGAAGAAGTTGTAATCATCATCCTTGATGAAATAGACCAAATTTCAAATAATCATATCAAGGGTAATCTATACCTTCTAATTTACTTATTCATATCCAACATATCATTATACAAAGATCATTATCACAATGTCAGACCTTAATTAAGGGTTAACCTCCTTTAATGAAAAAATATCATCTTTCTATGAAATCACCATTCAATATTTCATTTTATATCCTTAACAAAAACTTATACTCAAAATAATTATATATTTCATGATTCATATACCATTATAATTTAATTCCATGACATAAATACATCATTCATCCAACTTTATTCTCAAATAATTACTGAGGCTTCATCAACTTATTCCTTAATACATATATCCATGAATATAAAATATAAATCACATGTTAAGGTTCAACATCCTCAATATAATAGTTCTTTTTTAGGTTTAATGTAACCAATACTCTAAGAACACAACAAAAGTTTCACATGCCATTTGTGATATCTTTATCTTCAGAAGTATAACCAATACTCATACAAGATTCTTAATTCTATTGAAGATATTCCCACATGGGAAATAGATATTCTTAATTACCATAACAGCTTCATCTGAAACATTGAATTCTAACCAAGTTCCATCAAGTTATCTCTACTAACTAGCACTACAATGAACTAGGTGAGAAACCCATACCATAGAAAAAACAACATATTTATGTAAAATTACTTATATGATGTCTAAATCATGACTCCTTCCTTAATATATTACACCCTTGATTTATAATAGGTTTTTAATATGAAACATATATTTAAATCATTTATTATTGTTTGTGAAGAGTTTTTTAATTTACAAGGCATATCCCTTGCGAATGTCAAACAATGTGTGAAGTAGGGCCCATTTTTATGTACCTTGTTTTGCTGAGTCAGGCCTGAAACACCTTGTCATATTTGATATTCCTATGTATATATGTTCCAAATCCACATCCACTTTTAGGTTCCAGACAAGGATGTATTTCTTGAAAACCACTCACTCAATCTTTTACAGCAATTCCCAAAAATAATTCCTAAATGTTAACTCATTGTTATACTTATCCTTTTGACATCCCTTGAAATATACATTGAAATATTATTGGGTATATCACTAATATTTTTCCACTACACTATCAAACTGATGACTAAACCTTTTCCCTAATAACAACCACAACAAACTTGTCTTAACCTACATAGACATTACATAAATTTTTAGGAATACCTAAAACATTTGACAAACAGACACCATAGGGCCTTATTAGTTTAGTTCCTATAGGAACACAGAAACCTAAAAATTGATAAATAAGTGAGATAAATTATCTAAAACAAAGTTATTAATGACTATAACCCCTCTTATGCACATCATATAAAAAATATATATTTATAACCTGGGGAAGGAAACATAAAACGGGGTGATCTCCAATTCTCAATAAGGCTAAACAAGTGAAGCATGTAAGCATAAATATCAGCACATGGGTATGAGAATGTGATCATAACATTAGACGATCAAACCCTTCATATAAAAAATAAAAAACATGGATCAAGATATAAATCGTGGATGTTTACAAGACATTAATCATAAGGAAATTAGGTACATAACTCATTAAATCCTAAAATAGGATTAAGACATGGAAGTGTGGTAAACATATACACATATAATATGATTTCCATAGTATTCATGAAATCACTTCCAATTACATCCTGGAAGTATAGGTTCATTCCCCATAACATCATGGTGGTCATGGTTTGCTCCTACAACCATATTAGTAGTATGCATTCACCCCTACTACCATCTTGGAAGTCATGGTTCACTCTCATGGACATCTTAGTAGTCATGGTTCACACCCCAGTCCATCTAAATCGAACTCATAATATATAAATAGTTATAAAATTCATTGGAGGGAGATAGCTGTCCCACCCAAATCATAGTGCAATTAAACATACATATTCTAGAAGATCAATAGTATCATATCACAACCCAAAAAATGAGATTTGTATGATAAATTTGTAATATTATCATAAACTATTGAAAATATATATATGTTCCATAATCATTTCATCAAAAGAATCACTTGTAAAAAGAAGTAGGTTTCAATAGAATATAACCCATGGAAGAGAAACAGGTTTACAAAAACATGATGCTATAAAAATCCATTTTTTGGAATAATAAGAATGGAATATTTAGATTATTTTCATCGAAAGGAATGAGTAATACCAGTAGATCACATATTATATGGAAAATGGTTGTGAAATATCTTTTAAAAACCTTTATTGAGGAAAGCATACTTTCTTCTTTGAAAATAGTTTTTCTAAAACCTAAAACTTATGAAATCAATTTTCATTAAAAGTAATTCTAAAACATACAAAGAAATCTTGAGCATCATTTTGAAAACCATTTCCCTTGAAAACTTATAAACTAATCTTGAAAACTTTTTTGAAAAACTTTTTCCTAGAAAAATTATTAAATAAACACCAAAATATTTTAAAAAAATCTATTGCAAATATATGAAAAACATAAAAATACTTATTTCAAATATTTTGAAATAAATATCATTACAAATACTTTTAAAACTTATAATGAAATATTGAAAATATTTTGAAAACCATTTCTATGAATATAATTTAAAACATATAGTGAAATCTGGTAAACATTTGAGATATATTTCTTTTTAAAAGACTTTTAAAAAATATGATAAAAACTTGAAAGACTTTCAAAAACAATTTTTTTTAAAATATTATAAAATAAGTAATAATAATTTTGAAAACCATTTTTCATGAAAATATGTTGAAACATTATAAATAATATTTGAAAACATTTAAATCCTTTAATTGGAAAACAACATTTTGAAAAATTGTAAATAACTCTTTAAAAAATATAAAACATTTTATAAATCCCTTTTCCTTGAAAAAGATCATAAAATATCAATTGAAAAAAATTTAGAAACAATTTTGGAAAAAAAATTAAAATAAAAACGATTTCCGACCAAAGAGAGAGGTAAAGTCAATATTTCTTTAAAAACACATTCTTAAATTTCTTATGAATCATAGAATGCATAATAAGGAATGTGTTCCAAAGAAGGAAAAAGAATACAAAACTATCTTACTGGTTTGGTAACTTTTAAAACATAACCCCCATTAAATGTGTATCATAGAAAGGATATATAAATACAATTAAGTTTAATTATAAGTGACATATAATGAAATCATGTTCAGTATATACAAAACCAAAAATAAGTGAGTGGTGAATAAGTTGTTTATATCACAAAAAATAAAGAGTGAGATGAAATTCTCTTACCAATTGTATTGACTCTTTTTTTACTCATAAATAATTACTATATAATCGATATAAGTTTATTATAAATCTATCACATAACCATTTTATTATATATAATAACATACATGGTTTTATTATGGAATTATACTAACATATTTTTATGAATTCTATGATAAGGTTGTATTTCGGGTAATATTAGCTTTGTTCTTCACATGTGTCTTAATATGTTATATCATTAGTCCTTATACTTATATCACAATTTCCATAATTGAGACCATCATATAAATATCATTTATATTTAGTATATTTGTATTATAATGATATATAAAATATATATTTATGAAATGGAATAAACCATTCATGGAGATGGTAGGCCGTATATATGCGTGAATGATATTTCCAATTTATTGTTGTATTAAAAGAAAGAATGAAAATGATAAATATATTTATTTAATTTTTTACTTTTATTTATATGTGTAAAATATCATTAAAATAGAATTATTATGCCATATATATAATATTATTTAACAAAATCCATAATTAATACATTCTATATAGTGTGTGAATCAATCAGATAGCTTTGAGGGGGTGGTAGTCCACACATCCTGAAACGAAATTATTATATTTAAACCCAATGGAAAATATAAAGATATGTGTTGAAAAAGGATTAAGTAATATTGAGGAAATAATAAATAGAATATATAACATATATAAATAGAGATTTCATCATAATGTTCTCCATGATATGTGGTAATGAAAAAATGACCAATAATCATTTTGGGATGTGGTAGTTCGCCATACATATAAATAGTATGTTCATTAACCATTGTATGGATGTGTGTATAATTGTTAATAAAAAATATAGAATAAAACATCCTATTATATTTAACATAATTGTTTTATAAAATCATGTAATTAAAGGATTTTAGGGGGTTGGAGAATGGAAAAAACATAAATAAACGTGCAGAAGAATGTTACCTCTTATTTGGGTAAATATTATTGGTTTAAGTATAAACCTAGAATGGCACCACAAGTATACATATAACACAAGTGAAACTATATATGGAAGTGTATGTAAGGATGTAATGGTATATATTATATGAATAATATAATTAATTATTTTCTGATTTATTTTCTTCAAACCATGATACCATGATCATTGGTGATACTTACTTTTGTGTTGTGCCAAGTGTATCTCATAGGTGTCCAATATAATGTCAAAGTTCATGATATGTTACCTTCCCATAATTATGGAAAGAATCCATGCCAACATTTAAGGGTCATGTTTTTAATGTCACCTTACTATAATGACACGATAATTTGAAATCAATTATCCATTCTTAAATGAAAAAATTAATCAATTAAAATGATGTTATAGAAAACACATGCACTGATTTGGTTGTTTTGGATCGTTATAAGTTATATCCAGTGGTATTTAAAATAACATTATGAATAATAACCAATGATACTCTTTTAATTTTATATTGAAAATTATAATTAGTAACTATTAGAGGTTACTATAAAATCCATTTGTCAAAGATGGATGAAGCGTTGGTCATGACCAATTGGATTTTACCATATAAATCCAATTTTTCAAAGATTGTGAGGGGAATGGAATCACTAGGGACATATGTTAACCAATACCAATCTAAATTCAATAATTGAAGAATGAAAAAATGCATATTAGATAATTTTAAGGCTATAAAGATCAAGGAAAAACTAGGTCCACTGAACAACCCAAATAAAGACATTGTTTTACACATGTTACCCTCAAGGCATACACCAATTTGTATCTCGACCCTAAAAATATGATTTCATTTATTTTTAGATTTATTAGTCTATTGATTATATTTATCCTTTTTAATATTAATTTTTAAAATACTAAATAATGAGATTTATAAAAAATTGATTTTCTTACGATGAAACAGAAATTGTATTTTTGTTTAATATAATGATTTAATGAAGACATTAGTATTGGTGAATTAATGATTTTTTGTAAAACATTATTTTATATTAATATTATAAATAAATAAATTCATTTAAATATAAATGATTATATAATTTTACGAATTTAAATGTAATTTTTATGTGGTTTGGAAACTATAATTATCGTAAAACCCATATTTTCAGTTATTTGTTTTGATTTCAGACTATAAGTTCATAAATATAATATTATTTTGCCAAAATAAATTCTATTTTTCAAATAATCATGTTGATATTATCCAATATAAGTTTTTTCAAAAAAAAATATTCATAAATTTAATTTTCTTTAAATTAAATATGGAATAAATGTATTGGTTAATTGATGACATCATAAAAAAATATGTTTTGTAATAAATAATATAAGAAGATTCTATGACCATAATTATGCTTCCATTTAAAATAATGTTCTCTTTATGTTATTTCATTAACTTTATTAACCATTAATGAATCCTTCAAAACCAATACTATAATTTACGGTTTCAAAATAAATTATTTATGAATATAACTGACATCCACATCACCATTGGTATTAATTTAATGATTTAGGTTCCCAGTAATATAAAATATTTAAAAACACACCTCTTTGGAATAAAAAATGGGAAAATCATGGTAATGACTATGAATTTGATTATTTTATTATATATGAGTCAAAAACCTTGGTCTATAAATTAATAATGAAGTTACTAAACATTCTCTATAAAAATATTCCCAACCTATAATCACTCTTTAATAACAATTATTGAATCATTAATTTAATCTACTTTTCGCTCTCTATAAACCTACAGTGTTCCTTAATCACTCCATGAGATCCTTTCATGTTTATTTAAATTCCATTTCAATATAATAAATCCCCCAATTCTCCTATGCATTCAAGAAACTTTTTTATATTATTCCATTTATTTAAATGGTTTCATGTTGGTATACATTTTGACACTTCCCACATAATATAATTTTAATGAAAATATTATGAGAGACCCGTTCACTCTCATTAAACCCTTCTATGAGTGTCCATGTATCCACATTATACAACTAAATTATTATATTATTTTCAAAGCCAAAATTTTTTACAGTGAATACTTGTCCCCATTTCCGCTTACTAATTTTCACAAGTAAGTTGGTACCATTCATTGATTGGGTAATTCAATGTATTTAACCCACACTAGTTAACAATGGGATTAATAGTTATGTAATAAATCCATTTGAAGTATTATATATGTGGAAAACATATACAAATAAAATATATGATTATGATTCATGGGAATAGTATTATAGATCCCTAAAATGAATTGGATAACCTTTTTATCTCATGAGATTGCATGTATTTTACATGAGAGTTTATTCATGAACACTATTTTATGATTTCTCGGTGGGTAGCCTTGACTTATGCTTAGGATTTCTTGTTTGATTTAGTTTCCATATTACCATGTTGCCTTTATGTTATCATCTTATATCACACTTAAATGTTATAATATATGATTTTCACCAATATTATGTAACATCAAATTGAATTTTGGCATAGATGTAGTTCTTTACCTTATTCTATGGTTTTATTATTCCCTTGCTATGATTTATAGCTCTATCCTTTATTATATATGTCTCAATTTATTCCCATAAAGTTTTATAAGGTTCCTAGAATATAAATTCACATATTAGAGTTTTTAAATAATTATTTTATACCTATTTCTTATGTTATTTGTCTGTGTACCTGATTTCCCAATGAAAATAGTCATCACAATCATTCGTGATGGTAATATTTTGAATAAATCATGAATTAATGTGTATTAAATATATGTGTTATTTTAGTTGGAATTGGAGGATGATATCCTTATTTTTGGGGATTATGATTATAAAATTTTAGTTAAGAAATATGGGTAAGACTAAAAAATAGATGGATTCCCAAATATATAGTAATATATAGAGTGGTTTGTTTCCAAGAAACAAAATCTATGTCTTGATACTACAAGAAGAGATTTATTTGGAAAAATTATAGCTAGAGTTAATAACCTTGAAATGGGAGAATTTTTATTTGAATCAATCAGCACCAAATACAAGAAAAAAGGCCATAATATACACCTGTTTTGAGACTATCATGGTATATTCGTTGGTAAATTCAGAAGCTCCTTATGAACCATTTTGAAGGGAATTTAAATACTCAGGTGAGAAAATATATCATGGATATTTAGAGTAAAACATATAAATTATTATGTTAAAGAATTTATAACATTTACAAGTTATCACATTAAATTTAATAGTTTCCATTTTATGAGATTAGTACAATTAAAATTTTTATCCATAATATCCCCTTTTATTTTAGTGAATGACTGGGAATATGTCACACTCAGTTTTTCAGGTCATGGTTTTGATCCAGTTCATTGGAAGTCCTGATCCTTTTATAAGGTTTTGGGTGAGATTAATTTTGAACTTTTATGTTCTATATTTGTATAATCATCCTGCTATGGGTTCTTTATATCTTTATTTGGGGGTTTTTGGAGAAAAGTGTGGTTACTTCAAGATTAGGGCCAAACCTTGATCCCATTTCAAGAATAAAAAAATTGTTTCTTTTATAAATCATTTATTTTTTATAATATTTTACACATTCCACTTTCCATATGGCCTTACATAACCTATGAAAACCACCATATCTATTTTAACCCCATTGGAATTCATAATCATGGTGGATTTGGGTTGTTTATTTTGGTCTTGTGCTAGCATGTGACCATGTTTCTACTTTTTATAAAATATCTTGTTTCTTTTATATCTTATTAATTTTTTTAATATTTTTTTGTTATTTCACCGCTATATGGGGACCACAAACCATAGGCTCTCCCCATGTTCCATTTTCCCTCTTTGGACCCTATCTACATTAGGGATTAGGGTGAACTTCTTCAAGGTTTTTCAAATCATTCGTATTTGAAAAGTAAGTTATTTATTTAATAAATCATTAATTTTTCCTTTTTTGGCCCCAAATCATCATTAAATATTTATTCTAGACCATGGTGGCTATTCATTTATTTCAAATCCATTCCCTCTCTTCTAAGGGTATGGATCTAAATGGAGATAAAGAGATCGCTAGTTATCAAGGTGAATATCCTTCACTTTTATCCTCCTTCCTCCTCCCTCTACTTTTTCTTGGATCTATCTTATACCATGGTAATTAAAGACCTAATATTATGTTATAAATTGATTTTTATTGGTTTTTTCTCATTTGGGTTTGGCATTCATAGGTATAGGGTTTTTAATCCCTCAGAAGGGGTAAGGGTGTGCATTTCCATTCCTCATAGGTTTTGAGGTAGGTTATCCAAGGATCTGCATTTATAATTAATTATTCATATTTATCTTTCTATTTTAACCTTATATGTATGTTTTTTATTGTTTCTCACCCTTTTTTTACTTATTTAGTGTGTAATAAGGGTAGTTTCTACCTTGTTTCGTGGAAATTAAGTAGTTTTCGTTAAAGTGTGCACACTAAGTGTCTGTATTAATGATCCATTTTTTTAACACCTGACTAATAATGTTTATAACCTGGTTTAGCTATTTAAATTAATTTTTGGAATGAAAATTTGGTTTTACAATATTTTTAGTGTTAAATAGAGTTTGTTTTATTAATTTTTCCATGCCTTGTTTTTAGGAAAGTGCCCATTTAGATTTTGTGTGCTTGAGGAGATAGAAAATGATTATTTTGGATTATGAAAAATATTTAAATCATAGTAATAAATTTTTCTGGTTTCTATATGTGGGTTAAAAATTAGTTTTGGGTTTTATAATGATGTGGGTATCAGTTTTTATGGTGTTTTTTCATGTGTTCTCGGAAACTGGCTCGTTTGGAACAATTATAGAAATGGATGGGTTTTGAACGAGTAACATGAGTTTTTTAGGATTTTAAGTAAATTTCATATTTATTCAAATGGTGTTTTTACACCTATTTATGAATAATTTAATTTGTTCTTTTTATAAATGTTGTTTTTTGTGAAGAATTCTTAATGGAATATTTGGTATTTTTCTAGTAAAAATGGTTTTCATGTGTACTTTATGTTGTATTATTTGGAGCCATTTTATGGTCTATAAAATTGATAAATTAAAAGGTGTTGGGGATGAAAAATCTGGTTTGATATAGAAATGGTTGGTGTTTGTCCTTATATGGTAATTTTTAATGGATATTATGTGCAAAGTCTTATTATACTTCTTGAAATTATTTTATGAAACTTTTAAGTGGTTTATGGATCTGTGAAAGAAACATGAAGCATGTTTTTGAGATGTTTTTTTGTGTATGATTTTGGAATTATATTTTCATGTGAAAAGTGTATTTGAAAATATGTTTTACATGATTGAGAACTAAATGGAAACCCATGTATCAAGGGTGGAGAACATGTACTAGAATGATAATGATCTAGAATGGTTTTGTCCATATTTCATGTAGCAAGTTTGATGACGAAAACACTAACTGAACTATGATGATGATGTTGTGGACGACTAGATTATGGGTATTTTTCTCTACTAGTGTCTTTTGAATGATAAAAAATATTTTTTATTGTAACATTTACATCGAGATACGAGGTACCTGGGTCTCACAACAAACTAGTGCCTAGGGGTGTTCTTAGGGCTTGTGTTCATTGGATATATTATATTCACCATAGGCATGAGGTGTATTTGGAAGGAAAAATTAATTATCATGTCTGTTTTATTTAAATGTGTACTTTCTTTAAAGCATCCCTCTTGAAATTTTTGTTCATTTTGTAGTCGCATATCTTTTGAAATTGTCCTAGCATTCTTATGTATAAAAATTGCAGGATTTTTTCTGATAACTTCCATAACATGGAAAAAATTTTAGATAATATACTTTTATATATTTTATTTCAAACATTAAATTTTTGTTTCTTTTATTTTATGGATAAGTTCATTGGGAATATAATATTGAGCTAACCTACTATGTTTTAAAACTCACGCTTACAATTTTCTTCAATTTTGTATCCCTTGTGAAGGTTTCAACATGATTACAGTCACCTTGAACAACACGGGATAATTGTGTTGGAGAGTGAGAAGAGATGCCAAATAGAGTTATTTGGACATCAGGTCATGTTTTTTTAGTTGTAATTTTCTGTTTTCCTTTAGATTTTTTCGTACAAATGATGTTAGGTTAATTTTTATACAAATGCGTATTGGTCTGTCAATTAATTAGATTATTTTAATTATTGTTTATATTTTGGTTAAATCATTCAATTTTTTACTCTATTAATGTCATTTATTCATGTCTCCATCTCTGGGGGATTGGGAATGAATTTTGGGACATGTCGCGGAGTATCTTTAGTGACCGGTTCTGGGTCGACTGAGGCTGGCATTTGACCAAATGGTATTAGAGGAGGTCAACATATAGAAGACCATGATTTTAGTGTTCCATTGTTATTTGGGGTATGTCAAGACATATGGAGTAGGATTTTCATGACTAGAGGGCTAGGCGGGGTAAAAGCATCTCGAACTCTTGTTCGTTATGATCCCCATGCTTCTATGTGATGTTTGGTTTCATTAGTGTCAGCGGTTCTTTTTGATTATTTGGTGTTGGGATATGATAAGGGGAGTTGGACTAATGGTCTCCAGGAGCTCCCAGGGCCTGGAAAGCCATATAGAGCTGGGGAATAGTCTTCATAAGGCTCTCCATGTTGGTGGTGAGTTTATAATATGGCCTCCAACCATATGTTCAAGTCACTCACCGACACTAGTTCCCTTATGCAGGTCGCTTTGACCTTTTTTAACACAACAATTATTTTGGAAATTCTTATGGGAGAATTGTGGAAGTTTTTTTTCAAAATTGAATATATGAATGGTTTTGGAATGTTAGGTTTTGTGAATCAAATCCTATAAAAAAGTGAAAATTATTTGAAGAGATTTTATTTTCCCTAATATAAACTCATGGTTTGTTGAAATAAAATGTTGGGAAGGTATGGATCATTTAAAGGTGATTCTGAAACATTGTTTTAAATGATATGTTGTGGGATATTGAATGCTATTTGAATCTGATGAATTGGTTTTTTAAATTGGTTTTCAGTGGTTGGTGTTTTCCTAGAAAGATTCTTGTTCTATGTGGCCATCGGATAATGAAAAAAGACCATGCTTAATTTTTTAAAATGGGATGGTGTTGTTGGGAGTAGCTTGGCTATTTTGAAAGTTGTTAAAAATGAAAATGGGCAGTTTTTTAAGAAAATGATTCTTGATAAAGTTTGATTTTTTTAGGAAATCTGAAAAGGGTATTTGAATTAGTGGTTAGTGTTCCTTTGGAGGGTACATGATTTTTGGAATCATGTCGTTTTTTTATCCATTAGTGTTTTCATGGGAGATCACATGCATGGTCTTATGGATATCTAGATGGATGGCTAGTATGGAATGGTGGTTAGGTTCTTCAGGTGGCATAAAAATGTTCATGTGATTGAATATTGATGAAACTCCATTGATGAATGTTAAAATCAACCATGTTAGTTTATTTTTAAAAAGTGTTTTGTGCTGAAATATTATGGAATTTGTTTTTAAATGGATACTTATGTGGATGGTTTTTCCTACATATTAGAATTTTTTTTTATTTGGTATGAATCCTTGTGATCTAGATTTCATACTCTTATTGTGTCTCGATATGGGATCTTGTTTGTGGATCCATTTTTGAGTAATGTTCAGTGGGTTTCTAAAGATGCGTCACATGTTGTGATGTGGTTAGGTATGGTTCTCCGTTGGGAGGATTTCTAGTTGTTCAGCCTTTGGATTCATTCCAAGGGTTAAATCCACCTAATTTAATGATGCCTCAGTTTGTTTTTTTGAATAGAGATATGTTTGGGCTCGAATTAAAGTTTCTTCCTTTTATAGTGAATCTCTTGGTTGTGGTAATAGTGATCGGTGGTGTTGATGTGTTTCACTATGTTCTGTGTCCCCTCTTCTCCTCGTCTATAGTGAGGGAGAATGGTTTTGTGTATCCTTATGTTTATGTTGGGTGATGGTGTTTTTTTTACTAGTGGTCTTTGTGGGATGTTCTGATCCATAGCTCATGACTATGATGCCAAAGATGATCTAAATATTAGGTATCTAGCAACAGGTCTCAGATTGATGATTTTCATGGACTTAGGAAATTTCCAGATGAGTGGGGAGCACAATTAAGCTCTTTCTTATACCATTGTAGTAAGGTAGTTTCTATGTCTCTATTGTTGTTCCTCATCACTATGAATTTTCTCTTGTCATAAAGAGCATGGTGGACTTACCCCTCATGCATTGTCTATGGTTTTTCCTTTTGGATGTGGTTTTTTGATCAACATCCTTGTGTGGACCACCTATGTGAATCGGTTTCATCATAAGTTTTACCTATTAATAGGTGGAGAGTGTTTGGTAGTTCCTTTGTCTCTTTTGTGGTTACACTGGCCTAATGACTGGGACCCCTTCGCTACCCCCTTGAGTGTTGGGGGCCTGGATCCGTGCCAAAAGTGTTGGACCAGTTTCGTATACCCCCTTTTAGGATTGGATTGTTTAAATTTTCATATTTTGTTCCTCTTAGTTTGTGTTGTTAGGTTGTTGTGGGGTGTTTTTTCGGCATATATAGGAGGGACCCATTCCTAGTGAATATTGAATTATTGTTTGGTCGTTTCTAGTTAGTTTTAATTGGTGGGGAGACCCACTGTGGGTCACATAAATCTATCTTTCAAGGATTTTTCAAATGTTAGTTATTCTCTAATGGTGGGGAGTTTATCCAAGACTCCCTCCCACCCAAATATTTGTATTTAATGAGTTTTCTTTGGTTTTGGTTGGTTTTTGGGATCATTGGGAGAATTCCCAATTATATAGTGCTGCTTTTGTTGTAGATGTGTGGCTTGATCCTTCCATTGATTCGTGGAAACTAGTTGTGAGTTGTTGTTTAATTTTGGGAATGAGGATTAAGATCCATTTTTGTGGGTTAAATATCCATGGATTAAGAGGCTTGATTTTTTTGATGATGAATCCTCAGGCGTTGATCAATCTAGTGAAAAGTTTTATGGATTTCTAAGGGTAGGAATCTATAATGGTGGGGAGAAATTTCACAACCAGTTTTTCATGTCTTTGTTTTGATATGTTTATTTGGAAATAATGATCTTTTTTTTGGGTTTTGAGTGAGGTGAATATTGATTTTTTAAGTTCCATATATTTCTACTCGTCATACCATGGGTTCCCCATAGCTTGTTTGAAGGTTTTTTTGGAGAAAAGGGTTGTTACTTAATGATTTGGGTTAAACCGTGAGGCCATTTCTAGATTAAAAAACAAAATTTTAATCTTTTATAATTACTTAGTTTTTTAAAATAATTGCACCCATTCCACTTCCCACTTGGCCTCCCATAACCAATTCAAACCACCATATCCTTTTGGAACCCTTAGTAATTCATAATCATGGTGGATTTGGGTTATTTATTCAGGTATTGGGCCAGCCCATGAGCCCATTTATAGTTTTATAAAAATATAATGTTTCATTAATATCATATTAATTTTTATTATTTTTTAGTCATTCCACCTCTCACATAGGTCCAAAATCCGTAGTCACACCCCCATGTTCCGTATTCCCTCTTTGGACTTCATCTGCATTGGTGATTATGTATATCTTCCTCAATGTTTCTTTAATCACCATGATTTGAAAAAGTAATTTGATTCTTTCATAATTAATTCATTTTTTACTCTTTTCCCTCCCAAATCATCTCTAAATAGTTCTTACAGACTTAAAGATCCACTCTATTGTGTTCTATTTCATTACCAATCCTATAATGGTGTGGACATAAGGGAAGATGAAGAGTTCTCTAGTTATCAAGGTGAGTTTCCTTCTCCTTTATCATACTTCATCCTCCACCATCGAATTTTTCATTGATATATTTTATACCATTGACATTCATGACCTAGAGTTATGTTTTCCCTTGATTTTTATGGGGTTTTTTTCTTTTGGGGCTAGTATTCATAGGTTTATGGTTTATAAACCCCCAGAAGGAGTTATTGGGTTTGCGTTTCCATTTCGCTTTGGTGTTAAGGTATGATCTCCCAATCACTACCTATATAATTGAAGATTAATCTTTTTTATTTCATTTTTATCCTTATATGTTTGCAATGTATTTTTTTCGCCATTTGGTTTAATTAATTAGTGTGCAGGAAGGGTAGTTTAAGCCTTTTTTGTGAAAATTTTGTTGTTTTGGTTAAATTGTGCACACTATGTGTTTGTTTAAATTATTAATTTCCTTTTTCGACATACTTATAATTTTTAGAGCCCAGTTTGTCTATTGAAATAATTTTTTGGAATGAAAATTTGGTTTTATAACCTTTTTAGTGTTCAATATACTTTGTTTTAATAAATGTTGCATGCCTCGTTTTCGCGAAAGTGCACGATTGGATTTTTTGTGCTCATGGTTGTAACAGCCCAAGAATTTTATGAAAAATATTCTTTTTAATTTTATTAATGTCTTGTGTTGTACCCTACACCAAAAGGAGCTTGCAAAACACGCACCATTGACTTTCCTTGCATTACACGCATTCACAACCTTCCTCGATAGCGTGTGTAGTACGCAATACTGTGTTTCACGAAACAACGATATGCTATTAAAATATTATTAAAACTAGCCGTTATGAATAGTAATAACCACTTTTTGAAATTTTGTAAATTTTATTTTTCAAAATGGAATTAATTTTTAGATTCGGAGTATCGAATTTAGCCTAAGGTGAAATTTTGGTACTTTTCAGATAACTTTCATATTCTGATGAATAGTGAAAATTACTAAATTATAATTAAAAACAACATTTTTAATCGAAATAATTAATAGTGATAAATTATTAATTTGAGTGGTTTTAATGTATATTTAGAATATATTTTTACAATTTAATACAATGTTGGTCATTGGTTGTAATTTCACATTTAAACCAGACATAATCAAGTGTCAATCTTTTGATAGACATTGTTTCTTAAAAACACGCTATTTGTTTTAACAGCGGGATATAATTATGAAATTAATTAATGAATCTTCTATGTTATGAATTTGGTAAAATAGACTTCATTTTTGAATTCGGAATATGAAATATAGCTTAGGATGAAATTTTGGCATTGTTCTGAAAAACATCAATTTTTGATCAATAGTGAAACTACTAAGTGGTAGTTAAAAAACTGAATTTTTTATAAAACATAATTTTACCGCTTCTGTGAATGGAATTTCGAAAATCTGATAGACACGGTTCATATCAGTAAGTAAAATGTGGTTCAATGAGATAAAAATAATTTTTTTGGTGAATAATAACTTTGTACTTTTTTTACCGCGGTTAATAGTAAATAGGGTAACTAAGGGTAAATATGATATTACTATTACCCTAACACATGTCCTAATTCTATTGGATAAGTGTAATTCGACCCAAAACAACCTTATGAATAAAATATTACCATTTAGGCCCACTTGGATTAGATTAGGACATTTATTATTAATTTATTTAAAGAAGGGTTAAAATAGTTAAAATCAAAGTTTAATAAGTAAATCATTTTTAATATGGGGTTATACATAAGATAAATTCGACTATAAATATTTATTAGAAATCTTTATAGATTTCCTACATAATGGTATTTTATTTATAATTTTTAAACATTAAATAAATTAATTTATTTATGACACAATGATGATGTAGTAATTATCTTATTAATGAAATATTGACATAATTGATGTTATAAACACCAAAATAAATGTAATTTGAGACTTTTTATGAATTCCACTAATTTTCTGGGTTACTATGATATATTGATGTTTATTTAATCAACTTGGTTCGAACATATAATTCTGTTATGACTTTCACAAAAATCATATATCAAATAGTGTCAAAATTGACACAAAATAGTATTTAAATCAAATATTATATTATTAATTGTTATTTTATTCCTAAAAATCTAAGGTTCGGCCAAATGACTTAGATAAGGATATATATATTAATAATAAACAATTTGGGGTTCGTTTGGCATGTTATAGTATGTGTATTAACCATATAGTGAAAGAAAACAAAAAGACACGGAAAAAGTTAAATTATTTAACTTAGAATTAAATCTAATTGATAAGGTTAAAATAATACCCTAAACTTGTCTAAATCCTATTGGTTGATAGGATTTCGACCCATCCCTACTTTAGCTTCGATATAAGACCCTTTGGAACCATTATAACCCGATTTTGACTTTAATATAAAATAATATTTTGAGATATTCTTAAGGTGCCCCTCTCCTCCCTTATAAAAGGGCACCTCCTCCCCCTCCTCCTCACACCAATTTGAGCACTCAAGCTCGGCCAACCTCGGCCAAAATCCCTTCTCCACTTCCCTAGAATAATCCTAGAGGTCCTGGTCTTCTTCAAATACCAATCTTAGTTCCCTAAGTGGAGGATTCAAAGAGGCGTTCCAAAGAAGAGGTAATATCCATTACCGATCCTTTCAATTTCTTTCTTCTTCAACTTCTTCTTCTTTAGTTGTTTCATTATAAAGTAATAACATCAGTATTACTTACATACTGATATGTTATTATAAATATGAAACAACTCTAATTAACCTTCTATCCATCCTACGGAAAAAGGAAATCACTGTGCGTGCGTACGTACGGAATACCGTCTCCACGCCGTGGTGTAATCTATTTTCCGCCACCACCTTAATTGGACGGGTATAATGGTTTAATGAGTAACTATATATGATTATTATAAAGTGATATTGATACTGAAATATTATACATACAATTCAACACAATTCCACGACCATGGGAATGATATCATCGCTCGTGCGTACGTACGGACTACCGTCTCCACGACGCGATGAGATTCATTCTCAATGATTAACCATTCATGAATGATTATAAAGTATATATAATAAGTACTAATGAAATATATGAAATAATAATTATACTGGAATTATTTATATGTATTCCATCTACTTAATTCCATTCAATTCAATAAGGAAACGAAAACAGCGTTCATGCGTACGTACGGACTACCGTCTCCATGAACGATGTATTTCTTTCCATTTACTGATTTATTATATATGTATATTCTGAATATATATATAAATCATGTTTTATATTCTGGAATTAAGTAATCATGATCTAAGTAATCATATGAATAATTACAAGTTAAAAACACGAACGACAAATGAGACGATTTTACCCAAAACGCTACTTTAACATGAATTTACAGAAGAACGGGTAATATAAAGTCATAAGTGGACCATATATGATATAATAACAATAAATATGATTCTGGAATAAGTCAATAACATGATTTAAATCATTATACAGGAGTTTCGAACACTTACAAAGCAAGTCAGACCTAAGGTAAGGGAAATATCACAATCTCATTTTTATCTGAGATTGTTTATACTTTAGTATTTACTGGGGTGTATTTTATCTTCCACATCCATATTTCCTCAATATGTAATATTATTTCCATCCACCTACAATTGTTTAAATCCAATTTTACCCTTCGGGAGTTTTTAGTAAAAGATATGAAAGGAATCTTTTGTCGTTTTTCGTACGAGGTACCTTTTTGACTTTTCCGAAAAAAGTACGAGAAGAATGTTTTTTTTAACTTATACGGCATGAATATATTTTTAAAACATTATTTCCATGAAGCTTCCTTTATAAGTTTTCAAGTTTATTTTTAATCAACTTCTTTTAGTTTATAATTGTATGACATGTTAAGAAAATAAAAGTGTTTTTGAAGAAGAAAGGATATTTTCCTCAAGAATGGAGTTCAAGTGTTTTATCAACATTATTTTCCATCTAAGACAATAAAGGGTTCTGTTTTTATCCCTTTAATTACATTGATTTTATTATGTTGTGAGGGAATTATTTTTATGAAGTCATTTGCCTTATATGATTTGTTTTATGATGTCATGATGTTTAATATTCCCATTTGTATTACATGGGTTATGCAACGATGTATGATTTGTGATTTTGTGGCACACATAATAATGGTATCATTATGATATGGGTGGGACCTATATCTCCCTCCAATTAATTGGGTAAAGATTTTATATCTCATGAGATAGACATGGTTGGAACGGTAGATTATACCGGTTCAATGAAACCGGACTGAAACGAGGGTTACTCGATTTAGAAAAGGGACTTTGTCCACAAAGATAGTCTTGGCAATGAGTCTTGACTAACAAGAAATGATTCTCTATGATTATGTGTGTATTCCACAAAGTTTCATGTTTTAAGTTATATTGGTATTTCATTTCACTACTATGAGTTATCCCATGTTATGAAATTATGCTCTCTTTTGCAGGTTAAGATTTCCAAAAGTAATGAATATGATGTGATAGATTTTTCTTTTGTTTACCCTTACTGAGCATTTGAGCTCACCCTTTTATGTTTTCTTTTCCCCAGGATATAAAAAAAGGTTTTAGGTAAAAAAAGGGAAGATCTTTATGGGAGATATTGAAGATCTTTCACCACGATTAGAAGATTACGTTCCGAGTTTCCAAAGACACTAAACTATTACGATCCTTGTGTGTGTGTTTTTGTTATGTATTAAGTATTCCGAAAAAGTAATGTAATTTCAATTTACGTCAAGCTTCGGGTCTATACAATTGGTATCATAGTCAAAGGAGGTAGGAATGTATCCGATCCTTGGGAACTCTCACATGTGAGCGTTGGACGAAGCATGGCTCTCCGCCCAAGGGCTTCATGTGGAAATGGCTGCCACTGGGGATGGTGGTGTGTCCCGCCCAGGGGGTGTAGCCGCCCATGGAGTGCCCTGATAGGTATCAATTATAGTCCACTGGAAGTAATTCCAGACCGTTATAGTTGGTATCAGAGGAAAGGTTTAGTCAACCTTTGGAAACTAGGATGCGAACACGTTAGTGAGATCCCTATAGATATTTCTAAGGTATGTCTAGGGATGTCCCTAAGGATAAGTATACGTATAGGATATAGTCCTAGAACTACAGTAACGATCTTAGAATTTAACCTAAGATGTTAGATATTGAGGGTGCTCCCCCTTTACTATGTTGTCTTCCCTAGCATGATTTCGCCTCTCACAAAATTCTTTTTGTGTTTTAGTTAATGGAGGGAACCAGAAGGAATTCGGTTAACATTGAATCCAATGGACAAATTGGTGACTACGAGCAACAAAATTATGTAATGCCTAGAGATAAAGATATTGTGATTATGCCGAATCAGTCATCGTGATATATGATTAACAAGGTGAAATTTAGTGGTATGACTAATTCATCAAAGAAGAGGAAGATAAACTATTATGCATGTTCGCATGTTGAGGAGCATAAAGAAAGGAAGATTGAGATTTCTAAAGAAGGGACGAAGAACCTTGAGGAATACCTCAAATGGAGGGACCGATGTTATCTATGTGGAGAAAAGGGTCATAGAGTGACAGATTGTTATAGAGTTCAATGTCTTATTTGTGGAGAACATGGGCATTACCCAACTCAATGCCCTGACCTAAAAAGATACTTCTAAATCAAGGAAGGACTTATTCCAGGACAGTCATTGAAGTGGATGGACTGAAGTGTTTATGTATTGGTATTCAAGAATAATGTTGTTGAGGTACTTTTATGGTGTATTGGAATATTTATGTATTGGTCTAATGAGGTATTCGAAGTGATTGAGGTATTTTTGGAAAAAATATGATATGCGCATAATGAAGGGAAAATGAGAAAATAAGATATTTGACAGTATTCATGAGCTCATGATTGATATAAGGACTAAGTGATATCATGGTTTGAGTGTGTAGAATTTTGAGGATTTTGGTATGTGGAAAGAGTTAACTTTTAACAGCACTCGTGATTTCAATAAGGTTCAATGGGTATTCAAGAGAGTACAAGATTAAGGCCTTTGAATGTTTGGAATGTGACCAACAAGATATATCATATGATATATGGGGATCAACGATGGTATTAAATCTCTGGTAATCGTTTTCACTATGTTATGAGAGTGGAATGTAGTATTATGGATAAGACTAAATATTAGAATGGATTATGTTGGACATAAGTTAGTATTGTTTAAGTATATAAGTTCTTTTTTCGATATTATTGATGGGATTTTATAGTAATATAGTTTTAGAAAAAGGACAACCTGCAGGACGGGCGACAGTCCATCGCGTCGGACAGGGCTGTCGGAATCGAACCAACAACCGAAGTGTGACCGGCCTTTATCGCCTACCACTGGCCTACAAGAAGTCCCTGTTTAGTAGAAACTAGTTTTATTATATTAATCAGTATGATATATGCAGTATAAGTCCATTTTAGGAACCATATACGATTAATCTCACTATAGATCGACTTATGTATATAATTTTTGCTAACCTTTTGTTTGAGACTGATGGAATGACCCGTCATTCTATCACATGATATGCTAACACTTCACGAATAACAAATTCAACTTCATTTATTTACGATATGAATTGTAAATTGTACAAGGTATGAACAACAGTGAGATTGTACCAAAATAAAGTAAGTATTTATTCTAATTCAAAATTTTCAACTTTAGGGAAATGATCTTGAAAACCAAAAATGTTGTCTTAGTGATCTTATATCTGATGAATCAGATGGTACCTTATATCGTCACAAATTTATGGCTTTGTGATTGCTGGCTTTTCCATAGCCATGTTCTCTACCACTCTCCATCAGAACATGATGGTTAGATTTCTCTTCCATATCTATATTTTCACCTATGTGGAAACCCAGTGATTAGTTTATTTGGGTAACCGTTACGTTTCATACTTTTGTATTTAAAGATTGGTTTTAATATTCCTTTTTACGATGTGGGTTTCTATTAAAGAAAATTTCCAATAGTAAACCATTTATAACCCCAAGGAATTTCAAGGGTGAAATTCATTTTAAGGGGGGTAGAATGTAACAGCCTGATAATTTTATGAAAAATATTATTTTTAATTTTATTAATGTCTTGTGTTGTACCCTACACCAAAAGGAGCATGCACAACACGCATCTTTGACTTTCCTTGCATTACACGCAATCGCAACCTTCCTCGATAGCGTGTGTAGTACGCAATACTGTGTTTCACGAAACAACGATATGCTATTAAAATATTATTAAAACTAGCCGTTATGAATTGTAATAACCACTTTTTGAAATTTTGTAAATTTTATTTTTCAAAATGGAATTCATTTTTAGATTCGGAGTATCGAATTTAGCCTAAGGTGAAATTTTGGTACTTTTCGGATAACTTTCATATTCTGATGAATAGTGAAAATTACTAAATTATAATTAAAAACAACATTTTTAATCGAAATAATTAATAGTGATAAATTATTAATTTGAGTGGTTTTAAAGTATATTTAGAATATATTTTTACAATTTAATACAATTTTGGTCATTGGATGTAATTTCACATTTAAACCAGACATAATCAAGTGTCAATCTTTTGATAGACATTGTTTCTTAAAAACACGCTATTTGTTTTAACAGCGGGATTTAATTATAAAATTAATTAATGAAACTTATATGTTATGAATTTGGTAAAATAGACTTCATTTTTGAATTCGGAATATGGAATATAGCTTAGGATGAAATTTTGGCATTGTTCTGAAAAACATCAATTTTTGATCAATAGTGAAACTACTAAGTGGTAGTTAAAAAACTGAATTTTTTATAAAACATAATTTTACCACTTCTGTGAATGGAATTTCGAAAATCCGACAGACACGGTTGATATCAGTAAGTAAAATGTGGTTCAATGAGATAAAAATAATTTTTTTGGTGAATAGTAACTTTTTACTTTTTTTTACCACGGTTAATAGTAAATAGGGTAACTAAGGGTAAATATGATATTACTATTACCCTAACACATGTCCTAATTCTATTGGATAAGTTTAATTAGACCCCAAACAACCTTATGAATAAAATATGACCATTTAGGCCCACTTGGATTAGATTAGGACATTTATTATTAATTTATTTAATGAAGGGTTAAAATAGTTAAAATCAATGTTTAATAAGTAAATAATTTTTAATATGGGGTTATACATAAGATAAATTAGACTATAAATATTCATTAGAAATCTAAAACGATTTCATACATAATGGTATTTTATATATAATTTTTAGACATTAAATAATTTAATTCATTTATGACACAATGATGATGCAGTAATTATCTTATTAATGAAATATTGACATAATTGATGTTATAAACACCAAAATAAATGTAATTTGAGACTTTTTATTAATTACACTAATTTTATAGGTTACTATGATATATTAATGTTTATTTAATCAACATGGTTCGAACATATAATTCTGTTATGACTTTCACAAAAATCATATATCAAATAGTGTCAAAATTGACACAAAATAGTTTTTAAATAAAATATTATATTATTAATTGTTATTTTATTCCTAAAAATCTAAGGTTCGGCCAAATGACTTAGATAAGGATATATATATTAATAATAAACAATTTGGGGTTCGTTTTGCATGTTATAGTAAGTGTATTAACCATATAGTGAAAGAAAACAAAAAGACATGGTAAAAGTTAAATTATTTAACTTAGAGTTAAATCTAATTGATAAGGTTAAAATAATACCCTAAACTTGTATAAATCCTATTGGTTGATAGGATTTCGACCAATACCTACTTTAGCTTCGAAATAAGACCCTTTGGAACCATTATAAACCGATTTTGACTTTAATATAAAATAATATTTTGAGATATTCCTAAGGTGCCCCTCTACTCCCTTATAAAAGGGCACCTCCTCCCCCTCCTCCTCACACCAATTTGAGCACTCAAGCTCGTCCAACATCTGCCAAAATCCCTTCTCCACTTCCCTAGAATAATCCTAGAGGTCCTGGTCTTCTTCAAAGACCAATCTTAGTTCCCTAAGTGGAGGATTCAAAGAGGCGTTCCAAAGAAGAGGTAATATCCATTACCGATCTTTTCAATTTCTTTCTTCTTCAACTTCTTCTTCTTTAGTTGTTTCATTATAAAGTAATAACATCAGTATTACTTACATACTTATATGATATTATAAATATGAAACAACTCTAATTAACCTTCTATCCATCCTACGGAAAAAGGAAATCACCGTGCGTGCGTACGTACGGAATACCGTCTCCCCGCCGTGGTGTAATCTATTTTCCACCACCACCTTAATTGGATGGGTATAATGGTTTAATGAGTAACTATATAAGATTATTATAAATTGATATTGATACTGAAATTTTATACATACAATTCAACACAATTCCACAACCATGGAAATGATATCATCGCTCGTGCGTACGTACGGACTACCGTCTCCACGACGCGATGAGATTCATTCTCAATGATTAACCATTCATGAATGATTATAAAGTATATATAATAAGTACTAATGAAATATATGACATAATAATTATACTGGAATTATTTATATGTATTTCATCTACTTAATTCCATTCAATTCAATAAGGAAACGAAAACAGCATTCATGCGTACGTACGGACTACCGTCTCCATGAACGGTGTATTTCTTTCCATTTACTGATTTATTATATATGTATATTCTGATTATATATATAAATCATGTTTTATATTCTGGAATTAAGTAATCATGATCTAAGTAATCATATGAATAATTCCAAGTTAAAAACACGAACGACAAATGAGACGATTTTACCCAAAATGCTACTTTAACATGAATTTACAGAAGAACGGGTAATATAAAGTCATAAGTGGACCATATATGATATAATAAAAATAAATATAATTCTGTAATAAGTCAATAACATGATTTAAATCATTATACAGGAGGTTCGAACACTTACAAAGCAAGTCGGACCTATGGTAAGGGAAATATCACAATCTCATTTTTATCCGAGATTGTTTATACTTTAGTATTTACTGGGGTGTATTTTATCATCCACATCCATATTTCCTCAATATGTAATATTATTTCCATCCACCTACAATTGTTTAAATCCAATTTTACCCTTTGGTGAGTTTTTAGTAAAAGATATGAAAGGAACCTTTTGTCGTTTTTCGTACGAGGTACCTTTTTGACTTTTCCGACAAAAGTACGAGAAGAATGTTTTTTTAACTTATAAGGCAGGAATGGATTTTTAAAACATTATTTCCAAGAAGCTTCCTTTAAAAGTTTTCAAGTTTATTTTTAATCAACTTCTTTTAGTTTATAATTGTATGACATGTTAAGAAAATAAAAGTGTTTTTGAAGAAGAAAGGATATTTTCCTCAAGAATGGAGTTCGAGTGTTGTATCAAAATTATTTTCCATCTAAGATAATAAAGGGTTCTGTTTTTATCCCTTTAATTACATTGATTTGATTATGTTGTGAGGGAATTATTTTTATGAAGTCATTTGCCTTATATGATTTGTTTTGTGATGTCATGATGTTTATGATTCCCATTTGTATTACATGGGTTATGCAATGATGTATGATTTATGATTTTGTGGCACACATAAGAATGGTATCATTATGATATGGGTGAGACCTATATCTCCCTCCAATGCATTGGGTAAATATTTTATATCTCATGAGATAGACATGGCTGGAATGGTAGGTTATACCTGTTCAGTGAAACAGGACTGAAACGAGGGTTACTCAATTCAGAAAAGGGACTTTGTCCACAAAGATAGTCTTGGCAATGAGTCTTGACTAACAAGAAATGATTCTCTGTGATTATGTTTGTATTCCACAAAGTTTCATGTTTTATGTTATATTGGGATTTCATTTCACTACTATGATTTATCCCATGTTATGAAATTATGCTCTCTTTTGCAGGTTAAGATTTCCAAAAGTAATGAATATGATGTGATTGATTTTTCTTTTGTTTACCCTTACTGAGCATTTGAGCTCACCCTTTTATGTTTTCTTTTCCCCAGGATATAAAAAAAGGTTTTAGGTAAAAAAAGGGAGGATCTTTATGGGAGATATTGAAGATCTTTCACCACGATTAGAAGATTACGTTCCGGGTTTCCAAAGACACTAAACTATTACGATCCTTGTGTGTGTGTTTTTGTTATGTATTAAGTATTCCGCAAAAGTAATGTAAGTTCAATGTACGTCAAGATTCGGGTCTCTAAAATTGTGTTATAAAATGATTAATTTGGTTTAAGAAAAGTATTGGGAGAATGTGAATAAATGTTTTAGGTTTCCTTATGTGGGTTCCAGTCTGGTTTTAGGTTTTATAATGAAGTGAGTATCAGTTTTTAGGGTGTCTTGGCATGTGTTCTTAGTAAATGGCATGTTTAATACCTTTATAGAAATGGATGGGTTTTGAATGTGTAACATTACTTTTTGTGGGGTTTAAGTAAATGTTATATTTATTCAAATGGTTGTTTTAATCGTATTTGTGAATAGTGGAATTGATTCTCTTGAAAAATGATATTTTTGTGAAGAATGTTTAATGGCTCGTCTGGTATTTTTCTTATAAACATTGTTTTCATATGTACTTCATGTTTTATCATTTGGATCCATTTTATGGTCCAAGTAATTGAATTACTATATGGTTTTGGGGCTTCCAAATCTGGTTTAACATGGTAATGGTAGTTGTTTTCCATAAAATAGAATTTTTTAATGGATTTTATGTGCCAAGCCTAATTATACTTCTTGAAATTGTATTATGAAACTTTTAAGTGGTTTATTAATCCGTGAAAGAAATGTGAATCATGTTTTTGGTATATATTTTTTTGTATGATTTGCGAATGAAATTTTCTTGTGAGATGTGTATTTAATAATATATGGAAATTTATTAAGCACTAAATGAAAACCTGATTATCTTAGTGAGAGGGCGTGTACTAGTATACTAGTGATCTATAGTGGTTTCGTCCATATTTCACATAGCATGTTTGACAATAAAAAACACTAAATAAATTATGATAATGATGTTGGGGTCCACTAGGTTATTGGCATTTTTTCCCTACTAGTGGCTCATGCTTGTGAACAGATAATTTATTATGGTTACTATTAGACCGAGATACGAGGAACCTGGGGCTCACAATGAACTAGTATATAGGGGTGTTCTCATGACTAGTGCTCATTGGATATATTGTATTCCTCTTTAGCATAAAGTGTATTTTGATAAAAAAGTATCATGTTTTTTACTTAAAATTTAACTTTCTTTAAATCATACCTATTGAAAATTTTCTTCATTTTTAATTTGACTATTTTTGGAAATTGTTCTAGCATTGTTGTGTATAAAACATGAAATATTTTTTCTAATATCATCCGTAGCATAGAATCTTCATTGTAAAACATAATTTTATATATTGTATTTTAAACATGGAATTTATAATTCTTTTATTGTAAGTGTATGTTAATTGGGAATAGAATATCTTGCTAAAAAACTATTTTTTAATACTCATGCCTATAGTTTTCTTCAATTTTGTAGCCCTTGTGATCGTTTCAGGTTGAGTTCGATCACCTTGAGTGACATTGTATAGTTGTGTTGGAAAGTGACCAAATATGTCATATGGAATTATTTGGTCCTTAGGTCTTGTTGGATTAGTCGTATTTTTCACTTGTAATTTCAGTTTTTTCATATATATGTTGTCTGTACAATTTTTATATAAATATTTATTGGGTTGTCCATTCATGTTTTTGTTTTACTTATTGTTTATTTTTAGGAGAAATCATTCCCATGTTTTCACTATTGATTCCATCGGTGCTTATCTCCACCCTGGGAGGATTGGGAATGCTTTTTGGGAATTTTTGTGAAGAGGACCAAGTGACTATTTCCTGGTCGAATCAAGCTGGTTTGTGGTAGAATATGAGGAATTGAGCAAGCAACTAATGTGAGGTGCAATGTGATGACATCCCATTTGAGATTACCAACCTTATGGGTGAGGTAATAAGGAACATTGTGACGGTAAGTTTTCAATTAAAACATGTTATGAATAGAATATTGAATCAATGTGAATTGAAATACCCCCCTAAGAATGATAATGTTATAATTGACACCTCTATGAGACAAATACCTTTGACCTTAAATAGATCTCACAGTCCCTTAATCACTGAACTTTGGATCAACTCTAATGAAAATATCCACACAATCCTTCAATGATCTAGGAAATATAGGGTCATATTTTCTATTTATCATATGGAAGGATAATTAGATATATTTTTTATATTGAAAAAAAAAATCCCAAGGATGTGATTGAATCTATGATGTGGAAAAATTTCTAATTTTTTTTTATAAATATTTTCCTCACACTCTCTAACAAAAAATGGAGAGGGGTTTATATATCCTTCTAAAAAGGGATGATTAATCCATCAAGGCATACAAGAAAAATTTTAAATTAAATTCATGATACAAATCAATCTTTATATTCTCCAACAAAATTAATGTTTACCATTTCTGTGTTGGGATAAATTTGACACTATGAAAGTCATTGGAGATTCGATACTTTTACAAATATGAGGAAATTTTATTATGTTGACTATAATTAGAATATGTGATGATTGATTCTCAAGGGTCTCATGAGTTTGTATATCAGAATTGGATAATAGATTTTAATTATGGTGATGTGATGGATAAATCTCAAGGTTAAATGAAATTTAAACATGACACTTATCAAAAGCGTAGGATGGAAGATCTATGAAATTTTATGAATGGGATAAGGAAATGATTTAGGGGTGGGAAAAAGGGAATCTAGATAGACAATATCAATGGTATAAACCCATTAATCGTATCAATGAAAGGAATCCTCCGATAAACCCTCATCCTAGTTTAAAATTTTTAACAACATGAAAAAAGAAACTATTTGAATAAATTGACTATGACAAGGTTAATAAATGATTACTAATGAAATCAACCACAAATTTCAAGAGAAAATAGGTGATCTTATGTAATAAAATCCAATTTGGTAGATCCTAATAAAATGTGATGATAGGTATGCTTATTTTTCATTCATTAATAATGAAAATACATTTATATTCTACATCTACACATTCATTCATATCATCAAATATTAGTACAACTATTTGAAAACCATCTCAGATCCAGAAAGTGTTGCTATCTATGAAAATTAAGATCTGTAAAATATTTTATTAGCTATATAAAAATTCTACCTAGTCCATAGTTTCAGGATGAAATTCACGAAAAACCTTATAATACTCAGTCTAGTGGATTTTGATGCAATTATGAGTATGGATTATATTTCCTTATATAGAGACAACAAAAACTACTGAGAGAATAAAATTAAACACTATATTGAGAATAACCCTCCAATTCTATACAAGTCCAAGGAGGAGGATTAGTCTCCTTTGATATCAACATCTCAAGAATTGATGCTATTTCCCTTTGATTAAGATAAACTGGCTGAAATGATTGAGACTCGGGAAAATATCATCCTTGACGACATTCCAATTGATAGGGAATATACTAATGTGTTCTTCAAGGAGTTAAATTGAGTTATAAATCAAAATTATACCTAGTTACTTTGTAATATCTAAGAATCTATATAAAATTTCAATTATGAACATGAGGATATGAAGAATAAATTGAAAGAGAATCTAGATAAATGGTTTATATTCCCATGTTCTACATCATGGGGTGCACCGTTCTATTTTAGAAATAAGGATGGGTAAATTTATCTAATCAATGATTATCATGAGATCAATATGATCAAGAAAAATATGTATCTTCTATCACGATTGGATGACTTTTTTTATCAACAACATGGCGCACAATACTTATCTAATGTGGATCTTTGGTCAGAATATTATCATTTAAATTTGAATAAAGGCGATATCCCCAAGAAACCTTTTCATTAAAGGTACAAGAATTATGAGTTCTTATTGATTATAGTTGGACCCAATAATGCTTCATCAATCATTACAAACATAATGAATAATGTCATTAGAGTTTACGTTGATAATTTTCTTTTACCTTATAAATGATATTCGTATATAATCTAATAAAAAATATTCACTTGAGAAACATTAGAATGTTTTACTAAATAAATTAAAAAAAATTTAATGAGACTTTTGGTTGGATCCTGTAACTTCCCTAGGGAATTTTATCCCCAGAAATGGTATATATATGGATCATTATATAAAAGAGGATATAAAACGATGTTTCAAACAAAAAAATATTTTATAAATCCATTGTTTTCATAGATTATATGGGTATTATCATCGATTTTTGATAAGATTATCAGGAGTTTCATGACCAGTATCCATGATATCATTGATGGGAGTCTTTTTTTATGGACCTTTTAATGCGATTAGACCCTAATGTAGTTAAATATAAGGCTAGTAAATTAACCTTTACTCTCATTACACACTGATGAGGAAGGATTTCTGATCCACAATGATTCGTCTAAAAAGGGTTGGGTTTTTTACACATTCACTATGAAAAATTAATTTCTTTTCCCTCCCAAAAATTAATATCCTTGAGAATTACTAACTGAAGCATGATTTAGAATTGGATATAATGATATATATTTTTATGTTTTGGTTATGCTGTATCTATGATAAAAAGTGATATAGATATATAGATCATAAAATCATCAAGTATATATTTACACAAAACAAGGTCAATATGTTCCAATGAAGGTAGTTATATCTAATCAAGGATTATGTTTGTTCAATAGATTACCATATTATGAACTAACACAATGATGCATGTTCACTAAGTAGAGAGGATCCTAAAACCATTTCAATTGTGAGGATTGAAATTGATCCAACAATATTAGACATGAAAATGAAGGAAAGAAGAGTAATAAAATGATCGTAAACATAATTTTTATAAATAACATGACAACCACTCATTCATGAGAGGATGAAGGATGCCCCAAAGTGGATGTACTAATATAGAAAGCGGTAGTGTATATTTTAGTGTTCAAATTTTTTAAAAATAAATTTATAGTTTTTGGATCCTAGTGTCTCCCATAATAACTGTAATTGAAGAGGGAACATAATGATGATTTCTTTATCACATCCATTTATATTCATACATGATCTAAAAAAATGTATAGATAACTGATAATAAAAATATGGTGGGACAACATGAAGAAAGAGATTGTTGATTTATATCTTGATTCATGGTATAAAAATAAGTTGAGGATAAATGTGTATAGTTTATGTTTATTATGAAAACATTTCCTATAATAGTATGTAAATGGGAAAAAATAAGTAGAAATTTAATTTTATGAATCCTCATGACAACATAGGTTTATAAAAACAACTAGGGTTAGTTGATTTCCATATAAATAAAAAAATTTCATTTATAACATGAAATAACTCACTCTTAACAGACTTTACATGATATAAATAAGTTATGTGGTAAGACTACATGAATTTACACTCATCATTGTATCTAATTGAGATTTTAGAATCATGTCATAGTTCTAGAAATGAATTTAAATGAATTGGTTATAGAGACGAGTTTTAATAATTATTGTCACCATCAGATGGATGGTAATTCTAAGAAAACCATTCAAACTATAGTGGAAATTTTCAAACCATAATCAACGGATTCAAAACGTTATTGGGATTAAAAACATCCCATAATGGAGTTCTCTTCTGAAAATAGTTTCCATTTTACAATTCAAATGGAACTATATGAGGCTTACTTTGGGAAGAAGTGTTAGACTCTACCACAACGGGATAAAGTTGAATAGTTGAATCTAATGGTAAATGATCATTTACATGAAATTAAATATATGTTTCAAAACCATTCAACATAATATGAAATCTGAAAAATTTTGACCGAAAAGATATAAAGGAAAAAAATTGACTTGATATAGATTTTGAGGTCATAGATAAAGTGTTCTTTTTTATATCTCAATGGAATTATGTAATGAGGTTTTGGATGAAGAGATATATTAATACACTATACCTCACCCCCTTTAGGATCCTTGGTCACATTAGAGTTATGGAATATTGAATTTCAATTCCACCAAATTTATGTCAAGTACATAATGTGTTCCTTTTATCCATATTAAAGAAGTACATAAAAAAACCCTCACATGTATTCAATCCAGAAGTCATAACTTTGAAGATATATAACTTATATGAGTAATAAAAAATTAAGATTGAACATCATTGAGAAAATTTTCTACTAGACTAGACAACTCACATTGTCCAATTTTTATAGAAAAAGTAGAGTTTTGAGGAAGTAACCTTGGAACTAGAAGATGTGATGTAACTGATGTAGTCTCATATGATTTATTGTATGAATTCATACTTCAATGTGGTTTTTTTGAATGTGGGATGTATCTAACTTCCCAATTTTATATTAATGAAATTCCCATTTCAATTTAATAAATTCCTCATTATATGTTGATGTTATATAAAACACAAGTACAACATTGGTTATTTTGGACATTTATATGTTATATCATATTAGAATTAAAAGGTCGTTAAGCATCATAATCCTAAAAAATATATTCATCATATAATAACCATTATGATTAATATATGTTTAGGTATATGTTGATTTTTTCCCTAGATGAATGAATCGATGAATTTGACTAATAGAATCATACCTAATGGATCCCTTATATCAAAGCATATAAGGGATATTTAATCATTAGGATTTTAACATGATAAATTCCAGATTAAATTTAACAACAAAATCATGAATGAAACTATTATTGTTAGGATTTCAAGCATATTGGTATCACATCCCAAACCATGTTTTCTGAACCACTACAAGAAATACCCACCATCATACACATTAACCACAGGGAATGGACAAGTTTAATAAGGGGTTGTGTATCTTATTCCGAGTAGAATGAATTTTTATATTTTTATTTTTAATAAAATAAATATTATATTTACCCTTGTATTATTAATTTATGAATTATTAAATAACTAGTTTGGTAAAAATTAATTTTTTATACGATGAAAATTAAATTATATTTTTTGGAAATATAAAAATTCAAACATGAAACATTTTTGATGAATTCAATTTTTTTAAATAAATAAAGTTTTAGAAAAATATTCTTATTAAATAAAATTTATCTAAATATAATTGATAATATAGTTTTATAAAGTTAAATGTAATTTTTATAATGGTTAGAAACCATTTTCTTCATAACAACCAGTATTTTTTATGAAGTGATGCTTTTTTATTTAAAAGTGTAACTTATTATATTTCGATAATTTATTTGATAAAATTAATATTATTCTTTAAAAAAGATCTTTGATATTTCCCAATGGTTATTTTTTTACAATTTCCTGAAGAAATTATTTTTTGGAAAAATTTAAATTCGATATAAATAAATTATATATATTATGATATCATTAAAGCCCAAATGTAATAAAAACAATATTATAAAGAGAATCCACATCCCAAAAAATTTCCCCCTTAACATTAATTTGTTTTTTATATTATTTAATTTATTTTGTAAAGCACTAATGAATCCTCTAATACAAATATTGTTTTTTACGGTTAAAAACTAGTTCAATTTAAAACTGACTGTCTGCCACATCCCCAATTGTAATAATTTAAGGTTTTTGGTTCTTATACATTTAATATATTGAAAAATCATCATATTTTGAATAATTCATGGGAAAAAATCATTGACAGGTTTTTGATTTAGATTATTTTAATATATTGATTCAAAAACCTAAGTTTAGAAATTAATAAAGAACACCCATTTATTTTTCTATAAAAAAGCCACACAACATACCATTTAACTTTACTAAAACCCTTATATAACAGTGTTACTATTTCTTTTCCTATCTATATCCATCCCAATTTTCCCTCATTCTAGGAAGAATCGCATCCCATGTTTTTAGAAATGTCATCTCACGGCGAGTAATCCTCTCATGACCCAATTTATTCAAGGTCTTTCATTATATTATGCCTTTAATTTCCAATTGTTCATGTTGGGATATATTTTTAAACATAACTTTTACTATCCTTCTAATTTACATGTGACAAGAGACCATTATAACTCTAAATATACCCTTATATGAATCTTAAAGTACCCCCATTATGTTGCCAAAAATATCCTATGATTTTCTATGCCAATAATTCATTTAATGAATTCCAATTCACATTTACACCCAAGGGTATTCACCTAGATATCCATAAAATTCATTAATTGGGGACTTACATTTATGAAACCGAAAATCTTTAATCACTATATTAAAATTGATGAAATATATATCTCTATATTTTAGGATATATTTATAACACTTATGAATATACATTATATGAATATGGTTGGAAAGAATTAATTTATATAGACCTAAAATGAATTGGGTAATTTATTTTTCTCATGTGATTCCAAGTATATTACACATCAAATTATCTGAAGAACAATATGATATGTTTTCTAGTGTTTATGCTTCAATTATGCTTGTGATGTCAGGTTTATATTGTTACCACATTATGATGGAGCCTTTTTTGTTATCGTATTATAGTATACATAAATGTTCAGGTTAATGATTCTAACCCCTCTCCGGTTAGATTTATATGATTATTGACTAACATATACTACATTACCATATTCTATTCTATTATGATTCCCTTACTAGGGATTGTAGTTCACCCCTTTCTTAAGTACATCCCTTGGTTGTCCAATACAGTTGTAAAGGATCCAATGAATATAAGGGGATTTTTTAGATATTTTATATAATTATTTTATATAATTATTTTATATATTTATTTGATATTATTGTTCTATGTACCTAATTTTCGAAATTCACTAGGCCATTTGATCTTATTTAATGGCTTTAGGTGAAACAAATCATGAATTTATGTGTATCCAAATCATGGGTTGTCATGTGACTATTTTCTCACCTACGATGGTACATGTACTATGCATTCCCAAACAATAAAATCTATATCATGAAATCTAATGTTCCATATCGGTATGCAATACTAGAATATTTAGAAAACAATCCAATAGAATATGATGATCCCATTGGGTAACTCTTTCCAATATCAGGTGTTAACTATTATATGCATGGTTATCACCAATGATTCATGATGTATACTACCCCCCTCTAGGGAGCCTTATAACTTATATAGAGACAACTATCAAACTAAACACTTAATTTAGATTGCACCTATTGTCTGAAATCAAAATATAAGTCATGACATAACAAAAAACATATTATAATAATAAATATTTCACATAATTGGAATGATACATAATCAATGTACAATATATAACAAAATAATCATGGAATAATCCATCAGGATGTCATGGGATACCCTCCACATGTCATGTATTTCAATCCATCTAGGTTCACTAATATAGGAAAGTAATGGTTTCACTCATTCCAAACTAATCTATATAATGTCCTAAAAGGGTAATGAATTTCTACCTAAAGTGAAATGATGTTATAGTATCACGAGTCACTACCTGAGTCTTGTATCTCACCAATGATACTCAAAACCATCCTTATTCAATTACTTCTAAAATCTAGGACCAATATCTAATTATATAACCACATAAAATAGTATAAGTAGATATAAATAACCAATAATAGGAACTGACATAAATTTATTATGTCCAATGAGGGGAAGAAACCAATTCTATAGTAATTCAACTTCAAGATATAATGAAATTGTCTTCTAAAGGGAGTTATATCACAAAAAAATTTCTACATATGGCCCAGGATAAGGGAATAAAGAGGGTTGTTAATGTGAATGAAATTGTTACACAGTTTATTTAATATGCTAGAAGAGATTCCATTGACAATGTTAATAATAGATTCATAAATTGAAATATCAAAATAGTGGACATGCCTAAAACCATGATTCCTTAGATTAAAATCTCAAAAATCATATTCAAAAAAATGAAAAACATTACCCACCATGAAAGAATTTTCTTACACTGTACGAAAAACCATAGATTTTCTGTAGAATCCAACATCATTTAGATTATCCAATCATGGTGTGAACATTATCATGTTTTTGGTTTATAGATTTTGATTTATATCCTTCTCCAAACACCTATAACAATCCTCAAATAATTTAATTACCATGAAAATGAATTCAAACGCCTAAAACAATGTGTACCTTGAAAATTAGAATTTTCTATCATATTCTCATATTATTGTCACAAATAATATTTAATTGGAATATATTTTGTTCACCACATAATGATCACATTAGATCACCATTTTTTATATTTCCATTTCCTATGATATGAAGATTAATATTATATATGATATGTTTCTAATAGTATCAATTTTTTAGTGTATTTATTAGAGATATTGAATAATTATTGCAATTTTTTTAATGTTTTTAATCTATAAATTTTCTAAACATATGTTTTATGGAATGTGAATTATTATTATATTTAATGGATAATAATGTAAATTATAAAATATGTACGTTTTATGTCCTATTGTTTTCGTCGATATGTTTTAATATAACTATAAACGTTTTTTCTTTGGATGGTTTATGTTCATGTTTTGCAAAAATCAAGATGAAACACATTTCTTTTAGATAGTTTAAATATTATTTGATGAAATTAAAAACGTTTTCATTTGGAACACATATGTATGGATTTTTATTTTAATGGTGTGTATAAAATTATATATCCTTGAAATGTATTTTGAATAACATTATATCTTATTATATGGTTTGTATGTGACTTTAGAGTAAACCTAATCCATTATGGTGCATTATCCATTATGTGATGATCACCATATAAATGATCATCGTGACATAATAAATGATTTTATTTGACTATTAATGCTCTATATTCATATCCATATGTTCTGATTACTTGGATCTTGTTTATTTACTCAGTTTTCCACACTGTTAGAACTCATTTTTTATATTATTAAAAAATGACTTGTCTTGTACTTATGATCTATTTTTATTGGGTATGATTGTCTTATATTATGTACATGAACATATATTATGTTATCATACATTCATATTCATATTATTATCACTTATTATCTTCATTATACATCTCTTCTTTTCACCCATTACATATAATCTGAGCTAATATTTATATTACCTTGGATATGGAGAATGTTTTTTTGTATTACATTTATATAAAAGTATAATGTGTGAAGAATATTTATGGGATATATTAAGGAATGTTTGTTTGGAAATTTTCATTTATGTAAAAATCATTCAAGGTGACTAATCCTATATGTTTAAATGTGTCATCTGTTATGACATACATTGAAAATTATTGTAAAACAATAAAATTATTATTTTTTGTTGGGGTTTTTTGATCTTACTATTGTGTGATTTTATAATTTCATAAATAATTTATCATAAAAAATTGAACATGATCCATTCAAGATTCCATTTAGGGATAAACAAGAGTTGATTGAGTCATGAAAAGATACTGGTTATCATTGACAAAAATATAAATCCCAAAGTATATGCACCACAAATTTATTGACCAATAATAATTAAATAGTGGGGCACCAAAATTCTAAATTTATCCACAATAATAATTTTTAATTGAGGAAATTATATTCATTTCTAGAGAAATATTTATGCAACCTTAGTCTTCCCCTATCTTTATTTTTTTGAAATAGACTATATGATCTTCCCATTAGATTTATAATCCTCTCAAAGTCCTTATTCACTTACAAAATTTATAACCTCTTGAAAAAGTAAATTTTTTTATGGAAGTGTTAAATGGGGGATATGGTTAGTGATTGTTAAAATTTATATTTAATTATTTAAATGTTATTTGGTATTGAATCAATAATTATAAATTTTATCTAGGATTCAAAAAATATAATTTATTTGGATAATTTAATTGATAATATTCTTACTATTGATATTATTTTAATCAAATAAAGTAACCCATGACATATTATATAAATTAAATCATGATTTGGGTGATGGAATATATATAGGACTTTAATATAGTACATGTGTAATGAAATATGATTATCATGTTTTAAATATTAGTAATTAAATATATGCAATTAATTATTTCATGTAATTTAATTTTACTTGTGAAATATTATTTTTTGGACAACCAGACAAGGCATTTTCACACTGTATATATATAGGGAGTTATAAAAAATGTAATTTCAATTGGTATTCTAAATGTATATAATTTTAAAAATAAATTCTTGTAGGTATATATGGAAAATATATTTAGAATTTAAATATATTATTAATTTTTGGACCTTATAGATAATTATTCTCTCATTAGGTTTATCAGTAACTTTTTTATTTTTAGGTTCCCTGATGAGGAATCTATGTATTAATATTTTTATGAATAAACACATGTAACTTATTAATGTTATTAATTTTTTTGTTTTGGATTTTCGGGTCCATCTATTGGAATTTTCTGTTTGGGTTCTATAAAATTAAATGATAATTATTAGTTTAATATCATGAAATGTTCCAAGTATTTTTTTTTCATATATTTTGACCCAAAGGTTATCTTTTGTTGTTGATTTTTTTTCTATTATTGATAACTATGTATTGGATTTATCCTTTTAACTTTTTAAGAGGTAATTTTAATTCTTTATTGAAAATATTTAATGAATTATTTATGATATTTTAAAAAAAATCATTGATAATGATATTGGTTTCAATAAACCTATAGTGGGAGAAAAGTTTTTATTAATTTTTTAATTACACTATAGTTTTTTTATAATTCTTATATGGTGGAATTTAATTTCTATTTTATGTAAATTGTTCTCATTATTGTAATTACATTCTATGTTATGTTTTTTTACAATGGTACAGATGGAATATTGTTCTAATTACATACCTATGGTTTCATTCACTAGAAAGGTATTTAACACTCGATTATTATTATTTACCCCATCCATATAAATAATTTGAATATAAATCAAATACGTAAGCATGAGATGGAAATGACAAGATCTTTTTTTTGACAGGGTCCATTGATAAATCATTGTTACTTGGTGTTTTATATATCGAAAATATAAGGATTTATATTGTATTCAAAGGAGAAAATATTACATGTTGTAAATCTTGGATAATACTATAAAAGTATTAATAATTTTTGATGATTTTTTTGAATGGAAGAAAACAATGAATTAGTTGGTAAGACCACATCATGTTTGTAGGTACCATGATACAGACGCCAATGAAAAAAACAAGATAGATGTTTTTTTACTAAAATATATCCATGTAGGATATATATAATTCCCCAGCCATAAAAATTACATAATCATGAGTTAAGTCAAGAATTCACATTGAGGATATTTTCTGGTTTAGAGTTTTTGAGAATAAGTCCATAACTATGACATTACATCTAAAAAATTACAATGTTGACACTTCTACTGATTCCAATTTTTTGACAATAATAAAACTATTTAAATAAAATGAGAGTTCATTTCATGATATAAATCTTCTTGAATAATTTATTTCTCTTACCCTTCCTTATACCCATCAAAAACCTTTTCAAAAACATGGGATGAGCATAAAAATATTAGAAAGGGTTTTAAAATAAATAAATAAAACATTATTCCATCAGTACAAATAGAAAATAAGCTCTTTAACATACCTCATGAAATCATAAGATTTATGAATAACACATTGTAATCATAAATCATAATGTTAACTTGTGACATCCATTTCATACTTACATTGTAGATTTCAGAGCTACATAAGGAGTTACATTTGGAATACCCATCACAGTATGTTCTTTAAATCTCTTAGGAGAAACATTAACATTTACCTCATTAATGAAACACAATGCATTATAGGTCTATATGTGGCTCACCAACCCTAGGTTTATCATAGAACCACCCATATATGTAAACACTACCCAAGACCAAAACATAATCATAACACATAAAGGAAAGATAAAATTTCCCCATTATTATCACAGGATTTAATTTCAAGATATTGAAAAAATAAATCCATTTTTAAATACATTTTCAATACCAAAATACATAAAAAGTGTTTGTTGTTTTTATTTTCCTTTTAAAAACACTAAATCTTGTAGAGCAATCTAAATATCAAATAATTCATCCAGTGGTGGAATGATCATTGTCACCATGTACGTTAAAAATAAACTTTAATTTTTTCATTTAGTAAAACAATTTGTAGAAAAAATATTCCCTTTTAATGAAATTAAATTTAAATGGGGTTTAAACACTGTATAAAATAAATTCGTGTATAAATCAAAGTATTCCTCAATGAAAAGGTATAGAGACGAAGTCCCTCACCTTATGTCCAACTTGACTTGTTTATTATTTATCTCTATTAATAAAAAACATTAGTTAATTGTAATTTCTATTAAACCTTTTTTATGTTTTTTATTTATTTTATATCACTTATTACCTTGTTATAACGATCCAATAATTATTGAAGTTCATATTTTTCTTTTTTTCGATGTTCAGTACTTAAGTCAAAAATAAACTTGTTATAATTACAAATTGTCCATGTTGTCAAAAGTATATTACCTACAGAATTGTATTCATGATTTAAATAGCATATATATCAAGTATATATGTATTTATATCCATTTAATTTATATTTATAATATTCCATAACATTTGGATATAAGAAAATGACATGCACAGTTCATTGAGACGTCAAGTCGTACATACGCATGAACGCTACATTCATTTATTTTTCATTTTTAATGGAATGAATGATAAATTATACATAGGTATATTATAATTACAATATAATATAAAAGTTATATTTGTTACATAATTTCATTAATTCAATCCGTTAAACATTCCATGTATAGCATGAACGAGTCATGTCACTTTGAGGCGGTGGTAGTCCGCATTTCCTCAAATGAAATTATCGTATTTACGTGCTATGGAAAGAATAAAGGTATGATGTAAAAGAAAAATACATAATAATATAGAAAATATAAATATAATATATATCACATATAAATACAGTGCCATCATAATGGCCACCATGCTAGATGGTAGGAAAAATTAAACAACCATCGTTTCGTGAGGCAGTAGTTCACCGTACACAGAAACTATATATTTGTATCCATTATATAGAGGTATGGGTAAGTGTAGTTTGAATAATTCTCATAAAAAAATCCTAGTATATTCATGATACTGGTTTTTTATTTAATCAAGTAATATGAATATAATAGGGAGTGGAGAGGGAAAATAAAATAAAATAACTTGAGAGAGTACGTTACCTGTAAATTGGGTAACTCGCTTTGACTTGAGACAAAAGGCTTTATTGAATTGATTTATGCCAAAGGTAAGAATTTTAATAGTAATAGAGTGATGTTGGGATATTTTTTTGGCATATTATTGATGAGCCAAATGGGATTGATAGGTGTGAGTAAGGGGTAGATGTGGTGACCTTTTATAAGAGGGAGGAGGGTCAATTAAGGGGTGTCATGAATTATTATTTTATTATAAATTTTATTTCAATTATAAATGACTGAAAATAAATTGAGGTAGAATATTATATTTATATAAGTCTAAAAAAACTTTCAATAATAATTAGATAGGTTTTGGATATTTTTTAATCCCTATCTTTTTTATTTTACCCTTGTTTACTCTTACCGTTTTATCAAGAATTTAACACTTTAAGAATCAGAGTCAATACTAAACGTTTATAATTATTTTTACTATTTGGTTGAATTTTATTTTTTTTTAATTTTGTAATATTTAGTAAAATATTTTATATTGTAAAATGTGAATTATGTCAATTTTTACACTATTCATATCATGTCATTATTAAAAATCCATAACAACTTTATTAATAAGAAAAAACATCATTATTACAAATATAACATTTACATCTAATCCATAAAATTATTGGATGACATCAAAATAAAAAATTACATTTATTTTAACATTTATAATATCATTTATTTGAATCCGTTATTAATGAAGCAATCACTACATCATCATTGTGTCATAATAAAATTTATTAATTTAATGCCTAAAAATTATAAATAAATATACCATGATATAAGAAAATTTTTTTACCATTCACATTAATATTTATAGTCGAAGAGATCAATTACATAACCCCATATAAAATTTTCTTTTGAAAAATATAAATCCGTAGGTTATATTTTCCATAACATTAAATTAAAAGACATTTAATGTCATTTTCAGACACAAGTGTCTCTGTGGGGACCTAAAATCGACCCATGGGTGACCATTTTACGATAAATCTCATACAATATGGTTAAGACAAGTTTAAGGTTAATTTAATATTATTATAATATTATTTCTTACCCTTATTGATCAGATTTTCCCTTTAACCATGGTAAATAAAATATTTACTAAAGTTACAATTTGTAATTTCAAAAAATAAAAGACACCTATTGATATAATTTGGACCTCATGATTCCAAATGTTGAATATATTTTTACAAATTACAAATAAATAAATGATATAAATTAATTTAAAATTAATTCTTGTTGTCAAAACTTTAAAAATGTGTTTCTAAGAATTAAAAACAACCAACAGATTGACATGTTATTATGTCCAATTTATGAATGAAATTACTACCAATGATAAAAATTGTATTTAGTGGTAAAAATATATTATAATTACACTTTAAAACCAATTAAAATAACAATCTATCTATATAAATAAATAATGTGAAAAGGCAGTTTTGAATTAAAATGCGGTATTTTCCACTATTTAATAAAAAATGAACATTATCAAAAAATACCAAAATTTCATCCAAAGTAAATTTTTATGTTCTTATTCTAAGGAAGAATTTTATTTTTTCAAATTAAACATATAAAAGTGAAAAAAACTATATTTAAAAAGGGTTCTCTATCAAAAGGTGGTAAAATAACCTTTATACGAATATTAGTGTATTTCATGTTTAAAATATGATTCAACTTTATTTTAAGACTCTAAACTTTATTGGATAAATTTAAAGGCATCTAAAAAACATTTATAATCATATTTTAGTTATTTCTGTCAATTCCTGCAAATAAAACGGTATGTGTTAATTACCATTTAAAATAATAATATTATTATATTTATTTTGTATATTACTCAACGTTGTGTGAAACTTAATATTTCAGAGAATTATATTATTGTGTGTTGAGTTTGATATTAGACACAACATCCCATTTAATATAAAATTAATATTTAATTCATAAATATTAACAAATATGGAAATTTCGAAATCTTTATTTACCTGAGATGTTACATCATTCCCCTATTTTGGGAAATGAGTCCCCCACAATTCTCTTCACTTATCAAATAAATGCGGGTATTTTTCCCTCATAACATTTTCATATTCCCAATTCACCTCTTCAACCATATGGTTTTTTAATAAAACCATTACCTGATGAATTACCTTATTCTACAACACTTTCTCCCTTCGATCAAGAATCTGGACCGGTTGTTCCTCATAAGAAAGGTTTACTTCCAACTAAACTACCTATAGACTCAAAACATGAGATGGATCTGCCATATACTTTATAAACATTGAAACATGAAAAACATTGTGTACATAGGATAAACATGGAGGTAAATCCACTCTATAGGAAACTGATACAACTTTCTCCATGATTTCATAGGGTCCAATGACCCACAGAATAAGCTTTCCCTTTTTACTATAACTCATCACACTTTTCCATGGAGAAACTTTATGAAAGTCATTATCACCTACAATGAAAGAATGATCCTTCCTCTATTTATCTTCATAACTTTTCTTCCAACTCTAAGCTATTCTCACGTGCTTCTAAATCAACTGAACATTTTTTGTCAACTCTTCTACCAATTCTGGTCCCATCAACTTCATTTCACCTAGTTCATCCCAAAAAATCTAGTGTTTGACACCGACTATTATATAATGCCTCAAATGGTGCCATATGTATACTGAAATGAAAACTATTTTTATAAGAAAACTAAAATAAATAAAGATGTTTGTCCAAACTTCCCTGGTAATCTGCTGAACAAGTACATAGCATGTCTTCCAAGGTCTGAATTGTTCATGTGGACTGCCCTTTTGATTGAAGATGAAAAGATATACTAAGATTAAATACAGTACCCAATGACATCTAAAGGTCATTCCAAAAGTTATAAGTGAACCTGGGATCACGATCATATACAATGGATAGGGGAACTCCGTGTAACCTGACTATCTCATTAACATAAAACTGAGAAAGTTGATCTAGAGACAGAGTATCTCGAATAGAATGAAAATGAGCATACTTTTTCAATCGATCAACAATAACCGAGATTGAATTGTTACCTCGAGAAGTCTTTGGTATTCCAACTACAAAATACATGGACACATTTTCCCATTTCCACTGAGGCAGTGGAAAAGGATGAAGCATCCCTTTCATTATCTACCATTTTTCTTTAACCTATTTCAATTTTAAACACTTCAAAGTAAATTCAGAAATATCTATTTTCATTCCCTCCCACCAGTAATACTTCTAAAGATATTTGTACATCTTAGTAATTCCAGTGTGAACTGAAAATGGAGAACTATGAGATTAACATCATAACTCTTTCTTAAAATATGAATCAAACGACACACATAATATCTTTTCAAACCTCAAAACACAGTTTCTATCAATGTTAATGTTATGTAACTTGCCCTTCACAACCAATTTTACCTTTTTCTTCAACTAACTGTCATCTTTTTATGCTTTCTTTTTTCTGTCTGCTAGGGACAATTGTACTAAAACCTGAAAAAAGTAGAGGAATCTCATGCAAGAACAACTTCTATTCTAAATTTCATCAAATTGTTAATCAAAGGATCTTGTTCCAAATTTAACATGGTTAATGTAGCATTAATTTTTCAACTGAAAGCATCATCCACTTTATTTTATTTTCGTATATGGTAATGGATCATGAAATCATAATAATTGATTAATTCTAGCCATCTCCTCTATCTCATGTTTAATTCATTATGAGTGAATATACACTTCAAACCTTTGTGATCAGTATATATTTCAAACCTCACTCCATTCAGATCATGACTCCAAAATGTTAAATCAAAAACATCATTAGGTAATTCCAAATCATGTGTAGGGTTATTTAAATCAGGTGGTTTAAACTATAGTGAAGAATAATAAATTACCTGATCATTATTCATAAGGACACATACAAGTCCTTTTAATAAATCATCACTATAGATAACAAATTCACAATTTTAAGAAGGCAGTACCAAAACAATAGAATTCACCAATATTCTTTTCAATTCCTAAAAACATTCATCACATTCTTCTATCTAGATGAAATTAACACATTTTTGAGTTAACATAGTCAGTGGGCTAGATAACTCTGAAAACAAATTCAACAATCCTCCTGTAATAACCTGCCAATCCAAGAAAAGTACAAATCTTAATTTTATTTGTGGGACTTGTCCATTATTTAACAAAAACAATTTGTAGTATGTACAGTTATTCCATCCTTAGAAACAATGAGACCAAGGAATGAAATGTTTTGTAACCAAAAATCACACTTGCTAAATTTCCCAAACAGCTTCTTTTATTTTAAAGATTGCAGTACAAACATCAAATGACTTTCATTCTCCTCTTTAATTTTAGAATAAACAGAAATATCATCAATAAACACATCCAAAAACTTATCCTATAACTGACACAAAATTCTATTCGTTAGATCCATGAACATAGAAGGTGCATTGGTTAACCCAAAAGGAATGACTAAAAATTCATAATGGCCATATCTATTACGAAATGTTGTCTTCGAAATGTCTTCTTCATTTACATTAAACTAATGGAAACCCAACCTCAATTCAATGAAAAAAATACATTCACCCTGGATCTGATCAATAAAATCATTGATTTGAGGAAAAGGATACTTTTTCATAACAATGATGTCATTCAAGGCTCTATAATCAAGAAATGTCTCATTTAACTATCTTTCTTTTTAACAAACAAGATAAGAGCACACCATGGTGATGTTATTGGTAGAATGAAACCATTATCAAATAACTCCTACAATTTATTCTCTAACTCTAAAAGTTCAATTTGTTCCATTCGATACGGGGGTTTTGAAATTGGTTTAGCATTAGAAACTTAGTCATATGTAAATCCAACTTCCCAATCAGGTATTATACCAAGAATCTCATCTGGAAAATCATCCGGAAACTCATCAAGATACTCATTTACAAATGGAAAATCATTAATATGAGTAGTTTTTTATTTTCAAAAATATTTTCAAGGTAACAATCATTTTCATCTTTTACTTGTTTCTTAGCTTCCTGATATGCTATCAAAAGTAAGGGTACTTTCTTTTACACAAACAGAAATTCATTCTGAAAAGAAACCTCTTTAGCACTACAATCAATCTTAGAATGATAAACAGAAATGCAATCCATACCTAAAATAACATTAAACTCTACTAGACACAAAACAATAAGGTTTTTAGGTAGATTATTTTCATAAATAAGGATAGGAAGATTATTATAATATCTTTTTTCCCCAACATTTCATTTTTGTGTTTTTATAATATGTATAGGATTTATATCTTGAGATGGGATTCCAAATTTACTAGAAATATTTTACAAAATTAAAGAATGTGTAGACCCTAAATCCAACAAAACATTGGAATAATATGAATAAAAAAAATAGTGTACCAGATGCAACATCATTTGATGGCCTATCGTCTGATGAAGTAGTTGCAAAGGATTTCACCACCCCTTTCTTCTTATATTTTGGTTTCTTTCCATTAGTTGAGTTCTTCGTTGGACACTAATTTACATAATGACCCATTTTATTGAACTTAAAACATTTTACTGACTATAAATCATATTTTGTCTTACCATTACCCTGATATTTTCCAATGAAATGGCGAGACTTATGTCCCATTTTAAAACATTAGATGCATTTACCAAAATTAAAAAGGCATTCTAGAGTGTGATTTTTACCACAATTTTCACAAACTATACAATTAAGTTTCATTCCATAATACTTTTTTGAATATTTCTTCCTTTTCATCTACCATCTCGACATCATATTCTATTGTTTATCAAATAAGACATGATCATCTATAAACTTGACTTCCACCTTCTATACACATAAAACAAGATTTTCATAACATTTTAACTCACAAGAATCTAAATCCATTCGATAATTTGGATTTAATCCTGAGTAAAATGACTGATTTTACTATAAATATCCCATATGAAATTTGGATCATAACTTGACAGTCGATTGAATTTTTCATTATAAGTAACCACTGAGTTATCCTCTGGTGAAAATTGTAGTAATTGGATTTACATCCTATCATGAATCAGCTAAGAAATATATTTCTCAAGAAACATACCATTGAATTCATCCCAATCAAGAGAATCAATATCTTCACTATCTTTAATATTTTTAACCATTTACCAGCATTGATCAGCTTCACCTTCAAAACAGTAAACAGAAAGACTAACCTTTCGATTTTTTGAACACACCATGACATAAATTTTTTTTCCAATGCTTTAATCCGCCCTTCAACTATCACATGGTTTGATGATCCTCTGAATTAAGGATTTGATGCCTCATTAAATTATCCACTACCAACATATTCTTTTGTGGTTGATAGGTCTTATCCCTTCCATGGATACCACCACCAATTATAGACTGAGTTAACTATTCCATTCCTACAAAAAGCTATTCAGTTCTGATTCTGACTATCTCAGGTTGTTGATTTTTAAGGTTGTTTTCCTCTTGATGTAATCCAATCATATTTTCCCTAATTATTCTATGGAAATCAATTCTGAAAACCAAAATACCTTAGGTGAAGCAACATGATAATCTATAATTTTTTTATCATTTCAATATTAACAAAAATAAATTTATGGATATTAATTTAATAGTATAATAACTCTTAATGTTGTCTAAACCAACCTATGATACCAACTATAAGGCCCCATCCATAAAACAATACATAATCTTGAGTTAGGTCAAGATTTCTCATTTTGGATCTTTTAATGTTTAGAGTTTTTGAGAATTATGCTTTAACTATTTCATTACATATCAAAAATTACCAAGTAGACGCTTCTACTCGATCCAAATTTTTTCACAATAATAAAACTAAATAAATAAAACAAGATTTATTTTCTTGATATAAATATTCTTGAATAATTCCTCTCTCAATCCCTTCCATATACCCTGTGAAAAAATTTCAAAAACATGGGATGAGAATTAAAAACTCGGTAAGTGTTATAAAATAAAGAGAGAAAACATTAATCCATCAATACATAAAAAACATAAGCACTTTACTATAACAAATGAAATCATAAGATTTTTGAATAACATATAGTAATCAAAAATAAAAAAGGTAACTTGTGGCATCCATATCATACTTCCATTTTAGCTTTCACAGCTACATAGGGAGTTACATTTGGAAAACCCATCATTGTATATTCCCTAAATCTCTTAGGAGAAACATTAACATGTACCTTTGTCACATTATCAAATACATTGGAGAGATATATTGGTCTCACCCACCCTAGGATTATCACAGAACCACCCATATGCATAAACTATTCCCATGAACCATAACATAATAAAAACACATAAAGAAAGGATAACATTTCCACATTGCAATCATAATATACTAGTTCAAGATATTGATATAATAAATCCGTTATAAAAACCATTTTAAATACTAAAATACATAAAACAAGTATATGTTATTTATTTTTCATTTAAAATCACTACGCCTTGTATAGGAATAAAAATATAAAATAATGCTCTCAATGGTGTAAAGGTCGTTGTCACCACATAGATTTAAAAGAAACATTTTTTTGTCCTTTAGTAAAATCCTTCATAGAGAAAATATTCCCTTTTAATGAAATTAAAAATAAAAAGGGTTTATACACTATATAAAATAATTTCATGTATAAATCAAAGTATTCCTCAATGAAAATTGATTGAGATGAAGTCCCTTACCTTCTATTCTACTTGTCTTATTCGTTATTTATCTCCATAAATAATAATCTTAAGTTAATTATACTTTCTTGAGAACCATTTTCAGTTTTTTTATTCCTTTTATATCACTTAATACCTTTTTATAGCAATCATATAATTGTTCAAGTTCGTATCGGCCTTTTTTTCGATGTTCTGTACTTGAGTAAAAAATGAAATTTTTATAATTAAAAATTGTCCATGTGGTCAAAAGTCCATTATCTACCGAATTGTATTCACGATATGAGTAACATATATATCCAGTATATATTTATTTAGATATGTTATATATGGATTTAGAATAGTCTATAACATTTTGATATAATAAAATGAAATGCACCATTCACGGAGATGGTAAGTCGTACTTATACATGAACACTACTCTCCTTTATTTTTCATTTTTAAAGGAATGAAAACTAAATGATAGATAGGTATATTATAATTCTAGTATAATATATATGTTATATATGTTACATAATTTCATTAATTTAATCCTTTATACTTTCCATTTATATCATGAACGATTCATATAACTTTGAGCGGAAGGTAGTCCGCACTTCCTCAAATGAAATTACAGTATTTATGTGTTATGGAAATCATAAATGGATGTTGTAAAAGAAAAATACATAAGAACATAGACAATATAAATATTATTTATGTAACATATAAATATAGTGCCATCATAATGGCCAACCTTATAGGCGGTAGGAAAAATCAAACAATCATCATTTCGGGAGTCATTAGTTCGCCATACACAGAAACAGTATGTTCATATCCATTAGAAGGAGGTGTGTGTAAGTGTAGTTTGAATACATCTTAAAACAACATCCTAATATAATTAGAATACATGGTTTTTATGTAATCAAATAATAATAACAAAACAGCGAGTGGAGATGGAAAATAAAATAAAAGAAAATGGGAGAATATATTACCTCTAAATGATTTAACTCCCTTTGATTTGAGCCATAGGATTTATTAAAACTCTTCCATCCCAATGTAAGGTTTCTAGGAGAAATATATGAATTTTGGAAGCTTATTTGGGATGTTTTTTGACAATCCAAGGGGTGTTCAGAGGTGTGAGTAGGAATTAGAAGTGGTGGCCTTTTATAAGTGGAAGGAGGGAAAAATTAAGAATATCTTGAATTATTATTTTATTATAAATTATATTTAGATTTTAGATGACTCAAACTTTATTTATTTAGAAAATAAGATGAATATAAGTTGAAATAAAATCATCCAATAAGAATTATACAGGTTTTGGATATTTTTTAATCCTTAACTTTTTTATTTAACCCTTTTTTACTCTTACTTTTTTATAAATCATTTAACACATTGAGAATCATAATAGTTACCAAAACATGAAAAATATCCAATTAAAGAGTCAATAATAAGATTTTAGACTTTTGATAACATTTTTTATAAATAATAGATTTTTTTAATCTTTATAATATTTAATAAAATATTTTAGATTTTAAAATATTAATTAAGTCAATTTTGACACTATTCATATCATTAATTTTTTAAAAATCTATTAAAAATTTATTAATTAGAATTTTTTTTATTAATATAGATATAAAAAGTAACTATCATCCAAAATATTCATGGATGACATTAAAATAACAAAATTACATTTATTTTAACGTTTAAAATATCATTTATTTGAATCGTTTATTAACGAAGCAATCTATGCATCATTATTGTGTCATAATTAAATTTATTTTTTAATGTATAAAAATAATAAATAAAAATTCCATGATATATGATAGATTTTTATCTTTCAAATGAATATTTATAGTCAAGTTTATCACTTAAATAACCCCCTAAAAATTGTTTTAGTAAAAGATACATGTTTATGTTATATTTTCCATTGCTTTAAATTAAAAGAAATTAAATGTCATTTTCACACACAAGTGGCTCCATGGGGTCATAAAATTTACCCAAGGATGCCAATGGTCGGAATTATCTTATCCAATATGGTTAGGACAAGTTTAAGGGTAATTTAATATTATTACAATATTATTTTTTACCTTTATTTACCAGATTTACCCGTTAACCATGGTAAATAAAATATTTACAAAAGTCACTATTCATAATATCTAAAAAAAGTTATATATTTACACAATTTGGACCAGAAAATTCCAAATAATGAATCCATTTTTCTAAATTCAAAACACATAATTAGATGAAATTAATTTAAAAATAATTTTTATTTTCAAAACCAAGAAGCTTGTTTTTTAGAAGTTAAAACTATCAAAAGATTCAATGTGTTTATGTCCAATTTAAAAATAATATTACATAAAATTATGAACATTCTATTAAATGGTAAATTGATAATAAAATTAATCTTTAAACCAATTAAAAGAACAACTAATCTCTTTAAATAAATTAGACAAAATGGCAGTTTTGAATGAAAATGCGGTATTTAACACTATTAATTAAAAAATGAACTTTATCAGAAAAATAGAAACATTTCATCCAAAGTAAATTTTAATGTTCCTATTATAAAGAATAAATTTATTTTTTCAAATATAATTTATAAAATTAATAAAAACTATATTTAAAATGGGTTCACCATCAAAAGTCGGTAAAATGGCCTTTTAAAAAATATTAAAGTATTTAATTCTTAAAATAGGATTCATTCTTATTTTAAACCTCTAAAATTTGTTGGATAAATATAAAGACATTTAAAAAACATGTATAATCATATTTTAGTTATTTTTATTTATTCTCTCCAACAAAATAGCTATGTGTTAACTACCATTTAAAATAATAATATTATTATATTATTTTTCGGTATAACTCATCGTTGTGTACAACGTAAGGTTTTGGAGAAATACATTGTTGCGTGTTGAGTATGCTATCAGACATAGAATCAACTTTAATTGGATATTAATATTTAAATCATGAATATTAATAAAAATAAAAATGTCATATTATTTATTTACCTAAGATGTTACAGTATTGGTTATGTAAAATGATTTTGGTGAAAATCAAGGTTAATTGTAGCCTATTCATTTGATCACGGTGCATGGATAAAGATATAATAATGGTTGTGAAGATATTTAAAAAAGAGATGGATTTTGATAACTATACGATAGAAACTTTCATTTCATTTATGTTACTATTCTAGATTTCAAAATTAATAATATTATAAGGGAATAAATAGTAATATTTTATGTTTTTTTGGGAAAAATTAGTATTTTTTCATTTTGGAATCCAAGAATGTGAGTGTTTTTTTGGATTATATCTGAGGTACATAATTTTAATGGTGAAAATATATATTCCTTTTTTTGAAAATCACCACCCTATAGTTAACTTGGGAGAAGGATTAATAATTATGTAAAAAATAAAATTTAACATGAAATTTGAATCCAATGACCACTTTTTTAAGAGAAAAATATTGGACCGAACTAGAAAAAACCATAGTGAGTTGAAACATACTATTTTTTAAGGTTGTTCATGATATTTTTGATTCAGTACAATTTTAATTCAGTGATAAATGAGTCATAAAGATGAGTATAATTCATAATTTTGGATTTATTTGATGTATAATGGCCTGATTACATGTCAAATTAACTAAAAGATATTATTTTATGAAACAAATAAATAAATTAAAAGTGGAGTGATATATATTTGATAAAATGGGTAAATTTTCCATGTATTATAGAGAAAAATTTGAATGATGTGATTTTCTATGAATTTACTTTTATGGAATTCCCATATTCAAGATGAATATTAGGACCTAATAAGCTGATGGATTAAGAGTAAAACACCATCACATTTATCATGTATTTAATATTCATGGTATGAATTGTGATCAACCTTCATATAGAGTAGTTATTAAAATTTTAACTTGAATTAATGGGTTAATATGTTTTTTTAGAATATAAATATTTGTTTAGCATAATTCCTTATAAACACATAATAATTACATTCAATGAGTAGTGGGTTTTTTTTCAATAGAATATTTACCTTTTAATAGTAATGTCCACGTAACAATGACCCAAATGGTTTCTGGTTACATCATCACAAAACCAGAGTTGAACAACATAATTGTTAGACGATTTTGTAAAAATAGGGTAATAAATTGTGTGAATGTTTTATATTATTTTTCCTTTGGTATAATTCTATTTGATACATGGGTTTTTTGATTTCTATTGTCAGTCACAATATCTAAGAACTAAAACATATATAGGAAACACCGATAAATGAAAATTTGATTAAGAGATATAAATACAATGAATGATATGTTCAGATCATAAAAATCCTAAAAAATAAATTTCTAAAAATTGTACAGACATTTTAGAAAAAATACCCCAGTTGAAAAAAAATTATATTCATAAGACATCAACAAAATATGGTGTTGGGACCCAATGATAAAGTAACAATCTTGTAAAAGATACTATGATGTTTCAGGTACAATCCTTAGAAAATAAACTACATGTAACTATATGTTTTAAAATAATTTCTATCCAGGTTCAATGATTCACACATATCTTGGTCCTAAGATTAATAACTATATATGAAACGATGTCATGTATATATGGTTCTATAAATTTCTATAATTGGAGTCATTAAGGGTGTAATTAATGTATAGTGAATTTCCAGTCACCACCCAAACCTCAATACCATTCATATTCTCAAATACATGTACTAATAAAGTGTGTCTAGAAGAGATTATAAACTACAAAACATGTTTTTCAAACATTAAAAATCACATTCAATTAAACTAATAAGAACCTATGTCAGGGTTGTTTATACCTATTATAACTGATTCTCAATTAACTATGATTTAATATGAACTATATTTATGTTAGGGTGAACTACGAATCCTATTTATGGGAATGGGAATCATGTATCATAGATTAATGTAAGTTGTTCCAAACATTCAATTTACAGAAGGGAAATAGGTAAAAAAAATCAGGGTATTTCTATCCCATGTCATTCTATAAATAATTATATAACCAGAAATATTACTGAAGATTAATTAATAAAATATTATAACATAAATCTTTTAATAATATTAACCAATTAATTATATCATCACATGGTTAGCCTATAATATCTTGAAACATGAAGTCATTGTACAAGTTAACAAATTTTTTGGCTCAAGAATGATTGCCAATACTCAAATTTTATACCTTCATAGTATTTAATGTTTCACCTTAGGGAAATTATCAACATATTCCAACACTTATATGATATTACAAAGTTAATATTAATATATAGTATTTTATTTAAAAAACCATATAAATTAAATATTACCAAAACCATTTTAAAAAAAATTATTAAATAAAAACCCTTTGGTTTCAACTAGATTCCCCTAACCCTAAATCATTTCTAATTGAATCACAAAATAATATAAGAGGAATAATGGATGAAAAATAACAAAATATATTACAAGGTTATAGCTAATTGGATAAAAATAAAACTTAAACAATGAAAACAATATATATCCATTATAAAATTACGGCTTAGTCAAATAACAACATGAAATCTAAAATTAGAGAAGGAATCCATTCAAATACCTTAGTATCCATTATTAAAAATCTCCATCGATTCCAAATTTGAATCAAACCAAACATGTTGGTTGAATTTACAAGTCCAAAACATTTATAATTTTGGTTTACACCCATTATAATAAAAACATAATGGAATTAAGGCATAAGATATATCCCAAGACCTTAACTCATCAAATAAGTGCTAATGGGACACACCAAATCACCATGGATCAAGTGTGGAGTGTGTGAGAGAACTGTGGAGAAACATATCATTATTTTACATCATTTTCATATGTTAATATTTATATACCGCATAAAAATATCACAATCCCAATAACTAAATGATAGGTAAACCAGGATAGATACTCTATGAGTGGGGGTGAATTATGGTATGGAAGATTAAAAAATATACCCCATTGTATCTTGTTTCAATGTAAAAAAAATATTTATTTCATATTGTAATATATAATTAGAAATGAAAACACACGCAACAAACATCAATTTTACACGGTTCAATGGCACTGAGATATGATTAAAAAGAATACACAATGAGTGTGCTTATATAAAAAACCAACTAAATCAAACTAATATTATAATGTTTTAAGTGGATGTAGTGTCCCTACAGGTTCACCAGTAATCAAAATCTAAAGGCTAAATATTTTCTCAACTAAAGTATGATCTATAATCCTTCAAAAGAATCTTTTATAGATCACTTAAATATTTATTTTACAAATCATATGGTTCATCATGAAACTCCACATTAATACTCATGATGAATACCTCTCTACAATTGATTTCCTTGGAAAATCATTTGGGTTCATATAAAATTCACTTTTGTGCGTCCTTATGTAATAATTTTTTAAAAGTTATAATTGTTCAAGAAACCATTTTCATTCATGAAACCCAAAACATTCATCATGCTCTCTAAAAATTCAGGGAACTTACTTTCTTCTCAAAACAGATGTTATTGTGAATCCTTCAAAAAATAAAATAATTCAACAAAGTATTCAAAAAAATTCATAGAATATGAATATATATTAAGGATTATACACTTAAAAAGATGGTGATAGCTACTAATTTATTAATGATCACATCTCTTCTTGAACCATTCTTACTCACCATCACCTTTTAAAAAACCATTCAATCTATTCATGGAAGGCCCTTTCTTCAGGATTAATTCTTTAAAACCTTCCATTTGATTACAATTACATAAATCCTTTAATTATCATGTAAGTGACTCACATCATAAATATACCACCTTAATGAAAAATTATTATGTTAAAATTTAAATCATATTAAATTTTAATTCATTTCATATATATTATTGATTCCACCCATAAACAATTTCTTTCTCAAAAAAATTTTATCCATCCAAATTTTTACCCAAACAAATTGGTAAATGTTGGTAATCACAAAAACATTCTATGTAGACCAGTCTAAATCAATTCCATATCTTCCACCCCTTTTCTTTGAAGATTTTATAACATTCCTTTTAAAAAATTAAGTTATAACCCAACAACTGAACTTGTCTACAAGAAAAAAAATATTTCATTATAATCTAACCATACCAAACTTACATATAGAAATTTCATAATTTATAGTCACAGTAGAAACGCAACACCAGAAATCCTAGATCTGGTGTCTAATAGCATTAAATTGACATAACATACAAGTAAATCATGTCCCAATGGACCAAAAAGTTTATTAGTCTTGGTAAACTATATGCATACATGTGTCTTATTTTAAAAATGAGTACAATAATTACAAAAAATTGTTTGTGGGGATAACATTATTCCATCCAGTGTATCCTTACAAATATTACTAATTAGATGTCTGGGAGTTCATAGGGAAATGAAACAAAATAATGGTGAGATAAAATGATCAAAAAGGATAAGCAACATCAAATTAAATAATGAATCAATGAAAATAAACAATATAGCAAGGTAAATAATTGAAAACACATTCTATATAGACAATTTATTAAAAGGAAGTGACTTTATATTATTGAAATGTATTTAATTGAAAACACATTCCATTACAATAATTATATATGGAAAAATAAATATGGAACGGTAATGAACATAAACACATTCCATTTAATCAGTTAACTTAGAATGAAACGAAAATATAGATATGTTGATGACAATTATCATGGAAATTAATAACTATATTTAAATAAAGATAATTCAAAATTATTGAATGTCATGTTTCCCAGGAACCTGATACCTTTACTGTAAATACAATTTAAAAATACTATGTAAAAACCCAATATCATTGGCTATCTATATTATTTTATCCTATGATACTGACAATTCATCATAGTGATTGAATTAAATGGTCCCTAAATCGTGTCTTGCATGTCCAAAGAATTACCAAATAACTGATTTAAAATCATAAACAATGATACGTATCAAATCTATGTATTTTTTAATGGACGCATATTGATCAATATTTAAATATAATATCAAATGAAATTTTAAAACACTATAACAAATTGTATACGTTTTATAGAATTATCATTTCCATAAAAATGATATGTGTATTTAGGGAAAATTCAATGTTAAATGATCATAAAAATTGTAAAATTTAAGGTGACTAACAATAGAATCATGGAAGTGAAAGTGAATAATATCCTTGGAAAATTAAATCATAAACCATCCATTGGAATAATAACGGTGGAATAAATACAATATATCTCAAGTGGAGTAAAAACAAAGGATTTTTTCATTGATGGATATAAATACTATAAAATATATTTTAAAATCATTATTAATAAAAAATCATTTCATTTTAAAAAACATATTGAAAATATTTTCATTTGAAAATAGCTTTTGAAAACATTTTACTTAAAAATTAACAATTTAAAATTTTAATATATTCTTTGATGAAATGATGGTGGGTAAATATGTATAGTTTATACAAGGTAAAAAAAGAATTCCATTTTCATGGTAAAGGGTTAGATAAATACATTTTTATGATTGTGAAAATATAATCATTTGAAAACATGTCTAAAATACCAAAATTAAAAATTTTATTTAATAAATAATCATAGAATGGATAAAACAATTTACGAATCTTTAATAAAACATGATTTGTAGAATAAAAGAATTTCTCCAACTAAAGAGATAAATCTTGTCAGGTTTTAATAAAAATATCTTCTATAACATTTTGAGTATGTAATAGTGGAAATGATGCACTATTACTTGATAATGATTATGAATAATAATAGGATAATAATATTAAAGGGTTTATTTAATAATGGACATATAATTTTCTCAAATGGTAATTCAATTGTAAATAGTACCAAATAAAATGATAATGTTAAGTAAACTCTTGAAAAGTACAAAATTGTGATGTGATAATCAATCAAAGAATAAATTTTTGTTTATAGACTATAAATACACATAGGTTATGTAAAAATACATAAAGATATTTTCGAATTCATTATACACATAATGAAAAAATATATTGATAATGAGGAATTAATATAATCCAATAAAATGGAATTGGTTTTGAAATTTCATTTCTACTTTGTTAACTTTTAACTCAAATCCATTTAGATATAATAATTCAAATTGAAAATCAAAATAAAAGGAAAATATATTAATTATTGACATAAAATATAAAAATTGTAATTATATACTCCACATAAATAAGTAAGTGTTGAACGTGACAGTTATCTCACAAATGTAAAAATTGAAATTAAAATCCCTTACCTTACTTTTCCATTGTGGTGAATGTCATTTAAACTAAATTATAAAGAGTTTAACCATGTTAATAAATTATTATATAACCCAAATCATATTTATAAAATCATATATAATCTTATTTTAATATCTTATTACCTTTTTGTTAATAACCATTCATTATTATAACTATTTAGGTTGTTAATTGCCTTGTTACTCGATTAAGTTTTGACTTGTTATTCATAGTTCTTATTAATTGTATCATGAATTAATAAGATCCAGAATATAAAACATAATTTAGATATCATTTATATCCTGTATATATGTATTTATAAAAATCTATAACATTTGGAGATAACAAATGAAACGCTCTATTCATGGAGATAGTATATCGTATGTACGCATGAACACAACTTTCATTTATTTGTCGTATAAAAAATGTATAAAAATTATATATATTTATATTATAATTAATGTATAATATCTATTTCATATTTGGTACACATGTTTTCTACAACCATCCCTTACACATTTCATGTATAGTGTTAATGAACCACATTGTTTTGAGGGGGCATTAGTCCACACTTTCACTAATGATGTTATTGTATTCCCACATGACGGACATCACAAATTTTTATTATATATTGAAATTAAATATATATATATATATATATATATATTAAATATAATTTCCATAATAATTTTCACCATTGGATACGAAAAAAGAAGAACGAATAACATCATTTTATGAGGTGGTAGTTCGTAGTACACATAAATGGAAACTTCATTAACCATTAGATAAAAGTTTGTGTATGTGTAAGTATTACACTTCTGATAAATAAATAATAGTATATTTATGATAATTTTTTAATATATAATGATGTAATAAGACGATTTTAGGGGTGGAGAATGGAAATAAAACTAATGAGCTTAAGGAAGTTTGTTACCTCTTTTCCGAGTAAATCCTTTTGGTTTACACCAAAGGGAATCCTTGGATGGATTTATTTAATGGGTGAGTATTATAAGATGAGATGAGGTATGATTAATAGAAATATTGGAATCTCTAGTTTTATTTAAATTATATTGACAGGTTTGATGATGTGGGAGGGGTGAGTTTTTTATTATATAGGAGAGGGGTGGCACTCTTGTAAATTTTTGGAATAAGAATCCCACCCACGTTTTTCCCATGTAAAGTGGATACAATAAAAAAATTATAAAAGGTAGGAAATTATCTAAACATTGATATAAAAGGACTTTTGGACAGGTTTTATGTCTTCTTGTCCCTTAATTTTAATGTGTAATCCCTTGTTAAGCTTTATTTTATATTAATCATTGTAATACTTTTTAATTACATTCACTAAAATTTTTGTTAATAAATAACATGGGCATGTTATAAATTGTAAACTATTATTTTTAATATTATTAATTATTCTATTTATTTAAATTCTAATAATATAAGTCATATAAATATTTTTATATTTAATCCCACAGACAGGACAACAATGTTGGGTTTTAATGTAAAAACATTCAAAAGTTTGCTTGGTTGTCCTATCCAATATCAATGTGAAATTGATTCAAATGAAATAAATTGGATTTATAAATAAAAAAATTATCTGATTAAATAATTTAATTTACATTAAAATATTATTTAAACATTTAAATAAATAATATGAAAAACGTGGTTTCAGTTAAAATTCTAAATTTTTAACTATTCTTCAAAAAATGAAACTTCATAGAAAAATAGCAACAAGTCACCATAAACTAATTTATATGTTTCTATTTAAATTATTATATTTATTTTAACATATTAAACAAAATATGTCATAAAAATATTGAGTTAAAATAGGTTCACTATTAAAATGCGGTAAAAGTGTCTTTATAAAAATATAAATTTTTATGCGAAATATTAACTTTTTTCTTATCTCATGCTTATTAATTATTTAAGATTAATATAAAAAATATTTAATTGAATATAAAATATATATATATATATATATATTAAATCAATAGCACTCACTAATTTTAATTATTGTAATTTAAAAAGATAAAATACCCCTGTGAGAAAAAAAATAGTTTCTATAAAAATATTTCATTTATTTTTAATTGGTTATTATATTCATTTCTAATAAATTTGTAACCAACGAATTAGTTTTATATATTTGTAAACCATATATTCTTAATAATTAGATAATATAATTCATAATGTCTAGTTTATATCATATTATATTAAATTATAATAATTTAATAATATATTATTGTTTGGTAGAACACACCATCGCATCTAACAGAAGTCATCAAAGAAACTAGTTGATGTGTGTGACAAAAAGATAAATAAATGCTACATGAATAACTAGTTATAGAAGATATTTAAAATATTAAATATATTATAATGTCCCTGTATATTATATTCCCTTATGTGATTCTTGTTATGTTTCATAACCACTATTGGATACAACATTCATAGAGAATAATTGTTGGGACTTACATTCTAAACTGGTTAATTAAATTGTATCATCATAATTTAAACTCGATATTATTGATAATTTTTTTAAATATTTACAATGTTATAAATTCCACATTTTGAGAAGGATTCTTATGAAATCCTCTATAAAAGAGAGACTGAGAAGAAAAAAGGTCACATGGAATAACATATAAACAAGTCTCTAAGTAGGATATCATTAGTGGAAATTAGATATATGTACATTGATGAAAATCATAAATATTAATAGGGAGTATTTGAGTACATCAATTAAAAACAAATGAATGATGAATGGAATGTTGATTGTATCAAGGACATAAATATTTGATGATTTAGAAGACCATCAATTCAATAAAAAATTGGTTATTATGACTATTTTTTTATTATTTTTCAAATGATGTGTGATTATTTTACTTAAGAAGTATATAACGAAATATACATACATGATATATTTCAATAAACAAAATTTTATCCTTTGGTTTTGATTGTATCCATTTCAAATTCAACCATTACTTTATGAAATGGATATCCAAAAATTATCATTGATCACTAAAGCACTAAAATATACATTTAATGGATCTTAAGGAAAAAAATGAGTAACTATTCTAACTATAGATTCTAAATATTCTCCAAATACAATATGGTTAATAAATTAATCTCTAAACCTTAAATGGAACACTACTGGTTAATTATTATTATTATTTCATCAAATATTTTAACTAAAAACAATGATATATTAACCAAGACATTGTATAGGTTAGTGGTTAGCATGAAACCATTATTATCATTCGATCATTGGTTCAAGACCCATGGCCCTTCCAGAAATTATTGTTTTTCAATTGAAATAAATGTTTCCATTTTATAAAAAAAACATAATACAATTCTTATAACATTTAGAAAACTATGATGGAAATATTTTAAATATAGTTAATATCAAAATTTTATTTATCTATGGGTTTCAATACAACCTCAATACATAAATATTTCATCTGTTTTATCTCAGCATATGCCCATCCTTGGTACAATGTTTAACCTAGGTCATTGATTTTCACCTCCTATTCTAATACAAAATAATGGTTTATAAATAAAATATGAATTATCTTAAGCATATCCTTACAGGAGTGTACAACTGGGTGTGTAGTATGGCTCATTTTGATGTACCAGGTCTATGTCAGTCCGAATGAACCATTTTGGGGGTTTTACCCCTATGAAAAAAATTTCCAGAACCACGTCCACAAGAAGCATCCAAACAATGATTTATTTACTAGAAGACTCACATAATCCCTATACAATAGAATCTTTGGGTTGTTATTTTATACATATACTCACATTCTATATTTGTGGTATATTCTATAATATATTTATTATTAAATCTAGTTCCCAAGGTTTCTTCTAAGCATTCTTTGATTCCAACTGTAGCAACTGGACCACATAAATCCCAGATCATGTTTCTACATCAATTACATTGGCATAATATACAATTAAATCTACTCCCAAAGGACCAGATAGTTAAATAAACTTATTAAACTAAAGACATATATGATTCTTGTTTTATAAATGAGTACACTAATTAAAATATAATTTTTTGTGTGGATAAATTTATTCCATCTACTATATCCTTGCATATACTTCGTAGTACACTATAGGGAATTCTTGGATAAAGAAAAAAATAAGGGCGAGATAAAATGCTCAACCCAGGTATAGTATAGTGAAAGAAATAAATGAATGAGAACAATAAGTGTGGATAACAAATTTCAAATTGATAATGAAATGAATCCATATATATTTTATCACAAAATATAAAGGATAATAAAAATAGAATCAAAACGAATACAATTCATAATTATTTAATGTCATGTTTTTCAAGAACATGATAACTTTACAATAAATATAGTTTATATTGTAAAGGGTAAGAACCCATTAGGTTTTTCTAGATAACTAATTTCATCAAATTAGACTAGCGATGCTTCATGGGTTTTCATTAATTGGTCCCCAACCCAAAGGGATTTCATTAAACAGTCTCCAAACCACATATTTCTTATCCAAATCATGATCAAATAATGGATTTCACTTTATAAAAAATGTGTCTTATCAAATATGAATATTGAGTAAAAGAACAAATTTATCAATATTTTACTTGTTAATCAAATTAATTTTAAATTAATCTCTTTATGAAAAATGATATACAGTTCATTCAATAATAATATCCAAAAAATGATATGTACGTTTAGGGGAAATTCAATGTCAAATGATCATATGAAATTGAAAATTTCTATGGGACTAATAGTGGAATCAAGTAAGTGAATTCGAATACTATCCCTATAAAAATCATTCATTAACCATCTAGAGGAAGAATAAGTAAGGTATTAATACACCATATCTTGAGAGAATTAAAACTAAGGGTCGTTGTCATTGATGAATACAAATACTATAAAAGATATTTAAAAAACATTCCTCTGGAAAATATCCATTTTTGTTTCAAAAAAAATATGTAAAATATTTTATTTTGAAGATCAATTTTTTTAAAAAAAAATTATTTAAAAGTTATCCATATAATCTTTTAAATAAATCTCCATGGAAATGATGGTTGGTTAATCTGTGCATTCCATATGAGGTGAAAATAAAATTCTTTTTTCATGGTCAATGGTTAGAGAAATGATTTGTCTGGAAAGTGACTAGAATATTACACTAAAAACATTGGTAAAACAAAAAGGTGTAAAAATGTATATAATTAATCATTTTCTAAGGGTAAAAAATATTTTGAATACATTTTTATAAAAAAATGTTTTAGAAGAAAACAATTTATATGACTGAAGTGAAAAATGAAGTCCGGTTTTCATTAATACATTTTCTAATAGATTTTATGTACTACAGAGTAAAAAAATGGTACATTAATTAATAATGAAAATGAAAAAATAAAATTGAAGGGTTTATTGAAAAATATTCAAATAATTTCCTAGAATTGAAATTCATGTGTAAACAATAATTAATAAAATTATATTATAAATAAAACTATTGAAAAGACCATAATGTTGAAGTGAGAATCAATCAATGAATAGATTTTTTTGTATCGACTATAAATATCCATAGATGAAGTTTAAATATATAAAGATATAGTTGAAATAATTATATAGATCATCATTGAATATTACTACAATGATGAGGTAATATAATATAATTAATAGAATTGGGTTATAAAATATCATTTCCACTAGGTTAACTTTAAATGAAAATTAACATAGAATAAATAAATAAAATTGAAACTAAAAATTGTATGAACAGAAAATAATTCATTATATTATATATCAAAATGTGATGTAGATTCACCACACAAAATAATTAGGTGGTTAACATGAAATTTATCTCACAGATGTAAAAAAGGGATATGAATATCCCTTACCTTGCATTTCTTTTCATGTGAACATCCTTTAACATCTTGTATATTGCCTTTAAACATGTTAATAACTTATTCTAGAACCATAATCATATTTATAATAGCATATGTAATATTCATCTAATATTTTATTAGCATTTTTCTATAAAAATTTATTATTTTAACTATTTTAGGAGTTAATTCCATAGTTTCTCGAGTAACTTTTGAATTTTTATTTGTTACTATTATTAATTAGATCATGGTTTCAAAATATACAAAATGTAATTCATGATTTCAATATTATATATATCTAGTATATTTGTATTTATAATAATCTGTAATATTTGAAGATGAAAAATGAAATACACCATTCATTGAGACGGTATGTCGCACGTATCCATGAACAATACTTTCATTTATTTTTTCAAAATAAAAGAATAAAATAAATTATATATATTTATATTATAATTAATGTATAATATATATTTCATATATGTTATGTAGGATTATTAAATCATCTTTTATACATTCAATATATAGTTTAAATGAATTACACCCCATTTGTGGGGAGGTTTTCCACACTTCCACAGAATATTTTATCATATTCTCATAAGACAGAAAGAAAAAAATAATGTTATATATATATAAATATTACAGAATAATAATTAAATTATAAATATAATATACACAAAATATAAATATTTCTTCAAACATAATGTCTACGATGACCTCCCATAACGGAATAACAAACAACATCGTTTTGTGATATTGTAGTTCACTATACACATAAACAATAGGTTTGTTACCCATTATATTTAAGTGAGTGTAATTTTAGTTATAACAATTAAAAATAAAAATATCAATATATCTGGTATACTGGTGTTATTATATAAGTGTGGAATAAGAAGAGTTGATGGGTGGAGAATTGAAATAAAACTAAGGAGCTTAAGGATATTTCGTATATCTTAATCAGGTAACTCCTTCTGCTTTTCACCAAAGGGATTACTTGGATAGTTTTATTACAAAGGTGAGGATTCTAGGATGAAGCTATTAATTTTTAGGTTCAATTTTAAATTATCTTTTCAATCCAAAGTGTCCTATGATTTTTGAGGAAGTTGGAGGGTTTGGTGCCTTTTTATAGTGGAGAGGTGTGAAACTCTTGTAATCTTTTGGAAAGGAAATGACACCAATGTTTTTCCCATGTAAAGTGGATCTAATAATGATTGAATTAAATTAATGGTATTTTTGGGTCAAAATATATCTAGAAAATAGATTTTGTATAATTTTTTTCATCATTGATTCCCTTATGATTATGGAATAATCCATTGTTACGCTTAATTTCACCTTAATCATTGTAATTAATTTAAATTAATTTTAATAAATAATTTGGTAAAATAATAAATTTACATATTTGTAACACCCCGAGATTTTATAAGATATTTATTTTTAAGTTCTTTCATATCTTCTGTTGTACGCTACACCAAGATTTTATTGCGCTATATGCAACAACCTATTAGCTTGCAGTTTACACAACACTAATCTTGGATCGTGTTATACACAATTTCAAGTTCGTTTGATAGAAGTTATTTTACGCAACATTGAGTGTATATACATATATATATTCAATGTATAAATTAAATATGGTTGGATTCTATTATTCACAACCACAAATGAATCTTTCACTACACGCGACCCTGACTTGGCTTTCATTACACACAATCGCGACCTTCCATGATGGCGTGTGTTATACACAATTCTGAGTTTCACTAAACAACGATATGTTATGAAAATATTATATAAACTATACATTATGTATAGTAATACCCTCTTTTTTAAATATTATAAATTTTATCTTTCAAAATGGACTTCACTTTTGGATTTGGAATATCGAAATTAGCCTAGGGTGATTTTTTGGTATTTTTTTGAAAACATTCATTTTTTGATGAATAGTGAAAACACTTGGTTACTATTTAAAAATCGACTTTTTATTTAAATAATTATTTATATTATATAAATTTATTTTTGTTCAAAATTGATATATAATTCCTATATATGTTCAATTTAATTCATTGGAGTCATTTTATAATAATTTTAGATATATAAAAATTTTATTGAACTTTTCACCATATTTTACCCACCTCTTAGGAGATTTTTGAAAATTTACATAAAACATAATTTTACCGCTTCTGTGAGTGGAATTTCAAAAATCTGAGAGACACAGTTAATATCAAGGAGTAAAATGTGGTTCAATAAGATAAAAATACTTTTTGGTGAATAGTAACTTTTTGCTTTTATTTACCACGGTTAAAAGTAAATAGGGTAATTAAAGGTAAAAATGATATTATTTTTACCATAACACGTGTCCTAATTTTGTTGGATAAGTATGATCTGACCAAAACCAACCTTAGGAATATATTTTTATCATTTAGGTCCTCTTGGATTAGATTAGGACATTAATTAATATTTTATTTAAAGAAGAGATAAAATAGTTAAAATCAAAGTTTAATAACTAAATCATTATTAATATATGGTCACACATAAGATAAATTAGACTATAATTATTAAATAGAAATATAAAAATATTTCCTACATAATGGTATTTTATTTATAATTTTTAGACATTAAATAATTTAATTTATTTATGACACAATGATGATGGAGTAATTACCTTATTAATGAAATATTAACATAATTCATGTAATAAATACCCAAATAAATTTAATTTGAGACTTTTTATCAATTACACTAATTTTTTAGGTTAATATGACATATTAGTATTGATTTAATTAACTTTTTATGAACTAATCATGTTGTTATGATTTTCTCAAAAATCAATTACAAAATAGTGTTAAAATTGACATAAACAGTTTTTTAAAACAAATATTATATTATTAATTGATATTTTATTCATAAAGATCTATGGTTCGTCCAAAAGACTTATATAATAATATATATGACATTAATGAACCAATTAGGGTTCGATTGGCAGTTTTTAGTAAGTTTATTAACTATATTGTGTAAGAAAACAAGAGGACACGGTAAAAGTTAAATTCTTTACCTTAGGGTTAAATCTAAATGATAAGGTTAAAATGCTAACCTAAACATGTCTAAAACCTATTGTTTGAGATTATTTCGACCCATTCCCACTTTAGCTTTGAAATAAGTCAATTTGGAGCCATTATAAACTGAATATGACTTTATTATAAAATAATATTTTATGATTTTCCTAAAGTTCCCCTCTCCTCCATTATAAAAGGGCACCTCCTCCCACTTCTCATTACAGAATTTTGAGCCTTCAGGCTCGGCCAAACCCTGACCATTTCTCTTCTACACTTCCATAGAAACATTCTAGAGGCTTTTTTTGTGACATACCAAGTATGTAATGAATAATATATATTCTTATCTATGTCTATTTATGAATTAGATAGTGTTTAGAGGCTTAAAATGAGAATAAATCTAATCTTAAACATGGAATACCCTAATATTTTTAAAAGTTTGTTTTACTGCCTTTTGATGGAAAACCTTTTTTAAATAAAACATTTGAAAATTTTATAAGCTCTATTTTACAAAATAAACATATTTTTTATGATTGGGACATTGAAATTTACATTGGATAATTTTCTGGTATTTTTCTGACAATGTTCGTTTTTTAATGAATAGTGAAAAATACTGCATTTTACATCAAAACTGCTTTTTCATCAAATTTAATTATATTGTTAGATTATCTTTTTAATTGGACTTAAAGTTTAATTAGAATATATTTTTACCATATAATGCAATGGTGGTCGTTATAATTAATTTCACTTTGGAATTGGGTATAAACAAGTGCAAAACTTTTCATAGATATTGTTTCAAAAAAAACCCGCTATTTGTTTTGACAACGAGAATTATTTTTAAATTAATTATTGAAATTTATGTGTTTTTAATTTTTTAAAATGTATTACATATTTGGAATCATAAGGTCCAAATTATTTAATCAATACTCTTTTGTTTTTGGACATTATGAATAGTAATGACTGTAATTATCTTTAATTATCTTGATTAATTCGTAATCGGGTAGTAAAGGATAATAAATTAACATCATAATAATTAAAACTAGTTGTGTAATCCCCGACCATGGGATGCTTTGTGCCAAACTTGGGGACCCCATGGAATCACTTTTGTGTGATAATGACAATTTATCTTTTTATTTTTAAAGAATGTTAAATATATCAAAGAATGTATCACCTGAGTAAAACATTTTTAATTTTGTCTACATAAATTATCTATTAGGATATAAATAGTCATTGGAAATCCAAAAATATTTTATACATCATAGTATTTTTTTTATAATTTTCATACATTAAATAAATTAAATTATTTATGACATCATGATGATGCAGCGATTACCTCATTAATGAACGATTTAAATAAAATGAAAAGATAATGTAAAATATAAGACATACACTTGTCAAAGACCTATTGGATGAGTATATTTTGATCCCTTATCACCTTATCCTCTACATACATATATTTAGGACCATTAAATCCGAAACTCATTTGAAAATAAAGTAACATTTTATACCTTTCCAAGAGTGCCCCTCCTCTCCTCTTATAAAAGGCCCCCACCTCTACCTCCTTACCCACACTTCTCAAGCCTTTGGCTTAGCCAATATTTGCTCAGTTAATATCTCCACATCCCTCTCTTCATCCTAGAAGCCTTACCTTAGGCATAAAGCTCATCAAGAAACCATTTTGGTTCAAACCAAGAAGAGTTACCCGATTTAAAGGTAAAGTCTTCTCTATTGTTATTTTGTTTTATTTTGCTTCTCCAACCCCCTAAACTCTTTTTAGACATGTATTTTGTAACAACACCAGTATCTTAAATATAATAGGATGTTATTATAAAAATTATTCAAGCTACACTTACACACACCTTCATCTAATGGTTAAAGTGCATACTGTTTCCGTGGATGGAAAATTTTTGCCTCATGAAACAATGATTGTTCAATATTCTGCTAACAACTTCAAAGGTGGACATTTAGATGAAACTATAATTATATATGATATATAATATGTCTATGGTTTCCTTAAGCTTCTGTATTTTTCATTTTTTGGCATACTTTTATGGTTTCCATTATGGGTAAACGCGATATCTACATTTTAGGAAGTGCGGACTACCGCCCCCTCAAAGTGATTTGATTCGTTAATTCCATATGTGGGACGTATAAAGGATGGAATTAATGATATTATATATGATATTATACTATAATTATAATACACCTTTGTATCATTATGATTACATTCCATAAAATATGAAGTAGAAATGAAAGTAGCGTTCATGTGTACGTACGGCTTACCGTCTCCATGAACGGTGCATTTCATTTCTTACCTCTAAATGTTATGTAATATTGTAAATGAATGTATATACTGGATATATATGAAATATATGATATCTATATCATGAATAAAATTCTGGATATAATGGATATTTTACAACATGAACAACTTGTAATTATAATGAGTTTATTTTTGACTCAAGTACCAATGATCGAAAAAACGACCATTGTTAACACAAATAATTACATAGTGTTCATAACACGGTAATAAGTGATATAAAAGGAATAATGAACTTGAAAAAGGTTCTTAAGAAAGTATAAATTAACTCATGTTTATTATTCCGGAGGTTAAAGAACGATCGAGTCAAGTCAGACCCGAGGTAAGGGACTTTGTCTCAATCTCCATTCTTGGAGGCATATATTGTTTTATACACAACATTATTTTATACGGTTTATAAATCCCTTTGAGTTTTATGTTTATTTAAAAGGAGAATTTTTTATACTAAGTGTTTACTAAAGGACAAAAGGGAATGTTTTTTTTGTCATACGTATGCGGCGACAACGACTTCTCCACCGCCGTGACCATTATTTGAGTTTTGGCTTCCTCTACAAGCCATAACTTTTTAAAAAAATAAGAAATAAATACCATTTTTTACTTTTCTTTTATTTTTTTATTGAAAATAATTTTCATAATGTTTTTATTATATCAATGTGTTGTATTGATATCTTGTGATTGAAATGTGGGAATGTTATGTTTCCTTTATGCATGTTTTATGTGATACGATTATGATATGGTTTATGGGAATTGTTATGAAGACAGGTGGTTCTGTGATAAACTAAGGGAAGGTGAGCCCAATATAGCTCTCCAATGCATTGGGTAACATGAAGGGGTTAAATGTTAATTTTTCTCCGAAGAGATTTAGAAAATATACTGTGATGGGTATTCCAAACGTAACCATGAGGGTTACTCCCTACGTAAGAATGTTTTGAATACCTCAAGTTACCTTTATGTATTATGATTTCTATGATTTATTCAATATTTTATGAGGTAAGTTAAAATGCTTATGTTTTATGAGTAATGTTTGATTTCATACATGGACTAATGGTTTCTTTTTGTACTTTTATATCCCTTACTGATCTATTTATGCTCATCCCAAGTTTTTGAAAAAAATTTCACAGGTCAAGGGAAAGGTACTTGATGTGATGATAAGGTCAAGGAAGTGTCATGAATGAATCCATGTTTTGTTTTGAATATGTTTCCGTTTATGGGAAAAAAATGAATACCATCTTTTATGTAACCACTTTGTTTTTTTGTGGAATGTAATGCATGATTTATGATCTAATTCTCTAAGACTCTAAACCTGAAAAGATCCTCAATGTGTAATATTGTAATAACTCATGATTAAGTAATCTTTAAGGGTGGGGCCTTATAGTTGGTATCATAGGTCAGTTTAGATAACATTAGGAGCTATAATTCTATTAATTGATTATCCAAATTGATTTATGGTCAAATTGAAATGATATAGCATTTTAAGATTACCATGTTGCTTCATCTAATACATGTTTGTTCAGAATGGTTTTCCGCAGAGGAAATAGGGAAGCAGTGCTAGGAAGGCATATAGAAGGAAATAACCTTCCAAATCACCATCCTGAGATTGTCGGAATTTGAACTGAACAGTTTGTTGTAGTAATTTCACAGTTGACTCAAGTGATAAATGGTGGTGGTATGCATCCACGAGATCATCCAGATCAACCACTGAAGAACATTTTAGTGGTGGAACATTTCATGAGGCAACATCCACCATCATTCAGAGGATCATCTGACCTTGTGCTAGTTAAAGGGTGGATTAAAGCACTGGAGAAGATTTTTAATGTCATGGGGTGTTCAGACAATCAAAATGTTAGTCTTGCTATTTACTGTTTGGAGGGTGAAGAAAATCAGTGGTGGGCGATGGTTAAAAATATCAGTGACGCTGATGAGATTGATGCTCTCGACTAGGATGAATTCAAAGGTATGTTTCTTGAGAATTATTTTCCTAAGTCTGTTCGACATAGGATGGAAAAACAATTCTTGGAATTGAGGCAAGAGGATGAATCAGTGGCTGCCTATGAAGAAAGGTTCACTCGATTGGAAAGGTATGCTCCAAATTTTATCCGAGACCTTGATAGTAAAATCAGTCGTTTTTACTCAAGATTAAAGCCAAAATATCAAACGGTTTTAGCTTCTCGCGAGTTCAAGATTTATGAAAAGCTAGTTCGATGTGCTGAGAAGGTGGAAATAGAGTTTGTCGATGATCAAGTGGTCTATAACAACAAGCAGAAGAAGAGATTGAGGTGGCATGAGAAAGGAAATAATTCTTCAAAAAGGACTGATAGTAAGAAAACTATGTTTCCAGTTTGTGATAAATGTGGTAAAAGGCATGCTGGGGAATGTCTTCTGAATTCTGGAAAGTGCTACCGATGCGGCATGATGGGACATAAGGCTCGTGATTTCACTGAAAAAGATCAGGGTGATGGTAAGATCAAATTTGATTTACAGTTAGTGAAATGTTTTAAGTGCAATGAGATGGGTCACTATGCAAACGAGTGTCTGAAAAAGAGCACGAGTGATGGGAAGCAGTTAGACTACAAGCAGAAAGGGGTGGTTAAATCCTTTGCAACTAATTCAGCATATGTCGAGCCATCAAATGAAGTTGTATCAAGTACTTTGTTTTTTTAATCAGATTATGCAAGTGTGTTGTTTGATTCAGGGTCAACACATTCTTTCATCTTTGAAAAATTTTCTAGTAAAATGGGAATACCATCTCAAGAAATGTCTCATGAACTTGTGGTAAAAAGACCTGGGGGAAATGTTGAGGCAAAAAGAATTTATAAGAATCTTAATATCATTATCCGTGGAAAGAACCTACTTTCAAACCTTATTATTTTACCTCTAGTAGAGTTTGATGTTATCTTGGGTATGGATTGGCACTCTATTTACCATGCTAAGATTAATTGTAGATCTAAAGAAGTTTCTTTTCAGAATGAATTTCAGTTTGTGTACATGAATGAACCCTTACTTTTGATAACATATCAAGAGGCCGAGAAACTTGAAAAAGATGGAAATGAATGTTAACTTGCACATATCGTTGAAAATAAGGGAACTGTTCAGATTAATGATGTGCCTGTGGTAAATGAGAATCCTGATGTTTTTATTGATGAGTTTCCTGTAATAATACCAGATCAGGAAGTTGAATTTACCATTGACTTAGCTCCTGATGCTAAGAAAATTTCAAAACCCCCTTATCGAATGGCTCAAACTGAAGTTTTAGAGTTGAAGGAGAAATTGCAAGATTTATTAGAGAAAGGTTTCATTCGACCTAGAACATCACCATGGGGTGCTCCTGTTTTATTTTTTAAAAAGAAATATGGTTCAGTGAGACTTTTCATTCATTATAGAGCCTTGAATAACATCACTTTTAAGAAAAAATATCTTTTTCCTCATATTGATGATTTGTTTGATCAGCTCCAGGGAGCTCAGTTTTTTTCAAAGATTGACCTCAGATCGGGGTACCATCAGTTGAAGGTAAAGGAAGCAGGTATTCCGAAGACCATGTTTGGTACAAGATATGGCCATTATAAATTTGTAGTAATGCCTTTTGGGCTAACCAATTCACCTTCTGTATTCATGGACCTTATGAATAGAATTTTCCATGAGTTCTTGGATAAGTTTGTGGTTGTTTTCATTGATGATATTTTGGTGTTTTCTAAAAGTAAAAAAGGAGAATGAAAGACATTTAAGGGTTATTTTTCAAACCTTAAATGAAAAGAAATTGTATGGGAAATTTAGAAATTGTGATTTTTGGTTGCAACAAATTTCTTTCCTTGGTCACATTGTTTCTAAAGATGGGATAACTGTTTATCCTGCAAAAAAAAGGTTGTCGAAGAATGGCCAATGTAACAGCCCAAGATTTTATAAAAAAATATTCTTTTTAATTTTATTAAAGTCTTGTGTTGTACGCTACACCAAAAGGAGCTTGCACAACATGCATCCTTGACTTGCCTTGCATTACACGCAATCACGACCTTCCTCGATAGCGTGTGTAATACGCAATACCGAGTTTCACTAAACAACGATATGCTATTAAAATATTATTAAAACTAGTCGTTATGAATAGTAATAACAACTTTTTAAAACTTTGTAAATCTTATTTTTCAAAATGAACTTCATTTTTGGATTCGGAGTATCGAATTTAGCCTAAGGTGAAATTTTGGTACTTTTCGGATAACTTTCATATTCTGATGAATAGTGAAAATTACTAAATTATAATTAAAAACAACATTTTTAATCGAAATAATTAATAGTGATAAATTATTAATTTGAGTGGTTTTAAAGTATATTTAGAATATATTTTTACAATTTAATACAATGTTGGTCATTGGATGTAATTTCACATTTAAACCAGACATAATCAAGTGTCAATCTTTTGATAGATATTGTTTCTTAAAAACACGCTATTTGTTTTAACAGCGGGATTTAATTATAAAATTAATTAATGCAAATTCTATGATATGAATTTGGTAAAATAGACTTCATTTTTGAATTCGGAATATGAAATATAGCTTAGGATGAAATTTTGGCATTGTTCTGAAAAACATCAATTTTTGATGAATAGTGAAACTACTAAGTGGTAGTTAAAAAAATTTAATTTCTTCATAAATCTTAATTTTACCGCTTCTGTGAATGGAATTTCAAAAATCCGAGAGACACGGTTGATGTCAGTAAGTAAAATGTGGTTCAATGAGATGAAAATAATTTTTGGTGAATAGTAACTTTTTACTTTTTTTTACCACGGTTAATAGTAAATAGGGTAACTAAGGGTAAATATGATATTACTATTACCCTAACACATGTCCTAATTCTATTGGATAAGTTTAATTCGACCAAAAACAACCTTATGAATATAATATGACTATTTAGGTCCACTTGGATTAGATTATGACATTTAAGATTATATTATTTAATGAATAGTTAAAATAGTTAAAATCAAAGTTTAATAACTAAAACATTTTTAATATGGGGTTATACATAAGATAAATTCGACTATAAATATTCATTAGAAATCTAAAAAGATTTCCTACATAATGATAGTTTATTTATAATTTTTAGACTTTAAATAAACTAATTTATTTATGACACAACGATGATGCAGTAATTACCCTTTTATGGAAATATTAACATAATTGATGTTATAAATGCTCAAATGAATGTAATTTGAGACTTTTTATGAATTCCACTAATTTTATAGGTTACTATGATATATTAATGTTGATTTAATCAACTTGGTTAGAACATATAATTCTGTTATGACTTTCACAAAAATCATATATCAAATAGTGTCAAAATTGACACAAAATAGTTTTTAAATCAAATATTATATTATTAATTGTTATTGTATTCCTAAAAATCTAAGGTTCGGCCAAATGACTTAGATAAGGATATATATATTAATAATAAACAATTTGGGGTTCGTTTGGCATGTTATAGTAAGTGTATTAACCATATAGTGAAAGAAAACAAAAAGACACGGTAAAAGTTAAATTAATTTACTTAGAGTTAAATCTAATTGATAAGGTTAAAATAATACCCTAAACTTGTCTAAATCCTATTGGTTGATATGATTTCGACCCATCCCCGCTTTAGCTTCGAAATAAGACCCTTTGGAACCATTATAAACCGATTTTGACTTTAATATAAAATAATATTTTGAGATATTCCTAAGGTGCCCCTCTCCTCCCTTATAAAAGGGCACCTCCTCCCCCTCCTCCTCACACCAATTTGAGCACTCAAGCTCGGCCAACCCCTGCCATTTTCTCCTCTCCACTTCCCTAGAATAATCCTAGAGGTCCTGGTCTTCTCCAAAGACCAATATTAGTTCCTTAAATGGAGGATTCAAAGAGGCGTTCCAAAGAAGAGGTAATATCCATTACCGATCTTTTCAATTTCTTTCTTCTTCAACTTCTTCTTATTTAGTTGTTTCATGATAAATTAATAACATCAGTATTACTTACATACTGATATGTTATTATAAATATGAAACAACCCTAATTCACCTTCTATCCATCCTACGGAAAAATTAAATCACCGCGCGTGCGTACGTACGGAATACCGTCTCCACGCCGTGGTGTAATCTATTTTTCCACCATCACCTTACAAGGATTGGTATAATGGTTTAATGAGTAACTATATATGATTATTATGAAGTAATATTGATACTGAAATAATATATATATATACTCCAATACAATTCCACGATCATAGGAACGATATCATCACTCGTGCGTACGTACGGAATACCGTCTCCACGATGTGATGCGACTCGTTCTACATGATCTTCATTTCATAATGATTATATAAATGAATTGAATGAATGAATATGGTATATACTACACTAATACCATTCTGTAAATGAATTATCTATAACCTAAAGACAAGAATAAGAATTTATTCGACAAAACACGCATAAGAACAAAAAGTTATAAAGACCCGAGTAACAAGTAACAATGACATATTACTAACAAGAAGCTAATAATATGACCATATATGATATCATATCAATATGTATGATTCTGGAATAAGTCAATAACATTATTTAAACCATTATACAGGAGCTTCGGACACGAAAAAAGCAAATCGTACCTAAGGTAAGGGAAATATCACAATCTCATTTGTTTCCGAGATTGTTTATTCGTAAGTATTTACTGGAGTGTATTTTATCATCCACATCCATGTTTCATCAATATGTAATATTTTTTCCATCCACCTACAATTGTTTAAATCCATTTTTACCCTTCGGTGAGTTTTTAGTAAAGAATATGAAAGGAATCTTTTGTCGCTTTTTCGTACGAGGTGATTTTTTTGACTTTTCCGACAAAAGTACGAAGAATATTTTTTTAACGTATACGGCATGAATGGATTTTTAAAACATTATTTCCAAGAATCTTACTTTACAAGTTTTCAAGTTTATTTTTAATCAACTTCTTTTAATTTAATGTTTTATGACATGTTAAGAAAGGAAAAAAAAATTTAAAGAAGAAAGGATATTTTCCTCAAGAATTCATTTCAAGTGTTTTTTTTAAACTATTTTTCCATCTAAGATGACGTTATTTGATATGTATGTTTCAAGTAAAATGCCTCTTTGATTTAAATGGTTTCAGTTTTCTTATGATGAAATGATATCAATTGTTTATGGATTATGATGGCATGATGTTTAAGAATCCCATTTTATTACATGGGTTATGAAATGATGTATGATTTATGATTTTGTGGCACACATAAGAATGGTATCGTTATGAGATGGGTGGGACCTATATCTCCCTCCAATGCATTGGGTAATGATTTTATATCTCATGAGATAGACATGGCTGGAATGGTAGGTTATACCGGTTCAGTGAAACAGGACTGAAACGAGGGTTACTCGATTCAGAAAGGGACTTTGTCCACTAAGATAGTCTTGGCAATGAGTCTTGACTAACAAGAAATGATTCTCTATGATTATGTGTGAATTCCACAAAGTTTCATGTTTTATGTTATGATTATTGTGATTACATTTCACTGCCATGATTTACCCCATGTTATGAAATTATGATCTCTTTTGCAGGTTAAGATTTCCAAAAGTTATGTGCTTATGTATATGATGTGATTGATATTTCTTTTGTTTACCCTTACTGAGCATTTGAGCTCACCCTTTTATGTTTTCTTTTCCCCAGGGTATAAAGAAAGGTTTTAGGTATATAAAAAAAGAAGATCTTTATGGGAGATGTTGAAGATCTTTCACCACGATTAGAAGATTATATTCCGAGTTTCCAAAGACACTAAACTATTACGGTCCTTGTGTGTGTGTTTTTGTTATGTACAAAGTATTCCGCAAATGTAATGTAATGTCCATGTACGTCAAGATACGGGTCTCTACAGTTGGTATCAGAGGAAAGGTTTAGTCAACCTTTGGAAACTAGGATGCGAAAACGTTAGTGAGATCCCTAGAGATATTTCTAAGGTATGTCTAGGGATGTCTCTAAGGTTAAGTATACGTACAGGTTATAGTCCTAGAATTGCGCTAACGATCTTCGAATTTAACCTAAGATGTTAGATATTGAGGGTACTACCCCTTTATTATGTTTTTTTCCCTAGCATGATTTTTGCCTCTCATACTATTCTTTTGGGGTTTTAGACGATGGCTGGAACCCGAAGGAACCGTGTTAATGCGCAATGTGATGGGCAATGCAATGATTGTCCCCCTGAGCAACCAAACGATATGGGAGCCGGAATTCAAAATCTTGTAGCCATGCTCACACAACTTTCTCAAGCTATGAATCATGCAGGACTTCCAAACAAGCAAAGGAAGGAGCAACATTCTGTTGAATCCTTCATGAGGCAGCATCCACCTTCTTTCAGTGGGTCTACTGATCCATTAGTTGCTGAACAATGTATTAGTACTACTGAAAAGATATTTTCAGTTCTTCAATGTTCTGAACATGATAAAGTCATCCTAGCAGTGTATCGTTTGGAAGGAGATGCTGATCAATGGTGGAATCTTATTAAGAATATGAGGTAATGGGATGAAATTGAGTCTATGGAATGGGACGAGTTTAAGAACTTATTTTTCAATAAGTACTTCCCTCGTATTCTCCGAACAAAGATGGAGAAAGAGTTTCTTGAACTGAAGCAAAGGGATGATGAATCTGTTGGTACCTATGAAGCGAATTTTACAAGACTTGCAAGGTACGCTTCTGGTATTATCATCCAACCTGAAAGTAAAGTTGATCGATTTTTCAGTGGCTTAAAACCAAGTCTTCGAAGGGCATTAGCTATAAGAGACTTCAGTAGATATGAAGAAATTTGGCGTTGTGCTATCAAGGTAGAAATAGAAGTTGGTGTTACATATCCATCTCATGGGTTTGACAAGAAACGAAAGATGGAGTTCAAGGAGAAAACTCAGAATAATGGTGAAAAGAAGATGAATGTTTCCTTATGCACAAAGTGTGGAAAGAAGCATGGTGGAGATTGTCTTAAAGGGACTAGAAAATGTTTTAAGTGTGGAAAAAAAGGTCATCGAGCAGCTGAGTGTCAAAGTAATGGAAAATGGGATTCTAATGAAGTGAATAAAGCAAACACTGCAGAGAACGTACAACCAACACTTCAATGCTTCAAGTGCAAGGAAATGGGGAATTATGCTAATAAATGCCCTAATCCAAGGGTTAGTGATGATCGACATGAGCAACCGCTTAAGGCAAAGGACAAAGGGAAGTCACATTCGATCACTATTGGCAATGTTGAATATGACAACGATGTGGTGGAATGATTAAGTGTTTATGTAATGGGATTCCAAAATAATGTTGTATCTTGGAATATTGGAATATTTATGTATTGGTCTAATGTGGTATTCAAAGTGATTGAGATATTATGCGCATAATGAAGGGAAAACGAGAAAATGAAATGTTTAACAGTATTCATGAGCTCATGATTGATATAAGGACTAAGTGATATCATGGTTTGAGTATATAGAATTTGAGGATTTTAGTATGTGGAAGGTGTTAACTTTTAACTGCAATCATGTTTTCACTAAGGTATTCAAGAGAATACACGATTAAGGACTTTGAATATTTGGAATGTGACCAACAAAACATATCTTATGATATATGGGGATCGATGATGGTGTTAAATCTCTGGTAATCATTTTCACTATATTATGAGAGTCGACTGTAGTATTATGGATAAGCCTAAAAGATTGGAATGGATTATGTTGGACATAAGTTAGTATTGTTTGTTTTTTCGATATTATTGATGGGATGTTATATAGTTTTGGAAAAAGGACAACCTGCAGGACGGGCGACAGCCCATCGCTTCGGACAAGGCTGTGGGAATCGAACCCACAACCGAAGTGCGACTGGCCTTTATCGCCTACCACTGGACTACAGGAAGTCCCTGTTTAGTAGAAACTAGTTTTATTATATTAAGAAGTATGATATATGAAGTATAAGTCCATTTTAGGAACCATATATGATTAATCTCACTATAGATCGACTTATGCATATAATTTTTGCTAACCTTTTGTTTGAGACAGATGGAATGACCCGTCATTCTATCACATGATCTGCTAACACTTCATGAATAACAAATTCAACTTCATTTATTTAAGAGATGAAGTGGAAATTGTTCAAGGCACGAACAACAGTGAGATTGTACCAAAATAAAGTAAGTATTTATTCTAATTCAAATTTTCAACTTTAGGGAAATGATCTTGAAAACCAAAAATGTTGTCCTAGTGATCTTATACCTGATGAATCAGATGGTACCTTATATCATCACAAATCTATGGATTTGTGATTACTGGCTTTTCCATAGCCTTGTTCTCTACCACTCTCCATCAGAACATGATGGTTAGATTTCTCTTCCATATCCATATTTTCACCTATGTGGAAACCCAATGATTAGTTTATTTGGGTAACCGTTACGTTTCATACTTTTGTTTTTAAAGATTGGTTTTGATATTCCTTTTTACGATGTGGGTTTCTATTAAAGAAACTTTCGAATAGTAAACCATTTATAACCCCGACGAATTTCGAGGGCGAAATTCATTTTAAGGGGGGTAGAATGTAACAGCCCAAGATTTTATAAAAAAATATTCTTTTTAATTTTATTAAAGTCTTGTGTTGTACGCTACACCAAAAGGAGCTTGCACAACACATATCATTGACTTGCCTTGCATTACACGCAATCACGACCTTCCTCGATAGCGTGTGTAATACGCAATACCGAGTTTCACTAAACAACGATATGCTATTAAAATATTATTAAAACTAGCCGTTATGAATAGTAATAACCAATTTTTAAAACTCTGTAAATCTTATTTTTCAAAATGAACTTCATTTTTGGATTCGGAGTATCGAATTTAGCCTAAGGTGAAATTTTGGTACTTTTCGGATAACTTTCATATTCTGATGAATAGTGAAAATTACTAAATTATAATTAAAAACAACTTTTTTAATCGAAATAATTAATAGTGATAAATTATTAATTTGAGTGGTTTTAAAGTATATTTAGAATATATTTTTACAATTTAATACAATGTTGGTCATTGGATGTAATTTCACATTTAAACCAGACATAATCAAATGTCAATCTTTTGATAGATATTGTTTCTTAAAAACACGCTATTTGTTTTAACAGCGGGATTTAATTATAAAATTAATTAATGCAAATTCTATGATATGAATTTGGTAAAATAGACTTCATTTTTGAATTCGGAATATGAAATATAGCTTAGGATGAAATTTTGGCATTGTTCTGAAAAACATCAATTTTTGATGAATAGTGAAACTACTAAGTGGTAGTTAAAAAAATTTAATTTCTTCATAAATCTTAATTTTACCGCTTCTGTGAATGGAATTTCAAAAATCCGAGAGACGCGGTTGATGTCAGTAAGTAAAATGTGGTTCAATGAGATGAAAATAATTTTTGGTGAATAGTAACTTTTTACTTTTTTTTACCACGGTTAATAGTAAATAGGGTAACTAAGGGTAAATATGATATTACTATTACCCTAACACATGTCCTAATTCTATTGGATAAGTTTAATTCGACCAAAAACAACCTTATGAACATAATATGACCATTTAGGTCCACTTGGATTAGATTATGACATTTAAGATTATATTATTTAATGAATAGTTAAAATAGTTAAAATCAATGTTTAATAACTAAAACATTTTTAATATGGGGTTATACATAAGATAAATTCGACTATAAATATTCATTAGAAATCTAAAAGGATTTCCTACATAATGATATTTTATTTATAATTTTTAGACTTAAAATAAATTAATTTATTTATGACACAACGATGCTGCAGTAATTACCCTTTTAAGGAAATATTAACATAATTGATGTTATAAATGCTCAAATGAATGTAATTTGAGACTTTTTATGAATTCCACTAATTTTCTAGGTTACTATGATATATTAATGTTGATTTAATCAACTTGGTTCGAACATATAATTCTGGTATGACTTTCACAAAAATCATATATCAAATAGTGTCAAAATTGACACAAAATAGTTTTTAAATCAAATATTATATTATTAATTGTTATTGTATTCCTAAAAATATAAGGTTCGGCCAAATGACTTAGATAAGGATATATATATTAATAATAAACAATTTGGGGTTCTTTTGGCATGTTATAGTAAGTGTATTAACCATATAGTGAAAGAAAACAAAAAGACACGGTAAAAGTTAAATTAATTAACTTAGAGTTAAATCTAATTGATAAGGTTAAAATAATATCATAAACTTTTCTAAATCCTATTGGTTGATAGGATTTCGACCCATACCCACTTTAGCTTCGAAATAAGACCCTTTGGAACCATTATAAACCGATTTTGACTTTAATATAAAATAATATTTTGAGATATTCCTAAGGTGCCCCTCTCCTCCCTTATAAAAGGGCACCTCCTCCCCCTCCTCCTCACACCAATTTGAGCACTCAAGCTCGGCCAAACCCTGCCATTTTCTCCTATCCACTTCCCTAGAATAATCCTAGAGGTCCTGGTCTTCTCCAAAGACCAATCTTAGTTCCTTAAGTGGAGGATTCAAAGAGGCATTCCAAAGAAGAGGTAATATCCATTACCGATCTTTTCAATTTCTTTCTTCTTCAACTTCTTCTTCTTTAGTTGTTTCATTATAAAGTAATAACATCAGTATTACTTACATACTGATATGTTATTATAAATATGAAACAACCCTAATTCACCTTCTATCCATCCTACGGAAAAATGAAATCACCGCGCGTGCGTACGTACGGAATACCGTCTCCACGCCGTGGTGTAATCTATTTTTCCACCATCACCTTACAAGGATGGGTATAATGGTGTAATGAGTAAATATATATGATTATTATGAAGTAATATTGATACTGAAATAATATATATATATACTCCAATACAATTCCATGATCATAGGAACGATATCATCACTCGTGCGTACGTACGGAATACCGTCTCCACGATGTGATGCGACTCGTTCTACATGATCTTCATTTCATAATGATTATATAAATGAATTGAATGAATGAATATGGTATATACTACACTAATACCATTATGTAAATTAATTATCTATAACCTAAAGATAAGAATAAGAATTTATTCGACAAAACACGCATAAGAGCAAAAAGTTATAAAGACCCGAGTAACAAGTAACAATGAAATATTACTAACAAGAAGCTAATAATATGAACATATATGATATCATATCAATATGTATGATTCTGGAATAAGTCAATAACATTATTTAAACCATTATACAGGAGCTTCGGACACGAACAAAGCAAATCGGACCTAAGGTAAGGGAAATATCACAATCTCATTTTTATCCGAGATTGTTTATTCGTAAGTATTTACTGGGGTGTATTTTATCATCCACATCCATGTTTCATCAATATGTAATATTATTTCCATCCACCTACAATTGTTTAAATCCATTTTTACCCTTCGGTGAGTTTTTAGTAAAGAATATGAAAGGAATCTTTTGTCGCTTTTTCATACGAGGTGATTTTTTTGACTTTTCCGACAAAAGTACGAAGAATGTTTTTTTAACGTATACGGCATGAATGGATTTTTAAAAAATTATTTCCAAGAATCTTACTTTACAAGTTTTCAAGTTTATTTTTAATCAACTTATTTTAATTTAAAGTTTTATGAAATGTTAAGAAAGGAAAAATGTTTTTAAAGAAGAAAGGATATTTTCCTCAAGAATTCATTTCAAGTGTTTTTTTTAAAACTATTTTTCCATCTAAGATGACGTTATTTGATATGTATGTTTCAAGTAAAATGTATCTATGATTTAAATGGTTTCAGTTTTCTTATGATGAAATGATATCAATTGTTTATGGATTATGATGGCATGATGTTTAAGAATCCCATTTTATTACATGGGTTATGAAATGATGTATGATTTATGATTTTGTGGCACACATAAGAATGGTATCATTATGAGATGGGTGGGACCTATATCTCCCTCCAATGCATTGGGTAATGATTTTATATCTCATGAGATAGACATGGCTGGAATGGTAGGTTATACCGGTTCAGTGAAACAGGACTGAAACGAGGGTTACTCGATTCAGAAAGGGACTTTGTCCACTAAGATAGTCTTGGCAATGAGTCTTGACTAACAAGAAATGATTCTATATGATTATGTGTGAATGCCACAAAGTTTCATGTTTTATGTTATGATTATTGTGATTACATTTCACTGCCATGATTTACCCCATGTTATGAAATTATGATCTCTTTTGCAGGTTAAGATTTCCAAAAGTTATGTGCTTATGTATATGATGTGATTGATATTTCTTTTGTTTACCCTTACTGAGCATTTGAGCTCACCCTTTTATGTTTTCTTTTCCCCAGGGTATAGAGAAAGGTTTTAGGTATAAAAAAAAGAAGATCTTTATGGGAGATGTTGAAGATCTTTCACCACGATTAGAAGATTATATTCCGAGTTTCCAAAGACACTAAACTATTACGGTCCTTCTGTGTGTGTTTTTGTTATGTACTATGTATTCCGCAAATGTAATGTAATGTCCATGTACGTCAAGATACGGGTCTCTACAGCCAAGACCCACAAATGTAACTGAGATTCGTAGATTCTTTGTTTTGGTAGGCTATTACTGAAGGTTTGTTAGAAAATTTTCACGGTTATCTCGTCCAATGACAACGCTAACTCGGAAGGGTGTTATGATTATCTAGACAAAATAATGTGATGATTGTTGTCAGGAATTGAAAAGAATATTGGTGAATGATCCATTTTTGGCACTACCTTTGAGGAATGGTGAGTTTGTTATCTATATTTATACTTCATTTAAAGTACATGGATGCTTTCTAATGGAGAATGATCAGGTAATTGCTTATGCTTCACGATAGTTGATAACTCATGAGGTAAATTACTCTACACATGATTTGGAATTAGCTATTGTTGTTTTTGCTTTAAAAATTTGGAGGCATAATTTGTATGGAGTAAATTGTGAAATATATACCGACTACAAAAGTTTAATGTATATATTCACTCAGAAATAATTGAACATGAGACATAGGAGATGGTTGTATTTAATAAAGGATTATGATTGTATAATTCATTACCATCTGGTAAAATCAAATAAAGTGGCTAATACTTTGAGTCAAAAAATTAATGCTTCATTAACGATGTCGCATTTGGAACGTGATCCTTTTGTTATATACTTGATGAACATTGGCATAGAAGTTTTTTGTGCAGGATTTTCTTCTGTTTTTTTAGGTATCATTGAAATCTTCTCTATCAGACAGAATTAAGCAAGCACAGAAGCAAGATAGTGAGTTACAGAAAAGGATAGAGCTGGTTCAGAAGGGTAAGTTGCCTGAATTCAACATTGATAATGATTTTGTTTTGAGGTTTGGGAAGAGATTGTGTGTTCTGTGTGATTCACAGTTGAAGAGAGAGTCATTATGTGAAGCTCATAGTTCTCCATTTTCAGTTCATTCGGGAAGTACTAAGATGTATAGAGATCTTCAGAAGTATTACTGGTGGGATGGAATGAAAAGAGACATTGATGATTTTACTGTGAAGTGTTTGACTTGTCAACGGGTTAAAGCAAAGTGGCAGTTACCGAAAGGGATGCTTCAGCCTTTACCAGTACCATAGTGGAAATGGGAGATTATATCCATGGACTTCGTTGTGGGATTGTCGAAGACACCTCGATGTAATAATGAAATCTGGGTTATTGTTGATCGTTTGACTAAATCTACTCATTTCCTTACTATATGAGATACTTTTTCTCTAGATCAAATTTCCCATTTGTATCTTAAATATATAGTCAGGTTACATTGAGTTCCTCTCTCCATTCTATCTGACCATGATCCCAGGTTCACTTCTAACTTTTGGAAAGTCCTTCAAAACTCGTTGGGTACTAAACTATATTTCAGTACAACTTTTCATCCTCAATTAGATGAGCAGTTAGAAAGAACGATTCATACTTTGGAGGATATGCTACGTGATTATTCGTTGGATTATCAGGGAAGTTGGTACTAATATCTTTCTTTGGTTGTGTTTTCCTATAATAACAGTTTTTATTCCAGTATACAGATGGAACCTTTTGAGGCATTATATGGGAAGCGGTGTCGAACTCCAGCTTTCTGGGATGAAGTGGGTGAAAGGAAGTATATGGGACCAGAATTGGTTGAAGAGTTGGAAGAAAAAGTTCAGCTGACACATGAGAATAGCTCAGAGTAGGCAGAAGACTTATGCAGTCAATAGGAGGAAGAATCTCTCTTTTGAGGTAGGTGATCATGTTTTTCTCCAATTTTGACCATGGAAAAGTGTCATGCGATTTGGTAAGAAAGGAAAGTTGAGTCCAAGGTTCATTGGACCATATGAAATTATAGAGAGAGTTGGATCAATTTCATACCGAGTGGATTTACCTCCTAGTTTATCTTAGGTACACAATATTTTTCATGTTTCAATGTTAAGGAAGTACATGCCAGATCCATCTCATGTTTTGAGTCCAGAGGTAGTTCAGCTGGAAGAGAATCAATCTTATGAGGAACAACTAGTCCAGATTCTTGACCCTAGGGAGCAACTGTTGTAGAATAATGTGATTCATCAATTAAAGGTTTTGTGGGAAAACAACATGAGTGAAGAGGAAACATGGGAATCAGAAAATGCAATGAGGGATAAATACCCCCATTTATTCGATAAGTAAATAAATTGAGGGGACAAAATTTTCTAAAGGGGGTAAGGATGTAATATCACAATAAAGTAATGAATAATATATATTCTTATCTATGTCTATTTATGAATTATATAGTGTTTTAAAGGCATAAAATGTGAACAAATCCAATCTTAATCATGGAATACACTAATATTTTTAAAAGATTGTTTTACTGCCTTTTGATGGAAAACCATTTTAAATCAAACTTTTTACAATTTTATAAGCTCTATTTTTCAAAAATAAACATATTATTTATGATTGGAACATTGAAATTTACATTGGATAATTTTTTGGAATTTTTCTGACAATGTTCATTTTTTAATGAATAGTGAAAATACTGTATTTTACATCAAAACTTCTTTTTCATCTAATTTAATTATATGGTTAGATTATCTTTTTAATTGGTATTAAAGTATAATTAGAATATATTTTTACCATCAAATACAATGGTGGTCATTATAATTAATTTCACTTTGGAATTGGGCATAAACAAGTGCCAAACTTTTCATAGATATTGTTTCAAAAAAACCCGCTATTTGTTTTGACAACGACAATTATTTTTAAATTAATTATTGCAATTTATGTGTTTGGAATTTCGTAATATGGATTAAATATTTTGAATTAGATGGTCAAAATTATTTAATCAACGCTCTTTGGTTTTTTAACAATATGAATAGTAACGACGGTAATTATCTTTAATTATCTTGATTAATTAGTAATCGGGTAGTTAAGGATAATAAAATAATATCATATAAATAACAAATGACCCCAACATGTGTCCTAATGCTACTGGTTGTGTCATGGACGACCATGGGATGCCTTGTGCCAAACATGGGGACCCCATGGAATCACTTTTGTTTGATAATGACTTTTTATCTTTTTATTTTTAATGAATTTTAAATATAACAAAGAATGTATCACCTGAGTAAAACATTTTTTATTTTGTCTACATAAATGATCTATTGGACTATAAATAGTCATTAATAATATAAAAATGTATCCTAAATTATAGTATTTTTTTATAATTTTTAGACTTTAAATAAATTAAATTATTTATGACATCATGATGATGGAGCAATTACCTCATTAATAAACGATTTAAATAAGATGATAAGATAAAGTAAAATCTAAAACTTACACTTGTAAAAGACCTATTGGATGAGTATATTTCGAACTCTTATCACCTTATCCTATAAATACATCAATGTGGGACCTTTAAAATCCGAAACTCATTTGAAAATAAAGTAACATTTTATACCTTTCCAAGAGTGCCCCTCCACTCCTCTTATAAAAGGCCCCCACCTCTACCTCCTTACCCACACTTCTCAAGCCTTTGGATCGGCCAATACCTTCTCATTTTTTCTCTCCACATCCCTCTATTAATCCTAGAAGCCTTACCTTAGGTATAAAGATCTTCAAGAAACCATTTTGGTTCAAACCAAGAAGAGTTGCCCAATTTAAAGGTAAAGTCTTCTCTAATGTTCTTTTGTTTTATTTTTCTGCTCCATCTCCCTAAAAACCTTTTATTAATTTCTTTTGTAACAACACCAGTATCTTCAATATACAAGGATATTGTTATAAGAAGGATTTGAGCTACACTTACACACACCTTCATTTAATGGTTAAAGAGCATACTGTTTTCGTGGATGGGGAATTTCTGCCTCACGAAATGGTGATTGTTCAATATTCTTCTAACACATTCAAAGGTGTCCGTTAAGATGACATTGTATTTATATATTATATATAATATTTTTATGTTTTCCTTAATCTTCTGTATTTTTCATTTTTGGCATACCTTTATGATTTAATTATGGGTAAACACGATATCTTCATTTTAGGATGTGCGGACTGCCGCCCCCTCAAAGTGATTTGATTCGTTAATGCCATATGTTGGATGTATAAAGGATGTAATTAATGATATTATATATGATATTATACTGGAATTATAATATAATTTTGTATCATTATTATTCCATTCCATTAAATACGAAATAGAAATGAAAGTAGAGTTCATGCACTACCACAAAACTGGGCAAGGCCAGCACCACCCCTTTATCAGCGCTAACGAAAAAGCGCTGATAAAGGGGGGGGGGGCTTTATGAGTGCTCAAAAAAGCGCTGATAAAGGGTGCCTTTATCAGTGCTAAAAAAGCGCTGGTAAAAGGACCCCTTTATCAGCACTTTTTTTCAGCTCTGATAAAGGCCCCCCCTTTAGCAGCGCTTTTTTTAGCACTGATAAAGGGTCGACTTCAAAAAAATAACAATATATTAATATATAAATATAATTATATTGATGTAAATATAATATATATTTTTTAAATATATTTTAGATAAGTATAAATGTACATTTACACTTATTATACTTAATATATAAGATATTTAGTGAAAATGGATTATACATAAATTTTAATTTTTTTAAATTAATATATTTCTAATTCCTATGGAGAAATAGTCATTTAATAATAATATAAAGACTAAAAAGTTCACAAAATTAAAAAAATATCCAAAATATGTTGAAAATGCAACTCGAACTTCAAACGGCTCTAACGTTTGATCCGGGTGTCCGTTTGAGCTGTACCACATATCAAATCGAAGCCCGCGACGAGCTCGACATCGCAATTACTTAGGGAAAACCTGATATAGAGTTTTTCGAGGCCAAAAGAGGCCCAGAAGTCCTCTAAGACTGAGTTTTTAGTCGGGGTACCAATATTTTTTAACATTTTGTGGACATTCAGCCTTGTTTAAGGGGGTATTATTGGCTTATTTTGTTGGGGACTGAATTTATTCCAAAGTATTACATTAATATTGATATTATGCCTTTGAAATTTAATCCTTTTTTATAATTCACTACTATTTATAATAAAATATATAACCATATGTATAAATTTATTTATATATTCACACCTCAAAATTAAAATTTTTAAATAAATAATTAATCATATTTACAAATAAAATATATTAGCTTTATCTAAATAATAAATAATATCCATTTGAATTAAAATACCAATATATTAATATTTATATAACATCTATATATTAATATAACTATATATATATTAATATAACTATATATATTAATATAAATATATATTACTATATGAATAAATATATCTAAATATATATATATATATATAGATATATCATGAATAAGAGAACAAATCAATATAGGGTAGTGGCAAAGGCTTTAGGTGCGCAGGGGGGAGGTGTCGAGATCAAATCCGGGTGGAGGCACGGGTGCGTGCGCAAGGGTGATTTAAAGGGCTAGCGTTGATAAAGGGTGTAGGCGGTGCGGGCAGGCACAAGAGGTGCAGGAAAGCGCTGATAAAGGGGGGGCTCAAGCACTGTAAAGAGCCCCCACCCCCACCCCGAGATTGGTAGTATTTATTTTATTTTATTTTTTTTATTTTTATCTGCGCTAACAAAAGAGTTGATAAAAGCAGTCTTTTATCGGCGCTAAAAAGAAAGCGCTGATAAAAGACCCTTTTATCAGCGCTTTGTTTTTGCGCTTATAAAAGACCCCTTTTATTAGTGCTTTTTTTAGCGCTGATAATAGGGATCTTTATCAGCACTTTTTGGAGCACTGATAAAGGGGACCCCCTATCTTCGCTGGCATTAATAGCGCTTTTTCTAGCACTGTTAATGACCATTTTTAGTGCTGATAAAAGGAATATTTGTAGTATTGATGCGTATGTATGGCTTACTGTCTCCATGAACGGTGCATTTCATTTCTTACCTATAAATGTTTTTTAATATTTTAAATACACGTATATACTAGATATTATGACATATAAGATATCTAAATCATGAATATAATTCTGGATGTAATGGATATTTTACCACATGAACAACTTGTAATTATAAAGAGTTTATTTTTGACTCAATTAACAATAATCAACAAAACGATCATTTTTAACTTAAATAATTACATAGTGTTCATAACATGGTAATAAGTGATATAAAAGGAATAATGAACTTGAAAAAGGTTCATAAGCAAGTAGAAATTGACTCATGTTTTTATTCAGGAGGTTAAAGAACGATTGATTCAGGTCGGAGCCAAGGTAAGGGACTTCGTCTCAATCTCCTTTCTTTGAGGCATATTTTGTTTTATACACAACTTTATTTTATACAGTGTATAAACCCCTTTGACCTTTATGTTTATTCAAAAGGAATCTTTTTTATACGAAGTGCTTATTAAATGATAAAAGGGAATGTTTTTTGTCGTACGTATGCGGCAACAACGCCTTCTCCACCGCCATGACCATTATTTGAGTTTCTTCTTCCTCTACAAGGCATAAGATTATTTTAAATGAGAAATAAATACCATGTTTTACTTTTATTTTATATTGGTATTGAAAATGGTTTTCATAATGTTTTTATTATATCAATGTGTTGTATTTATATCTTGTGATTGAAATGTAGAAATGTTATGTTTCTTTTATGCATGTTTTATGTGATACGATTATGTTATGTTTCTTGGGAATTGTTATGAAGATGGGTGGTTCCGTGATAAATTAAGGGCGGGTGAGCCCGATATATCTCTCCAATGCATTGGGCCACATGAAGGGGTTAAGAGTTAAGGTTTCTCTGAAGAGATTTAGGGACTATATTGTGATGGGTATTCTAAACGTAACCATGAGGGTTACTCCCTACGTAAGAATGTTATGAATGCCTCATTTTAACTTCATGTCGTATTATTTCTATGATTTATTCATTATTTGATGTGGTATGTTAAAATTATTAAGTTTTATGGGTAAAGTATGATTTCATACCTGGACTAGTGTTTTCATTTAGTACTTTTATATCCCTTACTAAGATTTTAATGTTCATCCCAAGTTTTTGAAATGTTTTTCACAGGTCAAGGGAAAGGTACATGATGTGATGATAGGGTCAAGAAGTGTCATTAAATAATCCATGTTTTTTTTGTATGTTTTTGTTGATGGAAAAAAATGAATACCATCTTTTATGTAACCATGTTGTTTAAATGTGGAATGTAATGCATGATTTATGATCTAATTCTCAAAAACTCTAAACCTGAAAAGATCCTCAATGTTTAATCATGTAATAACTCAAGATTAAGTAATTTTTAGGTCCGGGGCCTTATATTTTTCATCCCAAAAGACCAACTCTAGTCCTTTAAGAGGAAGCTTAAAGGAGGTGTGTCGAAGAAGAGGTAATCTCTTCTACCGATTCTTTCAAGTTTCTTTATTCTTAAATTTCCTCTTCTTTAGTTGTTTCATTGTTAAGTAATAAAATTAGTATCACTAATATACTAATATTTTATTATAAATATGAAACAACCCCATTTCACCTTCTATTCGTCCTACGGAAAACAAAATCACCGTGCGTGCGTACGTACGGAATACCATCTCCACGCTTTGGTGTAATCTGTTTTTCCCCACCACCTTACTTGGATGGGTATAATGGTGTAAATAATAACTATATATGGTTATTATAATATAGATCTGATTATGATATATTATATCATTCACTCCAATTCTATTCAATAATTATGGGAATGATATCATCGTTCGTGTGTACGTACGAACTACTGTCTCCACAAATGCGATTAGATTCATTTTCCATGATTAACCATTCAAGTATGATTATAAAGTAGGTATATAATAAATAATAATGAAAGATATTACATAATAATGATACTAGATTTATTTACATATATGTTTCATTTACTTAATTCCATTCAATTTAATAAGGAAACAAAAATATCATTCATGCGTACGTACAGCCTACTGTCTCCATGAATGGTGTATTTCATTCCATTTATCGATCTATCATATATATTTATTTACTGAATATATATTATATACAAATCATGTTTTACATTATATAATTAAGTAAATCAGGATATGAGTAATAATATCATGAACAACAAATCGAAAAATGTATGATAAATGAAACGATTTTACCAAAACGTTGCATTAACATGGAATTTACAAAATTACGGGTAATATAAAGTCATAAGTGAACCATATATGATATCATAACAATGAATATGATTCTGTAATAATTCAGTGACATTATTTAAATCATTATACAGGAGGTTTGGTTACATACGAAGCATATCAGAGATAAGGTAAGGGATAACTTTTCCAATCTTGTTTTTATCCGAGATTTTTTATTCATAAGTATTTACTGGGGTTATATTTATTATCCTTGTCCATGTTTCCTAAAAATGGATTCATGTATGTTTATAGTTCTTTTTACCCATTTTTTACTTTTACTACATTGTATGTAAGGAATATTTCTTTTTTTACCATACGAGTAATTTTTTGACCTTTCATGCAAAAGTACGAGAAGAATGTTTTTTAACATATACGGCATGAATGGAATTTTTATGGTTTCATAACGCCAAATTTTCATGAAGATTCCTCTACAAGATTTCATAACTATTTTCAAAAAAATACTTTTCTTTTAAAATTTCATGGCATTTTGTGAAAAGAAAAAGATTTTGAAGAAGAAAAGATAGTTTCCCCAAGAATTCATTTCAAGTGTTTTATCAAAACCATTTTCAATCGAAATGACATTATTTCATATGTGTATGTTTCAAGTATAATGGCTCAATGATTTTCATGGTTTCACTTTTTTATGGGGAAATTATGTCCATTTGTTTTCTATGGATTATGTTATGATGAAATTATGTTTATGAAACACATTTTATTCTTTGGGTTATTATGAATGATTTATGATTATGTTGTAGCACACGTAAGAATGATTTCATTTTGTGATGCGTGGGACATAAATATCCCTCCAATGCATTGGTTAAAGATTTATATATCATGATATAGGCATGGCTGGAACGGTAAGATAATCCAGTTTAATGATACAGGACTGGAACAAAGAGTGAACTCGATTCAGAAAGGGACTTTTTCCACTATGATGGTTATGGAAGCAATGCCTTGGCTTCTATGGAAACCATGTCATGTTATTAATGCTTTACACAATTAAATGTTTTATTCCCATGATATTTTATCATGATTGATGTTATGTTATGACCTATGTCTTACGTACTACTAAGATTTATTGCAAAACTCATGATTTTGATGTGTAAACATTATGTTCATGTTTTGAAGTTCAAATGTATATGGTTTTTTTTATTTTCTCCATGCTTTCCCTTACTGAGAATTTGAGCTCACCCATTATATTTTTTCTTTTCCCCAGGATATAAATAAAGGTTTTAGATAAGAAAACAAAAGGGGAATATATTTATTGGAGATGTTGAAGATCTTTCACCAAGATTAGAAAATTATATTCCGAGTTTCCAAAGACACTAAACTATTACCGTCCTTTGGTGTCTGTTTTGGTTATGCATTAGGTATTCTGAAAAAGTAATGTAATGTTCTTGTATGTCAATATTTGGTCTCTATTGTTGGTATCAGAGGAAAGGTTTAGTCAACCTTTGGAAACTAGGATAACAGAACTTTAGTGAGATTCCTAGAGATATTTCTCAGGTATGTCTATGGATGTCCCTAAAGTTAAGTATAAGTATAGGTTATAGTCCTAGAATTATGGTAAACCTAAGATGTCAGATATTGAAGGTACTCCCCCTTTGTTATGTTATTTTCCTAGCCTTATTTTTTCCTCTCACACTATTTTTTTGGATTTAGACGATGGTTGGAACCCGAAGGAACCGTATTGATCAATGTAATGGAAAATGCAATGGTTGTCCTCCCGAACAACCAAATGTGATGGGAGATGGAGTGAAAAATCATATTGATATACTTACACAAGCTATGAATCATTCTGGATTTCCAAATGATCAGAAAAGGGAAAAATATTCTATTGAGTCCTTCATGAGGCAACTTCCACCGTCTTTCAATGGGTCTTCTGATCCACTTGTTGCTGAACAATGGATCAGTACCATTGAAAAGATATTTTACTTACAACGATGTTCAGAACATGAAAAATTCATTTTAGATATTTACCATTTAGAAGGTGAACCAGACCAGTGGTGGTATCTAATTAAGAATACAAGGCCCCAGGATGAAATTTAATCCATGGAATGGGATGAGTTCAAGAACTTGTTTTTTCAATAATTACTTCTCTCATATTCTTTGAACAAAGATGGAAAAGGAGATCCATGAGCTTAAGCAGAAGGATGATGAATCTGTGGTTATATACGAAGAAAATTTTACAAGACATGAAAGGTATGCATCTGGCTTCATCATCCAACATGAAAGTAAAGTTGATCGATTCTTCAGTGGCTTAAAACCAAGTTTTTGAAGGGAATTAGCTATAAGATACTTCAGTAGCTATGAAGAATTTATTCTTTGTGCTATCATGGTAGAACTGGAAGTTAGTGTAACATATCCATCTCATGGTTTTGACAAGAAACAAAAGATGGATTTCAAGGAAAAAACCTCAGAACAATGGTGAAAATATGGTTAATGTTTCTTTATGCTCAATGTGTGGAAAGAAGCATGGTGTAGATTGTATAAAAGGTACTATAAAATGTTTCAAGTGTGGAAAACAAGGTTATCATGTAGCTGAGCTCTGATGTAATGGTAAAAAGGTTTCTAATGACATGAATACAGAGAGGACTATAGAGAACGCTCCAACAACACTTCAATGCTTCATGGGTAAATAAATGGGGGATTATTCTAATCAATGCCCTAATCCAAAAGTTAATGATGATCGACGTGAGAAACCTCTTAAGGCAAAGGAAAAAGTGACGTCACATGCGATCACTATTGGTGATGTTGAGTGTGACAACGATGTAGGGGAATTATTATGTGTTTATGTGATGGGATTCCAAAATAATTTTGTGGAATCTAATTTATAGTACTGTGGAATATTGGAATATATATGTATTGGTTTATTATGGTTTTCAATAATTATTAGGTATCGATAACCATGAAAATTAATTCAAATATTTTGGAAAGCAGATGATATGTGCATAATGAAGGGAAAAAGAAGAAAATAATATTAATGAGCTCATGATTGATATAAGGACAAACTGATATCGTGGTTTGAGTATATTGAAATTTTGGGATTTTGGTATGCGGAAAGAGTTAACTTTTGACAGCATTCATGTTTACACTATGGTTCTATGGTAATTCATGTTGCAAGAGAATACAAGATTAATGTATTCGCATGTTTGGAATATGATAAACAAGATATATCGTATGATATATGGGGGATAAATGATGGTATTCACAAGCGTGGTTAATGAAATTTATAGTAATCATTTTCTTTATACTATGAGATTGGACAAATGTATTTTGGATAAGTCTAATGAATGGAATGGATTATGTCAGACATCTGATAGTATTGTTTAAGGCTATAAATTTTTTTGATATTATTTTTGTAATGTTATAATAGTGAAGTTTTAGGGAAAAAAGACAACATGTACGACAGGAGACAACCCGTCTCGTCTGATAAGGTTGTGGGAATTGAACCCACAAATGAAGTGCGACATGCCATTATTTCCTACCACTAGACTGCAGGATGTCCCTGGTTAGTAAAAAATAGTTTTATTTTATTAATAGGTATGATAAATAAAGTATATGTCCATTTTTGTAATCATATACGATTAATCTCACCATATATGGACTTATTTATATTTAATAACTTATGCTAAACTTTTTGTGATAGAAACCGATGGGATGACTTATAATTCTATTAGATGATCTGATAAAACTTCATGAATGACAAATTCTGCCTCATTTTAGTAAATAGAGGTAAAGTGAAAATTGTTCATGGAATGACCAACGATGATATTACAATAAAATCATGTAAGTATTTCTCCTTATGTCATGGTTCATCAACATTAGGGAAATGATCTTGGAAAATAAAAATGTTGTCCTAGTACACTCATATCTGATGAATCAGATGGTACCTTAGATCGTCAAAAATTTATGGCTTTGTGATTGTTGGATTTTTCATAGCCATGTTCTCTACCACTCTCCTTCAGAACTTGACAGTTAGATTTCTCTTCCATATCCATATTTTAACCTATGTTCTCCTCTGTGGAAACCCAGGAGTAAGTTATTTTGGGTAGCCATTACGTTTCATACATTTGTTTTTAAAATTAATCTTTATTATTCCTTTTTACGATGTGGGTTTCTATTAATGAAACTTTCAAGTAATAAACAATTTATAACCCCAATGAATTTAGAGGGCGAAATTCATTTTAAGTGGGGTTAGAGTGTAACACCCTGAGATTTTATAATATATATTCTTTTTAATTTCTTTCATATCTTCTGTTGTACGCTACACCAAGATTATATTTTTCTATACGCAACACCGTATTAGCTTGCAGTATACACAATACTTATCTTGGATCGTGTTACACAAAATTTCATGTTCGTTTGAGAGAAGTTATTTTACGTTATATTGAGTGTATATATATATATATTAAATGTATAAATGAAATATGGTTGGATTTTATTATACACAACAATATTTGAATCTTTCATGACACACAACCCCGAATTGGCTTTCATTACACGCAATCGCTATATTCCATGATAACGTGTGTTGTACACAATACCGAGTTTCACTAAACAACGATATGTTATTAAAATATTATATAAACTAGCTGTTATGAATAGTAATACCCACTTTTTGAAGTTTTATAAATTTTATCTTCTAAAATGGACATCATTTTTGGATTTAGAATATCAAAATTACCCTAGGGTGAATTTGTGGTATTTTTCTGAAAACTTTCAATTTTTAATGAATAGTGAAAACACTAGGTTACTATTTAAAAACCGAATTTTTATTTAAATAATTATTTATTTTATTTAAATTTATTTTAGGTAAAATTTTGTATCTAATACCTATAAAAGTTCAATGTAATTCATTGGAGTCATTTCATAATAATTTTATATATATATATAAATTTTATAAAACTTTTCAACATCTTTTACCCACCTCCTAGGAGAATTTGAAAATTTACATAAAACTTACTTTTACCTCCTTTTTGAGTGGAATTTTGAAAATTCGAGAGACATAGTTAATATCAAGGAGAAAATGTGGTTCAATAAGATAAAAATAGTTTTTGGTGAATAGTAACTTATTACTTTTATTTACCACGATTAAAAGTAAATAGGGTAATTAAAGGTAAAAATGATATTATTTTTACCCTAACACATGTCCTAATTATATTAGATAAGTATAATTCGAACAAAAACAACCTTTGGAATTTAATGCTACCATTTAGGTCCACTTGGATTAGATTAGGACATTTATTATTATTTCATTAAGTGAAGAGTTAAAATAGTTAAAATCAATGTCTAATTATTAAATTATTTTTAATAAATGGTCATACATAAGATAAATTAGACTATAAATATTAAGTTGAAATATAAAAAGATTTAATACATAATATTATTTTATTTATAATTTTTAGACATTTAATAATTTAATTTATTTATGACACAACGATGATGTAGTAATTATTTTATTAATGAAATATTAATATAATTGATGTTGTAAATACCCAAATAAATATAATTTAAGACTTTTTATAAATTACACTAAATTTTTAGGTTAATATGAAATATTATTATTGTTTTTATTAAATACTTTAGAACTAATCATGCTGTTATGATTTTCACAAAAATTAATTACCAAATAGTGTCAAAATTGACATAAAATAGTTTTTAAAAAAATATTATATCATTAATTGATATTCTATTCCTAAAAATCTAAGGTTCCACCAAAAGACTTATATAATAATATATATGGAATTAATGAACCAATTGGGGTTCTATTGATATTTTATAGTAAGTTTACTAACCATATAGTTTCAGAAAACAAGAAGACATGGTAAAAGTTAAATTCATAAACTTAGAGTTAAATCTAAATGATAATGTGAAAATGGTAATCTAAACATGTCTAAAACATATATTTTGAGAGGATTTAGACCCATACCCACATTATCTTCGAAATAAGTCACTCTAAAGCCACTATATACTGAATATGACTTTATTATAAAATAATATTCTAAGGTTTTCCTAAAGTGCCCCTCTCCTCCCTTATAAAAGGGCACCTCCTCCCTCTTCTTTTTACAGAAATTTTTTCCTTAAATCTCGGAAAAACCCTACCCATTTCTCTTCAACACTTCCCTAGAAACATTCTGGAGGTTTATTATTCTCAAAATACTAAATCTTGTCCCTTAAGAGGAATCATAAAGGAGGTGCGTCGAAGAAGAGGTAATCTCTTCTACGGATTCTTTCATGTTTCTTTCTTCTTCAACTTCCTCTTCATTAGTTGTTTCACTATAAAGTAATAGAATCCGTATCACTAATGTACTGATATGATATTATAAATATGAAACAACTCCATTTCAACTTCTATCTATCCTGCGGAAAACAAAATCACCATGCGTGTGTACGTACGGAATACCGTCTCCATGCCGTGGTGTAATCTGTTTTTACACCACCACTTTACTTGAATGGGTATAATGGTGTAAACAATAACAATATACAGTTATTATAACATCATACTGATTATGATATATTATATCATTCACTCCAATTCAATTCAATAATTATGGGAATGATATCATCGCTCCTGCGTACGTACGGACTGCCATCTCCACGAACGCGATGAGATTCATTTTCCAGGATTAACCATTCAAGTATGATTATAATGTATGTATATAATAAATAATAATGAAAGATAATACATAATAATGATAATGGATTTATTTAAATATATGTTTCATTTACTTAATTCCATTCAATTCAATAAGGAAACGGAAACAGTGTTCATGCGTACGTATGGCTTACCATCTCCATTAAACGGTGTATTTCATTCCATTTATCGATCTATCATATATATTTATATACTTAATATATATTATATAAAAATAATGTTTTAAATTCTGGAATTATGTAAATCAGGATATGAGTAATAATATCAAGAACAAAAAATCGAAACACGTATGATAAATGAAACGATTTTACCCAAAACGTTTCTTTAACTTGGAATATACAAAAAATGGGTAATATAAAGTCATAAGTGAACCATATATGATATCATAACAATGTATATGATTCTATAATAATTCAATGAAATTATTTAAATCATTAAACATGAGGTTAAGATACATATGAAACATATCATACATAAGGTAGTGGATAAGTTTTCCAATCTCATTTTTATCCGAGATTGTTTATTTGTAAGTATTTACTGGGGTTATATTTATCATCCATGTCCATGTTTTTTAAAAATCATTTCATGTATGTTTAAAGTCCTTCTTACCCATTTTTTACTTTTACTACATGGTATATAAGGAATCTTTCTTTGTTTACCATACGAGGTACTTTTTGACTTTTATGAAAAATGTACGAGAAGAATGTTTTTTTAAACTTATACGGCATGAACAGAATTTTTAGAGGTTCATAACACATAATTATCATGAAGATTCCTCTACAAGATTTCATTAATATTTTCAACAAAATCATTTTCTTTTAAAATTTCATGGCATTTTTTGAAAAGAAATGATTTTGAAGAAGAAAGGATATTTTCCTCAAAATTCATTTCAAGTGTTTTATCAAAACCATTTTCCATATAAGATAAAATTATTTCATATGTGTATGTTTCATGTATAATGTCTCTATGATTTACATGGTTTCACTTTTTTTATGATGAAATGATATCCATTTGTTTTATATAGATTATGTTATGATGGAATTATGTTTATGAAACCCATTTTATTATTTGGGTTATTATGAATGGTTTATGTTTATGTTGTGGCACACGTGATAATGATATCATTATGAGATCGGTGGGACCTATATCTCTCTCCAGTGAATTGGGTAAATATTTATATCTCATGAGATAGACATGTCTGGAATGGTAAGTTAATCCGGTTTAGTGATACGGGACTGGAACGAGGAGTGAACTTGAATCAAGAAGGGACTTTATCCACTAAGATGGTGTTGGCAGCAATGACTTGGCTATTATCGAAATCATATCATGTGATTAATGATTTTCCACAATTAAATGTTTTCCTCCCATGATATTTTATCATGATTGATGTTCCTTTATGACCTATTCCTTGCGTACTACCAAGATTTATTTCCCAACTCATGATTTTGATGTGTAAACTTTATGTTCATATTTTTAAGTTCAAATGTATACGGTTTGTTTTATTTTCTCCATGCTTACCCTTACTGAGAATTTGAGCTCACCCTTTATATGTTTTCTTTTCCCCAAGATATAAAGAAAGGTTTTAGGTAAGAAAAGAAAAGAGGAAGATATTTATGGGAGATGTTGAAGATCTTTCACCAAGATTAGAAAATTATATTCCGTGTTTCCAAAGACACTAAACTATTACGGTCCTTTTGTGTTTGTTTTTTTTATGTTTTAGGTATTCCGCAAAAGTAATATAATGTTCATGTATGTCAATATTGGGTCTCTAAAATAATTAACCATTATAAATTATGATTATTAGTAATATAAATATATTTTTTCAAATTCCTATCATAAAAGTGGTGTAAATTAATTTAAATTTAATCCTACAAATGGGATGACAATGTTGGGTTTTAATGTGAAAACGTTAAAATGTTTTGTGTGTTGTCATATTCAAATTCAATGTCCAATTGACATCAATGTGATAAATTGTATTAATTAATAATAATTTACTTAATTAGAATTTAAAAAAATAAAAATAATTTATACATATAAACAATGTAGTCGAACAACTATTTTTGACATAAAATTTAGTATTTTTTAGTATTCATTAAAAAAATAAACTTCAGAGAAAAATACTGAAAATTCCACCTAACTTAATTTATACATTCCAATTTAAAATATTATGTTTATTTTATATCATAATATTCATGAAAGTTCAAAAATTATTATCAAAATATTTTTTCTTACAAAGTAGTAAAACCGCATTTATAAAAATACATGTTTTTATGCGATGATTTTGGTTTATTCTTATCTTATTATGATAAAATCTATTGGGTAAAAAAACTCATTGGATATTATATAAATATATTACATTTATATCACTTAATAATTTTAATTAATTTAATTTTGTATTATGAATAACCCATGTGAGAATAAATATAGTTTTCTTTAAAAATATTTCCTTTATATTCAATTTGTTTTTATATACATTTATAATGAATTTGTAACCAATGAATTAGTTTTATATCTATGTAAAATAAATATTTTCATAATTTTTTTTATATTCATAATGTCTAGTTTATTTATTTTTATATTAAATAATTATATTTCTATAATATATCATTGTTCGGTAAAACTCAACCTTGAATGTAATGCAATTCATCAAAGAAACTATGTGTTGTGTGTGGGGTAAGATTGCTCAATGTTGTGTTCGTTGAAATAATTAAAATATAATTAAAATATTAAATATATTATATGATCGTAGGATATTATATTCTCTTAAAAATTTATTGTTTCATGCCATACATGATATTTAATACAACGTTCTTACATTATAATTTTGGGATTTTACACTCACCTTCAAATCCTAGGGAAGAGGGAAATATAAGAAGTTGTGAGTTCAAACACCCAATAAGGTAAAATAAAATAAGAATTTCAATAAGGGTAAAATTAAAATCATGTTAGAAAACATAACCATGGAATAAAATATTTATTAAAAAGGATATGAAATACCATGTGTTATCTATATAGAATTGTAGAAGGACATGTAGTCTCAAATGATCAAACATCTACAAAAACCTAAGAGCCCGACATCCATAGGAATTAATCAAGATCAATAGATCGTAATGTAGTAAGGTAACATTTAAATATGGCGTATGAATATTCCATAGAAATAATAATTGTGTGAAAATATCAACATTTATCCTATTCCTAGTCAAAATTGTGATCATAGAAAATTGCATCATGTTCACACCCAATCGTGTGAACATAGATAACCACATCATGCTCATGTTAAATATCAATATCTAGTGAAATATAAAATCATTACTAATTAATTTGATGAAAATATATGACCATACCTATCAACATATATATAAATATGAGCTAAACTATATGAATCAATCATTATATAATGAAATCCCCATGAAAAAATGGGTTTCAAGTTATTTCATAATTGTGTAACCGAGTGTGATATCAAAATTGGAATGGATGATAAAAAAAATTTAATAAAGAAAAAGAATGATATCATAATGGAAATCAAAATGTGACTCTTAAAACATTACCCCATCTGATTTATATCTTTTTATTTTTAATAGGAAAATATATGTGAAACGTGAAAGAGTCCTCATGAATAAAATATTAACATTGTTGTAAAGATAAGAAATAATGAGTCACATTTAAATAACACATTTTATGGAATTGAAATGAATTAATTTTCAAACATTTTTTTTTATTATATAAAATTTAAAATATATAAATTCTATCCATGATAAATGTGTATAGAATTATGAAATGGATGATCAAGAATATAAATAAGTTGACAAAACTTTTAAAATTACAATTACTGAAACCCAAATAATTAAAGGGGTTAATAAATGTTATTCTAAAAAAGGTGAAATTAGATATATTAATTTTAAATAAAACACTAAATATATTTCTTTGAAAATAAAAAATGTTAACATTATAAAAATGAGTGAATATGGACATGGAAGAGAAAGAACATATTTGTAGATGATGATATTTATTCTTTACAACATTAGTCATTATTAAGAAAGGAATACATCAATTTGGATGAATTTTATAGGAAAAAGTAATTTCATATAATATAAGGAGAAATAAATAAATAATAACATTATATAAAAATATCAAGTAAACCCATATTCAATGAATAATATTTGGGATTAAATAAAATAAGTAGAGTACACTAAACCCATTATGTACTTGTAAACACTTAAATAAAAAACATAAAAGAGAGATCATGTGAAGGAATTATACATAGGTTGAATATAATGAAACTTTTTATAAAAATAATCCACTAAAAAATATATAAAACATAGAAAATAAAATAATTGGTGAATTTGGAATGTGTCTCTATGCATGAAAATAGAGTTGAGAAAAATCCTTACCATTTACTTCTTACATAAATGAAATCTGTATAACCTCATGTATAATAAAAATAACCATAAAAATAAAATATTAAAGGAACAAATTAAAATATATTTCCCTAATAAACATTAATATTAATTTTTTGTTATACATTTATTGGTTAATAATAGATTATTTATATCATTATATGTTAGTGATGTTAATTACTACATTCATTATTTTAATTGGGGATACCAATTCTCATTCATTTATTCCAAGTTCATTATTAAATTAGTATGCATGAAAAATAAATATATGATTTATAGTGATATATTAAGATTGAATTTAAATCCATAGTATTTTTATTCTTGATTTGTGAATTTTAAATCCTGGATGAGTTTTAATCTATAATTTTTAGTTAGAAAATAACATATCAAATATTAATATAAACCTTGCATAAACATAACCATTTCATAATATTTTTAAATTATTATATTAATTATTATAATCATCATTGTAGGTTGGTCATGAAAATTTTGTATGACATTCCATAAAAGTTGAAATCTACATGCACACACAATCAACATTTTCTTTTTCCATAGAACAAAAAGATGGTAGAGATTAATTAATCCATTCTGAATAAAAATCATATTATGAATACTGTATTTATTTATAAATACCCCTTTTAAAATATATAGGTAATATAGTTATTATTTATGTGAACATTTCATGGTGCTCTCATTAAATTAATTTTTGATCCAAAGTTAAATTTGATAGTAGTGGGACTCCAGTTTGTACACATATATCACAATGTGATGGGTTTGTTTCTCTATTTTTTGGGTTAAATTGTGGAATACATTAATAAAGTTAAACAATTTTGGTTTGAAAAAAAAATATTAAATTAGTCTCCAAAAATCAAAGAACCTCGTTATATTTCCTATTAAATGATCATTAACATTTATATTATCTCGTTCTCACTCTTATAAATTGAATTCTCACTTGATTATTCTCACTTGAATTTTGTGTTTAAATGGAGGCATGTAATGATCAATATATCCTCTAGTCTCCTATATCCTTGAAATTATCAATCACTTATTACCCTTTAGTCAACAAATTTCTAATAATCACAAGCAATGAAGAAGACTTAAGTGGAATTTTTGTTATATCTAGCGAAGAAGGGAAAAATAAATTTAAAATGTATTAAATAAATAAATATCTAAATTTATATATAGTCTGATTCAATTAAGGCATTTATATAAGAAAGTAACTAATTTAAATATATCATTCATTATCATGTATATCGGTAAATTCTCATAAACATAGATATTAAGGTCTTATTGGGTGATCATTGGACTAATTATAATAAGAAATTTGGTATAGATAAAAAAGTACCAGGGTAGAGTAATCATTGATATAACATCCAAGAACAAGTGAGAGAAAGATTCATTGATCCACACAAACACATAAAAGTATGATATATTTAAAGAATAATTCTTATAGAACCTTTTCACACATAATAAATCATCACACAAGAGGCACACTTATCTTGTACTTCTTTAGGTGACTATAGGAATGTTACCAAATTATAGTGTAGAGGAACATCTTTTTCCCTATTGGATGATTGACTTGTGTTTATTTGCAAGAGACGTTACATAGGATATATCTACCATTATGTTGGTTCTTCAAATGAAATTATCCTTCACATAGTCATCTTGGTTTAATGTAACCCTTAATCACTAATACATAAATTGCCCAGGTAAATATTCCATCACCCTAATGCAAGTGATGACCCTCAGCAGAGGTTTCTTCCTCTTTTAGGAAATGTGGAATTGAGGTGGAATGTGTAACGCCCCTAACCCAGAAGGCCATAGTCGGTGAATTATTACATATCATTGGAATGATCACAAAACATCAAGCCTCGAAATACCGATTAGTTTAGTAGCCTTGGATGTACTAGATACATTCATAAGGATTACATCACATTGTAAAATGAATAATTGCAACAAAATTGTTTCCATAGACCACATTGATATCCGATATACTATCCTTACTGGTCAATAATAATATACTTCTTCTCATCCTGGGAAAAATAAAACATAGAAAGGGGTCAGTTCAGATGCTCAGTAAGGATAACAATATATAGGAAACTTTCATAAATAAGCATAAACATTTAAGGCAATGTATAAGACTAATACAAAATCCTTTTAAACTTGAACATCATCATAATATGGAAAAGATAAAATCAAACAATTCCATTTAATTATTCACATGGATATTATAATAGTCGAATAATCAAATTTAATATCAATGGCCACTTTCATAATGATGGAATGCATAATGCCAGACTTTCATAACCCCATAGTCAGGGCCCTATGCCAAGACTACAAATAATATTTTTCAAGGCCTTGTTCCAAGACACAAGCTTGTATCATGAGACCTACCGATGCATTGAGGATCTATAGTGGGCTCCACCCATCACTTACTAATTCTAATGCATTCCTCATATGAAGAGGTTTAAACATAACATAAACATTCATATTAAAACTGGCATACAAAATGTCAATACTTTTTTCCATAAACCATGAATGGTATGAAATAACACATCCACATTCAAACATATCACAAAACCTTCAATACAATATTGATGTTTTGTATCATAATAAATAAACTTCAAACAAAATTAAAATCCATCCAAGGATGTTGACATAGATGAAATCAAAAACATTTTGGAGAAATATCTCTTTCTATTTTGAAATCAATTAAAAGTCACATAATTATTAATGAAAAAAATTATATTTTAAAACATTCTTATAATGTTGTAAGGGAAACTCAATGATGTATAACGATGGAAAATAGCCGCACCCACCGTAAAAGTAAAGAAAAACATTCTTACCTTAATTTTGTCAAAAAGGTCATAAAGTACATTATTTGGAAAATGAAGGAAAGATTCCTTTCAAACCATTTTATAAAAATTTAAACAATGGTATAAATGAAATTAACACATAGACTAGTAAATAGTAAAAATGTTTTGGAATTCATTTTTAATAGACATGGATGTGGATGATAAAGAGGTCCCAGTAGATACTTACGTAAAAACAACCTCGGATAATAAAGAGATTGTGAAATTAACTCTTACCTTGTACTTTTTCTTGGTCTATGGTTGGTTAACCTCCTATATAACGGTGAAATAATTGATATTAAATTATACAATAGTAATATATATTAATATTATATCATATATGATCTTTTAACATTGCTTTGTTAATAATATCTTAGTATTATCATCGTTTCAGGTGTTAACTGGTTCTTTTTCCTTTACATGATTTGTTACATAAGTAATGTTTGTTATGAATATGATTTATCTTATTCATATTAATAATGATATTAAATCTCTAAAAATTATTTTTAATCATACAAGGAAAATTAGTCTTGAATGGATACGATGGGGAATGAATCTCATCACGTTCGTGGAGACGGTAATTTGTACGTACGCACGAGCAACAATATCATTCTTTTGATTTTAAAACAATATATAATTGTATGGTATATCAAATATACAGAATAATTATCATGTTATATTTATTATTTATATTAATTAAACATCATTATTATACCCATCCAAATAATAATGTATTGAATAACAATTACACCACGACCTGGATACGGTAAGTCGTACATACACACGTATGGTGACATGTCATTCAAAGGATGGATAGAAAAATGAATTTGGTTGTACCATATTTATAATAACATCAAATTAAATATAATATACTGGAGTTATTATTTTAAAATGTAAACAACAAAGAAAGAGGAAGTGGAACCAGAAATGAACCTGAAAGAGGTGATGAAATATTTACCTCTTCTTCAGGTTCTTCAGTTTAATTTGATCAAACAATCTACATAGGTTGGATTATTGACTATATTAAGGCCTTTAGAATTAATGGTGGACAGTTTAGAGGGTATTAAGTCAGGTTTTGGCCGAGCCATATGGCTTTTACGATGTTAATTTGAGAGAAGGGGGACTCCCCTTTTATAAGAGTGGTTAGAGGGACCTTAGGAAAAGCTAGAAATATTATTTTATAATAAAATAATTTTCAGATTATAATGGATACAAAAAGGATTATTTAATGTATATGGTTGTTATGGGTAGAAAACCACACAAAAAATTGGTTTTAGACAGGTTTGGGTCACTATATTAACCTTCTCTTTTAAATTTAACTCTTAGTTAAATAGTTTCACATTTACCATGTCTCTTTGTATTTTTATATTATATGGTTAATAAAATTACTATAAACTTTAAAGAGAACCACAAGTGGTTCATTAATGATACACCTATCATTATATAAGTCTTTTTTTCTGATCCTTATATTTTTAGGAATAAAATATCAATTAATAATATAATATTATTTTTAAAAACTCTTTTTTTTATTTTGACACTATTTGTTATTTTGTTTTTTCAAAATTCATAACAGAATTATTACATAGAAAAAACATATCTAACCAACCCTAACATGTCATATTAACATTGAAAATCAGTGTAATTCATAAAAAGACTCAAATTACATTTATTTGTATATTTATAATATCAATTGTTTTAATATTTCAATAATTAGGAAATTACTGCATCATCATTGTGTCATAAATAAATTAAATTATTTAGTGTCTAAAAAATATAAATAAAATACCATTATGTATAATATATTTTTAGATATCTAATGAATGTTTATAGTCAAATTAATATTATATATAACCAAATAATAAAAAAATAGTTATAAAACTTTGATTTTAACTCTATTAACTCTTCTTTGAATTAAATAATAATAAATGTCCTAATATAATCCATCTTGACCAAAAATGTTCATATTTTATTCATAAGGTTGTTTTTTGTCGAATTATACATATCCAATAGAATTAGGACATGTGTTAGGGTAATAATAATATCATTTTAACCCTTAATTACCCTATTTACTTTTAACTATGGGAAATAAAAGTAAAAAGTTACTATTAACCAAAAATTATTTTCATCTTATTGAACTAAATTTTACTTAATGATATCAATTGTGTCTATTGGGTTTTTTAAATTCAACGCAAAAAAGTGTTAAAAGTATGTTTTATGTAAATTTTCCAATGCTCCTAGGAGGTGTGTAAAAGACGGTAAAAAGTTGATAAAATTTATATATATAAAGAATTATTATAAACTGACTCCAATAATTAAAATGAACTTATATAAGTATTATGTATATATTCTAACATACACTAAATTAAAATAAAATAATTAATTATATAAATAAAAAAAATTAAACTATAACTTAGTGTTTTTCACTATTCATCAAAACTGAAAGTTTTCAAAAAAATACCAAATATTCACCCTAAAAAAATTTTGGTATTCCAAATCCAAAAATGAAGTCCATTTTGGAAGATAAAATTTATAAAATTTCAAAAAGTGGGTATTACTATTCATAAATGCCAATTTTATTGGTTGTGGTGTGTTAGAACTCGATGTTACATACAACACACGCTATTGTATTAATCAAAGAGAAGTGTACCATGGAAGATTGGAATGTTACATTCTTCCCTCCTTCACATAATTTCTTTTTCAAAATTTATAGAATATTACTACATAAAAATACCCGGGTGGTTCTTCATCATAAGCTCCTCGGGTTCCCACATTGCCTCTTCCATCTTATAGATTATCCATTGAACTATTACCAGACGAGTCGTCTGGTTTCACAACACTTGTTCTCTTCTATCAGGAACCTTGAAAGGCTCTTCACAATAAGACATATCAAGTTCCAGTTCTAATTCCTCATAGGTGAGTACGTGCATTGGGTCACGCATGTATTTTCTCAACAGTGATATGTGGAACACATCGTGAACTTTGGAGAGACTTAGCGGCATTACCAAACGGTAAGATACAGCCCCAATTAGTTCTAGAATTTCAAAAGGTTCGACGTACCTAGGACTCAATTTTACCTTCTTACTGAAACATACAACACCCTTCCATGGAGTTACCTTCAAGAAAACATGATCTCCTACCTGAAATTCTAAATCCTTCCTTCGGTTATGGGCATAGCTCTTTTATATACTTTGAGATTATTTGATGTGGGTTTTGATTACCTTCACATTTTTCATTATTTTCTCCACATGTTCTGGGCCTATGAGTTTTCTTCCGCCAACATCATCCCAACAGTTTGGTGTGTGACATCTCTTTCTGTATAACACTTAATATGGTGCCATCTGAATACATGAATGGAAGCTATTGTTATAGGAAAATTCTACCAGAGGTAAATATTGATCCCACGTACCTCGAATGTCCAGTGAGCATGATCTCAACATGTCCACTGTGGTTTGAATAGTTCGTTTAAATTTTCCATAAGTTTGTGGGTGGTAGGTAGTGCTCAAATGAAGTTCTGTATCCAGGGCTTTCTAAAGACCTTTCTAGAATCTTGATGTTAAATGGGGATCATGATCAGAAAAAATCGATAGTGGTACTCCATGAAGTCTTAAAACATCATTAATATATAGTCTTAATAAACGTTCAAGTGGTAAATCTTCCCTTATAGCAAGAAAATGTGCTGACTTGCTAAGACGGTCAACAATGACCCATATTTCATCGTTCATTCTAGGAGTCTTTTGGTAGTCCCATGACAAAGTCCATTATAATGTTATCCCATTTCCACTCAGGTATGGGAAGAGGTTCCATGACTCCTCTAGGCAGTTTCCTTCCAGCTTTCACTTGTTGACAAACCATACATCATAAGACAAAATCAGCAATCTCCCTCTTCATCTTGTCCCACCAAAAATGTTCCTTCAAATCTCTATACATTTTGGTGCTCCCAGGGTGTATAGAGAAATTGGAACTATGAGCATCATCAAAAATTCCCTTTTTACATTAGTTATATCGGGAACACAAATTTTCTTCCCAAATTTCAAAATTACATCTCCATACACAAAGTCACTCAATCTCCCATCATTCACTTCTTTAATCTTGTTTTGAAACTCGTCATCACCAGTCTGAGAACTCTCTATCGTTTCTAATAAATATGGTTTGGCAACATGTTGAAAAATTGTTGATGATTCACCTTCCATGGTGATTCCCATATCTATCTTTACTAGATCGATGTATGTAGGATCCTTTTCAACTCTCATCTTGTTCAAAACTCCATGATATTTTCTTCCCCAAGCATATTCCACCTTATTTACCTTCCCCGTGTGGTAGTGTATCACACAATCATAATACATGAGTAGTTCAAGCCATCTCCTTTTCTTGATGTTGAGTTATTTCTGTGACAAAATGTACTTCAAACTCTTGTGATCAGTATACTTCTTAAAATTTTCATTATAGAGATAGTGTGTCAAAATCATCAAAGCAAATATTATAGCTGCAAACACAAGATCATGAGTAGGATAGTTTTTCTCATTAATTTTCAGCTGTCATGATGCATAGTCAATAACTCTATCATTTTTCATAAGGACACAACCAAGTCCTTTCATCAATGCAACACTATTAATAAAAAAACTCATCCTTCCCCGATGGTAGTGTCAAGATTGGAGCATTGACTATTATTCTCTATAATTCTTAAAAATATTCTTCACACTATTTTTTCCAAACTAATTTAACCCCTTTTCGTGTGAGATTTGGGTTAGCCAACCGAGAAAAATTATAGATGAAACGTCTATAATAACCAGCTAAACCAATAAAACTGTGTACCTCATTTATACTCGTTGGTGCTGGCCATTCGTGGATTTCCTTGGTCATTGAAGGATCAACAAATATTCCATCCTTAGAGATAATATGGACATGAAAATAAATCTCTTGAAGCCTGAATTCACACTTTCTAAAATTATCATATAATTCATTTCTTCTGAGAGTCTTTAGGATAATGTGTAAGTGATTTTTATGATCTTCGTAGCTTTTGGAGTATACTAAGATGTCCTCAATAAATAAAACTACAAAGTCATCGTGATATTCATTGAAAACCATATTAATTAGATCCATGAAGACAAAGGGTACATTAGTCAATCCAAAAGGTATTGCTGTAAACTCGTAATGCCCATACCTGGTTCGAAATGCTATCTTTGAAATGTCTTCCTTCTTCACACAAAACTGATGATATCCATATCAAATTTCAATATTTTAAAAGTATTGATCTATATGAAGTTGGTCCAATAAATCATCAATGTGAGGTAGGAGATACTTATTCTTTATTGTTATAGCATTGATCTCCATGTAGTCAATGCACAACCTCATAGGTCCATCATTCTTCTTAACAAAAAGGATAGGGGCTCCCCATTGAGAAACACTAGGGTGAATAAATCCATTAATAATCAATTCCTCTAGTTGTTTATTTTGTTCCACTAATTCCATAGTGTCCATTCTATAAGGGTTCTTTGTAATGGGCCTCGATCTAGGAATTAAATCAATAGAAAACTCAATTTCACGTTCCGGAGGATGTCTAGGTAAATCTTCTAGAAACACGTCAATATATTCTTTCACAATAGGTACATCCTCTATTTGAACATTCATTTCCTCACCCATGGTTATTTCATTCTCTTCCTCCCCAATAATTAAATTTAGTTGAGCTACTGAGGGTAGATCTAGATACGAATTAGGTGGTAACGATTCTGCTCTAAGGATAAGGTGTTCTTTATTATCGTCATAAAAAATAGTAACCTCCTTCTTACAATAATTTTTTTTCATCATGGTCCGAAATTCAATCCATACCGAGGATTGTATCAAATTAAATCATGGGTATGATGATGACATCAGCAGATAAAGAACATTTATATTCCATAATGGGTATTGATTCACAAAACTTTATTGCAATGATACTTCCCTTAGGAGTTTTGACTGATAACTCCCTTGTTAAATCAAATTGGAAATATCTAATTTTCTTAAAAAATGGGAAAATATGAAACAATGCGATGATCCAGAATCAAATAAACCATTATCTAAACTTAAGGAAACCATTAAATTACATGCCACTACGACTTTCAGAGCATCAAACATAGAAGTAGTGATATCATAAACTTATCCTTGATCCCTTGGCCTTTTCTGAGGTAAGTTCCACTGACTCATAGGACATTAATTTGCATAATTCTCCCTTTTCACTACAGTTGTATCATTCAACATTGACAGCCTCCTTCTTCCACTTGCAATCATGAGCTTGGTGACCTTTTTAACCACAATTGTAACAGACTACAATTCCCATCAGGCAAGTACCAGGGTGTTTCTTCAAACATTTACTGCAGGACGAATATTCAACTTTTCCCTTCTTCCCATTATTTCCATTTTAAGAGTGTTCAATAGATCTCTTCTTCTCTTGATTTTCTTTAAAGTCGTATGACTTAGATAATTCTGTTTCTATCTTGATAGCACATGAGACAATATCTTCGTATGATGAGAAGGATTTTGAGACTAATGCTCAATGGAGAAATGGTTTTGACCGATCAAAGAAACAATCAATCTTACTTCTTTGGTTAAGAATATAATCTGCATCATTCCTCGCTAACCATATAAAGTTAGCCACATAATTTGCGACATTCTCATGCTACTTTTTCCTCAAACTGAAAAATTACCTTTCTATATCTGCTCGATGGTCACAAGGAAAGTATTTTTCAATAAAAACCTCTTTATACTCCCTCCATTTCATATTTGATACTACATCATCTTCCTTTATGTTTTGAATCAATGACCATCATTGATCAGCATATCCAGTGAGGCGTTAAACTCCCATGACAACTTTTTCCCATTCACTACTCCCCAAGGCATGTAATATTTTCTCTAAGGAATTTATTACTCATAACCTATGTGAGTTGTCCCAGTATGGTGATTAGCTAATCAGCAACAGTTGCATCACCAGCTCCACTATAATTATCTAGAGTAAGAGGTAAATCCCTATATGGATTGTGTGCATTGATACAGTTTCCATTCCTTCCACTAGGTGCTATTTATAAACAATGGAATAAACTAGATTAGTTTATGAATTGAAATACATAATTCCAAACTTATAAAACACATAACATTAACTGAACAGTTTATGGATATAATCCATAGTCATAAAAATGTTTTCTTTGAGGAAGTATATATTCTCATAAACCCTTCATAAAGGTATGTAAATAAAATGAGAATTATCCTAAGAATATCCCCCGGGAGTGTCATAACCAAGAGTGTAGCAAGGCCTATTGTCATGCACCAGTTCCCATTCGAGTCTAGCTCAAAGTAGTATTTTCAGGTTTTACCCCTAGATACATCTGTGTTAGAGCCACCTCTACTTCTCGTATCCAAACATGGATGTATTTCATGGAAAACTCTCAAAAGATATCTCAAATACCAAAATTCTAAGAAGTTCTTCTATACTAATCCTCAAAGTCTATCTTAGGGAAATGTGCTCTAATGAGAGTTTATCTAAATCTAGAATACAAGTTTTGTACTAAACTTTCTATGATACCAATTGTAATGCCCCAACCCTAGAAGCCCAGAGTCAGTGCATTATTACGTATCATTTTCATGATCACAAAAGATAATGTCTCGAAAGACTAACTAGTTTAGTAGCCTTGGAATTACTAGATATGTTCATAAGGATTATATTACCTCATAAAATGTAAAACTAAAACAAAATTGTTTCCATAGACAACACTGAGATCCCATAGAATATCCATATAGCTCAGTCATAATATACTTCTTCGCATCCTGTAAAAAACAAAACATAGAAATAGGTGATCTCATATTCTCAATAATGTTAACAATATAGCATAAAATTTCATAAATAAGAATACTCATTTTAGGAAATGTATAAGACTAAAACAAAACCCTTTTAAACTTGTACATAAGCATAATATGGTAAAGGTAAAATCAAATAATTCCATTTACTTATTCATGTGGATTTTCTATTAGATGAATAATCACATGACATATCAATAGCCACTTTCATAATGATGGAATTCATAATTCCAGACTTTCATAACCACATTGTCAAGGCCTTGTGCCAAGACTACAAATAAGATTTTTTCAAGGCCTTATGTCAAAAGACTATTTTGTCTCAAGATACCTACCGATGCATCGAGGAGGTATAGCAGGCTCCCCCCGTCACTTACTAAGTCCAATGCATTCCTCATATGAAAAGGTTTAAACATAACATAAACATTTATATTAAAACTGGCATACGAAATGTCAATATTTATCCATAAACCATTAATGGTATGAAACAACACATACATAGTCAAAAATATCAAAATACCTTCAATAAAATATATATGTTTTTTTAATAATAAATAAACTTCAAACAAACATAAAATCCATCAAAGTATGTTGACATCGATGAAATCAAAACATTTTTTGAGAAATATCTTTTTCTATTTTGAAATAATTTAAAAGGGATGTAATTATAAAAGAAAACATTTATATTCAAAAATATTCTTATAAGATTGTAAGGGAATCTTAGACAATGTCATAACGGTGGAAAATAGCTGCCCCCGATGTATAAGTTAAAAAAACATTCTTACCTTAATTTTGTCGAAAAGGTCATAAAGTACCTCATTTGGAAAACGACGGAAAGATTCCTTTCAAAACATTTTATAAAAAGTCAAACAAGGGTATAAATAACTTTAACCCATTGTCTAGTAAATAATAATTTTTTTTGGAATACAGTTTTAAGAAACATGTATTTGGATGATAAAGAGGTCCCAGTAGATACTTACATAAAAATAACATCAGATTATAAAGAGATTGTGAAATTAAATCTTACCTTGTACTTTTCCTTGGTTGAGGGTAGGTTAAACTCCTGTATCATAGTGAAATAATTGTTATTAAATTATAAAATAATCATATACGTTAATATAATATCATATATTATCTTTTAACATTTCTTTTTTAATAATATCTCAGTATTATCATTGTTTCGGGTGTTAACTGATTCAGTTTTCCTTTATATGCTTTATTACGTAAGTACTATATGTTATTGATAGGATGTATCTTATTCATATTAATAATGATATGTTGTCTTTAAATACTATTTTTAATCATCTAATGAAAATTATTCTTCAATGGATATTATGGGGAATGAATCTCATTGCGTTCATGGACACGATAATCCATTCGTATGCACGAGCGACAATATCATTCTTTTGATATTAAAATAATATATAATTGGATGGTATATCATATATACAGGATCATTATAATGTTATATTTATTATTTACATCAATTACAAATCATTATTAAACCAATAAAAATAATAATGTATTGAATAACAATTACACCACGGCGTGGAGATAGTAAGGTGTGCGTATGCACGTATAGTGACCTTTCATTCAAAGGATAGATAGAATAATGAATTTGTTGGGCCATATTTATAATAATATCACAGTATATAGAGGATACAAGGGTAATTATTTTAATATGGATACAAAAAATAAAGAGGAAGTGGAAGAGGAAAGTAACTTGAATGAGTTGATGAAATATTTACCTCTTCTTCGGGTTATTATTTTTATTTGACCAAAAGGGCTCCTTAGTTTGGCTTTCAAACTACTATAAGGCCTCTAGGATGAAGGGAGGACAGTTGAAGGGGTATTTGGGCAGGGTTTGGCCGATTCAAATGGCATTGAAGGTGTGAATTTGAGAGAAGGGGGAGTGCCCTTTTATAAGAGGGGTGAGGGGCACCTTTGGAAAAGCTATTAATATTATTTTATAATAAAATCATTTTCGGTTTCTAATGGCTCTAAAATGGATTTTTTAAAGGATAAGACGGTTATGGGTCCAAAAACACTCAACCAATATGTTTTAGACAGGTTTGGGTCACTATATTAACCTTATCTTTTAGATTTAACTCATAGTTAAATAGTTTGACATTTACCATGTCTCTTTGTATTTTTATATTATATGGTTAATAAACATACAATAAACTTCCAGGAGAATTCAAAGTGGTTGATTAATGATATAACTATCATTATATAAGTCTTTTTTCTGATCCCTAGATTTTATGTAATAGAATATCAATTAATAATAAAATATTTGTTTTAAAAACACTTTTATGTCAATTTTGACACTATTTGGTATTTTGTTTTTTCTAAATTAATAACAGAATTATTACTTCAAAAAAAATTATCTAATAAACTCTAACATGTCATATTAACCAATAAAATTTATGGAATTCATAAAAAAGACTCAAATTACATTTATTTGTATATTTATAATATCAATTATTTTAATATTTCATTAATTATGTAATTACTACATCATCATTGTGTCATAAATAAATTAAATTATTTAATGTCTAAAAAATATAAGTAAAATACCATTTTGTTGGAAATGTTTTTAGATTTCTAATTAATATTTATAGTCTAATTTATCTTATGTTTAACCCTATATTAGAAATTTTTTAGTTATTAAACATTGATTTTAACTCCTTTAACTCTTCTTTGAATTAAATAATAATAAATGTCCTAATATAATCCATGTGGACCAAAGAGGTTCATATTTTATTCCTAGGATTGTATTTGGTAGAACTATACTTATCCAATAGAATTAATACATGTTTTAGGGTAATAATAATATCAAATTCACCCTTAATTACTCTATTTACTTTTAACCGTGGTAAATAAAAGTAAAAGGTTACTATTCACCAAAAATTATTCTCATCTTATTGAACCACATTTTACTTACCGATATAAACCATGTCTCTTATATTTTTGAAATTAAACTCACATAAGCGGTAAAATTATGATTTATGTATATTTGCAAATGCTCTTTGGAGGTGGGTAAAAGACGGTAAAAAGTTCAATAAAATATTTATATATCTAAAATTATTATAAACTAACTCCAATGAATTACATTGAAAATATATAGGTATTATGCATCTATTTTGAACTAAAATAAATTTAAATAAAATAAAAAATTATATATAAAAAATTTGGTTTTAAACTATAACTCAGTGATCTTCACTATTCATCAAAAATTGAATGTTTTCAGAAAAATACCAAAAATTCACCCTAAGCTCATTTCGATATTCCGAATCCAAAAGTGAATTCCATTTTGAAAGATAAATTTTTTAAATTTTAAAAAAGTGGGTATTACTATTCATAACGGCTAGTTTGATTTGTTGTGGTGTGTTAGAACTCGAAATTTTGTACAACACACGCTATTATATTATTCAAAGAGAAGCGTACCATGGAAGCTTGGAGTGTTACATCCTGAACATGTTGGTGCTCTCTACGGTTCATCTTCTTCAACACATCCATTGATGCCTCATGTTTCGATATAAATTCTTCATCGATAACAATGATCCCAATAGATGTGGGAACTGTGAAATTCTTGAATTTAGAATCATCTCCTCTGAATAGCTTCAAAGAGGCTTGTTGGTTTATAAAAATGATCTCGATGATGGATCACAGTGTTGGATCTCAGCTTCACCATTGAGGGATCTTCAATGAAATCACGTTGGGGTTTGATCGCCTTCTTGGGATCCACCAATAGTATAGCACAAGCCTCAGCTTCTTTGGTCAATTAGGGAAGAAATGAGTAAATAGAGATCCATGGTAGAGGATTTGTAGAAGGGAGAATGTAATAAATTTATGATAGCATGATATTGGTGGTATGAGTGGAAGATCAACTGATTTCATGAATTTTTAACATTAACAATAGCTAGGACACACAATGGTAGTCGATAGAGGTTGTTTAAAACATTTTTCAATACCATGAATACTGGTAGCATTGGGTTGTGATAAAAAAAAATTATTTTAGCAGTCACATACTGGAGGCCACATAGATGGTAGTATCAGGGAAGATTGCATGCCACAATAGAAATTCCCATACGTTATTGTAGGGTTGGTAGTAGCAGGCCTCCCCTCATAATGGTAGAAATTATTGTTCAATAACGATTGTAGTGATTTCATTTCTTATAGTATTAGTGGAAGCGGTACAAATAATGTAGTAGTATATTATTTATTATGTAAAAATATAATTTTTTTGAAGAAAAATTATAAATAAATTCAATAAATAGGTTAATAAAAATTAGCGTTGAATACCATTAAAATTAGAATCTATGGTCAAATTTCAAAAAGAAGTCTTTATCTAAAAAATTAAAAATCACATTTCAAAAGGATCAATCATTTTCATATATAGATTATAAATCATGGTTTTCCTCAAAATAAAATTCCATTTTAAATTCAATTTTAATTTATGGATTTCCATTAAATTCAAAAATTAAGAAACCAACTAATTCAAAAAATTATAAATTCCTTCAATAATTATTTTTCTAAAATCATTTAATTATAATTTCAAATATCAAATATCAAATATAAAAAAAACTGTCTTTACCTTGTAAATTAAAAAATTAAAAATAACATAAAACCATATTTTTTGAATAATAATATTTATATTCAAGATTTAAAATGTCAAAAAATATCAACAAATTTAAAATGTATTTTTATTAAATTAAGGGTATTTTCAATTAATAACGTAAATAGATTTTCAATTATCCCACTCACATAACTCCCCCATATGTTAAATATTTCAAACATGGGTATTTTTATCATGGAATTCCAAAAAAATGATTTTGTGGCTGAAGTTTAAATACATTGCTAAAATTTAATAATAACGATGAATTCATCCAATAAGTGGTCATTCCCAATCTGTGAATTTTAAAAAATATTTTACTTCTATTAAAATTTAAAATCCAGTTATATGATTGAATTCTATAGATTTACATGGAATAGAAATTTTAAACAATTTACGTCTTATTTTTCAATAGTACATACGATTCATATAACAAAATTCATATTTATAATTAATAAATACTTCAAAATTAAATTTTGTATATTTAAACTGACACCTTTTTCTGGGTTTAATATTCCAATTATTATAATGAGTTAATTTTTTAGATGTGGTCAGCTTATTTTTTTAGATTTCTCAACCATTTATGTTTCAGTCACTTTGGAAAATCATATATTAAAATTTCTTTAGATGTCTCAAACTCACACAGCAAGTTTCATTGTATCATAGATTCAATGTGGGATTTAAATTGATAATTTTACTCAAGATTAAATTGATTTATATGAATTACTTCAAGGTACGCACCTTGAGGTGCTATTAAATTACATAGTTTATCTTACTTGGGATTTTATTTGAAATTAATGTAACACAATATTATAATTTTTATTCCACAATGATCATTTAAATTTTCACTCAATTTCCCTATTCTTCAAACAAAATCAACATAACATTGGTCACATTCACTCATCAATCATTTACATTTTACAATTTATAATTAATGAACACTCACATATAGATTGGTACATTAATTAAGAAGGATGAATTACTATTCAAATTTTATACCTCTATTTTTTTCTTATTAAATTATGTATAATCCAAATATCTATAAATGTTACCATAAATAACCATAACAATGATCCTTAAAATTCATTTATATTTTTTTGTAAATCCTAAAATATTTTGTCCCTTTGCACCACACATTTTCTAGACACCATTCTATTTAAGTATATCATGAATGTATTTTTATAAAAGAAAAAAATATTATCTAGTTAAATAGGGATGACATAGATATTATGAGATTTCTTTAATTGAGGAAAACCTAAGTGAATTTTGACTCCTCCATCACTTCATTCAATAGTTATTAAGAACAATGCTTATTCTTATATTCATTAATTGTGGAGGGGCTCTTTTATTGAAGAATATTGATCTCAATTAGAATCAAATTTGATCATAAATAGTGAAACAACACTTTTTTCCAATTTCAATGTCTATATTTGGGTTAATTACATTATAGAAAGTACTATTATTTTACCCACACAACAAGTATTCCTCATGGTCTTCCCATATTAGTTTGTCTATTTCAACCATCTCTATCTTTCCGAATTTTTTAGTCATGCTCTATTTTTGGTTGACAATTTTGAAAAACTAGAAAGTATCATTACTTATCTCAAAATACAGATAATTATTTCTTAAAACATTTATGAAAAAATAAAAATTTCATTAGAAATTTTTGGGGACTTATCTGAATAATTATCAACAATCACATCAAACAATTTAATGTATAAAGTAGATTCTCGATTCAACTCATTTTAAAAATCTATTTTTGTATTAAAATACTGACATTGAAAATTCATTATTAGTAACAGTTATTCATAAAAAAATTATTTTTCTTTTTCATAAAAATATTAAATTTCAAAATGGTACATAGTAAATTAATTTTTTTCTCATAGTGGTGTTTTAATGAATTTATATTTTTAAAGTACACGGTTTCTTCACCAATGTTCTTAGAATTTTTTCTTTTAAGGTAATTTATTAGTATTTTAAATGCCTTGAGTAATATTCTTCCCTTGATAAGGTGGTAATGATTAATATAATGTCTCCATATATTTTTATGAATAAATTAATATTAGGAAAACATTATACACTCACCAATAAATATTCTAAAACACCATCTTGGTAGATACTGGCTCAGCTAAAATAATATAGAACCACACAGGTGGTTTTGAGTTTTCTAATATTGATAGATTAATAGAATTAGTATGGAAAAAAATTAATTGATTCTCATATTTCAAAATTTCATTGGAAATTTTAATATCTCATATTGTGTAAGAGATAGAGAGGGTAAATCGATCTTGGAATTTCTATGGGATTTGTGGTGGTAAATGCATAAAAACATTTTAAATTATACTAATATTTTCATTACCTCTCAGACTCTTCCATATCTTATAGATATCTTATGTTTCTTTTTTATACCATGTGATTTCATGGATAGACTCTAATATTGTGATGTTTGTTTATTATTTTTTAATACATCAAGGATATATTTTGTAACAAATCTTCATTGGTTTTCATAGATGCTCGAATCCTTACCGAGAAGTGAGGTTGCAAGTTAATTTCATCTTCCATTTTTGATTGCTGCTTAATCTTAATCGTATAGGTGTTTCCATATGTTACAAATCATAATTATTGAGGATAGATTCTTTTGGTGCATGTTGTTTTTCACTTTTGGATTCTTCTTGCGATGTCCAGTTTATACTGCTTCACAAAAATATGTCACTTTCTATCATAATAAAACTGACATTTATTTTTGGTTTAGGAATGGATTTTTAGTGATGATTACGTAAGAATTATTTTTTAAAGTCCTTGATATTAGTTTGGATATGGAAATTAGACATCAAAATTTCATTCATTAGGGTCTCTATTGAGTGTTCATGATATTTCCTCATTTGATATTTTGTAAAAGTTTGAGTATTGTATATTTTAAATGGCGGAAGCTAGAATTTTTATTAAAATCCTATATGAATGTTCGGTCTCTAATGTTATTTGTTTCAAACTCCATATTTAGTGTAAGAGTTAAATTTTAATCTTTGTTTTTAGTTGGGTTACTATTTGTATGGTATTTGTTTCATAGATTCAAACTTATATTGAATATGATAACAACCATTGGTGTTTTCTTCCAATGTATAAAAATATAGTAGTCATAAGGCGGTGAGGTGGTTGATGTCACATGAAGCTTATTAATAGATAAATTCTTTAAAAAATTTTGAGTTCATTAAATTTTTGAAATATGATAGAGTTAAAAAATGTTACCACATATACTACACTTATGGAAATTCGTGTAATGTATTTTTGAGAGATATGTGATATTAATTAAATTAGATATCTAACTTCAGAATGATATTTTTAAATCATTTCCCCTCCAAATAATGATTATTATACCAAATGTTTTGGTCACTATATATTAATACTTATTAAATTTATACCAAGAAATGATGTTATTATTAGGGTTGGTAAGGTTTGTAATTTGTTATTCATTTTAATATCTCCTAGAAATAATATAGTTTATTTCATATTGTAATATTTATTTGAAAAAAATTACTTCCCCATATATACAATGCTTGATCTTGGGAAGTAATTCGTGAAAAATTATTCGTGTATATAATCTAAGAGGGTAATCTCACTATGTGATATCTTCTAGATCAACTCCATTAAAAATACATTAATATTGAAGTAAAATGACTTCTAGGTGATCTACTCCTCAGTGGATCCTCTAGGTTTGAAGCATTTATAAACTTCTCTAAATACTCATAAGTGTTTTTTGGTATCTTCACATCAAAACCCACTATACTTATATAGGTGACTTGGCATTCTTGTTTTAAACTAACATCCTTGTAGATTATACTTTTTAAAATACTGATTGTTGTTGTTGAAATTTGGAACATATATTTAACATAGTGTTCAATTTGATGGATCATGATCATATTTAATGTTTCTTATTCATAAAGTAACTAGTGGAAGTAGAAAATGGGGATGATGAATCGGTCACTCGGTGGTGAAAAAATCTATTTCCAATTCCTATCTGTATCCAAATATTCCAAGTGTTTCTAAAACATTTATCCTAACCTCTCAATAAAAGCTAATAAGGTTATTTTAATTGAACTTGGTAATTTATTATAATCATTTAAAATCAGATGTAAAGAAACACTAACCTCTCCTACAATTATTCCAATATTTATGTACACCATTTATAGGGTGATAAAATGTTTTTGAATCCATATAAAATATTGTAATATTAGGACATGAGTTTCTCTTCAGAGAAGACAGAGTTATGGGTGTGTATCGACTTTCAATTTTGGGATCATTTATTGAAATAAAAATAATGGAATTGAACTAAATTGGTTTTAAATTAAATTTTCTAAGTAATCTATTGTCCCCATATATTACTATAATCAGTCATCTCAAACCATAATTTATATTTATACTCCCTTTTTTTCTCTCTAATCAACTAAAATATCAGTCAATTATCATCATTAAATTTTTTTCTTCAAACAGGTGGGATGAAATGATCATTGAAACCTCTAATATACCCTATCCAATAATTAAATGTCGCAAATTACCCTTATGTAAACCTACTACTCATTATCAAAATAAATGGAGTGTACATAACTTGCTTGTATATCCGATCATGTGAGGAAGGGAAAATAAATCCAAAATGTACAAAATGAGGAAATATCCAAACATAAATTCAACCTAAATAAATGTGTATATTAATATAATATAACAGATAATTAAAAAAATTAATTCACTAAAAGGGATACGGGGAGAATCTCTTCCGATAATCCAATAAGGGATTAGGGTTCCATCAATGAAGTTATTATAATAAGAAATTTAGTAAAGTAGAAATAGTACAAGTAGAATGTGACCATAAAAATACCCTATGAGAATGAGTGAGGTAACGAGTTATATTCCCCTAAAGGATAATGAGGTGTTTTATATTTAAAGATGAACTCTTGTAGATTTTTATAATGCATCAAATATTATTACATGTGAATCATGTGCATCTTCATATTCTTCAGGTGACTATGTGAATGTTCCTCTATCTCAATTTCGAGAAGTTCCATTTTCATAAATAGATTTTGGAAACATTTATAGTATCGAGGGTCTTTACATAGGGATTATTGTACCCAATTTGGGATATAGAAATGATTTCACCCTTATACGTGGGTTTTTAGGTTGATAATAGCCATACGTAGGTGAGGACCAATACATAACTTGATCATGACCCTTGTTCTAGACATAAATGAGAATTACTCAAGTCTATAATGACCCTTACAAAAGAGGACTTCACTTATACATTTATCTACCATCACCCTTAAATAAGTGAAGAACCTTGTCTCCAACTTCATCCTAAAACAGGAAATGAGAATTGCATTTGGTCGAAATAATGTAGTGCTATTGGGGGTTTATCTTCATTAACTGGTCCATTTGTGGGTTACAGTTTTCCATGAAATATTCACACATAAGGGTGAGATCAGTATAGTAGTTTGGGATAACGAGATCATATTTGGAATCCACTACCATGAAAAACTTCATAGAGTCTTGGGGATTCATTAACATCTATATTCATGATGGATCCTAGTGAGGGATATTGGTTTCATCATTTGAGAATTTTTATCCAAATTGAATTGGGGTTTCGTATCCTTCTTGGATAGAATCAGAGGTGTTGATAAATAATATCAGAGACCAGGTCTCAGCTTCTTCAAATGAGAAAAAAATAGGTAGTCTTCTAGGTATATTTGTACAGGGTCAAAAAATTTATGAAAATAATAGAATGTTTGTTTCAATATTGGTGTGGAAATAATGGAATATAGATTAATAACATGGAATTTTTTTATCTGAAATTTTCAAGGAAGAGAATCTATAGAATTAGGGGGAGTGGTAGAAAATATTTTGATATCATTCATGTTTTTAACACTAGATGAAGGTACAAAAAAATTATTCTAGTGGTATAATTCTAATAGTCACACGTATGGTAGTAAAATGATTGGTATCACACTGTAGTAGCATTATCATTCCAGTAGCAGAGGTTTTGTGGTGGCAGATCTAGCCTTCTGGCAGTAGAAATCAATTTTCACTAATGTTATTTGTGATTCTCCTTTTTTGTAGTAGGGGAACGAGTTGTATTGTATTTCATCTATACAAAACATGATATTTTTCATAGTATATACATTTTATAATTAAATTAAATAATAAAAATAAATATAAATATCATAATTGAATAAATTTGGACAATTAAAATACTAGATTAAATTTCAAAATATATTTTTATGCGACAAATTAATGAATTTTTTTGGAGGTTCAATTGATTTTGTTTTTTTAATTACTTTTTTCTCCAAATCACAATTCCCTTTAAATACCTTTTTTAATTTATGGATTTTCATTAAATTCGAAAATCAATAAGTCAATTGATGACAAAAAAACACGTTTATAAATTTCAATTCAAGAAATAGAATATTATGATTTTAAATTTCAAAATCAAATTAAAAATTTGGAATGGATTTAAAATGAAAAAAATTAATAAATATCTAAAAACCATGTTTTGAAAAAATTAACAATTATGATCATATTTACCAGGCACAAACAATAAAAAAATTTACCTCATATTATATTTAAAGTAAGAGGTACTTATTTGTGAATAAGACCTTATTTTTTGAATTTTCTAAAAACAACATTGGAAATATAAACACAACATCTATAGAGGTGACATTCTGTCCATAACATTAAAAACGTTTCTATTTTCACAAGGAAAAGTATAATGGTAGAAAATGGTTATTCTGTAAACAAAAAAATTCACTATTTAAATAATTTTTTTTTATTTTTATTAGAATCAATAAAATACATATATGAAGAGAACTATGAAGAAATGGAAGAATGAATATAGATGTGGTAATAATTTTAATTAAGAATCTTATTTCTTCTTTGTATCCTTTTTAATAAAAATGTAATTTAGGAAATTGATTGAGGCCAGAAAATCATGATTTTGGAAGGTGACTACTCGAGATGAAAAAGTGGAATTGTATATCTTATTATTAGATTTTTTATATATATCTTTTAATGGGTGGTGGTAGTGTCTTTTATAAGTGAATTGAATGACATATTTGTAAATGATATAAATCAATTTAAAAAAGAAATCATTTTCAACTTTGTAAGTTGATTGATTGTCAGAAATAATTATGGGATGGAAAATTTAGGGTTAAGAATGAACTCAAACTCTAATTTGATGAAAATATTTTAACATGGTTTTGGGTTTCTGCACATATATTTTACCCTTTCAGAATTTGGTATTATATTATGATAAATAGATTTTATTTATTCAATTAATTTGTATGCCGAAAACTAAAAAGGAATTTATAACATAATTGCAACCTTTTGAAAAAATATATATGAAATCCATATTGTTTGATAAAATTAATAATATACATAAAAAATTAACAAATTAATAATAAATTTTTAACAAATTTAAAAAGTCTTTTAGTTGAAAAATATATTACTTAAGATCTAAAATTTCTAATATAATATTATATGTTAAACATAATATTTTTAAAAGTATAAATTTATATATAAAAGACATGTTTGGTAAATAAAAATGATTCAAAAAATTTTATTTTTTTCTTATAACCTAATGATCTCAAAAAATTCATAATATTATTAAAAATGGTATTTTCACTATTCACATTTATATAAATATTTTTAGAAAAATTACAATAATTCATCCTAAAAATATTTTCTACATTATCTTAAAATAAAGTCCATTTTCTAAAATTCAATTATAAAATTTTGTAATTTACTTTTAAATTAAAAAATAAAATAAAATAATAATCATTTAGTTGAAATATATTTTTTCCAATATTAAATGTCTTTATTATTAATTTTTATAATAATGAATATTTAAATAATTATTGATGTATTATTCGTAATAAAAATATATTGTATAATAATTTATATATAATATATTTGGTTTCCTAAAATTAAAATTCATAGTTTCTAAAAAGGAATTTTTATGTAAATACTATTTTAAGAATAAAATTAATTTACTATTTTTTCATTCCATGAAATAAAAATTGGATGAATGTGTGCATATTTTCATTATAATGTATTCCAATAAATATAATTTAAATAATTCTTATTTTTAGAGAAATTAAAAATACACCACCCATTAATAAAATTGATTATTGGAAAATATAACATTTATATTAAATAATATTTACTAAATACCATTATTTTTTTCATTTTCTAGTTTTTTATTAATAAAATTTTAAATTTAAATATTTAGTTGAATTATAAACATACATAATATAATAATATTATGTGATGTAAAAAATATCTTAGTGAAACGATATTTTTTGGCATCATTATTGCATTATAGTACTGTATTATTTTATCCCCTACATTGTAATATTCAATCACAATAAAATATGTCATACTATTTATAGTTCGGTTCTTCAAGTGGAACAATCTCTTCAATAAATATTAATCTGAGATAAAAATATAAATACAAAAATAATAGGATGTTATAAGGTGTGACACTAGACAATGTTGAGAGGGAATGCGCAGCTTGATGGTATATGAAGCTATTGTAAATTTAATAAAAATCCAAAAATATAGAAATAATATTGTTAATCATATGTTATAAAATAACCAAAATTCCATATGTTATAGGAAATATAACAAAAAAGGCTAATAGGTAGCTGATGGCTCTAATAAAGGCACTTGTAGCCCAACGTTCTCCAAATGGAACTGGATACTAAGCTACCATGTATTTTATGATTACTATAGAATTCACCTTCCCCTTTCTCTCTTACCACAAATTATAACCTCCCATAACCAACAAAAATTATCTTAAGTTAAAAATTGATTAAAATAGTCTAATAATAATATAATTTAGTTATTATTACATAGTTTATTATATCAATGCCTTTAGAATATTGGGATTATCATCCTTTGTAAGCTTCAACTATATTCCAAAATTAATAATTTTGTCTATTGGAATCTCATATCACCATTATGACCCCCATATCTTATCATAGTGGTTCCTATATTCCATCTATACCCAATTCTATGGAATTAATTATCCCCATAACAAATGTTTACATCAATATAAATATCATATGAGATGATCTGTATAAGATTCATTATCATTAATCTTTATGTCATCATACTAAATCACATGTGATGGTATAATAACATATATCTATAATTTGTACTTGTGGAAAATATTGTTATTTTAAATCAAAATAAGAGGTAAATATAATAGATTAGAAACCATTTCTATAAAGGCTAGTACCTAAAAAGGGAATATATTTCATGGTGTAAAATTATTATTCATTCCCCTTCATTAGTTACCTATCCTTGGGGATACTCAAAGAAAATATCACTACCAAATATAAATTGAAAAGAATACTATTACTAATTAAAATAATTATTTTCTTATTTTTAGGTATCATGAGCTATTTCTAAATTAATTTCCCAAGAATGACCATCTTTGAAATGATATAAGGAATGATCAGTAAATATTAACCTATTTTAGAAACAAATATGGGAAAATAACATGATATATCATATATATCATTAAATAGATCTATCTCAATTGATTATTTTAACCAATATTTTCAGTGAACTCCTCCATAGGGATGTGATCCTCCCACGAGACACTAATATTCATAATTCAATCTTGAAATATTTCTTTTAGAATATATATAGTCGAAAAACATTGGCCATTATTCAATATCTGTATTATTGTACTCATATTTACATATAAATACAATACATAAAGTACCCAAACAAAATATGAGATGTGAAATATGGGAATTTATTAAAAACAATATATGTGGGTTTGGTACAATGGTTCATAATGTCTACGAAATAATTTTTTCATATCTCATCAATGGAAATTGTCTATATGATAATAAAAAAGTGGGAATTCTTATTGATAAATGTTATAAATAGAAAACCACATCCATGACATTAATAGATCATGGAAAATTTGAGAAAAAAATTAACTTTTTATCCAATCCCATCTTTATATAGGTAAAGGAATTAACTATAGAGAATCAATGATCTTTTTATTATCTTCATAATATAATAATATATATATATATACTATTAAAATGAACCTAATAACGCCAATACTCTATATTGTTCACTAGAAATTTTGATGTTTGTGAGGATTCATTTTCCTAAAATTGTGGTTTATAACACATAGAGGTGGGTGATACACTTTCATCACATCCTATATTTTCTTTGATGGGACTAAAATATTTTCATGGATGTACTAAAAGGATTGCGAATCATAGATCCAACCATTGATGATTTTTTTAGTATCATGTTTCACATACATGAAGTTAGAATTAGAATCAAATACATAAGAATCCTTGATGATATCCACAATAGATTATTTGATATCGATATAATATAATTGTTTCTCACTATGATCCTTTATCATATTCATGTTATGTTATGGTGTTGGTGATTTCAAAAATCTTCTCTTTAATTAACTGTATTATCTTAAGAGAATAAAACTCTCTATTGAGGGAATCGATGACTATATTAAAATTTATATTCTCATATATTATTTTAAAATCAAATTATTATAGATAATCACACCAGTGTTACTATTTTAGAGTCATATATCTATGAGAGAACATAAATTTAAGGATATTGTATTGGATATGTAATGCCTCAAACAATTCAATAAAAATATGAAACAAAATTTAATGATATTAGGTAAGGTAGTTATTTTTGTTGGATTAATCTATCTAGAACCATATGGAAACAACATATGATAATTAATGAGTAAACATCCCTAAATCACTAAATATGAATCATAATATATCCCAAATACATCTCCTAAATAGCTAGAATGTGAATATGGCCTGATTTTAGACTACTCTTTTGTTCTTGAAAGGACAATTCAAAGTAATATGACTATATAAACTATGTTCCCATCATGATCAAAGTTGTCATCAAAGAAGAAGAAATTGAAACTTATTTAATGATGTGATTATAGTAGAATATGATAAAAGGAAAACATCTGATCTATAATACAATCAATAATACCTTCCATGACATTACCAACTCTACCTTGTAAAAATATACTAAAATATGTGCTTTAGAGATGACTTGACTAATGAATTTAGCTTCTCTACTATAGGAGGAACAATTTATTATCCTATATTATATAATTTTCTATCATAATATTTCCATGATAATATGATCATTTCAATCACGAACATCTTAATATTGATAATAAACAAGGAAAAAATTAACATAAACCACAAAAAAGCTCCAATAATGGATGGATGAACCTATTTACCAGTGAAATAAATATAAGAGGAGAAGTTTTCATCAAAAAAAACAAAAAAAGTTCCCATAGTTTATATATCATCTCTATAAAATAGTTTTTGGAATTTCAACTTATCTAACGTGATTCAAACATTATTTTAATTAATGATTAGTTTTGGATAGACAAATTTTTACATTTTACAAATCCAAGATAACATCTATTGTTGGAATGTGGTAAATGTGTTTAGTAGTAGCCTAGTTCATATTTTTGTAGTCAATTTGGAGGTAGATACTCCTACAAAAAATTTCAATGAATTGGATCTGAGCACTCAAGAGAGACAAGATCATCCTAATTAGGACCCATTTATTAGACTGTGTCCACCATAAAGATATTTGATATTATTGGATATCGATATGTTTGTTCTATATAAGGGATAAATATAAATTTCACCTTTTTTTATAAAAATACTAACAAATCATATAGTATAATATGTAAATAATGCTCCCTCATTTTTGGTAAAATTTGACATCCCTAAAGTTCCACTGATCGAAGAAAGAGATTGGAAATTTCAAATATAATATTCAATACCTAACTATGGTTATTATCCACTCATCTAGCCTGAAAATACAATTCTACACAAATTATATAATATGTACTATCTTACGAATTGAAAAATTATTATTCACCATAATAATAATTTCATCCTTAGATCTATTTTAGCCAAACTATTCTAACAATAAAATCACAAGACTTTTTTTATGATCCAAATGATACTATAAGATCCTATAAGATGCAAACAATAATTTATATAATGTATACTTATAGACCTATTAAATTTTAGATAGGTTAATCAAGGATCTTATAAGATGATAGTGACTCAATTTAAGACATATAATTGTCACCATTTATACATAAATAAAGGTTGTTGATGAAACTATATCAAATAAAGTTCATGGTAAGGTAGATGGTACAAGAATTGTAAATATGATAATTCATAAATCAACCATGTCTTTAGTGATTGACTCATCTAAAATATATAAAATTCCTATAGCCATGTAATAGACCATTGGCATATAATTCTTCATTGAGGATTTAACCATAACCAATTGGCCTAATCGACCACATCATCCTTCTATACCAGGCATCCAATAATGTTATCATTGTCCCTAATATACATAGCCAAATACTAATAATAATAAATATATATATATATATTGGGATCACATTTTAATACTCTCAAATGAGTCAAAATTAATGAATATTTCAAGGATTTCTTACTAGGTATTTAAATGGAACTACATCACATCATAGGCCAAATATGGTTCGATATGGCTAAAACAGATGATTGATAGAACTACATAGACAATATTCTTGAACTATGAGCCTATTATACACCACTGAAGAAGATTTTTTTGGGATGGGAGACCCTTTTTGACTCCAACAAGTAATATTTATGATAACTATAAGAAATTTTTTATATATCATGACTAGAAAATGAGACACTAATTTATGGTTTCTCATTAGATCTATTAATAGAATGAAAAGATTTATTCACAACATCAAAGAATTTAGCAATGTTAAAAGGTATAAAAAATTCTATAATGGAACTTTCAATACCCTCTCAATGTGCTACTATTTTGATTCCCTATCACCTCATATAAATGGTTAAAAACGTATGTGATCATTATCCATGAAAACATTGTTCAAAACCTTCATTGATCCCTACTATAGGTTCTTGAACAATTTCCCCATAACCTAAAACATTGTATGAAGATAAAAAACCTAATGAATATATCTCTGTAATTATTCTAGATTCAGATGTGATCCTTGTATTGTTCTAATGTCATATCCCTCGAATAAAGTCTACTCTATTGAGCATACTTATGGACATAAAAACCAATTCATTCTTAGGTGTCTTGATATATCATATGATTCAAGAAAGATTCATAACCCACTCTTCAAAATCTTAGGGTGGAATATTACCCTGAGAGGTTAGTAGATGATATAACTAAAAATCAGTAATATTTAAAATAATATTAGGATTTCTTAACATAGATTCTTGAATTGTATGATGGAATAACTAAACAATCACTTCACTAATAATGAGGACCATCTTTAGAAAATTCAAATGATATATGTTCTCCAAACCTTTATTTCTTGAATGAAGGTGGTAGAAAAGGATGATTCCACTATAATATATTTCATAACATTATCAAAACACCTTTCATAATTTTATATAATTCTCAATATCAATATATTAAAAATATTTATTCTATATAACCTGATTCCTAGTACCCTTTCTTTTTTAACAAAAATAATAAAAAATTTAAAATGTGTTTGTCAATACTTAAATGTAGTTATGAAATATTTAGATATAATTAAAATGAATATCAAACAAGATTGAATAAAATTTATGAATATTAAGTAGACATGCTTTAGAATTATTGAATGTAAGTGAAATATCAACAAAAAAATTAAATACACATCTATAGAAACCTACTATTTATTTTAGTTTCCCAGATAATTAATAGTAAATAATTTGAAAATTTTAATTTATTTATACTTAATTTTTTCATTAATATGATCCACAAATTTATACAGTAATAACCATACCTTGGAAAGCCTGGAAAATTCTATGTGAACCTATTTTTTCAATACCTACTAGATTCTTACATGATTCTCTTATCCTGAGGATTAATGACTATCCCATGGTTAAAAATAGAATTGGTCTTATACAACCTGTGATAACACAATCTTCCACTATTACTACATTTTCAATGCATATTTTTGGCTTACCTCTTGAATTATGAAAGTAATATTTATTGAATACTATAAGCTCCATTTCGTAAGATACCATGTAGAGGTATATAATAACAATGTCTAATGATTATGACTTGAAACACCAAATCGTACGAATTTAGGTCAACATAAACCCTTATTGCACCTCATGATCACTAGAGACCAACATAAACAGTAGGGAAAAAAGCATGTGGATATTGGAGTTAATTTTTACTCGTGGTATAATCATTCATTGGGTATGGGTATTAATAATAATTTATGTAAACAAATGTATTAGTGCATCCATAAATGTAAATTACACCAATATTATTTTATTGATCAATACAGAGGAGCACAGTGAACAATATTCTATGATAATAAAAAATAATTCATCTTAATGGTTAAAAATGATTAGAATATAAGAGAAGAATAAAATTTGGGGTGAAAAATTGGTAGATTCGTAAAATTTTGACCAAATAATACATTAATATCCAAATATAACATCCAAACTATAAAAAACATTCAATTTAGTGTAGATGAATGACTGCATTCCATCAAGTAGATCACCCTCCATGTGTCCAAAAAGATTCAATCTATGAACCATGATCTGAATATAGTAATGTCACAAGATTAGTATCATATACTATAAATAGTCCCATAAATAAATATTCATCACGAATCTAGAGTGGGGAATGTGTAGGGTGGCGTTTCTGTATACATAGAAGGTAGTCACTTCTTTCAACTAACCACAAATTATATTATAATTTGTTTATAAAACAGATATAGGCTATAAGAACCAACAAAATAAAAAAAATACCCCTTAAATAAAACATGAGATTTAAATAAAATAATACTCAGCATACTGAGAGGTTCTATAGCTATCATTACTATGTTAGGAATATCCCTGATCTTGTAATAATCATACTAATATTTAGGTAAACTAGCAAAACCATTTTTCGAGAAAAGGAATTATGTATGATGTATTTGTGTCATCAAGGATATGAAACCCATTTAACAATGGGGAAAAGGAAAAATATAGTGATGGAATTATAAATCCTTCTTATTTCATAAACCTATATATAACTAATAATCATACAAATGAAGAATTTTTATTCAAGAATAATGTAACACCTCGAAAATTCTAAGTGTATCTTTTATTTGATATCATATATGATAGGCGAGACCATGTGTTAAAGAGAATTTAATATCATGAGACATTAAAATTTAAATACATTCAATATATAATATATCATGAAATTTATCAAACATTTAGTGAGCTTTCATTGCATACAATAAACAGTTTCTTCAATGACTTATATTACACGCAAGACCGAGTTTTATCGAATAAAAATATATATTTAAAAAATTATTATTTAATATAATAAGATGTAAACTAGTCCTTAAATTAATGTTTATAAATAATAGGTACTAACTAGTGAGAATTTATGGTTTATAAAAATATTTAATTGAATTTAATGCTTATAAATGTTTTAGAAAGGAATATATGAACCAGTTAAAACCAAAAGGAATATTTTTATACAAAACTATTTTTATAATCCAAAAGATATTTTATCACAAAATATTAAATTAATTAGTGAGTGATGTTAATATAATTTACATACATATATATACTTTATATTCAATAAAATAATTTTTAAATTCATCCAATATAGTTGATATGAGCAATATAACAAAAAACCCATTATTTCACATAAAAATCAATATTTTTTGAATGAAATTTTATCAACATTTTATAGAGAAGTATTTTCAATACATTTTCTGAGTTTTTATAGACTATTAATGTAAAACTAAACTTCATATTTGAATTAGAAACATAAAAATTCTCTTATGGATAATTTTGTGTATTTTTATGTGATGTTTCATTTTTCAGAAATTGTAACGCCCCGACCCCAGCTACCCAGAGTCGGTGCATTACTTCGTAACATTGGCATGATCACAAGAAGGATCAAATCTCGAAAGACCGATTGGTTTAGTAGCCTTGGAAACACTAGATATATTCATAAGTTTTACAGTACACATAAAATGAAAAACTAATACAACAACATAATGTTTCCACAATCCACACTATTAACCCCTCATAAAATCCCTGCAGGTCATTCATAACTTACTTCTTCACATCCTGGGAAAAATAAAACATAAAAAAGGGGTGAGCTCAAATGCCCAGTAAGGATAACAATATAGCGGAAACTTTCATAAATAAGAATAAACATTTAAGGCAATGAATTACTAAAACAAAATCCTTTTAAACTTGAACTTCAACATAGTATGGCAAAAGTAAAAATGAAATAATTCCATTTACTTATTCACATGGATATTCTACTAATTGAATAATCACATGAAAAAAATCAATAACCACTTTCATAATGTTGGAATGCATAATGCTAAACGTTAATTTCTTTGTCTAGGCCTCATCCCAAGACCTAGGGGTTACTTCTAACCGGAACCCAACCTGGAGTGCCTCTAATAACCGGACACCTACCCGGAGTGCCTCTAATAACCGGACACCAACCCGGAGGGCATACTTTTACCAGTCCCTAACCTGGAGGGCTTAATTTAACTAGTCCCCAACCTGGAGGGCTTACTTTTACCAGTCCCCAACCTGGAGGGCTTACTTTTACCGGTCCCCAACCCGGAACATACTTGTTTAGCACATTCATCTGAAGAAAAGTTTGAAATATAACATAAACATTCGGATTAAAACTAGCATACGAAATGTCAATAGTTTCACCATAAACTATGAATGGTATAAAATAGCACACCCACAGTCAAACATATCACAAAACCTTCAATACAATATTGAAGTTTTGTATTATAATAAATCAACTTCAAATAAGCGTAAAATCCATTAAAGGATGTTGACATAGATGAAATCAAAACACTTTTTAGAGAAATATCTCTTTCTATTTTTGAAATCATTTAAGAGCCATATAAAATAAAACATTTTCTTGAAAATATTATTGTAAGCTTGTAAGGAAAGCTTTGACGATTTTATAACGGCGGAAAATAACCGCACCCGCCGTATAAGTAAAAAAAACATTCTTATCTTAATTCTGTCGAAAAGGTCAAAAAGGACCTTGTTTTGAAAACGACGGAAAGATTCCTTTATAAACCTCTTACAAAAAGTCAAACAAGGGTATAAATGAATTTAACCCATATTCTTGTAAATAATAAATATGTTTTGAAATACATTTCGAAGAAACATGGATGTGGATGATAAAGAAATCCCAGTAGATTATTACGTATAAACAACCTCGGATAATGAAGAGATTGTGAAATAACCCTTACCTTGTACTTTTCCTTGGTTGGGGTAGGTTAACCTCCTGTATAATGGTGAAATAATTGTTATTAAATTATACAAGAATCATATATATTAATATGATATCATATATGATCTTTTAACATTGATTTGTTAATAATATCTTAGAATTATCGTCGTTTCGGGTGTTAACTTACTTGTTTTCTTTTATATGTTTTGTTACGTAAGACATGTTTGTAAAGGATAGGTTGTATATTATTCATATCCAGAATGATATCAAGTCCTTAAACATCATTTTTAAATCATCAAATGATAATTATACTTGAATGGATATGATGGAGAATGAATCTCATCGCGTTCGTGGAGACGGTAGTCCGTACGTACGCACGAGCGACAATATCATTCTTTTGATATTAAAATAATATATAAATGGATGGTATATCATATATAAAGAATCATTAACATGTTATATTTATTATTTACATGAGTTACACATCATTATTATACCCATCCAAATAATAATATATTGAATAACAATTACACCACGAAGTGGAGACGGTAAGCCGTACGTACGCACGTATGGTGACATGTTATTCAAAGGGTGGATAGAATACTGAATATGGTTGTACCATATTTATAATAACATTACAGTATATGTGTGATACTGGAGTTATTATTTTAGAATGGTAAGAACAAAGAAAGTGGAAGTGGAAGAAGAATGGAAATTAGAAAAGGGTGGTGAAATCATTACCTCTTCTTCGGGTTCTTCCTTTTGATTTGATCAAAAGGGCTCCTTAGGTTGGCTTTCTGATCAAACTAAGGCCTCTAGGTTGTAGTGAGGGATGTTGGGAGAGTATTTGGGCAGAGTTTGGCCGAACCAAAAGGCTTTAGAGGTGTGAAGAAATGAGAAGGAGGAGTGCCCTTTTATAAGAGGAGTGAGGGGCATCTTTGGAAAAGCTAGAAATATTAATTTATAATAAATTCATATTCGGTTTCTAATGGCTCCAAAGTTTACTATTCAAAGGTTAAGGTGAGGATGGGTCTAAAACAACTTAACCAATAGAATTTAGACAGGTTTGGGTACTTATATTAACCTTATCATTAAGTATTAACTCTAAGTTAATTAGTTTCACTTTTACAATGTCTCTTTGTATTTTTATATAATATGGTTAATAAACATACTATATACATCCAAGAGACCCCAAAGTGGTACATTAATGATGAACCTATCATGATATAAGTCTCTTGGCCGAACCTTAGATTTTTAGGAATTTAATATCAATTAATAATATAATATTTGTTTTAAGAACTCTTTTATGTCAATTTTGACACTATTCAATAGTTGATTTTTGTGAAACTCATAACAGATTGATTACTTCGAACAAAGTAAATTAAATAAATTCTAATATATCATATTATCCTATAAAATTAGTTTAATTTATTAAAAGTTTCATATTATATTTATTTGGGTATTTATAATATCAATTATTTTAATTTTTCACTATTATAGTAATTACTGCATCATCATTGTGTCATATATAAAATAAATTATTTAATGTCTAAAAATTATAAATAAAATATCATTATGTTGGAAATCGTTTTATCGTTCTAATGAATATTTATAATCTAAAATCCAACATATATAACCCTATGTAACAATTGTTGTTCTAAAAGATATATGCTTGTGTCATTTTTGTATTCATTTTAACTAAATTAAAATAAAGTGTCATTATCACTTACAAGTGGATCCATGGGGTCCCCAAATATACCCAAAGATTCCCATGGTCGACCATTTATCAACTAATAGGGTTAAGACACGTTTTAGGGTAATTTAGTATTATTATAATATTATTTTTTAACCCTTATTTACCGGATTTACCATTAACCATGGTAAATAAAATATTTACCGTAGTAATTATTCAAAATGTCTAAAAATAAAAGTTACCTATTTACACAATTTGAACATCCTGATTCCAAATATGGAATCCATTTTCCTAAATTCGAAACACATAAGTGGCAGAAATTAATTTAAAATTAATTCCCGCTGTCAAAACAAAAATCGTGTTTTTAAGAGATAATAACTATCAAAAGATTGACACTTGTTTATGTTTGGATTAATTGTAAAATTATGTCCAATGACCAACATTATATTAAATGGTGAAAATATATTCTAAATATACTTTAAAACGACTAAAATTCATAATTTATCACTATTAATTATTTTGATTAAAAAAGTTGTTTTTAATTAAAATTTAGTAATTTTCACTATTCATCATAATATGAAAGTTATCTGAAAAGTACCAAAATTTCACCTTAGGCTAAATTAGATATTCCGAATCCAAAAATGAAGTCCATTTCAAAATATAAAATATATATAATTTCAAAATTTAGGTATTACTATTCATAACGGCTAGTTTGATCGGTTGTGGTGTGTGTTAAAACTCGACGTTGCGTACAACACACGCTACTGTTTTATTCAAAATAAAGCATACCATGGAAGCTTGGGATGTTTCATTTTAAATTTTTTGATGCCTCCATTTAGTCAAAAAGTTTAAAATATTGTATTTAAAAAGGTTTCACTATCAAAAGTTGATAAAAGTGCAATACTGAAAATGAATCTGTTCTTGCATTATGACTAAGAAACTCATAATATGGATTCTAAAATTATAAGGATTATATAAAGTTAAAAATGTAGTTAATGCTATTCATGACCTCTTTTAATGGCTTTTTTTTTGGTAAGTCATGGTGCAATTGAACTCGGTGTTGTGTGTAGTGCAAGTTATTGAATTATTTTGAAGAAATAACACACTATGAAATCTTGGGGTGTTACATTCTCCCCTCCTTCAATAAATTGCGTCCTCGCAATTTGAAATTGTTCTTCGAAAATAAAAGGTTGAAAATAGATAATATATTTGTGGGAAACCCCACATCGGAAATTGGGTTATTAAATTTAGTCTTAATATGAGGAAAAGAGAAATGGAAGGGTCACCACCAAATTATGATCTTGATTAGGAGAACATTGGTGGCAATTAGAGACATATAATCGGAGGAAAAACGTAAATATTTATAGGTAGTGATTGAGGTCATCAATCACAAACAAGTGTATAATTGAGGTCCTTAAACTCATCAATCTATGATGATTTGAAGTACCATCGGTTCAACAAAATATAGGGTATTGGGATAACACATTTTTGACGTTTCAAAATATCTTAGTTGAAATCCCACATCGAAAAATGAATTAACGAGGCCTCTATTTAAAATAAAGAGTCGAAAGTATGAAGATTACCGAATATAACACATACTAGGGTTCCATGTAGGAAAATATCGATATGGAAGAAAAATCTAACCATCAATTATCTGATGGAGAGTGGTGGAGAACATGGCTATGAAAAGGCCAACAATCCCAAAGCCATAAATTAGTGATGATTTAAGGTACCATCTAGGAAAACATTTTTCTTCTAAGTTGCTTTTATTAATATTGAGGAATTTATTTATGAGATTGGATAAGATTATAAGGAGATATACTTACATTATAATTAGAGTTTCATCCATTAATAAGTTTCTACCACAAACTCATCTTTCACTCTAAAAGATAATAGAATGTAATTTTTTTTATTTATACTATTCGTACAGGGTTCCAAAATAAATGAATTTATAATTCATCTAAAAGATCTTTTAATAAAAACTACATTATTTAATCCAGGACATCTCGTAGGCCAGTGTTAGGTGATACACCCTTGTCGCCCTTCGGTTGCGGGTTCAAGTCTCGCAGCCTTGCCGGACGCGACGGGTTGCCGCCCGACCTCCGGGTTGTCCTTTTATGGCAATCCAAAATAATCCAAACTAGAACTATCCAAAATACTTCTGTCCAAACTCACAGTATAACATTTATAAGGAAGGTAAACATAATATTGATCCTTTTTACCCCGTAATATCATATGAATACCTTCATCATGTATTACCATATTCCTTATTGATTACATTCATGCTCCCTTATTCCATATAGAATGCTGGATATACTTCATTAATCCAAAAATGTTTTAAACCCCAACAATGATGGAATATACAAATCATTAATCAGTTCTAAGGTAGTCAAGAATATCCAATATAATTTATCCAAAACAATCACATATTATTCCAAAATCACTACCTCAGTATCAGAACTATATTATGATTTATCATTCTCTCAACCATATATTTTCAAAAAATTTATCCTGCTATTGAGTCACTTTTCTTTGTTCCACACAATCTCAAGTCCTTAATGAAATAGTACTGCAGTACAATCCTTATATACTCCATAATTATTGTAACAAGTACATTGTTGATACAACACTCAATTGACATAATCAACATAAGAACTCTAATCATTCCTCTTCATCTGTGGTAGTATCATAACTTGATTATTATCTAATAACATCATTTGCGGCATAGTATGATGACTGGGACATAGGTTCGCGTAGTGTCCAACCTCCTTGCAAATGAAGCATTGTACATTTGAAACCATTTTCTTACCCTTGCAGTCATGTACTTTGTGCCCTTTTCCTCCACACTTATAACAAACTCCCATTCCTTTCAGGCAAGTTCCAGGGTGTTTCTTTCCACAGTTACCATATATGGGAAAATTCTTCTTTTCCCTCTTCCCTTTATCCATCTTTCTCTCTTCCATCCTTTTCTTCTCTTGCTTCCCTTCAAAGCCATAGGACTCAGTAAACTCTTTACTTATCTTATCAACACATGATGTTATTTCTTCATATGATGATAATACATGGGAGACTATTTCTCTTATAAATTCTAGCTTAAGACCATGAAAGATATGATCCTTCCTTCTCTTTGGATCATGTGCATTTCTGGAGTTCTCATTCCTTCTACTGGTCGCCATTTCTAAACAATGGCATACACTAGATCAGTTTATGAATCAAAATACATAATCCCATACTTATAAAACACTTAACATAAATTGAACTATTTATGGATATAATCCATAATCATAAAAATGTCTCCTTTGAGGATGTATATACTCATTAACCCTTCATAATGGTTTGTAAAGAAAATGATAATTATTCTAAGCATATCCCCTGGGAGTGTCGTAACCAAGAGTGCAGCAAGGCCCGTTGTCGTGCACCAGTTCCCGTTCGAGTCTAGCTCAAAGCGGTGTTTTCGGGTTTTACCCCTAGGTACATCTGTGCCAGAGCCGCCTCTACCTGCTCGTATCCAGACAGGGATGTATTGCTCAGAAAACTCACAAAATCTCTACAATACCAAAATTCTAGGAAGTTCTTCTACACTAATCCTCAAAGTTCATCTTAGGTCTACGTGCTCTAATTAGAGTTTATCTAAATATAGCTTCCAAGGTTTGTACTAAACTTCCTCTGATACAAACTGTAACGCCCCGACCCCAGCTACCCAGAGTCGGTGCATTACTTCGTAACATTGGCATGATCACAAGAAGGATCAAATCTCGAAAGACCGATTGGTTTAGTAGCTTTGGAAACACTAGATATATTCATAAGTTTTACAGTACACCATAAAATGAAAAACTAATACAACAACATAATGTTTCCACAATCCACACTATTAACCCCTCATAAAATCCTTGCAGGTCATTCATAACTTACTTCTTCACATCCTGGGAAAAATAAAACATAAAAAAGGGGTGAGCTCAAATGCCCAGTAAGGATAACAATATAGCGGAAACTTTCATAAATAAGAATAAACATTTAAGGCAATGAATTACTAAAACAAAAGCCTTTTAAACTTGAACTTCAACATAGTATGGCAAAAGTAAAAATGAAATAATTCCATTTACTTATTCACATGGATATTCTACTAATCTAATAATCACATGAAAAAAATCAATAACCACTTTCATAATGTTGGAATGCATAATTCTAAACGTTAATTTCTTTGTCTAGGCCTCATCCCAAGACCTAGGGGTTACTTCTAACCGGAACCCAACTCGGAGTGCCTCTAATAACCGGACACCAACCCGGAGTGCCTCTAATAACCGGACACCAACCCGGAGGGCATACTTTTACCAGTCCCTAACCTGGAGGGCTTAATTTAACCAGTCCCCAACCTGGAGGGCTTACTTTTACCAGTCCCCAACCTGGAGGGCTTACTTTTACCGGTCCCCAACCCGGAACATACTTGTTTAGCACATTCATCTGAAGAAAAGTTTGAAATATAACATAAACATTCGGATTAAAACTAGCATACGAAATGTTAATAGTTTCACCATAAACTATGAATGGTATAAAATAGCACACCCACAGTCAAACATATCACAAAACCTTCAATACAATATAGAAGTTTTGTATTATAATAAATCAACATCAAATAAGCGTAAAATCCATTAAAGGATGTTGACATAGATGAAATCAAAACACTTTTTAGAGAAATATCTCTTTCTATTTTTGAAATAATTTAAGAGCCATATAAAATAAAACATTTTCTTGAAAATATTCTTGTAAGCTTGTAAGGAACGCTTTGACGATTTTATAACGGCGGAAAATAACCGCACCCGCCGTATAAGTAAAAAAAACATTCTTATCTTAATTCTGTCGAAAAGGTCAAAAAGGACCTTGTTTTGAAAACGACGGAAAGATTCCTTTATAAACCTCTTACAAAAAGTCAAACAAGGGTATAATTGAATTTAACCCATATTCTTGTAAATAATAAATATGTTTTGAAATACATTTCGAAGAAACATGGATGTGGATGATAAAGAAATCCTAGTAGATTATTACGTATAAACAACCTCGGATAATGAAGAGATTGTGAAATAACCCTTACCTTGTACTTTTCCTTGGTTGGGGTAGGTTAACCTCCTGTATAATGGTGAAATAATTGTTATTAAATTATACAAGAATCATATATATTAATATGATATCATATATGATCTTTTAACATTGATTTGTTAATAATATCTTAGAATTATCGTCGTTTCAGGTGTTAACTTACTTGTTTTCTTTTATATGTTTTGTTACGTAAGACATGTTTTTAAAGGATAGCTTGTATATTATTCATATCCAGAATGATATCAAGTCCTTAAACATCATTTTTAAATCATCAAATGATAACTATACTTGAATGGATACGATGGAGAATGAATCTCATCGCGTTCGTGGAGACGGTAGTCCGTACGTACGCACGAGCGACAATATCATTATTTTGATATTAAAATAATATATAAATGGATGGTATATCATATATACAGAATCATTAACATGTTATATTTATTATTTACATGAGTTACACATCATTATTATACCCATCCAAATAATAATATATTGAATAACAATTACACCACGACGTGGAGACGGTAAGCCGTATGTACGCACGTATGGTGACATGTTATTCAAAGGGTGGATAGAATACTGAATATGGTTGTACCATATTTATAATAACATCACAGTATATGTGTGATACTGGAGTTATTATTTTAGAATGGTAAGAACAAAGAAAGTGGAAGTGGAAGAAGAATGGAAATTAGAAAAGGGTGGTGAAATCATTACCTCTTCTTCGGGTTCTTCCTTTTGATTTGATCAAAAGGGCTCTTTAGGTTGGCTTTCTGATCAAACTAAGGCCTCTAGGTTGTAGTGAGGGATGTGGGGAGAGTATTTGGGCAGAGTTTGGCCGAACCAAAAGGCTTTAGAGGTGTGAAGAAATGAGAAGGAGGAGTGCCCTTTTATAAGAGGAGTGAGGGGCACCTTTGGAAAAGCTAGAAATATTAATTTATAATAAATTCATATTCGGTTTCTAATGGCTCCAAAGTTGACTATTCAAAGTTTAAGGTGGGTATGGGTCGAAAACAACTTAACTAATAGAATTTAGACAGGTTTGGGTACTTATATTAACCTTATCTTTAAGTATTAACTCTAAGTTAATTACTTTCACTTTTACAATGTCTCTTTGTATTTTTATATAATATGGTTAATAAACTTACTATATACATCCAAGAGACCCCCAAGTGGTACATTAATGATGAAACTGTCATGATATAAGTCTCTTGGACGAACCTTAGATTTTTAGGAATTTAATATCAATTAATAATATAATATTTGTTTTAAGAACTCTTTTATGTCAATTTTGACACTATTCAATAGTTGATTTTTGTGAAACTCATAACAGATTGATTACTTAGAACAAAGTCAATTAAATCAATCCTAATATATCATAGTATCCTATAAAATTAGTTTAATTCATTAAAAGTTTCATATTATATTTATTTGGGTATTTATAATATCAATTATTTTAATTTTTCACTATTATAGTAATTACTGCATCATCATTGTGTCTTATATAAAATAAATTATTTAATGTCTAAAAATTATAAATAAAATATCATTATGTAGGAAATCATTTTCGCTTTCTAATGAATATTTATAATCTAAAATCCAACATATATAACCCTATGTAACAATTGTTGTTCTAAAAGATATATGCTTGTGTCATTTTTGTATTCATTTTAACTAAATTAAAATAAAGTGTCATTATCACTTACAAGTGGATCCATGGGGTCCCAAAAGAGACCCAAAGATTCCCATGGTCGACCATTTATCAACCAATATGGTTAAGACACGTTTTAGGGTAATTTAGTATTATTATAATATTATTTTTTAACCCTTATTTACCGGATTTACCCTTAACCATGGTAAATAAAATATTTACCGCAGTAATTATTCAAAATATCTAAAAATAAAAGTTACCTATTTACACAATTTGAACATCCTGATTCCAAATATGGAATCCATTTTCCTAAATTCGAAACACATAAGTGGCAGAAATTAATTTAAAATTAATTCCCGCTGTCAAAACAAAAAGCGTGTTTTTAAGAGATAATAACTATCAAAAGATTGACACTTGTTTATGTTTGGTTTAATTGTAAAATTATGTCCAATGACCAACATTATATTAAATGGTAAAAATATATTCTAAATATACTTTAAAACGACTAAAATTCATAATTTATCACTATTAATTATTTTGATTAAAAAAGTTGTTTTTAATTAAAATTTAGTAATTTTCACTATTCATCAAAATATGAAAGTTTTCCGAAAAGTACCAAAATTTCACCTTAGGCTAAATTAGATATTCCGAATCCAAAAATGAAGTCCATTTCAAAATATAAAATATATATAATTTCAAAATTTAGGTATTACTATTCATAACGGCTAGTTTGATCGGTTGTGGTGTGTGTTAAAACTCGACGTTGCGTACAACACACGCTACTGTTTTATTCAAAGTAAAGCATACCGTGGAAGCTTGGGATGTTTCATTTTAAATTTTTTGATGCCTCCATTTAGTCAAAAAGTTTAAAATATTGTATTTAAAAAGGTTTCACTATCAAAAGTTGATAAAAGTGCAATACTGAAAATGAATCTGTTCTTGCATTATGACTAAGAAACTCATAATATGGATTCTAAAATTATAAGGATTATATAAAGTTAAAAATGTAGTTAATGCTATTCATGACCTCTTTTAATGGCTTTTTTTTGGTAAGTCATGGTGCAATTGAACTCGGTGTTGTGTGTAGTGCAAGTTATTGAATTATTTTGAAGAAATAACACACTATGAAATCTTAGGGTGTTATAGAAATATTGCAAAATACTGAATATTTTTTTGAAAAATCTTTTTCATCTAATTTTTTTATAGGGTTAAATTCTATTTTAAATTGTTTTTAAAGATTAATTAGATATAATTTTAAATAATTAATCCAATATATTTAATTTAATCAATTTAACATTGATTATTGATATGAAAACCTAGAAAACATTTGAATGTTTTTACTTTAAAAACCTATATTATTGTCTTATCTATGGGAATAAATTTAAATTAATTTATTCCATATATAAGATTATAGTTATTAAAAATTGATTCCATATTTGAAATCATTATAATTAATAATTTTTAATTATTTCGACTTAGTTAATGGTAAAAAAATATTAGTGAAAATAATTAAAATTAATTACAAAATTTTATGTTAAATTAATCATTATAAGGGACTAAACCATAATATTAAGAGAAAAGATGACGTTTAATATTATCCAAAATTAAATTTATAATATATATACCCTATCCTCTACTAGATAAATGTATTTTCAATTATTGGACCCAAACAAATTGATAAAACAAGGGTGGAATTCCCTTTTCATAAATTTACAAGAGTGTCATTCCTCCACCACTAGAAAAAGACACTAAATCCTATCACATTCTCAAACATATAAATACAAATTTTCTAGAGAAATATATGTACAAGTATATCCTCAAAATATATCCCTTAAACCATTAATACAATCCATAGGCATAAATCAATCCAAGGATTCCCTTTGGTGCAAACCAATATGAGTTACACAAAGAAGAGAAAACATCCTTCCTATAGTTCTTTAGTGATATTGTTTCTCAACTATTTCAATTTAAATTACTATTTGATTATATAAAAACACCAGTATCATCAATATACTGATATGTTTTTATGTTTAGGGTTTGACCTATACTTACACACACTTCCATCTAATGGGTAACAATAATACTGTTTGTGTGTAGAATGAACTTCAACCTCACAAAATGATGGTTGTTATTTCTTACATCACCACATTTCATGGTGGTCTATATTATGGAAACTAGATTTATATATGTCATATATGATATATTTAATGTATTTTTTTAATTTTTAAATATAACATAACTCTATAATTTCTATCTTGTGGGAATATGATTACATTGTTTGTAGAAGTGTGAACAACCACCTATTTGAAGCGATATGATTTATTAATTATTTACAAGTAATTTATAATGGAAGGTTCTAATAAACATGTGTTACATATATGTCATTAATTTTATTATGTAATCATAAAATAAATATCTATCATTTATTTTTCATTCTTTTAATATGACAAATAAATGAATGTTGCATTCATGCGTACATATGGCCCACCATCTCGATGAACAGTGCATCTCATTTCATATCTCCAAATATTATGGATTATTATAAATATATATATGCTATATATATATATATAATTTAATTCATGGTTCACATTATTTATATTTTTAAAACATGATCTAATTTATAGGAAGAACAATGAACAAGTTACAACATACTAAAAAACTAGGAAATTAACACCTGAAGTAGTGAAAATCATGAATGATTATTTTCAAACATCAAATAATATATTAATTTTTTTTTAATATTTGATATTATAAATAATATTATGGTTTTGGAATAAGTTTTTGACATATTTAAACCACTCATTTATGAGGTTAATGGATGTTCACCCAAAAGAAAACACAAGGTAAGGGATTTTCATCTCACTTTTTACATCCATTAGATAAATGTCTCGTTCAACAATTACATATCGTATGAGGTGTATCTACTAAATTTTATGATATATTATATGATTAATTATTTTATTTTCAGGTTATTTTTTGTTTCAATATGAATTATTTATTCGAATGGGGATTTGAGTTAAAACTTACCCAAGTGGAAATGAAATTTCATAACCGCATTCATTTTCTTTGGGTTATATTATGTCCTCATTGTCATTAAGATTATATGATTGTGTGTATAATGAATTGTAATATATCTTGATTATTTTCCACTTACCCTATGGGTATTTATAGCTAATACACATAAATCTATTTATTGATTGATTCTCACTTCAATGTTATGGTATTTTCAAGTGTTAACTTCATAATATAATTTTATTCGTGGTTGTTTACACATGAATTTACATTCAAGAAAATTATGTAATCATTATTATATAAATCATTAAATTTTCTTATCCTGTAATAATTCATGACATTTATCTACTGATACTTCAATTTTTCTACACTTCGGTACTCAAAATATTTTGGAAATGTTTTTCTGAAAACCTTACATCATTTTTCTCTTTAGTCAGAGAACCTATATTCTTCAAAAAAAATTTAATATAATGTTTTAAAATATGTTTTTAACTTTTATAAAATAATTTATTAAATAATATTTTACTTTTTATTGTATTTTACATGTGATTTTAAAGTAATATTCTTGTCACTTTCCAAAAAAGTCATTTTATTTACCCTTTTCATCGTCTAAAAATAATGACCTTTTTACCTCATACGGCATGTAAAAATTTACCGGGAATAGTTTACTTGAAGCTTCTTTTGAAATATTAAAAGGTTGTTTTATAAAGAAAATGTTTTTGAAATTGATTTTCAAGGAAAATTATTTTCAAAATGTTTTTCAAATTAAAATTAATATTTTCCTCAATAATGAATCTATGATATGTTTTAATAGTATTCACATTTATAAAGTACAAAAATCCTTATTACTTACTCTACATCGAATATCATGTTTTGATACAATCCTTATTTTTCATCTATATCAATTTTTATTAATTTTTTCAAGTATATTACTGACATTTACTTACTTGATACCATTTAGTCCCCTAGAAATATTCAATTTTCTATCATCTTTTAACATTGAATTTCCCCTAATTATCATGTTCTTATAAAATGGATTTTATAATTTCCTAAAATGTATTCTATTATAAGATATGGTGTTTATTTTATTTATTGGGGAGATACGGAAAAATACATGTACTTTACTCAATATTGATATTTGATAAGGCACTTTGATTATGAATTGAAATCAATTATCCAATAATGATTTTAAAAATTGAAAACATGGGTTGGGACCATTTAATATAATCCATATGGGTTGGGAAATAGTCAATTCTATCCCCATGATGCATCCTTAGACTCATGGGATGAAATCAATTGGGTAGCCTATGCAAATGGGTTTTTACCCAGTACAATTTAAACCATTTTTATATTAATTTTATCATGTGTCTAGGAAACATGACATTCAATAAATAAGAATTTTCATTAGTTTGATTCAGTAATTATTATCCATAATATTTTTATCGACATATTTATGGATTCATTTCATTATAAATTCATTTATTAAATGGAATATGTTTTAGTGACTTACATTCTTCTATTATTTACTCACTTCATTTTTATCTATTGACTACATAGATTGTGTTTTTTATTATTTACATTTCCATATTGATTATTCCAATTGATTCATTATTTCTGGTACTATAATATACCCTTAATGAGATTTTGAGCTCATTTTTTTGTTTCCTATCCCCATGAATTTCTTGAAGTTTCATAAGAAATATATGTATGAATTAACAAGATGGAATTATGTTATCAACAAAAAAAGATTATACATTAATTAGTATACTCATTTTTAAAATAACACTCAAGTATGTATGTGGTTTAACATGAATACTAAACAGTTCGGTACATCCGGACATGATTTAATTGTATCTTATTCCAATGTAATTATAGTGGACTTTTGAAAAAGGATTTATAGGGTCAAGTCCTTATAGACAGTATCAGAGTAGGTGTAATATAATCATTGGGATCTAGTTTTAGGAAAACATATATCGGGGAACATAGACATTAGATTGAATTTGAGGATATGTATAGAAGATCATCCAGAGGTTTCAGTTAGATAATGATTTTGTGGTTCTTCCTAGAAATGCATCCATTTCTAGATGCTATATGTTGACGTGGTTTTAGCACATGTGTAACTAGGTTTAACAACTACAACAAGGTTCATTGGTCCTGAAATATCGTGACCTAGTACACGAAAATGGGCCTTACTAAAAACTAGGTTTGTCACTCTTTAGATACTTCATTATAATTATTCACATTTTCATTAAAATACTTTTCAAAGGATTTGAATATATGATGAAAATGAATAACCTGTGTTAAACCTAATGTTTCTTATATTGAGAATGAGGAGTCATGATTTAGATATCCTATAAAATATTATATGTTTATATCATTATGGATAAGGTTACTCACATAATGCTTTCAAGTTTTAGTCAATTGATGGAACCCAAAAAAGTCTGGTTAATATTTAAAATCAAGGAAAATGTGGTGTCAATGAGAATCAAAATTAGGTGTTTCTAGGAGTGAAATATATCTTGTTTATTCATATTTATTTTTCCAAAAATATTATTAAAAAATATTCTTAAAATAACTCCCAAAATCATTAAAGAATGGATGAAGTGATCCAATAGTAGAGGCCATGGATAAATGAAGGTTAAATTTATATCTTGAATGAAATGTAGAAGAATAAATGTATGAATGTGTCTCATTAAGTCATAGAAATGTTTCTATGTAGGAAGGAATGGCAAAAGGAAAATAATTTTTCAGGAAAAATCATGAGTAAGATATAAGGAAATAAAACACATCCAATTGATCCATATATGGTTTGTTTCCTTAAATATGTGAAACCTGAGTATTAACCGAGTCAATTAAAACTTCTAAAGGAAAATATATGTGATAAGGATGGTCCTATGTGGAAATAAATGTATTATGTATTTATCTATTTGGGTTTTATTAAAAAAGCATAGTCAAAAGGATATTTAGTTATTAACCACATTTCAAGGTAGTTAGTCATTTTTTGGAAATTAAATTGATAAGTTCTTAGAAAAGGAAATCTTGTATTCTGGGGGAAAATTCATGTTTGGAATGGTCAGAGTTCTTGAACCAAATACTGATGGATGATAAGGGTTTTACACCAACTAATTGCCTATGCAATGCCCGGGTTAATTTGTACTTGTTTTTTTGTTAAATAATTTGGTGAATAAATAATAATGATAAACCAATTGTGTTACTTTTTTAGGTTTAAGATTAAAGTATTTACCATAGTGGATTTGTAGAATAGTTAGAGGCCAATAGTTAGACATGTCAATATTTTATAAGACTCATGATCCATTAAAAGAATATTTTAGTGATTTTGGAATCAAAGTTAATATTTGGGTCTCAATTTCATGTTGTAATGGATGAATTGGAAGTTGATCAATGAACAACCAAAGGAGAAATTATTTTTATATAAATATGTCAAGTATGTATACTTCCTTATATACTTAGGAATCAATGTAATCACTCAGCATTAGAAAATGATCAATTTGTTTTCATAATATCTTTGTTTTTATTGAACCAATGGTCTTCTAAATCATTGTTGATTTATGGATTTGAGTCCCTTAACACACCATTTACCATTAGACTGTTTAATTATTTATGAATTAAATCACTCTTTATAAATATTTATTCTTTTCCTACATGTACATAAATCTAATTTCCACTAATTTTCTTCTAATTGGAGACATATTTATATGTAATTCCTTGTTACCTTTAAGCTTCCCATTCTATCATTTATAGAGGATGTTTTACCAACCATTGTCATGATGTAGGATTTAGTAATAGAACATATAAAACAATTTATTTCCAATATCATGTAGTAATTTTAAGGACATAATTTATTTTTGTTTTGGATAATGTAACACCTTGAGAATTCTAAATCTTTAACTTTTATTTGATAGTGTGTATGACATGTGACACCCAGCTTGTAAGAGAGTTTAATATCATGAGAATTTAAAATATATTTAATATTTTAAATAAATTCAATATATTACTCATCATGAGTTTCAATAAACATTGAGTTTTCATGAATCACACACAAGAATGAGTTTCTTCAATGGCTTGCATTACACACAAGTTCGAGTTTTACCAAAAAAACAATATATTATTAAACCATTATTAATAAATATAAAAATAAATAACCTAGAATTTATATTATTGGTTATAAATATTATTAAATATCTTATTAAAATATATGGTTTATAAAAATATAAAATTAATGCAATGGTTAAAAATTATTTAGAAATATATATATGAACCAATTAAAAATAAAAAATGTATTCTTATAGAAAATCATTTTTCTGATCACAATAATGGTTTATCATATTAAATTAAATTAATTATTTGGTGATATTAATATAATATACCTATAACATATTCAATAAAATATTTTTTATATTCGTCCAATAGATTTTATTTCATAATATAAGAACAAACCCAATATTTTACAAAAAAGTCAATATTTTTTAAAAGGAACTTTTATCACTATTTAATGGTTTCTATTTTTCTGTGATGTTTCATTTGTGATGAATAATGAAAATACTAAATTTTAATTAAAATCTTATTTTTAATATCATATATTTATATTAGTAAATTTTATTTTAAAATGGTTTTTTATTTTAATTAGATATTTTTTTATTACTTATTCCAATTTATGTCAATGTAGTTAATTTCACATTGAAATTCAATATGAAAATCTAGAAAATGTTTGAATGTTTATACATTTAAACTCCCCATGTCATCTTATCCACTGTATTAAATTTAAATTAATGTATACCGCTTATATGATATGAATTTTAAAAAATAGATTCTATATTTGGTATCAGAGTAATATATGATATATAATATATCAAACTCAGTTTTTTTGCCTGTAACATTAGTGAAAATAATTTAAATTAATTATAATGACTAATGTAAAATTGAACTTATCAAGGGACTAAACATTAAACATAACGGCCAAAATTACCTTGAGACTTGTCAAATATCCATTTGATTTCAATTTTTAGACATTATAATATCATTTATATAATTGTTTTTAATATTGGATCCACTTTTAGTGGTAAAAACATGGGCGGAATTCCCTTTTCCCAAATTTACAAGAGTGTCACTCCTCCTCCACTGTAAAAAGGAACTCAGGAATCCCCCTTTTTCACACTTATCAAGACACATTAGATCAACCATGATATGTCAAAATAGATCTTTAACATCTCTTATGTAATCATAGAATCCTAAATTTGGGATAAATCCATAAAATGAATCCCTCTGGTGAAACCAAGATGACTTACCCAAAGAAGAGGTAACATCCTTGCTCAAGCTCTTTTGTATTATTTCTTTCTCCACTCTTTCAATTATACCTATTACATTTTTACATAACAGCACCAGTATAATTAATATACTGAGATTATTTTTTAAATTTCTATACCTACAATTTTACATACTACCATTTAATGGATAACAAACTTACCATTTGTGTGTAGGCCGAACATCCACCTCACGAAATGTTGGTTCTTCATTTTTATTTACCACAATTCATATTGGTTATAATGATGGAAAAATAATTTATATATGATATATATGATATCTATAATGTATTTATTATATCAAATGATTTTAATGTAAATACACTTATACTTTACAATTTTTGGGAATAAGATAACACTGTTTAAATAACTGTTGAGTATCGCGTCTTCAAAACGAAGAAATCCATTCATGCAATACGCGGAATGCATAGAAGATGGTTTTAATTTACCCACGTAAAAAAATATGAAATTAATATTATAATTTAATTACAATATACATATTTATAATTTACTTTTCATTCATCTGAAATGATAGATAAATGAAAGTAGAGTTCATGTGTACGTACAACCTACCATCGCCATAAACGATGTATTTCATTTCGTATCTCTAAATATTATGGATTATTAAAAATAATTATATACTGGATATATATAATATTTAATTAATTTTTTACATTAATTTTATGATGAATCCAATATCAAATTAATAGTAACAACAAATAACAAAACAAAACATACTCGACAAACTAGGTAACTAACACCTGATATTGTGAAAATAATGACTGATTATTAACAAATTGGTAATAAGAAATTATAAGAAGTAAATATATGATATTATACATTTTATTATGGTTATGGTATAAATTTTTAAAATTTTTAATCTCTTACATAGGATGTTAAAGGATGTTCACCTAAAATTAAATACAAGGTAATGTATTTTCATCTCACTTTGTACATCCGTGAGATAAATTTCATGTTCACCACTTCTTTTGTGTGGTCTATATACTACCAATTTTGATATATTATATCACTAATTATTTTATTTTCGTGGAATATTTTTATTAAATTTTAATTAATTTTTCTAAGGGTATTTGATTTAAATGTTACCCAAGTGGATATGAAATTTCATCATCCAATTCCTTTTCATTGGGTTATATTACTTCCTCATTTTAGTTAATATTATATGGATATGTTTATAATTAAATGGACTATATCTTGATGTTTTTAATCATCCAATATGTTTATTATATTTTATAAACAAATATCTATTTATTTATTATTTCTCCCTTCAAAAGTATGGCCTTTTCAAGGTCTTTCTTCACAATCTCATTTTATTCAGGAATGTTTACAAATGAATTTTTATTTGAAGAAATTGTAATATAATTTTTAAATAAAACTATTCAATTTATTCTCGTATGATTATTAATGACCTTTATCATATAATTATTCCATTTTCTAATCTTTGGTACTCAAAATGTTTTAGTTAGTATTATTATGAAAACCTAACTTCCATTCCCTCTTTAGTTAAAGAGAATGTTTACCCCAAAAAATAATGATTTGGTTTTTTTGAAAAATTGTTTTAAACATTTAAAAATAATTTATAAACAAAATTTTTACACTTTTTTTCTTTTACTAATGTTTCCAAAGGAATCATCAAGTCTCTTTTTTAACAATGCATTTTTCTCACACTTTTTACTATGAAAAAGGGATGCTATTTTTACCTCATACAACATGTTTAGATTTAAGCACCATCATTAAATTGCAGATTCATTTTTAGGATTAAATGGATTATTTTTAATGATTTTTATTTAAAAAAATAATTTTCAGAGAAATAGATTGTCAAAAAAATTTCAAAATGAAAAGGAATGTTTCCTCAAGAATACTTTTAAGATTTATTTTTATAGTATTCCCATTAAACATTGAAAAAACCATTACTCCTTAATCCACTTTGGATATATTGTATTGATACCATATTTATTATTCCACTAGATAGTTTTGGATTGTTTTGGCCAAGGAAAGTGTTGAAATTTACATTGATTCCTTTTAGTCCCCATGAAATATTCAATTTCCTATTATCATTAAATATATAATTAAGCCTATTTATCAATATAATTTAACAAATCATATTCCATTTTTTCATACAACATTCATTTGATTTACTGGGGAAATATTTATGAATCAGTATCCTTTAATCAATACAGATATTTGATAAGGAACTTTGTTTATTAATATAAATAAATTATTTGATACTGGTTTGAACAAGAAACACTTTGGTTGCAGACCATTTAATTCATTCCATATGGTTTGGGTACTGGATAATGCAAAACCCAAGATTAAATGTTAGTATCATGGGTTGAAATTAGATTGTTAGCCTAAGTTAATGGGTTTTTAGCCACTTCATTTTAAACCATATTTAATGTAAGGATATCAAGGGAATTAGAAACATAACATTCAATAAATACGAATTTTCTTCATTTTTATTCAATTAATATTATCCATGAGATTTTGCATCAATATATCAATACATGAATTTAATTCTCTTATCATTGATTTAATGGTTTTTATTTTAGATTCATACCCTTCCATATTATTTTCTCACTTCCTTTTCAGCAATTGAATTTATGTGAGGTGTTTTTAGTTGTGTACCTTCTCATGTTTATTATTATAATTTTTTTATTGTTTCCACTATAATTTACTCTTTCTAAGAATTCTAGCTCACCCTTATTTTTTTGACTTACCCCCAGAATCCACTGAAGTGTACTAAGAAAGATATTCATGCATACACAAGATTGAATAATTGTTTCCTAAAAAAATAAGTGGTAATTAGTGTACTCATGGGTAAAACAAGACTCATGTATGTATAGGTGTTACCATGACTAATAAATTTTTTTGTCCTTTAGGAAAATATTTACTTATATCTTATACTATTATAATGGTAGTATAAACCGGTTCCCATATTTTTGGGGTCAGGTCATAACACATAACATACCCCTTTACATAATATTTTTCAAATACATAAATTAAGGTATGACAGGTATATAATTTATTTGAACATTCCATCACTACGTGTCCAAGTAAATAATTTATCTATCATGTGAAAAAATGATAGTAGTCAAAATAGACGTAGTTAAGATATTTAATTTCTTACCTTAACAAAATTATTGATAATCTGTAATAGTTACATAGTTTGAAATCAAAAAAATCCTAACCAGTAATTAAAATTAATAGTTAATATCAATATTTCCCCACGTAAACCATATATATCCACAAATATTTGAGAAAAATAAAAAAATTAAAAAATGTTAATTTAAATAGATTCACTCAGGTATAAATATTTATGAACAAATACCATTAATAATAAAATAAGAGGAAGGAGTTTTCTTATATGATTAATTTATGGATAATTGGACATTGTCTAGGAAAGATGATCATTCCACCAAATAATGGTTATCACTTACATAAAACCAAAATTGAATTTGTTATTTGTGAAATATGGAAAAAAATGAACCAAGTGAATGAAATAATGGAAATAATTTAGTATCCTCCAAGAAATTATTCTAGAATTGGAAAACTGTAGTATTATTATGATGGTAAGATTATATAAACCATCATAATAATATCTAAATTTTTTATAGTCTCTAATATGACCAATGTTTGGAATAAATATTAAAAATGAAACAAAATGCATTACCTGGTAAAAAATAATTCTCTCAACACAACATAGAACCTTAGATAAATAAGAATGTATAGATCCATTCAGTACATTAGGAGGGAAGGAAGATATTAAATAGATCAGAAACTCAATTAAATGGAATTAAAATTTTCAAGGATAAAATTATGGCGGTTAAATTTAGGTTATTAAATGACTATTTTGGCCAATATTAAGTAAAATAAAAAAACATTGTAGGTATCTAGTGCAAACCCACCATGTACATAGTGGATATAATATATCCACCTATAGATAGAGATTCTCTAATGGGTACCCAATAAAAATCCACTAGGTACCTAGTAAATCATGTGATATTTACCCTTCCCCAATTTCTAAAACATCATATAGTGTGCACATATAACCTCTCAAACACCCCTCATAATAAAAATAGATAAAAATATAATTAAATATATAGTTGTTAAGAAGCATTATATGGTTTTAGTGTTTATAGAATTTAAATTTATCACCATTGGATATATTTTATAGTGGTAAAAAATTAAAATCTCATTGTGTTTAATTTAATTTCCAATCATAGATGTTGTGGGTGAGTAATTGGAATTAAAATATTTTAATTTTTATTTCCAACATAGGATTAAGATTCATTTTATAGAATAAACAGATGACCATATTCACCCCCTTATTATGGGGTTTTTTCCTACAACTGACAAAAATTAAATTTGATAGACAAGGATAAGTCATTGTCACTTATCCTTAAAATAGTTTTTTATGGAAACAATTGGGAATATAAAATTTGTTCCTCTAATTGATGGATAAAATTATAAAATTAATAAAATATATTTTATACAATCTATAATATATCAATATAATGATTTCCTTGTTGTAGAGAATAATGTTCAGATTTATGATTCTATAAATATCCTTTTCACCAAAATGGAAATTTTGTTTGATAATATTAATTAAATGGTGTAAAACTATCTATTTATTAGATTTTGTAGACAAGAAATATATAATGGTTTTTTTATTTTCACTTTTTCTTATTATATTTCGGATATTATAGGACACATTTATGATGGATATATAATTTTTACAGTGTAAATGTTGTAATGTGTGGATAACAGGTATAGGGATTTGATGTTGTATCAAAATAAAATCATTACTGGTTTATTTAACAAAAATAAATTATTTTATTGGATTTATTTTTTAAATTTTAGTGAAATTAAGGTTTTAAGTATTATAAATGAAATTCATTGGAGTGTTAGATCGTTATATTTTTAAATGATTGAGTTTTTGTTCAAATAAACTTGCAAGAGATCTAATTGGATATCATAAACTTTTTTTTATTATGTAGTATTACATGATTATATAACTAATGAAAAAGCATTAAACCAAGGATATAAAATTAATGTTCATGGAGAAATTATATTTCAATCATGTTGATGATACATAATAATATATATCACTTCTATCATTAAAAATAAATATTTTTTAAGTGTTGATAAAATCATATATAACCGTATCATGTTTCAATAATTAACTATTCTAGCACATAGATAAAATATATCCATGTAAGTTTTATTTTTATTCTGAAGTATATTATTAATATAAAATTAAATGGGGTTTCCCCATAATCAATATTTTAAAAACGGAACTCCATCAAGAATCATTTTTCAGATAAATGTGACTGTTTATAAAGAGGATGATGATGATGATTATATTTATTTCGAAAAGGGGAGAAAAATATCATATAATAATAATAACATTATATGATAGAAATTATTGAGATATAATTTAACAAAATTGTAGAGTAAGACAAACCATAAGGAGTTATAGCTTCAATGCATAAAATAAAGGAATAGTGAGGGGGTAGGTTTGTAAGAGAAACAAGAACGTAATATTTTTTTGACTATTAAATAATTCATCATTATATATTATCCAAATAGAATATAAAATAACTTTTATAGATAATTTTATCAAATAAAAAAGTAATATTGAATAAATATTGAGAAACACTATTATATTAAAGAAAATAATTGAGGAATAAGATAACAATTTGAAAGCCAGTAACTCTTATATCAAGTAATGATGAAGTCATATTTATTCCTCCATTGAAGAATTAGCTTCTTTGAACAAAAAGATTAAATATGAATTTAAAATAATTGGTTTCACAAAAGATATACAATTTTGAGAATTATTTTTTAAATATCCACCAAAAATAGTTTAAAGAGGAATTTTGAATGTTGAGAAGGTTATAAATGATCATGGAACTAACATAGTGGGTGGAACTTGATATGTATTTAATGATTAATTTTATATTAATTTTGTTGAAAATATAAAATTCAATAATTTGGAAGAGGATATTGATAAATAACTATCCGTAATAGTTTTTAAAAAAAATGTAAAGTAATTTTAAGGCTACTAATAATTAAAGTTTTCTTATCCCACACAGAGTTAAATGATAGGTTAATAAGGTTGGTAAATTTGTCATTTTTAGTAATTTTAAATAATTACAGTAAATATAAATGAAAATATATAAAAGTAAATATGGGAATAAGATATTTTTATAGTGTCTCATATAATAAGGATATTATGTCTTATCTTTAAACCTACACTCTAATTGGGGAATATGACACTCGATAAATAACCTACCTTTTTGGGGTAATCAAAACCCAAAACAACTTTTTTTATAGTAGATTCAAAACCGAAAACAAGATTACATTTCAAGGGTAGTCAAAATCCATTACAACCTTCATTTAGAAGGTGGAGGCATGACCAAGGAAACCAAAAAATTTTATATAGTTGTATAACTAAACTATCTAATTCTATATAAATGAAACATTTAATGTATGTATAATGTAAAAACAATAATTGTGTATGATTTAATGTTATTGTACTTTTAACACTTTTATGTTGAGTAAACTATACTTAATTTCCTCAAAAATATTTTACTAGTAGTGATTGAAGATATAAAATGACCCATATCATGTTTTTATCCCCTCTAGTCTAATAGTCATATCAAATCTCTATTTATAGATATTTATCCTCCATCATTATCAAAATTAAACTAGTTATCCATTAAACATATGTAAAATAATATCCATGAATAAATTAAGAAAAAATAAATTTAAAAATAATAAACTACTTTAGAGTTTGAAACAATTTATTAAAATATTTATGTCCACATGAATTAATTTATTTAAAATAAATGAGTAATAAAATATTCTCTATGAAATGAGTCGTAATATTAATTCATATAGACTCCTTGTAAGTAGAATATGATTAACTATAAATAAAAATTAATAATAAATAATAAATAGATCATAACATGTATAATTTCATAATTGAAAACATATATGACTAAACTAACTAAAAGATGAAGATAATAATTATGAATGAAAAATTTTCATTTTTTTCTATCTTATTTTTAATTTCAATGGTTGGAAACATATGAAAATGAAGTTGAAACTGAGTATATTAAATATTTTATATAAACTAATTTCATAAGATATTTAATTCCTAATATAGTTCACCTAATTCAATTGTATTATATTTTTTTCTTGAGAAGAAATATATAAAAATAAAATATATCTATCTGTATAAAATGTTCAATTTTTTTAAAAAAATCCTACTCAATATTTAATACAATTTCCTTGAAACAAACTGAATAACGTTTAATTTTTTACTCCATACATAAGAAATTATTCATCTGTAATATCTTGACCATGAAAATTTCTTAGTGTGTCATATTTTTTCATGATACTTAAAATATTTCATGATACATAATTTCATTTTTTATTATACATAATACAACATATAAAGGATTAAAATATTTTTCATAAGATATTTTTATATCCATTGATAATACATAACATCTTTTATTTTTTGTAAAGATTTATATAAGGTAAAAAATAGGATTCCCGATACATAAAATTTTTAAGTAATAAGATAATGTTATAAGAAATTATTTATTAACATAAATTTATATATAAGATACTTAATGACACATTAATGTTACGTAATATATATATCTTATAGGGAAATAGAAAATAATATATGACCTATTTTAAAAAATCCATATATATTGTAAATAACTTAAAAAATACTAAGAAACTTATATATATAATAATTATTAAAAAATTATGAGAATGAAAAGAATAAAGATAATAAATAATTATAATAATTTAAACCATATGACAATAGAATAAAAAATATTATAAAAATGTTATGAATAAAAACATAGGGAATATTGTAATTAATAAAACAAAATAAATAAAAAAGGAATAGAGACACTTAAATAATATTTCCCTTTTCGATAATTAAAATCCCCAAATATCATAAAATATATATATTCTAGAATAAAATTATCTCTTAACGTTCTTATAATAGAAAAGGTATCATAAAAATTTATGTTGATGAAAAAATTAAAGGCTATAAAAAACTCCCAACAATATGATAAACTTTCCATTGTAATAAGAATAATGGTAGGGTTATATAAGCATGATTTAAACTATAAAACATATATATAACACCATGATTAAAAAATGAGATAAAACAGTAAATTTGGAGATACATATACTCTCAAATTAATTCATACTACTAAAGAAAAAACAATGTTTACAATATGAACTAACATAACAAATTATAATAAAATTCATATTATAATCACTTTGTACACATATTTTCTCTAAAATAAATTATTTATATATATATATATAAGTATAAATATAATTAATATGGTAATAAGGATATTGAAAATTAGCTAGAAATTCTAAATAAATAAATATATATATAATGAAATAAAATAAACTCAGTGAATAAAAAGAAAATCAAGATTATTTTTTTTATTTCTATTTTTTTATAAAATTAAAATCATTAAACATTAATTATTCAAAGATCATATATTATAATTTATAACCTCACTTTAATTAATTTCATAGGAAAAATAAATTCATGTAGTTCACCTATTAGAAGGGACTCAAATGAAAATCTCATTTCTGGACATGTTCTTGAAAAAATTGATATCATACATTAATAATATAAGTTATGAAATTTAGTTGGGAATTCACATAAATTGATATTGTTTGAAAAATTATAAAAAAATTGGGATGTTTTCATAATAAATTTATATTTTTGGAATGATTTTCAAATACACAACTATTCAGCATTGAAGCTCGTAGTGTTTACATGTTTAGCCTCAATAATATATAAATAAACAAAAATATTTTTATTTGAACTCCATAAAACAGAACATCTACTTAATAAATAAAATATAAAAAATGATTATTTTTATATTGATATTAAAACTTCCTAAATATAAATCAATTTTTAATTCAATAAATGTGAAAAAAATTAATAATATTCCATGATTCACTATAACATTCACATATTTAATAATTCCCAATATAGAAGTCAATTGAATCTACTTATGTCCACATAAAATCCTGAGCACATATATGTAGTAATAATTATGTAATGTATATATTGTTTTAAATGCAATAATATTAGTTACAGGATTTGCCAATGATCTCTTAGGTTAATGAAATGGGACTAAATCACGTACATTTATTCAACTAGGAACCATTTTGTGGTCCTATCAATCCACACCATTGACAAAAAAAATTATGTACCGTATGGGGTGGGAGGGAGTTCATTGATTTAAAATAAACATTTTATGGATATTCTCACCAAATAAATTTCCTTTCAACACTATGACATAGAATGGAATAATGGAATGTATCATCCTGTGTGGGTTGGAATGTCCGGTAGCTGGTTTCATAGTGTTGGGGATATGTTCAAACAACTTATTTTTTAAATATATGAATATTTTTGGATGAAATGTTTCTAGTTTATCACTAAAGTTAATATTATGGGACAAACTATCATCCCTCATACTCTCATGAACCACACCATGGTCCTAATTGGATACTCCATGATTCTAAAACTCTAGTACCACATGTGTTAAGGGGGATTTACATACTATAATATTGATATAATATAGGTTATTTCCCATTGAATGAGATATTTTAATGTTATGAAGAAACGGGACACAAAAAACAATATTAGATTGTGAGGAGTGGGAGGCCCAATAGGTTGTAAATGTTCGAACTAATAGGGTTTTTAGTGGTATATTTGTCTTGAAATACTAAATTATCTTTCATTCATTCTTAAAGTATGATTTTATTAATGAATTGAAATATATAAAAGAGTTTTTATAGAAACTAATAGATCAGAAAAAAATTTAATATATTGTGATGGTAATAGTCAATATGATATTATGGATTTGTAGGGAATGTACCATCTAACAGACCTGAAACTATAAATCTGAATCCTTTGTTTTCTGTATTACATTCATACAGGAGACAATAGTTTGCATCTCAATGATATAATAATTTACTAGACTTGGAATACTAGAATCATACATGGTTTTCATATTATTTTTGAAACATAATTCAGAAACTATAAAATTATTCATAACATTTTTAATCAACTTTGAAATAATTAATTGACCTTTTATTTATACCCTAGGAAATGGAAAAAACTAAAGGGTGGTTATTGATTCTTAGTAAGGGGTTGAGTATAATGGAAGATATCATGAATATATAAGGCATAAACAATATTCAAAAGTTACTAAGAATTAAAAATTTAATTTAACAACATGAACATAAATTCATTCAAGGATTATATTAATGTTATATTAACATGGATAGTAATAACCGACCCTTGGGTTATGGTATGTATAGTTTTACACATTTAAAAATTACCATGAAGGTATCAATAAAGAAAATTTCAATAATTTTGTAGTTATACACATAATATTAAAATAATACCTACGACCTGAAATATTTATTTTTTAAATAGACCCATATATAAATTAAGTTGTTATATAATTAATTTCCCCTCCAATCACATAAAAATTTCGAATACATTCCACACATATTTATTAATCAATAAATAACATATTAAATATGTGTTCTTAATCAAAATTATTTGTAATAAAGCATGTGTAGAGAATATTAATTTTCCCTTTTAAATTAAATAAAATTATTATTAAGCTCCATTAAAGTTATAAAATATATAGAAATGTTATATGGTTAAAAAATAAATACATGATAAATATTTCCCTGATATTAAATAATGTAATCATGAAGGATAATAACAATTTCAATATAGTGATGTAGGGTGATAGAAAATATAACTTTATTGTGCTAAAATGATATATTATGAAAACAATATATGACTTATAAATATATAATTTATAATATAAATAATAACCAAGGATTATCATACAAAGATATTACATCATTTTTCCTGAATATTAATTACATTACACAAATACATACCCGGGAACTGTATTTTTATATTGCCTTTATAAACATGGAATCACAAAAAAATATATCATAAGTTATCTATATAATCTCTAACTATGGCCATAATAACTAACACCCTTTATAGAAATATCATACATAATAAATTTTTTTATAACATGTGGAAAGGAAACATATATAGGGATTTCATTATCTTAATATGGTTTAATAAAGGGAGATATGTAAGCCTAACATGGATATTATGGAATGAGAACGTCCACATAATAGTAGAATAGCATACCACTCAAAAAAATGATTATAATATTGAGTCAATAAATATATACTGGTAGTTCAGAAAATGTAAATCAAAATATAATCCATAAATATGATCCATCATAACATAACATTGGCATAAAACATAAATTTTTGCCATAAACATAAGAACAAAAAATCATTTCCATTTTAGAAAATGCTCATTGTGAAGGCTATCATAGTGGAATGGGTTCTCTTCCAAAACTATAATAGAAGTCACAGTTCACTTCCAAGACCATCATTGAAGACATATTCCCTTAATAAAATATGCTCACACCCCACTATAGTCATATCCATCTAATGAGATAAAAATCATTACCTAAATCATTGTAGGGAGATATAGATCCCACACTTCTCATAATGAAAACCATTTTTCTGTGTTGTCACGACCCCTTCCCACCAAATATGCCCCTCCTGAGCTGGAAATGGTGAAAGGGAGATAATGACCCCCGAGTCCCGCCTCCAGTAGGCCCCAGGGTGGTGACTAGAACCAAGGGTATGAGTTTTTTACAAATATGGGAGGCATTACCCTTTTTATTTTTAAAGATCGGGAAATAGGACAAGTCAACCACCAAAAGGAAAAAAGAAAACGTGTATAGAAATAAACCCAAACCAAGCCCACATGCATGTTTAAAAAAATTTATAACAAGGTACAAGTACAAGAAATCTCAAAGTACAATACCAAAAAAGGAAACAAGTAAAATAAACTGCAGAAACTCCAACTATCCGACTAGTAGGGTCCCGCACGGCCCTGGTAGTCCTCCTGGAAACCTGAAAGTAAATGTAGGGTGAGCATATAAGTATACTCAGTAGGGAAACCTAAAGCTCTCGTTCACAAGTTGGGAGACATCCTAATGTCCCGTGAGAACAATAGAAGAAACCTAGGAAGGAATTCTATCCACCCAACCTCACCAGCCACACTCACAAAAAAACACAAGCAGAACAGGTAGTAGTATATAAGAAACAAGAGTATTGGGTACCCCACACCATTTCCCTTTAGTTAACTGCTCTTCCTAACGACAAACGTCCTGAAGCTGCCATACTCTCCCCGCCCGCAGACACCTGGGCCTCACAACCACATATCCTGCCCGCCCACACCTGGGCCTCACAACCACATATCCCGCCCCCACACACCTTGGCCTCACAACCACGTATCCCGCCTGCACATTCCTGGGTCTCACAACCACGTATCCCACCAGCACACACCTGGGCCTCATCTCGAAGATTCTTGGGAAACAGTAGAACCTTCCCGAAGAGTCTTGGGCTAAAACCACCCAATCGAAACCTACCCGAAGAGTCTTAGGTGTAAGGTCGCCTCAAGACATCACAGCCTAGGGGAGAAGGAGCAGGAAAGAGCTAGTAACTAAGGGAAAAAACACCCTCTCCCATGAAATGGGAGTGTTTGGCACTAAGTGCTCAACATGGGTGGGGTGAGATAAAAAATAAAAGATACAGATAGTGCTCAACATGGGTGGGGTGAGATAAAACATAAAAGATACAGATATATATACCAACCACGCAACCCAACCTATGGATTCCAAACAGAGAAACTGAGAACGTGCCTCGGAAATGCTACTACAAAGCAGGCATACAACAAACAACCCCAACCCCGTTTAGGTTTTCACGTTTCAGTAGAATTGTTATATTTAGTTCCTTAACTACTGGGCAACTATCCACAAACAACAACATCGATCGTTCGTAAAACATATCTCTGCCATCCACAAATCATGTTAGGAAAACGCAAGCAACACAACCAAGCCCTTCTTATCAACCAACCAGCCCTATTGATTATTAATCTCATTCCATTTCCACGCCCCACAATTTATTAACTCTTCTGCTTTTATTTATTATTCACAACCCATAGCCCGTTCACATTTAAACCCATCCCTACAGCCCCGCTGCCAACCACCATAACCACAACCACATCGTAACTCATACATCATTATCCCTTTAATACCATTAATCGCAGCCCTGTTTCCCATCACCATCATAACATTCAAACCAACACACAACCATGCCAATCGCAGCCCCACTGCTCACCCAAACCACAACAACCCACAAAACACCCCCCATCACATGGAACGTAACCAAGCCAACACCCACATGTTCATTATTCTATTTTGTTTAACTGGGGTGATCACACAAGGGTTCTAGATTTTAACAGCCAAATTTATGTGATTAACCAATTTTCACATTCCACAAGGTTCCATCCATAATAAAATCCAGAAGGAGAGGGAAACATTTAATTGCACATGCAAAGTCCCCCAAAGACCATGATTTTCTATAGGCAGAAGCTCATTCAATTCAGAACATAATATCACAGGATATAAATTAACAACAATCACAACATCCCATCCCCATTCTTTAACAATTTTTTATCTTTATTTAAAGGTTAAACTGTTCCTCCAGAAAACAAGAGGATACCCACCCCACATGATGCACAAATTAGAGAGACGAAGGTAAGATCCCTACCTCAACATGTTCCGGATCACAACTCTCCCCCAGATCAACCTTAGAAGACGTCCGTCGACGTCCGTCACTTCTGTCGGGTCCCATAAAAACCTCCTCGGGTGGAAGTCGGAAAGGAAAGGCCGAAGGAAATACAAAGTATCCATGCTCAGATGCTCCACCTCACCGTTACGATCCTGTGGCCGCTGACGGATCATAAATCGGAGCTCGGACGAAGATGTTACGGAAGCAAGAGCCTTCGAGTCTCTTAAGAGAGCTCTGCTCAGAGGAGAGGGGAGGAGAGGTGTGTGTTGAAAAGGAGGAGGGGACCCCTACTTTTATATGCGTGAAAAGAAAAAGTACACGGCGTGTACTTTATGGTACACGGCGTGTACTTTATGGTACACGGCGTGTACTCAGTTCTTTCACACGGTCTCCACGCGACTTCCAACATGGCTCTGCGGCCGTTGACTCGTCAGCACACGGTTTGAGGGTAACGCATACGTGGTGAAGGAATACACGGCGTGTGGTTTAGACACATGGCGTATACTCATTTATTGCACATGGCAAGGACACGGCTCTAACACGATACACGGCCATTGACTGGTAACGCATATGCGGGGAAGTACTACACGGCATGTAGAACTGGGAACAAAGCGTGCACCCATTATTTCACATAGTGAGGACACGGCCTGCAACATGGGGTATACCCAGAAAGGGAGTACATGTCATGTACTCAAACTACACGGAATGTAGATTCAAAATTCTAGAAAGTGTGGGAAAGTCCATTTTACCCCCCAGAACACTTCTTGACCTTTTTTTTACAAAGGAAAGGGCCGGAGAGGTCCGGGCCATTACATAAGATACCTCTTAAAAAATTATCATCCCCGATAATTCAAAAACCAACCCAGAGGAACCCAACAAAATACCTCTTAGGGTTCTCGTTATAACAGGGTCCCAACAAACAACCCTAATCATATGTGTTAGGAATTCCTTCTCCTATGTCGAGATATTATCCGCTTTAGGCGGCACTGACTCGCCTGCACGAGTTCAGTCACATCCTCATTAATGCGTCTCGATTAAGAATTGGGTCCTCCCACTTTCATACATTAGTATTTTTCTACTCGCACTAACCCCAACACCACACAACCAACACACTGGCCGAACACATGGGTTTTGGGAAATTCCTCCTCCTATGTCGAGATATTATCCACTTTAGGTAGCACTGACTCGCCCGCACGGGTTCAATCGCATCCACATTAATGTGTCTCGATTAAGGGTCAGGTTTTTCTCTTTCCCACACATCCGAAGATGTCACACATTAACAGGGAACAAGGAAACCAAAGGTCTCACAACTGAAAATCCAAGCATTCCATATATCAAAGGTACATAGTACAAAAACTAAGCTCAGAAGAACAAGGAAAAAAACAAGTCAAAACAACTCCGGTTATTGAGCGTGCATCTGGGTCTCCCGCTCCCAAGTGCTCTCCTCGATGCCGCCATTCCTCCACAACACACGAACCAAGGTAATGGTTCGTCCACGGAGTACCTTCTCTTTACGATATTCGATTCTGACTGGTCGTTCCTCGAAGGTCGCATCGTCTCCCATATCTAACTCTTCGAAGTCAATAACGTGGGAGTCGTCATGTATGTACCGAAGAAGCTGGGAGACGTTGAAGACATCATGAACCTTCTCCAATTGAGGTGGTAGGGCTAGATGATATTCCACCTCGCCGACTCGCATCAACACCACAAAAGGTCCGATGAACCTAGGTGAGAGCTTGCTCCCCTTCCCAAACCTCTACTGCCCCCATCGAGGGGAAACTTTAAAGAACACATGATCCCCCACCTCGAACTCCAAGGCCCTCCTTCGACGATCAGCATAAGAATTTTGTCAGTCCTGAGCCACTTTCATCCTCTCACGTACAAGCTGTACATTCTCTGTGCTGCTCTGCACTACCTCTGGCCCAAGATCATCTGTCTCACCAACCTCTGCCCAGAAAATGTTTGAACGACATGGACTTCCATACAAAGCCTCAAATGGTTCCATTCCAAGAGTAGAGTGAAATCTGTTGTTGTAGGAAAACTCTACTAAAGGCATGTGTCGTACCCATGCTCCTCTGAAATCCAGAACACATGCTCGCAGCATGTCCTCCAACGTCTGGATAGTCCGCTCCGTCTGCCCATAGGTCTGGGGGTGGAAAGCAGTTCTAAGGCGTAGCTGGGTGCCAAAAGCATGTTTTAGCACCCTCCATACTCGTGAGGTAAAACTAGTATCCCAATCTGAGACGATAGTCCTCAGAACTCCATGAAAATGCACCACCTCGTCTATGTACCTTTGTGCTAAGGTACTCACCGGGCCCGACTCCTTGATTGCTAAGAAGTGATTTTATTTCGTCAGTCGATCCACCACCACCTAGATAGCATCATAACCACCCGGAGCTCTGAGTAGTCTTGTGATGAATTCCATTGAGATGTCATCCCACTTCCACTCGGGGAAGTCTAAAGGATGAAAAAACCCACCGGGAACACGGTGTTCAGCCATCACTTGCTGACACACTAGGCATTTAGCCACAAACTCTGCCACTGGCCGTTTCACCTCAGGCCACCAAAACTGATCCCTCATGCCTCGGTACATTTTTGAAATTCCTGGATATACCAACAAGGCAGAGCTATGGAACTCATGTAGAACTCCATCATGCATTGCCTCCGGAACAAACAACCTTCCATGGAAAAGCTTCCGATGTCGGCTGTCCTCTGACCATCCCTCTGGAGCATTCCCCTAATCGACACGATCCCGCATCACTTCCGCCTCGGAGTCCCCCCACAGAGACTCTTCCACCTGCTGCAACAAAGAGGACCGCACCGTCATCTGAAACAAAGAGCCTCTAACACCTTCTACCCTGGCATCCAAGTGCAAGGCAGCCAACTCTCCCATCGCCTTCCATGCATCAGTGGATTCTTGAACTACTTCCTGATGTGATTTCCTGCTTAGGGCATTAGCCACAACGTTTCCCTTACCTTCAGTGTAAGAGATCTCAAAGTCATAGTCTGGGAGAAACTCGACCCATCTCCGCTGCCTTAAGTTCAGGTCACATTGAGAGAAGATATAACGTAGGATCTTGTGATATGAGAAGACCACAAAGCGCTCCCCAAAGAGGTAATGTCGCCACAACTTTAGTGCGAACACTACTGCTGCAAGATCTAGATCATGGGTGGCATAGTTACTCTCATGAGGGTGTAACTGCCTAGACCCATAACAGATCACACCCTTCTTCTGCATCAGCACGCACCCCAGACAAAGACCAGAAGCATCAAAAAACACCTCATACAACAACCCTTCCTCTGGAAACCTGAGTATGGGAGCACTGACCAACATCTCCTTCAGGTAGTCAAAAGATTTATGGAACTACTCGCTCTATAGGAAGACATGGTTCTTCCTAGTCAAAGCTGTCAATGGAGCAACAACTCGAGAGAAGTCCGAAACGAACCTCCGATAGTAACCTGCTAACCCGAGGAAACTACAAACTTCTACCACGCTCTTGGGTTCTGCCCAAGAAACAACTGCCTCCACCTTCGACGGGTCCACCGATACTCCATGCTGAGACACCACGTGCCCAAGGAAGTGTACTTCTTGCATCAAGAACTCACACTTTGACAATTTACCGTAAATCTGGTGGTGTCGAAGGAATTCAAAGACTGCCCTAATATGGTCAACGTTCTCCTCCTCTGATCTTGAGTAGATCAGGATGTCGTCGATAAACACAACGACAAACCGGTCCACAAACACTCAGAAGACAAAGTTCATAAGTCCTATGAACTCAGCCGGTGCATTCGTAACTCCAAACGGCATCAGCACAAACTCGAAGTGCCCATACATGCACCTGAAAGCCGTCTTCGAGATTTCACTGTCCTTTACCCTCAGATGTTGATATCTCGATCGTAGATGAAACATAGAGAACCATCCTTCTCCCCTCAGATGGTCGAAGAGATCATCTATCCTTGGAAGGGGGTAGCGGTTCTTGACCGTTACCTGGTTCAACATTCGGTAGTCTATGCATAGCCTGAGACCACCATCTGCCTTCTTCACGAACAGAACTGGAGCACCACAAGGCGACACGTTGGGTTGAAAAAACCCTTCTCCATCAGATCGTCAATCTGAATCTACAACTCCCGCAACTCCGAAGGTGCCATCCGATAAGGGGCCATCGAAATCGGATGGGCACCAGGCTGTAAGTCTATCCCGAACTCAACGTCACGTCGGGGGGTTATAGTCACAACCTCCTATGAAAAAACATCGAGGAACTCCCCAACAACTTCTAGGACATCCATCATCTCTGTATCAGCTAGAACAACCGATAACCCACCTAACAAGGAAATGAGAGGCTCCACACACCGGCTTCCCACCTGATAGCTCCTATCTCCAACAAAAGCTACACGCTGCCCATCCACGTCGGAGAACATGACTCTTCTCCGGAAGCAGTCGATAATGGAACCAATAGAAAACAACCAGTCGATGCCTAGGATGACATCGTATGGCTACATCTGTAAAAGAAGAGGGTACCCACTAGATCGATGTGGTCCCAACGTCAGCCCACATCCCCGGCAAACACAAGATACGCTGGTCTGGCCCCCAACTGGTGTACTCAGTACCAGTGGTATGGAAAGCCTCTCTACATCTAGTCCCAAGGAATGGGCTAGACCAGGTGCAACAAAGGAGGGTGAAGCTCTGGAATCGAACAAAGTAGAAACAAGAGTGCTAAACAAACAAATCGTACCTCGCACCACCTCTGGTCCTACTGGAGTTGTCAACTCTATTGCGTGCAGCTGTCCACGCCCAGCTCCTCTGCCTCTCTGATGTCGTCCACTTCCCCGACCATGCCCTGGTTGAGGTCCCTGAGGAGCACCCTGAGGTCGGCCTCCTCCCACAAAGTCTTCCCTCAGAGGAGCATGGTCCTGCTACAGCTGGAAGGGCCTCGCCGAAAACTAGTGATACTGAGGTGGGCGTTGAACCTACCCACCTCCACCGTAATGATCTCGGGTCGGGCACCGACTCTGAACGTGCCCGAAACCTCCACATGAAAAACACCTCGGTCTTGGGCTCGTGAAAAAGGGACGAGGACCCAAAGATCTGAACTGGAACTGCTGGGGCCTGCTCCCCACTGGCCTGAACCTGGAAGGTCCCGTCGCAGGAGACCTGCTGCTGACTGTCTTCCCCTTCGACGAGCCTGGTTGGATCCCCTCTCGGGGTGCACCTCCAAGCGAGTTCATCCTATCTAAAACCTTTGCCTTCTTCTATACCGCCAAGTACGTTAGAAGGGTGAAGGGAGTGACAACATACTGGAGCGAAGGACGAAGTGCCTCCTCCAAATGTCTCGCCCGAGACTCCTCCTCTGGAAAGAGATCCGGAGCAATGCGCAAAATATCTTTGAACTTGATCCCCAGCTCTCGTACTGACATACTCCCCTGCTGAATGGAGAGTAACTCCTGCCACTTCTCCGCCTTGATCATGGAAGAAATGAATTCCTCTCGGAATTCCTTCTCAAAGTCAGCCCAAGGAACCTCTTCCTCTATCCTCTCTCCGAGGTACAGTGTCCACCACTGTCGCGCCGCACCACTCAGCTGACTGACTGCTAGGGGAACCCAATACTCTCTCGAAGCACAGATCAAGGTAAAAGAGATCCCTAGCTCCTCAAGCCACCCCTCTGTCTCCATATCCGAAGTACTACCCTCGTACTTGTTGAGGGTCTGCCGCTGGAAAGAACTGAGAGTCTTCTGCCACTGGATATCTTCCACCTCTCGGTCAATCCATAGCTAATTGACTGCCTGAATCTGTTGGGCCACGGCCATTTGATCCACCTGGGGATGACATTCAGGTTCCATAACTGTACAGTAAGAAGAGATCTCCTAATCCCAAGTAGTAAGAAAAAACTCAAGGTTTCATTTTATCATTTTATTCCAATTTCATTCCCAAAACACCTAAATCAATTAAAACACAATCATGATGATGCATGTACCTTCCCTAGGGTCTCTACCCTGCAATCAATGTAGTCTCACTTGGTCGTTCGGTAGGCTCAGAGTCCTTGCATCGGATCACGGGGGGCCCTAAAATCCTGTGTCCTAGCCGGTCTTCCCTGGCCTATGTCACGCACCAAGATTAACTAACACTATTTCCCTACCATCCCCTGCAATCCTCACTGTGACTAACTCCTGACTCTATCCTATCTCTCATCCTCCCTCTGATACCATTCTTTTATGAACCCCTCCCACCAAAGATGCCCCTCCTGAGCTGGCAATGGCGGAAGGGAGATAATGACCCCCCAAGTCCCGCCTTCAGTAGGCCTCGGGGTGGCGACTAGCACCAAGGGTATGAGTTTTTTACAAATATGGGAGGCATTACCCTTTTTATTTTTAACAATCGGGAAATAGGAGAAGTCAACCACCAAAAGAAAAAAAGAACAAGTGTATAGAAATAAACCCAAACAAAGCCCAAATGCATGTTTAAAACAAATTTTATAACAAGGTACAAGTACAAGAAATCTCAAAGTACAATAACAAAAAGGAAACAAGTACAAGAAACTGCAGCAACTCCAACTATCTGACTAGTAGGGCCCCACACGACCCAGTTAGTCCTCCTGGAAACCTGAAAGTAAACATAGGGTGAGAATACAAGTATACTCAGTAGGGAAACCTAAAGCACTCGTGCACAAGTGGGGAGACATCCTAATGTCCCGTGAGAACAACAGAAGAAACCTAGCAAGGAATTCTATCCACCCAACCTCACCAGCCACACTCACCAAAAACACAAGCACAATAGGTTGTAGTATATATGAAACAAGAGTATTGGGTACCCCGCAACATTTCCCTTTAGTTAGCTGCTCTTCCTAATGACGAATGTCCTGACTCTGCCACACTCTCCTCGCCCGCACACACCTGGGCCTCACAACCACGTATCCCGCCCGCACACACCTAGGCCTGACAACCACGTATCCCGCCCGCATACACCTTGGCCTCACAACCACGTATCCCGCCAGCATACACCAGGGCCTCATCCTGAAGATTCTTAGGAAACAGTAGAACATGCCCGAAGAGTCTTGGTCTAAAACCACCCTAATCGAAACCTACCCAAAATGTCTTAGGTGTAAGGTCGCCTTAAGACATTACAGCCTAGGGGAGAGGGAGCAGGAAAGAGCTAATAACTAAGGGAAAAACACCCTCTCCCTTGAAATGGGATTGTTCGACACTAAGTGCTCAACATGGGTGGGGTGCGATAATAGACAAAAGATACAGATATATATACCAACCAAACAACCCAGCCTATGGCTTCTAAACAGAGAAACTGAGCACGTGCCATGACACTACTACTACGAAGCCTTCATACAACAAACAACCCCAACCCCATTTAGGTTTTCACATTTCAGCAGAATTAGTTTATTTAGTTCCTTAACTACTGGGCAACTATCCACAACCAACCACATCGATCGTTTGTAAAACATATCCCTTCCATCCACAAATCAAGTTAGGAAAACACAAGTAACACAACCAAGCCCTTCTTATCAACCAACCAGCCCCATTGATTATAAATCTCTTTCCATTACCACACCCCACCATTCATTAACTCTTCTGATTTTATTTAATATTCACAACCCATAGCTCGTTCAAATTTAAAACCATTCCCACAGCCCCGCTGCCAACCACCATAACCACAACCACACCGTAACTCGTACATCATTATCCCTTTAATACCATTAATCCTAGACCTGCTGCCCATCACCATCATAACATTCTTACCAACCCACAACTAAGCCAACTGCAGCCCCGCTGCTCACCCAAACCACAACAACCCACAAAACAACCCCCACCACATGCCACTTAACCAAGCCAACACCCACATGTTTATTATTCCATTTTGTTTAACCAGGTTGATCACACAAGGGTTCCATATTTTAACATCCAACATTACGGGATTAACCAATTTACACATTCCACAAGCATCCATCCATAATAAAATCCAGAAGGAGAGGGAAACATTTAATTGTCATGCAAAGGCCCCCAACAACTGTGATTTTCAGTAGGCAGAAGCTCATTCAATTCATAACATAATATCACAGGATATAAAGTAATAGCAATCACAACTTCCCATCCCCGTTCTTTAACCATTTATTATCTTTATTTAAAGGTTCAAGTGTTCCTCACGAAAACAAGAGGATACCCACCCCGCATGATTCCAAAATTAGAATGACGAAGGTAAGATCCCTACCTCAACAGTTTCATGATCGCAATGCTCCCCCGGATCAAACTTAAAAGACGTCCATCGGCGTCCGTCACTTCTGTCAGGTCCCGGAAAAACCTCCTCGGGTGGATGTAGGAAAGGAAAGGACGAAGAAAAGACAATGGAACCAAGCTCGGATGCTCTGCCTCGTTGTTACGATCCCGTGGCCGCTGACGGACCGTAAATCGGAGCTTGGACGAAGAAGTTATGGAAGGAAGAGCCTTCGAGTCTTTTAAGAGAGCTCTGCTCCGAGGAGAGGGGAGGAGAGGTGTGTGTTGAAAATGAGGAAGGGACCCCTCCTTTTATAGGCTTGAAAAGAAAAAGTACACGGCGTGTACTTTATGTTACACGGCGTGTACTCAGTTCTTTCACATGGTCTCCACGCGGCTTCCAACACGGCTCCGCGGCCGTTGACTGGTCAACACACAGTTTGAGGGTAACGCATATGCAGTGAAGGACTACACGGCGTGTAGTTTAGACACACGGTGTGTACTCATTTATTGCACACGGCAAGGACACCGCTCCAACACAGTACATGGTCGTTGACCGGTAACGCGTACGCGGGGAAGGACTACACGGCGTGTAGAACTGGGAACACGACGTGCACCCATTATTTCACACAGCGAGGACCCAGCCTGCAACACGGGGTATACCTGGAAAGAGAGTACATGGTGTGTACTCAAACTACACAGCGTGTAGTTTTAAAATTTTGGAAAGTGTGGGAAAAGTCCATTTTACCCTCCATAACACTTCTTGACCTTCTTTTTTGACAAAGGAAAGGCCCGGTGAGGTCCGGGCCATTACATGTGTTCTAGAAGATCATTAAATATTCTTAAAATAATAAAACATAATATAAAAATGGTTTCATAAAAAATTCAATATACCATATCCCATAAAAAATAGAGGGTTTAATATAATTTCATCATTACAGCATTGTAGAACCTATTGAAAAAGGATAAGGCTTCATAAGAATTTCTTCATGGTATAACCTATGGATGGGATATTGTTTTCATAAACAAAATTCCATCATAAATATACACCATTTATAGAAATAATAATTATGGTATCCTTTTAACACAACCTTATTTAGGAAAAGGTAACATCAATAGACATCATCTTAAATGGAAAATTATTTTAATCGATAATTTAAAACATTTATCACATAAATTGTAGTTTATCCATTTAAAATGTCTTTTTAAAACATAAAACATTTGGATAATATTTTTCATTTAATAAAACCATGAAAACATATAATGGAATACTTAAATAATAAAATAGTAATTATGATTTCATGTTTCATTAATTATGTATATGATCAAACAAATATTCCTTCCACATTTTCTGTAAAATCCAAAGAGAAATATCTTAAGAATTGACATGAATATTCATTTTAGGAAATTATATTAAAAATTAAAAAAATAATAGATATGACATATAAAAAGTTAGAGTATAATAATAAATCATTTTTAGGTCACTTTTAGGAAACATTGTTTTTGGAAAAAATGGTTTTTTTGACTGAAGGGAGAAATATAGTAAGAATTTTTAGTAATATTTTCTCAATTATTTTTTGTATCAAAAAATTTAAAAAATAGTACTATTAATTCAAAATATCATGAATAACTATATGATAATAAAATTTACATGTTTCATGATAGATATATAATATTATTTTATCATTGAAAACAAAATCATAGTCAATCCTGATAAAGGATTATATTGTAACATTAAATAATTATGACTTTTAAAACCTTCAATTGTAATAACCATGAATTAATTACATAAAATAAATGATAAAATATAATGAGGATGAATAAATTCATCGTATTACATGTAAAATTGTTTTTATATACAGCCCATCAAAGAATATATCTTTATAACATAACGTATGTCTCAATTATGGAAAATTGAGACAAATATTCCTTACCATAAGTCTTAAATTTAATCGTACATGGTAAATATCCCTTTATAATAAATATATATTTATTTTAAATCAATTAAATAAATATATATTTATTTTAAATCAATTAAATATATATATATTTATTTTAAATCAATTAAATATATATATATTTATATATATGATAACATATATTATTTTCTTATGACTATTTAATACTTGTTTATTAACTATTCCATGTTATGTCACATTTCCAACAATAGTTGCTTTGTTTTTTGTGTATGTATGGAATTTTGGTTTTTAGTTATATTAAATAAATAATGATTTATTAATTTAAAAAATTTAAAAAATGATATTAATATCATATTTATCCTATATATATGTGTTTAGAGGATCTTATTAAAAATAGGGTTAGAAAATGAAATACATCGTTCATGGAGACGGTAAGTTGTACGTACGCATGAACATAGTTTCTATTTTATTTTAGGATTGAAATAAATAATGGTAAATGATATATTATAATAAAATTATCGATTTTATGTAATATATAACAAACATTTTCATTAAAACCATCCCTATTACCTTCAATGTAAAGCGTGAATAAATCACATCGCTTCGCGAGGAGGTACATCAATGTACACATGAGTACAATATCATATTCCCAAAAAACTAGAATGTTTCAAGGTATGTGAGATATAATAATTAAATAAGTATAAAAATTCCCTAAATGTATTGTAATAGCAAAGGAAAATAAAGAATAATATATTTTCATATTTATTAGTATTTTTAAATTAAATATTAATTTTATAATAAAGGGGATTCTATGTCTAATATTGTACCTGATACGCAACAATGGGTTGGTTTGAAATATTACATTGCATATAACATTAGATTGTATAGAAAAATAATAATATATTATTATTTTAAATGGTAGTTAAGGCCTAGCCGCTGTATTTTCAGGAATGAATAAAACTAAATACAATATGATTATATATGTTTGTTAAAATGTTTTTACATTTATCCAATAAATATTCGGGTCTTAAAATGTGAATGAATCCAATTTTAAGTATAAATACTCTAATATTCTTTAAAAAGATGATTTACCACATTTTAATGGATAACCCACTTTAAATATTGTTTTGGTCACTTTTATATGTTCTATTTGAAAAAATAAAATTATTTTTTAGAATCGAGACATCAAAATTTACTTTGTAATATTTTTTGGTATTTTTATGAAAAAATTCATTTTTAATGAATAGTGAAAAATAATGCATTTTAATACAAAACTGCCTTTTAATATAATTTATTTATAAGAATAGATTATATTTTAAACTAGTTTTAAAGTGTAATTAGATTATATTTCAACCATTTAATCTAATTTTGGTCATGGGATGTAATTTTCCTTTCTAATTGGACATAAACAATTGTCCATCTTTTAATAGTTATTATTTCGTAAAAACACGCTTCTTGTTTTCACAATGAGAATTAATTTTATTTTAATTTCTTCCACTTCTGTGTTTTGAATTTGGAAAAAGGAATTCTATATTTGGAATCAAGAGTTCCAAATTGTGTAAATATGTATCGTTTATTTTTAGAGATTTTAAATATTTACTTCTGTAAATATTTTATTTATCATGGGTAAAGGATAAATCTGCTAAATAAGGGTAAAAAATAATATTATAATAATATTAAAATACCCTAACATGTGTTATAATCCTATTGGTTGATACATTTCCAACCATGGGAATCCTTGGGTCTATTTTGGAACCCTATGGTGCCACTTAAGAGTGATAATGACATTGGATTAATTAATTTAAAGTAAAGACAAAAATGAATTAAATATATATCTTTTAGTAAATCAATTTTTACATAGGGTTATATAAGTTATCTCTTATAATATAAATATTAATTATCAATATAAAAATATTTCCTTAATCATGGTATTTTTTTTATAATTTTTAGACTTCAAATAAATTAAATTATTTATGACAGAATAATGATGCATTGTTTACCTCATTAATGAATAATTTAAATAAATAACATTATAAAGATTAAAAAATATCTAAAACCTATGAAATTCTTATAGGAATATTTTAGTTCGAACAATAGTTACCTTATATTCGACTTTAATAGGTTTTAGACCTTTAGAAATGGAAAATAATTATATAATAAAATAATATTTTCAAGCATTCCCTAAGAGCCCCTCCTCCCCCTTATAAAACTTACTCGCCTCTAATCCATTACTCACACCTCTAAAAACACTTGGATCATCCAAACTCTTCGTAATTAATCTCCCAACATCCCTCTCTTACTCCTTGAATCCTTACCTTAGGCATAAGGAACTTCAACGAATCCTTTTGGTTCAAACCAAAGGGTGTTACCTGATTTAAAGGTAACGTCTTCTATTAAGTTATTTTCATTTATTTTACTTCTCCAACCCCCTAAAATCTTTTTATTCAATACATTTATAACCACACCAGTATCCTCAATATAATCGATTGTTGTTATAAGAATTATTTGAACTACACTAACACAAATTTTTCTAATTGGTAAAGAACATACTATTTCTGTGGACGGCGAACTACTACCTCACAAAACTGTGATTTTGCAATTATCTCCAACCTCATATCATGGGGTCCATTATGATCGAACAGTATATATATATGATATATATTATATTTATATTTTTTTATTCTTAATTTTTTTATTTCTATAATACCTTGATGGTTTTCATAGTTGGTAAATTCGATAATTTCATTTGAAGAAGTGCGGATTATAGCCCCCTCAATGTGATATGAATAATTAATTCCATATGTGGAATATATAAAATATATAGTTACTGAAATTATATATATGATATTATAATAAAATTATAATATAACAATGTATAATTACTTTTTCATTCCATTATATTTGCAACAGAAATGAAAGTTGTGTTCATGTGTACGTATGACTTACCATCTCCATGAACAGTGCATTTCATTTCTTATCTCAAAATGATATATACTAATATAAATACATATATATACTAGATATATATGATATATAAATCATTTATATCATTATATATATATTTTAATTTTAACCAAATGAAAAACTTGTAATTATAAGAAGTTCAATTTTGACACAAGTACCAAATATCGATAAAACAACCATTATTAACTTAAATGATTATATAATGTTTATAACAAGGTAATAAGTGATATATAAGGAATAATAAACTTGAAAATGGTTCTTAATCCAGCATAAATTTACTTCAATTTATTATTCATGATATTAAAGAATGAACGGGTCAAGTCGAATATGAGAGAAAGGACTTCATCTCAATATCCTCTTATTCAGGAATATTTTGTTTTATACCTGATGTTATTTTATACAGAATATAAACCCCTTTTTCTTTTAACTTAATTCAATGGGAAAATTTTATCTATGAAGCGTTTTACTAAACAACAGAAAGGAATGTTTCTTTTCAAGATACGCGGTGACAATGACCTTTCGGCCGCCGCAAGCATTATTTGATTTTTGGATTCCTTAACAAGCTGTAGTGTTTTTTCAAAGAAAAATAAATACCATATACACTTTTTAAGTATTTTGGCATTGAAAATGGATTTGAGAATGGATTTATTATTTCAATATCTCGTGATTTCATTGTGGGAATGTTATCTTTCCGTAATGCTTATGTTATGTGTTATGATTATGTTATGGTTCTTGGGAATTGTTTACGTATACGGGTGGTTCCATGATAAACTTACGGAAGGTGAGCCCGAGATAGATCTCTAATGCATTGGGTAACATGATGGAGGTAAACTTTAATGTTTCTCCTAAAATATTTAGGTAATATATTGTGATGGGTATTCAAATGTAACCCCATACATGGCTATGGAAGCTACAACGTAAGTATGTTATAGATTCCACAAGTAACATTTATGATTTTTGATTACTATGTGTTATTCATAAATCTTATGATTTGATGTGTTAATTTAAAGAGCTTATGTTATGTCTGTATTGATGAACTAATTCATTATTTATTGGTTTTATAACCCTTACTGAGATTTTTATTCTCATCCCAAGTTTTGAAATGTTTTTCACATGACATAAAGATGAATAGGGTCAATGATGGAATCATGGAAATGTCATGCTGTCTAAAATCCAAAACTAGACATGACTCTTTTTTTCAAGAGTTTCTTTTATGAAAAAAATGTAAATTGAGTAGAAGTTTCTAATTTGAAGTTTTTGAGATGTAATGTAATAGTTAGGGCCTAATTCTCTAAAACTCTAAACCAAAAAATTTCTTCATTGTGAATTATTCATTTAATTCAAGATTATGTAATGTTTTAAGGTCTGGTCTGTATAGTTGGTTTTAGAGGTTGTTTATACTACTTTAAGAGTTAGGATATTGTTAAATTATTATCCATAAATAAATCTATGGTAAGTTGGAAATGATATGACAATTACATATTACCATATTTCTTAGACTAAGATATTTCTGTGTTTAGAATGGTTTTTCATAAGGAAATAGGTAAGTTATGCTGGGGAGGAATGAAGAGGGAAATGATCTTCCAAATCAGCATCCCAAGAGGGTTGGAATCTGAATTGAATAGTGTGTTGCAGTGATGGCTCAGTTGATTCAGGTGATAAATTGTGGTTGTGTTTATTCGGGATATTTTGGTTTATTCCAAAAGTAAATAGAAACATGAAAGACATTTAAGGGTTGTCTTGAAAACCATAAAAGAAAATAAACGGTATGGTATATTCAGCAAGGGTGAGTTTGGATTACCAAAAATTTCATTCCTTGGTCACATTGTTTCAAAAAATCGCATAAGTGTTGATCCTACTAAGACAAAAGTTGTGGAATAATGGCCAAGAACCAGAAATATAACTGAGATCCATAGTTTTCATGGTTTGGTAGGTTATTACTAGAGGTTTCTTGAAACTTTTTCATGGTTATCTTTCCCAATGAATAAGTTAACTCAAAAAGGAGTTAAGTTCATTTAGGAAAAAGGATGTGGTAATTTTATTTAGGAATTGAAAAGAAGATTGGAGAATGATTAATTTTTGGCATTGCCTTCCAGAAATGGTGAGTTTGTTATCTACAATGATGCTTCATTGAAAGTACATGACAATGTTTTTATGTAGAATAATAAGGTAGTTGCTTATGCTTCACATCAGCTGAAACCTCATTAGTTAAATTAAACTAAACATGATTTGGAATTAGCTGATGTTGCTTTTTCTTAAAAAATTTGGAGGCATCATCTGTATAGAGTAAAATATGAAATATATACAAACCAAAAACATTTGCAGTAATTATTCACTCAAAAATAATTTAACATGAGATAGAGTAGATGGATAGAATTAATCAGGGATTATTATTGCACAATCCATTACTACCCGAGAAAGGCAAATAAAGTGGTGGATTCTTTGAGTCGAAAAAGTAATGCTTCATTAACCATGCTATGTTTGGAATGAGATATTTTGGTATTTCATTTGATGATCTTTGGCATATAAATTGTCGGTGCAAGAAATTACAATATTTTGTTTTTGGTGTCAGTGAAATCATCTCTATCAAATAGAATTAAGAAAGCAAAGACGGAAGATAGTGAGTTGTAGAAAAAAGGTAGAGTTGGTTCAAAAGGGATTGTTTCCTTATTTTAACATTGATAATGACTGTATTTTGATATTTGGGAAGATATTATGTGTGCCTTTTGATTAACAGTTGAATAATGAGTTTTTATATGAATCTCATAGTTGTCTTTTTTTCAGTTCATCCTATTAGTACTATGATATATAGAGAGATTCGGGAGTATTACTGGTGGGATGGAATGAAATGAGATAATGCGGATTTTACTATGAAGTGTTCGACTTATCAGAAGGTTAAACCAGAGAAAAAATTTCCAAAAGGGATTCTTCAGTCTTTACTAGTTCCAGAATGGAAATGGGAAAATATATCTATGGATTTCATTGTGGGATTACAAAAGATATCTTGAGGTGACAATGAAATCGGGGTTATTTTTATTGATTGGCTAAATCGGCTCATTCCCTTCATATTAGAGATACTTTGTCTCTAGATGAACTTTCTCTGTTGTATGTTAAATAGATAGTCAGTTTTCATGGATTTCCCCTCTCCATTGTATCTGATTGTGATCTGAGGTTCACTTCTAAATGTGGGAAAGGACTTTAGAAGTCATTGGGTACTAAATTAAATTTCAGTATAGACTTTCATCCTCAATAAGATGGGTCATCAAAACGAATAATTCAGAACATGGAGGATATGTTATGTGCTTTCTCAATGGATTACTAGGAAAGTAGGGTCTACCATATTTCTTTGGTATATTTTTCTTATAATAACAATTTTCAATCTAGTACACATATGGATTCATTTGAGGAACTATATAGGAAGAAGTTTCAAACTCTAGATTTTTGGGATGAAATAACTGAAAGGAAGTTGACGGGACTAGAATTGGTATAAGAGATGGCAGAAAAGGTTCGGTTGATTCAAAAGCACATGAGAACAACTCTGAGCAAGAAAAAAAGTAATGCAGATAACCAGAGAAAAGATATTTATTTTGAGGCAGGTGATCATGTTTTTCTCAAATTATCTCCATGTAAATGTGTGAGGCATTTTGGTTAGAAGGGAAAGTTGAGTCTAATGTTTATTGGACCTTATGATGTCCTGGAGAAATTGGTATGAGTTTCAAACAGAGTGGATTTACCTCCATGTGTATCATAGTTATACAATGTATTTTATGTTTCAATGTTATGAAATTATATAACTTATCCATCTCATGTTTTCATTATAGAGGTAGTTTAGTTGGAAGAGAATCTTATATATGAGGAACAACGAGTCCAGATTCTTGACCGAAGAGGGAAATTATTACAGAATAAGGAAATTCATTAGTTAAAGGTTTTGTGAAAAAACAATACGATTGAAGAGAAAACATGGGAATCTAAAAATTCTATGAGGGATAAATACCCCCCCCCCCACTTATTTGATAATTGAATAAAAATTGTGATGATGAAATTTCCAAAAGGGGGGAAAGATGTAACATCCTAGGTAAATATAGAATAAAAAATTTTTATATTTATTAATATTTTTAATTAAATATTATTTTTACATTAAAGGGGATTCTACGTCCAATGTCGTACCTGATATGCAACAACGGGCTTCTTTGAAATCATATGTTTCACACTTCGTTGGGTCATACTGAAAAATAATAATATAATATTATTTTAAGGGGTAGTTAACTCCTTGCTGTTGTACTGGATAGAATGAATATAACTAACTAAATTATGATGATATATGTTTTTTAAAATATTTTTACATTTATCCATAAATTTTAGGGGATTAAAATGTCCATGGATCCAATTTTAAGCATAAGTACTGTAATATTCTTTAAAAGGTCGATTTACCAACTTTTAATGATGAACCCTATTTAAATATAGTTTTGGTAAATTTTATATGTTCTATTTAAATAAATGAAATTATTCTTTAGAATTGGGGAATCAAAATTTACTTTGGGTAAATTTTATTTATTTGTTTGATAAATTTCATTTTTTTAATTAATAGTGAAAAATACTGTATTTTAATTCAAAACGGCCATTTAATATAATTTATTTATATTGTTAGATTATCTTTTTAATTGGTTTTAATTTATAATTAGATTATATTTTTAACATTTAATACAATTTTCATCATTTTAAGTAATTTTAATTTTAAATTGTATATAAAAAAATATCAATCTTTTGATAGTCATTATTTCATAAAAACACCATTTTTGTTTTGACAATAGGAATTAATTTTAAATTAATTTCATCCACTTCTGTTTTTTGAATTTGGAAAAATGGATTCCAGATTTAGAATCAGGAGGTCGAAATTGTGTAAATAGGTAACTTTTATTTTTAAAAAATTTAAATATTTACTTGCGTAAATGTTTTATTTACCATGGTTAAAGGGTAAATCTAGTAAATAAGGAATAAATAATATTATAATAATATTAAATTACACTAACATATTTACAAATTCTTTTGGATGATACATTTCCAACCATGGTCATCCTTGGGTCGCTTTTGGGACCCTATAGAGCCACATAAGAGTGATAATGACAATTTATATTAATTAATTTAAAGTAAAGACAAAAATCACTTAAACATATATCTTTTAGTCAGTAAATTTTTACATGGGGTTATATAAGTTATATATTAGACTATAAATATGGATTAAGAATAAAAATATATTTACTACATCCAGGTATTTTTTTAATAATTTTTAGACATCAAATAAATAAAATTATTTATGAAAAAATTAGGATACAGTGTTTACCTCATTAATGAATGATTTAAATAAATAAGATAATTAAGATTAAAACAATACCCAAAACCTTTCCAATTATTATTAGATTATTTTATTTCGAACAATAGTCATCTTATCTTTGACTTTAATATGTTTTGGGCCTTTAGAAACTGAAAATAATTATACAATAAAAAAATATTTTCAAACATTCCTAAAGAGCCCCTCCTACCCCTTATAAAAATCCATCACCTATAACCCATTACTAACACCTCTCTAGCCAATTGTCTCATCCAAAATCTACCCAATTAATCCCCATACATCCCTCTATTATCCCTATAAGCCTTACTTTAGGCAGAAGTCACTTCAAGATATTCTTTTGGTTCAAACCAAAGGGAGTTACCTAATTTAAAGATAACGTCTTCTCTTACGATCTTTTCTTTTATTTTACTTTTCCATCCCCTAAACTCTTTTAATTAATTTATTTTATAAAAAAAATCATCCTAAATATACTAGGTAGTTTTTATAAGAATTATTCTAACTAGACTTACACACACCACCGTCCAATTGGTAAATAACATATTGTTTATGTGGACGGAGAACTACTACCTCATGAAACGAGGATTGTTCAATTATCTCCTACCACCTCAAATGGTGGCCATTAAGATGATAGTATATTTATTTGTGATATATTTTATATTTATATTGTTTCTATGCATCTATTTTTTTCATTTATAGAATACCATTATGGTTTCCATAGTGGGTAAATATGATAATTTCATTTGAGGAAGTGCGGACTACCGCCCCCTCAAAGTGATATGACTCGTTCATGCCATACGTGGAATGTATAAAGAAAGTATTTAATGAAATTTTATATATTATATAATACTATAAATATAATATACTTTTGTATCCTAATGTTTCCTTTCCATTAAATATAAAGTAGAAATGAAAGTAGCGTTCATGTGTATGTACGACTTACCATCTCTATGAACGGTGTCTTTCATTTCTTACCTCCAAATGTTTTGTACTATTATAAATACATATATATACTGGATATATTTGATATATATGATATCTAAATCCTGAATATAATTCGATAGATATTGTAATTGTGACCACATGAACAACTAGTAATTATAAGGAGTTCAATTTTGACTCAAGTACAAATATCGACAAAATGATTATTATTAAATTTAATGATTACAGAATGTTTATAACATGGTAATAAGTGATATAAAAAGAAATAATAAACTTTATATTGGTTCTCAATCAAGTAGAAATTAAATTTAGTTTATTATTCAAGAGATTAAATAATGAACGGTTCACGTTGGGCATGAGGTAAGAGACTTCGTCTCAAAATCCATTCATTGAGGCATATTTTGTTTTATACAAGACTTTATTTTATATGGTGTATAAACCCCTTTGAAATTTAATTTCATTCAAATATAATAGTTTTTCTAGGAAGTGTTTTAATAAAAGAAAAAAAGGAATGTTTCTTTTTAATATACGTGGTGACAACGACCATTCTGCTGCTGTAAGAATTATTTGATTTTTGGAATCCTTAACAAGTCATAATGTTTTTTTAAAGAAAAATAAATACCATATACTCTTTTTTATTATTTTTTAATGAAAATGGTTTTTAGAATTGATTTATTGTTTTCAATATCTTGTGATTGAAATGTGGGAATTTTATCTACCCTTTATGCATATGTTATGTGTTATGATTATGTTATGGTTCTTGGGAATTTTTTACATATACAGGTGGTTCCATGATAAATCTAGGGCGGGTGAGCCTGGTATAGCTCTCCAATGCATTGGGTAACGTGACGGAGGTAAACATGAAGGTTTCACCTAATAGATTTATTCAATATGTTTTGATGGGTATTCAAAATGTAACTTCCTACGTGGTTGTGAAAGGTATTACATAAGTATGTTATGGATTCCACAAGTTACCTTTATGATTTGTGATTATGAAGTGTTATTCATAAATCTTACGATTTCATGAGGTACGTTAAAGATCTTATGTAATATATGTATTGATGATATAATGTTTTCTTTCTATGTTTTATAATTGTAACTGATCTTTTTATTATCATCCCATGTTTTTAAATGTTCTTCATAGGACTAAAAAAATGTATAGGGTCAAGGATGGAATCAGGGAAAAGTTATGATGTCTAAAATGTGGAACTAGACATCACTCATTTTTTCAAGAGTTTTTATTTTATAAAGAAATATAGATTGAGTAGAAGTTTCTACATTATAATTTTTTATATGTAATGTAATAGTCATGGTCTAACTCTCTAAAACTCTAAACCGAAAAAGTTCCTCAATTTGACTTATTAATTTCTTTAAGATTATGTAATGTTTTAAAGATGGGTCATTATATGTTCTACATAAATAAAAAATATATCGTTATTACCATCATTGGTAGGTTGTGATAGGAAAATAAATGACATCGATTCCGGAGGCAGTAGTCTGACAAACACATGAATGATCATTTCATAACCAATTTGATATAATTGGAGTAGGTAGTAGTTTATGAACATAACATGAAACTTTACCAATATATTGAATCGAAAAAATTTATTATATCATTATAGTATAATAATAATTTAATGATCTGTAATAATAAATATATAAATAACTTTCATAGGTGAATGTTGCCTCTTCTTCTAGTATCCACCTTAGGATTGCACCAAAATCCATCCTATGTTGGATTTATGTCCAAAATAAGGAATCAAAGAGGATTGGAGGGAATTTAGTAATGTGTTAAGGTAGGTATTGGAATATTAAAAAAAAAATTATTATGTCAATAATATAGGATATGTGGTTGCCTTTTACAAGTGACATGAGTGTCACACATGTAATTTTGGAAAAAAAATGAATTTCATCCACATTTATATGATGAAAAATGGATCCAATAATGTATCATTATATATAATATAAGGGATGACATCAAAATATATAGAAAAAAATTATTATAAAAATATTTAGGTCATTTTAACCCTTATATTTTTAGTTTAACCTCTGCTAAACCTATTTTCACCTTAACCATAGTAATTAATTTTCACTGTTTTCAATATTAGTTTTTGTGAAATATTATGCAGAACATATTAGTTAATATAAATTATTCTAATTCCAATTATAACATCATTTTTTCTAAATTCCAATCATAGAAGTGTCCATGTTTAATTTAAAATTTATCATGAATATGTGATGAGAAAGATGGGTTTATAGAAAAAAAAATGTTAAAAAATTTCAACGTTTTTAAATCAAAATTCAATATAAAATTGATTAAATTTATATAAATTGAATTAATAGTTATATAATTTTACTAATTATAATTTTAGAAATTAACCCTAATATAATTTTAACATTATAATTTTAGAAATTATATTTATTTAATCAAATTATTTTATTAAATGTGAAAAAAGAATTTATTAATTTTCAAAAAATGAAAAAAAAAACATTTTTGCGAGAAAACAGTATTTTTCGAATCATATGATATATTTACCAAAAAAGTAGGTTTTTTTATCAATATGTATTATTTATATAAAAAAATTATTCATAATATTTAAAAATTATTTGTTATGATCCACAACACTTTGTTTAATATCTTTATTTCAATAGTCGCATTTGATTAATAATATTAATTGTATATCATGGTTTTGTTAAAATTATCTCTCCTTTATAACATAAGTTAACCTAGTGTCATTTGTAGAAAATGATAAACATTGTGTTTGGTGTAAAAAATCATAAATTGGTGTTTCATTTAAAAATCTATTAACTTTATGTTTTTTGACAGAAAATAACAAATAAATTTAATTTATATAAAAAATATTAATTGATAATAAATCAGGGTGTTACATTTTACCCCCCATAAAATGAATTTTTCCATAGAAATTTGTCAATTCGATATAAATAAATGGATATAATTATACCTACTCATATTTTAATGTTTCCATTTGGCTTCCTCAAATTTTTTTGTTCACCACAAAACGCTGACAACTTGTGTTGCCTTATCATGTTGAGCATTCTCGATATGATCCACCATGTCTACTAGTTGTTCCTCATAAGAATGATATTGTTAATGTTTTATGACCTATAAATATAGTATATGATATGGATCTAGTATGGACCAAATCTTTAGTGATGCATGGAACACATATTGGACCTATGAGATTTTTAGTTCATGAACAAGTGGATAAGCTACCGTCTAGATAAGATCAAGAATTTAAAATGGAATGATATAACTTGGGATCTGTTTCCATTTCCTCTTGAATATCATATAATTTATCTATGGATAAATTAATTGAAATACCTTATCACTAACATACAATTCATATTCACAGAAGTTATTATTAGCATAACCTTTTTGTTGACTTTGAGAAACCTTGATGTGATGGTGAATGGATTTAAACATATCAACCATTTCGTTTGTTATCTTAGGCCCCAATATCTTCTTTTATAAAACATCATTCCATCATATTGGATCTATATATTTATTTATATATTGGTTGTAACAAGGAGCCATCCAAATTCTTGAGTGAATGATATTATTGTAAGGAAAATCAACTAGATAAATGTGTTAATCCCAACCAACTTTGAATTCCAATGAAAATGATATCAACATATAATCTATAGTTTGAATTATTTTCTTAAACTGACCATATATATGAGGATGGTATGATGTTTTGAAACTCAACTTTGTATCAATAGGTTGCTAAAGGGTCCACAAGAACATTGAGGTAAAACTTGTATACTAATCATATATAATGGAATGCGGTACTCTCTGTGACCTTACAACTTTTGTAATGTATACCATGGAGAGATAATCTAGAGTAATATCTTATCTAATATTAAGTAAGTGTCTAAAAATTGTAAGGTCATCAACTACATATCATATTGCATTATTTCATTTAGATTTTTTAAGGATTCTAATGAGAAAATCCATGGTGATGTTTTATCACTTCCATTTTAGTATGGGTAATGGATGTAAAATCCCCTTGTAATTTCATATCTCAGCCTTATAATTATGATATACCAAGAACCGAGATACAAACTGTACAATATCTCTCTTCATTCCACCTGGTCCGAAGGACCCTTTTAAATCTATATAAATCTGTGTACCTCCAAAATAGATATATAAAGAATAAATTTAATCTTCCTAAAAATATCCTACTTCATATCTATTATGAATATAAAAAATATGTGATACTTAAATCTTTTTATTCCACCATGATCAAGGTTAAACTCTAGAACATTTCAAACCATCTTTAACATCTCTATATCTTCCTTACACAACACTTTTATCTTTAATTGGACAGATGGTTGATCATTACATTAAGAGAGACAAGATTTCCCCTTTCTCTTAATATTTATAGGTCTATTGATTAAAATCTTTAATTTTTGGGTCTTTTTTAATCCTCACCGCAAATAATAAAGCAAGATGTTTTGACTCAATAAATTTCCCACCTTGTTCACTTTCCTAGGTTAGTAATGTATTGAGAAGTTATAATTGTTAATCAGATTCCACCATATTCTATAGTGAATATTAAATTCCTTATATGTTAGTACATACATTAAACCTTTTTAATTGGAATATATATCACATCGTTATCCAGGAAAAAAATTCTTTAATATCATTAATGAAAAAATTACAGCATTTAACTCTAGATCATGGTGGGTATGTTTTCTCATGAATCCCCAATTTTTTAAGGAATAAGCTATAACCATGTATTTATGAATATGAACACATATAGATACCTTATATTATGAATCAATATATAATAAAAACCTGTATCCATAGTAGGTTAATGTAAAAACAGGTGGAATAACTAATATTCTCTTCAATTCTATAAAATTTTCAACACATTCATTTTTCCTGTGGAACATGACTCCTTTAAGAGTGAACATGATCCTCGGATTACAAATTAAAGAGAAATTATCAAAAAACCCATTAATAATAACTATATATACCCAGAAAACTATTGACCTCAATAACCATGTTTGGAATGTGCCAATATTTAATATCCCTAGTCATTGTTGGATCTACTGATATACCCTCTCTTGGGATTATGTGACCCCAAAATGAAAATATTATCATCCCAAATTCACACTTTGTAAATTTTTCAATAAAGATTTTCCTTCCCTATAGACATTAAAATAATTATCAATAGATGTTCATGATCATATTTATAATATATATATAATAATATCATCTATAATGACCACCACAAACTGATCAATGTAATCTTAAAAGACCTTTTTCATTAAATCCAATAAGATAGATGAATAATTAGTACGATCAAATGGAAACACTATATTATCATAGTGTACATACCATTTAAAGAATGATGACTTGATTATATCCTACTTCATTACACTAAATTGATGATATGAGGAATGGTGTTCAATATTGGAGAAGTATTAACCTCTACATAGTTGATCGAATAGGTCATCAATATGGGGAAGTGGATAATTTTTCTTAATTGAGATCTTGATCAACTCTAGATAATAAATGCAGAGGATTATTGATCCATATCTCTTTGAAAAAAAATAGGCAGACCTTTAGGTGACACCTGTGGTCGAAATAATATATTGATAATATTTTCCTATTATTTCTGCTTAAATTTCAACAAATCACCCAAGGTTATTCTCTTTGGAGTCATAGAAATCAATGTTGCACCTTATATAAGTTCTGTTGAGAATTTTACATAGTTTTTTGGTATAAGTCTAGGAACCTCTTTCAGAACGATAAAAAATATTCCTCACAATTCTAATACAATTTATGTTGAGTTTCTCCCCAACTATTTGAGATAAACACCCCTTATGAATTCAAATTAAGACCCATGATATTGATGTAATCTCCATAAGATGTAAATTCTTATCATAAAATTTATAGACGATCAAAGGTTGGTTTTTAATATAAAAAATTAATTCCCTTACTAAATATTTTATGTTGTATTTATATATGTGAATATAATCTATACATATGATAACATAAAATTCAACTAGAGGGATAATGATGAATCTTGAAAGAAAAACATTACCAAAAACATCAACTACAGAATAATCATATACTTGAGATGAAATAATCATAACATCAAGGGTTTTCACTATTAATTATACACCTAATCATCTAGGTGTAATATTTATACCCTTATAAAATTCTTCATATATTAATAACTGGGTAGATCCAGATTCAAATAATGCATTATAAGTTCTAGATTGGGTCACATGTATTCATTTCTCCATAAAATTATTCCACCCCTTATCACAAATAGTGATTACTTGAGACTTCCCCTTTTTCCTTAACATAAATGGTTACTGACATTGAACATCCTCATTAACCATTGTATTTGGGAACTAGTTAGAATAGTTCCTATAATTATGCATTTGAAACACTAGATGGTGGGTAGTGTATTATGTTGAAATTTCCCACTATTTTAATCTTTTTCAAACTTCATTCCATCAATTAAGATGTCATTTTCTTGATGACCTTCCATTTCACATATAAAATATTTAGTATTACCCTTAAAAAAATTATACATGCGTCTTTACACACTTTGATCATATTAGAAATCTAATAATCTTCTCTATATGGTTCATATATTTTCATTTGACTTAAAATTTTCTATTCTAATCAAAACAATTATATTAATAGTTTACTCCAACAAATATTTACCCCAAGATTTCACATAAAAAAAATCCCTTCATAGATTCAAAATAATATTATGTCTAACTACCTTCAGTTACTTAGTATTATGACATTGAATAATCATTCAAACATACATTTAAGTTAGATGAAAATTCATGAATCATACCACCAAATGCTTCTAAAATTTTCCTCCTATGTACCAATGGATTCATCATCCATTTTAATTTACTAAAATAAAAAATTATAAATATTTATAAAAGGAATATGAGGAAATTACATATTTAGAAATATATTCTTGAACTCATCCCAATCCTTGGATTTAATTTTACCTTATTTCCTTTTATTCTTGAAAATATTCAATAATTTATCTACATCACCTTTCAAATGATTGACATAAAAAATGAATTTTTCATGTTCTGATAATTGGATAATGAACAATGTTTTTTCTCTGGTAGTGATCAATTTATGAATAAGTATCAGATCAAAAATTCCACTGAAAGATAATGGATATTTCCAAATTATGGACTCAACAGAATGTTGTTCCCTCCTTGTTCGTTTGGATGTCCAATATGATTCATATCTTGAGAATATTTTCTCTGAAAAGAAATTAGATTTTCTATTATATCTCCAATACCATGTGGCTGGTCATGATAAAAATAATTTCATTTTCCATAAAAAATTCTTTTTACATTTTTCACATTAGGATCCATCAATTTATTAGAACCAAAAATGAAAGTGTAATAAAAAATAACCATTGTGGGGAACCACATAATGTAGAAAAAACACTTGTAGGATATATAATTCATAATCCCTTCTTATTTAATTTTTTTCACCTTAGTTTTATATTAGGTTATTCATAGTCATATTCTACATAAATCCTTCATGATGGATTATAAATTTTTTGTAAATTTCAACGGAATATACCTTGGGAGTGTCAAAAAAAGTTTACAGTAAGGCTATTTGTGTTGAAATAAGTTAAATATGTCCATCTCACTACACCCTTTTCCTAGTTATTACTCATAGTTTACTATCTTCTAGAGCCACATCCACTTTTAGTCTTTTTTACATGGATGTAATTTCATAGAAACCACTTTATATATCCTTCAAAAATATTCCATGACATTTTCTAATACATTGAATCATCCATAGAATAAAGCTTATTCTCTTACTTAGGATTATCACTATGTTAGTATCATCTTAGTTTCTAAAGGATAACTAGTCTTATTCAACGATACCAACTATGAAGACCCATGATTTTCTCATATAGATATGACATCAATTTTTATGACTTGTCATAACATTTCAAAAATAGAAGCCTTTGGAATATAATAGTTTACTGAATTTGGAAACATAAAAACAGAAATAAATTCCATTGGTAAAATATATAATCTACCACTTTGTTTTTTATAACATTCCCATTATTAAAAATAGCATATGTAATACATTTAACCATAACCTGGGGAATGGTTACATAATAAAGGGTGAGGATAGACACTCAGTTAGGGTAAACAAGGGAGATATGTAAGCATAAAATAGTAATACTGGTATTAAAACATGATCATAACATTTTAAAAATATACCATATATATCAAATATCATAATCTAGAGTCTAGGAATACATACTGAAATTTCATATGACATGAATCATAAGGGAATCAATGGAAAAGATCCATGAGATCCTATCATTGTCATAAGACATAGATTTGTGGAAAACTCAAATCATAGAAATTAATTTCTATAGTATTTTAGTATAATATCCAATGATATCATAGTGGAAATGGTTTCACACCCCAAAACACCATAGTATTCATGGTTCACTCTCAATACCATCTTTTAATAAAATGTGCTTTACTAAACTAGGTTCAATCCCCATTCCAGTCCTTTATATCTCATGGGATAGGAGTCTTAACCCCATGTATTGGAGGGATATATATCTCCCACCGATATCCAAATAAAAAACATTATATATGTGTGCCAAAAGACCATAAAACATTCAACATATCATAACCCATGAAATGAATTTGGTTTCATAAATCTTTCATCATATTATAACTTGTAAAAAAAGACAGGTTTCATAATCATTTCATCATTCTATCATAGCTTATCCTATGAAAAAAGGAGTAGGGTTCATAAGAATTTTTTGTTGTATAACTTATGGTGTAGAAACCATTTACAAAAACATAATTCCACCATTTATATAAACCATTCATAGAATGAATTAGAAAATTATCTCTATATCATATCCCCAATAACACATAGGTAACATCAACAGGTGTCATCGTATTTGGAAAATGAATTTGTTCTATCATTTAAAACAATTATTGGGGAAGATAACCTGTACACATTACAGAAAAAGTTGAAAAATTAAAACATTGTGAAAATATTTTTTATTTAAAATTTTCTTTAAAACATATAGATAAAATATTAAGGAAAATAATGGCCATGATAATGGAATGTTTCATTCATGTTTTATATGTTAATCAATTATTCCTTTCACATTTCTGAAAAGTCTACATGGTTTTTATTTGGAGAAAGAAATGTAGATTATTTTAAAAAAATTGTTGTAAAAAGAATAAAATGGATAAATATTTATTTCAAAAAATCCTATAAAATTTATTAATAGAATTTGAAATTTTTTGAAAATATATATTTTGATGAAAATGGATTTTCTACTAAAAAGAGAAAAAAGATGTATATTCTATAAAATAAATTACTTAAGTGTAAAAAGTTAAAAAATGGTACTATTACCAAAAAATATCAGGGATGAACAAAGGAGAATAAAATTAATCTATTTCTGGAGAGATGTGTCATATGATTTTATCATCGAAAACATAGTAATAAACAATCATTAAAAACAATGAAATTGTAACATAAAATGATTACCTATTTGGTAGCCATGAATTGTAAGAAACATGAAGTAATATAATTAAATTAAATTAAAAATCACTATGATGAATAAATACATGATGATATGGGTCAACTGCATTTTATATATGCATTTTGAAAGAATATAGGTGCATAAAAAAATGTATGTCTCAAAGAAGGAAAATTGAGACCAAAATCCCTTATCATAAGTTTTGAATTTCGTAGTACTCATTAAAAATATAAATATATTAAAAACAAGTTTACTATAAATCTATTAAATAGCTATATTTATATTTTTCATAACATATATTATTTTTTTATGACATTTTATTTCCCATTTATTGACAAATTCATGTTAAAGTCATATTTCGGGGAATAATTTCTTTGTTTTTCATGTATGTTTTGACTTTTTATTTTTATTCATATTACTTATATAATTATTTCATAATATATATAATTCTATAAATTATATAAATATCATATATATTTAGTATATACATGTTTAGATTAGTTTATAAAATTTAGTGAGAGAAAATGAAATACACCTTTCATAGAGATGGTAAGCCTAACATATGGTGTAACACTTTTTACATTTCATGTTTGATTGAATAAAATAAGTATAAATGATATATTATCATTAAAAATTAGAATTTATTAAATATATACACATATATAATCATTTAAACCATCTTTATTACCTTCCATGTAAGGAGATAATGAATCAGGTTACTTCACGAGGTGGTTGTCCGCCGTACACACGAGAGACATTGTCGTATTTCAAAAAAAGGGAAAGTTTGAAGGTATGTGTGATATTATAACTAAAAATACGATAATATCATAATTTTTATATATAAATTTCAAATAAAATATTATTTATAGCCTTGAGAGGTAGTAATGGAACAATGATGGACATCAGTTTGCAAGGCGGTAGTCTTCCGTACACACAAATGATGATTTCAAAAATCATTTAATGGAATTGGATATGGTTTTAGGTAATTATAATAAAAAATAAAAGTATATGACTGAAAATGATGATGTTATATCATAATGGTATAATAATATTTGAATGTGGTGGAGGATGAAGTAAAACGAAAACGCTAATTGATGAACGTTACATCTTCTTCGGGTATCCTCTACAATTTTTCACCAAAAGACTTACTAGATTGTATTTTTATAAAAATAAATCCATATAGGATGTGATGAGATAATTTGGGAGGTATTTGGATAGGTATAATCAGAAATTTTTTTATCAACAAGAGGGTAGAGTGGGTGGCCTTATAAAAGTGACGTGAGTGGCACGCTTTTAATTTTTAAAAGGAAAGAATGAATCCCACATTTTTTTCATTTAATAATGATCCAATAATGATATATTATTTATCCTAGAATTTATAAGATCACAATATGTCCATAAAATCGTTTCATACTTGTTTATTTGTAATTTTAACTCTTATATATTTATTTTATTCCCCAATAAACCCATTTTATTCTTAACCATGATAAATAATTTTTATTCTATTCACTATTTATTTTGGAAAAAAATTATTTTGAACTTATTAGATAATATAAATTATGAATATTCCAAATATTTACTCCATTTTTATATATTATAGTCACATATTTTAATAGTTTTAATATAAAATTAATCTTGTAAACGTGATGAGAGAAATGGGTTTTAAAGTAAAAATGTTCAAAAGTATACAATGTTATTATTTAAAAAATCAATATAAAATTTATCAAATTATCCAAAGTTGAATTATTATAAATATGATTGTACTAATTTTAATTTAGAAAACATTTAAAATACAATTTATTACAATAAATAAACTAAACAAAAAACATTTTTTCAAATAATATTCAGTACTTTTCAGTATTCATGAGAAAATATATCCTTTTTAAAAAAATTAATGTAATATAATTTAAGAATAATTTTTTCAAAAATGATATTTATATTATCAACATAGTTTTATATGTATTTTAAAAATTATATTTTTATGTTTAAATATAATGAATTGTTTTTTGAGAAAATAAGATTTTCGAAACATACAATTACTTTATCAAAAACTAAGTACGTTTGTTCAATATGTTTTATTTATATAAAAATCACATAAATAATATTTAAAAATAATTTTTTTTCATATTCATATAATTAAGTTTATGGCTATTTTATAACATTAATGATTGAATTAAAATTTACATATTATATCATGGTTCTATTAGAACTTTGTGTCGTGTGTAACGCATTGCTAACCCAGTGTTGCGTATAGAACACACTAACTCAGGGTTTCATGTACCACATTATTAAATGGTGTTTCGTTTAACTTAATCATAACATTGTGTTTTATGTATTTAATTCTTGAATTGTTGTTGTGTGTAACACAATCTATCAAAGCAATTTAATTTAATCTAAAATATAATTAATAAACACTTAGGGTGTTACAATAGATGTCCAACAATTCATCATAAATGATATTTTTTATATAAGAAAAATTAATTTTATTTGTTGAGAAGAAAATATAAGTAAAACATCAAAATTAAATTTAATGAATATTTATTAGATTTTGAAGAAAAAATTAGAATCCACCTCAAAAAATCACTTCATAAGTATTCAATGTTACTTTTTAGAATATATTTTTCAAAAATTAATTAAAACATTTACAATTTTGAAATGAAGAAATTATTTTTTAATAAAATTTTGACCATAATAAAAAAATATACCTAAATAAAATTAATTCCATATTCAAAACTCTTTATAAAATATCATTTATTTCATTTTAATACAAAATTGAAAAATGAATAGAATAATGTAGATATAAATTATATTACAATGACCATTAAATTTTATAATGACATAAAAATAGTGAATAATAATCATGATAGTGGGAAAACTTGTTCATGCAAAAAATGTTTAAAAGATGTTATTTTTAAAAATAATTAGTTAATTTAAAAAATAAAAAATATGAAAAAATTTAAAAATATTGCTTTAAAATTAATGAATTTAAATTAAAAGGTAATTTAAATATTGTTTCTATAAATCACACATCTATAAAAGAAGTCATTCTTGATGAAATATATTGAACCTATACATCGAATAAAAATATTCTCGATCAAATTTGAGAAATATTTTCTAGGGTTTATTATAATAAACCATTTAGTGGATTTGAGTACCAATGAGAAGAAAAATGTAAATAAAAAATGAAGAATTAATTAATTATCATACTAGAGTAAATATATGTTTTTTAGGAAACAAATAACTTTAAGTTCCTTTATTAGAATTGGAAACATAGAAAATCAGAAAAAATGTGAGATTAAAAAACAAACCCTAAGAATGGATTCTTACATTATCAGAATTTTACTACTCTATAACAATAATTAAAATATTTTATACATGGTAAAAAAGCATTTTACTCTATATTTTATTTTTAAGATCCACTGAAAATCATATTTTATCTTTTTCTAGGAATTTTTTTTACAACATCCACTTGAATGTGTTTGATCTATTTTTATAAAAATGCATTGGTATATAAACTATACAAAAAGTGTTTATGAAACATTTTTATTATCTCCATAATTATAAATATTGTTTTTATCTAACTTTATAATATCGTGAAATTTTTGTAATTAAATGTTTTTTCAAAAAGAACATTAATTTATGAAAATTTTGGTGGTAATCTCTTTTTTATATAAAATTGAAATTAACCATTTGTTATTAATATTTTTTATATAATGAATGTTTCATCTTTACAATGTATTAATACGGTAATAAATAAAATATTTAAATATTTAATACCCTTTTAAAACAATTCATGTAATGAAATGGTACAAAAATTAGAAATATCATTCATGGAGGGGTTAGTTTTCATGTATGCAAGAGTCATGTTGTCATTATCTAATGAATGAGGAGGAAGGAAAATAGATAACGATTTAAAATTAAAGAGAAAAAAATTATTTTATATATGTCATATTTATTCATTGAATCCTTCTTTATAGCTAGCCATGGGATATTGTGAAGAAAAATAAAAAACTTAGGTTGTGGAATACACTTACGCGTGATTGATACATTTATTTTATGATAGATAGAATCGAGAGAAGTGATGGTTTTTCTATAAAAAAATGTCACCTAGTCATAATTGTTTCATTATTTTCTGATTTTTATATAATATTTTGTTGATGTTTATGAAAAAGTTAATTCTAAAACAACAAGGATAATACAATTACCTTTTCCTTGGATATCTTATATCATGTTACACTTTAAACCTTCATATATTGGTCATTTAGGATGAAAAGAACCAATATAATGTTAAATAGAGTGTCTTAGTGATATTTTCATAGAAATTTGTCATGATTTTTACTCAAGTATTTTGGATATGTGAGGATAGTAGAAGTCATTTTATAAATTAAAGGATTGGAACTATAGTAAATACTATTAATATCATAATAAAATAAAAAAATTAAGGGGAATTAGAACCCTAATTATAATAGAGTATATTTTGGGTGAAATTACACTCATAAAATATTATTATAAACATATTTTAATGATATGTTGGTGATTTATCTCATAGTTTTATCCCTTTTAACCATTTTAACTCTTAATGTTGTGACATGAATATTTCTTAGGTAATTTATGTACATGAATACAAATAAAACGAATCATATTAAAATTTTGAAAAAAATTACTTCAAAAATTTAATAAATTTTATAATATCATATTTTAGTGGATTTAAAAATTAATTTTAAAATAATTATATAAAACCATTCTAAAATATATTTTTTGATTAATTTATTTTGAACAATAAATTTAAATTCTTACCAAAATCAAGTATAAATTTTATTAACATTGAACTAATTAGATTATGAATAACCTAAGGAGACTTTGGTTACATTCATAATATATTAAAAAAAATGGATCCTTTTTATTAAATAAAAAAATGAAAAAATATTAATTATTTGAATATAAAAATTAATTAGACTATGAGATGTGCATCAAATGTTTATACTTTCAACCTAATATTTTTAAATTATTTATTTAACTATATAAATATAAATTTTAACTCTTTTTTTTAATATTCATATAATTCTATTATCATGGTGATTTCATAAAAGTTGATTTTTTTAAATGATCTTTTGATCTAGTCAACAAAAATATGTTTATGAAAAACTCAAAAAAATGCTAATATAATTATTACATGATAAATACAAAAAAATGAATAAAATGCATCTTATATAATTTTGTTATATTGGAATATTATAACATGAATAATGATATTTTTTCTATGTGAATTGGTGTATATTTATTATAATCAATAATATATTCATACATTCTTCTTCTTTAAATATTTACAACCCCAAATTAATAGCAATTTTATCTCATAAACAAATATGGTATGTTATTTATCATTAGTTATTATGGATCCCACATTGAATCTCCAATGTTATAAATTATTTAAATCCCCAATACCAACAGATTCATCTACTTTTTCAATACATCCACTCAATTGCTAAGAATTTGATGAGGATATTCATATTAATATATTCTATTTATGACTATACTTACTAAATCACGAGGAATGGGATATGGAATAACTATTATAATTTATAATGATCTAGGGTAATTAATATTAGGGAATATATTGATCAAATTATTTGGTAATTCATAAATTGATTAAAATGAATTATTTTAATATTGTCTTTTTATTAGAAACTATAACTCTCATCCATAGAGATACTATAAAGGAATCCTGATCTAAAAGTTGCAATTATGTATTGTTTAGTAAATTATCTTCATACCTATTTGATATTCTCTATTATATCTGGATATGGTTATGAAGAATTATCATTTTAATTATTTTAAAACCCTTAAATTTTAAAATAAGACCATTGTATTCGATAGATTATGTGACCTGCAACACTAAACATAGAAGAAATATAACACCCAGAGACATTATGATGAATTTAATTATAAATAAATTCAACATATTTAATATATTTCAATTCATGAAACATTTATTTTATCTTATGTTACATGAAACACTAATTCTATCTTTCCTTACATGCAATATTGAGTTTATCCTACGTTACGTGCCACACCAATTTTAAATGAAACTAGGCATATTATAAACATATTATTATTTAATGTTATAGTTATCACCAAGCCATTATAATTGAGAGTATGAATATGATAAAATCAATTATGAATATATATATATATATATTACACATTTTCATTATTTAATTATTCTTTTGATTTAAAATAAATAACATTCAAATGGAAAAGCAATGTTTTCGGAAAAAAACTGTATATTTTGATATGGTATTTTAGTCATACTATTGTTAAAAAATTAAAAAATAATTTGATAATTAAATAATTTTTTTTTCTAAAATTAATATTAATATTTTAAAATTATATTACTTAATTTATCTTTGTTGATTTCTTTTGGTCGTTTTTAGATATGTTTCAATTTTGATGCATAGTGAAAAATATTAAATTTTAATTGAAAGCATACTTTTCATTTAAATTATTTAAAATATTGAAATATATTTTTTATTGGATTTAATGTTAAATTATTTTAATTATATACCATTTAATCCAATTTATTTCACTGGAATCATTTTATTAATGAATCTTGATATAAAAACATTGTTTTTTTATCATTTTCTCTTCCAAAATCCGCTTTCTCATCAGTTTGGAAGGTTAATTATAAATTAATATTTTCCTATATATGAACTAATTTTGGAAAAATAGATTCCATATTTGGAATAAAAATAAATTATTTTTTATAATAAGGTCAAATTAATTTATTCGACATTGGATAGTTAATACAGTAAAAATTAATTACTATATTTAAGGTCAAAATGGATTTACGCGGGGAGGTGGTTAGAATAAGAGGATAAGGGTTAAGAATCACATAAAAATTTCAAAAACCCATTGGAAGGTAACTTTACACCATATATATTAGAGGTTTGATAAAGAATCATTTTTGAATCTTGTTTCATAACAAAAATGTTGTTATGATTGAATCTTTTCAAGAAATTACAAATATGCCACTCACCTCACAAATAAAAGGCCACCCCTATCCACTCTAATTTTTTTCCGTAAAACCTATCAGGTTATTTAAATACCTTTCAACGTCACTTCTAAAATTCAATGCTGTAATCCTATAATCCTTATTTCGGTATAAATCCAATGTATGAAGACATTAGTGCAAACCAAAAGAGGATACCTGAAGAAGGGGCAATGTTTTTCAATGAGAATCATTATTTTATTTATTTATCCAACACCTTAAATTATTATTGGAATGTGTTGATATAAAAATTAAAATATATTCCATAATTTTATAATTATTTATAATAATTTATTTATTTACAAACCTGTACACTTCCATAAAATGTGCTTTGAAATCTTCATTCCTATTTATAGTGGACTACCATCGTACAATCTGATGCCATTCATTCTTCCTTTACCACCTTTCATAGTTGGGTATGATTATTTATGTAAATATATATATTATATTTATCATATATCTATACCTGTTATTTCATTTTATCAAATATATCTTTTTTTACATTATATTCTCTATGAGATACGATAACATCGCACCTTTGTATGGTGGACCGTCACCTCACAAAGCAATGAGATTTGTCGTCTACTAATGCTTAACATGGACGGTGATGAGGGTAAATTTAACTTTTATAAGTTATAAAAATTAAATAACTATGATATTAATGACATATTTTTCATTTTAGGAAGATAATAAATCATTTTATTTATTTCCATTTTACTCACTTAAATATGATAACATCGTTCATGTATGTGTGGACTATCACCTTCATGAAGTTATATGACTCTATTTTTCATCACAAAAACACATATATTATATATATAAGAAAAATATAGGGTATATATTATATTGTTATAATTATTGAAATACTATATATTATATATCATCTTTATATAATTATAAATTGAATGTGGGAATAATACTCATACGTACTTATGACATACCTTCTCCATGAACTCATCATACTTCATTTTAAATTATCAACTTTCATGGATAGTTTTAAAATAATATTTGATTTATAAATATTATTAATATTTAATTTTTGATTATTCTGATAATTATTATACTATATAATATGTTCAATAATCGCATCTTTCATAACAAAGAACAAATTGGAAAACACATCGATTAAATTCTAAAACAATGAAAATAATGAAATGTTATTATCAAACGGTTGGTATAATGTTATATGAGGTTTGTATATGATATTATTAATATTATTTTAGTTCTATTATAAGTTAATAACATGCTTAATATCATTATACATGATGTTAAATAATATTAAACAAAAGGAAAGTGTATGGTGATGGATTTTATCTCAATTTACAATATATTTGGTATTATTTATTATTATACCCCATATCAATTTTATTTGGTTTGTATACATCCTGTTTGAAATTTAATACCTCAATTCAATATAATTCACCATATTTTAATTTTCATTAAAAATACTTTCATCTAAGGGGATTTGAATTGATAATTACCAAGTGGTGAATTTATTGTAAAATCACAATTTTTTTTAATTGTGAAATTTCATTTGAATGTATCACATTCTTGTAATAATTTTTCTTTTTAAATTAAACTTCTCGTTAATATGAATATTATTCAATGATATATATGATTATTTCCTAAACTATATACCATTTTTAAATAAGGTATTTACTTTTAAATATATTTAATTTAATGGGAAATATAGATAATACTATATCCATTACTCAATATGGATATTTTATGATAAGGAATATTAATTCAGGAATGAAAATAGATTACTCAATTGATATGGAATGATTTTGACCTAAAGTGATGGGTGGTTCCTGGTATAATATAGCCCCTCGATGTATCTCTATGTCTCAAGGGGAAATATAAGTCATCCAAATTAATTAGGTATCTACCTGTAGTATTTAAAGTATATTTTGAAAGGTTGTGGTAGTTGATTTATCCTCATACTAGATATAATAATTTCTTTTAATTAAGAATTTCTTTCATTAATAATTACTCAATTAAAATTTATAATATATTCATAATGATATTTTCTCTGGATACATTTGATTCTCATATTATTGATTAAATGGCATGTGTTTTATATCATATGCTATTCTATATTGATTATTACATATCTATAAATGTAGTCATGTAGTTGGGTTTTGGCTTAGTGGTAAGCACCCCATAATCCTACATAAAAAATTTTGGTTTAAAACCCATTGGGCATAGGCACTGTAGCAGTACCAGAGTGTACTGTAGAAGCGATGACACTATAGAAACATGGAGTACTGTAGAAGCAGCATGTGACTTTAGCAGTGGTAGGGTACTGTAGCAGTGGAGGGTACAGTGTGGTACTATAGTAGGAAAGTACTGCAGCAATACTATTCACATAATGGGATTTGGGCCAAAACATTTGGGCCTATGGGACATGTAATGGGATAAATGCCCATTGGGCCTTCGCGATGAGTAATGGGCCTCCCTCTGCCCTGTTAAAATAGGTCTTTTTTTATTTAATAATAAATGAGGCTTTTAACCCAACCTTTTAAAAACAATTACACTATGATATTGATTATTAATTAATAATTTATTAAATATTATTTTATACTTGATAAATACATATAATTTGGTCTAATAATTTTTCTTCCTTACCCAAGGATATGATGAATATATCCTAAAATGAGTTATCAAGGATGCTGATCATTTTATTTTGTTATGTACTTTTTTTATTTTATATTTCTAATTTATATTATATGTCATATATGTATCTGGATCATTAAAACTACTAAATTTATTGGCACTTTAGATTTTTTCTCATTAAATCTATACCAATGTAATAAAGTAATACACAGGCTCTAGGATACTAGAGTTGGGTCATTATAGTTTGTATCATATGATGTTTATTAGAAATATTAGAATCCAGATTTATAAAAACACAAATTTGGGGACATTACCCAATGGTAAAATTTTAGGATAAATATAGAGGAATTTACTAAAGTTATGTTAATGTGTAAATTATGTGGGTTTTTTTACAATACATCAATATATGGATAGTAAAAGTAGATGTCGTTTTAGAATAGATATACATAGAGGTAATAATTAATATAGTGTGCATTAGTATTATCTTTACGTCACTAAGTGCCTAAAAATATGCTATACCATGAACATTGATTTGCACTCCTATGTGATATGCTTATAATAATTCATATTTTATCTAAAAACCATAATAAAGGATTTAAAAATAAATATATCCCCAAGGAAACAATATTTATTATTTTCCAATTGAAAATGAATAAATTTAAATTTACTTTATGTGTGACATCATATTTATAATTATAAAAAATGAATTAATGTTTATAATTTTATGATACAATATATTATATATCATTGTTTAGAAATGAATCCAATATTGAAGTTGGGTATCAATACTCGTAGCTAATGAATAGATTTCTCAACTGGAGAAGACAATATAGTATGTATTCGAACACAATAAATTCTTGATATATCAGCGAACGTTAATGAATTAATTTAAAATAACCAATCCTAGATGGAGCAACATGCTTCATAGAATGGTTCTATAATGTCAAATTGATTCACATGATAGAATCTCCCATAATTTAGTGTGACTAGTAATGTAATTCAAGATAAGAAATGGATTATCTCTCAGTACAAGATATTTATGATGGTGGGATATGGAGAAAAAGAAAATGTTATAATTGTAGTGTATTTTCTCAAAGGGGATGTTGATAAATGGTGGTCATTGATCTGGAATACCTGGGAGTGAGAGAAAATATAACTCATAGAATGCATATAATTTATGTATACATTCATCTGAAAATATTTACCTCATGAGAAATAAAATGAGATGAGGAGAAATTTCCCCATCGTAATGAAAAAAAGAATACTATGTTGTAGATTATGAATCTACCTTTACATGGATAGATAGGTATACTAAGGATTACATACATAATAAGGAATAAAAGACTAAACATTTCATCAAATAGATTAAGATAATTCTCCCAATGGCACTAGTCTCATTTTTTCTTTTATTATAATGAAAGTGTTTTATTTTATATCAAGATTTTGAACAAATTCTACAACTCTGATAGATTCCAAGGGAAGTAATAGAAAGAGAGGATGATATAGGAATGTAGATAAAATGAATAAAATAATTATGGGTATTCTAATAAGTGATAATTTTGGAAAGAAACACCACTGTACTTTCCTAAAGGTAATTAGAGTTTTCTAGAAGTGTTGGGATAAATTAAACAATGGTCATGATTTCATGGGAAATAAATAAGTTCACAAAATGATATTATTCAACTATAAGAAGATATGTCACTAAGAAAAAAAATTTAAGCATCAAGGGAATATTCCGAAGAAGAAGCTAATGGAATAAATTCAAGTTTATTATATAAAAACTATCAAAGTGTAATGATTAATGTGAATGTTTATTTGTATCCATGAATAATGTTTTAATATCATTTTATTTATGATATTCTAGTTATAATAATTATGAAACGTTTAAATATTGTACTACATTACATCATCACTAAGGATTTGAAAGTGTATTTTGAACGGTACGATTGAACAATAAAAATGATTCAGTAGAAAGTTTAACTTCAGTGAAAAAATATAATTAAGGACCCTTAATATGATCTTGATGTTGAAATAATGATGTTGGGATAAAGATATAATTGACAAGGATAATGTAAATTGGATAATACAAGCTACCTTGGAACTTGTTAATGATATATTAATAATGTGGTTTGTCCGTTATGGAGTTCAAAACCTTTTTGATTTGAATAATATTTTCAATAATATATTTTTTACTGATAAAATAAGGAAGAAATCATGTTTTCAATAAGGTTTTATGGTAATTCATCTTAATATCATGTTTCAAAAGAATACATGATGATGGTATTCACGCATTTGGTATGTGAGGATTATGAGCTAAATAATGTTATTTCATGGGATACTGATATATTTATTTTGGAAATTCAGTGACCTCATTTCTAAATTAATGGATCTTAATCATTTGGGAGGTCTATAAGGTTAACCATTTATCAAGTGGGTTAAGTTTAACATTAAATGAGTTTTGTATTACTTCACTATATTGATAATAATGTATATTAGATATTTGTGATAACCATATTTGTTTTGGAAAAAAGTTAGATATATATAGAAATACATGTCACTTTTAATGGATATTATGATGTGTTATTAGTGAATTTGAGTTCTTTAGGAATAAAAAAAATCAGTTTTGGATTTTTATTTCTTGGATTAAGCGATGAATTTGAAATTGTTTGAAGCATAACCGATAGATGAAATAATTATTATGAAATAATAATGTATCAAGAAAGTGTATTTACTTATATTCTATGATAGTAAAATAATCCTTCAACATTAGGAAAATGATCATGAAATATAAAATTTATCCTATTACAATCATATCTGATAAATCAAACAATATTTTAAATCATTAAATATTTATGGGTTTTGTGACATTAAATTTACGTTGATCATTATCTTGTTTGTGATCAATATTCTCAAACACTATATATATTTATTTACATTTTTCGTCCATTTCCATATTTTCACTTTAAATGAATTTTTTCTTATATAAAAAACTACTTATGTTTTATTCCATGTGATCTTTTTACTCTCTTCCGCTGTTATTAATAGGATATTTTATTAACTCTATTAATGATTTAGGTTTTCAAAAAAAAATTAAATATTATAACCATTATTACCATGATCCTATATAATGTGTGAGGATGAAATTTATTTATGATTGGGAAAACATTACAGCCCAAAATTATTATATAATAACATTTTATTTGACACCATATGCAACACACAACATAATGATTAGAATAAATTATAACACCCCAAGACATTATGATATACTTATTTTTAAATTAATTCATCCTCTTAAATATATTTCATTACATCCATCAATATGTTGATATTGAATTATAGAAAACCCTAAGATTACATTTCCTTACATGCAACACTGACGTTAACTAGTTTTACTCGCAACACCGAGGGTAAACAAAATGTGAAATATTATTAACATATTATTATTCAATATGATTTTTATCACAAATTAATTATAATGGAGGGTATGAATAGGGTTGAAAAAATTATAAAAATATATATTTTACACATGTTTATTTATTATTTATTGATTAGATGTAAAATGAGAATCATTTAAAAGAAAACAAATTTATTTCTAAAAAACTATATTTTTATAAAAGATGGTTTTATCATGCTTTGAATGCATAATTTAAAATAAATTTATACAAATTATATAATTTTTTTGAGAAAATAAACATTATTTTCTAAGTCGTAAATTTAAACTTAGAGTAGATATAATTTGTGGGATTTTCTAGAAAACATATATTTGTTGATGAATAGAGAAAAATATTGAATTTTAATCGAAAAATAAATTTTCATTTAAATTATTTATAAAGTTAAGATATATTATAATATTTTTAAAGTAAAATTATTTCAATTATATACCATTTAATAAAATTTAGGTCATTATAATCATTTTAATATTGAATTTTGATATAAAAACATGTTAAACCTTTTATCTTTTTTTCTTTGAAATCTTGTATTCTCATCACATATGTGGGATTAATTTTAAATTAAATATTCACACTTTTGGGAAATAAATATTAAAAAAATTGATTCCATATTTGTAATAAAAAAATTTAAATTTTTTTATTTGGTCAAATTAATTCTTTTACCTAAATTTATAGTTAAACAATAAATATTAAGTTCCTTAGTGAAGGTAAAAAAATGGATTTAATCGGGGTTAACCGAAGACGAAAATTATTAAAAATTAACCTAAAAATTTTATAAACCTATTTTTAGGTAATAAGTTCGCCATATCTATTACAGGTTTTATAAAAATCATTTTTTTTATTGAAAAAATGGGGTTAATGTTGAATATTTTCAGTAAATAATTACAATTGTTCCACTCACCTCACTTATAAAAGGACATGCACTCTCATTTATTCTTCACACCCTAAAACCAATTTGTATTAGGCAAAACAAACCCAAATAACTTCCCATATTCCCTCATATCATCTTAAAATCATTTTTGTGTGCACAAATCTATCCCAGTAAGGCTTTAGTGGAATCTTATACAGGATACTCAAAGTAGAGGTAAGGTTCTTCAACATGAATCTTTATTTTATATTTTTCTTCACCTCATTAAATTATTATTAAACCATGTTTAAATAATAAAATCAGTATATTTCATATTCTATGATTTTTTTATAATAAGTTCATAACCTATAAACATCTCCACATCCATCAAATGGGTTATGAAATCATCATTTGTGTGTTCAATGGATTACCACCACATGAATTGATGGCATTCTCCTATTAACACATTTCATGGCTAGGTATTATAATTTATATGTTATAAATATATATATATATTATAATTATAATATATTAATAAATTTATAGTCATTATCTAAAATATAAAAAAAATTCTATTCTGTAGGAGATATGAGAACGTATCTTTTGTGTTCGATGAACTACCGCCTCAAAAAAGAGATGTGATTTCTCTTTCACTAACAGTTCACATAGAGGTGATAAGAGAAATTTAATTATTATATGTGATATAAGTGTAACAATCAGTATATCAATGAAATATTTATCATTATATAAATAAAAAATATCATTTCGTTTCTTACCATTTCACTCAAATAATGATGATAACATTGTTGTGTATGCGTTGAATACCAACTTTACAAAGACATATGACTTTATTTTCATCACCACACCATATGTATTATACTTATAACTATATAATATAGAATATTTTATATTATTAATATTATTTAATGATTATATATATGTTACATTCTATTTATAATGATCATCGGAAAATGAAATGTTTCTCATGTGTATATACGATCTACCATCTCAATGATCGTAACATACATAATTCCTCATAACCATACTTCATGATTTGTTTTAAAAGTTTAGTTAATATCTAAATATGATAATTATTTCATGATTATTATTATAGATATTATGAAACAATATAGTATGCACATGAACCACATCATTCATAACAAAGCACAAATGATAAAACTATGTTATTAACAAATAAAACTATGAATATAAAGAAATATTATTATCAGATCGGTGGTGACATGTTATAATAGGATTATATATGACATTATAAATATTAATATGGTTCTTTTATAACTTAATAAAGTGATTAAAACCTATATTAATGAGGTTAAATCATGTTCAATGAAATTAAATCATGAGGAAAGGGATTTTATCTTATTTTACATGCCATAAAGACATAATTGTTATTATAAACTAATACCCTTTTACATGGTGTATATAATACCACATTGAACATTAATAACATTTTTCATTCACACTTAATATTATTTTATGTCTCATAATGAATTATTTAATTCATGGGGATTTGACATGAAAATTACAAATTAGAAATGTTTGTATGAAATCTCTATTTATTTTGTGATTGTTAACTTTACAAAGAAAAAATAATTTTATTGTAATTATTTATCATTAGAAATTAAATTTCTCTTAAATATCTATATTCACAAATGATGTATATGATTACCTCCAAAATCATATACCATTATACATATAGTGTTTACTTTGAATGTTATTTTATTTACTGGGAAAATATTGTTAATTTTATTCCTCTACTCAAAATATATATTTAATGATATGACGTATTGATTCATAAATTAAATAAACTATTAAATATATTATGAATGATTTATATATACAGTAATGGGTGGGACCTGGTATAATATAGCCCCTCGATGCATCAGTGGGTCTTCGGAGAAAAATAATTCAGACAAATTGAACAATTTTCTACATGTAGTATTTAAAATATCATCTGAATGTTATTGAAGGTAGAGGTATCAAGTTTCCTAATCATACAATCCAATAATTAATAATTTAATTCATTTAGAATTCAATTATTATTATTAATGATAATTTCATAAATTTAATATATATGGATTCATTTGATTATTAGTTTATTGATTAAATGGCATGTTTTTCTAGTTATTTACCATTACATATTGATTATGCCAAATTTATTAATATAGTCATGTTATTTAAAAATTATTTGTATTTTGTTATTTAAATTTCTATATTTATTATTAATTAATGAATCATAAAATAATCCACTTTACATAAAATTTTTTGATCATTTTTTCTCACCAATATTATATTTCTTTTCCCATGGATATGAAGATTAGTTTTTTGAATGAGTTTCCGGGGATCATAAGTATATGATTGTATTATGTACTATTTTCTATTTTCTATTCCCAATGTAAAATGGGTATCATGTGTGTATATATTTATCAAAATACTAAAATAATTGATCGGTCCTTCAAGATTCGACCAATTATTTCTATTCCAAAGTAATGAAATAAGACACTTCTTCAAAACTAATTGAGTTGAGGTCATTGTAAAAATTATCTCAACATAGAGTATATGTCCTATAAGCTTCTTCTCCAATAACAAATCCCAAAAAGTTTTTGTATGAAAAATATTTCTATATAATTCTTAATAAGTCACAACTTGAATTTTCTAATTGATTGTATTATCATATGAAAATTATATAAAAGGTAAATACTTTTAATAATACTTTTAAACTATCCATCTATTTATGGATGATATGATTTTCTCAAATGTGTCTTAGTGTTGATAGAATTCAATAATATTGATGGGAATCATGGTTAATGTTCAAATTATTTTATAATAGGTACACTATGAAGTCTTAGATGTTCATTTATATAAAGTATTGAAATGGGATGAAGGGATGTATCCTCTATTATATAAATAAAATAGCTGAAATTAGTAAGGAAATCAACAATAATAGATTTAAAATCATTTTTGACAGAAGCCATCGACAACCTAGTATCAATGTCCATATTAATATCATCCCACATCTGTATAAGTATAGTGCGAGGTGTCATGAAACCTTCAAAAAAAATTATATGATCCATTTATTGATGAAAACCAAGACTCTTCATATATAATAAAAAATTTCTCACTTTATAATATTCTACTAAATATTTTTTCTAAATTCCCCATATTGGTTAGTGCTACCAATGAGTTTAGAGAAATTCCAACATGATGCATCATCTAATATTTCCCTATTCAAATGAAGTGTGGATTGATAATATATCATCTTTATAAATCTCAGTATTACATCATCAGAGTAAAATTTTATCAAGTTTATATTACTCAAAACATTAGATTTCTTTTTCAAATTATTATTATAATGAAGAATGGTTTTTATCTTCTATGGTAAATATAGTTTTCTAAACGTTTGCGAAATTAGTGATGTTTCCACTTCCCTAATAATTCATTTTTCATGCATTATTTTTTTCTTGAATATAGTATGCTTTTATATTCCCATCATGTTTATAACTCTATGAACATTCTTACACAATGAATCATCCAAATTGTTCTCTTTACCAAGGTGGTAGTTTATATAGTAATCATAATCATTGAGTATGTCATGCCATCTACTATTCCACATGTTGGGTTATTTATGATAAGATATATTTTTTAAACTACTTACATTTTTATTAATTTCATATCATTTAACATAGATATATTTACCACATATCTTGACGGGAAAAAATTGTGATTGATAATTCAAGATCTGGGGATGGATAATTCCATTCCTGGATCTTTACATATCATAATTTGTAACTAAAAACACTATTATTATATATAATGAAACATCCATGTCCTTTATAGATTGTAACATCAATATCAATTCATTGAACATTCTATTCTACAACTCATTGAAACATTATTCACATTCCTTTGATCATGTCAGCTTGACCCCTTTAAATTTCGTCTTTTTTAATGGGTTAGCTAAGGGTGAAATTTTTACACCAAATCTTTTATAATAACATGCTAATATAAGAAAATTACTCATATTTTTTATATTTTTAGGCCTATTATATTCCCTATAATCCTCTATATTAAAAGGATATATTGATATCCCATCCATGGAGACAAAATGGGAAATAAAAGAAAATTCATTGATGTAGAATTTAAAAATACTAAATTTTTAATATAACTCATTTTCACTATGATTTCTAGGAATGATTTGAAAATTATACATATGTTTCTTATATACATCTGATTATAAATATTTTTTATTAACAAATATAACACTAAATTTATAAAGAATATAATTTAATAATATTTTTATCATATTTATAAATATAGAGGGTGTATTATTTAATACATTCGGAATTACAAAATCTCCAAATCTATATAAAGTATGTGAAAAGTCATCATCATTATATTATCTATCTTTAATTTAAAATAATTATACCCAAAACTAATTTTGATCTTTGAAAACTATTTAGAATCTTTGAGTTGATGAAAAAAGTCATAAATGTGTCATAAATAACAAAGTTTCGTTATATTAGTGGAATTATTCCATATATAAATAAAAAATTAATATAAAGTGCCATTATACTTCATCATAAATAGAACATGGGAACACTAAGGTGAAAAAATTGTAATAATCTAACCCTATTCAGAAAAATCCAATAGTTGTTTCTAAATAGCCACAGATTGCATTAGATATATTATTTATGGAGTCTTAAATATGGATTTTGTAGCGTGGATGTGTTCAATGGAAAAGTCATCATTTGGATTAGGTGTATGATGAGTAATTTTTTTTAGGAAATAAATCAATGTATTAATCAATATAGGAACATTTCCCATTCATATGTTTCCTTTCTAAACCATGGATTTTTTATCTCTTATTCTCCAAGAATTTAATTAATGTTTGCTAATAAAGGTCAATCCATACATGACTCAGATAATTATATCTCACCTAAAATGAAAAATAATTCTATTCCACTGTCATAAATCATAATTTCATTCTCCTGAAAATTAATTTTTACATTATATGTTTGATTATAATCCATTCCTACAATTATATCAAATTAAACAATATATTTGATAATCATGTTAAAAATAAATTTATTTCTATGAATCAAAAGGATAAATGATTGATATCTCCTTTTTAAAATATTATTTTCATCGTATTTCTCTATTGATGTTACAACTTTTCCCTTTAGCGACTCTAGTTTCTTTGAAACACATGGTGTACCCTTCCTAGGGACGACCCATGTGTCTGAATTGGTCATTGGACTAATGAATATCTACAAATTCAAAAACATGTTCTATCGATGTGATTTTCCTCACACACACACACATTGAGAAACTTCCCTAGAGGAAACTATTTTTAATCACTACTCCAGGACATTCCTCTTTATGTTCGAATTTAGAATCATTTAGGCTACTTAAATGAATGGTGTACCCTATTAACATGGGTACTAACTTTAATCCTTTTAACCCTTTAGCATTATGTGGTATTACATCCCCCACACATTTAGATCATAACTTCCTCAATGCTTATGCTAAATCACAACCTAGATAGTGTAAACATACTTTCTTCTAGGTTCTTACTCTAATAAAAAGGTGATATTGGTTCAATAGGCACCCTTGAATCCCTAAAGGCACGTGTTGTCCCATTACTAGCTACTACCCACATGCCTGAATGGATCATCATACTAATTAATATTCCCCTATTCCAACACATGTTTTTTCATTTTATGTTATTTATTAAACATAGTTCGTCCTACAATCATTATTGTAATAATGAATTATGGGGAAAATAATAACCCATATTTATTAATGAATAATAATGAAGGTTTATCACATTATTATTAGTATAGGGAGAATATATTATCTCATGTGATTTGTTATTATTATTTTAGGTGGAAATTTCTAGCACATGAATTTTAAAAATTTCATAACTAAAAAATTATCATAGTGAGATAAAGTATTATCAAATGTGATATTTCATTTCTTTTGAAAATAAAATAGTTTTATTTGATTCTGGGACACTTGGTGAGCATTTTGATTTGAATAGTATATGGTTCTGTCATGGGAGATGTTTCTTTGATTAAACATTGAGTTATTCATAATAAAATTTAATTTATGAAGTTCCTTACCTTATGGGTCAATAATATACACATATTTACCTTTATATATTTCTTTTTTTTAAAATTAGTTGATTAACATTTTTGATAGTGATCACTTGTGGGTGTGTGTATCCCATTTTATCTATTTATGATATTTTATTCCTAATTTATTATTTGAGTGCCTTTTTCTATTCTTGGTTATGATTAAAAATTATTAGGAATTTTTAATATATTGACATGATTTGATATTCTTCCCTTGAAATATCAACCCTATTATGTGTGTTTCCAATACATGGAGGTTTCTATTGGTACAAGATATTGGTGGACCATCATAATATTTATATCCATTCGATAGGGAGTGTGTATGTTTTTTTGTGATGGTAATAATGAAATTATGAAGATGGGGGAGATATAATAATACTATGTAATTCCATGTCAAGGATTTACTCGATTCCTAGAAACCAAGTTTTATGTTTCTCGATTGTTAGTTAATTCATGAGAGGGTTACAAGATTCCTAGTTGATAAATGGGTATCATTCTTGAGGCCTAGTTTATTTTTATTTGTGTAATCAATTCATAACAAATTATTCGAAGCATACTATACTATAGGTAAAGAAAATATGAGTATCATGCATGCATGATTCCATGAGGTTGATGCAAAACTAGTTTAATATCCCTCTGGCTAATTTGGTAAATTATAACATCTAGTTTTTTCATCCAACATGGAGAAAAGGAAGGTATGAACTTCAGTTTGTGGAATCTTAGTAATTCAACAACCACACTGTATGTGATTTTATGTTTGAAATTCATTTTATGTATTTATTCATATGAAATGAAACCCTATTATACTTGTGGGAATGTCACAACCAACATTCATCAAGATGAGGGAAGGGACAGAAAAGTACCACATCCTCGCTTATTCATGATGAAGTAGAGATAATAACCCATAATCCCCACCTTCAATAGTCCCTGGAGTGGTGAATAGCACCAAGGGTATAAAATTTCACACAAAATAGAAGGCATTACCCATTTTAATGAAAAAAATATTAGGTGATAAGACTATAGGAATCCCAAAAACACCAAATATTTATATAATGGAAAAAACTCCCACCCATGCATGCATTAAATTAAAACTACAAAAAAGTACAACCAAATCCCCAAATCAAGTAACAAAAGAAAGAAATTAAGCAGTAACACATCAACTATCCTGACGCCTGAGCTAGTAAATTTCACCATGGTGCTAAAAGTTCTTCTGGAATCCCGATAATTGTTTTACAAATATAGCATGAGTATACAAGTATACCCAATAGGAAAACTAAATCCACCTATGCATAATTTGTGGAAACATACAATTTCTCCTTCGAGGGAACAACATAACATCATAGATCCTACCAAGGATTACTAACCATCCCAGCCTCACCATGGACCACTCACAAAAATAATCCATGTCATGTAAAATTGTAGTGTAAGCACATTGACATTTGGGTACCCTGCACCACTTTTTCACTAGTTAGATTCTCATTCCGAATTGATATCATCTTGATGTTACCACTCTTCCAAAATGACGTCCCACTAACCCAACCTTCATGCACACACCTAGGCTGTAAACCACACACAAATCCATCACGTAGACACATGGACCATAACATTACTACATGTCTCACCGATAGACAATTGGTCCAAAACAACCATGCCTCTTGCCCGAATACACCTAGGCCACAACAACCATGGATCTCACTCGAAGACACCTATTACTCATTCTAAAGACACTTAGGAAAATATTTATGGCACGAAATCACCTAGGTCTCTCATCCATAGAAAAACCTACCCAATGGATAGAGGATTATGGTAAACCTCAAGCCATTACAGCCTACCCGGATACGCCCGAGCAGTAAGAACCCTAAAGAGGGCTCGAGGAAGAAGGTCAGTAACTATCCATCCACCCTCCCACTAGGATTTTGAGAAAGATACCATCCCTCATGAGATGTGGTTTTTTGGCGCATGGTGCTCAAAAAGGGTGGAGTTCGTATTGAAATAATGTGAAACTATAATTTATACATATAGGTAAGAAAACACTCTGCCCAACCTATAGTTTTCAAATTAAAAATCGGCCCATACAAAACAACATTTATTCCTAACTCAATATGAACAACCATAATAAAACACAACCCTAACCCATTTTCATATTACCACTTTCCATTCATTAATTTAGGGGTTCACATTGATTTATTGCAGCACTACCTGGGGAATCTACCAAGCACAACATCTGCAACCATTTTTAGATGGCTAAAGGCCACCAAACACTTCCACGGAAAACAAGTATTTAGGGACCAAGGTAATGAAAATCTATTCTAACACCCATTAATAAAAACAATAGAGAACAACCACCCTGCAGTCCCACTACACACCCGCCATTTTTAAACACATGTTCAACCATTGACAACTTTCTTTATTCAAATTTATCCATCTCAATTATGCCCTCTCAACCAAACAGGAAGCCCTGCTACACAACAACACCAAACCTAACACACCTATAAACACGAAATCATGACATCTTAGTCTTGTAGCCCCTTTTCCCAACCACTTCCTAGATGTAGTCACACTGTACAACAGGTTGGATGACCACAGCATAAACGAACCTTTGTCCACTACCTACATGTTTATTTATTCCAAAATCAATTAATAAATCAACTTGAGATTCGGTCACACCTATTGTTCCACCCCATAGGGAAATCCAATGTCAAAACACCACCAAACAACCTCCTCACTACACAAAAATACATCCACCCAGTGTACCAACAACCCATGCAAGGCTCGAACCCCATAAAACACATCACACATTCAAATAATATTTATATTTATCCAAAAGGGGTTATTTATTTCGACTATATATAATATGGGTTATCACATAACAGGTTTTATCATAGGTAATACATTTATTTAACCATGTATGTGTGATTAAGTAGATTTCATGTTAAATCTAATAATCAAACATAACAACAACAACAAAAAGAACACCACCAATTACCAAGAAATGAGCACCAAATATAATGATTTTTAGAAGTCCTTATACCCCATAAAATTCAAAACAAGTCTCATGGATTACAATTAAGACAACATACGTTACATCATCACTTCCATGCGATTATTTCATTGACCTCTGTTATCTTTTGATCATCATATTTACCCTCATTTATTACTCATTTAAAAAAATATTCCCCAATTATTGAAAAAGAATCATTAGTAAACCTACAATGCATTATACATAGTTAAATATAGGAAGATAAATCTCAACCTAAAACATCAGGTGATAAACAATCCTCTTTATGCCAAAATACCGGGTCGTACAAGTAGCAAGAAAACACCAAGGAATAACTCTACAGAAATATCTATTAACGCATAAGTCACAAAAAATGAATAAACATGAATTAAAGGATCTATGAACAATAAGAGGGAATATAAACACACTGGGAAGGGAAGATCCCACCTTTAAAGAGCTGTATCATATATTAATGGAAGAATGGTTTCAAAAGACATTAATATGTGATTGTGGTCAGGATAATGAATTTTCAATATCTCAAAGTCCCTAGAGAAATATAATATTAATGGATTACTTATTAACCTTTTAAACACCCTTAAAAATAGCCAAACAAGGCTTTAAACGCAGTCTACTTGAATTAAAACATAATATGGGTGAATCTGGAAAAACTGGAAAAAAACTCAAAAAACTGGAAATTTGGAAAATGGTGAGACACCATTTTGTGTGCCACCATTTCGGTGTGCCACTATCACAGTTCCACCATTATAGTGAGACCATTAGGGTTCCACCATTTTGGTGAATCTGTTACAGTTCCACCATTTTTTTGTGCCACCATTTCTATGTGTCATCATCAGGATGCCACCGTGTCAGTGTGCGACAATTATCATGTCACTATTTTTGTGTCTCACCTTTACAATGAAACCATTTTGGTGTGCCTCCATTACGGTTCCACTATTTTGGTGTTCCACCATTATGGTTCCACAGTCTTAGTTTTCTACTATTATGGTGCCACTATTTTGGTGAAACTGATAGTTGAAACTGGATTTTTGGAAAACATCCAAAACAAACCACTAATACCCCCAAGGACATTATAAGCACTGGATTTTCTCAAATAAATAGCCTGTGGAAATTTGGGTTATTTCATCAGATACCTCTCCAACTATTCTCCTTCTATAGAATATAAAACTAACTAGAAGAAATAGGTGTCTGAACAACCACCCAAAAATACCACTCAAGGATAAGCTACCTTATGTTGTTCAAAAGGTGGAGTGAAATCCCGGATATCCACGAACACCATCATGACAAATATCTCATGAAGTATTTTAAAAACACTATTTCCCCATTGCCTAAAAATATTGATTAAGGAATCCATTCCTCTATGTCATGATGCTATCTGCTCTAGGAAACACTGACTCACATGCATGAGTTTAATCGCTTCCACATAATACATCTCGATTAGGGATTACATCCTCCCCTCTCCACATGTCGGTACATTCCACAAAAAATTGAGAACATGGGAACAACACATTGGATTATAAAAAAAGTCAAGCATGACATCATAAAATGAAGCACAAAATCAATACACAAGAGCAAGACTCGTAACATCTCTAGGTACTGGGCACACATCTATGCCTCTCACTCCCAAGTACTCTCCTCGAGGCCACCATAACTCCATAACACACAAACCAATGGAATGGTTCATCCATGAAAAACATTCTTATCACAGTACTCAATTCTTACTAGTCACTCTATGAACATTGTGTCATCCTCAATATCCAACTCTCCCTAGCCAATGTTGTGGGATTCATTGTAATGATACTGATAGAGATGAGAGAAATGGAGGAATTTCTTGGATCCTCTCCAACTGTGCTAGCAATTCCAAATGATATTTCACCTCTACAACTCATCCTAACACCTCGAAAGGTCCAATTAACCTCATAGAATGCATGCTCCCTCTGTCAAACCACTTCTACCCACATTTAGGGAAAACCTTCAAGAATATATTTTCCCTAACCTCGAACTCCAATGGAATCCTCCTATGATCAGAATACAACTTCTGTTGGTATTTTTCTACCTTCACCAACTCATGTAAAAGATGAAACTTCTCAATCACACTCCTCACCACGTTTGGACCAAGAATACCTACCTCCCCAACCTCTGTCCTATACAAGGGTGAACAAAAATGACTCCTATTTAGTGCTTCGAATGGATCCATACCAATAGAATAGTGATAACTATTATTGTAATAAAATTATACCAAGGGAAAATGTCAGACCCAAGACCCACTAAAGTCAAGAACACATGAACATAACATGTCCTATAATGTTCGGATTGAACTCTCTTTCTATCCCTCAGTTTGAGGGAGGAAAGCAGTGTTGAGGCCTTACTAAGTTCCAAAGGAATTTTGAAATCCACTCTATACATGTAACAAAAGACATGTATCCTGATATAAGACAATGGATCTTGGATCTCCAAGCAGTCTCACCAACTCATTCACATAACTATGTGTTAAGGCATCCACTGTACTTGACTCCATGATCACTACGAAGTGAGATGATTTGGTCAACTTATCCAGTAATATCCAAATAACATCACATCCTCCATGAGTCATGACTAATACTTTGATGAAATCCTTTAATATTTCATACCACATCCACTTGATAACATCTAAGGGATGAAACAGACCTCTGGGACCATCGCGCTCAGCATTCACCTGCTAACACACTAGAAAGCTTTCAACAAACTACGTCACTACCCATTTTACCCCAGGGCACCAAAACTATTCCCTCAAGCCTCAGTAAATTTTAGAAACTCCTAGATTCACCACTTGGGGTGAGCTATGGAACTCATGGAGAACTACCTCACACATTACCACTAGCATAAATAGCTTCCGTCAAAATAGTATCTGATCTTGACAATCCTCCCACTACCCCTCTGAAGCATCACCATGGACTACACAATCATGCATCACATCAATCTCTCAGTCTCCCCACTGAGACTTTTCCACCTGCCACACCAAGGAGGACTACACATTCATCTAAAATAAATAGCCTCTACCACTGTCTTCCCATATATCTATGTGCAATGTGTCCAAATCCTCCATTACCTTCCAAGAATCTGTGGATTCCCAAACAACCTCCTTCTATAACTTCCTCCTTTAATAATCGACCACTATATTCCCCTTTCCTGAGGTTTAAAATACCTTAAAGTCATAGTCATGGAGAAACTCCATCCACCTTCACTGCCAAAACTTTAGATCTCACTAGGAGAAGAAATAACTCAAGCTATTATGATCCATGAAGACCAAAAAGGGTTCCTTAATGAGGTAATGTCTCTATAATATCAATTAAAATACAATCGCTTCATGATCCAGGTCATGGGTGGAATAGTTATGTTCTTGTGAACGTAACTGCCTAGACCCATAAGAGATCACTCCTTACGGCTACATCAGCACACATCTCATGACTGTAATAGATTCATCATAGAACACCTCGAACAACACCTCTTCCTCTAGAAACCTAGGATCTTGAAGAGTGACTAGATTCCCATTCAAGTAGTTGAAAAATTCCTGACACTACCCACTCCACACAAAGGCCTGGTCATTTCTAGTCAAAGTTATCAATGGATCCGTGAATTGAGAGATGTTGGGTACCATCCCCCGGTAATAGCCCACTCAACCCAAGAATATGTGTATCGTTTCCACACTCTTGGGTACTTCCCAAGAAAAACCAACTCAACTATTTATGGGTCCACTAATATCCTTTTTTGAGAAACCACATGTCTAATGAAGTGTAACAGTCACATCCATAACTTCCACATGGAAAGATTCCCCTAGATCTTGTGGTTCCGAAGGACCTCTAAGACTATTCTAAGGTTATTAGTGTGCTCCTCCTCTTACTTTTGAGTAAATAAGAATATCATCGATGAACACGATGATGAAATGCTCCAGAAACTGGTAGATGATATAGTTCATAACCCCCATGAACATCGCTGGGGAATTCCGAACACTCAAGGGAATGACCACGTACTCAATGTGATCATACCTGCATCTGAAAGCCTCTATCTTTTGATTGAATTAGAATACCGTTGATGAACTTGATGACAAACCAGTCCTAGATCTTGAGGAATATAGAGTGTATAATCCCTATGAATAGGGATAGGGTATTTGAAACACTGAAGGCCATGACCATGAACTAAAAGTGTCGATACCTTCATTATAAAGTAGTCTTCCTGATATTTCCCTCCTTTACCCCCAACTAGTGATATCGATACTGCATATCAATCTTGGAGAACCAACCTGCTCCCCTTAACTGGTCTAAAATTTCTTCTATTCTGATAAGAGGGTTACAGTTCAAAACGGTCACCAGATTAATCTTTGGTTGTCTATGCAAAGCCTATGGACACTGCCTACCTTCTTTTCAAACAATAATAGAGCACCACTGAATGAGACACTTGGCTGGATAAAAGACGTTTTCATTAGGTCATCAACCAAAATCAGTAACTCCCATAACATAGAAGGCACCATCCAACAGGGATCCATCAAAATCGGATGTGCCCTTGGTTTAAATCTTATTTCGAACTCAACATCACATTGAGGGGGTATAACCATAACAACTTCAAGGAAAACTTCTAGGAACTCATCGACAACTCCCCAAACCTCCACCATCTATGTTCCTACTGACCCTACTAACATCATGGCCGACACAAAGAGAAGAGGCTCCAAATATTGACTTCCCACCTGATCGCTCTACTCGCCAATGACAACTACATGTTGGCCATCCCTATCTGAAAACATGAATCTCATCCGGAATTAGTTGATAATGACATTCAAGATTACAAACAATCAATGCTAAGGATGGAATCGTATGGCTTCATATGTAACAGAAGAATATCCTCACTGGACTGTTGCAGCCATGAAATTAGTATACATCCTAGGAAAAAATCAAACTGACTGGCCTAACCTCCAACTGGTGTGCTCTAGACCAGGGGCACTGAATGTCCCTCCATGTTAAGTCTAATGGCACATGCTATACTAGAGTAATCAATGGAGTGAGAATCTTCCAAATCAAAAAATCACATGAATTAGTGCTAAATAGACAGATCATACCTCAAACAACATCCTCCCGTCTAAAAATCATTCCACGGTGGCATGAAACTACCCACGACCAGCTCCTCTACCCCTATTATATTGACCACATCCATGACAACACCTTTGTTGAGGTACCTGAGAATCACCCTGTGGTTGGCCTCCCCCTACACCATCTACCATTAATGGAGTGGCGGCACATTTCCCCTACTGCTGGAATGGTCATCCCAGCAACTACTTCTACTAAGGATGGTTCTAGACCTTCCAACCACCACTATACTATAATAAAACAGGGAAATGGCCCCAAAGAAGTCCATGGACTCCATAGACAAATCACCATGGTCTTGAACCCTTGGTTAATGTGTGAGGACTAGGAGATACGGATTGGAAATATTGAATCCTACTTCCCATAGGCTGAAACCTAGAAGGAACCAATGCTGGAGACATGCTACTGACTGCCTTCCCCTATGTCTAACTCATTTGAATCCCCTCTCTTGGTACACCTCCCTATGAGTTCATCCTATCCACTAATTTGGTATTCATCTGAACATCTATATATGTTTGTATGGTAATGGTTGTGATGGCACAATGAAGAGAAGTTTTGAGTGCCTCCTCCAAGCGTCTCATCCGCAACTCCTCATCCTGAAAGAGATCTGGATCAATGAATACAAAATACTTGATCTTGATCTCCAATTCCCTCACTGACATAATTTGTTACTGGAGGGAGATATTCTCTTACCTCTTTTCATCCTTCATCATTGAGGAAAGAATCTATGACCCAAAATCCTTCTCAAAATTATCCCATTAGACATTGGTGTCCTTCCACTCCTCAAGGTAATTCGTCCAACACTGAAGCACCAATCCTTGCATTTGGATCACTTCTAGAGGAACCCAGTACTCCCTCAGAGAACAAATATAGTTAGAGGTGATTGTTAGCTTCTCATTCCAGTCCTCCATCTCTATGTTTCATATGTTGCCTTCGTAATTCCATTGGGTATACCGCTGGAAAGAATGAACGGTCTTTCCCCACCAGTCATATTCCTCCTCTTGATAGTCCCTCTATTGATCAACCAAGTTATCCTACTGGACTCAACTACTTTTACCACACTTGGGTGACATCCGGGTTCCATAGCTGAAATGGGTAAATATATAACTCCTATGATCAAGGGGTATGGAAATTTACTTTTAAATTTCAATTTTATTTTTCATTTATTTTTAAATTCCCAAAACAACCAAGACACACAAGGAAAAAAATCATTATGATGCATGTATTATTACTGGGTTATATACCCAGAAATAAGTGTATCCTCTCATCGTAATTAGATAGGTTAAGTGTCCCTACATCGGAACACAGGGGGCCCTAAAATCACATGTTCTTACCAGTCTTCCCTAGCCTATTTCACACACCATGATTGCCTAAAATAATTTCCCTACCATCCCATGAAATCCTCATTGTTCCCATATCTGAACTCTATCTTATCTCTCATCTACAATATTTGATTCCATTCTGTCATGAATTGCATTCTTCAAGATGAGGGAAGTGACGATAGAGTGTCACGCCCTTCTTTCTTCATGATTAAGGAGACATAATGACCCCTAAGTACCACCTTCAAAAGGCTCCAGAGTGGGGACTAGCTCCAAGGGTATAGAATCTCCTAGAAAATGGAAGGAATTAGACTTTTAAATGAAAATAGGATTGGGAGATAAGACGGTAAGAATACCAAAAAACACCAAAAAAATTTATAATGGAAAAAAATCCATTCTATTAATGATTTAAATGTAAACTACGATAGAGTATAGCCAAATACCCAAATAATGTACCAAAAGAAACAGAATAAGTCGTAGCACCTCAACTATCCTAATGCCTGAGCTTGTAAATTCCAACACATTCCTCAATGTCCTACTAGAATCCTAAAAATAGTTTTACAAATGTAGGGTGAGTATAAAAGTATACCAAGTAGGAAAACTGAATCCACCCATGCACAAGTGGGGGAATCACACTAATGACCATGTTAGAGAAAAATAAAACCACAACGATCCTACCAAGGAGTAATTACCAGACCACTATCACCAAGTCACTCCCACAAAGTAACGCAAGTCATGTAAATTAGTAGTGTAAGAACATCGACATTTGGGTAACCCACAAAACCCTCCCACTGGTTAGCTACTCATTCCTAATAGCTAACTTCTTAATGCTACAATTCTTCCAAAATGCAGTCCCACTTCCACCACACTTTCTTACACACCTGGGCCTCAAACCAAACAAAAATCTTGCCAATTGAAACATCAAAAAAAACCTCACCACAAATATTTCTCGCAGACACATGGGAAACAACAACCACACCTCTCACGCGAATACACATGGGCCACAAAAACCACACCTCTCACACGAAGACACTTGGGAAAACAATCCTATCCTAAAAACACCTAGGCCCATTATCCACAAAAAAACCTGACAAAAGTATCTTGAACTATGGTAAAACTCAATCCAATACAGCCTTCCTGAATATACCTGAGTAGTAAGAACCCAAAAGAGGGTTTGAGGAAGAAATTTAGTAACCAACAATCCATCCTCCATCTTGGATGTTGGGAACGATACCCTCCCACATGAAATGGGGGTGTTCGGTACATGGTTCTCAACAAGGATGGGGTGCATAAAGAAACCACAAGTAACTAAAATTTATATATATAGGTAAGAAAACTCTCAACCCATCCTATGTGTTTCAAACAAAGAACCAGCCCACACAGAACAAAATTTTATGATACCCATTTATACACAACCACACAAACATACATAATAAAACACACGCATAAACCCTTTTCATTTAACCACTTTCCAATCATTAATATTGGGGTTCACTTTGATTTATTCTAGAACTGCCTAGGGAAACTATCAAGCACAACATCTACACCCTTTTTCAGAAGTCTAAAGGCCACCAAGCAGTGCCAAGGAAAACAAGGAAGTGGGGACCAAGGTAAGGAAAATAAATTCAATAACCCACTCATAAAAACAATAGAGAACAAACAACATGTAGTCCTAATGCACACCCCCCCTTTCCTAGACACCTAATCAACAACTTCCAACTATCCTTATTCATTGATATCCTACTCAATTATTCCCTTGCAACCAAACTAAAATCCTCGCCGCACAACAAAACCTCATCTAACACAACTATAAAAATGAAATCATGAAATCCCAATATTGCAACCCCACATCCCAACCACTACTTAGAAGCAGTACCACTGCAGAATAATTTTGATTACCATAACTCAAACCAAATATAGTCTCATTGTATACAATTTTATCTATTCCACAATCAATAAATCTATCAACAGATGATTCTGTCACACCTCATGTACCACTCCATACACAAATACCACAACAAAACACCACCATAAATTATCCCCTTTACACAAAAATACCCTTCCCATTTGAAGGAACAACCACTTTGTACACCCCTAGTACCCATAACCCACAAAAATCTTAAACCCCATAAAACACACCACAAAAACACACCCTCGAGACAAGGATATTCCGATTTATCCAACATGGGTTCTTTAATTCTACATTAAATTATAGTGGTGATCACAAAACATGTTCAATCCTATGAAATCTATTTATTTAACCATGTGTACATAATTAGGTAGATTTTATATTAAATCTAATTATTAATCATGACAACAACAAAAACAGAACACCAATAGTGTGCAAGAAAAGACCACCATCAACCATGATTTTCAGAAATCCTTATAGCCCTTTCTATTAATTTTTTTTCATGGATAAAAACTAAAAAAACATACATAACATCATCACTTACCTTCCATTATTTCATTAACCCCTATTATATTTTGATTATCATATTCACCCACATTTATTACTCATTTATGAAATGTATTCACCCATTCTTTACAAAGAATCATTTTTACACCCACCCCACATGATACATAATTAAAGTGAGGAAGAAAAATCCTTACCTAAAAAAATAGGGAATCAAATTATTTCAAAATATAGGGTCATACGAGACTAAAGAAAACTCCAAGGAAAACTCTAAGGAAATATCAATCGATGGCTACAACACAACACATGACTCCATATGAAGGGAAGTCTCTAAGAACACCAATATGAAATAGAAATACATTAGGAAGGGAGGATCCCATATTTGAAGAGTCAGATCATATACTAATGGAAGAACAGCTTCAAAATTCATTAATGTGGGATCATGGTCAATATCCTTCCGTTAGAATATATCAATGTCTGGGAAGCATTCGGATATTAAAGACAAACTTAATATCATTTTAAATTATATTAAAATACCCCAACAAGGTTATAAACATTGTTTACATCAACTAAAATGTATGAGGGTTGATTCTGGAAAAACCGGAAAAAAACTGTGAAAATTGGAATGTTTGGAAATGGAGAGACACTATTTGGTGTGCCACCATCATGGTGCCACTATTACATTGCCATGGTTTTGATGTTCCACCATTTAGGTTCCACCATTACTGTGTCCCACCGTTTCGGTTCAACCATTAAGGTGTGCCACCATTTCAGTGCCATAGTCATGGTGCCATCGTTTTTGTGTGCCACCATCATGGCGTCATCATCGGGGTACCACCGTTTCGGTGTGCCACTATTACCGTTCCATTGGTATGGTGCCACCGTCTTAGTGTTCCACTATCACGGTGCCACCGTGATAGTGAAACGATTTGGTGATATTTTATATTTGTAAAACTCTTGAAACATACCTATTTGACCCCCAAGAACACCATAAGAACTAGATTTTTATTAAGGAATGGCCTAATAAAATCAAGTACATTACAATAAAAATTTAAATACATATTATTGATGTCTTACAGAGTTTTATTACTCACACCAATCATGGAAATATCGATGTCTGTATGGATTTCATGAATTGAGATCAATGCAATGGAAATGGAACATGGAATATGGCCAAGCCACCAAGAATGGAGATGGAGATGGGATTGTGATATAATTTATTGATTATAATAGTATTATTTATTTATTTACATATAGTACTTTATACTCTGGATTGTATTTTCATCTTGGGTGGCTATTTTCATCAGTATGACATGTGTACTCCTTGGATTATTTAGATTCTACATGATTACTATGATGATTTATTATATTGTTTTTTATTATTATTAACCCCAGACATGAAATTAACTTTATATTATCCCCATCTATGGACAGATACCAACACTTATAGTAAGCAATCATATTCATTTTGGGAGATCCACATGTGGTCATCTGGCACTCTAGATCATAATTATTGGTTTGGGTTGGGATGTTATGCTTTAACGAAAAATTGTCATTATGTAATTGGACATTTAAATGTTCTCAAAATATATTTAATGTATAAAATAGTGGGATGATCTGTAAAAAATAATGAACTATATATCTTGGATTTAACAATTAATATTCTTTTTATCACATCATTAGGAACTCCAACTAGAACTATATTAATCATAGAGTTTTGGAATTTCCCCTTGGCTTCTTCTGAGGATTCCAAAGAAAAATGTAGAATTGTTTATAATAATTCCCCATATAACTGTTGTTTTGATAACTAGATATTAGTGTTCACCTTTTTCCCCCTTTCTTCATTGATGTAGATAAATTTTTTTCTAAGTACTTATAACAATTTCATATTCCCTTTATGAAATCATCGCGGTGTTTCTTTCTTTAATTATCAGATTTTCGATGTTCCACCCTTCCCATCTTCTTTTTTTGAATTATTTATTTTCTCTTGGTGGGAAATCATTATATTTTACTCCAGATCTAGTTTTAAAATATAAAATATTGAGAATTATTTCCCTGTCAGGATGGCATTTTATAATATTTGAACATATGATAAAAATGTTTTTGATACCTAATCCCTTTTGAGGCTTACTTTAGTATCACCAATGGAATATCCAATATTACTTTTTTGATAACATATTTTGCCTTTATAATTAATATATAATCATTAAAATTTATCCTTACATGAACGAAATTATTCCACATTCTTCTATATTAATGTATAGAATTTATTTTCCAATCCAGCTAATTCCTCTTAAGGAATGTATTTCTCCAAAAATATCACTAAAATTTCATAGAATCAAGGATTAGTATCTCTTATTCCTCCTTTTTATTCTAAATCATTTACAACCACTGATCAATGTATCCCATTATGTTATATATTATAAAAATAAATTTCCCCATCTCATTACATCCCAAAGATAAAAATATATTTTATATACATGATCAATTTATATTCTACCAATGGATTACTAGATACATTAAATTATGGAGGATTCATACCGCATGAAATTGAACAAAATTGATTCATGATTCTATAAATAAATAGGTTTCTCTATGTGTTTATGTTTATTAGTAACAACCTCATACAAAATCCCTTATATTGTTTTAATTTTTATATTGTAACACCATAAATGTTGTGCTATAAAACTGAGAAATTCATACATTGATTATAGATGATGTTAGATTCATATTCCATTATCTAGCCTCCATCTTTGAATAATTAAATATACATAATTATAACAGAATTTTTTTTATATCAATCCAAATCATATAGTTTCTAATGTTGGAAAAGGCTATTAACAATTCTTAAGGGTTTATCATATTTCATTTACTCTCTATGATCTTCTAAAATCCATATCCCAATGTTCTAACTAATATCACAATGATACCAAATAAAACAACCATGGCTGAAGATACCCAAAGTCGGTGTTTACTATATTACATTGGTAAAAAATAAAAATGGTCAATTCTAAAGGGTTCAAATAGAATATTAGCATTGATTGATTAGATACATAAATCATTTTCATATTACATTGCAATATTGAAACATAGCTTATAAACTTCTTCAATTAATTCTTAATCCACTATTAAATCATTCAATGAACCCTTTTTAGGCCATTGGGAATGCAAATTAAATAAACGATGAGTAAAAATTCATTATATGGGGATGCATATAGTATAATATATCATGACTGTATAAGGGATAAACTATATTAAAGATTTAGTAATCAATACAGATACCATTTAATAACATGAGAATAAATTTCATCCATAGATAATAAAAATTTATTAATCGCATGAATAAAAATAACTGATTTCTCAATGATTTAAAGTAAAATGTCATAAATTATAATATTCTCATCCAGGCCTCAACAATGGTTAATTAAAATTATTGGGTATGAATAAACTAAATACCAACATAATATTTAAGGTATTCCAACATGATTGTCTCATGAGATATATCGATTCATTAAATGGAAATATAATTCTAGAACCCACCAATCCTGTTATGGTTAATAAATTTTAAGTACTTTATGCCTTTATTAGAGACCTAATTTATGTACACCTAATTTATTCTATTCCTAGTTCATGTACTAGGTTATGTGTGGTTGGTTTTTTAGGTATTTAATTGTGACTCCCCATACCCACACTCCGAGTTCCAGTGCATTTAAGCATATACCTTACAAACAAGATTTTTTACTGAATATATAATCCTAGATTGAAATATTCCATAATAAAAATTCCTAAATAAAACAATTAATTAAGAACATCCTAATACTTCATAGGTTTTATAAATTAGATAATTAGGAAACCACCAAAAATAAAAATCCCCTCAAATGAACATTGTTTTTTCCAATGTTCACGAAACGTCTTAATCCATAATTTTTCTTCAACATCGCCCAAAAAATTATACACAAAATTTATCCTATTATACATATCCTATTTAATACTGTTGTATTGTATTATATATGTATATATATATATATATATATGAGATGGCACAACACAAGAGCGGTGAATTTCAAGTTTAAAAACATTGTATTTAAACTCCTACGAAAGAACATAATTTAAGAGGTCCTAAACTAATACAATTCACAACCAATACAAATAACCATATAGGTCTTCAATATTATGGATATGATATGATATGATACAGTAGGGTTCTAAAATTATTGTATTTGAATTAAATACACTGATCAAAGTAACAAAAATGTATATGATTCTACAATAAAACATATAGAATCTCTTAATACAATGTGCTATGAATGTATTATAATTAAAAAAATTATAATAGAAATTAATATGAATAGAGAGAAAAGAATTAAATTTCGATCTATTACAAACAGTATTAGAAAATAAAATTTATTGAATTTTTTTATCCCAACGAGTAGGGTATCCTTTCACCTCGGATAAAAGGATTGTTTTACCACCACCTGGGTAAGACCTTGATATGATGATCAACACGTCTGTAATCTAATCCCTTGAATCTCTCGATTATGATGGAAATTGACACCTCTGTATTTCAATTACTTGAAGTCCCTCAATAGAATGATTGGTAGAACAATATTCCTATCACTGTAAGCCATCAATATTTATCACTATGATCTGATGTGCAAATTATAACAAATCATGCATTGAGATAAAAAACAAATAACTATCCTTTCACGTTTTTTATTTTCAGTGATTTCACACGAAGTTAGAGAGATGTCACACAATATTTCTATAGAACAGGGAAGATGATAAATTTTATCTATTATGTTCAATTGACCTCACATTTATTGGACTCAGGTTCTGATGGTCATATTTTCTCCAACAATCATATTTCTCCAGAAAATTTAGTGGGACTTGGACACCTATAATTTTGACAGTCAAAACAAACAGAATACATGACATAGGTTTTATTGGTACATCAATAACTCAATGACATAGTTTTTTTAGAAAACAATATGTATATAAGTATGAAAGAATGAGTAAGATGAAATATAGTGACAATCATGTATGCGGTATTATAGTAAGAATTGAGTTTAATGCATTACATGAGTACAATGCATAACTGGGTTATGTTGTATATCATGATAATGATGTATATTGTGATTATGATACATAACATGGTTATGTTTCTTAACATGGATAAGATTCAAATCGTTGTAACGATTCATATCGTGGTCACGATTCATAACATGTTTAAGATGCACAATGTGATTACAATGTATATTTTGGTTATGATGTATGGTTAAGGTTTATAATATGTATATGATACATAAACTAGTTATGGTACGTGATTAAAAATGCATAATATTAATATGACACATAACCTAGTTACGATATGTGATTAAGAAACATTATATGAATATAGTATATAACCTTGTTACAATGAATGATTATGATGCATAATATGAACACGATATTTAACCTAGTTATGATGCTTATGGTTACAATAATATCATATATGGGTATGATTTTAAAAAAACATATATGGTTATGAAGAGAAGTAATATATGTGATTATGATTTAAAACAAACAACATATGATTACAATGTTGAACAACAACATATGTGGTTGCAATGGATAACAAAATTTGTGATTACGATTGTAAAACAAAAGTATATGATTATGATGAGAAAAAAACATTTATGATTATAATATATGTGATTACTATGAGAATATGACATATATTAAAAACAATAAGTAATGTGTGATCTCCAAAACAAAAAGATCAATAAAAAGGTCAAAACACATTTTGACTCAACTATCTCCCCCTTTTATAAATGTAAAAAACATTATAAAAAAACTTATCTCTCCAAAAGTTTAGTACCTCTTCTAAAAGTAATAGTGAATACAAATAATTCCACCAATGGATAAAAAAATAACTAAATATCATATTATCTATATTTTTACTTTGAGTTCACCCCCTTAATAAGATATTCACCCTTTTTACTTTTTATGAAAGAAACTTCTTCTTTTCCAAATTATTCTCCCCTGTTTTTATTTTCAAAAAAAAATAAAGAAAAACATTCATATCATGCAAATTTTTAGAGAAACACAGTACAAAAAAATAGACATTATATAGAATGAAATAAAGTTTTAATAAAACAAATGTTTATAAAATCATTATTTCTCCTTTTTTTCAAGTGGTTGAACATAGAGATGATCATCTTCTTAAACTCTTTTCTATACTCCATCAATTTTTTAAGGGATTATTTCTATTACATTATCTTTACATCATAATCTGGGAAAATCCTTTCTTACTTCTGGAGCCTATCTTAATGGAGCTGATTGATTTCTTCATGTGCTTTGGTCCTTTCTTCCTAGGTATTTAAATCATCCGCTCTAAGTCTATAGGCCTTTTCTAGTATTTCAACACTATTTGACAGAAAAAAAACTAATTACATTCATTATCCAATTTTTCCATTACATAATCAAGCTCTTCTGATTCTATTCCTTTTAAGGTACTCGGTCTTTGAAAGACCTCAATATTTTCTTTCAAATTTTCCACAAACTTTTTATAGACTGAATTGAGATCATTTACCCACTCACTAATACATCAAAAATATCCCCATGATACTTGAGATTGTCATCAATGTTGTATGACCACTTGACAACCTTATTACAATACTTTATGTTCTCAGCAACACGTTCCTTGAATATCTTGAAATCGGATTCAAGATTCAAAAACATGTCTATAAAAATATTGACAAATTCTGTTCTTTCATTATGACTATTAAAAATGGTTTCAATAATTTCTTCAATTTCTGAAGTAAACGGTATCATCTTTTCCAATATGTTCAAATATTTTTCAATGTACTAAATTACCTTAAATGTGATTGCCCTTCCAGAATCCAAAACATCAGTGTATTCAGAGAGATCACCGAAATGAGTTTCAGCATTGATAAATTAGGATGGATGATTCTGATTCATATTAGATTCTTCTTTTTCTTCTTAGTCTGAAATGTGAATGAAATTATGGGAATTAATATTTTTAGAGACTCTTTTTAAGGCTATGAATTTGGATAATTAAAATTAAAGGATGGAATTCTGAAGAATCTACTAAATGATTTCACTTTTTTTCATCCTCTTTCTCTAACACTTATTCTTCTTCTTGACCGTGTTATTCTTCATCTTTTTCTTCTGGTTCTTATTTTTCTTTAGATTCTTTCCTTTCAATATTCTTTTTCCTCCACTCTACCGCAACCACATCTGAAAATGATTTTTTTTCTATAATTTTTTGGATGTTGTAGTCATAACTAATTCATTTTAATAAAGTATATTTGGAGGGATTTGAAGGTTTTTAACTCTTTTAAACTACTTCATTTTTTTCTAAGCTTCTAGATCTTTCTCAAAAAATTTGGATTCAAGATTGAATTATAACTTGAGTCTCATTATCATTTATTTACTGATGATATTCTCCTTCAAATATGTTAGATCTTAAATGATTGAAACATTGCATAAAAGCGGACATTCTTTCAAAAACATACTGAGAATGGTGGGAAACATGATCCGTTAAGATTGTATGGCATGAAATTTAATCTTTTATATTTTCAGGAAAATTAATCCCATTACATTGAAAATCTTCATATTAACCAAATAATCAAGAACATAAACATCTAAAAACATTAATTTTTTACTTATCACCCTTTCTCGGTACTAGGAAGGCTTGCATCCAAAGGTAAATGAGTCAATTATATCATGATAAATGAATTACCATTATCTTTCCCTCATGAATCACAAAAAGAGATTATTCGTCTTTGATCTTATTAAAAGTCTCATCAAGTTCCTCTAATTTGTGCGAAGGACATAAGGCAGTGTCACGACCCGTCCCAATGGGGACCACGCCGTGAATCCCCAAGCCCGCCTCCACTAGGCCAGGGGCTGGAGACTAGCACCGAGTAGGCATATCACAAACATGGGAGGCATTTACTATGTACCTGTACACACGCACACATCTCCAAGGCCACAAATAATAAAATGTAAAACACTAAGGAACAAAATTCATGCAAACAACTAAACCCAACCATCAGAGTACGACGAAAGGTAGAGTACTATAAAAGTAAACTGGGCCAAAAATACAAGCCCACAAAAAAGAAAACAAACAAGAGTTTGAAACTGCAAATTCCAACCTGTAAGCTCAAAAGGTACTGGGACTGCCGCTCGTGGCCGTAAAAACACCTCGACCTGTAGGAACTTTGAAAGCTCGGTCATGTCTGGGTCCACCCTGGACACTGTCAAAAGGCTGCTCGTCTTCACACGACACCAGACGTGCGGGCAAAGCCCGTGCAGGGGTGAGTATAAAAATACTCTGGACAGAACCCCGAAAAACACAAAGAAAACAAAGTAAAGGTACAGTTAGCTATGCACAATATATGTTTACAGAACATATAAAACAAACCAGATATACTCAAAACCCAGACCCGTGGTCTAGAGACAAGTCACGCAACAACATACCCCCTTAAGGGATTCTGTTCGAAGATTTTGTGATGCGCTCATTCTGAGAGAACACACTCCATGAGTCTTATAGCTCTGATGACGCCCGTCTGAGAAGTGATGTTCATCCGGAACCATCAAGAGAGATAACTACACTTATTACGGGAGACACACTCCTGTGTGGAAATGTTACGGTAGATAGAAGCACTCATTTCGGGAGACACACTCCTGAGTGGGAAAGATCTCGATACACAGATGAGGATCACTGCCAGGGCCATGGCGGATATCGCGACTCATCCGGAATTCACCTGCTAGGTAAAAGATGAACGCCCGGTATATTTGGTCACGTCGATGCCTGACTCTACCTAGGTTCTGGATTGGATAGAGGATCTCAATTCGGGCCTCTCGGATGGATGCCTGACTCTATCACAGAAAGTCCTTCTGAAGGGATCAAAATCCTGCGTGAGGGAAATATTTCTGACCCTCAGGGAAAACAAGAAGAAGGGGCACTAACCCAAAAGAAAGATGTTCAAGGCACGGTGAACAAAAGGACCAATTCATTTTCCAAAAAGTACACGGAATGTAGAAATGATACAGGTCGTGTTGTCCGACCCTGGGTACTGTCCGTGTACAACAGCCCGTGTCGTGAGGCTGGTCATGTAGAAAAACATAGTACATGAAGTGTAGTACAGAGTACATGTCGTGTCTGGGTAACTGGGGTTGGCTCCGTGTACTCTTTCCATGTGCCCGTACATGGTCACCAACCTGTGTACTCCGACCCGTGTAATCTGCACACGGGGTGACCCGCGCTGCTGGCCTCGCCTGGCCATGTGATGGAGTACACAGTCATTTAATCCATCCCGTGTCTGCGTATCCTCGGGATACATGACGAGCTCCACGTAGTTGCCTCTTCCAAGCTGTACACACCATGCCGCCTGATGCCGTGTAGATCATACTGTGTCCGTGTACTACCCAAAGTACATGCCGAGCTGTAGGGAAGGTCCAACACGCCGTGTGACCAGGGTCACACGCCTTTTGATTCTTCTTTGACCCCAAACCCCTAGCCTCCACCGCCAGTACTACACAGCGTGTTCTTCGGAAGTACACGCCGTGTATTCTAGAAATCACCAGAAATGGTGCTCTTCGCTCGTGTGCCTCTCGCGCTACTCCAAACGTTGATCCAGTTGTCTGATTGCCACGAAACCTTCAGGTTTTGGTCGCCTCGACGCCACAAAGCCACTTCCAGTGTTTTCGGACCTTCGATCGGCTCCGAAAATACGTTTTGATCTTCCCGCATGAAGAACGCTTGAAGAACGCTCTTTCTGATCCGGTCTAATTCGTCGTCCTCCATCGTCGTTGCACTTCCACAAGGGTGTTGCGATGTCGAAGCTTTTATTTGGGATCATTGCGTCACAAAACGGTTGTGCAACGATCTGTTGTTTGTCCCCCCATGGAGAACACGAAGAACACGCGAGGAAAAAGGAGGAAGAAATCCAAATAAACAAATTGAGGAACGAACCTCCGCCGTTGTTCGTCAAGGCATTGATCTAGTCCCATTAATAGGCTTAAATGGAGAAAGAATCAACAAAAACATGAAGCATGGATCAATTCCCTATAATATTCATGAAGAAAAATCCCTCCTTCAAAAACGTAGGAGTCCGCGGATCAACTTGTTCATGGTTGATCCGCGTGCATCGTTTAAACATAAATACAGGGGAAAAAATTGAAATAACAGCCCCTACCTTTCGAAAGGATCGATCGTTGACGAAGGCACCACGTTGCCGTTGTCGTCGTGACCCCTTAACTTCGGCGCAACGATTCTCGATTTTGATATGTCGTCGTTTTCCAACGCGTCCTCCTCTGCCCAAGTTCTAAGAGAAATCTCTCTCTCTCTCTCTCTCAACTCACAGGGTTATGAGGCTAACCCTACAGATTTTCCATAAGGACACATTTATATGGGAATATTAGGTTGTTCTAAAAAAAAGGAAATGTTTTAAAATAATAAATTAAATCATGAATTTATTTTATTCCTTCTAAAGTATTTTCCCATTTTAAAACGCCCAATATTAAAAATTGCAGACAACCTGTGCTGGTCGATGTTAGATTCATTCTGAAAAAAAAATCTTCATCTCAGACACAGTGGTGCCCTCATATTTTTAATCTGGGCAGCTATTTAGAAACTGCCACAACCGCGCACAAGCGCCGACTCACATAACTTAAAAAAAGATCAAACCACCGTTCTGGGATCACTGGACCTCAGAATGATGTATCTCCTTCACGCCCGATCTTGAAATTATTCCATATAATATTTAAAATAATAAATGGAAAAATTCGAGACATTACATTCTCCCCACCTTGGGGCTTTACGTCCCCGAAAATCCAAAACGAGGGCTACTCAAAAAGATGAGGGTATTGGGCACAGATTTGAGCCTCCCGCTCCCACGTGCTCTCATGAAGATTCCCTTGCTGCGACCGGACGTGCACCAAGAGAATCGATCACCCACGAAGGATCCTCTCTTGCCTATCCTCGATCTCCACTAGGTACTCAGCAAAGGTCACTCCATCCTCGATGTCCAGATCGCCCCAGTCGATGACGTGTGATGGGTCATGCACGTACCTCCTCAACTGTGACACGTGGAAGACATCATGTACCTGATGCAACTGTGGCGGTAGAGCTAGGAGATATGCCACCTCGCCAACTCTGCACAGAATCTGGAAAGGCTGGATGAACCTCGGAGATAGCTTGCCGTCTAGGCCAAATCTCTATAACCCTCATCGAGGTGAGACCCGAACAAAGACGTGGTCTCCCTCCTCGAACTCCAGAGGTCTCCGTAGCCTGTCAGCATAAGACTTCTACCGGCTCTGGGAAATCTTCATCCGCTCTCGGATGACCTGCACCTTCTCTATGGTATCTCGCACTAACTCTGGACCCATGAGTGCTGACTCTCCGTGGTTTTTCCAGCAAAGAGGTGACCAGTATGGTCTCCCATACAAGGCCTCTAATGGTGCCATACCGATGGTGGAGTGGTAGCTGTTGTTGTACGAAAACTCCACCTGTGGTAGGTGGTCCTCCCAACTACGACCAAAGTCCAAGGTACAGGCTCTCAAAATATCCTCTAGAACCAGAATGGTCATCTCCGTCTAACCATCCGTCTGGGGATGAAACGCTGTGCTCAGGCGTAGCTGAGTCCCAAAAGCCTCCTGCAATCCCTTCGACAACCGGGATGTGAAGTGGGAGTCTCGGTCTGAGACTATAGACGAGGGGACTCCATGAATCCGAACTATCTCCTGCACGTAGAGGCGACCCAAGATCTCTACGGAACCCAACTCCTTAATAGCTAGGAAGTGGGCCGACTTGGTGAGTCGGTCAACGATCACCTAGATGGAATCATGACCTTTGGATGTCTGTGGTAATCCCATCACGAAGTCCATCGATATTCCATCCCACTTCTACTCTGGGACTTCCAGGGGTGAGCTAATCCCATTGGAACCCGGTGCTCAGCCTTCACCTGCTGGCATGTGAGGCATCGAGAAACGAACTTTGCTACCGCCTTATTCATGCCTGACCACCAGAAGTGTTTTCGGAGATCTTGGTACATCATTGCCAATCTAGGATGTACGGCCAAAGGGGATGTATAAAACTCCCTCAGGACCTCCTCCTGGAAAGCCACTGGTACAACAGTGTGTCCTCATAAAAGAAGTATGTCCTCCCCACCTTACGAATATCCATCAGGAGCATGTCCTGTGGATAACTGAGCACATAAAGCCACACAGTCATCATCCCCAAGTTGTGCCTCCCTAACTCGCTGTAAGAGTGGAGGGGTGAAAACCATGGACTATAGGTTAGTTGTATCCTCTCCATCGATGAAGGATAACTGTAACGCGGCTAACTGTTGTGTCACCTCACTCAACAGCTATGAGCTCGACCTTCTACTAAGAGCATCTGCCACCTTGTTCCCCTTCCTATGAGTATAGATGATCTCGAAATCATAGTCCTGGAGTAACTCTAGCCAACATCTCTACCTCAGATTCAGATCCTTCTGTGAGAAGATTTACTTGGGGCTCTTGTGGTCAGAGTAGACAATGAACCGCTCGCCCATAAGGTAGTGTCGCCACATCTTCAATGCGAAGACTACTGCTGCCAACTCATGATAATGGGTCGCATAATTCTGCTCATGTGGCCTAAGTTGGCGCGAACCATATGCAATCACTTCATGCCGCTGCATCAGGAAACAGCCAAGCCCGGTCCCTGATGCGTCACAGAAAACTAAGTACTTGACACCTTCCCCTCACAATCTCAAGACTGGGGCGCTCGTGAAACTCTGTCTCAACTTCTCGAAAGCTTGCTGGCACTTTTCTATCCACACGAAGGGTTACCCCTTCTTGGTCAAGGATATCATCGGTGCTGATATCCAAGAGAAGTCAGGAATGAATCTCCGGTAATACACTACCAACCCAATGAAGCTCTGCACCTCCGTCACGCTCTGAGGTGGCTCCAATACTGACACAGCCGCCACCATGGCTGGGTCCATAGCTACTCCATCTGCTGAGATGACATGTCCCAGAAAGTGGACCTCCCGAATCCAAAACTGACACTTTGAGAGCTTCCCATAAAGCTGTTGCTCCCAAAGTATGTCCAGAACCATCCGCAGGTGTCTCGCGTGCTCCTCCTCTGACACCGAGTACACAAGGATGTCATCGATGAAGACCACTATGAACTGGTCCAAGTACAGGTGGAAGATCCGGTTCATCTACCCCATGAACACTGCGGGGGATTTCGTCATGCCAAAGGGAATCACCATGTACTCACAGTGACTGTAAAAACATCTGAAAGTCGTCTTCGGTATATCCTCATCCCGCAATCATAGCTGGTGAAAGCATGATCGAAGGTCAGCATTCGAGAACCACTATGCCCCTGTTAGCTGACCGAAGAGGCCATCAATTATCGGCAGTGGATATTTATTCTTCACTGTCACCTGGTTCAGGTGCCGGTAATCCACGCACTACCTTAGACTCCCATCTGCCCTCTTGGAAAACAAGACTGGAGCTGCCCAGGGTTCGACGATGGGTCTCACGAAACCCTTGCTCTGCAAATCCTCCAACTGCACCCTCAGCTCGCGAAGCTCTGCGGGAGCCATCCGATATGATGATGAGGAAATCGAAGTCGTCCCAGGGTGTAAGTCGACGCAGAAGTCAATTTCCCGGCGGGGAGGTAACCCTAGAACATCTTCTGGAAAGACGTCCTCATACTCCGCCACCACTGTTGGGAACTGAGAGCTCACAACATCCACTACTCCGAGGTTAATCCTAGCCAACTCATGAGTGATCGGCTGCACCCTCCTATGCATGAACCCACTTTGTGCTGCCTAGGTTGACATTTCTCCGACAAAGGAAAACCTCGTTCTATCACGGCGGAAACACCACACCCTTCACCTAAAACAGTCAATCTGGGCATGGACCGAAGATATCCAATCCATACCGAGAATGACGTTGTAAGGCCTCGACACTACCACCAAGAGGTTCTAACCGAAACTCTCTCCCCAAGGGTAAGATCACACTGTCTGCAAAGGTGTGTGATCGTCGAGTCTCCTCACGTAGGTGTCTCCAAGAGTAAGGATCGAGTCAACGGTTCTACCGGAATCTTGAGGTTTTGTACAAGACATGTGGCTATAAGGGAATGACTGGAACCTGTTTCTATGAGTAAGGCAGCTAAGGTAGAAAAGACATATATCGTACCTCGAATCATCCCTGGATCCCCGGGGTCGTACGCCTCAACCGCATGCAGTTGTCCCCGTCCCTTTCCCCCAGCTCCCTGAGCCTGGTGCGGACCTCCTGGGGTGGTGGTGGAAGTAAGTTGAAGCATCTGCCACCACTCTCAGCTCTCCCTACTCTTCTTCCACGTCTGCCGCCTAGCGGATCTGCATGCTCCGTTCTCTACCTCGGCCTCGGTGGTCCATCCACCACTTCCCTTTCACTAGCTCGACGGGTCGGGAAATCTCTAGCGAGATGTCCCCTACCGTCGCATGTGTAGCATCGCTTCTCCCTAGGCTGACTGGATCCAGCCTGAGAGCCTTGGACTGTCGATCCACTATCCTGGGTCCTCTTATGACGTCTCCCACATCCATATCCCTATGTCTGATGTCGACTCCCTACTGCTGGTGTCTCCGCACGTGTCTGCCTGCTGTTGACTGCCGGCAACTGTCTCTCCTCAACTAAGAAGCTCTCGATCACCAAGGTCCGCTTGAGCACTCCCGCATAAGTCGAAATGCATAGAGGCACGACACTAGCTCGGATGTCTCGCCGTAGACCACACTCAGTGGTCCGAGCCTTGAAGTACTGATCTCTGACCATATCCATATAGTACCTGGCGAGGCTGGTGAACCTCGATGAATAGTCATCCACCATCATACTGCCCTGCTGGAGCTGAAGAAGCTCCTGGATGCACACATCTCTCAGCGTAACCCGAGAGAACTCCTCCCTGAAGAGTCACTCAAACTCCATCCACGAAAGAGTCTCCTCGTCGTGAGTATGCGTGGTCAGACTCCACCATCGTCTTGCCGAACCCTGAAGAAGGCTCGCTCCTAGGATCACCATCTGATCTGCTAGATTCCTCACTAGACGAAAAACTTTGGTCGCCGCCTCAAGATAGTCCTCAGCCGCCTGAGGGTCGGGCTTGCCTCGGATCCTGAGGGGTCTCTATCTTTGGAACTCCTGGAGTGCGCTAAGCATGTGCTCCTCGTCGGTCGGTACTACAGGTACCACTGGATTCTTCAATGGTGGTGGTATAACAGGTGCACCACCTAGTGGCAACGCCTGGGGAGATGGTCCCTGTATCAAAGCCTCGTCACTGAGGGGGTCATCATCGTGATCGTGCTACTGAATCCTAGCGGTTATGCGTCATGGAGGCATCCTATAAAGAAACAAGATGTATCACAGTCAACGAGTATATCTAGATAGCTGACACCAAGGACATGGAAAACACAACCCATTACTATATGATACAGGTACCTTTTATTTCCCCACAACCAGTTTTTTGTGAACCGAGTCAAAAAGCAGGTTATCAGAGTCCTAGTGTATGGATACGTCGGCCGCCGCACCAACTATGGGGTCTCTGGCCTGAATGCCGAACTCGAAACACTTAACATTGTTTCCCCAAACCAAACTCACAGACTCTTGGACCTAAGGTAGAACCGACCAGCTCTGATACCACTCTGTCACGACACGTCCTAGTGGGGACCACGCCGTTACTCCCCAAGCCCGCCTCCAATATGCCAGGGGCTGGCAACTAGCACCGAGTAGGCATATCACAAACATTGGAGGCATTGCCTAAGTACCTATACTCACGCACACATCTCCAAGCCCACAAATGCTGAAATGTAAAACACTACGAACTAAATGCATGCATACAACTAAACCAAACCATTCGAGTATGATGAAAGGTAGAGTACTGTAAAAGTAAACTGGGACAAAAATACAATCCAACCAAAAAGAAAACAAACAAGAGTCTGAAACTGCAAAGTCCAACCTGTAATCTCAAAAGGTACTGGGACTACTGCTCGTGGCCGTAGGAACGCCTCGGCCTGTACGGAACTCAGAAATCTCAGTCACGTCCTGGTCCGCCCTGGACTCTGTCAAAAGGATGCTCATCTGCACAAGACACCAAACGTGCGGGAAAAGCCCATCCAGAGGTGAGTATAACAATACTCAGAAAAGGACCCTGAAAAACACAAAGCAATAAAAAGTAAAGGTACAGTCATCTATGCACAGTATATGTTTACAGAACATATAAAACAGACCAGATATACTCAAAACCTAGACCCATGGTCTAGAGACAAGTCACACAACCGCATACCCCCATAAGGGATTTTGTTCGAAGATTCTATGATGTGCTCATTCGGGGAGAACACACTCCACGAGTCTTATAGCTCCCATGAAGCCCATAGGAGAAGTGATGTTCATCGGGAACTGTCACGAGAGATAGCTACACTCATTAAGGGAGACACAATCCTGTGTGGAAAAGTTACGATAGATAGAAGCACTCATTACGGGAGACACACTTCTGAGTGGGAAAGATCTCGATACACAGATGAGGATCACTGCCAGGGCCATGGAGGATACCACGACTCATCTGGAATTCACCTGCTATGTAAAGGATCAATGCCCGGTAGATTTGGTCACATCGATTCCTGACTCTACCTAGGGTCTGGAATGGATAGAGGATCTCGATCTGGGCCTCTCGGATGGATGCCTGACTCTATCACAGAATTTCCTGCTGAAGGGATCAAAATCCCATATGAGGGAAAGATGCCTGACACTCAGGGAAACAAGAATAAGGCGCACTAAACCAAACGAATGATGTTTGAGGCATGGTGAAAAAATGGACCAAGACATTTTCCAAAAATTACACGGCGTGTAGAAATGATACACGTTGTGTGGTCCGAACCCAGGTACTACCCGGGTACAATGGTCCATGTCATGAGGCTGGTTGTGTAGAAAATAATAGTACACGGCGTGTAGTATGGAGTACAGGTCGTGTCTGGGTAACTAGGGTTGGCTCCGTGTACTATTTCCATGTGCCCGTACACGGTCACCAACCCGTGTACTCCGACCCGTGTAATCTGCACATAAGGTGACCCGCACTGCTGGTCTCGCCTGGCCGTGTCATGGAGTACCCAGTCGTGTACTCCATCCCGTGTCCGCGTATCCTAGGGATACACACCGAGCTCCGTGTAGCCACCTCTGCCAATCTGTACACGACGTGCCGCCTGAATCCATCTAGATCATCTCGTGTCCGTGTACTATCCAAAGTACACGCCGAGCTTCGGGGAAGGTCCAACACGCCGTGTGACTAGGGTCACACACCGTGTGATTCTTCTCTGACCCCGAAACCCTAGCCGCCACAACCAGTACTACACGGTGTGTTCTTCGGAAGTACACGCCGTGTATTCTAGAAATTTCTATAAATGACAGTCTTCGCCGGCGTGCCTCCCGCGTTGCTCCAAACATTGATCCAGCCGTCCAATCGCCACGAAACGTTTAGGTTTTGGTCGCCCCAATGCCATGAAGCCGCTTCCGGTGTTTTCAGACCTTCAATCGGCTCCAGAAATGCGTTTTGATCTTCCCGCATGAAGAATGCTCGAAGAATGCTCTTTCGGATCCGGACCGATTCGTCGTACACCATCGTTGTTGCACCTCCACATGGTCGTTTTGATGTCGAATCTTTGATTTGGTATTGTTGCGTCATAGAACGGATGCGCAATGATCCAATGTTCGTCGCCACACGAAGAACGCGAAAAACGCATGGGTAAAAAGGAGGAAGAAATCCAAATAAACAAATTGAGGAACGAACCTCCACCGTCGTTGGTCACGGCATTGATCCGCTCCTATTAATAGGCTCAAACGGAGCATGAATCAACAACAACATAAAGCATGGATCAATTCCCCATAATCTTCCTGAAGAAAAATCCCTCCCACAAAAACGTATGAGTTCGTGGATCAACTTGTCCGTGGTTGATCCACATTCATCATTTAAACTTAAATACGAGGAAAAGAAATCGAAATAACAACCCCTAACTTTCGAAAGGATCGATCGTTGATGAAGGCTTCGCGCTTTCATTGTCGTCGTGATCCTTCAATGTCGGCGCAACAATTCTAGATTTTGATTCGTCATCATTGGCCAACGCGTCCTGCTCCACCCATGCTCCAAGAGAAATCTCTCTCTCTCAACTCGTATGGATATGAGGCTTACCCTGCGAATTTTCCATAAGGATAAATTTATAGGGGAAGATTAGGTTGTGCTAAAAAAAAGGAAACTTTTTTTAAATAATAAAATAAATCATTAATTTATTTTATTCCTTCTAAAGTATTTGCCCTTTTTAAAACACCCAAAATTAAACTGTGCAGACGACCTGCGCCGGTCGAGGTTAGAGTCGTTCTTAGGCAAAGTCGTCATCTCGGACGCAATGGTGCCCTCATATTTTTAATCCGGGCATCCATTTAGAAACTTCCACAACTGTGCACAAGCTCCGACTCACATAACTTAAGAAAAATTTCAAACCACCGTTCTGGGATCACTAGACCTCAGAATGATGTCCCGCCATCACACTCGGTCTCTAAATAATTCCATATAATATTTAAAATAATTAACGAAAAAATCCAAGACATTACAGGAATCATCCTCATATGGAACACCTACGAAAGTAAATTCCACTTTTAAAAAGTATTTATACTTATTATCATACATCATAAAGGAAATCTTGAGACCATTTTCTATCTCCATTGTTTTATAAAATTGTAACGCCTCCTCATAGAACACAAAATCTTGATCCAGATATGGTCTTTCAATACAAATAGATTCCCACCCGAGGAAACTTATTATCATTCTCAACGAAGAATTAAAACCCTTATCAAAGTTTAGAGAGACTAACCATTCACCTTAAAAGTTCTATGAAGAGAAATATTTCGGATACATTTTTTTTGGAGATGAAGCAGTTTACTCAAAAATGAAAGACTATCATGATCCCAAGAGATATCTTGGTTACGAAAGTTGAGGTATTCTCTAATTACAAAAACTAAGGTAAATTCTGATTACGAACCATTTTGAGTATATATATAGCATCTAGACTTCAAGAAAATCAGAGGAGTTCAATGTAGGATAGGTATGGAGGTTTTCTTTTTTTAAAAATGATGGTTATGATTATATCTAAAAGATCTAATAGTTGATAATGACTTCGAACTCTTGAGTTCTCCCTTAAAATAAAATTTTATTCAGAATGAATCTAATTAAGAGATAAACAAAATAATTTAAAAACAACTATTTTAAATATAATGAAAAAATTATGTTTTTATATGTTTTAACTTTTGGAGTATTCGAATATATATGTTGGTTTTAGTATATCATTCTTATCATAAAAATAGAAACAATCCCGAAAAACACATGAGACCGATTAGAATTCTAAAACCGAAAAAATGGTACTGATAAAATATTCTAATATAGATAATCTAGTAATGATAGAGTATTATAGTACCAATAATCTAGTATCGATAAAATAATCCAATACAGATAATATATTACTGATAAAAAAGTGAAACTGATAAAAATTAAAATTGATAAAATGTAAAACTGATAAAAAGTGAAACTGATAAAAACAGAAATCAATAAAATGTAAAACCGAAAAACTGTAAACCTATAAAAAGTGAAATTGATAAAAAGTAAAAACAATAAAAAGTGAAACCAATAATATGTGAAACTGATTAAAAAGTGAATCTGGTAAAAAGTGAAACCGATTAAAATGTAAAACCTATAAAAGTGAAACAAATTAAAATGTAATACCAGTAAAAGTGAAAATGATTAAACTGTAAAACCATTAAAATTAAAACCAATTAAAAAATATGTATACTCAACCTTTGAGAAGGAGTAACTTAATGTGAGGAGCTAGTTTAAACCATAAATACATATGAATGATTACATTATAGTGGTCATTCCAAGTTTCTGTTTAATGTATTCATATTTTTCTGAAGATAATGGTTTTGTGAAAATATCAACATGTTATTCTTGTGTTCCGATGAATTATAAAATAATATCTCCTTTTTGTGTGTGATCTCTATGAAATTGATTCCAAATATCTATGTGTTTTTCTCATGAGTGATGTACAGGGTTGTTACTAAGATAAATGGAAATAGTATTATCACATAGTTTTTTAGTTTTGGAAAAACTCATTCCATATTCAGTGAGTGTTTGTTGCATCTACAATAGTTGAGAACAATAACTTCCAGCTGCTACATATTCATCTTTTGCGGTGGAAAGTTCTACAGGGTGTTTTTTTTATGACAAAGAAACCAATGAATCTCCTAATAAATTCCATCTTCATAATGTAGTTTTTCTATCAATTCAACAACCACCAATGTTATCATCTGAAAAAAAAATTCAAACAAAATCATTTCTTGAATAATAGAATAGTTCTAAATACATGGTTCACTTTATGTAGTAGAAAATTCATGTCACTGATTTTAAATTAGATTCCTTTGGATTGGATTGATATCTTGTACAAAAGAATACTGAAAACAATATCTATGAATGATTATCTTTTAATTATAAAAAACTTTCTATCATACCTCAAAAGGGTGATTGATCTACTGGTTTCCTAGCATCATCAAGATCATGTGTATTTGGGGTACCGATTGGAGTGCATATTCTTTTATTGTTGTCATATCAATACTTTTTATGTAAATATTTGATATACTTATTTTGGGATATATAGGTTCATTCATGTTTTTGAGAGATTTTAAAACCTAAAAATAATATTTACTCACCCATCATATTCATTTAAAACATGTATTTCATTAGATTCCCAAAATAATCAGTTAGGTATTTCTGAGTCAATCCAAGTATAATGTCATCAAAATAGATTTGGACAATCAAAATATTTTTTTCCATTTTACACAAGAAGTTGGATCTGTAATACCTTAATCATAATTCTTTTGTAAAAGAAATCATGTTAGTGTATCATATTATTATCTAGTGTCTTGTTTAAGGCCATATAATGGTTTGTTAAGCTTAAAAACATGAACTGGATATTTTGAATCTACAAAAACATGATATTATTTTACAAAACTTCATCTGGAACAAAACCATTAAGACGCGCACATTTTAAATCCATTGTAAACGATTGAAATTAAATAATGTTTCAAAGTATAATAGGATGTGAATAGATTCATGTCTAGCTACCAAAGAATATATTTCTTCATATTCTATTCCCTCTTGATGATTATAGACATTAAAAATTAGTATTTATTTATTTATTATAATGAATATATTTTTATCACATTTGATTCTAAAAAACCCATTTACACCAATTACAGTTGTTTATTTAGGTCTTTCATCCAAGGTACAGACTTTATTATATTCAAATTCATTCAGTTCATCTTGTAATGATTTAATCCAATCTTTATCACCTAAGTCATCATTCGATGTTCTACGTTCAAACTGAGATAGAAAAGAAAGATGTTCTATTTCATTTCTAAATGAGTTTCTATTCCTTATAGGTTGATTTAAATCACCAATGACATTATCAATCAAACAATTTCTAAGATATAGTTGTTTTGGGTTTTGTAAAACTTTTTCATCCACATATTGAAAAAATTATTCTAGGGTAAATATTTGAACATAATTTTTATCTATATTTTTCTTTTAAAATATTTTTTAGTCAAAGGATGAATATCAATTAGTGAAAAGACATCTGTTGATGTAGGTAGGGGTTTTTTAAAAGAAAAAGAATATGTATCATCAAATTTTGCATGAACAGTTTCCTCATCATTACAAGAGTTTTTGTTAAAGACTCTATAGTCCTTAGAAGTAGTGGAATAACATAGAATGATTCCATTATCAAATTTGGGTGATTTTTTTAAATTATCTTAGGTATTCAATATGAATTTGTTGCTTCCAAATACTCTGAAGTAATATACATTGGGTTTTCGAGCAGTCCACAATTCATAAGGTTTTTTATTAAGAAAAGGTCCAGTTAAAACATGATTTATAGTATATCATTTAGTACTTATAGCTTCATCCCAGAAATTCTAAGCAATTGAGTACTCACTCAACATGGTTCTTGTTATTTCTTGAAGAATACGATTTCTTGTATCAACAACCTCTTTTTTTGAAGGGGTTTATTGAGCTGAATATTTGTGAGTAATACCTTTCTTACTACAATATGTTTTAAAATCCCAATTTTTAAATCCTCAAGCATGATTACATCAAATAATTATCAGTGGTCGGGTTTTCACATTTTTTACTTGGGCTCTAAAAATTTTGAAATAGTAAAAGGCTTCAGATTTCAATGATAGAAAATAGACCCATGTAAATATGGTGTATTCATCAACTAAAACAAATATATTTCACTTTCTTCCAATACTTCGAGTTTGTATAGGACAGAAAGGATAGATTTTTTCTAACTGTAATTCATTAAAAGTTGAAATTTCTATAAATTATTTAATTCTAGTTTTATGTTTCTTCCCATATTAAAAAGAGTTACAAAATTTTGAAGAATCGTATCAAAGAACCGGTAGATCCATAAAAATTATTTTGTTTGAGAGTTTACAAAGTTTTATAAGGTTACATTGTCCTAACCTTATATTCCATAACCAAGATTGTTCTTTCATTTAACTTAAGAAATTATGTCTTGGATCCTAAAGGATTTTAATTTGTGTGTGAACACATTCTCATGCCTATGGGAAGAAATATAGAATTAATCCTTAGAATTATGAATTATTCATTTATCATTCTTAATATTCACAAGGTAACCATCATCACATAATTGACTTATGCTTATATGGTTTTTCTTAAGACAATTAACAAACAAAACATTTGAAATTAAATGTTTTCCTAAAAGAATAATATTATATATAGGAATGATCTTTCCTTGAGGATTTTATCTGAAGGTCACTTTTCCACATTTATCCTCAATAATATTTTCAAATAAATAGTTATTTCCAATAATATTTTTAGAGAAACCACTATCCATGTACTAAATATTCTTCTTTTGGTACAATATTTTTTCCTAAAAAAAGAAAGAATTAGTTTTTCAAAATCCAAAATTATTTCAATTATGAAATGTTAGCTAAAATAGCATTAGGAATCCATATTTGTTTTATAAAGTGAGATTTATGAAATCCTAAAAATTAATTTTTATTAAGAAAAAAATTTCTTCCCCAATGTCCACCACATTTACATTTAGTACAGAATGAAGCACTTTGGGGAATAAAATAGTTATGACTAAAAAATGGTTTTGAATGAGTATAACCAACTCCTGAAATATTCCTTAGTAGAGGAATGTGAGAATACATTTCGCAAATTTCATTCCTTCCAAAAGTGAAATTTTATTATAGTTTCTTTAAAAAAATTAAATTTTAGTTTAATGACTAAATAATCATTCTCACATAAAATTCTTTTGACATTGGTTTTTGTTTCAAAATAAATGTTTATTAAAATAAGTTGTTCAATTTCCTTAAAAATATTATCTTTCTCAGAATTTACTTCTATAAGTATTTTTGAGATATTTTCAAAATAAAGAGGTTTATTATCAAGAACATAGGAAATATCTGATAATTATTTTTTAAGGATAGATATTCGAGAATTTTTCTTATCAATATTGTAGAGAACCGAAGATTGACATTCATGGATATTATATTACTTTTCCGAAATATCTAATACATAACAAAAACAGACAAACAAGGACCGTAATAGTTTAGTGTCTTTGGAAACTTGGAATATAAACTTCTAATCATGTTGAAAGATCTTCAAAATCTCCCATAACGATCCTCCCCTCTGTGTTTCCTTACCTAAAACCTTTCTTTTAATCCTGGGGGAAATGAAACATAAAAAGGGTGAGCTCAGATGCTCAGTAAGGGTAAGCCTAGAGAAAATAAAACAAACCATATACATTTGAACTTAAAAACATGAACATAATATTTAAACATCAAAATCTTGAGCAATGACATAAAACATAGCAGTACGTAAGTCATGGATCATAATGGATCATAAATCATGATAAAATAGCATAGGAATCAAGCATGTAATTGTGGCATCCATTAAGCACATGTAATGATTTCCATAGTAGCCAAGGCATTACTGCCATGACCATCTTAGTGGACAAGGTCCCTTCTGGATCGAGTTCACTCCTCCTTTCTGTCCTGTAACACTGAACCGGATTAACTTACCATTCCATCCATGTCTATCTCATTAGATATAAATCTTTACCCAATAAATTGGAGGGAGATATAGGTCCCACCCATCTCGTAATGAAATCATTCTTACTTGTGCCACAACATAAACTTAAAACATTCATCATAACCCAAAGAATAAAATGGGTTTCATAAACATCATATCATCATCACATAATCCATATAAAACAAATGGAGATTTCATCATAAGAAAAGTGAAATATTTAAATCATAGAGGCATTATACTTGAAACATACACATATGAAATAATTTCATTCTAGATGGAAAATGGTTTTGATAAAACACGTGAAATGAATTCTTGAGGAAAATATCCTTTCTTCTTCAAAATCATTTTCTTTTCACAAAATTCCATTCAATTTTAAAAGGAAAGGATTTTCTTGAAAATAATAATAAAATCTTGTAGAGGAAGCGTCATTAAAATGAGGCGTTATGAAATCGTAAAAATTATTTCACGCTGTATAAGTTTAAAAAATAACAATTTCCTCGTACTTTTTTCGGAAATGTCAAAAAGTACCTCGTATGGTAAACAAAAGAAAGATTACTTCCATACGATGTGGTAAAAGTAAGAAAAGGGTAAATATGTCTTAAACAAACATGGAAGTAAAGTAAACATTTTATGAAAACATTTTGAGAGTATATGGACATGGATAATAAATATAACCCCTATTAAATACTTACAAGTAAACAATCTCGGATAAGAATGAGATTGGAATAATTATCCCTTACCTTAGGTCTGATGTGCTTTGTATTGATCCGAACCTCCTGTATAATGATTTAAATAATGTCATTGACTTATTATATAATCATATTCATTGTTATGATATCATATATGGTTCACTTATGAATTTATATTACCCATTATTTTGAAAATTAATGTTAAAGTAGCGTTTTGGGTAGAATCCTTTCATTTGTCGTTCGTGTTTTAACTTGTAATTATTCATATGATTACATAGATCATGGTTACATACATCCATAATGTAAAACCTGATTTATATATAATATATATTCAGAATATACATATATATTATAGATCAATAAATGGAAATAAATACACCGTCCATGGAGACGGTGGGTGGTACGTACGAATGAACGTTGTTTTCGTTTCCTTATTTAATTGAATGGAATTTTGTAGATGACATACATATATATATATACATAAATACAGTATCATTATTATGTCATATATTTCATTATTACTTATTATATATACTTTATAATCATTCATGAATGGTGAATCATTGAGAATGAATCTCATCACGTCGTGGAGACGGTAGTCCGTACGTATGCAGGAGCGATGATATCATTCCCATGATTGTGGAATTGTATTGAAGTGTATGTATAATATTTAAGAATCAATATCACTTTAAAATAATCATATATAGTCATTATTTACACCATTATTCCCATCCAAGTAAGGTGGTGGTGGAAAATAGATTACACCACGGTGTGGAGACGGTATTACATACGTACGCACGCGCGGTGATTTCATTTTCCGTAGGATGGATAAATGGCGAAATAGGGTTGTTTCATACTTATAATAACATATCAGTATATGAGTGATATTGATGTTATTACTTCATAATGAAACAACTAAAGATGAAGAAGTGGAAGAAGAAATAAAGTTGAAAGAATCGGTAACGAACAATACCTCTTCTTTGAAGCGCCTCTTTGAGACCTCCTCTTAGGGCGCTAAAATTGGTCTTTTAAGAAGACCAGGACCTCTAGGATGTTTCTAGGTAAGTGGAGAAGAGAATTTTTTAGGGGTTGGCTGAGCTTGAAGGCTCAAATTGGTGTGAGTAAGAGAGGAATAGGTTCCCTTTTATAAGGGAGGGGAGGGGCACATTTGGAAATCATAAAAATATTAATTTATAAAAAATCGTACCCCACTTAAAAACCTCCAAAAATGACTCATATTCGAATATTAGATGATATAGGGTTGTAATATCATCATCCAATAAAATTTAGACATGTTAGGAAATTATTTTAAACATTATCAACTTGATTTATCCTTACTTAATCAATTTTATTTTATTTGTGATAATAACATTCTAAATTTTAAATTATAACAAATTATTACTTATTTGTTGTCAATTATCCATAATTGGATACTTTATAACATTTTATACCATATAAATTTAAATTTATAATTTTTATATATTTTTATGATTTTTAAACAATTTTATAATAGGTTATTTTTATAAAATAACAATAGTGTCAATTTTGACACTATTCATTTATTTGAATTTAAATAAAATATATACAGAATATATGTTCCAACTAAAAGCTTTAATATATTCATAAAATGTCATATGTATCTAGAAAAGTAGTGTAGAACATTAAATAGTTCATATAATATATATTTTATTATTTTTAAAACCATTTATTTGGTTTATCTCTTAATAAAATAATTACTACAGCATTTTTGTATAATTATTTAATATACTTATTTGTTGCATAAAAATTTAAAATAAAATTATATAATAAATATAAATTTATTAAATTTTACAATAATTCTATTACTAGAATTTATAATATTAAAATGACAATATTTAAATTGTTATATTTATTAAATTATAAAGGTGACAACTTTGGCATCATTTAAAATAAAATAATATAAGTGTCATAATCCCTTTTATAAGACTCCAAACGGTTATATATTAGGTCATTGGATGATTAATGTCTCTATATACACTACCAATAAGTTTTGGTCAGGTTTGAGTTCATTTTAATGGGTATTAGTATTTCAATAAAAACTATATTACTGATTTTTCACTTAATAATTAATTTCTAAATCATTAATGTATCACCATTAATGACAATTATTTAATCCCTAAAAATTCTAAATAAATTATAATGATGTAGATAATTTTATTATATTTCTTTTGACTATTCATGTTCGACGTTTTATGATGATTATCACTAAATTAAAGTTGTTATACTTATAAGATTTAAGAGAGTGACATGTTGTCACTTTCATTGGTTTTAATAATAATTAAATTATTTTCATGGTAAAAAGTCCATAAAATGAATCTAATACGACCCTTAGGTGATATTTTTATACTTTTAGCCATCCAATAGAATTTTTTCATGTGTTATTGTAATTTTATAATATTATATTTACCCTTAATTACCCGATTTACCTTTAACTATGGTAAATAAAATTTACCATAGTTACTATTCATAATTCCCAAAAATAAAAAGTATCCGATTAATATAATTTGGACCCACTGATTCCAAATATGGAATCCATTTTTTCAAATTCAATACACAGAAGTTTCTGAAATTAAATTAAAATTAATCTCGTTGTCGAATGAAAATGGGGTTTTGATTAAAACATTGCAAAAGATTGAATTGATTTAACTTACGAATTCAATGTAAAATCAATGATAATGACATAAATTATATTAAATGGTAAAAATATATTCTATTTATACTTTAAAACAATTAAATATTATAATTTAACCACATAAGTTATTACGATGAAAAAAGTTGTTTTTAATTAAAATATAGCGTGTTTTTACTATTCATTAAAATATGAAAGTTATCAGAAAAATATCAAAACTTTATGAAATGTAATTTTTTATATCCTGATTCAAAATAAGAATGTTATTTTGTGAAATTAAACTTATAAACATGTCAATTACTAGATTTAATGTGGGTGGACCATCAAAAGGTGGCAAAACTGATTTTTTTGAAAAATACTTATTTTACCCGATAAATTTATTTTGTTCCTATACCATGTTATAGAAAATGTGTAAGATGAATAATAATGTTATAAAATTCATAATTTAGTTAATACTATTCATAACTGCTAGTTCATAATAATATTATAATAATATATCTTTGTTTAGTAAAACCCGGTATTGCGTACAACACACGCTATAGATGAAAGTCGTGATTGCGTGTAATGAAAGCCAAGTTAGGGTTGCGTGTTGTTCAAGAATCCTTTGTTGTTTCATATAAAAGAATCCAACCATATTTCATTTATACATTGAATATATATATATATATATATATATGTATACACTCAATGTTGCGTAGAATGACTATTATCAAACGAACTTGAAATTGTGTGTAACACAATCTGAGAATAGTGTTGTGTATACTGAAAGCTAATACGGTGTTGCGTATAGTACAAGATAATCTTGTTGTAGAATAAAACTTATGACATCAAATAAATTAAAAATAATACTTATCATAAGATATCAGGTTGTTACATTCTACCCCCCTTAAAATGAATTTCGCCCCCGAAATTCGTCGGGGTTATGCATAGTTTTCTACTTGAAATTTACTTTAATTAAAACCCACATCTTAAAATTAAATACCAAAACCAATCTCTGAAAACTAAATTATGAAATGTAACGATTACACAAATAAACTAATCACTGGGTTTCCACATAGGTGAAAATATGGATATTTTAGAAAAATCTAACCATTATGTTCTGATGGAGAGTGGTAGAGAACATGACTATAGAAAAGCCATCAATCACAAAGCCATATATTTGTGATGATCTAAGGCACCATCTGATTCATCGGATATAAGGGCACTAGGACAACATTTTTGGTTTTCAAGATCATTTCCCTAAAGTTGATGAATTAAAAGAAATACTTACATGATTTTGGTACAATCTCACTGTTGTTCGTGAATTGAACAATTTCCACTTCATCCCTTAAAGAAATGAAGTTGAATTTGTTATTTGTGATGTGTTAGTAGATCATGTGATAGAATGATGGGTCATTCCATCTGTTTCAAACAAAAGGTTAGCAAAAGTTATAAGTCCATCATATGGTTAGATTAATCATATATGGTTCCAAAAATGAACTTATACTTCATATATCAAACCGCTTAATAAAATAAAACTAGTTTCTACTAACCAGGGACGTCTTATAGGCCAGTGGTAGGCGATAAAGGCTCGTCGCACTTCGGTTGTGGGTTCAATTCCCACAACCTTGTTAGATACGATGGTCTGTCGCCAGTCCTGCAGGTTGTCCTTTTTCTAAAACTACATTACTAAACATCCCATCAATATTATCGAAGAAAGTTCTATCCTTAAACAATACTAACTTATGTCCAACATAATACATTCCAATCTTTAGGCTTATCTAAAATACTTCAGTACAAGATCATAGTATAATGAAAATGATTACTTGAAATGTCACATAACAATCACATGAATGCCATCATTTATCCCCCATATATCATAAGATATATCTTTTTGGTCAAATTACAAACATGTGAATACCTTAATCATGTATTCTCTTGAAAAATGAATACCCATTTAACCTTAGTGAAAACATGAATGCTGTCAAAAGTTAACTCTTTCCACATACCAAAATCCCAAAATTTCTATATACTCAAACCATGATATAACTTTTTCATTATTTTAGTCATGAGCTCATTATTACTATTATATTATTTTCTCCTTATCCCTTCCATATGCACATTTCATCTGCTTTCCAAAAATATTTGAATCACTTTTCATGGTTACCGGTACCATAAAATTATTGAAAACAAAAATATACTAATACAAAAATATTCTAATACACCATAAAAGTACCTCAACAACATTATTTTTGAATATCAATACATAAACACTTCAATCCATCATCTTCAATGACTGTCCTAGAATATGTCCTTCCTTTATTTAGAAGTAACTTTTTAGGTGACGGCATTGATTTGGGTAATTCCCATGTTATCCACAAATAAGTCATTGAACTCCATAATAGTCGGTCACCCTATGACCCTTTTCTCCACACAGATAACATATGTCCCTCCATTTGTGGTATTCCTCAAGGTTCTTCATCCCTTATTTATAAATCTCAATATTCATTTCTTTATGCTCCTCAACATGCGAACATTCATAAAAGTCTATCTTCATCTTATTTGATGAATTAGGCATACCACTAAATTTCACCTTGTTAATCATATATCGCGATGACTGATTTGGAATAATCACAATATCATTCTCTCTTGGCATTACACAATTTTTTTTCTCATTGTCACCAATTTATCCATTGGATTCAATGATAACCGAATTCCTTCTGGTTCCCTCCATTGACTAAAACACAAAAAGAATTCTGGGAGAGGCCAAAATCATACAAGGAAAATAACATAATCAAGGGGGAGTACCTTCGACATCTAACATCATAGGTTTAATTCTAAGATCGTTAGCGCAATTCTAGGACTATAACCTATATGTATACTTAACCTTTGGGACATCCCTAGACATACCTTATAAATATCTCTAGGGATCTCACTAATGTTTTCGCATCCTAGTTTCCAAAGGTTGACTAAACCATTCCTCTGATACCAACTGTAGAGACCCGAAGCTTTACGTTCATGGACATTACATTACTTTTGCGGAATATATAATACATAACAAAAACAAACACACAAGGACCGTAATAGTTTAGTGTCTTTGGAAACATGGAATATATACTTCTAATCATGTTGAAAGATTTTCAACATCTCCCATAACGATCCTCCCCTTTTTGTTTCCTTACCTAAAACCTTTATTTTAATCCCGGTGGAAAAGAAACATAAAAAGGGTGAGCTCAAATGCCCAGTAAGGGTATGTATGGAAAAAACAAACAAACCATATACATTTGAACTTAAAAACATGAACATAATATTTAAACATCAAAATCTTGAGCAATGACATAAAAAATGGAAGTATGTAAGTCATAGATCATAATGGATTATAAATCATGCTAAAATAGCATAGGAATAAAGAATGTAATTGTGGAATCCATTAAGCACATGTAATGATTTCCATAGTAGCCAAGGCAGTACTGCCATGACCATCATAGTGGACAAGGTCCCTTTCTGAATCGAGTTCACTCCTCGTTTCAGTCCTGTAAAACTGAACTAGATTAACTTACCGTTCCAGCCATGTCTATCTCATGAGATTTAAATCATTACCCAATTAATTTGAGGGAGATATAGGTCTCACCCATCTCATGATGAAATAATTCTTACCTGTGCCACAACATAAACATAAAACATTCATCATAACCCAGAGAATAAAATGGGTTTCATAAACGTCATATCATCCTCACATAATCCATTTAAAACAAATGGATATTTCATCACAAGAAAAGTTAAATCTTGTAAATCATAGATAAATTATACTCGAAACATAAAAATATGAAATAATTTCATCTTAGATGGAAAATGGGTTTGATAAAACACTTGAAATGAATTCTTGAGGAAAATATCCTTTCTTCTTCAAAATCATTTTCTTTTCACAAAATTCCATTCAATTTTAAAAGGAAAGGATTTTGTTGAAAATAATCATAAAATATTTTAGAGGAAGCTTCACGAAAATGAGGTGTTATTAAACCGTAAAAATCCGTTCACGCTGTATAAGTAAAAAAAATAAAAATTTCCTCCTACTTTTGTTGGAAAAGTCAAAACGTACCTAGTATGGTAAACAAAAGAAAGATTCCTTCCATACGATGTGGTAAAAGTAAGAAAAGGGTAAAAATTTCTTAAACATAGATGGATGTAAAGTAAACATTTTTATGAATACATTTTGAGAGCATATGGACATGGATAATAAATATAACCCCCAGTAAATACTTACGAGTAAACAATCTCGGATAAGAATGAGATTAGAATAATTATCCCTTACTTTAGGTCTGATATGCTTTGTATGGATTCGAACCTCCTGTATAATGATTTAAGTAATGTCATTGACTTATTAAATATTCATATTCATTGTTGTGATATCATATATGGTTCATTTATGACTTTATATTACCCATTCTTTTGTAAATTGATGTTAAAGTAGCATTTTGGGTAAAATCGTTTCATTTGTCGTTCGTGTTTTAACTTGTAATTATTCATATGATTACATAGATCATGGTTACTTACATCAAGAATGTAAAACATGATTTATATATAATATATATTCATAATATACATATATATAATAGATCAATAAATGGAAAGAAATACACCGTTCATGGAGATGGTAGGTCGTACGTACGCATGAACGTTGTTTTCGTTTCCTTATTGAATTGAATAGAATTAAGTAGATGACATAAAATATATATATATATAAATAAACCCAGTATCATTATTATGTCATATATTTCATGATTACATATTATATATACTTTATAATCATTCATGAATGGTTAATCATTGAGAATAAATCTCATCCTGTCATGGAGACGGTTGTCCGTACGTACGCACGAGCGATGATATCATTTCCATGATCGTGGAATTGTATTGAAGTGTATGTATAATATTTAAGAATCAATATCACTTTTAAATAATCATATATAGTCATTATTTACACCATTATTCCCATCCAAGTAAGGTGGTGGTGGAAAATAGATTACACCACTGCGTGGAGACGGTATTCCGTACGTATGCACGCGTGATGATTTTGTTTTCCGTAGTATGGATAAATGGTGAAATCGGGTTGTTTCATACATATAATAACATATCAGTATATGAGTGATACTTATGTTATTACTTCATAATGAAACAACTAATGAAGAAGAAGTGGAAGAAAAAATAAAGTTGAAAGAATCAGAAAGGAACATTACCTCTTCTTTGAAGCACCTCTTCGAGACCTCCTCTTAGGGCACTAAAATTGGTCTTTGAAGAAGACCATGACCTCTAGGATGTTTCTAGGGAAGTGTAGAAGTGAATTTGGCAGAGTTTGGCCGAGATTGAATGCTCAAATTGGTGTGAGGAAGATAGGAAAGAGGTTCCCTTTTATAAGAAAGGGGAAGGGCACCTTCAGAAATCTCTAAAATATTAATTTATAATAAATCTAACCCCACTTAAAAACCTCCAAAAATGACTCATATTCGAATATTAGATGAGATAGGGTTTTAATTGCATCAAAAAAATAAAATTTAGACATGTTAGAAAATTATTTTAAGCATTTTCAACTTGATTTATCCTTACTTAATCAATTTAATTTTATTTGTGGTAATAACATTCTAAATTTTAAATTATAACAAATAATGACTTAATTGTTGTTAATTTTCCATAAATGGATAATTTATAACATTTTAGACCATATAAATATAAATTTATAATTTTTATATATTTTTGTGATTTTTAAACAATTTTATAATATGTTATTTTTATAAAATAACAATAGTGTCAATTTTGGCACTATTCATTTATTTGAATTTAATTAAAATATTTACAGAAGATATGTTCGAACTAAAATATTTAATAGACTCATAAAAGGTCATATGTGTCTATGAAATTAGTGTATAACATTAAATAGTTCATATATTATATATTTTATTATTTTTAAAACCATTTATTTGGTTTATCTCTTAATAAAATAATTACTACAACATTTTTGCATAATTATTTAATATACCTATTTTTGCATTAAAATTTAAAATAAAATTCTATGATGAAGATGAATCTATTACCTTTTACAATAATAATTTTACTCAAATTTAAAATCTTAAAATCACAGTATTTAAATTGTTATATTTATTAAATTATGAAGGTGAAAACTTTGGCATCATTTAAAATAAAATAATACAAGTGTCAATATCACTTTTAGAAGGCTACAAACGGTTATATATTAGGTCATTGGATGAATACGGTGTCTATATACACTACAAATAAGTTTTGGTCAGGTTTTTGTTCCTTTTAATGGGTATTATTATTTCAATAAAAACTATATTACTGATTTTTCACTTAATAAATAATGTCTGCATCATTAATGTATCTCCGTTAATGACAATTATTTAATCCCTAAAAATTCTAAATAAATCATCATAATGTAGATAATTTTATTAGCTTTCTAGAAACTATTCATGGTTGACGTTTTATGATGATTATAACTAAATTAAAGTTATTATACTTATAAGATTTAATAGAGTGACATGTTGTCACTTTCTTTGGTTTTAATAATAATTAAATTATTTTCATGGTCAAAAGTCCATAAAATGAATCTAATCTGACCCTTAGGTGATATGGGTATACTTTTAGCCATACAATAGAATTTTTTCATGTTTTAGGGTAATTTTATAATATTATATTTACCCTTAATTACCCAATTTACCTTTAACTACGATAAATAAAATTTACCGTAGTTACTATTCATAATTCCCAAAAATAATAAGTAGCCGATTAACATAATTTGGACCCACTGATTGCAAATATGGAATCAATTTTTTCAAATTCAATACACAGAATTTTCAGAAAATAAATTAAAATTAATCACGTTGTCGAATGAAAACGGGTTCTTGATTAAAACATTGCAAAAGATTGAATTGATTTAACTTACGAATTCAATGTAAAATCAATGCTAATGACATACATTATATTAAATGGTAAAAATCTATTCTATTTATATTTTAAAACCATTCAATATTATAATTTAACCACATATGTTATTACGATGAAAAAAGTTGTTTTTAATTAAAATATAGCGTGTTTCTACTATTCATTAAAATATGAAAGTTAACAGAAAAATATAAAAACATTATCCAATGTAAATTTTTATATCCTGATTCAAAATAATAATTTTATTTTGTTAAATTGGACTTAAAACATGTCAACAACTATATTTAATGTGGGTGTGCCATCAAAAGGTGGCTAAACTGCATTTTTTAAAAAATAATTATTTTACCCAAAAAATTTATTTTGTTCTTATACCATGTTCTAGAAAATGTGTAAGATTAATAATAATGTTATAAAATTCAAAATTTAGTTAATACTATTCATAATGGCTAGTTCATAATAATATTATAATAATATGTCGTTGTTTAGTAAAACCCGGTATTGCGTACAACACACGCTATAGAGGAAAGTCGTGATTGCGTGTAATGAAAGACAAGTTAGGGTTGAGTGTTGTGCAAGACTCCTTTTTTGTTTCATATAACATAATCCAACCATATTTCATTTATACATTTAATATATATATATATATACACTCAATGTTGCGTAGAATGACTATTATCAAACGAACTTGAAATTGTGTGTAACACAATCTAAGAATAGTGTTGCGTATACTACAAGCTATTACAGTGTTGCGTATAGCACAAGATAATCTTGTTGTAGCATAAAACACATGACATCAAATAAATTAAAAAGAATAATTATCATAAAATATCTGGTTGTTACAAATATTTTTCTTCAGATTGGAATTTTCATTCTCAATTTTTTTTTGGAAAACTTGGATACTTCTTAAAAAGAAGGTAAATTATCCTCTATTAAGGATGATTCTTCATCCGAAAAGTAATAATAGTTCTCATCATGGTAATTGGAATTCAAATATACATTTTTAAGTGATTATACATTGCATACCTTATCCATGAGATAATTATTTTCAATAGGTAGACTGGTTATGACTCATATATTCTTCTGAACAGAATATTCATATTCTAAAGATTCATCTGACGAATCACTACCACTTTTAATCCAAGTATCATTTGATTTCAATACATTGTTTTTCTTAGACTTTTAATAATTTTTCATGTTTCTTTCAGAATGCATGTACTTTTTGTCCATTCTTTTAAGAAAAGGAATATCTGGTCTAATATGACCATCTCTATTACAATCATAACAAGTTACTTTTGAGTATTTCTTTCCCTTTCTATATTTCTTTTAGAATATATACTAAAAATATTTCTTTCCCATAATCTTGTTCGTTCTTCAATAAATATAGGATTATTCATTCTATGAATAATAACTATCACTAGATTCAGATATAACATCAACTTTCATAGATTTTGATTTTGTTACCCTTTCTAGTGTCTAGGATTTAGAAGTAGTTGTAAAGACTATACTTCTATTACCATTATTCTTCTTATTAAAATCTAAATCTCTTTTCATTAATGTATCGTGGTGTAAGAGAGTACCAAATAAATCATCATGAGTGATATACATAACATTCATGTTCTCAATAATAGATTTTCTTTTTTATTCCCATTTGTTTGACATTATATTGACAATATTTTCCAAAATCACTTCATCATCAAGCCTTCTTTATCCCATGGACTGAATACTATTATCAATTATTATAAATCATTGTTGAATCTTGAATATTGGTTATACATAAAGAAAAAAACTAAACTCAGATATTATGATTACAGCATGGATTTTCTTGTTTCTATAACATTAGATATATAAAAATGTGTGACTTCAAATTTCTTCATGATATAGTTGGCTGCTTCACATGAATATATCTTACCATATATATTCACATTCATAGAACATAATAAAGTATTGTGTACTATGTAATTTATTTGATATTCTAGTTTCTATTTGTTGGTGATGGTTCTGACTTATTTGTCTGTTATTTTGTAATATCCAATAAGCATCACAGAATTATCTACTCTAGTATTACTAAAAAAATGTCTTCATTCGATCTCTCTTGTACTCATAGTAATTTCCATCAATAATTGGTGTTATAGTTGGGGTTAGATTGTCAATTGATCATACATTCATTCCTTCCATATTATAAAACAATAATTTTCCACTCCACACATTAGTGTAGTAAGTAGTTATAAACAAAATATTTGTAATATAAATAAAATTTCCTAATAAAAATAAATAAAGTAACTAAAAAAATCAGTGGAAACCTCCTCTAATACTAATTGTTGGATCATAATATAGATGTAAATGTAAATGAGATGTCACAATATAAGTGGGGGTGAATTTTAGGTTTAAAACATTATATTTAAACTCTTAATGAATAATATAGTTTAAGAGTTATTAAACTAATAAAATTATCTACCCATACAAATGACCATACAGGTCCTAGAACCAATGGATATGATATGATATGATATGATATGTCATTAAAAAATTGTACTTTAATTGAATACAATGATCAGAGTAATACAATTATAACTGATTCTAACATACAGTTTATAAAATCTCTTAATATAGTATGTATTGAATGTATCGTAATAAAAACCAAAGTACAAAATAATATTAATAGAAAGAAGAAACAATACAATTTTCTTTTCTATTACAAATATCAGTGGAAAATAAAATGTATTGCAATTATTTTATCTCAATGAGTATGGTATCTTTTCACCTAGGATAAAAGGTTTATCTTACAACCACCTGGTTAAGCCCGCAATATGATGATCAGAATGCCTATCTTCTTTATCCTAAAAATCGCTTGATTTAGAAGGTAATCAGCACCTCTATCTTTAAATTACATGAATTCCCTCAATACAATGATCAGTATCACCACATTTCTCTCCCCAGAAGCCCTCAATCATTATCACAATGATCAAACACACAAAGAAAAACAAATCACTTATTGAAATACAAAAACTAAGAACAGGCCATTCATGTTTTGTAATTTATGGGCTTTTACAAGAAGCAAGGGAGATGTCACATGGTATATTTCTAGAACTTGGAAGATTAAAAGGTTGATATGTTTGGTTCAAATGACATCTTATTTATATGCCTCAGGTTCCAACAGTCATATTTTTTACAATGGTCATATTTCTTTAGAAAATTAAGAGGGAATTGGACACCAGGAATCATAATGGTCAAAACAAACAAAATACACAAAATAAGTTTAATTTGGGTATTACTAACTCAATAAAATTCATTTAGTTAGAATAAAAGAAAATACTGAAGTATTAAATAATATGTAAGATGATATATAATAACAAACATGTTTACGGTATTGGAATAAGACATGAGTTCAATGACATACATGAGTGTGATAAATAACTTGGTTGTGATGTATATCGTGATTACGATGCATATCTTGGTTATGATTCATATACAATGATTAACATGGATAAGATTTATATTGTTATTATGATTCATATCATGTTTAGGATTCATAACTTGGTTTCGATGCACAATGTGATTATAATGTATAACCTAGTTACGATGCACGATTATGATTTATAGTATGAATATGATACATAACCTAGTTATGAGGCTTGATTAGATGCATAATACGAATACAATAAATAACCTTCTTACGGTGCGTGATTATGATACATAATTTAAATAGGATATATAACCTTGTTACAATTCATGATTATGATGCATAATATGAATACAATAAATAACCTGATTATGATGCATATGGTTACTAAAATAGTGTATGTGGTTATGATTGTAAAACAAATTTTTCGGTTATGATGAGGAACAATATATGTGATTATGATTGAAAACAAATAGCATATGATTACAATGTAGAACAACAACATGAGTGCTTACGATGGAAAATAAAATATGTGATTGTGATTATAAAGCAATAGTATATGGTTACATTGAGAAAACAATATATATTATTATGATATAAGTTATTATGATGAGAATACAACATATATGAAAAAAAGTAATTTTTTATTTCAAAAACAAAAATATCGATTCGAACGTCGAAACACATTTTTAATCAAAAAATGAATTTCATTATAATCTAAAGAAATAAAAAAACTAATAGGTGATATCAACATATTAAAAAGGGAAAAATTAAACAGTGTCCATAATAGAATAAACATGAAAGAAATGTTATATAAGGAATACATAATAATCATAAATCTATAATCAACTAAACATGAGAGCATAATATATCCATGGAAAGAAATGTATATTAATAAATCACATAGAAAACAATATTTGACCGCTCAGTGATGAAGTTAACAATGCTAGAATGATACATTCATACCATATTTTATTTCATCATGATCTTAGACATCATGATTACAATACCCTATGTTTTTTAAATAGAAAACTATGTTCAATAGCGTATATAATAAGAAACACCAAACCCATATACACAATGATTATTTAAATACAACCATTTTAACCTTCATTTTAATTTTTGGATATCACTAGGAATAAAAACATTATAAAATATATTTATGATTTAAATATGTTGAGAAATTATTATTAAATAATCAATCAATTTCTGGTAATGTATTCTTTCTCATCAAAATATGTTTTCATTAAAAATAAACCTTATTTCTTTTTATGGAAAAAATTATAATGTACTTCTAGAACACATACAAAATGTAATTTATAAGAATGGATCTATTTTTTATATCATTATATCAAAATTATCTTATTATGAACATTTTTTATTTTTTGAAAAATAAATATTTTCACTGAATAGTGAAAAATACCATTTTATGTAACATTTCCATTTATTTTGATAAATTAATTAATATAAAATTGAAAATATTATTTAAATTTAATATCAAGGTAAAATAATTATTATTTATTTATATTTACTTCAATTAATTACATTTAAATAATCTTTATTCTAGATTTTAGTGAAAGTTTATTTTTAGGATTAAAGCACATTTTTAAGAAAATAGTTTCAAAATTCATAATATTTCTCCATTATAATTAATTAAAATGAACTATATTGAGAAAATATTTAAATTAAACATTAATATTATATATCTACCATTATGAATTAAAATCCATATAATGATGATTACTTGTTATAGAGTTAAGGTAAAGTAATATTTTCCATAAAAATGTATTTGTAGAAAACCACTTAAAGTCGTGCTTGCAAGATTTATTTTAAATTAAATTATTACACCATTGTGAATTGATTTTGATAAATTGGATTCCAAATTATTAATCTTAATAATTAACATTATTTAATAATGCGAACTTAACTTTTGAACAACATGAATATTAACTAAAGTACCTCTTTATTACCATGGAGAAATGAAATTAAGTTAATTGATTATAAATATAATTTAACAAGGTCTATATTCAATGTAACCATGATAGTATAAATAATTATATTTAATTATCATTTAAATTATGTTCCTATTTATTCATTATTTTTTATATTATAAATCATTATGTAATGAGTTTGAAAAAAATTATATTTTGATATAATAAAACACAAATTATATTTTTAAGTAATATGAAATTCCAATTAAATAATTCTTTGGGTGAATTAATAGAATATTGAAATAAATAATTTTTTAATAATGTTTTATTATTTATTAATATTTATTACAAATAAATCTCCATATATATATTTTTTAAATTCAAATTTACTTTTAAGAGGGGTTCAAAAACTGTTATTGTCAAAATCACAACATTTCTCAGTAATTATAGATTATTATTTTAAAATTGAAATTAAAAATAATTATAATTTTCATTAATAAAATAATATTATTTTTGAAATCTGGATATCAAAACTATATAATGGTGACTTTTTCATTATTTTTTGAGATAGTCGAATTTTCATGTAAAAATTAAATACCCTATAAATATACAGTGTGTATTATGTCATCCAATTGACCAAAAATTGATTTAATTAATACAATAAAATGAATCCACGAAAATATATATGTTTTTATTTTAAATTAATTTCACTTTATGTTTATTTTAATAGTTTTATAATGTTTTTATGAATCCTTCAAAACAAATATATAATTTAATGTTTGAAAATCATTTCTTTAAGAGTATGGATTACTTTTACATCAAAAGTTGTATTATTTTGTTAATTTAGTGCCTTAAAATTATAAAATAAATAAAACCACCCATAATTTTTTGAGACTATGGGTAAATAACTAGTTTGGTTTTTTGATTGGTTGTTTTATTATAGATATTCCAAAACCTATGCTATAGAAATAATAAAGAATTACCTGCACATTTCATATATAAATCCTCCCAATCACACATTTTTATTCACTCAAAAACCAAGTATCATGTACTCAATATATCATTACCTATATATAGTACTCAAAGGGTTCTCCTAATCTATCAATATGATCTTCCCAAACATTTTTTGTCACACTCTAAAGGTAATGGTTCTTTTGTTTCTCCACATTATTCAACTATCCTAATTATATTAGGCTCTTTTTATCAGATTCATAATATTGTTATATGTTATTAAATATCCACCATTAATCCTATGTGATACCTAAATTTTGAGAGACCCCTTAAACTCTCATTAATACATTCCATGATGAATTATACACCACTGTTATGCTGACAAAATTTTAAAGTGATTTTCCTTTCTAAACAAATGTGTAGTGAATACCCATACCCAATTCATATAAAATGTGTTAAACACTATGAACATATACTTATTTTATTTGGAAATAAATCTATATGTTCAAAAATCCCAAGTCATGGATAAAAAATTATGAAAATTGATTCTATATTTTATGATCTATGTTGAACACTTAAGCATTAGAATGAAATGAATGTGACTCGTGCACCTAGAATTATATAACACATTAATTTATTGGGTAATGTACTAGTCTCATGTACATCATTTAAGGGATTAGGTAGTGAAATTAATGTATCACAATACTTTTATATCATTATTTATAGGATATTAGCATTTATGTTTTTTTATTATGCAGTGTTTTATGTTTTTCCACATTTCCCATGTTTACTTTATGACTATCATTCTATATAATGCATCATTGTTCCTTTTTATGAATCTAACTCCTGTTATGACCCATTTATATTAATATTGTATATAATTTATTAAATAATTCATGTTATTCAATTATTTTTATTTTACTAGGATTTATATCTCAACCCATTTATATATATGTCCCTAGGTTTTCTGACAGAGATTTAAGTATGTAGATGTAAATGAAGTTTTCAAAAATAATGATGCATTTCCTGTTTTATATTAATATGTAAAATACCTAATTCAAAATGAAACTAGACTTATTAATATTCTTGGATGTATTATGTGTACTATTATGAAATTAATCATTAATTAATGTGTAATAAAGAGTAGGGTTCGTGTAGTCGGTATAAACGGAAAATTTAGTTATTTTTCGGATTAGGATTAGAAAACACTAGAGGTATCCTAATGGGGAAGACTATTTTTAAAGAAAACATCCATAAAATTTGGTAAGTATAGAGTGAGTTCATTATTAATAAAATAAATATCTATCTAGATATAATAAGTCGATGTGGCTCTGTAATATATATTCATAGTGGTAAAACAATAAGAAACAACATTTATCTAGACTTGACCAAGAACAAGTGCCTGATAATGGACCTTGCAGCACACCTATATTGATACGATCAAGGGATATGATTTAGAAAAATCATAAGAAATTTATGAACAATTATTATGGGAATAAAAAATAACCTTAATAATATATGTTAGGAAATTGAAAAATGATAAAATATATTGATTCTTAGAAATAAATAATTTAAGGAAATACATGTAATTTATAATTTACCCTTTTATTATTATTAGGTTCTCATTTATGTGTTTAATAGTTTAAAAGTTGTCATTAAACATTTTCTATTTATTTTAAGTAATTGAATAGAAAGAGATAGAACCAAGTTCATGTACAAATTTTGTGGATTCAATATTTTAAAGGGGGAGAATATAACGCCTAGTTTTTTAAAAGAGAAAACTATGTTCGATAGCGTATGTGATACGCCACCCCAAACCCAAAAAATGATTATTTTAATATGATTTTTATAAAAATTACATTAAATTTATAGATATCATTAGTATTAAATATTTTATAAAATAGATATATATGTTGTAAATATTTTGATAAACGATTAGTAAATAATCAATTAATTTTTTGGTAATTTCTTTTTGTTCTAAAATATATGTTTTATTTAAAAAAGATTTTTTATTTCCTTTTTTGAAAAAATATATTATAATTAAATATTATAACATTTAGATAATTTATTTTATAAAAATAAATCGATTTTTATAACAACATATAAAAATTTATATATTAAAGTAATGTGGGATTTTTCAAAAAATGTAGGGTTTTCATTTAATAGTGAAAAATATAATTTTCTGTAAAATTGCATTTTATTTTGATAAATTTGGTAACATAAAATTTCAAATACTATTTTAATTTCATGTAAATGTAAAATAATTATTTTTTATTAATATTTAGTTCATTTAACTATATTTAAATTAACTTTATATATGATTTTAGGGCACGTTTGTTAGTACTAAATATGCATTTTTTTAACACAGTTTTAAAATACATAGTGTTTCTCCATTATAATTAATTAATATAACCTATAATGAGAAATTATATAAATTATATTTTTATATTATATATCTATATTTATGAATTTAAATCAATATAATGTCGATTAGTAGTTATCAAATTAATGAAAATGATCATTTCCTTAAAAATACATTTTTTGGAAAACCACTTTCCATGGAGCTTAAAGGATTTATTTTAAATAATATTATTCTACCTCTATGAATTTATTTTCATAAAATATATTCCATATTTAGAGTAATAATAATTAAAATTTGGTAATATGGTCAACTTAATTTTTGAACAATTTGAATAGTAACTGTAGTAAATATTTAATAGCACGGTACAAGAAAAATAATTTAATTAAGTATAAAAACAATTAAAAAACGAAAAAATAAAATTAACCTAATAGTATTAATATTTATTTTGGATATTTATTTTAATTTTGATTATATTTATTCGTTATTTTTTTACATAATTTATTATTAAATGATTAGTTTGAAAAAAATTATATTTTGATACAATATAACACAAATTGAATTTCCAAATAATATAAACTTTTATTTAAGAAAATGGTTTTAAGGAATTAATGAATTGTTGAAATAAATAGTATTTTAATAAAATAATATTATTTAATAATATTTATTAAAAAAGTTTGACAATATAATTTTAATGATGTCCAAATTAATAATTATACGGGTTTAAAAATTATTATTGTAGAAAAACATAGCCTTTCTCAATAAATGTCCATTATTATTTTAATTGAGAAAATAAAAATAATTAGAAAAATATTTTGATTAATTGATATTATTTTTGGACACATAACATCAAAATTATATAATGGTTAATTTTTCATAATTTTTCATCAACAGTGAAATGTTCTGGTAAAAATAAAATAGATTATAAACATACAGTCTGTATTACAACATCATAATGACCAAAAAGTGATTTAATAAAAACCAAAAATGGTATCGAAGACCCAATATATATTTTCGATTTATAATAATTTCATTTTATTTTTATGTAATTAATTTAATAAAGTCTTTATCAATCCATATAAACTGTTAGTAAATTTTATGGTTTTAAAATAATTTTTTTTAAAATTATGACTAACTTCTACATTAGTAAGAGAATTATATTATTAATTTTTTCCATGTAATTATAAAATAATTAATAAAAATATTATTTAGAAGAAACCATTGTAAAAAACCATGATAAGGTTTTTTGGTTTGGTCATTTTATTATATTGAGTCAAAACACTATGTTTGAGAAATGATAAATAATTCCCCACTCAGTTCCAAAATAAACCCACCCATGATCCCATTTCTCTTCACTAAAAAATATTATTGAATATACCTAATCTTACATAACCTCTATGGATTCCTATAAATTTTCTCCTCAACACTCAAGAATCAATTCCCAATCATTTGGACTCACACTCTCAAGGTAAGGGTTCTTTTATTTCTTCTCATTATTCAAGTATCTTCATTATTGTGGGTATTTTTCTACAATTAATAATTTTGGGATATGTTATCAAAGATCCAAATTACAAAACCTACTATTCCTATATAATTATTGACCATTTCCATTCACATTAATTCTTTTTATGAAAATTTATAATCCCCATTATGTAGCTAAAATTTCACCCTGATTTTCCATGCCAAACAAATGTGTAGTGAATAGCCCAGACAAATTCCTATCAGAGGAGTCCTACATTATATAGTAATACTGATTTTATTTGGTAAAATAATATATTTATTCAATAATACTTGTTTTTAAAATTAAATGTGATGAAAATTGATCCATTTTTATGATCTATGTGGCACACAAAAGTATGAGTATGAAGTGAATGTGATTTGTCTACCCAGAATTATATAGTGCTCCAATGCATTGGGTAATGTTTTATTTTCACAATAAATCATGAAAACGATTATGGAGTGAACCTAATCTATCATGGCAATTTTTTCATATTTAATTATTAGTATTTATCCATAACCTATGATAATAATGCAGTATTTTAAGTTGTTTCCACATTTCCCATGTTTACTTTATGATTATCATGGAATATCATGCCTCTATGTTCATGATTATGATTATAAATCTTTTTATGCCCCATTGATATGTCTATTTTATAATTTTTATTAATTTCTTCATGTTATTACATGTTTTTTCTTGTACCAGTCTTTATAGGACACCTTTTTCTTATGTATGACCCTAGGTTATCCCATGCAGTTTTAAGTACGATCATGTTAAGAATGTTTTTTTATTATGATGACATGTCTAGGGTTCTATGTTTTATATAATATACCTAATTCTCTAATATAATCGAATTCTTTATATTACATGTTGTATTTTGTGTATTATTATGTATTATATAATGAATTAATGTGTAATAAAGAGATGGGTTGTTATAATGAACATACTTTTAAGACTATATCATATTTTGGGAATGCATACAAATAATACCCAAAAAATTTCATCTCCATAGGTCTATTGATGCATTAAGGGTTTATGTAATTTGATGTCACACCCAAACATTTTTCATGTTCAATGAATTCATCATATGAGATAATTAAAAAAATATAAATTAAAAAATTTGCTAACAAAATTCTCTATTTAAATAACAATATAATGAACATGAATAATTTTATACTTGTACATATATTAAATAACATAATAAATATAAGGACCCAGAATTAAACATTACTTATTATTTAATTAAATGAATAATTCACATAGAGAATCATTTCAGGTTTAGAGTTTTAGAGAATTATATCATAAATCATGCATTACATTCCACATTTAAACAAAGTGGTAACATAAAAGATAGTATTCATTTTTTTCCAATCGACGGAAACATATTTAAAACAGAACATGGATTCTTTCATGACACTTCCTTTACCCTATCATCACATCATTTACCTTTCCCGTGACCTGTGAAAAACATTTCAAAAACTTAGGATGAGCATAAAAAGTACAGTATGAGATATAAAAGTATGAAATGAAGACATTAGTCCATGTATGAAATCATACATTACTCATAAAACATAGTCACATTAAAATACCTCATCAAATCATGAATAAATCATAGAAATCATATGACATAAAGGTATCTTGAGGCATTCATAACATTCTTACGTAGAGAGTAACCCTCTTGGTTATGTTTGGAATACCCATCACAGTATATTCCCTAAATCTCTTCGGAGAAACATTAATGTTTAACTCCTTTGAGTTACCCAATGCATTGGAGAGCTATATCGGGCTCACCCGCCCTTAGTTTATCACGGAACCACCCATCTACATAAACAATGCCCAAGAACCATAACATAATCTTATCACATAAAACATGCATAAAAGAAACATAACATTTCCACATTTCAATAACAAGATATCAATAACACATTGATATAATAAAAACATTATCAAAACCATTTTCAATACCAAAATAAAATAAATGTGATACATGGTATTTGTTTTTCATTAAGAAAATTTATGGCTTGTAGAGGAAACCAAAACTCAAATAATGGTCACGGTGGCGGAGAAGTCATTGTCACCGCATACGTATGACCAAAAAACATTCCCTTTTGTCGTTTAGTAAACGCTTCGTATAAAAAGATCCATTTTGAATAAACGTAAAAGTCAATGGGTTTTATACACCGTATAAAATAAAGTTGTGTATAAAACAAATTATTCCTCAATGAAAGGATATTGAGACAAAGTCCCTTACAAAGACGGTATCCTTGGATTAAGGATAAATCAATTACATAATTATGTGTGACAAATGAACACACCAAATATAAGTGGATATTAAGTGTAAAAAAACCATAGGTCATTCACACATATTCATAGAAGGACATATTCAAGGAGTACAAGTTTATCCCAAAGAATCAAAATTGGGTTAAGAAGTTCCCTTGCAAAAATTTGACAGCCCTACGATGTCACTTCAAACTTCAGAAAATGAGTTGATGAGAGATAAAAATGGAATCTCATCACTTGGACCTAAAATTTACATAAATGAGGATATATAAGAACATATCCCAACAATAAAATATGTAAATTAAAAGACCCAATAAAATAAGTCTTTTAAAAAGAGGAGGGTGAAAAGTTCCCTTACTGACTTTGGTATCTTTCGATACATACATCCCATGAAATAAGGACAATACAACATTGATTTAAATACTAATAAATGAAATTATATTACACAAAGAGTATAATAATGGGAAGTAAATATACCACTCAACGGAAATGGTGGCAAATGTATCATAAATCACATGGGAATAAAAGTGAGATGAAAAATCCCTAACGAAAACTCAGCAGCCTAACGGCGCCACATAAAACTTCCAAAAATGGATTGATGAGTTCAAATAGGGTCACTCACCATATTAAAATAAAATTTAAAGAAAGAGGAATATAAAATAACATCCCCCAACATAACAAAGAGGAGATTAATGAAAGTGACATAAAGGAGAGTACTTAAAAAGAAAGAGAGAGGTTGGATCTCTTATAAAAATTCGGCAGCCTAATGACGCCAATCAAAACTTCCAAAATGGATTGATGAGATAAAATAGTGTCTATCATCATATAAACATAAAAATTACAGTAAGAGTAATATAAAATAACATCCCAATAATAATAAATATGAGCTTAAAATGAATGACATAAAAGAGTGTACTTAAAAAGAAAGAGAGGGGTAGGTTCCCTTACCTCAAGTCCGACTTGTCTTGTTCGTTTCTTTATATTCCTGATAATAAATATTGGTAAATTTATAATTTCATAAGGACATCCTTTAAATATTATTATTCAGTCCATATCACATATTATAATGTTATAATAACTGTTTAGTAATGTTAGTTCATATCAGATGTTTTTGCCGATGTTTGGTACATGAGTAAACAAATGAACTTGTTTGAAAATGATTTCCCATGTAGTTATAAGTAAATCATTTCTAGAATAATATTAATGATTAAAATATCATATATATCCAGTAAATATTCATTTTATACTATTCCATAACATTTGGAGATAAAAAATGAAAAGCACCGTTCATGGAGACAGTAGGCCGTACGTATGCATGAACGCTACATTAATTTTTTTATCATATTAATGGAATTAAAAAATAAATGATATATATATATATTATAATTCCAGTATAATATATATGTTATATATGTCACATATGTTCATTAATTTCATTCTTTATATTTTCCATGTATTGCATGAACGAGTCACATCACTTGAGGAGGCGGTAGTCCACACTTCCTCATATGAAATTATCGCATTTGCAGAATGTGAAAAGAATAAAGTTATGTTTTAAATATAAAATAAAGAAGTATACAGTAAAAATAAATACCATATATATCATATATAAAATATAGTTTCATCATAATGGCCACCATTAGAGGTGTTAAAATAATATTGAACAATCATCGTTTCGTGAGGTAGAAAATCACCAACCACAGAATCAATATGTTCTTTAACCATTAGACGAAGGTTTGTGTATTTGTAGCTCTAATAATTCTCATAAAAACATACTAGAATATTTAAGATACTGGTTTTGTTACAAAATAAAGTAATAAAATGATTTTAGGGGGTTGGAGAAGCAAAATAAAACATAAGAACACAAGAGAAGACACTACCTTTAAATCGGGTAACTCTTTTTGATTTGAGCTCAAAGGCTTCCTTGGAAAGACTTATTCCCAAAGTGAGGCTTCTAGGAGTAATAGAGGTATGTGTAGAGACAAAATTTTCCAGGTTTGGCTTATCCAAAGGATTGAGAGGTGTGGGTAAGGTGGTAGAGATGTGGGCCTTTTATAAGAGGAGAGGAGGGGAACTCTTGGAATGTCTTGAAAAGTAACATTATTATAAAATGCTTTTCGGCTTTTAAAGGGCCCAAAATTATATATTTCTAGGATAAGGTGATAATAGTTTTAAATCCACACATACAATAGGTTTTTTACAAGTTTAGGTTTTAGATTTTACATTATCTTTTCATTTTATTTAAATCGTTAAATAATGAGGTAATCGTTGCATCATCATGGTGTCCAAAATAATTTACTTTATTTAATGTCTAAAAATTATAAAAAAAAATATCATGATGTAGGAACTCTTTTTATCTTTCTAAGGAATATTTATAGTCAGAAATATTATTTGTATAACCCCATTTAAAAATTGTTTTAGTAAAACAACACATGTTTGTGACATTTTTATTTTAACATTAAATAAAAAGTTTTTAATGTCATTTTGCTACCAAAGTGGCTCTATGGGGTCCCCAAGTTGACTCATGGATTTTATTGGTCGGTAATTACACATCAAATAAGGGTATGACATGTTTCAAGGTCATTTAATATTATTAAAACATTATTTTTATCTTAAATTACACTAATTACCTCTAATCGCGATTAAAAACTTAAAAGATACTATTCACCAAAAAATTATTTTAATCCCATTGACCCAAATGTTACTTCCTAATGAAAACCATGTATGTCGGATTTTTGAAATTCAAAACACAGAGGTGGTAAATTTTCATTTAAACAAAAAATCATTTTTTTTAATTACCACTTACTGGTTTCACTATTCATCAAAAAATGATGTTTTTCAGAAAAATACCAAAAATTCACCCAATGATATATTTGATATTCCAAATTCAGAAATGATTCCTATTTTATAAAATTCAAAATATATAAGTTACATTAATTAATTTAATAATTAATTCCCACTCTCAGAACAAATAACATGTTTTTATGAAACAATATATATCAAAAGATTGACACTAGTTTATGTCCAATTTCAAAGTGAAATTAATTCCAATGACCACTATTGGATTAAATGGTAAAAAGATATTCTTGTTTCACTTTAAAACCAATTCAAAAGATAATATAATCATATAAATAATTTATATTAAAAAGTGGTTTTGAATTAAAATAAAACAATTTTCACTATTCATTAAAAATGAACATTATCGGAAAAATACCAAACATTTACACAAAGTAAATTTTGATGTCCTGATTCTAAAGAAGAATTTTATTTTGTCAAATATAACACATAAAATTTTCAAAAAGTTGATTTAAAAGAGGTTCTCCATCAAAAGGCAGTTAATCGACCTTTTAAAGAATATTAGAATGTTTACGCTTAAAATTGGATTCATTTGATTTTTTAATCCTCTATCATTTATTGTAAAAAGTAAAAATATTTGACAAAAATATATAATCATTTTGTAGTTAGTTCTGTTCATTCCCATCATTACAACGGTTAGGTGTTAACTACAATTTAAAAAAAATTATTTTATTATTAGAGTGCAAAGTAAGATTTCAAAGGAACTTGATGTTGCGTATTGGGTAAGCCATCGAGCATAGAGTTCCCATTAAATTAATATTAAAATTTTATTCACAAATAGGGATAAATATAAAAATTTCATATTCTTTATTTACCTGGGGTGTTACATCCTTCCCCCATTTTGGGAATTGCGTCCTCGCAATTTTAAAATGGGGCTCGGAAACATCATTGAATGTCCCACATCGGAACAAGAGTCGGTAAAACAATCACGTTAAAAGAAAGAAAGAGAAGTAAAGAGATCACCCGAGTTAACCCATACTAGTATTCCATGTAGGAAAACATGGATATGGAAGAAAAAGAAGAGGGTCATGTTCTGAGGGAGAGTGATAGAAAACATGATTAGGAGAAAGTTAACCACAAGAAAATCACGAACTTGTGGTGGGTTAAACGGTATTCGATTCCCCAGTAGGAAAAGTTAATAGAAAACATTTTACTTTTAAGTTAATTTTCATTGAGCAATTTATTTTTGATTTTATGGAAACATACATACTTGTCATGTTGACTTTCAACTTTTATTATATTTCTTACACAAACTCATACTTTCCCCAAATGATGAGTATTTAGGAAGACTTTTTCACAGTAAGAGTACTATAATCAACTTCTTGAGAACCAGATAATCCACAAAAGAGAACTATATATTTCCCATGTCTTTAGACCCTTACCAAAACCAAAATTGTTAGAACAAGACAGATAATCCAGAAAAGGATAACCCTTTATAAAAAGAAAATCTATTCTTAATCTCCAAAATTTGTCCAACAACACCCAAAGTTCAACGAGGACCATTCGATAAAGAATTTTTCCATAAAATTATTCAATGTAAACCAAACTAATATTTAAACCCAAATATTTGAATGATTTAGTCACATAGTCTTCCAAGGTATAAATTAACACTTATCTCCAAATAATATCAGCTGCTCTAAAAAGTATCATATTGAAAAGTAATTAACCTAATCACATGTCCTCCATGATAGGATAATAATTTCCATAGATAACCCAAAATCAACTTACTCTTAATTCATAAAAACATTTAACTAAAACGAATAATTAATACTAACTCGGGAATTCACGTAGTCCAGTGGTAGGCAATAAATACCAGCCGCACTTTGGTTGTGGGTTCGATTCCCACAGGTTTGTCCGACGCGACGGGTTGTCAACGGTCAGCGTGTTGTCCTTTTTATAAAACTCAAAAAACAACCCTAACATGGTTTAACCTCAATAGTTTCCTTATACCTCTCATTTTCATCCAAATTCATTACGATCTAAACTTCTTAATTCTCGAAGTCTTATTTCACCACTATAAAATAAAATGTTTCCCAAAATAAATAATAGCATACCTTGATCATGGCGTCGACTCAGTTTCATCGTCATCTTGTTCACGTAGGTAGAAGCCCCATGCATTACAACAATGATTTAGAGATCCTTCAAAATCATTTGCTTCCTCCATCCAGATACACCTTGTGCAACATGGTTCATATGGGTGTTCACAGAAAAACAGTTTTGGAAAATAATCATATATGACATATAATTCTAAAACATCTGATAAAACATGATTTCTATAAAATAGTCGGACAGAATTTGAGTTGAAACTTTCTATTATTGGTCCTTTTAAAATACCATAAGTATGTGCTGAGAGACTATTTTTTAAAATCAAATATAAATTGGTTGTGCAAGGGTCTCCTTCCTCAGCACCATTTTTATAATCATAATATGCTTCAAATTCTTGTGATAAGGTAAAATATTTGAAAATACCTTGATAATATGTACCTTTCTTGAAAATATGAGAATATTATGAAAATAGTATTTATCTAAATACAACCCATGATCCACGATGATAACAAGGTATAGTGGAGGTGTTTGATATCTCAATCAACTGCTTACAAGTCGGTTGTATGCTAGAAAAAGTTTCACAATCATCCGAACATGACTTTGCAATAATTATTTCAAGCATGTCATCAGGAAGAGATATGAATTTCGTTTGAGATCCTCCTCCTTCCATTCGTAACTGACTTTACTTGACCTGAAAAAAGATATAAAACAAGGATTTAACTGAAATAATAGTTATAGGGACTAACCATTTATCTAACAAAAACTCTTAATCCCTAAAGTTGTCTAAGACGACCTCTGATACCAACTATAAGGACCTGAACTTAAACATTACTTATTCTTGAATTAAATGAATAATTCACATATAGGATATTTTAAGGTTTAGAGTTTTAGATAATTAGATCATAAATCATGCATTACATTCCACATTTAAACAAAGTGGTTACATAAAAGATAGTATTCATTTTTTCCCATTGACGGAAACATATTTAAAACAAAACATGGATTCTTTCATGACACTTCCTTGACCCTATCATCACATCATGTACCTTTCCCTTGACCTGTGAAAAACATTTCAATAACTTGGGATGAGCATAAAAAGCTCAGTAAGGGATATAAAAGTACGAAAGGAAGACATTAGTCCATGTATGAAATCATACTTTACTCATAAAACATAATCACTTGAACATACCTCATCAAATCATGAATAAATCATAGAAATAATAAGGCATATAGGTAACTTGAAGCATTCATAACATTCTTACGTAGGGAATCACCCTCTTGGTTACGTTTGGAATACCCATCACAGTATATTACCTAAATCTCTTCGGAGAAACCTTAACATTTAACTCCTTCATGTTACCCAATGCATTAGACTGCTATATCGGGCTGAACCTCCATTAGTTTATCATAGAACCACCTGTCTTCATAAAAAATGCCTAATAACCATAACATAATCGTATCACATAAAACATGCATAAAGGAAACATAACATTTCCACATTTCAATCACAAGATATCAATAACAAATTGATATAATAAAAACATTATCAAAACCATTTTCAATACCAAAATAAAATAAAAGTAAAACATGGTATTTATTTTTCATTAAGAAAAATTATTTCTTGTAGAGGAAGACTAAACTCAAATAGTGGTCACGGCGGTGGAGAAGTCATTGTCGCCGCATACGTACGACCAAAAAAACATTCCCTTTTTTTTAGTAAACGCTTCCTATAAAAAGATTACTTTTTAATAAATGTAAAAGTAAAAGGGGTTCATACACCATATAAAAGAAAGTTGTGTATAAAACAAAATATGGATCAATGAAAGGAGATTGAGACGAAGTCCCTTACAAAGACGGTATCCTTGGATTAAGGATAAATCAATTACATAATTATGTGTGACAAAATAATACACCAAATAGAAGTGGATATTAAGTGTAAAACAATCAGAGGTATTTCACACATATTCATAGAACAACATATTAAAGTAGTACAAGTTTATCCCAAAGAATCGAAATTGGGTTAAGAAGTTCCCTTGCAAAAATTCAACAGCCCTATGACGTCACATCAAACTTCAGAAAATGAGTTGATGGGAGATAAAAAGGGAATATCATCACATGGTACTAAAATTTACATCCATAAGGATATAGAAGAACATTTCCCAACATTAAAATATGTAAATTAAAAGACCCAACAAAAGAAGTCTTTTAAAAAGAGGAGGGTGAAAAGTTCCCTTACCGACTTGGGTATCTTTTGAAACATACACCCCATGAAAGAAAGACAATACAACATTGATGTAAATACAAATAAACAAAATTATATTACACAAAGATTAGAATAATGGGCAGTATATATACCACTCAAAGGAAACGGTGGAAAATGTAGCATAAATCCCACGGGAATAAAATTGAGATGAAAAATCCCTTACGAAAACTCGGCAGCCTAACGGCGCCACTTAAAACTCCCAAAAATGGATTGATGAGATAAAATAGGGTCTCTAACCATATTAACATAAAATTTACAGAAAGAGTAATATAAAATAACATCCCCCAACATAACAAAGAGGAGATTAAAAGAAGTGACATAAAGGAGAGTACTTAAAAAGAAAGAGAGAGGTTGGATCTCTTGCGAAAATTCAGCAGCCTAATGGTGCCAATCAAAACATTCAAAATGGATTGATGAGAGAAAATATGGTCTCTCATCTTATGAACATAAAAAGTATAGTAAGATTAATATAAAAGAACATCCCAATAATAAGAAAGATGAGCTTTAAAGGAATGACATAAAAGAGTGTACTAAAAAAGAATGAGAGTGGTAGGTTCCCTTACCTCAAGTCCGACTTGTCTTGTTCATTTCTTTATATTATTAAATAATAATCATTGGTCAATTTATAATTTCTTAAGAGCCTCCTTTAAAGATTATTATTCAGTTCATATAACATATTATAATGTTATAATAATTGTTTAATAATGTTAGTTCATATCAAACGCTTTTGCCGATGTTTGGTACATGAGTAAAAAAATGAACTTGTTTGAAAATGATTTCCCATGTAGTTATAAGTAAATCATTTCTAGAATAGTATTAATGATTAAAATATCAAATATATCCAGTACATATTCATTTTATACTATTCCATAACATTTGGAGATTAAAAATGAAAATCACCGTTCATGGAGACGGTAGGCCGTACGTACGCATGAACGCTACTTTCATTTTTTTGTCATATTAATTAAATTTAAAAATAAATGATATATATATATATTATAATTACATTATAATATATATTTTATATAGGTCACATATTTTCATTAATTTCATTCTTTATACATTCCATGTATTGCATGAACGAGTCGCATCACTTGAGGGGGCGGTAGTCCACACTTCTCATATGAAATTATCACATTTGCACAACATGTAAAGAATAAAGGTATGTTTTAAATATAAAATACAGAAGTACATAGTAAAAATAAATACCACATATATAATATATAAAATACGGTGACATAATAATGGAAAACATTAAAGGTGTTAAAAGATTATTGAACAATCATCGTTTCGTGAGGAAGAAAATCACCAACCACAGAAACAGTATGTTCTTTAACCATTAGACAAAGGTGTGTGTAGGTGTAGCTCTAATACTTCTCATAAAAATATCCTAGTATATTTAAGATACTGGTTTTGTTACAAAATAAAGTAATAAAATGTGTTTAGGGGGTTGGAGAAGCAAAATAAAACATAAGAACACAAGAGAAGACACTACCTTTAAATCAGGTAACTCTTTTTGATTTGAGCTCAAAGGCTTCCTTGGAAAGACTTCTTCCCAAAGTGAGGATTCTAGGTGTAAGAGAGGGATGTTGAGAGAAAAAATGGGCAGGAGTTAGCCAAGCCAAAGGCTTGAGAGGTGTGGGTAAGGTGGTAGAGGTGCGGGCCTTTTATAAGAGGAGAGGAGGGGCACTCCTGGAAAGTATTGAAAAGTAACATTATTATAAAATGCTTTTCAGATTTTAAAGGGACCACAATTATATATCTTTAGGATAAGGTGATAATAGTTCGAAATCTGCACATCCAATAGGTTTTTTTCAAGTGTAGTTCTTAGATTTTACATTATCTTTTCATTTTATTTAAATCGTTAAATAATGAGGTAATCACTGCATCATCATGGTGTCATAAATAATTTAATTTATTTAATGTATAAAAATTATAAAAATAATATCATGATGTAGGAAATATTTTTATATTTCTAATGAATTTTTAAAGTAAAAAATATGACATATATAACCCCATTTAAATTTTTTTTAGTAAAACAACACATGTTTGTGACACTTTTATTTTAACATTAAATAAAAAAAATTTAATGTCATTTTCCGACCAAAGTGGCTCCATGGGGTCCCCAAGTTGAACCTTGGATTGTATTGGTCGGTCATGATGCATACAATAAGGGTAAGACATGTTTCAAGGTCATTTAATATTATTAAAACATTATTTTTACATTAAATTACACTAATTACCTCTAATTGCGATTAAAAACATAAAAGTTACTATTCACCAAAAAAATTATTTTAATCCCATTAAACCACATTTTACTTCCTAATGAAAACCATGTATGTTGGATTTTTGAAATTCAAAACACAGAGGTGGTAAAATTTCATTTAAACAAAAAATCAGTTTTTTTAAGTACCACTTAGTGGTTTCACTATTCATCAAAAATTGATGTTTTTCAGAAAAATACCAAAAATTTACCCAAAGATATATTTGATAGTCCGAATTCAAAAATGATGTCTATTTTACAAAATTCAAAACAAATAAGTTACATTAATTAATTTAATAATTAATTCCCGATGTCAGAACAAATAGCGTGTTTTTATGAAACAATATACATCAAAAGATTGACACAAGTTTATGTCCAATTTCAAAGTGAAATTAATTACAATGACCACTATTGGATTAAATGGTAAAAATATATTCTAATTTCTCTTTAAAACCAATTCAAAAGACAATATAATCATATAAATAAATTTGATTAAAAAGAGGTTTTGAATTAAAATACAAAATTTTCACTATTAATTAAAAAATTAACTTTATTAGAAAAATACCAAAAATTTACAGAAAGTAAATTTTGATGTCCCGATTCTAAACAAGAATTTTATTTTGTCCAATATAACACATAAAATTGTCAAAAAAGTGGATTTAAAAGAGGTCCTCCATCAAAAGGCGGTTAATCGACCTTTTAAAGAATATTAGAATGGTTACGCTTAAAATTGGATTCATTCGCATTTTTAATCCTCTAGCATTTATTGTAAAAAGTAAAAATATTTTACAAAAATATATAATCATTTTGTAGATAGTTATGTTCATTCCCGTCATTACAACGGTTAGGTGTTAACTACCATTTAAAATAAAATTATTTTATTATTATAGTGCAACGTAAGATTTCAAAGGAACTCACTGTTGCATATTGGGTAAGCCATAGAGCATAGCGTTCCCATTAAATTAGTATTAACATTTTATTCACAAATATGGATAAATATAAAAATTTCATAATCTTTATTTACCGTGGGGTGTAACATCCTTCCCCCCTTTTGGGAATTACGTCCTTGCAATTTTAAAATTGGGCTTCGAAGCATCATTGAATGTCCCATATCAGAACAAGAGTCGGTAAAACAATCACTTTAAAAGAAAGAAAGATAAGTACAGAGGTCACCTGAGTTTACCTATATTAGGATTCCATGTAGGAAAACATGGATATGGAAGAAAAAGAAAAGGGTCATGTTCTGAGGGAGAGTGATAGGAAACATGATTAGGATAATGTTAACCACAACAAAATCACAAACTTGTGGTGGGTTAAACGGTATTCGATTCCTCGGTAGGAAAAGTTAATAGACAACATTTTTGTTTTAAGTTATTTTTCATTGAGGAATTTATTTTTGATTTTATGGAAACATACTTACTTGTCATGTTGACTTTCAACTTTTACTGGATTTCATACACAAACTCATACCTTCCCCAAATGATGAGTATTTAGGAAGACTTTTTCACATTAAGAGTACTATAATCAACTTCTTGAGAATAACCTAATCCACAAAAGAGAACTATATATTTCCCATTTCTTTAGACCCTTACCAAAACCAAAATTGTTAGAACAAGACAGATAATCCATAAAAGGATAAACCTTTATAAAAAGAAAATCTATTCTTAATCTCCAAAATTTGTCCAACAAAACCCAAAGTTCAACGAGGACCATTCGATAAAAAATTTGTCCATAAAATTCTTCAAAGAAAACCAAACTAAGATTCAAACCCAAATATTTGAAGGATTTAGTCACATAGTCTTCCAAGGTACAAATTAACACTTATCGCCAAATAACATTAGTTGCTCTAAAAGTATCATATTGAAAATTAATTAACCTAATCACATATCCTCCATGATAGGATAATAATTTCCATAGATAACCCAAAATAAACACACTATTAATTCATAAAAACATTTAACTAAAAAGAATAAGTCATACTGACCAGGGACATCACGTAGTCCAGTGGTAGGTGATAAATACCAGTCGCACATTGGTTGTGGGTTCGATTCCCACAGCTTTGTTCGACCCGACGGGTTGTCACACGGTCTACGTGTTGTCCATTTTATAAAACTCCAAAAATAACCCTAACATGTTTTAACCTCAAAAGTTTCCTTATACCTCTCATTTTCATCCAAATTCCTTATGATCTCAACTTATTAATTCTTGAAGTCTTATTTCACCACCATTAAATAAAACGATTCCCAAAATGAATAATATCATACCTTGATCATGTTGTCCACTCGGTTTCATCATCATATTGTTCATGTAGGTAGAAGTCCCATGCATTACAACAATGATTTAGAGATCCTTCAAAATCATTTGCTTCCTCCATCCAAATACACCTTGTACAACATGGGTCATATGGGTGTTCACAAAAAAACAGTTTTGGAAAATAATCATGTATGACATATAATTGCAAAACATCTGATAAAACATGATTTCTATAAAATAGTCAGACAGAATTTGAGTTGAAACTTTCTATTATTGTTCCTTTTAAAATACCATAAGTATGTGCTGAGAGACTATCTTTTAAAAGAAAATATAAATAGGTTGCGCAAGGGTCTCCTTCCTCAGCACCATTTTTAAAATCATAATATGCTTCAAATTCTTATGATAAGGTAAACTATTTGAAAATACCATGATAATATTTACCTTTATTAAAAATATGAGAATATTGTGAAAATAGTATTTTTCTAAATAAAACCCATGATCCACGTTGATAACATGGTATAGTGGAGGTGTTTGATATCACAAACAATTGTTTGCAAGTGAGTTGTCTGCTAGAAAATGTTTCAAAATCATCTGAACATGACTTTTCAATAATTATTACAAGAATTTCATCAGGAAGAGATAGGATTTTCGTTTGAGATCCTCATCCTTCCATTCGTAACTGACTTTACTTGATCTGAAAAAAGTTATAAAACAAGGATTTTACTGAAATAATAGATATAGGGACTAACCATGTATCTAACAAAAACTCCTAATCCCTAAAATTGTCTAAATCGACCTCTGATACCAACTATAAGGACCCAGCCTTAAACATTACTTATTATTGAATTAAATGAATAATTCACATAGAGTATCTTTTCAGGTTTAGAGTTTTAGAGAATTAGATCATAAATCATGCATTACATTCCACATTTAAACAAAGTGGTTACATAATAGATAGTATTCATTTTTTCCCATCGACGTAAACATATTTGAAACAAAACATGGATTCTTTCATTAAACTTCCTTGACCCTATCATCACTCCATGTACCTTTCCCTTGACCTATGAAAAACATTATAAAAACATGGGATGAGCATAAAAATCTCAGTAATGGATATAAATGTATGAAATTAAGACATTAGTCCATGTATGAAATCATACTTTACTCATAAAACATAATCACTTTAACATACCTCATCAAATAATGAATAAATAATAGAAATCATAAGACCTAAAAATAACTTGAGGCATTCATAACATTCTTATGTAGGTAGTGACCCTCTTGGTTACGTTTGGAATACCCATCACAGTAAATTCCATAAATCTCTTCAGATAAACCTTAACGTTTAACTCCTTCGCATTACCAAATGCATTGGACAGCTATATCGGGCTCACCCGCCCTTAGTTTATCATGGAACCACCCGTCTTCATAAACAATGCCCAAGAACCATAACATAATCGTATCACATAAAACATGCCTAAAGGAAACATAACATTTCCACATTTCAATCACAAGATATCAATAACACATTGATATAATAAAAACATTATCAAAACCATTTTCAATACCAAATGAAAAGAAAAGTAAAACATGGTATTTATTTTTCATTATGAAAAATTATGTCTTGTAGAGGAAGCCGAAACTCAAATAATGGTCACAGCGGTGGAGAAGTCGTTGTCGCCGCATACGTACGACCAAAAAAACATTCCCTTTTTTCATTTAGTAAACGCTTCGTATAAAAAGATTTCTTTTGAATAAACGTAAAATTCAAAGGGGATTATACACCATATAAAAGAAAGTTGTGTATAAAACAAAATATGCCTCAATGAAAAGATATTGAGACGAAGTCCCTTACAAAGGCGGTATCCTTGGATTAAGGATAAATCAATTACATAATTATGTGTGACAAACGATTACACCAAATATAAGTGGATATTAAGTGTAAAACAATTAGAGGTCATTCACACATATTCATAGATGGACATATTCATGGAGTACATGTTCATCCCAAAGAATAAAAATTGGGTTAAGAAGTTCCCTTGGAAAAATTCGACAGCCCTACGACGTCACTTCAAACTTCAGAAAAGGAGTTGATGAGAGATAAGAAGAGAATATCATCACTTGGACATAAAATTCAAATCAATAAGGATATAAAATAACATATCCTAACATTACAATATGTAAATTAAAAGACCCAACAAAATAAGTCTTTTAAAAAGAGGAGGGTGAAAAATTCCATTACCGACTTGGGTATCTTTCGAAACATACACCCCATGAAAGAAGGAAAATACAACATCGATGTAAATACTCATAAACTAAAGTAAATTACACAAAGAGTAGAATAATGGTAAGTACATATACCAATCAAAGGAAATGGTGGAAAATGTAGCATAAATCTCACGGGAATAAAAGTGACATGAAAAATCCCTTACGAAAACTCGGCAGCCTAACGGCGCCAATTAAAACTACCAAAAATGGATTGATGAGATCAAAGAGGGTCTCTCACAATATTAACATAAAATTTAATGAAATAGTAATATAAATGAACATCCTCCAACTTAACAAATAGGAGCTTAAATGAAGTGACATAAATGAGAGTACTTAAAAAGAAAGAGAGAGGTTGGATTTCTAACGAAAATTCGGCAGCCTAACGGTGCCAATCAAAACATTCAAAATAGATTGATTAAAGAAAATAGGGTCTCTCATCATATGAAAATAAAAATTACAGTAATATTAATATAAAATAACATCCCAATCATAATAAAGATGATCTTAAAAGGAATGACATAAAAGAGTGTACTTAAAAAGAATGAGAGGGGTAGGTTTGCTTACCTCAAGTCTGACTTGTCTTGTTCGTTTCTTTATATTCCTGAATAATAAAATTTGGTCAATATATAATTGATTAAGGACCTATTTTAAATATTATTATTCAGTTGATATCACATATTATAATGTTATAATAATTGTTTAATAATGTTAGTTCATATCAGACGTTTTTGCCGATGTTTGGTACATGAGTAAAAAATGAACTTGTTTGAAAATGATTGCCCATGTAGTTATAATTAAATAATTTGTAGAATATTATTAATGATTAAAATATCTTATATATCCAGTACATATTCATTTTATACTATTCCATAATATTTGGTGATAAAAAATGAAATGCACCGTTCATGGAGACCGTAGGCCGTACTTATGCATGAAGGCTACTTTCATTTTTTCTCATACTAATGGAATTAAAAAATAAATGATATATATATATATTATAATTCCAGTATAATATATATGTTATATAGGTAACATATTTTGATTAATTTCATTCTTTATACATTCCATGTATTGCATGAACAAGTCACATCACTTGAGGGGGCGGTAGTCCACACTTCCTCAAATGAATCTATCGCATTTTCACAACATACAAAGAATAAAGGTATATTTTAAATATAAAATAAAGAATTATATAGTAAACATAAATACCATATATATCACATATAAAATATAGTGACATCATAATGGAAAACTTTAAAGGTGTTAAAAGAATATTGAACAATCATCGTTTCGTGAGGCAGAAAATCGCCAACCACAGAAACAGTATGTTCTTTAACCATTAGATGAAGGTGTGTGTAGGTGTAGCTCTAATCCTTATCATACCAACATCCTAGTATATTGAATATACTGGTTTGGTTACAAAATAAAGGAATAAAAAGATTTTATGGGGTTGGAGAATTAAAATAAAACATAAGAACACAAGTGAAGACACTACCTTTAAATCGGGTAAATCTTCTTGATTTGAGCTCAAAGGCTTCCTTGGAAAGACTTCTTCCCAGTGTGTGGACTCTAGGAGTAAGAGAGGGATGTGGAGAGAAAAAATGAGCAGGGGTGGCCGATCCAAAGGCTTGAGAGGTGTGGGTAAGGTGGTAGATATGGGGGCCTTTTATAAGAGGAGAGGAGAGGCACTCTTGGAAAGTCATGAAAAGTAACATTATTATAAAATCATTTTCGGATTTTAAAGGGACCACAATTATATATTTCAAGGATAAGGTGATAATAGTTCGAAATCCACACATCCAATAGGTTTCTGACAAGTGTAGGTCTTAGATTTTACATTTTCTTTTCATTTTATTTAAATCGTTAAATAATGAGGCAATCAATGCATCATCATGGTGTCATAAATAATTTAATTTATTTAATGTGTTAAAATAATAAAAAAAATATCATGATGTACAAAATCTTTTTAGATTTCTACTGAATATTTATAGTCAAAAATATGATTTGTATAACCCCATTTAATTTTTTTTAGTAAAACAACACATGTTTGTGACATTTTTATTTTAACATTAAATAAAATGTTTTTAACGTCATTTTCCTACCAAAGTGGCTCCATGGGGTCCCCAAGTTGACCCATGGATTTTTTTTGGTCGGACATGACACATCCAATAAGGGTATGACATGTTTCAAGGTCATTTAATATTAATAAAACATTATTTTTACCTTAAATTTCACTAATTACCTCTAATCGCGATTAAAAACTTAAAAGTTACTATTCACCAAAAAAATTATTTAAATCTCATTGAACCAAATTTTACTTCCTAATGAAAACAATTTATGTCTGCTTTTTGAAATTCAAAACACAGAGGTGGTAAAATTTTATTTAAACGAAAAATCAGTTTTTTTAAGTACCACTTAGTGGTTTCACTGTTCATCAAAAATTGATGTTTTTTAGAAAAATACCAAAAATTCTCCCTAAGCTATATTTGATATTCCGAATTAAAAAATGATGTATATTTTATGAAATTCAAACAATATAAGTTACATTAATTAATTTAATAATTAATTCCCGCTGTTAGAATAAATAACGTGTTTTTATGAAACAATATATATCAAAAGATTGACACTAGTTTAAGTCCAATTTCAAAGTGAAATTAATTCCAATGACCACTATAGGATTAAATGGTAAAAATATATTCTAATATTACTTTAAAACATATTCAAAAGATAATATAATAATATATGTAAATTATATTAAAAAGAGTTTTTGAATTAAAATACAACATTTTTCACTATTCATTAAAAATGAACTTTATCGGAAAAATACCAAAAATTTACACAAAGTAAATTTTGATGTCCCGATTCTAAAAAAGAATTTTATTTTGTCCAATATAACAAAAAAAATTGTCAACAAGTGGATTTAATAGAGGTTCTCCATCAAAAGGTGATTAACCAAACTTTTAAAGAATATTAGAATGTTTACGCTTAAAATTGGATTCATTCGCATTTTTAATCCTCTAGAATTTATTGTAAAAATTAAAAATATTTGACAAACATATATAATCATTTTGTAGTTAGTTCTATTCTTTCCCTTCATTACAATGGTTAGGTGTTAACTACCATTTAAAATAAAATTATTTTATTATTAGTGTGCAACGTAAGATTTCAAAGAAACTTGTTGTTGCGTATTGGGTAAGCCATCGAGCATAGCATTCCATTTAAATTAATATTAACATTTTATTCACCAATAATGAAAAATATAAAAATCGCATATTCTTTATTTACCTATGGTTTTACAATAAATACCCATGATGATGGTTAATAAATATAGTTGAGCAATATATAGTTATCTTTTCAAAAAATATCCATACTCGAATAACACCATATAGATTTTAAATAATTCCCCACTATATAAAATTAGAAGCATTCTATGTAAGAATACATTAAGATGAAACCATATAGAGTAATGGTAAATGATTAAGTAATGAATTCCACTAATCAATTAACATATGAAATATTTGTGAACACCCATCAATCAGAGAAATTGGAAAACATTGCTTTCATAATGTAGTGAAATTGATAGAAAAGTAATGCCCATTCATGGTTGATAGCTATGAAACAAAAATAAAGTTATGGATCATATCTATGATAGAAATTAATATTACATAATCCATATAGTGAAAGAATGAATATAGTTTTAAATGAATATATCAGTTGTATAACAGTGGAAACTCAAAGGTGTTTTAACATAGATAAAAAACAAAATTAAAAAATTATACATTGAGCATCATCACATAATAATGGATCAAGAAATATAATTTTTTGATATTGAGAGTTAAATAACAAAATTTTAAATTCATATTATAGTATAAATATTGAAACATTAACTCCATTAAGGTAATTCTTTTTGAAAATTAAAATTAAATTTTAATTGAATTCATTAATGGAATTTTATAAGTAAAAATTAATCTTTTACATAAAAGATAATGTTATGGGTCACATCCAAAATTATTCACAATAATTGGTGACAAAAATAAAAAAACCCATTATATTTAAAAATAATACAAAGTAAAATGGCCTTGATAATTAATTATGTTTATCTTTGATAAATTATGAGAGGAATAAAAAACATATGAAAGTGAGAGGAAAAATACTATATAATATTTTTTTTAAAGAAAATTATTTAAAAGAGACATTTTAAATATAGTAACAAAACATTATATTCTGTCAAATATTTTTCTCAAATAATGGTAATGAAATTATCATTAAATAAAAGATTACATTAGGATAAAAACATTTATGAAATAATTAATTTTAGGTTGAAACAAAATAACTATTGCAAAGTTGATTCGATTTATCATAATTAATCATGAGAAACATGGTCCTTAATGTTCGAAATATTTCAAAAAGTTGTATATTTTGATAAAAATTTTAATTAATAAAATAAAAATATAACACAGAATAAAATAATTATTTTATATAATTCACTAAAAAGATATATCCAACAGTACAAGAAAATCTCTGGGAATGAAATTTTTACTATTAAAAAGAAGCAAACTGGGGTAATTATTGATTTCAAACCATTTGATGAAAAATTTTAATCTTTATGACTATTTTCAATGAATTAAAAATAGATATGACAATTTTACATCCATGGGAGGTGAATTCACCGTTAAAAGAAAAATATGATAAATAATATAAACATTTCATATTGAATTACAGTTTTAGACATGAAACCATTGTAGCTTGAGAAAATTTTGAATCAAAACTCACTGATATAGTGGGCCAATAGTTGAATTTAAAATTCTATGATTTAATTTTATTTCATGATTTGACATCTCAAATAGATATTATATATAACATATAATGTAAATTAGTTGTCAAATACCAAACATCTCATAAAGGGAGGAATTTGAGACCAAAACCCTCACCTTGGTCTAGATTCATTTTATTCATCTATCTAACATCCTTAATGACATAATTATGTTTATTACATACCTTCTTAAGAAACATATTATTCATTATTTTATTTAATAAGTTACACTATTTATTATATTCAATTTATTTATTACATAGTTTTTCTTATGTTTTTATTAACTTTGAATCCGCGTTAGATTGTTTTGGTAATATTAGCGATCAATGATGATAGTTAAACAAAAATTTAAATAAATAATATAAAAATTAAAGAACAAAAAATTAATTATTATCTTTATGACTAATGAGAAGATTTTATTTACATTCCCATATAGTTCCATGATATTTTTTTATATCATTCCTCATGTAAGTGGTTATACCAACCCAAACATGAACACACTATATCTTGATGGGTGAGTTTGGTTAATGAAGTGTAAAATATACTTATAAAATAAGAATAATGGCATAATTTATATGTTTACTAATTTATGAAATATTTTTTATGTTGTTTCTTTAATTAAATAAATTTAATATGTATAACCAAAAACATTACTTGATGGAGTAGAAAAGAAATAAAATGCATGGTTAAAGTCCTTTTATTTTTCCATGTGGGTGGAAATGAATAAATAAAGGTTTTTACTTTGATATAATGAAACATAAATATAATAAGGATATTGATGTTTTGAAATAAATTTGGTGAGGATATCATTGGAAGTGAAGGATTAATAAAAACATAATAAGTATAAATTATTACCTACATTGGGTTTTTGAAATTTATCATTGAATTATACATTTCTATGAGAGGTTTAATTAATTTATGGTCATCATTAGATTATTAAAATGATATATTTTTATAGGAATATAAAAATTGAACATTTTCTTGTATAAATTTAAAGGAATTGTGTGTCTCGAATGGGTGGAAATGTCCAATTATATAACTTAATAAAAATGTACTTTTGAGAATTCCCTTTGATAATCAATGATATCATAACACTCTTAAAGTTTCAAAGACTCTAAATTTTATAAATAATGTATTATAGGTTTACATGAGTTTGATATAGCATCAAAAAAGGATCGGTGCACATTTTTTTACATTTTGGGAGTCATTTGTTCTTAGTTGTTGTGTTTTACTTTTTTTTGTTTTTTCCTAAGTTACTATTTTTAAACTATGAAATTTTTTCTTTAATAATACTATAACATAACCCATAATAACAAAAACAAATTTGATAACATAAAATTAAAATCCATTTAATATAATTCATTCTCTATATGACAAAAAATTATCTTTTACATTAAAATATGTTATATATAGATAAATTATTTCTATCGAAAAATGGTGTTTGAATAATTATGTGTTCATAATCATTTTTCAAAATGGATACTATTTACATTTTTTAAACATAATTGAATATTTTAATACAATTAACATAAAATTAATATTTTAAAAATATTAATTTAATTCATAACATAACATGTAAACAATATTAATAAAACAAATCATTAAATATAACAGTTTTACCATTATTAGGGCCATTAACATTGAACAAAGTACTAAGTTGTTTTAGCCAAAAATTAATATTTACATTGTTAAAAAAATATAACAATTTTTATCTAAAATATTAAAACCATTTATATGGATTTAATTTTTACATGTGATGAAAATAAAATTTTAAAATCATTAAATTCTTTATTATATTATGAGAATTTTATAAATGTGATATTTTTTTGAGAAATTTATATATATCTGATATTCACAAAAACCTATTATTTCACAAAAATACCAAAAAATTGTAATAAGGATAATAATGTTATTCTAAGACCAAAATTAATATCCAATTTATCAAATTCAAATTCTAAAATTTATAAATTCAATTTTTTAATCAAATAATAACGTATAAATAGAAACCCTTTTTATTGGAAAATGAAATTTCCAGATATTAACTATTATTATTATTATTTTATAATTTATCAAGTAAACTAGATTTAAAAATTTATTGAATGAAAACATAATTTATTATTATTAATAACATGTCTCCTTAAATTGAATTTCATATGAAAAAAATTATAATTGTTAGAAAACTTCTTTTCTAAACAATAAAAGATATTATTAGTAACTTGAAGAATACTAATTGAATTTCATTAATATTAAATTTATACTTTATTTCTTTACTAAATTATTTCATTTAGATGTTAATACTATAAATTAATACTAATTAAATGAATTTTTTTAAACATCAGTTATTTATTATGATATTTTTTTTTGAATATATTGTGGTTTTATTTATGATTGGTGTTGCATGTGGAGCATGATATCAAACACATTTGGATTTTTTAATGTATTCTATAATTTAGAAACAAGATTTTTTACATTGTCACCCCATAAAATAAAATATTTACTTGAAATTATTAATTACTACTCACTGATGGAGTAGATTAGGGTATTCTTAACATATTTATCATTTAGGATATAACTTATTATATAAAATCTACATTACACTAATAAGATAGATTTTGTTCCGTACATTTCATAAAAAAATTCAATGTTTTTTTAATAATATACTTATGTAGGAATAAACACTAACAATACATTCTCTAAAATGTACCATTCCCAAAACTATCAAAATCACAAGGACATTAAACCAAAATGAAATCATATGATCATTAAAAAAATTTAACTATATCTTTAAATATTATACGTAATAACCCTTGGTCATAAAGTCACAAATTAGTCAATATAATCAAAAAAATGTGATGAAATTCATGAAAAATGTCTTGAAATAATTATAAAACAAATATTTACTAATACTATCAAACTTTTACCAAAATTCAATAAACCATTTATCATCTCAACATCATGGGTTTATATAGCGAATTATTTACCCATAATTCAATTATGTGTTCTCTATTAGTCCTATAAAAAAATATAACCATGTCATAAAATCATATTTCATGGTTATTAATACATTATTATATATCTTTAAAAACCACTGAAGGATAACTAATAAATAAAAATCTATAGATGTTTCATGTAATACTCATAACATTTTATTTATACCATAATATCATCAAGAAAACCCACTGAATAATAAAAGTGGATATGATATTAGAGAATTTATTTCTGTTAAAATATCTATCTCAATTCCTTAGGGTTGACAATAGAACTCATATTTCTACTCATAATAGGAATATACTAAAATTCGTCATTTTTTATATGATTCCTTATTTGGTTAGAATATATAGTGGTTACTAGATAAAATATTTTCATAGAATGACATTTATATACCTGTTTGGACCAATTAGTAGAAAAGGTAGTTAAATAATATGTAGTATATGAATTTGAAAACAGCAATCTGAATTCAAATTACCATATAACACATTAGTTTTTAGCATATGATACTTTTGGTTCTACATATGATTCTCATTGTTATATACTTAGTTATCTATGGTCATTTTTTATTAGGTTCAATAACCAAATTAATTGACATAATATTTAATTCCCTCATAGTGTGTCTTAAAGATAATGAGATTAACCAAAGAATATATCTTAGGGTGTTAAAATAGGTGTTTATTTTGGCCTCTTCATAATGTACCAGGTGGTGATTGAGTTAATACACTATCAAAACATTTCAGGGTTGTAACCCCAAGGAAAATATGTAAAAGTTCTAACATCCACATGTAGTATCCTAGAAGTGATGAAATATCTAAGAGAACAAAAATATAACTAAATTTTGAAAACATCATAATGTTATGATATACATAGAATTATTTCTTAGTCATATCCCCAGTTTTTTCAGTAATTTTTTATTTTAATTATCTATAAATAAAATGTACATTATTAAATTAGCATTAGGTTATATACTATCCCAAATGTTTTTTAATCATTGATATTATTATCCATCTTATCAAATTGACAAATATATTATCCTCATCATACACGATAGTCTTAAAACATGTATAAAATTTACTCTAATACCGATTATGATTCCCTTGACCTACAATCTATAGTCTAGTGACAGAAACGGTTACATTATTGGTTGTATTTGATACCAATTATCGATTAAGGGGAATAACTGTACAAATATCACATGACTTAAAGACAATATTTCATTACATAAATTCCAATGACATTTTTTTTTGAGATTTTGATAATTAATGTAAAAAATAAACTAATAATGCTCCATAAATGGATATTGGTTTTATTACATTAAATAAGAAACTAAATAATTCATAATGAGTATTCAATATATCTCATAAATTATCTATACAAGTTATCCTATTATACATATCCTCTATAATAATTTCTTCCATAACATAGTGAAATGAAAACTTAATAATTGGTGATCTCCAATTCCAAATTAATGGAAAGAAAAAAACATAAGAAATAATTGTCATAAGAATTGAATACATATTATGGTAGGATTATGTAATCAATATAATTACTTAATAAACTGAATCTATGTCCATAATATATCCGTGGATTTAAATGAAAATGAATACATCACATTGATAAAAATAACTAGTTAATGATGGAATTCATAATATCGAAATGTAAATTCCATACCATATCCCTAGACATCATGATCTTATACATTATGACCTTACCATCAATGAAATATATTTTTATATGTATTAATACACTAAAATACTCTAACATGTATTTATTATGAGACATAGAATTGCATCGAGTGGCAGTATAATGTCAATCCCCGTCTACCACCTATTTTTCTCGGACACATTCATTATACGATAGAATGAGTAAACAATACATCATCTACATTACATATAACCAACAATATTGATATAAAAACATATGGAACACCAATATTTGAACCTTTATCAATTAAAGTAATAAAATGATCATAAAATAACCAAATGATGATGGTTTTTGGTTAAACAATACATTGAAAATTTTCCAACAATTATACATATTTTAATAAAAGTATATTGATTTTCCATAGTCCCATGATCAATTAATAGAATACTTTTCCATATACATATACCTAATGAAAAAACCCTATTATGTAATGGAAAATAGTTAAGTTAGTAAATTTACAAAACAATCAACATATATCATCTAGGTGAACACCCTTAAGTAAAAAAACATGAATACATAGAATTCAGAATGAAATAGAATTGGATGAAATTTTATTCCTATTAAGAATGGATAGTTAATAAATATAAATGTGGTGATTGAAAAAAATTGATAGAAGAGAACAATCCACAAGACATGTAGATAAAGAAAGAAGTTGGTTATAAAAAATATCACCAGTCAAAAAAAGGACACTCAGAAGGATGTTGACATAGATTAAAAATGCCCTTGTAAAATAATACTTAAAATGGTATCCCATAAGGGATCATGAAATTGAATTGTTTTTTACTATGACATTAATCCAAGAAATTATAAATATATATTATAGTTTTAATACTGATACATAAACCCTAGTAGGTTAAATAATTGTTGATTTAAAATGAAAAATATAAGTGAAAACAAAAAATAGATTTTAGAGAAACTTGTTTACCATGGACATAAAAGAGGAGGTTATGGGTCGCATCCAAAATACATTTCGAAAATGTGAATATTAAAATCATAAAAACATTACTTTTAAAAATAATAATCAATTTAAAGCCTTTAATCTTCATATGTTATTCTATGGAGAAATATGAAGATAAATAAATCACATTGGAATGTAAAAGGAGAACATATTTTTAATATTTTGAAATTTTAATTTATTCTAAATAAAAAATATAAATTTGGTAAAAAAATTATTTATATAAAAATTTAATTTTAACCATAGTAGTAAGAAATTAATATACAATAAAATAGGAAGGTGGGAGATCCCATTCATGGAAAAATAGTTCATAAGGAAACAATATTACTCAAGGAAATGAGACTTCAGTTGTAAATATCTCATACAAGAAACATATGAAATTTAGTAAGAAATATTTTAAAATGATTCATTATGTGCTAAAAATGTAGTAGTTGTAGTAGTAGTGTATTTTTTATTCAAAGAGGAAAGGACAAAGAAGCATCCCCTCAGGGGGGTCGGAAATGATGAACCCAAGATAATCCCCCATCACTAAAGAAGCAAATTCTGGAGGAAGGGAGAGAAGGGAATCATAAATGATAAGAGGCTCGTCCTGCCTACCCAAGCGAGCAAGGGAATCCACTGTGAAATTCGCCTCCCTCCAACTATGGTAAAAATGTAACTTAATAAAAAAATAATATTATAAGATATAAATAATTAATTGAGATAATGTACGAAACATTTAAGTCAAAGGGTAGATCATAACTCAATGAATAAAGTTTTTGTTACCCAAATCCACTACATTAGGGTAATAATTTATTAAAATACCTTTTATAAAAATGAATTTATTTGGATAAGTATGTACCATAAATAAAGAAATATGTGATAAAGATAAATTCATGTGAATTGAATAAACCATTCATTAAAATACATGGAACAAAACTTAATCATGCCTCAAGGAATTAGTTTTGGAGACTAAGAATTGATACGCCATGGGTAAAATATTAATCAAAAGACCAAGGGAAAGTGTCCATATAATTGAACTCCAACTACCATGACTAAAAAATAATTTATTAACTGATATCTCAAATATGTACTATAAAACCACATAAGTAAAATTATATGTGTGATACCGATCATGTCCCAAAGAGAAGAATTTGAGATGAAAACCCTAATTGTGTTCTATTTGTTTCTATTAATTCTCATATTATCATGAATAATATAATTATTTTTAGTATATACCGTATCTATAAACTTATTATTTAATATATAATACTATCTGTTTCCTTAATTATCATTTTATTTTTATTTATTTTATATTTCTTTCATATTTTCTCATGAAAATTGTATCAGTGTTGACATATTTTAAAAATGTCAGAAATCAAAGATGAATTTTTAGGAAAACGTTAAATTCCTAATAAAGCCATTTTAGAACAAGAAAATTGATTAATTACATGCTAACATATAATAACAATATTATTTATGTTCCTGTATTAATTTATAATAGAGTTTCATAACAATACTCTATTATGTGGTTATGAAATTCTAAACACGAATGCACTATATCTCAATGGATGAGAATCATTCATTTAATGCATTATATAATTACCAAAGAACAATAATTATATGATTTATATGTTTTTATATTGAAAAAATATATTTTATGTGTATTTATAAAGAAAGAAATTAAATATGAGGAATGAAAAATGTTACTTTGTGGGATGGAAGACTGCACAACACACAATTAACTATATATTTTTGGAAAGTGAATAGAAATGAATAATTAAAGGTTGTTCCAATAATATAATAACAATTAATTATAAGATTTAAAATTGGGTAATCATATTAGAATAGTAAATAAAAGTTTGGAAAATAATTGTTACGAATAAAACTATAAGTATTAAGAAATACTCTCATTGATACTTTTAATATTCTCTTGGTTATATCCTTGTAAATAAAAGCATTTAGATAAGTTAATATAAGCAACTACACTTAAACATAACATAATATTCAGTTTTAGTGAATAATTTTTATTCTTTCAATTTTAAGAAATTATCTTGTATATAGTTTTAGAGAATTTTTTCTAAACTCATATATAAAAATACATATAATACAATGTGTCCAAATCCGATCAATGTCCACTTTTCCCAAAATATTAATCTTTTAAGATAATAAAATAATTATTTTTATAAAAAATATTCATAACATCCAACATGACCTCATCCATTCCCCCACCTATCCTTTAAACTTATAAAAACTATCATAAAACAAGGTATGTGAAAAAAATTAGTAAGGTAAATAAAATGTAAAAGTTTGTTAGTGTATTGAAAAAAATAAATACCCATAAAATTTTTACCTTTATTAGAATTTTATTTGAGTGAAATAAAATAAATCATTTTCATATTAATTCAAACACACTTTTTATCAGAGAAATTATGTAAAACTTATATAATGATCATATAAATTGTGTATATAAATGGGAATATATTCATTCACATCACCCTTCTAAATTAAATTACACATATGGCCAACTTCCATCTCCATAGTACCCAATGCATTAAAGGGAAATCACATAACAAACAATCCTTGGTTCAATGTGGCACTACAAATCATCATAATAAATGACTATGAACAAAAATAGAATAAAAATTCATTACATATTTTTCTTTCATCATAAACCCTATATAAAATATTTTAATCATGTATGAAAACTCATTTGGATATTAAAATACCCTTTTTAAGAAAAATTACACTACCAAAATAATGTTTTATTTTGAAAAACTATTTGGAAAAAAATATGAAAAAGGGAATGAGTTGTTTTTACTTTAAGAAAAAATTAAATCTTCTAAAGGAATCCAAACATAAAATAATGGTCATAGAAGATGAAAAATTCTTTGTTTTTATACATGTTAAAAAAGAATATTTTTTCATTTGTAAATAATGTCAAACATTACTTAAAAAGATTCATTTAAAAACAACATTAAAAGAATTTAAAAAAATGTACTTTAAAAAAAATCTTGTCAATAAAATTTCATTAATAAAATTATTTTAAAAACATGGACTTGGAAGAGAAAGTGAGTTTAAAGGAAAAAAAATTAAAAGTGGATCATTACTAATGAAAAGTCTCTCACCACAATAGAAACATTTGAATAATAATCCCCATTAAGGAATACAATTATTGAAAGAATTAAATTTACTTTTAATAGAAAAATTCAGTATATAATGATTCAATGTGGTTTTAAATATATCTCATAAATAATATATCAACATAACATCAAAATATTCCTCAATCAATGAAAATTGAGAGGAAGTCCCTTAGCTTGAGCTTGATTTATCACATTCATTATTTATCTTCGTGAATATTAAAATTATATTAATTATTTTCTTCATTAATAACATTTATCATGTTTATTTTTATTTTTATTTCAATTATTACAATTTTATATATTATTAATTATTCTGTTAATTTTATGTCATACGTTTTGATGATATTTGGATTATATGTCCAAAAATCACATCAATAGGTCGAATATGGTAAAAAAATCTATTTTCATCATCTCTATAATAATAATAATGAAATAATTATAATTTTTATACACCAATTATAATTTTTAAAACTATTTTTGAAATATGGTTATGAAAAATGGATTATATTATGATAATTAAGATGATATGTCGTATGCACGCATGAGTAAAATTTCCTTTTATTGTGATCATTATTGAAAAAAATATATATTATTTTATCTTTATAAAATTATAATAATATAATAAATACCATATTTTTTCTATAAATATAGTTATATATTCATAACCCATTTGGTTTAGTGAAGAAGAAATAGTAACATCGATTAATGGAAGTGGTAGTCCAAATGTACACACAAACAACATTATAATTTTTCAATATAAGAATGAAATTATATATTATATTTTAAGAAAGATAAATATGTCATAACTATCATAATTATTTCATCTATATCATATATATTAATTAAATATATCCTTATTACATTCTTATTAATGAATTACTGAAAAATAAATCACATCGCTTCATACAGCGGTTGTATGTCATACACACAAGCAACATTATCATATTCCCAATGAAATGGAAGGTAAGATGGTATTTGTGATATAATAAATCAATTAGTATATAAATTTTATTTATATCAAATATATACTTCAAAACCTTCATTGTAATAATACTTGAGGTGATGATGGAAAAATAATGAACTCTGTTTATGATGTGGTAGTCCTTCGTACAAACAAATCATGAATTTTCTCTCATTTGATCGGGGATAAATTTCATTTAGTTTATTAAATTCAAATATTAAATTATAATTGTATTTTAGAGACTATTACTACTAAATAATACTAATTGAATAATATTTTTAGGATAGGGAAGAAGAAATAAAATAAAAAAAATGCTTTGTTAAGCATGATACATCTTCTTCGGACAATTTCGTTAAGTAAATAATAAAATACATATTTGGGTGGATTTATGATGAAAATAAGGGATCTAGATAATTGGAAGGTAATTAATGAAGATATAATTGTAAGTAATGTATTATGAAATTATATTTAATGGTTTTAAGTGAAGAGGGCAGTGGATGACATATTATAAGTGAGGTTATTTATGTATTGAAAAGAAACTTTTTACCGATGTTTTTTCACATTCCTCAAGGCCTAAAAAAGTAATTTAATGATATGTATAAATTATAGGGTTTATATAAGGTTATAAAATAGATTTTATAAAAGTTTTCTGTTCATTTTTACCCTAATCAGTTTAGTTTAACAATCATTTAAACCTATTTTCACCAAAATCATGGTAATTTATTTTTACTTCGTTCAATATCCAATATGGTGAAAAAATAATATATAAAAACTAGATAATATAATTAAATATAAAAAATTTAGTCTTTTAAAGAAAATAAATTAACATAACTGAGAAAAATTAATTAAAAATTAATCCCACCTAAGTGATTAAAAGGTTGTTTTCATAAAGATTATTTTTCATGGAAATAATGATTTTATTTTTACTCTATGACCAATAATAATCATTATGTGATTTTAAATTAATATTTATTGATATATTATCTATAAATTTCATTTAAATTAGTCCTCGTTAGAGGGTTTTTGAAATTATTAGAATATAGAATCATTATGCACTTTAAAATAGTTATGGAAAGACCTATTTTTAAACCGAAAAGAAATACTATACTAACATACAATATAACATTTATTAATAAGTAATTATGTATAATTAATATAAATAAATAATTATTATATTACATTATATTATATTAAAAACATAATTGGGAATTTATATTTCATAATTTATTTAAAATAAATGACTTTTTTACAGAAAATGATATTTTCACTATTCACAAATAAATCAATATTTTTCAAAATATCACAAAAATAATGCCAAAGTAAATTATGATATAATGACCTGGAAAATTAAATACAGTTTTTCTAATTAAATTATATAATGTTTAAATGATGTTTTTAAATGAAAACCTTATAAAATAATAGTATATTTAAAACTATTTCTTTTTTGAGGAAAAAATTACAAAATATCATAATAATGATTAAAACTATAAAATTAATTTTAATTATCCTGTAAAATATTTATTATTTAATCACTTGGTAAGTAACTATATTTCTCATTTTAGAAGAATTAATTCTTACAATTATGTTCACTTATTATAAAAATGGGGATATCTTTCCCTCATAAAAGTTTATGATTCTCATGTCGCCTATTCAATAACAATGTTTTCCACAAAAAATTTAACTAGTGGATCACCTTATTTAAAAAGAAATTCTCTATAAATTGATAAATATTAACAGGATATTCCTCATAATAAATATTCTCTTCCAAATGAACTAATCCAATAATCAAAAAATTAGATGAATCAGACAGATATTTTTTAAACATCGAAACATGAAATAAGATATGTTTCTTTGAAAAAAAAAGCGGAAAATCCCCTCATAATGAAACAAATACAAAATTCTATAAGAATTAATATAGTCTATTGAACCATAGATTTTTCTTCCCTTTTTACCAAATGGTATTAAAATTTCCTTGGGATATACTTGGAGAGAAATGTGATTACCTACCTCAAAAGAAAGTTCATTCTTTAGGTTATCCACATAAATTTTCCCCATTCTCTAAGCTATTCTCCTATGTTTCTGAATCAACTACACATTATTATTCATTTCCACTATAAACACTAGTATCTTAAACTTATATTCTCAAAATTAATTATATTATTTTGGCATATGACACCTATTTCTATATAATTCCTTATATGGTTCCATCTTTATACAAGAATGAAATTTTTTATTAAAATAAAAATCAACTAGAAAATGATCTTGATCAAAAAACCCATCACACTATATTTAATAAGAATAAATAATATCATTAAAGGACATAATTTGTCACTATAAATATTTATATGATTTATGATAAAAATTGTATTGAAATTTAATTCAGTGCGTAGAGACTTATAATTTCTATTTAAGAAATTAGATTTGATCCTAGGATCACAACCTAATATATTGGAAATAGGAAATGTATATAACATGACTATCTCTTTTATACATATTCAAGAATAAAAATCTAGTGAATTCATCTATCTAATGTGAAGAAAATTTGAAAAATTAGTTCTTAAATCAATAACAATCCATTTGTCTTTATTTCCTTAGGATATTTATATTCCAATACCTCCAAAAAACCAAATATATATTTCTATTTCCACTATTGAACTAGAAATTATTGAAGCATTCCATTTGGTAATTTTTATTATTCTTTAACCTACTAACATGTAAAAAATTTCATATTAAATCCTTCAAAATATGTTTTAATTACATTTCCATTAGTAATAATTCTTAAGGTATTTTAATATATTAGTGATGTTAGGATGAATAGAAAATAGAGATCTATGAGATTCTCTAAAAACCTCTATTAAATATTGAATCATAATTCACAAATTATCTTTTTCCAAATATTATTACTCCTTCTTCATCAACATCAAACTCAAGAAACATAATATTAATAATTTATTCTATGTATTAATGTAGAACATGATACCACTATTGATATTGATTAATTATTTATAAAAAAATAGACTCACTGAATCATAAAAAAAATTAGATGTCCCTTCATCCATAAATTCTAGGATGAAATCCATCAAATCGTTGAACAAATGTTCATGTTTCAAATGTAACATGGTTAATGTAGCATTATTTTTTCTGATTCAAGGAACTAGATAGTTTCTATCTTTTATAATATGGTACTGAATACTAAAATCATAATCATCGATTAGATCCATCCATCTTCTCTATATATTGTTCAATTATTTCTGAGTGAATATATATATTTAACATTAATGTTGAATATATATTTCACTCTTTTCCCCATACAAATTACGAATCAAAATTTTAATGGAAGAACCAAAGTTGGTAAATCCAAATCATGTTTACAAAAATATAAATCATGTGTTTTCAACTGATGGGAATCGGAAGCAATTACCTGATTATTTGTCATTAAGTGGCAATGAAGTACTTTTAATAAAGAATTATGTTAGATGAACAATTAACCATATCTAGAGTGAACATACAAAACATAAGCATTCAATAATCATATTTTTTTTAAAACAATTTTAAAATTCACTTTTCCAGAATAATGTAACTCTAATTCATGTTAACATAGTTAGTATGATAGATAACAGAGAAGTGTTTTCAACAATACACTATTTGTAACCTACTAAACCATGAAAACTACAAATACCTATGACAATTGAATGTTTTGAACAATCATAAACATGTCTTTTTGGAATGTTCAATAGTTATGGAATATTTATAATCAATATTAATTGGGAAAGAAATATGATGAAACCAAATTTCACAGGTACTAAATTTTCGAAATATTTTCTATTCATTTAGGATTTATAAAATAATCATTTAGCATTATTCATATTCTTTCTAATTTTTTTAATATAAAAAATTTTCATCAATGAACACAACCATAATCGTATCTAAGAACTCAAGTAAAAATATGGTCATAAGGTTTATAAATACAACAGTTGAATTAGAAAATCAAAAGGGAATAAAAAAACTTATAATTCTAATATCTAGTTCAAGACTCTACCTGGTAAATTTCATCATCCATCACTGTTAGATGATTCTACATAGAACATAGATCAAACATTCAAAAATACAGACCACCCTTTCGATTATCTAAATAAACATTGATATGATATAAAGGATACATGTTCATAATAGTGATGTTTATCAAGGGTTGAAAATAATTGAAAAGACTCATTGTACAGTAATTATTCTTAAAAATATAAGACAACCCGACTGTGAAGTTCTAAGTCGAATCAAACATTTATATAACTACTCTTACAATTAATTTTTCAATTTTGATATTTCAACTTTTTCCATTTTAAAATATGAGTTTGAAATTGACATATTATAATTCACTAGATAAATAGAGAATTTAGACTCTTGATCAGGAATAACACTTAGAAAAACATCAGGAAATACATCTATGTATTTTATCAGTACTTGTACATCACAAATTTTAATTGTTTTTTTCACCTAAAAATATAATATAGGTAACTTTCAGTGATATATCTAATAAATTTATAAACTTTTTGGTATGTTATCAAAATCATGATATCATTGAACATAAATTTATTATATATTAAATCTATATTATCATGATAAATTGAATTCCAATCCATAACAATAATGGTACCAAACTACAATATAAGAAGTTCACCAGGATTTATTGGAAATTATGTTATAATAATAACAGAAATATATTTCTATAAATCAAGGATTCTTTTGTACCACAATCCAAAGTTTTCCCAAAAATATATATCTTATTTTCATGAGGTGATATTTTTAAATAACTTGAAAATTCTTCAGAAAATAATGATTGATAAGATCCCAAGTTGAAAATATTATTTCTATAATTAAAATACACAAGTGAAATACCGCTCACTTCTTTATTTTATAGTCCATCATCATCCATAGAAATATAAAATGATTTTTATACACCATTTTTCTTATGATCTTGATGATATCAAGACTCAAATTCAAATTTGGGGCACATTTTATCATAATGACCCAACCCATTGAAACTAAAAAAGTACACATTAGAATGGATATATGTTACCCCGTTATAAGAAATTTTTGGATTCATTCTTTTCTGGTCACATGAAATCTGACCAAATATCCCACATAGATAATACTTCCCTGCTTTCATAAGACATTCTACACGGTTCATTTTACCACTCTCAACAAAATATTGGAACCATATTTTCTTATCTATATATTTATTTGACGTATTTTCCCAATCACCTTCTTTCTTGACTGCTTCTTAATTTATTCATCACAATGTGAATGAGGGGAAAAAATTCTACACCCCAACCTTTTATTCATAATAGAAAAAATTTCCCATAGTAATTAAATTCTCAAGAAGCTAAAGATCTTCGTAATCGTTGTTTAAATAAAATGTATAATATAATAGTTTTAATATCAATGTCCTGAATAAAATATTGTATATACCTGGAAAATGTTGAATTTTTTTTCTTCATATGAGGCTACACAATCATCATATTTTCCCCAATTACATGTTTATTTTCTCTATATATTGTTTAACATTATTAGGATAATATTTATCAATTAAATAACCCTTAAATTATTCCCATTACATGGAATCATGATCATATTTCCCTCTATCATTCATGACCCGAGACCACAATCGATTGGCTTCACCATAGAAAAGGTAAATAGAATGAGTTCCCTTTTGAAATTTTGAACATATGATGAGTTCAAATATATTTTTATTATAATTGATCCATCTCTTTTCTACTACTCGATATGATGATAAACTTATATCTAGTTGGTGATTTCAAATAAAATTCTCAAATATCGACATGTTTCTATATTGAAAATATGGCTACTCAATATCATGGATATCATTACCATTTATTTCTTATTTTAACTGATCCATCAATGAAATATATTATTAAATTATAATATCATCTATCTTGAGATGTCAATTTGGATGGATATGTTCTTACAAGGGAATTCCCACTACAACCTATCAGTTTCTTTTATAGTAAATAATTTTCAACAAATATATTTTTGGTGTCTAAAAATGGTAATCGTAAAATGGTACAATATTTGATCCTAAAAATAATCTAAAATATATAAAGGAATTATATTAACATTATATTGACATCAAATGTTATATAAATCATTCTTTTGATACCAAATATAATTATTTAGGCTTAAATGTAACATTATATTGAGTTTTAGTCATGAATTCACTATATTTCAATATTCAGATCTTTTTAGGTTTATAGTTTTAGGTAATTATATCATAAATCATTAGTAACAAAACCATATAATAAATAGTGTAAATATATTATTACTTTAGATTTTTTCACACAATATAAGTTTTTTTAATTAGAACATAATTTATTTTCATGATAAATCATCTTGACAATCTATATTACCTATTTTGTTTTCTTATCCATCCATACACCCTAAGAAAAACATTTTAAAATGTGGAATGATAAAAATCATCTTAGTAAGGGACATAAAAAATAATGAGTTTGTTATTCTAGTCAAAAACATGAAATTCTATGAAATATTTATCTTTACCTCAAATTTATTAGAGAAAATTAAAGTAAATTATTTTCACATGGAATCACACTAACTTTGGGCTTAATGATATAATTTAAAACATATTAAAAGAACATATTAATCTTGTTTTTAACTTGATAAAAAATCATTAATATTGTATATAAAAATGGCACAACTAATACGGTCAACATTCATTTCCAACATACCTAATGCATTGGAGGGATATCATAGACCCACATATCCTCGGATTATCATGGAACTGCCCATCCATGTTCTATAATGAAACCAACGATCATCATAAAAATATAAAACAACCAAAACATAATCCTAAACCATGAAATCATTAATATTTCTCATAATAATCATTTAAAATAATTTTAATCACATATGAATATTCTTCCAGATATCAAAATACCAATTTCATTTAAAAACTATATTCAATAGTAAAATAAAACTTTCTTTTAAAACAAACATTCAATACCAATTGACTCATAAAAATGGAAATAGTGGTAATATTTGTAGAAAAAAATAAATCATGTAATGGTATCCAAAAATCAAATAGTGGTTATGGTGGTAGAAAAATTCATTTTTTCCGTACACGTTAAAATTGAACATTTATTTTATTATTTATACAGAAAGTAAAACATTTTCTCTAAAGACTATTTATTTAAAATATTTAAATATATGAAAAAAAATCTACTATATAAAACTATAATGCCAATATAATTACATGAATAAAACAATTTATATATTTTTTACATTGATGGGAATTATATTTTTAAGGAAAACATTAAAAGAATATTTTTTGTAATGAAAATATCTTACCAATTTGGAAACATTTGAATCATACTCTCCATGAAAGAATTGCATTAAATAATATTTAAATAGAATTATAATCAATAAATTAATGATATAACATATTAAATGGGATGTATATAAGCCTTGTAAAATAATATTTGTATATAACATCAAAATATGTATCAACATAAGGAAATTGAGATGATGTTTCTTACCTTGAGATTGATTCATCATGTTCACTATTTATCTTTAAGAATAAATAACATATGAAAATTATTTACTTTATTGAGTAAAAATTATTTTTTATTGTTCCTTTTATTTCACTTATTACCATGTTATATACAATTATATAATAAATTAATTTAATGTTATATGTTTTGACAATATTTGGATTATATGTCAAAAAATGAAATTGGTAGGTTGACTATAGTCAAAATAGTCATTTTTAAATATCTAGAGAATAATAATCATGACAAAATAATCATTTATATTGGTAAATTATAATTTTTAAAACAAATCAGGAGATATGGTTATGAAAAATGAACTACGCTATGATCATGGAGTTGGTAGACTATACATACGCATGAGTTACATTTCCACTATTCAATTTTCATTATGGGAAGAAGGTATGTATAACGTTATCTTAATATAATTTATATGTTTAAAGAATAAAATGTTATTTATTTATATATATATAACCCATCTGATTTATTGAAGACAAAATTGTTGCGTCACTTTGTGGCGGTGGTAGTCCACACATACTCATGAATGATGTTATCAATTTTTAGTGTAGGAAAATAAATGATGTATTATATTGTGAGAATTATAAACATAAAATTATTAAAATAATTATTGTATTTATATCACTTATTTTCATTAACATTTTCTTTATTTCATTCATTGTACAGTGATAGTGGAACAAATATTACATCGCTTTGTGAGGTGGTAGTCCTCCATATACACGAGTGATGTTATCATTTCACAATGGAATTGAACAAATAAATTTATATCAGATATCATAAATCTAAAAGTATATGTATGTTAAAAATATCATACATATATATATACTTTAAATTCACCATTTAAATTTTTTTAGGGATTATGACTGAAAATGAATGACATCCGTTCAAAAGGAGTTTGTTCATTGGTTACATGAATTAGGATTTCATATCCCACTTAGAAAAAGATGAGATGGATTTAGGTTATTAAATTAACATAACAAAATATAATTATATTTAAGATAATTAATTTTTTATATAAAAATAATTGAAAATAATTTTATGGATGTTTAAGAAGAAATAATATTTAAAGGCTAATTTAAGTACAAAACCTCTTCTTCAAAAAACCTCCATATCTAATAACCAAAACCATTCATTGGATGGATTTATAATTATATTAAGGTATCTTGGTCCCATGGAAGGATTTAAAGAATAAATTTGTGTATGTATTCCCTACAAAAATGGATTTTATGGCGTGAGGTGGAGAGGGTATGGGGTGGACATCTATAAGTGAGGTGACGGTGAACTTTTAAATATTGAAAAGAAAATGGTGTGACCATATTTTTTTAAGAATAATTTCTATAAAATGAAACATTGTCGATGATTAAAGATTATAATTTATAAATATGTTGAAAAGTAGATTTTAGAGGTGTTTTAGATCATCTTTACTGTTATATTTTTTAATTTAACCGCTTGTAAACCTGTTTTCACATTAACTGTAGTAATTAATTTTTACTATTTTAAATATTAATTTTGGGAAAAAACATAGAAAAAAATATTAGATAACAAAAATTATTATGATTCAAAACAATGAATCCATTTTAATAAATCACATTAACATAAGTGGAATAATTTAATTTAAAATTAAACCCAAATTTCTGCACTACCAGAAAAATACCATATACCAACAGTTTAGAACTATTGTTATAGGCCTCTAAATAGTTGGTATAGGTTATACCAGCAGTTTAGAGAACCATTGACAAGTAAGCCGTGATGATAGTTCTATACCAACAGTTTTCCCAAAACCATTGGTATATACCTATACCAACAATTTTTAATGTTGTTGGTATAAGTAATATGAAAATCTATACCAACAGTTCCATAAACCATTGGTATATGTAATTCAAAAATAATCATCTAGTTGATTTTGATCCCAACACATCTCTTTTATGATTGAATGACTTAACCACTAACCTAACTTACTTTTGTGAACATAATTTCATAAATATATATATTTATTATCATAATTATTTTAAATTTTGATGTATTTAATTTCCACTGTAAGAAGATTCCATTAAAAGTACATATTCCTATAACAACGGTTCTAAAAACCGCTGGTATAGGTTCTTTAATTTTGGGACCTATACCAACGGTTTTGGACAAACCGTTGGTATAGGGGGGGGGCTATACCAACGGTTTGGCCAAACAGTTAGTATAGGGTCTCTATAATGGACCTATACCAACAGTTTTGTCCAAACCGTTGGTATAGTCCCCCTCTATACAAACAGTTTGTCCAAAATCATTGGTATAGGTCCATATAAGTTACCTATACCAATGGTTTTGGCAAAATCCTTGGTATAGGTCCAAATTAGTGAGATATACCAATGGTTTTCCCAAAACCATTGGTACATATCATATTTCAAGTAGTGGTGACTAAAAAGTGATTTTCAAGAACATTATTTTTCATAAAAATGATGATTTTATATAAAATATATGACTAGTAATCTTCATTTTATTAATTTCAATTAATATTTATTAATATATAATATATAAATTTCATTTATATAATTCCACATTAGGGATTGATTATGTAATTAAAATTAGAAAACATTAAGGACTTTTAAACAATTTTAAGAAAAATCTATTTTATTACCAAAAGTAAACTGATACTAAAATCCAATATCATGTTGATTCAAAAGTAAATAAGTGGATTAAATATAATAAATAATAATTATTTTACATGAAATCATAATAAAAACCTAATGGGACAATTATTTTGAAAAATTAATTTAAAAAATGGATTTTATTACCAAAATAGGAATTTCCCCTATTCAATAAGAAATCAATATTTTCTATAAAATCTAATAATTTAATCCTTACTTAATATTTATATTCTGATTTAAAAAGATAACTTAAATTTTTCTAATTAAAATTATAATATTTAGTAATTATTTTATATTTAAAACCTTTTTAGAAATCGGTTTAGTTAAAACTATTTCCTTTTTGATGTATAATTTACTTAATATTTTTATAAAGTATTTTACTATCTAATGCATATTGATAAATGTAAAATGTTCTATTATATATTTCCCTCATTCGTTACACATATGAGGACCATGGGATTATAAAATTTATATAATATGCTATTAGTATCAAAATTAAATATTTTTTGGATGATATTCGAAGGAATGCGTGTGTCGTGAAGTGGTGGAAGTGTCCCCATTTATACATGGAAAATGGAAAATTTTATAACACCATGGAATATTAAATAATATAATGAAATTATTAAGTGGAAAAAGTCAAAAAAATGTTATAAATAATGTATTTTTGGGTTATATGGGATTTTGAAATCCTTAACCATTTATTTCTATACATTTTTTAAACATGTTTTGAGTCATTAGTTCTTAGGTTTTATACATTTATCTTTTTTTTTGTTTTCACATAGGTAACTACTTTTTAAATATGAAATTTATGTGTTGGTAATAATATAAAATACCTAATTATACAAAAAATGGGATTTATGAATCCAAAATTTATCTCAATTTAATACAATTCAATCTCTAAATAAGCTAATATTATCTTTTAAATAAATAAAATATTTATATATAAATATAGTTTTCTTTATAAAAATGGTGTTTTATACATCATATGTACTTAATCAAATTTTTCATTAGAAAACATCTATATGTGTGAATATAATTATATGTGTGTTTAAACAAAATATTGTAGTTTTCATTTAAAATATGTAAATATTAATTCAAATTACACAACATTAATATTTTTTAAAAAAAATTATACAATTTTATGTTCATTGAAATTAATATTAATAATCCAAATTTATTTTCATTATTGAAATTAAAAATGATTACATAATATAAAAATTATGATTTAATATTTCAAATCCTTTTTTATATATATAATTTCTATAAATATTGAAAATTAAAATTTTAATATATGTGAATAGAGAAATTTTTTAGAATACAATATGCCTTTTGTGTTAAAATGTTATAAATGGGTTTTATAAATATAAAAATAGTAATTTTAAATTATTTTTTATATATTTATATTTATATTTTTTATAAATAAGGTTAGTAATATATTTATTTCATTCATGTACTATGATAATGTAAAAAATGTTATACTTTTTATAAAAAATCATTACTTTCACTATTCACCTAAAAATATTATTTCAAAAATATTCCAAAAATCATATTATGAGAATAATTTTAATATAATTCAAAAAATGATGTTCATTTTTTATAATTCCAAATATAAATCCTAAAAATTCAATTTGTGAATAAACCATTAAATTATAATGAAAAAAGTTATTATGGGAAATGACAAATTTTATTATTAACTATTATTATTCTTATTTCTTATAATTTACCAACTATATTGGTTTCAATAAATTATTAATTTAAAACATAATTTACCCTCACTAATCATTTTTTTTGAATTATAAATGCAAATAGTAGAAAAAAGGACATTTTTTAAGAATATTTTTCTAAATACTAAATGATTCAATTATTAAATTTAGGTAAACTAAATGAATTACATTAAATTAAAACTATATTTTATTATAATTATACTCTCATTTAATAATGTGGATACTCTTATTAATTCCCATTAATTCAAAGGCCAGGTTTCAATAGCCATACATTATATTTATATTTTCATTTAAGCACATATTGGTATCGTTAATATTCAATGTTTTGTGTGTAGAAAGCTATCAAACCCATATATATCATTTAAAAGAAGTCATATTTTAAAATATTAGCGTTTTATATTATTATTTTATGTGGTTTCATAGTTTTTTAAGAACATACATCTCCCCTAAAGAAATAATCTGACTCATTGGAAAGGAAAATAAGAAGGATAATTGTTGGTGTGGATTTGGAAAAAACCCTGAAACATTCTGTTGGAAACTATGTGACTTGAGATAGAGGAAAAATACATTAGTGGAATATTATTTACCAAATGTGTGAGTTCCCTTAAGTGGATGTGAGTCTCATTTGGTTTGCGCACTATTTGGTAAACCATGAAACCAAACCTTGTGAAACATTTTAATTTTTTAAAAAACAACTTTTTCATCTGATACCTTCATGGAACCCATTATTCATCCTATTATTTTCTATGTTCTCAAACCTAAAGACTTCAGTGACCATTCATTTAATTTACATAACCTCCAAACAGAAATTCATGTGAATATAGAGGCTTTTACTCATAAGAATCCAATTTATGAGGTTTCTCTTCCTCTATTAATCACATATCTCTTTGATCTCCCAAAATTATCTTGGTATGAAACACTTTTCAAAGCTATATTAGGTAAATTAAGGGATACCATCATGATCAAGTGGATAATTCAAGATTTATTGCTTGATAGATATGAAATTGAGCGAATTGGATTCCCTCTATTGAATGGATCTTGACGTTCCTTTAGTAGTAGATATTTTTGGGTAAGTCAAACTATCACAAAACACATTTCACTTTCTCCTTCATAAATCTTGATCCTATAATTAATATTAAACATATTTGGGATTCATTTTATGGGTAATCAGTTTGGAGATGATGTTCGTTGATAGATCTTTGAAAATAATATCAAAAAACATGAGGTAGGATATCATTTCCTCAAAAAGCCTTTATATAATTTTTTTTAGAAATAATTTTATATGTTTTCATGTGTGTATATCTATGAAAAATATAGTGTGATATAGTGTTCTTTTGATTATAAATATGATGTGTGTGTGTATCTCGTAAGATAGGTGTATTGTGTGTTGTGTTTTTTCCTTCCATTTTATACCCTATTGTGAATTAATACTTGTCCTATATAGGTCTTATATCTAGAATTAATGTGACATGTGTATTTTCATAGACAATGAATCCCTTATATGGGGTCATGCGCTGGTTAAATATGGTGTATACATTGAAAATGGGTAATACGGATAGGTTTTGTGTATGACATCTATGGGGAAAGAGTTGAGATATATGACATATTAGGATGGTCGTGTGGATTGACCAAAGGCTTACCCTGGGGGGTGACAGCCTTATCATACGACCTAGTAGAGGATATAGAATGATTGTTTTTTATATACCCAAGTATGATCCAATGGTACGATAGCCTTATCACATGCCCCCAGTCTTGGTTTCTTATGGGACATGATCGGAGGCCTGTGATGGCTTTGAGGCTTGACCTACTTTGTGATGATTTAAAAAGAATTCCTTATGAAATGCAGACAATGTAAGTATGATTGTGGCTATTCAAAGCCTAATTAGCGAATGATCACCCAAAATTTAAGTAGTTTTATTGTTTTGTATTTTTTCCATTATAAAATATAACTTATATAAATTTGCAATTTAATTTACGAATGAATTGGTTTTGTGCTATTGTGATTATAGTCACACCATTCTAGTGTATCTCTATGTGTGTGTAGATATCATGGTCAGCTATAAAATAATGGGAATGGGACCTAAATCATGTTTTAATGGAAGTCGATATTAGAGGATAGAGTAAATTTTGAGACAGACTCTGAACTATTGTTTTTGTGTTTTAGCTTATTAACTTTGGTTATTATACTTTGAATTATTTTCTCGATTATAGAATTTGGTTTAAATTATATGTTCTAAAATATTTTTTTACAGAATGATTATTCTTATTTAGATGTTGTTGTTTTTTTGTGTGATTTTCATTCATACTTGTCATTATTATTATTCATATATTTTGTTACATTGTGTACAGTCACACAATAATTTCATTCAAACCCTCTCTAATAGTCGATAGCCTCTTGCATACGGGGGGATTCACATGAGGTCATGTGGGACTATAGCCTAAACTTTATTATTTGAGTTCGGGTGTTATAATAAGGAATCAAAATAGGATTTCTTTTATTTCTTCTTAATTATGGTTAATTATTGGTAAAAAGAAGATAGGTTTCAAAGAACATAGTTACGGTGGTTACATAAGTTCATTATATCTCTTATATAACAAACATGTATGCTTCTAGTGATGGTATTTATTTTTCTAGTTTTTATATATTTTTTATTTTTGATTTTTATACATATTGTATCATTAAAATTTATGATATTTGGGTTCAATTGTACATCATATCTCAGAACATATATTAACATGGTATGTATATGATTACTTATAATTCATTGAAATTCAATTAATTTAATACACTATCAATATGTGATATGTGGTTTTATGATATATCTATAATTAAATTTTTATTAAATTAATTTTTTATTCTATGTTTGAATATATATATATATATATATATATATATATGTTTGAGACTAACCTGTGGGGTCTGGAGACTTGGGATATGCCCTTGTAGTACTATAGTGGATACGCCTTATGGAAGGGGGTATCCACCTAGGATAGTTATTCTTGTATAAATCCATTATATACTCATATAAAAAAACTTGATTTGTTATATTATGTGATCTGTTATTGGTGTTTCTATGTGTTTGTTAAAATATTAGATAATTCCTTTGTGACTTAATATTACAAGACATCATATAAAAGGTGGTTATAATTGCCTAGAAATTGAGGGCAATCTTTTATTACACTCTTACATTCATGAGGATGTGGCTAAGATTTTTCCCGCATTCAAACTAGTGTATTATTCAGTATAACTACATCAAACTAGAATATTTTCTATAATGCTTCTTCATGGAAAATATATTCAGAGACGTCGGCTATTTATGATAAAAGAATCCATCATTGACACCCTCTATCTATTGGGGTATTGGAGGACCCTATTATGAAGGATTAGATCAACATCATGGATGTAATATTTGATATAGTAGAGACTCCAGATGATCTATGGGTTAAAATTTCTTATTTCATACATTAGGGACCTGTGAAGAGATGGCGAGGTGTCATGAACAGGAAGTGAAATGTGAATGGTAGACATAAGTTACCTTAACAAATCTCTTCTTTGGGGGATTTATTTACAATATAAACTAATTCTATATCATGATCAATATTTTATAGAGAATTGTTATCGTATGAAGTCGATGAACAAAGTTTCTACTTGTTTCATGAAGTTACATTCCTTCACACTTATTTTGGATAGTATTGATGAAGATAAGTCCTAGAAGTTTGACATCAACCTTCAACTAGAGCTACTGTTCTAGGTCAGGAACTTCAAATATATAACATATTCTAAGGTACTATAAAAGACCTTATTGGTTGATATGGGTCTAGATAATGATAGAGAGGGGTGTATATTTTTGTTTCTCAATTCACCATTGAGTAGGAAACTTAGTGATGTCTTGATCTCCTTTTCATATAGTAGGAATGGAAAGGATGAGGAGAAAATAATGGTTAGTAGTAGGATGATAGAGAATATGAGATTTTATTCACCACCCTATATGGAAGGGGGTGTATCCATGTGCTTCATTTATAGATAGAACATACACTATCACAAGTTATTCTATGAACCTCAATACAAGTGTCACTGATGTTTGAAGATATTGAATCCTTATTACTTCTGATTGAGGGTGTTGTATTCGGGTTTATTCAGATGGATTGGGCCTATAATGGATACGATTCATGATACTAGAAGGGGATATCTATACCAAAACCATATTATATCAGGTTTAGTGAATGATCCATTCTAGGTGTATTAGGGATATAGTTGTGGGAATGATTCAGGCATAGTGAATGATGTGGAAGATTATCTGGTTATTGTTTATGGGGGATACTCTATAGTAAGAGGTATGGTTCTCATTAACTCTATGATTTCCACTCATTTATTTTATACATCATCTTCAAAAAAAATTATATCTTCTCAATTCATTGATGGGCAAGAAAATGTGGTTAAGTTATCATCAAAATGTATTTATCTCCATACACCCATGGGGATGATGTTAGGCCTTCTCCAGAGATGTACAAAGAATATTTTTTTCATTTTTCAGTTACAATGAGTATTTATGATCCTAGAGAGGATTACATACTATGTGATTGTTGGTACGGAGTGGTTGGACAATTATCAAGAAAAAAACTCTTCAAAATATGAGTATCATTTACTATTCCTAAGTGATGATGTTTTTTATGACTAGAAAATGGGTTGTTTGATCAAGAATAATGAAATTAGACCTAATTAAGTTATGAGGTATTATAGCTCTAGTAGAAGGCTTGGTGCATATTGTTTAAAAGTCCATGTTTCCCTCCTATTTTCCAAAAATGGTTGACCATTACTTGGATGTAATTTTAGATGAATTCCTAGGACATCCTACTCGTACAGTAATTGATTTTTAGATTGAAATTGTTCTTGGAGAAATAACTATATCATTCCCAATATATCATATATAACATGACGAGTTTATGAAACTGAAATTGTATCTTTATAATATAGAGCTAAAGTGATTTATCATGCCGAAAATGTATCCCTAGGGTCTTTAGGTTTTGTTTTGGAAGAATAAAAATGGTATTATTTTGGTGAGAGTGGACTATATAGAGCTAAAACAAGTTATTATGATGAATAGACATGTATTTGTTGATGATTGATGATTTTTCATATCTATAGAGGGGTGACCGATGGTTCTTCATTGTTAATATACTATCTGGATACCAAGATCTTCTTGTTAGAGTGGGTGATATTCGTAGGACATTATACTAATGTAGATAAAAACTATATGATTATATTATCATAGAATCAAGGAGTATAAATTCACCACTAGTGTTCATGGCTCTCAGGAACATGATCTTCCAACAATAGAATGAATCCTTCATTATGGTGTTCGATAATTATATCCCCATATACTCATGGACCTTGGACATGCACAGTTGACATTGAGATATTTTCTATTACAATTATACCAGATAATATCTACTCCAAGAACTCAATGATTTACTTATGATTATAGGAGGAATTTTCATTGGGCATTTAGTCTCTTCTTTATGAACTTTTATGGTCTAAGAGATGGTAGATTTTGTGATGATTTAGGCATTATTGAAAAATCGTTTATTATTTTTGAGTTTTTATATATTATAAGGATACTACAGGTGATTAATTTAGGAAACATCCCATATGGACACAACTAGTTCATTAATTACCAAGATAGGGGTGAGGTTTTAGATTGATGATCAATGTGAAGAATCCTTGAGAGACATAAGGAGGTTATTGACCAAGATTCCTCTATTAAACTAAGCTGAACCATTTATTTGGTGTATAGTACACTATGATTCATCAAGTATTTTTTGGATTATTATTGATAAATATATATCAAATAAAATATTTTATGTTTTGTCTGTTAGGTTTCTGAGGCTAGTAGCAAAAGCCGGTGGGCCAGGGATTTTAAATTTTTCATCGGCGGAAGGACGGTACTTGTCGTCGTTGATGATCTTAGACCCGGAGAGGTCCGAGAATCTCGCGTAGATTATTAAGAGCACAAACACAAACAAAAAACATACCTGTTGCATATCTAAAGCCGCTGTCAACCTCTAATTGTTGATGGTGATCGTTGCATGAGGGATCCATAAGAGGATCCCTCTAGATCATCCACACGCACTTCAGAAATATTCTAGAACATCGATCATTGAATTCTAGGTGCTAGCGCGGCGATCCAACGATGCTTTCCACGTCCCAAAGATCACCGCATCGAGAATCCCTCGATGCGTAGGAGAGATCAAGATCCGAGCATCTTGGATCGAGTGCTTCTCTCTCTAATAAGCGGGAGGAGAGAGAGGCTATCAACTTTCATTCTATGGAAATGAATGAATAGTGAATTGCACACCCAAGAGGGAGATCCTCCTCTATTATTTATAGAGATGTTGATAAGCACCTGGTAGGGTTCCCCGACCCCCATTAATATCAACGTTCTCTGATTAAATAATTATAATGACTTATAACAGTGTCAATATTATTTATTATTTTATCACATAATTGTAATATATATATATATAGTCTATATATATATATATAATATATTACGTGATAAAACCGATCCATTTAACTCGACTCACTATCCCTCTTAATATTAAATGAACCTTGAATATTAAATAATATTTTTTTGATTAATATTTTTCTTTTATTTACTAAACTCGTAAATACATTAAATAAATTCATTTCCAAATATTCATAACTTGAATATTAATGAATTTATTTAATTCATTTACTGATTCACAACTTGGACAATGCTCGGACCTCGTGGCGGGGCCCACTATGTCCATATACCTATTCAACTGAATAGGTGCGGATTCTTGAATACTCTGTTGTGTGTGACCCTCTAAGCCCTTATCTCTATAGCAGTGAATAAAATCCACAAACCAAGAGCAGAGGCTAGCAACTCATCATGACCCCTAAAGAGATAAGGATAATCATAGCAACGACTACCATCCTACAAACACTGTCTATGTACTATAGTCTCTTTTTTATTTGATATCTCATAAAGCAGGACGCACTCTTGTGTCATCGTCCTTATCTTGATTTATTATTTTTTGATCTATCCGGATGGATTTTCCTTTATACTGCTTTGTCCAATGACTTATGAAGGCGGCAACAACGTGATCAACCAGGCCTGAGATATACAACTTCTTAAACTTGGAAGTGATGAATCCTTTCATTACATTCAACCAACGTCATACCACTAACGACACACCCGACATAAACTACCTCACCATGACATTACTTCCATGGTTTTATCCTTGCATCAAAGTATGCAATTAAATGATATACATTAGTAATGGTCTCTATTCAGGAGACCAATACACATGTCCATAGATAGGAACAACCAATGACACCCAAAACATGTGGTGTTCCTATTGACGGGTATGTCCTCATGATCTCACTAGTAGAGATCATCAAGTGCGAACTTAATGAGAAGAAGTCTCAAAGATTATGATCCCCCATCACCTAATAGTCAGACATCTACTGTGTCCATTCAGAAAAATGTTTCTAGACTATAGAACATATATTTAAGATCAATATCTTTGTACCTAGAGGTTCTCATTATAGTCTGGGATCTGCTATAACCTCTCTACATGATAATTAACCTTTGGGCATTACCATTATTATAGTGGACATAAAAAATTCTTCACTATAATGGTAAGATATCATCATGCATATCTAACTGTACACATGATATGGTAATCAAAAGTACTACATAGTTAGGTCTAGGGCACCCACTATTTCAACACTTCCACTTGCACTAGAGCTAACTTTCTAACTAAACCTGTTAGCTACTCACATGATAAATACCATACTTCTGCTGAGTAATGGCTTTAACTGCTGGGCCTGCCACATTTTCACCGTGTGTCATATCTGCTATATGAAACTTCATCGACATGAGTAAAACTTCTCAAGATAAGGTATCCCTGAGAATATTACTTTTGTCCATTGTCATAACTTGACAACTTGGCTAGTAAGAATATCATAATTCTCATTATGATAATACTTTTCTCACTAGGTGTGAATCCAAGAATTGGAACAAATCATTACAATTTAAAACTGCTTATTTGCTACATTATAAGCTTCAACGTACTCGGTGTTTGTAGGTATGGATACCACAAGCTTTTATGAGCTTGACTCGCTCATCTTCTTTGCCTAACTGTGATACTAGATCAAATTGATCTAGGGACTACTAGTATGTGTCCCACCATAACTATTATACCTTCCTCTACATATTTCCGGTGCATATCATTTGTACTTACCAAAGTACAAGATGAAGGTTCTGAGAGCATCACTTGCAGTGCTCCGGGAATTAATTGATATATGCCTATAATAAATTATTTCCTTGTAGTATCAATTATTTTACATAATATGGAATATGTTATTGATCCATCGCTAAAGCATATGGTATCAATTCACAAAATTAATATCTACCCATGCTCCGAACATGTTAACCTGGTGGGATTAAGCCATGTGACATAGGCAACAATTCTAAACATGAATTGTTCCACTTTGTATTTTTTGTAATACAATGTCACTATATGTATGATTTACTAGGACCAATCAACCTTTGGATCTACCTAAGTGGATCATGTTCCCTAGAACATAGATTTCTATTTGAATTCAATCATTGTATAATTTCTTTTAACCTGACCTTATCAAACTGTAAGATCAAATTCTGTTTTACATATGTTTCCGAACATATTTCACTTGGAAAAACTTGGTGCTCCCTCTAACCTTTGGTAGACACAAGGAAAAGGTTCATTTATAATGAATGGTCTAAGATCTTGTTGCTTACATTAATCCAGAATTGGATTTTAGTAACTTTCAACCCTTATTGGCATCATTTGATGTCATCATCTCTTTCTTGTTGCGTCATATAGACACCATCCATGAAAAATTATCTTGACATCCAATGACCAATAAAATAATCATAGAAGTTCATCTATGAAAAGTAAAATTCTAATCGATTTAGGCGTACCGACTTATTATAACCAATCGAGCCTTATGTTACTATACTTGTACCATCCATGTATCATTTCATTTGAATACTCACCGTAGTATTCAATTTATAAGCCACTTTTTAATTTGATACATGGAATCCCTTATTGTATTTTAGTTGATCTTTTCAATCTTAGCTTGTTTCCATATACTGCTTAATTTTAGGATTTATTATTCTCAATGAATAATATATCACCTACCACGGTGAATATAAAACCATCACCAGGGTTTCATACTTCCTACGCAGTATGTGACTCTGGAACATTCTTATTCCACATGTACTTGTTGAACTTGTTCCCTATGCAAACCATGTGTGCATCTCAAACATTGAATAAGTCCAAGTCAATTCAGATCCCACTATCTCAAAGAGATATGTTCACCCTTGTATAAAAATGTAGTCTAGTACTTGACTACATCTTTTCTATCTTAGGGATTTAGGTAATATCTTAAGAAACTGTTTGGATAATTACCTTAGATGCACAACGTGTTTAACTTGATGCATGTTTGTTTAAATCCTAACAATATCTTTTCTTCTAAACACGTCCTATAACTTAATGGTTTTTCCATCATACTATGACTCGTATGATATCCATATTTCATTTTAGTTGGAATATTGGTTATGGGTTTAAGCCGTTATTTGCAAAGCACAACATGAAATATAATGGAAGTTTCTATAGGTTGTAACATTAATACAACTTACATAATAACTTTGATGTATAACATATGCGTTTAGGAATTGCTCGATGCAACATATTTGTTGAACAATGTTAATATTTAAGACTTTATCATCGATCCTCCTTATGAACGTCAACACGGTGGTGTAGATAAGGTAACATGTGTTTAGGAATTACTCCCCACTACATTATCATGATCGATGATTGCTTGGTCAATATATTCATCGGCCTACCTATCTGAAGAAACACATATCTTTTGACCAAACTTATACTTAATTGGTACATTCCATAATGACTTAAAGGAATCTTATGAAGTATCATTACCTCTAGCTTTCTTTGGAAGAGTTCACACTCTCGTGTTGAACTAACCTTGAAAGCTTTGTGGAATACATTTATTTCTGAAGGATTATTTGTCTAAACTAAATATGTCAATAATACCATAGGTGTTTAGCTATGTCGAGCCTAAATACCGTACTGGGTATATAGTTGACGTCTGCTATTAGTTTTACTTGACAAAGAATCACATTGCCAAAACAGGGTAGGTCTTACATTTTTATATTCATCATGTATTGCCATTGATTCATATAGCAGTGAACTATTTATTGAGTACGTTACCACAAACAAAATTCATTCCATAACATGGAATAATGTCCCATCATGTCCAAATGGGCACATGAGATAAATGTTTTTTGTTATACTCCACATCTTGTCCAATTTGAATAATTTAATTGGCAATTAGAAGTTATGTGTTTCTCACTACTGACTTAGGAATCACCCTTTCTCAGCTACTTGGAAAATAAAATTTATGTATAGTAATGTCTCTCTACTTACTTGGTTATTGTATACATATATGTGAAAAGAAAATTGTATTTTAATACCCAAGAAGTATTCTAGAACAAAAATACTTTTATTTGATGAATATAAACTGAACGACAAGCGGGTACTTTCTTCTTGTATTTTAGTTCTTAATCTTCCATGAATTCATTTCATTATGCGATGAAAATAACCTTCTATAAACTAACAAACCACTTTTCATTGAAGGACATGACGAAGGTGCCTTTGGAGTAACTTTCCATAAGTATTTTCGCCTTGTCATTCAATTTATTTTCCATAAGAAAAAAAGATGGTGTTATCTCTAATATTCTTATTACTTGGAGAATGTTACCTTAATGGTAATGAAGCGCTTACTCTATACAGTTCATTTTTACATTTAAATAAAAATAGAGTAATTGGGAGTAAAAAGGTATAATAATGGGATGACATGAATGATTGTGAACTGTCTTTCACTTTACACAATTCGAGTGCAATCATCACATTCAAATCTTGCTTCGCAATCTCCTTTAAAGGATCTTGGTGATGAGACTACATGTAACATCATCCATGTCATGAAGTAGCAGCCATAAATAACATCAGAAATTGATGATATCATTATGAATAAACCATAATATGCATGATTCAGGAGTCTCATGTAAGCAGTTTTACACCCTCGCTTCTTAAGGTGGCTTAACAGGTTGGGATACAAGCACCTTGAATTCTCGATATAGTAGTAATGTACGCAAGTGCCTATACTACACTTAGAATTTTGTGCATGTTTGGACATTAACTTTTCCCAATATTTATCACAGTTTTATTATGGTATTGCTCTCCATTATCAACAAATATACTTTAGCAGATTGTACTTTTATGTGATTACCTAATGTGACATTACTGATTATTTAATCATTAAATGTCTCCCACTAATTTCTCGAATTCTAGGAACCCTCTGTAATAGAATCGGAATACTCTTTAGTATTCTTGTGGCAAGGATCCCTGAACCTCCTCATAGTCTACAATCTAGGGCTACGCCACTACTCGGAGGGTCCAAGGTAGGCTTTCGGCTAGCCAACCACATTATCTTGTGGTTACTTGATCTGTTGAGTGAAGTCCCACCTTTAGAAATCATTTAATGATTTACTCAATGCTTGCCTCTAAAATTACAAAAAACTAGCTAAGGATATATCTTTACAGCAATTTAAGTTAAGTTGAGCCACCACACAAATAATAACTCCCCGGTAGTAAGAGGCACATTCATCTAAGGCATGATCCAGCACCTCGAACACCCGGTTTTGTTCAAACTTGAATGATAGAAGGCTGTTTGTGACATAATATTTTCTTTAAGGGTTTTAGTTTTTTCTCTCGACGAATGTAATCGATTTTTATTAATCTTTTTCATCTATGTTGTCACTCTCACAACTGAACATTAATATAAAAACATATGTCGCTTATTTATACATTTTATTATCTATTATTTTATGTATTTTTCCGCTATTCTAAAACGCATAAAATAATAAATAAATGCATAAAGGTAAACTACTACCTGACTGGTCTTGAGTATCTAAACGAACTAAGGGGCATTATACCTATGTTGAAACATGACACTGGATGCATCTCAAACCGTGTTGTATGTCTGCTTCTCATCTGGAGCATCGCCTCGTCTTGGCGGATTCCACGTTACATCTTTGCATCGTGTTGATCAACGTGCCCCGCCTCGTCTTGGCGGGGTTGACGTCGCACACCATCTTCGTCTGAAGTACAAAGGTACGCACGCGTAGGCGAGGGGAACTCTGGTATAAATGTACATCATATAATTATTGGGCGTGAAGGATTTTATACATTTTAACTAAAAAACAATGTGAAGACCGTCTTTTAATTAATTACACACATCACACGTAGTTTAAATAATCAATTAAATAAATAATTAAAAGCCAAAATTCTGGGGTCGATGCTCAAGACCAGACGACCGGTAAAATTAAAGTGAGATAAAATTAAAATTCATAAATAAGTAGGAGGGTTATTTAATTAAATAAGATGAATTAATAAATTCAAATAATTTAATTAATTATTAGTCCATTAATTAATTTTATTTTAATACTTGGAATTAAATTAATTAATTAATTAATTAATTTCAAAAATCAAATTAATTTTAACCTCAGGTATTGAAACTTATTTTCACCACAGTTAATATATTAATTAATTTAATTAATTAATTATATTAATTGATTAAATTAAAGCCATGTCAGGGGTTAACTGCCCACTAGGAGGACAGAGCGGTGGCTGGGTAACATGACTAGGGTACTCCCGGGGAGGAGCCGCTGTGTGGTCTAATGCTGCTGGAGGCGGCGCCTCTCTTGGTTGAGCATGGGGCTTCACTCTAGGGAACTGACTTCTTGAGGAGGGTGCGGGCAAGTGGTAGGGATCCTCGGTGTAGGGCTGGACCGCGGAAACCATGCGGGTCGGCGTCCCGGTGCTGCAGCCGTGCACCGCGATGGTGGGGGAGAAGCATGCTGTCGGGGTGTTGGTTGGTGCAGCATGGTGGTGTCCTCCAAGGGATGACAGAGGGCAACAGCACTTGCTGCTGGTCTACTGTGGGGGTGGAGCACCATGCGCCACTGCAGGATGGAGGGCCGAGCCGGAGTGCATCGGCTAGTGGTGTTCCGCTGCGGCAGTTGGGTGAGGGGCCGAGGTGGGACGACCTGTGTGGTGGGGCAGAGCAGGCGAGACGGCCCGAGGAGGAAGGTCGGCACTGGAGGAGGCGGGCTGTTTGCATAGTTCTGGCTGAGTGGAGCGGCCAGTTGAGCCTGCAGGGAGCCAGGGTCGAAGGCAGCTGGCGTGGGGGTGGGTTGTGCACCGGGGTGGCACAAGTGGCAGACGGGAGCGGTGGCCTGGGCGAGGGCCTTGGCTGGGGTACTCCACGGTGCTATAGTGCGCCGTGTCAGAGAGGAGGAAGGGGGTCCACTCGGACCCCCTTGCATGTACATGTTTTTGTTTGCTCTCTAGTTTCCACGCTCAGGGCCTCCTTTCCCCTTTGTTTTTTTTCTCATTGTTTTTCTTTCCACAAGCCCCTCTTCTCACCCTTTTTTTCAAAGAAAGAATTATTTTAAAGTCTTTGTACCCTTTTTAAATTTTCCAAAAAGCTATATATTAGCCTTTAATAATAATAATAATTATTATACTAATAATTATTATAATAATAATAAAATGATTATTATTTTAATAATTATAAAACAATTATTATTATTATTAATTTATGATGATAATTATTATCATTAAATAATAATAATTAGCATAATTTTTTGTGTTTTATGAAACAACAAAGAAAGAACGATGATCGGAAGCGATTGGAAAAATAATGCCCACGATCATACAGAAAAACGCGATCCTTTCTTAAAATTTCAAATGACCATATATTGGCCGTTTGAAATCGGATCGGTGCATAGTTTGAACCGTTGTGACCGATTTTTTACCCTTTACTTAATTTTATGAAAATTAATTTTATTTGGATTAGAAAATCTATGCGACTCACTCAGATACCACTGTTAGGTTTCCGGGGCCCGCAACTGAAGCCGGTGGGCTGAGGATTTTAAATTTTTTGTCGGAGGAACGACGGTACTTGTCGTCACTGATGATCCGAGCCTCGGAGAGGTCCGAGGACATTGAGTAAATTATTATGAGCACAAACACAAACATAAAACATACTCATTGAATATCTAAAGCCGTTTTGACCGCTACTTGACGATGGCGATCATTGCATGAAGGATCCATTACAAGATCCCTCTAGATCATCCACACGCACTTCAGAAATCCACTAGAACTCCGATCATCTAATTCTAGGTGCTAGCACGGCGATCTGACGATGCTTTCGATGTCCCGACGATCACTGCATCGAGAAGCCCTCGATGCAGAAGAGAGATCATGATCCGAGCATCTTAGATCGAGTGATTCTCTCTCTAAGAAGTGGGAGGAGAGGGAGGCTCTCAACTTTCATTCTATGGAAATGAATTAATAGTGAATTGCACACCCAAGAAAGAAAGCATAATCTCTTATTTATAGAGATTTTTATAAATACCCGGTAGGGTTCCCCAACCCCCGTTAATATCAACGTTCTGTAAATAAATAACTATGATGACTTATAATTACATAAATATTATTTATTATTTTATCACATACTTGTAATATATATATATATAATATATATTATGTGATAAAACCCATCCATTTAACTCAACTCGATGTCCTGCTTAATATTCAATGAACCTTGAATATTAAATAATATTTGTTCGATTAATATTTTTCTTGTATTTACTAAACTCGTAAATACATTTAAATAAATTCAATCCCAAATATTCATAACTTGAATATTAATGAATTTATTTAATTCATTTGGTGATTAATAACTTGGACAATACTCGGACCCCGTGGCGGGGCCCACTATGTCCATATACCTATTCAACTAAATAGGTGCGGATTCTTGAATACGCTATTGTGTGTGACCCTCTAGGACCTTATCTCGAGAGCAGTGAATAAAATCCACAGACCAAGAGCAGAGTCTAGCAACTCATCATGGCCCTAAATAGATAAGGATATTCATAGCAACGACTACCATCCTACGAACACTATGTAATATAGTCTCTTTATCATTTGATATCTCATAAAGTAGGACGCACTCTTGTGTCATCGTCCTTATCTTGTTTTATTATTTGTTGATATATCCGGATAGATTTTCCTTTCTACTGCTTTGGCCAAAGACTTGTGAAGGCAGCACCATCCTGATCAACCAGGCCTGAGATATACAACTTCCTAAACATGGAAGCTACAAATCCTTTCTTGACCATTCAACTAACGTCATACCACTAACGACGCACCCGAAAAAAACTCCCTCGCCACGACATTACTGCCATGGTTTTGACCTTGCATCAAAGTACGCAATTAAATGAAATATATTGGTAATGGTATCAAGTCAGGAGACCAATACACATGTGTGTAGATAGGAACAACCAATGACACCCAAAACTTGTGTTGTTCTTGTTGATGGGTCTGTCCTCATGATCTCACTACTAGAGACCACCAAGTGCGAACTTCATGAGAAGAAGCATCAATGCTTATGAGCCCCTAGCACCTGATAGTCAGACATCTACTGTGTCCAGTCTGTAAGAAGTATCTAGACTATAGAACATACATTTAAGATCAATGTCTTTGTACCTTGAGGTTTTCATTATAACCTAGGATCTGTTAAAACCTCTCTACACGACAATTAACCATTGGAAGTTACCATTATTATAGTGGACGCAGAAAATTATGCACTATAATGGTAAGATATCATCATGAATATCTAACTGTACACATGATACGGTAATCAAAAGTACTACATAGTTGGGTCTAGGGCACCCACTATTTCAACATTTTCAACTGTGATCTAATGAGCAGAAATAACTAAAACATGAAATTGAGTTTAGAAATTTTTTCTACACCCTACTGTGGTAGATCCACTGTATCATTAATGATATTTTTTTCATATAAATGGATAGAATGTAAAATAAAATGTCTAATAGATGTGGTTAAAAAAATATCAATAGAGATTTTATTTTCTAATGGATTATGTACATTAGAAATTTAATGTGATTGTAGACGCTCATTGTAGAAAAACCCAAGTTCTTTGGGATAGACCTTTAGATTTTGAATATCATCTAATGAGTTTCTTGGATGAGTGGTTGATGGATTAATCTATGTAACAAGGGTTTTGGTCTATCAATAATTTTTTTATCATATCTTTTATGTTGTATGTATCATGGAGTTAGATCTTGAATTCTTAATGATATCGGAATGGTTTGTTACCGGTTTCCTTCTTCTTGAAAGGTTGGTAGATAATGATGATGTGATATAGGTTCATTGGAGATTAGTGATTACTACAATAATGGGGGAAGAGACAGTAAGTTATTTTCATTTCTCTTAGTGGTTAATGAAACTTGGATTGATATAGATGTATCGATATATTTTTTGATGCTTATGTTGTTCATGTTTAGAGAGAGGAATCACATGCTTCATTACTAATTTTTAGAAATTTTAGAGGATCAAGGATGAGAATCAAAAACTAGGAGGACTGAGTTGAATACTTATCATACCTATGTGGAATTTATTTGAGGTGAATATGGAATTTGGGATGGTATTTACTAGGACCTTCAAAATTTGACATTATTTTTGGTTGATAGTTGATTAGCTGAAAAGGTGATACATTTATTTATGAATTGATAGAATTTATTTATAGATGACATGGAATGAATTATTTCTTAGGGAATGTACAAATGAATGGTGATACGTTTAGAATTATTTCTTGATAGAGATAGATGTGTTATTATAAAACATTGTAAAGGCATACAAAAGGCAATATAGACATAGTTGATATTGATTTTGACATATAATTCTCAAGAAGATTCATAGTTATATAGGAGATATCGATTTTATAGGATAGGATTTATGAAATTAACCTAGATGTAAGTGGATGATGGGATAATATTCTATCCATATAAGAGTTCACAAAAAACAATATTTTCTTGGATTATCTTCAGGTAAAACCTTTTGAGGATCTTTTTCATCTATTTTGTCAGTGAACACTATCATGGAATGAATTTGGTAAGGTAGTTGACATTGGGATACGTATAGTGATGTAGAACAAAGTGTTGGATAATTTAATCCAGAAGTCATTTCTTACACCCTAGACTAGACATTGATTATATACCGATCAGATGAGATATCCATTTAATTTTTTTATGCGGGATTAGGTTTCGTGGTGTGTGTCACCTTTTCTGGGGAATAATAATTTTTGGTGACAATGAAAACTAGATTTATAGTTTGTGGGAATACATGAAATCATAGATAATATTACAATAATGGATTAGTACCGTGATATTACATACATGAAATCTAGTAACGTATAAATTATAACTATCTCCATGAATCAAAGGTATGAGCCCAATCCTGCACATGTGGTCAACTATGAGAACATTAACTTATAACAAGATGGTTTTAGGAGTATTTTGTGAGAATTGTTGACCGGATAAAGAAAGTGTTATATGGAAAAATGATACCACTTGATCATGTATAATGGTATAATGGACTGATCCAAGTAGAGACTTGGTAGTTGTAATTTGATGTACAATTACAATGGTCTGAGTTTCTTGAGAAGGAAATTGAAATTCACTCCTTGGGGATCAGGTTTCTTAGGAGAGATATTATAACACCCTAAAATTTTCAGTTACATTACACCTTTCATTTGACCATTTATTATGTGTTGGTGAGATATTGATTTAATGTAATTAGTCTAGGGTAACTTCTGAATGGTTTATTGGGTTTTATACTTTTTTCCATGACTTCATGATTTTTTCACTATTAAAAAAACTATAATGATCATCCTATGAAACTGTGTCACTCATTTGGGAGAGATAGATGAAGTAATGTGGTATAAATATGGGTAGAGCTCACCATTTGAAAGTTTATAGGAATTAATGTTACTCAGGATAAAGGGAAAATTCATTCTTGGATCATTTCTTTCCAAACCATGTACCAAAACTGTGTGAGTTCCGATAAGAGGTTGTCAATCACACATATTTGGAAAATGGATTGGTAGAGAGTGAAACCAAACCATGCAAATATTTATTATTAAAACAAATTGGGTTATTAATTTGATACCTCCCTATAAAATTATTTATCCTCGTATAATTATAAATCTATAACCTAATAACATAAATTTCTATTAATGTCATTTCCTCTCCCTCTAAACTCCAGTTCAGATTGATATAGAGGGGTTTCCTAGGGAAAATCTAATGTAATAGTCTATTCTTCCTTAATTATTCACATTTATCTAGGATTTTCTCTTCTAATGCTTACTTGATTCATGGTTCCATGATATATTTGTCTACATATATGGATTATTTCATGATATAATAGATAATTCGCTATTGATTGGTGGATAGACACTGAATCAAGAGAATTTTCATCCCCTCCCTTGAATATATAATGATATAACTTTGGAATTAGATATCATCTATCATGTTAATCTATCACTAACACCATATTAATTTTTTCCTTCTTGAATCACTATAATAGTGTTTTTTTTGAATTTAGAAAGATTCTTAGGATCATTATTGTGTGGTTGGGGATTGATTAAGGATCTTGGAAATAGATATTGGCATACATGATGCATGAAGTCCATACCATAGTGATCTATTTCATAATGTTCAATGTCATGAATTTTATTTGTGTGTGTGCATGAATATCTAGATGCAACATTGTGTGGTATAGTGTTCTTATTGTTAAGAATATCGATTGCATGTGTAGCTTCTAGGACCTGTGCATTGGGTGATATGTTTGTGCCTTCGACGTTATTCCATGTCACATATGGCTTCTTTTACTGGGAACATTTCTATCTGGAACAAACATGACCAATGGATTGTCAGGGATTAGTTATCCCTAAGAGGGGGAGTGTGTAGTTGTGTGACATGGTTTTACTAACAATAATGGTAGTTAGAGAAATAGTTATAGTGTGATTCCATTTTATCCTGACCAATGATTGGACCTAGGGTGTGACAACATTATGGCATGGCCAACTCGAGGATTGGGTACTATGACATTTTTTCTATATTGAAGGATGGTCCATGGGTGTGAATATAATGTTTACTTACCAAGGGATTGGTTTGCAACAATACATGATTCAATATATGTGTTGGCCTTGTGTCTTGATCTATTGTTTGATCAATTATGCAAAACAAACCTATAGCCTGGAGCTAATGTAGGTATGACCGGGGATCATGGGAGCCTAGTTTTTCATGATCACCAAAATAAATGATTGATTTCTAATTTTCCAATTCACAAACAATTTTGGAACACACAATATATAAGTGTTCTCGTTATTTATTGTAACATTGGTGGTGTCCTACTTATTCAATACACACATAATGCCCAAGAATCAAAATGATCGCACGTATTTCATAGACAGATATCCAACTAAGTGAAAAGGAAATCTAGGAGCTTAGCAGGTAATGTTTAAGGATGAAGGAAATATCGGGAAATACTATAAACTATTATTTCTATGTTTTAATTCATTATGTTTGGTTTTCAAAATATGATTGATTTTCTATATTTTGGTTTTTACTTTATACTGTATGTTCTAGATTCCATTTTTTACATTATAGAAATTTCATTTTAGTTTTTTATTATTATGAATTTATATTTATACTATTTTTAATTCTAGTGTATAAAATATTTTATCAGGGGTATACTTTCCCCATGGTACCATACAAACTCTACCACTTGTCAGTAGCCTATTACATATGAAAAAACGCACATGAGATCATGTTGATATCTAGACTAGATAAAGAGGTTTTGTTAGGGGAGACACATTTAATATACACAAGACCATTTTATTCCTAATATATCGAATGATTTATACAACACATAATAAATATGTATTCTTAATTAACAAAATCCTTATTTTATAAAATATAAAAATTATCAATTTTAACATGTTAATTACATACAATTATTAGTAATATTCCTTCATATAATATCATATGTAGAATTGGTATCAAGTTATGAAAACATTTATAAGATAAATATATTTGTTATAATAAATAACATGGAACAAATGGATAAATAAAATGTCAACCTAATAATGGATAGTGAAAGAGAATATAATTACATGGAACATTGAATATTCCTTAAGATAAAATGATGTATACAACATAAATTTTGGTGGGATAAAATAATAAATTCAATTCATTATAAATTATGGTTTTCAATTAAAATACTTTATATTAGAATTTTTTAGGAAAATAATAGAGAAACTATAAAAATAATTTTCTTAAAACATTTTTAACACTACTATAAAAATGGCGTTATAAAACACATCATAAAATCTATTCGTAAGGTTTCAAATAAAATTTTTGATAAAATTTTTTAGAATTTATAAAAATAGAATCATGAATAAAAACTATTTTTATTGAATAAAATATCGAGTGAAAGATAAAAATATACATAAGTATAATGTAATCCCATTTAAAAACTGTGATGAAAAATATATCGCATTCCTATTTGATTTATACAAAACATATTCATATAATAGTGGGGATATATATTAAATTATAAAAATAGAAACACGAATAAAAAATATTTTTATTGAATAAATTATTGAGTGAAGGATAAAAATATACAAAAGTATATTGTAATCCCATTTCAAAACTATGAAGAAAGATTCATTTCTTTTCTTTTTGATTTACACAAAAAATATTCATAGAATAATAGGGATATATATTAAATTATAAAAATCATTAATACATATAATGTAAGGTAAATATTAAAGAATAGTTATAAATGGGAGAAAAGTGGTTCATGGGAATAATATTTAAAATTATATTCTTTTCAAAATTTGTTATAGACATAAAATAATGACCTATAGGTAAATATATAAAAAAATTTATTTAAAAAAAATTAATTAAAATTACATATAACTATAAATTATCCTTTATGAAATTATTCAGTTGTAGAAAATAAAATTCCCGAATAAAAATAATAAAAATAGATAAGGATGAAAATGATACAATAAAAAAAAGTAGAAATAATGTATATTTTAATATAAACTACATTTTAGAGGATTTGAGTACTAAATAGATGAATAATTGAAGGAATACATTAAAACCTATGAAATAAAATACTTAAAGTAAATAGATGGGGTTTAAGAAAGAAATAAAATATAATTCATCAAAAATTAATATAAATTCTAACATTCCCCATAAAAAGAGAGGGTGTAAAATAAAACCCTTAACATGGATTCCCTCACAGTCAAATTCATTATACCCGCCTGAATATAGAAATTAAATTAACTAAATTCTTTAAAAATTATATTTTTTATCAAATTTTTATTTATTATTATCTATTTATAATCATATGTCATTTATTTTTTTACTATTTTTTTCCTACACTAACCAGTTGAAGTTGTTTGATTAATTTCTATAAAACATCTTTGGTATATTTCTCATAGTGAAACATATAGTAAAATAGATTCATCATAATAATAATTTTATACTTTTTTTATTTATCAATTATGTATCATGTCATTTTTTAGTTAAATAAATTGTATTACATAATTTCAATTTAATAATATTTTCACAGTATGCACATTATTGGTGGTTAAATTTGTATTAACAATTTATCATTAATAATATAAATATAAAAAATATTATTCAATATTAACAATAATTTAATAAATAAATATTTATTTATTGAATATCATTTTCAAAAACCAATCTAAGGATGTGATAGAAAAAGAAATACACTAATCTTTAAGGTAGTAGTGTATATCTAAACATGCAAAATATTATAATATTATAATTAAAAATTGGTGTAACACCTTGAAACATATGATATCTTTCTATAAAAATAATTATTTTCAAGATAGCTTGTCGTTTGCACCAAAATACAAGCCACGAGAATATTTGAAGAAAAATAAGTCATTTCTGAGTAAATCCAAAACCAAAATGGCCCCAAGACCCCCTCTAATTCTCCTATGTGAAGCCTAACTACTTCACTAAGCTCATGACCATCCCAAATGAAAATCGCCTCCACATCCTCACAAAGGGTAGATGTTGTCCACATTGAGTCTGACACTTCTTCATGAAAACATGAAAGGGATGCAAGTCTTGTTTTCAGGTTTGATAGATCCATGCCCATTTGCAAATACCACATATTTATTCATGAACTGATTCCCATATTTTCGACACCCCTTGCCTAAAAATATCAACCTCTTTCCAACATTTTACAATGGCTACCTGGCCTTTTAGCTTCTGAATTTCTCCCAAATCAAGAAGCTCCTAAGCATCATGAACTAGAACAAAATGGACCATCCAAGGTATGTGTCTTCATGAAAACCAATTTCATGTCTTATTTAAGAAATCTTCCCATGGTGGAGATTTCATTTTAGAATTCCTACAACCATCTTCATGGAAGAAGTCACTCAATGATACACAAGGCTTCGTGAAGCATTATAACATTATGAAGCACTCATTCCCTGAACTAGCATTTCATATTGAGGATGGGTCGCCCTGTTTCTTGAAGCCTACCCCTCTACGAAGCTCCATACCTCTATTGAGAACATAATCTTCGTAAAACACCTATCAGTGAGGCTCGAGGATTCGTGAGGACCTCATCCAAGAATTCTCTATTATGCATCCCTTCTGTAGACACCCCTTGAAAATTTTCGACTTTCCAGGGCTCTCACATCCATCCATGATCGATTTAGCTGCACCTCACGTCCATGTGACATGTCCCACCAATTCATATGGACCACGCCAATTCATGTGATTCCCAATATTCGCACCTTCCTTTTTCTTCATAGAATAAGTAAGTTGATTCTATTTTCTTCTTATTATAGGAATTCTATCATGGACCTCATGATGGACCACTCCTCCACATCTGTCCACTCTGTAATTGGTAAAGTCATGCCCCTCTTAAGGTTTCATTAGAGGAAATTATTTAAACCTACGGGTCACAGAGAGAGTCCCCTATGTCTGTGCAGCATGATGTAAAACAACATAGAACCAACTTCATCAGTACATGATGTAAAAGTGTAATTTTACTATTTTTGATAAATACAGAATTCCTCATGTAGGATCATCATGGTATGCCACCTACTTCCCCACCATGGGATGATTCTCACAAACGAGAAAATTCCACATCTAATCTCCACAAACCCTGATCCAAAAGCTAATATAATACATTTATGACTCATATGGAATGAGATCCTCCTCACATTGAATTATACACTACTTTTGACGATTCCATGCACAATCGCCACACAAAATCTCATTGGATCACCTTTCATGACATGAGTGTCTGGTATGCTGATTCCCCTTGTTTCTCACACAAAGAATGACTCGCATGGGTTTAGAGGTCAGAAGTCACTAAAAAATTCAACCACTATTCATATGGGTATACCTCCTGGAGTAAGCCACAATGTCTATATTCCAATGGAAAACATCTATGTTTAAGAGGAAACCATACATGTTTCATGTGCTGATTGCACACATATTCCCAAATCATGTCCCCTCAAATGGAAATCCTCCTCAGGTGTAATCCCTAAACCTTCCAAACTATGTTAAATTTGACTCCAAACACTCCGGAATATGTAGTAATCCTCATTGAGGTCCAAACCTAGAATCCAACACTACATCCACATCCATCCAAAATTTTCCTCAGGCCTCCACATCCGAGTAAGATCATTCCTTTACATGGTTACCATATCACTTTCCAGCACCTTTGGAATGATTTATCATGTCAGACATATCCTCATCATCACAGATACTAGGAGCACATAGGTGATTCAATGCATAATCCCCACCTAAATATATCCTAGAGAAATCCTCTTGCGAAGGGAATATTCCTAATGTAAGAACAACACTATCACTCACTGATTCTACCTTCAGGACATGATCATCCGTACTGCATGATGTTAAATATCCTCGAATTTTCATATCACATGAAATTTAACAACTACATTGAACAAATTGGGTTTTGATCCCTTTCACCTGAACATGGTACGTAGGATGCATCCCTTGAGGATCAATCACAAACAATGGTAATCTAGGGTGTTCCAAACTAGTATCATACCTCCCGGGTCCATCCCATAGGGGTGTTAAGTCTTCATGGTTTGGCGTATTCCCTCCTTGGGAAAACCTACTTTATTTGGATCCATGGGGTGTATTGATTAGTAAAATTTATCTCCATAAGAAATTAAACACATTCACCCAATCTGTCTTCACAATATGTTAAAAATGTGGCCCCAAGTAGCTACCTAATGCTAAACATTAGATTTATGTGGTGTAATCATTGGATGATATATGCCTACAACATCAGCTACCACATTCTAAAGGTGGTATTCCCTATGTGGTAGAATTTTAAGATATGCACCTCTATCATTAGATACATCATGATCAATATGAGATGATTTTTATTTCATACCTAAGATGAATCCCTGATAAGGCCTCCCGTGTGGAAAAAAATTTGTTACAATAGTTCCCAGCATCCAAAATTCTAGTGATGCCCAACGTGGATCTTATCCTGAACAAAGGTTTCATCCCTATAAAGATCCCTTGGAAATTCAAAACAAATGTAGAGTAATCAACCAACATCCAAAAATATATGCCACTAGTAATGATCTCCAAGAACATGGATTAACTCTATGAGGGAGAACCAAACATGGTGACGAGTACTATAGATGAATTCATGGAAGGAGAAACTCACATCCCATCACCCCATTTTTATTAAGTAGAAGACATTGATGTTGAATTTGATGAATGCTTCCCACCTTTGGGATGATGAAATGCATGAAACACAAAATCAATGTTATCACGAGTCGACAAACGGTGGTGAAGCACCTTAGTGAAATCATTAGAAATAAAAATGGTGATCCTAATGTAAAGCTTTTCTCCTACAAGCGTGGGGATTAGTAATGTTGTTCATCAGATTATGGATTGATGTATTACGTGAAAATATTATAATTAATATGGGGATTAGTAGAATTTGAATCATCATTATATTATAATATCACCAAATCCAGATATCTGGTGGTAGGACCCACCATGATAATTTTGGGCCTGACATAGAACTCACATGAAATTGGGCAGTTAAATCTGGTTCATTCCGGTATGAAATGTCATCAATAAAAATTTCTATTTCCAACTATGGAACAACATATATTAATGGGGAATTGGGAAATGCTTTCCATGTATCCTTACTGACATATTAATATTTCATATTTTCACGACACAAGATACTCGAATCCTACCACCCAATGCATAAAGATGTAGGGGAAATATAATTATTATCATGTAAATTCCACTAGACTCTCCCTATTCTATGACCTACTTCACGACACCAGCTATTGGGAACATATGCGCCATCTCACCCTCCAAAATCACTTATAGGAGAGCGATGGAAAACCTTGTACACTAGGATGACTTAGAGAGAGTCATTCAAATTAGGGATATCAGTCACTAAAACCTTGAGGCACTAACTACTAGCCAACACCGACACCCCCTAAAGATCCACCTAGGGATCTACTGCTCTCAACTCTAATAGAGAAATAATTCAAGAGCCTCTCCTAAGATTGATCTTATGAATCCCTCCCCTACACTGACGATGTGGTGGATACTCAAGTCACCAATATTGTGACTACTACCCAGGAGCCTCTAAAAAGAGATCCCACTAGGCCTCTTCAGTGGAAAATGAGTGGTATTTTATGTCGAAGAATATATAGAGTACACAACTAATCTGTCCATCGTGGTTTGGACCACCCGACACCAACATCAGACACAATTTTAGGTGAATGTCCATTAATGGGTATCATCTTCCATAGATCTAGTGGCTAATTCCACTACTATTGAAATCCTATAGATCCCTATAATTAATGCGAAACGGTATATCTATACCTAATTTGGATCAAGACCTCATACACCCACATGCAGGATGGGTTGACTCTATTAATCACTGAAACTACTATCACGTATTAAGGGATAACCCGTGACAATGAGATTCAGTATAAATTCCTTCCCTATACTTCCAACCGAAGAGGAGGTCTTCCAAACTCCCTAAATAAACATCAATGTTCTCCCCATGTTATTAGAATCTATCAAAGTGGAGGCCAAATCTGAATTGTCAACAACCAGTACATATGTCCTCCCCATGCCATTGCAACATGTCAACATAGAGGTTATCCACATGTTGCATTTAATTAGTGAGAAGGTCCTACTTGTACCATTCCCTGCTCAAGAAGAGGTCCACCCTACTCCTTAATTTACCAAAGTGTATATCGTCCCTGTTTCATTTCCAGTTTGTATAAAGTCCACCCCCCCCCCACACCATAGCAAACCAAAGTGGTAGTCCTCCCCACTTCTCCAACTATTATCATGGAGTCCCTCCCCATGTTTACAATAGATAAAGCATAGGTCCTCACCTCTGTAGCATATAAAAACACATCGTTCCTCCCCATTCCCATTTTGATTAATGGGAATGTCATATTCATACTCTATCTTGATAGTATAGAAGTTATCCTCATGAAATCATCACTGGTATGCATGGAATCCTTCCCCATGTTCCCACAAACCAAACTGTAGGTCCTCCCTAATTCATCGATCACAAGAGTATAGGCCCTCCCCACTCATACCAGAGTCTGTGAGGAGGACTTTCCCACTCCAACAATAATTGATACCAAGTAAATATCCATATACCAATTAATCAAAGAGGAATTCCAACTCTTTCTATCACCCAATAGAATAGAGTCCCTTCCCATGCTAATGAACTTCTCTTCCCTGAATAATTTTATTAGGGAAGAAGGGAGAACCATCACTAAAAAACAGAAATGTACAGAGGCTCCAAACCATTATTAATCTTTTTTTCTTCTTAGATGTCAAGGCAGAATGTGATTCAGTAATAGAACATTAACCCCAGTCCTCAAGATTAATTTCTATCGTAAGAATATTATAGGTGAAGTCCGTCATCTCATTTTGTGATATTCATTGAATCCCCATATCCCTGTGTATATACATGTAGGTGGATGAATATTTAGTTCCCTTCTAATATCTCACAGTGTTGTCACATCTATCACCTATAGTTTCTCTCTCTACCTCTACTAGAGATAACAAAGAGAAATTCTGGAAAGGGATTGATAGGGTGTATCATGTTGATTCATCAATGATCACTTTTACCCTTGCACATGAGACCTTGGTGGACACCCTGTACTACAAGGATGTAATGATGTGTTGGGCACTATCTTTGGGATATAGCCTAGAAATTAGATACTAGTCAGATCATGTATCAACCCCTCATCCATCCAACCGACCACTACACAAAACCACATCAGAAACAATTCTAATCTAATGGCAGGAACTAACTAAATCTTGGGCCAATCAAGGGTAGGTCCATGCTTCTATGAAAATAAATCCTAGAGGATTCTCTGGTTTTTTATTTGTTTTCATTGGTATTCTAGTTGAATAGAACTTCTAAATTCAACATTACAGAGTTCCTCAGGATGAACCAGGTTACTTTCTTCCACTAGAAAATCTAGATGAAGCGCTTTTTCCTCCATGATCATCAGTTGGTCTACCCATGAATTTTGGATCTCTTAGATGATATTTATCAGAAGTGTCGTATGGTTTATATGGAAGCACTCCCAATGGCTTAGCACCTTGTATCAGCCTGGAACCACTTGTACTGAAAAATAGATGTGTCAATATCATTATAGTGCTCCATAGAATTAAGCCGTAGGTGTCCCCACAAATATATATATGGTATTGGGGACTATATTTTACACTCCATTTAATCCTTATCATGCATCAGATGAATGTATCTAGTGATATTGGTGATTTCCTATGAATACCGTTATGGTTAATATGAATTTACAAGAGATTTCCATGGAACGGTGCACAGACAAGTATCATACAGAGAAAATCTATCACTTGGGGAAGCATTGTATCAAACATACCCTTGTAAAACTATCCCCATTAATTTTTAAAGGATGACACTGAGACATAAAGATCACTCTGCATCATTCCTCACAAGCCTAAATGCCATCAAGGGAAAGGGACTTCTTGATCCCAACAATCTATCTAACGATGTGAAAGAGATAGATTTTTATCCCGCAATCACTGCCTTACTCAATCAGGTTATATATAGAAAGAGGATTAATGATGAGATTCATTCTAAGTATCACTTAAAATATGGTGCTTCTCTAGAGGACCCTATTCCACCTCTTATAGAGATCCATTGGTAGCCACAAGCCATCCTTAGATAGTTCTTCCAAATCAGGTGGGGAAATCACCCACATCCCAATAACATATATACTGGAGGTTATTGAATGAGACTTTGAGATGAGTCCCTGAATCCACTAGATTGACATGATCACCTTCCTTGGGACCTAGATCAAGATTCCAGGCCGTCATAACATTTTTAAGATCATATCAATGCACTGGTGGTTAGGGTTCCTCACCAAGATCAGAAACCCTTCCAAGTGGAATTGATAGATTCACTCACAACTCACCTCAAATACCATGACATGTGATAGGTGGTGATTCTCCTTGATGGTAATCTATATCTGGGATGGGTGGATAACATGAGAGAACACACAGATTTTGAAACCCCAATTTTTCCCCTTTCAATGGGATTGGTGACACATTGTAGCATATATACCACTTTATACCAAGGTGTTGATCAATGTTGGGAACCCCAGAGCACCATGAGGCCACCAAGCTCTGATGTTTTGTTCAAACATTGGATGTACCATCCTTCGTCTACTATATCTAGTAACCCATTAGTTATATACATGGTAAGGAATACCACTATATTATGTTTCGCAACCAATTCATCTCCACCACGCACAAGATAATAATTTCTTACTTCTTCAAGTAAATGTTACTACCTGTTTAATGTGTTGTAGACTTCATCACCTAGCGTAAGGGGATCATATATTCACTCAATATGTCATTGACTCAATACTTTATAAAAATTATGTGAGTGGGTAATGTTAATATTAGACCAACCCTTCCCTCATCAGTCAAAACATCCCAGGAAGATTCCTAGATTTCTTTGACAAGTACCTCCACCTAGATTAATCCATGAAATTAGATGCGAATGAACATCCATTTCCTCTAATTGCTCACATAAGAAAATCCTCTAAGGAATCGACATTCATCTCCCCTTCCAGAATGACTACCTAGACCAGAGAATGCATCTCCTTCACTGCATCAGGCTCCGACCCCTCATTTGAACTAAGCTCCCAGATTTCCCTTACTAGATATTATAAATATGAACCATTTCAACAAGTATGCATTGTTTTTTAGTTCTCTGTATAGTTCCTAGGAATAGGGGAGTCTACAACTTATGAAGTTCTAGAATCCCCATGAAGCTGATATCACTGATCACCCAGACCACGACCCTTACCACAAAATCCATGGACAGACCATCAATAAATGGTATGTGTTTATGGATTGGCATTAAGAATAAGTGGATGTTGGATATATTAATTTTGTAAATGTGCTGGAACATGTTCCATGAAACTCTGTAGATGGAAATAGTGATAATGACATTCAGGGTGAATGGAATCATGTTTCCAACTATATAACTCAGAGGTGTGAAAACTGGTTGGCTCATAGATTAGTTTTTGGTTCCCATGGAGTCATCTATGCATGTTTAGGTGTGAACAAATCTCTTAATGTAACTACATATTCTCTTTATACTACTATTACATCTACATCACAACCATCTACATCATATAAGAGTAGGCATCCATGGTATAAGGGAAAAAATTGTCCCCCACTAGTGTTGAAGTTGTCTCTCAACCTCTATGACATCCTGCCTCTAGATATGGAAGTCACACGTAAGGTTTTCAAACATTTGAGTACTCCATTCACTATGATTAGGGTCTTTCCTCCATGAACACTTTTGAGTTGGTGGACCCTTCATGGCCTATAATGATAGGGATTCCATGAAATCCCACCAATGGCCACGAAATGACACCATTAAATAGGAAGTTGAGGAAATATGGACCACCAGAATTAATAGGTCATTTCATCATGGTAGGCCATGCATGATACTAAAACAAGATTGCAGGTTATTTACAGGGATTAGTAGAAACTATCTTCCAAGACCCCTATATCAGACACACTACCATAGCTTTCCATTCTAACCAACTGGGAAGAACAACCTTAGGCGTATCATAATTGGACATATACATCCAAATACATAGCTCAACCATCAGTTAGTCATCTTGTAGTGGTTCTAGGTGAGTTATCTGATTAGATCTAGGACATTTATATCACCATCTAGAATCAAATGGTTCAATTTGCAACCCTCTTAATGACTGCTACCAATGAGAAACCCCATACGATAAGAAACATGTGTATGTCATGGATGCATAATTTGATAAATAATATTTCCATAATACATATCAATCTCTTGATCCTCAAGGCCCACTAACTATTATAAGGTGTGTTTTAAGAACTTGTATAATCATGGAATCCCCCCCTTAATTTCAATCAGATGCAGCAACAACAGAAGCCTATTATAAAAAATCTATTAGGAAAGAAGAATGACAAGGTATCTTCTCATTTTTCAGAAAAGATAAGTGCTCCCTCACATAGGGGAATGTTATCCCACTCTACATCACATTCCAGTTCAATTGAATGGAATTCTACTGCTACCCGAGGGACACTTGTTTAGTGATCAATATCATCCTAACCCATATGCTCTTCAAACATGGATTCATTGAAGAAGAAATTAGTCTATCAGGCTTACAAATTCAGGATTATGATATGATCAAGATGAGATCATGTGGAAGAATCCATTTGAAGACCCATTTCGATGTCTTGATCGAAAAAATGAATTTATGGATGTCTCACTGGATACCACCTACAATGTATTAATGGGTTTCCTTGTCTCCATATGCATGCATCAGTACCCTCATCATATCACAAATTCCGAATGTACTCCATCAATGTTCTCATAGGAATTATTTAGGTTGATGCATCACCCTTTGACTCTAGTGAATATTGATATCTCGATGCTGACAATTGTTAGAAAAGGGATAAGAAAGTTCAAACCAATGATGTTGAGACCACCGCCATTGCAGCCCTTCCATGAAAATATTTGGATGATGATTTCATACGCTTGATTCACTAGTTTCAATCCATGATTCTAAACTTTGGAAATTTCATTGAAATATTCTAGAGGAAAGACAACCACATCCCTAAGTACAAGGAACATTGGAATATTACAGCACACTTCTATGTAGGCTAGGATAGGGTGATACAAGAAATACCTACAACTATAATGTACTATGATATCCACCGCATGACAACAATTGTATGTCATAATCATCTATTTTATAGATTCAGGTTGAACTGATGGAAACTGAACCACCACCATTACTTTTACATGAATCATCGACCCCATGGTCGAATCCTTGAGGGATACAATTAGACTAATTTTGTCCCCATGGTTTTAAAGGAGCACAAGTCTCCAAGTGATGATTCCAAATTTTTCCAAGAGGATGATAGTTTTTCCCCTAGAATCAATCAACCAAGATGAACCATATCCTCTCATTGAGTATCCTATGTCAGGTGATGGAGAAGTGTCTCCACCACTATCAATGATTTGGTTTTGGAGAACCTTTATATTGAATAATATTTGAGGACAATGTTGATCAATAAACCCATTTCATTAGAGGAACAACAACTTTATGTCGGATTTTTGAAGAAAAATAGTGATTTATTTTCCTGGAGTTATGATGAGATGTTAGGACTAGACCCTCAGGTCACCCTCCACCATCTTGATGTCCCACTGAGTCGTCACAAGATCATGTAGCCTCCAAATAAAATTCAACCATCTCATTGTTCCATGGTCGAGGCCGATGTTTATATGATTATCAAAAACACTTTCATCAATGATGTTCAATACACCATGTTACTAGAAAACGTCATTCCTATTATGTAGAATAATTGAACAAATTAGAGGTTGTAAAAACTTTTAGGACCTTAAACACCATTTATCAAGGGAATATTTTCCCATTATTGTGATAGAGGTGTTGATCAATGAGACATCTGGATTCTAGGATCTCTCATTCATGGATGGATACTCTATGTACAGTCATATCCAGAACACCCCCAAAAATGCGGATTCTTAAAAATTCAGAGAACCCCAAGAACCCTCTTTTATTATGTAATTCCACTCATTATGAATAATTTAGGGGCCACATATTAGATGTCCATGAACCGCATATTCATACATATCCATAGTATGCTAGTGGAATGTTATCCGGGTGATTTATTGGTGAAATACCTCTAGCATCATGACTATCTCACATATCATGAGAATGTATTTGGCTTCCTATGATCTCGGAATCGGAAGATGAACCCCTTGAAATGTTCCTTCATGGTGACTTTTGGGATGTTCATTGACTTTTTTATCAGATACAGAGTCATCAATATTGACCAATAAAACAAAAAAAATCATCTACAATATGCCTCCTTCGAACATCCTCCTTGATCTCTGAGGCCTCCTAGGCCACATATCCTAATTTTTCCAATTCATTACAAATCTATACAGAATGTGTAGTCACTTTTCTAGGCTCATGATTAAAAGTTTCATCTACCAATGGGATGAATTGTTCTAGATTTCATTTGAGAAAATCAACCAATATCTGCTACAACCTCTAGTTTTGATGTTACCTGTCTCAGGGTATCCTCTAGTATTCTATGTGACCACCCTTGAACAGTAACTTATCACCCTTATCACCTAGAGGAACAATAATGAGATGAATAAAATTTTATAATATATTAGTCACATGCTCCATTTCATAGATTTTGGATAGTATTATATCGAGAAGAGCTACCATGCATTAGTTTTCTCAATTCAGAAGTTGCAGTATTATCTACAGTATCACGAGATATAACTAGTGACATGTATAGATCCATTAAATCATATGATGCATCCTTCATAGGGATAAGATAATGACCCTGCAGTATAGTGATCCTTTAGTAGTTTGACATTAGTTTTGTTCTGTATAAATACACTAAATTTCATATGTTGGAAGACATTATATCCACTCATATGGCCCTCAAAGCGAAGCATCTAGATGATGATTTCCTAGATGAAGCCATCGTTTTAGTTGAATATTCAATTCCATAATAGAAGATTAATTTTTATAGTAACTCTTAGATCCCAATAAGTGTAAGGATCCATGATCCTAATCACAATAGAGTAGGTTTGGGGATCATCTTCGTCACTCCTTCATAGGTTGCTCTTCAATAATCCTTTCAGCTATTAGGTGGTTGAACCAACAATGAGGTAGATTATCTGACAATCATTACTAGTCTCCTTATGTCTCTAGATATTGTTGTTCCCCACTTACATGGGAAGGTATACACTAAATTAGTCATCATGAAAATCAACGATGACTAAAACTTTAGGAAGCCAGAGCTCATTCCCTTATTGGAGCACACTCTCCATCTAATGGCCTTATTCCCTTTATATCCATATGTGACTCATGATCCCTAGTTGTAGGACATTTGATCCAAATACTCTGCCAATTTATCCAAATATCTTCCATAGCCTGACCAATATGATCTATTCTTTAATGTTTCACAATAGAGGGTCTTCAATTTTTTCAATTCATATGTTGATAGGAACCTATAGGAAAACCACCTATCTGCTGGTACCTTCACATCAGTACCCACATATCCCTCCTATAGTATAAGAATCCTCTGAATGGACAAACCCTTTCATTAATCATCTATAGAATGTTAACCAACCCCTAGATAGAGTTGAGTATAAGAGAACTTGTCATCATGTAGTATACTTCACCGTCTAGAGTGGAAATGACTCTATGAAGACTCCCTATATTGGTGGTTTTTACGTAATTTTCTTATGTTTGAACATAGGAGATGAGATTCCCCTTGTTATGAATGATTTTCATGTCGAACAATGTGGTGTTCATCATGTGGGTTTGAAGATCTCCCACTAGATTCGAATTATGGGATACTTCTATCCCACCATAGTCCATGAGTATATCAACTTTTCAAAGAGGTCAACATGTGTTTGATCTATGAAAAAAAATTCATTGACCACCAGATCCCCTCCATAATAAAAATTATTCTTGGACCTATTCTGTTTGGTGACATAATGTCATTAGACTATATCAAGTATCAATATCTCCCCAATTATAGTTCTTTCTTACCACAACATATTTTATTTAAAAGTTAGTATAATTGATTCCTCATAAGGAATTATAAGACCGACCAATAGTTGAATTTGTGATCTCCCACATAATCTATCAAATCAGGTATCCTCATTTGGTTCCCCTAGAAAACATCACCAACTTTTGGGATTCTTTATAGAAAATTTGTATGCTAAGAACAATATTTGTTCCAACTATACTTCTCACTATTACATGTAGGAAATTAGACAAACCAAAGAATTCCAAACTTTCTATAACATTTTTTTGAAGTTGGTGGGATAGAAAAAGAAGAGTTTTCCTAAAAAAACTCTCTAACACTCTTTGGGAATATTATATGATGATTTGAAATTCCACCTAGGCGACACCATATTCCCTGGTGTATAGAACAGAAGTAGTCATGACTATTAAGATTCAGTTTCCATCACTCCTAAAATCTATCTATGACCAGAATATTCCATACATAGTGTACTATGTACATGTAGTTGATCTATAATCCATTGAAGAAATCAGGCTCTATGGATTCAATAATCTATATCGTCTCTAAAATATTATAGAATGAGTTTTCAACAAGAATGTTCACCTTTGATCCCTACATCAAGGTGATATAGTTCTTTCTCCCACAAAACTATTAATATAGATTAGTAAGCCACCAAATTTGGATCCCATGTGAGAAGGACCTCACATCATTCATAAGGTGCATCCCAATGGGAATACACTATTGCCACTATAGATGGAGATCGTATTACTCCTCAAACCAATTCCATGTTCATCAATAAGTACTTCACAACATGATTTTCTCCTCATAGAAGTACAATGATAAACTGGGAACATTGTTCAAAACACATGACCTCAAACTTATAGCCATCTTATATTCCAATATTTACTGATATAAAATAAAATTTTACATCACAGAATTATGAATTTAATGTTTTTGAATGTCTTACAAGGGTGTGAATTGTGTGACATGGTCCTCCTTTCCCCTTTTCACATCAGTGTATAGCTTATGCTCCAAACACATTCCTTTTAGAACACTTTTCCACATACGTCACATATACATGATGTTAAAATACATTACACATGGCATCTTAGACACATTATGCTAAATATCATTACAACCAATTTCTGTACTGCATGATGTTAAACTACATAGACCAGTCCTGTAACATGACCATAAACTATGGAATTTATGTCCTAGTTTCCTGATGTTAAACTACATAACAACCAATAGCCAACATCCATGATGAAAAAAATCAATGAAATTTTCATCAAAGCCACATGATGATAAACTATGTAGCACCATAATGTACCCACTTAAGATGGAATTGTGTCAAGAAATAGTCATCTACATGCTGTATTTGTGAACTATGTATGACTTGATTACTATCTGCATTGGATATATAGAAACACCTAGATTTTACATCCTGGTTCAGCCACCCCACAAGTAAAAAAATATTCCCCTCCCTATGTATTAGTCAAAATTATGTAGGTATAATTCCATTAACAATTTCATATGTCTTGATTCATTACCTCATATGATATATAATGAACCCCACAATTCTCATCAATAATACCAACCACAATATTTAACACACCTATAGACCCTTAGCATCATTTGTAGTCCATGTATCATGAAATTAAACAATATGAAATCCAATTTAGGATTGCATATGTGGTTTGTGGGCTTCCTTGTTCCTCATTCATGTGAAGTTTTTTATTCTACTACATTTCGAAGAACCCTTATATAGTTCTTACCTCGTGGACTGAGATTCATGACCTTATTCTATTTTCTATCCTATGGTCCATGTAATAAGACTTTAAACTATTTGAAAGGGACAAAACTCTATAATAATAAATTAGATTCCCATGTCCAGGAATCATGACATAAAACTATATGTTGGAATACCCCTTGGAATATTTCTTATGGAATGGGCCTTATTGTTCCACATTAACATTAATTTACTCCAGTCATTCCCTAGGTATCACTTTTGGATGAGATTCTCCCCTCACTATAAACAATATTTTCTCCATGATATATCATGTGGCCATGGGCCTCCATGGTCTTCATTCATGTCATCACACTACACATTCACATTTGAGAAATTATCCATTATCTTCCAAACTATACAACCTTAAAATAGGATATAACATCATTAATTTATGATAGTAAACCATGATCCTACTCTGGACATATTTGGGATACCACATGATAATTATGGGATGACTCAGATTCCTCGCCATGGAGGATTTCCCTACCAATGTTGGTCATTTCACCACACTGTGTCAAAGAAGTACATGTGGCTTGATTCCAATCATTATGGGATATTTATTAACACTCATACATTTTTTATTTCATCCTAGTAACAAATTGATCAACCTTTCGTCCACTTAGACCAAGTTATGGTCCACAAAACATGACCATAAACTATACACATTCCATTTAAAGATGGATGTGTTTAACATGATACTACTTGGATCCATTCACATTAGTTTATGACTCTTCCATACCACATATATGCCTTGTAAATTGACCTATCATAGTCTATTAGTCAAGAATTTAAACTGATCACCCCATCACTCCATGTTGTATGACCTTTAACTATGTGCAACCACTACAAAAAATATGTTAGGATTCGTTCCTATACTTATGGGATATGTAGTGACACAAAAACAGTTTGGTTTCATTCACATGTTCATTACCTTTTGACCTATTCTCCCCATCATGTTATAAGAAAAATGACATTAAACATCTTACAAAAAAGTCCAAGAATCACCACGTTAAGCTATATTCAAATCTCCTAAGGAATATGTTGTTTTCTTGCTATCTATAGCCATCATTCATGTCATATTATTCCTATTATATTTATTATGATGTCACACTAAACATATCCACCTCAAACACTCCTCTTTGGTCGAATTTCCATAACCTTAAAAAAAGATCATGTATTCCTTGAATCACAACATTAAACTACCTGTCAGTCCTCTTTTGGATTTATAAGAATATAATTGGACTTCATAGGCCCTTATTCATGCCATGTATTTCATTCCTATGTGCTACATATTCCCCTTATGGTCTAGGTGACATGCCTTAATTGTAACACCGTTATATTTTATGAGAAGTATATTTTTTTATGTATTATGTTATACGCAATATCAAAGAAATATTTCACTCCACACAACACTAGCTTGGCTTGCGTTACACACAATCGCAACCTTCCTCGATAGCGTATGTAGTACGCAATACTGAGTTTCACTAAACAACGATATATTGTTATAATATTATTATGGACCAGATGTTATGAATAGTATTAACTAAATTTTGAATTTTATAACCATATTAATCATCTTACATATTTTCTAGAACATGGTATGAGAACAAAATAAATGTTTCGGGTAAAATAAGTTTTTTTTCAAAAAATACAGTTTTGCCGCCTTTTGATGGCGCAAAAAAAATTAAATCTAGTTTTTGACATGTTTATAAGTTCAATTTGACAAAATAAAATTCCTATTTGGAATCAGGATATAAAAATTTACTTTGGATAAATTTTTCATATTATTCTGATAACTTTCATATTTTAATGAATAGTAAAGATGCTATATTTTAATTAAAAACAACTTTTTTCATTGCAATAATTTATATGGATAAATCATAATATTGAATGGTTTTAAAGTATAAATAGAATATATTTTTACCATTTAATATAATTTATGTCATTACCATTAATTTTACATTGAATTCATAGGTAAAAACATTTCAATCTTTGGCAAAGTTTCAACTTTTAAAACCCATTTTCTTAACAACCGAATTAATTTTAAATTAATTACTGAAAATTCTGTATTTTGAATTTTGAAAAATGGATTCCATATTTGGATTCAGTGGGTCCAAGTTATGTTAATAGGTTACTTCTATTTTTTTTGATATTATGAATAGTAAGTATGTTAATTTTTATTTACTATAGTTAAAGGTAAATCGGGTAATTGAGGGTAAAAATAAGATTATATAATTACCCTAACACTTGAAAAAATCCTATTGGATGAATAAATGACTACCCATATCACCTAAGGGTCTGAATAAATTCATTTTATGGCCATTTTACCATTAAAATAATTTAATTATTATTAAAACCAGCGAAAGTGACAACATGTCACTCTCTTAAATATTATAAGTATAATAATTATAATTTAGTGATAAACTTCATGAAACTTGAAAAATTACAAGTCACCAGAAAGCTAATATAATTATCTACATCATGTTAATTTATTTAAAATTTTTAGGGATTAAATAATTATCATTAATTGTGACACAATAGTGATGTTGAAATTATTTTATTGATTGAATTATCAAATAAATGATTTTAAAAGTATTAAAATAAACATTATATGAACTATTTAATGTCATCCACTAATTTTCTAGATAAATATTACATGTTATGAATCTATTAAATCTTTTATTTTGAACATATCTTCTGTGTATATTTTATTTAAATTCAAATAAATGAATAGTGTCAAAATTGAAACTGTAGTTATTTTTTAAAAATTACATATTATAAAATTGTTTAAAAATCACAAAAATATTTAAAAATTATAAATTAAAATTTAAAGGGTCTAAAATATAATAAATTATAAAATTATGGACAATTAACTACATATAAGTAATTATTTATAATGATTTAAAATTTAGAATATTATTACCACAAATAAAATTAAATAGATTATATAAGGATAAATCATGTTGATAATGTTTAAAATAAATTCCCAACTTTTCTAAATATTATTTTTTGATGAGATTACAACCCTATCTCATCTAATATTTGTATTTTAGTCATTTTTGGAGGTTTTTAAGAGGTTTTGGAATTTATTATTAATTAATATTTCTTATAATTCCAAAGGTGCCTCTCTCCTCCCATATAAAAGGGCACCTCCTCCCTCTCCTCTTTACACAATTTAGAGCCTTCAGGCTCGGCCAACCCCTTCCCATTTCTATTCTAAACTTCCCTAGAAACATACTAGAGGTCCTGTTCTTCTTCAAAGCCTAATTTTAATTCCCTAAGAGGAGGTTTCAAAGAGGCATGTCGAAGAAGAGGTAATATTTGTTACCGATTCATTCAAATTTATTTATTCTTCTACAACCTATTCATTAGTTGTATCATTATGAATTAATATCATCAGTAGAAAAAATATTCTGATATGTTATTATAAATATTAAACAACCCTATTTTTCCTTCTATCCATCCTATGAAAAATAAAATCACCGCACGTGCGTACGTACAGAATACCTTTTCCACACCGTGCTGTAATCTATTTTCCACCACCACACTACTTGGATGGGTATAATGGTGTAATTAATAACTATATAGGATTATTTTAAATTGATATTGATTCTGAAATAGTATACATACACTTCAATAAAATTCCACGATCATGGGAACGATATCATCGCTTGTGTGTATGTACGGCCTACCGTCTCCACGATGAGATGCGACTCGTTCTACATGATCTTCATTGAATAGTGATTATATAAATGAATTGAATGTGTAAATATGATATATATTACACTAATACCATTCTGGAAATGAGTTTTCTATAACCTAAAAAGAAGAATAATAATTTTTTTGACAAAACACGTATAGGAACATAAAGCAACAAACACTCGAATAACAAGTAGCAATGAAATATTACTAATAAGAAGCTAAGAATATGAGCATATATGATATCATAACAATGTGTATGATTCTATAATAATTCATTGACATTATTTAAATCATTATACCGGAGGTTAGGACACGTACAAAGCATATCGGACCTAAGGTAAGGGAAAATCTCTCAATCTAATTTCTATCCGAGATTGTTTATACTTCAAAATTTATTGAGGAATATTTATCATTCACATCCATGTTTCGTCAATATTTAATATTCTTTCTATACTCCTACAATTTTTTAAATCTAATTTTACATATTGGTGAATTTTTAGTAAAAGATATGAAAGGAATCTTTTTTCGTTTTCTATATGAGATACTTTTTGACTTTTACGGCCAAAGTACGAGAAGAATGTTTTTTAACTTAAACGTCATGCATAGATTTTTATGATTTCATAGAACATTATTTCCATGAATCTTCCTTTAAAAGTTGTCAAGTTTATTTTTAATCAACTTCTTTTAGTTTAAAATTGTATAACATATTAAGAAAGGGAAAAAAATTTAAGTAGAAAGGATATTTTCCTCAAGAATGGAGTTCATGTGTTTTATCAAAATTATTTTCCATCTAAGATAATATGGGGTTCTGTTTCTATCCCTATTATTAAATTGATTTGATTATTTTGTGATGGAATTATTTTTATGAAGTCCTTTATCTTATATTAATTGTTTTATGATGTCACGATGTTTAAGAATCCCATTTTTATTACATGGGTTATGTTATGATGTATGAATTATGATTTTGTGGCATAGATAGGAATGGTTTCATTATGAGATGGGTGTGACCTATATATCTTTCCAATGAATTGGGTAAAGATTTATATCTCATGAGATAGACATGACTGGAACAGAAAGTTAATCCAGTTTAGTGATACAGGACTGGAACGAGGAGTGAACTCGGTTTAGTAATGGAATTTTTCCGCTATGATAGTCTTGGCAATTATTCTTGACTAATGTGAAATGTTTTTATATGATTATGTGTGTATGCCAAAAATTTTAATGGTTTATGTTATGATTATTGGGATTACATTTCACTACTATGATTTATCCCATGTTATGATATTATGATCTCTTTTACATATTAATATTTTCATAATGTTATTTTCTTATGAATATGATATGATTGATATTTCTTTTGTTTACCCTTACTGAGAATTTGATCTCACCCTTTTGTATGTTTTATTTTCCCCAGGTCTGTAATAAGGGTATTAAGTAGGATATGCCAAAGGGGCTCTAGATATGATGAAATAAACAGGAGACAATGGTGATGATTTATGAACCAGTTGTTTATGTTTCCCAGTTTCTAAAGACACTATACCTATAATGTCCTGTCATGGTTTTGTTATATGTTGTAATAAGTATCATTCCATTTTTTAAGTAATAACCATGTATGTATAGTATGGGTTGTTATAGTTGGTATCATAGGAAAGGTATAGTCAACCTTAGGAAACTAGTATGTGAAAGCCTTAGTAAAAACCCTAAGGATATGTCTAAGCATAGAACACAATAAAAGTGTTTTAGAAATGTCCATGAATAACCTATGATAAGACCTTAAGTGTAAAATTTTATTCTTTATTATGTGGTTTCCAATTATTAATATTGTTTCTCACACTATGCTTATTGGTTTTAGTCAATGGATGGAACCTGAAGGAACCGTGTTAATGCTGAATGCGATGGACAATGCAATGATTGTCCCCCGGAGCGGCCAAAAATTATGAGAGTTGGAATGATAAATCTTGTATCCATGATCATACAACTTTATCAAGCAATAAACCATGTAGGAATTCCAAACAAGCAATGGAAGGAGCAACATTCTATTGAATCCTTCAGGAGGCAGCATCCACCTTCATTCAATAGGTTTTCTGATCCATTAGTCGATGAACAATGGATTAGTACCACTGAAAAGATATTTTCAGTTATATAATGTACTAAACATGACAAAGTCATCTTAGTAGTGTATCATTTGGAAGGTGATGCTGATCAATGGTGGAAGCTTATCAAGAATACATGGAAAAGAGATGAAATCGAGTCTATAGAATGGGACGAGTGCAAGAACTTATATTTCAATAAGTACTTCTCTCGTATTCTTCGAACAAAGATGGAGAAGGAGTTTCATGAACTGAAGCAAAAGGATAATGAATCTATTGCTACCTACGAAGAAGATTTTACAAGACTTGCAAGGTACGCTTCTAGAATTATTATCTAACCAAAGAGTAAGATCGATCGATTGTTTAGTGGTTTAAAACCAAGTCTTCAAAAGGCGTTAGCCATAAGGGACTTCAATAGATATGAGGAAATTATTCGATGTGCTCTCACGTTTGAGATGGAGATTGGAGTAACCGATTAATCATATGGGTTTGATAAGAAGAGGAAAATGGAATTCAAAGGAAAATCTAAAGACCACACTAAAAAGAAGATGAGTTTTCCTTTATGCTCAAATTGTGGAAGGAAACATGGAGAGAATTGTCTTAAAGGGACAAGAAAATGTTTTAAGTGTGGAAAAGAAGGTCATCGGGCAATTGAATGTCAAAATAATGGGAACAAGATGTCTAATGATGCGAACAAAGAAAGGGATACACAGAATGAACCTCCAACACTTCAATGTTTCATGTGAAAGGAAATGGTGAATTATGCTAAACAATGCCCTAATCCAAGGGTTGTTGTTGATTATCGACGTCAACAAACTCTTAAGGCCAAAGACAAAGTAAAGTCACATGCAATTACCATCAGTGATGTGGAGTACGATAATGATGTGGTGAAAGGTACACTTACCATGCACTCTAAAGTAACAAATGTTTTATTTGATTCGGGATCCACCCACTCTTTTTTTCTGAATAATTTTCTAAGGGTATCGTCGTACTACCTCAACAATTAGATGTTGAGTTAGCTGTGACAACTCCTAATGGAAAAACAGTGGCATCAAAAGTTTACAATTCTTCTCTGATTAAAGTTTGTAGGAAAGTGATTCCTACAAATCTTTTGATCCTTCCTATAGTGTAATTTGATGTGATTCTTGGCATGGATTAGCTTTCTTTATACGGAGCTCATATCAATTTCCAAAGAAGGGAAATCACATTTAATATTCCCGATCAATCTACTATCATCTATTGATGCAAGGATGAATATAACTTCCAGTGGAAATTTCTTCCATTTAATGAGTCTTGATTCAAATAAATGAAGGTTATTTATCTCAAATGGTTGGAGTGAAACTCACGATTAAGAATATTCCCATTGTATGTGAGTTTGATGATGTCTTTCCAGTGGAATTTCCAGGTCTTCCACCAAATCATGAAGTTGAGTTTTCAATATAACTCATACTGGGTGCTATGCCCATTTCAAAGAAACATTATAGAATGTCCCTAATTGAGTGGAAGGAATTTAAGAAGAAACTCCAAGAGAATCTTGATATATGATTCATACGCCCTAGTGTGTCACCTTGGGGAGCACATGTTCTGTTTGTTAAGAAGAAATATGGATCAATGAGACTTTGCATTGATTATCGAGAACTTAACAAGATCACTATCAAGAAAAAATATCCTCTCCTGTGCATTGATGACTTATTTGACCAACTACGCGGAGCTCAATACTTTTCCAAGATTGATAATTGTTCATGGTATCATCAATTAAGGTTCAAAAGGAGGATATACCAAAGACTGATTTTCGTACAAGGTATGGAAAATATCAATTTATATTGATTCCATTTGGTCTTACTAATTCCCATGCTATCTTCATGGATCTAATGAATAGGGTCATTAGAGACTATCTTGATCAGTTTGTGGTAGTCTTTATAGATGATATTCTTGTATATTCAAAGAGAAAGGAATAACATGAAGATCACTTGATAATTGTATTAAATTCCCTAAGAAAGGATAAGATTTATGCCAAATTTTCCAAGTGTGAATTTTGGCTTCAAAAAGTTTCATTTTTGGGTTACATAATCTCAAAAGAAAGGATATATGTGATTCCAGCAAAAACAGAGGTTATTGAAAGATGGTCGAGACCAATGGCAGTAACTGAGATCCAATGTTTTCTTGGTATGGCTGGATATTATCGACGTTTTTTGAATATTTTTTCAAGGTTATCTAATCCACTCACTAGGTTGACTCGAAAAGGAGTTGTGTTCGTGTGGACGGAGGAGTGTGAATAGAATTTCAAGGAGTTAAAATGAACGTTATCTAGTTCACATGTGCTCACACTGCCGTGTAGTAGAGAAAGGTTTGAGATCTACAATGATGCATCCAAGAAAGCACTGGGGTGTGTTCTCATGCAAAATGGTATGGTGATAGCTTATGCCTCACGACAGTTGAAAATCCATGAGCAAAATTACCCAACTCATGACTTGGAATTAGTCGCAGTAATCATTGCATTAAAAATATGGAGGCATTATCTTTATGGTGAAAGGTGTGATATTTATACTGACCATAAAAGTTTAAAGTATATTTTCACACAAAAGGAGCTGAATATGCGCCAAAGAATATGGTTAGAGTTGATTAAAGACTACGACTACTCAATTCATTATCACCCTAGGAAAGCAAACAAGGTGGCAGATGCATTAAGCCGACAAGATCATGCTAGCTTATCCATGATGAGGATCAAAAAAAATCTAATATTTAGGGATTTACAAAGGATGGATCTTGTAATTATAATGGAAGGGGAAAATATTATATTTCTTAAATCAATGTTCAACCATCAATACATGTGAAGATTAGAGAGGCACAAAAACAAGATGCAGAGTTAAATGAAATATGAGAAATGTTCCTGAATTAAACCTTGATTGTGATGATATATTAAGGTTCTGGAATCAGGTTTGGGTTCCTCCCTTTCATGAATTAATGAAGGAGCTACTGGATGAGGCTCATAGTTCTTCATTCTCTATTCATCCAGGAAGCACGAAGATGTATAGGGACCTGAAAGAGTACTTCTGGTGGGATGGCATGAAAAGAGATGTTGCTGAATTTGTCTCTCAATTCATGGTTTGTACGAAAGTTAAAGCTGAGAGACATAAGTCTAAAGTGATGTTACAACCATTACACATACTAGAATGGAAATGGGAAAACATCACTATATAATTTTTCACTGGACTTCCTAAAACATCCAAAGGAAATAATGCAATCTGGGACATAGTTGATTGTCTTACGAAGTCGGAACACTTCATTGCTATTAGAGAAGATTTCTCTCTGGATCAGCTTGCCAGTATATATGTGAAGGAAGTGGTAAGATTGCATGGATTACCACTTTCCATTATATCTGATCAGGATCTGAGGTTTACCTCAATGTTCTGGTGAAATCTTCAGCATACATTAGATACAGAGTTGAGTTTCAGCAATGCTTATCATCCTCAGACAGACTGTCAGTTTGAGAGAACAATTCAAAATATAGAAGATATTTTAAGAGCTTGATATATGTATTTTAATGGTGGTTGGGATAAACACCTACCCTTGGTGGAATTTTCTTATAATTATAGATTTCACTCCATTATTTAGATGACTCTTTATGAATCTCTCTATGGAATGAAATGCAGGACTCCAACTTGCTAGGATGAAGTTGGGGAAAGAAAGATATTAGGACCTGATCTTATTGATGGGATAGCAGAAAAGGTCAGATCTATTCAACAACACATAATAGCAGCTCATTGTCGACAAAAAAGTTCTGCCAACAACTGATGAAAAGACCTAGATTTTGAAGTGGGTGATAAAGTGTTCTTATGAATATCTCCTTGGAAGAGAGTAATGATATTTGGAAAGAAGGGAAATCTGAGCCCTAAGAATATCGGTCCTTTCCAAATACTGTATCATGTTGGCATGGTAGCTTACTGATTGGCGCTTCCACCGAATCTCTCTCAACTTCACGATGTGTTCCATGTATCTCTCCTGAGAAAGTACATACCCGATCCTTCACATGTACTAAGCTCAGAAGTTGTACCGCTGGAGCAAGATCTTTCTTATGAAGAACAGCCGATAGAGATTCTGGATCATAGTGAAAAAGTTCTACGGAACAAGACCACTCTCTTGGTGAATGTTTTATGGAGGAACCACCAATTATATGAAGCTACATGGGAGCTTGAGGATATGATGAGGGAGGGGTATCCTCATCTGTTTGTTACAAAGTGATGAATTTTGAGGGAGAAATTTGATTTAAGGGGGGGGGGTAGAATATAACACACTGATATTTTATGAGAAGTATATTTTTGTTGTTTTATTTTATACACAATATCAAAGGAATCTTTCACTGCAAACAACCCTAGCATGGCTTGCGTTACACGCAATCACGACCTTCCTCGATAGCGTATGTAGTACGCAATATCGGGTTTCACTAAACAACGATATATTGTTATAAAATTATTATGGACTAGCCATTATGAATAGTATTAACTAAATTTTGAATTTTATAACATTATTATTCATCTTACATATTTTATAGAACATGGTATGAGAACAAAAGAAATTTTTCAGGTAAAATAAGTATTTTAAAAAAAATGCAGTTTTGCCGCCTTTTGATGGCGCACCAACCTTAAATCTAGTTTTTGACCAGTTTATAAGTTCAATTTGAAAAAATAAAGTTCTTATTTGGAATCAGGATATAAAAATTTCTTTTGGATAATTTTTTCATATTATTTAATAACTATCATATTTTAATGAATAGTAAAAACACACTATATTTTAATTAAAAAAACTTTTTTCATCGCAATAATTTATATGGTTAAATTATAATATTAAATGGTGTTAAAGTATAAATAGAATATATTTTTACCATTTAATAAAACTTATGTCATTACCATTAATTTTAAATTGAATTCATAGGTAAAAACAATTCAATCTTTGACAATGGTATAACTTTTAAAACCCGTTTTATTAACAACAGGGTTAATTTTAAATTAATTACTGCAACTTCTATGTTTTGAATTTTGAAAAATGGATTCCATATTTCGATTTAGTGGTTTCATATTATTTTAATAGGTTAATTTTATTTATTTTTTATATTATGATTAGTAACTATGATAATTTTTTTACTACAGTTAAAGGTAAATCAGGTAATTAAGGGTAAATATAAGATTATAAAATTACCCTAACACTTTCCAAATTCCTATTGGATGAATAAAAGTAGACCCATATCACCTAAGGGTCAGAATAAATTCATTTTATGGAATTTTTACCATTAAAATAATTTATTTATTATTAAAACCAAAGAAATTGACAACATGTCACTCTCTTAAATCTTATAAGTATAATAATCTTAATTTAGTGATACACTTCAGGAAACTTCAAACATCAATAGTCTCCAAAAAGATAATAAAATTATCTACATCATGTGAATTTATTTAAAAATTTTAGGTATTAAATAATTATCATTAATTATGACACAATAGTGATGTTGAAATTATTTTATTGATTGAATTATCAAATAAATAATTTTAAAAGTAATAAAATAAATATTATATGAACTATTGAATGTGCTCCACTAATTTTCTAGATAAATATGAAATGTTATGAATCTATTAAATCTTTTATTTTGAACATATCTTCTGCTTATATTTTATTTAATTTCAAATAAATGAATATTTTTAAAATTGACACTATTGTTATTTTATAAAAATTACATATTATAAAATTGTTTTAAAAGCACAAAAATATTTAAAAATTATAAATTAAATTTTTTATGGTCTAAAATGTAATAAAGTATACAATTATAGAAAATTCACAACATATAATTAATTATTAATAATTATTTAAAATTTAGATTATTATTACCACAAATAAAATTAAATAGATTATATAAGGATAAATCATGTTGATAATGTTTAAAATAAATTCCCAACTTGTATAAATTTTATTGTTTGGTAAGATTACAACCCTATCACATCTAAGCTTTAGATTTGAGTCATTGTTGGAGGTTTTTATGTTGTATTGGAATTTATTATTAATTATTATTTCTTATAATTCCAAAGGTGCCCCTCTCATACCTTATAAAAGGGCACCTCCTCCCTCTCCTCTTTACACAATTTAGAGCCTTCAAGATCGGCCAAATACTGCCCATTTCCCTTCTCAACTTCCCTAGAAGCATACTAGAGGTCCTGGTCTTCTTCAAAGACCAATTTTAGTGCCCTAAGATGAGGTTTCAAAGAGGCGTGTCGAAGAAGAGGTAATATCTGTTACCAATTCATTCAAATTTATTTCTTCTTCTACTTCCCCTTCTTTAGTTGTTTCATTTTGAAGTAATAACATCAGTATCACTCATATAATGATATTTTATTATAAATATTAAACAACCCTATTTCACCTTCTATCCATCCTATGGAAAATAAAATCACCGTGCGTGCTTACGTACAGAATACCGTCTCCACGTCGTGGTGTAATCTATTTTCTACCACCACCTTACATGGATGGGTATAATGGTGTAAATAATAACTATATTTGATTATTTTAAAGTGATATTTATTCTGAAATAGTATACATACACTTCAATACAATTCAACGATCATAGGAATGATATCATCGCTCGTGCGTACGTACGGCCTACCGTCTCCACGATGTGATGCGACTCGTTCTACATGATCTTCATTGAATAATGATTATATAAATGAATTGAATGAGTAAATATCATATATATTACACTAATACCATTCTGGAAATGGGGTATCTATAACCTAAAAAGAAGAATAAGAATTTATTCAACAAAACACGCATAAGAACATAAAGCAATAAACACCCGAATAATAAGTAGCAATGAAATATTACTAATAAGAAGCTAAGAATATGACCATATATGATATCATAAAAATGAGTATGATTATGGAATAATTCAATGACTTTATTTGAATCATTATAAAGGAGGTTTGGACACTTACAAAGCATATCGGACCTAAGGTAAGGGAAAATCTCGCAATCTCATTTTTATCCGAGATTGTTTATACTTCAGAATTTATTGTTGAATATTTATCATCCACATCCATGTTTCATCAATATGTAATATTATTTCTATCCTCCTAAAATTGTTTAAATCTAATTTTACCTATTTTTGAATTTTTAGTAAAATATATTATAGGAATATTTTGCCGTTTTCAGTATGAGATACTTTTTGACTTTTCCGGCCAAAGTATGAGAAGAATTTTTTTTATCTTATACGGCACGAATGGATTTTTATGATTTCATAGAACATTATTTCCATGAATATTCCTTTAAAAGTTTTCAAGTTTATATATAATCAACTTCTTTTAGTTTAAAATTGTTTGACGTGTTAAGAAAGGAAAAATATTTTTGAAGTAGAAAGGATATTTTCATCAACAATGGAGTTCAAGTGTTTATCAAAATTATTTTCCATATAAGATAATATAGGGTTATGTTTCTATCCCTATTATTACATTGATTTTATTATGTTGTGATGGAATTATTTTTATGAAGTCCTTTATTTTATATGAATTGTTTTATGATGTCACGATGTTTAAGAATCCCATTTTTATTACCTGGGTTATGCTGTGATGTATGAATTATGATTTTGTGGCACACATAAGAATGGTTTCATTATGTGATGGGTGGGACCTATATCTCCCTCAAATGAATTGGGTAATGATTTATATCTCATGAGATAGACATGGCTAGAACGACAAGTTATTCCGGTTCAGTGATACAGGACTAGAACGAGGAGTGAACCCGGTTCAGTAATGGAATTTTTCCGCTATGATAGTCTTGGAAATGAGTCTTGACTAATAAGAAATTATTTTCTATGATTTTGTATGTATGACACAAATTTTAACATTTTATGTTATGATTATTGGGATTACATTTTACTACTATGAGTTATCCCAAGTTATGATGTTATGATCTCTTTTGCAGGTTAATATTTTCAAAATGTTATGTTCTTATGAATATGATATGATTAATATTTCTTTTTTATACACTTAATGAGAATTTGAGCTCACCCTTTTGTATGTTTTCTTTTCCCCAGGTTATGAAGAAGGGTATTAAGTAGGATATTCCAAAAGGGACTCTAGATATGAGGAAATAAACAGGATACAATTTAGATGATTTATGAAGAATTTGTTTATGTTTCCCAGTTTCTAAAGAAACTATACCTATACGGTCCTATCATGGTTTTGTTATATGTTGTAATAAGTATGCTTCAATTTATGAAGTAATAACCATGTATGTAAAGTATGGGTCGTTATATTTACAGTTTTTAGTAGGTTTGAGAATTATAAACCAAAACTATTTTCAACCCCTATAGTCTGAGTTGTGTGACATTAATCTACATAACCTTCCATTTTCAATGCATGATGTTAAACTATGACTCCAACCTTTTAAATCATGGATGCTTCAAATTTCCTCATTATAGAATAAACATATCTCCCAAAGTTATCCTCTTAACATTCCATGTTCAACAACTATGTGTGTCTTGATTCCCATATTTATTGGTTATATAGTGACACTCAGACTTCTCATCTTTAGGATCATCTGAAAGTTTAATAACCTCTATCCCCTTTCCCTAGTCATGGTCCACACAATATGAAATTAAAAATTCTCAAAAGAAATATTTGACTCATACATTCGGATATACCACTATTTTTACTTTTTGTCTTACTTGTTTTGTGTTTCCATCATCCTAAAAATCACAATGTACTTCCTAACAGTGAAGGTCACATGCCATTTTTTGATCTCCTCCCACTGTCTTCCAATAACCTAATGGTTTTATGGATGAAAGATATATATCATATGTTTTTGAAAATGGTCTGTAATTGATCTTGTGTTTTCTTGCATCATTCTTAACTAATGTAGTTGAGATTCATGTGTTTCAGATATGTTCAATAGTCAATCCATACCCATTGGTCACCAATAATCTGGATATTGGAAGTCTCATCTTACTTCCTTTCTACTTACCTATATCATGGTTGAATTCTTATACCTTTGGTTCCACCCCTAATGTCCACATAAACATATTAGGAAAACCCTTTACCATTCCTTCTCTTCCAGGCCGAGTGCAACTCACATGGGATTTGAAGTTTTGGTAGGGTATGTACTGATATGGTAAAGCTGCATAAATGAGTATCATCGTCTAAACTCCATGACCATAAACTAGGGGTTCAATTCCAAGAATCAATAATTTAAACAATATGTGGGTGGTATCCCTAAGGATATGTAGTGTGGGGTTTGAGTTTTCTTTTCCTCCATTCACACCATGTTTATTACTTTGTGACACTATGAATGTTCATTTAGGATGTTAAACCCATGGTTAGAGCCCTAAATACTTACACTAGAAGCCCATGTCCAAGAATTATGACTTTAAACTATGTGAAAACCCACTTTGGAATGTGTGGTGTATCCATGGGTATCCTTGGTCATCATTCACATTAGTTTTTTTTGACTCACCACACTACAAATTTCCATTTTGGTAATAGTATAGTCATAGCTATATAACCCTATACATAAAATCATAGTCCATTCAGCATGACATTAAACGGTTTTCCTTTGTCTAATCCATACAACCATAAAATGTGTGTAGAGTCTCATTCACATGTCATTAAACTATGAAACACGTCCTAATCACATGAAATTAATCTATACCATGTTCAATCCTTGGTACATGATTCTAAAATGAGTATCTATAGTCCTCATTTTATTATGTAAATCTATATGGTATCCTAAACCCTCGCCTGGGAGGCCCTATCTTCATTTTATAGTCATCAACCACATTTCTCATATTTACAATAATCGTTCAGTATGTGAGATAACACTCATTGAGAATATGGGATTATTCATTGTTCATACCAATACTCCCACACCAATTTACTCTAATCCAGGATTGGGTAATTCCAAGAGTGTTGGAATACATCTAAACATTCCTCAGTGCATTTTCACACTTCACAATCCCCTTACATCCTAATTTTTTTCCATGTCTGAATGGACCAACTAAGGGTTTGGCCTCATGAAATATTGGATAACCTACCATCCTAGTCCAATGTCTGAGAATTCATCAGATTACATTTTGATACATGTTATGTGTTCGATCATGGTTAGTGGTTCAACCTCGTTTGTTTGTCTCAATTTCAAGCCAATAGTTTGGATACTATCTTTCAAACATGGTCAATATATATCATTTGTCAATATTCCATTCTCCTTATGTTAAATTTTTTGGGAATTGTGAGTCACACTTTTCATTCCCCTTTTTCAGATGGAATTAAAGACCCATAGCGTTTTCCCGTTCAAGCACTAGAGAACATTGGAAAATAAGGATGATTGTTCTAAGAAACTTATTCTCAAGCCACAACCTCTCTCATCCTAGGAAATATCTGTGTTCATTCAACAGTAGTATACCCAAAATATTCTGTAAATGTCCCTAACTCTCATACGAAAATAAATCACATGTTTTTCCTTTTTTCTCACACTATTCATGTCCCACATGAACATAGGGATTTTTTTCAGATTGTATAAAAAATATGTTCAACGTAGGATAATAGAGAAAGTAATTTTTTTGAGAATACAAATGGAAATTATAGTTTCAAAGGGTTAGACACATATTAGATATTGTCCCTAGAAAAAACATTCCTCCACAGCTCAGATTCTATGATCAAGCACTTAATCTCGGTCAACATACAATGAGTGATCTCAAAGGCCTATTGCCACACAATGAGGTCTTTATTCTCCTCATCATCCTTGGAGTGAACAACACTGGCCCTAATTTTTTTCTGCCCTTCTCCACTTGGCACTGAGCCTACAACATCTTGATCTCAGATTCCATGTCCTCAAATGCTGCCAGTTAAACCCTATGATTTCTAGTGATCTCATCCTGAGTTGCAGCAGCCATTAAGAGATTCTATGCCATCCCCTCGAGGAAGGTGATATCATCCCTATCTTCTTGAATTTTCTATGCGCCTTTAAACTTGTGTTTCCTCTAGGAGAAGTCGAGCTCCTTCAATTCTATGTATGACTTGTTGATGAGAATTTCTTATGCCAGTGCATGAATAGTGCTGAAATTCATTCCACCGGTCCCTATATTGAGTTACCAATGGCCAAGAGATCCCAAAAATTGTGGTGTTTTATATATTAGGATGAAAATAATGAAATCCCATACATTGATCCATGACTTATGATAGATAGCCTGGTTATTCACATCCAATTCTGAGCTACAATCCTCAAAATCATCAGGTGGTGTTAGGTCATGAGGAGGAAATATTAGAAATATAATTTTGAATACATCCTATAGTCGTAGATCATCATGTGTGTGGTATGGATGACCATCATGGGGAATACTTCATCAATAGAATCTCCACATACTATAGACACTAAGACACTACCTTTAGGAATCATATAGGAGGTTTTTTTCATCCCATCTTCCTTGCATACTCTCACTGGTGGAATAAACATATTTTTCACTCCCTCAATCACCACTGGTGTAAATTTCTAGGTTGGAATTACCAATTATTCCTCTCAAGTTACTTTAGTCATTAATGTCATCGTCACATTCCCAGGAATAGCTTTTGATCCAGTAGTCTTTTTTTGTGATTCCACCACCACAGGTTCCACCGCCACATCCTTCTTGAAGAGACCTTTTGTGGGACCTATCATAACCCCTTCTATAGAAACTTCATCTAGAGTTCCCATTTCATAAGTAACCTATTTGGTTGGTAAAACCACCATAGCTTCTTCGACTAGTATTTTTCAGGGCCTTCCCATGACCCCCAACACTGGGGGTGTGACCACATAAATTTTCTGTAGGAGAACCTCTGTAGTTTCCAAAACCTCTACGGCCTCCACAGATGTCTATGCCAAGAGGGTAACCTTATTCATCTTTGACACAATCTCCATAACTACTTATTTATTAGTAGACACTATTGGTTGATCATCTAATCCAAAATGTTTGGAATAGTCCCCACACTCCCCCCTTTGTGGGTTAAGGTTCCCTCACCTACCACCTGAGGTAAGTCATGGATGTCCACTTCTTTAGTAATATTCCATCCCGACATAGTTAATTAAATGATCTGATAATGGGACTAAGGAAGGAGCAGTGCTCAAAATCATTCAAATATCAGTGAGGATACTTGGTCTATGGAGAGACACCACTCAACATATCAGATCAAATAGGAATCCTCCCCCCAAGATCCCTTTAATTCATCACTTTCAACTATATCCACACAGCTCACAATTTTGTCTATAGGGGAAGACATGACTAACAACATCCTCAACAAATCAGTCAAGGGACACACAATACCCTAGTAGTAAACCACTTCTTCTAACTCTACCATCGTCTACATAACTTCAATATTTGGAGTAAAATGCCTTTTCATAGACCATCCTAGTGGGGAATAACCCATTAGTGATGAGATAATACCACACACCATGTGTAGTGGTGATCTTATTGTGAATTCCTCAAGATTCTCATATGTCCAGTTACACATTATAGCAGGTAACATTCAATAAACATACTCATTTCCAAGGCCCCTGAATGTCCACCCTCATAGTATCATCAATGAACCCGAATTCTTCATACCCTCACTTTCCAAGGAGCCTCAGGACCATTTCTATTCCTTCCCATTTACATGATTCTTTTTAATTCCCATGAACTATTATACCCACTACAATTGGCATAACCACAGGAATAGAACAACACCTATGATACACCTTGGCCACTATTCTACCTCATCCCCATGATGGACAGATCACCCCTTCATTGTCTCAAATGTCCCACAGTCTCAACATAGCTCTATGGTATACTCTTTTCAACTCTTCATTTGGTCATGAAAAATATCACAAGTAGAAGTGGGTGGTTGCATCTCATTCCATATCTTTCTATCTTCACACATTAACATAAGAAAATTTTGCATCATCACCATAGGGTGTCACACATTATGAACCTCTAAGATCACCTTTAAAGTCAATATCTATATACACATAAATTTTCATTCAATTTTTTTTGGATTGTATAGATTATAAACTAGATTGCATTCAACCATTTCTACCAGTACCCCATCTTAAAATGCTAGGAGATACGGTCAATGATGCTCATACCATGCGATGTCATCAATTACAAACCCTATTCGTAGGAAGAACCGGTGAACGATGAACCGATCCTCCAACCCAACCGTATCCTACACTTCTCATAGGGTTGGCTTGAATTGGAAGCTTTCTGAAATGTTCATAATTACCTACATCAATTTTTTTTATTGTAGGAAAGATAGGTTTGGATACTCATAACACCCCATGTGTATGGTCCCCCAACGATACTGAATGTTAGAAATCCCACACACACAAAGTACTGTCCTCCATTCACTAATGTGTCAAAGTAACTTGTATAACTTCAAAAACACTGGGATTTTGAGGTTGAAAGACTACCTCATTGCCATAATCTCCACAATTATGATTGTTCATTGTCTCACCCCTATCACTGCATCCCTAACCTGGAGTATCCAACCATATATGAGCACCATGATGAATCTTACCATCTTGAATAGGGGTTGATTCTCCATGTTGATGTTTTATCATGATGAATTCCATATGATCACTTACAAAATTCACTAGTTGGTTCCCTCTTTTCCCTGTAGGTGTCCTCTAGGGCATTCTCATGGCCTCTTTGGAAAAATTATATCTGGATCCAACCCCATAGTGTGCCTCTTTTAAGCTTCATTAAAAAATAATATGAGAAATTTCTTGAAGGTAACACCCATCGTCATAAGATTCACTTCATTGGTTCCATTAACCCGGACTAGCAGCACCTTTTCTAGATCTAGAGGCTGATATTGATCTCCCCATAATGTCTCCATATGGAGAGATTCGTTTTACATCACCCCATTATTGAGATGTCAATGACTTGATGATGGCATAATAGGTGGACACTGACATATCCTTAGTGTAGATGGAATGTGTTGGCCCCTGATGACCATCTACACAACAACTCAGGCATGATATCCTATGGTCTGTAACCATGAAACTGTGAAGCCCATGTCAATTCATATAGTCCTACCCAACTCAGATCTACCTCAAAATATTAGCATGATGTGCAAACCCAGTAATACTAGGCCCATTCATCTTGGGAGTTACCTCCCTAGTTCAGATCATAAACATCATTCCATCCCATCTATGGATCCCCCAATCCTGTCATAAGATTCTTTTGATACTTTTGTGGGTATGCTTCATCCACTTTGTTTTCCCCCATCAACAATTTTGATATGGTTGTATAGGAATTATACTCTAATGGGTGCATGACCCTTCCATATGTGGCATATAATAGCCTGATGCTAATGGTATTTTCACTATATTCCCTGGAACCAGTAATAGGGATCATCACTTGTTTCCACTAGAATGAAGATGTCTTATCTCAGTACGATTTTGTATATCGAAATCCAATTCCAAGAAGGATACTCTTTTTGAATATCCGATAGTAGTTTGAGAATTGATTCGTGGTCTGAGGTTCTTTGGATGCACTCCCTGATCATAATGTTGTTCCACATTTCTTCTATTCGATCAGTATCCTCACAGACTTCCAGGTCATCCATTTAATTTGAGAGTTAAGTTTTTTTGAGATAGGTTTGCAGAGATTGATATTTTAGCTTATTTTTAGAGCCATTCCATGATTCATTGGTTTATAGAGATCTATTTGTAGAGCCTCAGTTTGCAGTGCTTGGTTCACTAAGTAGCATTCTTAGAGAAAGTAAAGGGGTTTGGTTTTCTAAAATAGTATTTACTCAGGTTCTTCCTGGATATGGAGAACATCACTAAAATATATCATTTTGTTTTCTTCTCATGGAGGTTTAGTGGTATTTTCAATCCCACTAAACTATTTATAGGTTCTTGGCCTACCCAGGATTCATGATGAACTTCACTCCCACACCCATCTCGAATCACCATTGTGAGTCATCATCAAAAATTATCTTCACGAAAGGGGGGAAAATTTCAATTTTCATAAATTCTCTATCAAATTCAAAAATTCCTTTTTCCCATCATCACCCTTTATGAGGGGGTGTATTTTTTGTTGCTGAAACATGTTCCATGGGAATAGTTGAAGAAGAAAATTCTAGTTTTGATAAAATCTAAGCCAATGTAGCACCAATATCCACTTGAAGTATGCTTTGGGAAGCCTGATAGATTTGGGATGCTCGTTGATCTCCCTGCCGAGAAGATCCTCCATGACAATGTGAAGGGTTTATGGTTTCCTCCATGAGTTTGGAGTCACTGGCGATTGCGTGAAGGGTTGAAAATGTCCATCTTGAGTATGACAGAGCCACATTCATTCATGAATCTCGCATATTGCTTTGAAAACTTCTTCCTAGTTTAATGAGAACCATTTTCAATAAATATCATCTTAATTCCAAACATTGATGATGGTTAACGTAATCTATTGGCATCAAAATTGTTCTTAATTTGCAAAGAACCAGAGCATCTTGAACCATACCAAAATGGACAATCCAAGGTACTTGGACATCATTAAAATCTAATTCATGTGTTCATGAGATATTCCTCCCATGGTGAGGATGCCTTTCATGAATTCCTAAGTCCTTCATGAAGGAAGATGGCCCTTATGAGTACTTGAGGATTCTTGAAACATTAATCATTCATAAATCACCACATTCTTGAACCTGTACTTCATCACGTGGTAGGATCACCCGGTTTCATGAATGCTAATCCATTGTAAATCCCCTGACTTCTGAAAAATACCTAAGCTTCATGAAGCACCTCTCTATGAGGACCAATGCATGGAGAATTCCTTCTCCTCAGCCTCTTTATGCGACCTCCCTTCTTCTAACACCCCCTCATAATGGTTGAGTACCAAAGGCCCCCACACCAATCCATGATTGGTTCCGCTACACCTCAAGACCATTTTCAACTTATGCCACCTATTTATATGCCCCTCTCCACTTCTAGTGTGGCCGGAGATTCCCACATACCCTTTTCTTCATATCATATGTGCGCAAACACCTTCTTTTTCTTCTGCACGTACTCACAAAAACATGGACCTTGTGATTGAAAAATCCTCTACATCATTCTAACCTAACATTGATAATTCCATTCCCATCCCAATAGTGCATAAGGGACAATTATGTAAGACCAAGGGTTAAAGAGTGAGTCCCATATGTTCATGTGGTATGACATAAAACAGACTATCCCCATCCTCCATATCACATGATGTTAAACTGAATTTTTTCCCTATTTGATAATCATAGCATTCCCCATGTAGGATCATCATAGGATTCTACATTTTTCCGCATAATGGGATGATTCCCACATACTAGGAAGCTTCCATGAACAATCCCCACACACCTTGTCCCACAAGAATATAATTTTTCATGCATGACTCAAAGGGAATGATATCCTCCTCACATAGAATTAGATCCTCCTCACATGTAATGATATCCTCATTGGGAATATTTCATGCATAATCCTTACCCCACCCCTTATCAAAGTACCTTTCATGACATGAGCATAATGTCTATTTCGTCCTCTTGTAACTCACGATGAGAATAAGTCTTATTGAATTAGAGGTTATAAGTTACCTTGACATCCATCCTCCAACCATATGAGAATCCCTTCTAGAGTAAGACCTAGAATTCATCTTCCAATTGGAAGATTATATGTTTAATACCCTTCCAAACATGCTCCATGGGATGATTCAATGCGTAAGCCTCTATCATATCTCCTCAAATGTGCATGCTCATTAGTTTTAAGTCACAAAACTTCTTATCTATGTGGGATTTTATTCCCAACTAACTGGGATATATAGGAAGCCACCCCAGGGTTGAAACCCAACACTAAACACACATCCACATATATCCTAACTTATCCCAAACCACCACATCCTGGTAAGATCATGACTTTTCCTAAAGACTTTATATCCATATAGTTCATTTGGTTTTATTTCACATATAACCTCTATCCACATCATTTTTTTTTCTATGAACCACTCGAGCGGTTCAATTTTTAGGCTCCCACACAAAATCACACAATGATAAATCCTTTTGTAAACTGTCTCTTCCATGCATAATCCGCAATCCATACCTCACTAAGTCTCCCTTCATGACCTGAATATCCTTATCGAATGACGTTAAACTGCATGGACCTATTCGGCCACAATACCTTAAAATAATACACTAAAATATGTGAGTTTGCATGCCTATCTTCTAAATAAGGTACATATGAAGCCCCCATTGAGTTCCAATCCTAACCAATGGTAAACCAGGGTGTCCCCTCCTAGGAACACGTCTCCCTGATCTACCACTATTTGTGTTCAACCTTCATGGTGCGACATCTTCCCTATGAGGGACACACCTCCTTGATCTGCCACCATAGAGTCTCTTGATCAGTCCACTTCATATGTAAATAATATTAAACTCATTCCCCCAATTCATCTAAACAATACATTCAACAAGTGACCCGAATTAGCTACCTCAGGCTAAACATGGCATGTCTGAGGTAAAATCCTTAGAAGATATGTTCCTATAACTTTAGTTAACACTTCTTAAACATCAGATGACTGAGGTGAAAGTCTTAGAAGATATAAGTATCTGAAATTAGATACCTCATGATGGAAAATATATGCCTTGGATTTCATTCCCAATGTGCCTCTATGAGGTTCCTTCTTATGAGATAGAATACATGTAACCAATGTTCCTATCATCCAGACATTCCATTGAGGCCCAACATGACTACTCTATTAACAGAAGGTATCATCCCTATCTTGACCAATATGAATTTCTAGACAAAAGTATCATAATTAAGAATAATCCAAAAGTATATGGAAATGGGAATGAGTTCTACAGATATGACAGTACGCTACAAGAGAGTTCTGAACATGGAGATGAGTTTGAAGTGTGAATCCACATAAGGAGAAACAAACATCCCATCAACCTATTTAGATCATGGAGTTGACATAAACATTTAAAGTGATTAAATTAAAAAACCTTTTGAAATAATTAATTAGGGAAAAAAAATGTGATGCATGCATGATTCAACATGCGGTGATGGCACGCCCCAAAAACAATAATTAGATAAAATTGTGATACTTACAACCCCATGTCTAAATCAAGTGAATAAAAATATATCATTATAACCTAGACGTTGGATTTTCTGGTATGAGTAGTACTAACCAAATTATAGAAAATTTATATTCTACACATGTATAAAATAAATTCATTGGTTACCAATTGATTAGAAGTGAATATAGAAATCATTTTAATGAAAATGATGTTATTTTTTGAAAGTGTATTTTTATACATGCAATGTTTTTTATCTTAATAAATTAAATTAGTCACTATTGGTGAATGATTTTAATGAAATTAATATATATTATACTCAATAAAATATTTAAACATTTGTCAAATGTTTTTACTGAACGTGATACAAGAATAAATCTAGTTTTATTATAAACAAATTCTTTAAAAAATGTCTTTGGAAACATTTTCCACGCTTATTTTAAAATGAATTTTTGTAACGTACAAAAATGGAATCATTTAAAATGGATTCCATTTTTAGAATATTATGAATAAAATTTATTATATATGTCTATTTTATTTTTTTCATTATGGATATTACCATTGGAAAATTTGTGTTACCTTAGTAAGCGTAAAATGTATAATATATGGTTCAAAACAGGTGATAATGTCTCAAAATTAACAAAATGATTTTATTAATTCTAATTTAATCACGGAGTTTAGAAATTAGAATCCATGCCTTAAATATATTGGCACTTGGATTAATTTTTCTTTGATTATGACCTTTATATTAATTTTAGGAATGATTAAATACAAAATGTCACTCTCTTTAAATGATTATAATTAACTATATTTAAAAAAAATTAAATACAATAACTTAATTTATAAATGTTTATCACCAAGATATTGTAAATTTTTATAATGGTATTTTGTTTCTATTTTTTGTGATTAATAACTTCAATAAATTTTTACACAACAACAACATATTATTTATTATATTAAAATAAAAATAATATATCTCATTTTATAATTATTATATATAATATAATCTCCTTTTATAAAAGCTATAAATGATTTCTTTAGTTAAAATAAAATTATTATAGATGTCAAAATTTTTTATAGTCTAACAATATTTCATTCATGTTTTTTTCGAAGTCCAATTATATGAGTAGTTCTTAAAATGAAATTAATAGAAATTACTAGGAAAAATTATAGTCAATAAGACCTACAGGTCATGTATTGTCTCTAAGACTTCGGGCCTTGTAAGGGTTCCACATAACACCTTGAAAGGTGGATTGTCAAAATTATTATCAAATGAAGGCCTGTAGGACATTTCGAACGAATAGTTATAACCTCAATCAAGGGTACATGTAGATTACCACCTCCATGAAGTGATGTGATTTGTTTTTATTTTCCACTTTTTAGGGATTTTAGTAAGGATTGATTTAAAAAATATATTTGATAAATATTATATAATAACAATTTTGCATGTTTGAGTAATTTTTATATTTCTTTATTTTTATAATTAAAAGTTAAATCAAATTACATGCGTACGTACGACCTACCATCTCTATGAACAATGTAATTTAATTTATATCATTATTTTTATGGAGGATTAAATATATATATATATATATATATATTGAATATAAAATATATTTATATAATGTTTTAATTTATTAATATTATGGAACCATGATCAATGTACAAGGCCCAAATCTACCAGACAAAACGATATATGAATAATGAAGTAGTTATCAACCAAAATAATGATTTTAAAAATAAATATTTTTTGAACATATGATAAAAAGATATAAGTTAATTAGATATTTTAATTTATATAATATTATGTTCCTTAATATATATATATAACATATTTTTTATATATGATTTTCTAAAACATGTGAATGACATTTAACTGGAGGTAAGGGTGTATTTCACAATGTTGAAATTATTTTGAATTGATTATGTTTAAGAATCATATAAAGAAATTAAATTCATATTTATATCTTAAAACTAAAATATTTTATTATATTATTGTATTTTCTATAAATTAAATATTTTCATTTCATTTTCCACTATATATTTTCTCGTGATATAGAAATAAAATTTTTAATGAAGGAAAACATTGTTTTTCTACTCGGTTCTGAATATTTATCTTCCATGTCCATATAAACCATAATATTTTTTAAAAAATTAATTCAATATTAAACAATTAAAAACTAAATAAATGTTTACACATATTTTATCTTTAAAAAAATGGATCAAAAGAAATATTCAATTCATTTTTCAATGCATCATTTTTGACATTTTACCAAAACTATGAAAGGAATAATTATTTTAACCAAAAAATGAACATAATTTTCATCCATAATGATCCCCCATGTATTCGAATATTTATTTATTAGTTTTAAAGGCTCCTTATAATGATATATTTTTCATTAATACATCATAAATATATTGATTTTAATAAAGTAATTTTATAGTGAAAAGTATATTTTCCCCAAGAAATTTTATAGTCAGAATTTGAATATATTTTTACATATTCCAATAATAATTTTTTAATACTATTATTTATAGATGATATAATCTAATGAGACCATCAACCATATTTCTCTGGATATTTTATGACCATTTTGAATGGGTAGATTACTAACATTCTTTATAATAGTTATACCAATACGAGCATTTATGGATTTTTACCGAATATTGATTAAGTTGTGATTTTTATATATGTAATAATGAATTTAACTTTTTATATAATTTCTGAGGCCTGGAATAAAAAATACCCTCGAGGTATCAGTAGGTATCATGAGACAAAATAGTTTCGGTATTTTCATGATGTCTTAACCATTTTTATAGATTTATTTTCATGAGGCCACAATAATAAGTTTATGAAGTCTAACATTATACATTCCATCAAAATGAAATTAGTTATTGATGTTCATATGATTATCTAAATCATTATGATATAAATGGGTACGTTTTGAGTTCACCTTATTGTTTATATGTAATTATTTCATCATAAATTATCCATTCTATATTATTCATTCATTATTTATTATATGTTAGCTTTAAATATACACATACCCTTACTAAGCATTTTAGATTTCCCCTGCCTTATGTTTCATTTTCCCAAGATTCGAAGAAGTTTTTTATTATTTATGTTTTGGGATATTATATAGGGATTAATTTTGATCTAAAATTGAATTCTATTATATATTTTATGTTTTCAAACATAATATAACATTAATGTATAAATCTAGTTTTCTAGGAACAATAAACTATTTTCCATTTTGTATTATATCACTTGAAATTAGTTCCAATGTAATAAAGTAAACAAAAAATATTATATACATTGTTAGGTTCATTAAAGATGGTATTAGAGGCGACTTAGTAGTGACCTTTAGAACTAGTTTAAAAAACCTAGATTATGGAACATAAAACTGTGATGGAAAGTGATAATAAGTCTAAGTATAGGATAACAAACTAATATTTCTTTAAAGTCTATAATTTGTGGTTTTCCTAAAAATACATAACCTTTTTTATACAAAAAGTGGATTTGGTTTAAGAAAATATACTACTTTTGGTACTAACCATGAAAAGAGTTAGTCGAGTATATTCTAGAGATCAGTCTAGTGTATAGAGAGTGTTATCTTTCTGCACAACTGGACTAGATATCCCGGGGGATATGGATTGGCTATTTAACATTTTGTATACAAACCAAAATGAAATATTTTAATTTTTTTATGATTTAAAAATAATCCAAAATATTCCATGTTTATGAATTTTTAATTAGTTATAAAAAATATTTATGTTAAGCATAAAACTAGTTTAAAAGTTATATAATGTTATTCACAATTTTATGATCTAATTTAGTGTATGAAATTTTTTAAAAATGGAACATAGTATAAGAAATTTATAACATATCAATGCAATACTAAATATAGGGACATACCTCATAGGAAAGATAATGAATCTGGATTTAGAGAGAGAACTAAAAAATTATAACAATATTATGGAAGATAACTAAGTTTATAACTAATAAAATTTAACATACGAAGCATCCTTATAACAGAAAAAATAGTGTTATAGTATTAGATTGCTTTATGAAACAACAACATCCATAATATTGTGGAACCACAAATCTATTTGGGTCTGAGTAGTGGATATGAACTTTAGAAATGATTTTTCTCACATTTGGATTTAATGAAATGGATAAGGTAGTCATGGATGTTTATCTTCTCATGGAAAAAATGGATCAATTATTGTCATTTATTTAAAACAATAATTATGATTTGGAAAAAACAATCATTTAGTGGAATGATTTTAAGGTACTTTTTTGTGTAAAAAAATTATCCTCATGAAAAAAATGAATATAGAGTGAAAATTCATTGGTCTGTGAAACAATGTAGAGGGAAAGGATAATACGTATGTGAATAACATTAATAAGTTAACAAGGGGTGATGTTGACTATATACACAATCCAAATTTAAATATTGGTCATTTATTTTATGGGCTTAATCTAATCCCTTGAAGGTCACTAATATCCCAAAAATTATCTTTATATGAAGATATTATATCTTATACCATCAATAAAAAGATATAATTCAATATTTAATATTTATTTAATGGAAAGAAAGTGAATAAAAATATGATAGAATAAAACCTACAATGGGAATAATAGAAAGAGAAATTTCCCAACATGAGATTATTGGGGTAAGAAATACCTTAGTGCATTCTTAAAAGGAAACGGTGTTTTCTTTATGTGTGTATGAAAGTGAGATCATGATTATGAATGTTAGGTTATTGGAGGATCCATAAATTTAAAATTATTTAATTTTATGGATATGGGTAAATATTCTATACAATTCCCCAAATAACTTGGGAACATTACAATAATGACTCCAAGGGGAGAAGGCCATGGCCATGCAATTTCTATAGCTGAATTGGGAGTTCCTAAAATCATAGTGAATGATGCATTTGTCATCTAATATATGAATGGAAATTTTTTATTTGATTATTGTTCTACCTAAACTTATATATCTATGGAATACTTTAAGGTCATCACATCACAACCTCAATGATTTGATATTGTGTCGAAAGTGAAAACTCCTAATCATAAGATGACTGTATCACATGATTATAGCTCCTCTATAATAAAATAATTTAGGAATATTTTTTTCTATAAATGTGTTAATTCTTCTTTGATTTGAATTTTTTATAGTTTTGGGTATGTCTTGGATCTCCCAATATAGATACCATATCAATTTTCAAGGAATGGAAGTTACATTTGATATTCTGAATCAACCTTTAATCGTATATCATTGTAAGGATAAACCTAAAAACCCAATAGAAATTACTTCCATAATATGGATGTTTTTACATATTAATGTAGGTTATTTATCTAAAATGGTTGTTAGGAAGTTAAAAATTAAAATAAAATTATTTTACAGTAATATAATAATTTTTTACTAAGGACATTCTTAGTCTTCAAAAAAAATTGTGATGCTGGGTTTTTAGTAGAACTCTTACCTTCTCATATGCCAATTTCAATGTCTCTATATAGAGTAATCATAGTTGAGTTACAAAAATTGAAGAAGAATCTCTTGGAGATTATAGATATTAGGTTCCTTAGTACTAGTGATTCACCATGGGTTTAACCTATTAATTTTGTTACGAATAATGATGGGATGATACATTTATCAGTAATTGTTAAAAACATAACTATATCATTATTAAGATCATCTATCATCTACCTTAGATTGATGATATTTTTAATTAATTACAAGGAGCTTTATATTTTTCCATGATTGATATTTGATTTTGGTATCTTTATCTAAGGATCAAGAAGAAGAATATACCCCTGAAAACAATCCGTATGAGGTGTGGTAACTGATAATTTATAGTAATTCCATTTAGACTTACAAATTTTCTTATGATGTTCATGGATTTAATAAATAATTTCTTTAGTGTTTAAATTGATTATTTATTGGTATTATTTATATATTAAATTCTAATATATTTAAATCTAAAATAATTTAATTAAGAACATTTGAGATTTGGGATGAAGACACAAAGGATTAAGAAGTTAAAATCCATATTTAAAATGTTTGAATTTTGGCTTCAGAATGTTTTATTCTCGGGTCATATTATCATAAATTTTGGAATATCTATAAATAATTAAAAGATGGATGCTATTGAGAAATGTAAAATAAATACTACAGTAACTGAAATTCAAGTTTTCTAGGGGTTTTCTTGATACTACAGATGATTTGTGAGATATTTCTCATGACTATATAATCCACTCACATAGTTGACTTGAAAGGGTGTTATGCTCATATAGATTGATGAATTAGAATATTTTTTTAATAAACTATGGAGATGGTTAGTCACCATAGTTTCTCTTAAACTAAACTGTATTAAAAAAGGGTTTGTGATCTATAGTGACAGATTAATTAAGGGACTTTGATGTTTCCTTGTGTATAATTACATGGTGATAGAATATTCCCATCTCACATTAAAGAATAATGAATATAATTACCTGAATAATAACTTTTATTTGGAATAGGTAATTTATGTATTGAATATGTGGAGAAATTATCTATATTACAAAATTTGTAAAATATTTGTTGATCCAGAATGGTTGAAGGATATATTTTTAAAGAAATATTAGAATAAGAGAAAAAGATAATGGTTGTATTTTATAAAATATTATGATTTATCAAAATATTACCACCCTATGATGGAAAAACATGTTTCTTGATTCTATGAGTGGGAAATAACATGCTATTTAATCCATAATAAGTATAAAAAGTGTTCCAATTTTGTTATATTTTCATATGATGAATCGTGAAATCATGAGGAAATGGGAAATGACATATATTTCATAGGTAAAAACTCATACATACATTCCTAAGAGGTTTGAGAAGAAACCAAAGGAAGATTTAGAATTTCATAAGAAGGTTCGGAATATTATTGATATAAACCTTAATAATTTTGGAATAATAATATTCCAAAACTGAGTATGTGTCCTATCAATACCAGACTTAAATTACGATTTGTTGGATGAAGATCATATTTAATAATTATATATTAATATTGTTTGTAACATGATTTAGAGTGATATGAATTTGTTTTTATAATGTTATATACTGAAAAGGGTTATCAAATAATATGTTTCTCTTTTCATAGGTTATCATAATGTTATGGTTGAGAGATGTATGACTAAGGGGATGTTACACCCATTACCTGTAACATAATGGAAATGGGAAAACATCACCATGTTTTTTATCATTGAACTCCAAAAAACATCAAAGGTATAGAATTATATTTGGTCCTTAGTAAATATCCATAGAAAGGTGTCAAAATTCATTGTTATTAGAGTTGATTTGTCTCATGATCATATTTCAGGAATATACATTAATGATGTTGTATGGTTTCATGGAGTATTACATTATATTATATCCAATCAGGATGTGAGGTTTACCTCAAATTTTTAGAAAATTATTCAGTAAGATGTATATACAATATTGATTTTCAGGCCATATTATAATCCTTATATTGGTATTTTGTCTGGGAGGGATGTTAGAACTCTATAAGGCATGTTGTGATCTTTATTTGTATATTTCAATGGTTGCAGGGTTCAACACCATTCATTGGTGGAATTTTCTTAAGATAATTTAATTCAAAAGAGTATCCATATGGATCCTTATAAAGTAATATATATAAATATGTTTTTAAATCCCATGTTATATAATAAATATAGAGAATTAAATCTATGGGGACCATATCTAGATGAGTAAATGGTAGTGAAGGTTATATCCATTAAGAACCACCATATGGATGGTTAGAGTCAATAAGAAGCTATCATCACAACCACCGATGATATCTAGAATTCGAATTCGGTGATGAGGTAAATCTATGAATTACTCTATATAATGAAGAAATGAGATTAGGAAAGAATGGAAATTTTAGACCTTTAAATATTGGCCTCTTTGAGATTCTTGATTGTATCGGGATGACAGCTTAATGTTTTAAACTTTCATTGAGTCTTTTTAAACATCTTTATGTGTCCCATGTATCTATCATAAATAATTACATACATAATTCATCACCTGTACTTATATTAGAGGTCATGAAATTTTTTTACCATCATAATCATGTATAAAAACCAATAGAGATTATGAATCTTAGAGAGAAAGTTCTACGAAATAGGGCCACTCGTCTAGTCAATGTTTATGGTGAAACTAAAAGTTTAAAATAATTTCTTTGGATCCTAAGGATGAGAATGAACTGATATATCCAAATAAAATAGTTTTAGAGTAATGAAATGTATAGGGATAAATTCATTTTAAGGGGTAAAATGTGACACCCAGAGATTTTATGATATATTTTTCATCATGTAAATTAATGTTTCCCAATAGCTTACGATAAGAAGACAACCCCAAGTCTAAATGAAATGTAATATAATATATCATTATAACATAGACATTGGATACGAACATATGAGTAGGTATAACATAATTAAGAAATATATTTGGTTTAAACATTTATAAAATGATATAATTGGATATCAATTGATTAGAAATAAAAACAAAAATCCTTTGATTGTGAAATAAATGTTTATAAAAAAACATGTATTTATGCACGAAATTATTTTATTCATTATAAAACAATTTAAAAACTATTAGTGACTTATTTTAATTATATATATATATTATAATCAATAATATTTTTTATTGTTTATTTATCATTTTTACTTGTCATGGGATAATAATAAATCAATTATTATGTATAAAAATGTTATTAGTCTAAATGACGAATTTCATCACATTCTTCACAATAAGATAAAAATAAATCTCTACCAATTATATATTTTTATCCTTTTAAAAATGGATATAATAATTTTAATTAGGAGATTACATTTTTTTAAATAGTTACCCTTTTTTATCATTATAAATAGAAACCTTGGTAAATTTCAGACAACGTGGAAAGAGTAAAATTTGTTAAATCGGGTTAAAACAATTAGATAAGTTATCCAAATAAACACAACACTTTAAATTAACCTAATTTATGAGTTACTTTTAGAAATTTTCATACATGTATCAAATATAAAATAACGTGGTTCCATTTTTCTTTGATTATTATAGCTATGTTAATTTAAGGAAACAATAAATACAAAATATAACTCTCCTGAAATGAATTCCCTTAAAAATTTTACATAATTGTAACAAGGGGATAATTTCATTTATAAATGTTTATTTCAAACATAAGATTATTTTTTTCACATGTTAATTTATTTCTATTTATATGGTCTAAATAATTATTTTAAAATCTTTTGTAATGCTGATTTAGTATTAATTTAATTAATTAAAAAAACTTATTATAAAAATATTTAAGGAAGTAAAATTTTGGTAAATATTTTTTATCCTTCAATATTTGGATAAAAATAACATATTAGATGTTTTTTAATTTTTTAGATATTACTTCATTTTATTTCATATTTATTTAGGTGACTTGTTTTGTGAATTGTTCGTAAAATGACATTAACATTTCTCTATGATAACAGTTTTATATTAAATTATTTAAAAATACTAAAATTATTGAAATGGTACATATGGGATAATAAATTATTGAAAATTTCTTCCCATGATCATTTATGAGATAGTTTTTCCCTTATATTTAAAATTACCTGAAATATTAAACAATCGTTACCATATATTGAAATTGGTTATTAGACAAGTTAAACAAAAATATAAGGATTATAATAGTATCAAAACCTATTTAAATTGCATTTGATTATTATATTTTATAATTAACCCATTTTTATTATAATATCATTAAATTTTGAATCATTTTTATGGATAATGTATTAGTTGTATTTTAATCATTTGTGTAGTTACAAGCATGTCATTTCACTTCCTAATAAAAGTACACCCCATCCCTATTAACGTTACAAGAGATTGATCCATGTATTTCAACCAAAACATGAAAAAATCCATCCCCAAAATGTTTATCCAGATTATAGATTTTATATTTTCATAAGTAACAATCCTATGGTCTTTAATAGGCTGTAAAATTGAGTTATTTATAGGAATATGTGATCGCCTTAATGAGTCACTTTTTTACTCCTTATTTTTCATCATTTAAATCTGCATCATTCATCATAACATAATATTTTCCATATCCCCAATAGAATAAAATGTTATTATGATTATGAAACCATTTTATCCTCCCAATTTTAAATCAAATGAAAAGTTATAACACTACAACTCCGTACGTGGGGACTACCACCCCCACGTGATGATGTTACTCATTTTTTCATTCTTAATTTAAATATATATAAATAATTCTAGATTTAATAAATATATCATATATATTTGATATAATAATGATTCTTAAAATTAGAATTATTTTTTACCTTTATTTCATTCCATTAATCAAAAAGAAGAAACAATATTCATGTGCACATATGGTTTTCTGTCTCCATGAATGGTGGAATTCATTTGTCTATTTCTACATTATATAGATATTTAGAAATTTATATTTAAATATATTGAATATATATTATATTTATATAATTATTAACATTATTTAGATGATGTAACCATGATCAAATTATAGGGAACAAAACTACTAAACAAAAACATACATGGAAAATGAATAAGTTATAACCAGAGACAATGATTTTAAAAAACCACTGATAATAAATTTGTGATAAAATGTTATAAGTAAATCATATAATTTATTATATAATGGATATGGTTCTTTAATATATTTATAATAAATATATATTTAATATATTTGTGTTTCGAAGGCAAATGAAGAAATTGAAACTTAAGGTGATGGTTTATTTCAAAATCATACTATTATTCGGGATTATTTGTGTTTATGTTTCAACAAGGTAAATTTAATTAATCAATCTATATTAAAGAAAATATTTTTTCTCCTATGGTTATTTATTTAAATTACATATTTTACATTCATTATTCTCGCTATAGTTTCTCAATATATTAATGTAATTTTGTTAAGGAAGACCGATTTTTTTACTCGGCCGATAATAATTTTCTTCCATGTCGATATTTTAAATAAATTTTTCTAAATAATTTTTTGTAATATTTGAAAATAATTTATTAATGTCATTTTTTTTATTCATTACCTTCTAAAAAAATAAAAATGAATATTTTTCATCCAAATGAGTTACTTTTGACTTTTTATTGAAAAAGTGATTGTAATCTATGTTATAATATACATATCATGAATAGAATTTTATAGTATCAGGAAAACAAAATTATTTGAAACTTGTATTAAAATATTCAAGGTTTCCATTCAAATAAAATGTTTTCCTTTATATTAAAGGTTATTATAATTTTTAGTGACATTTTTAACTTATTTCCATCTATGTTAACATCCATTGATGAATATTATGATTCACTAGGGATATACTCTAATGATATCATCCAGTATACTTCTATGGATGGTTTATGATTAGTTTGACTAAGGGAAGTATTGAAATTCCATAGTCTAGTTCTTTTAATGAAAACAATTAATCAATTTTAAAAAATTATATTTATTTTTTATTGTTTATTAAAATTTTGAAAGAATATTACTTTTTTTATGGGAGGGGTTGAGAATTATATATCCCCTAGATGAATCATTAGGTATCATGAGACAAAACAGGTTGGGTATTTGGATGTGGGATTATTCATTTATGTATATTTCTTGGCATGAGGTCTCGACATTAATATTAATATGATTGTAATTATGTATTCCGTCATTATGAAATAGGTTATTAAGGTCCATGTAATTAATTTGAATATTTAGGATATATATGGATAGGTTTCAAAATAATATTATTAATTGTATGGTGTTATTAGATCAGAAATTATTCTTATCATATTATTAATTTATTATTTATTCATTATTAGTATCCACTATATGTATACCCTTAAAGAGAATCTGAGCTCACCAATTTCTTATGTTTCCTTTACCCAAGATGTCATGATGTGTTTCATGATTTATGCACATGGATATAATAGAAGAAATAATGGTTTTAACAAAGAAAATACTATTTTTGAATTTATTTTTTCTAATGAAAGATGTTATATAAGTATTAATTTTTTTATAAGAGTATTAAACAATTTATTCTGTTGGGTTGTGATCCCTTTTATCTAGTGCCAAATTAATAAAGTAACAATCGACATTTAGAAACATTGATCATAGTTTTCATAATAATGAATGAAAATTGATAATGTTTTATTAATATAGAATCAAAATCATGTAATATATATCAAATTTATTCATTAAATACATATTTATATACAACCATTTTAGGAAGTGTTGACATATAAAATAAGTTATTCATGAAGGAAGTTGTTCAAAATTATCAACGATCCAAATTTTCATTTTTCAAAATATTTAAATGTGGTATATGATGATTTTTCTATAAAAATGATATCATTATAGTAAAAAAATGATACTAATTTCATTATTATAATATTCTTGTAGAATATTTTGAAGAGTTTTAAGATGAAATAATAATATAATTACTAGGTTTTTTATAATTACCTCTTCCTTGGATATCATACATTAGAACAAAACTTAAGGATTCATAGATTGGTATTGTGAAAATAAAAAAAACATTGGTCATTAAATAGGTATTTGGGGTGGTATTTGTTTTGTGATATGGTTCAAAAGGATTGAGTATAATTGAAGAGAGGAGAGTTTCATTTACAACTGAGAGGAGTGACAAATTTTTAAATATTCTTTTCCTGTATAACAAAATAAAGTCACGTTCAAATTAAAGGGTAACCCAAATTCAAATATTGGATAAATATTGTCAAAATAAAAAAATCTATTAATATTATAAACATTGTTTAGTAATATATAGGGACATTGTCTAATTTTTTAAAACCATTTCAACTTTATATCACTCAATATGGTGGAAAAAATTTATCTTGGAAATTTATTTATATGGAACGAATAAAATGGACCTTACCAATTAAATTTAAATTTTTATTCTAAACAAAAAATCTATTTAAAAAATTAAATTTTTATAAGTGAAGAAAGTTAGTCTTAATATATTTACTCAAAACATAATGAAATTTTTTCAAAAAAATCCCATTTCAACAATAAAAATAAATTTCCACCTAAAAATTAATATTATTGATTACCATGAATTAATTTAGACTATTTAAAAAAATGTGAGTTATGGGAAATTAATAGTAAATCAAAATTGAATGTAAAATTTTTATTACATGAATAAAAAGAAAGATGAAAAAAATTAGAATAAAAGTACTTATCTAATTAAAAAATTTCCATCATAGGTTTCTATATAAAATATAACATTTTTAAATTATATATGTTATCAATTAAATATATATTTTTTCAATAAAAATGGATTTCGTAACTTACAATTCATTATTATTTAATGAGGATGTCCTAAAAAGTGACACAATTTACAAAAAAGTTATTTTGAACTATTCACTTAAGAATAATATATTTATTAACACTACTAAAAATTAACTTTGAGCTAATTTTAGAATTATAAATCTAGAGATATTATTTATTTAATCATGTTTTAATTAAAAATATATATTATATTGAATGATTTTTTTGCAGATTACACTATTATTTCTTCAAGGGGATTTCTTTACTAAAAATAATTAAATCTCATGTGTCAGATACTATTACATGTTGAAATATTATAGTGAGGTGAAAATGGGATGTCTTAAAAACCATGGTGATGATGAACATTCCAAAACTTGTCCTTATAAATGATTAAAATAAGAGTAAATTCCTCTACCATCACCACTGAGGTTTCTAGGAAATGGAGGTAGTAACCATGCTCAATGACATCACATATGTGGAATAAATATAGTGTAAGATAAACTATCATGGATTAGTCAATTTTGAGAGAAACAAACACAGTGTGAGGTGGAAATATGGGATGTGTGGATGTATTGTTGTGACCTCATGTGAGTTCATATATATTTAGATTTAATGTTTTATCATATTAATCAGTGACTATAAATAAGAATATTTGATGTTTGATTCAATAAATGTAGTCTATATCATAGCATATAGGCCATGTAGAAATAATGATTGTTGAGTTTAAGTTGTTATGATTATTTATAATGGTCCATTCCATGGATGATATGTCTACACAAAAATATGGGTTGAATGTGGGATGTTGAAATCATGAGATGAAGGGTTCATGTAAAAAGTGGATTGAATTATAATAAGTCATTATAGTAATTTTTAGACCTATATGGAATATAGAAAGAGATGCAGAATAATGGGACTTAATGGTAGAGATTCCACTCCAACAAGTAGTGAAATTCTATATTGAGTTACAGGAACTATATAAGATTTTTTTTTATAAAATGATGTACTATTAGGTCCTTAAGATTATAGATCTTTCTGTCATATATTTTTAGACCTCCCCACAGTATGTCAAGAGTAAGATAAGGAATTCCCCCAAGAAAAAAACTACAATGATTAAATTGAATCAAAAAATGAATTCCTCTTTAGAATTGTTCTATAATATTTGATTAAAATTAATATGATTAATTTCATGAAGAATTGTCGATCAAGATTCATTTTTAGACCATGCCTCTAGGGAATATATGATAGAACAATTAGAAAATTTTATATAATACAATGTCATGGAAAATTATTTTTAATATCACAAATTAGTTTTTATATATATCTTAAATGAGGAATTAATGGGAAATATTTCTATTATTAGTTTAGATTTAATAAATATTAATAAAAATATTAATGCCTCATGAAACACCTATAATAATTATATAAAATCAAGAGAATGTTAGTCAAAAACAAATCATAAATTATGGTATTTTTACTAGAATTATATATAACCATTATAGAAATTATATATAGTATAGTTAGTAGAATATATATATTATTTTTTTTAAAGTTAAAATAAGAAGATATCTTTAACATATTTCCCCCATCTAATTAATAGAATAATAATAGGAAAAAATTTATTAATATACACAGATATATATTAATAAGATAATTTGTGTAACAAAATTATCCCCATCTTGAGAGTTTACAATTTCAATCGTTTGGAGACGAAATAGATCAGACACTCACATCAAGGAGTTGATAATATCAAATTTAGATGAATGATTTTTCTTGTAATATGAGGTTCATAGAAGAATAATATCATTATATATGATGCTAAAAAAGCCTTATGATGTGAAGAGATAGACCAATTTTTTCTTAAAAATTAATGAATACCCATAAATATATATACTGAACATGAATTTTCTTAAATAAAAATATTGGTATATTATAAGTGGGAGCGACCCTGGATAATAAATTCTTGTTTCGGAAACATATTTATAGATAGAGTTCGTAGTGTTTTATGCGGATTCTCTAACATAAAACCATGTCTGTAAGATCCCAACCTTTTTAGTGTCATCTCGGGTGATTTTTTAGGTAATTATGAGTTTTTTAAGTACCATTTTTTGTGTATTGTCTTGGGGTGATATTTAGAGCTTTTTAGCAAAAACTAATGAATAGTGGGTTGTGCATGGTTTACACATGGTTAAACATACTCTGCGACCGAATCGTTCCAACCATGAAAAAATGGACAGATGGGTCCACACGGTTTCCACACAGTTTATCTAATCGTGCGACCAAACCATTCTAACCATGAAAAATAAGATAGAGAAGTTTACATGGTGGGCTCACGTTTGGCCCTTACCATGATCACATGCCTAGGAAACCATGCGCATGTATCAAATTATCCAAAAACCCTTTTTAAAACCACCCAAATCTCCAGAGACTCCCATATTTTCACCATGTCTTAGGCATGACACGTTCTAGGTGTTCCCAGAGGCTTCCAGATGGATTCCAAGGTGATTCAAATATTTTTCATCGAGATCAAAATCATGGATTGAAGATCACCTCCCTTAATGGTAAGTGTATTTCATCTCGATTATTCTCTCAATCATTCCTCTGTCTTTCATTAATCTATTCATAGAAGATCACCACTGTTTTAATGGATCTAAACCTTTGAGTTGAGATCCATATTGTAGATCATGGACCTAGATATTGATTTTAATGATCTTTATGCCTTTGATATTAATTTTAGTTTAGGGATTTCTATATGAATCTTGATTGATGACATTGTGCATCTTTGAATTTTTTGGATTTTCATTGGGGTAACATCCATTAATAAACCATGGTAGGTGGTAGAAATCAAACTCCCATAGTTGTAAATTTGATATGTGAATGTGATTTTATTAATTTTCTACTATCCCTTGATTATTGAATTCTAAAATTGGAGCAATTAAGAGTGTGGAATTATAACTTTTGATTTCATAGGGGATTAATTGATAATTGAATTGTGAAAAAAAAGATGGGTGTTTCCCAAAAAAGATATTTTTTATGGAAATTTCTTATGGATAGAGATATATTAATCGAGATATTTAATTCTTTGTGTTAAGGTAATTAATATGGGAAAATTAATTATGAAATGATGTTTGGGTATATAAGATAATTAATGGTGAGAATTAATTATGTGCAATGATGTTGATCAAAGATAATTAATTGTAATAATTAACAATGATAAGTTGATATTTGATATGGATAATTAATTCTGAAAAATTAATTATGGAAGGAGGATTGTGTTGATTGACTAATTAATTTATGAATTAATTAATTGGTTATGTTCATAGTTAATTGTTTAGTCAAATAATGTACCTTTAAATTTTTAACTAATAATTGGATTAGTAATGGAATGATGTGGATAATTCTTGTGAACTATATAACGATTAATTGAATGATATTTTTTTGGTGCTATACATGGCATTCAGGGCCGATTATAAGGCTGGACTTTAAAATGGAATTCCCCCAAATAGTTATATAATCTTGAGATATGGGGTGCTAGGCATGAATACCTACATTGAATAAATGATGATAATGAAGGATGATTCAAATGGGATACATGAATTGAAACTGGTCCTAATGTGATGATTAAATTATAAATGACAATGTGTTAACTATTTAAGTATGAAGTGTATTCATTACTTCCTAGAACTGCCTGAACTATCTTTTGATTTGACTCATTTTAGTCAAAATTGGTGGTAGCTGACTGTATTGTACTCACACCCTATTCGGCCCGCCTGATCAGCACCTGAGTAAACTTTGTTGTCGCAGGATAGTATAAGGCCAAGGCCCTAGTATATGTTGCTGCATGGGATTGGATCTTGGGAGATTGAAACGAACATGGTTCAGGACCCTCTTCAAATTCATTGTGTCTTTACTTTTTGTTGCAATTTAGACACTAGACACTTTCATTGTCATAGCATGTTTTAAATTCTAATTAAGTTTGGTATTTTAATGTTTTGAATTTCATATGACATGGTATTTCTCTGGTTATTTATAAACTTCTGCACTTATTTATTGTTGTTTATATCCATTGGTGTTTTCATTCTGATAAAATACGATATAGTCTACCCATGACTGAATTACTATAACCTTACTGCTAGTTAGCACCCTCTAGCGTATGGGTAGTCAGGCATGATGGCGTGTGGCCAACTGGCTCGGGGCACCGTTTACTGGAACCCGGGTCGAGACATCACAAAGTGGTATTATATGAGTTTTCCATTATTTCTTCTTCTTTTTTATTATTTTTTTGGAAAGGTAGATAGGAGACTTGGATGAGTCGAGGCTTGGTAATGATCTCTTGCATGGGAGTTGAAAACCCAAGTATGAGGGAACATCTGAGTGCTCAGGTTAGTATTGTTTTGATTATTGTTTGTTTTTACAATGGGATATTTTTTTCACATTGGGTGACACACCCTTTCTGTGATGTGATAATTGTTTTGATAGTTATTGAATTTGGATTCGTGTCCTAAATGGGTACAATACTTGAGTCTTCATACATCATTCTAAGGAATCAGGGTTGTTGTGACACGAATCATTATTTTCACTGATGAGAATACATTTTATGCGTAAGTTGTTGAACATGAAATGTTTTTCCTTGCTGTGAGATTGAAATAAGGATGTAAAATGAGAATAAACGGGTGTTTAATGCGAACCTTGAATGATGAAATGAGCATGAATAATTAATTAATTGTAGAATTAATTAATTTGAGATAATATGATTAAATAATGGTTGAATTAATTAACGATAATGTATGTACCCTTGTTAACCAAGGCATATGAGTAAGATGGTTAAGGGTAGTGATAAGGCCTCGGTGTTGACCGTGTGGTGAGAAAAAGAGGAAAATGACATCTTGAAACTTTTTATGATAGTTTCTTCTCTTATGTTAATGTTATAAGGTGGAGCTATGAGACGTACGATGTTTGTTTGGATTTTTAGAGATATGCCTCCATGATGTGTGATGAGGGGGATATCGAGGGGTATGGCTCAGAACAGACTTCTAGATAGGGAACTTGAGACACCATTGGTGAAAGCTGAGGAGGAAGGGGAAAAATTCTGATAGAACATTTCTCGTTTTTTGAAATTTATAGAGGGAGACCCATAACAGGTTTGGAAAAGAAGATCTTAGTTGACAAGGGAGTTTCACCAGCAACACCATCCTATGTTTACTAGAGAGGGTAAACCAAAGGAAGATGAATTTAGGATTGAATCCACCGAGATGATACTTGACCATTTGGAGACTATGTTTGGTAGGAGATTCAAGTTGGCTGTTTATATGCTACGAGGTTCAGCAAAGTGCTGGTGGGATATTTAGGTATGATCAGGACAGACAGATGATATGTTATGGATGTAATATCTGGATATGTCCTTGGATCACTTCAATACATAGATGATGATACAAGAGACGACGCCAGAGTTTATTCAGCTGACCCAAGGAATCATGATCGTAATAGATTAAGCTTAATATTTCACATATTTACAGCGTTTTTCTCTAACATTGGTGGCAGATGAGGCTTCTTCGGAAAAATGATTTCCGAATGGACGTAGGTGTGAAACTACGTCCCAGATAAATATCTTTAGGATGAATAAATTCTTCGAAGTGGTTAATCAAGCTCACATTTATGAGGGGGTCATGAAGGATGCTTCCTGTACTAGAAAGGTAGTTGTCACTAAGGGATTAATGAGTGTGACTTCTGAGAGTATGAAGTGTCGTTATGAGAACCCTAGTGAGAATAGTGTAATGAAAATTGGACAGTTACAGGGAACAGTTGCACCAGATCTTATTGATGTGATTTTCCACTAGTCCAGTATACAGGGACACTATTGTACACATTTTTCTCGATCACCAGTGGAGTTCTGGTTTTGTGGCAAGATGGGGAACCTAAAAAAGTTCTTGAAGAAATCATCGACAACATGGTGTTGATGGAGTAGTTGTTCAGAGTCAGAGTGTGGGATGGGGTTCTTCTACACCATATAGTATTTGAAGCTAGAGCTCTACTAGTAGATTCAGTAGAGGAAGTATACGTGGTGCATTAGGTTATGAGTGCTCATATTAAAAGAGTGTTGTTCACTAAAGGGAGTCAGAAAATACCACCGAGAAGAGGGGTAGGACAGTCACATGAAGTGCATCCTAAACTTGTGGAGAGTGAGGTTGTTCCATTGATAGTGAGATTTATTATTCAATATTCTACTAATTTAGCTACCTCCTTTTTTGATAATGGTGCCTCTCATTCCTTTGTATATGAAAATCTTGTTGATGGGATGATCATGGAGGTGGAGTCCATAAGAGGGGTGATGAATATCGATACACCATTGGGAACACGGTCTATGGATATCTATTTATGAAAGGGATGTTCATTATAGATCAGAGAGTGTCATTCTCTTTTGGATATTTTTGACTCTGATATAACGGGATTCGACTCGATTATAGTTATGGACTTGCTAGTCAGATACTGAGCCAACATAGATTGTTACTGTAGGATTGTGACCTTTTTATCTCCTATGGGTGACTAGTATATTCACCCTGGATAATGGGATATCCTTACAGGCCAAGAATGGGAAATTTCACCTCATCTAAGAGAGCTCACAGCCCAAGTTTCTAGTATTTTTCTAAATGATGGGAGTGGTAGGCATGAGGTCCTTCAACCAGTAGTAAAACTATTTCACGATTTATTTCCTGAAGACTTTTCAGTGTTTCCACCTAAGAGAGATGAAAAATTCACTATTAAGATCATGCCGAGGGATGAGATGGTTTCTATTCCACCTTATAGAATGGATTCTCCTAAGGTTCAAGATCTCAAAACAATTTTGGAGGAAATGGGGGATAAAGGGTTTAACCATCCAAGTACGTCGACTTGGGGATCACCTGTTTTGTTTGCAAAGAACCTCGATATGAGTTTACGCCTATGTTTTAATTACTAGAAGATGAATAAAATGACTTTGAAGAATCAATATACTCTTCCACATATTAAAGATCCACTTAATAGTCGAAGGGGGATTTGTTGTTCTGAAAGATAGATCTAATATCAAGGTATCCTCAAGCGAGAGTTCAGGCTTCTGCTATACCAAGAACTACTTTCAGAAAAATGTATGCCCTTTATAAGTTTATTGTAATGCAATTTGGGTAGAAAAAATCTCAAGCAGTGTATATGGACTTGATGAATAAGATATTTCTTCTATACATAGTTCAGTTTGTGGTGGTGTTTGTGGAAGAAATCTGGGTGGACTCTAAGACTCATAACGATCATGCCCAACATCTTGACATCATCTTTTGTACACTAAGAGATCATCATCTATACACCAAGATATCTAAATTTTAGTTTTGGATTGACCAGATATACTTTTGGGGGAAAATAATCTCAAAAGAAGGTGTGGCAGTATACCCATAAAATGTGCAGGCAAGGGTTTCTTAGGAGCATCCCATGAATGTTTTTGATATATGAATATTATTGGGATTATTTGGTTATTAGATGAATATCATTCAAGAATTTTCATGATTAGTTTCACCACTTTCTGGTTTTACAAAGAAAGGGATAAAATTTGATTTGAAAGAATCATGTGAGAATGCTTTCTTGGAGTTGAAGAATCTCTTGACATCGATACCAATTTTGATCGTACCTGAGTCGGGATAGGAGTAAACGGTGTATTGTGAAAATTATGGGATCAAACTCAAAGTTTTTTTGATGCATAGGGATTGAGTTGTTGCTAATGGGTCTTGATAGCTGAGGCCACATGAACAGAATTACTCGAAGAATGACCTTGAGTTGTAATAAGGGGTTTATGATCTTAAGTGTTGACGACACTATCTCTTGGGTGAAACTTTTATAGTATTTATGGATTAAAAAAGCCTGAAGTATATATTTTCAAAGTGTGACATTAAAATTTGGAAGTGAATATGTGTAGAGTATATGCAGTCCTTTCATTTTGAACATGAATATACACCCAGGAAGGGGAATAGTGTGGTTGATTCCTTGAGTAGGAGAACATTGACTCAATTGGTACATGAGTTGATTATAGAGGGATGATGATGACTTTTCTGGAAGAAATGCATGTGGTAGTACATGAGAGTCTGAAGATAATGCCTCTGGTTTCTGTAGTAGTGGAGTCTACACTCTTGAGATGGATCAGATAAAGGTAGTATGAGTATCTCGAGTGTTTTGCCTTAAGGTAAGTCCATGAAAGTGGGGAGACACCTTAATATTGGATAATAGATGAGGATGATATAATTTATCTATGAAATCAATTTGTTCTTCCTATGAGTATGCGAGAGGAACTCATGAGGTAATTTCATGCCTAAAAATGGGAGGTAAGTCCTATGGTGAAACAAATGTACCATTAACAATGATGAGAGTTTTGTTGGTCAGGCATTAAATAGAAGATAGAAAGGTTTTTAACAAGATGTTTCAGTTTTCGCAGGTGAAGGAAGAGCATTAATGACCTGAAGGCTTGTTACTACTATTGCCTATTCTGGAATGGAAGTGGGATGACATGACTATGGATTTCATGGTAGGTCTTACAAAGATTCATAGGGAAAATGATTCTATTTCGGTCGTTATGGGTCAAATTAAAAAGGTAACACATTTCTTTACTATTAAGGGAAACCTTCAAAATAGAACATGTGGGAGAACTTTATTTACATTAGATAGTTTATTTTCATGGGGTTATACACACTATAGTTTCAGATCACGATTAGTGATTTACTTCACAATTTTGGTAGGGTTTACATATGACACCTGGTACACAAGTTTATTTAATTATAGTTATCTACCCACAGAAGTATGGGCAGTCGGAGCATACCATACAGGTGTTAGATGATATCATCAGGGAATGTGTTCATGAATTTGGTGTTTTATGGGAGAAGCATTTTGATTTAGTGGAGTTCTCCAATAAAAATGATTATCGAGAATCTATATAGATGGACCCATATGAGGAACTTTATGTTATACCTTGTAGATTACCACTATGTTGGCTAGAGGTTAGTGAGTCAGAGATGTTGGGACTGAGTCTTGTTCAGGAGACATTAGAGCAAGTGTAGTTGATTCGGAAACATATTTTTGCGGCTCAAAGTAGGTAGATGTCGTATTCCGATAGATGAATATGAACCCTAGAGATTACATAGGGAGATCTTGTATTCCTTTAGGTGTCACCTAGATTGGGAAACCACATGATACAAAGGTAGGGTATGTTGGCGCCCTAGTTTTTAGGACCATTTGAGGTGCTGGAGAGAATCGGGCCGCTGGCATACCGATTAGCCCTTCCACAGAAATTCAGTGCTATGAATGATGTTTTCTAAGTCTCACAACTACCGAGTTTTCACCCCGACCCTTATCATATTATTGATGTGAATGAGGTTGACCTCGAGATAGATGCGTTCTTTGAGTATAATCTGATACATGTGATGGGTCACAGTGGGATAGTGTTATGAGGAATGATCGTGTTGTTAGCTCATGTGTTATGGAAACATGGAAGTTCTCAAGGGGAAACATGGGGATGGTAAGTATTCATGAGGTCTCAATGGCCCAACATTTTTTGTCTTGGAATATTAGACAAGTTATGGATTGAAACGCAATGAATAGTTGTTATAAGGGTGAGATTGTAAGATCCCGACCTTTTGTGTAGTCATCTCGGGTGTTTTTTCAGGTACTTTTGACGGTTTTAAGTACCTCTGTTTTGGAGTAGTGGATTAAGGTGAGTTTGGGTGTTTTTTAAGAAACATATATATGCATTGGGAATTGAATGGTTTGTTCATGGTTAGACAAACCGTGCGACCACACCGCACCAACTATGAAAAACTTGACGGAGAGGTATGCACAGTCTGCGCACAGTTTATCTAATCGTGCGACCAAAATGTTCCAACCATGAAATCCTAAACAAAGAGGCCCCCATGGTTTGAACAAATTTTTCCATAAATATGTGCCCCTTCCTAGGAAACTATGCGACCAAACTGTGCCAACTATGAAATCCTGGAGAGAGAGTCATGCATGGTTGGCGCATAGTTTTCCCTAACTGTGTGCCCCTACCCAGAAAACCAGGCACACGGATTAAATTATTGAAAAATACTTTTTAAAACCACCCATACCCCCCCCCCCAATAATCTTATATTTCGACCTTATTGGGATTGAGATTTTCTAGGTGTTCCTAGAGACTTCTAGACGGTTTCCAAGGTGATTTGAACGTCGTTTTTCGATACCAAATTCCCAGATTGTAGATCCCCTCTCTTCTCGGTAAGTGGATTTCATCCCGTTTCTTATCTCATTCATTAAAATATATTTCGTTGATCTTATCATGGAATATATTTACCGTTTCCAAGGATATAAACCTAGAAGTTGTGATATAGATCGAGGATTGTGGATCTAGATCAATATTTGCAAGAACTTGAATCCTTTGATATTATTTTTTGTTTAGGGATTTAGATCTGAATCGTTGTTAAAGACGTTGTGTCACCTGGGTTTATTGGGATTTCCATTGGGCTATCATCCATCAATAAACAAATGTTGGTGGTCTAAATCAGACTCCCATAGTCTTGAATTTGATATGTGAATGTGAGTTTATGAATTTTCTAGATTCCCATGATGATTGATTTTCTAAATTAGAGAAATTAGGAATGTGAACTTTTGACTTCTGATTTCCCTGGTGATTAATTTATAATTGAATCATGGAAAAAATGAAGGGGGTTTCCCAAATAGATTTTTTTTTTGATATTTGTTATGGTTGAGAAATTTTAATTAGGATATTGAATTGATTGTGTTGATATAATTAATTGTGGAAAATTAATTATGAAATGATGTTTGGATATATAAGATAATTAATTGTAATAATTAATTATGTGCCATTATGTTGACCAAAGATAATAAATTGTAATAATCAATTATGATAAGTTGATATTTGATATGGATAATTAACTGTGAATAATTAATATGGAATGATAATTGTGTTCATTGATTAGTTAATTTATGAATTAATTAATGGGTTTTGTGCTTACTTAATTTTTTAGTTAACTAATGGTCTTTGAAATATTTTACTAATCTTTGTATTAGTAATCAAATGATGCAGCTAATTCTTGAGAATTAAAAAATGATTAAATGGATAAGATTTTTGTGGTGCTAGGCATAGTGTTCTAGAATGATAGGAAGTAGCGACTTGGACATGACAATCCTCCCCTATAGTTATCCATGCATAAGATATGGGTTGTTAGGAATAATGACCTACACCGAATGAGATATGGGGTGCTAGACATGATGACCTTCACAAAATGAGATTTTGAGGTTCTTGATATGATGACCTACACAAAATGAACGATAATAATAAATGATGATTCAAACGGTACACATGAATTGACACTATTCCTAATGTGATGATTAAATATTAGTAGACAATCTGATAACTAATAGATTATGCATTTTATTCATTGCTTCATAGAACTGTGTGCACTATCTTTTGACTAGATCGTTTTAGACACTATTTGTGGTGGCCCACTGAGTTCTACTGACACCATATTCATACCACATGATCTGGAACTGAGTAGACTTTTTTTCAGGATAGGATACGGTTAGGCCCTAGGATAGGTTTTTGTTTGGTATTGGAACATGGGAGAGGGAACCAGACATAGTTCGGGACCCACTTGGCAGTTTTTGTGTCTTAAATTTTAGTTTCAATGTAGACACATGACACTTTCATTGTCATTGAATGTTTAAATTCTAGTTGATTATTGTATTTATATTTTTTGAATGTCATATAAAATGAAATTTTTCTGGTTATATATACACTTCCACAGTTTATTATTACTATTTTTTTCATTAGTGTTTGGTTTCTAATAAAAGAGGGAATATTCTCCCCAAGACCGACTTATCATAACCTCATTATTAGTCAGAACCCTCTACCATATGGGGAGGCATGATTGAGGGCATGTGGCCAACTGGCTCGGGGCACCATTTAGTGGAACCCAGGTTGGGGAATCACAATTTGAAATCTCCTTGTATTTTCCCTTAGTGATGAAAATGTTTAAGTGTGCATGATTTAATTTCTATAAATGTTTAGTTTTTTGGGGAAAAGGAATTAGCAAGATAAATATGTTTCATGAGGAACTAAAATGAATCAAAGAAGATCCAAATTTAGTTATTAGTGTAATGAATGTAAGCATATTTAATCTATCAGAACCTGGATTCATCCCCTATTATTATGAATTTTGTCAAAACAATCCCAAAAAATAAGACATCCAATCATTCCTTGAAAAATATAATCATAAACTAATTTTTGGCTTTTATAATCATCAAATTTTATGTGATTACAAAAATGGGTACTCAAAATTTTAGTAGAATCAAATCCAAGCCTTATTAAAAATTCATTATTATACATACAACGATTTAATAATATTTTATCTTCCAATTGAGAATTCAAAAACACTATAAACAAGTGTAATTATCCCATAATACTCATGTCAAACTCAATAGTTATCATATATGATAATTATTTATAAATAAAATCTCATGAATATGGAAATATAATTTAATCCACAAAATTTTAAATTTCATAGTATTCCTATAATCATTTTTAATAAATAAGGTTTTTTAAACATTACCATTGAAATTTTATTCCTCTAAAGGTTATCAATATATATTTCTATAAAATTATTTTTACGATTGATTAAATATAAGAAAATATTTTTAAACCATGTAATTGTAATCTGGATTCTTCTAATATTAAAATATTTTTGTTTTTTTACAAAAAAAAATATTCATATATAAGTTCATTCAAAAATGAACTTTTCATATCCATCTGAAAAATTTTAAAAGATTGAAAATATTTATTATCTATAATAATCAGAATAATTGATAATCTTTTAAAATGTAGAAAACTATCATTATAATTAATATTGTTTTCTTGATCATTTCCTTTAGAATATGACATTTCATTTTTCATTATATTCCTACTATATTATTTAAGTTATTTGTTAGAAATATTTTTTGATTTGATGAATTAATAATGATGATATAGAAAACCAATTTTGAGACCTTATTTTAAAAAAAATAGATATTATCATTCTACATAACTAAAAAATTTGGTTCTCTCATATATTTTGAAATAACATTTAGGAAAATATTGTAAATAAATGTAGAATGTCAAAAAAATTACTCAATGAATTTATATTATGAAATTTTTAGTAATCATCTCCAATTACCCTATTAATTGAGTGATATCTATGAGTATTCAATAATCCTTAATGATAATGTTGATCCTACCACTCAATAGATTAATTTTCTCCTTGAGATTCTCGTATATAAAATTATCTAATGTTATCTTCTATGTGATTACCCATAAGAAAGATTTATTCTTTTAATGTTTCTCGTCAAACATATCCTGATTTAATTCTTCAAAAACCATTTTAATATTATAAATAACTTTATAAGATATACTAATAATAGATTATATAAAAAATATTATCCCATATGATTTTTACTCCCTATTATGTAAATGATCTTTACTAATAGGGTTAAAAACATTGAATCAAAAAACTATAAACTATTTATTTTTTTTTTGTTTTCCATTCTAAAAAAAATCTATGGTTCATAAGAATATTTTATTTCATAATTATATTTGAAATTTAATAAGATATATACACAATTTCAATCTAAAAAACATAGGTAAATGATAAATTTTTAGTTCAATTCAATCTATTTGTTATGAAATATGGTTTTTCCCATACAAATAAATATTATTTTATGGAGTTCTAGGAGTAGATAAATTATATCAATAAACTTAATGATTGAAAAATTTCTCAAAATAAATATTTTGAAATTATCTTACATGATCAATATGAATTGAAATAATGACATAACATTTCCCATTTTAAAAGATGTTACTATAGAAAGAAATCATATATAATATTTATATTTTATGTGAAATAATAACCCCTTGTAAATATTCTAAAATCATAAAAAATTAAAAAAAACAGACATCTTAACAAAAAATACCATTATTTGACCAAATAAAAATAACTCCAAATTAATTTTCTATAATTTTATGAACGTGTTTAAATAGTCGATCGATATGAATTTATTTTTTATTTTTCCCATTCATCAGTAAATCAAATAAATTATTTCTATCCCCTTTAATATTGTGTAAATAAAGCACTTGTCTTTGTTTTGAATGTTTTTTAAAAAAGGCTTCATTTTATAGGGATTATCCTCTCATGAAACAATAAACCATTTACCTATAATGAATTTGGGAGCTTCAAATCTTAAACTGTTAGTTTTGTAAGGTCAAAAGAATTTGGAAATTTGTTATGGTCATAAATAAATAAATTAAAAATCACTTCTAAAGATAAGGAATTCATCATATTAAATTTTAAAAAAAAAATTCATCATCACATAACTAAGAAATACTAAATTTTGTATGCATTAAATAGTCAAAAAATAGAAAATAATTAGGGATAAAGGAATCCAAACATCAACATCATTAAAACTGTTAACTCTTCCTTTATATATATCAGCGAATTTCAAACTTACTCTATTATATATATTATATGAGAAAATGATTGTTGGATTTAAATTTTTATGTCTAAATAAACCAAAAAAATTTACCGTAATTCTATCTTGATACTTCTATGTAAATTTTCATAAAAATTACTTGGAAAATAATTTTTGAACCCAAGAAACATTGGGTCTATTTGTATTAGTAAATCTGTTATTACAAATCCATATTAATTTAAAAATATTACGAATAAATAAGTTAGAATATAATTATTATGAAATAAATACTTTAGTAAAAAATTATGAAAATATATGAGAACTTTAACTAACATATTTTCTATGAATATAAGGATCCAGCCTTAAACATTACATAATCTTGAGTTAAATCAAAAATTCACATTGAGGATCATTTCAAGTTTAGAGTTTTAGAGAATTAGGACATATATATTACATATCGACTTTAATATTATATGTAGAGTGGACTACTCAGTATCTATTTTTTTCATAAAATAAAAACTCTTAAGAGGAAACATGTCTAGTTCCATGTTTTCGATAGCATGACTTTTCCTTGATCCCATATTTGATCATTATTCTTCTTTAAGTCATGTGAAAAACATTTCAAAAACATGGGATGAGCATAAAAAGCTATATAAGGGTTATAAAATAAGGAATGAAAACATTATCCCATCAATAAATACAAATAAATGAAACAATGCCTTTCAATCATAACATACCTCATGAAATCATAAGAATTATGAATAACACACAAAAATAATATATCATAAAGGTAACTTATGGTATACATAACATACTTACATTGTAGAATTCACATCTACATAGGGAGTTACATTTTTAATACCCATCATAGTATATTCTTTAATTCTCTTAGGAGAATCATTAATGATTACCTCTTTCACGTTACCTAATGCATTGAAGAGCTATCTCGGGCTCACCCGTCCTAGTTTTATCATGGAACCACCCATATAAGTGAACAATACCTAAGAACCATAATATATTCATATCATTAAAAACAAACATAAAGTAAAGATGAAACTTCCATATTGCAATCACAATATATCATTTGAAGATATATACATAATCAATGCTTTATCAAACCATTTTCAAAACCAGTTTATAAAGAGATTTTTTAATCAAAGTTTCCCATGACACATTGAATATTTTAAAAGAATAATCATTTTAAGAACATTAATTTCCATATAAATAAATCCTCAAACCCATTTTTAAAACATGTACATTAATGAGAAATATTTAGAATAATAAATCAATAATGATTTTAAAATGATGATTTAGTTAAAGAGTCTTGTAACACTAGAGAAACACTTGACTAAACATTATAAAAGAATAAAATAAAAAAACTTATAATATCATGACAATAAGGGTATTCATGATATATTATTTCAAAAGGAATTATATACACTATATAGAATTGAATTGGTGCATGACAATAATTAAGTCTCAATGAAATGTAAATTGAGATGAAATACCTTACAAAGATTGTACCATAAGAGTTAAGGATCAATCAATGAAATAATTATGTGTGAAAAATATAAATACAGACAATATAAGTGTATATTAAGTGTAAAACAATCATAGGTCTTTCCCAGATATATATAGTACGACATAATCAAGAAGTATAAGTTTAACCCAAATAATTGAAATTGGGTTCAGAAGTTCCCTTACAAAAATTCGCTAGCATAACAACGTCACTTTCAAATTAAAAAATGTGTTGATGAGATAGAAAATGGTATATCATCACCTGAACATAAAATTTACATCAATAATTATATATAAGAACATATCCGGACACAATAAAGTTGAAATTAAAATACATAACATAAAATAAATCTTTGACTAAAAAAGTACGGTTAAATGTTCCCTTACCGATATGGTAACTTATGAAACAAACACCCCATGAAATAAATATCATACAATGAAGATTTAAATACCCATAAATTAAATTATATTAATCAAAGAATACAATCATGGAAATTAAATACACCACATGAAAGGATGTATTGGAAAATATAGCATGAATCTCACGGGAATAAAATGTGAGATGAAAACACTTACTATGTTGTAATAAATATATTAGTATGAAAAAAGTTAATAACCACAAAATGATTCACATAATACCATGAATATAAATAGAATCATGATAATATATATCAAATGGAAGTACACAATACACCACATTCAATAATTAAGTGGCAAACAATGGAAATCTCACGGAATTAAAAGTGAGATAAGAAACCCCTTACCTCAAGTATGACATGTCTTATATGATCCTTGTTCTTATTTAATAATAAACTTAAGTTAATTTATACTTTAATAATAAAATTTTTTATGTTTATTATTCCTTTTATATAACTTATTATTCTACTATAACAATTATTTAATTATTTGAGTTCATATCAGACATTTTGTCGACGTTCGGAACTTGAGTAAAAAATGAAATTCTTTTAATTACTAGTTGTCCCTATGGTAAAAATTTCATTATATCCTGAAATATATTCATTTTTTATATTTCATATATATTCATTAAATATATGTATTTATAATATTACATTACACTTTGAGATAAGAAATGAAATGCATCATTCCTGGAGACAGTAAGCAGTACGTACACATGAACACTACTTTCATTTCAATTTCGTATTTTAATGGAATAAGAACATAATGATACATAGTAATAATATAATTACATTATAATATCATATATAATTTCATTAACCCCATCCTTTATATGTCCCATGTATGGAATGAACGAGTCATATCACTTTGAGGGGCGGTAGTCTGCACTTACTCAAATGAAATTATCATATTTACCCATTATGGAAACGACAAAGGTATGCAATAAATTAAAAATACAGAAGAATAGAGAAAACATAAAAGTAATATATATAATATATACATAAAATTCCATCATAATGGCCGCCATAATAGGCATTTTATAATATTTGAACAGTCATCATTTCGTGAGGTAGTAGTTCGTCGTCCAGAGAAATAGTATGTTCTTTTACCATTAGACGGATGTGTGTGTAAGTGTAGTTAGAATCCCTCTCATAACCACAACCTTGTATATTGAGGATACTGCTGCGTTAAAAAAAATTAAATAAATGAAAAGAACATAAGAGAAGATGTTACCTTTAAATCGGTTATCTCCCTTTGGTTTGAACCAAAAAGATTATTTGAAGTGCCTCCTAACTAAGGTAAGGATTTTTGGTATAAGAGTGGGAATTTTAGAGATTATTTTGGCAGATTTTAGATGATCCATGTGGCTTTAGAGGTGTGAGTAATGGTTTAGAGGTGGTGTCCTTTTATAATGGGGAGGAGGGGCTCTTTAGAAATTTTTGAAAGTATTATTTTATTTTATAATGGTTTTCGGTTTATAAGGGTCCAAAACACATTAAATTCAATGAAACGGTGACTCTTATCCCAAATAAAATCATTCAATAAGAATTTTACTGGTTTTTTATATATTTTAAATTTTTATAATCTCATTTATTTAAATCATCCATTATTAAGGTAATCACTGCATCATCATTGTGTCATAAATAATTTATTTTATTTTATGTCCAAAAATTATAAATAAAATACCATGACGTAGGAAATATTTTAATATTTAGAAGATATATTTATAGTTTAAGATTCAACTTATATAACCCTATGTAAAAATTTATTTACTAAAAGGAATATTTTTATGTCCGTTTTGTCTTTACATTAAATTAATTAAAATAACGTGTCATTGTCACTTCCATGTGGCTCCATGGGGTCCCATAATCAACCCAAGGATACCCATGGTCGTAAATGTATCAACCAATGTGATTAGGACACATGTTAGGGTAATTTATTGTTATTATAATATTATTTTTTACCCTTATTTACTAGATTTACCCTTTAACCATAAAAAAATATTTACTGAAATAAATATTCATAATTTATAAAAATAAAAGTTACATATTTACACAATATGGACCTCCTGATTCCAAATAAGAAATATATTTTTTCAGATTCAATACATAGAGGTGGCATAAATTAATTTTAAATTAATTTCTGTTTTCAAAACAAAAAGCATGTTTTTAAGAAATAATAACAATTAAAAGATTAACACTTGTTTATTTCCAATTTCAATGGGAAATTACTTCCAATGAACAAAATAAGATTAAACAGAAAAAAATAATTTAATTACACTTTAAAATCATTTAAAAAGATAATCTAACCATATAAATAAATTATATTAAAATGCTGGTTTGAATTAAAATACAGTTTTTTTCACTATTCATTAAAAATGAACATTATAAGAAAAACACCAAAATTTAATCCAAGGTAAATTTTTATATCCCAATTATAAATAATATTATTATTTTGTCAAATAGAAAATATAAATCTGATAAAAACTGGATTTAAAAATGGTTCTCCATCAAAATGCGGTAAAATGACCTTTTAAAGAATATTAGAGTATTTCATGCATAAAATCAGATTCTTTCCTATTTTAAGAGTCTAACATTTATTGGATAAATGTAAACACATTTAACCAACATGTATAATAATATTTTATAAATTCTATTCATTATAACCAATACAATGGCTATGTGTTAACTATTGTTTAAAATAATAATAATATTATATTATGTTTCGGTATAACTCAAAGTTGTGTGCAACATAAGATTTCAAAGAAACCCATTGTTGCATGTTGATTATGCAATCAAACATGGTGTCCTCTTTAAATTAATCTTAACATTTAATTCACAAATATTAATAAATATTAAAATGTAATATTATTTAATAACCTAGGATGTTATATCTTTCCCCGTTTTAGAAATTGCGTCCTCACAATTTAATAATTGGGCCTGGAAACTTCATTAAAAGTCCCACATCAGAAAAATAAAATTCAATAAAAATATCACTTTAAAAGAAAGAAATATAAGTAAAAGGTAACCCAAGATATCACATAATAGGATTCTATGAAAATATGAATATGGAAGAAAAACTAACCATCGTGTTATGATGGAGAGTAATAAAAAAAAAGATCCAGAGAAAGTAAATAATCTGAAAACCACAAACTTGTGATAGGTTAAATGGTCTTTGATTCCCCAGTAATAAAAGCTAACAGACAACGTTTTTGTTTTAATTTTCCTTTCATATTTTTGAGGAATTTATTTATGAGATTGACTAAGAACAAAAATAAATATTATTACCTTTTGAGTAGATTTCTATCCCTTAATAAATTTCTTCCACAAACATATCTTTTCTCCAAACGATTAGTATTTAGGATGAAATAGTCACACATGAAGTGATAAAATCATCTTCTAGAGAATCACATAATCCATAATAGAAGAACTATATATTTTCCCTACCTTTAGACATCAACAAATACCAAAAATGGTTAGTACGAGATCATATAATCCCCAAAATGGATAATCCTTTATAAAAAGAAATATTACTCTTAATCTCCAAAATTCAACAAAAATTACCCAAAGATCGAGAAATACCATTCAATAAACAATTTTCTTTTAAATTCTTCAAAATAATCCAAACATAGATTGAAGCCCAAAATTTAGAAGGATTTCATAACATATACTTCCATGATAAATCTTAACATTTATCTCCAAATAACATGGACTACACATAAATTCTCATACTAAAGTGTAATTAACCTAATCGCATTTTTTCTATGATAGATTAATCATTTCCATAAATAACCCAAATCTCCATATGTCCACAATAAAAACATAGATTCTTCCAAAATAAAATTTCAACCATAACTCCACAAATGAGATCCCATTGTATATTATTTCCCTTAAGTATATAATTTTCCAAAAGAGAAAACATATTCGAAAATAACTTTTATCATTTAATTACCAGATAATTTTCCAATACTATGGATATCCATTTGATAAAACATATGTTCCAAAAATCAACTAATTCTTGATCTATAAAATCATTTACCTAAAAGAATAAGTCATACTACCCAGGGACTTCATGTAGGACTGTGGTAGGCGATGTATCCTTGTCGCCCTTCATTTGTGGGTTCGATTCCCATGGCCTTTCAATATGTGATGGGTTTTCACCCATCTTCAGGTTTTCATTTTTATAAAACTCAAAAATAACCCTAACATTTTTTAACCTCAAATGTTTTCTTATAATTTTCATTTTTATCCCAAAACATTAAGACCTCATCATACTAATTCATGAAGCCTTAAATATATTGTCCTTTCTTTTATTTTACCTACATATGAAACAATAAAACTATTCCTAATAGGAATAACAACATACCTTTATCATGGTTTTCATACGGTTTCATCGTCATCTTATTCACAAATGTAGAAGGTCCATGCATTACAACTATTATTTAGAGATCCTTTAAATTCATTGTATTCCTTCATCCAAATACACCTTGTACAAGTTGGTTCATATGGGTGTTCGGAGAAAAATAGTTTTATAAAATAATAATGTATGACATATAATTTCAGGACATATGATAAAACATGATTTTTATAAAACAGTCAGACCAAATTTGAGTTGAAACATTCAATCAATATTCCTTTTAAAAAACCATAAGTTTGTGCTGAGAGACTATATTGTAAAATCAAACATAAATAGTTTTATCAAGTGTCTCTTTCTTCAAAACCGTTTATAAATCATAATATGCTTCAAAAAATTTTGATAAGGTAAAATATTTTAAAATTCCTTGACAATATTTACTTTTCTTGAAAATATGAAAATATTTTGAAAATATGATTTGATTAAATACAACCCATGATCCATGATGATATCAAGGTATATTGGAGGTTTTTGATATCTCCAACAACTTCTTACAAGTGAGTTTTATTCTAGAAAATGTTTCAAAATCATCTAAACATGACTTCTCAATAATTATTGAAAGCATGTCATCAAGAAGATATAGGAATTTTGTTTGAGATCCTCCTCCTTCCATTTGTAACCGACTTTCCTTGATCTGAAAAAATTATAATATAAGAATTAAACTTAAATTATAGACATAGGTACTAACCATGTGTTTAAAGAAAACTTCTAATCCCTAAATTTGTCTAAACCAACCTATGATACCAGTTATAAGGACCCAACCATAAACATTACATAATCTTGAGTTAAATCAAGAGTTCACTATGAGGATCTATTCAGGTTTATAGTTTTAGAGAATTTGGCCATAACTATTACATATCATCTTGAATATTACATGTAGACAGTAATACTCAGTATCTATTTTGTTCACAAAATAAAAACTCTTAAAAATAAATATGTCTATTTCCATGTGTTAGACAGTATGCCTTTTTCATGATCCAATTTTTTAACCTTATCCATCTATAATTCCTATGGGAAACATTTAAAAAACGTGGTATGAGCATAAAAAGCTCAGTATGGGTTATAAAATAAGGAAAGAAAAAATTATCCCATAAATAAATACAAATCAATGAAATCATACTTATCAATCATAACAGAACTCATGAAATAATAAGATTTATGAATAACACACATAAATAATAAATCATAAAGGTAACTTATGGCATACATTTTTTTAATGAGGCATGTAACAGTAATGAAAAAGATCAGCTGAAGTACAAAGGCTAAGACATGAAGGGAAATTTTCCAACCAGAGCTGGTTAGAGTCAAAAGGGCCTGAGGCCGCAAGCAGATGGGCCGCATTGTTTCCTTCCCTTTTGGTGAAGTAGAAGGTACAACATGAGAAGCATTGGAGAAGAGAGAGAATTATTCGAATGATGAAGCCAAAATACTGGAGGTCGCCGTCATTGGGATTAATAGCTTCGATCACGATGAGGAAGTCAGACTCAATAATGATATCACCCCACCCACATTCTAAAGCGAGCATCAAACCAGTAAGGATGGTTGTGGCCTCAGCAACTGCCGGTTCCTAGAATGCCTGATGAGGTACATATTTAGAAGTAAGAATCTGCCCCATATGATTTCAGGCCAGGATACCGAGGGTAACAAGCCCCTCCTTTGGAAGAGACGCGTTCACATTAATCTTAATGATCCCTTTTGTAGGGGGATTCTAGTGGGTGGGATGGGCCTGGGGAACACCCGGCAAAGAAAACCCGTTGCGACCTTTCTATCCCTCAATCCAAGAGGTGGCCCGGTTAGTCCAGAAATTGGTGGGTCTGTGAGCTTGATTAAAAACAACATTGTTACACCAGACCCATATAATCCAAGCCAAGGTGAAAAGTGAGCCAACATCCACCGAAGATAGAGAGGAGAACCAATGCATCAGCAGATCAGCAAGGTCAGAGGCCAATGCTAGCGAAGAAGTTGAACCCGAACCCCATTGATTCCAAATATCCTTAGCTCCTAGGTAGTAAACAATAGCGTGCATAGGAGTTTCTGGAGTTCTCGGGCAGAAATGGAAAAAAACGGTACTGACCATATGTCGATTAGCGAGAAGGCTCATTGTTGGGAGAATGCCCGATCAAGCCTGCCACCACAATTGGAGAATTTTTTGGGGAGCGTTGAGCTTCCAAATCGCTTTCCACGGTCCCCCATCCCGGCTAACTAAGTGGATTACCGTGGAAATTCTGTAGCCGGATCTCACCGTGTATTCACCCGAGATGTCATTGATCCAGAAAAGATGGTCCGGGCCTGCATTTGGTACCCAGGGAATGCTAAGGATAATTCTCTTATCTCTTTAGTTGAACCAGTCAAGGATGTTTTCCACATCCCACCCCTATCCCTAGTCAGAAATGAGGCTGCTGACAGTGGCGTCTTCAAGGCCTGGTTGGGCAGGGGATGTAGCCCACAGGCCATCATTGTCAATGAGCAAAGGGTCATACCATATTTTGACAGATGATCCATTGCCAATCCTCCAGCCCAATCCTTTATCTAGGACCTTTTTCCCCCAAATACTTCTCTATAGGAAGCTATGGTGAGGGACAAGAGAGGAGGCATGGATGTCTGTGTGAGGAAAGTACTTAGCTCATAGAATTCGTGCACATAGAGAAGATGGGAAATTGAAAAGGCGCCAACCTTTCTTGGACAAAAGTGCATTGTTGAAGAGAGAAAGATTCTGAAACCCCATCTCACCCTCTGATTTGGGTTTGCAGAGATTCTTCTAGGCCATTCAATGAGGTCGATTATTTCCATCGTTCTTCCCCCACCAGAAATTAGTAGTACATGTGTGGATCTGGGTGATGATGGCCGTTGTGATTTTAAAAAGGGACATAAATTATCTGGGGGTAGATTGGATGACAGCTTTGATAAGAGTCTCTTTTCCAGGTTTAGAAATTATTTTTGGAGTCCAGCCTTGAATTTTTTCCTCAATTCTGTCCACAATGGATGCAAAGATTTCATTTTTGGATCAGCCAATCACTGTGGGGATCCCAAGATAATTCTGATGTTTATCTACCATATGGATTCCAGCTAAAGCGCAAAGTTCATCCCTCTTAGAAATAGGTACCCCAGAACTGAAGAAGATTTCTGATTTTCCACGATTGATTGACTAGTCGGACCCCCTCTCGTACTGATGAATCGCTTGGAAGATCACCCGACATTCATTAATTGTAGCTCTAGAAAAAAAGAGGCATTCATCATCGAAGAAGAGATGCGACACTGGAGGGATATCTCGGCAGACAATTCCCCATAAATATAAATAGAAGAAACAGCCCTGGAAATAAGATTAGAGAAAACGTCAGCCACCAGGATGAAGAGGAAAGGGGAGAGGGGGACTCCCTGGCGATGGCCTCGGGATGGGGCGAACTCTCTTGTAATCTCCACATTGACCTTGATTTTGAAAGAGAGTGTCGAGACACAATGCATGACCATATCCATCCATTTTGCACAGAAACCCATTTTCTGCAGAACGACTCTTAAGAAGTGCCATTCCACTCTATCGTAGGCCTTGGTCATATCCTATTTCCAGGACATTGTTCTTGTTTTCACAGTAGAGAGAGATTTCATAGAATGAAACACTTCATGGGCCACAATTGCATTATCAGTGATCAGTCTCTTTGCCACGAATGCGATTTGATTTTCAAAGACAATATCAGGTAGCCAAGGTCGCAGCCGATTGACAAGAATCTTAGAAAAGATCTTGTCAGAAACATTGCAGAGGATGATAGGATGAAATCTGGGATCACCAAAGTTTTCATAATTTTGGGAATGAGGATGAGGATGGTTTCATTGATGGCTAAAATAGGGGTATTACCAGCCCAGATATTTTTAATCATGTTGCAAATGTACAGACCGATTATGTGCCAGTATTGCTTGAATAAAAGGGCGTGGAACACATCTGGTCCTGGAGCCTTGGTAGGATGAAGATGTCTAAGAGCCATGCGAATCTCGTTGTCTGTCGCATCATTGGTGACCTTCCTATTAATCTCTTTAGTGATCGTTGATTTCATACAATCTTACACCTCAGTAGACTTGAAAGGGTTTCCTGCAGAAAAGATATTCTGGAAAAATCTTGTAAGGCCTCGTGGATACCATTAGTATCAGAAACTTTTCTTCCGGCGGGTTGGGCAATGTAAGTAATAGAGTTTTTCCGACGTCAGGTTCAAGACTTCTAGTGATTGTACTGGGTGTTAGCATCCCCTTATTTAATATGGTTGTCCCATGCTCGTATGGCCAAGAAGCATTCCTTGACATGCAGAGCAATATCAATCTCTCTTTGTGTGGCCCCAATCTTAGAGATATTGTAATTGGAAGTGGGTTGTTTAAGGAGATTGTTCAGTATCTTTTCAAGGACTCCACAATGTCGGTAGGGGTGTCAGAATTTCTTGATGCTCCACGACCTCATATCGGATGAGACCTGTTGGAGGTTGAGGCAAACATCCTCGTTAGAACTCTTCCAGCTTGACCGGACTACCTCTTCGTATTCCCGATCTTTTGACCAGAAGCTCTTAAATATGAAGGGTCTTCTGAACCGTTTATTTCTTTCACCCTGAGTACAATCAATGAAAATTGGACAGTGGGCCAAGTAGTTCAGGTCCATGTAGTCGATATGATACATGCTGAACAAATTAATCCAATCAGGGGAGCCCAGAAATATGTCAAGACGCTCAGCGATATGGGTTCCTTCTGAATTGCCGCGGAACCACGTAAATGGATTACCAGACTACCCCAGGTCAACCAGATCTTCTCTAGGGACTTCTTCTCTAAAGTAAGATATCGAAGCCGATGGACGGATGGTTCTGCCCCTCTTTTCCTTATGGAACATGATCTCGTTGAAGTCTCCTCCGAACAAAATAGGGCTCGGTAAGTCGTGTCGCAGCTTACACAAGAGATCCCATTACTTCCCCTTGTCAACATGGGATGGCCATCCATAGAAACCCACAAAGGTCCAGGGTGGGTACAAGTCTGTTTGAACAGTCGCTGCCACATGATATGAGGAGAAGGACAAAATTTTGATATTTAAATAGTCCTTCCAAAGGAGACAAAGTCCCCTAGAATGGCCTTGTCTAGGCACCGTGAAGCAGCCTTGGAAGCCTCATTTTAGAGCAATACCATTGGTGTCCTGGTTTTCTAGTATGGTTTCGGACAGGAAAACCATATCAGGCCAACTTTGAGCACAATTGTACTAAAGCATGTGAACCGTATGAGGGTTTCTAAGCCCTCGATAGTTCCATCATAAGGCAATCATTGTTCTAGGCAGGGCAGGGTCTCACCCGCCGCCGCCTTTAGCTCCTCCGAACATGCATCTCTATAAGACATTTTCCCTCTTTTGGTGAGGTTTCTCCCTGGATGACATGTTTCATTTTGTCTCTTCCTAACCCCTGGTTTTTGGTCTTCTGTGTACCCATCACTCTCTCCTCGATGCACCCTTTTCCATGTGCGTCGGGTGGTTGGCCTCAGTATTGGAGATCCCGATGTTCCAAGGTCCTCCATTGTTAGGATGCCTTCTGTGGTTGATTGTGTGTCAGGATCTGGATATGGTGGTTCGACATGCATTGGTATTTGCCTTAAGCAATGTGAAGGTGAATCTTGATGCAGCGTCACCACTTTTGCCGATGTTGGTGTTATGTCCTTCAGGGGATTTGGGTGAGCTCCAGCTTCGCTTTGAGTGCCAACTTCTCTTTGAGTGGGAGGGCCAGCCTTTGGAGAGTCCGATCGCCCACGAACTAAGGCTTTTTTGGGTATGGATTTTGTTGGCGAGGAATGTGCCAACGTGAGCTGGTCCTGGTCTTTTTGTTTTTCTATCTTAGGGATAAAGGCGTATATTTTTGTTTTGGCACGGATCCAAGGGCCGTAATAGAGGGTGGTATTACCTTCACCACTCTTTTGTTTAGTGGTGCACATTCTTTCCAGATGGCGAAGGCGACCACAGTAAAAGCATAAGATTGGGAGTTTTTTCGTACACGAAGTATATCCATGTGTTAGTATCGCCAAACTTGAGGAACATTTCCCTCATCAGTGGCTCTGACACTTCAATTTCTGCCTTGAGCCGAACCACAGGGCCCCATTGTATTGGGGCTGAACTGTCCCAGTCCATAAAGTGACCTAGGTTGTCCCCATTTCCCCTCATAGTACATTTCGTTCTTGTAAAAAAGGGAATTACTTTAATTCATAACCAGAAGGGGGAGCGGGTTAAATTTACTTGTTGGATATCATCCCCCCGCTTTGAATTCTTCCATGAGGAGGAGTTGATTTTACAACGACCATGGTCTGCCATGAAATATTTTTTCTATATCTTTCTCATTAAAGAATTCCAAGACGAAGTGGTTGGTCCCCGCTTCCCGAACAGACACTCCAGCATCAAGTTTCCAGATGTTTTGTACAGTGTTTCTGAAGGCCCCCTAACTTACCGAGATGTTTTCCACAAACTATCCCGCCAAGAGCAGAGATAAGCACATATCCAGGATTGCTTCATCATTTCTTCGAGCCTCAATCATCACCTTTTCTTTGTCCGTCAGGGATAATTGCTTCCATTGATTAACCAAATCTGCTTCCATCGTGCAGAAAGGACTGCGCGGTCCCGTACGGACTTTACCGAAAAAATCCCCAAAGGTGGTCGTGCCCAAAATCCCACACCGCGGCACACACCATTCTTCACGTAGCACCGCCCCTAGTGGGACAACGCAACTCCACAATCTACAAGGGCTTCGTGGAAGAACAGATTAATAGAGGTCTTCACCTAGCCATAATACAGCAATGCTTCACAGAAACAAGGAGAATCCACCCCCCTACAAGTCACCTTCTTCAACACGATGCACACCCCGCCATCACGGTCCCCACTCTGTAGCTAAATCTATGCATGAGCAGCTTCGCGGTCATGCAACGCGATAAGACCGCACGGAAGCTGCTTTGCAGGACCAGTAACCTCTACGCGATCTTGCAATGCAATGAGACCACGCGAAAGGTGCTTCACAGGTCATGCCACTCCACCACAGCCGCTTCTCAATCCCTCAGTGTGGTGATGCCCCGTGGAAGGTGCTTTTTTTGTCAAGAAGCCACTTCGCGATCAAGAAACGTGGTGAGATGAGACCACACAAAAGGAGCTTCGCGGGTCAGGCCACTCTGCATCGACCTCTTGGCGGTCCCTCAAAGCGGTGAAGCCTCGCGGAAGGAGATTCACAAGTCAATCACTTTGTGGCAGAAGCTTCACGAAACATCGAGAACAAACATCGTAGAAAGGGCTTCACAATTCAACCACGTCGCGGCGGAAGCTTCTCAAAATAGGGAAAACCTGCTTCCTCGAACTGGCCACTCTGTATTTCTCAAGAGAAGGGGAAATCCAAGCAGGAAAAAGGGGGGTCTCGGACCCCAGTGAGCTTCAAGCCACTGCACCCTTAGATCTGAAGGGAATCTGATGAGCCGAAGAAGAAGAAACCGAAACGAAGAATGTAGTCTGGCGCCGCTTCCTTCACCCAGATCTGGCGACTACGGGGGCCGGTGATGCCAAAAGGGTCTTCAAGACATCAGAGAAGCAGGAAACGCGCCTATCGTCGAGGTCGAGCGAAAAGAATAAGGAGCATGAAGCCACCAGACCACATCAGGCCTAGTTCAGGAGCTAGGGAAGGAGAAGAGGAAGCGGAGAAGGCAGATTCTACACCGCGGAGGATCGGGGAGCGACCCAAGAAGGAGGAAGAAAAACCCCAGGAGCCGGATCTGAGAGAGGATGAAATTCAGAGACCTGAAGTAGGGGTCGGAGGGAGATGACACTGCCGGAGTCTGACGGACACAGAGACTGGGACCTAGGACGCCCTAGGAGAGAGAACCTCTCACGCTGGAGAGAAGAATTAGTAACTTATGGCATACATAACATACATACATTGTAGAATCCACATCTACATAGGGAGTTACATTTGGAATACCCATCACAGTAAATTCACTAAATCTCTTAGGATAATGATTAATGTGTACCTCTGTCACATTACCCAATTCACTGGAGACCTATCTCTAGCTCACCGGCCCAAGGTTTATCACGGAACCATCCGTATACGTAAAAAATTCCCAAGAACCATATAATTTTCTTAATGCATAAAACAAACATAATGTAAAGATAAAATTTCAACATTTCAATCAGAATATATCATTTCAAGATATACACATAATCAATACTTTATCAATCCATTTCTAAAACCATTTAAAAAAGATATTTTTGAATCAAAGTGTACCATACCACTTTGAAGATATTAAAAGAATTAATATTTTTAAAAAATTAATGTCCATATAAATAAATCCTTAAGACCATTTTAAAAACATGGACATTGATGATAAGTATTTAGAATAATAAATTTTTAAAGCATTTAAAACAATGTTTTAGTTAAAGAGTCTTATAACACATGAGAAACACTTAACTAAACATAATTAAAGAATAAAATATAAAAAATTATAATATCATGAGAATAAGGGTATTCATGAAAATTATATACACAATATAGAAGTGAATTGGAGCATAAAAACAATTAAGTCTCAATGGAATGTAAATTGAGATGAAATCGCTTACAAAGATCATACAATTAGATTTAAGGGTCAATCAATGAAATAATTATGTGTGAAAAATATAAATACACCCAATATAAGTTTATATTAAGTTTAAAACAATCATATTTCATTCACACATATTTATATTATGACATAATCGATAAGTATAAGTTCAACCCATAGAATTGTAATTGGGTTAAGAAGTTCCCTTAGGAAAATTCGGTAGCCTACCAACGTCACATAAAAATTCAAAAATTGTGTTGATGAGATAGAAAAGTATCTATTATCACTTTAACATAAAATTTAAATCAATAATGATATATAAGAACATATCCAAACACAATAAAGTGGAAATTAAATGATATAACATAAATAAAGTCATTGACTAAAAAGTACAGTGAAAGGTTCCCTTAATGATTTGGTAACTTATGAAACATACACCCCATGAAAGAATGATCATACAATGAAGATTTAAATACCCATAAATTAAATTATATTAAAAAAATAATACAATCATGATCATTAAATACTTCATTCAAAAGAAAGTATTGGAAAATATTACATTTATCTCATTGGAATAAAAAGTGAGATGAAAACCCCTTACCACGTTGTAATCAATCGAGTCATATGACCAAAAGTTAAAAACCACCAAATTATTCACAGAATACCATGAATATAATGATAATCATAATAATATATTAAATTTATGTAAACAATACATAACATGAAATAAATAAGTGGTGAACAGTGGAAATCTCATGGAATTAAAAGTGAGATAAGAAACCCCTTACCTCAAGTCTGACTTGTCTTATATGTTCCTTAATCTTCCTGAATAACAAACATTAGTTAATTTATATTTACATAAAAACCTTTCTAAATTTTATTATTCCTTTTATATCACTTATTACCTTGTTATAACAATTAGTTAATAATTTGAGTTCATAACGGACATTTGGTCGATGTTTGGAACATGTGTCAAAAATGAACTTCTTTTAATTACAAGTTGTCCCTGTTGTAAAAATTTTATTATCTCCAGAATTATAGTCATGATTTATATATCATATATATAATATATATCTAATATATATCTATTTCTTTATAATAGTATATAACACTTGGAGATAAATGAAATGCACCGTTCATGGAGGCGGTAAGTCGTACGTAAGCATGAACTCTTCTTTCATTTCTATTTCATATTTTAATGGATTGAGAGAATAATGATACAAAGGTATATTATAATTATAGTATAATATCATATATAATTTCATTAAATCCATCCTTTATACGTCCCACATACGGAATGAACGAGTTATATTACTTTGAGGGGCCGGTAGTCCACACTTTCTCAAATGAAATTATACATTTACCCATTATATAAACCATAAAGGTATGCTATAAATGAAAAATAAAGAAGCATAGAGAAAACATAAAAATAATATATATAAAATATTAATATAGTTCCATGATAATTTCCACCATAATAAGAGGTTGGAGATATTTGAACAATCGTTGTTTCGTGAGGCAGTAGTTCGCCGTCCACAGAAATAGTTTGTTCTTTACCCATTAAATGAATGTTTGTGTAAGTGTAGTCAGAATCCTGTTAATAAAAAACCTAGTATATTCAGGATACTATTTTTTTAATAAATATAGTAATAAGAAGATTTTACGGGTTTTAGATGTAAAATAAAAGAAAATAACTTAAGAGAAGATGTTACCTTTAAATCGGTTATCTCCCTTTAGATTGAAACAAAAGGTATACTTGATGTGTCATATGCCTAAGGTGAGGCTTATAGATATAACGATGATTTCTTGAGATATTATATTGGAAAGGATAGGATGATCCAATGGTCTTGAGAGGTGTGAGTAATGGCTTAGAGGTGGTTTCCTTTTAAAAGGGGGATGAGGGGCTCTATAGAAATGTTTAAAAATATTATTTTATTATATAATTATTTTTGGTTTCTTAATGTGAAAACACATTATATTCAAAGTTAAGATGTCTATTGTTCGAAATAAAGTCATAAAATAATAATTGTACAGGTTTTGGATATATTTTAATTTTTTTTAATCTCATTTATTTAAATCATTAATTATTAAGTTAATCACTGCATCATCATTGTGTCATAAATAATTTTATTTATTGTATATATAAAAATTAGAAATAAAATACCATGATGTAAGAAATATTATTATATTTATAAATAATATTTATAGTCAAAGATATAACTTATATTACCCCATTTCAAAATTTATTTACTAAAAGACATATTTTTAAATCGTTTTTGTCTTTACATTAAGTAAATTAAAATAAAGTATCATTATCACTCTCAAGTGGCTCCATGGTGTCCCAGAATCAGTCCAAGGTTGGCCGTTGTAGTAAATGTATCGACCAATAGGATTATAACACATTTTAGGGTAATTTAATATTGTTATAATATTATTTTTACCCTTATTTACCTGATTTACCTTTTAACCATGGTAAATAAAATATTTACTAAAGTAAATATTCATAATGTCTAAAAATAAAAGATACCTATTTACTCAATTTATACCTCCTGAGTCCAAATATGGAATCCATTTTTCTAAATTCAAACACATAAGTGGCAGAAATTAATTTGAAATTAATTCTTTTGGTCGAAACAAATAGTGTATTTTTAAGAAATAATAACTATTAAAAGATTGACACTTGTTTATATCCAATTTCAAAGTGAAATTTCTTTGAATGAACAAAATTGGATTAAATCGTAAAAATTTATTCTAATTAAACTTTAAAACCAATTAAAAAGATAATACAACCATATAAATAAATTAGATAAAAATAATGTTTTCAATTAAAATACAGTATTTTTCACTATATGTTAAAAAATTAACATTATCAGAAAAATATAAAGCTTCATCCAAATTAATTTATGATGTCACAATTCTGAAGAAGAATATTATTTTCTGAAATAGAACTTATAAAAGTGAAAAAAAAATTAAAAACGGGTTTCAATCAAATGGAGGTAAAATGATCTTTTAAAGAATATTAGAGTATTTCATGCGTAAAATCAAATTCTTTCTTATTTTAAGAGTATAAAATTTATTAGATAAATATAAAAAAGTTTAAAAAACATGTATAATAATATTTTAATTAGTTTTATTCATTCCTACCAATATAACAACTATGTGTTAAAAACAATTTAAAATAATAATAATAATATATTATTTTTCGGTACAACTCAAAGTTGTGTGTAAAATAAGATTTCAAAGAAACTCATTGTTGCGTGTTGACTACGCTATCAAAAAAGGTGTCCTATTTAAAGAAAAATTAATATTTAATTAAAAAAATTAATAAATATAAAAATACAATATTCTTTATTTACCTGGGATGTTACAATACGTCCTATATTTAGAACACATGGTAGTGGAAATATTACATTTGGTTCACTTTAAAAATACAATTCTTAAAATTTTACATAGTTATTTATAAAACCCAACCATAATCTTGTTTCATATTCATTTCATTCATATATATCATATTATCATAATTTTATTTACACTTTTCCAAGGTGTTTAGGTTTTCCTTAAAAAAATCTATACTTGATTTTAAATGTCAATTAGAGTGGTCTCCAACTATAAGTTTACCTTTTTATTTATACTGGAATCTATATTATTTTTATTTTTATTTTCCGAACCAATAATAAATTTTTTCTTAACACATATCTTATTTCATAATATTATTCCCCAATAGAACTTAATATTTTAGTATTTATCTATTTTTAATTCATCAATATTTTCATTTCATTCATCAATAATATTTTTTAAAAATTAGAATCATAATAGCAAGTGAATCTAGAATAACTATACCAATATATAGTAGCTATAAATATTCAGTTATCAAAGAACTAAAATTTTATATTCTTAAATTGAATATTATTATTTAGGTAAACTCTAATTATCCATGAAATCATGTTACTATTTATTTCTGATCATTTTAGTCTTCAATATTGGTTTTTCTAGCTTGATTCAGGATTCTATTATACATAAATAAATGGTTATATATAAAGGATAATTATAATAAATATTATTAACATTTTCCTTTTTTATCCTAAATGATTGTCTTGAAAAATACTCAAGATATCATGGGTAGTTTACACATTGATGCATGAATAAGAAAATTCATATCAATGATAAAATATAAATTACTTTTAACCTAATAATTTACATATAAATAGTAACATAACCACTCATATAATATTTACATTCAATTTTAATAAAGGTTTATTCCATTTTTATAATAATCCAACATTCAGTTCTACAATGATTGAGGAAAAATTTTATAATATTTTTCCAGATTCTGAAATAATTTTCATCAATGTACTGTATTATTTTGAGAATCCAAACATTATTTTATTATTAACCCACTATCAGTAATTAAATATTTTTATTATTCTATTAGTTATAAGAATATATAAAAAGGTAGATGAGATATATAATACTAATTTTTTATCATAGATTGAACTGAATGAGAAGAATATAGGGGGGGATGATAGAATAATAGAATTAAAAATAATATGCGTGTAAAATAAAAATAAAAACATGGAATATTAAATTAGGAATCACTAGATTTTGTTAGTAGTTTAGATAAAAAATATCCCGCATATACTCATCACACCTATCCACTCAAAACAAGATATACAACCACTCAAAACATGACATTTGAAGGGTTGTCAAAACCCAATAAAACAATACTTTTCTAGTAAATGAACAACCTTATTTAACATGATTTCTCTAGAGTCATCAGTGAAAATTAAAAAATAAATTTAAAAACTATATTCACAACATAAATAACCCACTATTTTTATATGTAAGTACTATTAGAAAGAAATTTTATTTTTATGGGGAAATCCTAATGTACTGACAATATAGACAAGGAGGAAAGATAAATCAATATGAAGAAGAAAACTAGATTTAATAGCTTCTGAATGAATATTATTGTAGTTTAATCACTTTAGTGGTAGTATAAAGAACACTGATATTCATCACAAAATTATTGTTGTAGTAGGGATCATAAAAATAGAGTTACATATATCAGGAATGTGTACCACATCTCTTAGTGTTCTAGTTCTTTACAATAACTATTTCTAGTTATTTCAATTTAGTCAAAAGAAACATTAAACATGGAAGCACATGTATATCTAAATATTTCAATCCATCATATCTAATGTAAAATATATATTTGGAAATAATTAACTACTTTAATATTATTGAATCCTTCATTCATGTCATCATGACAGTTAGAATCAATTAATTTCTAATAAAGTAGATTCAACATATTCGTCTTCAATAGAGGCAGTGGAGGTGCTTATTTGACATCTATATAAATATATTTTATTATTAGTAAATATAAATAGTTAATATTCAATGAAAAAACAACATGAACGATTACAAATAATAGATAATTTCCAAAAATAAGATTGTAAAGAAATTAATATTGAAATATGTAACAATACATAAATTTTTTAACATATGTATAATTTTAGAAGGATGATACATGTTAAATTCGTGATTTAAATTAATATAATTGATATATTATCTCCACTTAATGAATATTATAATTAATTTTTAATAAATTTCATATTAACTAATGGTAATATAATTTTATCAAAGAAAATATCAATAAATATATTCATATCCATAAAATATATATTGTTCCATATAAAACTAATAAATATTATGAATGTGAAAAGTTTGGGGGTGAATTATTGCCACATTATAACTATATAATTCTCTCCCACTCAACAAAAAAATGATGGAATGATACAAGGTCTTATAAAATAAGTGTATATATGTTGCATAAACACTAGAAAATAAAAGTAGAACTATATCATAATGGAATTAAAGTAATTATAAATTCAATATCACAATTAATAAGCATACACATATAGAAAACAAAAGGTACTATATAAAATCAATGAATAAAGAATTATATTAAAATCATAATACCACTAAAATGTATTTGTTTACCAAATTTGTTATAAAAAAGTGAACATTACCTTTATCCTAATGGGATGGGTGGAATGATATCTAGAGATAATGTATCTGTGTAAAAACTCATAATGTCATAGACATAACCTATAAGATGTTACATGATTCAGAAAAGGATCTTCATTGACTATTTATTGATTAAATGTATCTCAAACTCAAGCCCCTCTTTTATCTCCTTAATAACCAACCTGATATATCCCTGAGATTCATAAAAATGAAAATTATTCAAAAGATTCTAGTTTCCTATAACCAAAACCACAATAATCAACATGCATATAAAATATCATGGGGCTTATCCCCAAAAAATCAACCATTATATGGTATTTTTAGTTTAAAAACTATTAAAGGAAAACTAAGTTCTTCTATAATGATCTACAAACAAACAATATCCTAGAAAATCCCATAAAATAAAATAAAAAAAGTCACACTCTAGGAAATGAGAATATGAAATCTAAAAAAGGATCAATTTATATATAAATGTTGTTTAATGATAATAAATTCCACAAATAAAATATATCATTTATAGATGAGGTTATAAAAAACACCATGGGTGACATCCAACAATCTTTTTTATTAGTTTCTATAGTATCAAATGGATTATTCTATATCCCGTTAAATTTAATACAACACCATTATTGTCCTCCATCATGTATCAAAAGTAAATTATTAAACTATCCTAAAAAAAATATTAAATCAAATGTTAAAATTTTATATCATAAGACAAAACAACATTTTACATTTTCACAAGTAATATCTAGGGGTCTTTTAATTTATCAAAAAAGGAGTCTGGAATTTGTTATTAAAAAATAAACCATTTATTAAAACAAAAAAGAAATGATATGGATAGAAAATAAGTGTCTCAATTTTATTTAAGCAACTTCCAAAAAAAATAATCTGTGAAAATTAGAGAAAATAAATTAAGTCATTATGACTTTTGTGAATCTAACAATCCCTTTATACGATGCACTAGAAGTAAAACTTATTAGATTTATTTCTATCCAATTTGATTTCAATTAAACAAAAACATATATCCCCAAATTCCTACAATAATAGAAAACAAAATATCTTCTAAAGAACAATTTATTAGGATTCTAAATCTTTTAAATTATCAAATATTGAATGAAAAAATAAAAAATTTAGTAAAATAATTCCTCCTTTCATTATTTATGATTTATCTCAAAAATGATATAATATAATGTGAATATAAAAATTATTTTTATATATCATATGATGAATATAGTACATACCTTTATGTTTATATGTGTCTTTATAGGGTGTATTTTCTTTTTTTTCTAAAATAACATGAAATGAAATTGTTATATCTCTTTTGGGGGAAGATAAAGTGAAGTTATGTTCAAATAAGAACACTATTTCACAATATATGTTCCGAATAGATAATTTTTTATGGTATAAGTGAATAAAATTTGTGAAATAAAAAATTCACTCATGCATAAAATTTCAACCAAATATGTAATTAAGGATTAAATAATTAAAAATTTTAATAATTATATTAATGAAACCATTAGAAATTAAAATAATATAGGTTTTTTATGCGTAAAATATGAACTAAAATATAAATTAAAAGATCAATTACAATTAACAACACAGAAGAATGTAACTTCCATTAGACAAAACATGATGATATATGTTAAGACATAATTTATTTCACACTTTTATTTCTATATAATACATTGTTATTGAATAAGAGATGATATAGTTCTCAAAAAGAAATACCACCCTTTCCAAGGGTTTTTTCCAATATAGAAATGTAGTCAAAATATGATGTTGGACAATGATCACATAACACCATTCATTCCTAAAATCAGTTTAATATATTAAAAATGTTCATAATTTATAGGTGTTGTGAAAATATCGGCATGCTAATCCTATGTTGTGGTATACTGAAGAAAAATACTTTTTTAAATGTGTTATTCATAAGAAGTTTTGCCTCATGTTTATGAGATTCTAACATGAGTGATGTGTAGGGTTTCTAAAAATATGTATAAAACCTAGGATATCGCAATGAATTAGGAATTGAGTGAAACAGGATATGGAATTAGTGAGTGTAAAATACATTATCAACTCTTGGGTGACATTTGTATTAGATTGAATGCTTTTTTCTTTAGTAGTGGAAAATAAAACAATGTGTTTCTTATTGTTAAACTAAGTGAATAATACTTCATCAAGGAACTGAAAGGTTTCAAACATATTCTTTGGATGTACTATATAACCATTAATTTCAGCATCAAATTAACTCCAAAGAATGATCACTATTCCAGAATACCAAAATAGTTCATGTTCAAGGGTCCCATAATGGTATCAGATGATATGATTAAATTCCACAAGATATAATTACATTGGTTAATATTGTGAATCATACACATAGGCACGCATAGAACATAATTTTTAGTTGACTATATATTGATTAAATTATACTTCACGTCATTGATCCCATCAATTTTTGATCAATAAATTTCTTGGCTTCATTAATCTCATGTTTACTTGATTTCCTAATCAAAATAATGACACATGATGATTTATAAAAACAAAAACATTCATGTAATCCCTTAATGCACTTAGAATGAGTAAATTTAGTTTCTTTTGGACTCTATGTTATTTTAAATCCATGTATGTACATTTAGTCAACCATCAATATGTAACACCCTCAGATTTTATGAAAAATATACTTTTTAATTTCATTGATGCCTTGTGTTGTACGCTACACCAAAAGGAGATTGCACTACACACATTCCGGACTTGGTTTTCTTTACACACAATCACAACCTTCCACGATAGCGTGTGTTGTACGCAATATCGAGTTTCACTAAACAACGATATGTTATTAAAATATTATATAAACTAGCTGTTATGAATTGTAATACCCACTTTTTGAAATTTTATAAATTTTATCTTTCAAAATGGACTTCATTTTTGGATTCGGAATATCGAAATTAGCCTAGGGTGAATTTTTGGTATTTTTATGAAAACCATCAATTTTTGATGAATAGTGAAAACATTGTGTTACTATTTAAAAACTGACTTTTTATTTAAATAATTATTTATTTTATTTAAATTTATTTTAGTTCAAAATTTATACATAATACCTATATATGTTCAATGTAATTCATTGGAGTCATTTTATAATAATTTTCGATGTATAAAAATTTTATTCAACTTTTCACCGTCTTTTACCTGCCTCCTAGGAGATTTTTGCAAACTTACATAAAACTTAATTTTACCGCTTCTATGAGTGGAATTTCGAAAATTCGAGAGACATGATTAATATCAAGGACTAATATGTGGTTCAATGAGATGGAAATATTTTTTGGTGAATAGTAATTTTTTACTTTTATTTACCACGGTTAAAAATAAAAAGGGTAATTAAGGGTAAAAAAGATATTATTATTACCCTAACACATGTCTTAATTCTATTGGATAAGTGTAATTCGATGAAAAACAACCTTAGGAAAAATATATGACCATTTATGTCCACTTGGATTAGATTAGGACATTTATTATTAATTTATTTAAAGAAGGATTAAAATAGTTAAAATCAATGTTTAATAACTAATTCATTTTTAATATAGGGTTATACATAATATAAATTCAACTATAAATATTCATTAGATATCTAAACACATTTCTTACCTAATGGTAATTTATTTATAATTTTTAGACATTAAATAATTTAAGTTATTTATGACACAATGATGATGGAGTAATTATCTTATTAATTATATATTAACATAATTGATGTTATAAATACCCATATAAATGTAATTTGAGACTTTTTATGAATTCCACTAATTTTATAGGTCAATATGACCTGTTAGTATTTATTTAATTAATTTTTTTCGAACTATTCATGCTGTTATAGTTTTCACAAAAATTAATTACCAAATAGTGTCCAAATTGACATAAAATAATTTTTAAAACAAATATTATACTATTAATTGTTATTATATTCATAAAAATCTAAGGTTCAGAAACGATACTTATATCATGGTATTTGTATCATTAATAGACTACTTGGGGGTCGCTTGGATGGATATGGTATGTTTATTAACTATAAAATATAAAAATACAAAGTGACGTGGTAAATGTCAATCTAATTAACTAAGAGTAAAAACTAAATTATAAGGTTAATATAAGGACCCAAACCTGTATAAAATCTATTGGATGAGATTATTTCGACCCATACCCACCTTAGCTTCAAAATAAATCAATTTGGAGCTATTGAAAACCGAATATGACTTTATTATAATATAATATTTTATGTTTTTTCAAAGGTGCCCCTCTCCACCCTTAATAAAAGGGCACCCCTTCCATCTTCTCTTCACACCCTTTTGAGCCTTAAATCTCGTCCACCCCAGACCATTTCTCTTCTCCACTTCCCTAGAAACATTCTGGAGGTTCTGTCTTTCTCAATAGACCAACTCTACTTCCTTAAGAGGAAGCTTAAACGAGGTGCATCGAAGAACAGATAATCTCTTCTTCCGATTCTCTTAAGTTTCTTTCTTCATCTACTACTTCTTCTTTAGTTGTCTCATTATGAAGTAATAACATCAGTATTACTTATATACTGATATGTTATTATAAATATGAAACAAACTTATTTCACCTTCTATCCATCCTACAGAAAACGAAATCACAGCGCGTGCGTACGTACGGAATACCATCTCCACACCGTGGTGTAATCTGTTTTTGACCACCACCTTACTTGGATGGGTATAATGGTGTAAATAAATAACTATATATTATTATTGTAAAGTTATATTGATTCTGAAATATTATACATACACTTCGATACAATTCCATGATCATGGGAATGATATCATCGCTCGTGCGTACATACGGACTACCGTCTCCATGATGTGATGAGATTCATTCTCCATGTTAACCATTCATGAATGATTATAAAGTATACATAATGAATAATAATTAGATATATGACATAATAATGATACTGGATTTATGTATATATATATATATATGTGTGTGTGTATTTCATCTACTTAATTCAATTCAATTCTATAAGGAAATGAAAACAGCGTTCATGCGTATGTACGACCTACCGTCTCCATGAACGGTGTATTTCATTCCATTTATCAATCTATCATATATATATGTATATTCTGAATATATATTATATATAAATCATGTTTTACATTCTAGAATTATGTAAATCAGTATATAAGTAATGATATCAAGAATAAAAATTCGAAACACATACGACAAAGGAAACGATTTTACCCAAAATGCTGCTTTAACATGGAATTTACAAAATAACGGGTAATATAAAGTCATAAGTGAACCATATATGATATAATAACAATGAATATGATTCTGTAATAAGTCAATGACATTATTTAAATCATTATACAGGAGGTTAGGAAACATACTAAGCATATCAGACGTAAGGTAAGGGATAACTATTCCAATCTCGGTCTTATCCGAGATTGTTATTTATAAGTATTTACAGGGGTTATTGTTATCATCCATGTCCATGTTTCCTAAAAATGGTTTCATGTATGTTTAAGGTAATTTTTAACCATTTTTTACTTTTACTACATGGTATGTAAGGAATATTTCTTTTTTTACCATACGAAGTACTTTTTGACTTTTCCGACAAAAGTACGAGGAGAATGTTATTTTTAACATATATGGTGTGAATGGATTTTTACGGTTTCATAACGCCTCGTTTTCATGAAGCTTTCTCTACAAGATTGCATTATTATTTTCAACAAAACCCTTTTCTCTTAAAATTGCATGGCATTTTGTGAAAATAAAATGATTTTGAATAAGAATGGAAATTTTCCTCAACAATTCATTTCAATTGTTTTATCAAAACCATTTTCCATTTCAGATGAAATTATTTCATATGTGTATGTTTCAAGTATAATTTCTCCCTTATTTACATGGTTTGATTCTTTTATGATGAAATGATATCCATTTTTTATATGGATTATTTTATGATGGCATGATGTTTAAGAATCTCATTCTATTACATGGGTTATGCTATGATGTATGATTTATGATTATTTGGCACACAAAAGAATGATTTCATTATGACATGGGTCGGACCTATATCCACATCCAATGCATTGGGTAATGATTTATATCTCATGAGATATACATGGCTGGAATGGAATGTTAATCTGGTTCAGTGTTACAGGACTGGAATGAGGAGTGAACTTGATTCAGAAAGGGACTTTGTCCACTGAGATGGTCTTGGAAGCAATGACTTGGATACTATGGAAATCATATCATGTGCTTTATGGTTGCCAAAATCACATGTTTTATTCCCATGCTATTTTATCTTGATTAATGTTTCATTATGATCTATGCCTTATGCGCTGCCATGTTTTATGTCATTGCTCAAGGTTTTGATGTTTAAACATTATGTTCATGTTTTTTAGTTCAATTGTATATGATTTGTTTTATTTTATCCATGCTTACCCTTACTGAGCATTTGATCTCACCCTTTATATGTTTTCTTTTCCCCAGGATTTAAAGAACGGTTTTAGGTAAGAAAACAAAAAGGGGAAGATCTTTATGGGAGATGTTGAAGATCTTTCACCACGATTAGAAGATTATGTTCCGAGTTTCCAAACACACTAAACTATTATGTTCCTTTGGTTTCTGGTTTTGTTATGTATTAATTATTCCACAAAAGTAATGTAATGTCCATGTACGTCACGTTTCAGGTCTCTATAGTTGGTATCAGAGGAAAGGTTTAGTTAACATATGGAAACTAGGATGAGAAAACATTAGCGAGATCCCTAGAGATATTTATAAGTATGTCTAGGCATGTCCCTAAGGATAAGTATAAGTATAGGTTATAGTCCTAGAATTAAGGTAATGATATTAGAATTAATCCTATGATGATAGATATCGATGGTACTCCCCCTTTATTATGTTGTTTTCCCTAGCATGATTTTTGTCTCTCACACTATTCTTTTTTGGGTTTTAGACAATGGTTGGATTCTAAAGGAACCTTGTTGATTAATGTAATGGACAATGAAATGATTGGCCTCCTGAACAAACCAATGTGATGGGAGATGGAGTGAAAAATCTTATTTCTATACTTACAAAAGCTATGAATCATTCTGGATTTCCAAATGATCAGAGAAGGGAACAATATTCTATTGAGTCCTTCATGAGGCAACGTCCACCGTCATTCAATGGGTCTACTGATACACTTGTTTCTGAACAATAGATCAGTACCATTGAAAAGATATTTTACATAATTCGCTGTTCAGAACATGAAAAAGTCATTTTAGCTATTTACCATTTATAAGGTGAAGCAGACCAGTGGTGGACTCTAATTAAGAATAAAAGGCCCCAAGATGAAATTGAATCCATTGAATGGGACGAGTTCAAGAACTTGTTTTCCAGTAAGTACTTCCCTCGTATTCTTAGAACAATGATGGAAAAGGAGTTTCTTGAGCTTAAGCAGAAGGATGATAAATCTGTTGGTATATACGAAGCAAATTTTAAAAGACTTGCAAAGTATGCATCTGGCTTTATCATCCAACCTGAAAGTGAAGTGGATCGATTATTCAGTGGCTTAAAACCATGTCTTCAAAGGGAATTAGCTATAACAGACTTCAGTACCTATGAAGAAATTGTGCATTGTGCTATGAAGGTAGAAATGTAAGTTTGTGTTACATATCCATATCATGGTTTTAACAAGAAACGAATGATGGAGTTCAAGGAGACATCTTAGAATTATAGTGAAAGGAAGATAAATGTTTCTTTATGCTCAAAGTGTGGAAAGAAGCATGGTGGAGACTGTCTTAAAGTGAATAGAAAATGATTTATGTGTGGAAAATAAGGTCATCTAGCAGTTTATTGTCGAAGTAATGGGAAAAAGGTTGCTAATGATGTGAATAGAGAAAGGACTACAGAGAACGCTCCACCAACACTTCAATGCTTCATGTGAAAGGATATGGGGTATTATGCTAATCAATTCCCTAATCCAAGGGTTAATGATGATCAATGTGAGCAACTTCTTAAGGAAAAGGACAAAGGGAAGTCACATGCAATCACTATTAGCAATGTTGAGTATGACAATGATGTGGTGGAATGATTATGTGTTTATTTAAAGGGATTCCAAAATAATGATGTGGAATCTCATTTATAGTATTCTGAAACATTGGAATATCTATGTAATGGTTTATTGTGGTTTTCGATAATTATATGGTACCGGTAACCATGAAAAGTGATTCAAATATTTTGGGAAGCAGATGATATGCACATAAATAAGGGAAAAGGAGATAATGAGATATTTGATAGTATTAATGAGCTCATGACTAATATAAGGAAAACGTGATATCATGGTTTGAGTATATAGAATTTTTGGAATTTTGGTATATGGAAAGAGATACTTTGTGACAGCATTTAGGATTTCACTATGGTCCAAGAAAATACATGATTAAGGTATTCACATGTTTGGTATTTCACCAACAAGATATATCGTATGATATATGGGGGATAAATGATGGTATTCACATGCTCGGTAGATGAAATTTCTAGTATTTGTTTTCTACAAACTATGATCTTGGAAAGAAGTATTTTGGATAAGCCTAAAGATTAAGATGAATTAAGTTAGACATAAGATAGAATTTTTTTCTATCTTATTGTAGGAATGTTATTATAATGTAATTTTTTTAAAAAGGGACAACCTGCAGGACGAGAGACAATCCGTCATGTCGGACAAGGTTGTGGGAATCGAACCCACAACTGAAGTACGAGATGACTTTATCGCCTACCACTAGCCTATAGGAAGTCCCTGGTCAGTATAAACTAGTTTTATTATATTAAGCAGTATGATAGATGAAGTATAAGTCCATTTTTGGAATCATATATGATTAACCTCACCATAGATGGACTTATGTATATTTGATAACTTTTTCTAACCTTTTGTTTGAGACATATGGAATGAACCATCATTCTATCACATGACCTGGTAACACCTCACGAATTAAAAATTCAACTTCATTTCTTTAATAGATGAAGTGGAAATTGTTCAAGGCACGAACAACGGTGAGATTATACCAAAATAAATTAAGTATTTCTTCTAATTCAAATTCTTCAACTTTATGGAAATGATCTTGAAAACCAAAAATTTTGTCCTAGTGCCCTTATATCCCATGAATCAGATGGTACCTTAGATCATCACAAATTTATGGCTTTGTGATTGTTGGATTTTTCATAGCCATGTTCTCTACCACTCTTCATCAGAACATGATGGTTTGGTTTCTCTTCCATAACCATATTTTCACCTATGTTCTCCTATGGGGAAACCGAGTGATTAGTTAATTTGGGTAATTTTTAAATTTCCTACTTTAGTTTTTAAAGTAATGTTTTGGTATTCCTTTTTACGATGTGGGTTTCTATGAAAGAAACATTCAAGTAGTAAAAAATTTATAACCCCGACGAATTTTGAGGGCGAAATTCATTTTAAGGGGGGTAGAATGTAACACCCTGAGATTTTATGAAAAATATTCTTTTTAATTTCATTGATGTCTTGTGTTGTACGCTACAACAAAAATATCTTGCACTACACGCATCCCTGACTTGTATTTCTTTACACGCAATTGCAACCTTCGACGATAGCATGTGTTGTACGCAATATCGAGTTTCACTAAACAACGATATGTTATTAAAATATTATATAAACTAGTCGTTATGAATAGTAATACCAACTTTTTGAAATTTTATAAATTTTATCTTTCAAAATAGACTTCATTTTTGGATTGGGAATATCTAAATTGGCCTAGGGTGAATTTTTGGTATTTTTCTGAAAACATTCAATTTCTGATGAATAGTGAAAACACTGGGTTACTATTTAAAAAACTGACTTTTTATTTAAATAATTATTTATTTAATTTTATTTTATTTTAGGTCAAAATTGATACTTAATACCTATATAAGTTCAATTTAATTCATTGGAGTCATTTTATAATAATTTTTCATATATAAAAATTATATTGAACTTTTCACCATCTTTTACCTACCTCTTAGGAGCTTTTTGCAAACTTACATAAAAATTAATTTTACAGCTTTTGTGGGTGTAATTTAGAAAATTCAAGACACATGGTTAATATCAAGGACTAAAATGTGGTTCAATGAGATGAAAATAATTTTTGGTGAAAAGTAAATAGGGTAATTAAGGGTAAAAATGATATTATTATTACCCTAACACATGCCCTAATTCTATTGGATAAGTCTAAATCGACCAAAAACAACCTTAGGAATAAAATATGACCATTTACATCCACTTGGATTAGATTAGGACATTTATTATTAAATTATTTAAAGAAGGGTTAAAATAGTTAAAATCAATGTTTAATAACTAATTCATTTTTAATATAGGGTCATCCATAAGATAAATTAAACTATAAATATTAATTAGAAATATAAAAAGATTTCCTACCTAATGGTAATTTATTTATAATTTATAGACATTAAATAATTTAAGTTATTTATGACATAATTATTATGCAGTAATTATCTTATTAATGAAATATTAACATAATTGTTGTTATAAATACCCAAATAAATGTAATTTGAGACTTTTTATGAATTCCACAAATTTTATAGGTTAAAATGACATGTTAGTATTTATTTAATTAACATATTTCTAAATAATCATGCTGTTTTGGTTTTCACAGAAATCAATTACCAAATAGTGTCAAAATTGACATAAAATAATTTTTAAAACAAATATTATATTATTAATTGTTATTATATTTCAAAAAATCTATGTTTCGGCCAATATACTTATATCATGATAGGTGTATCATTAATGGACCACCTGGGGGTTGCTTGTATGTATATGGTATGTTTATTAACTATATAATATAAAAATAAAAGTGACATGGTAAATGTCAATCTAATTAACTAAGAGTTAAAACTAAAAGATAAGGTTAATATAATGACTGAAACCTGTCTAAAATCTATTGGTTCCGATGATTTAGACCCATCACCCCCTTAGATTATAAATATATTAATTTGGAGCTATTAAAAACCTAATATTACTTTATTATAAAATAATATTTTATGTTTTTCCAAAGGTTCCCCTCTCCTCCCTTATAAAAAGGGCACCCCTTCCCTCTTCTCTTCACACCCTTTTGAGCCTTGAATCTCAGCCAAACCCTGCCCATTTCTCTTCTCCAATTCCCTAGAAACATTCTGGAGGTTCTGGTCTTCTAAAAAGACTAACTCTACTTCCTTAAGAGGAATCTTAAAGGAGGTGCGTCGAAGAAGAGGTAATCTCTTCTTCCGATTATCTCATGTTTATTTCTTCTTCTACTACTTCTTCTTTAGTTGTATCATTATAAAGTAATAAAATCAGTATTACTTATATAATGATATGCTATTATAAATATAAAACAACCTTATTTCACCTTCTATACATCCTAAGGAAAATGAAATCACCGCGCGTGCGTACGTACCGAATACCGTCTCCACACCATGGTGTAATCTATTTTCGACCACCACCTTACATGGATGGGTATAATGTTTTAAATAAATAACTATATATGATTATTGTAAAGTGAAATTGATTCTAAAATACTATACATACACTTCAATACAATTCCATGATCATGGGAATGATATCATCGCTCGTGCGTACGTACGGATTGCCGTCTCCACGACATGATGAGATTCATTCTCCATGTTAACCATTCATGAATGATTATAAAGTATACATAATGAATAATAATGAAATATATGACATAATAATGATACTTTATTTATGTATATATATATATATGTATTTCATCTACTTAATTCCATTCAATTCCGTAAGGAAACGAAAACAGCGTTCATGTGTACGTACGACCTACCGTCTCCATGAACGGTGTATTTCATTCCATTTATCAATCTATCATATATATATGTATATGCTGAATATATATTATATATAAATCATGTTTTACATTCTGTAATTATGTAAATCAGTATATAAGTAATAATATCAATAACAACATGTCGAAACACATAAGACAAATGAAACGATTTTACCCAAAATGCTACTTTAACATGGAATTTACAAAAGAACGAGTAATATAAAGTCATAAATGAACCATATATGATATAATAACAATGAATATTATTCTGTAATAAGTAAATGACATTATTTAAATCATTATACAGGAGGTTTGGATACATACGAAGCATATCAGACGTAAGGTAAGGGATAACTATTCCAATCTCATTCTTATCCGAGATTGTTTATTTCTAAGTATTTACTGGGGTTATTGTTAACATCCATGTCCATGTTTCCTAAAAATGGTTTCATGTATGTTTAAAGTCATTTTTAACCATTTTTTACTTTTAATACATGGTATGTAAGGAATATTTCTTTTTTTACCATACAAGGTACTTTTTAACTTTTCCAACAAAAGTACGAGGAGAATGTTATTTTTAACTTATACGGCATGAACGGATTTTAACGGTTTCATAACGCCTCATTTTCATGAAGCTTACTCTACAATATTGTATTATTATTTTCAACAAAACCCTTTTATTATAAAATGGCATTGCATTTTTTGAAAAGAAAATGATTTAGAATAAGAAAGGATATTTTCCTCAAGAATTCATTTCAAGTGTTTTATCAAAACCATTTTCCATCTAAGATGACTTTATTTCATATGTGTATGTTTCAAGTATAATTTATCCATTATTTACATGGTTTGATTCTTCTTATGTTGAAATGATATCCATTTTTATATGGATTATGTTATTATGGCATGATGTTTAAGAATCCCATTCTATTTCATGGGTTATGCTATGATGTATGATTTATGATTTTCTGGACCATGAAAGAATGATTTAATTAAGAGATGGGTGGGACCTATATCTCCCTCCAATTCATTGGATAAAGATTTATATCTCATGAGATAGACATGGCTGGAACGGTAAGTTAATCCGGTTTAGTATTATCAGACTGGAACGAGGAGTGAACTCGATTCAAAAAGGGACGTTGTCCACTAAGATGGTCTTAGCAGCAATTCCTTGGCTACTATGGAAATCATATCATGTTCTTTATAGTTTCCACAATCACATGTTTTATTCCCATGATATTTTACCATGATTAATGTTTCTTTATGATCTATGCCTTATGTACTACCATGTATTATTTTATTGCTCAAGGTTTTGATGTTTAATCATTATGTTCAGGTTTTTAAGTTCAATTTTATATGATTTGTTTTATTTTATCCATGCTTACCCTTACTGAGGATTTAAGCTCACCCATTATATGTTTTCTTTTCCCCAGGATTTAAAGAAAGCTTTTAGTTAAGAAAACAAAAAGGGGAAGATCTTTGTGGACGATGTTGAAGATCTTTCACCACGATTAGAAGATTATGTTCTGAGTTTCCAAAGACACTAAACTATTATGGTCCTTTGGTGTCTGGTTTTGTTTTGTATTAAGTATTATCCAAATGTAATGTAATGTACATGTACGTCAATCTTTGAGTCTCTACACAATATCAACTCAAACTCCCATTGTATATGTTTTGAGAACCCATATATGAATGACTATTGAGTAGAATGAAGAATTAATTACAATAATAATTTTTTTCAGTGATGGTTTTCAAAGCACCCTTTTTTATAAATATATTTTTATTTTATGCCCCAATAAAAATTTATTTTTATTTGAAAATTTTGATAATAGATCATAATAGGATCCCAAAAAAAATTAAGCCTATATGGTGTTTTATAATGTTTAAATACACATTCCAAAAGAATAATATCTTCATAACTATGGATTCTCATTAAATAATGATCTTCCTAAACATATTATTTAAGGAAATATCTCTTCATATTATTTTGGAAAAATGTTTATATGTGTTACAAAGGATGGTAAGACATACTTTTAAAACATTATATCTACTATTGCTAATTTCGTTGAAATATCAATGCCATATTCCTATAAGAAACCTTTAACAACTAGTCTGAACATAATTATTTTATTGTTATTTCATTTCTATAACAATTATTTTAGAAGCCATATTTAACTCTTATAACCAAAAAATTATTTAACCAATATACCAAATTTTAAATTCTATTCCTTTCAAATAGATTTATATCATTTTCCAATAAAATATCAATGTTTCTTCAACCAATGACTAATATTCCTTTTCACATTTGAAATGGTTGAATAATGAAATATGCTCATTTTTAGATTATTGAGTACCTCAAGTTCAAACTAGAAAATCTACATCAACAGTGATATTATCAATAAAATTATTCTTTTTTCTCTAATAATTTATATGTATGAATGATTCATTTATAATAAATATATATAATATATTTAGATAATCAATAATTTGGACATAAAAATTCTATTAGAGTGGCTTTTAAATGAGTAACTATCAGGGATTATGGTTTAAGATCTATTAATAAATAATTGTGATTTTTAAAAATAAAATCCGGAATATTAAATTATCAACATTTTAGAATTATATAAATATTTTTCTCATCAAATATAACATGTATCATTTCTTAAAAAATATTTGTACACTTGTTGAAAACATTATATGGCGTAGAATTTGTGAAGTAACCAGGAAATTTCATTTATTAGAATTCGTAAAATGATTATAAATATGATCATTTGTATCTAGAATGAACACCTTACATCTATATACATTGAAGTATGATATATCTTTTTTTATTCTAGTCCACAAATTTGAGGGTTTATTATTTAAAATTTGGTGAATTAAAATATGATTCATTATATAGACCAAATTATTCATGACATTATCTAAAATAAATTAGTAGTTAGTTATAAAAATAATAGTTTATATGTAATTTCATGATGTTTAATATTCCTTCGATTAACTATACCATTTTGTTACATTGTTATGGTGCCTGGAAATTATGAAACAATCTATTCATATGATAAAAATAGTCAAAATTAATATTTATATACTAACAAACATGATCAAACTAGATAGTAATTAGGTTAATATTTTCTCATTAAAAACAAAATTATGTAACCTATTAAATTGAAATAGTGAGTCTCGGTTAAGAGTAGGAAAATAAACATAAGTTAATTTTGTGTAATTATTAATCAATATATTCAAAGAGGGTTTGTCTCAGATACTTCTAGTTAGTTGTCATTAAAAATATCTATTTTCACTATTTGTAAAAAAATTAAATTAAAACCTTAATGGTAAGACTAAAGATCAATATATATCTTTACCCAAAGTGGTTTGTATAACATTTTGTGTGTGAGATACACTAATGTTCATGAAAATAACAGTCCAACAAAAATAAATAGTTCTATAAGAATTTTTGTGCCATAACCTCATATTCAAATTTGATGACTAATCATTTACCTGCATAAGACAAGGTATGTGATGATATATTAGTTATTCAAGGTCAATAGTATAAATATTATCATTCCAACTAGTAGATAAAACATGTTCTCCAACTAGAGATTTGATGGTACAATTATCATTCTTAAATATTTGAAGTAACCTTCATCACATAATTAAATTATAATGATAATTATATTCTCATTTCCAAGAATATAAATAAATTTTAGAATACATAATTACAAAAAACAATCCTCAATTTAAGTAATTTAACTATGTGTATTCTATTTAAATGTAACACATCCACCTTTCACATCATATTTGTTCTAGAATGTAGAATTATTTTCATTCATGTTCCTAGAACATATTCACTTTAAATTACAATTATTCTTTATTCTAGTCCTCATCCTTTATTAAGTAAATTGACATAAAATTTGTTATCGAATCAAGTTCACATCCTGTAATATTAGTAATTAAATAATTTACTACCAAGTTCTATCAAACCCTTCAATGTTGAATTAATGTTAGTTATAAAAAAATAAATGCTCTATGATGTTTTAAAGATTTATTATTATTTAATGAATATTGGTTAATACATTGACCCCCTTTGACATATAGTACAAATTTTTATGCTCTATAAAACACAAAATTAAGGTTGAAAATATAATTTTTTTTAGATTTAAATCCAATTATATAAGATTTTATGTTTTGTTTCAACTATTTATAAAGAGTGTAAAAATTATCCCGACCTAAAATTAAAATTTGATGAATTATTTTTTAGAGTATTAATTTTGTATTTAGTCTGACCATGTTATAGTTATTTTAAATGGAACCTAAACCAGATTTAGAGTACAATTATGAATATGTTTTATAAATCATAATTGTATGTCATGAAATTTTACTACCAAATTTAGTGTGTTAAACCTAATCATGATTTTAGTCTTTTTAATCATCTTTTTCTTTTATTATATATAAGTACCATACCTATAAATTTATCAAATAAAATAAAAAAACCACATTAACTGATGAAGGATAATTATTTTCATCATAGAAATTAATAGGTAAATTGTAATCCAAATCCAAATTAATAATTGATTTATTTGTTATCAAGGAAATGAATTTAGTTTCATCAATTGTAACTTTTACATAGAGTCGCATTATCTTCTAACTATCATCATTGTATTTTTATGAGTTATCCAATGTTTTACATGCCTCACTAGAAATATACCTATACATTGACAGCAACCTTCTCCTTACCATTATTTTAAATGTTCTCTTGGACCCTCTTTCTTTAAAATTTAATTCTATCTAGTCATGTGTTATGCTTCATGCTATATTTAATTCATAATAGAAAATATCTGAATATTATTTCTCTACATATTTATATTTTATATATTTTTTATTATTATATCAATCAATATTTATTCTGAGAATATTATTCATACTCATATTCAGATGAAGTTTACATTTTTACACTTTTGTAATTCTCACATTAGAGAATTGCTTAATTTTTTATGTCAATGTGGTAAGTTTAGAAATATTAGTTATAGAATTAATATTTTATAATTTATAGTTCTAGAAGTCAAATAATATCGACATTAATATCCACCAATGTTTTGTAATGTCACTCTTGAGTGTACACATGTATCACATGATAATTAAAATAAAATCATGAAGGATCAGCTATATTAGTCGTTTCATTTATTTAATATTTTCATATTGTATACTAATTACATTAGAAATATATATAATTTTACTAAATGTATTACTGACTATAATTTTTATATAACCTAGTGTTTAGAGGGTAATATAAATAGTAATAAAACATTTATGCATATGTGAAGTTCACTCTCCTAAAAGAAATTATATAACCTAAAAATTTTGTGGAAATATTTTTATTTTTTTCTTAATCACCCTGAAAGATTCGGAATAAGTGATTTAAAAAATGTTTCAAATCTTATTTATAGTTTCACACTATAAAATATGACTAAAAATTTATAGTCATTGAACATTACAATGTGCTATGAAATTTATATTTATCTAACCCGTACAACTTTTCCTCTTGAGTGTAATGTGAAATTTCCTTATCTAAAATCCATTAATTTTTATTCATCATCAAATAATTCCGTACCTAAATATTGATCAAAGTGGTATTTATTAAATAATACCAATATTTATTATTTTTTCCATAAAAATTGGGTGGTTGGGTATAAATTCAAATTTCAATAATTATGATTTTTATAATTTCTTTCCTAATAATATTTACTCTATCCTAAATAAATGTGTAAGGAAACTCAATTTTATTCTGGAAAAATTAATATTCTTCTCAAATTATAATTGATTACATAGTAAGGAATGATGTAGAAGAATCATGAAGGGTGAAAAATTTTAGTCATGATGTAAGAATAAAATTTTATCACACTCAATGAAAAATTATAATATGATTCAATATACAATAAAATTAAGAAATATAAATAAAACATTTCTATAAAATAAAATATATTATATAGCATGGTGTAAATAATGTTATTATAACATAAAAAATATAATAGATGGAGAAATGATTTTGAAAAATAAATAGTTAATATAATAGTAATGCATTATGTATTAGATAACATTAAAAATACACCTCAATGTATATTATTTACTATAATATTTTAGATCAAGTAAACTCATCCCTTTTATCCAAACATGGTCGGTGAACTGATAACCATATTCTTTGTATCCATGAACCAAATAAAGAATATCGTCAACTTAACTCATCAAATGGTACAAGATCAAAAACAAGAAATATCTTTAATAGAATATTGATTACAAGAAGCTCAAACCTAATATCATGTTTTATATCCTCAATTGGAATAAATAACTATCCATGACCTTCATAATATAAACTATGATTTTAGGTGAGACTTGTTTATTAGCCCTACAAACACTATTATCAAAACAATCATAAAACAAATAGGTTCTTATTCCTTCAACCTCCCTAATCATATTTAATTGGAAATTTAACTATAACAAAATAAAAAACTATGAATTTTTCAATGATCTCTAAACAAATATAAACTCTTAAAAATCAAATGAAATAAAATAATGTCTAAAACACTCTAGGAAATGATACAATGTGTGCTTAAAAAATCATAGGATCTCTTAGTATAAGGTAATCATATTTTATTAATTGACTCATAGACCATAATTTATATATGATGTTATTAAACAGTCCAAAGGTAAAATTACACATACATTTTTTTTGTAGTAACATCAAAATTAGTGCTCAATCATTAAATTAATAAAATGTAGTTCTATCACAATGTACCATCATATTTCATATGTAAATAATATAACTCAGCATAATGGAAAAAAATAGTCACAAATTATGTTTTCAAATCACAAGAGATAAATTTCATTATATAATAATAGGTAATTGAATTTGTTTTTGAGATTCATCAATATAATGCAGATTAAAATCTATTATTAAATAATATTCTCAATAAAATATTCCAGAAATCATTTATCTTTATAGGTAATATAAATCAATTTTTTAAAACTAAAATAAATCATACTTTTTAGCTATGTATAAGAAACTGATAAAATATAATATATTTACATTATGAAATTCTCAATTTGAATGATTTTTTATATATGCATAAGATCTTAATTTCTATGTAATATACTTATTTATGTTAAATATTATTTATTAATAAGTAATATATGAAACAAAATATATTTTCACATACTTTGATGATACATATGGTACTTTAGTTTTTGTTAAGATTCAAACATTATAGAAATCTAAAATACAAATTACATATGATCATTAAGTCTAAATGTAATCCAATTATTCAATATATATTAAAGAAATCATAAATAAGATACATTATAAATCCTTCCATATATGTAATATATTCTTATTATGGTGAAAAAAGAAGTAATTATGATATGATAAATTATCAAAAATTCCTTATACTACATGATGACATAAAAGAAATTATAAAACTTTACATAGATAAATTATTCAAAAAATATGAGAGTAAATAGAATTAAGATGATAAATAATATGAAAAAATGAAAAAAAATATAATAACTAATAATATAAACAATATTAAAAATAAATAAATAATATGAATTTGTAATTATTTGAATAAAATAAACAAAAAGGAAAATGATCCACTTCAACAGAGTCATGGAGGATAAATTCAGCACCTAATAAAGTTCCAATTTTGTGGATCTATGGGTCACATAAATACATATTATGATATTTTTTAATGATAATTAAATTTTGAGTCATATAGAATAAAATAAATTAGTTTTTGAATATATTCTACAGTTCAAAAAGGATATTTTTTTGTTGAATTTGTATATTTAAATTCATGTATAAAGTATTTTATTATAGGTATATAAGTGGAATCAATTTATTTTAGTGATCAAGGAGAGTCAAAATGAGAATAATGGTTGAATTTTATTGGGAAACAATTTCTATATTGGTTTAAAAACATGTTGATCACTTCCTTATCTATGTTGAAAATAATGTGAAAACACCCATACAAGTATAGAATAAATTTGGAATTCCTTAGAATGAAATTATGTTGAATGATACTTCTATCCAATACAAAAAATCCATTAAGGAAACAAGGAACAAAAATAACTGGATTTCTGAATCATGTTATTCACCCAACATGATTTAATATTTGATTTTTTTAATATTTGAAAGTCCATAGTGATGGTATAGATTAATTTGGAAATGAATATGCTTTGAAATTAATGGGTATTGGAAAGGCTAGAAATTTTAAAGATGAATTTAAAAACATTTAAATATATTATATTGATATCATTTGACATAATCTAGTGAAAATAATGTAATTATTTGACCCATGATATGCAGTTGTATTTAATCAGAATCAATGTCTAATCACAGTGAAATCCCAAAATTTATTATTGAGTGGTCGGATAATAAATAGATATTTTTACCAATAAATAAACAAGGAGAATAATTTTATTATCAGGATTGAATAAGAGAAAAAATTATGAAATTGGAGGATTATCTTAATAAATCATCAAAGTATGTAAAATCTAAAAAATAATATTATGGTAGTAAACATTCCAAACTAAAAAAGATATAGTGAAAATTTATCCGATGATTTTTTGAGAGGGAAGATTGTGAGAATAAATTATATATAAAAGAATAATAAAACCTTAAAAATACATGTCTAGGTTCAAAATTATGTTTCCATTCATATGACCTGTCCCAAATCCCATAGAAATAATATTTCATAATTTTTTCTTATGTTTACAATAGGATGTGTCTCATTATGACTGTGTAAACCATAAAAGATGTGATAGAATGTATAATAATGTATTCTAAGGTGATATGTTAATAAAATTAGATGGTCAAACAAACTCCTCAATTTAGAAATAGATTAGAGTACATTTCTATTGATGTATATAATTAAAAGTAGAGAAAATATTTCAAAACATTGATTTTATTACTGTGAACAATATAGTTAAATGGTGGATATGTAAGGAAAATTTAAGTAGTTAACAATATGGTGAATATATTTATACTTAAAGATGAATGTAATGTATTTTTTATAAAATATATATGAAATTGCTAGTTTACAATCAATATCAGTTTTCGTTACGAAATGAAGATAATAAAACACAATTTGAAATGTGAAATTGGATAAATCCAGTATTGAAATGTTTTAGATTATTTAGATTTATATTATGTATATTAAATATGTTAAGATATTTAGGTAAGTATAGAACATAAATTTAAGATTAATTTTTATTTTCTACTCATGATAGTTTAACTCCCAAAAAATCATTTAAAATATTAAATAACAGTATGGATGGAAATTTTATAAAAGTGATTGAATAGAAAGGTGAACATAAATCTAAAAAATTTATTTTTAGGAATACTATGAATAAGAATATAAGAATGATATAATTTTTACGGAGTTACTCCAATACATTATGATGATCATTTTTTTAAATCAAAGGAATACATTATTGAAGAATAAATTTAAGGATTCACACAAAGGAGAAAAGGAAGAGGTTGAAATGATGAATCTATCATTTTAAAATACAAAATCTATATAATTTATTATGATATTTTTTAAAATAATATGTTATATTTTCTAACATAATATATGATTTCATCTCATAGATATTATTTAATGATACTTAGTATATTGATTGTCTAGAAACTCTCCCCATGGTGAAATACCTTATCTATATACCACTACATCCAAATATGGTTAATCTGAATACCATATTAAACAGAGTTACAAAAATCCAAAGAATTTATATCAACTATAAATAAATTCTTTTTAAATTATAATCCAAATTAATAATATTTTACTCCCTATCAAAAAAATCAATATAATTTAATACCACTATGATTTTATATTATTGTTACCCATCGAGATAAATTCAAGAATTGTCAAAAATAGCCTTGGTGTGTTCATAAATAAAAAAACATGATTTTTCCTTCATCTGTAAATGAGCTATAAAACTCTAAAAAACATATTATGCACTACTTTAATTATTTCAACTACCTATATTTTCTATAATGATCATCAAAAGTAAGTCAAATAACCCCACAAATATTGATTATTTTTCATCATTTATCAATACTTCTTTAAATTAATATAGTAATGATGAATACATTAATTTCTCTATACCATCAATAACATATTTAACATTATTATACATAATATATGAAATATTTCACATTATATCATAATAATAAATTTTAATTACACTTTTCCTTTATAGTTTGATTATCTGTTAATATTATGGATAGAGAAAATGGGTCATTTTTGAAAAAAAAATACACTCACTATATTCTATGTACCACAATACAGTATTGTATTAGATCTTAAACAAAGGGAAATGTGTGATCACAAGTTTAATGATTTTTAATTTATAACTAACATTGTAAATATATGTAATTTGAAACACTAAATGAGAGAGATGAGAAAATAGTGGGTTAAACTAGCCTTTGTTTCAATAACATAATCCCTCAACTCACTAGGAGTGGCCACCAGTATGGGAAATAAATTAAACTAACCCCTCAATTATTCCCCCTAGCCATAGAAATGAGTTGAGAATAAGCTATTATTTCCCTATAAAATTCCATTTTAGGATATATTCATTTCTTCTTAACATATAATTAGTTTCCCTAATGGTTTCTTAGTAAACTATATAGAGAGTATTAAGTGATAAACCTATAATTTATTAAAATGATACCACTATCTCAAGGGTTTGTACTTACTATGAGTGATTTTCAATGCCAAATAGGGATATTTTCATAAGATACAAGACCATCATCCAAGTGACAGTGTCCTAATATCTAGATAACGATCCCTATTTGGAATTTATATCTAAATGATCCTTTAACCGTTTACTTATCAAAAGGATGGTATATACACTATGTTCAAGGGAATCAATCAAAAATAAATAACAATCCCATGAGATTTGAATAGTTTTGAAAAATCAAAAACATAATTCATAATTCTAATTAGGATTATGCTCATGCTACACCATAAGCAAGGGTGAAACAGTATGTTAAATAGAAGAGATATATTTCAAATCCCATGACAGATCTCTTACACCATTCTCATTCATCAATAGTGTGGTCATCCTGATTTAGATCTAATGATGGATTTATATTACTAAATATTATCAATATCAACATATTCATGATTACTTTTTCCTTCAAACAAGGAAATATCTATTTTTTGTTATATTATTTTCATTATATACCCATCTCTATTATGATATATTCCTTTCAAACATTACTCACTTCCACATGTAATTAACTTTATATACTATACACCCATGTGGAATATGGACTTCCCCTTAATTTAATTTTCTTCATGTATCTATTTTAAATTAGTTCGATATCATTTACAAATCTATTTACTTTTGGATATTTATATAGTGGAGTTCATGTTATTTTACATAGTGCATGGGAAATTTCATTTTGTCCTAATGTTTTTATAGAATTAATGTGTAATGTTTTCTTTATCAACTACCTAGGGGAGAATAAACTTATATTGTCCTACATCCACATATACAATGTTATTCTCCCATATATGATATTTAAGTAATAATTCTAAAATTTATATCATATTTTTGATCACCACATGATTCATTGATTAGGAAACATATTCTCGAACATAGCCATAGTGAAAAATTATTGTGGATGGAAGAATATAGAGATTTAGCATAAGGAAGCACTAGATAGGGAATTTTTATAAAATTTGGTCTTGAGGATTTATTATATAATTATGTAATTAAAAGGTTTTATTTGAGGCTACACTATCACTTCTTAGAGAAGTTCATTATGAAGGTAAAACTTACCAAAAAATAGAGTATCATAAATTTTTATTAATTAGAGGGAATTAATTTTCTATATTTTGTTTCCCCACTATGTTTGTACATGGATGTATAGTGAGGATATTTAATAAGGATATTATGATGTTTAATTTTATAGTGAGTTATCTCTATGGTTTAGTGTTCTCCCATTGGTACATTCACATTGGTCTCTTTTAGGATAAATTGTAATGGTGAGGCCTCATCATCTGTTAAAATTATACTACATACACTAGTGAAAGACTTTCAATGTGATTCCAAGGGTAAAAATTTATTACTTGTAATATAATCAACCCATTAATTTTATAACTAAATATGTTACTCCAAAAAAATTATAAAAATAAAACATTAAAAGGAATAATTTGATAAATGAATAAATTAGCATAAAATGCATATAATACAAGATCAAATGAATTGATAAAAGAATTCAGTTATGTAATTCAATATGTTCATGAATATTTTTTTTAAATTGTTTTTCAAAATGATCTGAATTAAGTGTTATGGTTCTTTTTCACAAGTAAAAATATGTAAAACAATTTTTGAAAATTAATATGCACCTAGTTTTTTTAATAAATACATTAAAATTATCCTAAATTAATGGTTATTTTTTAAATAATATTCAACTATGAACCACCACATAGAATCCTTAATTTTATTAAAGAATCAATCTCAACATTTTAACTATGTATTTCATATTTTTACAATACTAAATTCAAAATTCCATGAATATTAATTGAATGCATTATGAGTTGTTTTCTTAAATTTGTCTAATGGTATTATATTCATTGACCCCTTATAAAATTAATCCAATAATGTTAAATAAGGAGAGTTAAATAAAAATATATATAATTAAATGTTGAACTAATATTTTATATTTGTGCTCTTTATTTAGGAGATAAAACTCAATCTATATTTATTTTCACATATGGTTGTCCACACAAAAAAAATCATTTTTTTCTTAAATAATTTATTAAAGAACATATTGATTGATTTCAGTTAATTTTTATTTTTTAATTCCAAAATAAACTACCATTGAGGAATATTTATTGTATTTATTGAATGAATTAAATGTTGGTATCTAACTCAAATACTACCATGACATATTATTATTTTAATTTACACCAAATAATTTTATTACCCACACATGATAGATATATTTGAAAAATTCAAATTACATTTTAAAAAATATGAACTACTCGTTGAAATATTAAAAATTAATTTAAATCCACATTTTTTTTCAAATTTATTCCTTCATAAAACTCATTAAATCTCCCATGTCATGGTTTATCAGTAAAATACATTAGTATTAGTCAAACTAATACACCCATATTATTTTTATTTAACTCTCTAATAATATGTTATAGAATTTAATGGTTAATTCTTATTCTAAAAAATATGTATATGATATTCTTTTTTTATTTAGAATAATTTTTATCCATCCTTAAAATACTCCCCTCACACATAGGTACTTAAATATATATAACAAAATAAAGTAGTGTTAGGTTTTCAATATATAAAGAATGAAATGAAATTTATATATGATGGAGAAAATTTTAAATTATGTAAGATACTCACCTTTTTTAGTATATCTAAACCTTTGGTAGTTGGTTTTTTGTTATTCAATATCTATGGATACTACATGTTCCAATGATATAAAATGGAGGGGCCTAAAATAGTGGTATTTTTATCGAAAATAAAGAAAACTAAAATTAGTTAAATAAATAGTAACTTATAGATAACTCCCAAAATTTATTAGTTTATATCTAAAAATGTCAATACATTACAGACCATTATCAAGAATTACATCTAGAAATATTCCCTGTCAATTCATGGGTATTTTCCTTTGTAAAAATAGAATAGATGGGTTATTCATCATTTCCTCATAACTAAAAAATTTACTTAGTCCTTTGGAGGCTCTATATAAGTAACCATATCTTCATATACTGCAACAATCCTTATGATATTCCATTTTATAATATGGTATACACATACTGACCTCGGCTATGAGATTATAGTAATTGAGTGGGGATGGTGTACTCAGGGTTCCCTTAGTGTTCACAACATAATTACAATTTCTACGTGTCCTTCTTATCCACATCTTCATTTGAGAAATATTTTTCCATATTATCCATATGATTTAAATGTTTGGTCACATAATGTTCATTCTCATGACGTGAATTCATATTTCAATTTAGGTTTTAATAATGTTATTGTATATCATGGAATAGAATTCTTTATCTATATTCATTGTAATCCATGATTTCATTTTGGTCTAGATGATGGGAGAAATTTCACTAAATTTAGATTCCACTCAAGACTTATTTTCTATGATTTCTTTATTTTATCCATGTAAAATTTTGTAACAAATCAACTTGTGATTACCTCTTAAAATAAAACCCAACATGACCCATTACACACTTGTAAGGAATTAATAATCCCCATGGTCTAGTAAATAGCTCCTGGGAAACAAAAAAACTAAAGGGAATGATTTGACCCAACTCAGAAAAATATTCTAGTCATATATATATAGTGGCAATAATAAAAATTAATGAATAAATGAAATATTTTCCATAACCAAATATGTCATAAAGGTAGCGATAAAACTCAAAAGAGGAAGGATAAAAACTCAATGGGACATCCAAAATATGAAAAATCAATACTCATTGTGATATGTTGGAATTAACCCGTTATATCACCCCCATATATCTATACCCAACATAAATAAAATGTACCTACTCACTATGGTTCCATTTTTTTCTCACATCAATATAAAATTCATGGTCTACAAAAAACATAAGTATTTTGTTGGATATGAGCTAAACAGGCACAATAGGATCCTACCCAAATGTTCCATATATTGTCACTATAAAAAATCCCAATATTATCACATTAAATATAACATGGAATGATAAATATACATATAATTTTTATATTAAAATTATGGTAAATAGTTCCGATTTTCACATTTATAAAACATGGTAGGTAAAACTTTGTCAAATGACATTTTCCATAATGTTTTGATATTTTTCCAAAATTTGTATATCAAATAAAAACGAAAATCCCATTTAAAGAGTTAAAAATACTTTAAGGATAACTTATGGTCTTTCTATCTAGTTCACCCATACATCAATGTGACGGGTGCTCACTTTATATCCCTATAAACCTTTCATAAAGGTCTAGGAAATAAAGGAACACTCGAGAAAGTTAACCATCCAACCATTCAGATAATGTACTAGTTTCAAATGTTTCTCAATATAGAAACTTTGTTACACCCCAGATAGTGAACACTCTTATAATAGAAATAATACCATTAATAATACTACACCTTCCACATATGTACCCAATGAAAAAAATTTATGAATTTGTCAAATAATTTACAAATGGGTAGAAACATTTCACAATAAAATTCAAAATACCAAAAAACCTTTCTCACATACACTAGCTTTGAAAACCCCTTTCACAATACATTTCAAAATTATTTTAACAACACTTTTAATCTACCAAAACATGTGAAAACCCATATTTTATCTAAAACCCCATTCTAAAAATCCCTTGTAAACCATTTCTCATATCATTAAAATTTTGTTTAAATAGTTTTTACAAAAATGAGAAATTAATGGTTTATATAACATAGAATTTAAACAAAACAACCTTCTTCAAATTCACGTTTCACACTACTCAAAAAAGAATCTTCACACTAGTTGGAAAAAAACAACAAATGGAGGTCCTCATTGAACTTATACATTTCACCAAAACAAGCATAAGGTATGTTCCTTGGAAGATGAAAATAAGAAAGATATAGAATGGATGAATGAGAAACATCACCATAAGATTATATATCCCATAAATATATCTTAAAACTGTTTCCCTAACCAAGAGGAATGAAATAGTATAAGAGATACACATGCATAATTGGAGATAATAAATATAAATGAAGTAACACGTACTTTGAATGAGGCATCCCAACCTAGACATATATTGATTCGTGAATAGTGGAACTCAAAAAAGAGGAGATCATCCAAAAGCAACAAGAAGGGTTATTATGGTTTGTGGGAGAGGCAATGTGGAGAATAAAAAAGATTTATATATGTATGGAATGTTAAAACCTTATAGTCAAAAGAAAATTATGTTGTAAAAATTTGACCCCTATTATAAACCCTTTAGATTTTATGTCAATCAAAAAACATACCCCACCTTTTTAAATTCTCATGAGTGACACATTTACTATTGAATAAAATGATTTATGATGTAAATAAATTTTATTCCCTAAACTATTTTCATTTCTAATCCCAAATGGATAATTTAATATGTATAATATGAGTTTTTAAAATGAATTTTCTTTGTATGCATCGCGAAATAGCATCCCATACAGAAAACACTAGAACATATCCTATTTCCTCCGAAACCATGGAGCAAGATCTCAAACACCAATAAGAGAATAACATTTAATTCATCATGTCATAACATATCCACTACAGTAATTTCCATCCTTGACAAGTCATGTAGATAAAGGGTAATCCAGAAATAGGTGAGGTAAATTCACCCTCAACAAAGATTCATGCTCCCATGTCTCATGAGAATATGATATATGTTTCCATAACACTATAATAAAAATAATAAAGTTACCATGAATGAATTTTACATTTGAATCAAGGATTTACATTTTTTATATACAAAATAATCATATTAGTCTAATTTACCCTCCTCCCAATGCAAAACATGAGAGGGTCAGGATGGTACTTCTTGAGCTGAAACATGTTTAAAATATCATGGATACCTATCAAATAATTCATCAATTACAAAGGATACCCAGACCATCCATGCTTCATAGTGACCAAAAATGGTTCAACATATTGCATAGCTAGGTTCCCCAATTTTCGAGGATGAAAGTAACCCAATAAAGGTGTAACATACGTGGAATCATTCTCACCAAAGAAGAACTCAAATGGGCACGTTTGGTGATTTGTATATGATTTAGGATGGATCTCATCATTATCCATCTGTTGATGTACATCTTGAATCCTCTATAATATTTCTATAATTATACATGGTGAAACTATAGAGGTATTTACAACCTCTTACCATAAAATTTTTGACATGTATGGTTGACCTTTCAAATCCTTGAAGGGATCCATTTTTATTGATGACAAGTAAATGGTGTTATATAAAAACTCAAACATTCTCAGATGGTTTTACCATGATCCAATGAAATCCAAGACTTGGTCAAGAAGCCTATCCACTAGGATCTAATAGAACACTTTATCTAAATATACTCATATTGATTTTATGTTGTACTAAATCTAACATGTGTCCACATCACCTCCTAGAGAATTTTTCAAAATCAAAAAGTAAACATGTGATCCCAATCTAATAAAATAGGTGAGGGAAATCAATGAAACATCAAGTTCTCTGTCATGTAAATTGTACAATTATATTTAACTTTTGTGGTGTCCCTAATTAGAATGTAATAAGTAGACTTAATCAACTGATCATACACCACCAAAATAGCATTTTTTGTTTTCTAGGGAGTCAGTTTTATTACCAAAAAAATGTTCATGGACACCTTTTCCACTTTCCAAGCATCAACAAGAAGAGGTTGGGAAAATACTTAAGGATTCAAATACTCTAATTTTATCTCCAAGAAGATTAAATAGGAAAACACGTAATTAGTAGTGTTAGAATTCATACTCGACCACTGGAATCTCAATATCGTTTCATAGTACATCTTCAATTTTTTTGGATAAATGATGCATATAGAACTTTGATTTTCATTCAACACTAAATCCCTCATGGATACCAGTATGAGAAAATGATCCCCAAACATATAATACAATTTTAAGAGAGTGACTATCCTAGAATGGTCTCCCTTTCGTAATGGGTTTCTTTGATTCCTCTGAAATCATTATTAGGTTGTTAATACTATAGAATAGACTCAATGAGAGATGAAAAAAACAGAACAATGTTTAGAACTATACCTAAATCATAATATTGACCATGAATATTTAATTTATAAAATATTCCTATCAAGGTCACATCTACCATTGATTCCAAAAAATCATGTGGTTGAACATTCTTACTCAGTGAGTCAGTGATAAAATTCCCTTTACCTGGGGTGTAGGTGATTTATATGTCAAGAATAAGAAGATATTCATCCCACCATATCTAAATGAGATTAATTTTTTTAGAGTATATGAAGCTCAACCTATTAAGGTCATAAAATACATTGGAACTCTCCCAAAAAAAGTTCCACAAAAATTAAGTGCATACAAAACTGTGGTAAGAACTAAATAATGATTGTGGAAATTATTTTCTTCAAAAAATAGATGGTGAGATCCATAGGAAATAATGCGATCATCCTTCATAATTACACAAATAAAACTGGAACCTGAAGTTTCACATTACACTACATAACTCTTACTGGGCTCCATTAAGATTTGAATTGGAAAACATTTCAGAATCCATTTGAACTCATCAAGAGAAGTCTGGTATCATTAATCCCATATGAACATCACCCCTCTCCTAGTATGTGAATCCAATGTGATGATGATTTTAGGAAATCCATGATAAACCACTGATATTATCTAGTATGACCTGAGAATCATTGAATCTCAAAGATGTTCTATGGCTCTTTTTATGCATAAAAATACATTATTTCTCACAATAAACTAATAAACCTTTATTAGAAATCATGATACCTGAGAAAATTACATCCAATATCCATAAAATCCATTTCCAATAATCCCTATAGATTTTATAGATTCTCATGATTTCCAAATCCATAATTATATAGTGATCAAACATTGTATAAAATCTTATATAAACTAGAACATCTTTTTGAGAAACAAAAAAAATTTCAATATACAGATGGAATATATATTTCATCAAAGTTATTTAAAGTGTGGAAGAAATAGTTCAGACCAAGAGAAATCACAAGATATTCATAATGTTCATACCTATCATTAAAAATAGTCTTAATAATATCATACTCATACAATTAGAGAAGATGAAAGCCCGACTGAAGATAAATTCAGGAAAACCACTTTTGGCCCTTTAACTGGTCAATAAAATAATTTACATTGTAAATTGGGTACAAATTATTAGCCTTCACATAGATCAACTTCTTATAGAACTCAAACACTAAACTAAACCATCTCCATTCTTAGAAAAAAGAATTGGCGTTTCCCATGATGAAACACTAAGAAAAAAATCCATAAAATCATTCAACCGGGTCTTGAGTTCCTTCAGCTCAACTAGTATAATACAATAAGAGTGTATCATGATCAGTTGAGTACCTGACACTAGTTAAATCCTAATCTCCACATCCCTCTCAATAGGAATAATGAATAATTTATTGGGGAATATTTTAGAAAATTCATAAACCACTACATGAATATCAATAAGACAAGAAACATCACCAAGCCCAAAACCAATAGTAGACACAAAACTCCTAAGATATAGGTGGGAAAGTCCTGCATGATCGAACCACAGATCCCACTCTCCCTAAAAAACTGATTTTCTCCCACCGGATGAAGAGAATGTGGCATGTCAATGATAAAAGTCAATATCATCACGGTGATAAACTAGAAAACCAATTTTTTTGATGACATTAATAGATCTAAATCAAGAACCAAGAAATCCAAGACTAACCCCATTCTAGATATCACAATTGAACATGATAAACATTGATTCCCATTCTCTTACTTATTTCCAAGAGGTGTTACTATCCCTGTTACTAAGGAAATGAGATCCATTAGAATTATATAAATATAAAAAATGTTTACATATAAATGAATTGATGAACAAATATCAAATAAAGTAATTTCTATAGATAATGCACCATAGATATTACTTATCACTGTATTTAGGCCGACATCATCCTCTACCAAAAACCTCATCCACTATGTAAATGTGATTCTCTACAAAGGACAAGGGTGGAACCCTATGGAAATTGTATAATCTTACGACGTTGTAGTTGCCTTTGGAGATGAATATATTTGACCATAAAGAGGAATAGACATAGCTTGGAAAAAATATATGTAGATGGACTTAGGGGACACATGCATTATAATTATTAATGGTTGTGGGTCATGTATTCCTATTCTTTCCTTCTTTTACACATTTATAGAATGTTAATGGAATACTATTTGATGTAGCTAATCATGTAATTTAGACACACTAATGAGAACCACCTCCACCACTCCTTATATTATCATGCAACTTCCACTTTTTTCTAGTGTTATGTGGAAACTAGTATTGGGTGGAAGATAACTACAAGAACTAATAATCATTCACACCATACTCATCTCTCCCATAATTTCCATATCTACTATGTCATCATATGTGGTATGATTCAGCTTATATACATAAGATATGATATGTTGTTAAAACCCCTATATGTATTTCAGAGATCTCAACTGATCATTCATCACCACATACTAACAAAAATAAACTACAATTGAAATATTATTGGTGTATTCCAAAATAGGACTCTCTCCATGCTTCAATGAGAAGAAATACAGATATATTTCCATCATCAGAGACTCTGGGAAGAACTACTTAATTAATAGATTCATAAAAGCCTTCCATCCATATACCACATACTAATTTTATTTGAGAATTGTATCACATAATCACTTGTTGGGACCCTCAATTATAAATAATAACACTTTACCTTGATAGCCTCAGGATTATATAGGGAATCATTGACTTTGTCGATCTTTTCTAGTTATTCCTTCACCTCTTGAGGATCATTTATACCTCTATAGTATGATGGATTATCATGTAAGAACTATTGAGATTTGTATTTCTCTCCCCCGTCTCATGGATGGGTGTTAGAGGGTAAGTGTTTAACTCATGTTACATTATAATCCATAGAAAAAATATCATGAAAGATAACCTCTATAATATTTTTATCCAGAAGATTATTCTATGGAGGAGAATCTCTTGATGCCCACTCCTATACCCCCATAGAATCTATCTTAGGGGCATACAAAAAAATTATAAAAATTGAATAAAATTATATGATTACATGAAAATATAAATTTAAATTATATAAAAAAGCAGAGATAAAGATAATGTTCAATACACAATATAGAATACACACACATCCCAACATCCCATTATAGCTTGAGGTTCATCATGGAAATAGTTTTCTAGGAACTCATAACAAAAAAAACTCCAATGTTTTGAAAAAACTCTCTCAAATATTCCAAATATCCCAAGATAAGGACGCTTGAGGAAAAATCTATTCACTAATAATAATTAGTAACAAACCGACCAAGAATACGCACCAAAAATGACAATCGAATTGATCCATTATATACATGAACGGGGCTCCCGATCCTCATGGTACAGTGATTCGAACCAGATGTTTAAAAAAAATTGGAGAGAATAAATTATCCCATCATAGAAAAAGATAAATGGATATATATATATATATATGTATACATAAAGTGGAAAACAACATAGTATAGCTAAAATAAATATATTCCATTACCTATGAAGAGAAAAATATTGATATACCTCTCAAAAGGGTCAAGATAAAAAATCCAGGGGACAACTAAAACATGGAAAACCAATACTGTATATGATATTTAGGATATTCCCCATCATCGCAACATTATCTACCAATACCAAGTTGAATGTAACATCACTGACTCACTTCAGTGCCTTGTTTTTTCATGTATTTAAAGACAATACAATGTATACACACCTTTTAAGGGTGTGTAGGGTGTGAGATAAACCGAATCTGTAAGATCCCACACAAGTGTTCCCTAACAATTCTTTATACACTAATCCAAATATGATATGTTTTTTGACTCAATAAGGATTTCCTTATGACTTTTCCATTCTGTCTTGTTTTGAAATTCACAAACACCTTATAATTAAGAGAATCTATATTTTTCAACTCTAAGGAAAATTTCCTTCCCTAAGATATTTACTCCTACCATATTTTCATAACTCATATCAATATTTTTCTTAAGTATAAATGTCAGATTCATACCTAAATCCTCATAATCATATAATACTTAGATATGAAGGATTCTGTTTTTGGATCTGAATTCTGGATACGAACTCCAATAAAGTTCCACTCTGAATTCTGGATATGAACTCTAATAAAGTTCCACTCCAAATTCTGGATACAAACTCTAAGAAAGTTCCACTCTGAATTCTGGATACGAACTCTAATGAAGTTCAACTTCAAATTCTTGATACAAACTCTCACAAAGTTCAACTCTGAATTCTGGACTCCGAACCTCTAATAATTCGACTCCGAACTTCTATGAGTTCAACTCCGAACTTTTACTAGTTCAACGCTGAGCTCTGTAAGTTCAGATTTTGAATTCTAGTGAAACCAGACTCCGAATTTTCATAGAAATTCAGACTTTGGATTTCTACAGAATTCAAGTTCCAAATTGCTATAAAACAGAATCTGAATATCTCTTTATTATAGACTCCGAATTCCATTTTGGGTAGACTCCGAACTATTATTTGCTTACATTACAACTTTTGTTTTTCTTATACATACACAAGTTTTGTTATAAGACGATGTCGTCCATTCTGTGTTTAACTAACCTTTGGTTAATTGACACGTGTACAGGTCCCTCCGAAATTTTAGGAAAATTTGACCATTGGAGGAGGGAGCCGAACTTTTCTACCGAGCCTATAAATAGGAGATCATTTGAAGGATCTCAACAAGAAGTTGATCACTCTAGAGACCACACGCTGTCAAGGTGATTTCTAGAGAGATAAGTTCTCATGCTTTGTGCATACTAAACTGCTCGTTCAGATTGCTTTGTCTGACTCAAAATGTTGTTAATTACATTTTAGGGCTTCCGTGGATAGGAAGATAGATGTGCTGTCACGACCCGCCCTCGGGGCCCGTGCCGTGACTACCCCAAGCCCGCCTTCCATAGGCTAGGGGCTGGCGACTAGCACCAAGGCGTAAAATCCCAGGTATCGGTTCGCGTACCGAAGCCTCATTACTATAAGGACCAACCTCATGGTCACTCACTGGAAACACCAGGTGCTAAGATCATCATCCGCTCTACTAGTATCCAAGCTAGGCGTAGAACTCTAGCAACCGCCTCCATCCAGTCCACTGCTGCCTGGGAAATCTGTCTCGCCTCGTATCCTCAGAGGCCTCTACTGCTGGAACTCGTGCATCGCGCTCTGCTAGCTTGCACCGTCAGCTAGTGGCATCTGCTGCCTAACGGGTGGTGGTGCTGCTGGTACACCACCCGAAGGAGCCAACACTGAAAAAGGGCCCTGCACCGGAGTCTCGCTGCTCGGTGGGCCATCATCGAGAACTCTCTCGGAACTCCAGCTAACTATCTGCATGGTGACATCCTGAACAGTTGCGTCACGGTCAACGATTTATACCTGGTGAGCTGACCTGGTTTGAGCTGACTTTAAACCTTTTGGGAAACACACATGCAATCAATGTTTTCGTGCATTAAGTCGGAAATCAGAAGTCAGGGTCCTGGTGTACGGATATGTCGGCCGCTGCACCAACACTGGACTCCCTGGACTGATAACCACACTCAATACGCTAAACATTATTGCTTCACATAGAAAAGATCAGAGTTTGCGGTAGAACCGAACCCCTCTGATACCAATTTGTCACGACCCGCCCTCGGGGCCCGTGCCGTGACTACCCCAAGCCCGCCTTCCATAGGCTAGGGGTTGGCGACTAGCACCAAGGCGTAAAATCCCAGTAAAAAGGGAAGGCATTGCTTTAATAAAGTAACAACCACCACAGAGTCAGCAAGCGGAAAGTAACTACAAGTGCAGAAAAGTAAAGGGGGCCGGAATACAAGCCCAACTGAAAGTAAAGTACAACTCGAAAGGGAAAACAGCAACTGAAAGTACAAGCGGCTCCTGGGACGTCCTCCTCGATTCCTACCTGAAGGGTAGGTACAGATGGCTCAGCTCCTGGATCGTCCACCACGGATCCTACCTGAAGGGTAGGTACAGATAGCTCACAACTCCTCGGGTCCAACTGTCCGCTCCGAGCACGTCCCGCTCAGTGGTCCTCCTCCGGGTACCGACCTACTCCGAAAGCCTCATCCACAGTCAGCACTGTCCGTCGTCTGCAACCAACACAACGAGGTGCGGGCAAAGCCCGTGTAGGGGTGAGTATAAGCTACTCAGTAGGGACCCCGAGACCCCTGAAGGTCTCTCAAATCCACAAAGGATTAACCATGAAGAAAAGTAACAATCACGAAGTAACATCCAGTATTGATTAGGTATATGCCCATAAATATACCTATGTCACCAATTTCCGTTCGGCTCCAACACGAGCCCAAGAACAATCCAATCCACAAAGAAGAGTAAACAGTAAAATCCACATAGGATAACAGTACAAGTCCACACGGTTTATAACAAGTTTATCAAATCAACGGATAACTATTACCCAGGTATATGCCCATACATATACCTAAGTTATCAAGCGGTCCATCTCAATCATGAGGAAACACAAAGATCATTGACTCAACTCAAACCAGGATTTTTATTATCGAAACCGTAGCTACTGAAGAGCTCCGTCTCTAGAGTGTACAGTGGTCCTGTCACGACTCCGAGGCCGCCGCTCACTAACCTAAGACTGCTGAAGTACTCCTCCTGTCGAGTACCGCGGGTCTGCTGCCAACTACCGGGCGCTCCGTCCGCTGAGGGTCTGCTGCCAAATACCGGGCGCTCACCCAAATAGCCTACTGAGGTACTCCTCCTGTCGAGTACCGCGGGTTTGCTGCCAACTACCAGGCGTTCCGTCCGCCGTGGGTCTGCCGCCAAATACCGGGCGCTCCGTCCACTGGGCTAGTCGACTCACTCCAAGTCGAGTTGGTCAAGCAGTCGTCAGGTCTCAGTCATCTACACGGTCTCCGTACTCCGCACGCACGTCTCCACCGTCACGGGTCTGTCGCTACAACCAAGCGCACACACTCCGTAGAGTATCGCGGGTCCGCCGCTACAACCAAGCGCTCCACCGCCAAGGGTCTGCTGCTGCATCCAAGCGCACCACCACTGTCAAGTACCACGGGTCCGCCGCTACACCCAAGCGCTACACCGCCCAAGGTAAACAGAAGATTCAGCTCACACAGGTTCGGTAGCACTGTTCCACGTAGGATCGCTGAGTGCTGTAGTCGTCGTCGTCGAATCCACACAGGATCTCTGTACTGTCGTCGTCGCAGTCACAGTAGCAGTAGTAGTAGTCGTCACAGTAACAGTCGCAGCCAGCACTAGGGTTCCCGCACACAGCAAACTCGTTCGGAGGGTCCGCTCCACGAGCCGAGAGGCTGATACATCAACTGTCACAAAGACCAGAGTTGATGTATCCAAAAGTTCCGTATCGTCAACAGGAACTCAACGCAACAGACGGCGCGTCGATCGGACGTCCGGTCTGAGAGTTATTGGCACTTTCGTTCCCGGGGCCCGGTTGGTTTTTAAGGCAAAACCAACCCGACCGTACTCCACCTGCGTCCAAACCTCGGGCGGATTATGCCAAAAGATCCGTCTCACTTAGAGGATTCCATCAAAATCGACGGCACGTCAATCGGACGTCCGGAACTCAAGATATGAGCGTTTCCGCTCCGAGGGCCCGGTTGGTTTCGTGAACGAACCAACCCGGCCGTACTCCACCTGTGTCCAAACCTCAGGCGGAGTATGCCAAAAGATCCGTCTCACTAAGAGGAACACAACGCGGCTGACGGCGCGTCAATCGGACGTTCGTAGCTCAAGATATGAGCGTTTCCGCTCCGAAGGCCCGGTTGGTTTCGTGAACGAACCAACCCGGCCGAACTCAAAGTAACCCGAAACTTTGAGTGCGATATACCGAAACGACCGTCTCGATCCAAGGATCGCGTTGCCGCTGACGGTTCGTCGATCGGGGTCCGAGGCTCAAGTTATGGGCCAAAAACCAATTCTGGTTCGAAACGGGGGGGTCCGGGTCCGGGCCGACCCGGCCCGACCCCCCCCCCCCCCCTGGGCGGCGCGGTGGTGCGCGAGGCGGCGCGCGGAGGCGGCGCGGCGGTGCGCTGAGGCGGCGCGGTAGGCCGCGGCTGGCGCCGCACGTGGTCGGCACGCGGGGGGCAAGCCCCCGCTGATTTTGTGAAGCGGCGCGGCCTTGTGCCGCGCCATTTGAATGAAACGGCCCCCGCACGTGGGGGCCGGCTGGACACGAACCGGGGGGCTGCTGCCCCCCCTCCTTTAAAGAACCGCCCCCCTCATTAAGAGGGGGGTTTGTAAGATGGCCGGGGGATTAATTCCCCCGGTTTTAAAGGTATCCGGCCGGCCAGCTGGCCGGCCGGTTTTCTCTAACGGGACCGGAAATTCCGGTCCCCCCTTCGGCTTCCGACGCCGGCGGCCCGGCCGCCGGTCTTCTCTTCCCGCCGCGGCCCGGAACCGGCCGCGGTCTCCTCGTCCCGCCACGGCCCGGAACCGGCCGCGGCGTTCGTCATCCGGCGCGGTGCGACGACACCGCACCCCTTCGCCGTGTCTTGATTCCATTCAACGCGGCGCGACGTCGTCACGTTCTTGAAGATTCTCCTCGGCGTAGCGCGACGGCGCCGCGTAAAATAATAGCACGAATATCCGCGTGGTGCGACGGGACCACGCCACTTTACTTCTACCCGCAAGATAAATCAACATAAACGATGGAGGGGGGTTCGGCCGTGTTCATGCGATCCGGCCCCCCCTCACGTTAAATAAATAACTCAAATTAAACATTCAAGCCTCATGTTAGACAAGCGAGATCCACGTTCAAGAAAAGGAATAAATTAACAATATTCAACAACCCCTACCTCGAAGGAAGCTCGCGGAGCTCATCAACGATCCGCGAAGGACGAGCGTCGCGGAGGTCGAACGTCACGGAAGAAGACGTCGTCGGCAGCGCGGTTATGGCGTCGCGGTAGACGGACGTGGGTGCGCCGCGAGAGGCACGTCGCGGAAAGCACGTCGCGGAGAGGACGCGTTGCGGCGTCGTGGAGGAAATCCAACGCGTTGCGGTCCGACGTCGTGGAAGAAGGACGCCGCGTTCTTCGTCGTGGAGGAAGAACTCACAAGAAGCCTCCCTCTTTTCCTCTCCGCACAGCAAACGCCAACCCGCAAAGGAAACTAAAAACTGAATTAAATAGAAGGGTTTGGAATTTAAAAGGTTTGAAATTCAAACCTCTTCATTTAATTCCCCACAATTAAAACTTAAGTTATAACTTAAGTTTATTAAAATTAAAGCATGACTTTACAACTTAACACAACACAACGCAAGTCCTTTGAAATTCAAGAGTTTGAATTTCAAAACTTTAATTAAACTCACTTATTAATGACATAAGTTATAACCTAAGTTTACATCATTAATTGTGAGTTGGGGGGGGGGGGTTAGAGAATATGAAGGGGTGGGGTTCGTGTGGTCCCCACCACCCTCTTAACCTCCCAAGGGAAGTTGGGTTGTCACCCAACTTCCACCCAAAGGATAAAAACACTTAAGGAAGATAAAAATAAAAATTGAAGTTAAATTTTTATTTTAACATTCACAAATTTATTTTTACAACTCCCCTCGTGTAAACGCAACTTCGGGAAAGGTCTCCTTAAGCGAATATCGGCGCTACGAGTTCATCGGTGTCCTCGGATTTCAATTCCGAGCACCGGATCAAAAGTTAGGAAATCCCGCTCGTTCGTTCACTGAACGTACCCGAGCCAAACTTCGGAAATTAATTCCGGGCACTCCGGGCCTCGGAATCAGGTGCCGTCAGAAACTGCGGACTCATAAAATTCCAAAGAAAATTAACAAAAAAATTTCCTTGAAATTTTCGGGTTTTTACATGTGCTGACTACCTTAATGATCGAGGGTTTCCTTACTGAGGAAGACAGAGGTCCCAACTACCATGAAGTTGAGGGCTTGCGGGGATAGCAAGATAGAGATTCTGATCTTCGTATCGAGGGCTTACCCGGGAGTGGGTAAAACAGACTTTCTTGAAAGTATAAATCAAGGGACCTTTATCCACGGTTGTAGGATACCCTTCTCATTGGGATAAAAGATATTTATCTTGTTACTTGTTTTTGTTACAAGTTTATATTTTCAACTGCATTTTGTATGTTTAAGAAAGTATAACCATCTTATACTTTCTTACACTTGTGTAATATGATTTAGTTAGATTCTATATTCTTTAAGGTAGAATCTCATATTGTAATATTTGGTTAAGTTTCATTTTCCGGATCCATATTTCCGGAATCGGTTTTTCGGAATAACTTTCCAGATTTAAGCAAGTGTATAGAGCAAGAATTTTGTAACTTCATACTTTGTCCCAATATTCCAATTGGTGTTAGAGGTCTTGTCAATTTTCTTAGTTAAACATTGTTAAACTTAGATCTTTCTTTGTTTAATGAAATTTTTAAAGTGTATAATTCACCCCCCCCACCTATTTTATATTGAGAATCTACATCATTATTTAGATCCTACAATTGGTATCAGAGCAGGTCTCTGGAATACTTATACTCACATATAAGCTTTTCTTGCTCAGTTTTTCGTTGTTCTATATTTTTCTTGCTTAGGAATTTTCTATTTGAATCCGAACTTTTTTTATTAACAGGTTTTTGTGTAGACAGACTTTTAAGATGGCAGGATGCAATGTTGGTTCCATCGACAACCTAAATCCTACAAGACCACAAATTTTTTATGGCAATTATTATGAGTATTGTAGAGATCGAATGAAGAATTTAGTTATCAATACTAGAGTAGATAACTTTGTTATGTTTACTAGAGGTTATCAAATTATTGACAAGGAAGTTTGTACTTTCCGAAACACAGAGAAGCATTATTATCAAGTAAACTAAAATGTACGCAATATTCTACTATGTTCAATGACTAGGAACATATATAGACAAATTTTTTCTTGTGAAAAAGCTAACTATATATGGAAGAAACTCGATGTTACATATTTTGGTACATCTAAATTGATTGAGACAAGAAGAGATATGTTGAGAGCATAGTATCATGGTTTTAATTTTCCTTATGGAGAACCCATTTTTAAGGTGCAACAACGATTTATGACTATCCTAAATAGCTTAGAATCTGTGGGAAAGAATGGTCTGGATGATGAAGATCTTGTGGATAAGATTATTGATATTATTCCAAATTAGTGGGAATCAAAGAGAACAGCTATTGATGAGAACAGGAAGGTTACTCAGATTTCCTTAGATGAGTTATTTAGAACTCTTCTCCAACATGAAACAAGGATGAAGAGAGATGCTGAAAACATGAAAAAGAAGAATGGGAATGGTACTGTTGCTTTTACTATAACATCAAATCACATGAAAGATAAGACTCCTAAGAGAGAAACGATATCCATATCTAAGAAGGTTACTATCCAATACAAATATAGTAAGAGTGAAGTCTCAAAAAATGAGTTAGCAAATATTTCTCGAAGAATGAACAAGATAGCTGGTCAAAGAAATTTCCAATCCAAGTATAAGAAGAAGGAAATAAAAGATAAGAAAGATTCAGAGGTCACCTGATATGAATTCAAGAGATGTGGACACATATGACCTGATTTCCCTATGCTTAAAAAGAAATAAATAAAAGAGAGGAATTCTGAAAGGAACAAGAAGAAGTTTTACAAAGCTAAAGCTAAGAAAAGTCTAAAAGCTAATACTACTTGGAGTGCTAGCTGTGGAGACTCCTCAGAAAGAGAATTCTCAGAATATGATTCATCAGCTCAGAAGAATATGAGATTCATTTCTAATACTTCTTTTCCACAAACATGTCTTATTGCCAAGGTATGCTCTACCGAGGCTTTAACAAATTTATCTCTGGATAAGAATTACTATTCCTAAAATAGTACTTCTAATGAAGATACTTCATCCTCTGAAAATAAAGAACCTTCATAGGAAGAAGTATCTAGATTTTCCAAGTCACTTGAAGCAAAATAATTGTAAAATTTATAAGAAATTAAACAAGGAAAATACTAGGGAATAAATTCTTACAAAAGTGATTTCATATCTTTCTAAAAATCTTAGATACAAAGAGGAACTTTTATAAAAACTTTCTAAAGACCTTGAGAAAGAAAATTATGATAAGTAAGAACTTTCTAAAGATCTTAAGAATGCTATTTTAAATATGTATGTTTTTTAGGAAAAGTATAACTCTAAGGAAATGATTCTTGAGGATAGGAATTTATTCATTATACTAAAATCTGAAATATTTTATCATAAGAAGCTTCTTGCAAAATTTACTTTTGGGAAGGATAATTTTGACAAGATGTATTCTCAAATTAAACCTAAAAGAAACACTACTGGAGTAGGTTACACTCACCAAAAACTAGTTTTCAAAAACAACTATTTTGTTCCTTCTAGAGCTTCTTTTTGCACTAAGTGTCAAAGTGGTGGGTATTGGAAGAAAAACTATTCTCTGAATAGAGTTTAATATCTTGGGTTTCATAAAGCATATTTTTATAAAAACATGTGGATACCCAAAATTTTGTTGTATAACAATTCCAGATCCAAGAAAGTTTGATTCCGAAAACCAAACTTGTTTCTTATTTTCACGAAAATAGGGAAAGTACCAACAAAAATACTTGGTACATGGATAGTGGATGTTCCCAACACATGACTGGTAACAAAATCTATTTCGAAAATATTATTAAGAAGAAAGGAGGAAAAGTAAATTTCAGAGATAATTCTCATGGAGAAATTATTGGTATAGGTAACATGGTTCTTCTTGGAAAAACCCTGATTTCAAATGTTTTTTTTTTGTTAAAGGTCTTAAGCACAACCTCATCAGCATAAGTCAATTATGTGATTAAGGATACCTTGTGAATTTTATGAATGATAAGTTCTTAGTAAAAAATTAAAAGGATTAATTTATTATTTCTGCCCATAGGCAAGAGAATATTTACACACTAAACTTAGAAGACCTTAGATGCCAAGACTTTCCTTGCCTTAGTGCAATGGAAGATCATTCTTGGTTTTGGAATTGAATGTTAGGACACTTTAACCTTACGAACTTATGCAAACTCTCTAAGAAATGTTTAGTTAAGGATCTACCGGAGCTTAGATTTGATTCTTCAAAAGATTTTGACCCTTGACAATATTGAAAGCAACATAAATCACGTTTTAAATCAATTGGTGAAGTCTCGGAAACTGATGAACTACAGTTGGTGCACATGGATCTTTTTGGCCCATCACAAACTAGAAGCATTGGGGTAAAGTATTACGTATTCGTCGTAGTTGATGATTACACTAGATTTACATGGGTCTATTTTCTAGAAAATAAGTCCGAAGATTTTTCTTATTTCAAAAGTTTTAGAGCTCAAATTAAAAATGGGAAAAGCCTTTCACTGAAAACTATTTATAGTGATCATGGAGGAGAATTTCAAAATTATGATTTTGGAACTTTTTGTAGTAGAGAAGGTATTACTCACAACTTTTAAGCACCTAGAACTCCTCAACAAAACGGTGTAGTTGAAAGAAGAAATATAATTCTTCAGGAGATAACAAGAACCATGTTGAGTGAATATTCTATAGCTAGAAATTTTTGAGCTGAAGCTGTAAGTACTGCTTGTTATACTATAAATCGAGTTTTGATTAGACATTTACATAATAAAACACCTTATAAGTTATGGAATGGTAGAAAACCTTCACTTTCCTTCTTCATTGTTTTTGGTTGTAAGGTATTCATCCTGAATACTAAAGATAATATACACAAATTCGCACCAAAATCTGATGATGAAATTTTCTTAGGTTACTCCACAACTTCTAAGGCTTATAGAGTTCTCAATAAAAACACATGTACTGTTGAGGAAACAGTACATGTAAAATTTGATGAGTCTAATCCTTTTATTTTAAACCATCCCAACCAATATCCTCGGATGTGTTTTCAATAACTACTTATCTACTTTTCTTAGAAGATCCTTCTGATAAGGAAAATGTTCTAGAAAATTAATCTGAAACATTTACCCTAGAAGACTTTCTACCCTATGTTGATGAATAGGTTTTACAAAACCAAAGTCAGGTGTTTCTTAAGAATCATCCCAGTGATAGTATCATTGGTTATGTAAATCAACCTGTAAGGACTAGAAGTTCTTTTAGTAATGAACTAGAACATCTAGCATTTCTTTTCCAATTAGAACCAAAAATCACTTATGAAGCTTTAGGTGATGATGACTGGATCAAAGCCATGGAAGAAAGGCTAAATGAATTCGAAAGGAATAAAGTCTGGACCTTGGTTGAAACACCTATGGAAACTTCTGTTATTGGAGTAAAGTGGGTCTTCAGAAATAAGTGTGATGAAAATGGAGTCATTGTATGAAATAAATCTATATTAGTTCCCAAAGGCTATAATCAACAAAGAGGTAATAGACAATGAAGAAACATATACTCCAGTTGTGAGACTTGAATCTATTCGTATTTTACTTGCCTTCGCAGCATTCTTCAATTTTAAAATTTTTCAAATGGATGTGAAATGTGATTTCCTTATTGGTTATGTTCAAGAGAAGTTTTTGTGAAACAACCTCCTGGATTTGAAGATACAAAACATCCTGATCATGTTTTTAGACTTACCAAAGCTTTTTATGTCCTTAAACAAGCCCCACGAGCTTGGTATGATAGACTTACATGATTTTTTCTTCAAAATAACTATGTTAAGGGAAATACATATCCAACCCTTTTTATAAATAATGATAAGAAAAATGTTTTGATTTTTCAAATTTATGTTGATGAAATTATATTTGGGTCAACTCAGCAATCTTTAACGGATTCTTTTGCAGATCAAATGAAATATGAGTTTGAAATGAGAATGATGGGTGAGTTAAAAAAAATTTGGTTTTCAAATTTCTCAAGAACCAGAAGGAATCTACATATCCCAACTTATGTATATTAAATATCTTATTAAAAAGTATGGTTATGAAAACATTAAGAGTATAAGTACTCCTATTGGTACCTCAAACACACTTGATCTTGATGAAGTAGAAAAAACAGTAGATCAAACATCTTTTAGAGGTATGATAAAAAGTCCACTTTACATGATAGTTAGTCGACCAGACTTGATGTTTTTGGTATGCTTATGAGCAAGATATCAATCCAATCCTAAGGAATATCATTTAAAGGTAGTGAAAAGAATTTTTCACTACTTAAAGGGAACCATGGCTCTATGACTATTTTATACTTTTGGAAAAGATTTTGTTTTAAAAATATTTCCAGATGCTGACTTTGGTGGATGTAGAATGGATAGAAAGAGTACATCCGTGACTTGTCATTTATTAGGAGATTAATTAGTTTCTTGGTCATGCAAGAAGCAACATTCTATAGCACTCTCCACTACTGAAGCTAAATATGTAGCAGCTGGATGTTGTTGTGCTCAAGTGTTGTCGATGCAACACACACTCACAGATTATGGCTTGAGTTTTACAAAGACTCAAATTTTGTGTGATAAAACAAGTTCCATTCCCGTAGTAAAAATTCTACACATCACTCTCATGCAAAGAACATAGATATTAGGCATCACTTTCTTTGGGATCACACACTAAAAGGAGATATCATTCTTCAGTTTATCAAAACGCAAGATCAACATGCTGATATTTTCACAAAATATTTACCTTCCGATAGATTTGGATACATTAAATAGAAGTTAGGAATGATAACTATAAGGTAATATTTCTTTATTAACTTCTTATTGAACCATTCTCCTTATAGTAATAAACACCTTTTCATAGGGGAATTACATTTGTTTGTTAGTTGTTCAAAAAAATTCGTATTATGTTTTTCAAAACTCTTTATACTGAAACTTTTGTAATGAAATTTTTGTACTGGAAAATTCGTAATGAAATTTTCGTACTGAAAATTTTGTAATGAAGTTTTTGTACTGGGAATTTTCGTAATGGAGTTTTCGTACTGATAATTTTCGTAATGAAGTTTTCGTACTGAAAATTTTGGTCCATACTGAAAATTTTCGTAATGAGAATTTTCGTACTGAGAATTTTCATAATGAAAAATTTCGTAATTAGAATTTTTGTAATGAGAATTTTCGTAATGGAAATTTTTGTTTTTTCCCATAGTGAGTTTCTCGTAACGAGTTTTTCTATAGTCAAATTTTCATCAAGAAGAATATTTCCTAATACAAATAAACTTCCTAGCGAATCCGAAAGGTATATTTTCTTTACTCAAGTTTTCGTAATCGTTTTTAGTTGCTGGTAGTTTCTTTTCTTTTAAAATTTCTCGGATTCTTTTCTACTTAAATCCGATTGTTTTTAAAACCTCAAAAGATAAAATTCATGATTTCCTTACGGGGATGATTTCAGCCATCAGATTAGATCAGAGAATTTCTCAATAGCTAGATTTCTTTTGGAATCTTAAAGGTCATCTCCATCGCCTATATAAAGGGCACCCCTTTTTGTGTCCCACATCGATTTCAATCTCTCGCGTGCTGAAACCCTGCCTCAGTTCTTAAAGGTCGTTTCGAATCTCTCAGAGCTCCTCCATTCTAAATGTCTGTAGAAGCTACTTCCGAAGAAATGTATTCGATGAAACCATTCTCAAAGTGGTTAGTCTACTAGGAGAGGTTAGTCCATCTGGATTTCTTCAGTGAGTATGATTCCCTAATTTAAAAGAATATCAAACTCAATGGTTGGGAAATTTTTTGCGTATCAAAACCAGGGGATCAGGATGTTGTGTATACAGAATTTCTTGTTGAATTTTATGAGTCTGTTTCCTTCTATGAAGAAGATGGAAGTGAAAAATTTTCATTCAAGTCTTATGGGAAGACTTACAAGCTTTCTTACACCAAGGATACAAACTTGGTAGGCTTATAATATGATGGTGAAGCAGAATTTTGTTCACAAAAGCTACCAGATGTGCAAGGATGTTTCAGCAAGGTGAAGGCAATGAAATGCCTTGGGCTTAAAGATTACAAGAAAGGAAAGATTTCCCATCTTTACTCCAACAACCGGATTCTCCAGTTGTGGGTTCAAGGATTTTTTATTCCGAGAAGAAGAGATAATGATAACCTAAAGGAAAGTGATATTTATATCTTATATTTTTTTGGTAAATCTAAGGAAGATAAATCTGATGAGGAATTTTCTTATTACAGTTCAGAATATCAAAAATGCAAATTTGAAGGCTCAAATCGTTATGTATCATAGTATTATATCCAAGGTTATTATTCGTTGACTTGATTCATTCAAAGTTTCTTGCATCTCCAAGATGAGAATTTGTAAGGTGGTGGTGATAAGTGATGACACCTTAAAGAGGATGAAAGATGGTTTTTCAAAATAATCAAGTGAGTTCTACGATCTGCCAGAAGAGGAGGCATAAGTCTTTCTGGAAAATGTAGAGAAGGTTGACCTAGTGAAGAAGGTTTCTAAAAAGAGGAAATTGAAAGAAGTGGTTGCTAAAGACAAGGCCCCCAAAGCTAAGGAAACCCAGTCCACATGTCCCAATCTGAAAAAACAGAAAGCATATCTAGATGAGGTGGCTGCTAAGTGGAGGGAAGATAAGGAGAAAAGGAAAGAAGGGTATCCACAGTTCATATTGGACCCTTATGAGGCTAAGGACTTAAGAGAAAAAGTTGATGATGAGTTAGAGAAACATGCCAAAGAGAAGAAGATGAAGAAGAAGATGTCTGAGACTGAAATTGTTCAATCCCTTTTGAAATCCACAGAGGTAGCCTCTGAGAATATTCCCATTCCAAAAAATTTTGATGTCCAACCATTACCAGATACCCCTGGGAAAAAGTACTTCACTCTGGAAAATTCCAAAGGGAAAGAGGTTTTTGAATAAGTAGAAAAAGGATATGGTGAAGAAGTAGAGGAAGATGTTGTTGAAGAAATTGAAGAAGAAAAAGAAGTAGAAGAAGGAAGTGATGATCTGGATGACTTGATTAAAAAAGTTGAGGAATATCAAGAGAAGGTCGAATCCTCAAAGCTAGTCACTTCGGGAAAGGGAGATGACAAATATGGTAAAAGAGATGATGTTGAGGAAGAAGAAAATGAAAATGAGTTATCTGAGAAAGAATGATTTGAAAAGAATTTTCTTGAAGAAGGAGCAGAGAAGGAGAAACTAGATGAAGATAAAATTGTTCAACTATCTGAAAAAGAAGAATAATCTTTTTATGAGGAAGTTTCGAAAGCTGATAAGGGGAAGCTAGTGCTTATGGAAACCCCAACAAAAGATGTTATAAGAAAGAAGGAGGTTGGTGGTTCTTCCAGAAAAAAGATTGTAGAGATGGAAAAATAACAATCCCCTAGAAAGTTATCAGATTCAGAGTCATCAGCAATGGTACATGACTTTGTTGTTGAGTCTTGGAAGAAATTGGTGGACACAATTCCGATCTATCCCACTATAGACTCCAGATGCCAGATGGTGCAATATAGTCTGATTAAAAATTCATAATCCTTATCTATGGTGATGGATAAGTGTGTGAAGATTAAGGCTGAACATAGAAACTTCGTTATCAATTATTATGTTCATAGAAAATCTAGCAGCAAAATAACTTTGTGGTCTAAGAAATTTTATGATGACTTGACTGAGTTTGATCGTTTTCTGAATGATGTTAAAGATGCTTTTGACACTACGGACTCCCAGATTAAGAATATTCCGGATAAGCTAGCCACTGAGAAAAATTCTCAAAATCAACAAGTTAGATATTTGAATGGAAATCTTGACTCGGTGGCTCAGAACTGGAAAGGGGAAAGATATTTCTAGATTGAGTTTCAAGGGAAGCTGTAAAAGCAAGATGAGTTACTGAATATGTAGGAAGAGGCCATGAAGGCTCAGGCAGAATCCATGAAAGCTCAAGATGAAAGGATAAAAGCATTAGAGAAGCAAGATGAGGAGGATCATAAAGACTTAAAGAAGTTGAAGACATTGTTGAAGAAGTTAATTCCCAAGGAAAAGGAGGGAAAATTGATAAATCGTATTTTTTTGTAATGATTTTTATTGTAAAAATTCTTTCAACCCTAATAAATTTTTTTTGTTGGTTGTATATCGTATTGTTATATACTAATATTTCAGGAAACAAATATTTTTTCCATTCCCTTAGATTCTTTTTGAAAATCAGAAAGGGGTAGAAGGAAAAAGATCCACTCAAAAGAGGGAGAAGGAAAATTTTCTAAGTCAATAATTGTCCATATGTAAGGGGGAGTTCCTCATTACGATGTTTTTCTTTTCAAATGATAATGAAAACTCTACTAAAGAAATTTAGAATACAATCCTTAGAGTTCATAATCCTAAGGGGGAGTTAGTTGTATTCATCATCATCTATGAACAAAGGGAGATAAGTTTTAATTTCAAACTCTAAAGAATTTTCTTTTCTAAAGTCTTTATGGTCTTTTTCGAAAGGTTGTTTGTGCATTCCAAAAAGGGGGATATTTTTGAGTCAATAAGTTTTTCATTATGACTTTTCCATTCCTTATTTTTTTGAAAATCACAAACACCTTATACATAAGAAAATCAATATTTTACTTCTCTAAGGAAAATTTCCTTCCCTAAGATATTTACTCCTACCATATTTTCATTACTCATATAAATATTTTTCTTAAGTATAAAAATCAGATTCATACCTAAATCCTCAAAATCAAATAATACATAGATATGAAGCATTCTATTTTTGGATCCAAATTCTGGATACGAACTCCCAAAAAGATCCACTCCAAATTCTGGATACGAACTCTAATAAAGTCCCCCTCCGAATTCTGGATATGATCTCTAAAAAGGATCCACTCCGAATTCTGGATACGAACTCTGATGAAGTTCCACTCCAAATTCTAGATATTAACTCTCACAAAGTTCAACTTCGAATTCTGGACTCTAAACCTCTACTAGTTTGACTCCGAACTTCTATGAGTTCGACTCCGAAATTTTACTAGTTCGACTCCGAACTTTTATAGTTCGACTCCAAACTTCTAAAAGTTACACTCCGAACTCTGTAAGTTCAGATTCTGAATTCTAGTGAAACCAGACTCAGAATTTCCTTAGAAATTCAGACTCCGGATTTCTACAGAATTCATCTTCCAAATACCTATAAAACTGAATCCGAATATCTCTTTATTATAGACTCTGAATTCCATTTTGGTTAGACTCCGAACTATTGTTTTCTTACATTCTGAACTTCAGTTTTTCTTATATATACACATGTTTTGTTATAAAACGATGTCTTCCATTCTATTTTTAACTAACTGTTGGTTAAGTGACACGTGTATAGGTCCCTCCAAAATTTAAGGAAAATATGACCGTTGGAGGAGGGAGATGACCATTGCTACCGAGCCTATAAATAGGAGCTCATTTGAAAGAGATCAACAAGAAGTTGATCACTCTAGAGACCACATGCTGTCTAGGTGATTTCTAGAGAGAGAAGCTTTTTATTCCTTGTGCGTACTAAACAACTCGTTCATATTGCTTCGTGTGACTCCGAATGTTGGTGATTACATTTGAGGGCTTTCGTGGATTGGCGGACAGAGGTTCCGACTACCTTGAAGTTTGAGGGCTTCCTTGCTGAGGAAGATAGAGGTTCCAACTACCTTGATGTTGAGGGATTGCAGGGATAACAAGATAGAGATTTATATCTTCGTATCGAGGGCTTACCCGGGTATGGGTAAGACATAATTTCGTGAAAGTATAAATAAAGGGACCTTTATCCAAGGATGTTGGATACCCTTCTCTTTGGGTTAAAAGATTTATATCTTATTACTTGTTTTTTTACAAGTTTATCTTTTTCACTGAATGTTGTATGTTTATGAAATTATAAGCATCTTATACTTTATTACACATGTGTACTCTGATTTAGTTAGATTGTATACGCTTTAAGGTAGAATCTCATACTGTAAACTTTGGTTATGTTTCATTTTCCGGATCCATATTTCTGGAATCTGTATTTTGGAATCACATTCTAGATTTAAGAAAGTGTATAGAGCTAGAAGTTTTTAACTTCATACTTTGTCCCAATCCTTCAATTGGTGTTAGAGGTGTTGTGAATTTTCTTAGTTTAACTTTTTTAAACTTGGATATTTCCTAGTTTAAGGAAATTTTTAAAGTTTACAAATCACCCCCCCCCCCTCTTGTATATTTAGAATCTACATCGTTATTTCGATCCTACAATGTTTTATGAAACCATTTCATGATCAGTAGGTACACTGTTATTATATAAATGTCATGGTATATAGTAACCCCTTTTCCAAATTTCTAAAATAATCCAAGTAGACACACTGCGTATTTTCCATAAACATTTCATATTTATCAAAAATAGCTTTATAAAATTCGTATTAATACAGTTACAAATAACATGGGGAAACATAATTCAAGGATAACATGTGATCATTATAGCTAGGTCATTCATACATAAATATGTGTAGTGCACACTTCAAGATCATAGAACCGATGAATCACAATTCTGGTAATATATGAGCATCCTATAAAGTAAAACATCATAATTTTCCAATGAATTCCTGGAACCAAATGCATATTTATCAAGGAATAGAAGAACAACCCATAAAGTGACCTCCCTTAAAATAAAAATAGGACTAGACCCAATGATACACCTTCCAAAAAAATACGCAAGTCTCCCAATTTCCATATTTATTAACTCATTTTCAAATATCCTGTCACATTTCACAATAAAATTAAAAATTACAAACAACCCTTTCTCATCAAATAAAATTTTGAAAACACACTTCATAAAAAAAATTATATACTTTTAAAAACATTCATTTTACCAAATCAAATGGAATACCCAATATTCTCCAGAAAACCCATATTCTGAACTCAAATGACCTATTTCAAAAATTATCCCAATGTATTATAAAAAATGTTTATAAAAATGGTAATCAAAAGTTAAGATAACTTATACTAGAAATGGAACGAACAACCTAAAAATATTGTCACACACTACATGAAATAGGTTCCAAACACAATGTGGAATTCATAATAACTAATAGATTCCCTAATTGAACTCAAATAATGCACCAAAACTAGCACAAGGGATGACCCATGGATAGTGATTGTATGACATATCTAGAGGGGATCGAGTAGAAACATCATCACATTATTACACATCCCAAAAACACATCACAACATTTCTACTATAATAAATAGAAATGAAAAATAAATTATTTCACACTTACCCAAAGGGATACCAATAATAAAAAAGAAGGGAACAAATACCTAGAAAGAGGAAATATAACAATGCTAGAGACCGAGTAGTGAATATGGGAAATTGGAAGATCGAATATCACCCAAAATCACATGAAAAATTTTATAAGGTTTAATGGTGAGGTGTCATGTCGAATAAAGAAGGATTTACATACATGAATAATGTTAATACAAATAGTGTAGATGGAATTTATGACTAAAAATATGATTGAATCCACAAACCCCTTGTGTTTCTTTTTCACCTAAAATCACATCACCATGGGTTAAATTATCCTAAGATACATATTGGTGAAAGAATAAGGGTTTTATTGTTTTAATAAATTTTATTGATTAATTATCTTCATGGATTTCCATATCAATGAATTTAGGTCACAAATCAGGAATTTACTGCATGAATTCCCTCTACAATTAGTAACCAACAGTATCCCCTATAGAAGACACCAAAATGTATCATATTATTAAAAAAACATAATAAAAAGACTAAAACACTAAAACAAGAATAATTTTTATCTCATATGTCCTGAAATATATTATATTTTAATCAAAATCATTCATGTATATTCCTTTGGTAGGGTTTTACATTTCGTTAATCCCATAAAAAAATAAAAAATAATTCCCACTACCTCCAATAAATTACACAATGTGTATTTAATTAAATAATATAATACAAAATATACTAGTTATGAAATTTTCCCTAAAAATACTTCAAATTAGAACAATTTAAAAAGCTTCATTTTAAAAGAAGACAATTATTTTATTTTATCTAGTATAATAGAAATTTGTATTAGGTTATATCCACAGGTATAGGTTCATTCATCAGTTGAATTGGTCAATTTTAATTAATATGGAAGTAAAAAAAAAGGGAAATAAAATAATGAATGATATTGATTAGGAAATAGTGGTTTTAACCTATACATTAATTTTAAAACATGTGTCCTTGCTTCACTGGGTTTGACCACATATAGAGAAAATGAGAATCTAAGGGACCCACTCAATTCTCCATATTAGTCAGGCTAATGATCATGTGTCAACTAATATTTCCATCCAAAAATCAATTAGTGGTATCATAAAGTATTTATCACAAAGCCACATATCCCTTAAAGGTTTACTAGTAAACTCTATTGAGCGAATAAAGTAAAATTGGTAGATTTTTTTGCAAGGTACCACTATCTCGAGGGGTTGGACTTGTAGTGAGGTGTTTCCAAGGCCACACATTGAAAGTTTTTTTTCTAACCTTTAATTAATATAAGTCATAATGTACAATTATCTATTTCATAACCTCAATCCCACAATCATTTATATAGTTTATTATGATCATTTAACAATAAATATGATCGAAGAAGAATTTAGTACAACAGAGATCGTTTACAGTCATAAACAACCCATATATATTAGAATAAAGATAATCAGTCAAAAATACAACCAAACACATTAATTATTATCTAGTCTTATATACCTCATTATTAAATTTATTTGAACCTAAAAAATCGAATTGAAATCATATTAATACCCCTAAATACCTCCTTCACTCTTCATCATGGTAGTGCTTCTTCAAATTTAACTCTCATCTAGATGTAACTTTCTTAACCATTGTTATCCCTACATCTTTTTTGTGTTATATATTCTACTTTTAAGGGACTCTCTATTATATTTACCTTCTATAATATATATATACATCTATTTTTAGTATTAAAACTTGTGATCATAGATCACAACCACGCATAATTTTCCTTGGTTGTGATTCCTACGTGTTGAAAGTATATTTCCACCACTAATTATTTTAGTTTTCAACCCCACAATAACTTAATTCTTCATCATTTATGAATTCACATAAACATATTCTATCTTTATTGTTTTTTCAGTTTGGTTATATAGAACATGGGAATATTCGTTTAGTCCCCTCACTATGTGCATGAAATCTATGTGTCATGTTCTATTTTTAAATTTAATAGGTGTATATTCATTATCCTCAGAACATATCCATCATTCCAAATGTTCTTATACCAAATAGTTGTATCTTGAATTATTTAGGAGAATGTTATACATTTTTTGAATATTTCTAATCAATTAATAAAACATCTATCATCTGACGTACGGTATATATATATATAATGAAAAAATATTTATTCGATGGTGGAATGAATATATTTATTGTGAGGATTCATTTAATTGATAGTGGATATTGTGTTTTGTGTTTAGGATATGTTGTATCTAGATATAATGATGATTTTGATCTTTTCATTATGTTTTTTCTTTACTATATATGAAATTTTTATGGGAATACATCCCCAAAAAATATGATCTCAATATATAGTATGTTGTAGGGACTTCAAATGTTGTGTGCGGTTTCCACACTATGTTTTCATGCATACATATTTTTATTATCCTCTATGTAGTTATATAAACATTAATAATAATTTTATAATAATAGAAAACTAATTGACATAATTTCTAGAATTTTGTAGCATCAATAATTATTGATTGTTATCATGAATTTTCCATGTTATAAATAATTATTTATATATGACCACTACACAATTTCATTTTTATGCAACATGTAATTATATATAAATATATTATATAGATTTCTAGGTGGAAATTAGTGACCAAGTTAGATATTAGTTTCTCAGGGATTTTAGTTTCTATTGGAGTTGCTTCTTTGGAGTATCCCAATTGAATTTTTTATTAACATTGGTTTTTATGACAATTAAAGGTATTCTAGAATGGGTTTTAATTTATATTACATTTATTTAATTTTTTTTAATTCTTTGTTCTCAGGAGTATATGGGTAGTTCCAACAATTTATGCATGATTTTACCATGTCTGTTATTCACCATACCATGCCCTGTTAAGGTGAGACTCTAAGGTCAAACTCATAATCACATTATTCCAAAAAGGGGTTTGTGAAGCCCTATTCTAGAGGCCACTATTCGGTGTCCCTTCTTAGGGAGGAGTATGACCAAAGGTATGGCTTCCCATATGGTAGAGTCTTGTATCATTTGGTGTGGGCCCAATCCATACATTAGAGAGACTATATACATGATATCATAAATCTAAATCATAAAAAAACAATCAATCAACATTTTTAGTATGTAATTATTATACACATAATAAATATAACTATATATAACATGTGAAATTTCATAAACTACCACATATTAACTAATATTTTACTACTCCAATTACATATAGAAATAAGAAAAAGAAAAAAAACATAAAGGCTCGGCTACCATCTTCAAGCCTCTATAGAACATAGACTCCCAAAACTCCTTATGTTACGCCAAACTGATCCACTGAACATGTAGTGATCAACTTAGAAATGCATATATATGTTTTACATGCAAACTGGAAAGCCCAAGTAATGTGGGATAATAAAACTCAGTCAAGTCTCTCCATATTAACCAAACATATTATTTATTTTTCATGTGTATATCTGAGTAAAATGGATTATAAAAAAAATATCCTCACCAATTCATCATGGGAAAACCAAGGAAACATGACATTGGATGAGATTCCAATGCATGTTGGGTCATCAGATGATAACATTGTCACCCGAACACCAAACCAAACCTCCCACATCCCCATGCTAAAATCCACTAATCTCATGGAAAATAACTTTATGTGTACTCTATTTATAAGGGTATTATATCATCTTAATCATGACTACTACCCCCATTAGGGAAGGTCCCCATAAAAATGACATGTCCAACCCATATATGGGGGTCACCTGAGAAATTCCTAATATCTACCATCTCACTCATATTCGTTTACTATATTGATTCTCATCTAATACCCACTCATTGGGTACATTCTCAAAATAATATTTATACCGGGAATTCATGCTTTTGGTTGTGAAATTATCACTTCTCAGATAACATCAAATCCAAGATCCCTTATTATTAAAGGAATTATAGTCACTAAATTTCCACTTATGGGTTATGCCTTCATCACATTTGACCACTACCTTCTGACTCAAGTTAAGGTCCATCAAAACACATTATCCCTCAAGGTGAGTGTTTCCGACACTTTCTTCGGGGCGTGCACATCTGTCTTCTTGAGTGCGATAGGCATGGATTTGTTTCCCCACATTCTCGCTTTTGAAAGGTGGGCGGCATACATTCCTTGTTCAGGGACGTTTTCTCCTTGATCGAAACGGGATGATGGCATGTCAATTATTCATTCTGTGTATTCATCCTCGGAACTCATCACCTAGTCCGGGTCTCCCTCATAAATTTAATATTATGTTCGTGAAACTCTTCTCGGCGCTATATCTTCATGGACACCAGTTAATTACGCTGCTTCTGTCAGGACATTCCATGTTGTCCAGTTAGGGCAGCAACCTTCGGTTATGGGAGTTATCATGATGGGCATCACTGGTGTGTCTGGACGCTGGGGATTGGGTTTTCTCTCTTATGTCCCTTATTATAGGGCTTCATAAGGGCGCTAATGCCTGATCCATCCCACATCAGAAGCCGGGAATTGTATGTCGTGGGCATGTATCTGAGGTTTTCCTCACCTTCCCATTTTTTACATAGAGTATTCCACGAGTTTAACGTCCAGCGGAGATGGATCAAACTGATCAGAACACCGATTATATTGGATCAGATGGATGAACCCCCTTGGAGGGACCACCAATATTAGGGCCAACACATGGAAGGCTTCCTGAATGTTGTGGGAGGGAATGAGTAGGCAATATTTCACCGGGATGTGGCGGCCCGGGTAAGAATTAGGATGGACAATGGTTTTGGGCTTGATCCTCGAAGAGACCTCCTACATATCCCTGTGGTGGGGAATCAAAGTCTGCATAGTTCATATAGTGATGACGTACCATCAAATAAGGTTGAAAATGGCTTACCGATGAAGTAGGTAGCAATAGATTACTTCTGGATGAGGTTGAACCAACATGAAGGAAGTTGGAATGATCGGGTGGTGGAATGGGGCACGGTACACTGACGTGGGGTAGTCGGGACCAATGGACGGTGGGGATTTTTACCTACCTTGCCTTGGAAAGGATCAAATACCTCGTAGTTCAGGTATGGTGTGGGGCTTACACTCTGAGGCGGCCCAAGGTGTTGGTGAACCGATGTGAAGGAGGTCAGAATGACCGGGTGGTGGGCTTGAACCTCGTGGAGGCTTCCTACGGACCATTCCTTGACATGGATCAAAGTCCTCATAGTTTGGGATTGGTTCTGTCGGTGAACCGACATGAAGATAGTCTGGGGGTTCGATCGGTAATGGTCTGGAACCTCGTGGAGGCTTCCTACATACCATGCCTTGACATGGATCAATGTCCCCGTAGTTTGTGATGGGTTGTGTCGGAGAACTGACGTGAAGATGGACCAGGGGTACGATGGACGATGGGCTTGATCCTCGTGGAGGCTTTCTATGTACCATGCATTGACATTGATCAAAGTCCCCATAGTTTGGGATGGGTTGTGTTGGCAAACCGACATGAAGATTGACCGGGGGTCCGATGGGTGATGGGCTTGAACCTCATGGAGGATTCCTACGTACCATGCCTTGACATGGATCAAAGTCCCCGTAGTTCGGAATGGGTTATGTCATCGAACCGACGTGAAGATGGATCAGGGTCTGATGGGTGATGGGCTTGAACCTTGTGGAGGCTTCCTATGTACCATGTCGTGACATGGATCAAATTCCTCATAGTTCGGGATGGGTTGTGTCGGAAAACTTATGTGAAGATGGACCGAGGGTCTGATGGGTGATGGGATTGAACCTCGTGGAGGCTTCCTACGTACCATGCCTTCAAATGGATCAAAGTCCTCGTAGTTTGGTAGGGGTGTTGCGGTACAGTTTAATGTAATGCGGGACAGGGAGATGTCATGGTCAATGCATATTCTAATCCCATGTCATTCATGCTCTGTGTGAGAAACAAGAGGCAACAAAGACCTGATGAACACAGCACGAAAGGTGCATCTGTGGGATGTGAAGAGGGGCTTATGCATTGGGAGACCCAATAAGTCTTAGTGCATACTCTAGGATGAAGGCCCGAGGGAGACAAAGAACATCAGGAGAGGGATTTGGGACCGAATAAAGGAGGATCCACATTCCCTATCATGCCCTCCACTGGCATTGGGACCGAGGAAGTGAGGTGGTGTAGGGGTGCTGCCTCCTGCAAGAAAGGTTATGGGATTACACCAAGGTGGCTGCCCTTCCCCGCGGACAAACTCCACTCCAATAAAGAGGATATCATCCCCTGTGAGGGGTGATCCCATCCCCATGGAGACGAGTGGGCGAGGAGAATGTCCAAGGTGGGGGCCCTACGTGTGTGGCGTGGGGCAAGGTCACGGTTTAATGTCATGTGCTGAGGACGATGGTGCTTGGTAGTTTAACGTCATGCAGCTTGGACGATGTGGGTTTTACACACACCACTAGGACTTATGTAACAGGTACCCTCTACCCCTTGCAGGAGGGAAGGCAACTTCAGTCTGTAGTGAGGGGTGATTTGTAGTGAACCATCGAGGGGTCCATGTTAGCGTGGTTTTGCGAAGAAGAAATAACCATTAGGGTGCCTATGCGAAGAGGCATTAGGTGAAGCAACTCAACAGGTGGTATCATCCAGGGGACTTTGAAGTCACATCGTTAAAACCTAGAGGGTGGCATGGGAAAAGGATTTGACAAGAAGAGGGGTCCAAAGGCATGGGCCTTGTGGAGCTCTATTGCTCCGCGTGGCGAAGGGCACTTGTGAAGGGGTGTGCTTCGCGAAGTTGGGTGCCTTAGCCTTATCATGGGGAGGAGGTACAAATGGTATGTGCCTCACAAATTGGACGGGAATTCGCGGAGCACAGCCTCATTGAGAAAAGGAGCCTTGTGAAGCAAGGTGTTGAGAAGAAATGTGCTTCATGAAGTACAGTGATCCTACCTTAGCATGTGGATCATGTGTACATGAAGGGTGTTTCACGAAGCAGAAACACTCTGTGGCGACCCGGGTCCCCTTGGGGATCCCCTTCCATCGTGAAGAACCTTAGGCTTTGCGAAGGGAATCCCTCTTTGTAACACCCCCAAGCTTCCACAATGCGCTTCTCTTTGAATAATACAGTAGTGTGTGTTGTACGCAACATCAAGTTCTAACACACACCACAACCAATCAAACTAGCTGTTATGAATAGTAATACCCACTTTTTTAAATTTTATAAATTTTATCTTTCAAAATGGAATTCATTTTTGGATTAAGAATATCAAAATTAGCCTAGGGTGAAATTTTGGTATTTTTCTGAAAACTTTCATATTTTGATGAATAGTGAAAATTACTAAATTTTAATTAAAAACAAATTTTTTATTCGAATTAATTAATAGTGATAAATTATGAATTTGAGTGGTTTTAAAGTATGTTTAGAATATATTATTACCATTTAATAAAATTTTGGTCAATGGACAAAATTTCACATTTAAACCGGACATAAACAAGTGTTAATCTTTTGATTATTATTATTTCTTAAAAACACGCTTTTTGTTTTGACAGTGGGAATTAATTTTAAATTAATTTCCTCCACTTATGTGTTTTGAATTTAGAAAAATGGATTCCAAATTTAGAATCATGAGGTCCAAATTGTGTAAATAGGTAACTTTTATTTTTAGATATTTTGAATAATTACTTCGGTAAATATTTTATTTGCCATGGTAAAAAAGTTAATTCGGTAAATAAGGGTAAAAAATAATATTATAATAATACTATATTACCCTAAAACGTTTACTATCCCTATTGGTTGATACATTTCTGACCATGGTAATATTTGGGTCGATTTTGGGACCCCATGGAGCCAATTTTAAGTGATAATGACACTTAATATTAATTAAGTTAATGTAAACACCAAAATGACATAAGCAAATATCTTTTAGAATTTTTTTTACATAGGGTTATATATGTTATCTTTTTTACTATAAATATTAATTAGAAAGATAAAAATATTTCCTATATCGTGGTTGTTTTTATAATTTTTATACATCTAATAACCTAAATTTTTTTGACACAGTAATGATGTAGTGTTTACCTCGTTAATAAATGATTTAAATAAATAAGATTATAAAGACTAAAATAATACCCAAAACCTGTCCAATTCTTATTGGATGATTTAATTTCTATCATGAGTCATCTTATATTCATCTTTAATGAGTTTTGGACCTTTATAAACCAAATATCATTATATAATAAAATAATATTTTCAATCCTTCCTAAAGAGCCCCTCCCCCCCCTTATAAAAGGACACCACTTATAACCAATTCCTCACACCTCTCAAGCCTTTTTTTCTCATCCAAACTCTTCCAAATTAAGCACCCTACATCCTTCTCCACCTCTTAGAATCCTTAACTTAGGAAGAAGGCACTTCAAGAGTCCTTTTTGGTTCAAACCAAAGGGAGTTAACCAAATTAAAGGTAACGATTTCTCTTAGCTTCTTTTCTTTTATTTTACTTCTCCAATCCCTAAACTTTTATTATTATTTTCTTTTGTAATAACACCAGTATACTCAATATATTAGGATATATTTGTGATATTTATTCTAACTACACTTACACACACCTCCATCTAATGGGTGAAGAACATAATGTTTCTGTGGATGGGAACCAAATGCCTCACGAAACGATGATTGTTCAATTATCTCCCACGACCTCTCATGGTGGATATTATGATGAAAATGAAATTAAATATGATATTAATGATATTTATTTTATATATAAGCTTCTATAATTCCATTTTATATCATACCATTATTCGTTTCATGTTTTATGTATATACGATAATTTCATTTGAGGAATTGCGGACTACCACCCCCTCAAAGTGATATGACTCATTCATACCATACATGGATTGTATAAAGGATGGTGTTAATGAACTTAAGTAACATATATAAAATATTATATTAATATTTAATAATAAAATACCTATGTTTCATTTGGTTTTGATTCCTTTTAAAATGAAAAATGAAATTGATGTAGTGTTCGTACGTACGTATGGATTACCGTCTCCACGAACGCGATGAGAGTCATTTCCCCATCATATCCATTCAAGACTAATTTTCATTTGATTATTAAAATTAATGTTTAAGGACTTTATATAATTCTATATTTGAATAAGATACATCCTATCGATAACTAACATGGCTTACGTAACAAATCATATAATGGAAAATGAATCAATTAACACATGAAACGACAATAATACTAAAATATTATTAACAAAGTAGTATTAAAAGATCATATATGATATCATATTTATATATATGATTCGTGGATAATTTAATAACAATGATTTAAATATTATACAGGAGGTTAACCTACCCTCGGACAAGGAAAAGTATAATGTAATGGTTTATTTCACAATCTCTTCATTATCTGAGGTTGTTTATACGTAATTAGCTGCTGGGAACTCTTTATCATCCACATCCATGTTTCTTAAAAATGTATTTCAAAACATTCTTACTATTTTACAGAATATGGGTTAAATTAATTTATTCCCTTGTTTGAATTTTTATAAGATGTTTATAAAGGAATCTTTACGTCATTTTCCAAACAAGTAACTTTTTAACCTTTTCGACAAATTAAGGTAAGAATGTATTTTTTTAACTTATACGGCGGGTGCGGCTGTTTTCCACCTTTTTAAAATCTTCTATGCTACCCTAAAAATCTTATAAGAATATTTTCAAATTAAATGATATATTTTATAATTAAGTGACTTTTAAATGATTTAAAAAAAAGAGATATTTCTCTCAAATAGTTTTAATTTCATCTATGTCAGCATCCTTTGATGGATTTTAAGCTTATTTGAAGTTGATTTGTTATGATACAAAACTTCCATATTGTATTTAAGGTATTGTGATATGTTTTATTGTGGATGTGTTATTTTTATAGCATTTATGGTTTATGTAGAATGTATTTACATTTCGTATGCTAGTTTTAATACGAATGTTTATGTTATGTTTAAACATGTTCATATGAGTAGTGAATTGGACTTAGTAAGTGACGGGTGGAGCCCGCTATAGCTCCTAAATGCATCGGTAGGTATCATGAGACAAACTAGTGTCTTGGCACAAGGCCTTGACAAAATCTTATTTGTAGTCTTGGCATTAGTCCTTGGCTACGTGGTCATGATAGTCCAGCATTATACATTCCATCATTATGAAAGGGGTTATTGATATTGAATGTGATTATTCTATTAGAATAATATCCATGTGAATAAGTAAATAGAATTATTTAATTTTATTTCTTGCATATTATGCTAAAGTTCATGTTTAAAAGGATTTTGTTTTAGTTATACATTGCCTTACATGTTTATGCTTATTTATGAAAATTTCTGCTATATTGTTATCCTTACTAGGCATCTGAGCTCACCCATTTCTATGTTTTATTTTTCCCATGATGTGAAGTAGTATTTTATGAATGACCTGAAGGGATTGTATGAGGGGATATGAGTGTGGACTATGGAGGCTATGTTGTTGTAGTTTTTATTTTTTATGTTATGTAATCTTTATGAATGTATCTAGTATTTCCAAGGCTACTAAACTAATCGGTCTTTTAAGACTTGATATTTTTTTATCATGCCAATGTTATGTAATAATGCACTGACTCTGGGTAATTGAGGTCGGGGAATTACAGTTGGTATCAGAGGAAGGTTAGTACAATCCTTGGAAGCTAAATTTAGATAAACTCTGATTGGAGAACATTTCCCTAAGATATACTTTTAGGATGAGTATAGAAGAACTTACTAGAATTTTGGTATTGTAGAGATTTTGTGAGTTTTCCAAGAAATAAATCTATGTCTAGATACGAGCAGGTAGAGGCGACTCTGACACAGATGTACCTAGTGGTAAAACCTGAAAACACTGCTTTGAGCTAGACTCTAACGAGAACTGGTGCATGTCAACGGGCCTTGCTGCACTCTTGGTTACGACACTCCTGGGGGATATGCTTAGGATAATTCTCACATTCATTACAATCCATTATGAAATGTTTATGAGTATATACTCCCTCAAAGAAAACATTTTTTGTATGGTTATGGATTATATCGATAAATAGTTCAATTTATGTTCAGTGTTTTACAAGTATGGAATTATATATTTTGATTCATAAATTGATCTAGTTTATGCCATTGTTTAGAAATGGTGCCTAGTGGCTGAAATGGAAACCATATCAATGAACACACTCCATGTAGGGATTTCCCTCCTAGTGAAGATAATTATAGTGGAGCTGGTGATGCAATAGGTGCTGATAATCTAATCACCATATTGCGACAACTCACTCAAGTTATGAATAATAACCTTACCCGTATGGAACACCCTGATCCGCAGCATGGGGGATCAATGTTAGATCACTTAATGAGGCCGAAAACACCAAAATTAAATGGGAGTACAAATCCATTAGTATCTGAGCAATGGATAAGATCCCTAGAGAAAATATTTCAGGCTTTGGGGAGTAGTGAAAAGGAAAAAAGTTATCAAGGCAGTTTATCGCTTCACTGGAGATGCTGATCAATGGTGGTCATTGATACAAAACACGAAGGAAGATGATGAAGTATCAAATATGTAATGGAGGTATTTCAAAGAGCTTTTCATAGAAAAATACTTTCCTCATGACCATCGAGCAGATATGGAAAGGCAATTTCTGAGTCTGAGGCAAAAGGAGGATGAGAATGTCACAAAGTATGAGGCTAACTTTACAAAGTTAGAGAGGCACGCAACAGATTATATACATAACCCAAGAAGTAATATTGATCATTTCGTTGATGGATTAAAACCATTTCTCCATCGAGCATTAGTCTCACAATCTTTCTTGTCGTTTGAAGATATTATCTCATGTGCTATCAAGACAGAAATGGAATTCGTTAGGTATTACAACTTTATGGAAAATAAAGAGAAGAAGAGATATGCTGACCACTATGGGAATGGAAATAAGGAGAAGAAGGGAAAATTTGAATATCCATCCTGCAGTAAGTGTGGGAAGAAACACCCAGGTACGTTCTTAAAGGGAATTGGAGTCTGTTGCAAGTGTGGTGAAAAAGGCCACCAAGCTCGTGATTGCAAGGGAATGAAAAAAGATTCTAATGTTCAATGCTACAACTGCAAGGAGATGGGACATTATTCAAATGAATGTCCTAATCATTAGGGGAACTTACCTCAGAAAATTCCAATGGATCAAGGCCAAGCTTATGCTATCACTACTGCTGAGGTAGAAGCTCCGAAAGACGTGGTGGCAGGTAATTTAATGGTTCCCTCAAGTTTAGAAAATGAATTATTTGATTCTGGATCATCACAATTTTTCATATCTTCCTAGTTTGCTAAGAAAATTAGATATTTTCAATTTGATTTAATAAGGGATTTTTCAGGTAAAACTCCTAAGGTAAGTATCATTGCAACAACGTTTTGTGAATCAGTCCCCATTAGAGCACATAAATTTTCTTTATCTAATGATCTCATCACCATACCTATGATTGAGTTTGATATAATCATTGGTGAGGATTGGATTTTGGACCATGATGCAAAGATTTATTGTAAAAATAAGGAGGTTACAATTTTGATGATGATGATAAAGAACACCTTATCTTTAGAGTAGAATCATCACCACCAGATTCTTATCTAGATACACCCCCAGTAGCTCAAATAAATTCAATTATTGGGGAGGAAGATAATGGAATTACTGAGGGTGATGAATGGAATGTTCAAATAGGGGATGTACCTATTGTGAAAAAATATGTACATTTGTTCCTAGAAGATTTACCTGGACATCCTCCAGAACGAGAAATTGAGTTTTCCATTGATTTAATTCCTAGTTCAAGGCCTATATCGAAGAACCCTTCTAGAATGGCCACTTTGGAATTAGTTTAAGTAAAGAAACAACTAGAGGAATTGAGTAATCAGGGATTTATTCTCCATAGTGTTTCTCCATGGTGAGCCCCTTTCCTTTTTTTAAGAAGAAAGATGGATAGATGAGGTTATGTATTGACTATAGGGAGATCAATGCTATAACAATAAAGAACAAGTATCTCCTACCCTGTATTGATGATTTATTTGACCAACTGCATGGATCTCAGTACTTTCCAAAGATTTTCCTTCGATATGGATACCATCAGTTGTGTGTGAAGAATGAAGACATTCCGAAGACAACATTTCGAACAAGGTACGGGCATTACGAGTTTACAGTAATTCCTTTTGGGTTGACTAATGCACCCTCTGTTTTCATGGATCTAATGAACAGAGTTTTCAAGGAATATCTTGATGAATTTTTAGTGGTATTTATTGGTGATATCTTGGTATAATCCAAAAGCTACTAAGACCATGAAAATCACTTGCACATTATATTGAAGACTCTGAGAAGACATGAATTATATGGGAAGTTTAACAAGTGTGAATTCTGGCTTCAGGAGATTTCTTTTCTTGGCCATATTTTCTCTAATGATGTAATTTTTGTTGATCCTTCTAAGAGAAGAGAAATCCAAGAATGGCCAACACCAACGAGTATAACTGAGGTATGTAGTTTTATTGTTTTATCAGGTTATTATCGACATTTCATCCAGAATTTTTCCCGGTTGGCTAACCCATTAACAAAGCACACGCGTAAAGGGGTTAAATTTGTTTGGAAAAAAGTGTGTGAAGAATGTTTTGAATAACTGAAGAGAATATTAGTCAATGTTCCTATTTTTAATCTACAATCGGGGAATGAAGGGTTCGTTATTTATAGTGATGCATCAATGAAAGTACTTTTTTGTGTCCTTATGTAGAATGATAGAGTTATTGCCTATGCATCATGACAGCTGAAATTTCATGAGAAAAACAATCCTACTCATGATCTTGAGTTAGCTGCTGTATGTTTTTCTTTGAAGATATGGAGACATTATCTCTATGGTAAAAAATGTGAGATCTATACTAATCACAAAACTTTTAAGTACATTTTCTCCTAGAAATAACTCAATATGAGGCAAAGGATATGGCTTGAAATACTCAAGGATTATGATTGCACGATACACTACCACCCAGGGAAGGCAAATAATGTGGAAGATGCTTTGAGCAGAAAATATCATGGAGTTTTGAACATGATGAGAATTGAAAGGGATCCTATTATCATGGATCTAGTAAATTTGGATATGGGAATAACCATGGAAGGTGAAACATCGATACTTTTTCAAATGGTTTCCAATCCATCTTTACTAGAAAGGATAAAGAGTTCTCAGACTGATGATGAAGAATTTCAAAAAAAGATTAATGTTTTGAATGATGGGAGATTGAATGACTTTGTATATGAATATGGAATTTTGAAATTTGGGAAGAGACATTGTGTTCTTGATATACCTATTCTAAAAATGGAATTATTGGATGATGCTCATAGTTCCAATTTCTCTATACAACCCGGGAGCACAAAAATGTATAGATATTTGAAGGAACATTTTTGGAGGGACAACATGAAGAGGGAGATTGCTAATTTTTTGTCAAGATATATGGTTTGTCACCAAGTGAAAGATGGAAGGAAACACCCTGGAGGAGTATTGAAACCTCTTCACATAGCTGAGTGTAAATGGGATAATTCACTATAGAATTTTTCATGGGACTACCAAAGACTCCTAGAAAGAACGATGCAATATGGGTCATTGTTGATCGTCTTACCAATTCAGCACATTTTCTTACTATAAGAGAAGATATATCACTTGAACGTCTAGCAAGACTATATATTAATGAAGTTGTTAGACTTTATGGAGTACCCCTATCAATTGTTTCTGATCGTGATCCCTGTTTTACTTCAGGATTCTGGAAAAGTCTTCAGAAATCCTTGGATACTAAACTTCGTTTGAGCACTGCCTACCACCCTCAAACTGATGGACAATCAGAACGGACTATTAAAACCTTAGAAGACATGTTTAGATCATGCTCACTTGACTTTCAGGGTATGTGGGATTAATATTTACCTCTGGTAGAATTTTCCTATAACAATAGCTTTTATTCAATTATTCAGACGACACCATATAAAGCGTTATACGGAAAGAGATGTCTCACACCAACCTGTTGGGATGAAATTGGTGAAAGAAAACTTTTAGGCCCAGAACCGGTGGAGGAAATGGTGGAAAAGGTAAAGTTAATCCAAAAGCACATCAAAGCATCTCAAAGTAGGCAGAAGATCTATGCCGATAACCGAATGAAGGATTTGGAATTTCAAGTATAAGATCATGTTTTATTGAAGGTATCTCCATGGAAGGGAGTTATACGTTCTTGTAAGAAAGGTAAATTGAGTCCCCGGTACATCAGACCTTTCGAAATTATAGAAAAAATTGGGTTTGTAGCTTACCATTTGGCAATGCCGCCAAGTATCTCCAAAGTTCATGATGTGTTCCACGTATCACTGTTGAGAAAATACATGCCTGACCCAACTCATGGAATCACCTATGAGGAATTAGAACAAAAACCCGATCTGTCTTATTGCGAAGAGCATGTCAAGATTCTTGATACGAGAAAACAATTACTGAGAAACCAAATGACTCATCTGGTAAAGTTTTATAGAGAAACCATAAGATGGAACAGGCAACGTGGGAGCCCGAGGAACTTATGATGAAGAACCACCCGACTATTTTCATGCGGTAGTATTCTAGAAATTTCGAGGACACAATTATTTAAAGGAGGGGATAATTAACCACCCAAAGATTCCATGGTACACTTCTCTTTGAATAATACAGTAGCATGTGTTGTATGCAACTTCGAGTTCTAACACACACCACAACCAATCAAACTTGCCATTATGAATAGTAATACCCACTTTTTGAAATTTTATAAATTTTTTCTTTCATAATGGAATTCATTTTTGGATTTGGAATATTGAAATTAGCCTAGGATAAAATTTTGGTATTTTTCTAAAAATTTTCATATTTTGATAAATAGTGAAAATTACTAAATTTTAATTAAAAAAAATTTTTAATAGAAATAATTAGTAGTGATAAATTATGAATTTGAGTGGTTTTATAGTATATTTAGAATATATTTTTACTTTTTATTACAATGATGGTCATTGGATAAAATTTCACATTTAAACCGAACATAAACAGGTGTCAATCTTTTGATTGTTATTATTTTTTAAAAACACGTTTTTTGTTTTGACAGCGGGAATAAATTTTAAATTAATTTCTGCCACTTCTGTGTTTTGAATTTATAAAAATGGATTCCATATGTAGAATCAGGTGGTCCAAATTTTTTAAATAGGTAACTTTTATTTTTATAGATTTTGAATAATTACTTCGGTAAATATTTTATTTACCATGGTTTATGGGTAAATTCGGTAAATAATGGTAAACACATAATATTATAATAATACTAAATTACCATAAAACATGTCCTAAGACTAGTGGTTTATACATTGCTGACCATGGGCATCTTTGGTTCGATTTTGGGACCCCATGGAGCCACTTGTAAGGGATAATGACGCTTTATACTAATTAAGTTAAAGTAAACACAAAAATGACATAAGCATATATCTTTTAGAAAAACAATTTTTACATAGGGTTATATATGTTATTTTTTTGACAATAAATTTTAATTAGAAAGCTAAAAAAATTTCCTATATCATTGTTTTTTTATAATTTTTAAACATCTAATAAACTAAATTTGTTATGACACAATAATGATGTAGTGTTTACCTCAGTAATAAATAATTTAAATAAATAAGATTATAAAGACTAAAATAATACCCAAAACCAGTCCAATTCTTATTGTATGATTTCATTTCGATCATGAGTAATCTTATATTTGTCTTTAATGATTTTGGGACCTTTAGAAACCGAATATTATTATATAATAAAATAATATTTTCAATCCTTCTTAAAGAGCCCCTCCCCCCCCCTTATAAAAGGACACCACTTCTGAAAAATTCCTCACACCTCTCAAGCCTTTTGGCTCCTCCAACCTTTTCCCAATTAAGCTCCATATGTCCCTATCCTCCTCCTAAAAGCCTTACCTTAACCATAAGGCACTTCAAGAGTTCTTTTTGGTTCAAACCAAAGGTAGTTACCCAAATTAATGGTAACGAATTCTCTTAGATTTTTTCTATTATTTTACTTCTCCAACCCCTAAACTCTTCTTATTCTTTTCTGTTGTAACAAAACCATTATACTAAATATACTAGGATATTTTTTTTGAGAAGTATTCAAACTACACTTACACACACCTCTATCAAATGGGTGAAGAACATAATTTTCTGTGGATGGCATCCAAACGCCTCACGAAACGATGATTTTTCAATTATATCCTACCACCTCTCATGGTGGCCATTATGATGGAACTATAATTAAAAATTATATTTATGATATTTATTTTAAATATAATCTTCTGTAATTCCATTTTATATCATACCATTATTCATTTCATTTTTTATATATATACGATAATTTCATTTGAGGAAGTGCGGACTACCACCCCCTCAAAGTGAGACGAGTCGTTCATACCATACATGGAATGTATAAAGGATGGTGTTAATGAACTTAAGTAACATATATAACATATTATATTATAATGGAATAATAAAATACCTATGTATCTTTTGTTTTTTATTCCTTTTAAAATGAAAAATGAAATGGAAGTAGCGTTCGTACGTACTTACGGATTACCATCTCTACGAACACGATGAGATTCATTTCCCCATCATATCCATTCAAGTATAATTCTCATTTGATGATTAAAAGTAATGTTTAAGGACTTGATATCATTCTAGATATGAATAAGATACAACCTATCAATAACAAACATGGCTTATGTAACAAAGCATATAAAGGAAAATGAATCAGTTAACACCCGAAACGACGATAATACAAAAATATTATTAAGAAAGAAATATTAAAAGATCATATATGATATCATATTTATATATATGATTCTTTTATAATTTAATAATAATTATTTTACTATTATACAGGAGGTTAACCTACCCTCGACTAAGGAAAAGTACAGGGTAAGGGTTTATTTCACAATCTCTTCATTATCTGAGGTTGTTTATACGTAATTATCTTGTGTGACCTCTTTATCATCCACATCCATGTTTCTTAAAAATGTATTTCAAAACATTCTTTCTATTTTACAGAATATGGGATAAATTCATTTATACCATTGTTTTACTTTTTATATGAAGTTTATAAAGGAATCTTTATGTCATTTCCAAACAAGGAGCTTTTTAACATTTTCGACAAATTTAGATAAGAATGTCTTCTTTTTAACTTATATGGCGGGTGTGGCTATTATACACCATTTTAAAATCTTTGATGCTTCCCTTACAAGCTTATATGAATATTTTCAATGTAAATGTGTTATTTTATAATTATGTGATTTTTAAATGATTTAAAAAAATAGAGATATTTCTCTCAAATAGTTTTGATTTCAACTATGTCAACATCCTTTGATGGATTTTAAGAGTATTTAAATTTGATTTATTATGATACAAAACATCCATATTGTATTGAATGTTTTGTGATATGTTTGACTGTGGATGTGTTATTTTTATACCAATCAGGGTTTATGGAGAAAATATTTACATTTTGTATGCTAGTTTTAATACGAATGTTTATGTTATGTTTAAACCTATTCTTATGAAGAATGAATTGGAATTTGTAAGTGACAGGTGGATCCCACTATAGCTCCTCCATGCATCAGTATGTCTCAGGAGACAAACTAGTGTCTTTTCATGAGGCCTTGAAAAAATCTTTTTTGTAGTATTGGAACGAGGCCTTGGCTACGTGGTTATGATAGTCTGGCATTATGCATTCCATCATTATGAAAGGGGTTATTGATATTTCATGTGATTATTCTACTAGTAGAATATCCATGTGAATAAGTAAATGGAATTATTTCATTTTATTTCTGCCATATTATGATGAAGTTCAATCTTAAAATTCTTTTTTTAGTTATATATTGTCTTAAATGTTTTTGCTTATTTATAAATGTTTTCGCTATATTTTTATCCTTAAGGGGCATCTGATCTCACCCCATACTATGTTTTATTTTTTCCAGGATGTGAAGAAGATTTTATGAATGACCTGCAGGGATAGTATGAGGGAATATTAGTGAGGACTATGGAGACATTGTTGTTGAAGTTTTCATTTTTGATGTAATGTAAACTTTATTAATGTATCTAGTGTTACCAAGGCTACTAAACTAATCGGTCTTTTGAGACTTGATATTTTGTGATCATTCCAATGTTATGTAATAATGCATTGACTCTGGGTAACCGGGGTTGGGTTGTTACACTCTTGGAATAAGGGATCAAAATGGGATGAAGAGGAGGAACTTCATGGAGAAAAAGTACCTCGCACAGCTCATGGTTCGCAGAGGGGAAGGATGATTCGCGATTCGGGAGCTGGGAAGCTGAATGGTCGGATTTTCCATCCTATGGGCTTAGGGGGAGCCTGGTATTTATAGGAAATAGGCGCCGCGGAGCGAAGCTCGTTTTGTGCAAAGAGGGATTTGGTTGCTTCGCGGTGGGTGCACGAATGTCAAGTGTGGTTGTGGAGCGTCCAACCTCCTTGCTTCGCGGTGGGTGCACGAACGTCAAGTGCGGTCGCGAAGCATCCCGCCTCCTTGCTTCGTGGTGGCGTGATGCTGGGGGATCTCCATGAAGGGGATCCACAAGGTAGTCCTTTGGGGCCTTCTTTGGGCCTCTTCTTCGTCCATAATTTTGGTGCCAACAAATGCCCCCCCTCAGACTGGGAGCTGCAGAGAGTTCAAGGGTCGGAGTCTGAGGGAAATTGCCAAAATCCTCGGTCATTCGTGGTGCTGACTCGCTAAGAGGGATCGCGAGGCACATAGGGGACGCGGGGGTCGAGCGCTCCATGAAGCTCCACACGAATTGGACGCACCACAAATCTTAGAAGGTCTTCATCTATAAATAGGGGGTGTGCCCTCTCTTTTGTCCTTTCCCTTCTCCAAAAAATTGTCTTCTAGCACTCTTGATTCATGAAGCTCAATGTACTCCGCTAGTGGTCTCTGCGAATAGAGTCTTCGCGGCACACAACGAGTCCTCGACTCCACGTTTTCCCTCCGCGATTCGGCTTTGAATGATAAGGGAGTTCCCTGTGAACAGTCTTCACGAGCGGTCTATGTGAACGTACTTTGAGAACTATCTTCGCGAACCATCTGAAAGAAACATCACAGTTCTAGAACGAATGGCCCACTAAGAAGATGACATGGTGTCCTTGAGGGTGCCTCCTGAAGGGATGAAATAGAAAATACTATGGGGCTATGAGAGCTAGTCCAGATCCACTCGGTCCGTAGTTTATTGGTGGATCTGCTGTGGGAGAGTCAGAAGAACTACCCGTTTTGTAAGAGGTTTCCCTTATATGGATTCGGGATGAGGGATGATTTCTTCAAACCTGAAGCAGGTAAGGATGAGCCAGCTTACTAGTTCCGGAGCATGCCATGTTAGCACTGATGGTTCAGGGTGCCTGATGGTCATGCCAAGGATGTCTTCACACCTGTAATTTCCAACTGTTTGTAAAATCATCTGAACAATGTTGATGGGAAGACATTGCAGCTGGAGATGTCCCCTCCTCTATACTGAACCATCCTTAAGGAGGAACTGAGGAACCCAAAGAAGGGGTGGTCCAAGGAATTGGACCTACACCAGGGTGGCAACTTTACATACAATTGGTCTTGGGCCTACTGGGTAGGAACCTCGTGTGAGGAGTTCAGAGCAGAGCTGAGAAGAGTGGGGATGTATGAGGCAGCATGGGCTTCCCAGTTCCATATCTACCAGCCGAAGCAGTTAATGCCAGATCTGTTGAGTCGGTGGTCACTGGAGACCATGACCTTCCACCTACATCGTGGGGAGGTAGGCATCAGCCTATGGGATGTGCCTCAGATCTCAGGGGCCCTGATACTGGGGGCGATGTATGATGAACTCTTCCCGAATATGGGTGCATGGGAGGATCCAGAGCAGATGTCGCGTTTGGTGATGGAATTAATGGAGCTTGTGCCCAGGTAGGATAAGGAGGTGGTGGGGGATATCAACTTCAAGCACTGGTTCAAGAAGTTTCTAAACTTCCTAGAGAATAGGCAATTCCCAGTGAGGCCTTGAACTTGCCTAAAGGGGGCCCGGAGTAAGGAAAACTCATACTAGAGGCTGTTTGAGCATAGCCAGTGGAATATTTGGGGGTTCGGTGTCAGCACTGAACAACAGCCAATAGTCAGGTTGACCGAATTTTTCATAGCTCTCATCTATGGTTGGATCCTGCCGTTGCGGGATAAATACATGGTAGTGCGGACAAGAACTTTCATCATGGTATCCACATTGGTGAAAGGAGGGCAGGTCAACCTTGGGATACTGATGATCTCCAAGATGTACAAAATTTTATGCCACATTAGCGAGGGGAAAAGGCCACAGAGGGTATGTGGGCCGTTCTACCTCATATAGGGATGGATGGCGGTACACATCAGGGGGATTTATGAGTATCCAAACCCCATCTTTCCACCTGGTTTGAACTTCCTTCCCTTGATATTGGACATTGTGGGGAGATTTATGACTAAGATGACCACACCATCAGTTCAGAAACTGGTGTGGAGGGTGGAGGAATTCAATTTCCACCTATTCCCGCTGCCGACGGGGGATTTCACGGATGATGGATAGGGAACGGAAGAGCACTGAGCCTAACTCCTGTCCTTTCGAGGTGGGTTCTGGATGGCCAGGGTGGACCGCGAGTGTCTCTGTGAGCTATACACCCCACACCGGTTTTCCAGGCAATTCCAGTGCCTGCAGCGGCTGACCTCGTAGGTCTACCTGGGGTGCGCTACGAGGAGCACCTGTGTGTGATGAGGCAGATGTGGATCATGTTCACCCGAGAAGATGGGAAGTGGCGAAATGTATTTCCTCCACCGACTATCGTCCTTGGGTTGATAAAAGAATATTCCCAGAGCTAGGAGGCGGCCTATCTAGGGGAGATGCTGAAGCGTCCAACCATCCCGGTCGGTGAGGGTGAGATTCCCTAACCCGCAGGCCGAGTCCGGAAGGCGACAAGGCCATATCGTAGTGGCGGGGCTGCTATAGCGGTGCCCCCCGCACCTGTTGGGGGAGCAGCAGTAGCGGATCCGGCAGCAGCAACAGAGCTAATGATCCCACGAGAACATATTCATCCAAAGGGGGGCCACCGAGGGGATTCTGCAGGATTTCTACTCAGGCCTTGGGGAAACGATTGTGTCACATTAACATGCCATAGAATGGTGTCTTCCCAGAGGCCTGTGACATCTGGGTAGTCAACTATAAATTCCTCGACCCATCCAAGTTATGGAAGCACCTCAACCACCTCGGGATGGACTTTCTGGGAATTATCCCTATTTGGGATGGTTTCGTAGTATCCTAGGCAGAGGCGGAGAAATACATAGCCGAGATGGAAGACTTCATCCACTCTCGTGGTGCCTTGCACCTGATGACAGACTGAGTTAGGCTGCATCTGGGTCGCTTGGTCCCTCTGCAACTATTAGCCACTGACATGAGGGATCACTTCCCCTTTCCAGACGAATCATATGAGTCCTCCTAGGGAGAAGAGGCTGGTAGAAAAATTCTGTCAGAGGAGGGTGAAGTCGGCGATCAGTCCTTAGATCTTGAATATTTTGAGGAGTTCCTCGATGTAAAATACCAAGTTCCATCTTTAAAGTCCACCCTTAGGTCACTCTGGATTCCTTATCAGTGTCTACACTGTGAATGAGGACCTTGTGCATAGACCTTGTTCCCGCCCCTCAGTGGGTGCCAACGTGGGACCTTGTGGATATGCGCCTGTGGCTTCATCAACCATAGTGTTTGGCGGGGTTGGGATAGTCAAGGCAGCTCCCCTGGAGTCTCCAGACCTGCCAACCTTTTATGGGGGGTCGTGTATCGGGGTTCCCACAACATCATCCCAAGAGAAAGACCATAGATTTGACTTTTGTAAGTCTTCTCTACCGAATTCACAACTGACATCCCCTGACTGTGTTAACTGACATTCACTTCCCCTTCTTTGTGTATAGTCCTTCAATTGTCTTGGGCTGCTACGGTTAAGTTGGTTGGGGCTTCTAGTAGTGCCCTTCCCAGGGGCATGATAATGACTATGGAGGTGGACATCCGGCCTGACCGAACTGTAGTACTCCTGATTGCTGGTGAGGGCGCCAGTGGGACCGCGTTCGAGGTTATCAGGGTGGGATCTGATGATGGGGATCAACCAAATGGTTCAAGCCCCCACAACGCCTGATCCAACACTAGATGTGGACCCGGTAGAGGAGTTCCTAGGAGCGTTCACTGTATACGAGCCCACCAATCACGCTGACTGGGACGAGATGACCTCTGACGAGGAGGACATCAAAATAGTCTGTTACCGATCGTGGAAACTGATTGGGTGCTTCATCAATAACACCCCCAAGCACTATGGTTGGATGAGATGATTAGACTTAACTCACAATTGTGTGAACTGTGTGCTGGGGGAGTGGATGCCCAGCGCCCTCACATGCTCATACGGGATCTTATGGTAGAAAAGATTCGGTAGTATGACGGTGGCCTTGGTGTGGGCTGGAAGCAGAAGAAGCCGATAAACATCAAGAGGCTCCAGAAGGGTGATGATGAGGTCCAGTGGTTTCAGAATCAGGAAGATGAGCACTTGACCTCCCTCAATGCGCAATCTCAGCTAATATTGTGATTTAAGGCCTAGCTGGCAGAAGCCTAAGAGGGATTGAAGAGATCTTATGGGGAGATGATTGCTATCTGGGCCGACGTAGAGCTGGCCCAGATTGTGGCCAATGAATTGTGCCCTCTCGCCGCTGAGGAGGAGTGGGAGCTGGACAAGAGACAACAACTCCTAGACGCCACCATCCAGAGTGTGGCAGAGCTTCTACTCTCTTTCAATGTGGTCAATCCATCCATGGGGGATGTCAACCCCCGGGTACTGTAATTATTACAAACCCTTTAATTTATATTAATTCTTTGATTGTTTGAATGTTGTAGCACACATGAGTTCCGTTGTTTATATTGGTTTATTTCATCCTTGTGTTGTTCGCGGAGCATCCAACGATCATTCCCTAGGCTCACGTGGGTCAGGCCCGATGTGAGAAACAAGGTATGGACCACCTTATCCCCCCGTCCAAACATAGGAGCGGAAACCAAGATTTGAGCATCCGGGGTTTGAAAAACTAGTCCAGATTTTCGGGAGGAAATGGGAGAGAGCTGGCTGCAGAATGAAGCTCTCAGTATAGCTTAATTACTGTTTTCATAGCGTTCACTTGTGCACCAACGGGGTAGCACAAGGGTTGCTGAAATCAATCTGAATATATGGGAATGGGAGGCATTAATCACTATACCCAGGATTCGGAACATTGTGGGGGAGGGGGTGGGGTGACAATAAAGAATAATTGTTGACCGTATTCAAAACACAACATTATTATTGCATTATCCTAGAGTGCGGATAAAAAATGAGGGTCGACCATTGACCATGTTTGAAACACAGGACCAGACTCAAAATTTCATCTGTTATTCTTCTGAAATGTTGGCCTAGGACAATAGGCATGCCATAGGCCGAGCATCCATACTGTTAGGGGGTTTTCCAAACATGAAAGAGGACAAGGGTTCGAATAAGGTTCACGCAAAGTGTGGAATGTGGAGTGAGGGTTAGTTCAAATAAAATACAACACTCTTGAAGTTACACCACCGTGGTGGGAGTAAACTAGATGGACGCATCATTTTGATCATGGATCATTCCTTATTTCAGAAAAATCCTCTCTGGTGAGGGAGTCTTCACTTCCCAATGTCCTCTTGGGGAATCTCAAACTTGTTCATGGAAAAATTGCAGTTGCACGGTTCCCCACAAGGGGTCAGGCCAGGGGCTAGAAATGGGGAGGAACAGGACTTTATGATTCTTGGGGCTAGACCCCAGGATAAATACCAAGGTGTCTCTACGTATCCCATAAATATGGGAATCAAGCCATACATAGATCTAGAAGCACAGTTTAACGTCATGTGGGACGATGAGAAGCATGGCTGCGCCGGTGTAAATCCAACCAAAACTACTAAGCCCACGTGAGTCGTGCGCGATGTGGGAAATAAGAAGTAGTGGTGGGACTTTCCCGACATAGTAAGGGTCATGTTAGGGCGAAGGTACACTTTGTGAATACCAACCTAATGATGCTAACTCGTCCATATAGCGCACGTAGACGCGCAAAGATAAAAAGCCGAGTATGTCGGAATTCCATTTGAACATGAAGAAGTGGAAATGTGTTAATCATGACACTCGAAATCTGGACCACAATGATGGCCGCATGACTATGGAGGATAACTGTGGACCATGGCAGAAACGCAGCATCTGCATCGCGTTAGCCTAGAATGTGGACGGACAGATGAGAGTCGATTGTTGACCGTGTTCGAAACACAAGACGTGTCACAAATGTCATCAAAGATCCTTTGGGGTGTTGGCCTAGGATAGTAGGTGAGCCGATACGGAATGGGACCAGGTCTTTAGGGGGTCTCTTCGGATATGGAATAGGATGAGGATACAAATAGCGAGATCATGATGCTTTGACATGGAACGGGGGGAATGTCCCCATGAAAATTTCACTCTTCGGGCTCTTCCTCAAAACACATCTGAATATGGAAACGAGACATATTAGATAGAGGGAGTCGAGTCCCTTCCCATAGGTAGATCTTAGTTTAGGGCCATATAACTCGGACCATGGTTGGTAGAAAATGCGGGAGACACATGGTGGGGTAATTACAAAAACCCGACGTGAATGAGAACCGGTGTTTTCGACCACCATGTGTTCCTTGGAGAGGTTTTAGGTCGAGGGACTGAGAACGAGAGTTGAGCTAGGCCTGAGGTAAGGCGCACAGACATTCCTACATACCCAATGAGTATGGGGATCAAGCGGCACGTAGTTCTTGTGCTGGCACGGTAAGGTACCAGTGTCAGGGATAAAAGGGGCATTCGGGTGTGGCCCTCGCACAAAGAGAAGCGGAATTTGATAAATCTTGTTTGTCCTTTAAAGTGAGTGGTTTTTTTTGTGAAGTGACAGACCTAGGGTAGTATGCCCTAGCATCACCATAAGAATCAAGCCATAGATGGAATTGACAAATGGTATGGCGTGTGACCAATACCAAACATGGTGTCCCTTTGAGTGAGGACATCACGATGCAGTGCCGTTTTTTTGTCATGCATCCATGAAGATAATGTCAAAGTTTAGGGTCATGTGATAAGACCAGGCATGCATTTTAACTTCATGTAGTGCATACATAGTAGAGACAATTCTAGGTGGGGAATGTGTATGGTGCAATAAAACATACCCTATGTGATTGGGGAAATGATCCCATATCACACCGTATGAAATTACGAGAGGAGAAACTCGGGCCAATGGACCCAAATAGAGGTAAGAGGGAAATGCGCAGGAGAAAATAGCTCCCACCTAAGCCGGACCTGAAAACGAGGCATCTGGATGGTCCTACGTATCCCATAAGCATGGGAATCAATCCACACGTAGTTCTAAAAAAGGACCTATACTAAAGGATCTTAGTTTAAGGTATTAGAACTTGGACCATGGACAAGTCGGACTATCCCAAGTAAAGGAGGACCCTAACCCAATCCCTAATCCTAATTAAGTTAATACTCGATGTAGGAAACAAGGGCAGATACAGCATTCGCGATACATGAGATGCAGGAAAGGGGGAAACCGGTGAATCCCGAATGATCTCCCTATCACATCTTTTTATCCCTCTGAAAGTGCAGATGCGCACAAAGGAATTGTACCAAGAGTTTTGAAGTTCTACTTGGACATGGTGAGGTGGAGGAGGATGTGAATCATGTAACCGACATTTTGGGATTAATGGGGTTGGCGCGGCGATGGAGGATAATTGTTGACCATGTTCGAAACACAGTATCCACATCATGTTAGCATGAAGTGGGACAAAAAATGAGCATCGACCACTGACCATATTCACAACGCACGATTTGTATCGACTTGTTGTCCGCGACCCACTGGGGCGTTGGCCCGTAATCGTAGAGGAGCCCTTAGGCCTAGCATCCATGCCACTCGGGGGTCCCTTCAAGTGTGAAAGGTGATGAAAGCCATAATGAAGGTGAACAAAAAACCTAAAAAGTGGTTGGAAGCATGTCGGAGCAGAGTCTGACATTCTAGGTGCCAAACCAGATTACCCTTAGGCACGTTGACAAACTACCGAAGAGGGTCGAAGATGGTTCTCAAGAGGTAGAGGCACATGGCGTGGTCATTGCAAGCTCGACATGAATGAGGAAATGATCCCATGTCACTCCATATACTCCCCTCCCTGGGGAAGGGTAGGCCAAAGGGCCAAGGTGAAATGGGGATTTCTGGGAGATGGGGCTGGACCCGAAGCCTAGACATTCTGGTGGTCCTACATATCCCATAGGGATGGGAATAAAGCCACACATAGTTTTTAAAGGAAACCGAGGGTAAGATAACCCAACAAGTGGGGGTGTACGGCATGGTGACTAACCTGCTGTGAATGAGTACATAATCCCACACCACACTATACAATCTGGGAAAGAACTTGGACCGGGGCCCAAGAAGGCCAAGGGGCCTGAGGCTGGGCCTCGGTCACGAAGGCCTGACCAGTTTGTAGTTTAACGTCTTGCAGTGAGGACGAGGGCCAAGTATAAGGTGTCTCATCAGAGGATGTGTACGGAACAGTGAGAAACCCGACGTAAATGAGTACATAATCCCATACCACACCGCATAATCTCATAAGAGAGAACCTGGGCCGGGGGCCCGAAAAGGCAAAGGGGCCAGATGGTTGGCATCGCCCGGAGGGATTTCATCACTTGGAGATACAAAGGGGTATAATGAACCACTACACTCGATGTTTTGGACATCTTGGGTGGCCATATCAATCCAGGACATCTGTTGACCATGTTTGATCCATAACGTCCTTATAGTGAACTAAAATGGGAACAAAAAATGATCATTTACTGAAGAATATATTCGAAATGTAGGGCTTGTATCGGCTTGTTGTTCAACATCCTCCAGGGCATTGGCCCGAAGCGGTATGAGATCCCTTAGGCCTAGCACCCATACCATTTAGGGGCCCTTCCGAATGGGGATGATTATGGATTCCCAGTCAAGGAGCAGGTGAAGAATAGTTGTACCCATCTATGAAAGAGGCGAACGTCTCTAGAGAGCGGGATGTTTGACTGGATCGAGGTTAGCTCGATGTGAATTGGGGAAAGAGTCTACACCCCACCGTATGTCTTGACCTGAGGGGAAGATTTTGGAGTTCGGGCTGGGGCAAGAGACGAAATGTTCGGGCGTTCCTACGTATCTCATGAGGATGGGAATCAAGACATACATAGTTCTTGAAGGCCATGCAGTTTAACGTCGTGTGGTGAAGACATGGGAGGATAGAAGAACGGGAGTGGGAACATGATGCGACCATTACAATCCTAGTATGAGTGGTACTAAGGAAGCCTGCATCATATCATGTGAGGATCCTTTGAGTGAACTATAACCAGGGGGATAGTCAAGAATAAGAGTTTGGGGTTGGGCTCATGACGAGGCTTCTAAGCTTTCCTATGTATCCCATGTGAATGGGAATCAATCCATACATATTTATTGAAAAATAGTTTAAAGTCATGTAGGACTAGACATTTTAAGGTCATGCAGGACCATTAAGTTCAGTAAAAGTATTTCTTGAGGAACTTGGAATTGGTGGGAGGAGTTATACGCTCACCATCTGTGGTTACTAGGGAGTATGATCCATTGGGGTAAACTCTGTGGACTATGTAAGGTCCTTCCCATTTTGGCTCCAACCTAGGTGGTTTCGTTCCAGAGATCATTATTGCTCGGAGGGCCATTACCAGGCCTCCTTGTAGAAAAGAGTGGAGGCAAACCTCTTTATTGAAGGCTATATCTATCTTATTCTGATGCCTTTCCAGATTGTGCAGGGCACGAAAACTATTCTTGTCAAGTGCCTCCAATTCAGCTAGATGGATTTTAACCACTCTATATGTCTCCTTCTTTTCATAGACCACGATGCGTAATGAAGGCAGCTAAATCTCGATGGGAAGGACGACATCAGCCCTGTACACCATGGAATAAGGGGTCGCCTGGGGGGAGTTACGTGTCGTCATCCAATAAGCCCAGAGGGCATTAAAGAGCTTGTCCGACCTACTCTTCTTGTTATGGCCAACCATTTTCTGCAAAATGTTAGAGAGGGTTTTATTGAATTACTTGATCTGTCCATTTTCCTGCAAGTGATAGCGGGAGGTATGGATTGACCGGATATTGTAATTGGCATACAATTTCATCAGCTCGTCTGCTTGGAAATTGGTGTTGTTATCTGTGAGGATAGTGTGAGGGACTCCAAACCGGTGGATGATATTGGAACTCACAAAGTCAATGATGGAACGAGCCTTGACTTCCTTGAGCGGAATTGTCTCTTCCCACATGGAAAAGAAATTTTTGGTGGTCAGGATGAACGTGCATTGGCGATCTGTCACCGGTGAATACGGTCCCACGACATCGAGTCCCCACAACGCGAATATACAAGAGTACTTGGTGAAGTGGAGAGGTTTTGGTGGCCGATGTAGGAAGTTAGCATGAACATGGAACGCGTGACATCTCTTGGAAAACTCAATACAATCATGGATCATAGAGGGACAGAAGCACCGTAGTCTCCAGATCTGATGGGACAGCTTCGGCTCAGCTTGGTGGGCACCACAGGAACTGTCATGAACCTCTTGCATGACCTGTGGAATCTAAAATCCTTGGATGAAACAGAGGATAACACTATCGAAACCTCGCTTATAGTGGATCTCCTCTAGACTAGGACCACTATTGAGAGTAAAATGCAGCGCACGGTGTCGGATTCACTCGTGCTCGGCCCGATCAGCTGGGAGGCATCCATTTTGGAGATACTCAACAAAAGGGGCTCTCCAGTCAGGAGTCGCTTCAACCACTGGATCTGATGAGCCTAGAGGTCCTGACATGGTTGATCCGGTAGTAAGATGTCTTACTCGTAGGTCATCATCATCCTCTGGGGTGACGGGGGAAATGAATATCTGGTGTGCCACATGTATAATCAGACTATCCTGCTCAGGCTCTACAAGTGACGTAGCTAAGCCGGGAAAAGCATCTTCTTGACCATTCTGTGACCGAGGGACATGGGTAACCTCCAGTCTAGAAGGTAATTGGGACATTAGATGGAGGGTGCACTCCAATAATGGTAAGAGCACTATCTTTCTGACAACATAGCCAATGTTGACTTGCTTGATAACTAGCTAAGAATCCCCTTTCACATGAAAATGGCGCACATCAATCTCGAGCGTCAGCTCGAGGCCAATGATAAGAGCCTAATACGCTGCCTCGTTATCAGTGCATCTTTCTAAAAATGGTAATGAGTAAGACAGAATGTCTTGCACTGAGGTAATGAATACAATACCCACGCCCACTCTGTTCATCCTAGGATCATTGAGCCTCCTACCGGTGGGGCTCCCGGAGGAACCATCAATGCCTACATGGGACGACTTGATCGACTGAGAGGATTGCCTCATCAGGAAAATCCATGTCCAGAGATTGATCTGTGGAAGTTGGGTGGGAATCTAGAAAGTCTTCCAATGCCTGCCCATTGATATCCTTTTGAGGTATGAACCTGATGTTGAACTACTAGAGGATTACCTCCCACTGTGCTAGAAGACTAGTCAACATGGGGTAATTTAGAATGTACTTCAGCGGGTCTACCAGGGAGACCATCTATACATCATGGTGCTGTAGGTAATGTCACAACTTCTGCACAGTAAATACGAGAACAAGGCAGATCTTCTCGATGGGGGAGTATCTGGTCTCTGTATCGAGAAGCATGCAGTTGAGGTAGTAGAGATTGTTCTCTGTCCCCTAATTGTTCTTCTGGGTGAGAAGGGCACTGAGAGATTTTTCCAGCGCAGTCACGTACAGGATTAGCGGCGTACATTAGATGGGTAGCATAAAGACCGGAAAATGGAGAAAGTACTACTTAATTCCCCCAAACATGGTCTGTCACTCTCCATCCCATTCCTAGGCAGAGCCGTTCTTCATTAGCCGAGAAAAGGGATTACACTTGCCAGCTAGATTAGCAATAAATCTGTGTATGTTGGCTATGAGGACTTGAAAACCTCAATGCTCTCGAATATTGCTCGGGAGAGGCATCTAGATGATTTCATTGATCTTCTATGGGTCGATATTGATGCATATATACCTGAAAATAATTCCAAGAAACTTCCCGGATGTGATCCCAAAGGCACACTTCAACGGGTTCATCTTCAAGTGGCTGGAGCAGAGGAAGCCAAAAACATTTTCAAGGTCCTTGAGATGGTCCTGGCGTTAGAGATATTTGATCAGTAGATCATCCACATAGAATTCCACCAATTTCCTGAGTATGGACTTGAATATGCGATGCATGGCCCACTGATAGGTGGCACCTGCAATCTTCAGGCCGAAGGGCATAACCTGGTAACAGAAAGTACCTTGGGGCACCCTGAAAGCTGTGGACTCTTCATCCTCAGGGGCCATCCGGATCTGATTATATCAGGAGTAACCATCTATGAAGAAGAGGTCTTGGAACCCAACTGTAGCGTCGATCAACAATTTTGTTACCAGGAGGGGAAAATCATCCTCTGGACTGTGACAGTTGAGATCTCGGAAGTCAATACAGACTCTGATCTGTCCATTATTCTTTCTAACTTGCACAATTTTGGCTAGCCACTTGGGGTACTGAACCTCCTTGATGAAGTTGGGTTTGATGAGCGTGACAACATCATCCTTAACCATGGCACCGTGATAAGGGTGCATCTTTCGGGGATACTGCTTAAACCCGCGATGGTTTGTTGGGAAACAGAGATGATGGACGGCTACCTGAGGATCTAGTCCTAGTATCTCGTCGTAACTCTAGGAAAACACGTCACGGTGCTATTTAAGGAATTCCACATACCGTTGTTGCTCCTCCAGGGACATAGTGGCACTGAACAATGTGGGTCTCAGATCTACCTCGCTACCAAGGTTCACCTGTACCAGTTCATCGACCGTGGTAGAGATGCCTTTTTCAAAGGCAGGGGGAGGATCCTCCAAATCCTCTTCTTCACTTTTGGAGGATGGATTCCCAAAAGTTGAGGATTCCCCTTGGTCAGAGGAACCTGACGGGAGGTTGGTACCAGCTTGGACAGCAGTGGACAGCGCATCAGAAGATTCACTTGCTGCTGAGACCATAGCGATAAAGGCAGTCGATCTAATCCCATCTGGACTTCGGCCTAGGGGGGCCATGCTTGAGGACATCAAAGCAGTAGTGGTGCGTTGTCTTGAGCCTGTTAATCCTAGACCAGCGAAATAGACACATATGACTTACTGCTATTTCCATGGGGCGTACATCCAGATATCATACAGGGGTAGGAGGTTCTGGGATCACCTGAGCCTGGTTTGTGTAGGAGTACAAGGTGATTTTATGTCGTCGCTTAGACTTAGGAATATGCCTTCCTCTTTTACCCGAAACAACAAAGCATTGCCCCATGTTGGGGGTCGTGGCCACCAATCGATGGATTGAGAAGACATAGGCATCATCCAGACCATCCCAGGGGTCACTGGTGACCATGGAGGGCTCAACCTCACCTGCCAGAATTTGCTTATCCTTGCTCTTGTAATATTCAGTATCTAGATAATGGGATTCACAAGAGGATAAAGGAGATAAATCACCTTGGAGTATGCCTACTCGACCATTAAAGGAGTACTTGAGGCACTGGTGATATGATGAGGGGACCGCAACGTGCAGGTGGAGCCATGGTCTACCCCTTAATGCATTGTGTGCGGTGTCCTGGGAGACGACCATAAATTCAGTACTGGAAAGTAGGCCACTGAACTGGGTCTTCATATAGATCTTGTCGATCGGGGTCTACTTTGTCCTGTCATATCCCTTGATCCTTAAATTGGAGGGAGTCAGGTCATCCTCGGATAACCCCAGCTTCCACAGCGTCCGTGTCGGGATAAGGTTGATCCTGGAGCTGGTGTCAACGAGATAGCAGCGAACCTCCACGCCATTAAAATGGCCGGTGATATACAGTGGGCAGATTTGCCCCTATATGGGAGATCCTTCATCCTCCCCAGAGAATGAAATGATGTCCTGGAATTCGTCAGTTTTAAATGCTTCAGAATGAAAGGCTTCTGCTGCTGCTACCTCCATCTCAAACTGGAGGGGGCTACTTAATGCCTCAGCGAGGGCCTCACACATATCTAATGACAAGCAGAGGGATTCAATGATGGAAATTCTTGCTGGGATGTCGAAAAGGTGCTTGATAACATCATACTTCTGCACCAGACATGAACTTCTATTTACAGGAGGACGCTCTGCGAGTGGAGGCATGGCGGGCCCTATCGGGTGGACCGACGACTGGTTGGTGCTGGGCACTTTCTGTTGTTCACTAGTAGAAGCCTAAAGAGTAGTCATCAGATGAGGTCTGGACAAATGTGGTCGTCTTGTAGTTGTTTTAAGCTGGTCACGGTACTACCGAAGTGTCTCTACCTGATCATGTAGCTCAAATGGGGGAGGAGGCGGTCCTGACGACACCGGATGAGGAGGCCACGCATTCTAAGATCTGTGCTGGGACTGTTTTCTGGTCTTAGTGGAATGCATGACCTGGCTGGAGTTGTCAACTATAGTTCCCCCATGACCCATATGGTCACGGCTCCGCCACGTTGGCGTCAGTTGGGGACATTGGGGAGGTTCTCCAGGCACTCCCTCTCATCGGGAGTCATATTGGGGTTTACCAACCCAGCGGTGTTAACCGAAGAGTACCCTTAACTATCACTCAATTTATCATCCACCACTGGGAGGATTTTGGGAGGGATCCCCATATCAGGGGGCATGAAGTCACTGAGAGTGTGGTATGACAATGGCATTGGCGGGGCGTGTTGCTTCTTCTTACACCGTCGATGCTGGCTCTTATGGGAAGAGGCCAGTTGAGATGATGATGTAGAGGTGGCGGTTTCACCTTCTGAAGGATCCGACTAATTCAGGCATGCCAGCATGATTCCATGAGCGTGAGAAACCATTTTACGAGCCCTCCAGTCATCGTAATTTTGGGATCCATGGCTGGGAACCTGCTTCCACTCACCTTTGTTATCGCTACTGCTATCTGACCTCACAAAGACACCTGCCACTTGTGTCGGGGATGGGCCCAGCCTGACTATGTTGTTATCGACCTAGTCTTGGATCCAATCCTTAAACACATAGCACTGCTTGAGTGTGTGCCCTTGAATCTGATGATAGGGGCTGTAGTTGGGGTGATCGGTGAGATTCTCCTCCGTCGGCCTTCTGCACTCAGGCAAGCGTACAATCCCCTACTCTAGGGAACTACAAAAGTAACCGGGGACCAAATTCTCGATGAAGGAGTAAGTCTAGTGTCTTCTTTCCGGATACGGAGCCCTTGGAGCCTGGATTTGATGATGAGCCAGAGGGGCCTGTCGAGGAGGCAGACCCTGATTGTCATGCCTGGGCAGCAGCGGCGCATTCCGCGGGGGCGCCTACCGATTCTGAGGATGTTGTGGAGCCAAAGGGTGTACTTGAGGTAGAGGGCCTCTGCGAGTCTACAGGGCCGGTAATACAGGTAGAAATTCTAGCTACCTCGGGGCTTCTATTTGGACCACCACGGTAGGCTCGGCTCTGGCATTTCTCCTTTATGGGATTACAGGGGGCAGCGGACGTGCCTATTTGGCCTGTTGTAGGGCTTCTTCAAGGCGATGGGCCTTATCTAAGAAGTATCTTAACCCATCGAGATAGTTCTGTGTGATTAGGTAGGGAACCAGTTCCATCTTGATATTCCCTACGAACATCATCTGTAATTTCTTTTGAGTGAGTGGCATGTCAAAGGAGTATGTGTGCCCCTTCCACCGGGCAATATAGTCTATGACTCGCTCATCAGGCCTTTTTTGCACTTGAAGAGATCTGCGATGCTGGTCTTCCGGGTGGTACAACTGAACTAGTAGAGGAACTGATTGAGAAGGTCCTCCCAGCTGGTCATTGATCCTATGGGGATCTTCCTATACCAGACGAATGACGGTCCCTCCAGCATCTGAACAAAACAGTAGAGCTTGGCGGCCCCCGGATGCACTGGGGTCCCTAGCATAGGCCCACACCTCGAGTTGAAGTGTGCCAGGTGCTACGGTGGGTCCCCCATCCCATTAAAGGGGGAGATGTTGGGGTTTCCGAACCCTAGAGGTGCCGACATATCATCCACCCAGGATGAGTATGGCTTTCCATCTAGTGGGATTTCCACCTGTCACATTTCCAATGCCTCAAAGTGGGATATGAGTGCCGCCATAGGATCATCCAGGTGGGGGTCCCTGTCTTGATGGGGATCCCTAACCACGAGTGCGTTGTCGGGATCTTCGACATGGTAGATGGGTTTAGCGGTTCGTGGAGCAACTGGTGGAGTGGCCTGAGGGGAAGCTAGGGGAACCCGGGCTGGTTTCCTTGGATTCCCACACCATTCGGGAGGGTTTGGTGAGACATACCACGCCCACTGGTCATGAGTTCCGGCTTCAGCCCTGTCCGCAGGACCGGTATGATTAGGGTTTCCTGGAGACATCTCGCCAGGGGGAAGTTGTTCCTGCCCCTGCTTCCCCATCCTAGGATCACTATAGTCAGGTCATCGCTCTACTGCGCATTCATCCAAGAGTTCTTCGACAAACCTCTTCTGCTCAGCAAGTTGATGGTGCAACATGGACTTCTCGGATTCGCCCTCCGTCTTCTGCAATGAGGTGGATGGGTATGAGTTTTTGATAGCTCTGACATGCTCTTTTCCCTTACTGACATTCTGGGTGAGCACCAACACCTCAGTGGGTGCAGGGAGACCTAGGAGGTTCCTCTACTGAAGAGTAATCCTCCCTGATGGGTCCAACAGTGGCGTCACACCCTTAGAGGGTAAGTCTCAATCGAGATACTCTAGCTCATCCTCCTTGTCAAATATGTCATCCATGTTGACCGTTACCCTTGCTGGGTTCATGTCCTCAATATCACATAGCGAGTCAGGATGCCACCGAATTGGGATGAAGAGGAGGGAAACATAATACCCCTATCCACAGAATTGCACGTCGGGGTTAGCCTCCATGATAATTTTGCAGAGTACATTGATACTTTGAATGCATTTCTATTGGAGGCCCTCATGACAGCCTGGTGACTCGGGGGGCTGGGCCACAGGGAGTGCGGCCATATTGACTAGATGTCACTGCTTGCTGATATCTTCAAAATTCACCCGACTCCTTTGATAAACCATGCGCTGATGATGGAGACTGAAATGCATCTCCCAGATGTTGTGGCAAAGACACTCGACTTCCTCTAGGGTGAGGAACTCGGGTATGCAGAAATCCTGCACTACCACGGGCCAGAACTTCTCAGGGAATTGGTCCACTGAAAGAATTCTCCAGAAGCTCATCAGCTCAAATTCTGGGTCTGGCCCTTGATTTCCCCACTCGCCAACTGGGGTTGGTTGAAGAACTGGTAGCGATACTGAGGCAGACCGTTGGGATGATAGGTTTGTCGGTGGAGAATACAAGGAATGGGCTGACTGGCCGCCAATTCGTCTGTTTTCCTCTGAGGAGTGTAGTGACCTAGCCGCTACGTCGCAATACGACAGGTGGACGACCACCATACCTAGCACAGTGTCCAGGGATGATGGTGGTGGTCCGCACTGCTACTCGCCTGCCATTGGTCCCCAGAATAGCTCTTTGTGATCTCTTGTGGAGGTAGAAAGCGCTTCTGGCGATGATGGAGGTGACTACATGACTGTAACCTGCGGGGTCGCCAGATTTTCATCCTCCTGGAAAAACCTACGGAGGGAGGCAGGAATCCAGTGGACCTTGCACTCTTGGAGCACCAGGCTGATGCGCCTCATCCCTGCCCCGACCCTTGACCCGGATGAGCGAGGGGAGGGTTCCTGAGCTGAGTCACACTCTGATTCAGAGTATGAGAATATGAATATTTTGATCTCCGTATGGGCCTTCCCAAGATTTTTCTTGTGGTGGCGACGACCTGCCTTCCGGCCCCTGGGTGGATCCTCGGGATAGGACCGATTTTCGACATGTGGTTGTTCAGCTGCACTGGAGCCAGGGTGGAGAGGGTTTCCACTTGAGACAACAAGGGTGTGAGGAGCACTGGGACAAATGTTGAAGGGGACATGGGGAGGACCTCCATGAACAGCACCTGAGCGGGAAAAACCTCCGCCGTAACTGACGGGATCATGGGCAGGAACTCCATGCTTGGTGCCGGTGGAGCGAGGATGGACTTCACCCCTCTGGTTTTCGGGGCGAGGAAGAACTTCTCTAGCTGCGGATAGGACGTAGGGAGGATCCCGGTTTTGTAGAGATACCAGCTGGGTAACGTCTCCACATCGACGGTCAGGGGCAGAAGAAAATACTCCATCCCAAGTGTAATGGGAACAGGAGAGGCTTCTGTACCAAACATCATCTTCACAAGGCAGACCTTCATTCGGATTGGGGATAAGATAGGGCAGACCTCCATGCAGAGCCACGAAGCGGGGAAGACCCACACTCTTGGTGGTGGTGGTATGTGGAGGACCTCCGTAGGGGGTGGCATCATTGCAGTTTGGTTCACAGCAACCCTCGCTCATTCCTGCGACCAAGAGAGTCGACCCAGCCTGCCCATGGGGCGGTTGGGGCCTTGATACCAGTTGGGAATATAAGCGCCCTTCTCAGTGTGTGCAGGGACTTGATGATATGCGTCGGCTATAGCTCGGGCCACAGTAGCCGTCGACATTGATGCCCCTTAGCAGGCATCCTCAGCTGATGCCCGACGTTGGCATCGGGCAGGATGAGATGGTGCTGGTGGTGCAGGTGTATAAATTACCTGCTCCTCTGGCAAGGCCAGGCAGCGGCGCTGATGTGGCCAGGCGGGGGTCCTTACTGGGAGACCCTGAATTGAGGCTCTATTGGGAAAAATCCATCAAGGTATCATTGACGCATTTTTGAGGTGGTTGTGTTTGTTGACAAAGTGGATATATGTGTTGTGATTATTGACAAAGAAAACCATGACATACAAATTTATTGATAAACGGGATTTCATGGTGGTGTGTCGAGTTCACAGGTTGTGGTTAATGATCAATGTTTTATCCAAGAATTTCGACAATGGAATGGATGATCTGGAGGCGGTACAAAAAGAGAAGATACAAGGTGGTGCTGTTTTCTAGTGTTTGCCAAATTTTTGGGCATGAAAATCGACAAATTGAGAAAAATGGTTTTTGGAAAAGGTAATTTCACACCGTCATCTTGAAGGATAGTAAACTTGTGTGCCTCAAGTTTTTCAAGATCAGAACATCAAAATATGGAAAAGGGAAAATGGTCGCCCATGTTTTGGGTTGGTCACGCAAGTGACTTGCGCGGCAGAGACTTGCATGCCAAAACTTGCACGTCGAGGGGAGAATTGTGTGTCGTCATGTAGGGAGACCAAATGCCTATAAATAGAGATCAATCTCTCCTCATTTGGTGAATATTTAAACACTTAGAAAAATCATTTCTCCCGTCGCGTAGGTTTGGTGGTCGCGCAAGTGGTGTGTTCACGCAAGTAGAAGATGCACGCCAGGTGATTGTTGCAGGCCTACGGTGGTTTGGGTGAGGAAGGAAGTGAGTCGCCCAAGTCTTGAGTTGAAGAAGGGGGTGTCGCGCAAGTTATTGAGGTGAACTTTCATGCTATTTTTGAAGTATAGCGAAAGTTTTTGGTTGCGTGCCCAGATTGGTTTGGGGGTAAAAGGGTGTGAGTCACGCAATTTTGGTGTAACAGAAGCTTGTGTCGTGCAAGTGGTTGATGTGGACTTGCACTCCAGCTATAACTTGCACGTCGATACATGCATGCTGGCTTATAGAAGGGCGCCAGGTAAGGTTGATTTATAATAGTGATTCAGGGCTGCGTGAAAGATGGAATATTTCCCGATACCTTTAGTGCAAAGAGAGATTCATCTACGGGTGAAGGTTGAACTTCAACAGAGAATATACATACAATAGAGGATGTATTCATTAGTGATAATGAAGAGACCTATAGGACTATAAACTATGAGTGGATTTTTTCTAGAGCAGTGAGAAAAGGAAGAGGAAGAAGGTGATCCTCTCCACCGGCAGTGAGCCAAAGAGAGAGAAACAGGGAGTGACCCTTGGGAAAGCAGTGATATGACCCTAAACATTGTAAAGGCGGTGAGCCTGGGAATAGAAGTGATATATACTGAACCATGTAAATAACAGTGCGCTTTTAGTGGATTTGGTACATCGGCACATTGCCAGTGTATGCTCCTTGGATGTAGCCCAGTGAGGGTGAACAAAGTATAAATTGACGTGTTTTGTGCATGCTTTACTTTTTGTTTATATTGTGCATCGGGAAAGGGAGAGAAGAGTGTTTTTCTTAATAGTGAAACAAGATCAGAACGAGATTTAATTTTAAATTAGTCATACACTGATTCACCCACCCTCTCAGGGTATTCAGCCTTATGGACCTAACAATTGGTATCATAGGGTAGGTTGTTATAAATCCTTCTCTCTCAATGGAGGTCACCAATCATAAAGGTATTTCGATCTTTGACAGAATTAATTTTCAAATATGGAATAATAGAATGAAACACTATTTCCGATCCTTGGGAATGGATGTGTTTACAACATCGATGCATGGTATCTCAACTGTCATCAACAGTAGAGCATTATCATAAGCTCAAAGAAGGGAGCAAGATGCTGACTCTACGGTTATTAATGCTTTAGGTGGAGCCCTTTGCAATGAGATCTATACGAAGATGATTCCATGAAAAACGTCACATACTATGTGGGAATGGATTTTGACCATATATTAAGGGTATACAAAAGTCATAGAGGAAAATCTGCAAGTTTTGTGGAACAAGTTTGAAGATCTGAGAATGAGCCCGAATGAATCTGTTGATGCATTTTTCGACAGGGTAAATGTTGTCATGGAAGGAATGCAGGGTCTTGGAGAAGTCATCGAAGATATAAAGATTGTGATGTGTATCTTGAGGAAACTTCCACCTCAGTTTAATCCCAAAGTCTCTGTCTTGGAAGATAAAGACCCAAAAGAGCTGACGTTGGATAACCTGCATAGTACCCTTATTGCATATGAAATGAGGAATGATGAAAATGATGCTATGGAAAAGGGGAAATTCAAGGAGGTGGAATTTAAGGCCATGAAGAATCTGACCATCGAAGAATATAAGGATGAAGAAGAGACAAATGAAGTGATTTCATTCCTTTCCTTTAACCATCAATGATGAAAATGAATGATTAAAGGGAAACTTCCACTAGCTTTATTTAGATGTGGAAAGGTTGGAAATCTCGCAGTAAGGTTCCCAAAGAAGTCTCAAAATGATGAAGAGGATGAAGTTGATATCCCCAAGAAGAAGTATTCAGCCTATGTGAAAGGAAAGAAGGAGTTCAAGATAAATTTCTTCAAGAAAATGAATCTTCTCTCACAAGACTATGAATGTTCAGATGAGACAGAGGTTGAAGAGGTTGAAGAGGTTGAAAACTGCAAAGATCATGGGGAAAATTCCATTGTGGAAGTTGTTTGTAGTTCTCAGAAAAAGGAAGAAACTGACACTAGAGAAGAAGAAGATAAAGTTGAAGGAAAATTTGATATAGAATCCGAATTGGAAGCATCTCTTGAGGAGATAGACGTTTGGAGAGCCAAAACGAAGAAAGCCAATAAAGTGGTTTGTGATTCCAGACTCTATATGAAAAAACAGGATGAAGAAAAGTATGATCTATTAGAAGAAATTGAAAAACTAAAATCATTAACACCAGAGAGCTCAGAAAACATTGTTGAGTATAAGCTTAAAATCAAGGAACAAAAGAATGAAATTGATGGTTTGAATAACACATGAAAGGAGAAGGTCAAACACATCAAAGAACTCGAAAAATAAGTTTTTGGACTGCGATAAAGAATTAAGGATCAAGAAAAACTCATGACACCCAGAATAGTGCCAAGAGTACAGATTATTTAGAAGACTGAAAAGTCAGAAGTGGAGCACAGACCTCCAGCGGAAAAGAAGCAATAGTCGTGTTCCAACGACAAGACTAGTATAAGACCTGAACGAAAATAGAAAGCGGTCATGGGTGAAGTAAAACTGCAAGAACCTGCTCAGAGAATGAAGATAGAATTGGGTACAAAACAGAATCAGAATATTAGCAGATCCCAAGGGAAAACCAGAAGTACAGAAGTGACACACTGGAATGTTTCATATATTAGGTGTTCGTGTTGTGGAAATATGGGACACTCATAGAATGTGTGTTCTATAGATAAAAGATACTGAAGGTCACAAGAACAATAGTGGAAACCAAATAGAGTTCAATATTATAGAACATCATTTGGAGGTTTTTGTTTTTGGTGTGGAGGACTTGGTCACATTGAAAGATATTACACATCAATCATACAGAGGAATGTGCCAAAACAAAACTTGAGCAGTCATATGCAGCAAGTTAGAGAATCAACAAGTGGGATGAAAACAAAAAATCGATTTGCAGCAATCCAGGATGAAGCTGGTACATCACACTCTAAGGAAGATCAAGTTCTCTAAACCACATCGAGTGTGAAGTCGAAGACACGGATCAAAAAGAAAAAGGATGAGAGGGAAGCAGTTGCTGAAATTTCCCTTAAAGTTTCAGATCATTCAGGAGTATGGATCCTTGACAGTGGTTGCACATCCCATATGAAAGGTAACAAGGATCTCATTATCGGCATTAAATATGACAAATAAGGTGTTTTCATGTTTGCTAATGATGAAGGGATGAAGATTATTGGTTCCAGAAAGGCTAAATTTGTGGGGAAATAAATGTGACGTGCTGATGTCTTGGTATTAGAGGGCCTTAGTCATAACTTACTCAATGTCAGTCAACTATGTGACTCTGGGAACTCTATCTGATATACCAAGAATATGAGTGTTGTGAAAGGAATAGATGGTGCAGTTGTTCTTCAGGGAAATATGACAAAGGGAAATCTTTACCTTGTATGTGGGGAAGAATATATGTGTCTTTTACCCAGAGAGGAAGAAAACAAGTTGTGGCATAAGCGACTTGGTCATCTATTCCAACCATCTACGGAAGATCTTGTAAAGTGTGATGCTCCTAGACATATTTCCAAATTATCACATGATCACACTCATACATGTGATGCTTTCCAACAAGGGAAGATCATCAGAAAGACATACAAGTCAATGGAACATAAATCAACTAGAGTGCTTGAATTGGTGCATGCTGATGTTTGTGGACCAATCTCACCATGAGCCAGAAATGGGAAAATGTACTATGTCCTTTTCATTTTTGATTATAGCATAATTGCTTGGGTATTTGTAATTACCCATAAGATATAAGTGTTTAACTGTATCAAGATGTATAGGAGGTAATCATAAAGGATTCTTGGGGAGAAATTTCTGAAATTTCATACTGATAACGGTAAAGAATTCAAAAACATTGAAGTAGAAGACTATCTCGAGAAACACGGGATAAGGCATCAAGTTTCATCAGTGAGAACTCCCCAACAGAATGGAGAAGTTGAAAGGAGAAATCGGATCATCAACAACATGGCCAGAATAATGCTTATTGAAAAGGACCTACTAGATAAATTTTGGAAGGAAGCAGTTTTGACATCGGTCTATATTTCGAATAGGGCTCTGTTGTGTCCGAAAGAATGGAAGACTCCGTATGAAATATGGTATGGAAATAAAAAAATGTTGAAATACTTTAGGATCTTTGGAAGTAAGTGTTTAATTCTCAACAATGAAAACAAAATAAAAATTGATTCACGAGGAGATGAGGGGATATTTCATGGCTACTCAGGAAAAAGAAAATCATATAAATGCTTCAACAAAAGGCTGGGAAAAAGTGTTGAGAGAAATGATGTCACTATTGTGGAAAATGAATATCATATTCAACTGCACAATGAACAATTTTTTGATGAATGTGATGAAGAGGAAAGTAACATAGGAGAAGCAGAAGTAGAATATGGTGACTCGGAAGATGACACTGATGATGAACAAGAAAGTGTCAAGTCTATGTCTACAAGGAAGCCATAGAGTTGAGCTGAAATTGATAAGCAGAATATCATTGGTGATCATAGCGCTCCAGTTCATACAAGAATAATGAAGTCATCGTAGAAAAAATATTTTCTATCTTAGATAGAGCCGAAATTATTTGCTGGTGCAGCTGAAGATGAAAACTGGGTTCAGGTTATGAATGAAGAGCTTGATCAAATTGAGAAGAACCAGACGTGGGATATTGTTTCGAGACCAGTAGATAAGAATGAAATCGAGACTAAATGGGTCTATCGCAACATGATGAATGAATATGGTGCAGTGGTTCGAAACAAAGAATGAATAGTGTGCAAAGGATACTCCCAGATAGAGTGAATAAATGTTGATGAGACATTTGCACCGGTTGCAAGGCAGGAGACAATCAGATTATTTTTAGCCATAGTAGTGCAAAGAAAGTTCAAAGTGTTCTAGATGGATGTCAAATCTGCATTTTTTAATGGAGTTCTGGAAGAAGAAGTGTATATTGAGCAGCCATATGGTTTTCTCATTCTTGAGGATGAGAACAAAATTTGCAGACTAAAGAAGGTGTTGTAAGGACTGAAACAAGCACCAAGAGAATGGTACTCAAGGCTCGATCAGTACTTGAAGAAGCTTGGTTTTCAACGTGGTGGAGTTGATTACAATCTCTATTTCAGAAATTACATTAATGAAAGGATGATGGTGTTGGTTTATGTCGATGAAATAATATTTTGTGGATCAGATAAAGTACAGTGTAGACAGTTTTCCTAATTCATGAAAAATGAGTTTGAAATGTCAATGATTGGAGAGCTAACATTTTTCCTTGGTCTATAGGTGACACAAGGAAGTAATGGAAAATTAATTTCTCATTCCAAATATGCCAAGGGGGTTTTAAGAAGGTTTGGAATGGAGAATTCCAAGTAGATAAAGACTCTATTGCTACTCGGATGAAATTATCAAAAGATGAGGATGGCAATGCAGTTAATATCACAGAATACAGGAAAATTATTGGATGTTTGTTGTACATGACTTCAAAAAGGCCTGACATTATTTTTTCCACATGAAAAGAAGCGAGATATTATAGTAATCCTATGAAAAACCACATGATTGCAGGTAAAAGAATACTTCAGTATATCAAGGGCATGGTGGACTTCGGCATTAAATATAATGACAAATATCAGATAGATTTATTGGGATATACTGATGTAGATTGGGCCAGTTCAGTGGATGACAGGAAATCAACATCTGGAGGTGCATTATATCTTGGTGGACTATGTATTTATTGTTTAAGAAAGAAGTAGGATTGCATTTCATTAAGCACCGCAGAAGCTGAGTATATTGAGACCACTCAAGCATGCACCGAGTTATTGTGGATGAAGCAGCAGCTCAAAGATATGGGAGTTTAAGTGAAGTCTCCGATCAGAATCTAGTGTGATAACTCAAGTTCTATCAATCTTAGTAAAAATATAGTTCGTCCCTAAAGGAAAAATCACATTGAGATCACATATCATTTCATCAAGGAGAAGGTGGAGCAAGGGCTTGTAAAGTTAGAGTATGTACCTACAGAGCTACAGGTTGTAGATATCTGACAAAGTCCTTACCCAAGGAAGCGTTTGAAAGGAATCGACTGGATCTAGGAGTTCAGCCGACTCCCCGCACTTAAAAGACTGTGGATGTGAAAACCCCCTCTCCCCGAGGTATGATGTGTTTTCCCTAGTGTGCTGATATGTGTTCTCTACTCTATTACAGACTGCAAAATAGTGACCTTTGGGTTCATTGACAAAGGGGGAGAAAATAGTTATTGTTCAAGGGGGAGACAATGTGGAAATTCGATAAATCATGATTGATATGGGGAGAAGCTGACAGGTGGAGCAGCGAGATAGGGGGAGAGTAATGAGGCAGGGAGAGATTATTAAATCTGGCGATGCTTGAAGTGATCGATCAAAGGCTAGATATCATGACATATAAGGATCGTGATAAAAGCAGAAGAGTGGTGTTGGAATATGGTAAGAATATTTCCAACAAATTGGTATCAGTTTGGTGTCAACAGTGGGTGTCAGAGTTGATGTGATTCATTGATGAACTTTTCATTTACTCTTATTTCTCATGCTGAGCATTTCTCATGTGGGCTTAGAGTATGTGTTGAGTAAATCCTTGATCGATATCGGAGCCGTAATAGGTGAATGGTAGCTGAATAATTAAAGATGTATCTTTTTATGGAAGAGTGGTCAACAAACCCAAAGGGGGAGATTTTTGGGAAAAAATCCCTCAAGGTATCATTAACGCATTTTTGAGGTGATTTTGTTTGTTGATAAAGTGGACATATGTGTTGTGATTGTTGACAAAGAAAACCATGACATACAAATTTTTTGACAAAGGAGATCTTATGGTGGTGTTTCGAGTTCAAGGGATGTGGTTAATGATCCATGTTTGATCCAAGAACATCGAAAAAATAATATATGATCAAGAGGTGGTACAAAAAGAGCAGAAACAAGGTGGAGCTGTTTTCCAGTGTTTTCAAAATTTTTGGTCCTGAAAATCAACAAATGGAGAAAATTGGTTTTTGTCAAAGGGACTTGCACGATGTGGTCTTAAAGGAGAGGAAAATTGCGCGCCCTATGTTTTTCAAGATCAGAACATCAAAATATGCCAAAGGGAAAAGGTTCTCCCAAGTTTTGGGTTGGTCTTAAAAGTGACTTGCGCGGTAGAGACTTGCGCGCCAAAAATGCGCACCGAGGGGAGACTTGCGCACCATCGCGCAGGGTGTTCAAATGCCTATAAATAGTGGTCGACCCCTCCTCATTCGGTGATGATTTCAAAACATAGAAAAATTATAGCTCCTATCACACATGTGTGGTGGTCCCGCAAGTGGTGTGTGGTCACGCAATTAGAAGTTGCACGCCAGGTGATATTTGTGCGCCTAAGGTGGTTTGGGAGAGGAAGGAAGTGAGTCACCCAAGTCTTGAGTTGAAGAAGGGGGTGTCTCACAAGTTTTTGAGGTGAACTTGCATGCCAGTTTTGATGCAGTTCAAATGTTTTTAGTTGCGCGCCAATATTGGTGTGGGCGTAAAAGGGTGTGAGTCGCCCAAGTTTGGAGTTGTAGAAGCTTGTGTCACGCAAGTGGTTGAGGTGGACTTGCGCGCCAGTTATAACTTGTGAACTGATACTTGCGCGCCGACTTAGAGAAGGGGGTCAGGTAAGGTTGATTCATGACAGTGATTCAGGGCTGCGTGAAAGCTGGACGATTGCTTGATACCTTCGGTGCAAAGAGGGATTCATCTACGGGTGAAGGTTGAACTTCAACAGAGCATCTACGTACAACAGAGGATGTATTCATTAGTGATAATTAAGAGACCTATAGGTCTATAATCTATGAGTGGATCATTTCTAGTGCAGTGAGAAAAGGAAGAGGAAGAGGGTGATCCTCTCCATCGGCAGTGAGCTAGAGAGAGAGAAATAGGGAGTGGCCCTTGGGAAAGTAATGAGCTGACCCTAATCATTGTAACGTCAGTGAGCCTGGGAATAAAAGTGATCTATCCTAAACCTTGTAAACACCAGTGCACTTTTAGTGGATTTGGTACATCGGCAGATTGCCGGTGTAGGTTCCATAGACATAGCCCAGTGAGGGTGAACCAAGTAAAAATTGTTGTGTCCTATGCATGCATTACTTTATGTTTATATTGTTGACCGGGAAAGAGAGATATGAGTGTTTTTCTTAATAGAGAAACAACATCAGAACGTGTTTTAATTTTAAATTAGTCAAACCCTAATTCACCGCCCTCTTAGGGTATTCAGCCTTTTGGACCTAACAGGCTCTGATTGGGCCGGGCCGGACGTCACCCACCTCATCAGCGTAAGGAAGGGAGTCATGAAATCACTATGGGGACATTCTTATGAACCTATTGAATGTTGGGGTGGGGAGCAGTGGCTCCCTGTGTGGCCCTCGGGGGTAGTGTTGACGACGGGGCCTGGACACCTCCATGTCCAGGCGGTCCATATCTCGGGTTGGGAATATGCCCTCCTCCTCATAACAACATACAAGGTCGTTAATTACCCTTCGTTGGATAACTTCCTATGGGTAGATGGGGTGTGGGCACCCTACAGTCGTGGACGCAGAAGATGTTGCGGAAGTGGTGAAGCTACGCAGAGCGGCTGTGCTGGCATTGCCCCAACCCCCATGAAGGTGGGCGGACAGTGATCGCGATCTTGTGGCAGTAACCTGATTCCTGAGAAGCATAGAGATGGACTCGTCCGTGCTAAAAGAGAAAAGGGTATCGACGATCAGTTCACCGGAGCCATCCCATCTTCCATGACTGGTAAGATAGATCCACGCTGACAATGTCACAGAACTGGATGTCCAAAATTCTACTGCCCCAAATTTTGGTGAGTTTCACTCTTAGCCTGCTATTTTATTGGCGAGACCCAGCGCCAGATAGTTAGATCCTGTGACACGTCAATCCATGGATGACACAAGCATTACTAATCTCAATTTTGAGGAGAAGCCCTTCACGTCGGGTTCACCATTTCTGTTTCCGACGATTTTGTCGGGGCGCGCGCGTCCGTCTACTTGAGTGCGACAGGCATGGCTTTGTTACCCCACATTCCCGCTTTCCAAAGGTGGGCGCATCCATTCCTTGTTCAGGGGAATTTTCTCCTTGATCGAAACAATATGATGGGATGTCTGTTATTACTTCTGTGGATTCCTCTCCAAAGTTCGTCACATAGTTCGGGTCTCCCTCATAGATTTAATACGTTGATCGTGAAACTCTTCCCTATGACATATCTTCTTGGACACCAGTTTATTACGTTGCTTCTGTCAGGACATTCCATAGGGTCCCGTTAGGGAAGCAACCTTTGGTTATGGGAGTAGTCATGCTGGCCATCACTGGCGTGTCTGAATGTTGGGGATTGGTGTGTCACTCTTATGTCCCTTATTATAGGGCTTCTTGAGGGCACTGAAGCCCGAGGAATCCCACATCAGACGCGGGTAATTTTATGCCATGGGCATGTATCTAAGATTTTCCACAGCTTCCCATGTTTAACACATGGTATGCCATGAGTTTAACATCTAGCGAAGATGGATTAGACTGATCGGAAAACGGATTAGAGTGGATCAGATGGAAGAACCCCCTTGGAGGGAACACCGATATTGGGGCCAACACATGGGCGGCTTCCCGAATGCTGTGGGAGGGAATGATGTGGCATGGTCACACCAGAATGTGGTAGCCCGGGTAAGCATCAGGATGGATGATGGTTTTGGACTTGTGCCTCGAAGAGACCTCATACATGTCCCAGTGGCAGGGAATCAAAGTCCACATAGTTCATGTGGCGATGGATTACCATTGGATAAGGTTGAAAATGGATTACTGCTGAAGGAGGTTGCACTGACTTACCGCTGTATGAGGTCGAACGGACATGAAGGAGGTTGGAATGAACCAGTGGTGGAAAGGGGTTTCGTACACCGACGTGGGGTAGTTGGGACCAATGGACGGTGGGGCTTCCTATGTACCTTTCCTTGGAAAAGATCAAATAACTCATAGTTATAGTATGGTGTGGGGCTTACACTTTGAGGCGAACCAAGGTGATGTTGAACCGACATGAAGGAGGTCGGAATGACCGAGTGGTGGGATTCAACCTCGTGGAGGATTCCAACGTACCATGCCGTGACATTGATCAATGTCCTCGTAGTTCGGGATGGTTTGTGTCGGAAAACCAATGTGAAGATGGACTGGGGGTCTGATGGGTGATGGGATTGAACCTCATGGAGGCTTCCTACGTACAATGACCTGACATGGATCAAAGTCCCCTTAGCTCTAGATGGGTTGTGTCGGTGAACCGATGTGAAGATGGATCAGGGGTCTGATGGGTGATGGGATTGAACCTCATGGAGGCTTCTTATGTACCATTCCTTGACATGGATCAAAGTCCTAGAAGTTTCGGATGGGTTTTGTCGGCTAACCGACTTTAAGATGGACTGAGGGTCCAATGGGTGATGGGCTTGAACCTCGTGGAGGCTTCCTATGTACCATGCCTTGACATGGATCAAATTCCTCATAGTTCGGAGTGGGTTGTGTCGGCGAACCGGTGTGAAGATGTACTGGGGTACAATGAGTGATGGGCTTGATCCTCCTGGAGGCTTTCTATGTACCATGCCTTGACACGGATCAAAGTCCTCATTGTTCAGGATGGGTTTTGTCGGCGAACCGACATGAAGATGGACCGGGGGTCCGATGGGTGATGGGCTTGAATCTCGTGGATGCTTCCTACGTACAATTCCTTGACATGGATCAAAGTACTTATAGTTTGGGATGGGTGTTGGCATAAAGTTTAACATCATGTAGGACAGGGCGATGTCATGGTCGATGCTTACTCTAAGCCCACGTGATTCGTGCTCGGTGTGAGAAACAAGAGGCAGTAAAGACCTGACGACCACATCGCGAAGGGTGCGTCCGTGGGAAGTGAAGAGGGTCTTATGCATTGATCGGACCAAGAAGTGTCATGGATTACTCCAGGATAGAGTCCCAAGGGTGACAAAGCACAGGGGGAGAGGGATTTGGGACCGAAGAAATGTGGAGACCTATTCCCTATCTTTCCCTTCGCTAGCCTTGGGACCAAGGAAGTTAGGAGGATCAGGGGTGCTGCCTCCTGCAATAATGGTTAGGGGCTTACGCCAAGGTGGTTGACCATCCCCGCGGACAAACTCTACTCCAATAAAAATGATATCATCCCCTGTGAGGGGGGATCCCATATCCGTGGAGATGAGTGGGCGTGGAGAATGTCTAAGGTGGGGGCCCCTGCGTGCGTGGCATGGGGCAAGGCCACAGTGTAACTTCATGTGCTGAGGATTATGGTGCTTTGTAGTTTAATGTCTTGTAGCTCGGATGATGGGGGTTTTCTCCACACCCCTAGGACTTAGATAACCAGTACCCTCTGCCCCTTGTGGGAGGGAAGGCATCAGCAAGGCCGTAGTGAAGGGGTGTTGTGGAGAGAACCATCGAGGGGTCCATGTTAGCGTGGATCTACGAAGAAGAAATATCAATTAGCGTGCCTATGTGAAGAAGAATTAGGAGAAACAATACAATGGTAGGTATCATACAAAGTAATTTAAAGTCACATCATGCAAACCTGGAGGGTCTTACGGGAAAAGGATTTTTCCAAACAGAGGGGTCTAAAGGTAGGGGCCTTGTGGAGCTCTGTTGCTCCGCATGGCGGAGGGCACTTGTGAATGGGTGTGCTTCGCAAAGTGGGGTTCCTTAGCCTTAGCACATGGTAGAGATGCAAATAGGAGGTTCTTCTTGGAGTGGAATGGTATTCACAGAGCACAGCCTCATGGATAAAAGTATCCTCACAAAGCAAAGTAGCCTCGTGAAGCAAGGTGTTGAGATGAAATGTGCTTCGCAATGTACAATGACCCTGCCTTAGCATGTAGATCATCTGTACATGAAGGGTGTTTCACGAAGCATAAACGCTCCGCGATGACCTAGATCCCCTTGGGGATCCCCTTTCCTTCGTGAAGACCCTTAGGCTTTGCGAAGGGAATCTCTCTCGGAAGAGTGGATCAAAACGGGATGAAGAGGAGGCACTTTGTGGAGTAGAAGTACCTCACACAGCTCATGGTTCATAGAGTGGAAGGATGCTTCTACTATTTGAGAGCTGGGAAGCCTACAAGTTGGATTGTCCATCCTTTAGGCTCAGGGGGATCCCAGTATTTATAAGCAAGAGGCGCCGTGGAGCGGAGCTCATGCAGCATGAAGAGGGATTTGGTTGCTTTGCGGTGTGTGTGCGAACGTCAAGTGCGGTCATGGTGCGTCCCACCTCCTTGCTTCGCGGGGGGTGCATGAATGTCAATTGTGTTCGTGGAGCATCCCGCCTCCTTGATTCGCAGCGGGTGTGCGAACGTCATGTGCAGTCGCGGAGTGTCTAGCCTCTTTGCTTCCCGGTTGCACGGTGCTGGGGGATCTTCGTGAAGGGGCTTCACGATGTAGTCCTTTGGGGCCTTCTTTGGGACTCTTCTTTGTCCCAAATTTTGGCGCCAACAGTGAGTCCAAGAATAGGTCTCATTCCATATCATCTCACACATGATTGGATAAAACATCACAGACATCTAAGAACTCATATCAGTCATGGAAATCCTGTAAACCCATTATTTGTAAATTAATGGACTATATTTAAGATCTATCATTACATTCACATGGGTTTTAAGAAATCATTATCACACAGGATACATATATGGCATGTAGACTATCTCAAACACTCACCATCTCATCTTTTCCAGACATAGCTCATAACATGCCTCTCACATCATCACTACACCTAAAGTGTGTCTTGAATTATAATAATGTATCCCTAAAATACTTTTTAGGATAGTAAGTGTAGCTTAGATGGATATACTTACAAGAGGGGGTGAATTATAGATTAAAAACTTTAAACTAATCAAAACACAAAACCTATGTCTATTAATTCCTCTGACACAAACATGGACAGATTATTATAATGATGAATTAGAATTATGATTGATTAAAATAATATTAAATTATGTTTTTATCATATTTCGAATTATAATGATAAATAAAATAGTATAAAAGATATGTAAGATGACTCACTTTCTATTACTTTCACAGTGGAATAGACACTTGTAAAAACAAACAATACAATAGATGGTAATAATAATAATGGAATTCAACATAAATTTATATTATTTAACTCTTTCAACCTTACGATTAAGGTAGTCAATAACCATGACTAAATGATTCTATATTTTGATACTTACTATAAATTCAATCTTTTCATAGTATGAAATCCCTTGATATGATGATCAGAAATATATTTTTCTTCATATCCCCAAAATCCCATGATACGATGATCAATGTATATATTCTCATCCATGAAATCCCTTAATATAATGGGTCATATCCACCATCTTTCTATCCCTAGAATCCATCAATCATAATAATGATTAGACATAATTATAAAAGAAAAATCATTCTAAAGGAAATAACCCTAAAAAGATACCATTGAACTAAAATATCTATAGTATTACAAAAAATTTAGAATGATATGATCATGTAGATAAAAAATTAGAGAGATTGAGTTGAAAATGTGATAGTCTCCCAACTCTTCAAATGATAGTATATTTATTGGCGAATATCCAATAGTCATATTTATGAGTTAGTTGCAACTTCCTCGGACAACTAGTTCTTTGACAGCTCACAATGCTCTCACATAATTACATTTTAAATGTCATTTTATTTTATCACCATACCAATGATAAAATTATTCATTCTGATAGAAAAACTTATTATATATTCTGATTATAAATATTGGATAGTCTGATGAGCTTTTTTATCGATTGTCAATATGATAATCCTTATGAGGATCAATCCATTTGCTTCATAACTAGAATTAGTTTTATGGTAATGTTTTTTTCAATACGATATAGAATAAAAAACTCTATCCTCTAGTTAGATTAATGTTAATTCTAGTTAATCAGAAACATTATATATTTTATGATCATAATGAAGAATGATAGTTTTATATTCATAATACATTAAAACATTTTCTATGTATGGTAAAAGATAATGTGTAATACAAAAACATACTAAAACTCCACGGAAATAAAATTTTAGTAAACATGTTTTAAGAATAGGTTTGTGATTTAATATACTAAAAGAATTGAAATGTAATAATTTGTTCTACAAACTCAAAAATCTCCCCCTTTTTAGAAAAAACAACCCACAAAACATAAATTAAAAAATAAATTAAAAAACTTACAGCCTTCTGTTCTTTTATGAACATTGATGTTATTATTTTAAAATTAAATACCCTTTAATTTATAACTATTTTAAATGTGATGAAGATAATTATAATATTTATCCCCCTAAAGAATAATTTTTCTCCATTGGATAATATAACAACATTCAAAATAAATTATCCCCATTTATAAAATATACCCCCTTAAAAAAGCATTATCCCCTTCGTGATTTTAAAAAGGGAATGTAAATGAATATAAAGATTTATGAATTATTAGAAAATATAACATAATAAACAAATATTTTTACTAACTAACCATCCATGAATAAAATGAAAGATATTTTACCAATTGGAATTGGAAAAAATTCATGCACAAGGAATTTGGATGGAAATTCACTCATTCATTAACAATAATAATGTTTTACAAAAACACAATGATATTTCAAAAAATATCATTATTTATTCAAAACCTTCTAGAAAAAATACTTTAACTTCATGAACACTTCTCTATATTTCTCTAGCTTTTCATATTTTTCTTTCAAAATAGTCTTCTTCCAAACATCACCCCTTAGACTTATAGCTTTTTTATATAATTATTTATTCAATTCCATCATTACAATAAACTCATCGAGAACATTATATAATTATTCTCATATCCATATAGATATCTCAAATATTTTCATTCAAGACATTCACATCCTTAGTCTCATCATCGAAAGAATCCCTGAATTCTAATGTTCTTCAAATATGTTCATAAATATTTAAAAGAATCATCCAATTATAATAGAATTTTTTTACATAAAAAATGGTCATTATTATCATGAATTTAAATATATATTTGGTTAGAAAACTAAATGATAATATTTTATAAGGAATTTGTAGTTTTAAAAAATTCATTAAAAACATTCAAATTACACTCAATTTTGATAACTATTTTAGTTAAAACCATGAGTGATTTTAATTTTTCATTCATATATTCTTGAAGCATATTACATATTGATTCAATGTTGGTTAGATAAAAAATTTGATCTATTAATGTTTTCAGAGGAAGAAACATATAGTCAAAACCTTTCTGAGAGACATTTGCTTCTACTTTTGATTAATCAAGATCAATCTTAGAAGGTTTTGACCCACTGTTCTGGTATCAACTTATTTTACATTCTTATTATCTTTCTTTGAAACTTCATTATCATGTAATACTTCGAGAATTTTCACATATTTATTGGTTTTACCTTTTTCTTAAGTATTACTCTGATACTATTGATATTTTTTCTTCTTTCATGGATGATTTTTTTTCCTTTTTTGATGATGATCCTTTTACCTGAATACATTTTTATTTTTCATCCTGATGGGATTTAGAGGGTATTTCTGATGAGGATAAAGATGATTCAGATAATTATTTATCTGAATATGTTTCTGCATCATCATGTTATTCCTAATAATCATATTCCTCTTTATCTTTATCTTCTACTTCAACTTCTTTTTATTTTCCCTCAAATTATTATTATTATTATTCTTATTTTCCTTATTCTTGTCCTTTTATTTCCACCTACTCTTCAAGTTATTATTCTAATTTCCCAGTTGTTCTCAAAAATACCTTTCTAACTAAATCAAATTTTTATTGTCCCAAATATATATTTAGAACTGATTCTTCAACAACTAACATTACATTACAATTAACTTCCATATAAGGGATATCAGCAGGAACAATATATGTTTCATAAAAAACTAAACCATCATGTAAAATAAAATGGTTAGAATGGGATGCTAGAAGTACAATATTCTCATATTATTTTTCAACTCCTATTAAAAGACTCTAAAAAAATATAGTATTCTTCTTCTTTTTTTCTTTAGTCATCTTCTTATAATTTTCATTCTGTCCAAATCTTTAAAGCCTTTTATTATCTATGGTAAGTATCATACTCTAGATCCCCTAGATTATTTTGATATTTATGATCAATAAGCTTCTCAAAAAAACCATCTATGATTTTTTATATTTCTGTTTATAGGAGGAGAATTATAAACTTTTTACTTTTCCTTCTTATCATATTTATATTTATTTGTGGTCTGAGATTCAGACACAACTCCATTAATTTCTCCTAAAAATTTGTTTTTCTTTGTATCAAATACTAACTTCATCTTTGCTATTGTGTCATCAATTATTAAAGATATATTTTCCATGAATAGATATGATTTATTCTCCACATTGAAAATATCCATAAACTTTACAATCATCATGCTGATGAATGTACAAAAAAATTATAATATTTGACCTGATGTAAGTAGTTTTTATATTCTCCACTATAATGAATATGAACATAACCAAGTAAATATTCCTTATGTTCACAATATAATCATGAACAAATACATCATAAACCATCAATGTATCTATATGTACCTTACATGGGATCATATGAACTTGTATCCAGAAAAATGAATCTGTAATATAGTGTCAAATGTCAAAATTTTCATGCTTTCATATAAAATGAAAATAGTTATTGTTAAGATTTGATCTTTTTAAACATTCTGATTCTGTTTGGTAGCTTCTAAGAAGGGAAATACACTTCAACTTCCAAAGGGACACCAACCAAGTCTTTTATCCATATATTAGAATGTTTGTATCTCTTTCAAAATAATGTTAAGGACACCTTATCCTTACCATCCTCCTTAAAAAATATAGTGTATGGATAAATATATGAAACTACATAAAGATATTAAAATTCAAAATATTTTTTAGAGTTTTCTTCATAAATAGATTCAAATCCCTAACATGAAGTAATACTATTGAGAGTATAATCAAAATTGTAAAACTATGATATTTCAATTAGCCTTTCTCATAACATAAGGTATATGAAATACTCATACTTGGTTTCCCCCATCAATGCATATAAGACCAATAATAAATCATGAAGGAAAAAAATTAGACTGAAAACAATGAAGGGTGTAGTAGATCAAGAAAAAACACTATAAAACCAATGTGCATCATTGAGTGACCCACTATGATAAAGGATATTTAGGATACAACTGAAATTTGATAAGAAAACCAATTGGTGAGATTGAATCCATTCTGATCTGATGGTTTTTATTTATTCAAATAATGATTTATAAAACAGTTATTTGAAATCTCATAGTCTTAAAACATTTATTAGAGTGAGGATCATTATGATTAGATAAAATTTTCAAAATTTTGAAAAAATATATATGTTTTTATAAAAGTAAAACTATACTAACAAAAATAATTATAAACTAATATAATAAAATATTTCAAAAACTAAAAGAATAGAATAGTGCCTTTTAGAGTGGAATGTTTCATTGTTATGATTAACCTATTCTTATTGGTTTTTTTAAAATCAATATATTATTATAGTTTTTAAGTAAAATTTATGATTAATGTTTTAATATGATATCTTATTAGGATAGTTTTATTATGAAAACTTATCATGATAGATTTAAAATAAAAATTGAATAGGATGTATGTTTTAACCTAAATAAGATTCTAACAAAATATGAGTATGGATATTCTATAAAAAATTATTCATATAGAAAGAAATTATATGTTTTTTAATAAAAAATTATTATAAATTTTTATGTTCATAAAACTCACTACGATAATAGCGTATAGAAAATATTAAATTTTATAAAACTAAAATATTTTCGAAAAACTAAATGTTTTGAAGAATATAAAACACAAGTACTCCCTCTCTAAAAAAATATATATCAATGTAATGATATGTGTAAAAAATATGTATATATGAATAATAATTTAATATTGATTATTCATATATTGCGTTTAATATATTAAAATCATTTAAAAACTAAGGGGTTTTTAAAAATATCAACAATTTTTTTAGCGTTATTTTGAATTATAAAATTAAATCTCCTTTAATGGTTGATCCCAATGAAAATGTTGTATTATATCTATATGATTTTCATGTGAGAGATTTCATGGTTTTTAACATAAATAAATGGAAATTTTATTATCAAAAATTATTTTACTTTTAGTAAAACTCATGCAATAGCCTATGAGTGTGGGTTCCATTCTCAACACTTGAGCACAACAACCTCTACCTATAACTTATTCATATTCATTAGTGGATGGTTCTGATGAGTGTTTATTCATAAATGAACATGATACAAACAATATACTAATAAATTACATGGTTTGGATGTACTTTTTCTATCCACTATATATCCACCAATGAGAGCATCTAAAAAATGTTTTAGATCAAAAAAATTCATGAGTAATAGAAAATGCCTAAATCCAAAGTTCACTTAAGAACATGAATGATTCATTTTAAATCTTTTAAACTGGATTCTTTTATAATGGAATGATATCTTTCACATAATCATAATGAAAAAACTATATATAGATGACTCGAAGTTAATTAAACTAAACACCCCATCATACCTATATAAGATTTATGATCAACTGGTTTCCTACCCATATTGAGATATAAAGTATTGGAGATAGTAATTGGAGTACTAACACATTTTTATAGTCATATACAACTATACTAAAAATATATATAATATAATTATGTTGAGATATATATGTTCTTTCTTGTTATTGTGAAATTCAAAAACCAAAGAAATATGTTAACTCGCCCGTCGTACCCATTTCAGAAATAAACTTCAAAAGATATGTAATGGAATCAATTAGATATTATTTCAGTTGAACCAAATATAATTTCCTCAACATAAATTTTTAGAATAATAATAATTTTATTTACTTCATTTATAAACAGTATTGGATCTGCAGCTCCTTTAAAAAATTTGAAACAAAAATTCAATTAACCTATCATACCTTTCTCTAGGGGCCGGTTTAATTCCATATAGTTTTTTTATTTTTATTAACATATTTCTAGTGATTTTAATTTTTAAAACAATGGGGGTTTTCTAGATAAACATCCTATTAGACATATCCATTAAGATAATAAAACTTCCCTTCTATTTGAAATTAGTTTGAAATTTAATAATGCTATGATGTCTACAAGTATTAAAATAGATTCATATATTTCTAAAAGAGCCTCAATTTCTTCATAATATATTCCCTTAGGTTTATTATAACCCTTATCAATAATTCTTAAATAATTAATAAAAAATATTAAATTTTCCTAAGATTTATTATCGAAAACCCTAATTTTATCCATTTATAGAAGTATCTATCGTTCATTCAAATAATGTCCATAATTTATTCCTTTCAAACTCATTAAGCTCATCATGTGTATCCCAAATCCGTTCCTCATCACCTAAATCCTCATTAGGATTTTTAGGCTAATATTTGGATAATAAATATATATTATCAATCTCATTTAATAATTAAATTATTTTCCTATATGGTTGATCTACATCACTAATGATACTTTTAGTAGGAAGATTCCTATGAAAAAACTGACTTTTTGGGTTCTCAAAATTATATTCTTAAAAAATAGGTTGGAAATATTCCTAAGGATTAACATTAGCAACTAATTATTCAGTTATTTATTTATGATAAGATTAGTCTAGGAATATTTAAAATAATTTTTTTAAATAACACCATAGGATGTATGTTGAGTTTGTAAGATAAAAAAGGGATATATTTCATCATACTCAACATGAATTATTTCCTCAACTTTAAAAATATTTATATTAACAACACTATAATACTAACTAGTCAGGTAATAGGCTAAAAACGTTACTTTATCAGATTTGGAGGAATTATTATGTTGATTATATTTAGTATTTAGGATGAATACAATGCAACCAAAAACATTGATGCTAGATTCTTGAGATTTTATTTATACCTAGATCTCATAAATAGTTTTATTAAAAAAAATTAATTAAAACATGGTTTATAATATATTAGGAATTACTAACCACTTCATCCTAAAAATGATTATCAACTGAGTATTCAATCTCCATGGTTCTAGTAATCTTTTAATGAATTCTCATTATTCATTCAACTACACCATTTTTCTAGTGAGTTCTAGGTGATGAAAAGTTATCTTCAATACATTTCCTAGTATAAAAAGTTTTAGAATCATAATTTAAAAATCCATCACCATGATAACTATGAATAGTTATCATTGAGTGTGTATTCTCGTATTTAACTCTAGCTACAAAATATTTAACATAACTAATGGCTTCAAATTACATTATAAGAAAATATACCCCAGAAAATCCAATTTAATCATCAACTATGATATACACAAAGTATTTCCCAACAATATTTCTTGTTCTTGTAGGACCAAATAAGTCCATTTTTAGTAACTATAAAGAATCCAAATTTGAAACATCACTGATAGATTTAAAACATGACTTATAATGATTACCATCTTGACAAGGGACAATGACTTTTTAAGTATCAAATTTATGTTCAGGTATATCCTTAAAAAGTCATATGCATGTCAATATACCTAATATTCTATTTTTTTAGTGTCCTAAACATAACTTCCATAACCAAGATTGATCTTTCATTAAAAAAAGATAATTTCAGTCCCGATCCTATGGTTTTCTACATTTAGTGTGTAAACATTCTCACACCAATTGGCAGAAAGAATAAAATCATCATTTGAACTATATACTAAATAGTTATCATTCATATATTTTACAAGGTAACCTTCATAGCATACTTGAATAATTATTATAAGGTTTTTCATAAGTCCTATAGTAAATAAAACATTGGAAATAAGAGATTTTCTTATATGAAATGTGTTCCCTACATCGATAATGTTTCATCAAGAATTATATCTGAATGTTACTTTTCCACCATTCAACTCAATTATTGTCTTAGATAAGTATTTATTTCTAGTAATGTGTCTAGAACTCCAATTATAAAATTTTCAAATTTTTTATTACTATAAATTTATTATTTTTATAAAAATATAATGATTATATTTTTAAAACCCAAAACATCATGAGACTAGTGTTGTTTGAAAACAAAATCCTAGGAAACCACATTTTATAATTTTGTTATTTTGGGATAATTTCATTCATTATAAAAATAAGCCTTATGAAAACCTAAATATTACTATTTCCAAAGAACATTCTTTCATCCATTGACCACCACTTGGAAACAAAATGAAAAAATGACCACTTTTAGGAATAGAGTAATTTTTACTAAAAATAGGTTTTCTATTGGTTAAACCCATTCCAGTATTATCTCTATCAATAGAAATTATACTTTTTATCTATGTTTTCTTTACCAATGGTAAACATTGATTAATGTTTCAACAAACTACAAAATCTGGATTTTAGTTTTACAGGTAAATTCTTTCCCTATTTTGTAATAGTTGTAGAACTATGTATGTTAAAATGAATTTGTAAATAATTTTTATCAGAACCAACTTTTTTAAAATCTTTTGAAATAACACCTCTATAAAAATTAGTTTTACCAATATCTTTTGAATAATATAATATTTTGGTATTCAAAAAGTTCAATGTTCCAATTAGTAAAATATTAATCTATATAAACATGTCCAATTGTACAGAGATTTATATTGGTTAATTTTGAAAAAAAGACCAATGTTACTTTATCTAGAACATTTATTATCAACATAATTTTCATAAGAATCTCCATAAATAGCACTCCATATGTTATAATAATTCCAAATATTCATTCATTTATACATATAGTATTTAATGGAATTTATTTCTAAATTTATTCCCTTCTAATCATTCCTTTTAAACTATGGAAAATTTGGTCAAATATGTCCATATTTAATACCTTCATAACAAGTTACCTTAGAATAATTCTAGTTGCGTTTATCCTTAGGAATTTTCTTATATCAGTTTTGAAAATCATTCATTACAGGTATCTTTTCCATCGTTCTAGAAAGATTAGGTATTTAGTTATTATATCTTTTAGATGTATCAATATTTGATTGAACAACAGCTTGTTTCTTCCTCAAATATGTCACAACATTCTCATCTGACTAATAAATAGAAGGTGTTGTAGGTGTTGTAGTAAAAGGAAAAACACTATTTTATTTTTATATTTCTTATTAACTCCCTTAATTCTTCCATCATATTTTATTAGAGTACCAGTCAAATCATCAAGAGTATGATTACATAGATTTCTCATATCATACACAACTATTTTTTTTTATTCCAACTCATTGGGAATTATGTAAATAATATTTTCAATGAAAATTTCATCATAAATTCATTTTTTGTCCAAGAGACTATAAACTATTTATAATATTCATGAATCACTGGTGAATCTTGGTAACTAACTCTCCAGGTGGAAAATAAATGGCATGGTAATCAGCTCAGTGAATTACTCTTCTTGTTTCCATAACTTGGGATGTACCAAAATGTGTTACATCCAATTTACTCAATGTAGTATTGTAATATTTATAAGATGATATTTGACTATATATTTTCCGTCTCATAGAACATAGTAAACTATTTATGAATTTTTATTTCAACTTATATTATTTCTTCTCAACCTTAGTAAAGGGACAAAATTCCTTATCAAGGATCTGGTATTTTCCAGTAAGCATTAAAAATTTATCAAATTATGTGTTGATCATATAATTTTTCATTATATCTCTAAAATATTCATAGTTATTCTAACCAAATATAGTTGGTTGAAAAGTCAGTATAATAATGTATGTAAAAAATATCTCCAGACATAAATAATGTGAATTATATAAATTAGAAACTTAGTAAGCATATACAAAGTAGAAACCCTATCTGATAAAAATTGTTGGATAGTAAGAGTCTCATGGATAGATTTACTTATAAGAGTGTGGGTGAATTGATGTTTAAAAATTTTAAACAAATTATAACAAAAATCCATTTATACTAAATTTATCAGACTCAAACTTAATCTGATTATCAGAGTGAATAATTAGAATCATAGATGATCCGATTAATATCAACCTTATTTTGTTATCATATTCAACTTTATATTGATAAAAAAACAATACAGAAAGATATGTAGGATGAATAAATTTTTATTACATGCCCAACAAAATATGCACTTGTAAAAATAAAAAATAAAATAGCTACAAATAGTAAGTATGAATTAGAATCTATAATTAAAATATATAACTCCATTAAACATAAGGTTAAGGTAGTAAATAACCATGATTAAAGGTATCCACATTTTTATACTGACTATAAAGTCTCTCTTTATGTAACGCCTGAGACTTTTATGAGAAATATTTTGTTTTTATCAAAGGAATCTTTCACTACAAACAACACTAGCTTGGCTTGCTTTACACGCAACCACGACCTTCTTCAATAACTTGCATCGTACGCAATACCGAGTTTCACTAAACAAAGATATGCTATTAAAATATTAATAAAACTAGCCATAATGAATAGTAATTACCACTTTTTGAAATTTTATAAATTGTATTTTTCAAAATGGAATTCATTTTTGGATTTGGAATATTGAAATTAGCCTAGGGTAAAATTTTGGTATTTTTCTGAAAACTTTCAATTTTTAATGAATAGTGAAACCACTAAGTGGTAGTTAAAAAAACTAAATTTTTCATAAAACTTAATTTTTCCACTTCTGTGAGTGGATTTTTGAAAATCCGAGAGGCACGGTTAATATCAAGGACTAAAATGTGGTTCAATGAGATGAAAATAATTTTTGGTGAATGGTAACTTTTTACTTTTTTTTACCACGGTTAAAAGTAAATAGTGTAATTAAGGGTAAAAGTGTTATTATTATTACCCTAACACATGTCCTAATTCTATTTTATAAGTTTAATTCGACCAAAAACAACCTTAGGAATAAATTATGACCATTTAGGCCCACTTGGATTAGATTAGGACATTTATTATTAATTTATTTAAAGAAGGGTTAAAATGGTTAAAATCAATGTTTAATAAGTAAATCATTTTTAATATGGGGTTATACATAAGATAAATTCGACTATAAATATTCATTAGAACGATAAAAAGAGTTACTACATAATGGTATTTTATTTTTAATTTTTAGACTTAAAATAATTTAATTTATTTATGATACAATGATGATGTAGTAATTATCTTATTAATGAAATATTGACATAATTGGTGTTATAAATAAACAAATAAATGTAATTTGAGACTTTTTATGCATTAAAATTATTTTATATGTTAATATGACATGTTAGTATTGATTTAATGAAATTTTTTCTAACTAATCATTCTGTTATGATTTTGACAAAAATCAATTACCAAATAGTGTCAAAATTGATATAAAATAGTTTTTAAAACAAATATTATATTATTAATTGTTATTTTATTCTTAAAAATCTAAGGTTCGGCAAAATGACTTAGATAAGGTTATATATGTTAATAATAAACAACTTGGGGTTCGTTTTGCTTGATATAGTATGTTTATTAACCTTATAGTGTAAGAAATCAAGAAGACACGGTAAAAGTTAAATTATCTAACTTAAAGTTAAATCTAAATGATAAGGTTAAAATTGATACCTAAACTTGTCTATATTATATTGTATGAGATGATTTAGACCCATACCCACATTATCTTCGAAATATATCAATTTGGAGGAATTAATAACCTAATATTACTTTATAATAAAATAATATTTTTAGTTATTCCAAAGGTGCCCCTCTCCTCCCTTATAAAAGGGCACCTCGTCCCTCTCTTCCTCACACCACTTTGAGCCTTAAATATTGGCCAACCCCTTCAAATTTCTTCTCTCCACTTCCCTAGAGACATCCTAGAGGTCCCGGTCTTCTTCAAAGACCAATTTTAGTGCCCTAAAAGGAGGTCTCAAAGAAGCGCTTCTAAGAAGAGGTAATGTCCATTACCGATTCTTTCATCTTTATTTCTTCTTGCACTTCTTCTTCTTTAGTTGTTTCATTATGAAGTAATAACATCAGTATCACTAATATACTTATATGTTATTATAAGTATGAAAAATCCCTATTTCACCATCTATCCATCCTACGGAAAATGAAATCACCGCGAATGCGTACGTACGGAATACTGTCTCCACGCCGCGGTGTAATCTATTTTCCACCACCACCTTTCTTGGATGGGTATAATGGTGTAAATAAGGACTATATATGATTATTTTAAAGTGATATTGATTCTGAAATAGTATATATACACTCCAATACAATTCCACAATCATGGGAACGATATCATCGCTCATGCATACGTACGGAATACCGTCTCCACAATGTGATGCGACTCGTTCTACATGATCTTCATTGAATAATGATTATATAAATGAATTTAATGAATTAATATGATATATATTACACTAATAAAATTCTGGAAATTAGGTATCTATAACCTAAAAATAAAAATAAGAATTTATTCGACAAAACACGCACAAGAACAAAAAGTAATAAACACCCGAATAACAAATAGTAATGAAATATTACTAATAAGAAGCTAAGAATATGACCATATATGATATCATTGAAATAATTATGATTCTGGAATAAGTCAATAACATTATTTAAATCATTATACAGGATGTTCTAACACTTACAACGCAAATTGGACCTAAGGTAAGGGAAAATATCACAATCTCATTTTTATCTGAGATTGTTTATACTTTGGTATTTACTAGGGTGTATTTTATCATCATCATCCATGTTACCTCAATATGTAATATTTTTTCCATCCACTTACAATTGTTTAAATCCAATTTTACCCTTTTGTGAGTTTTTAGTAAAAGATATGAAAGGAATCTTTTGTCGTTTTTCGTACGAGGTACTTTTTGACTTTTCCAACAAAATTACGAGAAGAATGTTTTTTTTAACATATACGGCATGAATGGATTTTTAAAAAATTATTTCCAAGAAGCTTCCTTTAAAATTTTTCAAGTTTATTTTTAGTCAACTTCTTTTAGTTTAAAATTTTATGACATGTTAAGAAAGGAAAATGTTTTTGAAGTAGAAAGGATATTTTCCTCAAGAATGGAGTTCATGTTTTTTATCAAAATTATTTTACATCTAAGATAATATAGGGTTATTTTTCTATCCCTATTGATTATGTTGTGATGGAATTATTTTTACGAATTCCTTTATCTTATATGAATTGTTTTATGATGTCATGTTGTTTAAGAATCCCATTTTAATTACATGGGTTATGCAATGATGTATGATTTTTGATTTTTTGGCACACATAAGAATGGTATCATTATGAGATGGGTGGGACCAATATATCCCTCCAATGCATTAGGTAAATATTTTATATCTCATGAGACAGACATGGCTGGAATGGCAGGTTAAACCGGTTCAGTGAAACTGGACTGAAACGAGGAGTGAACTCGGTTCAGAAATGGACTTTGTCCACTAAGATAGTCTTGGCAATGAGTCTTGAATAATATGAAATGATTATCTATGATTATGTATGTATGCCACAAAGTTTCATGTTTTAAGTTATGATTATTGGGATTACATTTCACTTCTATGATTTATCCCATGTTTTGAAATTATGATTTCTTTTGCAGGTTAAGATTTCAAAAAGTTATGTTCTTATGTATATGATGTGATTGATATTTCTTTTGTTTACCCTTACTGAGCATTTGAGCTCACCCTTTTGTATGTTTTATTTCCCCAGGTCAGGAAGAAGGTTATTAATTAGGATATGCCAAAAAGGGATTCTACATATGATGTAATAAATGGGAGACATTGTAGACGCTTTTATAAACCAGTTGTTTATGTTTCCCAGTTTCTAAAGACTCTATACCTATATGGTCCTTCCATGGTTTTGTTATATGTTTTAATAAGTATGCTTCAATTTTGAAGTATTAACAATGTATGTAATGTATGGGTCGTTATAGTTGGTATTAGAGGAAAGGTATAGTCAACCTTTGGAAACTAGGATGGGAAAGCCTTAGTAAGAACCCTAAGGATAAGTCTAATCATCGAACTCAATCTTAGTGTTTTAGAAATGGCCATGAATAACCTAGGATAAGACCTTAAGTGTGAAATTTTATTCTTGATTATGTGGTTTTCCTACTATAATTAGTGTTGCTCACACTATTCTTATTGGTTTTAGTCAATGGCTGGAACCCGAAGGAACCGTGTTAATGCGGAATGTGATGGAAAATGAAATGATTGTCCCCCTGAGCAAACAAAAGTTATGGGAGATGGAATGAAAAATCTTGTAGCCATGGTCACACAACATTCTCAAGCTATGAATCATGAAAGAATTCCAAACGAGTAAAGGAATGAGCAACATTCTGCTGAATCCTTCATGAGGCAGCGTCCGCCTTCATTCAGCGGGTCTACTGATCCATTAGTTGCTGAACAATGGATTAGTACTACTGAAAAGATATTTTCAGTTCTTCAATGTTCTGAACATGATAAAGTCATCCTGTCAGTGTATCATTTGGAAGGAGATGCTGATCAATGGTGGAATCTTATCAAGAATACGAGGCAAAGAGATGAAATTGATTCCATGGAATGGGACGAGTTCAAGAACTTATTTTGCAATAAGTACATCCCTCGTATTCTCCGAACAAAGATGGAGAAAGAGTTTCTTGAACTGAAGCAAAAGGATGATGAATCTGTTGGTACCTATGAAGAAAATTTTACAAGACTTGCAAGGTACGCTTCTGGTATTATTATCCAACCTGAGAGTAAAATCGATCGATGCTTTAGTGGCTTAAAACCAATTCTTCAAAGGGCCTTATCCATAAGGGACTTCAATAGCTACGAAGAAATCGTTCGATGTGCTCTCAAAGTTGAGATGGAGATTGGAGTAACCCATCAGTCATATGGGTTTGATAAGAAGAGGAAAATGGAATTCAAAGGAAAATCTAAAGAGCACACTGAAAAGAAGATGAGATTTCCCTTATGCTCAAAGTGTGGAAAGAAACATGGAGGGAGTTGTCTTAAAGGGACAAGTAAATGTTTCAAATGTGGAAAAGAAGGTCATCGGGCTTTTGAATGCCGCAATGATGGGAGGAAGATGTATAATGATGCAAACAAAGGAAGGGACACACAGAATCAACCTACTGTAATTCAATGTTTCAAGTGCAGGGAGATGGGGAATTATGCCAATAAATGCCTTAATCCAAGGGTTGTTGATGATGATCGACATCAACAAAATCTTAAGGCTAAAGACAAAGGAAAGTCACATGCAATTTCTATCAGCGATGTGGAGTACGATAACGATGTGGTGAAAGGTACACTTACCATCCACTCTAAAGTAGCAAATGTTTTATTTGATTCTGGATCCACCCACTCTTTTATTTCTGAAGATTTTTCTAAGGGTATCACTGTATTACCTCAAAAATTAGATGATGAGTTAGCTGTGACAACACCTAATGGCACAACAGTCGCATTGAAAGTTTATAATTTTTCCCCGATTGAAGTTTGTGGGAAAGTGCTTCCTGCAAATCTTGTGATCCTTCCTATAGTGGAATTTTATGTGATTCTTGGCATGGACTGGATTTATTTATATGGAGCTCATATCAATTGCCAAAGAAGGGAAGTCACATTTCATATTCCAGATCAATCTATGATCGTCTATCGATGCAAGGATGAACATAACCTTCCAGTGGAAATTTCTTCCATCTTATCAGTCTTGATTCCACTGAATGAAGGTTATTTATCTCAAATGGTTGGTGAGAAACTCATGATTAATAATATGCCCATTGTACGGGAGTTTGATGATGTCTTTCCGGAGGAATTTCCGGGTCTTCCACCAAATCGTGAAGTTGAGTTTTCAATAGAACTCATACCGGGTGCTTTGCCTATTTTAAAGACACCTTATAGAATGGCCCCAATTGAGTTGCAGGAATTGAAGATGCAACTCCAAGATAATCTTGATAAGGGATTCATACACCCGAGTGCATCACCTTGGGGAGCACATGTTCTGTTTGTTAAGAAGAAAGATGGATCAATGAGACTCTGCATTGACTATCGAGAACTTAACAAGATCACTGTCAAGAACTAATATCCTCTCCCATGCATTGATGACTTATTTGACCAACTACGCGGAGCTCAATACTTTTCCGAGATTGATCTTCATTCAGGGTATCATCAATTAAGGGCCAAAAGGGATGATATACGAAAGACGGCTTTCCGTACAAGGTATGGACACTATGAATTTATAGTGATGCTATTTGGTCTTACTAATGCCCCTTCTATCTTCATGGATCTGATGAATAGTGTATTTAGAGACTATCTTGATCAATTTGTGGTAGTCTTTATAGACGATATTCTTGTTTATTCAAAGATCAAGGAAGAACCTGAAGATCACTTGAGAATTATATTGAAGACCCTGAGAAAGGAGAATCTTTATGCCAAATTTACCAAGTGTGAATTTTGGCTTCAAAAAGTTTCATTTTTGGGTCACATAATCTCAAAAGAGGGGATATCTGTGGATCTAGCAAAAACAGAAGTTATCGAAAGATACTCAAGACCAACAACAGTAACTGAGATCCGAAGTTTCTTGGTTTGGCTAGATATTATCGACGTTTTGTGAATGATTTTTCACGATTATCTAATCCACGCACCAAGTTGACTCGGAAAGGAGTTAAGTTTGTTTGGACGGAATAATGTGAAGAGAATTTCAAGGAGTTGAAAAGAAGGTTATCCAGTGCACCTGTGCTCACACTACCTTGTAGTGGAGAAAGGTTTTTGATCTATAGTGATGCATCCAATAAGGGATTGGGGTGTGTTCTTATGAAAAATGATATGGTGATAGCTTATGCCTCACGACAGTTGAAAATCCAGGAGCAAAATTACCAAACACATGATTTGGAGTTAGCTGCGGTAATCTTTGCATTAAAGATTTGGAGGCGTTATCTTTATGGAGAAAGGTGTGACATTTATACTGATCATAAAATTTTAAAGTATATTTTCACAGAACAGGAGCTGAATATGCGCCAAAGAAGATAGTTAGAGTTCATTAAGGATTACGACTGATCAATTCATTACCACCCTGGGAAAGCAAACACGGTGGCAGATGCATTAAGTCGAGAAGACCATGCCAGTTTATCCATTATGAGGATCACAAAAGATCCAATATTAATGGATTTACAAAGGATGGATCTTGGAATTATAATGGAAGGGGGGAAATTGTATCTTTCTCAAATGAATGTTCAACCATCTATACATGTGAAGATTAAAGAGGCGCAGAAAGAAGATTTAGAGTTACAAAAGAAGGTGAGAAATATTCCTGAATTCAACCTTGATTGTGATGGGATAATAAAGTTCAAGAATCGGGTTTGTGTTCCTCCCATCCCCGAATTAAAGAAGGAGCTGCTGGATGAGGCTCATAGTTCTTCATTCTCTATTCATCCTGGAAGCACGAAGATGTATAGGGACCTGAAAGAGTACTTCTGGTGGGATGGCATGAAAAGAGATGTTGCTGAATATGTCTCTCGATGCTTGGTTTGTCAGCATGTTAAAGTTGAGAGACAGAAGTTTAAAGGGATGTTACAACCATTACCCACACCCGAATGGAAATGGGAAAACATCACTATGGACTTTTTCACAGGACTTCCTAAAACATCCAAAGGCAATAATTCTATCTGGGTCATAGTTGATTGTCTTACAAAGTCTGCACACTTCATTGCTATTAGAGAGGATTTCTCTCTGGATCATCTTGCCAGGATATATGTAAAGGAAGTGTTAAGATTGCATGGAGTACCACTTTCTATTATATCTGATCGGGATCTGAGATTTACATCGAAGTTCTCGAGAAGCCTTTATCATACTCTGGATACAGAGTTGAATTTCAGCACTGCTTACCATCCTCAGACAGACGGCCAGTCTGATAGGACAATTCAAACTCTAGAAGATATGTTGAGAGCTTGCTCTATGGATTTCAAAGGTGGTTGGGATCAACACTTACCTTTGGTGGAATTTTCTTATAATAATAGCTTTCACTCCAGTATTCAGATGGCTCCTTATGAAGATCTCTATGGAAAGAAATGCAGGACTCCAACTTTCTGGGATGAAGTTGGGGAAAGAAAGCTATTAGGACCTGATCTTGTTGATGAGATGGAAGAAAAGGTCTGATCTATTCAACAACACATAAGAGCAGCTCAGAGTCGACAGAAAAGTTATGCTGACAACCGAAGAAAAGACCTAGAGTATGAAGTGGGTGATAAAGTGTTCTTACGAATATCTCCCTGGAAGAGGGTCATGAGATTTGGAAAGAAGGGGAAGTTGAGCCCTAGATATATCGGTCCTTTCGAAATACTGGATCGTGTTGGAAAGGTAGCTTACCGATTGGCGCTTCCACCAAATCTCTCTTAAGTTCATGATGTGTTCCATGTATCTCTCTTGAGAAAGTACATACATGATCCTTCACATGTACTCAGCTCAGAAGTTGTACCGCTAGAGTATTGATCATTCTTATAAAGAACAGTCAATAGAGATTCTGGATCATAGAGAAAAAGTCCTACGAAAAAGACCACTTGATTGGTAAAAGTTTTATGGAGGAACCACCAAATAGAAGAAGCTACATGGGATCTTGAGGATATGATGAGGGAGAGGTATCCTCATCTTTTTGTTACAAAGTGACGAATTTCGAGGGCGAAATTCATTTTAAGGGGGGTAGAATGTAATGCCCGAGGCTTTTATGAGAAATATTTTGTTTTTATCAAAGGAATCTTTCACTACACACAACACTAGCTTCGCTTTCTTTACACGCAACTGTGGCCCTCCTCAATAGCTTGCGTCGTACGCAATACCGAGTTTCACTAAACAACGATATGCTATTAAAATATTAATAAAACAAGCCGTTATGAATAGTAATAACCATTTTTTGAAATTTTATAAATTTTACTTTTCAAAATGGTCTTCATTTTTGGATTCGGACTATCGAAATTAGCATAGGGTGAAATTTTGGTATTTTTCTGAAAACATTCATTTTTTGATGAATAGTGAAACCACTAAGTGGTAGTTAAAAAAATTGAATTTTTCATAAAACTTAATTTTACCACTTCTGTGAGTGGAATTTTGAAAATCCGAGAGACACGGTTAATATCAAGGACTAAAATGTGGTTCAATGAGATGAAAATAATTTTTGGTGAATAGTAACTTTTTACTTTTTTTCCACGGTTAAAAGTAAATAGGGTAATTAAGGGTAAAAGTGTTATTATTATTACCCTAACACATGTATTAATTATATTGGATAAGTCTAATTCGACCAACAACAACCTTAGGAATAAAATATTACCATTTAGGCCCACTTGGATTAGATTAGGATATTTATTATTAATTTATTTAAAGAAGGGTTTAAATAGTTAAAATCAAAGTTTAATAAGTAAATAATTTTTAATATGGGGTTATACATAAGATAAATTAGACACTAAATATTCATTAGAAATCTAAAAATCGTGCCTACATAATGGTATTTTATTTGTTATTTTTAGACTTAAAATAATTTAATTTATTTATGATACAATGATGATGAAGTAATTATCTTATTAATGAAATATTGACATAATTGATGTTATAAATACACAAATAAATGTAATTTGAGAGTTTTTATGAATTAAAATAATTTTATATGTTAATATTACATGTTATTATTAATTTAATTAAATTTTTTCGAACTAATCATTCTGTTATGATTTTCACAAAAATCAATTACCAAATAGTGTCAAAATTGACATAAAATAGATTTTAAAACAAATATTATATTATTATTTGTTATTTTATTCATAAAAATCTAAGGATCGGCCAAATTACTTGAATAAGGTTATATATATTAATAATAAACAACTTGGGGTTCATTTGGTTTGATATAGTAAGTTTATTAACCTTATAGTGTAAGAAAACAAGAAGACATGGTAAAAGTTAAATTATCTAACTTAACGATAAATCTAAATGATAAGGTTACAATTGATACCTAAACTTGTCTAAATTCTATTGGATGAGAGTATTTCGACCCATACCCACCTTATCTTAGAAATATATCAATTTGGAGCTATTAAAAATCTAATTTGACTTTATAATGAAATAATAGTTTTAGTTATTCCAAAGGTGCCCCTCTCCTCCCTTATAAAAGGGTACCTCCTCCCTCTCTTCCTCACACCACTTTGAGCCATCAAGCTCGACCAACCCCTGCAAATTTAGTCTCTCCACTTCCCTAGAGACATACTAGAGGTCCTGGTATTTTTCAAAGACCAATTTTAGTGCCCTAAAAGGAGGTCTCAAAGAAGCGCTTCAAAGAAGAGGTAATGTCCGTTACCGATTATTCCATCTTTATTTCTTCTTCCACTTATTCGTATTTAGTTGTTTCATTATGAAGTAATAACATCAGTATCACTCATATACGGATATGTTATTATAAGTATGAAACAACCCTATTTCACTATCTATCCATCCTACAAAAAACGAAATCACCGCTCGTGCGTACGTACGGAATACCGTCTCCATGCCGTGGTGTAATCTATTTTCCACCACCACCTTACTTGGATGGGTATAATGGTGTAAATAATGACTATATATGATTATTTTAAAGTGATATTGATTCTTAAATATTATATATACACTCCAATACAATTCCACAATCATGTGAATGATATCATCGCTCGTGCGTACGTACGGAATACCGTCTCCACGATGTGATGCGACTCATTCTACATGATATTCATTGCATAATGATTATATAAATGAATTTAATGGATGAATATGATATATATTACACTAATACCATTCTTGAAATTAGTTATCTATAACCTAAAAATAAAAATAAGAATTTATTCGATAAAACACGCTTAAGAACAAAAAGTAATAAACTCCCGAATAACAAATAGTAATGAAATATTACTAATAAGACTCTAAGAATATGACCATATATGATATCATAAAAATAATTATGATTTTGGAATAAGTCAATAACATTATTTAAATCATTATACAGGAGGATCGGACACATATGAAGCAAATTGGACCTAAGGTAAGGGAAAATATCACAATCTCATTTTTATCCGAGATTGTTTATAATTTGGTATTTACTGGGGTGTATTTTATCATCCACATCCATGTTACATCAATATGTAATATTGTTTCCATCCACTTACAATTGTTTACATCCAATTTTACCCTTCGGTGAGTTTTTAGTAAAAGATTTGAAAGGAATCTTTTGTCGTTTTTCGTACGAGGTACTTTTGACTTTTTCGACAAAAGTACGAGAAAAATGTTTTTTTAACTTATACGGCATGAATGAATTTTTAAAACATTATTTCCAAGAAGCTTTATTTACATGTTTTCAAGTTCATTTTTAATCAACTTCTTTTAGTTTAAAATTGTATGACATGTTAAGAAAGGAAAATGTTTTTGAAGTAGAAAGGATATTTTCCTCAAGAATGGAGTTCAAGTGTTTTATCAAAATTATTTTACATCTATGATAATATAGGGTTATGTTTCTATCCCTATTTATTATGTTGTGATGGAATTATTTTTACGAATTCCTTTATCTTATATGAATTGTTTTATGATGTCATGTTGTTTAAGAATCCCATTTTAATTAAATGGGTTATGCAATGATGTATGATTTATGATTTTGTGGCACACATAAGAATTGTATCATTATGAGATGGGTGGGACCTATATCTCCCTCCAATGCATTGGGTAAAGATTTTATATCTCATGAGATAGACATGGCTGGAACGGCAGGTTAAACCGGTTCAGTGAAACAGGACTGAAATGAGGAGTGAACTCGGTTTAGAAATGGACTTTGTCCACTAAGATAGTCTTGGCAATGAGTCTTGACTAATAAGAAATGATTCTCTATGATTATGTGTGTATGCCACAAAGTTTCATGTTTTAAGTTATGATTATTGGGATTACATTTCACTTCTATGATTTATCCCATGTTATGAAATTATGATTTCTTTTGCAGGTTAAGATTTCCAAAAGTCATGTTCTTATGTATATGATGTGATTGATATTTCTTTTGTTTAACCTTACTGTGAATTTGAGCTCACCCTTTTGTATTTTTTATTTCCCCAGGACAGGAAGAAGGTTATTAAGTAGGATATGCCAAAAAGGGACTCTAGATATGATGTAATAAATGGGAGACAATGTAGACGCTTTATAAACCAGTTGTTTATGTTTCCCAGTTTCTAAAGACTCTATACCTATAAGTTCATTCCATGGTTTTGTTATATGTTGTAATAAGTATGCTTCAATTTTGAAGTATTAACAATGTATGTAAAGTATGGGTCATTATAGTTGGTATTAGAGGAAAGGTATAGTAAAACTTTGGAAACTAGGATGTGAAAGCCTTAGTAAGAACCCTAAGGATAAGTCTAAGCATAGAACAAAATCATAGTGTTTTAGAAATGGCCATGAATAACCTAGGATAAGACCTTAAGTGTGAAATTTTATTCTTGATTATGTGGTTTTCCTATTATAATTAGTGTTTCTCACACTATTATTCTTGGTTTTAGTCAATGGCTGGAACCCGAAGGAACCGTGTTAATGCGGAATGCGACGAGAAATGAAATGATTGTCCCCCTGAGAAACCAAACGTTATGGGAGCTGGAATGAAAAATCTTGTAGCCATGCTCACACAACTTTCTCAAGCTATGAATCATGCAGGACTTCCAAACGAGCAAAGGAAGGAGCAACATTCTATTGAATCCTTCATGAGGCAGCGTCCGCCTTGATTCCGCGGGTCTACTGATCCATTAGTTGCTGAACAATGGATTAGTACTGCTGAAAATATATTTTCAGTTCTTCAATGTTCTGAACATGATAAATTCATCCTAGCAGTGTATCGTTTGGAAGGATATGTTGATCAATGGTGGAATCTTATCAAGAATACGAGGCAAAGAGATGAAATTGATTCCATGGAATGGGACGAATTCAAGAACTTATTTTTCAATAATTACATCCCTCGTAGTCTCCGAACAAAGATGGAGAAAGAGTTTCTTGAACTGAAGCAAAAGGATGATGAATCTGTTGGTACCTATGAAGAAATTTTTACAAGACTTGCAAGGTACGCTTCTGGTATTATTATCCAACCTGAGAGTTATATCGATCGATTCATTAGTGGCTTAAAACCAAGTCTTTGAAGGGCCTTAGGCATAAGGGACTTCAATAGCTACGAAGAAATCGTTCTATGTGCTCTCAAAGTTGAGATAGAGATTAGAGTAACCCATCAGTCATATGGGTTTGATAATAAGAGGAAAATGGAATTCAAAGGAAAATCTAAAGATCACACTGAAAAGAAGATGAGCTTTCCCTTATGCTGAAAGTTTGGAAAGAAACATGGAGGGAGTTGTCTTAAAGGGACAAGTAAATGTTTCAAATGTGGAAAGGAAGGTCATCAGGCATTTGAATGCCGCAATGATGGGAAGAAGATGTCTAATGATGCAAACAAAGGAGGGGACACACAGAATGAACCTACTATACTTCAATGTTTCAAGTGCAAGGAGATGGGGCATTATTCCAATAAATGCCCTAATCCAAGGGTTGTTGATGATGATCGACATCAACAAAATCATAAGGATAAAGACAAAGGAATGTCACATGCAATTTCTATCAGCGATGTGGAGTACGATAACGATGTGGTGAAAGGTACACTTATCATCCACTCTAAAGTAGCAAAGGTTTTATTTGATTCTGGATCCACCAACTCTTTTATTTCTAAATATTTTTCTAAGGGTGTCACTGTATTACCTCAAAAATTAGATGTGGTGTTAGCTATGACAACACCTAATGGCACAACAGTCGCATCGAATGTTTATAATTCTTCCCCGATTGAAGTTTGTGGGAAAGTGCTTCCTGCAAATATTGTGATCCTTCCTATAGTGGAATTTTATGTGATTATTGGCATGGATTGGCTTTCTTTATATGGAGCTCATATTAATTGCCAAAGAAGGGAAGTCACATTTCATATTCCAGATCAATCTATGATCGTCTATCAATGCAAGGATGAACATAACCTTCCAGTGGAAATTTCTTCCATCTTATGGGTCTTGATTCAACTGAATGAAGGTTATTTATCTCAAATGGTTGGTGAGATACTCATGATTAATAATATGCCCATTGTACGGGAGTTTTATGATGTCTTTCCGGAGGAATTTCTGGGTCTTCCGCCAAATAGTGAAGATGAGTTTTCAATAGAACTCGTACCGGGTGCTTTGCCTATTTCAAAGACACCATATAGAATGGCCCCAATTGAGTTCCAGGAATTGAAGAAGCAACTCCAAGAGAATCTTGATAAGGGATTCATACGCCCAAGTGCATCACCTTGGGGAGCACATGTTCTGTTTTTTAAGAAGAAAGATGGATCAATGAGACTCTGCATTGATTATCGAGAACTTAACAACATCACTATCAAGAAAAAATATCCTCTCCCATGCATTGATGACTTATTTGACCAACTACGTGGAGCTCAATACTTTTCCAAGAATGATCTTCATTCAGGGTATCATCAATTAAGGGTCAAAAGGGAGGATATACCAAACACGGCTTTCCGTACAAGGTATGGACACTATGAATTTATAGTGATTCCATTTGGTCTTACTAATGCCCCTTCTATCTTCATGGATCCGACGAATAGAGTCTTTAGAGACTATCTTGATCAATTTGTGGTAGTCTTTATAGACTATATTCTTGTATATTCAAAGAGCAAGGAAGAACCTGAAGATCACTTGAGAATTATATTGAAGACCCTGAGAAAGGAGAATCTTTATACCAAATTTACCAAGTGTGAATTTTGGCTTCAAAAAGTTTCATTTTTGGGTCACATAATCTCAAAATAGGGGATATCCGTGGATCTAGCAAAAACAGAGGTTATCGAAAGATGGTCGAGACCAACAACAGTAACTGAGCTCCAAAGTTCTCTTGGTTTGGCTGGATATTATCGACGTTTTGTGAATTATTTTTCATGATTATCTAATCCACTCACCAAGTTGACTCAGAAAGGAGTAAAGTTTGTTTGGACGGAATAATGTGAAGAGAATTTCAAGGAGTTGAAAAGAAGGTTATCCAGTGCACCTGTTCTCACACTGCCTTGTAGTAGAGAAAGGTTTGTGATCTACAGTGATGCATCCAAGAAGGGATTGGGGTGTGTTCTTATGCAAAATGATATGGTGATAGCTTATGCCTCACGACAGTTGAAAATCCATGAGCAAAATTACCAAACACATGATTTGGAGTTAGCTGCGGTAATCATTATATTAAAGATTTGGAGGCATTATCTTTATAGAGAAAGGTGTGATATTTATACTGATCATAAAAGTCTAATGTATATTTTCACACAAAAGGAGCTGAATATGCACCAAAGAAGATGGTTAGAGCTGATTAAGGATTATGACTGCTCAATTCATTACCACCCTGGGAAATCAAACAAGGTGGAAGATGCATTAAGTTGACAAGACCATTCCAGTTTATCCATGATGAGGGTCACAAAAGATCCAATATTTATGGATTTACAAAGGATGGATCTTGGGATTATAATGGAAGGGAGAAATCACATCTTTCTCAAATGAATGTTCAACCATCTATAGATGTGAAGATTAAAGATGCACAGAAAGAAGATGTAGAGTTACAAAATTCGGTGAGAAATATTCCTGAATTCAACCTTGATTGTGGTGGGATAATAAAGTTCAGGAATCGGGTTTGTGTTCCTGCCATCCCCGAATTAAAGGAGCTGTTGGATGATGCTCATAGTTATTCATTATCTATTCATCCTAGAAGCACGAAGATGTATAGGGACCTGAAAGAGTACTTCTGGTGGGATGGCATGAAAAGAGATGTTGCTGAATATGTCTCTCGATGCTTGGTTTGTCAGCAAGTTAAAGCTGAGAGATAGAAGCCTAAGGGGATGTTACAACCATTACCCATACCCGAATGGAAATGGGAAAACATCACTATGGACTTTGTCACAAGACTTCCTAAAACATCCAAAGGCAATAATGCTATCTGAGTCATTGTTGATCGTCTTACAAAGTCTGCACACTTCATTGCTATTAGAGAGGATTTCTCTCTGGATCAGCTTGCCAGGATATATGTAAAGAAAGTCGTAAGATTGCATGGAGTACCACTTTTTATTATATCTGATTGGGATCTGAGACTTACCTCAAAGTTCTGGCGAAGTCTTCAGCATACTCTGGATACAGAGTTGAGTTTCAGCACTTCTTACCATCCTCAGACAGACGGTCAGTCTGAGAGGACAATTCAAACTCTAGAAGATATGTTGAGAGCATGCTCTATGGATTTCAAAGGTGGTTGGGATCAACACCTACCTTTGGCGGAATTTTCTTATAATAATAGCTTTCACTCTAGTATTCAGATGGATCCTTATGAATCTCTCTATGGAATGAAATGAAGGACCCCAACTTTCTGGGATGAAGTTGGGGAAAGAAAGCTATTAGGACCTGATCTTGTTGATGAGATGGCAGAAAAGGTCAGATCTATTCAACAACACATAAGAGCAACTCAGATTCGACAAAAAAGTTATGTTGACAACCGGAAAAAAGACCTAGAGTTTGAAGTGGGTGATAAAGTGTTCTTACGAATATCTCCCTGGAAGAGGGTCATGATATTTGGAAAGAAGGGGAAGTTGAGCCCTAGATATATCGGTCCTTTCGAAATACTGGATCGTGTTGGAAAGTTAGCTTACTGATTGGCGCTTCCACCGAATCTCTCTCAAGTTCACGATGTGTACCATGTATCTCTCCTGAGAAAGTACATACTTGATCCTTCACATGTACTCAGCTCAGAACTTGTACCGCTGGAGCAAGATCTTTCTTATAAAGAATAGCTGATAGAGATCCTGGATCGTAGCGAAAAAGTACTACGAAACAAGACCACTCGATTGGTGAAAGTTTTATGGAGGAACCACCAATTATAAGAAGCTACATGGGATCATGAGGATATGATGAGGGAGAGGTATCCTCATCTTTTTGTTACAAAGTGACGAATTTCGAGGGAGAAATTCATTTTAAGGGGGGTAGAATGTAACGCCCAAGACTTTTATGAGTAATATTTTGTTTTTATCAAAGGAATCTTTCACTACACACAACACTATCTTGGCTTGCTTTACACACAACCGCGGCCTTCCTCAATAGCTTGCGTCGTACGCAATACAGAGTTTCACTACACAACGATATGCTATTAAAATATTAATAAAACTAGCCGTTATGAATAGTAATAACCACTTTTTGAAATTTTATAAATTTTATTTTTCAAAATGGACTTCATTTTTGGATTCGGAATATCGAAATTAGCCTAGGGTGAAATTTTGGTATTTTTATGAAAACTTTCAATTTTTGATGAATAGTGAGACCACTAAGTGGTAGTTTAAAAAACCGAATTTTTCATAAAACTTAATTTTACCGCTTCTGTGAGGTGAATTTTGAAAATCCGAGAGACAAGGTTAATATAAAGGACTAAAATGTGGTTCAATGAGATGAAACTAATTTTTGGTGAATAGTAACTTTTTTCTTTTTTTTACCACAGTTAAAAGTAAATAGGGTAATTAAGGGTAAAAGTGTTATTATTATTACCCTAAAGCATGTCCTAATTCATTTGGATAAGTGTAATTCGATGAAAAACAACCTTAGGAATAAAATATGACCATTTAGGCCCACTTGGATTAGATGAGGACATTTATTATTAATTTATTTAAAGAAGGGTTAAAATAGTTAAAATCAATGTTTAATAAGTAAATCATTGTTAATATAGTGTTATACATAAGATAAATTCAACTATAAATATTCATTAAAAATCTAAAAAGATTTCCTACATAATGGTATTTTATTTTTAATTTTTAGACTAAAAATAATTTAATTTATTTATGATACAATGATGATGCAATAATTATCTTTTTAATGAAATATTGACATAATTGATGTTCTAAATACCCAAATAAATGTAATTTGAGACTTTTTATGAATTCCAATAATTTAATATTTTAATATTACATGTTATTATGGATTTAATTAAATGTTTTCTAACCAGTAATTCTGTTATGATTTTCCCAAAAATCAATTACCAAATAGTGTCAAAATTGACATAAAATAGTTTTTAAAAAAAATATTATATTATTAATTGTTATTTTATTCCTAAAAATCTAAGGTTCGTCCACATGACTTAGATAAGGTTATATTTATTAATAATAAACAACTTGGGGTTCTTTTGGCTTGATATAGTAAGTTTATTAACCTTATAGTGTAAGAAAACAAGAAGACACGGTAAAAGTTAAATTATCTAACATAAAGTTAAATCTTAATGATAAGGTTAAAATTGATACCTAAACATGTATAAATTCTATTTTATGAGAGGATTTAGACCCATACCCACCTTATCTTCTAAATATATCAATTTTGAGCTATTAAAAACCGAATCTTACTTTATAATAAAATAATATTTTTAGTTATTCCAAAGGTGCCCCTCTCCTCCCTTATAAAAGGGCACCTCCTCCCTCTCTTCCTCACACCACTTTGAGCCTTCAAGCTCGGACAAACCCTGCCAATTTCTTCTCTCCACTTCCCTAGAGAAATCCTAGAGGTCCTGGTCTTCTTCAAAGACCAATTTTGGTGCCCTAAAAGGAGGTCTCAAAGAAGCGCTTCAAAGAAGAGGTAATGTCTGTTACCGATTCTTTCATCTTTATTTCTTCTTCCACTTAATCTTATTTAGTTGTTTCATTATGAAGTAATAACATCTGTATCAGTCATATAATTATATGTTATTATAAGTATGAAACAACCCTATTTCACCATCTATCCATCCTACGGAAAACGAAATCATCGCACGTGCGTCCGTACGGAATACCGTCTCCACGCCGTGGTGTAATCTATTTTCCACCACCACCTTACTTGCATGAGTATAATGGTGTAAATAATTACTATATATGATTATTGTAAAGTGATATTGATTCTGATATAGTATATATACACTCCAATATAATTCCACAATCATGGGAACGATATCATCGCTTGTGTGTGCGTACGGAATACCGTCTCCACGATGTGATGCGACTCGTTCTACATGATCTTCAGTGCATAATGATTATATAAATGAATTTAATGAATTAATATGATATATATTAAACTAATACCATTGTGTAAATTAGGTATCAACAACCTAAAAATAAAAATAAGAATTTATTCGACAAAACACGCTTAAGAACAAAAAGTAATAAACACCTGAATAACAAATAGTAATGAAATATTACTAATAAGAAGCTAAGAATATGACCATATATGATATCATAAAAATAAGTATGACTCTGGTATAAGTAAATAACATTATTTAAATCATTATACAGGAGGTTCGGACACTTACGAAGCAAATTGGACCTAAGGTAAGGGAAAATATCACAATCTCATTTTTATCCGAGATTGTTTATACTTTGGTATTTACTGGGGTGTATTTTATCATCCACATCCATGTTCCCTCAATATTTAATATTTTTTCCATCCACTTAAAATTGTTTAAAACCAATTTTACCCTTCGGTGAGTTTTTAGTAAAAGATATGAAAGGAATCTTTTGTCATTTTTTGTACGAGGTACTTTTTGACTTTTCCGGAAAAAGCACGAGAAGAGTGTTTTTTTAACTTATACGGCATGAATGTATTTTTAAAATATTATTTCCAAGAATCTTCCTTTAGAAGTTTTCAAATTTATTTTTAATCAACTTCTTTTAGTTTAAAATTGTAAGACATGTTAAGAAAGGAAATTTTTTTTGAAGTAGAATGGATATTTTCCTCAAGAATGGAGTTCAAGTGTTTTATCAAAATTATTTTACATCTAAGATAATATAGGGTTATGTTTCTATCCCTATTGATTATGTTGTGATGGAATTATTTTTACGAATTCATTTATCTTATATGAATTGTTTTATGATGTCATGTTGTTTAAGAATCCCATTTTAATTACATGGGTTATGCATTGATGTATGATATATGATTTTGTGGCACACATAATAATAGTTTCATTATGAGATGGGTGGGACCTATATCTCCCTCCAATGAATTGGGTAAAGATTTTATATCTCATGAGATAGACATGGCTGGAACGACAGGTTAAACCGGTTCAGTGAAACAGGACTGAAACGAGGAGTGAACTCGGTTTAGAAATGGACTTTGTCCAATAAGATAGTCTTGGAAATGAGTCTTGACTAATAAGAAATGATTCTTTATGATTATGTGTGTATGACAGAAAGTTTAATGTTTTACGTTATGATTATTGGGATTAAATTTCACTTCTATGATTTATCCCATGTTATGAAATTATGATTTCTTTTGCAGGTTAAGATTTCCAAAAGTTATGTTCTTATGTATACGATTTGATTGATATTTCTTTTTTTAACCCTTACTGAGCATTTGAGCTCACCGTTTTGTATGTTTTATTTCCCCAGGTCAGGAAGAAGGTTATTAAGTAGGATATTCTAAAAAGGACTCTAGATATGATGTAATAAATGGGAGACAGTGTAGACGCATTATAAACCTGTTGTTTATGTTTCCCAGTTTCTAAAGACTCTATACCTATACGTTCCTTCCATGGTTTTGTTATATATTTTAATAAGTATGCTTCAATTTTGAATTATTAACAATGTATGTAAAGTATGGGTCGTTATACTTTCCTCACTATAAAATCCCTCGATTTGATCTTGAGAATAAGTTTTGTCTTTATTTCCTTGGGAGCCCTCGATTAGATGATCAGTTTCTAGTTTTCTATCCCCAAAATCCCTTGATTCGATGGATTAGATTCACCACCTTCTTATACATGTAATCCCTCATTCATAATAGTTATCAAACAATATTCAAAATAAAAAATTATTTTAAAGGAAACAACCCTTAAAGGGATTCCTTATAACTACAACTCTCTAAAGTATTACAAAGAATTTGGAATCAGATGTCCACACAGATCAAATTCTAGACAAATTGATTTGAAAATTTGATCACCTCCCAACTCTATAATGACTATCTATTAATAGGTGAAGTTATAATGGTCATATTTATGATTTATATTCAATGACCATAGATAGCTTTCTCTTTGATAGCTCACAATGCTCTGGAAAAACTGAATGTCTGACGTTGTTTGGATTTACCAGCATTATAATTCTAAATGTATTCATTAAGATACAAAAAGGTATTATATATTGAAATATTAAAATATGATATTACAATGTACTTCCATATCAATTTTAAAAATAATAATCTTTATGTGGATTATTCCAATTGATTTCGGTACCAAAATCAGTCTGTTGTTCATGAATTTTGTCAGTATAATAAACAACAAAAAAATCTAACTTATGGTCTAATTATAGGTAAGTCTAATTAATTGTATAAATTCTGAATCTAATGATCTAAATAAATAATGATAGGTCTATATTAGTAATACATTCGAACTTTTTCTATGTACGGTAAAATATAATGTTTTATATAGAAACATACTAAACACATGGGAAAAAATATTTCATAAACATGTTTAATGCTTTTTTTCTACCTCTAAAACTAAAGGAATGGATAAGTTTGAAGTAATAATTATGACCAAAAACTATCTAAATAGTACTAGTAAAACATGAAGAATAAATAATAATCCTTATCATACCTATAAGGCTATCCAATATAGTCCCTTAGACCTATTTTAATTTCTTATTAATGGAACCATCTCATAACCATTACTGATCAGTGACCCCAAAACATATAGTCTCTTCCCAAACATAACCTCAAATGATGTTGTCCAATCCTATGTTTATTTTACCAATAACACACTAATCATCAGATGCAGTGGTCATCTTGACTACATGAACTACGAACATAGAAAAACCTAGGAAAATTACAAAAATGGTTCCTGTAACACATTCTGAAACCCCATCCAACATATCCAAATGAAAATATCTCAACTCATTAGCCAAATAAAACCCATATTCACTACCCATGTCTAACTCAAGAGGCATTAATACTCTCATCAAACCTACCATGAGCCTTATCTATCCTCGTGTGGGTTTCCCTCATCACATAGGATATGTATGGCCTTCATATCATTCATTACTAGGAATATGAATGCCATTGATATCTTACAATCTCATTGAACCTGTCACAGGATCCTGACATCTCATCCCATAGATCTAGAAATCCCCCATTTCTATCACAAACACAGCTGGAAATAGTTGTAATTAGAAGCATAGTTTCCCACTAATCCCAAATAAACATAATTTTCTAAAGGGAACTTATTCCACACAATGGAGGCTCAATTCCAACCTAAATATTTCTCTAAGGGGATATCAGCCTCTATCTCTAATTCATGAAATCACAAAAAACATATTTTCATGTATAATAATAATAAAAATTCATATGATTTGGTATCATAGTTTCCAACAACCTTGATACACCGTTAACCACTCACAATGATCTACACATCCTCTACTTAGCCCATCCATATATTTTATATGATCATACATGCCCCCAATATCCTATATAAAAATATTCACAATCATTTATTATTTATAAACACTAATAATTGTTTTTTTAATTTACTCCAAAACTAATAATTTCTTCAAAAATCACCAATAAACCACACAAAAATAAAATCATGACCAAATTCACTTAGGAGGACCATAAAGTACCAAAAAATCCATCCTAGGTAAATTCCATACCAACTAATACCAGATCAACCACTAATTTCACCATGTTTTGTTAAAAGAATAAATAAATTCATCGAGTGATGAACCTTGACTAAAAAGAAGTCCAATGTCATGAGATAATCCTTTCAGGATGAACTCTTGATAAGACAAAAAAATTATAATTCAATACCAATTCCACTATTCAATTTTGGAATTGGTGCTAAAACCCTATCTCAAATAACATGAAAATCCTATAAATTTAAGGTTAATTAATAATAGATAAAAGAGAGGTTGATCTTACCATAAACTGATTCATAATCACAAAAAAAATATTTGATAGAAGGGTGATGAAGGAGGGGGATAATGAAGAAAAATAATCTCATATTGATTCCCTTTCTCCCCAAAAACATGACGAGGAAGACCCTAAAATTTTAGGTCTACCTAATATTATAAAAAAACCCACAAACCTAGGTGTAGTGTACCACTAGATAGTTATAACATGTCACACCACAACTTTACTAGGCCACTGAACAACATCATTGTGTCATTTTATATTCATCCCTAGGTAGGGGGTATATGCTTCTAGATAGACATAACTCAACGTAAATATTGGGTCATGGTATAATATTCTTAATGTGGGAACCACCATGGAGCGACTACATCAGTTTATAACACAACATACACATATAGATGAAAATTCCTTCATAGATGCCCTGAAACTTATCCAACTCCCACCCGAGCACTCGAAGAACCTCATCGGTCTCAATACGCATCCAAACCCAACTTCTAGATATATCTTAACATCAATGATTTAAATTTGTGTCCTAATTCTTGAACCATATACCACACTAGAAATAGTAATTAAAATTTCCTCTGAAAAAAATGATGTATAAAGTTATACATCAAAGAAATCTCTACCACCATAATTTTTATCATATTCATGAATCCTTTATGTTCCTACATCTATATCACTAACTTAACATAGTTTCTAATATAATTCCAATGAACAAAATTCCTTCTATAAAAATTCAAAAAACTTTTTCCATTCATCTCAAAGAATGTTTCCCCAATACAAAATATATTCCTATGAAATTTTGGTAATATCGCCAATACATTCCAATCATATAGAATATGATTGTATTTATTTAGTTTATAGCTCAGTGAAAATAATTTCTTTAAAAAAATTCATCATTCCATTTATCGTTGGATTCTCCTGAAAAGTGTTGACATCTCTGATAAACTCTCGACTTCCCCCACTAAAACACCACAATGTCACCTGATCATGATCAAAATTACATAATTACATGAGGCATCACAAAATATTCTAATAAACCACACTAAATACTAAACATGGAATTTGGTGTATTTTAATTTTGGGTTCTTGAATGACCACACCATACATTATCCTTTTTAATTAAGAACTTACTACCTTCAATAAGACTCAATTATAAACAACATAAACTATTTCTTATTATCATATATGAAATATAGATTCCTTATAAGTCCATATTTGAATTCAAAATTTTTTTTCATTGATACTGGTATACTTTTATTTAAATGAAAAAAAGTGGGGTCACCTTTTCCATCCAACTATTTATGTCACTACACCCATGAACCTTCCGAAAAGAGGAATACTATACGCTAAAAATTATTTAGTGCTCCCCACTATAAGATTATTTTCATCGTGACAACAAATAATCGAAATGTATATCATTAGGGGGCCATAATAGATTTTCCCATAATGCATTGGCTAGACATTTAAACCTTCTCAGACTTGAACTCCCAAATAACACCAATTGTCACTTGTTGACTTCTCAATCATGATTTCATACTCATCATTCCTTATGTTAAATCCACAATAATAGTAACACCCTCAAATAACTGATTATCATATCCCAACTATATGTTTTCTTTGACACTACTATTAATTAAAAATTCCAAACATGTTCCACCATCACATGTATCTCGCTCTTCCGTAACAACATGAAAAATCATTCAGAGTGCCTATAAGGATAAAAATTCAATTTAGAATCACTATGTCATCCTGATCTATCTATAATTTCAACTATTAGTATAGGGTATAATCTATGAATCCTCATAAAAATATGGGGCTTCTATGACAATAGTTTTCCAATTAACTTCATCGATCCTCAACCAATAATATTCACAAAATGATCCATTAATTAATTCTCCCCACACGTGAAATTTATACACTTTCCTTCACATACTAAAGATTTTTCTAGAAAATTGATGATAACCATCATTTCATTTCTAAAAACATAGTGATCCTATAAGAACCTCCTTATAGAGTTCTATTCACAATCCTACTCAACCTTACATAAACCCAATGAATGCATTGTAACACCTCAATATTTTTATGAGATCGATTTTTTTATATTTTTATTCCTTCGATGTCTTATGTTTTATACTACACTAATATAATCTTGCGCTACACACAACAGTGGCTTATCATGATATATATATAATAATATTTTTGGATTGTGTTACACACAATGTCGAGATATGTTGATAGCTTATGTTTTATGCAAGGCCATGTTTTACAGAACAATAGTATAAGACTAAAATATTATTATTTAATATAATATGAAATTAAATTACTGTTCAATTATCTATTTTGAATAATATTAACTAAAAAATAAAAATAAATTTTTTATAAGATGAATCCATTGGTTAAAAATTCATTAGAATAAAAAATATATATCAATTGAATATAAAGAACATATTTTTAATTTTGTGCTCCCATAGTCATTTTGTATTATGATATTACATTAATTACAAATATTAAATTATATTAATGAAAAATATATTCTATATATTCAATTAATTATTTTTAATATTCGTCCAATAGATTTTATATGCATGAGATATAAACAAACCCAATTTTATGCATAGAACATATATTTTTAAAAAGGTAATTTTACTGCCTTTTAATGCCCAAACCATTTTTAATAGGGATTTTGAAACTTTTAAATACTTATTTTGAAAAAAAAAATAAGATTTTTATTTTAAATTATAATTAAAAAATGAACATTTTCTTAATTTTTGAAATTTTTTTGAGATGTTGTTTTTTGATGAATTGTGAAAAATACTGCATTGAATTTAAAAAACTAACATTTCGTTTAAATAATAATTATAAATTATTATTTTTTAAATAAATAATAAATTAATTAATATTAAATACGTTATTGAAATAATTTTTTATTGAAATTAGATATAAAAACTTATTGAACTTTGGAATGTTTCCTATTACACACATTTTTTCCACATTTGCTGGATTAATGTAAAAATAAATTTAGCGTCTTTCGTGAATTGAATTTGGAAAAATGGATATACATGGTTGTAATTAGTATTATATTTTGAGTAAAATATGATCAACATGAATTTAGGATATTATGAATAAGTAACGTTAGTAAATTTTTATTTACCAGATTTATGAGTAAATCAGATATTTAATGGTAATGATAATGTTATAATATTATAATATTACACTAACATGTGTCTTAATTTTATTGAATAAGTGGTTTCCCACTAAAATTAACCTCTTTCCAAAATTATATGCATTTTAATCCATTTGGTTATGAATATAACACATATTATAATTTATTTAAAGATATGTTAATAATGTCATACACTTATGTTTAATAAGTAAATCATTTTTAATGTAGTGAAATAAAAAATATAAATTCAAATATAAATTGAAATTTTCAATATAATAAATTCATATTTATAAATATAATTAATTTAAAATTTTTAGATAAGAAATAATTTTATTAATATCTTGTATAATGATGATGCAGAAATTATTTACTTAATGGAAATATCAAATCAATTATATTAAATATATGAAAATAACAGTAATGTAACCTAATTACTTAATTAAATGAATTTTATAGATAAAATTTATATTTTAATGATATATTAGATGTTTTTTCGAAGTTATCATGTTTTTATGATATTTTAAAAAAAGGAAAATATTGAATTGTATCAAAATTGACATAAATGATACTTTGAGATACATAATATTTTATTAAATGATATAAAATTCATAAAAAATAAAATTTTAAAAAATGAAGATAATGAGGTTATTTATTTCTTAAATTATTTATTTGGGGATTATTTGGATTTGTATAGTAACTATATTAACTGAAAAGTGTAAAAAAGACATGTTTCCATGGTCAGAGTAAAAGCGTTTAACTAAAGGTTAAAGATAAAAGACAAGGTTAATATTGTGAAGTAAACATGTCTATTTTTTTAGAATAATTAGAATCATCCTAATTTTATCATTTAAATAAATCACTTTTGAACTAATTTTAATTTAAAATTAACTTATATTAAATTCATATTTTTAGAATTTCTTAAAGTCCTCCTCACCTTCTTTATAAAATGGCATCTTATATATCACTTCCTGTCACCATGTTGAGCCTTCTATCTCAAAAACACCCCACCCATTTCTCCTCCCAAAATTATTTCTTACATTGAAGGGATCCTTTTATTCTATAAAGGCCAACCCCATTGTCCCTACGAGGATATCCCACAGAATTCTTTGGAAGAAGTGGTAATTGTTTTACCAATTCATTTAAGTTCATTTGTTATTCTACATCATCATCCTATGTTGTTTAAATAATAAACTAATAACTTCTTTATAATATATAAAATGAGATGTTATTATGATTATGGAAAAAATCATATATCTCCTTTTATTCATCCTATGAAAAACAACATCACCATGTGTGCGTGCATATGACTTACTATTTCCATACAGTGGTGTAATCAGTTTTTTCATCACTGATTTTTTGGTATGGGTATAATAATGAGTGTAATGAATATAAATAATAAATATTACATGATATTTATTTTTTATAATTAATATACCATCCAATTAATTTCTACTATACCATTAAAGGAATTATATAATCGCTCGTGTGTACGTATGGCCCACCGTCTCTACGTGATGATGTCATTTATTCATCACATAAACCCTTAAGAAATAATTTTTATGAATTTAATATAATTTTAGATATAAGTAATATATACTATATTCAAATTAGTTGGGTCTTTTAAAACAAAACAAACATAATAAAATGAAGTCTTTCTCAACCTATATAATGGTAATAATAAAGTATTATTAATAAAAATATATAAGATGATCATATATGATATCATAAATATAAAGAGGGTTTAGATATTAGTTAATAAAATTCATAAACCCATTATAAATGAGTTTGAATCATGTTTTAATAATATAATCATAAGTTAAGGTAATTATGTATCGCTTTTATTTCCATGACATACATGACATATTCAACACTCACTTATTTTGTGTGTTTTTTATACTACTCATGAACATATTTTATAAGTATTATCTAAAATATTATGATAATTTAATATCCATATAATTTTATTTTTATAATGGGGCCTACGATTCTACTGATTATAATTTTTTGAGTATTTATTTCAAAATCTCATCAGTATTTGGGATTGATTCATTTTAAGTCTTTGTTGGGGAATATTTATCATCCATGTCCTTATTTTATAAAAATTAATTAATTTTTTACAATTATCCTATAGATGTTTAAATTCAATTTTACCCATGTTTTACATTTTACTAAATCATTCTAAAGGATTCAATGTTGTCTTTTTCTAAATATGGTACTTTATAGCTTTTCCAGTAAATGTAAGAAATGAATGTTTTTTAACTTATATGAAATGAATGTATTTTCACTCTTCTATAACACCTTAATTCCTTGAATATTCCCATACAATATTATTAATGAAATTTTCAGATAAACTGTTTCCTTTTAAAATTGTGAAACATTTTAAGAACAGAAAACTCGTTTAAAGTCAAAAGGATAATTTCTTCATAAATTGTTTTCAAATATCTCTCAAAATTATTTTCCTATTTATGATAACATTGTTTTTATGTTACTTATGATTTATTGGGAAAATTTTTCAAGGATACTATCCCTATTATTTCTATGTTTGGACTATTTTTATGAAATAATAATATTTAAGAAACCTATTTATTTTCTATGTCTTATATTATGATTGAATGGTTTTTATTAAGTCGATTTCATTCCATGGGTTCGAATATGAGGAATGTTTTATAATATTATAGAAAACACATGTATTATTTCATTATGAGATGGGTGTGACCTATATCTACCTCGAATGAATTAGGTAAAAATTTATATCTCATGATAGAGACTAATATAGTGTTTGGAGTGAACCTTGAATAATAATATGTTAATGGGAGTGAACCATGACTACCAAGACATCTTGAGAAGTGAACTTATACTAATAATATGTCTATGGGAGTGAAATATGAGTAAAAATATGGTATGGGGAGTGAACCCATACTACTAATATGTCCCTATAAGTGATGCCTTAAATTTTATTTAAATCCTTTTATATACTTATGTGTCTACCACAGAATCCATGCCTTATTCCAATGTGATGATTTCATTTATTATGTTCTTTATTTTCTTATCATTCAAGTCTTATGAACATACCATATTTATGTCATGATTCCAATTTATTATCATTGATACATAGGGTATGATATTCTATTTTCATTATCTTGTTCTTATACCCTTATGTCCATGAATATATATACATGTCTTCCATTTTTACCCTTACTGAACATCTAATCTCAACCTTTTCGTATGTCTGATTTTTTCCCTACGATATAAGGAAATGTTTTAGGTCATAAAACAAACGGTAATGATTATTATGGGATATGTTGAAGATATTTCACAAAATTAGAATAATTATTTCCATGTTTCCAAGGGAATTAAACTTATTAGGTCTTTGGTCATCTATTTGTCAAATGATTCGTTTATTCCACAAAATGTTATGTAAATATGTATGTATGAATATTGTGGGAATCTATAATTGTTATTATATTAAATTTTTAGTAATTAATTGAATGTATGATGAAAAAAACCGTATTGAGAACACTAAGTATATGTCTAAGGAAATTTATAGGGATAAGAAAAATTTCCTTGAATTTTGGTAAAAGATATAGTGAGTGACTTTATAGAAATACATTCATACCCAGATTCTACAAGTAGATCTGGATCTAAAACAGATGAACCCAGGGGTAACAACTCCAAAAAGGTGTGTCAATCCTGACTCGAGCATAATCCAGTACACGATAAAAATCCTTACTGCACACCTATTTTGACAGTCCTAAGGGATATGCTTTGTAAATTAGCAAACTCTTCAGGAATTATCAAGAAGGATTTTAATATAACACGGATATGAATTACCATGGAGAAACATATGGTTTCATTGATTAAATAGTAATATTCATGACATGGAAATCCTATAAGTAATTTTTCATGATTATGTGGTTTTATTATAAGATAATTATTTCTCGCCATATTATTTTTAGTTTTAATCAATAGTGGTTACTAGAAGGAACTGGGTTAGCATTGAATATTTTACATGTGGAAATTATGGGCATGATGAAAATATATTTTCTATGTGGAAATCTAAAGAAGATAATTAGGAAGGTCCATATGTATTGGTTATAATTCTGAATATAATAAGACCACAAACAACATCTTAAAGGTAAGGGATATTCTTTAAGTATTTCTACATAAAATGTAAGAACCATGATTATATTGAAGTTGAGGAACCATAATACATGATTAATATTTAAAATTAATGGAAAGTGTTATTAAGGAATAAGATGATGAACCATATGTAATTGTTTCAGAATAAAGTTAGATTATTGAAGTGTATGGGTTTTGAAATTCCATGATTATGCTATTGGAATCATGAAATATATAAGTATTATAAACATATATTATTCATCAAGGATTAAAAATGATATTTTTAATAGTGATGAATAATTAAAAAATTTATATTTATATTAAGGTATGGTAACCCTTAATGTGATCAAGATTTTTAGAAAATTGTCTTTATCTTGGATAAAGAGAGATTAACTTGGATAAAGAAAATTGGATAGTACCAATGAACATAGAAACAATTAAGGTTTTGTTGAAAAAGTTTTCTATATAACCATGGATGAAGTTTATAACTTCTTGGATTTAAGGAATATATCAATTGATCTTTAGAATAAGGATGCATGAATGTTTTTGAAAACTATTTTTTGTATTCTAGGTTGTAACCATGTTTCCATGGAATATATAGTTAGGTTAATCACATATCTGGAATGTAAAAAGTAAGAGTTACATTAAGATCTATGGGGGATCAATGTTAATATCATTTTGGGACACTTTATATAACATTTTTCATTTTAAACTTATGGAAGTGTTACAAGGGTAACCATTTTTAGAAGGGCCTATGTTAAACATTAGATGATGTATGTTATATAAAATAAATAACCCTCCATATGAGGATTTATGCGTATTTGATAACTTGTGATAACATTTCTATTGTGATAAGTACAATTAGGGTGGCCTATAATTATTTTTATAGATATAATGATCTATTAATTCTTGAAGAATTAACAATTCATAATAATTTAATGGAAAAATGATGCAATGGAAATTGATCAATGAACAACAATTGGTTATATTGTGTTGAAGTCAAGTAAGTATATATTCCCATTAATATTTTTCAATTCAACAGAGAGAACCTTAAAACCAAAAAAGTTATCCTAGTACCTTATTTTCCTTTGAATTAAATGGTTCTTTAGATCATCACATATTTATGGGTTTGATATTTTTAACTCTCTCATGACCATATTCTCTATCACTCTCCCTCAAAGAATGATATTTAGTGTTCTCTTCCATGTCCATTTTTTCACTTTCCACCAACATTCGGCTCTGTGGAATCCCAGTAATAAGTTACATGGGAAAACCATTGGGTACCTAACATTTAGTTTTAAAAGGAATTTCTAGTATTAATTTTTACAATGTGGGATTATATGAAAGGAACATTCAATTATTAATCCTTTTAAAAACTAGATAAATTTAAACGGTTATCTCCATTTTAAGGGGGTGGAACGTAACACCCATATATTTTAATGAGATATTTTATTTTATTAATTTTATTCTTTGATTTTAAGTGTTGTAAACTACACCAATATAAACATGTTCAATATGCAACATCGTCTTATCTTTTGATATACACAGTAATATTCTTAGCTTGTGTTACACACAATGTTGAGTTCCTTTGGTTGCTTGAATTTCACGCAAGACTGGGTTTTACTGAATAATGATATATTACTAAAATATTATTATTTAATACAATAATATATAAAATTTCTATTATAGTAGTTTTTAATAATAATAATAACTAACATTTGAGAATATATGGTTTATCTTATGAAATTATTTGTTATCAATAAATTAATATGAAAAATATTTAGCAGTTCAATATAAAGACAATTTTTATTAATTTTATTCCCCCAATGTAAGATTTTATTAGTATGTAAAATTTATTACAATTATTAAATGGTATTATAGAAATATATATGTTATATATTCAGTAAAATAATTTTTATATTAATCAAATAGATTTTATAAGCATAAGATTTGAAGAAACCCAATCTTATATATAAAAACCTTTATTTTTCGAAAGGGTAATTATACAGCATTTTAATGAAGAACCCATTTTAAATACAAATTTTGAAACATTAATATTGTCTATTTTAAATAACAAATATTATTTTAAATTAGAATATAAAAATTTTCATTGGTTTAATTATTGATATTTTGCTGAAAAGTTTCATTTTTTGATTAATAGTGAAAAATAATTCATTGTTGTTAAAAACCTGACATTTTTTAAAATAATTATTATATTTTAAAATTATTTTTTCACAATAGATCAAAAATACATATATTAATCTATTCTAGGTTATTGGAATAATTTTTATATTGAAATTAGATATAATTTTTTTTAACTTTGGTATGTTTTCTTTTACTCATCTTCTCGCCACATCTGTAGGAGTAGTGCTAAACGTAATTTAGTCACTTCTATGATTTGAATCATGCAAAATAAACATAAAATGTTGTATCAAAGTGATTTTTGAGTCTATCAGGACCAAATTGAATTTAGGATATTATGAATATTCATTTTAGTAAATTATTATTTACCAAGGTTATGGATAAATCGGGAAATTAAAGGAAAAAAATTTATAATATTGTTAAATTACACTAACACTTCTACTAATTTAATTATATAGGTGGGTTTTGATCAGAATAACCCTTAGGATGAATTTATTATATTTTTAGACACTTGGGTAAGAATATGACATTTATTATATTTTATTTGAAGATAAATTAAAAATGTCACGCTCATATTTTTAATAATTAAATCATTTTTAATGTAGAGTTTTATAGAATATAATTTCAACTATAACTATTCTTTTAAATTCTAGTATTTTTATATTAATCATGATAATTTATTTTTAATTTTTGGGAGAGAAATAATTTAATTAATGGAATGTATAATGATAATGCAGTGATTGTTAAATTAATAGAAATATCAAATACATTATATTATAAATATTCAAATAAATATAATTTAACATAATTAACGACACCGAAGAATTTAATATATAAATGTGGTATTTTAGTAATATATTATAATTTTTGGCTTAGAGTTATCAATTATTTATAATATTTTAAATAGAAAAATATTTAATAGTAACAAAAATAATATAAATGATACATAAAAACATAAATTTTATTAAATGATATATAATTCATTTAAATAAAATATTAAATAAATTGATATAATAAGGTTAAATATGTAAAAAATGATTTGTTTTGGGTTCTCTTGGAATTTTATTGTATCTATGATAATTCGAATGCCTAAAAAGTTCAAGTTGTCACGGTAAGAGTTAAAGGGATTAAATATGGGTTAATGTCAAAATATAAGTTTAATATTGTAATCTAAACATATATACATATAATTAGTTGGGATAATTTAGACCCTTAATCATCATAAATTAAAAATAAATCACTTTGGTTCCATTTTTAATTTAAAATTGATTTATCTTAATTTAAAATTTTGAGCATTTCCTAAAGACCCCCTCACCTCAATTATAAATGGGTACCTTCTCCATAATTTCTTGTCACCACTTTGAGCCTTCAATATTGACCAAAAACATTCCATTTCTTATACTGACATTCTCAGTTATGTTCTTGCAGGTCCCGGTCTTCAATAAATACCATCTATAGTGTCCCTAAGAGGAGATCCAAAGGAATTCCACTAAAGAAGAGGTAATTGTTTTACCAATTCATTTATGTTCATTTCTTATTCATCTTAATATTCATATGTTTATTCAATAATAAATTAATAACTCTAGTATCAGATATATTTTTATTTGTTATTTCGATTATGGTACAACCATATTCCTCCTTTTATCCATCCAACGAAAGAAAAAATCACAATGCATGTGTATGTACAACTTTCCATATCCACATTGTGGTGTAAATTTTCTCATCAATAATTTATTTGGAAGTATATAACTTTGGTTATAATGGATATAAATTTTAATTATGACATTATATTGATTCTATATAATTTATATAACATCAAATTCCTTACCAATGTACCATTAAGGGAAACAGATCGTTGTGTGTGTGTACGTATGGACAAATTTCCCCAAGATGTGATGAGATTTATTTTCCATTTAAAACCTTAAAAATATTTATAAAAAATTATAAGTTTAGTTAATATAATATTTATGAGGTTAATATAATTCATGATAAAAATAAAATATATCATATTCCTAAGAAATAGGGCTTAAATGACAAAACAAACATATGAAAATAAAGTTGTTAACACCTGAAACAATGTTAATAATGATATATTTTTATCAAAATGATATAAGAGGGTCATATATAATGTCATAAATATGAATAAAGTTCTGATATAAGTTAATATAACTATTAAAACCATTATACATGAGGTTAAATTATATTCTTATAAAGGCAGCCTATAGTAAGGAAATTTTATATCACTATTTATTTTCATGAGGTACATGAAAAATTTTCCATTTTCTTATTTGTGTGGGGTATATACATCCTGTGAATTTATTTTAGGAGTCTTATATAGATTGTTATTCTATTTCAATATCCATATAATTTTCTCTCTTTCATGTGGCATAAAAATATATTGGTTATAATGTGATGAGTATTTATTTTAGAATCTCATCAATATTTGAAGTCTCCACTGGGGAATATTTTTCATCCATGTCCATGTTTTCTAAAAAAAATTTATTTAATATTATCATATGGATATTTTAGGTAACTTCTTCTCAGGTTTTAAATTTTTGTAAATGGTTTTAAAGGACTCATTTCTATCATTTTCTGAACAAGGTATGTTATAAATTCTGTAGAAAAAGTAAGTAAGGAATGTTTTTTAACGTATATGACATGAATGGATTTTTATGGTTTTTTTAAACCCTAATAACTTGAAGATTCCCTTGAATTATTATTATTTTATTTTAAAATAAAACGTCTTATTTTAAAATTGTGCATAATTTTATAAAAATAAATTGTTTTCAAAGTCAAAAGGAAAATTTCCACATGAATTATTTTCAAGTGATATATCAAAATTATTTTCCATTTAGGATACAATTATTTGATACTACTTATTATTTATTAGGGATATTTTTCAATGATAATATACCTATTCTTTCTATGGTTGGTTTTTGTTTATGAGAGAATGATATTTTGGAAACCAATTTATTTTCCAGGGGTTATTTATTGATTGAATCATGTTTTTGATACCCATATAATTCCATGGGTTCTGATATGGTTAACGATTTATGTTCTTTTGGAACACATAGGTATGATTTTATTGTAAGATGGGTGTGACCTATATCTCCCTCCAATGCATTGGGTAACTATTCATATCTCATTAGATGGACTATGATTGTCCTGGGAGTGAACCTTGTCTACTACAATGGCTATGAGAGTGAACCATGACTACCAAGATGGTATGGGGATTGAACACATACTACTAAGATGTCAATGGGAGTTAACCATGAGTACTAAGATGGTATGGGGAGTAATCACATACTAATAAAATTCCCTTGGTAGCAATTCTATAAAAACTATAGAAAAATTTTATATACTCTTGTGTATATAACAAATTTCATGCCTCACTCCTATGTTATGATTTTAACGATTATGTTTTTTATTTTCATATGATTCATGTCATATGAACTAACAATATTTATTCCATGATACATTTTTAGAATAATTTATATGAAATTTATGATATTTAATTTTCCTTATCATGTTCTCAAGCCCTTAGACTCATGAATAATATTGCATATCTCATTTACTTACCCTTAATGAGCATATGAGGTCACCCTCTTAAAATGTTTTCTTTTTCCCTAAGATATAAAGAAATGTTTTAGGTAGGAAAACTAAGGGGGTATAATTATGGGGGATTTTTATGATCTATTTCCAAATTAGAAGATGGTGTTTTATGTTTCTAAATGAACTAAACTAATATGGTCTTTCAGAATATATTTGTGAAATATAACTAGTATTCCGAAAAAATTGATGTAATGTCCATGTATTGAAATTCTATGTTGTTATATGCATGCACATGTAGAAACTATTGTCACCACCAGAATTATTCTTCAGTAAGTCATATCCCATCAAACATAGAATCAAATGAAAAAATTACCAACCACAACATATGTATGTTAGTGTCATCTATATACTGTAACCCTTAGTGATTTCCCTCTAATAGGATTGAGGAATCTCACTCATGTCATGGATTAAAACATGACTAATCACCACATTAGTATCATTAAAAACCAATGAGAATCTCCCCATGATCTATTAATTTAGGATATTCCATCAAAGATCACCACTCACAAACCAGTAAAATCCAATCCATAATCTAACTACGTTATGTATCCAACTAACCATACTCTATAACCCAAAATTGATAACAAATGATATTCTCACACTATAAATGTAAAACCCATGCAATTCATTGCTCCTTTATCAAACCCCTAATTGTTTTCGAATACTCAAGGAAACATATTATTTTTCCAATCCTTCTATCAGTTAAATTTTTCCATCATAAATTCACTTCTATGGAATCAAATGTATAGACTTACCCATAAAATATTTTGTACATTCCTTAATGGAATTTATATTCATTATGATAGATCCTCAAGCTGAAAAATTAAAGGGACATATCCTCCTAACACTCATATCCCAGAAGAATAAAATTTCATTGAAAACTTATTTGGTTAAACATTATATAATATATTATTGAAACATTAACCAACTAAACTAATATCATTAGTGGAATCAACCACATACATGTATACATATGTTATGTTAATATTACATAAAAAATATGATGCATGTATGACAACAATTTACATTATAGGACAAGAGAAGAAACCAAAATTAATGATATCAATTCAAAAATTATATATTTGTATGAATATACTAATAGTAATTGAAAAAAAATAGAAGTCCCTTAAACAATATAAACAATACCTTCCACTGGAATGGGGTTCACGACTAACCAATCCAAGGTCTATCACAAGAATTGACACATTTCTACCATACAAATAATAATAAATAATATCCATATATCCTCAAATACATCATTTTAATTTCTCGATATGGCGGTTAATCTATAGTTCCATATTCTTGGATGAAATATTTACTCAAGAAAGCCACCCCATGTGTCTTAGGTGGTAGACTATAATTCTTTTCCTAATCGATATGTTGGGGAGGTGTTTTCCTGTGAAAAAAATTAAATGATGTATAATAAAAATTTAAAACACATCCATAGTAGAAAATTAGAGTATATAAAAAAATAAAAAATTAATGTCTAGAGTTACACATATGAGAACATAACAAATGATCTACCACTAGTCTAATCACATATAACAATAAAAAAAATCCAAACTACACAAAGGATCTACTTATATCCATTATCTTTACTAATAATAAGACTTCAAATTACCATCAATTGTCTCAATCTCGGTCCACTATACAACAAATTATCAATATAATGAGACGAAATGTGGTCTATGGATGGATCAAAATGCCTATGTAGGGTGATAGCATAAAAGATGTATGATATCAGTAAATTACCCTAATATAAATTTCCATAGACAAGTATAGAAATATAGAAAATATATAATAAAATAAACATTCTGATTAGGTTAATGTGTGGTAAACTAACTACAATAAATCATATTGAGATATGCATGCATGTAATGTACTTAGGTGCATACTAGAATACCTCAACACCTTACCATACCTACCTCATCCCCGTGATGGAATACTATCATAAAATACAAAACATCTAAACCCATACCCAAATCCTCGCGGTAGTTTTTCATCAATGTATTGAACACTACCCCGTCAATGTAGGGTCTCATACCAAGAACATTATAATACACACTCTATGGATATCACTCATATATTCCCCACCTATACTTTTTCACTCAATGTTGGGTCTTTAACTACATATCGACTAGTATTTTCTTTCTGATTATTGTCTCACGTCTATATCCAGAATTAGGATTATCTCTCTAGGTGGTCTAATTATCCCTTCTCACATCACATCCTATTATTGTCCCTATTTCACACAATGTGGTCCAACAACTACCATCTATGTTAATGTGTTTCCCTTTAACACATCCCAACCATTTCCTTCTCTCTCAATGGATGGTCCAAGCTAAAAAAATTATACTAAACATAATTCCTAAAATGTGATTCAATACACACAATCTCACTCATGGTTATATCATGCTACAAAAATATTCAATACCCCTTCTCACTCATGGTTTTCCCACAAGCACATTCTCACCCAGTCCAGGGCCGAGAAATGGGGCCCTGCATTACTAACATATGGTGAATCCCCAACTATAGTCCCACATAATACAAACAATGATGAAATACAATTTCACATGCTCAAAAACCTATCTATTATTATACTGGCACTCAGATTTCCCCTCACATAATCTCAGTACATCATACACAACCATACTCATAGTCTTGTCCCATAGAGATCGTCCTAGTCACACAACAACAATACACGAGATTCATAGATATCAACACATTCATATCAGGGATTCTATTTGGGTGTTTAGTCATTTCCTAGTATCTAATCATAAGAACCATGTGATATTTTTTACTGCTCAATTTCAACAAAACATAATTTATCTTAGCAACCCTATCAACAATATCTAATGTGAAATACTCTTCAGATTATGAACATCAATGCGAATGTACTGAGAACTACTGGTCCTCCATTATACATGAATAATCCCATTATAATACCCATGAAAAGTCTTTAAACAATTCGAATTAATAGTGATCATGTCCCATTACACATCCCCAAATGGGGATCTCTCGTCATGTCTTCTAAATAAACCCCTCGACATTATAATCGTCTAGACTTAGATGGTTTATCCCACTAATTCAACACATCACAAAGTCATTCATCCTATCATTATATTTCACACTATGCCCTTATTTTAAAGTGGTTATCCAATAATGAAACATTGTTCCCTTCTCAAATAAGCCATGTTCTGGAAACTACCACTGATTAGAAAAATCATACATATTATAGGCCTTAACCTAAAGTAACTTTACATATGCACACATCTCAAAAAACTAGTCCAAAGATGACCTCCTATGATACCTCTATATCATGATGAAATAATCCTACAACCTTCTAGATCAAATTAGGATGATAATGACACCACAATTCATTCAACAATAGGTTAGGGTCTAGGGATTAGCATCGAGTAGTCATATCAAACCCAGTGAGGCCTTAGCATAAATTACATGTACATACAAACACACCTCCATACAATATTAAAATGTATCAAAGTAATAAAATATTAATATAAATGTCCACATATCATATATAGAACAGAAAAGTACCAAAATAACTATAATAGATGTATATAGGGCCTAATACAAGTCCACCAAAACTGTATTAGAACCCATACAATTGATAATATGGGGGAAGCAACCCACAAGCAACTATTATATCCTTCTATGGTTTGTTGAGGAAAACTAATCTACAACTAGTCGTAGTCCACATAGTACTTCTATGAATGAAATTTGTTCTATCTAAGAAACAATAAGTGTAGAAAGTACCCATATAGGGGTGATTACTGACATACCCAGTTTGACCCCCGAAAATCACAAAGAACAAAGCATCAATATAGATTTCATATCATCCCCATGGAGATAATTCAATAATAATACAATATATATTATTAAAAATAATGACCCAAATATGATCCAAGGTAGAGAAAAAGTTTCAATGTGAGGTTAGATTCTCACTTCCATCCTAGTATTATACTTGAATTTAAAATTGTAATTTTCATTTGGGAGAACACGATTCATAATCCTTACTAAAAATGATAGAACTCATATGAGAGATCATTCCTATCAGGTCTCTCCATATGGATGGAATTAATTTGAGGGAAACACTCATAAGATCATTCATTTTTGAAAGATCAAGGAAAATAATAGGGATCTTTTGAGAGAGACACTCGAATGAACTATATCTAATTGGAATACAATAGATGTAGATTCATAGATATGGGATCTGACACAAGATCTATGGTTTTTTCATGAACCTAGCTAGGAAAACCTTATAGATAGGGGATCACACCCCGGTAAATTGGTCATGTGATTAATAAATAAATACATAGGGATCAATATTATATTTATGATGTATAACCCATGGGAATCACAAATGTATTCCAACATTATTCTACATTGTGGATATTTTCCAATGATCTAATAAAAGTTCCACACTGAAGCCTAATGAATGTTGACTCAGAATACTCAATACAAATTGAGACAATATGAAATCCCACCCACATATATATATATGGATGGAATAAACCCATGATCATTATATATCTGAACTGATAAGAACAAGGTCTTTAGATTTGTCTTAAATAAGTACACAATGAGAACATAGGGGTACATAATGTGTATCACTAAGCATGGGGATTCCCATGTCTCAAATTCTCTTGGGAAATATTTTTCATTGATTACATATTATTTCCACTAGAGGTACATAAAATGAAGTGGTTGGGATATCACTCGATGTTCCTTCTAGTCTATCCCATGTACTATGGCCCATTCCCTTATACTAAGGGCTTTCTTGTGTATAATGCTTGTTTTTTAGTACATTTTTAAGCACATATGGTTTACTCCATTTTGAGTAGTGGTCGGTCCGACACTAATCATGTGAATTATTCCCAATATACTGTACTCCCCAAAGTACATGACATTTTCTCTGACACACATAGTGTGTGGAATCAAAAGGCATCATGGATGCGTAATCCCTATAGAAGTCAAGATTCTCCAAGGGTTATAATGAATGAGATCTTACACACTCAATTTATAGCTCTAAATTGATTCCTATGTGATTTGATCATATATATATAATGATTCAACTATATAAGGGTCACATAGAAGGTGGTTAAATCACAAGGTGTGTGATATTTCACTCAACATGTAATACCTATCCTCTAGAGAGAGGAAACTTCATAGAGTGTGTTCTTCTTGAAATCTCATCGTGTAGTTAGAAATGTCCCAAAAATTATTATTCTTCACTTCTATTTTCACATGAACCACCACTACCTTTGGAACCACTAGTAAATTCACCACAATGCATAAATATTTGTTGATTTGGCCTTGAATTTTATTGGGGGCCAGATTATGGCATCCCAAAACTACCTCCTGTCATATTGTGACATTGCTGCAATTATATAACCCCTTATAATGTAGACCTAGGGTCCTCTACCATTTTTTCTTCACCTAAATCACACCATTTATTTGAATCCTAATCCCACAGTAATGATCTGTTTCTCCAATGGTCAATTGAACAACAATCATTTAAAGGGTAACTGTAAAACTGACGACCCAGGGGTACACGAATGATGAACGTGAAAATAATTATAGGAGAAATTAAAAAAAACATGAAAATGTGGAATTAAAATCAAAATTTTTTGGGATAGACTCAATTAGTTCATTAATAATGATGGATAAAGATAAAATCTAATGGACACCAAAAATCATAATTTTATAGTTAAAAATATCTAAACTACAAATCAAAATTTGACATGAGAATCAATTTCCAGGATGATTGATTCATGTTTACCATGAAACAAAAAATAAAATATTCAAATAATATCCAAAATATCCCTACCTTTCTTTTTTATTAATCATTTACATATAATGTGTTTTTAATTTTCCTTGTTGATATACACAAACTCATTTAGAGAAGATGACTCCCTTGAAAATTGGTCTCTAATCCTTGATTCCATTGACGTATTCCTAAATCTACCCAAAATGCACTCAATAATTCTTGGATTATGTTTCTATCCCTAGTGTTTGTCTCTAAATGAGATTTTATATAATGGGTTTAGGTCACAATAAATAATTTTAAATTTTTTTAACATATATATTTGATCATGTGCAGCTACTACTACACTTTAACTAGAAGCTCAATACTTAAATGCATTATGACATGATTAAGGTAAATCTTACATAAATTATTTAATGGTTGTCTAAGATTCAATATTTGATACATAATTCTAGATATATTCCATAATTTCATAAAAACTACATACAAATAAAATAATATATTTTATATTTTAACTATATGAACACAATGGCTCTATGAGCATAGAAATTCAACACAGACTCTTCACTGAACTCCAAAAATATTCCTTATGTTACACCATAATGGTTTAAATAAAATTTCGAGTCATTACAATACCCTTATGTGGGTGGTCTATATCACACATAATATTTAAGGTCATATTTTATGTCCATTATAAGACCACACCCCTTACGGCTGGCCCAATGTATTTATAAAACAAATAGGCTACCTATATCTCATCCCATGACCAAATATCAACATTATGTCTCTTATCAACTTAAAAACCCATCTCCCCTAAAATAAATCATCATCGGGTGATCTTGAGTCACCAAAAGTGATAAAGAGAACATATTCAACTCCTAGGAGGCTTGAAACCCTCCAATATCGTTTTCCAAGCACCCTTGAGTCTTAATCATTTCTACCTGAAGAAAGACAAAAAACTCAAAAATGACCAAAATGTACAAAAAAGTATATAGTTTTATATAATAGTTTCCACTATATCAATACAATATTCAACCCCTTCCCATTACATCCATATCCTATTAAAATCTCCTACACACCTTTCAAAACTCATTCATTCTCTCAAAATCCTATATAAAATTGTATTCTGTCAATAATTGTTTGTCAAAAATTAATATTAATAGTTCAATTTAATTTATAAAGGTGTAATTGGATAAAATCTCACTAGGAAAACTCCCCATATTAAAATAATGACCCATCACACATAGAAGTTCCATGACATACCTCTACAACTATTGTATTAAAAACACCAATAAACCAACTCCCTCTCAATTTTTTATTTAATATAATTAAGAAAAAAATAAATTCACCAGGTGTTTAAACTGAACATAAACAATAGAAAATATTATTAGATCTTCCTTTAAGGATATTATATATACATCATACACAAAATCCTCATCATTCCCAATAGATTATATAGTGATCTAGTAGAATCAACACCTAAATCCTAGTATAAATCGCATTAAAAATAAAGAGCCTTAAGGGTAAACATGAATTGAGTAAAGATACAACGATATTGCCTCAAAATATTATAATATCACATAAAAACCCTCCCCATATCAAGGGGATTTAAAGGGGAGATATAAACAAAATGGACTCCTCTTGAAGTTATTGATCCCTAAAAATCATAAGGGGTTTAACTAAAAAAATGCTAGGTTGGAGCCTGATTATAAATAAAACCCTTGTATCTAGACACAACATGCCCCTAAATCTCATTTCTTAGTGATATCATTCTTATCCAAGTTTTAAAATGACTACTGAGGGACACTAAAAATCAACCCTAGGTAAAGGGGTTATACACCAAGCCAAACAGTACCTTGGTAATACCATTAGGTTGTAGTGAATCATACTTCTTTCAACTACTACATCATAAAAAGCCCTTTGTGTCGTGTCTTGGAGAACCCCCAAACATAGGCATTTCGTTGAGTTTTCCCAATTATTACATATACAATTTTATCATTATTTTATAAGAATATTCAATACATATCATAAGAATAAATTCCCTTAAATGTCAATGGAATTGTTTCATTGAAGAAGAGATACATAATAAACATATTTCATGAAATATCATCATCATGCCTCAAAATTTTCATCTCATATAGGATACTTATTTGACATACACTACCTAAAATAATTCTTCAATAAATAGGGAAATGAAAACATAAGAATGGGTGTTATCATATTCACAATAATGGTAAACATAAGAGATGTCAATTAATAATCATATGTGAGGATAAGTATAAGGGTATGGTAAAATGATAAAAACTAAATAATTTCATTCCCAATCAGTCAAGGTTCATTAATCTAGAAATATGGTATAATATTTCATCATAAATAAAACACATAAGTTATTATAGTGTGTAATGATAAAAAATAAATCAAAAACAGTGAGAAAAAATCCTGACCATAAAGAATAGGTTTGCGGTATAGACATAAGCATTAAAAATATTTTCCTTATTAAATGGTCACTACCAATACTATCATAGTGGAAAATTTCCTATAATGGATATGGTTCACTCACCATTCTATTTTCAATAATTTAATGTTATAACACACCATTCCATTATTTATACGGTCAAGATTCACTCTGAATACTATCATAGTGGATAGAATCCCTTACATAACTGGTATCACATCCCATTACTATCTATACTTTATAATGAGATATCATTCATTACCCAATGCATTGGGAGGATATATAATTCCCGGAACACCAATTACATAATGAAAACAATACATATGTGTTTCAAAATATCATCAGACATTCATAAATTTATTATATAATAACTAATTGAAGGGATATTTTTTTTACAAAGATTCAATCACAGTATCATAAAATAAACAATGGAAGAGAAATGAGTTTCCAAAATATTAATCATAAATTAATTATCCTATGATAATGAAATGGATTTCATAGATTTATCCTAAAATAAATATCATTTTATGTTTTCCAAGGAAATAATGTGGGTGGTATAATGAGATTATATCCCCAGTGAATCCAAAACATCGTTAATAGATGATTACATTAAAAGAAAATATCACAAAAGAGAATCTGAACATTTCATTCAATAGGAAAAAAATATAATTTTCATTTGGTATGTTTAAAAATATAATTTATCATATTATTTCATAAAATATTTTCATTTAAAATAACTAATGATACATGTAAATGAAGATTCAAAGGGTAAAATTGTCAAGAATGTGGAAAAATAATTCATTTGGTAATAATTAATATAATGATTCATTTCACCATTTTTTATAAAATTCATAAATAACTATTTTGGAAAAGGCTATAATAATTCCCCTATAAACCACTGAAAATAAATTTAAATACTATTGAAAATGAATTTAATTAAATAATTAGATCATTTAAAATAGCATCGTTGAAAACATTTTTTTTGAACAAACGCCTGTATGAAATGTTTTCTGGACAATGAATAAATATTCTTGGTTCTTACTAAAAACATTTTATCCATCATTTTATGTACCAAATATCAGAAAATGGAATAATTAATTTAAAATCATGGGGAGAATCATAGAATAAAAAATATATGGGGTTTAAAGGATATGAACCATATAATTTATATAAAATGCAATTTAGCATAGTAATTCCAGAAAATAAATAAATTTTAACATGAACCCTTACATAAATTATTTTCTTGATTTGTATGTGTTCAAAAAAACTCGTTTATAGGTACCATCCTTTGAAGATGTAAGAACACAGTTCTTCATTTGATGTATGGATCTTTCCTTTTCATTTTACACTTAAGAAAATGGGGGGAAATAGCTCAAGGGATGGTTTCAAGCCTATTACATTACGTGACTAGGAACTACAAGTCGTGTACTTATAGGTACATGTCATGTATGTTCACCAACATGCCATGTATTCCCAGTACACGTCTATGTAAAGGTCTACCTAAAAATTGTTCAGACAAGGCACGCAGTCTCAAGTATATGCTGTGTACTTTTTTTATTCATTAAAATGGGTAGTACTGTCATTATTTGTGAAAATATACAGATACTCTCCTAGGATGATGAACAAGAAACAATGAACGTGATTTTTCCACCCAAATCTCTATCCAAACTCAGATTCCTTCACTGTCGGTTGCATTTGAACCCAATCGATAAGACCTAAATTCCACTCGAGCATATCTTCATGATTGTTTCTCTAAAAAAAAGTTATTTAAGGTTGAGAATTTATTGTAGTTTTATAGATATACACTATTCTAACTTGAATTAGAGGCTAAAGTTGGGTGAGGAGAGTCTTACTATGATGAGGTAGGTGGTCTTGTGCCTTTCACTCAATGTCGAGTTGTTTATATGTGTCATATTTCCATTCACCCATTTTTAGGCAATAACCTTGAATGGAAATTGATCATTGTTGTTGCCTAATGACGATTTGGTCATGAATTAAATTAAAATGGGCATGTATGAGCTTGTTGGTTTGATGCATGGCCACCCCATGGGTGTGTTCTTTTGAAAGGACCATTTATGGTTATTTGGAAGAGGCTTCCTATAAGGCATGCCTTGTTTTCCCTTATCGATTTATTAAGTATGAATTACATTTATAAAATAACTAAAATTGTGGTAATTTGGGATTAATATGATTAATAGTTCTAGGATTATTGATTTCCCCTTTGCCCGATGATATTCCAATTAATGTATAAGTTGTGTGATAGTTTAATTCATTTGCTGATTGATATGTATGATTCCCAAATGAGTTGTTATATGTTAACCTTATAATTGTTCAATTTAAATGTGTTTTTTATTATGTTTAAATCCCGATATACTATGATCTAACCTAATAGATTTGTTATGCTAGTGGGAGAGGATTTTTAATGCCTCTGGGTAAGGATTTCTTCCACCTGTGGGTGAGGATTCGTTAGGCCTAAGGATGAGGATTTGTTTATGCCTACAAGCATGGTTTTTTATCCCTGCAGTAAATATTTTGAATCAAATATTTAAATAGAATGAATTATGAGGAATTTTTCAATACAAATCACAAGCTTGGAATTAATCTTCACCTTATTAGTTTAGATATCCTTACAAGGTATCTATTGAGAATTCCTTATATAATGGATTTATGGGCTTATTCTAGATCTCGAACCATATATAATTCAATTTAATTGGATGTTTGAACAAAATATAATAAATGAAAATAGGAAAAATGGATTTTAGGATTGTATACTTTTGATACTTTCTACTTTACATCTTTTTATTTTTCTACACTACTTGTTGCATATACTCACTGACCGATAGACATAGATCTTTGGTGTTTTCCTACTTGGATTTATTTCTGACAACCGGTTTGGGTCATGATTTTGGGACCAAACAGATTATATTATTGTTGGTTTTAATAAAAGAAATAGCCCTTCTACAGGTACTTGAGATGTTGTTTATGAGCCAGAGAAGATGGGATTGAGACGAGGTTTGCAATCCTTCTTAGATTCCATTGTTTCTTTTGATTTCAGAACATATTTTGTGCATTCATGCATTGTAATTTTTTTGGCTACTTTGTTAAAACATATGACATGCTTCATCATATTTTTTATGGAAGGATTCTTGGTTATTTTTCTTATTAGTCTTCCATTTCTTATTTTAGTTGTATGTTGTTTACTTCTTCCTCTAATGTAATATTATTTATTCCGCTATGTTACACTCTCCCAATAAGGGAATATTTTTACCACTATCACACCCTAGGCCCTTGCTTCTCCTCGATAGCCTCTAGGATTTGGGGAAATACGCTTGTGGCCATGTCGCCAACTTGGTATGGGGCACCATTTTAGTGGAACCTAGATCTGATACATTACAAAGTTGTATCAAAGGATTTATTATCAGGTTTCTTTTAATATATGGTGAGCATATAAAGGAAACTGAATTTGGTAATTAGATATGCCTGAGAGTAGCTACCCCATGTATAGTGAAAATCCAACCTTGACTGAAATTTTAATTTTTTGATTTTTCGTTTTTACAGTTGATTTTATTTCACTGTTGGGTGGAGAACAAGTTTTGTTATGTTATTATTGGTATCATTGTGGTTCTATTTTTTCAACCTGATGATATGAGGGGGTTACATCTCTCGAATCATATAGGAACTTGCTATAAATCATATGCCATGCGTTCTTTCCATGCCATTTAGAGAGCATAGCTGATTGCATATTATTGTGATAGAAGTCATTATAGAAATGTCTGTAGTTGGGATATACACTATTATAGATATTCCTGCTATTGTGATAGGTGTATTGGTACATGTTATGGTTTAATTTTATGGATGCCAAAACCTTGGCCCCTAATGTGTATGGGCACTCTTGGATCAGAATTTTTTGGATCATGTTTCATCCAGGGGATATAGATTGTGTTGTAATTTGTTATATATGGATGACAATCTTTGATTCTTGGTGACTATGGGCCCCCACAGATTGGAATTTGGCACATCATTTCTTTATTATGAAAAAACAAGGGTTTTTTGAAAAATTTTCTAAGTGTGATTGTCCAAAAACCCATAGAACATGGTGTGTGGTCTTCTGAACACAAACCATGGGTTCTTCTATTCGGGATGAAAATAAATTTTTACTACATGTCGTCTACTCTATGTACACGTCGTGTGGTTTTTTACTGTGTATCCAGCCCTATGGGAGAGACAACACTGTTTTTTTAGTTGTCATAAGAACACATCATGTATATTATTTACACCGAGTGTAGTTGTATATAGGTAGACCCATGTAAGTCTGGCCATGTAAAAGTACGTGACTAGGAGGGAATACATGAGTACACATCGTGTGTCATCCTGACACACTGTGTACTAGGGATGTTTACACAACCAAGGAAGGTGGGTTACATGAACATGTAAGAGATTTGTATACACATCATTTGTGATCCCTAGACACCATGTACCTGGGGTGTTTACATGCCCATACCGGTAGGAGTACATGACCATGTAACGTCTTAAGTGTACATGTTGTGTATTGTACCTACATGCAGTGTACTCATCTTTTGTTAACATTTGAGTCTTTTCTTATCATATATAGTTAATGCTCTCATGAACTATGTACCTTGATGAATATGCTTATACTGAGGTGTATATGAGGAATATTACAGAGTAATGCTACCATGAAGACCTCCAATAGTATGCCAGCGGTGGTGATGATCATACACCAGATGTGGTAGGATGTGGGCTACTTGAGGATCCTCAAATCATTCCAGTAGTGGAACCGGATGTTATACTAGATGAAGGTGATGATGAACAATACTGTTAAGGCTTTATGAAGTTTATACAGACCATATAGGGAGCACCTCAGCCTGCCACGTCTATGGTGGAACTAACATGAGTGTTCCAGCACCAGCATCCTCCTACTATTATAGAGGATGGTGGACCACAGATTGTAGAGTTATATATGGAGTCCATTCTAACAATCTTCGAGCATCCAGATATTCCTCCTAAGAGGAGGGTCAATATTTCCACTTACATGCTTCATGATTCATCCAAGAGGTGGTGGGATGTTATCACATAGATAGAGCATCATAAAGTCATGGAAGGGGGAGATTTTCAGGGGGTATTACATGAATACTAATTTCCTAAGATGTTGTGGTCCAATAGAGCTTGGTATTTTATGCATATAGAGTAGGGTGTTATGTTAGTGATGGACTACTCTACCTGTTACATTGATCTTTAGATATTCACACCTATCAGATGGGTGACAAGATATAGAGGGCTTGGATATTTGAGGATGGTCTTAGGTACGGCATCTAATCACTGGTGAATATTTTAAGATTTCCTTCTGTATATTCCATCATGAATAAGACACTGATTTCAGAGTGTAATCTATAGGAATATGGTAGTGAAAACTAGGGCAGTTCGACATCGAGATCTGGTACTATCTTAACTGGGAGAAATAAGCATCATTGGGAGCTTCCCTGTGGTGATACAAATAGTCAGAATTCTTCTTCTAGTAGCCAAGAGAGGTGTTATTAGTATGGAATAGCTAGGCATATGATACCGAAATATCTGATGGACCCACTTGAGTTTCAATATTATGGTAGGATTGGACACTTACAGTGCTGCAGTAGGACAATTCCACTAGCATTTAGTGGGAGAGGTTCTGCACCAACCCCATGTTCAATATAGGGGTCAACAGCTTTCCACAAGTCAGGATATATGAACATGCCAGTTTGTTCAGGCTGAGGTGGTGTTTGTGGTTATGGTATTTGGGAACCAGGGTATCAATGAAAGGAGGGTGGTTCAACTCAAGGTAGCCAAAAAGAATCATAGGGTTGTGGTACAGGTCAGGCTTATGCAATGGAATAGACCCAGTAGGAGTACGATCTCGTACCTTCTTCTGTCTGAGGTAGAATTCTAGTCACCTCTATTTTATTTTCCGCACACTTTGATATAGGGTCTTTACAGAGTTTTATATTTTTTCGTATTGTATATAGACTTGGGATCTATGTTTTCACATGTGATGACATTATGAAGCTAGACACTCTGCTAGAGATTAGTATGGTTGGTGTGCGACAGTGTAATGAATAACCCCTTTAGGTTGGTGGGTTTCACATTTTTTGGGATCTCAATGTATTAGAGATGACATGCTTTGATGTCTTCCTCAGAATAGATTGGCTAGTGTCCTTTCAAGACTTTGTTGATTTCTATCACTACAGAATGAGTTTACACCACCATATGGTTGATATTTTCTACACAAGGGTCAATGGGATATCCAGGTGATCCAAGTTGGATATGAGTATTGTGGGTTTAGTGGGATTATTACACATATTGCTAGTTTATATATGGATGACTAGGGAACACATAAAATATATTTCCATCCTATGGTTGATCGTTTCAAGAATGTTTTCCTAGAATACTTTTATGGGTGACCTTTAGTGAGAGAGGTGGAGTTCATGTTCGAGCTAGTTCCAGGAGATACAGCAGTTTCTGTTCCTCCCTATAGGATAGCTACGATGAAGATACATTATCTCAAGAGATAGATAGAGTATTTAGAGTAAAAAGGGTTTATCTGACCCAGTACATCTTTTTGGGGTTTTCCATTCCTTTTTGAAAAAAAGAAAGATGGTACCCTCAAACAATGCATGGACTATTAGAAACTGAACTAGATGCTGGTTAAAAATTGATATCTCTTTCCACAAATAGATGAGATTTTTTATTATCTCTGAAGAGGTGAGGTGTTATAAAAATTGACTTAATGTCATTATATCACCAGATACATTTTCGACTTTCAGACATACCTTATACCGTGTTTCATAGAAGGTATGCTCTATATGAATATCTGGTTATGCCATTCAGTCACCCAAAAGTGCCAGCAGTTTTAATTTCACTAATAAACTAAATGTTCTATCCTTACATGGATTCTATTGGTGAGGTTTTTGTGGATAATAACTTGGTGTATTCCCATAATCAACATGACCATGACACACATCCTGATATTAGTTTGCGTACACTGAGAGATCACCGTTTATATGCTAATCTCTCAATGTTCCACTTTTTTATGGATTAGATTCACTTCTTAGGTCACATCATACCATGGATAGGGGTATCAGTGGACTAGGATAACCCGATATCAGTTGTTACATGGAAGCAGCCAAGGAACGTCTTTGAGGTGTGGAGTTTTCTAGGGCTGGCTGGTTACTACATGCATTTCATACAAGACTTCTCATGCATAGAAGTGTCGATGATGGGCTTGAAAAATAAGGGTGTGAAGTACATATGGTAAGATTCTTACGAGACAACATTTCTGAACCTGAATGGTATATAAACTTCAACACCAATACTATCTTTTCCGGATCCGGGCAAGAGTTATAATGTGTACTGTGATGCATCCGATATTGGGATGGGAGGAGTTCTTATATAGGGGGATCAAGTCGTTGTGTATGGGTCTCTATAGTGGAGGCCACATGAGGGGAACTATCTGATACATGATCTTGATTTAGCCATAGTTTTTCATTACTTACATTGTTGGAGATATTGCTTATTGAGGGACCGTATTGTGATGTATATGGACCACAAAAGTCCCGAGTACATATGTACTCAATGTGATATAAATCTGAAGCAGCGAAGGTGGGTGGATTACATTCAGTATTTCAACTTCAAGCTTGCCTACATTCCTGGAAAAGTCAATGCAGTGGCTGATACACTGAGCAGGAAGACTCAGATGCAGGCAGTGCAGGAGGCCACTAGCCTGTGGAAGCTTATGTTGTTGTTCTCTGAGATGCACTTGGAGGTGCATGATCGTCAGGGATAAAAATTCCTATATTCTTTAGCTTTTAATTATACCCTCTTATATAGAGTGATGATAAGATTTTTATCAGATTCTAAGGGAATATTCCTATGGGAGAGTGTAGCAGGTGATGATCCACCTCCTGGATAGATGCTAGGTGATGTCGAGATCTTTCAAATCCAAGGACATTTCTCAGTTCTAGTGAAAAAACAAGAGGATGTGATGAGGTATTTAAATGATTCATCTTGGGAAGTGCATCCCAGAGTTAAAAAATGTACCATGGATTGTATCGTCATTATTGGTGGCAGATTATAAATAGATTTGTGGCTGTTTTTGTAACTGGGGTGTTACACCAATCTGAATGTGATGGCGGAACATTAGCAGCCAGTTGGGATTTATAGCAGTTACCTATTCCAGAGTGAAAATAGGATAATACCACAATTTATTATGTGTCTGGGTTACCATGGTCACCTAGAGGCAAAAAATGTTCTGTGGGTTGTGGTTGATAGACTTACGAAGGTTTATCACATCTTGCATGTCAAAGAGTCCTACGGTGTTGATGATCATGGGAAGTAGTGTATTTGTGAGGTGGTATGATATCATAAGGTCCCTCCTTAAATTGTTTTAGATAGGTAAACCCTCTTTAAATATCATTTTTGGTAGAGTTTTTAGAGGTTGTGAGGTACACAATTTATTTTGAACACAACATACCACCCATAGACTAAGGGCTAGTTAGAGCGTATGATATAGGTGTTGGAGGAAATGTTGCGAGCATTGTCCTGGATATTAAGGGATCTTGGTAGAATCATTTTCCCCAAGTTTAATTTTACTACAATAATAGTTTCAAGGATACTATAGAGATGTAACCTTATGATTCTTTGAATGGTAGGCCTTTCCTATCACCCATGTGCTGGATAGAGGTGGGTGAGGTAACTTTTCTGGGACCACATCTCATGCAAGAGACTTTTGTGTTGGTCTAGTTGATTCAAAAACTAATGGATACTAGGAAGTATTGTCATAAATTTTATGTTGAATTCTACATACGTCCTTTGGAGTTCGAGGTTTGGGATTGAGTTTTCTTGTGTGCTGCACTGAGGTTGGGTCACAAGAGAATCATGAGACATGATGAGATTTCACCGAGATACATCGGTCCATTTTCTATTCTAAAGAGGTTCAGGCTAGTTTACTATCGATTTATTTTACCTCATAGGTATAGGTGTATGCACCACAACTTCTACGTTTTTCAGTTGTGACATTACTTTTCAGAACCATCTAACACAATTCATCATAAGGAAGTGGATTTTCACGAAGTTGTGTTTTTTGAGGAACATCCCATTAATATTGTGGATTTTAGTACAATGGTTCTCTATGGCCAATATGTTCCTTTGGTATAGGAGATTTGGTAGCATGATGGAGTGTAGAACTATACTTGGTAGAGTGAGGCCGATATATTATTTCAATGGTTGGATTTATTCTCTAATGTTCCTTGACCACCCTTGGAAGGGAAATTCTGGGATGAGTTACTTTAAGGGAGGAAATTTGTAAGAACCCTATTATTACATTGAGTTATAGTTCTTTATTTTTCATTTTATACAAATTAAAATGGGGTTAAAGAGGTCAGGGGATGAATTTTGGTCTATTACACAACATGATTGGGAACTACATGCCAGGTACTTATAAATTCACGCCGAGTATGTTCAACTACACTCCATGTAATCCTAGTCCACAACCATGTAATGGCTTTTCTAGAAAATATATGGACCCAGAGTGTATTATCAAGTTCAGGAAATGTACGTCTTTATTGATCAAAATAGGCAATAGCATCATTTTTGCAAAAAAATTAGAGGCTCTCAGAGGTTGACGAACAAGTAATTCCGAACAATATTTTTCCTCCTTAATCGTCATACAAACCTCGCTTACATTGCCATCAGTTTCCTTTGAACCCAATCAATAATCCCTAAAATCCTCTTGAGTCATTCGTAAAGATTATTTCTCTCAATGAAGTTATTTAAGGTTGAGATTTTATCCTTGTTTTGTAGATCTACTTCATTATAGCTTGGATTGGTGGTTAAGTCTGGACAAAGAGAGTTGTACTATGATGAGGTATCTGGTCATGTTCCTATTGCTCAATGTCAAATTGATTATATGTGCCATATTCTCATTCTCCCATGTTTAGTGTGTAACCATGAATGGAAATTAACCCTTGTTTTTTCCCAATGTTGATTATGTTGTGAATTAAATTAAATTATGTATGCCTCATCTTGTTGGGTGGATTTAGGGCCACCTCATGGGTGGGTTCCCTTGAAATGATCATTTATGGATGTTTGGTCGAGGTTTCCTATAATGCATTCCTTATTTTCCCTTATTGGGTTGTTCAATACAAATTATATTTATAATGTAATTTCCATTGTAGTGAATTTTGATTTATTTGATTAAACTGTTTGGGATTAGTGATTGCAACTTTTTCCCCATGATCTACCAATTAACATTTAAGCCTTGTGATAGTTTAATTGAATTGTTTCTTGATATGTATGATTACCATGTGAGTTTTTATATTTTAACCATGTAATAGAAAAATTTAAATGTGTTGTTTTTTATGATGGAATTTTTATATAACGAGATTTACCTTGATTAATTTGTTATGCCTGTGAGAGAGGATTTGTTATGCATGTGGTTGAAGATTTGTTTTGCATATGGGCTATGATTCATTGTGATGCTTCATAGTTTCCATTGTTTTTTTAATTTTGGAACAAATATCATGTATTACTGTAGTGTACTTGTTTTGGATACTTTCTTTGAACATATGACATGTTGCATCATCTTTTTTATGGAATGATTCTTGGCTATTTGTCTTATCAGTCATCAATAGTTAATTTAAGTTGTATATTGTTTATTGCTTCCTCTATTGTAATATTATTTATTTCGTTGTGTTACACTCTACCAAGGAGGGCATAGTTTCCCCACTGTCACACCTTAAACCCTCGCTACAAATCGGTAGCCTCTAGAATTTGGGGAAATGCACTTGTGGCCATCTGGCCAAATGGGTACGGGGAACCAGTTGAGTGGAACCTAGATCCGGGACATTACAAAGTGGTATCAATAGATTTATTTTCTGGTTTGATTTAGTGTTTGGTGATGATATAAAGGAAATGGAATTTGGTAATTAGTTTTGCCTGGAAGTAGTGATGTGGCAGTGTTTTCATATTCTCTGTCACATCCTTTTTATATTTTTATTGACTTTTGTATACCAAAAAGTTGTTTTTATTAAATAATTGATAATTATTGTGATTATGTTCTTAATGCATAAAATAATAAATTTTAGTTTAAATCATGTGTTTTAGTGTTCAATCTTGTTTTTTTAAATAATTCTTAAATTAAATTATTTCTGTGAATTTGACTTTTATTTATTTATTCTTTTATTTTTTACAATTTTTAATTCCATTTAGTTTATTAAGTAATTAATTTAATTAATTAATTATATATTTGTTATTTGTAAATAAATAACTCATTTTAGTTTTTAATTATTTTATTAATTTATTTAGTTTTAAAATTTTAATATTATACAATTAATACTTTTATTTAAAGAGTTCTTTAGCTAATTAACTAGTTAATGCAAGTAATTGTAATTAATTTAAATTGTTCTCAAATTAATTTTTTTATAATATTAAACAAATCTCTTCTCTTAAATAAAGCGTTATTAAACATATTATTTAATATTTTTATAGTTACTTAGTTTTTATATTCTATTTAATTTAATTGATTAATTTTCAGTTGTGTCAGAGTTTTAATTAATTTAATTTTTGTTTTATTTTTCAGGTGTTCTAGTGGCACATTTTCACGGTGCCACCATTTTCATTCCTTGTTGTCACCTCATGGTGAGACCATGAGTAGTAATCCCAGTGCCACAATCCTCCATCCCCACCACACTTCATCATGGCACCGTTTCGGCCCATGGTGCCACCGTTATCCATTTTAACTGTCCCACTATTTTCATTCCTTGTGGTCTCACCATTTCCCAACCACCATTTCTTTCTTCTTCCCACCGTATCCCACCCCTTTGCCACCGGTTCCATCTTCCTACCACCATTTATCTGGCAGGTTGTGCCACCGTTTCACACTCAATTGTCTCACCACTTTCTTAATGGTGTCGTAGCCACCAATCTTCCATCTCACCCATCCACCTTCGCTAGCCTGTGTCGCCACTCCTCCGACCACATCCCTACCACCTTCCTCCCACCTGTGTTGCCTCCCCCATCTAGAAACTGCAACAACAATCACTGCAGCCCTGATTCCATCCCAACTCCAGCAGCCTAGAATAAATTCATTCACCAATCACAACATCAACATTGAAGCACATCTGTAGCAGCAGGAAGAACCAAATCACCAGTAAACTCAAAATTTGAACGAACAACAACATCCGAAAATCCTCAAATGCAAATATTGAAGAAATTTTAGAATAAATTACCAAAATCTCAAACCAGATCTAAAAAAGATCAACCCTAGCTGCTGGTGGAACTCCCCTGTACCACCCGAACCCCACGAGCCGACCTCACCTTCCATTCCAGCTTCACCTGCATCACCCCAGCCTCGATCCAGTTCTTTTCCGAGACCCCCCATCCACTCCACTTCTTCCCTTCACTTGACATGACCCCATGCACCATCATCGCCTTCCCTGGTTCCCCACTGCATGACATCCATCCAGCCCACCTTCCTCTCCATGGTGAACCTTCCTCTCCTACTCATCTCACCGCACACCGCCCTTTAGATCCCACCGGCCTAAGCCTCCTCATGCCGCTACACCACCTTGCCTCACTACTGTCACGTCCTTCCCTAAACCGCTGCTACACCTCTTTCCCTCACTACTGTCACATCCTTCCACGAACCGCCATTACGCCATGTTCTACATCACCCACATCACTCGTATCTGATCCCCCTTTCCTGTCCACCTCCCCTTCTAAGCCGAGACCCCTGCCCCATTCATTCGTTTTCATTTTCTTAATTATATTATAATTATAATATTAAAATAATTATTATAATAACATAATAATATATATAATACAATATATAATATAAATAATGTATAATAAACTTATTCATATAAATATATAATATTAATTACTTTTGTTTTATAATAATTAAATATTAAATAAATATAATAGTTATTAAAATGTATATTAGTAATAATAATTTTAGATGTTATAAAGTATATATATATACTAATAAGAATCTTCTTTATGTAACGAGATAATATAATGTAGTTTTATATAGTAGTTTTATTTTCTGACTCATGTGAATTTTTTGCAGGGGGTTGTAGCTCGCCGCGTGAACCCATTCATTCTGTTAGGAGAAACTACTCTAGTGACTAGCGTGAGAGACGTGGTACTGTGAAAGTTCTACATGGAGGACATGGAACACCTTGGGTGAGATTACAGACACTTCAATTATGTGCTCATCAGCATTCATTATGGGAAAGGGATCAAGAATTTATTCCCAGGGCAGGGAGTGGGACTGAGAGGGAAGCATCTATCCAGGAAGGGGTGATTGGGCATCGAGAGATCAAGTATTCAGTTGGAATGGACGACAAATCTTGACGGGGACTTCATTCTTGATTGCACTTCTATCCAGCAAGAGAAGGTCGGGTGATCCCTATAGTTTCCACCATTTTCCCTCGGGAGCATATTGGAGTACCTAGGGCAGCAGATCAGAGCATTTCATACCTCAATTCCCAGGGTGGTACATCAAGTGCATTCCAGCATTGCATCCACCATTGAGCAGCATGAATTAGAACATTCAGGGGATCAATCAAGGATACAAACATATTTATTTTCCATGTGCTCTATTTTTTGGAACATATTTCATCATAACTTCATTTATTTTTATTCTAATTTTTCACTAAATCCAACCATTATGTCTAGCTAAATTCCGTTGCGGGTGGGGAAAGATGGCTTGTTAGATTTTGTTTACTATTATTCATGCACTGCACCATTTTTTTGGAATGTCTCTCTCACTATTTTCAAAACGGATTTTTTAAAAAAATGACATAGTCAAGTGAAAAATGATCTTGGTTGATTTTTAATGAAAACTATATCAATATGGGGGACTCACTGATAGGTGAGTCATGCTAAAATGAGGGAGACACACTGAACTCAATTGAAAAGTTGAGCCCAATGACATCTGACGTTTTATTTCCATTGGATGGAATGACTTTTACAGTCGAATGACTGTAAGGGTTATTTCATCACTAACTAAACAGACAACAAATCTGGATAGTTACTTGAAGTTAGATCCGTATTTCTTTAACTTCAGTGTATGATCGAGGATAAGCAATATTGAATCTACGAGTGTACTTCCCCCTACTAATATATTGGTTGTTTTCACCACAAGTTATCTTGTTGTCTTGTCCACCCCATTTCACTCACTAGTTCACCTTCACATCCTCACACACTGATTTTCACTCACTCCACTCACCACCACCAACTGATTTGTGTGTGTTTTTTTGTGTTTTTTTTAGTTATTTTTTTAGATCACTACGCACAATAATTGGCCTTCCTGTGGTTCGACCCTATCTTGCATATTTTCAAAGTAGTAAGTAGGTTATCAATTTTAGTTTGTCGCATGTTCCAAATGACGCAAAACCGTGAAAATTATCACTTCGTTGCTGGGGAGGCTAGGTGAGATATAAATAAAACAATGAAAAAATTAACAGATAAAAAATATCAATAAAACAACATAAAAACACTAACAAATTTGCAAAAGAAAAACAATTCAAAAAAAATTATGAACCTGCTGCATGAAAATCAGGTTTATGTCTGAATACATAGTACCTAGTAATCCTGAAATCAATAAACACCTCAAGGAAGTGAAAATAATAGAGACAAGATAAAATGGGAGATAACATAAATGAAAACATGAACAATCCACTTACTGAGAATTTGAACCAACTGGGATTGATGAACCCACTTGAGAATGAGTTAGCTGAGAGGTACAGTTTGAGAGAGTTCTTGTTACCTTCAGTGTCTAGTCACCCTTCAAGAATTAGACTCTCTCCTAGGACTAAGAATTATGAAATCAAGAAATTCATTCTTATTCAGCTTCCTACCTTCAATGGAATGCCTATTGAAGACTCTCTTGACATTATTAGAGCCTTATATTGTACTGTCCCGCAGCTACCTCTTAGGGGTCTCACTGTGGAAGAGCTTAAACTGAGAGTATTCCCCTTCTACCTCAAGGTAAATTCTATATCTTGGTTTCAATAGTTATAAGAATAATTCCTTTTCACCTGGGATCATGTTTATAATGCTTTCATAATGAATTCTATCCTAGGTGTTTGACATATGAAATTGGGCACAAAATAACTGGTTTCCTTTAGGATGAAGGAGAATTGTTTCATGAAGCCTGGGATAGGTTTACAGGTATTCTTAGGAAATGTCCAAACCATCATTGTACACCTCAATTCCTGATGGAAACCTTATATAATAGTCTCACCCCTTACCACCAAACCATGATGGATCAGTCTTCTGGAGGAGACTTTAGTCATAGGACTACTGAGGAGCTCAAACAAATCTTTAATACCTTATCATAAAACTCCCAGCACAAATGCTCAAGGAGGTGATCCATTGTTAGAAAGTAAACCGCCCCTACTCCTCAAGTTGAAGCCCAATATACTAGGTTCTTTATTGAGAACCCACATCAAACCCTTAAGGAGTAGTGCCACCACTGTGGCATGTATGGCCATTCTCAAACATGTTGTCCAAACATCGATACCCCTATCCAGTCTCATGAGAGTGCCAGATTATTTGGATATAGACCTCATATTCATCCTAGGGAAGATCCTTTTTCCAAAACCTACAATCAGTGGTATAGGAACCATCCAAACCTTTCATGGAGGGAGCAGGGAGTCCTCTGACCCACTGCCCCTCCTGGATTCCAGCAGCCTCTTAGGTAGCAATTCCAACCCCAACCCTAAACCCAACCTCAGGCTGAGTCATCCAACATAAAAGATAAGTTGAGAGACATGTTCCATCTATTTATAGGGAAGTTATATGAAAAAAAGACCAAAAAATCATGATTAAGTTCAAATGGAGGCTAGAATGAAGAACATGGAAATTCAAATGGGGCAGTTGGCCAGGGATGCTAGTAATAGAAAAAAGGGTAGGTTGTATGGCACCACTGAAGCCAACCCTATGGATAATGGCATGGTTGTAACCACCATAAGTGGTATCCAAACTCACCAAGATCCTAGGAAAGAACCCAAAAATGCAGAAAATGTTAATTTAGATGAATCTAGAAACTCAAATCTGAAAGAACCTGAATCTAGAAAATTGTACAACACCCCTTGAATAACTCCAGTTCCGGTTGTTCCAGCTCAAAAACCCAAAGAAAATGGATTAAAAACAAATACAATAAAGGGAAAAAATTGAAGTGGAATTTGTAGATATTCCCCCAATTGTGAAGAATTTTTCCCCTGCAATCCTCTTCCCACAAAAAATTAAGAATCCAATTCTTGATTCTGAACTGTTGAAATTTTTTAAAGTGGTTAAAAATATGAACATTGATATCCTATTATTGGAAGCATTCATTCAAATCCCATAATATCTGAAATCAATCAAGAAAATTTGTTCACACACAAAGACATTGGATGAATTTTCCACCTATATCTTAATAGAGGAGTGTAGTGCAGTCTTGAATAATAGGATACAACCAATGCTTCAGGACCCAGAATGTTTTGTTTTCCCTTGCACCATTGGGTATATAGGTGGTAAGTTCAATTGTTTGTGTGATTTGGGTTCTAGTATTAATCTAATTCCCCTGTCACTTTTTCAGCACCTGTGATTAGGGGTTTCCCATCCCACCAATGTTGTGTTACAACTTTCTTGATCGGTCCATTACTCATCTAGTGGGTATGGTAAATAATCTATTAGTGGTAGTAGGAAAACTCTTTTTCCCTACTAAGTTTCTCATCCATGATATGGAGTGTGACCAGGAGGTTCTTATCATTCTCGGTAGGCCCTTCCTAGCCACCGGGGGAGCTGTGACAGATGTGTCTATGGGGAAACTAATTTTTAATATGGGTGATCAGAAAAAATAATTCAATATGATTAAGAAAATCCAAGAACCCACCAACCCAGTTTTACTAAAATATGAGGTGTTAGTTGATGAGATTAGTGTTGATAGGGAGGAAGAAGAGTTCTTGAGAATGATAGCTGAAATCAATAGAGATCCTGAAATCCCTATTGTTGTGTGCATGGGGATCAGCTCAAGTATGGAGAGGGAATTTGTTGATGAGTACAAGGGATAATTCTTGGAGAACCTAGATGAGTTTGTTTTGGAGCATATTCTTACCTCGAGAGAGGATTATATGTTTGAGGATATTTCTTTTGGAAGATCTAGTGATGAGGAAGAAGACTTCTATACTACCTTATTCAAGAGGCAGAATGAAGACCTTGGGATACCTAGGCCCAAGTGTCTTTCCTCAAGAAAGTCACCACCCACCCTTGAACTCAAGCCCCTCTGAGCCCATCTCAAATATTCCTTTTTAAGAGATAGTTCCACCCTTCCTGTGATCATTTCATCTAACCTAGAGGTGATTCAAGAGAAAAATATTCATAGTGCCTTCAAGAAATACATGTTAGTCATAGATTGGTCAATTTATAATATTAAGGGGATAAGCCAGGCCTTATTCATGAATAAAATTCCGAAGGAACCTGAGTGTATTCCATTAGTTGAAGCCCAAATAAGACTCAACCCCATCATGAAGGATGTCGTGAGAGAAGAATTGATTAGGATGCTTGATACAGGAATAATTTTTCCCATTTTTGATAGCCACTAGGTAAGTCATGTCCAGGTGGTACCCAAAAAGAGTCGAGTAACAGTGATCACTAATGAAAAGAATGAGAAAATCTTAACAAGATCAGTGTATAAATGGAAAGTATATATAGACAAAATAAAGTTGAATGCTGCCATAAGAAATTATAACTTTCCCAAGACTTTTTTGGATTAAATTTTAGAGAGATTGACAGGAATGAATTATTATGCTTTCTTGATGGTTATTCTGGTTACAACCATATTGTCATTTCACCTGAGGACCACGAGAAAACCACCTCCACTTATCCATTTGGAAAAATTTCCTACCGGAGGATACCCTTTGTCTTGTGTACTGCACCTGAAACTTTTCAGAAGTGCATGATGGAAATTTCATTAGACATGATTGAATGGATAATTGATGTGTTCATGGATGATTTTTCTATTGTACGAAATAACTTTGATAACTATCTGAAAAATATGGAACTAGTGTTAGAATGATGCCAAAGGGCCAACTTAGTCTTAAACTGGGAAAAGTGCCAATTCATGGCCACTGAAGGAATAGATTTGGGACACAAGGTATCTAAGAAGGGGCTAGAGGTCAATAATTCTAAAATTTAGGTCATACAAAAGTTACCCACACCTAAAAATGTCAAAGGAATTAGAAGTTTCTTAGGTCATGTTGGGTTCTACAAGAGGTTCATTAAGGACTTTTATAAGAATACTAGGCCCTTTTTCTCCCTGTTGGTTATGGACACACCCATTCTCATTGATGAAAAATGTCTAAAGGCCTTTAATATTCTCAAGGTGAGGTTGACTGCTTCACTTGTAATCACTTCTCTTGACTGGAAGCTTTCCTTCGAGGTAATGTGTGATGCTAGTGACTTTGCAGTAGGAGCTGTTTTAGGGTAGAGGAAGGATTGGAAACTACATGTTATTTACTATTTAATCAAGATACTAGATGATGCCCAGAAGAATTATTCTACCACTGAAAAAGAGTTAGCTGTTGTGATGTTTGCTTTGGAAATGTTCAGGCAGTACTTGATTGGATCAAGGATCATAATTTTCACAGATTATTCAGACCTAAAGTACTTGCTAGATAATAAGGACTCCAAGACCAGACTCATGAGGTGTACCTTACAGTTACAGGAGTTTGATTTAGTGATTAAGGAAAATAAAGGGGCTGAGAATATAGTTTTAGATCAGTAGTCTCGATTTCCCAATACCCCAAGTAAGGAACCTAGAGAGATCAACACTTCTTTCCCTGATGAAAAATTCTTTGTCGCCTCTATGCAGCAGTCTTCTTGGTTCATAGACTATGCCAACTTTCTAGCAGCTGGAGTCATGCCCATTGATCTCTCACACAACCAGAGGAAGGGGTTTGTTTCTGAGCTGAAATATTATATTTGGGATGACCCTCTTCTCTTTAGGATATTTGATTATGGGATTTTGCGCAGATGTGTAGTTGAGGATGTGATTTTCCCATACATCAGAGATGCCATTAATCACCTTGGGGTAGCGACCATTGAGAAGAAATGACTGCTCAAATGGTCCTATAGGCTGTTTTCTACTAGCCAACATTTTTTTAAAGATGCTCGGAGACTGGTTATTGGCTATGAGAAATGTCAAATGTTGGGTAATATTGGAAGAAGGTAGAGACTACCCCAAAAAATAATTTTGGAGGTTTAAATATTTTATGAGTGGGGCTTAGACTTCATGAGACCATTCCCATAATCTTATGGGAATGAGTACATTTTGGTTGTTGTGGACTACATTTCCAAGTGGGTTGAGGCAATAGCTCTACATGACAATTCAGCTACTAGTGTTGCAAAATCCATCAAGAAAAACATATTTTCCCGGTTCAGTGTGCCTTGATCATTCATCACTGATAATGGGACTCACTTCAAGAATTATAAGTTAAAAGGTTTGATGGAGAAGTATGGGTGCTCACATAGGACAGGAACCACTTACCACCAACAGTCCAGTGGGAAAGTAGAAGTTTCAAATAGGGTTCTCAAACAGATTTTAGAAGAAACGGTGTCTATCTCTTGCAAGGACTGGTCAAGGAAGTTGAATGAGTCCATTTGGGCCAACTGAACTACTTAAAAGACTCATATAGGGATGTCACCATATAGGCTACTCTTTGGGAAAACATTGCATCTTCCAGTTGAGTTACAGTAGAGATCTTCTTGGGTATTAAAGGCTCTAAATTTTTATTTTAAATCTGCTGGTGAGAGGAAACTATTAGAGCTTAGTGAGCTGGAGGATATTCGAAGAGAGTCCTATAAGAATTCTGAAATTTACAAAGAGATAACAAAGTATTTTCCTGACTCAATCATTCAAAATAGTAATTTCAAGGTTGGTGATAGGGTCCTACTTTTCAATTCAATATTGAAGATGTTTCTGGGAAAGTTGAAGTCCAAGTGGTCAGGCCTCTTTACAATTGTTAGAGTTTTGGTTAATGGATATTTTGAGCTAGTTGGAGAAGAGAATCATCCTTTCATATTCAATGGTCAAATAATAAATCTCTTCATTGAATGGTAGCCAAAGTTCTTGGCTGCCATATCTCTTGTTGGAAGACTGAGTTATTTCAAGTCTATCTAAGGACTATAAACTCAGTATTTCATGGGAACTAACCCATGGTTTCTTAGTTATTTTCATTTCATTTTTGTTCTTAAATAACGTTAACCCATACTAATTGTTCTCCAGTTTAACCTCTTCACTTCTGGATGATTCCACATGATCTATTGTTGTTGTTTTAGAGAGAGATTTGTTGTTTCCAGAAACTTGGCCACGTAAACCCAAGGGAGAAATCCACTACATCATATGGATAAAATTTCTTTCTACTAACTCCCTTGGTTTCCATATCATGAACTTAAAACTCTGCAATCTTATTTTACATATTTTAACATTCAGGTTAATGAATAGAAGTAAACACTCGGTGCTACTAAAGAGGATCTGTCGATGGAATTCAGTGTTAAAGATCCAATAATTCATGGAAGTGTTTTTCTTCCCTTTTACACATTTAATTACCTAATTAATCTCCACATTGAATTATGTTTAGGGGAATACCCCTAACCTATAAAAAATGATTATATTCTCTTTCATTGGTGTTTAGATTCTACTATCTAGAGAGTTGAAAATTTATTTTGAGCTCATTTGTGAAACATATTTTCACCCACTAATTTCCTTTTCATTATGATGTTGTTGCACAACACTACTAATCCCGATACTATTTGAAGTACATTGATAAAATATTTTTTCTTCTCTTTACAAAATTCAAAGCATGAACATTTTATGAATAACACTAAACTTGTAGTTGGTGATGGTTGGGGGGTGGGTTCTTCTTTTTTCCTTTGTTTAAAGTTTTCTTTTCTTTCTCTTTTTTTGTGGAAAAGCAAACTTTTAAACCTCATTGCCACCCTTCCATATCATATTTAAGCTCAACTGTCCATAAATTTTGAACATTAACTATCTTCCACATTAGAATTAAACATTGGGGACAATGTTGGGTTTTAAGTGTGGGGGATATGGGCCATTCTAGTGTCCTGTCAAAATCCCCCTTCTTGAACATGAGTTTATAAAAAATGGTCTAATTTGTTTCAAAAATTGTTTGGAATTCCTTCAAAAAAATTCAAATTCCATCTTTACATGATGGTCATTGGTGGTTCACTAGTACTTAAATTATGTTCTATTTAGTGGATAATTGTTTTCTGGATGTTGAGAGTGAAACTTATTCAAAAACTATTTAGCATGAATGATTGCTAAGTCCAATTATTCATTGTATCTATGGATCAGTCTGTTTAGGAAATGAGGATAGGGGTGTGAAAAGATAGGTTTTGTGGGATGATTATCATGACTCTTGGTAATTAGAAGTTCTCATTTGAACCTATGATACTCACACCTTTTGTAAAATATTAATATTCAATCACTTTAGGAAGGAAACTGAAATGATTATTAGTTAAGTCATTCATAACTGGAGTTAAATGGGAAAATGGGATCCCAAGGTGAGTATCTGAAACAAGATGCATTGGGTGCATATTTGTGAATAAATGAAGCTAATTTCAATTTTAATAAGTGCTATGCACAGTGATCTGCATAAGGAATATGGCTGGGAATGATTAAAATAAAGTTCCCTTGTCAAAAATGAACTCATTATGGTGCAGGGAATTTTGAACCCAGATGAAGAAGGGAGCAATTGACTTGTTTAATTTTTATTTGAGTTGAATCAGTAATGTGAGAAAATTAATGGACATTAATTTTTGGAACTTGGGAGAAGGTGAGAATGGAAGGTTCCCTTGGTCAAGTTTCGAGTTCCACTTCATCTAACCTGTCAACAGTCCTTGAATTAGAACTTGAAATAGATGGTGAAGTATGATAGTTAATGAGTAAATATTTGAGGCATGACATAATTGACAGTGTATGAATTTTCCTGGCTCTTTAATTCCAGTGAGCTTTTGAAGTTAGGAAGGACAACATTTTTGAAAATCTTGGAAAATCCAGACTCATTGTTTGGTCTTGTTCCTCTGGGTATTAAAGTTTAATCATGCTCTTTTTGAACTGAAATTCACAAATCATATTTCTATTTTAATGTTAAAGTCATATAATTGTTTGAGGACAAACAAAGTTTTAAGTGTGGGGGAGTTTGATGTGGTAGTGTTTTCATATTCTTGGCCACATCCTTTATATATTTTTATTGACTTTTTTATTCCAAAATGTTGTTTTTTATTAAATAATTCATAATTGTTGTGATTTTTTTCATAATGTGTAAAATAATCCATTTCAGTTTAAATCATGTGATTTAGTGTTCAATATTGTTTTTTTAAATTATTCTTAAATAAAATTATTCTTTTGAATTTGACTTTTATTTATTTATTTTTTACAAATTCTCATTCCACATAGTTTGTTAAGTAATTAATTTAATTAATTATTTGTTTCTTGGTAATTTGTAAATAAATAACTCATTTTAGTTTTTAATTATTTTAAGAAATTAATTAGTTTTAACATTTCATTATTATTTAATTAATACTTTTATTTAATGAGTTCATTAGTTAATTAATTGGTTAAATCAAGTAGCTATAATTACTTTAAATTGTTCTTAAATTAATTTGTTTATAATATTTAATAAATTTGTTCTATTAAATAAAGAATTATTAATCTTATTATTTAAGATTGTTTTAGTTGATTAGTTTTTTACATTATATTTAATTTAATTGATTAATTTTTAGTTGTATTATAGTTTTAATTAATTTAATTTTCGTTTTATTTTACAAGTGTTCCAGTGGCACATTGTCACGGTGCGACTATTTTCATTCCACGTTGTCCCACCTCACAGTGAGACCATGAGTAGTACTCATGGTGTCGTGGTCCTCCATCTCCACCACACTTCATCATGGCACCGTTTATGCACACGGTTCCACTGTTATCCATTTTTACTATCCCACCATTTTCATTCCTTACGGTCTTACCGTTTCCCAACCACCCTTTCTTTCTTCTACCCACCATATCCCACCACTTTTCCACCAGTTCCTTATTCCTGTCAACGTTTCCGTTGCTGGTTGTGGAACTATTCCACACTCCAATGTCTCACTGCTTTCTTAGCGGTGTCGTAGCTACCAATCTTCCATCTCACCCATCCACCTTCACCAGCATGTGTCGCCTCTCCTCATACCACATCCATTCCTCCTCCCCCCCACTTGTGTCACCTACTTCCATCCAAAAACCACAACAACAATCACCGCATCCCGGACACAATCCCAATACCAGCAGCCCAAAAAAAATTCGTTAACCAATCACAACATCAATATTGAAGCAAAACTATAGCAGTAGGGAGAACCAAATAACCAGAAAATTCAAAATTTGAATGAAGAACCATAGCTGAACATCCTCAAATGCACATCTTGAAGAAAGTTTACAATAAATTACTCAAATCTCAAACCAGATCTAAAATGGTTCAACCCTAGCTATGGGTCGAACTCCCTTGTACCACCCGAACCCCGGGAGTCAGCCTCACCTTCCCATCTAACTTCACCCGCATCACCCTGGCCTCAGTCATGTTCCTCACAGAGACCCTCCATCTGCTCCACTTCAACCCTTCACCCGGCAAGACCCCCTACACCATTTTCACATGCCCTGCTTCCCCTCTACGTGACATCCATCCAGCCCACCTCCCTCTCTAAGTCGATCCCTCCTCACCTAATCATCTCATTGCACGCCGCCCTTCGGATCCCACCGGCCTAAGCTGCCTCATACCACTGCACCGCTTTGCCTCACTACCGTCACGTCCTTCGTTGAACCACCAATGCACCCAGTTCTACTTCACCCACATCACCTGAAGCTGATCCCCCTTTCCTATCTGCCTCCCAATCTATGTCGAGACCCCCCATTCAATCTTTTTCATTTTCATAATTATATTATAATTATAATATTAAACTAATTATTATAATAACATCGTAATATATATAATACAATAAATAATATACATCACATATAATAATTAGATTCATATATATATATATATAATATTAATTACTTTTGTTTTATAATAAGTAAATATTAAATAAATACAATAGTTATTAAAAAATATATTAGTAATAATAATATTAGATGTTATAAAGTATATATATATATTAATAAGAATTTTTTAAGTATAGAGATAATATAATTTATTTTTATATAGTAGTTTCATTCTCTGACTCACATGCATTTTTTGTAGGGGGTTGTAGCTCACCGCGCACACCCATTCATTTAGTTTGGAGAAACTGCACCAGTGACCAGTGTGGGAGATGTGGTAATTGGAAAGTTCCATGTGAAGGCTAGGGAATACCTCAGGAGAGATTCTAGAGACTTTGATTACGTGCTCATCAGCATTCATCACGGGAAGGGGATCAAAAATGAATTCCCATGGAAATATGTGGGACCGAGGGGGAATGATCTATCCAAAAATGGCTGATCGGGCATTGACAGATCAAGCATTAAGTGGGACTGGATGAAAGATCTCAACGGATACTTAATTATTGATTTCACTTCTATCGAGTGAGATAAGGTTAGGTGATTTCTAGAGTTTTCACCATTTTCTATCAGGAGCATATTCGAGTACCCAGTGCAGTAGATCAGAGCATTTCATACCTAGATTCTCAGGGCGGGACATCGAGTGAATTCCAGCATTTCATCCACCATTGAGCAGTATGAATTGGAACTTTTGGGAGATCGTGTAGGGAGATGAACTTCTTTATTTTCCATGTGCTCTATTTTTCTTCAACTCATTTCATCATGAACTTCATTTATTTTTATTCCACTTTTGCACAAAATCCGACCATTATTTCTGGATAAATTACTTTGGGGGTGGGGAAGCTGGCTGGTTAGATTTTGTTTACTCTTATTCATGCATTACAACTTTTTTTGGAAATTCTCTCTCACTATTTGCGGAATGGATTTATTTTTAAAACAAAAAGGTCGATTGAAAACTGATCTTGATTGAATTTTAATGAAAACTATTTCAATCTGAGGGACTCACTAACAAGTGAGTCATGCTCAAATGAGAGAGCCACACTGAACTCAACTAACATGTTAGCCCAGTGACATCTGACTTTTTATCGCCATTGGATGGAATGGATTTTACAATCGAAGGACTGTAAGAGTTATTTCATTAAAAAGTGGCTAGATGAAAAATCTGTATAGTTACTTTAAGATAGATCCAAATTTCTTAAACTTGAGTGTATGATCGATGCTAAGAAATATCGAATCATCCAGTGTACTTCCCCTATACTAATCTATTCGTTGTAATCACCAAAAGATCTTTTGTTGTCTTGTCCACCCGCTTTCACTCACCAGTTCACCTTCAATTCCTCACACACTAATTTTACTTCACTCCACTCACCCCACCAACTGATTTTGTGTGTTTGTGTTTAGTTCTTTTTTTAGATCGCATATCACAACAATATGCCTCCTTGTGATTCGAACCCGGCATTCCATTGTTCTAAGTAGTATGTAGGTTATAAATTTTAGTTTGTTTCCCATGCCCAATAATGTGGGAGGGTGTAAGTAGCATCCATATGTATAAAGAAAATCTAAATTACCTCTAATGAAATTGTAAGGTTTGGATTTAGAGTTATTACAGTTGATTCGATTTCACCATTGGGTGCCACAATTTTTATGTGCTATTAGTATTGATATCATTTTGGTTCTATTTTTTTGCAACCCGATGAGATGAGGGTGTGACATATCATGAATCATATAGGAACTTATTAGAAATAACATTCCATACTTTCTCTCCATTCTATTTAGAGAGCATTACTAATTGCATGTTCTTGTGATAGATATCCTAATAGATATGTATGTTTTTGTGATAGATATCATGATAGATATGCTTATTGTTGTGATAGGTGTATTGGTACATGTTATGGTTGAATTGGATGGATACCAAACATTGGCCTCTGAGATGTATTTTCCCACTTGTATCATAATTTTTTTTATCATGTTTCATCCATGGGATATATATTGTGTCGTTATGTGTTATATGTGGGTTCTAATCATTGATTCGCGTGGAGTATAGGTCCCCCACAGATCATAATTTGGCACATAATTTCATTATTAAGTAGAAATAAGAGTTCCATAGAAAATTATATGTCTTATTATCTGGAAACATAGAAAACATGGTGTGTGGTCCTATGAACACAAGCCATGTGTTCTTTAATTTGGAAGAAAAGAAACACATTTAAGTACACACAGCGTACTCTAAGTACACGCCATGTGGTTTTTGACTGTATATCTGTCCATGTGGGAGATAGATCATGGGTTGTTGATTTCTGATCGGAACACACCGTGTACCTTATGTACACCTTCTGTAGTTTTTTATAGGTATCCTCGTGTAGCTCTGGCCATGTAAAAGTGCACGGCTAGAAGGGAATACATGAGTGTACTCCGTGTGTCATCGTGACACGCTGTGTACCTTGGATGTTTGCATGAATAAGGTAGATGGGTTACACGAACATATAAGAGATTATGTATACACATCATGTATGATCCATACATGTCATGTAATCATCTATGGTTAACTTTTGAGGATTTTCTTCTGTTGTTTATTTCATACTCTCTTGAACAACATACCTTGGGGAATAAGCTTATAATGAGGTGTATATTATGGACTTTACCAAGAAATTCCTCTATGACGTCCTCCAATAGTACGCCAAGAGGGTGGTGATGATCATACCCCATATGTGGTAGGTTGTGGTCTACAAGAGATTCCTCCAATCATGGTAGTGGTGGTACAATATATTATACCCGATTCATGTGATGATGCATAGTTCCATGAAGGATTTATGATGTTTATACAGACCATCTAGGGAGTACCTCATCCTGCCACATCTATGGAGAACTGACATGAGTATTCCAACAGAAGAATCCGCCTACCTCTTTAGGGGATAGTGAACCACATGATATAGTGTCTAGGATGGAGTACATGATTATAATCTTCAAGAATTTGGAGACTCCTCCTTAGAGGAGGTTCATGCTCGTAACTTATATGTTGTGATTCATCCATAATGTGGTGGGATTTTATAAGACAGACAGAGCATCATTGGGACATGGCATTGGGATATTTCCATATGGTATTATATGGATACTATTTTCCCAAGACGTTGAGGGCTGTTAGGTATCGTGATTTCATGCATCATGAGAATGGTTCTATTTCAGTGATGGACAAATCTTCCCATTTCACTGATCTTCAGATATTCGCTCCTTTTTGGGTGGGTGATGATACATCGAGGGCAAGGACATTTGAGGATGGTCTTATGTACGACATCTGATTGCAGTTGAATGTTTTCATATTTCCATCTATATATTCCATCATTAATTAGGTGATGATTGCCGAGTGTAATCTTCAGTAAGATAGAGATGAAAAATATGGTGGTTCGACATCAAGAGCATCTAATGTGTCTAATGGGAGAAAGAAGCATGATATGGAGCTTCGTCGCGGTGATTAAATCAATTAGAATGTTTCTTATGGTGTCCAGGAAGGGTACTATCATTGTGGAAGAGCTAGGAATATGTGACCATAGTACCCAATAGACCTAGTTGAGTGTCAATATTACGGTAGGATGGGACACCTAAATGGCTATAGTATGGTGATTCTATCAACATCTAGTGAGAGAGGTTTTATGTTGACCCCACATTCAAGATCACAGTCACCAGCTTCTCACCAATCAGAATATTGGAACGCGTCAGGCTATTCCGCCCAAGATGGTGTTTTTGGTAATGGTAGTTATGCTCTAGGATCTTAGTGACAATAGGGTAGGTCAGCTCAGGGTAGTCAGGTAGTATCACAGGGTACTGATATATGTAAGGCTTATGCAGTGTATCAGACCAAATATGAGCAGGATGCTAGACCTTCTACTATCATAGATATTTTTCTAGCCGCCTCTATTCTATCTTCCATACTCATTTATACACGGTCTTCACATTTTTTTTACATTTTTTCCCATTTTAGAGATCATTGGGCTCTGTTTTTTCAAATCTTATGACATTATGAAACTAGACACTCTTTTAGGGATTAGAATTGGTGGTGTGTGACAATGCAGGAGTTCCCCTTGAGGTTTGTGGGTTTCACTTTGTTTGGTATCTCTAATTATTAAAGATGACATGATTTGATTTCATCCACAGAATGGATTGGATAGTGTCATTTCTGGTCTTTGTTGATTTCAATTTCCGCAGGGTGAGTTTTACACCCCTAGAGGGTGGATCGTTTCCACTCAAGGGTCAATGGGATGTTTATGAGAGTCGATCTTGACCCGAGCATCAAGTATTGAGAGGGATGATAACAAATATTTCCATATTATATATGGATGTCCATGGAACACATCATATAGATTTCCATCCTATGGTTGATCGTTTCAAGGGTGTTTTCCCGAATGACTTTCCAGGGTTACCTCTAGTGAGAGTGGTGGAGTTCTTGTTTGATCTACTATTATGAGCTGTAATATTATCTTTTTCCCCATATAGGATGGTTACAAAGGAGCTCTAAGAGCTCAAGATATAGATAGAGGATTTAGAGTAAAAATGGTTTGTCTGACCCAGTACTTCTATGTGGTGTTCACCAATCCTTTCTGAAAAAAAAGGCAGCTGGTACCCTCAAACTATGCATGGACTATTGGAAACTGAACTAGAAAATTATTAAAAACTGATATCCCATGCCACGGATAAATGACATTTTTGATCATCTTTGAGGAGCCTGGCTGTTCTAAAAAATCGACAGTTCATGATATCACCAGGTATCTGTTAAAATTTCAGACATACCTCATACTGTGTTTCATAGCAGGTACGATCTATATGAGTATATGGATATGTCATTTAGTCTCATGAAAGTGCTAACAGTTTTCATTTCACTATTGAACTGAGTGATCCATTATTACATGGACTCTTTTGTGGTGGTTTTCGTTGATGATATCTTGATATATTCCAATAATTGACATGACCATGCCACACATCTTGAGATCATTTTGAGTACACTGAGATGGAATTAGTTATATGTTAATCTCTCAAAGTGATAGTTTTGGATGGATCATATTCACTTCTTAGGTCATGTCATCTCAAAGATAGGGGCATTAGTGGACCTAGAGATGTTAAGAGCAGTAGTTACTTGGGATCATCTAGAGAAATCCATTATGGCGCAGAGTTTTATAGGGCTGGATGATTACTACAGGGGTTTCATACCAAACTTCTCATGTTAATAGTGTTGATCATGGGATTCAAACAAAAGGGTGTGACGTACATATGGTAGGATTATTTTGAGTTGGCCCTTTATGAGCTGAAAGGGGGATTAACATCAGCACCGATACTAAATTTTATAGAGCCGGTAAAGAGTTATACTTTGTATTGTGATGCCTCAGATATTGGGACAGGAGTAGTTCTTATGCATGGGGATCTAGTCATTATGTACGAATATCAGTAGTTGAGTCCACATGAGAGGAACTATCTCATACACAATCTCATGTTAGCCATGTTTTTTTATGCCTTATTCCGTTAGAGACATTACTTATTGGGGGAGCTCTTTGTGGTCTACAAAAACCACAAATGTCTCTAGTACATCTTTACTCAGAGTCATCTAAATCTACGGCCATGAAGGTGGGTGGTGTAACTTTATTTTTTTGTGTTCGAGCATGCCTAAATGAATGGAAAAGGTATTGTAGTGGCTGATGCATTGAGTATGACGACTCGGATATAGGAAGTGTAGGAGGCCAGTAGCGAGTTTCATCTTATGTAACTGTTCTCTGAGATGCACTTGGAGGTGCATGATAGTTAGGGAAAAACATTCCTTTTTTTCATTATCTGCGAATTCTACCATCATGTACAGACTAAGGACAAGATAGGTATCAAATTCTAAGGGCCTCTTCCTGTAGGAGAGTGTAGTAGGTGAGGATCCACCTCCAGGTTGGATGGTAGCTAATGCTGATATATAGCAGATCAATGGATGTTTCTGGATTCTAGTAGACATACATGATGAGTTGATGCTGGAGTTTAATGATTCGTCTTGGAAAATGCATCCCATAGTTACCAAGATTTACCATGACGGGATTTGTAAGTACTGTAGGTTTGGTATAATGTGATAGGTGGATGGTGTTGTTACTAGGTGCTCCATCTATCAGCAGGTGAAGGCAGAACAACAGCGTCCAGCAAAGATTTTATAGAGGATACATATTCCGGAGTTAAAATAGGATGATGTCATGATGGATTTCATAACTAGGATACCAAGTTCACCTAGAGGAAGTGATTTTGTGTTGGTGGTGGTTGGAAGACTTATGAAGGTCACTCACATCATGTAGATCAAAGAGACATACAGTGTTGATGAGCTTGGGAAGTTGTATATTTGTAAGGTGGTATGACATCACGGGGTCCCTTATTATATTGTTTCATATGTGGATTCCCTCTTTAAATCTCATTTCTGGAAGAGTTTTCAGAGGGCTTTGGCTACATAGGTTCTTCTGAGCATAACATACCACCCTTAGACTGATGGCAGGTCAGAGCGTACGATATAGGTGTTAGAGAAAATGGTGCAATCATGCATCCTGGACATTTAGGGCTATTGGGATAAGTATATTATGCTGGTTTAATTTTCCAATAATAATAGTTTTTAGAAGACTATAAAGATGGAACCATATGAGGAATTGTAAGGTGGGCCTTGCTGATCACCCCTGTGATTGATGGAGGAGGGTGAGGCAGTTTTACTGGGACCGCATCTCATGCAAGAGACTTTTGAGTACGTGCAGTTGATTTAGAACAGGATGTATACTATGATGTCTTGTCATGAATGTTATGTTTTTTTTTCGCATACAACCTCTAGATTTCGAGGTTGGTGATCAGGTTTTCTTGTGTGTTGCACCAATATTGGGACACAAGAGAATCGGGAGACAGGATAACCATTCACTGAGACACATCGGTCTATTTTTTATTCTATAGAGGGTTATTCTAGTTGCCTATAGATTGTAGTTACCTTAGTGGTATAGGTCTATGTATAACTTATTTTATGTTTGTCAGTTACGATATTACATTTCAGACTTGTCTCACACCATTCATCCTGAGGAAGTGGAGTTGCATGAATTTGTGTCCTTGGAGGAGAATCTCATTCGTATTGTGGATCATAGTATGAAGGTTTGGATGGTATGTTCCTTTGGTACAGGTAGTATGGTATCATGATCAAGTGTAGGACAAGACTTGGGAGAGGGAGGCCGATATATGATCACAATGGTCATATTTATTCTCTAATGGTCATTCACCACCCTTGGAAGGGAAGTTCAAGGATGATTTTTTAAGGGGGGAGATTTGTAAGAACTTAGTTGATACATTGAGGAATTGATATTTTCTTTTCAGTATATACCTATGAAAATGGAGGGAAATAGGTCAAGGTATGGCTTTAGGTCTATTACATAATGTGATTTGGAACTACACAACATGTACTTATAGGTACATGTCATGTGGGTTCGGTTACACACTATGTAATCCCGATACACAACCATGTAATGGTCTGGCTAGAAAATATAAGGACATGGTGTGTAGTATGAAGTATATGAAATGTTCTTTTTTATTGATTAAAATAGGTAGTAAAGTCGTTTTTGTGAAAAGAAATAGAGTCTCTCCCGAATTGATGAACAAGCATTGCCAAATGGGATTTTCCTCCCAAGTATCCATATATTCCTCGATTCCTTTGCCATCAGTTGTGTTTAAACCCAATCAGTAAGCCTTTTATTCCCCATGAGTTTTTATTCATGATTTTGGATCTTAATAACGTTATTTCAGATTGAGCAGTTATCCCTATTTTGTAGATCTATGTCATTCTAGATTGAATTGGAGGTTAAGGTTGGACGAGGAGAGCCATACTACGATGAGGGAGGTGGTATTATGACTTTCTCTCAATATCTATTTGTTTATATGTGTCATATTCACATTCTCTACTATTTAATGTGTAACAATGAATGTAAAATAACCATTTTTCTTGCCTAATGATGATTAGGTCATGAATTAAATTAAATTAGCCATGTTTGAGCTTATTAGTTTAATTCAGCACCACCCTATGGGTGTGTTCCCTTGAAATGATCGTTTATGGACATTTGGAGGAGGTTTCCTATGAGGCATTCCATATTTTCTATTATTGGGATGTTAATTGAAAATTAAAATTAAAATGTAATAGAAATTTGGGTAAATTGTGATTTATTTGGTTAAAGTGCGTGAGATTAGTCATTTCCCCTTCTCTCCATGGTATGCCAATTAATGTTTAAGACTTTTGATAGTTTACTTCACTTGTTTCTTGATATGTATGATGCCAATGTTTTTTGTTATATGTTAACCATGTAATAGTTCAATTTATATGTGTTGTTTAATTTGTTGAAATAATGATATATCATGTTTGAGCCTGGTTGATTCATTATGCCTATGGGTGGGGATTTGTTATGCATGTGGGTGAGGATTTTTTTTTGCCTGTGGGAGAGGATTCATTAGGCTAGAGGGTAATAATTTGGTTATTCTTGCAAGTAGGGTTTTTTATAAACCTGTGGGGAAGAGTTTGAACCAAATATTGAAATGGAATGACTTATGATGTGTCTTCCAAGACAAAGTTCAATCTTGGATTTTCTCTCCCCTTAGTTGTTTAGATATCCTTCTAAGGTACCTGTTGATAATTCTTTATACAGGGGATTGATGGGCATAATAATGATCTCGAGACATATATATAATTCAATGTAATTGTATGGTTGAAATGAAAATAATAAATGAAACTGGAAAACATGAATTGTAGGATTGTTTACTTTTGGGTACTTTCTAGTTTACTACTTTTTCATTTATGTACAATACCTATTGCATATACTGACTGACCAATGCGAACAGATCATTGGTGGTTTCCTACTGGGATTTATCTATCAAACCATATTTAGGTCATGATTTTGGGCCCAAACATATTATATTTTTGTAGATATTGATAACAGAAAGCACTCATCTATAGATACCTAAGATTTATTTCGGAGCCAGAGAGCGTGGGACTGACCTGAGGCTCGAGATGGTTCTTAGTTTCCTTTGTATCTTTTTCTTTTGGAACATAAATTGTGTATTGTTTTAATGTACTTTTTTGGCTACTTTCATAGAATATATGACATGTTGCATCATCTTTTTTATGGAATGGTGCATTGTTTTTTCCTAATAAGTCTTCTACTATTTATTTTAGTTATATAGTGTTTACTACTTCCTTTATAGTAATACTTTTTATTCTGTTGTGTTACACTATGCCAATGAGGGCATAGTTTTACACTACCACATATAGGCCCTTGCTGCTAGGTGGTAGCCTCAGGAATTTCGGGAAATGCGCTTGAGGCCATGTGGCCAACCAGATACGGGGCACTAGTTGAGTGGAAACCGGATATGGGACGTTACAGAAGATGACCATAAGGACTCATCAATGTGTCTTTTAGGAGTAAAATCACATCCAAGTTAAAGATAAAATTTTGGGGAGGTTATTTATTCCAAATAATGGTTGAGAGAAATAGATCAGGTTTTGCAGAGAACAGAGGACTGGAGTTGCACATTTATAAGTGATGTGAGTGGAAAAAATTCAAATACATGATAAATTATTATATGATATATGTCTTACTAAAGTGAAGTGGTTCCAAAATGAAAAAATATCCATGATACAAATAATATGGTTGATATATTATTTTACAATCAAACTTTGGAAACCGTTTTGAGGTATTTTATACTATATATCCTTTGTTAACCTTATATTTAACTCATTTAACCCTTTTATTCTTGAAAATTGAAACTAGATTTCTACCAAGGTAACAATTCATTATTGAGAAAAGATAATTTTATAATATTAAATTATATTAATTCCAAATATTGAATCCATTTTAGAGGATTCAGTTTCTATGAATGGATGATATTAATTTTTAATTAATTGTTAAAAAAACAGTATATCCAAATTTTTTAAAATATTCATTTTTAGAATAAAATTGAATTTATTTTTTTCCATACATAGTAAAAACAATTAGGTGAATGATAAAATATTTGATTGATGTTATTATTTACAAATTTAATTATAATCATTCATCAATTTATAATAAATTATATTATTAATAAAAAACCACATTACATGCATAAAACTATTATAGAGGCAAACTAATATTTCTACATTCAAATACATTTTTTAATTTCAAAAAAACTAGTAACTAGTGAATTGATTTTAAGAATTTGTAAAAAGTAATTTTTCCTAATTTTTATAGTCTTATTCATACCTTACAATCCAATAGATATGTGATAACATTAAAATTAAATGAAAATATTTATGTATTATATAAAAGTTCATTTAAAATATTTGTTTCATGTACATAATTCTATAAATGACATTAAATTTATTGAATGAGATAAATATCATAAAATATCATAGTTTTACATTATATCCATTAAAATAATTACACCCATTCATTTACAATATTCTAATAAAAACTATAAATGACACTACGGCTTAATCTCATCCTTGGATTCCCATATAGCTTCCCCAAATTTAGGGTTTCACATTAACACATTGACCATTTGACTAGTGTAATAACCAAGACTTGTTAAATGATAACTGATTCCTAAATAAATGTGTGTTATATTTTGTATTATTATATACAATGTTTACATATAGAACTAACACAACATTAATTAATTAATTTAAATCATTACAATTGTAAATTAATAAACCCATTAAAATTACAAATATTTCAAGGGCATAAAAAATAAAAAAAATCAAAATAAAAATAATAAAATATGTATCACCCCAATCATCTAAAACCATCCCTCTCACAAAAAACACTATTGAAGAGAAAGAAATTTTGGTAAACAAATTGATATTATAGAATATGGAATTATATATGCTTTATAAGAACTGCGTTTAATAATGAAATAATCAATGAAGTAATATTTATATGAGCTAATGTAATAATTGGAAATGTAACCTTGCCATTTGGAATAATAACCTAACTATTTAGAGTAGTAACCTAATCTATGGAATATTAATTTGATCAAAAAATAATAAAATTTAATATAAATAGTATTTATGATGCTAAATTTAGGTAAATATAAATATTATAATTCTTTAAAATAAATATAATGATTTATAACGCAATGAAAATATAATTTTTTATAATATAAATTAAATAACCTATCATAGAAATTTATTTGGATAAAATGAATATCATTTTTGAATCCATCATGTTGAAATTTTCAAAGGGTGGTTTTTTAGTAATTTTCTGAGATACATCATATTTTAGGTGAATAGTAATAATATAGTTTTTTCATAACCAGTGTATCTTAGATTACATCATTCAAGATGTAATAATGACCTAGTAATTCATAGCACATGAGGCTTGACCAAAACATATTTAAATTCATAAATTAATCATTAAAATATAAATATATTAATTTTCCAACATAAAAAGTGTTTTCCAAAGCATAACGTCAGAAGTAGTCCCTTAGAATAATATATTCGTTTTTCCCCAAATTCTTTTTATTAAACAATGTTAAATATTATTTTAAAGGGATTTGAAGTCCTAAAACATTTCTATTGTATTTATATAATATTTATATTATTAAAAATGAACTATTATAATTTTTACCATAAATATATTATTCTATCAAATATATTATTCTAAAAAAATCCCTCTCCTTAAGTAAAAAAATAACCCCTATCATGTTGGAAAACTACTCCTATATCACTTGAAAAAATATAATTATCTATAACTATACCCTCTAATAAGACTCTTATAATACCTATGGATGTTATGGAGCTGTCCAAATCTAATAATCATTGGATTTTAGTGCCATATAGAAGAAGAAACACTTAGAAGTGTGTATGTTCTCATCAATTCTCTCTCTTATTCTACCTTCCTCTTTCGAATTTCCTCCACCCCACTTCAAACCCAAATCATATGGGGATAATTATGTAAATGATAAGTTTATGTTAATTATTTTAACCTAATATATGTATTTTATTTATGATATATAACATTTTCATACTTCTCATTCTCAATATTTTGACAATGTCCCATTAATGGTCAGTTAACTGCTAATGAGGATGTAGCTAGTCATTTTCATATTAGAAAACCTATGGGTGGTTATAAATTTTTTTTTATGATATATAAATATATATATTTATGTATTTTATTTAACCAATGGTTTATTTATGAAATTAATGTCTATAAAATCCTTGTTAAACCCATTATTTTTATTGTGTTTGCACCATGAAAATGACTATAATATGTTTAATGTGGCATGGTTGATTATGAGAATTTGTGATTTTGTGGGTGGGTCTGGAATTATATAGATCCCCAATGAATTGTGTAATGTGGTGTATCTCAAGATATAATCGGTCTTATTTATAAAAATGGCTCTCTTTTTTCAGACCTCTGATGTTATGATAACACACATTTGTTATGCATGAACAAGATGCTAGCATTGTTTACAAATATGTGTGTTATTTGACCAATATGACATTATTTATAATAATTATTCATCACCACATTCCATGAATTTTTCAAATTTCATCATCATGGTTATATTGATGATCCCATTATTATTACATGATTATGATGATTATGCACACCCATGTACTATTGATTAATGTCTCCTATTTCTAATGTACCATCCATCACCTTTACGGGTTTTTATCTAACCATTTTTATTGATGTATATCTATTGGTTAAATAATGAACAAAGGACAATGAGAAATATTTTAATTTTATAAAGAAGAAGGATTAAAATAATATTATTTTTTACTAGGTATAAGTGGTGTATGATCATAATTTTACCAAGATACTAAACATTTGAATCCTTGAATATATAAATAATATTGTTCATAATGTGTTAACCAGGATACTATGAAACCCAACCATACATACTAAATATTATTATGATTGGAGAAGTTGTTATATACAATAAAAATATGAATCTTATACCAATATGAGGATATACTATAAATTGCTAAAGAATCACAAAGTGATCATTTGAATAGTGTGGATGGAGTAACATGTCCAACCATTCAAGACTATACTATTTAAATATTTGCATTTGAAACTATTTCATACACTATTATTCAAATGAAAAATAACATTCAATCGAATCTAAGGATGTTTTACTATAAACAACTACTAAAGATAGTAACCAATTTTGAAAATTGTATAATTTATGTTATATCCCATCATCTACATCAATATAAAAAGAACTCAAATATGTGGATGGTGTAACATTTACTACTAATTTGAAACATAGGGGAATACAAACCTTTGAAATAAAAAAAACTATTCTCAAGAAAAACCATTCATATATAAACTATATTTCTAAACAGGAAAAAATAATGTATTATGAGAAACAAGGTAGTAAAATTCCATATAATAAAAAAATGATATAAAATTCAGTTGAATTGTCCTTAAAATCAACCAACTGCTAAAAAATTAGTATAACTTGAAGTGAACCTATTATATCAATTCCCAACTAAACACAAGATAAAATATTTATTAGTCAAACCCTTCAACCATATCACATGAATAATGATATCAAAAATGTTTAGGTTAAAAAAATCGTTTGTAATATAATAAATTTCACTTATTAATTAGTTAACCAAGGTATAAAATCATCTAGAATTAATCTAATTCACATAATTATGGAATATTATAACCTACCTCCTCAATAAAATTCTAATTTTTTAAATTAAATCCAGGATACATTAAATATTATAGAGACTTGTTGAATACACCCACACAATAAATAAAAATAGTTATTCATGTATTCCAATATGGAAAAAATGAATGATATAAAACACCTAATAACAGTTCAATGCACCCATATATATAACCTAAAATAAAACATCTAAATTAGGTATTTAAAAAAGAAAAAATGAAATATGAATAGAAAATCCTGATTTCCCAATTCATGTTGATAGAGTTGCCATTATAAAATAAACACACATAAATAAAATTTAATTAAACATAAAATGGTTTTAGTAGATCTATGATTGTGATATATAAAATAATGGTGGTGTTTGGGTCATTGTGGTTTGGTAGTGAGGGTGGAAAAAATATTTAAGATATTTTTTTTAAGAAAATTGGAATAATTATCCAAATCCATCCAAATAAAAAGTCTACTAAGGACTAAGAATAATTTTAATAATAAAATACCACCTAGCATCAATACATTCCATTCTTTTATCCCCCATAGTTTTTTTATAATTTCATCTTTGGTCATCTACTACAGTCTTTGAGAATGGACTCTTTGCTATTGATGCATCCAACCCACCATATAAACTCATGCTTTATTATCTTATATATCTAATGTGGGAAGGGAATTTCCTCCCCCATATGGTCCAATAACCTTATTGTCATAGTAGATATTCCCTGAATCTAATACCAACTTTAATAGACCATCCAAAAATAAAATATTTTCTTCTTTAGACTCACATAGTACCTCCAATTTTTTTAACTCTATATGTTTTGTCCATATCAAAAAATGTATCTTGATATGTGATGTATCACCACCACCTTATAATTGTGTTCTTTATTCATATACAAATACAATATGGGTTATCCATACAAAAAATGGCGATCCCCCATCAAATGTAGAGGAGAGTGAAGTACTCTTTTTCATGTGGTATGGATACCTCATCTTCCCAAAGGCCTTTTGTGATAGGGTCATAGCTGTCCAAATTAAAAACTGTGAGGTATTGGGTGGGCTTAATGTATAAAATATATTAATTTTAGGTGGTATTTTACAATCTATACTTGATCTAGGTCCCAAGAAATGATGACCGGAACTAATCATACTGTTATTTTATATCATTTCTCTAATTTAAACATTAAATATCAAAATAATTTCACACAGCTCAAAGAACCATTTGGTTTATTGTATTTGAGAACCATTTATATTGGAAACTTGTTTTACAATTCATATTTACATTTGTCTGTAATTTAAATCTTTTATAACACCTTCTATACATCTTATAAGTGATATTTATATTCATAATATGGGGAAGGAAATCATAAAAATTATTGTTCTTAAACACCTAGTATGGAAAAACATATCAATATGTTTTCTAGGTATACCAAATAAGAATATAAGAAAACTTTATCTGAAGAAATATTTTATTATATTAATGTATAAAAAATAGTTTTCAAAACATCATGAAGAAAGGAAATGTAATCTCAAGGGAACAAACATGTACCATGACATAAAAGTTATAGGTATGTATGGAAACATGGTATATAGAAATGATATAGTAAGATCATGGATTCATATGCATGTGGAAAAAGAATATAACATAAAATCATAATAATATTTAAAGGATAACAAGTAAGAAAATAGAATATAGTCTAAAAAATATCCTAATAAAGGTACTCTATAGATAACTGCCATCATAACATAGTGTTATTAGGCAATAACTCATGCACCATACATAGTGTGCTTAGTATAACTACCCATGCTCCATTCTATAGTATTCTTGGGATAAACCAACTATGCCCCAATCATATAATCACATGATAAAAAACATTAATCAATGTATAGAGGGATATAATGGACACAAATGTCACAAAATAGGTTAACCACCATCATAATGTGAACAAGATAAAGTGTTCCACTAAAGGTAATGGAAACTATAAAATAATTATAAGCGTGATAATACCCATTACAATAATATAGGATTATTATTATTATCTTATGTAATAACTGAAATCTATATCATATTGATTACTTTGATTTGAATTAGTTTAATTATTTTAAATATTCATAATTGAAAAAGGAACTTAGGTCTTGATCCTCCAATGGCCCGAAGGCCTTCTTTTTTCATAAATTTTTGATAATCCACCTTTCAAGTGGTAAGGTATAACCCTTAAAAGGCCCATAGGCCTTAGAAGAATTCATTTCCCATAGGATTTAAACATTACATACTACCCAGACTAACTACTAGGAACTACTCCTCCCCAGCATCTTCATTGTGAAATCAGCTCTCCACCTTCGCATGACTATTCGTCTAGGCTTTCTCATGCATGAACATGCATTTTTATATGGTAGGTGTCATAACCTCTCATTCATGAAATCTGTTTAGCTTCTACAATGGTTAAATCTCCTTCCTCTTCCTCCTTCTGATGCTTGTTCCTTGTAGTTTTTCTGGTTTGTATCTGCACTTCAGGTGGTCCGAAGGCCTGGAGGTGGCTTGAAGGCGTTACTGACCCGAAGGCCTGGGTGACCCGAAGGCCTTAAAGGACTCATGGACCAAATCAATGGCCCAACGTCCCAACCGGTGAATATTCTTGTCTGCTATAGTTCCAAAATGTGCCCATTACAATATTGCTACAGTACTACTGTCGTACTACTACAGTACCCAGAAATTAGCCTCCGCCTGGATTTGATTTTAGGTCTCCTGGATATACTTAAGAAGTCCTCACCAACTGGGGTGAGGCTCATGTGAACTTAGGTTATGATCATAGAGTTCCAATGTTAAAAATTCATAAGAAATATCCAATGATGAAACAATAAAATTGGACCACTAGGGATAAAAATTATGAAATGATAATAGAAATTTTTTAAGAGGGAAATATAATATAATTTTCTATTAATGCATTCCACTAAAAATATTAATGATTTTAATAAATTTTCCAGGTTTACAATCATTTTATGGTCAGATTCTTGACATGATATTAGAAATAGGAAAGTCCCCCAAAATCGAAATTAATTAAAAGAAGGGATTTTAATGTGAAAAAAACACTTTTGTAAATAGTGTTTTAAAGATGATATTCAACTATGTATATATTTATGGGAAATATGTAAAAATTTAAAATATTTTGATGATATTTACATGTAATAAAATGGTGAAATATAATGTTAATATGTAACAGACAATTCACAAATGAGGTACATAAGATCCCTTCTAATTCTTTAAAAACATTTATTGAAAGACCACAACACAAAATAATATAACAATTTATTATTTTGGAATATGGATTGGATAAATATAATTTTAACTATATTTTTTACTTATTGTGGTATAAAATTAAAAAAGGATAACTTTAGAGGAAAAAAATTATTGACATAGAGGGGAAACTGTCATTTAAATGGATTGGAATTATTCATTACACAATTTCATTTTGAAAAAGTATTATAACTCAATTTTAAGGAATAAATGATAAAAATAATTATCTCTCTTTATAGAAATAGGTTATAAAATATGAAATGAAATAAAATATTCCTGAAAAACATTATACCTCAATAAATTATATTGAGCTATGAAGGTCCCATACAATTTTAGTATTTGTAGAATAAAAAGTTATTAAAATCATGAAAACAATATCATCATACAAAAACAATTAATCAATTCACAGAGTATACAAAATTAAATACATGATTAGTATATACACCATAAAAATAATAAATTAGTCCTTAAAAATAAAAATTTTCTAAAATAAATGGAACTGAGAGGAAAAAACATAATGATTAAGAAAAATTATAAGAAAACCACATTGAAAAAAAATAAAGATTCATATTAAAGATAAAGTTAAATTAAAAATTATTATACATGATATTAAAAATATAATTGATAGTTTATACATTATTTAAAATAAGTTAGGATCATAATACAATATTTTCCTAAAAGAAATATATTTTGAGACGAAACCCTTACTAGTGTTAAAAAGTGTTATTCACATTCACTCAACTTCTTGAATTATAAATTTATATTCATTAGATATATATATCAATGAAACTTATTCATGAATATTTCATATCAAATGGTCCTTCAACTATTATTTTTTATTTATTTATAATATAATCTTATTACTTATGTGTTTTACTTGAGGTAGTTCAGTCAATTCCATCATAAGTCCATATTCCATCCAATGGACCGAAGGCCTTCATTTTTTATTGATTTTGATAATCCAACTATCAAGGGGTGAGGTGGAACCCTTACAAGGCCCGTAGGCATATGTATTACATGGCTCGTAGGCCTTAGAGGAATTAATTGCCTGTAGGCTTCGAACATTACATACAACTGAGACTAACAACTTGGAACTGCTCCACCCTAGCATCTTCTTCATTAAATCACCTATCCACCTTTATCTGGTTGTTCATCTAGGCCATCCTATACATATAGAGGCTTGTCCTGATGCCAAGTTCCATACCCTCTAATTCTTGCAATCCATGTAGCTTTTGATGCGGTGAAATCTCTTTTCTCATCCTCTTATAGAGCTTGTTCCTTGTAGGTTGTCTGGTTTGCATCTGCAGTTAAGGTGGCCCGAAGACCTTGAGGTGGCCCGAAGGCCTTGAGGTGGCCTGAAGGCCATACTGGCCCGATGGCTTGGGTTGCCCGAGGACTTAAAGGACTCGAGGACCAAATCGGTGGCCCGAAGGCCCAAACGGGGGAAAATTCTTGGATGCTACAGTGTCAAATAGTGCTTGTTATAGTCCCTCTACATTACCTGCTACAGTACTGCCCAGTTCCTGCTACAGTACCTACTACATTACAACTACAGTACCATGAGAAAATTGTGCCTCTGCCTATATTTGCCTTCGGTTCGCCTAGATGCACTTAAAAGTCCTCACCAACCGGGATGAGGTTTCTGTGCAGAAGTACATATTTGTCTTGAAAATGTTAGAATGAATTATATAATTGTTTACTAATTTGAATAATATTAATAATGTTATGGAAATAATATTTATATATTAAATATATTTATATGTCCCATAAGGATGGTTGGTAGTTTAAAATAAAACTCATTGCTTGTGGAGGAAATAGTTCACACATGGGCATGATTGAAGTTTCCATTTCTAAAAAAATTAAAGGGGATTAAGGTAAATATTAGTTTGACATTTTATAATAAAATTTATATTATAGAATTAATATTTATTCAAACATTATAACATTTCCATGATCCATGAATAGTGGTGATGATAAAATAAGATTTCATTTTATAGAGGAAGTAGTTTTCACAATGTAGTAACAATGAATTTTCTTATTGGATGTAGATGAATAAATCATGGTTATCCCATTAATAAAATAATATATTACTACAATAATGATAATAACCTCATTTTTTGTAGACTTAATTTTCTAGACCCATCTTAAAAAAAATTATTTACGCTCCACACTCGACCGTGGAAAAACATAAAGGGCATTCTCGATCCCCAGGGGTTGGCGACTAGAACCAGAGAATGAAAAAAAGAGAATGATTTCACTAAAACATAAAAATGATGTATGTAATATAATTATATATATATACATATCTCAATAAAAAATATTCCATCAAAAAATGAGACATAATGGTAGGGGTAAACTTAAAGTAATCTAGATAAAAAGGTAATTTTCCTAAAAAACAACCAATAAAATGTTACCAAAATAAAAAAACAGCCAATCAGTTTGACATGTGGGAAATGTCCCCAAATATCACCACAAGTTACCAATACCTGACAGAAATAACCCACAACACCACTCTACAACACATTTATTATACCTATATCAAATTAAAAAAAGGTATACACACCCCTAGAGAGTGTGCAGGCTGTTATCTAAACAAGATAAGTTTGTTCACACTAGGGTATTTCATATCATGTCTACATATAGTAATCCCAATATTCTCAATTTAAATGAAAACATGTCATGATAATTAGTAACACATTATAATATAAAAATCAAGGTAAACAGTTCCCCTTATTCAAAATCATTTGGAAAAAAATGTAAAATAATTTCAAAATAAATTTACAATAAATAATTTCCTCAATCAAAGAATGTATCATATTGTGTAAAACAAAGAAGTTAAAGTATATCACAAAAAGGAAAAAACAAAAAGGATAGAATAACCTCAGGATAGATAGGTCACTCGTACCTCAATCTCAATAAAATACTAATGCCCAATTTATCCCCTAAAGCCCATATATCATCTTCCAGGTAATAAAGTAACACCCTATAAAGTAAACCCCATAAAATTTCATTCATGTTCCTCGGAAAAAAGTATCTATGATCTAGGAATATTGGAACACCCTAGAAGTTTAACCCCCTTGAAATAAAATTTGAGGGTGCATAATACTAAATGTAACACCCCTATATTTTATGAGATATATTATTTTTTAATTTCATTGATGTCTTCTATTATACACTACAGTAATATTATCATGCGCTATATGCAACACTGTATTATCTTGCTGTGTACACAACACTATTCTTGGATCGTGTTACACAAAATTTCAATTTCGTTTGACAGAAGTTATTCTACACAACATTGAGTATATATATATATATTCAATGTATAAATGAAATGTTGTTGGAATATATTATACACAACAAAAAAGGAATCTTTCACTACACGCACCTCTGACTTGGCTTTCATTAAACGCAATCGCGAGCTTCCTCGATAGCGTGTATTGTACGCAATACCGGGTTTCACTAAACAACGATATGTTATATAAACCAGCCTTTATGAATAGTAATACCCATGTTTTGAAATTTTATAAATTTTTTCTTTAAAAATGGACTTAATTTTTGGATTTGGAATACCGAAATTAGCCTAGGGTGAATTTTTCTTATTTTTCGGAAAACTTTCAATTTTTGATGAATAGTGAAAACACCGGTTTACTATTTAAAAACGGAATCTTATTTAAATAATTATTTATTTTCTTTAAATTTATTTTAGATCAAAATTGATACATAATACCAATATAAGTTCAATTTAATTCATTTGAGTCATTTTAGAATAATTTTAGATATATAAAAATTTTATTGAACTGTTCACCGTCTTTTACCCACCTCTTAGGAGAATTTGAAAATCTACATAAAACATAATTTTACCGCTTTTGTGAGTGGAATTTAGAAAATCCCAGAGACACAGTTAATATCAATGAGTAAAATGTGGTTCAATAAGATAAAAATATTTTTTGGTGAATAGAAACTTTTTACTTTTATTTACCACGGTTAAAAGTAAATAGGGTAATTAAAGGTAAAAATGATATTATTATTACCATAACACATGTCCTAATTCTATTGAATAAGTGTAATTCGACCAAAAACAACTTTAGGAATAAAATATTACCCTTTAGGTCCACTTGGATTAGATTAGGATATTTACTATTAATTTACATAAAGAAGGGTTAAAATAGTTAAAATCAAAGTTTAATAACTAAATAATTTTTAATATTTTCATATACATAATATAAATTTGACAATAAATATTCATTATAAAGATAAAAAGATTTAAAAATTAATGGTATTTTATTTATAATTTTTAGACATTAAATAATTTAATTTATTTATGACACAATATGATGTAGAAATTACCTTATTAATGAAATATTAACATAATTGATGTTATAAATACACAAATAAATGTAATTTGAGAATTTTTATGAATTACACTAATTTTCGAGGTTAATATGACATGTTAGTATTGATTCATTAACTTTTTTAGAACTAATAATGTTGTTATGATTTTCACAATAATCGATTACCAAATAGTGACAAAATTGACATAAAATAGTTTTTAAAACAAATATTATATTATTAATTGTTATTATATTCCTAAAAATCTACGGTTTGGCCAAATGACTTAGATAAGGTTATATATATTAATAATGAACCACTTGGGGTTCGTTTGGCTTGTTATAGTAAGTTTATTAACCATCTAGTGTAAGAAAACAAGAAGACACGGTAAATGTTAAATTATTTAACTTAGTGTTAAATCTAAATGATAAGGTTAAAATAGTAACCTAAACTTGTCTAAAATATATTGGTTGAGATGATTTCGACCCATCCCCACTTTAGCTTCAAATTAAATCAATTTGGAGCTATTGTAAACCGAATATGACTTTATTATAAAATAATATTTTATGTTTTTCCAAAGGTGCCCCTCTCATCCCTTATAAAAAGGGAACCCCTTCCCTCTTCTCTTCACACCCTTTTGATCCTTGAAGCTCGGCCAACCCCTGCCAATTCCTCTTCTCAACATCTCTAGTTATATCATAGATATTTTGGTCTTCTCAAAAGACCAACCCAACTGCCTGAAGAGGAGGTTAAGAAGAGGCACGTCAAAGAAGAGGAGGTTTAGATACGTACGAAGCATATCAGACCTAAGGTAAGGGATAACTATTCCAATCTCACTCTTATCCGAGATTTTTTATTTGTAAGTATTTACTAGGGTTTTTGTTATCATCCATGTCCATGTTTTCTAAAAAAAATTCTTGTATGTTTAATTTCCTTTTTACCCATTTTTGAATTTTACCACATGTTATGAAAGGAATCTTACTTTTGTTTACCACACAAGAAACGTTTTGACTTTTCTAAAAAAAGTAAGGGTAGAATGTTATTTTTAACTTATACGGAATGAACAGATTTCTATGGTTTCATAATGCCTCATTTTCATGGAGCTTTTTCTACAAGATCACATGATTATTTTCAACAAACCCCTTTTCTTTTAAAATTGCATGGAATTTTGTGAAAAGAAAATGATTTTGAAGAAGGATATTTTCCTCAAGAATTCATTTCAAGTGTTTTATCAAAACTATTTTCCATCTAAGATGAAATTATTTAGCATGTTTATGTTTTAAGTATAATTCCTCTATTATTTACATGGTGTGATTTTTCATATGATGAAATGATATCCATTTCCTTTATATAGATTATTTGATGATGGGATGATGTTTATGGAACCCATTTTATTCATTGGGTTATTATGAACGATGTATGTTTATTTTGTGGCACAAGAAAGAATGATTTCATTATGTGATGGGTGGTACCTATATCTCCCTCCAATGAATTGGGTAAAGATTTATATCTCATGAGATAGACATGGCTGAAACGGTAAGTTAATCCAGTTCTGTGTTACATGACTGGAACGAGGAGTGAACTCGATTCAGAAAGGGACTTTGTCCACTAAGATGGTCTTTGCAGCAATGCCTTGGATACTATGGAAATAATATCATGTGATTAATTGTTTCCACAATTATATGTTTTATTCCCATGCTATTTTATCATGATTGATGTCCCATTATGATCTATTCCTTACATACTGACTTGTTTTATGTCATTTCTCAAGATCTTAATGTGTAAACATTATGTTCATGTTTTTAAGTTCAAATGTATATGATTTGTTTTATTTTCTCCATGCTTAGTCTTACCGAGCATTTGAGCTCACCCATTTTTAAGTTTTCTTATTCCCAGGATTTAAATAAAGGTTTTAGGTAAGAAAACAAAAAGGCTAAGATCTTTATGGGAGATGTTGAAGTTCTTTCACCACGATTAGAAGATTATGTTATGAGTTTCCAAAGACACTAAACATTTACAGTCCTTGAGTGTTGGTTCTTATTATGTATTAATTATTCTGCTAAAGTAATATAATGTATATGTACATCAAGCTTTGGGTCTCTACAGTTGGTATCAGAGGAAAGGTTTAGTTAACCTTTGGAAACAAGGATTCGAAAACTTTAGTGATATCCCTAGAGATATTTATAAGGTCTTTCTAGGGATGTACCTACGGTTAAGTATACATATAGGTTATAGTCCTAGAATTGAACTAACGATCTAAGAATTAAACCTAAGATGTTAGATATTGAAGGTACTTCCAATCATGATTTTTTCCTCTCACACTACTCTTTTTGGTTTTTAGACGATGGATGGAACCCGAAGGAACTGTGTAGATCGATGTAATGGACAATGCAATGATTTTCCTCCTGAACAAACCAATGTCATGGGAGATGGAGTGAAAAATCTTATTACTATACTTACACAAGCTATGAATCATTCTGGACTTCAAAATGAGCAGAAAAAGTAACAATATTCTGTTGAGTCCTTTATGAGGCAACGTCCACCTTTTTTCTGTGGGTCTTCTGATCCACTTGTTTCTGAACAGTGGATCAGTACCATTGAAAAAATATTTTCTATACTTCGTAGTTCAGAACATGCAAAAGTCATTCTGGCTATTTACCATTTATAAGGTGAAGAAGATCAATGGTGGACTCTAATTAAGAATACAAGGACCCCAGATGAAATTGAATCCGTGTAATGGGACGAGTTCAAGAACTCGTTTTTCAGTAAGTACTTCACTTATATTCTTCGAAAAAAGATGGAAAATGAGTTCCTTGAGTTTAATCATAAGGATGATGAATCTGTTGCTATATACAAAGCGAATTTTACATGTCTTGCAAGGTATGCATCTGGCTTTATCATCCAACCTGAAAGTAAAGTTGATCGATTCTTCAGTGTCGTAAAACCAAGTCTTCGAAGGGCATTATCTATAAGAGAATTCATTAGATATGATGAAAGTGGGCGTTTTGCTATCAAGTAAGAAATGGAAGTTAGTGTTACATATCCATCTCTTGGTTTTGACAAGAAACGAAAGATGGAGTTCAAGGATAAACCTCAGAACAATGGTTAAAAGAATGTGAATTTTTCTTTATTCTCAAAGTGTGGAAAGAAGCATGGTGGAGATTGTCTAAAAGGTACTAGAAAATGTTTCAAGTGTGGAAAATATGGTCATCAAGAAGCTTAGTGCTGAAATAATGAGAAAAAGGTTTCTAATGATGTGAATAAAGAAAAGACTGCAAGGAACGCACCACCAAAACTTCAATGCTTGAAGTGTAAGGAAATGGGGCATTACGTTAATAAATTCCTTAATCCAAGGGTTAGTGATGATCAACGTGAGAAAACTCTTAAGGCAAAGGATAAAGGGAAGTCACATTTGATCACTATTTGTGATGTTGAGTATGAAAATATTGTTGTGGAATAATTAAGTGTTTATGTAATGGGATTTAAAAATAGTATCATGGAATCTCATTTATGGTATCGTGGAATTTTGGAATATCTATGTATTGGTTTTCTATAATTATATGGTATCGGTAACCATGAAAAGTGATTGAAATATTTTTTGAAGGAAGATGATATGCGTATAATGAAGGGATAAAGAGAAAATGAAATGATCTCGTGACTGATATCATGGTTAGAGTATATAGAGATTTTGGGATTTTGGTATATGGAAAGAGTTAACTTTTTACAGCATTCATGTTTTCACTAAGGTTCAATGGGTATTCATTTTTCAAGAGAGTACATGATTAAGATATTCACATGTTTGGAATGTGACCAACAAGATATATTGTATGATATTTGGAGGATAAATGATGGTATTCATGTGATTGTTTGATGACATTTCTATTAATCATTCTCTTTATACTATAAGATTGGATAGAAGTATTTTAGATAAGCTTAAATATTGGAATGGATTATATTGAACATAAGTTAGTATTGTTTAAGGATATAAATTTTAGCGATATTATTGATGGGATGTTATAATAATGTAGTTTTAGAAAAAGGAAAACCTGCAGGACGGGCGAAAACCCGTTGCGTCGGACAAGGCTGTAGGAATTGAACCCACAACCAAAGTGCGACAGGCCTTTATCGCCTACCACTGGCCTAAAGGAAGTCCCTGGTTAGTAGGAACTAGTATTATTTTCTTTAGTGGTATGATAGATGAAGTATAAGTCCATTTTTTGGAATCATATATGATTAATCTCACCAAAGATGGACTTATGTATATTTAATAACTTATGATAACCTTTTTTTGATAGAAACAGATGGGATGACTTATCATTCTATCGCATGATCTTCTAACACTTCATGAATGAAAAATTCTGCTTCATTTCTTTAAATAGAGATGAAGTGGAAATTGTTCATGGAATGAACAACGATGATATTACACTGAAATCAAGTAAGAATTTCTCCTTATGTAAAAGTTAATCAATGTTAGGGAAATGATCTTGGAAACCGAAAATGTTGTCCTAGTACTCTCATATCTGATGAATCAGATGGTACCTTAGATCATCACAAATTTACGGCTTTGCGATTGTTGGCTTTTTCATAGCCATGTTCCCTACCACTCTCCATCAGAACGTGACAGTTAGATTTCTCTTCCATATCCATATTTTCACCTATATACTCCTATGTGGGAACCCAATTGATAAGTTATTTTGGGTATCTGTTTTGTTTCTTTCTTTCCTTTTTAAAATGATGATTTAGTATTCCTTTTTACGATGTGGGTTTCTATGAATGAAACTTTCAAGTAGTAAACGATTTATAACCCCGATGAATTTCAAGGGCGAAATTCATTTTAAGGGGGGTAGAATGTAACACACTGAGATTTTATGAGATATATATGATTTTTTAATTTCGTTGATGTCTTCTATTATACATTACACTAAGATTATCGTGTGCTATATGCAAAACTATTTTTGGATTGTGTTACACAAAATTTCAATTTCGTTTGATAGAAGTTATTATATGCAACATAGAGTATATATATATATATTCAATGTATAAATAAAATATGGTTGGATTCTATTATACACAACAAAAAAAGGAATCTTTCACTACATGCAACCCTGACTTGGCTTGTATTACATGCAATCGTGACCTTGCTCAATAGCGTTTGTTGTACGCAATTTCGGGTTTCACCAAACAACGATATGTTATATAAACTAAACGTTATGAATAGTAATACCCACGTTTTGAAATTATATATATTTTTTCATTAAAAATGGACATATTTTTTGGATTTGGAATATCAAAATTAGCCTAGGGTGAATTTTTTGTATTTTTCGGAAAACTTTCAATTTTTGATGAATAGTGAAAACACTAGGTTACTATTTGAAAACCGAATTTTTATTTAAATTTATTTTAGGTAAAAATTGATACATAATACCTATATAAGTTCAATTTAATTCATTTGAGTCATTTTAGAATAATTTTAGACATATAAAAATTTTATTGAACTTTTCACCGTCTTTTACCCACCTCTTAGGAGAATTTGAAAATCTACATAAAACATAATTTTACCACTTCTGTGAGTGGAATTTTGAAAATATGAGAGACACAGTTAATATCAAGGAGTAAAATGTGGTTCAATAAGATAAAAATAATTTTTTTTCGAATAGTAACTTTTACTTTTATTTACCACGTTTAAAAGTAAATAGGGTAATTATGGGTAAAAATGATATTATTATTACCCTAAAACATGTCCTAATTCTATTGGATAAGTGTAATTCGATCGAAAACAACCTTAGGAATAAAATATTACCCCTTAGGTCCACTTGGATTAGATTAGGACATTTATTATTAATCTATTTAAAGAAGGGTTAAAATAGTTTAATCAAAGTTTAATAACTAAATCATTTTTAATATAGGGTTATACATAAGATAAATTAAACTATAAATATTCATTAGAAAGATAAGACGATTTCCTACATAATCGTATTTTATTTATAATATTAGACATTAAATAAGTTAATTTATTTATGACACAATGATGATGCAGTAATTACCATATTAATGAAATATTAACATAATTGATGTTATAAACACACAAATAAATCTAATTTGAGACTTTTTTGAATTAAACTAATTTTATAGGTTAATATGACAAGTTATTATTGATTAAATTAACTTTTTTTGAACTAATAATGTTATTATTATTTTCACAAAAATCAATTACCAAATAGTGTCAAAATTGACATAAAATAGTTTTTAAAACAAATATTATATTATTAATTGTTATTATATTCCTAAAAATCTAAGGTTCGGCCAAATTACTTAAATAAGGTTATATATATTAATAATGAACCACTTATGGTTCGTTTGGCTTATTATAGTAAGTTTATTAACCATTTAGTGTAATAAAACAAGAAGACATGGTAAAAGTTAAATTATTTAACATAGTGTTAAATCTAAATGATAAGGATTAAATAGTAACATAAACTTGTCTAAAACATATTTGGTTGAGAGGACATAGACCCATCCCCACATTATATTAGAAATAAATCAATTTGGAACAATTATAACTGAATATTATTTTATTATAAAATAATATTTTATGTTTTCCCAAAGGTGCCCCTCTGCTCCCTTATAAAAAGGGCACCCCTTCCCTCTTCTCTTCACACCCTTTTGAGCCTTGAAGCTCGGACAACCCCAGCCAATTACTCTTATAAACATATCTAGTTTTATCATAGAGGTTCTCATATTCTTAAAAGACCAACCCTAGTGTCTTAAGAGGATGTTAAGAAGAGGCGCGTCAAATAAGAGGAGGTTCGGATACGTACGAAGCATATCGGACCTAAGGTAAGGGATAACTATTGCAATCTCGCTCTTATCCAATATTGTTTATTCATAAGTATTTACTGGGGTTTTTGTTATCATCCATTTACATGTCTTATAATTTTTTTTCATGTATGTTTAATTTCATTTTTACCCATTTTTTAATTTTACCACATGTTATGAAAGGAATCTTACTTTTGTTTAGCACATAAGAAACTTTTTGACTTTTTCGACAAAGGTACGGGGAGAATGTAATTTTTAACTTATACGGCGTGATTGGATTTTTACGGTTTCATAACGCCTCATTTTCATGAATCTTCCTCTACAATATTGCATGATTATTTTCAACGAAACCCTTTTCTTTTAAAATTGCATGGAATTTTGTGAAAAGAAAAAGATTTTGAAGAAGAAATGATATTTTCCTCAAGAATTCATTTCAAGTGTTTTATCAAAACTATTTTCCATCTAAGATGAAATTATTTAGCTGGTTTATGTTTCAAGTATAATTTCTCTATTCTTTACATGGTGTCATTTTTTTTAGCATGAAATGATATCCATTTCATTTATATGGATTATGTGATGATGAAATGATATTTATGAAACCCATTTTATTTGTTGGGTTATTATGAATGATGTATGTTTATTTTGTGGCACAAATAAGAATGATTTCATTATGAGATGGGTGGGACCTATGTATCCCTACAATGTATTGGGTAAAGATTTATATCTCATGAGATAGACATGGATGGGAGGGTAAGTTAATCTGGTTCAGTGTTACAGGACTGGAACAAGGAGTGAACTCAATTTAGAAAGGGACTTTGTCCACTAAGATGGTCTTGGAAGCAATGCCTTGTCTACTATAGAAACCATATCATGTTCTTAATGGTTGCCACAATTAGATGTCATATTCCCATGATATTTTATCAGTATTGATGTCCCATTATGATCTATGCCTTACGTACTGACATATTTTATGCCATTTCTCATGATCTTGATGTTTAAACATTATATTCATGTTTTTAAGTTCAAATGTATATGATTTGTTTTATTTTCTCCATGCATACCCTTACTGAACATTTGAGATCACCCTTTTTTTATTTTTTCTTTTCCCCAAGATTTAAAGAAAGGTTTTAGGTAAGAAAACAAAAAGGGGAAGATCGTTATGGGAGATTTTGAAGATCTTTCACCACGATTAGAAGATTATGTTCCAAGTTTACAAAGACACTAAACTATTACGATCCTTGAGTGTTAGTTCTTGTTATGTATTATGTATTCCACAAAAGTAATGTAATGTATATTTACGTCAAGATTTGGGTCTCTACACTAAACCATTCCCTAATGTACCCAAGGATCCCATGTGCTGCATATATCAAATAAATTTTATAGGTCTTCCAGATTTCACAAAAAAAATAAAATCAACCATTTATTCATAAAAAACATTATTTAAAAAAAACCTTCAAATATATTTCAATGTGTTATGAAAAAACAAAATTCTTTTACAAAAATTAGGGGAAACCCCATATTTTCTCAAAACCAATATAGGCATACAAATAAACTAATCAAGAATCATGGAAATTAATTTCAGATTCCTTATAATTAATGAATTAAATTGAACGTTAATTAAAAATAATATAGTGATAGAACCACCAACCTAAAGAATAGGTCACCCACCACCCACAATGTGACCCATACACACTGTAATGTAAAAAAAGAATGATAAAATGATAGAGGCCTCAACATCAATTCTCACATCATAAAATCTTATTCCATATGTTAAAGGCTCAGATGAGATGTAATACCACCACATAACATGACAATGTAACACACCACACCACAACCAACACATTACACAAGGTATCAATAAGATATTAGTGTAGGATATAAACATGATAAATAGAAGAAATTAATATATCCCAATACTAATTCCAATTCCAAGAGAAATAGAGGGCCAAAAAGATATTTATTTTACAAACAAAAAGATGAGAAACTGTCCAACCTAGAGATCAATGTGGAAATTAGAGATGACTTGAATAGCTATATTTAACAAAAATTCCTTGGTGAAGACCTACTATTCATGGCAGAGTGGTGTATGGTGAATAAAAATTTTGTCAGGTGACCAATAAATTTAATTCATTGTGAGAGGCATAATTTAGGGTTTAAATTTCTAATTCATGATATGAGATTTCATAATGGATTATTTGATGAAAAAAATAATTTCATCAACTAAAATTATCAATTAGTTTTCCATGTTTCGAAAAAAAATTCACATCATTAATGTATTTCACATCTTAAAATAGAATTATATGTTCTTCCCAAAATCCGTTAACATATTGGGTATATATTTCAAGGTATGAACTCACTCCTACCACTAGTGATCATCCCAATTCCCTTATAAATACTCCGAATGGCATCTGAAACTACTCAATCAAAAATCATCCCAAACATTAAAATGAGGGAATATCTAAACCATGATGTTATAATTATATTGAAAAAAAGAAATTCTATATGCATAATGTCATGAGGAAGAAGTATTCCAAAGAAATTGGTGATACCACTTCTCCTAAATCAATGAGTCATGATATGGACTCTCATTGATCTATTATCAATGTTTTTATAACAATTTGTATAAAATAATTTATTTCCCACACAATAAATATATTTTAGAATCAACCATCTCTTTCGTGTTATCAATATCAGAAGCATATATATCTAACTCAATCTCCTCTTAACGAAGATCATGGGAATGATCAAGATAGTACATCTTATGTTGAGATATATGGAAAGAATCTTGTATACCTATGAATATATCCATTAAATCCAAACGTTATGTAGCTTTACTAATCCTTATAATGATTTCTGATGGTCCTAAATATCATAGAGCACTCTTCACAAGTTTCCCAATAGAATGGTGACCTAATTGTGGAGAGAATTTTATTTAGATCTATTCACCAATGAAAAACTGAAGGGGACAATAATGATGGTTTATATACAAATTTTATCAGCTTTGATATATAACCAAGAATTGATGTATATGATGAATCCTCATTGATATCCCCTAAAAGGGGATCGATCCAACTAGGATGGCCTCAACCACCACTAACTGAAAAAGATGTCAATTTCACAGGTTATCATATAAAGACTCAAGGGGTTATATTCAAATTGATTATTGGTAACTATTATAATAATAGATATAGACCAGTTCCAGATGGATGTCACATGATCCACTAAAATCCATGATGTAGGAACAAACCAAATACTCTAAAATATGAAAAGAATTATATATATGTACATATTTCTCTAGATGGTATTCTATACTCAATCTTACCTAAGTCTGCATCACCTCTTTGAGACTCTTATTGCAATGGGAAGAAAACCTAGGATCACATTTAGAGATAATGGTATAAGGGAATCCCTCAATAATAATTATCTCTTAAATTTGTAGCTTACCCAAATCATAAACCATTGTAGTGTCCTTAATCTGAATAAAATAAGATAATTTTATCAATAAAGTATTCATGATCCAGATGGAATTCCATCTGTAGGGAATATATGTTATTACAATGATGAAGTCCATGAAACCCTAATTTCATTTCCAAACTACCACTGGGAGATGATTAAGCGGACCAAAATTCTTTTGGTGCTCTGGTTAAATCTATAGTCATCAATAATGGTGTAACACATAATTTGAAATGTTATGCTTCATAACTAAAACCTAGAAAACAATTCTCATGTAATAATACTTGTTCATAGTGGAAGGTTTAATGGGACATAAAGAACAATAGAATTCATGAAATGCTGAATTACTCATGGGTGATGGGATGAAAAAATAATCCCTAGAGAAGACAATACACTCATTTGGGAGAGACAAACTAGTAATGGTCCCCATCATATAAAGATTCAATGATTCCTATGAACTCGTAATATTTCCACTATCCATATAAAAAATACTCAAGGATGGATGATGACAACATATCAATGGTTATAACTATATCTGAATTATCCTCTTATGTGTCCTAATTAAAATGAGTGAAAATACCCAAAATGATCATGTCTATCTTCAATTTCAAGATTTCTTGTGGTGGAACATTCCTTCTAAGAGAATCCGTGATGAAATTCCCCTACCCTAGGGTACATATTATGTCAAGGTTATTTATCTATTGATATTACATGGAAAAAAATTTCTTATATTTGGATCCTTCTAAGATTATATATATCTTATAGTGTTATGGTCAGAGAATACCATGAACCTATCCCAAAAGAGATGTCATCGCCCACACTAAAGTGCATGAGTTACAGTGGAATGCTTTAAATCAAGAGTATGGTAATTTATTTCAAGAATTTAAAGATAATTAGAGTCAAAATCAAAAAAAAATATCCTATATAATCACAAAATTCATAATAGCACCATAACAAAAATAGTATACCACATTCCCCTTATTGAGAACTATTAATTCAAAAATGGGATATGATGTTAGAATCTATTTCATTTCATCCAAATAGGACTCACGCTTAGTGCCCTAGTAAAATATAACCCCATACTTGTTAAGATAAGTCAATGTTGATGCTTACATTGAAAAAACCAGATGAACCACCAATAGTATCTACAAAGACCTATGACACATGAAATCCCAAAGATGTTACATTGTTCCTCCACTGACAAGGAAATCACAACGGTTTCAAGATCGACTAAAAGGCTAATTTTTTAGAACATTTTCCCAGTAAAATTTGATTCTTGGATCCCAAAACTATATTATTAAATCATTTCATATAGGCGATGGATCCTCATGAATTCCATAAACAATTTCAAATGCATTGGATTCTCATTATAAAATATTGAATAAATTGGATTTTATAAATAAATAAAACATAGATGGTGTTGATATACTGATAGAATATCCAGTTCATCAAAGACATAAAAACTATAGGATCATTAGTCATTCCCAATGGCATTAAAATTTATTCATAATGTATATTCCTACTCCTGAAAGTACTATTCAAGATATCATACTCCTGAACCCTGAGTTTATTACATCCCAAATGAATATTGTCATTTGAAATCCAAATCACCTCTTCAACTAATTGATATTTTTTCAATATGGGTTAAAGGACACTTATTATTAACAGTCGCCTTGTTCAAATTTTGATAGTCTAAACCAAGAAAAAAGGAACCATTAACCTTCATGGAAATTTGAATGGGGGTCGCCAATGTGAAAATACTTGAATGAATAAATCCATTCTCAAGAATATCAACTAACTAAATCTTGAACTCTTTAATCCCAATACTTTCAACAAGATAAGTTGGTATATAAATAAGTTAAATACCATTCTCCATACCAATCATTAAATAAAATTCAATTTCTTATTTAATACTGATGATGTCATCTAGTAATCCATGAGTTAAGTCTCTAATAATGAATCAAATATCCCCAAGTGATTAATAATCATATGGGTTAATAAGAGAGGAAGGTAAAAGGCTCTAAAGAATCTTTGTATGAAGGTCTTTAATGATTCAATCATAGGTCCCACACTCCTAGTATCACTTGAGAGCTTCCATAGAAATTATGAAACAAATCATGCCAATGATAATTATCAAACTTAATCTGATGGTAAAATATAAATTCCATCTAGATGATGATGTTGAAAAAATATATATCGAGAACTAAGAAATCCCTTATTAACTATGCACCGTTATCAATAGAGAATAATCAAAACAATGATACCGCAAATCCTTTCCCATTTCAAGAGGTGTCTTTATCTTCATAATATATAACATCAGCACCATCAATGGTTCTTATATAAAAAATTATGTGATATCTATTATTGTACGGTTCAAGTATCAAATATTTAAGTTTCAATAGATGATGAAATATGGTTGGTATATCTCAACGTAGTCATGCCCGCAACAACATCAGTAGTAAAATATTATACTACGTGATGTTTATTAACTCTTGAGACCTATGGTAGGATCTATATGTATTTTTTATTTTATACCATTTTATAGTGGCCTTTCAATATAAATATCTCTTACCATAATAGTGTATATAATAATTCTAGAATAAACTATACAGTTATCCTTGAATTCCATAAGAACTAAAAATATTTATGGGGGAAATACAATATTTTCGGGTGTTACCTACTTTTACACACTAATAGATGGCCTATGACACACTTCTTTCTACTATCAATGTTGAAGAGGAGTCCCTCTACTAAGAACCACCCCACCACCCATATGATTATCAAACCACTTCTGAAACATTACCTACACACCACTAAAACTACCACTATGTGGAAGAGAAGAGACTAAGAAGAAAATATTTCCATTCATATCCATTAATTCTATCGTAGACCTATTTAACAAAAAATATTAGGTTGAAATCTATATCATATAAAACTATGAATAGAAGTTTGGTTTCAATACCTGAAGATTCATTTATACATTATGTCAATAATTCATCAACACCTCTATTGAAAAATAGACTAATTCAAAATAAATGTTAGTGTACTCTAACACTGAACACAATCCATATTATAAAGGTAATAGGTCCAAAATATAGTTTATAATTCGATATTCTGGGTAGAAAATATTAAGGAAAGGGTCTTTAATCAATTATACTCCAAGCCCATATGTTGGTTCACTTGAACGTTGTATTCGAGTTAGTGATCTAGAACCAACTATATATAATTTTCATTACAGGTATATTAAAAGGGTTAAATATTAATTAATAATAATATTACATAATGGTTTTTGTTCAGAATCAATTTAATTTATCAATGTAGTTGAGTATACATTACATTGCAAAGTGTAGAGTAGTTCCTTATTATCATGAGATCCCTAAAATGCGAAGATGATATTTTTAAACCTAGTTCGACAATCAAAAAACATTCTATGAAGGTAAATATACTATTCTGACTATTAGGTTCAAGTTCACATACAAATATTATAATTTATCTAATGGAATTCACACTTTATAATCTCCAAGATCATATATTATTAGAATAGAATATCTAGTTGGAATACTGCATGTCTATATATCTCTAGTAAATCATGTCTAAAAGTTTATGAAATTTTCCATAGACATAAGGATAATTATAAATTCATTTCATGAATCATGAACATATATTTTCCAACCAAAATTGGGATTTCATATATTTATTGGAATTGGGGTACATAGGGTGCATCAAAAATGAAAAATTGTTAATGAATAATTCAAGGAATGAATTTTCCCTTCTATATTTATAGATGTTGAAATCATGGACCATTTACTGAAATTCAACCATTGCATTAAATTATATTTTGATGGTGTAAGGAAAACTTTATTTCTAATAGAAAAGTAAATACATATCTGTAATATAGGATGATAACCCCATTGTGTAATCTATGTGATAATAGATTCTAAAAATGGGTTATATAAAATTGAGAGATCTCATATGTTATTATGTAAATAATGATAATAACTTCATTCATGTGGGTTCCTTGACCACTTTCAAGATATTAATCTTGGACTTTATGAATTTATGCCTATTGATAATGGGATGGAATCTTGTAGGGGAAAACACTAATAGTTTTTATTAATAATAATAAAAATCTATATGAATTTAATTATTTGAATAAATATTATTATCATGTGTGAGGAATAATTTTTCGTAGGATTATTTATCTGATAAATTAAGAAAATATTTATTCTCAAGAAAATTATTAAATTGTGTGGATACATAATATTTATTTAATTAATAAATTTTTAATAAATGTTTTCCTTCTAGTCTTTCTATAAAATATATAATTGAATGTTTATTTGGGTGTCAAAGAAATACTATAGAGGAAGACTTAACCAAGATTATATCCAGTGATAAATAATAATTTGCATGCTAGTAAAATAATATCCAACATTTTTTAAGTTAGCTCAAAACATGGAACAAAAATAATATTATTACATTAATACTTGGAATTGATTTAGAAACAGGTTTAATTTTTTTAAGGGAAATTTTGAAGTTAAATAAATTACAAACCTTATCCTTAGGTCTATAAATAGCCTCGTAATATAGTCTAAAATAGTTTAATAAAGAATAGTCGTGAACCATATATTTTTATATATAATTTTAATCTTCCTTCTCTCTTCATATCCAGAAAAATAATATTAATAGATTTTATTCAAGGCCGAATAAACATAAAGTTATCAAGACGAACAACACAAGGCTCTTAATTGACTACGCTGGAACATGATGATTCATCATTTTCATTTGTAGATCATAATATCACATATGTGTCACTACTATAGGTATTCTACAAATAAAACATAAAAAGACAATGAAGATTAATTAAAAGGTTTTTGGAAGACACAAATATACAAAAAAAGAAATATATCAAGAAAGTGGTAATGTTTAACATTATTTAATTAAATAAATTATAAATTTATTGTGAAAAGATTTCATCTTGATCCCTATAATATTTCTTGTCAATATTAATGGGAAAAATATCATTTTTCAAAACGTCCATTCCTTGTAGGATATGTGAATAATCCATATAATATGAAATTTGTTGAATATTGACCCATGATTCTCATAAATGGATATTACATATTTTTACATGAATATTCATTACAATAAAGAAACTCATTATTAAAGATAGTAACATTTTAGTGCCATTAGAAACATAGAACACAATCCTCTAATATGATCACTGATATTAATTTTTTCCACAAAGATCTTCCTATTTTGTAATCTATATAGACATACCCTATAAAAAACCATTCTTAATAAAGTATGGAATGAAAACAAAATAAAGTGTTATCACACATACTCAGTAATAGTGAACATAAGAGATATCAATCTATGATCCTATGAATGATTAAGATAATCATAAGGGTATGTGATCATGAAGATAATTTATGAAGATCATACCCAACCTATCATATATCATATACAAGGTTCATAACATAAAACATTATCATTTATTAAAACATAAACTATAAGGGTGATAAATCATCCTAAATCAATCATGAACCATAATATCATTTCATTAATGTGTGACACCAACATAAATATAAAAAACCATCTCATACATCAATATTATGTACTAATGTAATAAACATAGTGGATAATTACTTATCTCTCATTTTTCCCATTGTGGATCATGACACATCTCATTAGGACACACCTATTTACACTATTGGATTAGGACAAACACCATTCCAATAGTTGATCATGACACACTTATTTCTCAGAGTGGATCAATCCCATTTACTTGTTTCCCATTTTTATCTGGTGACATATAAATATTTACCTAATTCATTGGATGAAGAAATAGGTCTCACCCATATCATAATGAAAATTGTACTTCTATGTTCCATAATATCAAAAACAAGTGTCATTATATAATAACCCATGTCAATAAAATGGTTTTCATAAACATTTCATCAATTCACTATACCTTAACCTAGGAAAAAGAAATGAGTTTCATTAATATTTCATCAACGTAAATGGTAACCATATAGGGAAAGAATTAGTATGGAATCATTAAATCTGATACCCTATAAATAAAAATTAACATCATAGAATGATATCTTTGACTGTAAATAATTTTCAAAGGATCCATGGACCATTTATATAGAAAAATATCTTTATATCTTTGAAAAACACTTTTTAAAACATAACACATATTTAAAATAATTTTTCTCAGAAATAACCATGGAAAATAATAAAGGAATATTTAAAATCAATTAAAAAAATTCTAATGAAAATATACATTCTTTCTTGAAAAAAATCATATTGAAACATTTTTTGAAAATATTTTTTGAAAACATTGTTTTAGAAGAAAAACATTTTTTGACCCAAAAAAAGTTTAGAAAATAATTATTTTGATAAGTTGAGTATAAAAAGATAGGAAATTGAGGGAAAAATATATATTATCATGAAATAACTATAGTAGAATAAAATTCAGGTTTTTATTGGTAGTTGTATCATAATATTTTATCAATGAAAACAAAATCATAAACAATCCAGTTAAATGATTAGATCATAAATTTTTTTTAACTCATTGGTAACTTTAAAATTTAATAACTATGAAATAAAATCATTATCTGAAATATAGAATATCATGAGGAAAATTAAATTAATTTTATTACATGTCAATGGGGTTGTATATAAACCTCATAAAATAATATTGGTATATAAAATATTTATATATCACAAATAAGAAAAATGGAGAAAAAAATCTCTTAACAATTTGGTATCTTTTGAACCAAAATCCCCGTGAAAAATAGATCCTAAAATGTATATTAAAATGCCAATAATTTTATGTATATTAATTATAAAATACATTCATAGGTAGTATATACACCACAAAAAAGAAACATTTGGCCAATATGACCTGTGTATTGCAGAAAATAAAAGTGTGACAGAAACCCCTTAAAATTTTAGTAATATTTTGATTCAAAGTATGCAATATGAAATAAAATTAAATGAAATATAAATGATAATTAATATAATTTTATTCATGATATAACATTCCTTAGTGGAAGTATATATACCACACAAAATAATCTCGTTGTGAATTTTCATATGCCTCCTAGAAATAAAAGAGAGACTAGAAATCCCATTACCATAAGACTCAACCTATTTAATACTCATACGAACCTAACAAATAATAAATATAAGTTTATTAAAAATATATTAAGTGACAAATGATAAATATATAGTAACCATATAATATTTATTTATCTTCTTTTATCACCTGTTTATTATTAACCCTATTTTAATGTCAAGGTTTGGGTAATAACTGCTCTGTTTTTTGTATTTGTTTTGATTTATTATTTTTCGTCCTCATAAATTTATAATTGTTCCAAAATATAAAAAATTATAAATTGAACAAAAATTTCAAATAAATTCAGTATATATTTATTTTAATTAATCCATAAAATTTAGCGATAGAAAATGAAATACACAATTCACAGAGATGGTAGGCCATACATACACATGAAAACTCATTCCGTTTTTATTTTTGGGTTGAATGAAATAATGTATAATGATATATTAAAATTTAAGAGTTATTTTTATTTGAAATATATAACATATTTTCATTAATACCATCATTAATACCTCTTATTTAAATAGTTAATGAATCATAACGCTTCATGAGGCTGTAGTCCGCCGTACAGATGAACGACGATATTATATTCCCACAAAATGTAAAATATGAAGGTGTGTGTGATATAATAATTGACAAATCATAATAGCATCACAAATTTCATATTTATTGTATATATATAATTTATCTGTCATTATTTCCATCATAGAGTGGTGGTAATAGAGAAACGAATGGCATCAGTCTATAAGGCGGTAGTCCATCATAGACACTAATGACGATTTTGTACCACATTTTGTGGAAGTGGATATGGTTGTAGTTAATGAACAGAACATAAATAATATCATTATTTAAAAGAAACATTGAATAGTACATATGAATGGTATAATAATAATCAATTTTGTGGGAGAAAGAAACAAAAAAAATCCTCATTTATAAATGTTACCTCTACTTTGGGTATTCTAGTTAGCTTTTCACTAAAAAAATCTAAAATAGAATTATTTTCAATATAATGTTTCTATAATTATATGAAGGAATTATATAACTGATTTGGATAGGGATTTTCTGTAAAATGGGTTTGAAAGTTTGAATAATAGAGTATAGGGGTGGCCTTTTATATGTGGGGGATAGGGCACACATTGTTTTTTTGAAATGAATTAAGTGATTTCAGTTTTTCATTTGTAAACATGGTAAAAATAAATGGGATATTATAAAAACTTAAATTTTTAATGGCCGAAATATGTCCCTAAAATAGTTTTTAGACAAGTTTATATGTAATTTTTTAACCTTTTCATTTAGTTTATATAACAACCCTACTCTTTATTACACATTTAAACATGATTTATTACATAAACATGAAATTAATACAAAATATATGATCCATTGGTTTAGTGTATTTGGGGCTTAGGAACATTACATGACAACTTAATACATAAAAATATAACATCTTTATTGAAAACTTCTTTTACGTGAGCACAACATTCCTTCAAACATAGCATTGCATGGGATAACGTGAGGAAATACATAAGAAAAGGGTGATATATAAATCCCAGTAAGGGATTAATAAGTGAATAACATGAATAATACAATGCCTGTTAGGTAATAGGCATTTCAATTGAGTATAATAGAAACATGAACAAAAAGTCATGATATAACATGATTATCATAACATGGAGATGTGGGAACAATATTTAACATGATATTAGAATGACCCAATTCTCATTGCACATGAAGCATGAGTAAACCCTCATAGAAATTGAATTATCATTAATAACCATTATAGAACATGGCATATCATGATACAATTCTTTACCCAATGCATTGGGGAGATATCCGGGCGCGCCCTTTATAAACATTTCATTCCATGCATAAGTGAGCCACATGGAATCATTCTACATAATCATTTATTTCATGATAAAGGAATGTGAAATACATACATTAAACACTATAATCAATAAGTAAATTTGCATAAAGGGGAATACCTTTGATAGAGAAATGATCATGGTATTCACTACATAATGACTTTGGCTTGGAAAATCACGGGGCAATTTCAGCAACACAATGACATGACATAATAATCCATAAAAATATTTGATTAGAGGGAAGGAGGTATATCATAATATTTATATGAAATTTAAATTAAGGGGGTCATATATATACATTTCCAAACATATGTAATGTAATTTAGATTCAGAATATCAAAGGATTTCTTGAATTTAAATGAGGAGAGAAAAATCTCTTACGGAATTTTGGCATGGTAATAGATATACATGAGAGGTATTAATGAAAGAACAAGGGGTCTCTCATCATTCAAACATTAGTATGTCAATATAGGATAGGTGATAAATCGTACCCAAACATTTATAATTGAAAATAAAAGGGCATAAACTCTAAGGAAACTTGGAGATAAATAATGAAGGAAAGTGAGGATCCCTTACATTGAAGTGTGATCCCAAAGGCTTGGGATAGTATTTATAAAGGCTTCTATGGAGCACGAGGAACCTTGGAAGGATTCTATAGAGATGAGGTCAGATGTTGGTCGAGCTCTAAATGGTTTTATTGAAGAGTAATGGGAGATTGTGTGGGTTTATATAGGAAAGAAGAGGGAATTCTTTATTATTTAGGTTTTGTACACTACATATTAAACTAACAACACCCAAAAACCATCCCATGGTTTTTGCCCATGTTTTTTTCCAAAGGGGAGTGGAAAAAATTATTTTACAAGTATAATGGCCGAACTTATTAAAATATTAGGCTTTATTATTGTAAGAACCCGGGTTTTTTAGAAACGGGGCAAAATCCCGACCCTGTTTGAATTTTTGACTGGTTTCTGAGGAAACTAGAGAAAATGGGAAGTTTCTGGAAATTTCTAGACTACACGCCATGTACTTTTAAGTACATTCCATGTATATATTAAGCATGTTTCGTTCATGTGCTTTATGAGTACATGTCATGTGATGACCGTGTAGAAATTTCTTAATACACAGCGTGTAGTTTTCAACACGACGTGTAACCCCGACCGTTCGGTGGCCATGCATGGTGTGTAGGCCTATTGGGAAGGGATAACTAGGAACACACTATGTTCCCCTTGGACATGTCGTGTAGTCTAGCCATGTATGAGGGATATACATGGCGTTTGAGTAAGTCAGCGAGGGAGAGAAGAGAAACTAAGTACATGCTGTGTACCCATAGGTACACGCCGTGTACTCATGTTGGTAGGTCGGAGAAATCTCAGCTGCTAAATGAATAGTTAAATGATATATAAAAGGCATGTAGTCATGAAGTACACATCGTGTACTTTCTTTCTTTTTTGAGCTAAAATGTGCAGTAGCCTCGTTTTGAGGAAGAAACGCATATTGACGCACAGTTTCGTGAACCAAGCTGACCATATTTCTTTCCTTCCCCCAATCGTCGGTCCAAGATCTGATTCGAACTCTGATTAATTCATTGGAACCCTCTCGGAAAGGTCTCGATTCCTCGTTGTCCATTTTGTCTGATTTGTTTTCTAGAATGTGTTATAGGCGTTTGAGGGTATTGAATCTTTTGTATATTTACCTCATTTTAGACCGGATTGGCGGCTGTTACCGGAGGAGTAGTCTTGTACGAGTCTCCGGTAGGTGGTGTATACCTCATTTATTGTTTTCATGGTTGTTTGGGTGATCCAGCCTTTGGCTCGTTTTCGGGTATTTTGAGCAGGACCCGTTTTATTTTCTATTTTATATTGAATTGCTTGTGGGACCTATGGGGTGCCTTTGGCTATGACATGTTACCGGTTTTCATGAGAGGGCTAGGTGAGGGGCCATGGCTTATCGGGGAATTTTGGTTAGGGAATTCCAAAATGGTTTTAATTGAAATATTAATGTATTAAACAATTTAGTTTAATTTATTAAATCCTTTTATAAATTTTTAGAGGAATTTAAGACATCAGTGCTACTATTGGACCACACCTCGCCTAGTGCAATTCAACTGTTTAGTTTGTTTTGCCTGTTTATGTTTTCATTTTAAATATGTTATATATGCAATTGCTGAATTGCGTTTGCTGGACCATTTGGGCGGTGTTGGGCATGGCCCGAATATTCTTGAGTGATGCGGATAATAGGTTGGTCTTGGCCCGGGTTACTTTGGGTGGTTTTGACCACAGGATTGGGCATCACGGACGTCAGCTTGAGGCAGCACGACTGTAAGGTTGGGAATGGCCCAGGTTACTAGGATGGTGATTCCATCGGACTTGAGCGACATGGTCACAGGGACACTAGGTGTCAGATGTGTTGGTGGATTAGGTACTATTTTGTGATTAAGGATCACCCGGGACATTGAGTAGTGTGCACACAGAGATACTCCGTGATGAGATGGTTTTGACCACTCGTGTGGGTAGAGGCCCACGTAGTTGCGGTTAGTTATTTTGGTTGGGGGTGCTTGCCGTAGAAAGCCACGTGGAAGGTGAGGAGACTTCAGGGGATGGGCGTGCCTTCGGGACGTCGGTACTTGAGACACGAGGTGTCTGGAGGAACATTATGTCGGGTTACTATTTTTGGGCGTTCCTTCAGGATGTCTGTACTTGAGACACGAGGTTTCTGGAGGAATGTGATGCCAGGTTACTATTATTGGGCATTCCTTCAGGACGTTGGTACTTGAGACATGAGGTGTCAGGTGGCACGTGGTTCCGGCTTACATGATAGAGATTCCGACGTTGGCCGAAGCAGGTGACGCTCCATGGTGGCTGTTGAGTACTAGTGGAGTTTGTGTTTAATTGTTCATTGTACTGTTTACTCATTTCCTTGTAAATTCATGAATTCTTAAACACATATATTTTGTACTCACCATTGGGTGGTATCCTATTGAGATTTATCTCACACCCTACACGGGCCCTTCGGGACGGGTGCAGACTTTATGGATTTACGTGCAGGGAATAGGCCAACTTCAGGAGCTGGGCTACGTTAGTTTTTTCATGGATATGGTATGGAACTTGAGGTCATGCCTAGCTGGTGTTTACTTTTTTTTGTTTACGTTTATTTATCGGCATTCTTACTTGTTGTAGCTACTGTTGGTTACCCATTGGAGCCCTTTTTATATTCAGTTGAGTATGACCTGCTTTGGATGCATGTTTTACTATTCATTAGTAGTTACATGTAACCATCATGTTGTTGTGTTATTTCCGCTGTTTTTGTTTATATTTATTGCTTATGATGTTTATCTATATTGGTTATGATTCTGCTCTGCGGGTCTGGTTCGAGTCTGTTGAGTCTTTCTTTCTGCTCCATCTTTACTGGTATACTTGGACTAGTACCCTTATTATGATCCTCCAAGAGGGTATAGCCTCCCCACTATACCTAACAGACCCTCGCTTCTAGTCGTAAACCATTGGCGTTCAGGGGAGGTGCTCCTAAGTTAGTGACACCTGACCCGTTCGGCACTGTTCGGGTGGCTGGCCGGGTCCTGGTCGTTACAAAGTGGTATCAGAGGGGTTTTTGATAAGGATGTAGTAGCAGTGGTTTTTTTCTACTAATGAGGTTGAGAATTCCCTTTTTTATTTCTGCTAGTTTTACTATTTGGGATATGGTATATTGGAGATAGTTTTTTACTGGAACAGGGTTTCTAGCATGTTCTTGGGCGCCTGAAGCCCCAGGTATGAGGGATGGACCATGTTTCCATGGGTGGGAATTTATGTTTTCTTGTTCTTAGATTAAAGTTTATATGATTTCCACCTTAGTGGCTCACTTCATTTGTGTTGTTGTTGATTTTGATATGTGACCCCTAACCTGGTATGGTAAGGAAGAATTGTACCTTGGCCCGGTATGGCAAGGCTACTTTGTTTGGCTTTGATAGGCACATTTTAGGGTATTTCAATATCATAATTTCAGGTATGCTTTGTGAAGTGATAATTCCATGTGAATAAAAAATCAATTGCCATGCTTTATATGCTTTGAAATGTGAATTTGTGAAATTCCTAATAGAATTTCTAGTTGTGCAATGTTTATGCCATGCTTTATATTTTTTAAAATTGCATGTGCAGGAATATTTGGGTCTGAATCTTTTGAGAGCAGTCAGGTACTATGGCTGAGGCAGTGTAACTGCCAGGATTGGGTGACTTGGTCATCGGTTTGAGGCAACGTGAGTTGTTGGGACAGGACTGGCCCAAGGTACTTTTGATACTTGGATCTATTGAGGGTGGGTAAGGAGGCTATGAGGTCGGGATGCCGTGGGGAATGGGTTGCGATAGGGGATTGGCACCATATCGGGTGCGTGATATATATATATATATATATATATATATATATGTATGTATGTATGTATGAGATGCGTAGAATCTGGGAATCGAGGATGCGAGTTACTTCAGGTGCCATGGGCATCAGGGCATCGAGGATGCGGGTTACATGAGGTGTCATGGGCATCGGGGCATTGTGGATGCAGGTTACTCGAGGTTCCAGGCACCAAGACCTCATGGAGGCAGACACCGATGCAGTGGGGAATATGTTGGGTGCCAGGAGTGTCACGTGAGCACCAATGAGGTGCTGGGGTGACGATGCGTCATGGAAGGACTATGCATCCGGAAAACATGTTAGTAAACCTTGGTTGCTTTGAGCTTTGTTGGTTGAGACTGAGTAGGCAAATCCTAAGGTGGGGAGACCCTTGAAGAATTTATCCAGAACAATGGGACCGAATTAGTCCAGGGTGTTTAAACGGGATGGGCGTGTTTGGTTCCATCTCCGAGTTTCGTTCAGTAGCTCGAGGACGAGCTACATTAAGGTGGGGAGTTTGTAAGAACCTGGGTTTTTCTAGAAACGAGTCAAAATCCCAACCCTGTTAGAATTTTTGATTGGTTTCTATGGAAATTGTAGAAAACAGAATGTTTTTGGAAATTTAAAGACTACACACCATCTACTTTTAAGTACACGCTGTGTGTATGTTAAGAAAGTGTCGGTCGTGTGCTCTCCGAGTACATGCCGTGTGATGACCGTGTAGAAATTTCTTAATACATGGCATGTAGTTTTCAACACGCCGTGTAACCCTGACCGTGTGGTGGCCATACATGGCATGTAGGCATTTTGTCCAAGGAGTACCAGGTACACCTCGTCTTCCCCTTGGACACGCCGTGTAGTCTAGCCATGTATGAGGGATCTACATAGCGTGTGGGTAAGTCGGCGAGGGAGAGAAGAGAAACTAAGTACACGACGTGTACCCATAGGTACACGCTGTGTACTCTTGTCGGCAGGTCAGTGAAATCCCAGCCACCAAATGAATAGTTAAATGATATATACACGGCGTGTAGTCATGATGTAAATACCATGTGCTTTCTTTTTTTTGTGCTAAAATGGGCAGTAGCCTCATTTTGAGGCGAAAATGCATATTGATGCCTGGTTTCGTGAACCAAGATGACCTGATCTCTTTCCTTCTCCTGATCATCTGTTTGAGACCCAATTCGAACTCTGATTAATGCGTTGGAACCCCCTCAGTAAGGTCTCGATTCCTCTTTGGCCGTTTTTTCTAATTTTCATTCTAGAACGCGTTATTGGCGTGTGAGCGGTATTAAATCTTTTATAGATTTACCTTGTTTTATACCGAATTGGCAGCTATCACTGGAGGAGTAGCATTTTACGAATCTCAGGTAGGTGGTGCATACCTCATTTTGTGTTTTCGTGGTTTTTTGGGTGACACGTCCTTTGGCGCGTTTTCAAGTATTTTGAGCTGGACACGTTTTATCTGCTATTTTTTGTGGAATTGCTTGTGGGACCTATGGGGTGCCTTTGGGTATGCCATGTTACCAGTTTTCATGAGCGGGTCGGGTGAGGGGTCGTGGCTCATCGGGGCATTTTGGCCGGGGAATGCCAAAATGGTTTTAATTGAAATATTAATGTGTGAAACTATTTTGTTGAATTTATTAAATCCTGTGATAAATTGTTAGAGGGATTTAAGACCTCAGTGCTGGTATGGGACAATACCTCGCATAGTGCAATTCACCTGTTTAGTATGTTTTTCCGGTTTATGTTTTCTCTTTAAATATATTATATATGCAATTACATAATTGTGTCTGCTGGACCATATGGGTGGTGTTTGGAATGGACCTGATATTCTTGATTGATGCGGATCATAGGTTGGTCTTGTACCGGGTTACTTTGGGTGGTTTTGACCATGGGATTTGGTGTCATGGACATCGGCTTGAGGCAGTATAACTTTTAGTTTGGGCATGGCCCAGGTTACTAGGATGGCGATGCAATCGGACTTGAGGGACATTGTCGCAGGGACATGAGTTGTCAGATGTGTTGGTGGATTATGTATTATTTGTTGATTACCGCTCACTCAGGACTTTGAGTAGTGTGCACATAAAGATACTCCGCGATGAGTAGGTTTTGACCACTCATGTGGGTAGAGGCCCCCATAGTTGCGGTTAGGTATTTTGTTTGGGGCTGCTTGCTGTAGAAAGCCACGTGGGAGGTGAGGAGCCTTCAGGGGAAGGGCGTGCCTTCAGAACGTCGGTACTTAAGACATGAGGTGTCAGGAGGCACATGGTGCCGGGTTACTATTTTTGGGCGTGCCTTTGGGACGTTGGTACTTGAGACCCAAGGTGTTAGGAGGCACATGGTTCCGATTTACTATTCTTGGGCGTGCCTTCAGAACATCGGTACTTGAGACATGAGGTGTCAGGTGGCACGTGGTGCCGGGTTACTCGACATAGATTCTTGCGTTGGCCGAAGCAGGTGACGCTCCATGGTGGTTATTGAGCACCAGTGGAGTTTTTGTTTAATTGTGCATTGTATTGTTTACTGTTTTCCTTGTAAATGCATGACTGCTTAAACACATATATTTGGTACATATCGTTGGGTGGTATTCTACTGATATTTTTTTCACACCCTGCATGGGCCCTTCGGGATGCGTGTAGAATGTATGGATTTACATGTAGGAAAGAGGCCAGCTTTAGGATTTGGGCTGCGTTTGTTATTGCATGGAGATGGTATGGACCTTGAGGTCATGCCTAGCTGGGTTTACTTTGTTTTGTTTACTTTTCTATATCAGCATTCTTACTTGTTGTAGCTACTGTTGGTTATCCATTAGCACCCTTTTTATATTCAGTTGATTATGACATGCTTTGGATATATGTTTTACTATTCAGTAGTAGTTACATGTTATCAGCATGTTGTTGTGTTATTTTCCGCTGCTGTTGTTTATATTTATTTCTTCTCCTATTTATCTATATTGATTATGCTTCTGCTCTGATGGTCTGGTTCAAGTCTACTGAGTATTTCTTTCCACTTCATCTTTACTGTTATACATGGACCAGTACCCTTATTATTATCCTCCAAGAGGGTATATCCTCCCCACTATACCTAACAGACCCTCACTGCTAGTTGGAAGCCTTTGGCATTCAGGGGTGGTACGGATAAGGTAGTGACACCCGACCCGTTCTATACTGTTCGGGTGGCTGGCCGAGTCTGGGTCGTTACAATTATGTGGAGGTGATTCACACTCTCAAGGAAATGATTTTAAAAAGTTAAAATATTATATAAGTCTTGGAGGGTCAACTATGGAAACATAAAATTAATCAAAAAAATATAAAATCAAACTATTTTAATGTTAAAACATATATTGGATTAATATACATTTTTTGTATTTTTTTTTACATCACCATTGGGTCATTATGATGTCATAAAACACATTATATATTTAAATGGAATTTAATTTTTACCCAAAAAATCGAGTGTCTCCAAAAATTATGAAAAATTCCCAGTTAGATAATTTTGACATCCTGAATCCAAAATTCATATTAATTTTATCTAATAATTTTCTAAATATGTGAATTTTTTACTTTTAAAAATAAAACCTGACATTTATAAAAAAATCATGGGTTTTGACAAAAAACATCTTTCAAACCATAATAAAAATTAAAATTGTATAAAAATTGTAAGATCATTTATTTTTAAAAAAGTAATTTAGCTATAATATTTTATATAAATATTATTTAATTCAATACTCAATTAATTCATAAAAATAGATTTTTAATTTAAAATTAACTAATAATATTATATGTTCTTTAAAAACCGTTTACAAAGTAACAATGAAAAAATGAATGTATAATATTTATACAAAAATAATGCACCAAATCATAGTGATAGGGTTTTGTTACATAACACCTTAGAACACCCACACAAGACCTAAGGGTAAGTTGTACGATGAGGACATACTCTTGGGGAGGCTCGGATAACATCACTCAGGTGGTAATCTCTATTAACATCCTCTTCTCTCATTGGTGATTCCATTCAAGATTAACGTGTTGAATATTGGCTCGGACTCGGTCCAAAATGAAGATATGTGATGGTCCTTCCTTTCCAAGATTTTATAAATGGTCTTTGTATGGGAAATTCTACTAGATGAGGCCAACACTTCCTTTGTCTATGTAAATTGGATTTGTTAAAGCCCTACATTTATACAAATCATGTGATCATTATTCAATGTATATATGAGCAATGGTCACAATAAACAATGTTATTTTGAAAATCCAAAAACATAAAACCAAGTGCATATGTTTTATATAACCATTTTACAAGATAATACATTTAATTAGAAGGGAAATTTTTATTAATAAAAGATTGGGTTGTTACAATATTCCCACCTTAAGAAATTCCAACCTCAAAATTTCATTTTCCCACACTAAAATGGATTAGGGTAACTTTGCTTCATCACTTCCTCTAATTCCCACATTTCATATTCAAAATTGTGGTTTCACCATAACACCTTGACGAGAGGAATTGTCTTATTTCGTAGAAATTTTCCCTAAGATCTAAGATCTTCACTAACTTCTCTTAATAGAAGAGGTCATTCTCCAATGGTACCTCCTCTGGATTGATTACATGTGATGGGTCAGGTATATAGTTCCTCAAGAGTTATACATGGAATACATCATTTACTTGAGATAGGTTTGGTGGGAGTGCTAGTCGATAGGCCACTGCTCGAATGTGTTTAATGATCTCAAAAGGGTCGATGTACCTTGGACTAAGCTTTCCCTTCTTACCAAATCTAATAACACTCTTCGACGATGATATGAAAAGGAATAACATGTCTCCAAAATTAAACACTAGGTCTCATCGACGATTATTATCAAATCTCTTTAATCGACTCTATGAAAATTTAATGTGTTGATTCATGGTCTTAACCTTTTCCACCATTTCATAGAATATTTCTAGAACTTGGAGTTTTTTCTCCCTAGAATAATCCCAACATTTTAGTGGTCTGCATCGCTTCCCATAAAGGGATTAATAAAAATCCATTTGGATGCTTGAGTGGAAATAATTATTATTAGAGAACTCAACCAGGGGAATATGTTGATCCCATAGTCCTTTGAAGTACATAGAGCAAGCTCTTAAAATTTCTTAAAGTGATATGATAGTCCGCTCATATTGGACATCATTTTGAGTATAATAAGTTGTGAAAAGGTTCATCTTAGTATTCAGAGTGTGTTGGAGACTCTTCTAGAACATAGAGGTGAATCTGAGATCCTGATCTGATACAATTTATAATGGAACTCCATGTAGCCTTGCCACTTCTCTGATATGTATCCATGCCAGTTGATCCAATGAGAAATACTCTCTAATTGCAATGAAGTGTGAATCATTTTTAAGATGATCCACAAAAATTGAGTTATCATTTTATCGTGTGGATGTCTTTGTAAGTTTGGTGAAAAATTCCTTAGTGATGTTCTCCCATTTCTATGTTGCAATGCGTAATAGTTGAAGTATCCCCTTAGATTTCTACCTCTCGGCCTTCACTTGCTGATATACCATGCACTTTGATGTATGCTCATCGATCTTTTTCTTCAAGTTGTCCCACTAATAATTCCAATAGAGATCTCGATACATCATTGTGTTTCCGGGGTGAATTGATAAATTCGAACTATATACATCATCAAAAAGTTCATTCTTTAACTCTGGATTTGATGGAACACATAATTTTTACCCAAATCCCGCAATTCCTTCTTCATTAATGTTGAACTCTGAAAATTTCACTTTTCTGATGGTTTTCACGTTCTTCTGAATTCATACATTATATTTTATGCATCCTTTAACTTTTCCAAAATATACAGTTGAGAAATCATTTGTGAAAGGATTGATGATGTTCTCTTATTTATGTTTCCCATGTACATCTTCATCAAATATATGATGATTTGATCCTTTTCAATTTTCATCAATGATAGAATCACTGGGTCCTTTCTACTTATAGAATCTACTACCTTGCTTACTTTCCCAGGGTGGTAATGGATTGAGCATTCATAGTCTTTGATCAGCTCTAACCATATTCATTTGTGTGTGTTTAAATCTTTTAGTGAGAATATATACTTAAGGCTTCTGTTATCCATGTATATTTCACACTTCTCCCCAATGAGGTAATGTTTCCAAATTTTTAAAGTGAAGGCTATTGCATCAAACTCCAGATCAAGTGTTGGATATTTTTTCTTAGGAACGTTCAATTACCTTGACTCATAGGCAATTATTTTTTCATTTTACATCAACACACAACCCAGTCCCTTATGTGAAATGTCACTTAATACCACGAAAAGTTCTCCATTTGTGGGTTGTGTGAGCTCATGAATAGTTATTAGCCTCCTTTCCAACTCCATGAAGCTCTCTTTGCATTGATCACTCAAAAAAGACTTGACTCCCTTTTGAGTTATCTTGGTAAGAAGGTTTGAAAATCATAAGAAATTTCTCACAAATCGGCGATAATATCCAGCTAACCCCAAGACGCAATAGATATCTATCATAGATGTTGTCGTTCTTTATCCCTCAATTTCATTTGTCATGAAGGGATCCATAGATATCTCATTGCTTGTGATGATTTGACCTAATAATGAGACATCCTTCAATAATAAATCACACTTTTTGTACTTTTATTTGAGATTATCCTTTCACAAGGTCTCTAGTATAGTGCTTAGATGCTCCTCACCCTCCTCCTTGGTCTTAGAGTATATTAGACTATCTTCTATAAATACTACCAAAAATTTGTCTAGGTAATATTTGAAGAATCTATTCATCACATCCATAATAATTTCTAGAGAATTAGTGAGTCAAAAAGGCATTACTATGAATTCATAGTGTCTGTACCTTATACGAAAAGCAATCAGGGGGATATCCTCCTTCTTCAACCTTACTTGGTAATATCCTGACTACAGATCCACCTTGGATAAATATTTTTCTCCACATAGCTGATAAAATGATTCACCAATTCATGGAAGAGGATAATTGTTCTTTATCATGATTTTGTTGAGTTCACGATAATCAATTCAAAGGCACATTGACCCATCCTTTTTAACGTAGAGGGCTAGTGCACCCCATAGTGAAGCACTTGAGTGTATAAACACTTTATCTAGATTCTTCTATAGATGTTTCTTTAACACCTCAATCTCAATAACATGAATTATATCAGGAGTCTTTTATATTGGAAAATCCCCAAGTATAAGATCAATTGTGAATTCAAAATCTCTTCTTAGAGGAAGACAACAAAATTCCTTGGTAAGCACTTCAGATAATTCCTTCAAAATAGGTATGTATTCAAGGATAGTTTCTTCCTTACACTAAATCATAAAAGAAATATATGCATGCTCATATGATAGTAATATCCACACTTGAGATGGTGGTGCTAGAAATATTCATCCTCCTCCTTGCACTTGTTTAGAATCAGGGGTCGTTTAACTATGTGGAGAGTGATTTCCCTCTCACGAAAATTTATGTTGGATCTATATAGAGAAAGTCAATCCATGCTATGAATTCCATAAAATTCCACCAAAGGGAGTATGAAGAGGTTCACTGAGAAGTTAAATCCACAAATTGTGACAGGGGAGGGGTTATATTCATGGGATGCAATGATTTCTCCATATTTCATTATTACTGACATCTCTACTTCCATGATTTGTGGTGGTGTTGGATTGTTCTACAAAACTATCAAGATATAAAAGAATGCGTAGAACTAGAATCAAAATATAAATCTTATATTCATGAATGAATAACTGGATTACTTATTACCACTTCATTTTTAGGATTATATTCAATGGTAGGGATGGAAAAATCTCACCATTGCTGCCTTGGAGGTTGTTCGTTCCCACTAAAACACCTTGTCTTAGGGAACTAGTAAGAAAAATGCCTTGATTCTTTACAGTTGATGTAATGAATAATTCATTTTCAGTCAAAAAAATCATTCTTATCCTCTTTCACAATAGTGGGTTTTTCATGTCGACAATTATTAGCCAGGTGCCCTTTTCTTCCACACCTAAAGCCTTTCCTCATCCTCTTTAGGAAATTTCTGGTGTGCTTCTTTCTGCACCTTTGGCAATTGGGGTACGAGAATTTCTTAGCACCATTAGATTTATGCAATGGAACAACATAATTAAACTCCACTTTCTTCTTTTTATCCTCATTATACCCTTTAGATTCGCTGATCTTCATTTTGACTTTGAGGGCACATCAGAAATGTTTTTCAAATCAATCGAAGTCACAGATTTCTTGGGCTTTCGGTAGGCTAGGTTTTAGCCCAGCAAAGAAGAAATCAACCATGAATTTAGGGTAACAATAAAGCCTATGGAGTATCGTGCAATCCTTGTGACGTTTTCCACATACTCTCTTATATATTCTTCATCTTTTTTCTTGAGGGAAAAGAAGACCCTTTCCATCTTATATCGGAGGGTGCATGGAAAATATTTATAAATTTTTTTTCTAGAAATCCATCTATTCCAACACCTCAATCTCTTCCTCGAGCATTGTATTTTTTTTACCAATTTCCACCATTAATCTCCCTCACCCTCCATATGATAAGAATCCAAAATATTATTCTCTTGTTCAAAATATTGAATGACGGAGAAGATAGTCTCAATGGATTTGATCCATTGTTCGATGATTGATGGATTACATGATCCATTGAATGTAGGAGGCCTAAGTCTCATATATCTCTCAATTATGGCTTGTTCTTTCCAAGGGGGGTTGAAAATTCTTCATAACCCATGTTTCCATTCAAAACATGAGTTAAAAAAGAGAGTATCGTGAAAATGTTTGTGATTCCCACTCCCATTGGATTGAGAATCTCATTAGAAAATTCATCGCATTGATCTTTGCATTGGTTGTTAGCTTGATTCCTCCTATTAACGACCATCAGATGGAATAAAAGGAATGTTTTTGGTAACACATAATGGGGAATCCAAATAAAAAAATGGATAACATATAAATTACATTTATTTCCTTAATTTATAAATTTATAGGCTTAAATCTTTGTTATTCATGATCTACATCCTAACATATATTCATAGGGGTATTTTTAATTCCCTTAACAATTTTTCATACTAATATTATGAATGTAGAAAAAAATATCCCCCAGGAGTGTGATAACCAAGAGTATAGAAATTCCCATTTACATGCACCAGTTCCAATTCAGGTCTAGCTCAAAGCGGTGTTTTCGGGTTTCACCCCAAGATACATCTGTGCCAGAGCCACCTCTATTTGTTCGTATCCAGACAGGGATGTATTTTCTTGATATACCACATACTCTATACTCACAAAAAATAGGGATGTTTTTAGTATATATAGTCTTACCCGTAAGTCATTCACTAGGTATTTCAAATCCTAATCAAAAAAATAACTAAACCTATCCTCTAATACCAACTTTAACAACCCCACTCTCTATTACACATTAAAACATGCTTTATTACATAAACATTCACTTAATGTAACCCAGAATATCAACAAGCCTAGTTTCTTTGGGGCTTAGGAACATTACATGACAACTTAAGACATAAAAATACAACATCTTTATTGAAAAATTCTTTTACATGACCACAACATTCCTTTGTACATAGCATTGCATGAGATAACCAGATGGCATAAATAAAAAAAGGTAATCCATATAGAACAGTAAGTGATTAAAAAGGTCATGAAATGAATAATACAATACATGTTTTTAAATATGAATATCAATTGGTAATAAGAGAAACAAGAACTTAAAGGCATGATATAGCATGGTTATCATAATGTGGAGATGTGGAAATTGAATTTAACATGATATTAGCATGAGCAAAGGATAATTGCACATGGAGTATGAGTAAACCCTCATTGAAGTTTAATTATATTGATTAAACCCTCCTTTCACATGGTTTATCGTGAAACTATTCTTTACATAATGCATTGTAGCGCTATCACGGTGCACCATTTATAAACATTTCATTTCATTCATAAGTGTGCCACATAGAATTATTCAACATCATCATTTATTCTAAAATAAGTGAATTTTAAATACATACATGAAAATATATAATCACTATGTAATTGTGGATAATGGTTAAAACCCTTGATAGAGAAATGGAAACGGTATTCACTACATAATGACTTTTGTTAGGAAAATTGCAGTGCAATTTCACCAGCGTAACGGCGTGACATAAGAATTCAAAAAAATAGTTCATGAGAGAGATAGGGGTATCTAATAATATCTAAATGAAATGTAAATTAAGGGGTTGAAATATATACATGTACCAAAATATGTAATGGAAATTATATGTATAATATAAAATAATTTCATGAATCTGAATGAGGAGAGAAAAATCCATTACAGAATTTTGGCATGGTAACCGGTGTACAAGGGAGGAACTAATGAGAGGGAAAGGTATCTCTCATCATTAATACATAATTATGGTAGTATTATGGGAGGTTATAAATCATACCCCAAAATTTTTAATTGAAAATAAATGGTCATAACAATATAAGGAAACTTGGACATAAATAAGGATGGAAGAAAAGTGAGAATCTCTTACATGGATGTGTGATCCCAATGTCTTAAGAGAGGCTTGAGAGAGGCTTCTTGTTAGCTTGGGGTGCATTAGGGGGGATTATAGAGGGATTATGGAAGGGTTTTGTAGATCACTAAATGGGTTTAGTGAAGAGGATTGGCAGATTGAGTGGGTTTATATAGAAAAGAAGAGGGAATTCTTTATTATTTATGTTTTGGACACTACACATTAAACTAATCAAAACCACATACCATACCATGGTTTTTTCCATGGATTTAGTCAAAGGGGAGTGAAAAAAATTATTTTATAAGTCCAATGTCAAAACTTATTAAAATATTAGGCTTGCTTATTTGGAGGTGAGTCACTCTCTCAAGGAAATCATTTTAAAAAGTTAAAATATATTATAAGTCGTGGAGGGTCTGCTATGGCCCAAAAAATTAATCAAACAAATCTAAAATCACATTATTTTAAAGATAAAACAGATATTGTCTGAATATATATTTTTTATTACTTTATTACATCATCATTGGTTAATTATGATGTCATAAAACACATTATATGTTTAAACAGTATTTAATTTTTACCCAAAAATTCAAGTGTCTCGGATTATTATGAAAAATTAACCACTAGAAAATTTTGATATCCTGAATCCAAAAAATGATATTCAATTTATCTAAATAATTTCTTAAATAAGTGAATTTTTAATTTTAGAAATAAAAATATACATTTATCGAAAATTCATGGGTTTTGACAAAAATAGATTTCAAACCATAAAAAAATTACAATTATATAAAAATTTTATGATAATTTATATTTAATAAAAATTAAATTAGTAATAATATTTTATTAAAATATTATTTAATTCAAAAATAAATTGATTCATAAATATAGATTTATTAATTGAATATTAACTAAAAATACTATTTCTGATTTAAAACCCATTTACAATGTAACAATGATAAAATGAATGTATATTCTTTATAAAAAAATAATACACACAATCATAGGGCTAGGGTCTTATTACATAACCTCTTATAACACTAGCATAAGACCTAAGGTTAAGGTGTGCGATGGTGATAGAATCTTGGGGAATCTTGGAAAACATCGCTCGAGTAGTAATCTTTCTTAACATCCACTTCTCCCAGAGGTGATTCTGTTCAATATTAACCTGTTGATACTCGGTTTGGGCTTGGTCCAAAGCAGACCCTAGTGATGCTACGTTGTAACGCCCCTATTCCAGAAGCCGCCTAGAGGTGCCCCGTACTCGGTTGGTCACATGGACTCAAATGCAATTCCATGAATTCCAGAAGCTGCCGACTAGAAGCGAGGGCCTTGGGTGTGATAGTGGGGAAACTATGCCCTTATTGGAAGAGTAACATAGCGGGAAAAACAGATATAGAATAGCATAAGCAGTAAAAACCCATACAATAGTAAACAACAGATGACTAAAACTATAAAACCGAGCACATATATAAATGATGCATGATACATATGTCTAGGAAAGAAGCCAAACAATTCAAAATGTTGGAATACAGAAATAACCCAAGTACAAAAGAAACCAGATAAACAAATCCTCAGCATTACAAGCCTCAGCTTGGTCAAAATCTCTCTAGCTCCACAGTAATCAAGTACCAGAAGTAGAAGGGAACGTTCCCTTATCTATACCAGTAGCAATATAATTTGTTTGGGCCCAAAATCATGACCCAAACAGGGAGTGAGACTAAATCTCAGTAGGTAACCACCAAAAGATCTTTTCCTAATAGTCAGTGTGTATATAGCAGGTAACAAGTAAAAGGAAGTAGTAAACAATGAAGTACTCAGCAGTAACAATCCACTGTTTCAAATCCTTCAATTCATAATCAAGTAAGCAGATAATCAAAGCAGGTAACCCTCTTGAAGTACACAGAGCCTATTCCTCCTGGTTCAACCGATAAGTACAAGAAACCCTCTGGGAAGCACACACAGTCTCACCCCTCTGGTTCAACTAAAGAATAGACTCTCTGAGGAAGCACTCGCTATCAATTCCTCCTATAGTCTCGTATCTGTACTAAATCATCTCTAGGAAGCACTCAACTTATCATTCTCTATATGTATCATATCGAGGAACTATAGAAACTCTATGAAAGCACTCAAAATCAATTGCCCAAGTGGTTTCGCATCATAAATAAAACAGGCACTCTGGAGAAGCCCTTACTTCCATTCTCCCTATGGTATACTACACCAGGTTCTCCCCGCCCTGTCTAAGTCAAGTAAGTATAGAAATGCATATCAGCCAAAGTAAACCTCAAGAACTACATGGCTTCTAGTCTATAGCATATCATCATGTCAGAAGATAAAAGATCACACCATTCTACAATACTAGGCATTGAAAAAAACAAGGCAGACTAACAGGCTATGTAGAACCAAATATCCACATTCAAAACATGCATGTGAAACACCTAAAAAGTATAGCAATTCAACCGATTCAGAAATCAATTAACCTCTACTCAGGAATACAACCATAGAAGGAAAACAATAGGCTAAAACAGTAAACACGCAATACCCTGTTCATGGGTATTGGTGATTTTGCACATATAACTCAAAGACATTGAATGGAAAGGAACAAAGCACCTACCTCGACTTTGTTGGATCGTTATACTCCAGCTTCGGCCCTTCGATCAACCTAGAATGTGGTAGATCTACAAAAAAATCTAAAATGTTTAACCCACTATATCTCACGAGAGAGTAGAAATCAGAATATGGTCTTCAAGAAGAAGATAAAACACACCAATGTGATTATAACACAACTGACGAAGTTCGATTCGGAGAATAGATTGCGATTTGGGGGATCGCGGAAGATCCATGCTGTACGGATGCTCTCGGTCGAGTTCAGTGGAGAAGAGGACGTTTCTGCCAAATAGATGTTACCCTGGTCCATTTAGTAAAAAAAATAAAATACACGGTGAGTAATTTGGAATTACACGGCTTTTACATGTCATTTCCATACTCCTCTTTAGGTGGCCTCCAGGTCACCCCCTAAATGGCCATGTGTGTGGCCATCACACGGCTAGCACACGGCCTCCTGTGGTGACCCAGTACATGGCGTGTACTCATAAATTACATGGTATGTACATCAGAAATTTCTAGAAAAAACCTCTTTTTCTCAAAAACACCAGAAAATGGAAAACATAGATGAAAATAAGATCTCGGTTCTTACAATCTTCCCCCCTTAAATAAATTTTTTCCTGAATTTCCCTAGCAAGGTGGCATAGAAGAATAAATCTCATATAGCTCCAGCCACTATGATCGTACATCGGCCTCCTCTCCCAGGTCTCATCCTATACCTGCCCTTGCTAACATAGCACTTGTACCAGAGGAACAAACCAGTCATGGAGAACCTTCGTAGTACGATCAAGAATCAGAATAGGATCCTCCTTGAACGAGTCTTCCACCTTTAAATCCACCTCCTATGGTTGGAAAGTATGAGATGGGTCTGAGAAGTAATGTTGAAGTCGAGAGACATGGAAGACGTTGTGCATAACCCAGTACATTTGAGGTAACTAAAACCAATAGGGAACAGGCCCAACTCTCTCCAACATCTCAAATGGTCCGACGTACCTCAGCGAAAGATTTCCTTATCTCCTAATCCTCTGATGTCTCAACCTCGATGTGACACGTAGGAAGACCTGATCTCCGACCTCGAACTCCAAAGGTCAACTCTGTCGATCAGCATAAGACTTCTGTTGAGACTGTGTAGTACCCATCCTCTTCTGAATCCACTCTATCTGCTAGGTGGTCTCCTAGAAAATATGAGGTCCCAGCATAGCTGCCTCTCCTACCTTTATCCAACATAAAGGTAGTCAGCATGGCCTACCGTACAAAGCCTCATAAGGTACCATCTGAATTGTTTCTTGAAAACTATTATTGTAGGCAAACTACCCAAGAGGTATGTGCTTCCCCCAAGAACCTCCAAAATCCAGATTGCATGCTCGGATCATGTCCTCAAGCACATAAATCATACACATGGATTGTCCATCCATCTGAGGGTGGTAAGTTGTACTAAAAAGTACCTGTGTACCCAAATCCTTCTGAAGTCCATGCCAGACACGAGAAGTAAAACACGCATCCCTGTCTGAAACAATGTAGTGTGTAACTCTATATAGATGTACAATCTCTTGGATGTACATCCTTTCCATCTCATCAACACTTAAGGGCTCCTCGATCAGAAATAAGTGAGCAACCTTCGTGAGTTTGTCAATGACAACCCATACTGCATTATTCCCTCGAGGCGACCTTGGCAAACCGGTCATGAAATCCTTCATGACATCGTTCCACTTCCACTCGGGAATAGGTAACTGCTGCAAAATCCATGCTAGTTGCTAGTGCTTCGCCTTCACCTGTTGATAGGTCGAACACCTCATGATTAAAATAACAACATCTCTCTTAATTCTTGGCCACCAATACTGACAATGTAGATTACGATACATCTTGGCGACACCATGATGAACTGCCCAAACTGAGGAATGAAAGTCCCGCATCAAATCCTCGTGTATGTATCCTGTCACCCATACACACCCCTAGAAACGCAAGATCTCATCCTCGCCTATGGTGAATTCTGGAATAGGGTCCTCTCCTGCCACACTCTCCCTTAGGACTAGGCCTTCAGAATCGGATAGCTGCCTCATTCGCACTCGATCAAGTAGAGTAGAGGTAACGGCTACAGAAGAACGAAATGTTTGTCTCTATCATTCTTGCACCTTAAAATGCATCTTAGAGAATAGATCCATAATCTTCCACTCACTACTGGCCTCCTTAACTGCTTGTATCTGAGTCCTCCTGCTCAGCGCATCAGCCACATCATTGCCTTTCCCAAGCGTATCGGCAAGCTCGAAGTCAAAAGACTGAAGGTACTCAACCCACCTTTGTTGTCTCAAATTGAGATCATGCTGATTGACGATGTACTTGAGACTCTTATAGTCGGTGAAAACCAAAAAATGCTATCCCAGAAGGTAATGCCTCCAATAGATTAAGGCATGAACAACTACAACAAACTCGAGAACGTGTGTTGGGTAAATATTCTCTTGTGGCCGCAACTATTGAGACTGCTACGCAACGACTCCTTCTCCCTACAGAAGCACAGTTCCCAGCCTGATATTTGAAGCATCAAAATACAATAGTAGATATCTTTCCCGTTTCTAGAAATACTAGTATCAGTGCTAAAGTTGTAACGCCCCAACCCCAGTTACCCAGAGTCGGCACATTATTACGTATCATTGGCATGATCACAAAAGATCAGGTCTCGAAAGACCGATTAGTATAGTATCCTTGGAAACACTACATACATTCATAAATTTTACATTACATAAAAGTGAAAAACTATAATAACATAGTCTCCATAGTACACACTAATATCCACTCATACTATCCATGCAGGTCATTCATAAAATACTTCATCACATCCTTGGAAAAATAAAATATAGGAATGGGTGAGCTCAGATGCCCAGTAAGGATAACAATATAGCAGAAACTTTCATAAATAATAATAAACATTTAAGGCAATGTATAACTAAAACAAAAGCCTTTTATACTTGAACTTTAGCATAATATCGCAGAATTAAAATGAAATAATTCCATTTACTTATTCACATGGATATTCTACTAATCGAATAATCACATGCAATATCAATAACCACTTTCATAATGATGGAATGTATAATGCCAGACTATCATAACCACGTAGCCAAGGCCTCATGCCAAGACTACAAATTAGATTTTGTCAAGGCCTCGTGCCAAGACAATAGTTTGTCTCATGAGAACTACCGATGCATCAAGAAGATATAGCGGGCTCCACCCGTCAGTTACTAAGTCCAATGCATTCCTCATATGAACAGGTTTAAACATAACATAAACACTCGTATTAAAACTAGCATAAGAAATATAAATACATTCTCCATGAACCATGAATGGTATAAAAATAACACATTCTCATTCAAACATATCACAAAACCTTCAGTACAATATGGATGTTTCGTATCATAATAAATCAACTTCAAATAAGCTTAAAATCCATCAAAGGATGTTGACATAGATGAAATCAAAACTATTTGAGAGAAATATCTCTTTTTTTAAATAATTTAAAAGTCACATAATTATAAAATAAAACAATTACTTTGAAAATATTCTAATAATCTTATAAGGGAATCTTTGAAGATTTTACAACGGTGGAAAATAGTCGCACCCATCGTATAAGTTAAAAAAAGACATTCTTACCTTAATTTTTCGAAAAGGATAAAAAGGTCCTTGTTTGGAAAATGACGTAAAAATTACGTTATAAACTTCTTATAAAAATTCAAAAAAAGGTATAAATAAATTTAATCCATATTCTGTAAAATAGTAAGAATTTTTTGAAATACATTTTTAAGAAATATGGATGTGGATGATAAAGAGGTCCCAGTAGATAATTACGTATAAACAACCTCGGATAATGAAGAGGTTGTGAAATAAACCCTTACCTTGTACTTTTCCTTGATAGAGTGTAGGTTATCCTCTTGTATAATAGTTAAATAATTTTTATTAAATTATACAAGAATCATATACATAAATATGATATCATATATTATCTTTTAATATTTCTTTGTTAATAATACTTTAGTATTATCGTTGTTTCGGTTGTTAACTTACTCGTATTCTTTTATATGTTTTGTTACATAAGTAGTGTTTTTTATCCATAGGTTGTATCTTATTCAAATCCAAGAATGATATCAATTCTTTAAAAATTATTTTTAATCATCAAATGAAATTATTCTTGAATGGAGACGATGGGGAATGAATTGCACCGCGTTCGTGGAGACGGTAATCCGTACGTATGCACGAACGCTACTTCCATTTCATTTTTCATTTAAAAAGGAATAAAAAAAATGATACATAGGTATATTATTATTCTAGTATAATATAATATCTTATATGTGTTACTTAAGTTCATTAACACCATCCTTTATATGTTCCATTATGGTATGAACGAGTCATATCACTTTGAGGGAGCGGTAGTCCGTAGTTCCTCAAATGAAATTATCGTGTATATATATACAACATGAAACGAATAATGGTATGATATAAAATGGAATTATAGAATCTTATATATAAAATAAATATAATTAATATTATATTTAATTATAGTTCTATCATAATGGCCACCATGAGAGGTGGTAGGAGATAATTGAACAATCATCGTCTTGTGAGGCGTTTGGTTTCCATCAACAGAAACATTATGTTCTTCACCCATTAGATGGAGGTGTGTGTAATTTTAGTTATAATACTTCTCATAAAAATGTCCTATTATATTTAGGATACTGTTTTTGTTACAAAAAAAATAATAAGAAGATTTTAGGGTTGGAGAAGTAAAATAAATGAAAAGAAGCTAAGAGAAGTTGTTACCTTTAATTTGGGTAACTCCCTTTGGTTTGAACCAAAAAGGACTCTTGAAGTGCCTTATGCCTAAGGTAAGGCTTCTAGGAGTGGGAGAGGGATATAGGGAGATTAATTGGGTAGAGGTTGGATGAGCCAAAAGGCTTGATAGGTGTGAGAAATTGGTTAGAAGTGGTGTCCTTTTATAAGGGGGAGGAGGGGCTCTTTAGGAAAAACTAAAAGTATTAATTTATAATAAATTCATATTCGGTTTATAATGGCTCCAAAGTGTATTATTCAAAGTATAAAGCTGGTATGGTCTGAAAACCACTCAACAAATAGATTTTATAAATGTTTGGGTCACTATAGTAACCTTATCTTTTGGATTTAACTCTTAGTTAAATAGTTTGACATTTAGCATGTCTTTTTGTATTTTTATATTATAGGGTTAATAAACTTACTATAAACTGCCAAAAGAACCACAATTGGTTCGTAAATGGAATACATATCATCTATATAAGTCATTTGACCGAACATTAGATTTTTAGGAATATTAAATCAATAAATAATATATTATTTTTTTTAAACTCCTTTATGTCAATTTTGACACTATTTAATAATTGATTTTTTTAAGTCTTAATAACTTTATTAATTCGAACCAAATTCATTTAATCAATCCTAAAATGTAATATTAACCAATAAAATTCTTGAAATTCATTAAAAGTCTCAAATTATATTTATTTGAGTATTTATAATATCAATTAGTTTAATATTTCACTAATAAGGTAATTACTGTATCATCATTGTGTCATAAATAAATTAAATTATTTAATGTATAAAAATTATAAATAAAATACCATTATGTATAAAATATTTTTATCTTTCAAATTAATATTTATAATCTAATTTATATTATATATAACCCAATATAATAAATTTTTTAGTTATTAAACTTTGATTTAACTCTTTTAACTCTTCTTTGAATTAAATAATAATAAATGTCCTAATCTAATCCAAGTGGACCAAAGAGGTTCAAATTTTATTCCTAAGGTTGTTTTTTGTCTAATTATACTTAGACAATAGAATTAGGACATGTTTTAGGGTAATAATAATATCATTGTTACCCTTAATTACCCTATTTACTTTTTACCATGGTAAATAAAAGTAAAAAGATACAATACACCAAAAATTAATTTTATCTTATTGAACCACATTTTACTCCTTGATATTAACCGTTTCTCTTGTATTTTTGAAATTACATTCAGAGAAGTGGTAAAATTATGTTTTATGTGAATTTACAAATTTTCTTAGGAGGTGGGTAAAAGACGGCGAAAAGGTCAACAAATTTTTTATATATCTAAAACTATTATAAACTGACTCTAATTAATCTCATTGAGATTATATAGGTATTATGTATATATTTTGACATAAAATAAATCTAAATAAATTAAATAATTATTTAAATAAAAATTCAGTTTTAAATTAAACTCAGTGTTTTTCACTATTTATCAAAAATTAAAAGTTTTCAGAAAAATACCAAAAATTTACCCTATGATAATTTTGATATTCTGAATTCAATAATGAAGTCTATTTTTTCAAATTCAAAACATAGAAGTTTCATTTATTAATTTAAAATTAATTCTAGTTGTCAAAACCAAAAGGCGTATTATTAAGAAATAATAACTACCAAAAGTTTGACACTTGTTTAAGTCCAATTTCAAAGTGAAATTAATTACAATGACCATCATTGAATTAAATGGTAAAAATATAATCTATTTATATTTCCAAACCATTAAAATGTATAATTTAACAATATAAATTATTTTGATTTAAAAATTTGTTTTTAGTTAAAATATAGTATTTTTCACTATTCACTCAAATATGAAAGTTATCAGAAAAACACCAAAAAATTATTGAAACTAAATTCTTACATCCTGATTCTAAATATGAAGTTTATTTAGTCAAATTTAATATATATAAGTTTCAAATATTTTATTTAAAAAGGCTTTTCCATTAAAAGGCGGTAAAATTGCATTTTTTGAAAAATACTTCTTTTATCTGAAAAATGTATTTGTTCATACATTATGTCTAAGAAACTCATAATATGGATTCTAAAATTATAAGGATTATATAAAGTTCAAAATTCAGTTAATACTATTCATAACTGTTTTGAACGGCTTGTTTGGTAATTCATGGTGCGCTAGAACTTGGTGTTGCGTGTAGTGCAAGTTATTCAATTACATTGATGAAATAACATACTATGAAATCTTGGGGTGTAACAGAAGTCAGCCTCCCTTTCAGCTCCTGAAAGGCTGACTCACAAGTATCTGACAACAATAATGTTCCACTCTTCTTAGACAGACCCGTCAGTGGTGCTACTAAGCGTGAAAAGTTTGGTATGAAGCGTCTTTAGTAACCAGCCTTCCCTAGAATGCTTCATACCTCAAGGATGCTCTTTGGCTACTCCCAGGAAACTACTACTCTCACTTTATCTGGGTCCACTAATACTTCTATCTCTAAGATTACATGACCCGAGAAGTGAATCTGGTTCATCCAAAAGTGGCATTTTGAGAGCTTAGCATATAAATGATGCTCTCTCAGTATACTCAAAATGATCTCAAGATGGGTAGCATGGTCGTGTCAAGTGTGAGAGTACACCAAGATATTTTCCCAAAAATCCACGACAAAATAATCCATGTAGGGAGGGAACACTCGATTCATCAGTGCCATAAATATTGCAGGTGTGTTCGTGAGATCGAACGGCAATACTATATACTCGTATAGACCATACCTGCTCCGGAAGGCTGTGAGAGCTATATCAGATGGTCTGACGTGCAACTGAGGGTAACCGTATCTCAAGTCAATCTTCGATAACACTCGGGATCCTCGAAGCTAATCAAAGAGATCATCAATACCCTGTAAAGGATATCGGTTCTTGACCGTCAACTGGTTCAACTTCTGATAGCCCACACAAAGTCTAAAGGTTCCATCTTCCTTCTTTTCAAATAGGACAGTCGAACCCCAAGGAGAAGTACTGGGTTAGATGAAACCCTTTGCCTGCAACTCCTCCAACTGTTTCTTGAGTTGTTGTAACTCTGGTGTAGCAATCCTATAAGGAGGAATGGACACCGGTGCCGCTCCATGCACAAGATCAATAGAAAATTCCACCTCTCACTCCGTAGGAAAACCTGAAAAGTCCACTATAAAGACATACCAGAAATGAGCCACCACTGGAGGAAAGGTAAACTATGAAGTCCCCTGGTCATCCAAATATAGACTAGAAATTAGGGTTGTAACTCCTTCTAATCAATGATGCTTAGGTCCCAATTTGCTCGCCTGGACATATCATTCACTCTTATGAAGAAAAGATTCACCATCTAGTGATGTGAAACTCACCTTATGGAGATATAAATCGACGAATTCCTAGAAGGGAACCAACCAGTCCATTCTAAGAATGACGTCATAGCCTGTCATATATCAGAGATAGAGGTCCCATACAAAGTGACACCCACCAACATCAAGAGGGAACTCCTTACACAGACGTACACTAGCTGTTCTAGTCCCCAATGGAGTGTCTAGCATCAAGTTATCAGTAGAAGTGAAGATACAGAGCCTAAGGCTCTCCAAAATAGTAACTAAGATAAAACTATGGGAAGCCCAGGTATCAAAAAGAGCAGAAGATAAAACTGAGGATACTAAGATCGTACCTAGAACTGTAGAGGGTCCGAGATCCGACTTCTGTTGGGTCAACTCTACTACAAACGTTTGGCCTACACAGCGGCCATGTGACCCTGCCTGACCACTCTGAGGTGATCCACCCTGTTTCCACATAAAGCCTGGTGACTTACTACCACGACCACAACCTCCAACTCGGCCCGAACAGCCAGTAGAACTCTAGTTCCCTGACTGAGGAGTAACTGGTGGTGCTACTCCTGAACAAGGATCCATAGACGAACCTTGATCACCAGCTGTTGGTGAGAATATCTGAAAGAAGTTCTGAATATAACCCATCTTTCTGAATGATTGGCACTCCACTGGGTCTCTCTGGACCTAAAACCTCATATGCCCACTCTTCCAGCATTAGTGGCATACCACCTGGCTACCAGAATGTATCTCTCATGTCCTCATATCTCCGCGCGAAGACTCCTTGAGATTCTTCCCAATATCAGTAAGAGAGATACTAACTCCAGATGTCATGCTACCCCTGCTCACATCTCCAGAATCCCTCAGATTGCACTCCGTGATCAGTACCTAGTTGATGATAGAAGTGATGGAATCCATCTAGAAGATGTTCAAATATGAGCGGATGTCCTATCTGAGACCATCTTCAATCTTCCTTGATAGGAAAAACCCATATCCCCCTTGGAAGTATGTAAAGCGCTGAAGCTCGGTGAAGCGAGAGGAATAATCCATAACAGAAAGCATACCCTACTCCAGACTCATGAACTCTCGGGCTCAATCATCCCTCAAAGGTTTCATGATAGAAGTTTTCAAAGAATATATGTCGTAACTCCTCCCAAGTCATAAACTACTGATGTACATCCTGTGAGATCACATCCCACCATCTCTTGGCAGAATCCCGAAGCATATATGTAGCTAGCTTGACCCGCCTCTATGGAGGCATCTCCAGATGGTTGAAGATCATCAACATGGAATCTATCCATGACTATGTAGTCTGGGTTCCTCATTCCCCTGTGAATGTGGGAGGATGCTGCTACTGAAAAACCCGTTTCAATACTAAAATCGACGGGGTAGGAGGCAGTGCCCCATGAAAGGTCTTCATCATATTCAAAAAACATTCCCTGAACTGTGGAACAGCACCTGCATCAGGTATAACTGTCGGTGCCATGACTGGCACAACTGGAGGATCTGCAGGTAGTCCCTGATTAGCCATATCAGGTGTCTGATCACTGCCTTTTAACTATCAGACATCCAGACGACATCTCGGTGGCATGACTCTGCAAATTCAAGCACACACCTTAGAACAAGATTATCAAGGATTGAAAACCGAAATTATAAAAACGAAACAATATAAGGAAAACATTTGGGTTTTGCAGAACATGACTACACGACGTGTATGTCCCCTCCACGGAATGTTTTTTAAGCCATTCACAAGGTTTTGTACTCTTACCACAACTGGTCCTGTAACACCCCAAACACATAGCGTGTACTTGAATTCCGTTCCCCTGCCTGATTCCTTCTACATGGTTAAGCTACACGGCTCTCCTAGAACAATACTACCCGGCGAGTACAAGAAGAGCTTCAGCGACCCGTGTTGTTAGAGACATGGCTAGGTACACGGCTCACACTACACAATGTGTTCCATAAAGACACATTGTGTATTGGATAAGACTCAACTGACCCATGTTGTTAGTGACACGACCGATTATACGGTTCAACAACACGGCGTGTACATCTGGTACACGACGTGTTCTACCAAATATGTCCAACCCTGTTTCCCTGACCACACAGTCTGATACACGGTGAGAGACTACACGACGTGTACATACAGTACATGGTGTGTACTTATGAAAACCAGCTTCTTCCCGAACAGAAGAACACATGGCGTGTATTTAACATTACACGCCGTGTATTCTCGGTTCTTCCAGACAGTAAGCCTCAGAAACTACTTCGGAACCCAAAAAAACACTGAAACGAACATTAAAAGTGCCAAATTCTAATCCGTGTGGGCTCATAATCCCTTCGAATCAAATCTTGGCATCTTATAAATGTTATAAACAAGTCAAACAAGTCAATGATATACCAAATTTTGATTCATGAGGGCCCATAACACCTCAAAAACCAAAGTTTGGCGTTCATTCAAACAAAACATTACACAAAGAAATATCTTATGAAATAGAAAGTATTCTATCAAGCATCTATCACAACAACATGCATATATTAGAACAAAAACTATCACAACAACATGAAATCGCTAATTCACCCTAAATGACATGGTAGGAATGCATGACATGTGATTTCTAGAAAGTGCCAATATGATGCATGAGATGTAATACCCTCTTCTCAATGGGTTGAAACATAAATAGAACTTCATTAACATCAACAATAATAGCAAAGATCTTGTGAATCACCCAATGGTAAAATCAAATCAACTTTAAAATTGAAAATCCAGAAAAATTGCAATTACAAGGTAGATTGGATTTTCCCTAGACACAGATTATCTACTCCTGGGCACAAATTATTACCAAGTACATATTCCTTCCAATCCCAGGATATAGTTTCCAAATGATATTTCCTGAAGAATGAATCCATTTGATACCACTTTGTAACATCCCAATTCCAGAAGCCACCTAGAGGCACCCTGTACAGGGTTGGTCACACGGCCTCAAGTGCATTTCCTTGAATTCCATAGGATACTAACTAGCAGCGAGGGACTTGAGAGTGATAGTGGGGAAAATATTCCCTCATTAAGAGAGTAACACAGTGGAAATAAAATAGATATAAAATAGCGGAAGTAGAAAAAAACCATACAACAGTAAACAACGGAATACTGAAAGTATAAACCGGAGCACGTATATAAATGATTCATGATACATATGTTTAGGAAAGAAACCAAACAAGTAATGACGTTGGAATATATAAATAACCAAAGTAAAAAAAAATTGATAAACAATTCCTCAACATCGCAATCCACGTTTAGGTCCCATGCTCTCCCGCGCCACAACATTCATGTACCAGAAGTAGAAGGCCTCTTTCCCTTATCTATACCTGTATAAATACAATCTGTTTGGGCCCAAAAGCATGACCCAAATAGGTTGTGATACTAAATCCCAGAAGGAAACCCCCAAAAGATCTGTTCCTAACAGATAGTGAGTATATAGTAGGTAATAAGTAAAAGGAAGTAGTAAACAATGAAGTACTCAGTAGTAACAATACAGAGTTTCAAAGAATTCAATTTGTAATCAAGTAAGCAGCTAATCAAAGAAGGTAACCCTCTAGAAGTACACATAACCAATTCTTCCTGGTTCAACAGACAAGCACAAGAAACCCTCTGGTAAGCACACACATTCTCACCCCTCTGGTTCTGCTAAATAATTTACTCTCTGAGGAAGCACTCACCGTCAATTCCTCTTATAGTCTCGTATCGGTACTAAAGGCGCTCTGGGAAACCACTGAATTACTCATTCCCACTATGGGATGCGTTGAGGAACTTAAGACAATGTGAGGAAGCAATAAACATCAATTACCCATGTGTTCTAGCATCGTAAATAAAACAGACACTCTGGAGAAGCCCTTACGTCCATTCTCCCTATGGTCTACTACATCAGGTTATCACAACCCTGTGTAAGTCAAGTAGGTATAACAACACGTATTGGCCAAATTAAACCTCACGAACTACTTGGATATTAGCCTAAAACATATCAATATGTCAGAGGATAAAAAATCACACCATCATACAATATTAGGCATGGGAAACAACAAGGTAACCTAACAGGCTAAGAAAAACCATACAGCCACAATCAAAACATGCATGGGAAACACCTCCAAAGTATAGAAATTAACCCTATTCACAAATAAATTAACCTCTACTCAGGAATCTAAGCCTAGAAGGAAATAATTGGGCTAAAACAGTAAACACGCAATACCCCATTCATGGGTATTGTCGATTTTGCACATATAACACAAAGATGTTCAACGGAAAGGCACGAACCACCTACCTCGGCGTTGTAGGATCATTATACTTAGGCATTGGCCCTTGGATCAACCTAGAACGTGGTATATATTCAAAAACTTCTAATATTTTCAACCAATGATATCTCACAAAAGAGAGGAAATCTGAATATGGTGTCCAAGAAGAAGAGAGAACTCATTGATGCGATTCCAATGCAACTTATGAAGTTTGATTCAGAGAACGGAAGACGATTCGGGGGCTTGCCGAAGATCCGTTCCATATGGATTCTCTTGGTTGAGTTCAATGGAGAAGAAGACATTTATTCCAAATAGAAGAAACCCTAGTCCATTTAATGAAAAAAAAGAAAATACACGGAGAGTACTTTGGAATTACAGGATGTGTACTTTTCATTTCTGTAATCCACTTTAGGCAGACTCCAGGTCACCCCCCACATGGATGTGTGTGTAGCCTTCATACGGACAGCACATGGCCTCTTATGGATACCCAGTACATGGCGTGTACTCAGAAAGTACACGGTGTGTAATTCAGAAATTTCCAGAAAACCCACTTTTTCTCGAAAACACCAAAAAAAGGAAAACATACCTGAAAAGAAGATCCGGGTTCTTACATACATAATTTATAAGCTCCAAAAATGGGCTTCATATGGGGAAATTATATTGGATGAGGACACCACTTCCTTTTCCTAGGAAAATTGGATTTTTTTAATCTCTATATTTATACTAATCATGTGATCATTGTTCAACAACTATATTAGCAATGGTAAAAATTCTTATAGGTATTTTAAAATCCAAAAACATAAAACCTAGGAAGTGTATATGTTTTATATAACCATTTTACATAATAATAAATTTTATTAGATCAATCAGAATATTTATTAATAAATGTTTTTGTCTTTACAATTTAACCCCAGTTAAACCCATTTTTACCTTAACAATGGTAATTCATTTTTATTGCAATCACGATTAATTTTTGTAAAAAATTATGTTGGAATTATTATATAATAGAAAATATTATAATTCTAGATACAAATTAAATTTTTAAAAATGAAATTCATATAAGTGGAAAATTTAAATTTTAAATAAATCCGAGACACAATGATAAATTTGGGTTTTAAAGAGAGGATGTTTAAAATTTTACAATGTTTTTATATCAAAATCCAATATGAAATTGATTTAAATAAAATAAATTAGATTAATGGACGTATAATTGAACTAATATAACTTTAATACCAATTTTAAATATAATATAACTTTATAAATAATTTAAAATAAAAATTATTTTTCAACCAAAATTCAGTATTTTTCATTATTCAAAAAAAATATTATTTTTAGAAAAATACCGAAAACTCACCATAAGATAATTATGAAATTATATTTCAAAAATAAATTTAAAAATTTCAAATATATTTTATGAATGTTTTAATATTTATTTTTAAAATAAGTGCACCATAAAATGGTGACCAAATACATTTTTAGAAAAAAAACAATGTTTTAAGAAAACACACAAGTTGAATTATAAATAGATTATTGAATATATAATACAATAATTTCATTAAAATTATCCACTAACAGTGGTTCTTTTATTTTATTGCAGTAAAATTCATTTTTATGTAAAAATATAGTTTTCAAAAAATGGCTTCCTTTATTTTTAAAATGTTTTTTACTTTAATTTCTTATTAATTGCTCACCATATATTTAAGTATGTATAAATGTGTAAAAAATATATTTTAATAATTTATTTAATCCTATTCATACCCACCATTCATATGGCTAGGTGATAGGTATAATATTAATTAATAATATTTCAATAGTATATAATGTTTTTTAACTGATTGTTGTGCGTGATGGAAGCTAAAATTGATATTTTTTGTAACCCCATAAAAAATTAGTGTTTCATGTAACTCAAGATAAAAAATATGTTGTATTAAATTCCATCCAAAGATAGTATTACATGAAAGGCAGGATAAACAAAGTATTTTGTGTAAAAAAAATATCAAAAAAGTTAAATTCTTTTGAAAAATATTTTTTCACAAAATCAAGGTGTATTAAATTTAACCCCCATTAAAATGTAACTCTCCCTCACAATTAAACTTGTTCATCAAATTTTTTACATTTAAAAATTCCTTTATAGAAACCCACTTTGTATAAATTAATTATGAAACATTCGATAAATAGGGAATGTTCGAAACATAAGGGTTGCATAAAGTAACTGATATCTAGGCTTCCACATAGGTGAACATTGGTGGAAAATGAAAACATGAACATAGTAGAGATAAATAACACCCAAATATCAATGGATAGTGATAAATTACATTGATTACAATAAATTTTGTGATTTATATAAGGTTGAAAAACCTCAATCCATAATCCATAGAGGTGGGAAAAGGACAATGATATCATCAATAACGTTAACAATATTTAAGAAAAAATATTTCAAGATCCCCTTCCAACTATTGGGTAATTTCTTTTCCATATATATCGAGTAAATACAAAAATGTTCATATGTGATATATTTTATATGATAAGAATAACTTCATCATTTGGTTGTTCCTTTAAAAATTTCCAATCCATCTCTTACTCTAGGAGATGCATTTTTTTCTTTTATGAAGAGACAAATAAAATAAATAAAATCATGATAAGTCACACCTTCTATATCCAGTTAAAATAGGTTAACACTAGTTATTCATTATGAATAAACCTATATATGGGGAGGTAATACATTAATCTCTAAAACCTTATAAAAAGTTCAACTTAAAACATTTTGCTAAATTTCTTTCCACATAACCCTTAGAAAATAAAAAATTTCTAAATAAGGTAACCAAATCAACTTAACATTATTTCATTATAAATCATTGTTTCTTATAGAACATTAATGGAACATGATGGTTGAATGTTGGGGGTAAAATTGTGGCAAGGGATGCATGTCTTCTCTCGAGTGACAATCCCTTTATGTTGATGATTCACCCCACATGGTGAGGCAGGGTTGTGGTCCCGACTCATTATTATCACTGCATATGTGATAAAATATTTAAAATTATGTAGGATATGGTTAGGGATTGATCTTTGTCCCTATGTCATTAAGATGTGTTGATAAATTTCCTTGGATGGAATGAGAATATACACCCATCCTATTGTCAGAGAATGAATATGTGATTGCATCGTTCCTCTCTTTCCTTTCAGTAGGTATATATAGATCTTCTGTGTGGGAGCATAGGTATGAGTATACCTCAGACCTAAAACTATGATACATCAACTTATTTCTCTAATTATTGTAGTGTTTGAAAAATGTTCATCATATGAATCTGTAGAAATTTTCATCTAATTGTATTTCTTTCCACCATATTTTACTGATGGGATTCTTATTTGAAAACAAGGATTTGTGTATTTTCTTTTTCAATCATATTTGACTAATGGAATGATGTGATTCCATAGTAATTCACATATTCCTATTTTTTCACCATATTTTCATCGTGATATTGATGTGAATTCAAAAGATACTCAGCCTAGTTGGTGAGGACTCGGCAAGTGAATCTAAGAGATTTGAGTTCAAAAGCAGGTGGATGGATATTTCTGAGTACTGTAGCAGTACTATAGTAGTTACTATTGAATCAACTGTTTAGTACTGTAGTGGCCAAAACTATTCATACGTCTGGGCTTTCGGGCCACCGGGTTGATCCATGGGTTCTTTAAGGCCTTCGAGCCACCCAAGGCCTTCGATCCAGTAAGGATTTAGGGAAACATCAAATACTTTGGGCTACATCAAGGAAATAGGGCCACCTCAAGTATTTCGGGCCACCTAAAATTATTCTTAAATGGACCAAGAAGACACGACAAGGAGAAAACTCTAGATAAGGATTCATAGCAGGCATATTCACCAATTTAGAAGCTAACAGTTGTGGAAGAATTAGAGGGTATGGAATTTCCATCAGGACTAGACTATGCATGAACGAGAAGCCTAAATGAACAACCATGTGAAGGTGGAGAGAAAATATCACGATGCAGATGCTGGGGAGGACCAGTTCCATGTAGTTGTAGTCTGGATATTTCCTCTAAGATCTACAGTTCATGTAATATCAAAGCCTGTGGGCCTTGTAAGGGTTCCCCCTCATCCCTTTAAATGGGGGTTATCAAAAATAAATAAAAATAAGTCCTTCTGGTCATTTGGGATAGATTGATTTGAATGAGAAGTAATTTGTATCTACTCGGAGTTTTCCACCATATTTTCATAGTGGTATGGATGTGAATGAGTATGGATTTTAGTCTACCTATATTTTTATCCAATATTTGACCGACATGCTTCATAAGAGTCGGTAGTAATATACCTCTTCTCATAATCTGGAATTGTAATTGACCGATAGGCTTCATATTTGTAATAAGGTTTTTGTGTCGACTTGATTGACACCGTATTCTAATAATGGGATATATGTGCATAGGAATGGTTATACATATTCCTATAATTTCCGATTATATTTGACTAGAGGTCTTTATTTTAGTTAGAAGTAATATATGTTTTCTCATGGGAAGATTTCCTGTTTACATGATGTGATTTTTTTGAAGGAATGAGGATAATGAATTGTTCATGATTTTTTCAACATCTCCCTCCATAGGCCATCCTAAGGACCTGGATTCATTTTTCATTGTTGGGGGACCACATAGTGGTTTCCTAGGTATGGTGAGGATATGAAACTATATAATGTTAATAGAAATGATTACTGGTAGGGTCCCTTGAGCTGGACCCCTATGCAGATGGGATGAAGTCCCTGGTAGCCACTTCATCATCCTCCCTATGGTAAGGGAGGAAATCATTATCATGTTCTTAGAGAGGCTCCTGAAATTAATCGAGATGGATAATGGAGACGTCTGGTGCTGGACCAATGACTATCATTGGGTAGATAGTTGTTGAGGTTTCATGGACTAGAAGGCCTATCGGGATGCCTTATGGGAGGAAAGAGTATCATTCTAGTGAAACACTCTAATGAGTGCATTTGAAAGCCAGTGTTGAAGACACGCAATGGGTTATGTAATCCTTTGTTTGGTTGAGGACCCAGATATCATAGTAGTTTATGTGTGTGATTGATAACACTTATGATATTCCATTGGATATATGAGAGTTTTACTGATGAGTTTCTATAATACATGTGACAAATACAGATAGCAAAACCTCATCAATGTAACATCTCATGACCACATGCATAATTGATGGTCTTGTTTGGACCTTTTCCATTTTATATGTTAATGTGGATTGGTATATTGTATCCCTACCCCCATGGTTAAGGATTCATGTCGGGTTCATTATTATTTTCTTTCAGAATGTTTGAGGCACCCAATGTTTAATTGTAGGGGGTGGAATTATGTGTAGTCAAAAATGTCAAGTAAATCATTTTTGAATGATCAACAATAGGTTTTATTAATGTAAATGGAAATAACCAATGTAGTTCATATCCATGGTGACTCACAGACCAATTTCCAAAGGCATTTGTTCATTGGGTAACATGGGCAACTACACTTAATAACTCACATTTGTCTAGTTGATGGGATGTTGGGCTCATAACACCCTTTTGGTGGGAACTATTTCCTATTATGTTACTCTCTTATGGATTTAAGATATGTTTCTAAATCCTTTGTTCATTCCAAAGTGTGTATAATGAAGAATACCTTGGGGTAACTATCGATCATGAATATGAATGTCTTTGGATTCATCTATATCTATTTGGGGATTTCTATTAATGGAGGGACCTGTATGTGTCCAGGGTTCACTATAAATGTTAATCATTATTATATAAGAATCAAATATTGTTTTTTCATTAATGAGGAATATTCTAGTCTAAATCCACATGGTGTTCTCTTGAGTTTTTTTTCAACAAGGGAGACCGAAGATTTTTGATTTTCAGGATCAAAACCGTGTGATGGGCTTCCTACATATCCTCTTGAGAGTAATCGGATCCCACATAGTTTGATTCCACTTGAAATGACACATTTCCTTTTATGTTTTTTCAATATGGATCGAACCATTTAGTCTAACATCATGAATAAAAGACAAATAGGTGGAAGTTTCTCTGTCAATGTTTGGTGTGGAACTTGTGCTGAGGCAGCCTAAGGGGCCCAAAAGTGATTTGGTCTTGTAGGTGGGTATAACTCTACTTGTAATGTGGAAAATTGAACATTAGGGTGAATTTGGTAAATGTGTTTGGACCTCAGAGAGACTTATTATGTATCCCAGTTAGTTTTCAATAAAATCCCCCATAGTATGGTATGTTTGGTGCTTATACATAAGGAAGATACCCATTTCATGCCACTTCTTTGGTAATATAAAACATTTAATATTGATTCATGGGTTTGGGGATTAAACCAAAAATGATGTCCATTTAAGTGTATATGTTTGGGGTTACACTCAAGGGATTCCCATGTGGTTGGATCTTTTGCATGGAAGTGGCCCATTTGAAGAGATGTTGGGGATTACATATACTGAGATAGCTCAGGGATCATGTGATTGTGTATTATTAATTGTAACAACCAATTTTTAGGTTTAGGATCATGATGATGTCATTATCACCACTATCCTCTAAACCCACGTGATCATGATCGGTGTGAGAAACAAGAGGAAAAGGTGGATATGAATATCACATGATCCACTTTGTCCCATAGTGGACGAGATTCTTGAGCCAAAAGGTAAAGGGAGAGGGTTTTGTGTGTTCATGTCTTATATTTTATTTTGGAAATTGGGATAGTCACATTTTGGGATCTATATGGCCACAACCCAAGGATGGTGAAGAGGGGACAGAGTGACACCTACCATAAGAATGGATAGGGGATTATTCGATTAGGGATTCCTTCCTTGTCCTTAGGGGAAAGTATAGTGATTATCACCATCCCTCGTTGAAGGAAAATGCTAGTGCTTCCCTTAAACCCCTTGAACAATGATTTTCAGGTGAGAACCCAATATTCAGTACCTTAATTACCATGGGAAAGTGGAATTGAAGAAATTTAGAAGTTTTGCCTTGTTGGGGGTGTAATACATGAAAGTCTTCCAAGCATGAGTATATAGTTTCAGAAGGACACCCTAATGTACTCAATGATCTGATCATATATGTCAGGTGGCATTGGAAGAGGCCTTGGCCTGATTCCACTAGAATGGTTTGTAGAGGGGCCAATATGGGGCCTGATGATATGAACGAAGGGAGTGATTGTATTTAGAGCATAGAACACCTTGTTATTACCCATTATACATAGAATAATCTTATGTGGGTTAAGGTTCCATCTGCACAGCACGTTTCTATATCGGTTAAGGTACTGTCTTTGTAGCGTGGTCTTGTGTAGACCTGGGGTCTTCTAAGGTGGCCTTATTTTTTGGTGTTGGGTTTCACCCACATAGTGATTTCCTATGCAGGGCCAAGTTTCTACCATGTAGTTTTTTATTACATGAGGATAGGTTCCCCTAATGTAGAATTATCTATGTGGGGGAGGGTTCTTCTCGCATAGTGTTTGTATATGTGGGGAGTTGGGCACTAAAGGGGGCATCTGTTTGTACCTCTTGGAAGGGTATCTGCTTAAGGGATTTATATTTTTGGAAAAACATAATATTTTTATTTCCTATTTGAGGATATGAAGTGGGTTTACATGAGGAGAATCAATGGATCTTTCTCGAGTTGTCTCTGAGGCACTGATTTTTGTGTTTCCTCATTGCTCATCTCTTTTGTCTATATGATCATCAGTGTCTCTATCCCTTTTAATCCCCATCAGAGTCTTTTTATAGAATAACATAGGGACTGGATATCGACATGGTCGATCATCTTTGGTGGGTCACAAACATTGATTTACGGGAGCCTAGGAGTGCAACCTAGTCCATGAATGATTTCGTTCATGATAGTATTTATTTATGGTGAATGAAAACCTCATTCGTTCTAGAAAAAATTGTATTTTTCTACTGGATCTATTGGTACCATCGTATCTCATGAACTACTTCATTCTTGGGGGATGTCGTTTGTGGGGGCGGAAATCGTCGTCCATCCCTGCCAATGAATGTGGTTTCATTCATAGGTGATTCTGGTAGAACCTCATCCCATGAACTATTTCATTTATAGGCAAATTTTTGAAGTATCATAATCCCATGAGTAATGTAATTTCACATAGTTACTTATAATTCACAGCATCAATTCATCCTTTATGGCTCCCGCTTAAAAATTTTACTTTAATCTTCTCCATGTTTTATTTTCACCCTTTGTTGAGTTTGATAGAATTCTTTTATTATTGTATGTGGAAATTTTAGGACCCCAAAATTCCCCCTATTTAATTAGTTCCAATCATGAAAAATAATAGTCTCTTATGATGTAGAATACAATCTTATTTTTAATAAAATATCATATAATGATCATATTTTTTTTAATCCAAGGGACTCAGCGAGAACAGTTGGTCTATTTCTAGGGTTACATGGAAAACCCTTTAAACTTTGTGTCTTTTCAGTTGTGACACTATTTTTTTATCTATAACATGGAGAAGGCTTAACTGGTGTAACTTTAATTTTTCTTTGGCTCCCCTTTGTGGGTTTTTAAAATAATTTGTTTTGTTCCTTTTTAATTATCAGTAGCTCTATATTTTCATAAACCCTATAGAGAATAGGTTTAGTCAGATGGTAAATTGCTTTTACCTAGGGATAACTTTGTGGGTTTTCCACATGGTGATATTTGTGTCTCTTTTCCTGGGAAATTTAGATTCTTTAAAATCGGACTAATGAAACTGATGTTCATGGTTGAACGACTTAGACCATGGATTATAGGGTGAGGGCCCTAATATGGATTATTGGCTAAGAATGTCCCAAGATTTTTTATAGATGAATGATGGATTTTTCTTTATCATGGTTTTCTGATATCTGAATTAAAAACATGATATGATAAAATTTTATGATGAGTAACCATAATAATGGATTCGAAAAATATGTTTCTAGGGTGTAAGGAGGTAAGAATAGCCTGTCATTGGGATTAATTGTCCTTTGGTTGACATAACGTTTTTATGGGAAACTTATATTGATTCGACTAGGGTATACTGTTCATAGTCAAAAAAGGTTTCCCCCAAAAAATTACACACATTTTTTAATAGCTATGTAGTATGTGAATATTTGGATTTATCAAGACCATAAAGGATAACTTGTCAGTGGAATGGTATCTGGAAATGAAGATGGTATCTGTATCAGTAGTATCCATTAACGAAGAAGAAAATTTACATGGATTTTCATTCTGTAAAGGAGGGATAGATCTTGGTGCAGTTTAATGTTGTGTAACTAAGAAATGGACCATCCGGTTTAATGTTTAATGGAAAGGACATTTGAGGGAGACAGTTTAAGGCAATTTTGTTTTTACTGAGGGATAAAAAAAATTCCCATCTCATGGTAATAAATTCCAGATTGTTCTATCATCAATAAGAATTAAATGGAAAGGGTATAAGAAATAATCTTAGGGATTATAAATTTGAGGGTTTATATGGGATAAAAACATAATTGCTTCGTATGAATATTGGAAATCCACATCTGAGAATGAATTATCATTTGGTTGATAATACTTTTTTCTAGGAAATTTATGCGGATCCAACTGAGTCATATCTGGAATATTCAAAAATTGTGTCCCTGTGAAATAAACCCTCCACCTCTGATGGTTAGGGAGGTTTAAAGAGATTCAAAATTCCCCAGGCATAGAGTTTTGTTTATGAATGTAATGTAACTGAATATAAAAGGAGCATTTTGTGTTGAAAAATATGATAATGGGTGGATGAATTTTCCATACATAGTTTGGACCCATATATAGGAATGAATGATTTAATTCATTATGGTTGGGGCTGAGATTAATGTTTTCTAAATCAGTATGTATCTCATCTAAATGAGAATAAATCCATACGTACATCTGAAATGGTTTACCCATGAATCGATCAAACTCTTTCATGGGGAAGTGATATTTCCTTCTCCTAGTGAGCTTATGAATGGGGTGAGGAACATATTGGTCCCATCCCCATTCCTATCTACATCATGTATAGAAGAGTGGGGTAATTTTTCTTAATGAATCCAAATAGGGATTTAAGATCGATATGTCAATGTATATCCCATTAAAATGAGAATCAGTCCATAAATTGTTCTTAAACGGTTCCCTATGAAGGTCTGAACCATGAAAAAGAGAGGGAATTTATAACTTTTTTTATGGTTGGAAACATTACTGGATATTTGGCTACAACTAAGTATCATGCGGTAGAAGGTATGAAGACACGGTTAGTTATAGACACTGAGCAGTTTCAGTGTTAGAAATCTCATAAGCCTTTCTTCCCCATACGTCGAAAAAATATCTATTTTTATCTCATGGTTTGACTCAGAATTGATGATACGAGCATCACTACAAATCTCATTATCATGGGAATCAATCCAGATGTAGTTCTTACTAATCCTATAGTTTAGTTTCAGTTGACTAGGACTTAATCCTTGTACTTTTAACATCTTACGGTGATGATGGTATGTGATCTTGTAGTTTTAGTTCATGTTTCTAAAACCATATTTCATTTAAATTATGAGTAATAGGAAACTCATTAGGCTGTGATTTTCTAACATTACTTATAAATGATATGAAAGAAAGTGAAAACAATGAATCTGGGGTTTTCTAGATTAGAAGCAATCTCATGGGGTCTTAATTCCATTTAATATTAAAAAGATATAAGAAGCCTCTCATGAAGATGAATTTTACTTTTTAAGGATTTTTTGTGGGAATATTATAAAGATCCTACTGGTACATATTGTGCATAGCCAAAAAATAGTGTCCCAGATACACTGACCCTCCATTACAGATGGCTAGAGGAAATTTTCAAAGATCCAAAATTGGCTGGGGAATAATGTATAATGATTAAAATGAATTTTTCTTATATTTAAGAAGCATTCATACTGTGATTATTACAAGAGTTTGAAATTACTTACATAGATCATACTCATATATAACGGGGGAATTTTCATTTCCTTTATAGATCCTAGATTGAGGAACCCAAACATGAGATTTCATGCTTAAATATTTGTTTGTGTACAAGGTATGGTGGACTTTTTTAACCCATGTATGGGACTAGGAAATGATATCTAATAATCGCTACATATCTCTTAAAGAAGAGAATCAAGACACAACTAGTTCATGAGGTACCATATAGTTTAATGACATCCATCAAGGACATTCTATATGCATTTATTTCCATGTAGTATGGATATTATCCTTGAATTTTAATGTCATTCAGAAAAGACATGGGTTTACCTACATAAAGAAGAAATATATGTTGTTCATTTTAATGTCTTGTTACCATGATCTTGGAACCCTAACATGGATTGATACACCTTGACCATATGGGTAATCCCCTTATGAAACTCTTAAGACCATATAAATTATGCTCGATGGGAGAAACAAGGTGTGGAAATGGTTTGTTTCTCCACACAATGATGATAAAATTATGGATATTCCTATTTTCAATTTTCATGGTTGGACCAGGATTTGAGATCCAAGAATCACTAAATATCTCATTATGGGGAGAATAAAGGAATGTGTAGTTATTAACCTAGATCCCTATATAGGTCTAACCCATTAACAAGGAGAGAGAATTTGTTAGTTTCATTTATTTTATTTTGGTCATTGGGCCTAAGAATGTTGACCTAGGCATCACTGTATATCCTATAGTGGGAGGAATCAAGACACACGTCGTTATGGGACCTCATTCTATTTAATGTCATGTCATAAGGATGGTAATCAACCAATGTGAATGGTGGGGGGATGTTCTGGTTGGACCCATAATCAAATATCCATACATCGTTATAGGTTCCATTTTAATTAGAATCAAGACACGCTAATTTCTTAGTTCTCTTCCCTATATAGATATAACTCATGTTCAGGGATAAGAAATTTTACTCGAAATGGAACTATAAATAAGACTTTCTTCAGAGTCTCCAGAATTTATTGAGTTCTAATGCAGGTGAAGGAATTTTATTCCATGTCTAGGTCCATGACATGAGGTCTAGATATCACTATTTATCACATAGAATGAGAATCAAGCCACATGTAGTTCTTGATGGACCATGTAATTTGATATCTTTTAGTAAGGAAGGGGTCACTTGACATTAGAGAATTATCATTTATTATGGGAACATTAATATAGATCTTGGCATCACAATGTATCTTGCAATGTAAGGAATCAAGCGATACATAGTTTATGATTGAAAACTACCTGCATAGGACTAGACCATAAATAGGGATGGGGTATTTTTTTACTTTTGGGGTAGTTTGACCATTATGTAAAATCAAAGCGTCAATGTGTATCATGTGATGAAAGGAATAAAGATGTATATAGATGTATAATATGGAATGGTAGATGAAAAATTCAAGAGTAAATATCCTCTCAGGTGAGAACATTATAGTGTTGTGTAGTTTAAATTCATTTAGCAAGGACATTGGTGTCATGCAGTTTATTGTCTTATGATATGGATGAGCTACCTTGCAGTTTATCAACATGTGGTCAAAATGATTATATCTTCTAGTTATGGGAAGAATGGTTTTTTATATCAGTTAGAAACATAACCCCAACATTAATAGAGGCATTGAGTCTAATGGATAACAAGAAAACCAACTTATTAATGGAGTGAAATTTGCACATTGGCCAAATGCATGTGGTTTTATGAATCACTATGTATCATGTAATGATAGGAATCAAGTAGTACATTATTCTATATAGGAACTATCTATAATGGTTTTTTCCATATGTAGAGGGGAGAATTATATAGTTTTCATGTCTTGAACTAGTTTTAGAGGCCCGATCATCATTACATATATTGTGTGGATATGAATCAAGTCGAACATATTTCTTGAGAATGAGAATCCCTATATGAATCATAATTTTATGTGGGTATGGGTGTATTTTATCTTTCTCACACATAGATCTAGTTAATTTTTGGAAAAGCCTAATTTGAAATAATGATTCTTTTTTAGTTTAACATATCATAGTGAGAGACCAACACCGGTGGGGGAAATCCTCTCTATTGAGGGAACTAGGTCATCCCATGGTCATCATGAGGAATCCCGCAATTAGAGTGTGGGGTAGGAATCATCTCTTATATTTTTAAGAGGTATCCAAACTTATTCAAGAGAAGAATTTTAGTTTAACATTTTGTGTTTAGGATGTTGATTCCTGGTTTAAGGGTATAATGTTCAGAAAAAGGGGAAAGCACTTCAAAAAGGGATATGCATAAAGTGGTAGTAGAACAAACCCGACTTGGATGAAGATAATGGAGGCCCACACACCATATACACTTTAAATATGAGTATTTAATTATGTTTTAGGTAATGATTATTAGTATATGGTTCCCATTTTAAGGTCATGTATTTTGGACCATGCGAATAAGACTTCTCAAAATGAGAATACATGGTGTTTTAGAGTAAAAAACTGAACTGAATGAGGGCTTAAGAGGCATTATGCCATACCACATGTTCGCAAGAAGGCTCTTAAATAGTTTGATGTTTTATTTCATGGACTAAGAACATAATTTTAATTTTGTGTGACTATCCCATAGATAAAAATTTTAGTGTCATAAGGTAGGGCTGACGATGGTTGTGTAGTTTAATGACATCCAACTAGGACGTTGGCACTATGTAGTCTATCATCATGTTTCTGGGATGTTTGATATTACATAGGATAACATCATGAATCTATGTTGACACACACTGCATTTTAATGTCATGTTATTAGGATGACGTGTCATGTGATTACATGAAATACCTCTTAAGGAACCATTCATTGGTAGGAGTTGTGGTAAGCTGACTATCAATCAAAATTAGAGATTACTCCCCATTGAAGTAGACATTATGTATGGAATAAGTCCCTTCCCATTGTGGTTTAAATTTCATAGTTTTATTTAGGGGTATCATTGGAGTCCTATGAACCAACACCATCTCTCCTTTTTGGAATCATAATATGTGAGTGTCTTTGTTAATGGCTCATATTATCTAGTTTTGGTGGACTTTCGGATGATGTAAGACATGCAATCTCTTCTCCTCCAATTGCTCCAATTCTTGCAACCATTTATATGATTTCTCATCCATGGATAATTAATCATAGATTTTAAATTAGAGTGAGGCAAATTGAAAATCGATGGGTAGGACCACCTCTTTATCATATACTAATGATAATGGTGTCTCTTGTGTGGCTGTGTAGATCATGGACTAGAAATCCCAGAAGGCATGAAAATCCATATCCGACCAAGACTTTTTATCCTCATATATCATGATATATAGTATATTTGATAGGGTCTTGTTGAATTCCTCTATATGTACATTATCCACTACATGATAACAGGATGAATGGTTGTACTTGATTTTATGCTCTTGATATATCTTCTCCAAATTGGCATAATATCAATTAGTTTCCTTGTTCATCAGTATTTTATGTGGGGAACCAGAATCTAGTGATGATGTTTGATATCATAAATCTAACCATGTTTCTTTCTCCGACTTTGTTGTGGGGTACAAATTTTTCCCACTTAGAGAAGAAGTTGGTTTTAGTGATAATGTACCTGAAATTCTTGTCCATAGAAGGAGGATATTGTCCAATGTCATTAAATCCCTCATAAATAAAATGTTCAGAAATACTTGTCTTTGTGAAGATAATCGATGGGTTTGTAAATAATGTTGGCATGAGCCTGGTAGGAATGTAAATTTTTGGTGAATTTGGTACAGTTATATGTTAGAGTGGACCAGTAGTACCGAAGCCTTTGGATGTGGTGGGAAATCTTGAGTACAAATCGTTGAGCCCGATAGGCTCATGTGTGGCCTTGCTTCATGAAAACAGTGTTAAATTCTCTATAAATGCACTTAAGAAGGACCATATCAAGGATATGTTTATAGAGAACCTTTTGGTGATTCGTGTCATCATATATAATAATGTCAATTTCTCATATTTGGATTTTCTCTCTCATGGCTTTGTCCGGTGGCAGTTCTCAATTTTGAATGTAGTCTGCAATGGGTGTCATGTAATAACCAAAACTATTATAAATAAAATTTCTCTTTTTATTTAGTTTGGTTTATCATTATTTTACACGGTTATACAAGACGCATGCACTTAGATGGTTTTAATATATTGTATTGGATTTAAAATAACATTATGCATTATTACCATTAATAATATTGTTGTTAAATAGTGATTACCTGATTTGTATAAATATTGGGGTATAATAAAACCAACCAACACAAAGAAAGGAATTGATGGCCTCAGATAGTAGAATGGTACCCTATGAGGCAAATTTATTGGAGCTACTGAGGGAGATATCAACTCTAAGAATTTTCCTTAAACAAGACTAGGCTGAGAAATTCAAGCTCCTCAAGATCATGACCCAAAACAAGTTCTCCAAACCAACCCATGAAAATATCACCATCACACACCTTAATCTTAGTGGGTTTTCTAGTGTATTAATGGGATATGTATCAATAACATAGCAATATTAGTATGTACATTATTTTTTATAAAATAATTGATATATTTTAATCCAATTATTATTACTTTATAAGGGTTTTTTATTTTGATACAATAAAAAAAATATTAATTTTGGGAAATATTCAAGTTAAATAAAGGAATTTATTTTGATGAATTAATTGATTTTTGAAAAAAATAATATTTTGAAAGATTATTTTTGATAAATAATTTCTATCAAATATAAATGATCATTATTTTTATGAAGTCAAATGTAATTTTTATAAGGGTTGGAAAACAGTTGTTGTCACAAAAAAATATAGCATTTCATAATAAATGAATATTTTATTATTACAAGTGAAAATTAATATATTTAGAAAACTATTTTTATAAAATGTATATATTTTTTGGAATCTAAACGTCAAAATTATCTTATGGTGAATTTTTCATAGTTTTCTGAGGTAGCCAAACATTCAGGTAATAATTAAATATTGTATAAATATATGGCATATATTATTATATCATAATAACCAAATAGTGATTTAAAAATACTATAAATGGTATCCAATAAAAAATTTATGTTTTCCATTAAAAATTATGTGATTTTATTTTTATTTGATTGATTTTATAAATCCATTATGAATCCTCCTAAATCATTAATGTATTTTAGGGTTATAAAATAATTCATTTAAAAGTACGGCTCACCTCTACATAATAAAGGTTGTTATTTGATTATGCTCAGACCATAGCCTCAGAAAATATCTAAAAACACTCCCATTTTTAAGAAACCATGGTCAAAACCCATGGGACTATTTTTTGGTTTTTTTATTTTATTATATAGTGTCCAAAACCAATGTTTGGAAAATAATAATGAAATTTCCATGAATTTCTTATATAAACCCACACAAGATACCATTTCCCCTCACTAAAAATTATTTTAGAACATAATTACACTTCCCTACCCATTCTAGATTCCTCCTAGGGTATACCCAATCACTCATAATTATTTTCCCAAGCATTTGGAGTCACACACTCCAGTAAGGGATCGTTTCTTTTCACCTCTTTATTAAGTATCTTATTTACCTTATGTCTTTTTCTTAATTTTCATTTGATGGGATATGTTCTTCCATATCCCCCATACTATCTAATTTATTTCCAAATTATGAGAAAACCCATTACCTCTCATCAACACATTTTTTTAATTTTTAAATGTAGGTGTTATGCTGGTGAATTTTTTAGGGATTTTTAATGCCAAAAAAATTGTGTCAAGAATACCATAATCATTTACTATCATGTGTATTCACCTTTAAAAAAATATATTTCTTTGAATTGGAACTTACATTTATGTTTTCCAAATTTCATAATAATTTAATAAAATATAATGATGAATTAATCCATGTTGTATGATCTATGTGGAACACTTATGCTTGATAATGAAATGAAAGTGATGGGTTCTCCCCAAATTATATATCTATCCAAGGAATTGGGTAATGTTTAGTTTCATGTGATGTAATTTTGGTAAATTTAGTGAACTGAATTAATTTATTGGACATTTTCCATTCTTATTTCATTGAATATAGACTTGACTTATGTTTAGGATGAATTGTTTTATGTTGTTTCCATATTTTCAATGTTATGATTATCATGCTATATCATTCCTTATTATTATTATTCCTTATATTACCCATTGATATGACTATTTCCTACCATGTACTAAATTAATCCTTTTGTATTCCCTTACTGGGTTTTATATCTCACCCCTATGTATGTCCCCATGTTATCCCATATATTTTTAAGTGTGAGCATGTTAAGGAATTTTTCAATAAAGACAATTTTTTTTAATATTTTAAATTATTATTTAATGTAAAATAATCAAAATGAAACTCTAATTATCAATAATATGGGTTATATTAGGTGTATTATTTTATTTAATCATGTATTAATCTTTATTAATGTAAAGGGTTTTTATAGTTGTTATCAAAGGAAAGGTTTAGTTATTTTGGTGATTATGAATATAAAAATCAATAAAAAATACTTTTTGATAATACTAGGTATAAAAAACATCTATATTTTTTAATATATATTTTATGTGTTTTTAGTAAAAAACATCCATTTCTGGATACTACAAGTGGATTTGATTTTGGCACAAATGTACTTAGGGGTACCAACCCCAACACGGTGTGTCAGGCCAGACTCGGCGTAACATGGTACACAACAATGGTCCTTACCGCACACCTAATCTGAAAATCCGTATGGATATTCCTTGGTAAAATCACAATTTCATTACAAACCATTATTTATGGAAAATAAACATTCCCATAAGAATATATGTTATGAAATAGATCATGTATAACATAGATTGATGCCTATAAATTCATAAGATAAGGAAATAAATGTATATTATAAATTATCATTTTTATGTACTTAAATTTCTATTTATGGGTTTAATAGATTAAAATTAATCATTCCAAATATTCCATTTATTCCATCCAATGTATGGAAATAAGAGGAATTAGATAAAAAACCAATATAGGGGTCAATGTGATTACTTGCTCAATGATATCCCTAACCCGATGGGAGCGGGAATTGAAAACATTTTAAAGACACTCCCTAAATTGACTTATGTTCTAAATGGAAACCTAGATTAATAGAAGCACCAAAAACCCCCTAAAAAATAATAGGCTTCAATTGAGTCATTTATACAACAAAGGCCCCTGACATTCAGTGGATCACTAGATCCGTTAATCATGGAACAATGGATCAAGTCCATTCAGAATATCTTCTCTATCCATAAATTTTTTAGACAAGAATAGTTTCTACTATATTTTTATCATATGGAGGTAGAATCTAGTTAGTGGTCAACATTAATCATAATTATTAAGCTTGAGGAATAGATTGAAATGATGGGTTGGATGGAATTCTGTAAAATGTTTTTTTATAAATATTTTCATCGCACTATATGATGTAAAATGGGAAGGTATTACCATTACCTCAAGTAAAAAATGACATATATATCTGGGAATATAATGAAAACATCACAAGACATTAATTATTGTCCTTTATATTATCAGTTACCCTCAAATGCATGGTTAACCGCTTCTATGGTGCTATAAAACCTAGTCTTTAAAAATTTATAGTTATCCATGACTTTGATAACTATGATGAAATTTTATAATTTGCCTTCAAAGTAGAAATAGAGATCATACAATATCAATGTATCATGGGGAAATGAAGGGGAAATAGGAATTTAATTTTGGTATTTTTATTGATAAATTTATTGGTTCCCAGAAATTTCATCATCCCACTTTTTGAAGGTGTGGAATAAAGAAACCTATAAATTATCGAAGGGGATGAGATATTTCCATCACAACTGCTGGGGTGGATCCCAATAATGGTGTATTGATATATTTTCATGATACTCATTCAAAAATATAAAATTTTCTTTTTTATTTTGGTTTTATAAATTCCTTCATATCAAGATAGTTTGGTAAAACTATTCAAACACCACTATAAAGGATGGGTGTAGATCTGTATGTGAAAATGAAAATTGGGGAAATTATTGCATCCTAAGTATATAACCCCTACCCAATAAAATTATTTGGTCTGAACATCCCATAGAACCTTATCAAACTCAAATTGATGGAATTTAATGAAATTCTGGGCTTGTATTGTATTTCCCTATATAGAGCTGATAAAAATTTCTTTAATAAGGAAATCACTCTATTTGTTATGAATAATCCTTCAATTCTATACAAGTCCAAAGAGAATGATGAAACTTATTTATCACCAACATCTCAATAATGGATATTATTCTCAATAATTAACCATATATATCTTAAATGATTGATTCTAAGGAAAATATAATCCTTGAATACTGGCCTAATGTGAGGGAATACACTTATGTGTTTCCCAAAGAATTATCTGGTATTCCCCTCATATAGGTGAGATTAAATTGTAAATTGATCGTATACATGGGGCATTTACATCATCCAAGAATCTATATAGAATTTATGTTGTGTAACGTGAGGAGTTGTAGAAACAATAGTAAGATAATATGGATAAAGGCTTCATATTCCTAAGTTCATCACTGTGGTGTGAACCAATCCTCTTTCCCAAGATGAATAATAGGAAAACACACCTTTTAACTAATTATCATGATATTTACAAGATCACAATAAAGAAAAATTTTCCACTTCCATGGATTGATAACTTGTTTGATCAGCTATGTAGATCCACAATACATTACCAAGGTGGATATATTGTTGAGATATTACTGTGTTTGGGTGAAAGTGAATATCCTTAAAACTACCTTTCATACAAGGTATGGGAACGATTAGTTCGTTTTAATGCAATTCAAACTTTCTAATTCTCCTGAAATATTCATTCTCTTAATGAAGAGAGTCTTCATATATTACCTAGAAAATTTTTGGTTGTCTTTATAGATGATATTCTAATATTCTCCAAAAAAAGAGGAGAATTAGGATAATATGAGCACTATGCTAAAGAACCTGTGAAAGGAGTAGCCTTATGAAAAGTAAAGAAAATGTGAGTTATGTATGGAGGACATACTGTTCATGGATAATATCATCACATGAAATGGGATATCATTTGATGCTTCAAAACCAGAATCAGTTGAAGGATAGTTGTGTCCAACATCTGTGATATATATCTATAGTTTCCGATGAATAGTTTTGTATTATCACCAATTTGTGAGATAATTATTGTTGTTGTCAAACCCTCTCATCAATATAACTCACAAGGGAGTCATGTTTTAATGTAATTATGATTGTGAAGAGGGGTTTAAGGATCTAAAAATGTTTTTTATCGTTGTACCTATTCTAACACTACCCCCAATTGGTGAAATTTTCATAGTATTTAGTGATTCCTCAAAGAAGGGATTGAGTTGTGTGTTAATGCATATTGTCATTTTTATAGCCTATGCTTCAAGGCAGTTTAAATATCTGGAATTTAACTATCCAATGAAAGATACAGAGAAGGATGTAGTGATATTTGAATTTAAAATACAGTAGAATTATCCCTTTGGGGAGAAGACTAAAATATATATGGATTACAAAATCCTCAAGTATATATTCACCTAGAGAGAGATAAATATTTTCCAATGAATATTGTTAGAACCAATAATGATCTATGACCGATCAACTAACTACCGTCTTAGGAAGGAGAATAATGTGGAAGATGCTCTAAGTAGAAAGGATCCCTCAATTCTATTATTCATGAGAATTGAGAGGGATCCAATCTTCTTAAATTTGGAAAGGATGGTCATGGGAATCATAAAGAAAGGAACATAAGAAATCCATTCACAAATTATTACTCAATCATCACATTTGGAGAGGTTAATGGATGATCAAAGAGATGGTGTTGTCATTTATAAGAAAGTGGAACATTTATAGGAATGTAAATCCTTGGAGTTTAGTGATAATGATGAATGTGTTGTGAGATTTGATTTAGGACATAGCTCAACCTTCTTTATCTATCTTGGAAGAAAAAAATATATATATAGATCTTCGAAAATACTGTTGGTGGTACAATATGAATAAAGAGATCACATAATAAACATCAAGATGTCTTGAATGTTAAAAATAGAAGTTGGAAAGGAAAAAATATAACAGGATGACGCAACTATTAACCATACCTATGTGGAAAGGGTAAAATATCACCATGTACTTTGTCACAAGACATTCAAGACATCCAGAGGAAACAATGCTATATGGGTTGTGGTGGAACTTCTTATAAAGTCTTCTCACTTCATTGTGATTTGAGTGTACTTCTCACTACATCAACATGAATAAATATACATTATGGAAGTTGTGATTTTTCATGTCATACAACTATATATTTTATCTGATAGAGTCCCAAGATTCCCCTAAAATATTTGGAAAAGTCTCTAACAAGCTCTAAACACTAATTTGATCTTCAAAAAGTTTTATCACCATCAAAATGATTACGAATATGAGTGGACTATCCAGAGACTTTATAACATGTTAAGAGTAATCTCAATTGACATCAAACGATGACGTGATCAACATATTATTATGGTCAAGTTCTCGTATAATAATAGTTTCCACTCAATCATCCAAATGGATCTCTATGAATCCCTATATAAGATGATATGTAGAACACCTACTTTTTGGGATGAAGTTTGGGAATGAAAACCGCTAGGTGGTGAAATGGTTGAGGAAATGGTTAACAAGGTTAAGACCATTCATCATCACATCAATAATTCTTAGAGACGACATAAGATCTATGGTAATAGTCATCGATGAGACCTATATTTTGATGTTAAAGACATGGTATTCCTATAATTATATCAATGTAATAAAGTGATGACATATGGGATGAAGGGAATTATTTGTCCAATATACATAGACCCCATTGAGATCCTTGACCCCATAAAAGTGATGACCTAGAAACATGAACTCGCACAAAACCTTCCTCATGTAAATAATACATTACTAGTATCCCTCTTCATAATGTACATACCAAACCCCACACATGTACTCAATCTAGAGGTGGTAACATTTGATATTGACCATTCAAATGAGAAGTGGTTAATGGTGATGTTAGACCATAGAGACAAATTTATATGAAATAAAACAATGAACATGGTCAATGTGTTGTGAAGAGAATCAAATTTTGAAAAAGAAACATGGGAAATAGAGGAGGGAAAAAATATAGTTACCCATATATGTTTTAATGCGGAAAAATAAAAGTTTGAGGGATAGATTTTTTAAGGGGGAATATTGCAATGCCCTAAAATGTTAATAATAAAATTCCCCTTTTTATTTAATTAAATATATTATTATGTAATATGGTTATATAATACAAATTCATTTATTAGGTTTTATTATCTTTTATTGGGTTTTAAATACCATCAATGATAATTATTTTTGATCATATTGTTGTTTAAAAATGATCACAATATTATTATAAATATATGGGTTTTAATAAATCCATATGACGTGAGCAATGGAGGTGATGGCCTCAACTAGTAAGATCATACCTTATGAAGCCCAGTTATCATAGCATCTGAGGGATATAGAATCTATAAGCTTTACCCTTGACCATGCTTAATCTGATATCTAACAACTCAATAATGAGCAAAACCGTTTATGGGAGAAGTTCAAGCTCAATGAGACCATAAACCAAACCACATTCTTCGAACAACCCCATGAAAATATCACTATCATAGACCTTTCTCTTAGGGATTATTCTGTTTTATTAATGGTATATGTATCTATAATAAAGTGAGATGAGTATGTAAAATATTATATATAAAACAATGGATATATTTTCATCAATTATTATTACATTATAAATTGTTTCTATTTTGATACAATAAAAAACAAATATGATTTTTGGGTAATATTAAAGTTCAATTACAGATTTTTTTTTGATGAATTAATGAATTAATAAAATAAATAATATCTTAATAAATTATTAATATTAAATAATATTTATTAAATATAAATGGTCATTTTATTTTTTATGAAGTAAAAGGTAATAATTATAAGGGATCGAAAACTGTTATTGCTAAAAAAGCCAGTATTTCTTAATAAATGTCAATTTTATTTTTAAAAGTGAAAAATTATATATTTATAATTTTTTTATATAAAATGAATATTATTTTTGGAATCATAATTTTGAAATTATCCCATGGTGAATTTTTCATAATTTTCAGGGATAGTCAATTTTTTAGGACAAAATTTACTACCATATAAATATACCATGTGTATTATGAAATCATAATGACCCAAAAGTGATTTAATAAATACTATAAATGGAATACATGACCAAATATTTGTTTTAACTTTAAAATAATCTTAATTATTATTTTTTATTAATTTTATAATTCCATTATGAATCCACCACAACCATTAATATATTTTATGGTTTTAATGTCATTTATTTAAGAGTATGACTCACCTCTCTAAAATAAAGTGCATTGTTTTGTTTTATTCGGCCATTGAACATATAAAATAATAAAATAAAATCCATTTTTTAGAATATGTTAGAAATAACCATGGGAAATAATGTTGTTTTGGTTAGTTTATTATGTAGTGTCAAAAACAAGAGTTTGATAAATAGTAAATAAATTCCCACTCATTCCATATATAAACCAACCCATGATCCCATTTTTCCTCACTAAAAATATTTGGAGCACATAATTAAACTTATATCTTATATCTAGAGTCCTCACAAGGTTTCCACAAGCTCTCAAGAAGCTCCTCCAATTCATTTGGAGTCACAAACTCAAGTAAGAGATCATGTCCTTTCTCCCCTTTATTCATGTATCTTCTTTATCATATGTATTTTATATTATTTTCAATAGAATGGGTTATGTTATTACATATCACCTTTACTATTGAATTTATGTAAAAATTATTAGAGGCCCATTTATATTTAATAAACCCTTTATATGAATTTTTATGTGACATTGTTATGCTATCAAAATTTCACCATGATTTTCCATGCCAAAACATTTGTGTAGTGAATACCAAAACCATTTAATATCAAGTTTATTCACCATTATACACATATAATTCATTTAAATTTTACTTTACTTTATTTATTCCACACTCCATAATCATATAATAATATATAATGCTGAATTAATCCATTTTTTATGATCTGTGTGGCACACTTAAGAAACAAAATGAAATGAATGTGACAGGTGATCTAGGAATTATATAGTGCTTCAATGAAATTGTTAATGTTTAGTTTCATTATATGTCATTTTTGGAAAGTTGTTGAACCATATTCCTTTATGGTACTTTTTCAATCATGATTTATAAGAAGTTATCATTGACCTAGGATTATGATTCAGTGTTTTAATTTGTTACTACTTTTACCATGTTATGATTATTACCCATTTATTTTCATATTATATATAATTAATTACCTTATTCCATTCTTATTCTATTACTAGTATTTATATCTCACCATTTTATAATGTATGTCCCCAGGTTAACCCACGCTGTTTTACATGCGATCATGGTAAGGAAGTTTTCAATAAAGATGTTTTTCCAATTTTAAAATTTTATGCAATGAAACTAATTCCTAAATACATTAAACTTATCAATATTTTAGGTTATATTAAGTTTAATTTTTTGTAATAAATCACGTATTATTATTAAATTAATATAATTTTTGTTATATTTCATCCAACCGGTGGTAGGACCACACGGTTCTGTGATGGGGCTAATCTCATTGATATCCTCCATGTTCGTTTGAATCAAAGTTAGGGCCCAATGGTGATGTGAAATGATTATGATTGTTTCATCCTACTCTACATGGACTATATTTGTGGCTACATTTTCCAATGCATCATCTTTGGAATTTGGTGACTGAGGGAACTGAGTTAATGTCAACCCTAGAGTAAATTCTTCCATTAGTCACCAAATGTTATTTTGAAGGGGATTATTTCTTTTTCTATAGAATAATCGTCTTTAAATTTCTTTATGACCAATTCCAAATCACCTTTTATCTTAATTTGGTTGACTTTTACATGAATTTATAGTTCTATCCCTACAATGAGATCCTATTAATCTGCTTCATTTTTTGTGCACCCCTTTAATATAAAGAAGGTGTATAGAAGGACTGTCATTGTTGGGGATATGAGCATGAATCTCATCCCTACATTGTTAAGTGTGGGTTATTCCCTCCTTACCCATGTATAACATCTTGATTCACCAGAAAAATTAATTTCCCATACCTGGGGTACCACTAGGATAGATATAACTTCTTCATTGGGTTGTTTAGTATCCAATGATATCATTTCTAATGAGGGTTTCTCTTCAAAAAATTATTCTAATGCATGGACTTTGAAAAAAATCTGAGTCACATTCTGAATGTCAAAATATTTTAGGATGACCACCCAACATGATAGTTGTTCGGTCATCATTGGAAGATTGATAATGTATTATAGTTAGTTTCATTGAGGGACCAAACAAAACTCATGATGCTTTATGTAGTGTATCTGTTAATGGGATTTAATGATTAGTTCCAGAAAGATCTTCTTGATATTGGAGTAATTTGTATCAGCATCGACATGGTTCGACTGAGATAATTTATTTTGTACAAGGAAATAACCTAGTGTTCACTCTAAAGTTGTCACATTCAATATAAGGGGTCTTCTTTCGATAGGAGGAATCAGCCCTGGGGTGCTCAAGAGATATTTCTTGCACCTGTCTTTATCCACTATACCATAAGCCCTTTTTTCATCTACCTGTTTAAAGACAAACATTTTAACATAAGGTTCAGATATATAAAAAGTTTCCTTGAATTAATATCCCCTATATAATGTTTTGATGAGGTTAAATTCCAAGTACATTCATTGATTTCTCATGTTCGACTTTGATGCCTCGATGGTGTACGTTGGAGCTAGGAATATACCTAAGTTATCACTGAAAAAAATTAAGGGGTTTATTTTCCGACAGTGTTGCTAGGGTTTTCTAAAAATGTATCAAGTTCCGCTAGGTGGTGAATGTGTTGTAAATATTTAACCACAGGGTCATACACATAACATTCAGTGATATTTTCTAGGAAGGGTTTGATTATGCGATGAAAGACACATTAGGATATAGTGATGACATTATTCATGAAAAAGGGAATTACCCAAATGGTAATTAATACCTGGAAGTCCCTAAAAGAGGATACTTCTTCATCTTCTTAGTAAATTCATCTTTTATTATATCTAGAGTAGTCATTCATAATGGAGAGGGTCTGATATCCGGACACTGCGCCAGACAACAGTTCTATTATCTGAGTTGGGAAAGCATCCTTGGTGATGTACCGGTTTAGATCCCTTAAATTTGTATAGACTCTGATTTTATCATTTTTCTTATTCATGGGGACTATGTCAGGCATCCATTTTCTATATTTGAGCTCTTGTATGATGTTTTCATAGAAGATATAGTAAAATTCAAACTTAATATTTGTTGTATGTCTTAGGTGTTTTCTTCAGGCTACCTATTTATAGCCCTAGTGGTCCATAAAAAATCATAGGAGGCGAGTGGATACCATGAGATTATGTCCAAGAATTTATTTCAAGTTTCTATAAAACACATCTTGATGTTGTTTTTGGAAGGTGGTATACACATATTTCTTCTTAGAGGACAACGCAGTGAAAATCAAGGTACACTGTGAGCCATCTTTTGTACCTAGATTTATTTCATTAAGCTTATCTATGCTGGTAGAGAATCCATACTAAAATAATATAGGGGTGTCCCTAAGGTCCTCCTCCTCTTATGCTTCTATTTATACATCTTTTTTCTCTTGTTCTGTTGTGGAAGAAAGTTTTTTGATGAGTTATCTGAAGTAAGGGGAGGTTTCAATATCTGGAAATCCTAATATAATTAACTTCCTATCATCTAGATAGAAACATAATATTTCTATGAAACTATGGAGGTTATATATTTATAGATAAAGGAGGATCATATTTATCAACTTTGATTGATGATAGATCATATTCTTCCTTAGTTAGTGAGGAATGGATTTCCCAGTGTTCTGGGGATTTAATTAAAAGGAATTTTCATTTGATCATTCACTATAGTATGGGGGATCAGTAAACTTTTCAACACTACTAGAATTAGTGTTCATGGATTAAATCATGTATACAACTGAACATGTGTCAAAATATTATCTCATTTGATCAATATAATTTAAATGTAGAACTTAATCTCAAACGAACTCTATAAAGGGGTCGTCTAGCATTATGTTTAGGTCGTTCAGGGTGATGACACAATAAGCACCATCAATCATGGGTTGTTTCCCTTTACCATGGTAGAATCCATCATTGATATAATGTGACTCATGGGATATTAACATAAATTTATCAGTTTTAAATGCCCTAATTTTTTCATTAATGCAGTATTAGATGCATTGATGGTATGAGGTGAGGATTTATATGTGTTACTACAACCAAGGCCTGCATAGAAAGACATTAAAGGTCGTATTCTTCTAAACCATTAGTAATTATGTTTTGGACACAATATATCTAAATTGATCCTTGAGGTTGATTTGTCCAAATATATTACACTCACTTTTTTATAGCTATGTAGTGTAATGTAATAAGGCTCCATGTCATCCTCATTATAGCCTAGCCAATGAAGTGTTCTCACTGGAATTATATTTACTCCATGGAAATTTTTAATGAATACTTATCAACATTGAAACCATTTATCTTTCCAAACACACACAAGGGTCAAATGTTTCCCTATATTAAGACATTTTTATCTTGATCCATCAATGAGATTTTTGCGTGTCATTGTACAATATTAGTCTTTTATCTAATATAAATTAGAATTAGTAACCTAGTATTAAAACTTTTTAGGTCTTACAAAAGCATCTATGAGTCCTTCTTGGAGGACTTTTGACGATCTCAGGGCTTCCATGATCGTTATCTTGGCCAGTATAAAGGATAACTATTTTAGTATTTCATACTTATGGTCTAAAGGTCTATGATTTCCTGAGTGGTGATTCACTTTTAAAAGTGATTTAGGGGCCTATTAATTTGGTGTAAATGGATTATCCCTCAAAACATGAGTTAGAGGTTCTCTTTCCCTTGGTGGGTTGGTCCAGGTAGGATTTCCTTCTTATTGATGGTGATCAGACAGCTACTCCCCTTATGACTAGTATTCCATAGTGGTAGGGTCATGTTGGATTCTTGTAGATGAAGGGAAATTATCCTACACTTTTTTTAGCTCATGAAGGGATCTTCCAAGGGTTTCTACAACATTGAACGTTTTGGCAAGTTTTAATATAAATGTATAGATTCATTCATGATTGTTCCTTACCCAGTGTCCTTGTCTCCTACAACCTCTTTCATCGGTTCCTGAGTCATATGTGGGGAACTTAGGTTCATGGTCATACTCAATATTAGAGAAGGTATCAATTAAAATAATGAAATTAATAGAACTGAAGATCATCTCATCATTCCATGTAGAATTTCTCTAACTAACTATCTATGTTGGTAACATTTGGCATGGTCATGCCCATTGTTTCAAAACTAAGGGCATAAAATCTGAGGGTTTCAAATCCAACTTCATCATTAATAATGTTTTATCATTATTACCTTACGCCTTTCCAATCCATTCAGACCCTTTTTTGAATGGATGTACATTAGAGGTACGTGGGAACAATGAACATAGATGTGTTGTAGCAGAAGTAGCTAGGGGAATAGCTGGTCATTACAACTGTACTTGGGGAATACCATGATTTCGATTGATTTTTTAAGATTCATCCAACTATCAATCTTTTGGTACCTTATTCTAGAAACTTCATTCCACTCACCTCATACCTTATGGGTAGTGGCAGAAACATACACCATTTGTGTTGGTGGCATTCCAAATTTCCCCTACCAAGAATCAACCATTTTCTTTAGGAGGCCATTGATGATAAATAATTACTAAATGTTGTTTCCCAATATACGATTAAAGTGGAAATAATCTGGTCAGTCATCAAGACCTACATGGTCTTCTCTTTTAGGATCTAGAAGGTGAAGTAAGACATTTTACATAGTGGATATAAAATAACCATGGATGTGATAATCTCAGAATGAGTAAATTTTATTTCATATCCCCTAGAATTGGAATCACCTAGGTCCCCTCTGCTCATCCTCTTTAGCTGGGGGGTTATGTTGACACCCCTAGGATACTCCATGATATAGTGTAGGCTTTAAAGATGGTTTAAGAATGAAGGCCAGTTTAAGTGTGACAGATGCCACCTCTTCCTTCACTTCTTTTTTCCCAAGGTTTGGGGGTGTTATCTAAGACTTGAGTTTAGATTTCTTTATGAATTAATAACTTCTTTGGGAAATAGTGGAAAATCCAAAACACAATTGTATATTCCACCAAGATGAGTGGAATTCACAACTCACCATGAAGGTTATCAATGTAGAGAGTAAGCATATCCTCCTAGATAAGTGGTCAATTTGGGGAATATGTTATCCATTTCCATCTCAAAAGGAAATTCAAGAATCTCATTTTCTCTCTCTTTGTAGTTTCATGGGTCACTAAATTTTTTCATCCATAAAATTTATATGAACTGAAAAAATAATTACTGACGAAGGTCCTACCATCCCATTCTCGTCTGATATGTTAAACAAGTATACTATATAAAGGTTTTTCTTTAGAAATACCACTTGAGTAACATGATTTTTACTAATTCTTACTTATATGGGGTTCCCATTGTGGGATCATAATGGGATGCATGTGTGTTAGATGATATTCCTAATCACCCATTCTATTACATATCAGAAATGTAGAAATCCAAAAATTTATTAGTGTTGGGTTTCTTCTCACCCCATCAGGGTAAGGATTATTTTCCAGCTACACTGGTGAACATCACTCATCCACCTCTTCCAATCAAGCTACTAATGACTTGACGGTGTCAATAATACCTTGATGAGTGTTTGGATGATTAATATCTTGGATAGGTGCCACAATTGGAAGGGCCTGATGCATTGGTTCTTCAATTATTTTAGGGCTTATCTGATGGAAGAAATTTTCCGAGGATTTTATTGGTCCCAATATGGTAGGCTCTTTAAAGGAGTAAAATATAGAAATTCATCCATGATCGGTTCTACGTAAACCAGTGGTCCAAGAACCGAGTTGGGTGGGTGTCCTAGACATGCTTCAGTTCCTGGGATGAATCCTTATGGCTGAGGTACACCTTCAGGAAGTTTAAATTATGTCTCTTCTCAAGGGGGGTACTCCGAAGAAATACTTCCTCAGAGAAACTCAGTGTTTAGTCGCAACAACTCTTTCATTTAATCCTTAGTTTGAGCGAATCTTTTTAATGTCACAGGAAGATCATATTTTGTAAGAGGAGGAGGATGGTCATATATGAACTTTCCTTTAATCATGATATTGATTCGATGGGGAGGTAGTGTAGGATTGATTGAGGGACCATCCAAATTTAGGAAGATTCTCTGGTTCTAGGTATGTAACGACCCGACTCTTTGGAAAAGGTAATGATCATTAGTTTATCTTTTGAACCATTCTTTTAAGCTTGTTTAATGTGCGTAATTTTCAAAGGGAGGTCCGAGTAGTGTCCGCGGTTTTTTCGGAGCCCGGGAGGTTGAGAAATGGACTTATAGACAGGGGCGCACGACCTGCACATGGCTTGTGCGGGGTTTGGATAAATCGCGCGGCCTTTGGTCTTGAAGTAGGGAGGTGCGCACGATTTGCGCAAGGTTTGGGTAAACCGTGTGCCTAAACTGTGCGACCCTTTATCTGAAGTCAGGGAGATGCGCACGGTTGGCGCACGGTTTGGTAAACCGTGCGCCTAAACCGTGAGACCCTGTTCTGGGTAAAATTACCTTTTTTCCCTTAATTCTATTTAAGGACTTATGCCCTTTCTTTTCCTTCCTCCACCGGACAGAACCAGAGGGGAGTCCCTCTAGAGCTCCAAAACCTCTCTCCCACTCTTTTCTTGGTGGAGCCTTCATCCGGAGTCTGATTCTTGATCCGTTAGAAGCGTTGGAAGGGACAAGGTAAGGCTAACCTCACGCACCCTTCCTTCATCGGAAAATATATCCTTCCATCTTGTTATTTTGATACAGGCTCATATGCCCTATTTTTAGGGTATTGGACTAGAAGTCAATTCTCTTTCAAACTACTATGAATCTGAGGTCGATATCAAGTGATCCTATGGATACATCTCTAAGGTATGTGGTCACATGGTTTCCATTTTGGGTTTTTGCCTTATTGAGTTATTGTTTTCATGCCATGGTTTGTCATTCTCCAAACCCCGTATTTATAATGACTACTTCATATCTAAATGTCCTATGTGGTATAAGAGTGATGAATCCAACCTTGTTAGGGTGTTTGGATTTCTTATGGACCGGGAGTGGTCAACCATAGGTGTTATGCCTTCAGAATTGGCCCTTTTCACCTTTGAACGTTAACGATATGTCTTAAAAAGGAATTCTCCATGTTAGGAAAATGAGATGACTTGGTTAGAGGTTGTCTAGGATGAGAGAGCCTAAACCCCTTTAACGAATTGAAATGTATGTATGCCATTTCTTTTCTTATGTGATATTAGAAGATGGATATGCCTTTCATTGCTAATGTGACATGATATAAGATGGTTTTCCTTACATAATGTGATGTGAATGGTGATCCTTTGTTGTGTTGACATGCTTGTGATAACCCGTGTGTGGGTGGAGGCATTCTTTCCCGTGCCAGATGAATCTCGATGTGTTGGGCAGGAGGCATTCTTACCCCGTGCCAGATAAATCTCAGTGCTTTAGGATGAGAGGCATGTTTACCTCATTCCCATGTAACCTTTATGGGTGGGAGTCATTTCTACTCCATGCCAGCTAAAATGATTGGGGATGAGAGGAATTTATACATTTTTCCCATATAACCTTTCCAGGTGGGAGGCATTTCTACCCCACACTGGTTACAGTGCTTGTGGAAGAGAGGCATTCATACCTCGGTCTAGTGATACTTGTACTTATGTGAGAAGCATGGATGAGAGGCATGTTTACCTTATGCCAGTGATATCCTCTATTTATGTACTTATACCTCTAGTGATCGTTCATTTTACCATCCATGAGCTGACGTAAGTAGACCCACCAGGTGTCATTCCGGAACCTGAGTGGGTGGGTTGTTTATTTACTTTGCTTTACTTACTTGCAATATATTACTCACTTTGCTTGCGAACACCTATTTGGATTACACGTAGACATCATTGGTGGTGGCCTACTGAGACTTGTCTCACACCCTACCCGGGCAGCCTCTTGGGCACCCATGTAGACTTCACTACTGCATGTACTAGTAGGGGAAAAGGCCCAGCTTCAGGTTGTTGATATATGTATGTTCTGGATAGAGATCCAGAGAAGAGGATCGAGCTTGTCTAGAGATGCTCGTGGAATACTTTTGTTTCTTTTTGTATTATAGTATATCATGCTTTCCATCTACTTCCATTGTATCAGCATTCCATGCATTTATTTTGTATCAGACACTGCTTGTGTGGATTTTGTATATCTATTTAGGTTTTCCTTACTTCTGTTGTTTGGTTGTATGTTTCCCCTTTTTCTCCTTTTTATACACTGGTTGTGCTTCCTCTATTTCTATTGCTTTGCTGTTATTCCGCTGAGTAATCTGACATGGGGGTACTGTCTCCCTAGTGACTTACAATTACACCCTGCTGCTAGTCGGCAGCCCCTGGCCTATGGGGAGACGAGCTAGGGGTCATGTGGCCAACTGGGTTTGGGGATCGGGTTGAGGGTCAATCAGATCTGGGACATCACAAAGTGGTATCAGAGGTTTTTCTTTCTTTCTTGATTTACCGTTTGGCGACAATAGACTTAGAGATTGGGAATGATTAAGGTCTTATCCATGAGTCGTTCTTGGGTGTCGCAAACCCATGTACGGGGAAAAGACCAAGTTGCCTATTTTTATATTGTTATTTATTCTGCTATTTACTATTGATATAGTTTCATTGTTGGGTGCTTCACATGTTTTGTGATGTTATTGAGATTTGTAATGTTGTAATTTGGATTTCATGGTTTGACCCGATGAAATGAGGGTTATGCATTAGAACATGCATCACGATAGGCACGATATGATTAGGCATTGCATCATGCCATGTCACATTTAAATTTTGAGCGAGCATTTCCAGTTGGTTATTTCCATGCCTTGGTTATATGCGTGCCTTTGTGCTTTCCCTTCATGCTTTTTGTATACTGAGGAATGATGTGGTTTTAGTTGGTGTCACTCTTTGGTTCATAAGGTGTATGGGTCCTTATAGATCAGAAAATGACATTCCAACTAAACCAATCTTTTTATTAAAAAGAAATTTAAATGCTTGATTAGCGCTAGTAAATGAAAAATGACATACATGTGTGTGTCATCTTTCAATTTATGAGGATTATGGGCCCATATGGGCTGGGAAATTCCATATCACTAGACTGAGTTAAATTGGAAAAGTTGTAGGCCTTACTAAGAATTCCTATGGGTGTGCATAGGTGATCTTATGGGTAAGAAGGCTTAGTACCTGTCCTAGCTTCTAGAGTTCAGCCTTTTTTTTGTTTTTTTTGGTTCCTTCTTTTGAGACGTTCATTTCACATTGTAGCACTATGCCTCTGAGATGTCCTCGAGTTGCGGGTGCTGAAGGTGGTGGGCCTAGAGCCGCTAGTTGATCTTCCTATCGAGCCACATGTGGCTCTTATTTCTATTCCTGAGATGGGCACTGAGGCACAGTTCTATGAGAACTTCTTGCGTATGATGCAGAGTATGCAAGGTGGAGTGCGACCTGCCCTGAGTATGGTAGAGTTGACCCGCGAGTTTCAGTCACAGCATCTTCCTACATTTACGGGAGATGGAGGACCACTAGCTATAGAGTCCTGGTTGGAAGGTATTCTTACCATCTTCGAGCACCTTGAGACGCCTCCAAAGAGGAGGGTCAAGATCGCAGCGTATATTCCACGTGGTTCATCCAGGAGGTGATGCGATGTCATCACCTAGTCGGGATAGCAGAGAGATATGATCTAGACTAATTTCCAGACCATCTTCTATGATTATTTCCTTCTCCAAACTTTGAGGGCTGACAGAGCTAGGGAGTTTATGAATCTGCAACAAGGAACCATGATAGTCATGGAATATTCGTCTCGTTTCACTGAGTTACAGCGTTTTTCTCCTAAACTAGATGATTATGATCTCACAGCTGCTAGGCGTTTTGAGGATGGGATGTGTTACACCATCCGGTCGCAGGTTAACGTGTTTAGGCTGATGACCATTCCAGAGATTGTCAATCTGGTGCTGATCATAGAGAGGAACTTGAGAGAAGCGGACAGTGTGAACCAGGTCGGTTCTGCAACGAAGGGTTCTAGTGGATCTGCTTCTGGGAAGAAGCGGAAATTTGAGGACTCTCGTGGTGTTAGTAGTGGTCAGACCCTTTTTTCAGGTGGTACTCCTATCTGTCAACAATGTGGGGTTCCAGGACATATGAAGAGGCCATGTACACGAAACCCAGTGGAGTCCAGAGGTTGTGGTAGGATGGGTCATCTCCACCGCTTCTGCAAGAATTTTCCCCCAGGGTCCAGTGACAAGGGATATTTACCTACTCCATGATTTGGCGATGGATCGGCAGGATCACGTCAGTCAGGCGACTGGAATACCGTCGGTCAATCAGGCCATGGAGACAGTCTAGGTAGAGGTAATCAGTCGTATTACTCTCAGCACCAGTAGGACGAGTCTGCTCAAGGTATCCAGGATGTGACTCAAGGCTGTGGTTTCGGCCAGTTGTATGCGATCGAGCCTATTCTATTGGAGAAGTATGCCGGACCATCTCTTATACCAGGTATGATTTTAGTTGCCTCTACGTTAGTATCTACTTTTTTTGACATAGGCACTTCTCACTCTTTTATATCGGAGGCGATTATCAGATGTTTTGGGCCTCGACGTTGAGTCATATCATGGTCTGATCATGTTAGATACCTCATTTCATATCCATTCAGAGGGAATTCATCATTGTCAGAATTGTCCTCTGGATGGGGGCGATTACCTTTTCATGTGGAACCTATATGTTCTGGATATGACAGGTTTTGATGTAATAATCGGGATGGACTGGTTAGTTCCCTATAGATCCTGGATTGACTGCTATCGTCAGAGGGTGGCGTTTACATCACCACAGGATGACATGTATATGTATAATGGAGAATGGGATATTATTGCGACACGATCAGGACCAGAACACCAAAGTTTAGGTGGTGTCATGAAACAGGTTTCCAGTCTTTATCTCGATGACCAAGGGTTACAACCCTCTTTTTATCCTTTGGTTGTGGAGCATTTTAGTGATCTCTTTCATGATGATTTCTCTGGTCTACCCCTAGTGCGAGAGGTGGAGTTTACTATTGATATTATACTAGGAGCAGCACCAGCGATCATTCCTCCATATATAATGGCACCTAAGGAACTTCGGAAGCTTAAGAGTCAGTTGGAGGACCTAGAAGAAAAAGGCTTTATACAACCCATTACTTCTCCTTGGGGATCACCGTTTCTTTTTTCAAATAAGGCAGATAGTAACCTTCACCTTTTAGTGTATTATCGTAAGTTAAATTAGCTGACTATTAAGAATTGGTATCCATTACCTTGTATTGACGACCTCTTCGATCAGCACCAATGAGTGAAGGTGTTTTCAAAGATAGATTTGAGGTCGGGCTATCAACAGGTGCATGTTAGGACTTCAGACATACCTTGCATGATGTTTAGGAGCAGGTATGGTCTCTATGAGTACCTAGTCATGTCGTTTGGGCTTACGAATGCACCTACAGGGTTTATGGCTCTTATGAATCAGAATTTTCACCGGTACCTTTATTCTTTTGTGGTTGTATTTGAGGAGGATATCTTTGTATATTCACACTCAAGACACGACCATGAAACCCATCTTGAGATCGTTCTGAATACACTAAGATAGCATCAGCTTTATGCTATGCTTAGTAAATGAAACTTTTGGATAGACTAGGTTCACTTCCTGGGTCACATTATTTCTGAGTCTGGAGTTTCAGTTGACCCAGAGTAGGTGAGTTCTATAATTTCCTGGGAGCATCCCAATAATGTATTTGATAACATGAGTTTCTTGGGGCTTGCCGGATATTATAGGAGGTTCATTCAGGACATTTCACACTGAGCAACACTGCTTACAACTTTGACCAAAAAGGGGGTGAGATTCGATTGGTCAGAACATTGTGAATTATCTTTTCCAGAACTGAAGGGCAGACTAACTTCAGCACTGATACTGATCTTTCCGGAGTCAGGCAGAGTTTATACGGTCTTTTGCGACAAGCCAAGTATCGGGATTGGAGCTGTCTTGATGCAGGACGAGTGAGTAGTTGCGTATGGTTCTCGTCAGTTAAAACCTCATGAACGAAATTATACGATGCACGACCTCGAGCTCACAGCGGTTGTACATGCCTTACGTTGTTGGAGACACTATTTGATGGAAGAGAACATTGTGGTAAACACTGACCACAAAATATTCAAATATATCTTCACTAAGTGGGATCTAAATCTTCGGCAATGCAGGTTGGTCGGGTACCTACAATCCTTTGAATTCGAACTAGCCTACAATCCTGGGAAAGGAAATTCAGTAGCCGATGCGCTGAGTCGGAAAACTCTGTCGCAAGTGGTTCGGGAATCTAATGAGGAGTGAAAGTTGATGGCCCTATTTTTGAAGATACACATTGAGGTTCAGGAGGGTCAGGTCCAGACTATTCTCTCAGCCTTAGCGGTGATGTCTACTCTTTTGGAACGGGTCAGGGCTAGACAGTTATCATATCCAGAAGGCCTTGTTCTATGAGAAAGTTTCACTGATGATGCCTCTACGAATTGGACCATGGATGAAGGTGATACTTTATTATTATGTGGGCATGTATGGGTCCTAGCAGACATTGGAGAGGATTTGATGAGGGATTTCCACGCTTCAGCATAGGCAGTTCACCCAGGAATCACCAAAATGTATCGTGATTTGCGATGACAGTACTGGTGTCCTAGCATGAAATGGGGGATAGCCGATTTTATCACACGATGTTCCACCTGTCAGCAGGTGAAGGTGGAACATCAACGTCTGGCAGGGTTTTTGCAGCCATTTTCTATTCCAGAGTGGAAATGGTACAATGTTTCTATGGACTTTGTAACCAGTTTACCCAGGTCACCTCATGGCAATGATGCAGTATGGGTTATTGTCGACCGTATGACGAAGGTCATGCATTTCTTACCTATGTGGGAGACCTTCACGGTTGACGACTTGGGAAGACTGTATGTCAAGGAAATAGTGCACCTTCATGGAGCACCTCGTTCTATTGTCTCGAATAGAGATCCTCATTTTACATCTCAGTTCTGGAAGGGTTTACAAAATACCTTGGGTACGCAGGTACTTTTGAGCATGACCTATCACCCGCAGACTGACGGATAGACCAAGCGGACTATACAAGTACTGGAGGATATGTTACTTGCATGTATTCTCGATTTTGGAGGTTCATGGGAGAAACACATTCCTCTTGTCGAGTTCAGTTATAACAATAGCTTCGAAGATACCATTGAGATGGCTCCCTATAAAGCCTTATATGGTAGGCCTTGTCGCTCGCCCTTGTGCTGGCTTGAAGTAGGGGAGGTAGCTGTTCTTGGACTACATCTTTTGTAGGAGACTACAGAGTAGATACATCTTATTAGGAAGCATATGAAGGCAGCTCATTCTAGATAGCAATTCTATGCTAACAAATACAGGCGAACTCTTGAGTTCGCGGTTGGGGACCACGTTTTCTTGAAGGTCTCACCCAGGTTAGGGTGGAGATGTATACGGAAGTAGGGTAAGATTTCACTGCGGTTCGTAGGACCCTTTGAGGTGATGAAGCCAATCAGGCCAGTAGCTTACCATCTTGCACTTCCATAGAGATAACAGGCCATGCACAATGTTTTTCATGTATCTCAGCTACACCGGTACATTTCAGATCCGACTCACATTTTTCAGCCTGATGAAATTGAACTGGACATGGATGCTTCCTTAGAGGAATATCTGATGCGAATAGTTGTCCAGGGCGTGAAGACACTTTGTGGCAGGCATGTTCCTCTTGTACGGGTATTGTGGCAGCATGGCCGGGTACATGATGAGACCTTGGAGCGAGAGGTTGATGTACGTTCTCAATGGCCAGAAATTTTCGTAGATGACACCTCAGTACCCTCAGAAGGCCAACTCGAGGACAAGTTGTTTTAAGGATGGTAGGTTTTAACAACCCGACTCTTTGGAAAAGGTACAGATCATTATTTTTTCTTTCGAATATTTCCTTTAAGCTTGTTTAATGTTTGTAATGTTCTAAGGAAGGTCCAGGTAGCATCAGAGGTTTTTCAGAGCCCGGTAGGTTGAGAAATGGACTAGCAGATAGGGGTGCATGGACTGCGCACAGCTTGCCCACGATTTGGATAAACTGTGCGGCCTTTGGTCTGGAAGCAGGGAGGTGCACACGGTTTCCGCACGATTTTGGTAAACTATACGCCTAAATCGTGCGACCCTTTATCTGAAGGTAGTGAGATATGCACAGTTTTCATACAGTTTGGTAAACTGTGTGCCTAAAACGTGCGACCCTATTCTGGGTAAAATTACCTTTTTCCCTTAATTCTATTTAAGGCCTTAAGCCCTTTCTTTTACTTCCTCCACCGGACAAAACCACAGGGGAGTCCCTCTTGAGATCCAAAACCTCTCTCTCAATATTTTCTTGGTGGAGGCTTCATCCGGAGTCCGATTCTTGATCCATCAGAAGCGTTGGAAGAGCCAAGGAAAGGCTAACCTCATGCACCCTTCCTTCATCGGAAAATCTTTCCTTTAGTCTTCTTATTTTGATGTAGGCTCATATGCCCTATTTTTAGAGCATTGCACTGGAACTCGGATCTCTTCCAATCTACTGTGAATCTGAGGTCGATATCATGCGAGCCTATGCATACAGCTCTAAGGTAGGTGGTCATGTGGTTTACATTTTGGGTTTTCGTCTTATTGAGTTACTATTTTCGTTCCATGGGTTGTCTTTCGCCAAACCCCGTATTTATAATGACTGCTTCATATCTAAATGACATGTGTGGTATAAGAGTGATGAATCCAACCTTGTTAGGGTTTTTGGATTTCTTATGGACTGGGAGTGTTCAACCATAGGTGTTATGCCTTGAGAATTGGCCCTTTTCACCGTTGAACCATAACGACATGTCTTGAAAGGGAATTTTCCTTGTTAGGGAAATGAGATGACTTGGTTAGAGGTTGGATAGGGAGAGAGAGCCTGAACCCCTTTAACAAATTGAAATGTATGCATGCCATTGCTTTGATTATGTGATATTACAATATAGATATGCCTTGCATTTCTAATGTGACATGATATAAGATGGTTTTCCTTGCAAAATGTGATGTAAATGGTGATCCTTTGTTGGGTTGACATTCTTGTGATTACCAGTGTGTGGGCGGAGGCATTCTTACCCATGCTAGATGAATCTTCGTGTATTTGCGGGAGGCATTCTTACCCCGTTCCAAATAAATCTCTGTACTTGAGGACGAGAGGCATTTTTGACTTGTGCCCATGTAACCTTTATGGGTGGGAGGAATTTATACCCCATGCCATCTATAGTGATTGAGGATGAGAGGAATTTATACCTTGTTCCCATATAACCTTTGTGGGTGGGAGGCATTTCTACCCCACGCCAGTTACAGTGCTTGTGGATGAGAGGCATTCATACCTTGGGCCAGTGATACTTGTACGTATGTGAGAAGCATGGACAAGAGGCATGTTTACCTCATGCAAGTGATAACCTTTATCTATGTACTTATACCTCTGTTGATCGTTCAGTTTACCATCCATGAGCTGAAGCAGGTAGACCCGCCGGGTGTCCATCTGGAACCTGAGCGGGAGGGTTGTTTATTTACTTTTCTTTACTTACTTGTAGTATGTTACTCATTTTTCTTGTGAACACCTATTTGGATTACACGTAGACAACTTTAGTGGTGGCCTACTGAGACTTTTCTCACACCCTACCCAGGCATCCTCTTGGGCACCCGTGTAGACTTCACTGCTGCAGGTACTAGTAGGGGCAAAGTCCCAGCTTCAGGTTGTTGATACATGTAAGTTCTAGTTGGAGATCCATAGAAGAGGATCGATCTTGGATAGAGATTCTCTTGGACTAATTTTGATTTTTTTATTACTGTATAGAATGATTTCCATCTACTTCCATTGTATCAACATGCCATGCATTCATTTTGTATCATACACTGCCTATGTGGCTTTTGTATATCTATTAGTGTTTTCCTTACTTCTGTAGTTTGGTTTTATGTTTACCCTTTTCTCCTGTTTTCCATTGGTTGTGCTTTCACAATTTCTATTACTTTGCTACTCTTCCACTGCGTGCAATGACATGGGGGTACAGTCTCCCCACTGACTTACCATTACACCCCTGCTGCTAGTCGGCAGCCCCTGACCTATGGGGAGATGAGCCAGCAGTCATGTGGCCAACCGGGTTTGGGGCTCAGGTTGAGGGGCAGCCGGGTCCGGGACGTCACAAGGTACACACAAATTCATTATCAGTGTGGAATGGATTCTATATGGAACCATCCTCTCTTTGTTCTTCTGTATTTGTATCATTTTAGTGTCATCCATAGGATTAAGGTACAAAATATTCACCAATTAATAATGCATTTTGGATGTCATACTAGGCACTAAGTGATAAGAGGATTGATTACATGCTTCTATGGACCTCTAACTTCCATTCTGATATCCTCTTCAGGATTCTTGTTGAAGAGTAACTCGGAGGTAACCTCTTTGTAGTCTGTTCATATACATCCCTTCTAGGGAAAATGGCTCTTGATATGGGGTGAACTAGGAGACCATAATTTCTCTTATTCTCCCTATAAATAAAAATACTCATTACCATTGTGTTTTTGGATGAGATTAAAATTACCTAAGACCTTCATTTTAGGGTTGCTCATGTTTTCTTTTATCTCTACCTCAGCCCGGATTTTTCAGTATTATAGAGGAATATGATGTATAAAATACCCCTAGTATAGATATAATGATTACTTTGCACATGAACTGTTTATTTATGAGAAAATTAGTAGTTATTATTGATTGAATTCACTTAAGAGATAAGTCTTTTGAATGTTATCAATTTCCTGGTTTTGGAGCTTCTCAATGGATTTATCTCTTTGAGCCTGAAACTTTTGAGACTTACTCAAGGGTGGTTATTATTGAGTGTTTCATCATTCCTGGGAATGAGTTTTTCATAATATTTGCATTAGAATAATGAATGGTTTGGAATTCATTTCCAATGGGTTTTCTTGTATGTGGTGTGAGGTGAAATGTAGAGATCCATATTCTCCTCATTCCTGGATATGAATGTCATGTAGAAAATAAACAATTAGACGATGAAACATATTCAATGAATTGAGGCATGATGATTGATGGCCATTCTTATGCTCCTCTTATTTTAGTATCTACACATATGGAAGGGATTCCATGTGTATTTTTTGATGAATATCCCCCTATATTTTGACATGGTATGTATACCCATCATAAGGATATAATATTTAATTCATGTGGAATAGTGTTTTCTAGAGACAAAAGGATGTTGCCTCTGAATTATTCTTGCAATGTATTTGGAATTTCAATCTATATAGATAATGGGGGACCAAACATGATGGGTATTTTATCTGTGGATAGTTTTCCTTGCACATGAAACATATCATCCTATTCTTAATCTATAGACTCCTCTACTTGATGTTCCCAAAATGGGGACTTATTGCTTATTTTTTTCTCAAGTAGAGAAGCTAGTAGGGGTCACATTGGTCTGAGAATGGACCAGGGAGGCATGAGAGTATGATAATTGTATCAGGATATCTCCTGGTTGAGAAAGGATATTTCTTTTCACTGATAGGGTTTGTAGTATGTATTTCCCCATATTTCCAAGACACATCAATTATGAGGGATTTCTCATGATTGAGTAAGGAATGGGAGGACCTTCCTCGAAACATGAAATGTTACTATAGAGAGGACACTAAAAGTGGGTTCCATAAGGTAGGGGAATACCACCATATCTTGATTTAAAAATTCATGGAGAATCTCTATAGTGTATTCCATGGGGAGGACCATCAAGGTGTATGACATCATGGGGGACCTTCTTGTTCAAATAAGGTGTTACTATGGGTTGGTCCTTCACCGCAAATTCCATCATGGAGAGGACTAAAATCAAAGCTCTATGTCAGACTGCATAGAGAATTTATATAGCATATACCATGGGGAGGACCTTTAGGTTGGAATACATAAAGGGAATAACTTTGTTACTAAAATAAGGTGTCATTGTGGAGAGGACCTTCACACAGAATTCCATCATGGAGAGGAATACCATCATAGCTTGATGTATGACTACATAGAGAATTTATATAGTGTATAACCTAGGGAGGACCTTTATGGAAGGTGATGGAAATTGTTTTACCTGAATTATATTTGATATTATAACCATGATGTGGGATACTATGATTCTAATCAATAGAATTGATATCGTGATCGATCAATTGTGCTCTACGACAAAGCCTTCATTGTATGTGTTCTAGGGAGGACCTCTATATATTTGGGTCACAAATTTTTAGAGAGGACCTTAACAACAGCTAATACCACTCCAATATTCATATAATAGATTAGCAGGGTCATAAGCCTCTATTGATAGATATTTGATGGCCTTTGGAATGACAGCTTCCAACAGAGAAGTGTCATGAGTGTGATCTTAATTTTCAATCAGCCTTTGTCACGATTTGTTTTTAGGTGATCTATTGTGGGAAACAATGGAATCTTTCTATAGGTGACACATTTCATATATGGGTTCTTATTCAGGTAGATCCCTTGATGCTTTTGGGATATTTTGAAATGATTTTAGAATTATTACATGAATATATGTCTTCCTAGGAGTGGCTATCGAATTGGACTGGTTACCCCCAATTGTAAAAGATATTTTTGCCTTACCATGTTTTCCATTTATCCTGGAATATTGATGATGAACCTACTATATGAGATAATGGATTAATGTTTTCTCCTAGGTGACCATCCCACAGTTTGGATGAGTCACCCCACTTAGAGTGGCTTGGTTGTGGTCCGGAGTCCTTATTATCTCTTTTTTCATGATCACATATTGAATATTATATGGGATATGCTTGTGGATTGATAATAGAACCTCCATAATTATTCAGATGAGTTGATAAATGTACATGGATGGAATTAGAATATAAACCCATTTTAGTGTAAGATTAGGAATATGTTATTTCTGTGATACTCCATTTCCTTCCAGTATATACAGATAGTTCTTCTATGCGGTGGAATAGGTATGAGTCTTATCTAGACTTACAAATGGGATATAACCAAATATTTCTCCCATTAACAATGAATTTTATTAATGTTCTTAATATTCATCAGTAAGAATTTTTATCTTCATATATTTTGTTGTGACCATATTTTACGGACGAGCTTCATATTTACAAGAAGTGATTTGAGTATACTCTGTTTCCATCATATTTGACTAATGTAATTGATGTGAATCCACATGAGTTTTAATCTACCTATATTTTTTCACCTTATTTTCATAGTGGGATTTATTTTAATGAGAAAATTTTATATCTACTCATATTTTTTTGCCATATTTTCATAGTGTGCTTCTTGTGAATGAGTAGGGTTTTGTAGCTACATATAGTTTTCCTCCATATTTGACTAAAAATCATTATAATAGTGAGAAAAAATATATGTCTACATGTAGTTTTTTATTTTATTTGATGGGCAGGATTCATATTTTCAAGAATGGATTTGGGTCAACTAAATTAACAATATTTTCACACAGTGGACTTCAGGATCATTGGAAGGGATATAAGTCTGCCATTAATTTTCCACCGCATTTAATAGACGGTCTTCATGTGGATGAAAAAGAATATATATCTTATCATGGTTTTCATCCACATTTACTTGAATGAATTTTTTATAAGGAATGTGGACAATGAATTATTCCTTTATTTTCGGAACAACACCCTCCATAGGTTGACCTGAGGACCTCAACCTATTTTCTATTCTGGAGGCCCACTGAGTGGTATCCTCAACATGGTGAGGATAATAAACTATACGGTGTTTATAGAAATGATTACTGGTAGGGTACCTTGGGCTGGATCCATATGTTTATGGGATGAATTCACATGTAAAATTTTCATAAGCCTCCCTAAGGAAATAGAGGAAATCATTTTATTTATTTGATATAAATCTCTCAAAACTGTTAGAGATGGCTATTGAAGTAGTCTGGTTATGGAGCTCCGATCGTCGATGGGAAGATGACAGGTTAATATTCATGAAATAAAGGCCCCATTGAGCTACCTCCAAAAATGGGGATAACACCATTCAAGTGGTAATCTCTAACTTGTTCAATTGAAACCCATTGTTGAAGTCACTTGGTGGGTGATGGCATCCTCTTTTTGGTCCAGGACCCAGCCAGTGTAGTGGATGATGTCTGTGTTTATGAGAATTAGTGATATCCCATTGGATTGATGTGATTTCTAGGGGAGACTAACTAAAATATTCGTGACATATCAATACAAAAAAACCTCATAAAAGTATCATCTCAGGACCATATGATTAATTGATTGTCTCAATTTTTCATCATCCATTTTCGATGTAAAAGAGGCTTCGCATGGGGTAACACCACGACCATGGATAAGGATTCATGTCAGGTTCAACATTTTGATTCCTATAGAACATTTGTGGCACCCAATGGATTATTTTGGGGGGTGGGGGAATTTTGTGAAATCAATCATTTCAGGTAGCTCATTTTTGAAGGATCCCCAACAGGTTTTATTCATAGATCCAAAAACTCCCAAAGGCTCTCACATCCCAGAATACTCACATACCTACTTTCTAAATGTTGGAATTCATAGTGTAAATTGGATAAAAACACTTAAGAAATCAAATTGGTTGATAGAATTCGATGTTGTCCCTAACAAACCCTTTTGAGGGGTACTATTTACAATTACCAGACTCTCTAATATAGTTAAGATATGTTCACGAATCCTTTGTTCATTCCCAAGTGAGTATAATATGGATTACCCAGGGGCAAAGATCAATCATGAAGACACATTGGTTTGGAATCATATGTATTTATTTGAGTTTAATCATAAATGGAGGGATTTGTATGTATCCAAGGATCTCCATCAATGTTACCATTTTTTCCTGGGATTAGAGATTAAGTGGTCATTTTTTTGAAAAATTGTAGTCTTAATCCATGTGCGGCGATCTAGTGTTTTTCATCAACTAGAGAGGCAAAATCTAGAAAACTATACCGTGAATTTGGGCATTGAGTTAGGTCCTTCATGAGGCTTCCTATGTATCTCTGTTAGTTGAGAATCATAGAGAAAAATATGGTGAATTTGGGAAAATCTAGAGGATATAAACCTACCAATAATGTTTCCTAGAGAATAATATGGGGAATTTTGCCATTGAGTTAGGTCCTTCATGAGGCTTCCTGTGTATCTCTATTAGTTGAGAGTCATAGCCACAATATTTCTTTACGTTTTGTGCTTTTACTTATGGAGGAGGCCCATTTGATGCCTCTTTATTGGAAATATGTCCCTTTGAAGTTTTTTTTCATTATTTCACATAATATATGTTATTGGAGGACCATTTTAGTGGTTATGGTTGGGGAATACACTTAGGAGATGACCATGTGGTTGGTGCTTGTGTAAGGAAGAATCCCATTTAAAGAAAGATTTGGGATTACATCTATGGAGAAGGGTTATGGAGAAATTGATTGGGTCTTATTCCTAGCAGCGGCCCAATTGATGGTTCATGATCATTAAGATTTCCTGATCTCTACTATCCTCTAAGCTCACTAGAGTCATGTTTGGGGTGAAAAATAAGGGGAAGTAGTGGATCTGAAGATCAAAAGATCCACTTTATTTTGTAGTGGATGAGTTGTTAAAACTGAAAGGGAGAGAGAGATGCCATTGAGCATAATTTTCACCCATTTTATTTTGGTAGAAAAGATAGTCACATATTGGGATCTATCCACCTGTGTCCTATAGCTAGAAAAGAGGAGGAAGAGTTTCAACTCCCACAATAAAAGATATGGGGTTACTCATGTAGGGATGTACTACAGGTCATTGGGAGAGATAAGAGTGATCTGAACCCGCCCTCGTCGAAGGGAAAGGCCAGTGGTACCCATGAACCCCTCGAAATGGGAGGTTTATGTGATCATCCCAAGGATGAAACCCTTATTACCATGAGAATGTAGACCTAAATACATTCCAAGGGTCTTCCTTTTTGGTGAGGTTACAGAAGTGACTCTTCTTAAAACATATATATAGACTCAAGAGGACACACTTATGTTCCTGATGATATTATCATAAATGTTGGGTGGCTCTGGAAGAGGCCTTGGACATATACTATTTGAATAGTTCAAGGGGGAGCCAATATGGGGCCTGGGTACATGATCGAAGGGAGTGATTGTAGTTTCATCCTGGAATGCCCTAGGATTCTCCATTTCATGTAACATATTTTTATAATTGATGGGGTCCCATCCACATAGAATTTTTATATGCTGGTGAGGGTACCATCCACATAGCATGGTGGTACGTGGTTAGGGGTTCTACCCACGTATCGTGTAACTACGTGGGGATGGGTTCTAGCTGTGTGGTGATTTTTCTATGTTGGGACTAGTTTCTCCCAAGTAGAGTTTTGCTACACAGGGCATGGTTCCTCATATGTGTCTTTTTTCTATGAGGGGCATGGTTCCGCTCGCATTATGTTTTGTTATGCGGGGTGTTCAGACATAAAGGGGATTTCGTTTGTGCCTCGCACAAGGGTATCTTTTTAATGGATTTTTGTTTGTGGATGGATGAATGATTTTTATTTCTTATATGATTATATGAAGTTGGTTTACCTACTAGAAATCGACAGATCTTTCTCGATTCAACTTGATGGCTCGTCTTTCTGCATTTATTTATCATTTTTCTCCTCTATCTCATGGATCTTCAGTCTCCTTGTCCATATTAAGCCTTACTCGGGGTATTTATATAAAATAACAGGGAGACTATATACATCCATGTCTATTCATCTGTGGTGTGCCACATGATTTCTTTTTTGGGATTCTAGGAGGGAACCTCAACATCTGAATTATTTCATTCATTGGTGTAGTTTTTTGTGGGGGTAGAAATTGAAGTTTAGCATAGAAATGAATTTGGTTTCATATTCTACTTCTTGTGCTACATCCATTTCCCATGGAATATTTCATTCCTAGGGGGAAATAATTATTGGGGGTGGAAATCATTATCTGACTCAAAAAATGAATGTGGGTTCATTTATGGGTGTCGATGATACCACCCCCTCCATTGAACTATGTTTTTGATGAGTCACTTCATAAAGCAGTGGAGTGCCATGCAGAGCAACGATCCCTAATGATATTTTGAACTTCGTCGGATTAATACATCCTTCACAGATCCTCCCTTGACCATTTTTCATTAATTTATTTTGGTTTTTTTCTACCCATTATTGATTTCAAAATAATTCGATTGTTATCATATGCAGAAATTTGAGGAACCAAAAATCATAAAGTATCTCTTAATTTTCCCATACAAAATATGTAAATACCTTCATCATGTATTCTCTCGAATAATTTTAATAACATGAATTTTTATAGAATCATAATGAAAACATGCATTATTCCTCATTCCTTGAATAAAACAATATATTTTGGAATATATTCCACAGATTCAATAATTTTGTAAACTTAATTAATGGTGTGATAAAACACTTTTTCCACAAACCATTAGTCAATTCCTAGGTCACGGGTACTATCCAATTTACATTATCCAAAAAAATATTTCCTTTATCACAACATAATTATCTCCCCATTCAGAATATATTAAGGGTTATCTTCAAAATATCACCTTTCCAATGATTAAGTTATCCATTCCATCATCATCATTAAAAATATTCTTTTGAATCTATAATAAAAAACATATAATAAATAATAAATATATATTTCATGATTAATTTAAAATATTCATTCAATTATAATACATAAACTCGTCTATAATTCCATATCATCCTTAAGCAATTAACTGAGATTCTTAATCTTATTCCCCAATACGTCTTTCCCTTTATATTTAATTCATTGTATCTTCATCTTCAATATTAACCCCATTACTCAAACCACCTTTTTGATTCTCTTCCTGATATTTCCCCATTGGACATCGATTTTTTTAATGACCATAATTTCCATATTTAAAGCATTCATCCATTGATAACACCTTAGGAAGAATAATATTCTCATCCATTGCATCAACTGATAGTTTCATTTTCCCTCAATAATTTATTACCCTATTATCTTCTTCTATATATATAAACCATCTTTTCATTCCATTAAGACAGTCCCAAGAGTGATTATTACAACATTCTAAACATATAGAAAACTGAATCTTAGTCCCTCTATTATCACCGCTACTATCCTTCTGTTCTTTTTTCACTCTGATAGTTTTTTAAGACCCACTTTATTCATCATGTTATGTGATAACTAATTAGGTATAATAACAATATCCTTCACTTTAATCATCATCTCATTTGGTTAATTTCATAAAATTTTCTATCTCATTTAGTGTTAACCCAGTTTCCTCTAGTTCTTACCATTGACTAAAACCAAAAAGAATAGTGTGAGAAATAATAATCTTATTGGAAAACCACATAATCCAAAGAAATTACTTATAGAATATCTAAATCATGAGAAATTATTTTATTTATTGGACACCATAGGCTTAATATAGGTTATTTATAGTCATAATCTATTTAAATACTACATGATGGGTTTTAAAGAGTTTGTAAATTTCCAAAGCATTACATCTAGGAGTGTCAAACTAGGTTTGTAGCAAGGTCCAGTTTCCTGTACATTTTGATGATATAGTCTTGCTCAATGTTCCTTTTTTTATGTCATTACCCCTATGTACCTATATTTTTGATTTACATCCACATGTAGTATCCATACATGGATGTTATTTCAGGAAAACCACTCTCTCTATCCTTTATCAAAATTCCACTATGTTTTCCTATATATTGACTCATATATAGACTTATCCTTAGATAAATCCCTATACTTTTCTATAGAAATATCTTTAGGGATCTCAATAAAATTTTCTCATCATAGTTTATAGTATATAACTAAACATTCCCTCTAATACAAACAATAATGACATATGCTTCTTATACATTGATATTACAACACTTTAGATGAAAAACTAATAACATTAAAAATAAATTAGCATGAGAACAATAATAGTATAGTTCTTTTTGAAACAAGGAATACAATATTCTAATATGGTGAATTATCTTCAATTTTTTCATAAATTCTCTTCCCTTTTAGTACTCTTCATAGACATATCCTACATAAAACATTTCTTCATAACAAGGGGAAGGGAAACATATGAAAGGGAGAGCTCAGATGCTCAGTAAGAGTAACCATATGAGATATAAATCTATGATCATATGAATTATCAAGATAACAATAATGGTATGTGATCATGACTGAAACATACAATGATTATACCTGACCTTTCATAGATTTGTTTTTTAAAAGTAATGACAGGAATTGGTCACCCAATTCGTTCCCAAAAAATTTATTAAATCCAAAAGTTTTACAGTAGAAATCACAAGGTGTAATGCACGTAAACCAAAAAATTATTCAGAAACAACATATTTAAGAAAATACCCATACAGAAAAGAGAATCCTCTAACCTGGTACACCATCACACAAAAGGACCGCATAAGACCACATGTTGTCTGCAGGTCAAAAACGATGCTTCCAATGTGCAGGTGTGTATATACAATCCATTGAAAAATCCTTAAAGGGCAAGACATCCTAGAGTGTCACCAGTGTAAGCTGCAGTCTCAGACCCAAGAAAAAAAAGAAGACATTTCGATTGTAATGTATTAAAGGGGAGGAGCCAAACAATGAACAAAAAAACCAGGTACATTGTGATACAACATTCAAGTTTTAGGGAGGGCATGTTTCTCCTAAATACTACTAGGGAAAGAACATGATGATGCAGAAATAGACCACAACACCAAAAGTTAAAATCTACCATTCCATAAAGAAGATCTGTTACAATTCAAAAATTTAAATTTACTGACCAATAAATCTACATTAATCCCCTAAAAACAAGGCCATTTCCAAGTAATTAAATTAAGATTAAAGCTTGGATTCTTACAAAATTCATCCGCCATATTGATGAACATCCTATTTTGGAGATCAAGATAAGTGTCTGCTATCATATCTCCATTTTCATATTGTCTAAAGGAAATGTTATCTTTCTCTTCAATCTATGTTTCAATCTCTTTTGGTAGGTCTAGTTCTTTCAGAATTTGAAAGGCATCCTTATATGTAGGTTCATAATTCTCACTGGATGACTCTTCTGAGTCAGAATCAGAAGATCTTGTTGTAGATTCTAATGAGACAATCACTTTATCAGAAGGGGTGGTTGTGCTGGAAGTGTGTTTTGATCCTTTATGCTAGTATCTAGGTAGCGCATAACAGTTTTTCTTTCAACATTGGTATTATCCCTACCTTTCTAGTTGTTTCTATCACTCTACATGATGAAACCGTCAGAGTTAATAATTGTATTTTACTTTTTCTAGAACTCGATCTTAAGTAATCTTCTTCCAATTGGAAAGATTTGTCAAGCTCACATTTTAATGAGTCTTAAGGATTAGATTTCCCATCTTCTTTCTCATTTTTAAAATCGTGTTCTACATTAAGAATGACTAGTTCTACATGAGAAGGATCTTGTTTATCTTCTTCAGAAAGATCAAGATCATGAAAGATCTTGACATCATAGAGTTTGGTGGGGTGAATCATAGAGGGTCCCACATAATTCATAGAACTGACAAGGGGAAATTTGGAGTCTTTTTTCTTCCAACCAAATAGATTTATAGAGTGGCGAAGGCTGAGGGTCAACACATTTATTCCCACATTCACTAATAAAGTGAACAATGCATAAGCATTTTTTGCATAAGTCTGGGAAATTTTCAAAAACCACATCCTGTATGAATCCAGTATCCCCATTTTTAATCCATAATCGCTAAGGCAGGGCTTTAGGGATATATACTTCAGTGTAAATTTGAACGACAAAGGGGCGTGTAAGATTTAATGTGGAAGAATATAACTTAATTGGTTGACCAAATTGTTATGCGATGGAAAATAGAGAATTCTATTTGAAGAAGTGTAAAGGAAGGTTCGGGAAACCAAACCATAGAGGAACAATGGGGGGCTCAGAATCCAAATAGAAGTCTGAGGACCATTTCAACACCTTCATTCTGCAACCCCCAAACGACCAGAATCCCCGAGTCCAAAATCTATAGTAATCATCCTTCGAGGGAAATTTAAATCTATTATGTAATGAGTTCATTAATCCAATGCACAAATTGACAAATCTTATGCTTTCCAGGGTTTTGTACATGAGGATAAGAGAGTGTCTATATTTAAAAAACATGCCAGGAAAAGAAAAATGTAGATCTAAAGAAAGAGTGTGCACCTCATCTTTGGAGAAGGAAATGTTTGATAGACCTCTATGTCTAAAATTCTTGGGGCCAATGCATTCAGACGTCCTTGAATCGTTCCAAGGAGTGCGTCTCGTGACAACATCCATGAAAGACCATGCATCATGGTTGTCAAGAAGAGAATCGTTAGGGTTTTTACAATGGTTTCCCAAGGGAGAGGGCTCTCATGTAGTATTCATTGGTGTCTTAAAAGAGTATACCTATCATCCTTTCATAGATCAAAAACAAGGGTCATGAAATAAATCAATATCATTTTTAAAAACATGGCCCATATGGGTGATAAATCCCGATAAATCGACCAAGAACCGTACAATCATTCCATAAAAGGGAGGAACTTTAATAAATATAAAAAATAGTTCATATGTCAAGTTTAAATAAAAAAAATATCATTATTTTAGATCATGACTTTTCACCTATATTCCCATTGAGGATTATAACACACTTGGTTCCCATAGTGGTTCAAGACAGCCCTATTTCCCATTGTTGATTAGGACACACTTGTTTCTCATATTTGGTCAAGACACACCTAGTTCCCATAGTGGATCAGAACACCCCATTTTACCAAATTGGATCAAGACAAATTTATTTCTTATATTGGATCAATCCCATCGAATTACGTCACTTTTCTATTACATGAGATATGGAGTTTTACCAAATGAATTTTAGGTGATCAAGTTCCCATTCATCTTATAATGAAAACCATAATTTTGTGTTCACTAATATCATAAAAAAATTAAACATATCTAAAGATCATAAACCAGGTCAATAAAATATGTTTCATAAAAATTTCATGAATTCACCATAGCATAACCTATGAAAAAAGGGTTTCATCAACATCTTTTCAATATAAACATTAACCATCCAAAGAATGTATAATAATTATATCATTCAATATTATCCCTATTAAATCATAAAAAACATAATATAATTTCATATTATATGCGAAATATTTTTTAAAGGACCCTTTCACTATTTCAAAAGGATAATATCATTTCATCTTTGTAAACACTTTTTAAAAAATAAAACATTTTGAATTTTTTTTAAAAATATCATTGATAACTTGTAAATGAATATTTAAAAATAATTTAAAATTTTTATTTAGGAAAATTTAAAATTTTCATTGAAAAAATAATTGATTTTTTAAAACATTTTTATAGAACATAGTTTTTCAAGAAGATAATTGAATAACATATTCATTTGTCTCAAAGAATGAAAACTCATACAAAAATCCCATACCTATTTAGTTGATTTTGAACCATAAAGCCCATGAAATAGAGATACTAGAAGTGAAATTTAAGTACCATTAATTTCATTTAGAAAAATCATAAAATATATTCTTGGGTAGTAAATACAACACATAAATGAAACATGTGGTTAATATCGAATGTGTATCATAGAAAAATAATTGTGAGACCAAACTCCTTTACCACATTAGTAATATTTTGAATAATAATACACAATAATGAATAAATTATAATGATACATAAAATATCATGAAAATAATGGTATTAATGATATAACATGTCAAATGGTCAGTATATATAGTACAATAATGAAATAAGTAGTGAATTTGAATATGTCACCGAGAGGTATAAGAGAGAATAGAAATCCCACTATTATAAGTCTTGACTTACTTGGTTCTAACTATAACTCATGTATCATAAATATATGTTTAATATATATCAAATAAATAACAATAATTATATAAATCCTACAATATATGATTTATATATGTCCTTTTATTGTCTGTTTATTAACAATCTCAGGTATAAGTCATGTTTCACGTAAAAACTACTTTAATTTTTGTATATGATTTGAATTTATATTTTTTATCCTAATAAATTTATCATGGTTCCATAATATCCATAATTTTGTACATGATTTAAATATAAATTTGTTTTCAGTATATATGTATTTAAGTAAATCTATAAAATATAGTGATGGAAAATGAAATACACTATTCATAGAGATGGTAGTTCGAACGCATGGATGAATATTGTTTCCATATTCAAGTAATATTGAATTAAAAATATTTGAGTGTTATATTACAATTATAGATTAATTTTTTATTTCATATATGAAACATATTATCATTAAACCGATACATAAAAGCTTCTATGTAATGGGGAATGAATCACATAGATTCATGGTATGATGGTCTTCCAGACTCACCAATTACATTATCATATAACCAAAAAACACACCAACGACGTTATCATATGACAAAAAATTGGAAAATATTATGAAACTTGTGGTATTATAATTTAAGAATCATAATAACATTGTAAATATCCTATATATCATATATGAAAAATATATCCACCATTATTTCTAACCTAAATAGGTGGTTAAGGTGAAATGAATGACATCATTTCATGATGTGGTAGTCCACCGTAGAACGAAATGGTGATTTCATAATCAATCGATGGATGTGGATGTGGTTTTAGGTTATTAACATAACACAAAAACATCCTAATATATGTAATATACATATTATATTATATAATAATAGTTTAATAATAATTTAAGCAGGTAGATGGAAAAATAAAACAAAAACACTCATTGATGAATGTTACCACTTCTTTGGGTATCCTCTTTAGGTTTTCACCAAAATCATAATAGTATGGTTTAATGTACAATATAAGGATTCTAGAATGTGATGTGATAGTTGGTATGTAATCTTGGAATTTATGTTTTGATCCAAATGAGATTTATGGTGTGAATAAGATATGAGAGGGTGTCCTTTTATAAGTGGGGGAGAGGACATACATGGTATTTTTTAAAAGAACCGAGTTCTCCAACATTTTTCATGTGTTAATAGGGACAAAAAAGGCTCATTATAGAACCTTATAGGTGTAATAGTATATATATGTCCTTAAAATAGTTTTTGGACAAGTTTATAAATAATATTTACCCTTATTCTTTTAGTTTAACCCCTGGTATACCCATTTTTACAAAAACTATTGTAATTAATTTTTACTTCATTCAAAACTCATTCCAGTCAAAAATTAAGTTGATATTATTATATAATATAATTTATCAAATTAAAAATATGGAATCCATTTTTCAAAATTCTAATTATTGAAGTGCTAAAATTATATTTAAAATTAATCTTTTTGTAATGATGATAAATCATGTTTATTAAAATAAAATATTAAAAAATTTATAAAGTTTTTATATGAAAGTAAAAAAAATAAAATTGATTCCAATTACCTAAATTGTATTAATGTATTTATAATTGAAAATATTTAACATTAAAATATATTCAAAATAATATTTAACTATATAAATATTTTTAATGAAATCGATGTATTAAAAAAGTTAGTATTTTTGATTATTCACCAAAAATAAAACTTTTCAAATAAGTCCAAAAAAATCCCCCAATCATAATTTTGATATGTTGATTTCTAAAATTAAAAAAAAAATTAAAATAAATATTATAAACTTTCAAAATAATGTTTTAAAATAAACATGCCATCAAAATGCGACAAAACTGTTTGCTAGAAAAAATACTATTTTAAGCATAAAATTGTATTTATTCTTAACTATTATATTGAAAAAACATAAAATTATCTTTAAATAGTTTATTTAATATATAATATAAAAAGTTTATTAAAATCATTTACCAAAACTGGTTTATTTAATATAATGATGTAAAATGTGTTTATGTGCATAAAAATAGTTTTTCAAAATATAATTTCATTTATTTTCAAAATGTTTTTATTTTCATTTATAATTAATTGGTAAAAAAGTATTTCATTATATGATTATGTGTAAATAATATATTTTTATAAATTATTAAATCATATTCACACCTTCTATTCCAACCGTTAGGTGATACCTATCATATTATATAATAATTTAACATATTAGGGGAGGATGGGGAGAGTCTCTCTATCTATAGGAGTGTTTATCGCTATTTCAATCTATAGTGATTATGCATATCGGTTCAAATTACTGGATTTTCGTGATGTTGTTGGGCACAAATATCTGTTTGATCTTTTCATCCCACATAAAAGGATTGTGCTGCTTGATATGAAATCTGGTTGGGAAACCCTTAATGGTGAGGGATGGAATTAGAATGCAGATGCGGGGAATTCGACAACTCTGGTTGGTTGCTAATTGAAAAAAATGTGGATTCAGCCGACGATGGTGTTAGTCGAAAGATGGGGTGTCACTATCTGGTGGTGCGGCTGTCAGAAAGGGTTACTCTTCATGGGTTTCTTCCAATCAAATTTTTTTACAGGGGTCGCGGTTCTGGCCGGTGTTGCAGGGTGAAAGGGGTGCAGGCCACGGGTGGTCAATGTTGTTGTGGTGTGAAGTGTTGGTCGTTACACCTGTGATACCTCAGTGTAGTTGCAATGTTTTTTGGATGCTTGTGGGACTGACTGGGATCCCGACAGGGGTAATCTAGCGAGGCTCTTTGATGCTTCGGTCAGCCTGGATGACGATGAAAGTGGCAGGAAGTGTCGGGTTGCGGCTGCAAGATGGTGCAGAACCCAGTCTTTCGGCATGGTTGGGCGACGCTTACTAGTGCACGACTGGCTACTCACTGATGGGGCATGTTGGACGGAGGCAATTATGATCTTAGGGGAGGGGACCTCGAGATGCATGTAGGGCGCAGCTCCACGCGAGTTAGGGACCCTGGCATTGGTGGATAGCTGGTGCGATGATATACAAAGTTGTGTTCGGGATTCAGCTGGTTTTCATTGGACAACATGTCAGTACAGTGCTAGTTTTGTAGATGATGATTACTGGTGCCTGCCAGAGGATGGAGATGACTGTGTGCATTAGGATATGTGATGACTATGTTCACAAGGACGAAGACTTCATATTTCATGGGGTGACCAGACCTCGGAATGTGTGCTGAATAATGAAGTTCTCTGGAGTGTTGCTGAGGCTAGCTGGGGATAGGGAATGTGGCAGGTACGTTATTTTTGGTAGATAGCAATTGTATTCTTTTTGGGTCCTTGGATCACTGTGTTTATGGGCTTATTTCCATGGTTTAGAGGTTTTTTTGAGATTATTTTTATTTTGGGGTTTGCATCCCATGTATCTATATGTTGCATTTACTTTTTTCAATAAATTTGCGGGGTCATAGTTTTGGGTTACCAAATCCATGATCTGAACCATCTTAGTATAATAATAATTTAATAGTAGTCTATGTTTCATTTAAACTTGATGATGTGTGTAACAAAATATAAAATTTGTATAGTTTGTAAAAAAATACAAACATACTGTTAGCTGTAACACAAGATTAACTCAGTGTTACATGAAAAGAAATAAAATCTAGGTGTTTCTTTTAATGAAATACAAACAAATTATTTCATGTAACAAAAAACATCAAATATAATAAATTATTTTGAAAAAAAATTATTTCAAAAAAAATTAGGGTGTTACAAGATAAATTTGGATCAAACTTTATTTTCACTTCTACTATTCCCAGATCCAACAATTGGTATCATAGCAGCCATGTACTATTTTTTAAATATTTATTTTATTTTTTAATATTATTAAATTAAAACTGAAAACTCATTTCAAGATATAATTCTTTCCTGATCCATCTTAGAAATATCTCATTACAATTTTACATTTCTCAATCATGTTAGTAGGATCTATTAATAATTGAAAATTCTCATATATAATGATCCCTTCTAGATGTTCCAAAAATTATTGCTGGATAATAAAAGATAACTTGGTGTTTTTTTATTTGTTACACATTGTGTCTTCTTGTTCATTACATAAGGATGCCCACATGTTGTCATGGTTATCATGTAATTAGTACACGATACATATAATAAATGAATCATTTGTATCCCATTTGATAGGAACATGGATTTTCATATTACACACCATGTTTACTAGTTATACATCATGCAGTTCAGATGTTTTCAAGGTGAAAAAACATGGGTCCAAACCGCATCATGTAATTAATACACCATATGTATTTAATATTTAACGCATATAGACTAGCAATTAGATAACTTGATTTACTTGAGTATTATTGTTTACAATCATTATGTTCTTCATAAATATCCATGATAAGTATAAAAAACATTTATAGTCGTGTACAATGGATAATTAGCATTGAGAAGTAATCGTGTGGATAACTTTCACATGCCACACGCATTACCTGTATACATAGAAATATAAAATTTAATAATATGTCCACTAAACCATGTCTTCTTGAGTTCTGTGGGTTATTAATTTGATAGTACATGATGTTCATTTTATTTTATACTATATTAAATGCTTCATTAATTCTATATAATAATTAAATATTTTAATCAGGTAAGGTTTTTTATACTAAATTCTCAATACATTAATTTTTACAGGCTATGTAATTTTAAGGTTTTTATGTGCAATTAAATAGGAAATACATTTCATGAAATTATGAAAAAATAAATACACTCAATATTTTGTATGAGTTCATTTTTTATATTTAAAATAGTACTGTGTAGTTCTGATAGGAAAACCTCAAGTTTCTTCCACATACAAAGCTATATACAATTATATTGAGTAGTAAATAAAAAATTATTTTTTAAATTTTAAATAAAATCATATCGTGATTTCCAAAAATAAAAAGATCAAATATGATAAATTTATTAAAATATAAATAAGATATATAACTACATTAATTCATGCACATTATATCTTACTAAATAATTGTTCGAAATGAATTCGAACTAGTTATTTTAAATGTATAATTGTTTAATGTGTACGAATGATCATAAGGTTGAACAAAACTATGTTTTTGTTGATTTTATTTAATTTAAAATTATTAAATGGTTTTGAAATTAATTTTTATTTAATTAAATAGGATGACTTGGGAGTCATCGATATAACTTTTATTATGTTTCACCCATGTTCCCATGATTATTCTATACAAATTTTTTTAATTTATAATTTTCCCCTCTCTTATGTGTGAGTTATAGAAAATATGTAATAAAATGAGATTTTAAATTTGAATGGAGTGGGTTCCAGATGCATATGAGGAGGTGGAGTTATAATATGGAAATGAGATGAGAAAACCACTTGAGATACAAAGGTGGATTGGTGGGATGTTGTAACTCATGCAAAGACTGTCATTAAGAGTTTATCCATATGTTCATTGAATGATTTATTTATTTTTAAATAAATCATCTATTATATAAATTTCACGATAATTTCATTTATTTCTATAAATCCTAATTTTATTACGAATGATTTGTTGTATGGATTTACGACCATGATCAAGTAAAAAAACATTCCAATATAAATGGGATGGAATTAAATTTATGGGGATATGTGTAAAAACGATTTTATAGTATAGTTAATCCCTCGCATAAAATACACATTATATTAAAAAGAAAACTAAAATATAAAACATGAAAAAAAATCAAAAATTAAATAAAATCCCTCAACTTATTATTATGTCAGACAATGTATTCCCTGATTTGATTTGGAATGAAACCAATATAACAATTTATTTGAAAATTATTTCTGGGACAATTTATTTTATTAATGGATTTATTGTGATTTTTTGTATATATTAACAATTTTTTATCAAGGGGATTATTCATTTTAGGATATGGAAAAACATGGAGGCAAGTGTTGAGGAAACCCAATTTATGATTTTAGGATTTGGGTTTCTATTAAACTTATAAGGGAACTATAAGCCAAAAATTTTCAAATACATGCCTACCTAAATACAATCATGTAATTTTTTAATCCTATTCATTGGATTTGAGAAAGGGAATACATATTATATCAACTATAATGTCTATAAAATGATACATTTTGAGTCTAATGGAGAGGTTTTTTGGATCTTAATAATATAGTGAAAGAATTAGTATAATTAAAATAATTTTTTTCTCACATAAATTGTAAACGAGTTAAGTAATATTAATATGCCCATTTAATATTTTACAATAATAAAATGATCATGAACCACATTATCCCAATAATACATTTTATTGAAAGACCATATGATAACCAGTAATAATTTCTAGGAATTGTGTATATTCCTACATGTAGTATTACACTATGAACAGAAGTATTACATATTAGAATCCTCAATGAATTGTGAGCCTATATTTGATGTGAGTTATGACACTTTCACTATATATGACATAAATTTAGTGATGTGTTCTCGTTTCATCATGTAATGGTTTCATCCATGAAATAATGAACTCATAATGTTGCATGAAGACATAGTTTCCTATAGAATCCTCTGTTATCTATGTAGTCTATTTCAAGAGAGATCCAAACATGAAGAGTCTAAGATAACCCAGATGATCTATTAGAGTAAACTTGGGGTAGGTGTTCTATATGATCCCCACACATTCAAAAAAATTGGATACATCAAGCACCTATATGTTTTAGTGTCTATACAATGATATCAATTTTTCATCTAACTAATTCCTTCATCAATCCCACGTATATTATCTAGGAATGTTGTTAATTTAAAAATGAAAATCATTGATAATACTATCCTAGATAATCTCTCTATACCTCTCTATATTGAAAATTATATGATGTATAGAATAAATTCTATCCTTGTATTGAATAAAAGTAAATCCCATGAGAGGATCTTTAGTTCCAAAGCTTATTCACAACACGCATCCATGAAAAGAAATATTGTGGGGTAATAAAGGGAACAAGATTCCTATTTTTCACATGGAAATAAGTACCACTATCCGAATATTTTCACCTAGGTAAAGAAGAAATTAAAATATTAATTTTCATTTTTTATCAGGTGAAATTTATCTATTTCTAATTTTTTTTATTAGGTACATCATTTAGTTCTCATATTTGTATATAAAAATAGGAACCAAGTTTATTCTAGAATATTTCACATTGTTAAGTAAACTGAAGAGATGCTAATAAATCCAAATATGTTTCTCTTGCTATAGGGAACAACCACATCCCGATGCAAAAGAGAATGATCTTGATTTCAAAGTATTGTTATAATATTCCATATATATATAAAAACAATTTATCTTCATCAAGACATGAAAAATATGGATTTATTCTAGATAATGGAAATAAATGTTTCTACTTCTATAAATTAAAAATTATTTTGGTTATGTTATATTTAGATAAAGATATTTATTAGTTCGATTATATAAACCAGGTAATATAACCTAATAATGAAAATCGTTCTCATGACTCATACAACACCTTACAATGATATCAATAAAAGGCCATGTAAATGAAAAGAGTTTGACAGAATTTCACAAATATTGATATTGGGATTCTTTTGAACTAAAACTACATTGTGTAGTCACACATGTTTACAAAGTCAATGACCTAATATCCATTTAATGGTAATGGAGAAAGGGTCAATGAGATACTCAAATTAGTTCACACTAATGTGTGTTGGCCTCTTCTAGTTAAATCATGGGTTAGGTACTCATAATATGTATCTTTAACGGAATGTTTTAGAAGATAAGGATATTTCTACCTAATGAGGTATAAATCAGGATCATTTTATATATTCAAAGAACAAAAGAATGAAATTGGAAACCATGCCTATAATAAGATTAAGAAACTCCTCTCAGACTATGGAAGAGAATATATTAATCATTTCTTTATGAATTATTTTTAGAAGTTTGTGTAACACCCCAGGTAAATAAATAATATGACATTTTTATATTTATCCTTATTTGTGATTAAATATTAATATAACATTAAAGGGGACTCTATGCTCGATGGCATACCCAACACGCAACAACGAGTTTCTTGGGAATCTTACGTTGCACTCTAATAATAAAATAATATTATTTTAAATTGTAGTTAACATGTAGCCATTGTATTGGAGGGAATGGATAGAAATAATTAAAATATTATTATATATTTTTTTAAATGTTTTTACATTTATCCAATAAAAGATAAAGGCATAAAATAAGGAAATAATTCAATTTTAGGTGTATATGCCCTAGTTTTCACTAAAGGTTCACTTATCACCTTATGATGGAGAACCATCATTAAATATAGTTTTGTTCACTCTAGTACATCATTTTGGACCAAATAAAACTCTTCTTAAGAATTTGGACATCAAAATTTACTTTGTGTAAATTTTTGGTATCTTTCTGATAAAGTTCATTTTTTAATGAATAGTGTAAAATGTTGTATTTTAATCCAAAACCTCTTTTTAATATAATTTATTTATATGATTAGATTATCTTTTGAATTGGTTTTAAATTGAAATTAGAATATATTTTAACATTTAATCCAATAGTGGTCGTTGGAATTTATTTCACTTTGAAATCGGACTTAAACTAGTGTCAATCTTTTGATACATATTGTTTCATAAAAACATGCTATTTGCTCTGACAGCAGGAATTAATTATTAAATTAATTAATTTGACTTATATGATTTTAATTTTTTAAAATAGAATTCTTTTTTGAATTTGGAATATCAAATATAGCTCAAGGTGATTTTTTGGGATTTTTCTGAAAAACTTCAATTTTTGATGAATAGTGAAACCACTAAGTGGTACTTATAAAAACTGATTTCTCTGTTTAAATGAAATTTTGCCATCTTTGTCTTTTGAATTTCAAAAATCCGACATACATGGTTGTCATTAAGAAGTAAAATGTGGTTCAATGGGATAAAAATAATATTTTGGTGAATAGTAACTTATTAAGTTTTTAATCGCGATTAGAGGTAATTAGTGTAGTTTAAGGTAAAAACATAATGTTTTAATAATATGAAATGAACTTGAAACATGTTCTAACCTCATTGGATGTGTCATGGCCGACCAAGAAAACCCATGGGTCAACTTGGGGACCCCATGAAGCCACTTTGGTTGGAAAATGACATTAATATCTTTTTATATAAAGTTAAAGTAAAAATGAGACAAACATGAAATGTTTTAATAAAACAATTTTTACATGGGGTTATAAAAATAATATTTTTGACTATAAATATTCATTGGAAAGATAAAAAGATTTCCTACATCATAGTAGTTTTTATATAATTTTTACACATCAAATAAATTAAATTTTTTATGACATCATGATGATGCAGCGATGACCTCATTATTTAACGATTTAAATAAAATGGAAAGATAATGTAATATCTAAGACCTACACATGTCCAAAACCTATTGGATGAGTGGATTTCGAACCCATATCACCTTATACTCGAAACACATCAATGTGGGACCTCTTAATTCCGAATACCATTTTAAAATAAAGTGACATTTTTTACCTTCCAAGAGTGCCCCTCCTCTCCTCTTATAAAAGGCCCCCACCTCTACCTCCTTAACCACACTCCCAAAGACTTTGGATCGTCCAAACTCTGCCCATTTTGTCTCTACACTTCCCTATCTTACTCCTTGAAGCCTCACTTTGGGCAGAAGTCTTCCCAAGGAAGCCTTTGAGCTCAAACCCAAGGGAGTTACCCGATTTTAAGGTAACGCCTTCACTTGAGTCCTTTTGTTTTATTTTGCTTCTCCAACCCCCTAAACTCTTTTTATTCATTTCTTTTGTAACAACTACAGCATAATAAATATACTAGTATGTTGTTATAATAAGTATTCGAGCTACACTTTCACACACCTACATCTAATGGTTAAAGAAAATACGGTTTCCGTGGATGGTGAATTTTGGCCTCCCGAAACGATGATTGTTCAACATTCTTTTAAAACATTCAAAGGTGGCCATTAAGATGAAACTATATTTATATATGATATATAACATGTTTATGTTTTCCTTAAGTGTCTGTATTTTTCATTTTGGGCATACCTTTATGGTTTCCATTATGGGTAAACGTGATATCTTCATTTAAGGAAGTGCGGACTACCGCCCCCTCAAAGTGATGTGATACGTTAATGCCATATGTGGGACGTATAAAGGATGGATTTAAAGTTATTATATAAGATTTTATACTGGAATTATAATATACCTATATATCATTATTATACCATTCCATAAAAATATGAAATAGAAATGAAAGTAGCGTTCATGCGTACGTACGGCTTACCGTCTCCATGAACGGTGCATTTCATTTCTTATCCCCAAATGTAATGTACTATTATAAGTAGATGTATATAATGGATATATATGATGAATTATACATATAAATGATGAATATAATTCTGGAATTAAAATATACATACCTCTCATTTTGTTTTAATTCCATTAATATGACAAAAAATGAAAGTAGCGTTCATGCGTACGTACGGCCTACCGTCTCCATGAACGGTGCTTTTTGTTTTTTATCTCCAAATGATATGGAATAGTATGAAATGAATATTTACTGGATATATATGATATTTTAATCATTAAAACTATTCTGGATATTATTTACTTATAACTACATGGGCAATCTTTTTTCAAACAAGGTCATTTTTGACTCATGTACCAAACATCGGTAAAAATGTCTGATATGAACTAACATTATTAAACAATTATTATAACATTATAATATGTGATATGAACTGAATAATAATCTATAAATGAGGTACTTGGGAAATTATTAATTGACCAATGTTTATTATTCAGGAATATAAAGAAACGGACAAGACAAGTTGGACTTGAGGTAAGGGATCCTACTCCTCTCTTTCTTTTTAAGTACACCCTTTTATGTCATTCCTTTCAAGCTCATATTTCGTGGGATTGGGATGTTCTTTTATATTAATATTACTTTAATTTTTATGTTCATATGATGAGAGACCCTATTTCCTCTCATCAATCCATTTTGGATGTTTTATGTGGTGTTGTTAGGTTACCGAGTTTTCGTAAGGGATTTTTCATCTCACTTTTATTTCCGTGAGATTTATGCTACATTTGCCACAATTTCCTTTGAGTGGTGTATGTAATGCCCATTATTATACACTTTTTGTAGTATAATTTAATTTATGGGAATTCACATCTTCATTGTATGACCCCTCTTCCATGGGGTGTACATTACGAAAGTTACCCAACTCGGTAAGGGGACCTTTCACCCTCCTCTTTATAAAAGACTTATTTTGTTATGTCTTTTAATTGACATAATATTATGTTGGGATATGTTATTTTATTTCCATATTGATGTAAATTTTATTTCCAAGTTATTATATGCCCTTTTTATCTCTCATCAACTCATTTTCCGAATTTTTAAGTGATGCCGTTAGGCTGTCGAATTTTACCAAGGGAACTTTTTAACCCAATTTCGATTTCTTTGGGTTCAACATGTAGTTATTGAATATGTCATCTTTTGAATATGTGTGAATGACCTTTTATTGTTTTACACTTATTATCCACTTATATTGGGTGTATTTATATTTGTCACATATAATTTTGAGATTGAATTATCCTTAATTTATGGATACCTTCTTTATAAGGGAATTCATCACATTTGACATTTCTATTGAGACTTCATTGTTGTTATGAACTAATTCACTCTTATATGGTGTATATACTGTCCTTTGGAATATTATATCATGAATCCATTTATTGTCATGATATTATTATGTTCTGACTAAATGTTATTCCTCAACTATTGTATTCAAGTGTCTCTAATTTTGGTAGAACCCCTTTAACCAAAATATCGCATTAAATGTTTTAATTATTTGTTCTTATTAATATCCATGTTTTCAAAATGGTTTTAAGGATTTATTTATATGGATATTAATGGTTTAAAATTTTAAAAGCCTCAAGGTGGTATGGGACACTTTGATTCAAAAATCTCTTTATTAAATGTTTTAAATGGTTTTGGAAATGGTTCCTTTTTTAATGGATTCATTATTTCAATAAAATAAAATGTTATATTGTGATTGAAGTGTGGAAATTTATGTTTCCTTTATGCATGTTTTATGTGATACATTTATGTTATGGTTCTTGGGAATTGTTATGAAAACGGGTGGTTCCGTGATAAACTAAGGGCGAGTGAGCCCGATATAGCTCTCCAATGCATTGGGTAACACGAAGGAGTGAAACGTTAAGGTTTCTCTGAAGAGATTTTGGGAATATACTGTGATGGGTATTCCAAACGTAACCAAGAGGGTTACTCCCTACGTAAGAATGTTATGAATGCCTCAAGTTACCTTTATGTCTTATGATTTATATGATCTATTCATGGTTTGATGAGGTATGTTAAAGTGCCTATGTTTTATGGGTAAAGTATGATTTCATTATTATGTATATATGAACTCATGTTTCCTTTCCATATTTTTATAACCCTTACTGAGCTTTTTTTGCTCATCCCAAGTTTTCGAAATGTTTTTCACAGGTCAAGGGAAAGGTACAAGATGTGATGATAGTGTCAAGGATGTGTCAAAAAAGAATCCATGTTTTATTTTCAATATGTTTCCGTTGATGGGAAGAATGAATATTGTCTTTTATGTAACCACTTTGTTTAAATGTGGAATGTAATGCAAGTTTCATGATCTAATTCTCTAAAACTCTAAACCTGAAAATCTCCTCAATGTGTAATCTTGTAATAACTCAATATTAAGTAAGGTTTAAGGCTGGGGCCTTATAGTTGGTATCAGAGGTTGGTTTAGATTACTTTAGAGGTTAGGGTATTCTTTAAGCATAAGTGGAATTACCATAATTGTTAGGATTTCAGAAAGAGTTCTAGTTTTAGATAAAGTGAATGAGTAAGTATATCTTAGTGTTTACCTTCCTCATTAGTACATGATGGTTTTGTGGATATACTCACACTAACTTTTCTGTTTTTAGTGAATGGATGGATCTAGCAGGCACCAAATATACATCAGGTTTGAAGGAAACTGTGGTGGTTCTCTGATTAAGATACTAGATAAAATGGAGGATTCAATGGGGAAACTCGTGGTTGTTCTAAACCAAATATAAAGGAGTCATGATAAACCATTTGAACCTTGGTATGTTCTGTAATGAATCATGTACGAGATGACCAATCGATGTGGAAGTTCAGGTAAAAATTATAAAGGTAACCATTAGAGTTTATATGGTCCTTACTTTTGAGGTAATTATGGGTTATCATATGATATGCTGGAAAATGAAAGGCATGAGATAAACATGAGGTTAAAATAAGTTATGATCATTTTTTATGATTTTATCTCTTTTTGGGGAATGATTTAAGAATTATATAGTTTTGTAAAAAGGACAACACGCAGACCGTGTGACAACCCGTCGCGTCGGACAAAGCTGCGGGAATCGAACCCACAACCAAAGTGCCACTGGTATTTATCGCCTACCACTGGACTACGTGAATTCCCTGGTTATTTTGACTGATTCTTTTTAGTTAGATGATTTTATTAATTAATATTAAGTTGATTTTGGGTTATCTATGGAAATTTATTAACCTATCACAGAGGATATGTGATTAGGTTAATTACTTTTCAATACGAGACATTAAGAGCAACTGATGTTGTTTGGAGATAAATGTTACGATTTAACTTGGAAGACTATGTGACTGAATCCTTCAAATATTTGGGTTTCAATCTTAGATTGGTTTACTTTGAAGAATTTTATGGAAAAATTGTTTATCGGATGGTCCTCGTTGAACTTTGGGTTTTGTTGGACAAATTTTGGAGATTAAGCATAGATTTTCTTTTTAAGGGGTTATCCTTTTTTGGATTTTCTGATCTTGTAATAACCTTTTTGGATTTGGATTTGGTTAAAGTCTAAAGACATGGAAATTATATAGTTCTTTTTTTGGATTAGGTTATTCTCTAGAAGTTTATTATTGTACTCTTAATGTGAACAAGCCTTCTTAAATACTCGTCTTTTAGAGAAAATATGAGTTTGTGTAAGGAATCTAATAAAAGTTTAAAGTCAACATGATAAGTGATTATGTTTCCTTATGAATAAATTCCTCAATAAAAAGTAAATTAAAACAAAAATTTTTTCTATTAACTTTTCCTACTGGGGAATCGAATATTGTTTAACCCATCACAAGTTTGTGATTTTCTTGTGGTTAACTTTCTCCTAAACATGTTTTATGTCACTGTCCATCAGAACATGACCCTATGTTTTCTCCTCCATGTCCATGTTTTCCTACATGGAATCCTAGTATGGGTTACCTCGGGTGACCTCTGTACTTATCTTTCTTAATTTTAAAGTGATTGTTTTACCGACTCTTGTTCCGATTTGGGACTTTCAAGGATTTTTCCAAGCTCCATTTTAAAATTGAGAGGACGCAATTCCCAAAAGGGGGGAAGGATGTAACACCCCAGGTAAATAAAGAATATGACATTTTTATATTTATCCTTATTTGTGATTAAATATTAATATAACTTTAAAGGGGACGCTATGCTCGATGGCGTACCCAACACGCAACAACGAGTTTCTTGGGAATCTTACGTTGCACTCTAATAATAAAATAATGTTATTTTAAATGGTAGTTAACATGTAGCCGTTGTATTGGAGAGAATGGATAGAAATAACTAAAATATTATTATATATGTTTTTAAATGTTTTTACATTTATCCAATAAAAAATAAAGGCATAAAATACGGAAATAATTCAATTTTAGGCGTATATGCCCTAGTTTTCACTAAAGGTTCACTTATCGCCTTTTGATGGAGAACTGTCATTAAATAAGGTTTTGTTCACTCTAATACATCCTTTTGGACCAAATAAAACTCTTTTTAAGAATTCGGACATCAAAATTTACTTTGTGTAAATTTTTGGTATCTTTCTGATAAAGTTCATTTTTTAATGAATAGTGTAAAATGTTGTATTTTAATTCAAAACCTATTTTTAATCTAATTTATTTACATGATTAGATTATCTTTTGAAAAGGTTTTAAAGTGAAATTAGAATATATTTTAACATTTAATCCAATAGTGGTCGTTGGAATTAATTTCACATTGAAATCGGACTTAAACTAGTGTCAATCTTTTGATACATATTGTTTCATAAAAACACGCTATTTGCTCTGACATCGGGAATTAATTATTAAATTAATTAATTTGACTTATATGATTTGAATTTTGTAAAATGGACTTCTTTTTTGAAATTGGAATATCAAATATAGCTTAGGGTGAATTTTTGGGATTTTTCTGAAAAACTTCAATTTTTGATGACTAGTGAAACCACTAAGTGGTACTTATAAAAACTGATTTTTCCATTTAAATGAAATTTTGTCATCTTTGTGTTTTGAATTTCAAAAATCCTAAATACATGGTTTTCATTAAGAAGTAAAATGTGGTTCAATGGGATAAAAATAATTTTTTGGTGAATAGTAACTTATTAAGTTTTTAATCGCGATTAGAGGTAATTAGTGTAGTTTAAGGTAAAAAAATAAAGTTTTAATAATATGAAATGAACTTGACACATGTCCTAACCTCATTGGATGTCTCATGTCCGGCCAAGAAAACCCATGGGTCAACATGGGGACCCCATGAATCCACTTTGGTTGGAAAATGACATTAATATATTTTTATTTAAAGTTAAAGTAAAAATGAGACAAACATGAAATGTTTTACTAAAACAATTTTTACATGAGGTTATACAAATCAGATTTTTGACTATACATATTAATTGGAAAGATAAAAAGATTTCCTACATTATAGTAGTTTTTTTATAATTTTTAGACATTAAATAAATTAAATTTTTTATGACATCATGATGATGCATCGATGACCTCATTATTTAAAGATTTAAATAAAATGCAAAGATAATGTAATATCTAAGACCTACACATGTCCAAACCCTATTGGATGAGTGGATTTCGAACCCATATCACCTTATCCTCGAAAAAAATCAATGTCGGGCCACTTAAATCCGAATACCATTTTAAAATAAAGTGACTTTGTTTACCTTCCAAGAGTGCCCCTCATCTCCTCTTATAAAAGGCCTCCACCTCTACCTCCTTACCCACACTCCCAAAGCCATTGGATCGGCCAACCTCTGCCCATTTTGTCTCTCCACTTCCCTCTCTTACTCCTTGAAGCCTCACTTTGGGCAGAAGTCTTACCAAGGAATCCTTTGAGCTCAAACCCAAGGGAGTTACCCAATTTTAAGGTAATGCCTTCACTTGAGTCCTTTTGTTTTATTTTGCTTCTCCAACCCCCTAAACTCTTTTTATTCATTTATTTTGTAACAACTACAGTATCATAAATATACTAGGATGTTGTTATAAGAAGTATTCGAGCTACACTTTCACACACCTACATCTAATGGTTAAAGAACATACTGTTTCCGTGGATGGCGAATTTCGGCCTCCCGAAACGATGATTGTTCAACATTCTTTTAACACCTTCAAAGGTGGCCATTAAGATGACACTATATTTATATATGATATATAACATGTTTATGTTTTCCTTAAGCATCTGTATTTTTCATTTTGGTCATACCGTTATGGTTTCCATTATGAGTAAATGTGATATCTTCATTTAAGGAAGTGCGGACTACCGCCCCCTCAAAGTGATGTGATACGTTAATGCCATATGTGGGACGAATAAAGGATGGATTTAAAGTTATTATATAAGATGTTATACTGGAAGTATAATATACCTCTATATCATTATTATCCCATTCCATAAAAATATGAAATAGAAATGAAAGTAGCATTCATGTGTACGTACGGCTTACCGTCTCCATGAACGGTGCATTTCATTTCTTATCCCCAAATGTAATGTACTATTATAAGTACATGTATATAATGGATATATATGATGAATGATACATCTAAATGATGAATATAATTTTGTAATTAAAATATAAATACCTCTCATTTTGTTTTAATTCCATTAATATGACAAAAAATGAAAGTAGCGTTCATGCGTACGTACGGCCTACCGTCTCCATGAACAGTGCTTTTCGTTTTTTATCTCCAAATGATATGGAATAGTATGAAATGAATATTTACTGGATATATATGATATTTTAATAATTAATACTATTCTGGAAATTATTTATTTATAACTACATGGGAAATCTTTTTTCAAACAAGTTCATTTTTGACTCGTGTACAAACATCGGCAAAAACGTCTGATATGAACTAACATTATTAAACAATTATTATAACATTATAATATGTGATATGAACTGAATAATAATCTATAAAGGAGTTACTTGGGAAATTATTAATTGACCAAAGTTTATTATTCCGGAATATAAAGAAACGAACAAGACAAGTTGGACTTGAGGTAAGGGATCCTACTCCTCTCTTTCTTTTTAAGTACACCCTTTTATGTCATTCCTTTCAAGCTCATATTTCTCGGGATTGTGATGTTATATTATATTAATATTACTGTAATTTTTATGTTCATATGATTAGAGACCCTATTTCCTCTCATCAATCCATTTTTGAAGTTTTATGTGGTGTTGTTAGGCTGCCGAGTTTTCGTAAGGGATTTTTCATCTCACTTTTATTCCCGTGAGATTTATGCTACATTTGCCACAATTTCCTTTGAGTGGTGTATGTACTGCCCATTATTATACACTTTTTGTAGTATAATTTCATTTATGGGTATTCACATATTCATTGTATGACCCTTCTTCCATGGGGTGTACGTTTCGAAAGTTACCCAACTCGGTAAGGGGACCTTTCACCCTCCTCTTTTTAAAAGACTTCTTTTGTTATGTCTTTTAATTCACATACTATTATGTTGGGATATGTTCTTCTATATCCTTATTGATGTAAATTTTATGTCCAAGTGATGAGATGCCCTTTTTATCTCTCATCAACTCATTTTCTGAATTTTTAAGTGATGTCGTTAGGCTGTCGAATTTTACCAAGGGAACTTTTTAACCCAATTTCAATTTCTTTGGGTTCAACATGTAGTTATTGAATATGTCATCTTTTGAATATGTTTGAATGACATTTTATTGTTTTACACTTAATATCCACTTATATTGGGTGTATTTATATTTGTCACACATAATTTTGAGATTGAATTATCCTTAATTTAAGGATACCTTCTTTATAATGGAATTCATCACATTTGACATTTCTATTGAGACATCATTGTTGTTATGCACCAATTCACTCTTATATGGTGTATATACTTTCCTTTGGAATATTATATCATGAATCCATTTATTCTCATGATATTATAAAGTTCTGAACAAATGTTATTCCTCAACTATTGTATTCAAGTGTCTCTAATTTTGGTAGAACCCCTTTAACCAAAATATCACATTAAATGTTTTAATTATTTGTTCTTATTAATATCCATGTTTTCAAAATGGTTTTAAGGATTTATTTATTTGGATATTAATGGTTTACAATTTTAAAAGCTTCAAGGTGGTATGGGACACTTTGATTCAAAAATCTCTTTATTAAATGTTTTAAATGGTTTTGGAAATGGTTCCTTTTTTAATGGATTCATTATTTCAATATAATAAAATGTTATATTGTGATTGAAGTGTGGAAATGTTATGTTTCCTTTATGCATGTTTTATGTGATAAGTTTATGTTATGTTTCTTAGGCATTGTTATGAAAACAGGTGGTTCCGTGATAAACTAAGGGCGGGTGATCCCGATATAGCTCTCCAATGCATTGGGTAACACGAAGGAGTGAAATGTTAAGGTTTCTCCGAAGAGATTTAGGGAATATACTGTGATGGGTATTCCAAACGTAACCAAGAGGGTTACTCCCTACGTAAGAATGTTATGAATGCCTCAAGTTACCTTTATGTATTATGATTTCTATGATTTATTCATGGTTTGATGAGGTATGTTAAAGTGCCTATGTTTTATGGGTAAAGTGTGATTTCATTCTTATGTATATATGAACTCATGTTTCCTTTCCATATTTTTATAACCCTTACTGAGCTTTTTATGCAAATCCCAAGTTTTCGAAATGTTTTTCACAGGTCAAGGGAAAGGTACAAGATGTGATTATAGTGTCAAGGATGTGTCAAGAAAGAATCCATGTTTTATTTTCAATATGTTTCTGTTGATGGGAAGAAGGAATACTGTCATTTATGTAACCACTTTGTTTAAATGTGGAATGTAATGGAAATTTCATGATCTAATTCTCAAAAACTCTAAACCTGAAAAGATCCTCAATGTGTAATCTTGTAATAACTCAAGATTAAGTAAGGTTTAAGGCTGGGGCCTTATAGTTGGTATCAGAGGTCGGTTTAGATAACTTTAGAGGTTAGGGTATTCTTTAAGCATAAGTGGAATTACCATAATGGTTAGGATTTCAGAAAGAGTCCTAGTTTTAGATAAAGTGAATGAGTAAGTATATCTTAGTGTTTACCTTCCTCATTAGTACATGATGGTTTTGTTGATATACTCACACTGAATTTTCTGTTTTTAGTGAATGGATGGATCTAGCAGGCACCAAATATACAACAGGTTTGAAGGAAACTGTGGTGGTTCTCTGATTAAGATACTAGATAATATGGAGGATTCAATGAGGAAACTCGTGGTTGTTCTAAACCAAATATCAAGGAGTCATGATCAACCACTTGAACCTTGGTATGTTCTGTAATGCATCATGTACGAGATGACCAATCAATGTGGAATTTCAGGTAATAATTATAAAGGTAACCATTAGAGTTTATATGATCCTTACTTTTGAGGTAATTATGGGTTATTATATGATATGCTGGAAAATTAAAGGCATGAGATAAACTTGAGGTTAAAATATGTTATGATCATTTTTTATGATTTTATATCTTTTTGGGGAATGATTTAAGAATTATATAGTTATGGAAAAAGGACAACATGCAGACTGTGTGACAACCCGTCGCGTCGGACAAAGCTGCGGGAATCGAACCCACAACCAAAGCGCAAGTGGTATTTATCGCCTACCACTGGACTACGTGAAGTCCCTGGTTAGTTTGACTGATTCTTTTTAGTTAGATGACTTTATGAATTAAGAGTAAGTTTATTTTGGGTTATCTATGGAAATTTATTAACCTATCATGGAGGATATGTGATTAGGTTAATTACTTTTCAATACGAGACATTAAGAGCAACTGATGTTGTTTGGAAATAAATGTTATGATTTAACTTGGAAGACTATGTGACTGAATCCTTCAAATATTTGGGTTTCAATATTAGATTGGTTTACTTTGAAGAATTTTATGGACAAATTGTTTATCGGATGTTCCTCGTTGAACTTTGGGTTTTGTTGGACAAATTTTGGAGATTAAGCATAGATTTTCTTTTTAATGGGTTGTCCTTTTCTGGATTATCTGATCTTGTAATAACCTTTTTGGTTTTGGTTTTGGTTAAAGTCTAAAGACATGGAAAGTATATAGTTCTCTTTTTTGGATTAGGTTATTCTCTAGAAGTTTATTATAGTACTATTAATGTGAACAAGTCTTCCTAAATACTCATCTTTTGCAGAAAATATGAGTTTGTGTAAGGAATCTAATAAATGTTGAAAGTCAACATGATAAGTGATTATGTTTCCTTATGAATAAATTCCTCAATAAAAATTAACTTAAAACAAAAATGTTGTCTGTTAACTTTTCCTACTGGGGAATCGAATACCGTTTAACCCATCACATGTTTGTGATTTTCTTGTGGTTAACTTTCTCCTAAACATGTTTTCTATCACTCTCCATCAGAACATGACCCTATGTTTTCTCCTCCATGTCCATGGTTTCCTACATGTAATCCTAGTATGGGTTAACTCGGGTGACCTCTGTACTTATCTCTCTTTATTTTAAAGTGATTGTTTTACCGACTCTTGTTCCGATGTTGGACTTTCAAGGATGTTTCCAAGCTCAATTTTTAAATTGCGAGGACGCAATTCCCAAAAGGGGGGAAGGATCTAACACCCCAGGTAAATAAAGAATATGAAATTTTTATATTTATCCTTATTTGTGATTAAATATTAATATAACTTTAAAGGGGATGTTATGCTCGATGGCGTACCCAACACGCAACAATGAGTTTCTTGGGAATCTTACGTTGCACTCTAATAATAAAATAATATTATTTTTAATGGTAGTTAACATGTAGCCGTTGTATTGGCGGGAATGGATAGAAATAACTAAAATATGATTATATATGTTTTTAAATGTTTTTACATTTATCCAATAAAATAAAAAGGTATAAAATACGGAAATAATTCAATTTTAGGCGTATATGCCCTAGTTTTCACTAAAGGTTCACTTATCGTCTTTTGATGGAGAACTGTCATTAAATATAGTTTTGTTCACTCTAATACATCCTTTTGGACCAAATAAAATTCTTCTTAAGAATTGGGACATCAAAATTTACTTTGTGTAAATTTTTGGTATCTTTCTCATAAAGTTCATTTTTTAATGAATAGTGTAAAATGTTGTATTTTAATTCAAAACCTATTTTTAATATAATTTATTTATATGATTAGATTATCTTTTGAATTGGTTTTAAAGTGAAATTAGAATATATTTTAACATTTAATCCAATAGTGGTCGTTGGAATTAATTTCACTTTGAAATCGGACTTAAACTAGTGTCAATCTTTTGATACATATTGTTTCATAAAAACACGCTATTTGCTCTGACAGTGGGAATTAATTATTAAATTAATTAATTTGACTTATATGATATGAATTTTGTAAAATAGACTTCTTTTTTGTATTTGGAATATCAAATATATCTTAGGGTGAATTTTTGGGATTTTTCTGAAAAACTTCAATTTTTGATGAATAGTGAAACCACTAAGTGGTACTTATAAAAACTGATTTTTCCGTTTAAATGAAATTTTTCCATCTTTTTGTTTTGAATTTCAAAAATCATACCTAAATGGTTGTCATTAAGAAGTAAAATGTGGTTCAATGGGATAAAAATAATTTTTGGTAAATAGTAACTTATTATGTTTTTAATCGCGATTAGAGGTAATTAGTGTAGTTTAAGGTAAAAAAAATAATGTTTTAATAATATGAAATGAACTTGACACATGTCTTAACCTCATTGGATGTGTCATGTCCGACCAAGACAACCCATGGGTCAACTTGGGGACCCCATGAAGCCACTTTGGTTGGAAAATGACATTAATATCTTTTTATTTAAAGTTAAAGTAAAAATGAGACAAACATGAAATGTTTTACTAAAACAATTTTTACATGGGGTTATAAAAATTATATTATTGAATATAAATATTTATTGGAAAGCTAACACGATTTCCTACATCATAGTAGTTTTTTTTATAATTTTTAGACATTAAATAAATTAAATTTTCTATTACATCATGATGATGCAGTGATGACCTCATTATTTAACGATTTAAATAAAATGGAAAGATAATGTAATATCTAAGACCTACACATGTCCAAAACCTATTGTATGAGTGGATTTATAACCCATATCACATAATCCTTTAAATAAATCAATGTGGGACCTCTTAAATCCGAATACCATTTTAAAATAAAGTGACTTTGTTTACCTTCCAAGAGTTCCCCTCCTCTTCTCTTATAAAATGCCCCCACCTCTACCTCCTTACCCACACTCCCAAAGCCTTTGGCTCGGCCAAAATCTGCCCATTTTGTCTCTCCACTTCTCTCTCATACTCCTTTAAGCCTCACTTTGGGAAGAAGTCTTCCCAAGGAAGCCTTTGAGCTCAAACCCAAGGGAGTTACCCGATTTTAAGGTAATGCCTTCACTTGAGTCCTTTTGTTTTATTTTGCTTCTCCAACCCCCTAAACTCTTTTTATTCATTTCTTTTGTAACAACTCCAGTATCATAAATATACTATGATGTTGTTATAAGAAGTATTAGAGCTACACTTTCACACACCTACATATAATGGTTAAAGAACATACTGTTTCCGTGGATGGCAAATTTCGGCCTCCTGAAACGATGATTGTTCAACATTCTTTTAAAACCGTCAAAGGTGGCCATTAATATGGCACTATATTTATATATGATATATAACATGTTTACGTTTTCCTTAAGCTTTTGTATTTTTCATTTTGTGCATACCTTTATGGTTTCCATTATGGGTAAACGCGATATCTTCATTTAAGGAAGTGCGGACTACCGCCCCCTCAAAGTGATGTGATTCGTTAATGCCATATGTGGGACGTATAAAGGATGGATTTAAAGTTATAATATATGATGTTATACTGGAATTATAATATACCTCTATATCATTATTATCCCATTCCATAAAAATATGAAATAGAAATGAAAGTAGCGTTCATGCGTACGTACGGCTTACCGTCTCCATGAACGGTGCATTTCATTTATTATCCCCAAATGTAATGTACTATTATAAGTACATGTATATAATGTATATATATGATGAATGATATATCTAAATGATGAATAAAATTCTAGAATTAAAATATACATACCTCTCATTTTGTTTTAATTCCATTAATATGACAAAAAATGAAAGTAGCGTTCATGCGTACGTACGGCCTACCGTCTCCATGAACGGTGCTTTTCATTTTTTATCTCCAAATGATATGGAATAGTATGAAATGAATATTTACTGGATATATATGATATTTTAATCATTAATACTATTCTGTAAATTATTTACTTATAACTACATGGGCAATCTTTTTTCAAACAAGTTCATTTTTGACTCATGTACCAAACATCGGCAAAAATGTCTGATATGAACTAACATTATTAAACAATTATTATAACATTATAATATGTGATAAGAACTGAGTAATAATCTCTAATGGAGGTACTTAGGCAGTTATTAATTGACCAAAGTTTATTATTCAGTAATATAATGAAATGAACAAGACAAGTTGGACTTGAGGTAATGGATCCTACTCCTCTCTTTCATTTTAAGTACACCCTTTTATGTCATTCCTTTCAAGCTCATATTTCTTGGGATTGGGATGTTATTTTATAATAATAATACTGTAATTTTTATGTTCATATGATGATAGACCCTATTTTCTCTCATCAATCCATTTTGGAAGTTTTATGTGGTGCTGTTAGGCTGCCGAGTTTTCATAAGGGATTTTTCATCTCACTTTTATTCCCGTGAGATTTATGCTACATTTGCCACAATTTCCATTGAGTGGTGTATGTACTGCCCATTATTATACACTTTTGGTAGTATAATTTCATTTATAGTAATTCACATCTTCATTGTATGACCATTCTTCCATGGGGTGTACGTTTCGAAAGTTACCCAACTCGGTAAGGGGACCTTTCACCCTCCTCTTTTTAAAATACTTCTTTTGTTATGTCTTTTAATTCACATACTATTATGTTGGGATATGTTATTTTATATCCTTATTGATGTAAATTTTATGTCCAAGTGATTATATGCCCTTTTTATCTCTCATCAACTCATTTTCTGAATTTTTAAGTGACGTTGTAAGGCTGTCGAATTTTACCAAGGGAACTTTTTAACCCAATTTCGATTTCTTTGGGTTCAACATGTAGTTATTGAATATGTCATCTTTTGAATATGTGTGAATGACCTTTTATTGTTTTACACATAATATCCACTTATATTGGGTATATTTATATTTGTCACACATAATTTTGAGATTGAATTATCCTTAATTTAAGGATACCTTCTTTATAAGGGAATTCATAACATTTGACATTTCTATTGAGACTTCATTGTTGTTATGCACCAATTCACTCTTATATGGTGTATATACTGTCCTTTGGAATATTATATCATGAATCCATTTATTCTCATGATATTATAAAGTTCTGACTAAATGTTATTCCTCAACTATTGTATTCAAGTGTCTCTAATTTTGGTAGAACCCCTTTAACCAAAATATCGCATTAAATGTTTTAATTATTTGTTATTATTAATATCCATGTCTTCAAAATTGTTTTAAGGAATTATTTATATGTATATTAATGGTTTAAAATTTTAAAAGCTTCAAGGTGGTATGGGACACTTTGATTCAAAAATCTCTTTATTAAATTTTTGTTTCGCACAGAATTCGGGGATGACCTCCTGGACGGGAGATTCAAACGTTCCGATCAGTTTCTAACGGGTTTGTTCGTAGAACCGGAAACATCCAATGATTCCACATCCGTTTGGACCTAATTTCCAAAGGCAGGCGCTCATTAGCTTGTGGACTAATGAGGCTTAGGAATTTGCATTGGTCGAGAGGATGGGAGGTCGGACTCATCACACCTTTTTGAGGGGAATTATTGTCTACTCCGGGACTCTCTTTATAGATTTAAGTTATGTTCGTGAATCCTTATTACATTACCAAGTATAAAATGTGTTTTCCATTAGTTTTAACAATCAATGATTAAATATGCAAGAATTTTAGAGAATCTTTTATATGTATTCGAGGTTCTTCATCAATAGAGAATCATTTATATCTGTTTAGAGATTCTTGGTCAATGGTATCCTTCAAAACATTTATATAAAAAGTCTCTTGGTCATTATGATGACCAGGCTAGTTTTAAAGCCACTCAGTGGGGCACTTGAAGTTTATCGTCATTCAGAAGGACAGAGATTATTTCAAAGTTGGGATCGAACCCATAAATGGGCTACCTACGTATCCTTTGTTTTGGAAAAGGAATCAGAACCCACGTAGTTCGAGAAATGGAGTATGATGTTTATGATTGATGGCTCAAAGATGAATGTCATAATTACTTTTACACTCTATGCTCACGTGAGTCATGCTCGGTGTAAGAAACAAGAGGTATTAGTAAAATTTAGACAATTGTGCCATGAAATATGCAATCATAAGAATTTGTTTGGGGCTTATGTATGGATGACTGCCCAGATAGATGAAGGTTTAGGATTTACTTTTAGGGAGAAAATCCATGAACAGGGTCCATAAAGTTATATGTGCTTCATGGAGATTTGAATACTCTAATCTTGGGGCTTACTCTTAATGAGGATGCCAAAGTTAGGAGGGGATTTATGATTGGGTTTTACTCCTGAAAAGGAAACCCAAATCAAAGGTAAATTATGACTGGTTAAGAGAAATTTAAGGGGACTTGGGGCTTATTCCTGAAAAGGAGACCCAAGGTTATGACTGAGTCTTATTCCTGAAAAGGAGACCCAGGTTAAGGGACTTGGGTCTTATTCCTGAAAAGGAAGCCCAAGGTTATGACTGAGTCTTATTCCTGAAAAAGGAGACCCAGGTTAGGGATTAAGGTTTGGGGATTACTCCTGAGGAGGATGCCCATATTTGAGGTTGGGGCTTATTCTTAAGAAAGATGCCCAAGATTAAAGGATTTGATTGGGGCTTACTCCTGAGGAGGATGCCCAAGATTGGTAACTTTAAGAATTTGGGGCTTACTCCTGAGGAGGATGCCTAGATTAAAGGTTTTATAACTGGGGATTATTCCTGAAAAGGAGACCCAGGTTAAGATTCTCTCATATTAAAGGATGAGGTTGAATGAATGAACTCTCCGTATTTTAGTGACATAAGGATATTTAAATCACTAGACTTTGAGAGAGATTCCACAGAATTCCTTTCCGATAAGAAAATCAAATCAAGAAATCATGCCATAAATGGCTTTGAAGAGTGTCTTGAAGACTGAATCTTGAAAAGGAAAGGTGAAATGGCTTAAGAGGGGTAAAATGGGAAAGATGGGCACCCAAAAAGATAGGGGCGCGCAAGTCTTGAAAGGCGCGCAAGTCCTGCGGCGGCGTGCAAGTATTGACCGCGCAAGTATACTTGCGCGACACATGGTGTACTTGCGCGATTTTCAATCAGAATTTGAAATACTTGAGCGACTCTTGATAAAACCCTTTAGAATCCCCTTGAGGTTCTTCCAGAAAAGGGACGTGCAAGTTATATTGAAGGAATTAAGTTGGCCCGCAAGTGTTTGATAAGTTTCAACACTTAGGCCTTCCTTCTTCTCTTTAAATCTTCCGTTCTGGGTAAGAAATTACCTTAGAAGTGTTCCGGAAGCTTTGAGAAGAGACTTGGGCGTCGGGAGCTTCAATCCGAGTTTCTGGAAAAAGATCCTCTCGAATGGGGGGCCCACAGGGTCTATTTATAGGCAAAAGAAGACCCAGGGCGGTTACCGGGCGGTTACCATTTAGGTCGCGCCAGTCACCTGCGCGACCAAGGTAGTCGCGCAAGTATACTTGCGCGGCAGTGGTATAACTTGCGCGGTGGATTTGCTTTTGATCCTTTGTTCATGCCTTTGTCGATTTTTCATGTTTTCTTCAAAGGATGAATCACTTTCAGCTGAGATATTCCCTTTTCCGATCTTTAGATTCTGTGACGAAAGGAGCGTCAACAAAAGTCCCCCCTCAGAGTTGGATCCGGAGAGAAATGAGGATTTGACTCTGAGGAAATCGAATCCCTCCAAAGGAAAAGGGAGGGCGTGCAAGTCATTCAGTGCGCAGAGGGCGGCGCGCAAGTCTGCGTCGCGCAGGCCTTAAGCGCTCTGGGTGTGGCGCGCAGGTAGGCTTCCTGGCCTATAAATACATGGCCTCACCTCCATTACATGCATCTGGATTTCCGGATTTCTCGAGCTCTCACCGCGCAAGTCTTCCTCGCTGCGCAAGTCTCTTGTTTTCACTGTTTCCTCGCTGTCGCGCTACTCTCAAGGTAATAGGGCTTGCGCCGTAATACTTGCGCGAAAAAAACTTGCGCGGCACATGTATTACTTGTGCGATACCTCCATACTTGCGCGCCTTAATGCCTTAGCCATTTTTTCGAATTCTTTCACAAATTTTATGAAAAAATAAACTCATTTAAGAGTTAAATTTATTCAACTCCTGTGCAGATTCAATGGATCTTAGACCTGGATTAATTGATGAACTGGCTAGCAAGCGGATAGATGATATGATGGATATCATTGGCCCTGATTACTATACTGTCAAAGACAGTACTCTTCCAGATTTGGCTAAGTATCTGAAGAAATATCATCGCGACTTTCCTCACTGCACTTATCTACCTTTGTATGGTCATGGTCATCTGCAAGAAGTAATTATTCCAGAAGTAAAGAATTATCTTCCATTTTCGTGGTTTCAGAATTATACCAATTTTGCTTCAGCAAATATCTCAGGCGGAGGAGTATTTCAAACTGCTGGAACAGTGGATAAGGCTTATGTGATGCATCATAGCCCTTGCACACCAGATCTGAAAAAACATACACCTGAGCTTCAACCACATTGTCATCCTTCAATCTTCCGAAATGCTCAGATGGATCAATCCAAAGGCTGGAAGAAAAGTTGGGATTTCCGTCCTGGGGGAGGTGTGAAGCCAACTTGGATGTGGGTATACTGGTTGCGACAGACTTGCGCAGAGTTTATTGAGGATCTGAAGAGATCTGCAATATATGAGGCTGTTTGGGTTGGGCAAACATATATTTACAGACATGATAACTTCGTGCCAGAGATACTCAGCCACTGGAGCCCAGCGACTAATTCTTTCCATTTGACTCATGGAGAAGTAGGTATCAGTTTGTGGGATGTCCACAAGATTTCAGGAGCTCCAATCTTGGGTGATATGTATGATGAATTCATTCCTCCCAAGGTGACTTGGAATGATCCAGAGAAGACTCCTGCTTTGGCTCGAGAATTATTTAAAATCTTTCACAGGCTCAAGAGTTCAGAGACCTCATTAACTCATTTTAGAAAAGATATTCATCCGGAAGAATGGATGAATGTGTTTCTTACTGAGAAGAAAGGGATAGAGCCAAAAGAAAAAGGATCCAAGAAAAAGAAATCCAAGGATACCCGGCCCAGACGTCCTACCACTTGTCCAAAACCTGAGAAGAGAGGAGCTCCTGGCACATTCTGGCCAACTCTAGAAGCAGGAGAGTTTGAAAAATGGGGATATGAAGTGAATCAAAGAATTCCAAAGAAAACTTGTCTGGCGGGTTTCTTGGCAATGTGGCTTAGTGTTTATCTCTTGCCGGTCAGGGATTCGAAGGGAGGCGTTAGGCCAGGGACCTTCGTCATTGCGGCCAAGTTGGCTGAGGGAAAAATGGTTGGGTTAGCTACCCCCATTTTAGCAAAGATTCACAGGAGTTTACTTCACGTCTTCCAGGGTAAATCTCCTTTAAGAATAGTGGGACCATTCCAGGTTTTGTGGGGATGGATCGCCACTCACTTCAGGACTTACAATGTACAGAATGGATTACAAATTCCTGGAAGCTCTTTCAGACCGTCAGTGCAAGCATTCTCTGGAATTGCTCCATTAGATGTTAATGGTTATGACATGAAAGTAAGACTAAGCATGTATAAGGAATTCAACTTCTTTCCTTATGGAAGTTCGCCATCCGGGCGGTTTGTTGATGATGGGAAAGCCCATTTGGATTTGAGGGCATACATGCTAGCTTGCAGGGATGGCGTGTTAGTAGCCAGGATTGATGGAGAAATCATATGCGAGGCCTATGCTCCATATAGATTTTCACGCCAATTCAAATGTTTGCAACAGATTGTTGTATCCCCTCTAGTACATGTCAGGTTAGAGCAACATCTGATGGTTGCTCGACAACTATGGTTGCTGACATCAAGAGAGAAGACCGGGGCAGTATTTGATCTACCAGTTGAAAAAGCGGCACATTATCTGACTACATTTTATGCTGAACACTGGATAGCATCATACCCTAAAGGGATATTGAATCACCCAGTATATCAAGTGGGAAAGAGGAAGAGGACTGTAGAGAAAGAAACTATTCCTCATAAAGGTGACGCTTCTCCACCTGAAATAGGTTCAACAGACTCCTCTTCTAGAACTGATTCATCGGATTATCACGATGGGGATGATGAGGCACAACCGGCAGCAAAGCGGTTTCGTGCCCGATATAATCCTCCGGCCAGAGTTAAAAGACCCACTCCATCAGCTCCTGGTGAGTTATTTGATTGTAATAACTTCAATCACTGCTACTTTATAAAGTAATAAGTCTTACTTTCTTATTCTCTATCTGTAGTTGCAGGAGTCGGGAAGAAATTAAAATAAAAAATTGTAGGACCTTCCTCACAGCCTTTATATCTAAGACCAGAGGCTGTTCAGCTATGGCAGAGCTTATACTGTGATACTGAGATAGCCTGGCAAGATTTTTGTGAGGGACTACAACTTCCTGGGATAGGATATCTTCTAGCTTCTAAAGACCTTCAATACGGAGACAACCCCAATGAAGTGCGAGCTTACATCAGAGAGCTAGAAATGCTCATATATGCCACTGATAATTCGGTTCCTATCACCAGGCGGGTGAAGGAAATGATTGATCGTGGCACCACTGAGGGGGCTGGTGGTTTTGGAGATGAGGAATGGCAAGAGTACGTGGCTCCTGAAGATGTAAGTTTTCTTTCCTTATTTTCTTTGCAACTTGATTTTAGTTGAAGCTTTGTTACTTAAGGAAGTTATTTTCTTCATCTTGCAGCTTGCAAAGAAAGGAACCGGGGTTCCTTCGCCACAATATAGCCCTGGTGGTACTAATATCGAGGCTGCTGCTGATTCTCCTCGTGAACCAGGCGAGATATCTCCAGGCCAGCAGGCCATGAATGAGGCACTGGACATAGCCTTTCATTCGCCAATCCAAGTGCCAATAAGGGAGACTACTGATTCTCCGAAAAAACAAAAGAAGCCAAGGCAACGAAGGAGGAAATCCATAGCTAAACGTTTCATTAGTAGTGGTAAGTCCTTCGAACAATCATGAGTTTATATCCATAATCATATGGTTACTCATATTTCTGTGGATTGCAGGGGATTCTTCAATTTCCCCCTTGAGGGAAGGGACTGATCCTTCTTCAAAGGTCGTGGAAGGTGCTGTAGAACAATCACAGACCCAGGCTGACTTGGTTGCTCCTGGAGAAGAGCTACCATCCATTCCCAGTATCCCTCTTATTACTGAAGATGCTGTCCAGGGTCAGGGGTTGCAGGACATAAGTCGGAAAGAAGACGTAGCAAATGTTCCCACTGGTGAGACTAACCAAGATTCTGAAGTATCATTGGATGAAATGATGAATCAAGGAATGACTTTTGAAGAATTTTATGATCATGCTAAGTTGTCATGTGATTTAGAAGACCTTGGGCGTGAGTGATACCCTTCACCCAAATTTTTTTTAAAAAATATACTTCTAACCATGATGGAAAATAATATGCAGTTTCTTCCGTAGAAGCCACTGAACTGCCAATGCCCGAAGAGGGTGTGGACACTGATGTCAACCCTATCATTGCAGAAACATTAGCTCAAGTAGAGCTAAATCCAAAAAACTCTCCTGAGACCCATCTTGAAAATCCTGTTGAAACTGGGAAAGATAGGGAGAAGTCTTCTCAGGTTGCTGAACCACCATTGGGTAATGGATAACAATATTTGTGATTGTACTTTATTCGCAAGACAATCCATTCTTTTGTTATCCTTTGAAGCTGACTAAACCTTTCAATTAATCATGCAGGACCATCAACTGCAATGACTAGATCTGAAGATGAGGCCTCAGCCCCTGCCCCAACGGGAATTGAAAGTGAAGAAGCACAAGTCAGGGGGGAAAGAGCAGGACAAGGCACCTCTCTAAGCGCGCTAATTCCAGATTACATACCCCCTTTTGACGATGATATTGAATCATATCCAGATATGCTTAAAGCATTCAGCTTTTCATGACGTAAGGCATGGAATAACATATGGAACATCATATCGGGGGTGCCTTTAGAAGAGATACCATCAAAAATTTCTCGATTGTCATCCCAATTTGTTATAATGGGACTTGGTGGCTTTGGGTATGAAAAGATCCATGCTGCGGTGAAACAGATCATTTTCAGGAGGGAGCAAATGCAGACAAGTCGCGAAGATTTGACCAGAGTAAAATTGTCAGTCAACAAAGGCGAATTTGAGGTTGTGATATCCCAGGCTGAAGCTGATTATGCTGTCAAGATGAAGGATCTGAAGCAAAAAATCAAAGAAAAGGTCGTCCAGCAGGTGCAACTCCAGCAACAGATAGATGCTGTTACTGGGGAACTTGATCAGCTTAATAAATCATTGGATGAAACTCATATGAATGGCATGAAAGCCATTGCAGATGCTAAGACGGCACTTCAGCAAGCTGAAAAGAGTGAAGCTGGTCAAGTGCACGAGCTTCAAGTAACTGTTGATAAGGCTCAGGATGCTATACATCAAATGAAGACTTATGTTGACAATCTTTTGTAATTCTTGAAAAAGAGAAGAGATTCCAGTCTGTGGATGTCCTTCTAATTCTTGTGTATCAATGAAAAACACTTTTGTCTTCAATCATTTGTACTTGCATTCTTCCATTACCTGCTTCAAATTTACTTAAGCCAATGGGCTTAGTAATCATAGTTTGATTTTTACTAGGATTATTACAAATAACCCTACAAACTTTGAATCTTTTAACTGCTCAATATTACTTAAATCATACAAAAAAAATTATATTTAGTGAGCTAGAACTTGACTTTTATTCAGAGTTCCTTTGTCTTTTGTGTGGGCAGTTTAATGTCATGCACGCCGGACATAAAGGGACTAATGTTTAAGGTTGAAATAGCTTTGACCGAAATGGATTAAAATGGATTCAATTCTTTGACAATTTATCTGAAAACATATTAACATACTCAAGTATGAGGGAAAAAATGTAAACTATGGCTTAAGAATATTTGAATCTGAGGAATGATATGAAAAAAGAGCTAAAAGGCATTAGAAGAAGTAGTTTCCAAGAATGAAGTTACTATTATTTAACAAAACCCGTTAGGGGGTTGAAATATGCAGGGCCACCTATGGGCATTGGCTGCATAGTCAAATAAAATAGCATCTTTTGGCTGACAAGTCTGTTATGTGGACTGTTTATGCAAGGCCACCTATGGGCACATGCTGCATAGTCAGGCAAAAGAACTCCCAGAAATTTACTTTCCTAGTGCTAAAAGCCAGTGAAAGTTTATGGAGATTCAAATTTTCTAAAGCATAGAGTTTGTTGTATGGAATGAGGTACTTGAATATGGAGAAGATATTTCCAAATAAGAATATCGAAGAACTGGATAAATATCACTCCTACGAAGGTCTGACCCAAACATAGGGAAGAAGAATAAACCATAGACTTGAATACTTTCAGATCATGAAAAAGGATATGGGACAAATATGTTAAGGATGGCTATTTTTTTTTCGCGGATCCCTACATATTGTTGTTTAAGACAAATAAGGACAAAAGAGGCATTCTTCCCAAGAATGAAGTTACTATTATTTAACAAAACTCGTTAGGGGGTTGAAATATGCAGGGCCACCTATGGGCATTGGCTGCATGGTCAAATGAATAGCATCTTTTGGCTGACAAGTCTGTTATGTGGACTGTTTATGCAAGGCCACCTATGGGCACGTGCTGCATAGTCAGGCAAAAGAATTCTCAGAAGTTTGACATTTTTGTGACTAGAAGTCATGAAAAAGGGTTATGAAGATCTGAAAATATTTAAGGTTAGGATTATAACACATAAAGATGGGTATTGTCCAATGTATATAGAGATACATAGGTTAATGAAAACCATAATCATGTTGTGGCTGGGTCCTGAATTGAAATTTTGGACTTCACTACGTATCTCATAAGAATGAGAATCAAGCCATACGTAGTTCTTGAAATGCAGTTTAACGTCGTGCAGGATGAAAGTATGAGTGATCTTAGTTTAGGGTCATAGAATTCGGACCATAATAATGAATACACAGTGTGTGTTTTCATGAGGATTTTTTAGTCAAGGAACCGAAAGTGAAATTTGGGGTTAGGCCCAAAAGACTTGGGACTGGATTCGAGAGACACTCGAATGTTCATACGTATCCCATAAGGATGGGAATCAAGTCCACGTAGTTCTAGAAATGCCCTTTGTACAAATTTGGTTCGTACATGTGAAGGGTGAAAGGGGACTTTAGTGCAATGATGGTTTAACCTAAAAAAGTTTAGGCATTACCATGTATGCATGTAGTCTTTTAAAAATGAAAACCATGATTGAAAAATCAATGTCAATAATAGTTCTCTCTCAAATGAGGAAATCAAAGAATATTGTAGTTTATTGTCATACCGGAAAAAAGTGTTGTATAGTTTAACGTCATATAACAAGGACGAAAGTGAATCAATGTAAAGATATTGATTCCAGGGGCTGTTTCACAAATCAATATCATATGAGGTTGTGGTGAACCGATGTGAAGAGATTGTTTTTTTGGGCTTGAACCCTGGGAGGTTGCCTACATACCCAGCCTAGAGGGCGAGGATCAAAGTCCGTGTAGTTCAATTAAAGAATGAATTAATGATCAAGTTGTTCTTGTGGACAATGATCTAAAAAATAATGTTGGGACTTACACATGGTTAGTGGCCCAAGGGGAATGTTATGGTTGATGTTCGCTCTAAGCTCATGTGAGTCATACTCGGTGTGAGAAACAAGAGGTAATAACAACCTTAACGATGCACAGTTTAATGTCATGTAGGACATAAAAAAGGGACTATGCAGTTTAAAGTCTTGCAGTTAGGACTATTGGTGCTGCACAGTTTAGTATCATGTAGCAGGGACAAAATACAGTTTAATGTCATGTAGGACATATCAAGGATTTTCTGTATAGTTTAGCGTCATGTAGTTAGGATGATGGGGATAAAATAGTTTAACGTCATATTGGACGAAAGGGGGACTGTGCAGTTTAGTGTCATGCAGTAAGGACAAAAGAGTGTACCATTTTAACGTCATGTCGGACGAAAGTGCGAATAGTTTAAGGTCATATGCATGGACCGTGAATGGTGCAGTTTAATGTCATACTGGACTTTTGAGATTATATAGTTTAATGTCTTTTTGGACGTGAGGGACTTTTATACAGTTTAGCATCATGTAATTTAGGACGTCACAGTTTAACGTCTTGCTGGACATAAGGGATTTGCAAATAGTTTATGGTCATATACATGGACCAGGGATGATGCAGTTTAAGGTCATGCTGGACGGTTTAGGGAAATTTTTCACAGTTTAATGTCGTGTGGGACGAAGTTGCAGTTTAAAGTCATACTGTACCATTGCTGTAGAGTTTAACGTCATATAGCAAGGACGAACTGGTGCTGTATAGTTTAAAGTCATGTAGCTAGGACTAAGGTGAACCAATATGAGGATATCAATTCTGGGGACTTTTTACAGTTTAACGTCATGCTGGACGATGAAAGTACCACACAGTTTAATGTCATGTTGCTAGGACAAAATATAGTTTAATGTCATCTCGGACATTGAAGGTAACACAGTTTAACGTCATGTTGGACGAAGTTGCAGTTTAAGGTCATACTGGACCATTGCTGTATGAACCAATTGTAAGAGTCTTGGTTCTGGGAACAATATTTTGTGTTTATACGAAATACTTCTTCAGAAATCTGGCATTAGTTGGAGTCGTGATGTGTTCTCCATCCATTGAGATCAGAGAATACGCTCCATTGGAGTAGACCTTATGTTTTGAATAAGGTCCTTCCCATTTTGGTTCAAGCTTGGGAGGCTTCTTTCCTGGTATCATTGGTGCTCTGAGAACCAATACCAATTCTCCCTGAATGAATGAATGAAGACGAACTTTTTTGTTAAAAGCTCGTGCAATCCGATTCTGATAGATTTCCAAGTGGTGCAAAGTGCACAATCTTTTCTCATCTAACTGTTCCAATTCATTCAACCGCTTTTGGGATTGCTCATCTGTTGATAACTGATCACAAATGGCTATTCTGAGTGAGGGCAATTGAAATTCAATTGGCAAGACTGCTTCTGTTCCATATACCAATGAATATGGAGTAGACCGCGTTGCATTGCGAGTGGTAGTCCGATAAGCCCATAAAGCATGAAAGAGTTTATCAGGCCATGACCTCTTATCTTTATCCACCATCTTTTGCAGTATATTTGAAAGAGTCTTGTTGAAGGCCTCTATCTGGCCATTAGCCGCTGCATGATATCGAGATGAATGGTTGGACTTAATGTTGTATTCTTGATACAATTTCTTTACCTCAGAAGAACAGAAATTGGTGCCGTTGTCCGTCAATATGGTATGAGGGACACCAAATCTAGTAATGATGTTAGACTTGATGAAGCTAACAATGCATTTAGAACTGACTTCTTTGAGAGGCACTGCCTCTGCCCATTTGGAAAAGAAATCAGTAGCAGTAAGTATGTACTTAAACTGCTTGGCTGTAGCTGAAGGGTAAGGTCCCACCACATCCATTCCCCATGTGGAAAATGGCCATGAGTATTTAGCTGTATGAAGCAACTCTGGAGGTTGATGAATGAAGTTGGCATATACTTGGCATGAATGACACTTCTTTGTGAAATTAACACAATCTTGTATCATTGAAGGCCAGAAGTATCCAAGCCTTCGAATTTGATCAGACAGTCTATGTCCAGACTGGTGGGCACCACAGACTCCTGCATGCACTTCTTTTATGACAGCCATTGTCTCTTCACCATCAATACATCTGAAGAGAACTTCATCAAAACCACGTTGGTAGAGAATTTTCTCGAGTTGGTTTGGACCATCATAAAGAGTAAAATTGACCACACGTCGCCGAATTTGTTCTTTCTTGGCTCTATCAGGTGGAAGTGTTCCATTTTGAAGGTATTCCTTGATAGGTGACATCCATCCTGTAGTATGACCATACGGTTCAAGAATGGGACTAATTTCATTAATTTCCTCTGTTCTGACTTGAACATAAGGTGAAATTGCACGACGGTGGGCAATACAGATGGTTGTTTCATCCCGATTTGGATCTGCTAAAGCTGTGGCTATATTAGCCAGTGCATCAGCTTGAGCATTTTGTGATCTTGGGATATAAGAAAATGTCGGTTCTGAAGGGAATTCCGACATTAACTCTCTGACGTAATCATACAAAGGGATTAATTCTTCTTTTCTGATGGCATAATCCCCATTGACTTGTTTGATTACCAGGTCTGAATCACCTTTCACCTTTAAGTTATTCACTTGTGCTTGAAGCGCTAACTCCAAGCCTGTAATGAGAGCTTGGTATTCAGCTTCATTATTGGTACCACCTTCCCACAACAAAAAGGAATAAGGTAACACTGCCTTATCTGGAGAAATGAGCACAATTCCTAAACCAACTTTGTTGAATTTAGGATTTTCCATTTTCTTCCCTGTTGGACTTCTAGAATCACCATCAAAATACATTTCCCATGTTTCAGGACTCTCTTGAATAGAGAAAACTTCCTCATCAGGGAGTTCGATATCTGAATACGTGTCTTCCACTGAAGGATGTTCAGCCAGGAAATCAGCCAGAGCTTTGCCCTTAATTGCCTTTTGAGACACATACTGGATGTCGAACTGCTGTAGAATAACCGCCCACCTTGCCAGACGTCCTGTAAGCATTGGACGACTATGGATGAATTTGATTGGATTATTACGAGATACCAATTGGACCTCGTGATGTTGCAGGTAGTGTCTCAGTTTCTGAACTTCAAAGATTAATGCTAGGCAGCACTTTTCAAAACTCAAATATCGGGTTTCTGCTTCAATCATAGTTCTACTGAGATAATAGAGACTATTTTCATTCCCAGCATCATTCTTTTGAGCGAGAAAGGCACCCAATGATCGCTCTAAAGCTGTCACATAGAGGATAAGAGGCCTACCCTCAACAGGTGGCATGAGTACTGGTGGACTCAAGAGGTATTTCTTGAGAACATCAAATGCTTCTTGACATTCTTCAGTCCACTGGTAAGTGACTCCTTTCTTCAATAATTTGGTAAAAGGTAAACTTTTACCTGCCAAATTGGCGATGAAATGCCGAATGTAGGCTAAGTGTCCTTGAAGTCCTCTTAATTCTTTCAAATTCTGAGGAGGTGACATACCGAGGATTGATTTGGTCTTCTCAGGATCGACTTCAATACCACGATGGCGTACAACAAAGCCGAGGAATTTTCCTGAGGTTACCCCAAAAGCACACTTTAAGGGGTTCATCTTCAAATTATGTTGTCGAAGCTTGTGGAAAATGACTTCCAAATCAGCCAAGTGATCAAAACGTTGTTTGGATTTAACCACCAAATCATCTACATAGCATTCAACAAATTTCCCTAAAAGAGGTTTGAAGATACGATGCATGGCGCGTTGATATGTTGCACCTGCATTCTTTAAACCAAAGGGCATTACCCGGTAACAAAACACACCTTGAGGAGCTCTGAAGGCTGTATATTCCTCATCTTCTGGGGCCATTCAGATCTGATTATATCCAGAATATCCATCCATGAAAGAAAGTACTTCATAGCCAGTTGTCGCATCAATTAAGAGTTCTGTAATCGGAACTGGGAAATCATCTTTAGGAAAATACCGATTAAGATCTCTGAAATCGATGCAAACCCTAATTTGTCCGTTCTTCTTCTTTACAGGGACAATATTATCCAACCACTTGGGATATTGAACTTCTCTGACGAAGTTAGCTTTGATAAGCTTATCCACTTCAGCCTTGATTTTGGAAGCATAGGTTGGGTGTGTTCTTCTTGCGGCTTGCTTGAATCCTCGATGTTCTTTTGGCAAACCCAAATGATGGGTGGCAACATTAGGATCAAGGCCAGGCATCTCTGTATAATTCCAAGCAAAAATATATTTATTTTGCTTTAGAAAAGAAATATACATCTCTTGCTCTTCAAGGGTCGTGGCCGCACTAATTAAAGTGGGGCGTGGATCTTTCTCTGTACCCAGATTTACTTCTCTGAGTTCATCCACAGTGGTAGAGATACCCTCTTCAAATGCTGGAGGAGCATCTCTAAGATCTTCCTCTTCCTCTTCATCATGTGTTATTTATTTCGTTTCTACTTGCAAAGTAGATGAAAAAATGAAATTCTCATGATCATAAGAGATGTCAAAATTTTCACATTTTGAAGAAGAAGCTTCCATTTCCGACCCTATTGGTGATAAAGGGTCTTCTTTGGGAAATAAAGAGGAGATGATGGATTGAGAATCGACATCAATATTCACCTCTGGTGTTGCTATAACTTCTTATGGCCTGATTAGCGAAGTATAGACTTGTTGGATTTCAGCAGACGAAATGAAAACGTCACCACTTATTCTTTCATCACTGCTTGGTAAGTTACCAATTTCTCCCATGTTGTCTGGCTCGATTGTCGTAATTGACATTATGGATCTTTCCATAAGAGTATTTTGATTTGGGCCTATTTTGTCAATTTGACTGATAGATAACACATAATCTGTACTCACATGTGAAAATGGATTTATTGTAATTTTTTCCAAACCATACGGAGCATTAACTTTGGTAATTTCCTTCATTGTAGATTTTTCTCTTCCCTTCATGTGATAAAATTCCGCCTCAATGTATTGAGACTCACATGTCTTGAACGGGGCCTTATCACCATACAATGTTCCAACTTGACCATCGAAACAGGATTTGAGACATTGATGGTATGATGACGGAATAGCTGCATGCTGATGTAGCCAGGGTCTTCCAAGCAAGATATTGAAAGCTGAGTCTTGATCAACAATCATGAAATCCGAATTGGAAACAAGATCTCCAAACTGAGTTCTGAGCGTAACTTCTCCCAGTGGTTCTTGTTCATTTTTATCATATCTTTGCAACATCATGGTAGAAGGAGATAAATCAGATTCCGTGAGGCCCAATCGACGAAGTGTGCGAATGGGCATGAGGTTGACTCCTGAACCATTGTCAATGAAAGCTATTCGAACATCTATACCATTGACTTTTCCAGATAAGTACAAAGGTTTTATGTGCCCATGCACAACATCGTCTTCATCTTTATCAGTAAAAGATATCACTGCATGGCATTCCGCCGGATTATTCTCTATGTGATAGATTTCAGCTGCAGCAATTTCAGTTTCAAACTCCTGAGGACTTGACAAAGCTTCGATGAGTGCTTCCCGAAGATCTCTTGACAGATTCAAAGCATCCAAAATTGATAACTTGGCTGGTACTTGGGCCAAGTGTTTCAATATATCATACTTTTGATCTAGAGGTCTGCGTTTCCCAATAGGAATATGCGGTTTAGCAGGTACTTTGGAAGCAGATGCTTTGGAAGCTGATGCATCTTGTATTGAAGTTGGCAACATCCTTGGTTTTGGAAAATTAGACTGATTAGATCCATTTACTTGCTGAGATAAAGAAGATGGAACCTTTAATCGGTCTTCCAAAATAACTATGCCGAAACTGAGTTGGCCATTGGCAGAAGAACTTGCTTGTTCTTTTTGAGCTCGCTGAAGGGCTCTACCACGAGTTTCTACTACATATACAATGCTAGCAGGGGTAGAATTAGAGTAGTGGCTTCGGAAAGATCCACATCTTCCCCTATATCCTGAACCTCTAGAACTTCCTCGGGTTCCCTTATTTGATATAGGGAATTCAGGCTCATCAAGACTGGAATATGAATCTGTTAATTGAATCATATTAACAGAACCAAAGATTAACTCTTTGTCTGATAAAGACTCTGCCTGGTTAGCCTGTTTAGGCTGTGCCGTTTGGTGGGACGGTGCCCGTGGCTTTGAAGTAGATGGCATGAAATCTGCCAGAGTCAAAGACAATTTAGGCTTTGATACATACTCATCTTCTCCTGATTACTCTTTCTTTTTTGAACTGAGCTTCCCTTTTGAGGATTTGTATTTTGATGGAGGCTTTACTGCAGCTTTTATAGGAGACACAATTGGCTTCTTCAATTGTGTTCGCAAAATGGAATGGGTCCGGTTGATTGTCTTTCTGACCATCCAATCATCATATTTTTTCGCAGTTTTGCTTTTGACTTCCTGCCACTCACCTCCTTCCTCTGGATCTGTAGTGGTAATACACGCTACATGAGCTGAAGAACCCTTCAATTTGACTTGTCCCAAGTCGTCCATCTTTTGCAGGAGGTCTTTAAAGACAAAACACTCCTGGATGGGATGCCCCAACATTTGATGAAAGGGACAATAATTGGGACGGTCTTCATCTCCTTCCTTGTTTGGCCTCTTCGGCACTGGTAATTGAACCAAATTATTTTCCAGAGCTGAAATGAAGTAACCAGGAACTTTCTCACTTCGGAAAGAGTATGTTTTACTCTTCATATCCTCAAATTGTTTTCGTCGTTGATCTTTTTGATCATTTGGACGAAACAGCCTTTGTTGTTGGCGTTCAGGAGGTGGAGCCTTTCGAGAAGATGAAGGTTTTGAAGTAGAAATAGGTACAGGTGCCTGTTTAAGCATAACTGTAGCAGTTTCTGCTTTACCCATTGTTCTTCCTGGAGCTGATGGAATTACACGAGATTTAACCTTATCCTGAATAAGGGAATCTTCAATCTGTTGAGCGATTGAAGTAAGGTCTCGAAACCCTCCTGTGTATTTCACAGGGATCAATGGCGTGCGTAATTCGTCACGCAAATTTGCCACACAGATTGGCAAGAATTCCTCCTGAGGGAGTGATAAACTCAAGGAATACGTTAATCCCTTCCAACGAGCAATGAAATCAGAGACTCTTTCATTCTCCCTTTGCTTGCAGTTTGTAAGATCGAAAACTGTCGTTTTTGGCAAAGTTGAGCTAAACTGAAGAAGGAATTTTTGACGAAGATCCTCCCATCCGATGACTGACCGGGATTGCAAGCTTGTATGCCAGACAAAAGCTGGTCCTTGCAAGGTTCGCACGAAGCATCTGAGTTTCACTGCTTCTTGCTGCTCTGGAGTTCCCATCATAGGATCACAACAAGACACGTAATGCGTCAAATGTTGTTCAGGGTCGCCTGATCCATTGAAAGTAGGGAAAATAGGGTTTCCAAAACTGGATGGAGGAGAAATTTAATCTACCCATTCAGGGTAAACTTTCTTTTCAGGTTGAACTTGCACCCGTTTCCCTTCCATAGTTTCTAACCGAGCTGTTAATGACTCAATAGTAGTTATTAACTTTTGAGAAACATCAGGTTGAACTTGGTTTTTAGTAGGTGCAATGAATGGAGCTTGGACAGACGTGGTGGTTGGTGCTGCAACTGATGGTAGTGCTGCCAACCGTTGTTGTGTTTGACCCGTAGGATTAGACCTCTGTGGGTGTACTGATAAAGGAGGATATTCTTGATCCATCTCAGTAGTTACAACAAATTCCTTCGGCTGTCGGACTTCAGCATTCTTAAGAAGAATACTATTCTGAAGTAGTTCTGCATTCAACCTTCTTAATTCTTTCATTTCTTCCTCCAGTTGTGCAAACCTTTGCTCTAATGAGAGCGATTGACCTCCTTCAGAGGAAGGGTGAGAAGTAACCTGATTCTTTCCTTTCCCCTTATTAGATCCTTTTCGGAGAGGGGGAAGTGGGTTACTTGAAGGAATACCCAGATTTTGGGTAAGCCTTTGATTACGTGTGCGCACACCTTCTTCATTTAGGTCTGTGTGCGCAACTTCTTGAGCAGGAACCTCTTCGTCTGATCCCTCTGATTGAGCCTCATCTGGTGAATCAGCAGCAACGGCATTGATGACATTGATGGATGCATATTGCATGAAATCCTTTCTATCAGCATTTCTGTGATATTGTCTCCTTCTATGTCCATGATGAGACATGGCATTCCGTTGACTTGATCCCTCGGGAATTTCTTGGAGAACCGTCACTTAGAGAGAATCTCCTGACAGCTTGGCTCTTCGTTCCTCTTGAGGCTTATTCCCTAATCGAGAGAATACTGACTTTCTCTGAGGGAAGGATTGAAGATTTGAAAAAGTCCCCAGTCCGGTGGACTGGGGATGTTCCTGCTGCTTCCGCTCAACTCCTCGAATCCCATTCGTTGATTCTGAGGGTTGGGTTAGAGAAGTCCCCAGTCTGGCAAGCTGGGGTGTCTCTTGACATGCTATGTCTGAGATCTTCTTAAAATCTCTCTTGATCTTGCGAATCTTAGTTCAGAAATTAGCTGGATGCATTAACCTGTATCCACTTTTATCACCTGGTTCAACAGACCGTTGGATGATTTCCGAAACTTCTGTCATTTGATGACGTGTTTGCTCCAGACGAGAGGCTTGTGCAATATTCTCGCCTGCTTGATGTAGGATCAATTCAACAACCTGTTCTCTATATACTTGATTTTGAGAGGAACTAGTTGAAGCTTGTTCTTGAGCAAGCTTTTGATTATGAACAAAGCCCACTGACTGTGGCCGGCCATGGGCAATAACATTGCATGAGACCATTTTCGGCGTGCTTTGCTGACTGAAAAGCACTGTGAAATGTAGTGCTCCGTGAACACCCCATCCTCTGATATGAACATCATATGGAGCATTGGCAATTAACTGATGCAATCTTCTTAGTGTGCCAAGGCATGAACGTTGAAGGGTTCTCTGTTGCTTTTCGGTCTTTGGATACCGAGAGACTGATAGAGATGCCAAATCATTCTGGCGTTGTAACCCTTCTATTATCTTAAGATGATTTTCATATTCATCGTAAGATAATACCTTCTTCTTTAATTGACAAAGAGTTTTCCATATGTTGAGACGAATATCATGGATTCCATCATCCGTCAACATCTTTGGAATGTCGTACTGGGAGTCAGCCAAAGGCCAAAACATGACTGGTACTTCACCTTTTGCCAGTTTTTTCCTCATGTTCAGCATTTCCTCTTTATCATTAAATGAAGATTCTTCTACCTGTTTGGACCAGAGTTGGTGTTTCCTTGTTGCTTCATCGGATTCAACAAGATTGGTAGAGAAATCACTATTCATGTTGGAAGATGAATGACCCAGGGATGGTTCGGAGAATAACCTGAACCCCAGGCTATCTTCTGATGGAGAAAGAGTTTCACCTGCCGATAGTAAAGCATCAGACATGACTGGTTTTACGTTTGCAAGTGCCTCGAGATAGGAGGGCTTTCTCGTCACTACATTGCCTTCTGAAGAATTTTCGAGACAACGTGAATCACTAATGCGGAGAGGACTTTCGCAGCGAAGTTCATCACCATGAGGAGGACCGTCATGATGGGTTACAGCAAAAGATGAAATCTCTTGCTCCTTGGTCTTCTGACCACACAGAGGGTTCCTGTGGCTCTCATCTGAAGAAGAAACTTCAAGATTGACCGAAATTTCATGAAGCAAGTCTTCATGAGGAAGTGTCTGTTGAAGACCTTCAGAATTAATATTCCCGTTATTGGGAACTGAGGGAGTAGAATCTTGAATTCCGACAGATAAATGTCTGACGGCTTCAAGAACTCCAGCATCAAGCAAGGCCTTGTTGCAGATTGGCCTTTGATCTCCTGAATGTGCTGGGCGGATCTTTTTCTTAGATGCCTTCTTACTCGCTTTAGAAACCACTTGATGACGAAAGTGATTGCTCTGAGCAGGTGTATGTGCCTGATCAGGAAAGATGGTCAGGTTAGGCTGATGATCTCCACTCAAATCAAGTGTATGTGCCTGACTTGGTTGTCCGTATGATATGGGGGAGTATGCCCCATAACCCTCTTGGACTGGAACAGATGTGTGTGTCTGTTCCGGAGTGAATCGTTGATGTGTCACTCCATTGCTAGGGATAGATCTATGTGTTTGTTCCTGAGATGATGCTGAAGCTGTTATGATATCCTGGCAAGCATCCAGAATATGAGCAGGAATTTGCTTCTGCTCATTCACCATTGACAAAATATGTTTGGTGACTTCAGCCACCGGAACGGGGATATACGTCCATTCCGGGCTTGGAGTAGGTGTATGTGCCTGCTCCTGTCCTCCTTTTCCTGTCAGTGAATCCTGACAGTACTCAAGTGTGGAGGCAGAGAGTTGAGTCTGCCCCCTGTTTGTCGTCGGGACTTTCCGACTGACTTCTCCGGGTGCTACCAAGCGAGACTATTGGTAGGCCTGATTAGTATTAGCAGGTGTATGTGCCTGCTGATTACACTTCACCAAACGCGGTTGACGAGATCCATCATATGTAGTCAGACGAGCCTGCTGACTAACTGGTGATGTATAAGCAGGTGTATGTTCCTGCCTATGGTACTCCGCCGGAATTGCCTGGCGGGATCGGCTTGATGCTGCCAGACGAGTCTGCTGGACAGCTGAATTAAAATGGACAGGTGTGTATGCCTGCTCGTTTGCCACCATGTTAGGTTGGTGGACTTCTCCGGAGATGGCAGGGATGACAACCTGCCTATTATTAACCGGATTCCGTCTCTGGCGGTTCATCTTGCATGCTCGGGTTCGAGGAACCTGAGCTGAATGCCTGGAGTCGGTACCCTCATCATGTTGAGGGCGCACTACCGCACGAGTCTGGCGGCGATTGTTGATGGGAGCCCTTGAGAAGGACTCCTGTCTTTTTGAATTAAGGTCCTGCGGGACCTGCTCATTCACTTCCTCAGAGTAAGGGAGTGAATGGAAATTGCGTTCCGGGGATAACGACCCGAAACGGTTGGAGACGGTAGTCAGCACCGCCTTCTTCTTGATTGCTGGCCGCCGTTGTCCGGACGACCAGGTAGAGTTGTTAACTTGGAGGGCTTGACGAGCGGCCTCCAGAGTTGGGATAGTACCGTTGCGACGGTACTCTTTAACCAGTGCATTAGAAACACAGCGTTGAAGATGCTGAGTTGGTGATGTCATCCTCAGAGCGGATGACGTTCCAGCAGGAGTAGCAGCATTGGTTTTCACAGCAGCAGACCTCACAGTAGAGGTGTTCACAGCAGCAGTATTCACAGGGGTGAATTTAAGGAAAGCCATTTTTGCAGAAGATCTTGAGAAAAGAGTGCATGTTCCATGTAACAGACATAATCAAGAGGAATCTGGCCACTGCATCTTTTGGATGAGCATATGTCAATGATTGCCTTGTTGGCCCAAGGGGCCTAACAAATAAGAAGAACATCACTTTCACTTGGTTAAGGATTCACGTCGGGTTCACCATTTTTGTTTCGCACGGAATTCGGGGATGACCTCCTGGACGGGAGATTCAAACGTTCCGATCGGTTTCTAACGGGTTTGTTCGTAGAACCGGAAACATCCAATGATTCCACATCCGTTTGGACCTACTTTCCAAAGGCAGGCGCTCATTAGCTTGTGGACTAATGAGGCTTAGGAATTTGCATTGGTCGAGAGGATGGGAGGTCGGACTCATCACACCTTTTTGAGGGGAATTATTGTCTACTCCGGGACTCTCTTTATAGATTTAAGTTATGTTCGTGAATCCTTATTACATTACCAAGTATAAAATGTGTTTTACTTTAGTTTTAACAATCAATGATTAAATATGCAAGAATTTTAGAGAATATTTTATATGTATTCGAGGTTCTTCATCAATAGAGAATCATTTATATCTGTTTAGAGATTCTTGATCAATGGTATCCTTCAAAACATTTATATAAAAAGTCTCTTGGTCATTATGATGACCAGGCTGGTTTTAAAGCCACTCAGTGGGGCACTTGAAGTTTATCGTCATTCAGAAGGACAGAGATTATTTCAAAGTTGGGATCGAACCCATAAATGGGCTACCTACGTATCCTTTGTTTTGGAAAAGGAATCAGAACCCACGTAGTTCGAGAAATGGAGTATGATGTTTATGATTGATGGCTCAAAGATGAATGTCATAATTACTTTTACACTCTAATCTCACGTGAGTCATGGTCGGTGTAAGAAACAAGAGGTATTAGTAAAATTTAGACAATTGTTCCATGAAAGATGCAATCATAAGAATTTGTTTGGGGCTTATGTATGGATGACTGCCCAGATAGATGAAGGTTTAGGATTTACTTTTAGGGATAAAATCCATGAACAGGGTCCATAAAGTTATATGTGCTTCATGGAGATTTGAATACTCTAATCTTGGGGCTTAATCTTAAGGAGGATACCCAAGTTAGGAGGGGATTTATGATTGGGTTTTACTCCTGAAAAGAAAACCCAAATCAAAGGTAAATTATGACTGGTTAAGAGAAATTTAAGGGGACTTGGGGCTTATTCCTGAAAAGGAGACCCAAGGTTATGACTGAGTCTTATTCCTGAAAAGGAGACCCAGGTTAAGGGACTTGGGGCTTATTCCTGAAAAGGAAGCCCAAGGTTATGACTGAGTCTTATTCCTGAAAAAGGAGACCCAGGTTAGGGATTAAGGTTTGGGGATTACTCCTGAGGAGGATGCCCATATTTGAGGTTGGGGCTTATTCTTAAGAAAGATGCCCAAGATTAAAGGATTTGATTGGGGCTTACTCCTGAGGAGGATGCCCAAGATTGGAAACTTTAAGAATTTGGGGCTTACTCCTGAGGAGGATGCCCAGATTAAAGGTTTTATAACTGGGGATTATTCCTGAAAAGGAGACCCAGGTTAAGATTCTCTCATCTTAAAGGATGAGGTTGAATGAATGAACTCTCCGTATTTTAGTGACATAAGGATATTTAAATCACTAGACTTTGAGAGAGATTCCACAGAATTCCTTTCAGATAAGAAAATCAAATCAAGAAATCATGCCATAAATGGCTTTGAAGAGTGTCTTGAAGACTGAATCTTGAAAAGGAAAGTTGAAATGGCTTAAGAGGGGTAAAATGGGCAAGATGGGCACCCAAAAAGATAGGGGCGCGCAAGTCTTGAATGGCGCGCAAGTCCTGCGGCGGCGCGCAAGTATTGACCGCGCAAGTATACTTGCGCGACACATGGTGTACTTGCACGATTTTCAATCAGAATTTGAAATACTTGAGCGACTCTTGATAAAACCCTTTAGAATCCCCTTTAGGTTCTTCCAGAAAAAGGACGCGCAAGTTATATTGAAGGAATTGAGTTGGTGCGCAAGTGTTTGATAAGTTTCAACACTTAGGCCTTCCTTCTTCTCTTTAAATCTTCCGTTCTAGGTAAGAAATTACCTTAGAAGTGTTCCGGAAGCTTTGAGAAGAGACTTGGGCATCGGGAGCTTCAATCCGAGTTTCTGGAAAAAGATCCTCTCGAATGGGGGGCCCACAGGGTCTATTTATAGGCAAAAGATGACCTAGGGCGATTACCGGGCGGTTACCATTTAGGTCGCGCAAGTCACCTATGCGACCAATGTAGCCGCGCAAGTATACGTGCGTGGCAGTGGTATAACTTGCGCGGTGGATTTGCTGTTGATCCTTTGTTCATGCCTTTGTCGATTTTTCATGTTTTCTTCAAAGGATGAATCACTTTCAGCTGAGATATTCCCTTTTCCGATCTTTAGATTCTGTGACGAAAGGAGCGTCAACAATGTTTTAAATGGTTTTGGAAATGGTTCCTTTTTTAATGGATTCATTATTTCAATATAATAAAATGTTATATTGTGATTGAAGTGTGGAATGTTATGTTTCCTTTATTCATGTTTTATGTGATACGTTTATGTTATGGTTCTTGGGCATTGTTATGAAAACGGGTGGTTCCGTGATAAACTAAGGGCGGGTGAGCCCGATATAGCTCTCCAATGCATTGGGTAACGCGAAGGAGTGAAACGTTAAGGTTTCTCCGAAGAGATTTAGGGAATATATTGTGATGGGTATTCCAAACGTAACCAAGAGGGTTACTCCCTACGTAAGAATGTTATGAGTGCCTCAAGTTACCTTTATGTCTTATGATTTCTATGATTTATTCATGGTTTGATGAGGTATGTTAATGTGCCTATGTTTTATGGGTAAAGTATGATTTCATTCTTATGTATATATGAACTCATGTTTCCTTTCCATATTTTTATAACCCTTACTGATCTTTTTATGCTCATCCCATGTTTTCGAAATGTTTTTCACAGGTCAAGGGAAAGGTACAAGATGTGATGATAGTGTCAAGGATGTGTCAAGAAAGAATCCATGTTTTATTTTCAATATGTTTCCGTTGATGGGAAGAATGAATACTGTCTTTTATGTAACCACTTTGTTTAAATGTGGAATGTAATGCAAGTTTCATGATCTAATTCTCTAAAACTCTAAACCTGAAAAGATCCTCAATGTGTAATCTTGTAATAACTCAAGATTAAGTAAGGTTTAAGGCTGGGGCCTTATAGTTGGTATCAGAGGTCGGTTTAGATAACTTTAGAGGTTAGGGTATTCTTTAAGCATAAGTGGCATTACCATAATGGTTAGGATTTCAGAAAGAGTCCAGGTTTTAGAAGAAGTGAATGAGTAGGTATATCTTAGTGTTTACCTTCCTCATTAGTACATGATGGTTTTGTTGATATACTCACACTGACTTTTCTGTTTTCAGTGAATGGATGGATCTAGCAGGAACCAAATATACAACAGGTTTGAAGGAAACTGTGGTGGTTCTCTGATTAAGATACTAGATAAAATGGAGGATTCAATGATAAAACTCGTGGTTGTTCTAAACCAAATATCAAGGAGTCATGATCAACCACTTGAACCTTGGTATGTTCTGTAATTCAACATGTACGAGATGACCAATCGATGTGGAAGTTCATGTAATAATTATAAAGGTAACCATTAGAGTTTATATGACCCTTACTTTTGAGGTAATTATGGGTTATTATATGATATGATGGAAAATGAAAGGCATGAGATAAACATGAGGTTAAAATATGTTATGATCATTTTTGATGATTTTATCCCTTTTTGAGGAATTATATAAGAATTATATAGTTTTGGAAAAAGTACAACACTCAGATTGTGTGACAACCCGTCGCGTCAGACAAAGATGCGGGAATCGAACCCACAACCAAAGTGCAACTGGTATTTATCGCCGACCACTGGACTACGTGAAGTCCCTGGTTAGTTTGACTGATTCTTTTTAGTTAGATGATTTTATGAATTAAGATTAAGTTGATTTTGGGTTATCTATGGAAATTTATTAACCTATCATGGAGGATATGTGATTAGGTTAATTACTTTTCTATACGAGACATTAAGAGCAATTGATGTTTTTTGGAGATAAATGTTATGATTTAACATGGAAGACTATGTGACTGAATCCTTTAAATATTTGGGTTTCAATCTTAGATTGGTTTAATTTGAAGAATTTTATGGACAAATTGTTTATCGGATGTTCCTCGTTGAACTTTGGGTTTTGTTGGACAAATTTTGGAGATTAAGCATAGATGTTCATTTTAATGGGTTATCCTTTTCTGGATTATCTGATCTTGTAATAATCTTTTTGGTTTTGGTTTTGGTTAAAGACTAAAGACATGGAAAGTATATAGTTCTCTTTTTTGGATTAGGTTATTCTCTAGAAGTTTATTATAGTACTCTTAATGTGAACAAATATTCCTAAATACTCGTCTTTTGGAGAAAATATGAGTTTGTGTAAGGAATCTAATAAAAGTTGAAAGTCAACATGATAAGTGATTATATTTCCTTATGAATAAATTCCTCAATAAAAAGTAACTTAAAACAAAAATTTTGTCTATTAACTTTTCCTACTGGGGAATCGAATACCGTTTAACCCATCACAAGTTTGTGATTTTCTTGTGGTTAGCTTTCTCCTAAACATGTTTTCTTTCACTCTCCATCAGAACATGACCCTATGTTTTCTCCTCCATGTCCATGTTTTCCTACATAGAATCCTAGTATGGGTTAACTCGGGTGACCTCTGTACTTATCTTTCTTTATTTTAAAGTGATTGTTTTACCGACTCTTGTTCCGATGTGGGACTTTCAAGGATGTTTCCAAGCTCAATTTTAAAATTGCGAGGACGTAATTCCCAAAAGGGGGGAAGGATGTAACACCCCAGGTAAATAAAGAATATGACATTTTTATATTTTTCCTTATTTATGATTAAATATTAATATAACTTTAAAGGGGACGCTATGCTCGATGGCGTACCCAACACGCAACAACGAGTTTCTTGGGAATCTTACGTTGCACTCTAATAATAAAATAATATTATTTTAAATGGTAGTTAACATGTAGCCGTTGTATTTGCGGGAATGGATAGAAATAACTAAAATATGATTATATATGTTTTTAAATGTTTTTACATTTATCCAATAAAAGATAAAGGCATAAAATACGGAAATAATTCAATTTTAGGCGTATATGCCCTAGTTTTCACTAAAGGTTCACTTATCGCCTTTTGATGGAGAACCGTCATTAAATATAGTTTTTTTCACTAGAATACATCCTTTTGGACCAAATAAAACTCTTCTTAAGAATTGGGACATCAAAATTTACTTTGTGTAAATTTTGTGTAACTTTCTGATAAAGTTCATTTTTTAATTAATAGTGTAAAATGTTGTATTTTAATTCAAAACCTCTTATTAATCTAATTTATTTATATGATTAGATTATCTTTTGAATTGGTTTTAAAGTGAAATTAGAATATATTTTAACATTTAATCCAATAGTGGTCGTTGGAATTAATTTCACTTTGAAATTGGACTTAAACTAGTGTCAATCTTTTGATACATATTGTTTCATAAAAACACGCTATTTGCTCTGACAGCGGGAATTAATTATTAAATTAATTAATTTGACTTATATGATTTGAATTTTGTAAAATAGACTTCTTTTTTGAATTTGGAATATCAAATATAGCTTATGGTGAATTTTTGGGATTTTTCTGAAAAACTTCAATTTTTGATGAATAGTGAAACCACTAAGTGGTACTTATAAAAACTGATTTTTCCGTTTAAATGAAATTTTGCTATCTTTGTGTTTTGAATTTCAAAAATCCGACATACATGGTTGTAATTAAGAAGTAAAATGTGGTTCAATGGGATAAAAATAATTTTTTGGAGAATAGTAACTTATTAAGTTTTTAATCGCGATTAGAGATAATTAATGTAGTTTTAGGTAAAAAAATAATGTTTTAATAATATGAAATTAACTTGACACATGTACTAACCTCATTGGATGTGTCATGGCCGACCAAGAAAACCCATGGGTCAACTTGGGGACCCCATGAAGCCACTTTGGTTGGAAAATGACATTAATATCTTTTTATTTAAAGTTAAAGTAAAAATGAGACAAACATAAAATGTTTTACTAAAACAATTTTTACATGGGGTTATACAAATCATATTTTTGACTATAAATATTCATTGGAAATATAAACAGATTTCCTAAATCATAGTATTTGTTTTATAATTTTTAGAGATTAAATAAATTAAATTTTTTATGACATCATGATGATGCAGCGATGACCTCATTATTTAACTATTTAAATAAAATGGAAAGATAATGTAATATCTAAGACCTACACATGTCCAAAACCTATTGGATGAGTGGATTTCGAACCCATATCACCTTATCCTCAAAACAAATCAATGTGGTACCTCTTAAATCCGAATACCATTTTAAAATAAAGTGAGTTTTTTTACCTTCCAAGAGTGCCCCTCCTCTCCTCTTATAAAAGGCCCCCACCTCTACCTCCTTACACACACTCCCAAAGCCTTTGGTTCAGCCAAATTCTTCCCATTTTGTCTCTCCAATTACCTCTCTTACTTCTTGGAGCCTCACTTTGGGCATAAGTCTTCCCAAGGAAGCCTTTGAGCTCAAACCCAAGGGAGTTACCCGATTTTAAGGTAATGCCTTCACTTGAGTCCTTTTGTTTTATTTTGCTTCTCCAACACCCTAAACTCTTTTTATTCATTTCCTTTCTAAAAACTCCAGTATCATAAATATACTAGGATGTTTTTATAAGAGGTATTCGAGCTACACTTTCACACACCTACATCTAATGGTTAAAGAACATACTGTTTCCGTGGATGGCGAATTTCGGCCTCCCGAAACGATGATTGTTCAACATTCTTTTAACACCTTCAAAGGTGGCCATTAAGATGACACTATATTTATATATGATATATAACATGTTTATGTTTTCCTTAAGCTTCTGTATTTTTCATTTTGGGCATACCTTTATGGTTTCCATTATGGGTAAACGCGATATCTTCATTTAAGGAAGTGCGGACTACCGCCCCCTCAAAGTGATGTGATTCGTTAATGCCATATGTGGGACGTATAAAGGATGGATTTAAAGTTTTTATATGTGATTTTATACTTGAATTATAATATACCTCTATATCATTATTATCCCGTTCCATAAAAATATGAAATAGAAATGAAAGTAGCGTCCATGCGTACGTACGGCTTACCGTCTCAATGAATGGTGCATTTCATTTATTATCCCCAAATGTAATGTACTATTATAAGTACATGTATATAATGTATATATATGATTAATGATACATCTAAATTTTGAATATAATTCTGGAATTAAAATATAAATACCTCTCATTTTGTTTTAATTCCATTAATATGTCAAAAAATGAAAGTAGCGTTCATGCGTACGTACGGCCAACCGTCTCCATGAACGGTGCTTTTCGTTTTTTAACTCCAAATGATATGGAATAGTATGAAATGAATATTTACTGGATATATATGATATTTTAATCATTAATACTATTCTGGAAATTATTTACTTATAACTACATGGGCAATCGTTTTTCAAACAAGTTCATTTTTGACTCAGGTACCAAATATCGGCAAAAACGTCTGATATGAACTAACATTATTAAACAATTATTATAATTTTATAATATGTGATATGAACTGAATAATAATCTCTAAAGGAGGTACCTGGGCAATTATTAATTGACCAATGTTTATTATTCAGGAATATAAAGAAACGAACAATACAAGTTGGACTTGAGGTAAGGGATCCCACTCCTCTCTTTCTTTTTAAGAACACCCTTTTATGTCATTCCTTTCAAGCTCATATTTCTTGGGATTGGGATTTTCTTTTATATTAATATTACTGTAATTTTTATGTTCATATGATGAGAGACCCTATTTCCTCTCATCAATCCAATTAGGAAGTTTTATGTGGTGCTGTTAGGCTGCCGAGTTTTCGTAAGGGATTTTTCATCTCACTTTTATTCCCGTGAGATTTATGCTACATTTGCCACAATTTCCTTTGAGTGGTGTATGTACTTCCCATTATTATACACTTTTTTTACTATAATTTCATTTATGGGCATTCAAATCTTCATTGTATGACCCTTCTTCCATGGGGTGTACGTTTCGAAAGTTACCCAACTCGGTAAGGGGACCTTTCACCCTCCTCTTTTTAAAAGACTACTTTTGTTATGTCTTTTAATTCACATAATATTATGTTGGAATATGTTCTTTTATATCCTTATTGATGTAAATTTTATGTCCAAGTGATGATATGCCCTTTTTATCTCTCATCAACTCATTTTCTGAATTTTTAAGTGATGTCGTTAGGCTGTCGAATTTTACCAAGGGAACTTTTTAACCCAATTTCGATTTCTTTGGGTTCAACATGTAGTTTTTGAATATGTCATATTTTGAATATGTGTGAATGAACTTTTATTGTTTTACACTTAATATCCACTTATATTGGGTGTATTTATATTTGTCACACATAATTTTTAGATTGAATTATCCTTAAATTAAGGATACTTTCTTTATAAGGGAATTCATCACATGTGACATTTCTATTGAGACTTCATTGTTGTTATGCACCAATTCACTATTATATGGTGTATATACTGTCCTTTGGAATATTATATCATTAATCCACTTATTCTCATGATATTATAAATTTCTGACTAAATGTTATTACTCAACTATTGTATTCAAGTGTCTCTAATTTTGGTAGAACCCCTTTAACCAAAATATAGCATTAAATGTTTTAATTATTTGTTCTTATTAATATCCATGTTTTCAAAACGGTTTTAAGGATTTATTTATATGGATATTAATGGTTTAAAATTTTAAAAGCTTCAAGGTGGTATGGGACACTTTGATTTAAAAATCTCTTTATTAAATGTTTTAAATGGTTTTGGAAATGGTTCCTTTTTAAATGGATTAATTATTTCAATATAATAAAATTTTATATTGTGTTTGAAGTGTGGAAATGTTAAGTTTCCTTTATGCATGTTTTATGTGATACGTTTATGTTATGGTTCTTGGGAATTGTTATGAAAACGAGTGGTTCCGTGATAAACTAAGGGCAGGTGAGCCCGATATAGCTCTCCAATGCATTGGGTAATGCGAATGAGTGAAACGTTAAGGTTTCTCCGAAGAGATTTATGGAATATACTGTGATGAGTATTCCAAACGTAATCAAGAGGGTTACTCCCTACGTAAGAATGTTGCGAATGCCTCAAGTTACCTTTATGTCTTATGATTTCTATGATTTATTCATGGTTTGATGAGGTATGTTAAAGTGCCTATGTTTTATGGGTAAAGTATGATTTCATTCCTATGTATATATGAACTCATGTTTCCTTTCCATATTTTTATAACCCTTACTGAGCTTTTTATGCTCATCCCAAGTTTTTGAAATGTTTTTCACAGGTCAAGGGAAAGGTACAAGATGTGATGATAGTGTCAAGGATGTGTCAAGAAAGAATCCATGTTTTATTTTCAATATGTTTCCGTTGATGGGAAGAATTAATACTGTCTTTTATGTAACCACTTTGTTTAAATGTGGAATGTAATGCAAGTTTCATGATCTAATTCTATAAAACTCTAAACCTGAAAAGATCCTCAATGTGTAATCTTGTAATAACTCAAGATTAAGTAAGGTTTAAGGCTGGGGCCTTATAGTTGGTATCAGAGGTCGGTTTAGATAACTTTAGAGGTTAGGGTATTCTTTAAGCATATGTGGAATTACTATAATGGTTAGGATTTCGGAAAGAGTCATAGTTTTAGATAAAGTGAATGAGTAAGTATATCTTAGTGTTTACCTTCCTCATTAGTACATGATGGTTTTGTTGATATACTCACTCTGAATTTTCTGTTTTTAGTGAATGGATGGATCTAGCAGGCACCAAATATATAGTAGGTTTGAATGAAACTGTGGTGGTTTTCTGATGAAGATACTAGATAAAATGGAGGATTCAATGAGGAAACTCGTGGTTGTTCTAAACCAAATATCAAGGAGTCATGATCAACCACTTGAACCTTGGTATGTTCTGTAATGCATCATGTACGAGATGACCAATCCATGTGGAAGTTCAGGTAATAATTATAAAGGTAACCGTTATAGTTTATATGATCCTTACTTTTGAGGTAATTATGGGTTATTATATGATATGCTGGAAAATGAAAGGCATGAGATAAACTTGAGGTTAAAATATGTTATGATCATTTTTGATGATTTTATCTCTTTTTGGGGAATGATTTAAGAAATATATAGTTTTGGAAAAAAGGACAACACGCAGACCGTGTGACAACCCGTCGCGTCGGACAAAGCTGCGGGAATCGAACCCACAACCAAAGTGCAACTGGTATTTATCGCCTACCACTGGATTACGTGAAGTCCCTGGTTAGTTTGACTGAATCTTTTTAGTTAGATGATTTTATGAATTTAGAGTAAGTTGATTTTGGGTTATCTATGGAAATTTATTAACCTATCATGGAGGATATGTGATTAGGTTAATTACTTTTCAATACGAGATATTAAGAGCAACTGATGTTGTTTGGAGATAAATGTTACGATTTAACTTGGAAGACTATATGACTGAATCCTTCAAATATTTGTATTTCAATCTTTGATTGGTTTACTTTGAAGAATTTTATGGACAAATTGTTTATCGGATGGTCCTCATTGAACTTTGGGTTTTGTTGGAAAAATTTTGGAGATTAAGCATAGATTTTATTTTTAATGGGTTATACTTTTCTGGATTATCTGATCTTGTAATAACCTTTTTGGTTTTGGTTTTGGTTAAAGTATAAAGACATGGAAAGTATATAGTTCTCTTTTTTGGATTAGGTTATTCTCTAGAAGTTTATTATAGTACTCTTAATGTGAACAAGTCTTCCTAAATACTCGTCTTTTGGAGAAAATATGAGTTTGTGTAATGAATCTAATAAAAGTTGAAAGTCAACATGATAAGTGATTATGTTTCCTTATGAATAAATTCCTCAATAAAAAGTAACTTAAAACAAAAATGTTGTCTATTAACTTTTCCTTCTGGGGAATCGAATACCGTTTAACCCATCACAAATTTGTGATTTTCTTATGGTTAAATTTCTCCTAAACATGTTTTCTATCACTCTCCATCAGAACATGACCCTATGTTTTCTCCTCCATGTCCATGTTTTCCTACATGGAATCCTAGCATGGGTTAACTCGGGTGACCTCTGTACTTATCTTTCTTTATTTTAAAGTGATTGTTTTTACCGACTCTTGTTCCGATGTGGGACTTTCAAGGATGTTTCCAAGCTCAATTTTAAAATTGCGAGGACGCAATTCCCAAAAGGGGGGAAGGATGTAACAACCCAGGTAAATAAAGAATATGAAATTTTTATATTTATCCTTATTTGTGATTAAATATTAATATAACTATAAAGGGAATGCTATGCTCGATGGCGTACCCAACACGCAACAACGAGTTTCTTGGGAATCTTACATTGCACTCTAATAATAAAATAATATTATTTTAAATGGTAGTTAACATGTAGCCGTTGTATTGGAGGGAATGGATATAAATAACTAAAATATGATTATATATGTTTTTAAATGTTTTTACATTTATCCAATAAAAGATAAAGGCATAAAATACGGAAATAATTCAATTTTAGGCGTATATGCCCCAGTTTTCACTAAAGGTTTACTTATCACCTTTTGATGGAGAACCGTCATTAAATATAGTTTTGTTCACTCTAATACATCCTTTTGACCCAAATAAAACTCTTCTTAAGAATTGGGACATCAAAATTTACTTTGTGTAAATTTTTGATATCTTTCTGATAAAATTCATTTTTTAATGAATAGTGTAAAATGTTGTATTTTAATTCAAAACCTCTTTTTAATCTAATTTATTTATATGATTAGATTATATTTTGGATTGGTTTTAAAGTGAAATTAGAATATATTTTAACATTTAATCCAATAGTGTTCGTTGGAATTAATTTCACTTTGAAATCGGACTTAAACTATTGTCAATCTTTTGATACATATTGTTTCATAAAAACACGCTATTTTCTCTGACAGCAGGAATTAATTATTAAATTAATTAATTTGACTTATATGATTTGAATTTTGTAAAATAGACTTGTTTTTTAAATTTGGAATATCAAATATAGCTTAGGGTGAATTTTTGGTATTTTTCTGAAAAACATCAATTTTTGATGAATAGTGAAACCACTAAGTGGTACTTATAAAAACTAATTTTTCCGTTTAAATGAAAATTTTCCGTATTTGTGTTTTGAATTTCAAAAATCCGACATACATGGTTGTCATTAATAAGTAAAATGTGGTTCAATGGGATAAAAATAATTTTTTGGTGAATAGTAACTTATTAAGTTTTTAATCGCGATTAGAGGTAATTAGTGTAGTTTAAGGTAAACAAATAATGCATTAATAATATTAAATGAACTTGACACATGTCGTAACCTCATTGTATGTGTCATGGCCGACCAAGACAACCCATGGGTCAACTTGGGGACCCCATGAAGCCACTTTGGTTGGAAAATGACATTAATATCTTTTTATTAAAAGTTAAAGTAAAAATGAGACAAACATGAAATGTTTTACCAAAACAATTTTTACATGGGGTTATACAAATCTGATTTTTGACTATAAATATTCATTGGAAAGATAAAACGATTTCCTACATCATAGTAGTTTTTTTTATATTTTTTAGACATTAAATAAATTAAATTTTTTATGACATCTTGATGATGGAACGATGACCTCATTATTTAACGATTTAAATAAAATGGAAAGATAATGTAATATCTAAGACCTAAACATGTCCAAAACCTATTAGATGAGTGGATTTAAAACCCATATCACCTTATCCTCGAAACACATCAATGTGGGACTTCTTAAACCTGAATTCCATTTTAAAATAAAGTGACTTTTTTTACCTTCCAAGAGTGCCCCTCCTCTCCTCTCATAAAAGGCCCCCACCTCTACCTCCTTACCCACACACCCAAAGACTTTGGATCGGCCAAAATCTGACCATTTTGTATCTCCACTTCCCTCTCTTACTACTTGAAGCCTAACTTTGGGCAGAAGTCTTCCCAAGGATGCCTTTGAGCTCAAACCCAAAGGAGTTACCCGATTTTAAGGTAATGCCTTCACTTGAGTCCTTTTGTTTTATTTTGCTTCTCCAACCCCCTAAACTCTTTTTATTCATTTCTTTTGTAACAACTCCAGTATCATAAATATACTAGGATGTTTTTATAATAATTATTCTAGCTACACTTTCACACACCTACATCTAATGGTTAAAGAACATACTATTTCCGTGGATGGTGAATTTCGGCCTCCCGAAACGATGATTGTTCAACATTATTTTAACACCTTCAAAGGTGGCCATTAAGATGACACTATATTTATATATGATATATAACATATTTATGTTTTCCTTAAGCATCTGTATTTTTCATTTTGGGCATACCTTTATGGTTTCCATTATGGGTAAACGCGATATCTTCATTTAAGGAAGTGCGGACTACCGCTCCCTCAAAGTGATGTGATTCATTAATGCCATATGTGGGACGTATAAAGGATGGATTTAAAGTTATTATATAAGATGTTATACTGGAATTATAATATACCTATATATCATTATTATCCCATTCCATAAAAATATGAAATCGAAATGAAAGTAGCGTTCATGCGTAAATACGGTTTACCGTCTCCAAGAACGGTGCATTTCATTTCTTATCCCCAAATGTAATGTACTATTATACGTACCTGTATATAATGGATATATATGATGAATGATACATCTAAATTATGAATATAATTCTGGAATTAAAATATACATACCTCTCATTTTGTTTTAATTCCATTAATATGACAAAAAATGAAAGTAGCGTTCATGCGTACGTACGACCTACCGTCTCCATGAACGGTGCTTTTCATTTTTTATCTCCAAATGATATGGAATATTATGAAATGAATATTTAATGTATATATATTATATTTTAATCATTAATACTATTTTGGAAATTATTTACTTATAACTACATGGGAAATCTTTTTTCAAACAAGTTCCTTTTTGACTCATGTGCCAAACATTGGCAAAAACGTCTGATATGAACTAACATTATTAAACAATTATTATAACATTATAATATGTGATATGAACTGAATAATAATTTCTAAAGGAGGTACTTGGGCAATTATTAATTGACCAAAGTTTATTATTCAGGAATATAATGAAATGAACAAGACAAGTTGGACTTGAGGTAAGGGATCCTACTCCTCTCTTTCTTTTTAAGTGCACCCTTTTATGTCATTCCTTGCAAGCTCATATTTCTTGGGATTGGGATGTTATTTTATATTAACATTACTTAAATTGTTATGTTCATATGATGAGAGACCCTATTTCCTCTCATCAATCCATTTTGGAAGTTTTATGTGGTGCTGTTAGGCTGCCGAGTTTTCGTAAGGGATTTTTCATCTCACTTTTATTACCGTGAGATTTATGCTACATTTTCCACAATTTCCTTTGAGTTGTGTATGTACTTCCCATTATTATACAATTTTTTGTAGTATAATTTCATTTATGGGCATTCATATCTTCATGTTTTGACCCTTCTTCCATGGGGTGTACGTTTCAAAAGTTACCCAACTCGGTAAGGGGACCTTTCACCCTCCTCTTTTTAAAAGACTTCTTTTGTTATGTCTTTTAATTCACATACTATTATGTTGGGATATGTTCTTTTATATCCTTATTGATGTAAATTTTATGTCCAAGTGATGAGATTCCCTTTTTATCTCTCATCAACTCATTTTCTGAAATTTTAAGTGATGTCGTTAGGCTGTCGAATTTTACCAAGGGAACTTTTTAACCCAATTTCGATTTCTTTGGGTTCAACATGTAGTTATTGAATATGTCATCTTTTAAATATGTGTGAATTACCTTTTATTGTTTTACACTTAATATCCACTTATATTGGGTGTATTTATATTTGTCACACATAATTTTGAGATTGAATTATCCTTAATTTAAGGATACCTTCTTTATAAGGGAATTCATCACATTTGACATTTTTATTGAGACTTCATTGTTGTTATGCACCAATTCACTCTTATATGGTGTATATACTGTCCTTTGGAATATTATGTCATGAATCCATTTATTCTCATGATATTATAAAGTTCTCACTAAATGTTATTCTTCAACTATTCTATTCAAGTGTCTCTAATTTTGGTAGAACCCCTTTAACCAAAATATCGCATTAAATGTGTTAATTATTTGTTCTTATTAATATCCATGTTTTCAAAATGGTTTTAAGGATTTATTTATATGGATATTAATGGTTTAAATTTTTAAAAGCTTCAAGGTGGTATGGGACACTTTGATTCAAAAATCTCTTTATTAAATGTTTTAAATGGTTTTGGAAATGGCTCATTTTTTAATGGATTCATTATTTCAATATAATAAAATGTTATATTGTGATTGAAGTGTGGAAATGTTATGTTTACTTTATGCATGTTATATGTGATACGTTTATGTTATGGTTCTTGGGTATTGTTATAAAAACGGGTGGTTCCGTGATAAACTAAGGGCGGGTGAGGCCGATATAGCTCTGCAATGCATTGGGTAACGCGAAGGAGTGAAACATTAAGGTTTCTCCGAAGTGATTTAGGGAATATACTGTGATGGGTATTCCAAACGTAACCAAAAGGGTTACTCCCTACGTAAGAATCTTATGAATGCCTCAAGTTACCTTTATGTATTATGATTTCTATGATTTATTCATGGTTTGATGAGGTATGTTAATGTGCCTATGTTTTATGGGTAAATATGATTTCATTCTTATGTATATATGAACTCATGTTTCCTTTCCATATTTTTATAACCCTTACTGAGCTTTTTATGCTCATCCCAAGTTTTCGAAATGTTTTTCACAGGTCAAGGGAAAGGTACAAGATGTGATGATAGTGTCAAGGATGTGACAAGAAAGAATCCATGTTTTATTTTCAATATGTTTCCGTTGATGGGAAGAATGAATACTGTCTTTTATGTAACCACTTTGTTTAAATGTGGAATGTAATGCAAGTTTCATGATCTAATTCTCTAAAACTCTAAACCTGAAAAGATCCTCAATGTGTAATCTTGTAATAACTCAAGATTAAGTAAGGTTTAAGGCTGGGGCCTTATATTTGGTATCAGAGGTCGGTTTAGATAACTTTAGAGGTTAGGGTATTCTTTAAGCATAAGTGGCATTACCATAATGGTTAGGATTTCAGAAAGAGTCCAAGTTTTAGATAAAGTGAATAAGTAAGTATATCTTAGTGTTTACCTTCCTCATTAGTACATGATGGTTTTGTTTATATACTCACACTGACTTTTCTGTTTTTAGTGAATGGATTGATCTAGCAGGAACCAAATATACAACAGGTTTGAAGGAAACTGTGGTGGTTCTCTGATTAAGATACTAGATAAAATGGAGGATTCAATGAGGAAACTCGTGGTTGTTCTAAACCAAATATCAAGGAGTCATGATCAACCACTTGAACCTTGGTATGTTCTGTAATGAATCATGTACGAGATGACCAATCGATGTGGAAGTTCAGGTAATAATTATAAAGGTAACCATTAGAGTTTATATGATCCTTACTTTTGGGCTAATTATGGGTTATTATATGATATGCTGGAAAATGAAAGGCATGAGATAAACTAGAGGTTAAAATATGTTATGATCAATTTTGATGATTTTATCTCTTTTTGTGGAATTATTTAAGAATTATATAGTTTTGGAAAAAGGACAACACGCAGATTGTGTGACAACCCGTCGCGTCGGACAAAGCTGCGGGAATCGCACCCACAACCAAAGTGCAACTGGTATTTATCGCCTACCACTGGACTACGTGAAGTCCCTGGTTAGTTTGACTGATTATTTTTAGTTAGATGATTTTATGAATTTAGAGTAAGTTGATTTTGGGTTATCTATGGAAATTTATTAACCTATCATGGAGGATATGTGATTAGGTTAATTACTTTTCAATACGAGACATTAAGAGCAACTGATGTTGTTTAGAGATAAATGTTATGATTTAACTTGGAAGACTATGTGACTGAATCCTTTAAATATTTGGGTTTCAATCTTAGATTGGTTTACTTTGAAGAATTTTATGGACAAATTGTTTATCGGATGGTCCTCGTTGAACTTTGGGTTTTGTTGGACAAATTTTGGAGATTAAGCATAGATTTTCTTTTTAATGGGTTATCCTTTTATAGATTATCTGATCTTGTAATAACCTTTTTGGTTTTGGTTTTGGATAAAGTCTAAAGACATGGAAAGTATATAGTTCTCTTTTTTGGATTAGGTTATTCTCTAGAAGTTTGTTATAGTACTCTTAATGTGAACAAGTCTTTCTAAATACTCATCTTTTGGAGAAAATATGAGTTTGTGTAAGGAATCTAATAAAAGTTGAAAGTCAACATGATAAGTGATTATGTTTCCTTATGAATAAATTCCTCAATAAAATGTAACTTAAAACAAAAATTTTGTCTATTAACTTTTCCTACTGGGGAATCGAATACCATTTAACCCATCACAAGTTTGTGATTTTCTTGTGGTTAACTTTCTCCTAAACATGTTTTCTATCACTCTCCATCAGAACATGACCCTATGTTTTCTCTCCATGTCCATGTTTTCCTACATGGAATCCTGGTATGGGTTAACTCGGGTGACCTCTGTACTTATCTTTCTTTATTTTAAAGTGATTGTTTTACCGACTCTTGTTCCGATGTGGGACTTTCAAAGATGTTTCCAAGCTCAATTTTAAAATTGTGAGGACGCAATTCCCAAAAGGGGGGAAGGATGTAACACCCCAGGTAAATAAAGAATATGAAATTTTCATATTTATCCTTATTTGTGATTAAATATTAATATAACTTTAAAGGGGATGCTATTCTCGATGGCGTACCCAACATGCAACAATGAGTTTCTTGGAAATCTTACGTTGCACTCTAATAATAAAATAATATTATTTTAAATGGTAGTTAACATGTAGTTGTTGTATTGGCGGGAATGTATAGAAATAACTAAAATATGATTATATATGTTTTTAAATGTTTTTACATTTATCCAATAAAAGATAAAGGCATAAAATATGGAAATAATTCAATTTTAGGCGTATATGCCCTAGTTTTCACTAAAGGTTCACTTATAGCCTTTTGATGGAGAACCGTCATTAAATATAGTTTTGTTCACTCTAATACATCCTTTTGGAATAAGTAAAACTCTTCTTATGAATTGGTACATCAAAATTTAAATTGTGTAAATTTTTGGTAACTTTCTGATAAAGTTCATTTTTTAATGAATAGTGTAAAATGTTGTATTTTAACTCAAAACCTCTTTTTAATATAATTTATTTATATGATTAGATTATATTTTGAATTGGTTTTAAAGTGAAATTAGAATATATTTTAACATTTAATCCAATAGTGGTCTTTGAAATTAATTTCACTTTGAAATCAGACATAAACTAGTGTCAATCTTTTGATACATATTGTTTCATAAAAACACGCTATTTGCTCTGACAGCGGGAAATAATTATTAAATTAATTTATTTGGCTTATATGATTTGAATTTTTTAAAATATACTTCTTTTTTGAATTTGGAATATCAAATATAGCTTAGGGTGAATTTTTGGGATTTTTCTGAAAAACTTCAATTTTTGATGAATAGTGAAACCACTAAGTGGTACTTATAAAAACTGATTTTTCCATTTAAATGAAATTTTGCCATCTTTGTGTTTTGAATTTCAAAACTATGGCATACATGGTTTTCATTAAGAAGTAAAATGTGGTTCAATGGGATAAAAATAATTTTTTGGTGAATAGTAACTTATTATGTTTTTAATCACAATTAGAGGTAATTAGTGTAGTTTAAGGTAAAAAAATAATGTTTTAATAATATGAAATTAACTTGACACATGTCCTAACCTCATTGGATGTGTAATGGCCGACAAATACAACCCATGGGTCAACTTGGGGACCCCATGAAGCCACTTTGGTTGGAAAATGACATTAATATCTTTTTATTTAAAGTTAAAGTAAAAATGAGACAAACGTGAAATGTTTTACTAAAACAATTTTTACATGGGGTTATACAAATCTGATTTTTGACTATAAATATTAATTGGAAATCTAAAAATATTTCCTACATCATAGTATTTTTTTTATAATTTTTAGACATTAAATAAATTAAATTGTTTATGACATCATGATGATGCAGCGATGACCTCATTATTTAACGATTTAAATAAAATGGAAAGATAATGTAATATCTAAAACCTAAACATGTCCAAAACCTATTGGATGAGTGGATTTAGAACCCATATCACCTTATCCTCGAAACACATCAATGTGGGACCTCTTAAATCCGAATACCATTTTAAAATAAAGTGAGTTTTTTACCTTCCAAGAGTGCCCCTCCTCTCCTCTTATAAAAGGCCCCCACCTCTACCTCCTTACCCACACTCCCAAAGCCTTTGGCTCGGCCAACCTCTGCCCATTTTGTCTCTCCACTTCCCTCTCTTACTCCTAGAAGCCTCAATTTGGGCATAAGTATTCCCAAGGAAGCCTTTGAGCTCAAACCCAAGGGAGTTACCCGATTTTATGGTAATGCCTTCACTTGTGTCCTTTTGTTTTATTTTGCTTCTACAACCCCATAAACTCTTTTTATTCATTTATTTTGTTACAACTACAGTATCATAAATATACTAGGATGTTTTTATAAGAAGTATTCGAGCTACACTTTCACACACCTACATCTAATGGTTAAAGAACATATTGTTTCCGTGGATGGCGAATTTCGACCTCCCGAAACGATGATTGTTCAACATTCTTTTAACACCTTCAATGGTGGACATCAAGATGACACTATATTTATATATGATATATAACATGTTTATGTTTTCCTTAAGCTTCTGTATTTTTCATTTTGGGCATACCTTTATGGTTTCCATTATGGGTAAACGCGATATCTTCATTTAAGGAAGTGCGGACTACCGCCCCCTCAAAGTGATGTGATTCGTTAATGCCATATGTGGGATGTATAAAAGATTGATTTAAAGTTATTATATATGATTTTATACATGAATTATAATATACCTCTATATCATTATTATCCCATTCCATAAAAATATGAAATAGAAATGACAGTAGCGTTCATGCGTACGTACGGCTTACCGTCTCCATGAATGGTGCATTTCATTTCTTATCCCCAAATGTAATGTAATATTATAAGTACATGTATATAATATATATATATGATGAATGATACATATAAATGATGAATATAATTCTGGAATTAAAATATAAATATCTCTCATTTTGTTTTAATTCCATTAATATGACAAAAAATGAAAGTAGCGTTCATGCGTACGTACGGCCTACCGTCTCCATGAACGGTGCTTTTCGTTTTTTATCTTCAAATGATATGGAATTGTATGAAATGAATATTTACTAGATATATATGATATTTTAATCATTAATACTATTCTGGAAATTATTTACTTATAACTAAATGGGCAATCTTTTTTCAAACAAGTTCATTTTTGACTCATGTACCAAACATCGACAAAAACGTCTAATATGAACTAACATTATTAAACAATTATTATAACATTATAGTATGTGATATGAACTGAATAATAATCTCTAAAAGAGGTACTTGGGAAAATATTAATTGACCAAAGTTTATTATTCAGGAATATAAAGAAACGAACAAGACAAGTTGGACTTGAGCTAAGGGATCCTACTCCTCTCTTTCTTTTTAAGTACACCCTTTTATGTCATTCCTTTAAAGCTCATATTTCTTGGGATTGGGATGTTATTTTATATTAATATTACTTTAATTTTTATGTTCATATGATGAGAGACATTATTTCCTCTCATCAATCCAATTTGGAAGTTTTATGTGGTGCTGTTAGGCTGCCGAGTTATCGAAAGGGATTTTTCATCTCACTTTTATTCCCGTGAGATTTATGCTACATTTGCCAGAATTTCCTTTGAGTGGTGTATGTACTGCCCATTATTATACACTTTTTGTAGTATAATTTCATTTATTTTCATTCACATATTCATTGTATGACCCTTCTTCCATGGGGTGTACGTTTCGAAAGTTACCCAACTCGGTAAGGGGACCTTTCACCCTCCTCTTTTTAAAAGACTTCTTTTGTTATGTATTTGAATTCACATACTATTATGTTGGGATATGTTCTTTTATATCCTTATTGTTGTAAATTTTATGTCCAAGTGATGAGATGCCCTTTTTATCTCTCATCAACTCATTTTCTGAATTTTTAAGTGATGTCGTTAGGCTGTCGAATTTTACCAAGGGAACTTTTTAACCCAATTTCGATTTCTTTGGGTTCAACATGTAGTTATTGAATATGTCTTCTTTAGAATATGTCTGAATGACCTTTTATTGTTTTACACTTAATATCCACATATATTGGGTGTATTTATATTTGTCACACATAATTTTGAGATTGAATTATCCTTAATTTAAGGATACCTTCTTTATAAGGGAATTCATCACATTTGACATTTCTATTGAGACTTCATTGTTGTTATGCACCAATTCACTCTTTTATGGTGTATATACTGTCCTTTGGAATATTATATCATGAATCCATTTATTCTCATGATATTATAATGTTCTGACTAAATGTTATTCCTCAACTATTTTATTCAAGTGTCGCTAATTTTGGTAGAACCCCTTTAACTAAAATATCGCATTAAATGTTTTAATTATTTTTTCTTATTAATATCTATGTTTTCAAAACGGTTTTAAGGATTTATTTATATGGATATTAATGGTTTAAAATTTTAAAAGCTTCAAGGTGGTATGGGACACTTTGATTCAAAAATCTCTTTATTAAATGTTTTAAATGGTTTTGGAAATGGTTTTGGAAATGGTTCCTTTTTTAATGGATTCATTATTTAAATATAATAAAATGTTATATTGTTATTGAAGTGAGTAAATGTTATGTTTCCTTTATGCATGTTTTATGTGATACGTTTATGTTATGGTTCTTGGAAATTATTATGAAAACCGGTGGTTCCGTGATAAACTAATGGAGGGTGATCCCGATATAGCACTCCAATGCATTGGGTAACGCGAAGGAGTGAAACGTTATGGTTTCTCCGAAGAGATTTAGGTAATATACTGTGATGGGTATTCCAAACGTAACCAAGAGGGTTACTCCCTACGTAAGAATGTTATGAATGCCTCAAGTTACCTTTTATGTATTATGATTTCTATGATTTATTCATGGTTTGATGAGGTATGTTAAAGTGCCTATGTTTTATGGGTATAGTATGGTTTCATTCTTATGTATATATGAACTCATGTTTCCTTTGCATATTTTTATAACCCTTACTAGGATTATTATGTTCATCCCAGGTTTTTGAAATGTTTTTCACAGGTCAAGGGAAAGGTACAAGATGTGATGATAGTGTCAAGGATGTGTCAAGAAAGAATCCATGTTTTATTTTCAATATGTTTCCGTTGATGGGAAGAATGAATAATGTCTTTTATGTAACCACTTTGTTTAAATGTGGAATGTAATGCAAGTTTCATGATCTAATTCTCTAAAACTCTAAACCTGAAAATATCCTCAATGTGTAATCTTGTAATGACTCAAGATTAAGTAAGTTTTAATGCTGGGGCTTTATAGTTGGTATCAGAGGTCGGTTTAGATAACTTTAGAGGTTAGGGTATTCTTTAAGCATAAGTGGAATTACCATAATGGTTAGGATTTCAGAAAGAGTCCTAGTTTTAGATAAAGTTAATGAGTAAGTATATCTTAGTGTTTACCTTCCTCATTAGTACATGATGGTTTTGTTGATATACTCACACTGACTTTTTTGTTTTTAGTGAATGGATGGATCTAGCAGGCACCAAATATACAACAGGTTTGAAGGAAACTGTGGTGGTTCTCTGATTAAGATACTAGATAAAATGGAGGATTCAATGAGGAAACCCGTGGTTGTTCTAAACCAAATATCAAGGAGTCATGATCAACCACTTGAACCTTGATATGTTCTGTAATTCATCATGTACGAGATGACCAATCGATGTGGAAGTTCAGGTAATAATTATAAAGGTAACCATTAGAGTTTATATGATCCTTACTTTTGAGGTAATTATGGGTTATTATATGATATGCTGGAAAATAAAAGGCATGAGATAAACTTGAGGTTAAAATATGTTATGATCATTTTTGATGATTTTATCTCTTTTTGGAGAATTATTTAAGAATTATATAGTTTTGGAAAAAGGACAACACGCAGACAGTGTGACAACCTGTCGCTTCGGACAAAGCTGCGGGAATTGAACCCACAACCAAAGTGCAACTGGTATTTATCGCCTACCACTGGACTACGTGAAGTCCCTGGTTAGTTTGACTGATTCTTTTTAGTTAGATGATTTTATGAATTAAGAGTAAGTTGATTTTGGGTTATCTATGGAAATTTATTAACCTATCATGGAGGATATGTGATTAGGTTAATTACCTTTCAAACTAGACTTTAAGAGAAACTGATGTTGTTTGGAGATAAATGTTACGATTTAACTTGGAAGACTATGTGACTGAATCCTTCAAATATTTGGGTTTCAATCTTAGATTGGTTTACTTTGAATAATTTTATAGACAAATTGTTTATCAGATGGTCCTCGTTGAACTTTGGGTTTTGTTGGACAAATTTTGGAGATTAAGCATAGATCTTCTTTTTAATGGGTTATCCTTTTCTGGATTATCTGATCTTGTAATAACCTTTTTCGTTTTGGTTTTGGTTAAATTCTAAAGACATGGAAATTATATAGTTCTCTTTTTTGGATTAGGTTATTCTCTAGAAGTTTATTATAGTACTCTTAATGTGAACAGGTCTTCCTAAATACTCGTCTTTTGAAGAAAATATGAGTTTGTGTAAGGAATCTAATAAAAGTTGAAAGTCAAAATGATAAGTGATTATGTTTCCTTATGAATAACTTCCTCAATAAAAATTAACTTAAAACAAAAATGTTGTCTATTAACTTTTCCTATTGGGGAATCGAATACCGTTTAACCCATCACAAGTTTTTGATTTTCTTGTGGTTAACTTTCTCCTAAACATGTTTTCTATCACTCTCCATCAGAACATGACCCTATGTTTTCTCCTCCGTGTCCATATTTTCCTACATGGAATCCTAGTATGGGTAAACTCGGGTGACCTCTGTACTTATCATTCTTTATTTTAAAGTGATTGTTTTACGGACTCTTGTTCCGATGTGGGACTTTCAAGGATGTTTCCAAGCTCAATTTTAAAATTGCGAGGACGCAATTCCCAAAAGGGGGGAAGGATGTAACACCCCAGGTAAATAAAGAATATGAAATTTTTATATTTATCCTTATTTGTGATTAAATATTAATATAACATTAAAAGGGACGCTATGCTCGATGGCGTACCAAACACGCAACAACGAGTTTCTTGGGAATCTTACGTTGCACTCTAATAATAAAATAATATTATTTTAAATGGTAGTTAACATGTAGCCGTTGTATTGGCGGGAATGGATAGAAATAACTAAAATATGATTATATATGTTTTTAAATGGTTTTACATTTATCCAATAAAAGATAAAGGCATAAAATACGGAAATAATTCAATTTTAGGCGTATATGCCCTAGTTTTCACTAAAGGTTCACTTATCGCCTTTTGATAGAGAACCGTCATTAAATATAGTTTTGTTCACTATAATACATCCTTTTGGACCAAATAAAACTATTCTTAAGAATTGGGACATCAAAATTTACTTTTTGTAAATTTTTGGTATCTTTCTGATAAAGTTCATTTTTTAATGAATAGTGTAAAATGTTGTATTTTAATTCAAAACATATTTTTAATCTAATTTATTTATATGATTAGATTATCTTTTGAATTGGTTTTAAAGTGAAATTAGAATATATTTTAACATTTAATCCAATAGTGGTCGTTGGAATTAATTTCACTTTGAAATCGGACTTAAACTAGTGTCAATCTTTTGATACATATTGTTTCATAAAAACACGCTATTTGCTCTGACAGCGGGAATTAATTATTAAATTAATTAATTTGACTTATATGATTTGAATTTTTTAAAATAGACTTCTTTTTTGAATTTTTATTATCAAATATAGCTTAGGGTGAATTTTTGGTATTTTTCTGAAAAACTTCAATTTTTTGATGAATAGTGAAACCACAATGTGGTACTTATAAAAACTAATTTTTCCGTTTAAATGAAAATTTTCCATCTTTTTGTTTTGAATTTCAAAAATCCGACGCACATGGTTGTCATTAAGAAGTAAAATGTGGTTCAATGGGATAAAAATAATTTTTTGGTGAATAGTAACTTATTAAGTTTTTAATCGCGATTAGAGGTAATTAGTGTAGTTTAAGGTAAAAAAATAATGTTTTAATAATATGAAATGAACTTGAAACATGTCGTAACCTCATTGGATGTGTCATGGCAGACCAAGAAAACCCATGGGTCAACTTGGGGACCCCATGAAGCCAATTTGGTTTGAAAATGACATTAATATCTTTTTATTTAAAGTTAAAGTAAAAATGAGACAAACATGAAATGTTTTACTAAAACAATTTTTACATGGGTTTATACAAATAATATATTTGACTATAAATATTCATTTTAAATATAAAAAGATTTCCTACATCATAGTAGTTTTTTTATAATTTTTAGACATTAAATAAATTAAATTTTCTATGACATCATGATGATGTAGCGATGACCTCATTATTTAACGATTTAAATAAAATGGAAAGATAATGTAATATCTAAGACCTAAACATGTCCAAAACCTATTGGATGAGTGTATTTCAAACCCATATCACCTTATCCTCGAAACACATCAATGTGGGACCTCTTAAATCTGAATACCATTTTAAAATAAAGTGACTTTTTTTACCTTCCAAGAGTGCCCCTCCTCTCCTCTTATAAAAGGCCCTCACCTCTACCTCCTTACCCACACTCCCAAAGCCTTTGGATCGGCCAAAATCTACCCATTTTGTCTCTCTACTTCCCTAAATTACTCCTTGAAGCCTCACTTTGGGCAGAAGTCTTCCCAAGGAAGCCTTTGAGCTCAAACCCAAGGGAGTTACCCGATTTTAAGGTAATGCCTTCACTTGAGTCCTTTTGTTTTATTTTGCTTCTCCAACCCCCTAAACTCTTTTTATTCATTTATTTTGTAACAAATAAAGTATAATAAATACACTAGGATGTTTTTATAAGAAGTATTCGAGATACACTTTCACACACCTACATCTAATGGTTAAAGAACATACTGTTTCCGTGGATGGCGAATTTCGGCCTCCCGAAACGATGATTGTTCAACATTCTTTTAACACCTTCAAAGGTGGCCATTAAGATGAAACTATATTTATATATGATATATAACATGTTTATGTTTTCCTTAAGTGTCTGTATTTTTCATTTTGGGCATACCTTTATGGTTTCCATTATGGGTAAACACGATATCTTCATTTAAGGAAGTGCGGACTACCGCCCCCTCAAAGTGATGTGATTCATTAATGACATATGTGGGACGTATAACGAATGTATTTAAAGTTATTATATAAGATTTTATATTGGAATTATAATATACCTCTATATCATTATTATCCCATTCCATAAAAATATGAAATAGAAATGAAAGTAGCGTTTATGCGTACGTACGACTTACTGTCTCCTTGAACGGTGCATTTCATTTCTTATCCCCAAATATAATGTACTATTATAAGTACATGTATATAATGGATATATATGATGAATGATACATCTAAATGATGAATATAATTCTGGAATTAAAATATACATACCTCTCTTTTTGTTTTAATTCCATTAATATGACAAAAAATGAAAGTAGCGTTCATGCATACGTACGGCCTACCGTCTCCATGAACGGTGCTTTTCGTTTTTTATCTTCAAATGATATGGAATAGTATGAAATTAATATTTACTGGATATATATGATATTTTAATGATTAATACTAGTCTGGAAATTATTTACTTATAACTACATGGGCAATCTTTTTTCAAACAAGTTCATTTTTGACTCATGTACCAAACATCGGCAAAAACGTCTGATACGAACTAACATTATTAAACAATTATTATAACATTATAATATGTGATATGAACTGAATAATAATCTCTACAGTAGGTACTTGGGAAATTATTAATTTACCAAAGTTTATTATTCAGGAATATAAAGAAACGAACAAGACAAGTTGGACTTGAGGTAAGAGATCATACTCCTCTCTTTCTTTTTAAGTACACCCTTTTATGTCATTCCTTTCAAGCTCAAATTTCTTGGGATTGGGATGTTATTTTAAATTAATATTACTGTAATTTTTATGTTCATATGATGAGAGACCCTATTACCTCTCATCAATCCATTTTGGAAGTTTTATGTGGTGCTGTTAGGCTGCCGAGTTTTCGTAAGGGATTTTTCATCTCACTTTTATTCCCGAGAGATTTATGCTACATTTGCCACAATTTCCGTTGAGTGGTGTATGTACTGTCCATTAGTATAAAATTTTTGTAGTATAATTTCATTTATGGGCATTCACATCTTCATTTTTTGACCCTTCTTCCATGGGGTGTACGTTTCGAAAGTTACCCAACTCGGTAAGGGGACCTTTCACCCTCCTCTTTTTAAAAGACTTCTTTTGTTATGTCTTTTAATTCACATACTATTATGTTGGGATATGTTCTTTTATATCCTTATTGATGTAAATTTTATTTCCAAGTGATTAGATGCCCTTTTTATCTCTCATCAACTCATTTTCTGAATTTTTAAGTGAAGTCGTTAGGCTGTCAAATTTTACCAAGGGAACTTTTTAACCCAATTTCGATTTCTTTGGGTTCAACATGTAGTTATTGAATATGTCATATTTTAAATATGTGTGAATGACCTTTTATTGTTTTACACTTAATATCCACTTATATTTGGTGTATTTATATTTTTCACACATAATTTTGAGATTAAATTATCCTTAATTTAAGGATACCTTCTTTATAAGGGAATTCATCACATTTGACATTTCTATTGAGACTTCATTGTTGTTATGCACCAATTCACTCTTATATGGTGTATATACTGTCCTTTGGAATATTATATCATGAATCCATTTATTCTCATGATATTATAAAGTTCTGACTAAATGTTATTCCTCAACTATTGTATTCAAGTGACTCTAATTTTGGTAGAACCCCTTTAACCAAAATATCACATTAAATGTGTTAATTATTTGTTCTTATTTATATCCATGTTTTAAAAATGGTTTTAAGGATTTATTTATATGGATATTAATGGTTTAAAATTTTAAAAGCTTCAAGGTGGTATGGGACACTTTGATTCAAAAATCTCTTTATTAAATGTTTTAAATGGTTTTGGAAATGGTTCCTTTTTTAATGGATTCATTATTTCAATATAATAAAATGTTATATTGTGATTGAAGTGTGGAAATGTTATGTTTCCTTTATGCATGTTTTATGTGATACGTTTATGTTATGGTTCTTGGGCATTGTTATGAAAATGGGTGGTTCCGTGATAAACTAAGGGCGGGTGAGCCCGATATAGCTCTCCAATGCATTGGGTAACGCGAAGGAGTGAAACGTTAAGGTTTCTCCAAAGAGATTTAGGGAATATACTGTGATGGGTATTCCAAACGTAACCAAGAGGGTTACTTCCTATGTAAGAATGTTATGAATGCCTCAAGTTACCTTTATGTCTTATGATTTCTATGATTTATTCATGGTTTGATGAGGTATGTTAAAGTGCCTATGTTTTATGGGTAAAGTATGATTTCATTATTATGTATATATGAACTCATGTTTCCTTTATATATTTTTATAACCCTTACTGAGCTTTTTATGCTCATCCCAAGTTTTCGAAATGTTTTTCACAGGTCAAGGGAAAGGTACAAGATGTGATGATAGTGTCAAGGATGTGTCAAGAAAGAATCCATGTTTTATTTTCAATATGTTTCCGTTGATGGGAAGAATGAATACTGTCTTTTATGTAACCACTTTATTTAAATGTGGAATGTAATTCAAGTTTCATGATCTAATTCTCTAAAACTCTAAACCTGAAAAGATCCTCAATGTGTAATCTTGTAATAACTCAAGATTAAGTAAGGTTTAAGGCTGGGGCCTTATAGTTTGTGATGCCAATGAGCCTATAGCAGTGGCAGGACTGTAGCGGCAGAGGGACTGTAGCAGATACTGTAGTGGTGGCGGTACTGTTGCAGGTACTGCAGCAGCGCGGGTACTGTAGCAGTACTGTTCACCGAGGGGTCCTTTGGGCTAGAAAGAATGGGATTTCAAGCCTTGTATTCAGGCCACTTGGCCTTGGGCCTTTGGGCTATGTAATGGGTCTCCCTCTACCCAGTCTAAAGAGGTCTTTGCTTTCAAATAATAAATTGAGGCTTCGGCCCCAAACTTTTTTTAAAAAAATTTATAGAAGTTTGTGATTCTACGACATCATGATCATCCTTTTACACCACAATTTAATGATATATACTAAAGGGGGAACCACTCTCTACTAGATATGATGAGATCATGTTGAGTCATGTGAGTCTTCTATTATCCTTTTGGAGATATGAGTTATAGAAAATAACACATATTCTAAAACATGTACCAACAAAATTAGAAAATTTTATTCCATAAAAACATAAGTGTTGATGAAAATCCATGTTGTTGATTTTACATTATTAGGTAATCATATCATTTTAAAGGATTCTTCAATTAAAATACATTCACCTTATGGAAAAATTATACCATTATAGCATATCATAGGGAAACAAGAGGATACAACTTATATGTCCTCTCATAAAAATATATAATTGAGGAATTACACTGCATATTTCATGCGAAGGAGAACATCTATAAAAAAGGTAGTGGGAGTTAGATAAACTTGATGAATTCCAGACTCATGATACATATGTGTTGGCACAAGAATAGTTTCCACAAATCCCAATGGATAAATAAGTTTTAAAGACACATGTACTTCATAGTAGTACCAGAGATGTTTGATAACCAATAATTTATTGATTTCTAGTCATCGATGATGGTGAATCTTTATTAGTTTATAATAATTATCCTATAAACAATTAGGAATAAAAATTACTATTAGATGTTTCTAATTGTAAATAAATATGTAATTTTGAAATGTATTTTATAATTTTTATAGACCCTCATGTGTATGTAAATCCCATTAATTTAAAATGGTTAATCAAGATAAAACTAGATATGGATGGATAATATAGTTCTTTTAAGGAATGAATGGATCAAAATGTATTAAAAATTTCCACAAAATAAACTATGATTAATACTTCTTATATGTATTAATGATGAAATTCATCAACATTCTACATTCCTTAGTGGGTTACCATGACTCCGATATTTTAAAAATTGATGTCAAAATAGGCATCCTTATTGGTAACCATCAGGAAGAAGTTTATATGACATAACCTGAACTGGTTTTTACTGCAATGGACACCAAAAGGTATACAAATTGAAATGATATATTTATGGATTAATGGAATATTCTAAGTCATGATGTATTTAATTTTATGAAGATATAATATAATTTTTATATACAAATAATGAGTATTATCCTTATATATTTAAGTGATTTAGTTAAAATGTAGTCATTTTTTTAATAGTTTATATTTATGACATAAACATTAGTGGTAATGAAATACCAGTCTTACAGTTTGATAATTCATAGTAAAATAAATGATTCTCCATGAAGGAATTAATTAAAGAAGTTTATACTCTTGGGATCAATATCCACAGTGATTGAACAAATACACTATTTTTTCTAATTCAATGTAAGTATTTTAACAATTAACTAAAGATATTATATATGGAATAATCCACGAGGGTATTGTTTCTAGTTTAACATATAACTAATCATTTAATGTAAATGTTTCGATAGGCACATGAAGAAAGGAAAATGATACCAGGGATCCCATATGCATTGCCAATTGGTTATGTAATGTATGTTATTCTATATAATAGGCTAGATGTCACCTATGACTTAGAGTGGAAGGAAGATATCATGCTTACCAAAGTTACCCCCCTTGGATGTTAGTCGAGACTATCATTGGAAATCTATGATAAAATAAAGATATGTTCCTAGTCCATGGAGGAGATAATGAACAATTTGTTGTAGGATATGCATATTCTAGTATCCCAAAAATCATGTCATTTTGAAATCACAATATTGATATATATTTAGCCTAAATAGACATGTTGTGAGATTGAAGCGATCTATAAAATCCATGGTATCAGATATATGTAATAGAATACGAGTATATCAGTTATTCAGAGGTAGTTAAGGATTTAGTTTGACTATAAAAATCCTTTCAATATCTTGATGTGGTACCTAGAAGTAAAGACATTATTAAATTATATTATAAAAATACTAAAATGGTGGCTCCTAAAAACGATATATTTCCAAATAAGTGGATAAAGAAAATACTTTAAACTAATTAACTATTGAGGAATATTTCTTAGATAGGTGAATTTTTAGTGAGAATAGTCTCTATGGAATAAAATATGGCACAAAAAGTGACTAAATCCTTTTTTTAGTATAATCATGATCTTAATATGAAGTCTTGTGGAAAAAAGTTCCTTATAAGTTTGGTCTAGGACAAGTTGATGTTGATTGGAGTTCCTATTCTAGAAGAAACAATTTTTACTGTAGATTACATGTTTATTAAAAGAAGTGAATATTAATTAGATATCTTATTTATTAAAATTAATTTTATTACATGAAATTGATGTAATAATGTATTAGAGAATCTATCACACTAAAAAGGGTATATCAGTTCCCCAATATTATGAGAATCTTAAAATTACATAACAATATTAAAAAAACTAGTTCTATGGTCAAATAAAATTGATTAATGCTATATATAGTATGTTCACATTCTTGTGAGAGTACACATAAGAAAATGACACTAAACCTCATTAAGTTCTTTCTTGTTAATCTCTAAGATGATAGATTATGAGAACATACCTTCCAGTTATAGTTCTCCATGCTTATGTGTCTAAACATATTATATTTTTTAATGTGTGTAATGATCTTTATAGATTAAGATTATTATTATTTCATTTCTTGACTCACACAAAATGATTTACTAATAATAATTGTGATGTCAAATGATCACCCGAATTAGGGTATGATGGGTGTGTAAAAATGAAATATTTTAAATGAGTAAGTCAACGAAGGATTTTTACTCCTCTATTTACAGAATTTGATACCTTAGCTTGTTGATTGAAATAGAATGGTCGCATTAAATTTAATTTTATTTATGTATCATAGAGTTTATTTCATATTTTCAAATAAAGACATAACATGCATATAGGTTGATGAAACTGGTGTGAAATAAGTTTTTTGAGATATTATGATAATGGGATTATATTTTGTAATGATTGCTCGAATGTGGTTGTTGAAATTTTTACATTTAATTTGTTTATCTTGGATGCCTTGACCCATTTCTAGAGGGTAATTTTAGACATTATGAAATCCATCTTAATGATAACGAAAAAAATGTATAGTGGTCCAAAGCCTATGTTTTTTCTTTGATATCAATTAATTTCAATTTTAATTTCATTATTGGTATAAATATAATTTCCAAGATAGAGTAATAATTTTATATAGGATTAATGATCACATAAATTTAATAAATAATTATCCAAAGGGTAATTGTTAAATTACATAAATCTATAATATTTATTATTTGTTTAATATTCAATAAATATTTAATCACTTTAATATGAATAGATTTTTTATTTTATGAATAAATATCTATTTGATCGTTCAAAAATTTCGAATGTTGATGATCAGATTGATATTTTTTCTAGAGATAAATAGTAATATACATTCCATTAAAAAAGTATTTATAAATTTTCAGCTAGATTATTCTATAGAACAAAAAAAATAATATTAATTAAATATATGACAGGGGTAAGACAAGGTTTTAACATTTTATTAAAGGACCATTTGATATAAATTTATGTACAAACCTATACCCAAGATATATAAATAGATGGATAATATATTATAAGAGTGGTTAATTGATATTTCTATGCATAATTAACTCCTCTCTAGAATTCTCTACTTCATTCTCCCATCATCCTAAAAATGAGAAGATTAATAGATTTTATTCAAGACAAAAGAAACATTAATTGATCAGGATGAACAAATGAAACAAGATCAATCAAACACGATAGTACCCATTTATTCATCAATGTCTTTAAATGTGTTCGAACCAAGGTTATCTGTTTCTTGAAATAGAGCATGGTTTGTGTTTGTTGTCAATACACACATGGATGATCAGAGTTTTTGAAATGAAAGTGGTCTTATTGTATAATCTTATAATAGTGTTGAATGTTGCATCATTTCCCAAAGTCTTCCATGTTTTTGGGACTAAAAATTGGATAATGGAGAAAGGTGTGTTTAGAAAAGGATGTTTCATGCAAGATTAAAGATGAGTCTGATTTTCTCATGAAAGATATGTTTCATGATTGTCTCTTAAAAAATACTACAATTAAATGAACCATGTGAAAGATTCATTTTTACATGAAATAACCTTACATGCCAAATGCAGCATAAAAATGGACTTCTGCGCAAGTGGAGTTTCGAGTACGTTAATTTGTAATATGGAAAAGGAATGAGAAGCAAAAAAATATGGTGTTGTGGGAATGGAAATTTCATTCCAAATTCATCACCAATTTTATCCTTACGCACACAGGGTTATATGTGCAAGGAACATGCATGAAGGGTTGTCCATGTCTTTAAATATGTGACTACCCCCATTCCAGACCATGAACATTATCAAAGAATTATTTTTTTTCGTTTTTGTGTGAAAGACATGAATGTAAAAGACTTACTTGTAATCAATATTACATAAAAAATGACCATTGTGTCTATCAAGACAAATTGGATTTCATGGTGGTGTTTCACAAAAGATAATGGTTGTGTGAAAGAAATCATCTAATTCAATACCAAAACTTATGTGTAACAATAGGTGTTACACCCATGTACATATTTGAGCTACCTTAAAGAATTTAAAATCTGGTTTTTCTGATCAATGATTTCAAGTGAATTAATTTAGGACTTAGGTGAAAGAATACTCAGATGCTAGATAGGGAAAAAGTATACAATTCTAATCAACTAAAGTGACCTATATGTCTTTAAACTCAGCAATAATTCTCTCAAAGAAGTGATCTTGGGGGACTCGATAGAACTATTCTGAGGGAGGTAGTGTGTCATCTCTAAAATCTTGTAAAGGAAGTGTTCTTGGAACAATGTGACTATGTATGAAATTATGTATTCCATAACTAGTTAAGATTAGTGTACTGAGGTACAAACCACACACTCTCAGCATATTCTTACTAGACTAGCCCTTAGTGGTGAACCCTATAAAAACACTATGTCATCCCTCTGGTTATGGTTACTTTTTTCCTAGGTTTCTATAATATGAGTTTAACTATTTCCTACCAACAAGGGAATAAGATCTATCACTTTAAGAGAAAAAGTTGAAATCCATATTCTCCCCTCCTCTATGAGGCCATTTCGGGGTCCATCAAAATGATTATAGGTGCATGTGTGGATTAATTATAGATGGATTCTATACTTATATCATACACAGAATGAGTGATTATCTAAATATTGTAGGGAATATCAACATCTATAATGAATTAATATCTCATGAACTATGTAATATTTCATCCAATGTAATTAAATAAATTAAAATTTTAACATGAAAATATCTCTGCTTTGTTCTAGTGACCAAACTTATCTATATTAGATAAGAAACTTTTCCTGGGTCATGATGTTAATTTCTTCTACAATATGATATTGATCCATCGAATCCACCATTTAATGAGTTAGTGTTGACTCTAATATGTACTTTCTCTATAGTTAGAACTTATACCATGGATTACCACCATAGGTTGATTGGATCCTTGATCATGAACATTGTGTATTTCACCATTATAGGCTCAAGTGTCTCTAGGATTTCAAAGATATTATCAAACTTGTCTATACAGACTTATTCCTCTTAGGGTTCATTCATACCCTTAATAAATGGGGGATTCTCACAAATAAACTCTCATGATCTATCATTTTATCCTCTAGCTCTATGTTATTCCGCAACATCATGGTTTGGATCTTCTGATACTTTTTCAACCATGTATTATACTTCATTTACGATTGTATCAAAAAGAATCCAATACATATGAGGATTATATAGTGTAGAATGTCCCAATATATACTGCGGAGGTATACATGGAAGAAATTGCACTGTCATGTTACCATACACCTGAAATATAAAAAAAAATATTAGACAATAGTAAAATCTCATTTGAAATAAGAATATCATAATATGACAATTCAATTAAGGTTGAAACTCAAAACATGATACTCATATACCAATATTCTATTGTGAATCAAGTATTTTCAAAATAAGTGTTGGCCAGAGACTCATTTCAATACACACGTCATGTACCCAAAATTCCATCTCATGTCCTCCAATTTACCAAGACTAAGTATAAAAATCCTCCAATAAAAATAATCATGAATCTTATTTAAAAAATCATCCATATAAGCTCTGAACTAGATCATTAATATCCTGATCCTCATGGAATGGTGACTATCACTGTAGCATAAAAGAACTACTATAGAGAATGATTTCTCCCAACAAAAATAAGATATAATACATATATATATATATCTAAAAGATATATATCTTAAAAAATTATTGAAAATGATAGTGACACAACCAAAGGTAGTAAAAGAAAACTATGGTACATGTAATAAAGAACAACCAACCTAAATAATATAAAAACTGAAATATCTACTTTATGTGACTTGTTGTAAATGTTATTCCATATCACCACCAAAAACCCTTACCCAACTGATATAAATCTCACGAACTCACTATGACGCCATTACATTTTCTATATTATGTAAAATAATGTCTACTAACCCTCAACGTAGTGTTCAGGGTGTGTTCTAAACACACACAATAGGATCCCTCCTAGGTGTTCCATATCAAGTGTCGATGAAATAATCCCAATTTTTCTCATTTAAGAGAAAACATGGAATTATAAGTAATTACAAATTTTTATATCAATACAATGGAAAACCATTTCCTTTTTTGAAATATATCCCAAAACCAGGTAAAAAAATTTCAAATAAGAATATTAATAATCATTTATATCAATAAAATCAGGAATGATCTAATATCAAACCAAGTTGTACAAAACCAATAAACTAAGTAAAACACCCCCTGATAATATATGGTCAGTCTAGATATGTCACACCTACATAAATCTAAATAAAAAAATAGTGAACACTAAATTCCCCAAAGATTATACATCAATGCCTAGGTAATATAGGAACACACAAGAAAGTGAACCCACTAAAATTTCATTCAGGTTCGAAGATCCAACTTATATATGATCTCGACACATAGAATCATCCCAGAATGTGATCCCCCTTAAAATACCAATAGAATATGTAGAATTTTACACATGTCTTATAATCACACAAGGATCCTAGGTGTTGAATATATGAAATCAATTTCATAGGGATTTCACATGTTAAAAACAATTCCAAACATCCAATTATTTTTTTAAAATGTAATTTGAAAATGATTTTCACAAGATATTTCACAATGCATTGAAAAAACACCATAATTATACAAAAAAGCAGGGGAAAACAACATTATTCAAAAAATCCATTAACACCCACAAACCATCAATGAATAATCAAGACAATTCATTTATAAAACCATTAAATAAATCAAGTGTATCCATGGATTATCCATTATATTTTAAAGATAGAACCTCCTACCTAAATCATGGGTCTCTCACCACCCACAATGGGATCTACATAGTCAAGAGAAGTAATATATGGTAAGAGAAATTAATGAAGTTCATAATATAAATTCTCAGTTCTTATAATTTAATTCCATAAGCAAAAGGGTCCGTGGGGGTTTTAGATCAACACATACCTTGAGATTCTCATATATTGCACCATAAAAAACATGTGGCACAAGCGATCTTAAAGATATTATATAAGGATTATAAAATGATTAATATATCCCATAAACACAACCAAAAAATGATTTCAATTCAAAGATAAATGAATAAAATAAGATTAGAATGATCATAATTACCAACATAAGAAAATCCAAAAAACCTAGAGACCGCAAGACCAATTGGAGAATCTAGAAAGATATTGATTAATTAAAATCACTTGGATAGGACCTAATGTTCATATAATAAATAAAGATGGATGATAAGAAAGGATTAAAGAATTCAACATTTGTAATTTTCTAGGATAATAATATTTCAAGGTGGGAATTACCAATTCACTCCATAAACATTCAAAAGGACAGATACATAAAAAATACATTACCTAAACCTAAAATCATAAAAGCCCCAATCAAAAATTGAATAACATCTTTAAATAATTAATGGTTTCCACCTAATAAAATAGAATCATTTATTCTACCTCCAAATTATTCATGTTGTGAATATATATTTCAATGTGTAAACTAGGTCATGTAGCCATCATTATGATTGTGTCCTTTAAAAAACCCGTATATTGCCAATGATGCCACTCAATCCTACGAAAAAACATCTTATAAATCATTAAAATGTGTGATTAAATGAAAAAATAGGTTATAATAGAATATTTTTTTACAGTAATATTATGGTGAAAATAGTATGAAGGATATAATAATTAAGTTAAATACTTGATCATTCTGAGAATTGTTTCTTGAATTAAACGGATTGTACAAATATAGTATGAATTGGGGGAATGAAAAAAGTTTATGGAATTCTATGAGTGGATATGTTGTTTTATTTTAAATTAAATATTTAATAGTTGGTGTGTGTGTTTTAAAGGGTGTAAGTGATTCCCTTTAATAAGAGATGAAAAAGGCACTTCCAAAAAAATCATTTATAGTGTAATAATTATATGAAATTATTTAATGGTAATTTTTTTAAAGGATTATAATAAATGGAATTTTGGGTACCTTTAAAGTTGATAATTACTCAAAAAAATCTGTACATAAATGTTTTAAACATGTTAAATATATTTTACTATTAACTTTTTACATTTGACTCTATTACTTTTAAATTGAGTACCACGTTTTTAACTAAATGGTTTTATGATTTATTAATAATATAACATAACCAAAATAACCAAATTACGGTGTTATAAAACTAATTATAACCTCTATTTAATTCAATACAATTGACAAATATTAAAAAAAATTATCTTTTAAATGTAAACTGATAATGCATAAAAAATATTTTTTATAGAATAATGTCATTTTTACCATTGTAAAATATTAAAATTATTTAGTATTGATTTCAAATTAAATTAGTTTTAATATATTTACTTATCGATTTATACATCATATAATATTTATTATTTTAATATCTTTTATTTTAATTGATTTAAAATAAATTCATTAATGTTAATAAATAATAAATTTAATATAAATGTTTTACCTTTATTATGGTAAAAGGAATTAATCCTAACTGTCTAAATGTTATACGTAAATACAAATTTTGAAATATTAAATAATATGAAAATTAACTTCTAAACTATATTAATAAATGTATCAAAGTGAATTTATACTTATAGGGAAATTAATCTTAACGTAATGACATGATAAACCTAAAACCCCATTTTAAATAAAATGTTGTTTTTATGAATATTGTATATTTATAGGAGAAATAAAAAATATTATTGGTTAAAATGTTATTAATAATATTATAAAAATTAAAATAATTTTTATTTTACATTAAAATAAATCCCAAAACCTAATTTCCAAATTTATAAATTTAATTAATGAAACTTTTGAAAAAAAATCAAAAAATAACACTATATTTTCTAAAATAATATTTATGTGTTTTTTAAATTAAAATAATATTTTTAAATTATTATTATTTATTTATAAATATATATTTTTTATTAAAAAATGTTTTCAAAAATGTTTTTTTCCATATAAATGTGAAGTTACTAAAAACCCAATATTTTCAATATTTACTTTGAAAGTAATTATGTACAAAAACAAAACAAAAATCAACTTGAGATAATATTTCCACTCTAAATCCTAAAATAATGCTAATTTTATAAATTTTCAAATTGAAAATTTATATATTCATTTTTTACTAAAAATACATAATTATAGTGAAAATATATTTTATATGAAAATAGAAATTTTAAAATTAACATTTATTCATTCTCATAATTTCTATGAAACACTAATAATGGATACATTAATCAATAAATACTATATTTTAGTAAAATTCTCATTTATTTATAATATAAAAAAATTTATTTTATAAAAATAAAAAAAAAATACATTTTCTTAAACAAAATATTTAAATATATAAATTTATGTTAAACAACATTTATATGATCATATATACTAAAATATTTTATAATAAGGTTACTCGAATTAATAAATATTAATTAAAATAATAAGATTTATTATTATAAACATATCACATTTTCATTTGGATTTGGAAATATGTGAAGATAGAGATATCAAATAAATTTTAGTTATTTAGAGGATAAAATTTATTAAAATCGCATGTTGTTTCATTTCCCCTCCTAAAATATATTGAACCCTCAATAATCATAAAACTTATATGATGGGACCAATTTTAATTTTTGGATCCTAATCAACAAAACATGGATTGTCGATCATGGGTCAATTAAGGATAAAAAGTGATATATCCCCATATTAAATATCATTTATGATCATTATAAAAAGATATATTCAATTCGTAATATATTCCTTATATGTATATATGATATAATCCTATACAACATAACAATCCTAAAAACTCATTTAATTTTCACATACCATGTATATATTAATTATACTACAAGAAAATTTATGTATAGCCAAATAATTAACTCGTAAAATATTACATGGTATATTTCATCAAAAAAATATATGAGAACTATAACTATATACCGTAAATAAAGTCATTACATTGGATTATCCTTGTTCCCATAACCTAAGATGTAGTTTTTTTTCATTAACACTAACCATTTGATTGGTGAATTGGGTTTCATGGTGACCAAATTAATAACATCTAAAATATTAAATCTTTATATGATCCTTTAGATGAACATTATCTTCATCTATTATATAATTATTTCTCCCTTGAGATATTCTTTTTCAATTCCCATAGAGAAAATTCCCCTAGGGATTCTTCTCATAGTTTTGCAATATACGTCGTTTCATATATATTCTTTCATCATATGCATTGCCTAAATTTCTATGAGACTCAATCATTATCATCTTTAGTTCCCCAAATATTTGAACTATGCTTAAATTGTTAATTATATTTTGTGATAGTTAGTTTCATATATTCATAAGATGTATCAGTCTATTTCTTATTCGAATGAGATGATCATTAATGTAATCAAAATATTATCCTACACACCCATGGTTGACTAATTTTTTTCTTCTTATTTCCATCACTAAAACCAAATTAGGTTAACATGAGTGATGAGAATTAATAATTATAAGATAAGTATCCCAGATAACCAAAGGAAGATTTAATAGGATTATTTATCAGTTTTAAATACCATCATATTAACTTATAGTTATTTTAGTTAAATATATATTAGTTTTTAATTAACATATATCATTCATAGTTTATCCTATATAATTATAATATCTACTTATATCATCCTTTTTTAACATATATCATTCTAAGTTTATCCTAGTTTACTATATGTTGGGTTATCTTATACTTTTCAATGTAGTTTCTCAATGTAACTATGAGATAAATCCTTTATAGTAGTTTATAAAGAGAATATTATTAACAAATACATATCCTCGAGTGTGTTAAACTATGATTCTAGTTATACCACAATGTTTTTTAAAAAGGTGAAAATTGTGTTAATAACCAAGGCACATTTTAAATATTTTTAAAACTGGGTAAAACTTTGACAAAGCATGTATTTCTTGATATATAATTATAATGATGTATTTCTATAAAATAAGCACACTTTACACTAGTACACAATCCTACAATGTTATCTTATAATTATACTTGTCCCATTGACTTATCACTATGGTTTTCAATAATTTTCTCTTATCCTATACCTCAGAAAAACTATATTAATCACTAAAAATAAGTAAACTCTCATTTGATACCAAATTTTATTGAACAAACTAAACATATCATTATTTTATATCATTACACATTATTTTTTTTAACAAAAATCTCATATATCATTTTTTAGTTTCATTGTGTACTGGTTACATCAATAACTTATTTTAAAAATATTATGAAAATTTCACCATAATCAAAATAATATATACCCCTCTAGAATTATAATAATTTTTATACATATTGAAGGCCATGTATGGGAAACATGAGAATGGGGTGAAAAAAACACTCTATAAGGGAACACATTGTCAAATTTCATCAGTGGTTGGATAAAATAATATAAGAAAACTGAAGAATTCTAAAATTTCATATTAAAAGAACATGTAAAAATAATATTTTACTATAAGTACGCATGAAATAACCTATAATATGAAATGAAAAAACATTTACCATGATATGTTAGTGAAATAATAATGCGAACATATTATATGTAAATGATATCATTATATTATAAAATCATAAGAATGTTGAAACATCATAAAACATAACATTGTGAGCATATGCAAAGGTTAACCACAAAAAAACATAATATAGGGTAACATACATTATACTCATTGTGTTATATAACTAAACACATCAATACTATAATGATATTTGACTAAAAATTCATCCACCATTTGTAGCATGCTTAGGCTAACCACCCCTGCAACATTTCATAGTATGATTGCGTTAATGCATCCTTGTGCCAATGGAATAAATTCATAATACACTAGCATTACCTAATTCAATGGAGGGATATAATGAACCCAAAAATCCTAATGTAAGAAAACATTCATCATGATATTTAAATTCTTATGTGTTCCACTAAATGTAATATAAACCCTTCAAAAATCATAAGCATGTTAATGCCCAGGAAAATAAATTGGGTTTCACAATCTTGACTTAAGGAATTACTGAAGGATATATAATATATATTCAAAATAGTAGGAAAAGTTAATAAAATTTGAACAATAATAATTGAAAATGAAACATAGGTCCTGATCATGGAGTTTTAATGTCGAAAATTACTGAGAATGTTCTAGTTTTGAATGAATGAATGTGAACCATTGGGAGAAAATTTAAAAAATAAGTAAAAGATCTTTTTAAAGAAGGAAATATCATATCATTATCCATAAAACAAAAATTAAACCAAAAGAGATATAAATAAAATATTTAGGTTCATTAACATAAATTCAAGGTTTTAAAAACAATTATGAGGTTAACTATTGGAATGAGATATGAATTATTAAATTATAGTTTAATTGCGGTAACATAAAAGTGGTAATTTCATGTAGAAAAAAACAAATGTATACACACATCAGTGATAATCACATTTAAATATTTATAAATGTATTATAAATATTAAAAAAATATTTTTTGTATATGAGATGAATATACCATGAAATGCGATAAAAATAAATTTAATGACAAACTAGTATGTTATAAAGGACATATGTAATATCCCATTTAAGTTTTAAAACAAAATTTTTAAAAGAAAAAAATCAAACTAAATATTAAAGAATTATTTTTAAAATATTAAATGGTAAATATGATGTTAACAAGAGATAAAAAATAATGAGGTTTTAAATAGAAAATTATAATATTGATCAAAAAGAATATTATGGACATGGAAGGGAAAATAACATTTAAAGGGGTTTTTATTATTCATAACATAGTTTCATTTAGAAAAAATGATTATAAGAGTATATTAAGAATAAATTTAACTAAACATTTATCTCCTAATATAAAAATAGGGCGTAACATTTGAGATTGAAAATAAAATTCCATAAACACATTATACCTCAAGAAATCAAATTGAATTATGAAATCCACATATGAATTTAGAAATTTTTCAAAAAAAAAGTCACTGGAATATTAAAAATTAATTTTATTATTATTAACAAGAAATAAATACCGAATTATTCAAAATAATTATGGATATTATATAAACCATCTAGATAATAAAATTTTGCATAATGTTAACATATATTTTATGGAAGAGAGATTAGGAAGAAATCACTTACTTCTTAAAAAACATTAAAATAAAAACACTTTAAAGGATTAGAGGTTGATTTTGATTTTAAAATAACATTAATTAGGATATAAATTATTATAAATATCCAATCGAAATTATATACACCATTTAAATAAAATTAGGGGTATAAAAGAGCATGTGTCTCAAAAAAGTATGTTTTTAGAGGAAACACATAATTTGTTTTAACATAATTCTAAACATAAAAATAACATACAAAATAATTAAATTATGTTTATTAGAAAAAAACTAACAATCGTATTCTTCTATATTTCAAATTATATGTTTAATTAATTATCATAGGTTATTTACATGTAATATATTTTTCAAGACAACATTTCTTAGTTAAGGTGGTTTGATCAATTTATTTCTAAATCCATATGTATGTTTCCTATGGTATAAAGTAATTTAAAATAAATTCATAACATATGGAAAATTATTAGTGTAATGGAATTAATTTTTCTGTATGAAAAATACTTTTATGGCCCACCATGATGTATGTTAAAGAAAAATTAAACTCTTTTCTAGTGGAAGTGATAATTCATAAATATATATGATTAAAGTTTCTATTTCTCCACAAATGAGATAGAAATAAGTTAAATTAATTTTTTAATTATTATATTCATAGATATTATATATATATATATATGTATATATATCGTATTTATTCATCCATTATATAAATTTTATCATTCAAGAATGGTTATGATGAAAAATAGAATACATTTCTCTACGGAGGTGTTAGTTGCAACACATTACAAACATTTTTTTTCTTATTAGATGTAGAGGAATAAAAAATAGTTACTAAATTAATAAAATATGATCACATTAAAATAATGATACCTAATTCATTACGTTATTATGGATATATAAATTTTTTTAAAAGAATAGTAAGGATAATAACTTAAGAAGAGATAATACTTATGTTTGATACTTGATTATTCCAAGGAAAAATCCATTGAATTGAAGTGATTATAATAAATTAGTGTCGCACAAGGATTATGAAAGGCTAATAGACTTATAGAAGTTTATATTTTGGTATATTTTTATGTATATTTCATAGTAAAGGTGTTTGATTGACCGGGTGTAAGTGACCCCCTTTATAAGAGAGGAAAAAGGAATATTTGGAAACACCCATTATATTTTAATAATTCCACGACCCTATGTCAAGGTCAATCACTCAATTGTTTTAAAATAATTGATTATGGTGTTTCTTTAGGTCATGAATGGATCAAAAAATGATTTAAACACATGTTTTAAAAAATTTATTGGTTTTTTACCACTAACTTTCTACATTTTACACTTACACTTTTAAACTTTGAAACTACTTTTTAACGAGTGATTTTTTGATTTAATCAAAACAAAAAGTAACCCATATTACGAAATTTGGGGGTTCAGGAACTAAATTTATCCTATATTTAATAAAATTAAATTTCATAATATAAAAAAGATAACTTTTATTATAAAATAGATAATTCATTGGAACATTTTTCAGTAAAAAATGATATTTTGACCATGAAGATTTATTATTTTTATTTATTATTTATTACAAATTAAATGAGTATTAATTAATTTATTTATTTATAATTAACTTTTGATTAAATATTTAATTTATTTGTTGAAATTTACTTAAGGAAAATTTATTTCTACTAATAAAAGAATAATTGTAAAATAACTGGTTCACCATTATCATGGTAACTATGAGTAAACCAAAATATATAAAGGTTATAACTAAAAATTAAAATATCTATATTAAGTAATATATAAATTATTTTCTAAAACATGCAAATAATTTTATCTTATCAACTTTCTTTGTGTAGGAAAATCAATCTTAGTATTAACACATTTAAAGCGTAAACCCCGTTTTTAATGAAAAGTGTATTTTTATTCATCATGATTGTATTTAGGAGATAAATATCGATTTTTTATTATAATTATATTCATAAGATAATAATTATCAAAATTATTGTTATTTTAAAGTAAAATTAATTTTCAACCATAATTATCCCATGTATAAATTCAATCATGGAAATATATTAAAAAATATTTTTATTAAAATGTGACTTGATATTAAAAAATGAAATTATTGGGTTTTATAAATTTATATATTTTTTAAAATTATTTACTTGAATATATAAAAAATATATTTTATAATAAAAAGGATTCAAAAAACTACTATATCATATAAAATATGAAGTATTTATAAAATCTATAATTTCACTATTCACCTACAATTTATTATTTTTTAAAATATCCAATAAAATTAATCTTATGATAATTTTTCATCAAAAATCAAAAAATTATTATCAATTTTAAAATTTAAAATTTAAAATTTAAAATTTTCTGTATTTTAATTAACAAAAATATGTAGTAAAAATGTTTTTCTTAGGAATAATCCTTTTAAAATATACGTTGTTCTTATTCATAGTTTCTCTGAGACACAAATAAAGCTATCAATAATCCATAAATATTTTATTTTATTTTATTATTATTTAAAAAAATATAATTTTTCATTAATAAAAAGTACAACGCATGAAAATTGATATTTATAAACACAAGAACAAATTATATAAATTTGTGTAAAATAACCCCTATAAAAATATAAATATTTATATATTTAGTAATTTTATTACTCTTATTCATTCATGTAAATTTAATGGTTATGTTATAGTGTTATAGTGTTATAATTCTATAATATTGCTTTCCATTTTTGTTTTGATGCGTATAAATCAACCAAACATATTTGAATTAATTAGAGTTAAACATATATTAAAATATCAGGTTTTTACACTTAGAGTGCCTTAACAAGGGGGGAAATCTGGATCCCACATCTGAGGTTGAGGAGAATGAATCACCCATTTCTAACATGATATTGATACATCCCTGAACAAGATTCCTTTACCCGTTGATGCATATAAAACCTAAGGAAATAAATCTTTTAGAGACTATATTTATCCAAAGTGGTCAATATATAGGTTTTTAGTGGTATATTTTACAAGTCCATATAAGTAGTTATAAAAAATCTCAATCACCTCTTTGTATTTTACTATTTTGAACAATATTATCCTCTTGTGAAATTGATTTTTTAATATATCACTTCATTATTTTCATGTACCTTTCAAAATGATAAATCTAATATAAATATATTGTCCTAAATAATCACATTTTTTAGAAACAATGAATCATTAGGTGATCATATAAGTCGATTTATTTTGGAAAAATATCTATATTTTTGATTAACTAAGATGATATATTTATTTTATAATTCATCTAAACAATATAGATATGTGAAATTGCGCTTAATAGAATTTAAAATTTATCACAACCTAATGACTGTATTTTTTAAACCGTTGGTAATATTCAATAAATTTGAACCAATGGTAGTTATAGTATCAATACATGAAAATCGTGACATTTTAATACAATTAGTAAAAAATTAGTGTATAAAAAATTACTTTTGAAGAGTTAAAATCATGAATCTTAAATCCACAAAAAATAGAAAAAAATCATCTTTTCAGTCTTACATAACATGCGACAAGACTTAGGTAAATATATTCTTTTATTCATTCAGAGTGGGAGAATCACTAAATAGTTTTTTCATATATATTTAGGATAACATTTTATACAAATAATCTATTTTATATTTTTTTTTAAGAAATATAACCTCAAAATTTATTTTATGTTTTCCTAAATGTGAATAACATTAATGTTTTTTTTCTTTAAAAATCATCAACAATATATATAGAATAGGAATGATTGTTTCGTATAATCATTTTTTCGTAACCTAAATTTCATATCATTTTAAATATGACATCAATGATTTTTATATTGTTAAAATATTTATTAGATAATTATTGTTTTGTGGTAAAATTAATCCCCTATAATCTAGTAAATTCCTCATATAATTTTTGATAATGGTGACCCATTTGAGAAAATATTCAATGAACCATGTACATTATGTTTCTAATTATTGATAAAATGAACTCCCTTATTTTATAATTAAACAAATTGTCGCATAAAAAAAGTCTCATTACCTGTTTCCATATATTGGAACGACTTTTATAGTGAACATTACCACAATATATAAAATTAAATACTATTTATTAATTGGATCATAAATGTTAGGGTATATCACCCATAAAAATTTATAATCCTTAATTAATAGTGATTTTTAAACATCAATATCACTACTTGGTTATTTTCTCTAGAAATAATCTAGATCATCAGAACAGATTTTTTTCATTCCTATATTTGGGGTTAGGTTATATTTTATTCACATAATATTCCAAGGATAATGTAAGTAAATGGGAATTTAATATGGATTCATTCTATATGTGTACTAGTCAACTGTAATATTTTTTTCTTAATTTTAAAAATCATGAATCTTTTGAGAAAATATATTATATTATGGTGAATAAGTAGTGTAATGTAGTTATCCATTAGAAATTCATTCATCATAATATAGTCTTATCGCCTTTGAATTATTTACATTTGAAAAAAATCTCAAAAATGGTAATTATTGAATGATCCTTTATTTTTTAAGCATGAGGTTTGGTATCCATCATTGGGGATGAATTTTAGTTAGATATCAAATCCATTTAATTTCATGACATCCCATATTTTTTATATTTTGATAAAGCTCTATATTAATTCCTATAAAACACACAATCATTATCTAAAACTCCACTTTTGTTATATCTATGTCTCACTTACGTTCAGGTGGTGATGCAGGTCCTATAGTGGGGTACTGTAGTAGTGTGAGTAGCTTAGTAGGTACTGTAGCGGGGTGCGGTAGTAATAATATTGTTCATCTAAAATGGGATTTCGGGAAACTATGCATTTTGGTCATCAAGGGGTTGGTGATGCAATCATTAAGTGCATGCGGTTATGCATACACAATACATGAAGGGCCTTCGACCCATCCAATGGTGGGTCTATGAGCCATGTAATGGGATTCATTGCCACTATGCCTTCACGCAAAAAATATATTATGTAATAATGTAGCTAGTTGGGTGGGTTATCCCTTTGGGGGATATGACATACCTTTCAGGGTTGTTTCTATACCATTTATGTGTGTTTAAATTTAATTGTAATGCCATGCACCTAATATAATATAATATATATTTTATTTTTTTATGAAATTTAGTGTAACTTTTTTATTGTAACTGTTTATTACTTTTAAATTATCAAGCATCAAAATATCTAAAAACAATCTATATTTTGTAAAATAATTGAATTGAGGTTCAATAGTATCTCCATATAATCGATTAACACCTAATATTTTTAATGGTCTCAATGTCTACATCATGAATTAATTGATCAAGAAGATCCATTATCTCTCCTAAACAACATTGTCAATGTTAGATCTGGATTTATTTTTTATTTCACTATTCTTGATCGATTGTATATAACTGTGATTAACACCATAAAAATCATATATATTTGACTTATATGTAACATAGTTTTATCACATTCAAACACATCATACATGGATTGAAAATAATCTTTTTGAGATTCTATTATCAAAATTCAAAGAAATTATCAACCGATTTCTCATAATCAACACTTTTGATCCATGTATTTATCTAATTATGATCCATTAAGTACATAAAATAAGAATTCAAATTAAAATTCTCTTAAAATATACAATCAAATAAATTTATAAAAAAACATATAAATATAAAATATTATTAAATATGTCTTCATATACATACCTAAATAGATATAAATATATAAATGAAAATCATATTTAAACATATAAGAAAAAAAATATAAATTTAAGACATATATATATATATATAATAAATACATATATTTACATAATTATGTTAATGAAAAACTTATAACATATAAATATATAAAAATATCATTTTATAGTGTACCATTATAAAATTTTTAAACATAAAGGCATAAAAATATAAAATTTAAACATATAAATTTAATGTATTTATATAAAGATAAATTAAACCATAAGGACCCATAAACCTTTTAAACATAGAAATATATAAACATATAAATTTATAACAAATAAATATATTCATATAAATTTAAATATTAAACACATTTATATAAACATAATATATATATACACATATGAAATAAAAAAATATGAAAAATTTATATATTTATATATTTAATGGGTAAAAGATATATATTTATACCATATACACATGTAATCATATATATACATAAAAATGTGAAATAAAATTAACATAATTTAATATTCAATGAATATTAGAATAACTAGAGATAAGTTGAAATATTATAAGGAATATTATTTTTAAAAAAACATTTTAGGAAAATATTATAAGAATTAATTTTATTAATAAATATATTCAAAAATTGGAAAATTCAAATTTAACAATGAAAAATTGTTTTTTAAAAAAATTTAATAAATATATTAATTAAATGTATAAACTATTAATATAGTACATTTTTAACTTCTATTCAAAAATATTTCACTTAATTAAGAAAAAAAATTCAAGTTTTAAATTAGATAATATATATAGATTCCACAAGTAATAATATAATTTATAATCAAATATATTAGGAATTATAATGAAAATATTATTTTAAAAAATCAAATATGAGAAAAGAAGGAAGTATATAATAAAAAATAATGGATATGGTAGTCCAATTAACCATATTACAATGCCCGACAACAGTAGAAGGTGACTATGGATAGAGTAAGTCAATAATGGATGGTGTAGGGGGGATAAAAGTGGATAAATCAGTGAAGGTGTGGCAGAAATTTTAATATATTATAGGGATTAGGAGTTCATAACATGCAGTGATATAAGATCCATGTAACGAGAGTAAATAAAATGAGGAGTGCTGTATTAAATGTGATTGTTTTAATTATTTTTATCTAATTATTACATATTTTAGAAAGTAATGTTTAAATATATATTTTCACATAATTTTTTACTAATCTAATTTTAAAACAATGTGATCAATAATGTATGAAATTAGTTTTCTTAAAAACTAATTTATTATTTATTTTAACAATTACTTTTTGAAAACCAAGGTTAAAACCCTCAATGTTTATAATTTTATTTATTCTAGTGATGTGCTCATATTTGGATAAATAAAGAGGCTATTATTGAATTTCTATTCAATGAAAATTTCCTATAACAACTACTATGAATAATCTTGGTGCAGGCATTGATTTATGAATCATCGATGTAGATGACTATAATGGTTAATCCTAAAAGAAAAACCTAGATTTTAGAACACTAAATTTCATAGAAAAGGGAAAAAATATACACATGAGTCACAATATGCAATAAATAATATATGTGGTGGGGATTGGTTTACAAATTCCTCCATCCTTATGGGATGGGGATGTTGATGTTCAATTACTATCATTCCCAAATACATTTTTGTACTCTAAGATCACACTCTATAAATCACTAGATGTATTATTTTATAAGATTTGTTTTATAGAGATATCTGTATCCCTAAAGATGTATTATAATTAATAAGTAGAGATCAACACATGTTTTTTTTTCTATTTCACTTTTATGGTATTATAATATAAAACCCATTGATTGTTTTTTCTAAGCACGAACATTTTTCCATGCTATACGAATAAGGTTTATTCAATGGATTGAACAATTAGCATAGAAAATTCTCATATCTATTCCATAATTTGAGGAAATGAATGTTATGATAACTATTATTGAAATTATATGTTGCCTAATGAGTTGAGTAAATGTAAATTCTATAAATTCAGACCAACCTACAATTCATATATAAATAGTATCTAAATATATAATTTTTAAATATATCTTGATAATATTGAGGAAATAATTTATAAAATTCTCATATATTATAAACAATTAAGGGCTCTAGGATACAATAATTGAAACTGGATCAACATAGTGGGATTGTTTTTTCAACACCCTACGGTGATCATCATACCATTCACAAGACAAGATTTTTCATTTGAGATGATAAAAATCACCCATAATTTATTTAAAAGATTGGGTGTTAATTTCTATTCCTTAATTACAAGAATAAATTTCTAATAATTTTTTGGGTTCTAGAACATGGTTGATAGTTTTATTTTCTTGACTCATTTCACTAGATTCTTGGTACTTTATTATCTTCAACGAATGGTTCAAAAAATTATTCTGACCATAAATACCATTTATCAACTGTAATTCCCAATTACTTTTCTATAGGGTTTGTTTTTATCTTTTCTTTTGGTTTCCTTTTCTCATCGATCATGTGTTGTGGACCTTGAATTGGAAGGATACATGTAACATTTAAGTCATATATTTGTTGAATATTCAACATAAAACTGGTGTTTCTTCTATTTTTATGGTAATTACATAATGTATAATGGGATTATATAATGTGTATTGTCCTTGAGGAACATCTCGTGTGATTAATTAACAATGTGAGAAACATCACACCATGTACATGTTACACGTTGTGTAATGTGAATGTTCATGTTTTTAATCTAAGGTGAGGAATATTTCAATTTATCATAAAATAAAAGGGATTCATGATGTGTAAAATATTTCAAACTATGTAATTCCTAGAGTTTTAGTTTTATGATTTTCTTTTGGGTATTTTAGGGATCATTGGTTTTGGTAGCTTTCTCATATCAACTAGGTCTCTTACACTAGGTGATTTTGGGTGTCTTTTGTTTGTCTCGATTGATCTGTTCAATGATAGATAAGAAGCATTAGGTGCTTCAAATTTTCGAGTAATCCTTCCTCTCTGTTTCCCTCTTATTGATGGTTTCAATATTGTTTTTGGAGGAATTGGAAATTGGAATATGTTTTCTATAAATTAATTTTTGTCTCTAGTTAGGTATAGTCTTCCAAAGGTAGATATGGTGGTTTCCAATCCCCATTGAAAAAGGCGGTCATGTCTTCTACACTACTGAGGTAGGTGGATCTGATCAATTATTATAATTTATATAATTAGATATATTTCCTTTTGATTCATTAATATTTTTAATGTAATTTCATGTGTTAAAAATAAAAAGGGAATGGGTTCGTGTTAAAAAGTGGCTTTCTTTCATGAAAATTGAATTTCCATGATTTAAAATAGAAAATGAATTTTCAAACATCGAATAAAATTTTTTGGGATTTGAATTTTTTTATACAATTTTTAAACTGTTTTCTAAATAAAAATTGATAAACATTTCAGAGTGGGAACATTGGGTATGTTGAGAAAGGGACATAAGTACCCATAGCGTGTGCGACACCATCAGGAGGAAACCTCTTGTATTTGAATGGTCTATAGAAGGATTCATTGCTAGATGGATCCTACTATATGCCTATTTAGGATTTTGATTTTATAGAATATATTTTCCCAAAATCTAGGTCATGGGCGGTGGGTGAATTGTTGATTATTATTATTATTACATGCTAGTTTATTTCATGGGTGTTGGATCACATATATATTTTAAATTTTGGTATATTTATCTACAAAATTATAGATTTAGAAAATATTGCATGTAATTTCTAAAAATTCAGGGATTATTTGAAAATTTATTTCATATTAATTTATTTATAAAAAAATCTTGTAATTATATTTTGATTTAAAACTTCGAATTGTGCATTCATACTATTAGAATGTGGATAGTTTCATTCATGGTATCCTATTGGGCTCTATTTCTAAAACCCATGATTCTTGTTATGGGTGGATTTAGACCATGATTCTTAGGATTTAAGTAAAGGGAATATAATCTTATAGCATTCATGCTTCTATTTACATTTATGATTCATTTTGGTATATCTTTGAGGTATTTTTTGATCATATAGAGACATTTTTTTAGACATTTCATTCATTTATTAAGCCAATTTGGATCGGATATATCTCTTATGGTTTCTTATTTGTACTCTTTTTTCCTTTTTATTCTTATATGTGATACTAGTTTTTTTTGTCTTTGTCTTACCCCACCTAAGGATGGTCTGGCTTGGGTGACTGGTCTGGTTAACCCAAGTTGGTCCGTTACAATTTAGTATCAAAGAAATTACTCATCTTGAAGTGTTTCACCGCTATCTAAGTGGGTTTTGTGTCTCGAATATACAAGGGTATGATCATCAGAATTCAGACAGTAGGTGTAGAAATTGGGAATGTCCAACTAACTCACGTTACTGAATCCATGTTTCCATGGGTTTTTAGGAAGAAATTTCTAAGTAAAAGACTTATTATTTATGATTATTTAAAAAAATTATCGGATTTTTATTTAAATCAACATATCAACAATGTATTAGGACTCTGTGGGTCATAGATTGTTTTGATAAACCATGTAGGGAGTTTATTTGGATGGAAATGTTCCTTTAAAAAGTTGTCTCATTTTTGAGATAGGATTCATAACTACTTTAAATTATTATTGTTTTAAAGCATTGTTTTGGATTTTTTTGGATAAATGGTTTTGGATTTTCTCATGTCTGATTGGTTATTTTGTTATGTTTAATAGACAATTGAACATATAAGATCTCTTAAAAATACAACAGGGGAAGCCATGAGGATGATCCCACAAGAGGATCCTCTAGTAGAGCCTTCTTTGGTTCAAGTAGTGATTCGTACAGTCTAGACTCTTTGGGTTTGTAGTTACAGTGAAATAGTTATGAGATTTTGAAAATGGTTTGGAATTTACCTAGCAACATCCTCATGTAATCCATAGTGATAAAGGATCACAAGAGTCATAGGAGTGGATATAACAGATTGAAATGAAGTTAAACTTTTTTAATATTCTTGAGGATTCTTAGTTGGGTTTTTTATATATATTCTCATGGGAATAAGAAGAAGATTGTGGGATTTTATAGTGAAATCCATGTTTGAATAAGTTCTTACCTATGATTATTTCAATAAGATATTTAATCATAAATTTTATCTTGTGACTTTACATGTGGAAAATAATCAGCTGTTTTTAATGTTGGAGCAGGGGGTGTAATTTTTTAGAGTACTCCACCCAATTTTTTAGGGTTAGTGCATATGGTATCGAATATTGTCAAAAATGATTACCTAAATGATTAGAGGTTCAAGATGGTTCTAATGGGATATGTTTTCTCTATGCTCATCCTTTTGAGACTTTTTATATTTGTGCTTGTAGTGGAAAAAGAATATTCGGTTGAGGTAGGCACAGCTGGAAGGACAAGATTGGGTGGAACTTGAGTGGGTAAAACAGTTAACCTGGGTTCTTCATCTGGTCAAAATAGGAAGTGCAAGAGTGGTCAGTTTTTTATAGGTACAGTTTAAGGTTATTATATAGTGATGTAATATTTTATTTTCTACCAGTGTTAGAGGCATGTTAAAACTAGGCCTTGAGGTATGGGGGCTTCTAGAACATTTCATCTTTATAGGAAAACTGACCATCTTAAGCATTCATGTGATATGATGTCTTAGGGAAGTAAAGTGGGATTCAATTTGACCATGGGGTCACAGGTTTATGATTATGAATCCAAGGGTGGTGGTCTCATTCAATGTATAATGGGGATGTCTAGTTAGCTAAGTCAAGAAAGCTTTATGTATCAACGTGTGTTCTAGAGTAATTTGAAGTAGTGCATCTACTATTATAGGAAAGTTTATTATTTCCTCTTCTATAGTATAATACTTCTTTATAAATGTGTGACTCATTGTTTTATATTTTCAAAGTTGGTTTATGTTTTGGGGTTCTGTTATGATATAATTTCATTCTTGTTAAATCTTTTCATGTGTTTTGGGAAAGATTTATAAACAAGGTTTCAAATGTTCAATGTGTCGGGAGGTGGTAAGAAACATTGAGGTGGTATAGTAATTCATATTACATGATTTTAGAATCATTTAATTGATTATATTCATGGAAATTATGATTTTCATAATGGCCTAGATAGAATATTATTACCATATGGTACAATTGTTATCTATTGATATAGATCATAATGTTTTCCAGGGTGAGTGAGACTCTAGATTTGGAAGGGAGGGGCTAGTTGTTCCTTATGCCTGTTTAATTTCATGCTAGTTTTAATAAATTTTTCTTGATGTATCTGACTTGTTCTTGGGAGGTCAATTATAATATGTTATGTTTGAGTACCCTGAGGTCTTTCTGAATGATTTTTATGGCTTGTCTTTATAGAGAGAGGTCGATTTTACTATTGACATGTTACCTAGAATGATGGCCATTCATATTCCATCCTAATGAATGACACGTTTTCAGTTATTAGAACTCAAAATTTAGCTTGAGTACATGAAGCTGAATAGATTTATTCTTTGTATAAAGTCGCTATAGGCTTTTCCTAAACTCTTTTCAAAGAAGGCTGACGGAATTTTTAGTTTTTTTATTAACAATTGGAAGTTGAATCGGGTGATCATTAATAACATGAATCATCTATCGAGAATTGATAATCCATTTGACCAAATTAGATGGTCTCATTGATTTTATAATATTTACCAATAGTCAGGTACCACAAGGTGATATTTGGAGAGGATGAAATTCCCAAGACAATTTCTCAGAGCTGATATAGGATTTGGAGTTTATTTATACTAGGGATATTCACAAACACTTCTATGATATTCATCACTTTGATGAACTGAAACATTCATTGGATCATGGACACACTTTTTGTTGTGTTCATAGATTATATCTTGGTGTACTCTAAAATTGATAAGGAGAACGTAAACAATTTGTATATCATTCTTCGAACCTTGAAGGAACATCGTTTTTATGGTAAGTTTTCCAAGTATAAAAAACCATACATTATATAAATTGATATTACTTGAAACTTAAAGAATATTCATTAAAAAATATAAAAAACCCTATTCCAGTACCATATAGGTTTAGTGTCATTATAATCTGCGAAACAAAAACAATTGGTTCATAAGACTTGTATATTGTCTCTCACTTATTCCTTTATAACAAAACCCCTTTTTGACATATCTTACTCAATATCCTTCTTTATGACATGGGGAAAAGAAACCTATGAATGGGTGATCTCAAATTCTCAGTTAGGGTAAACAAGGGAGATATCAATCATATAATAATTATATGATATAAGAACATAACATTTGAAAATCTTATCCTACATATGAATGATCATGATATCATATCATGGGATAAATAATAAATGTCCATAAAGAATTAGTTAAAATATTCCCAATACTCATAACATAAGACATGGAATTTGTTTCATAAACATAATCATAGAAAATAATTTCATATTTTTCAAGGCTTGTTGCTAGGACCATCATTGTGGAAAAAAGTCCATTACTGAACAAAGTTCACTCCTCGTTCCAACCCTCTATTACTAAACCAGGTTGGTATCCTATTGCAGCCCTATCTATTTCATGAGATATAAATTTTTACCCAATTATTTGGAGGGAGATAAAGGCCTGAGTCATCTCTTAATGTAATAATTATTATGTGTTCTACAAAAAACACAAATCATTCATCTTTGCATAACCCAATTGAAAAATTGGGTTTCTTAAACATAATTCCCCCATAACAAAATCATTGTAAAAAAAATTGATTTAATAAATATAATTTCATTATAAACATAATAAACCATAATAATAATAGGGACAGTAACCATGAAACATAACCTTATTAAATAATTCCATCATATATGGAAAATAATTTTGATAGAAAACATAAAAATAATTCTTTTGGGAAATATTTTTTCTTCTTAAAAAATGATTTCTTTTCTCAAAGTGCGACATAATTAAAAAAGAATATAATTTCTTTGAAAATAAACTTGAAATAATGTAAAGGAGGATTCATGGAAATAAGGTGTTATAAAAACATAAATATCCCTTCATTTTGTATAAGATACAATAAAACATTCTTCTTGTACTTTTGTTGAAAAAGTCAAAATGTAGCTTATATCAAAAATGAAAAAAGATTCATTTCATACCATTTAATAAAATTTCACTAAGGGGTAAAATTGAATTTAAATATTTTTAGAAGATTTTTAATAATATTTTTGAATAAATATTTAAGAAACATAGTCTTGTATGATAAATATACCCCGGTAAATACTTATATATAAACAATATTTGATAATAATGATATTGTGATATTATCCATTACCTTAGGTCTGATATCATTTGTATGTATATGAACCTCTTGTATAATGATTTAAATAATTTTAATAACTTATTCTATAATAATATTATTTTTTATGATATCACATATTATCATATTATCATATGTTTATTAATAACATTTCATTATTACTCGTTATTCGAGTATTAACTACTTCATTTTATTATCCATGTTTTTTAAAATAAGTTCTCATTCTTATTATTAGATTATAGTTATATAATTTCAAAAATAATATTTTTATAATACTTATCATATTTATTTATTCTGTACATTTATATAATCATTCTTTAATGGATTTTATGTAAAATTAATCGCATCGCATCATGAAGACGGTAGGCCATACATACCCACGAGTGACCATATCCTTCCCATTATTGAGAAATTATATGGAATTATATGGTATATAATTTTTTCCAAAATACATATAATTTTATAATAATAATATCTAATTATTATTTCTATCATTATGCATATCCATGTAAAGTGGTGGTGAAAAAAATATTACACCACAACATTGAGATGTAAAGCTGTATGTACACACATGTGGCGATTTCATTTTCTTTGGATGGATATAAGATGGAATATGGTTGTTCCATAATCATAATAACATATCAATATATTATTTATAATGGATTTATTACTTTATATTGGAATCAACTCATGAAGAAAAAGTGTAAGAAGAAATAAGTTTGATTGAATTGGTAGAGATGATTACATATTCTTCAACTTGCTCCCTCTATATGTCCTTTTAAAGCACTAGAGTTGGTATTAAGAGAATAAAAATACCAATATAATGTGAATAGGGAATTTTACAAGGGAAATGGTTAGGGTATGGATGATCTTGAAGGCTCAATGTGAAGTCATGAAGTGAGGGAGGATATGCCTTTTCATAATTGAAGTGAGAAGCACTTTTAGAATCTCCAAAAACATAAATTTATAATAAAATCAAATCACATCCAAAATTTCCAATTTTAAAAGATGAGATGATATAAGGTTTTAGGATCTTCATACAATAAATTTTAGAAAATTTTTTATATCAATTTAAACCAAATCATTTTAATTAATAATTAGTCATTCTATTTAATTTTTAACTAAGGTAACAAATGTTTTAATATTAAAATTCTTAAATATTATATATTTAATTTTAATTAGACCATAAATGAATAAATTATAATATTTTAGAACATTTTATAATTATTATGTATTTTTTAAATTGTTTTATGATTTTTAAAAAATTTATTAATACATTATTTTGAAAAATAATCATTTGTGTCAATTTTGACACTATTTAATTCATTGATTATTAAAAATATAATGATTAGAATTTTACATCAAAAAAATATTATATTACATTACTTATAGGAAAATTTATTCTATGAAAATCATTGGATATGTTAATTATCCAAATTATATTTATTTTAATATTTTTAATTACATTTATTTGCGATCTCCATTAATAAAATAATTACTACATCAGTTTTGTGTAATTATTTAATGTAATTATTTTTTTAATAAAAGTTAAAAATAATATACTATGTAGAAGATAAATCATATAGATTTCATAAATATACTTACAGTCAAATATATATTTTAGAAAATCCTATATTAAAAAAGTTTTATTAAAACATGAATGTGACAAATTTAACATAACATTAAATAAAATATTACATGTATCATAATCTATTCCATATGGCACCAAATGGTCAATAAATTTACCCTTGGATTACTATGGTTGAGATATAATCGACCAATAAAATTTTTTCAATTTTTTTTGTCTTTTAATGGTTCTTATCATTTTAATAAAAAATATTTTATTTTTGATTAATTAAATAATGTCTGCATCATCAATACAGAAACCTTTAATGTAATTATTTGTTTCATAATAATTTAAAACAATTACCATGATATAGAAAAACAATTTATATTTAAAATGATTATTTATAGTTGTATTTATATTCATTATAACCTTATATAAAAACTGTTACCATTATTATAATTTGAGTACGAAATATTTAACTTTTTTTAATAAAATAAATTAAATGTATTATTCTCATCAAAGTGGATTCAAAAGGATACCATTCCAACCCAATTATGATTGAGTTCGAAACGCACTAATCCAATGATATTAGTACAACTATTATGGTAATTTTAAAATATTAATTTTACTCTTAATTGCCCTATTTACCCTTTTACCATATTAATAAAACTACCAAAATTACTATTAATAATTCCCAAAAAAAGAAATATATTTAGATATTTAAGTCCTACTAATTCCATATATTAAATCAATTTTTAAAAATTCAAAACACAAAAGTTTCATTAATTAGTATAAAATCAATCTCATTGTCGAAATGTTAAAACTTGTTTTATAAGTTAAAACATTTCAAAAGAATGCAATGTTTTTACAATTGAATTCAATGTAAAATTAATAAAAATTACCAACATTATATTAAAATGTAAAAAATATAATCTAATTATAATTTAAATTTATTTTATAATACAATTTAACTATATAAATTATTTCAATGAAAATAGTTTTTTTCAATTAAAATTTAGTATATTTTTAACATAAAAACATGAAAGTTATCAAAAAAATATAATAAATTCATCCCAAGTAAATTATTATATATTACATCTAAATAAGAATTTTATGTTTTCTTATAAAAATTAATAATGTTTCAAAAATATAATTTAAAATCGGTTCTCCATTAAAAGGAGGTAAAATTTCCCTTTCGAAAATTATAAGTTCTTTATACAAAAATAAGGTTTATTAATATCATATGAATAATATATATATTTGATAAATATAAAAACTATTTTTTAAAATATATAACAAAAATATTTCATTAATTTTATTTATTTATGGTAATTCACTTGATTTCATAGTACAAAAATACAAATATTTCCTTTAAATTTAATTGTTTTATAATTTTCATAAATAATTAGTAGCCAAGGAATTCACAATACATTTTCATAAGATAGTTGTATTTATTCTTGATAACTTAATAACCCGATTCTGATGGTCAATTTATACTAATGGAGTATCATAGGTTTGTTTAAACTCATTATTTCATGTAATGAAAGTTATTGATGAATTGTTTAATGAAAATATTTCATAAAAACGTCAAGGTGTTACATTCTACACCCATTATGATGAATTTCTCCCTTGAAATTCATCACTGGGATACAAAGATATTATGATGCCTCTTCCTCATCACATTCTCATGTTCCCATGTAGATTCATCAAAATGGTGGTTCCAATATAAAACATTAACCAAGTGAGTGGTCTTTTTTCATATAAATTTTTCTTACTATCTAGAATTTCTATCAGTTTTTCTTCATTACAAAGATATTTCTCTAGAGGTATGACTTAAGAGTTTATTACATGTGAAGTATTAGGTATTTACTTTATTATGAGACATACATGGAACACATAATGAAATTGATAGAGATTTAGTGGAAGCCCCAATCTATAAGCTACATTCCAAACAAGATCAATAATTTCAAAAGAACCAATATACCTAGGTATCAGCTTTCCCTTACTTTCAAATCACATTAATATCTTCTTAGGAGATATTCATAGAGACACATTGTCCCCACTTCAAACTCAAGGTCTTTTCTTATATTGTTGACATAACATTTTTGTTGACTATGAGATTCTATTATGTTTTATTTAATAGATGTGACCTTCTCAACCATTTCATCTTCAAGATAAAGTCCCAAAAGCTTTATTTCCCCAACATCATCCCGGCATGTTGGAGTTTTGCACATATTTCCATTAAGGTATTTATAAGGATCCATCTGAATTCTGAAATGAAATCCATTGTTGTAAGAAAATTCAACAAAAGGTAGATGTTGATAGTAACCGCCTTGGAAATCCATATAGACTTTTCTCAGCCTATTTTCTAGAGTTTTAATTATCCTTTTAGACTGACCATATTTCTATGTATGATAATAAGTGCTGAAACATAACTCTATGTCTAATTTCTAGTGAATTCTTCTCTAGAACATAGAGGTAATTCTCATATCCTGATCAGATACAATGGAAAGTGGTATTCCATGAAATCTTACAACATCCTTTACATAGATCCTGGATGGCTGATCAAGAGAGAAATGCTCTCTAATATAAATGAAGTTTGATGACATCATAAGGTGGAAAACTATTACCCATATAGCATTATTACCTTTAAATTTTTTGAAATGTCTAATGATAAATCCCGTAGGGATGTTTTTACATTTCCATTCTGGTATGGGTAATGGTTGTAACATTGCTTTAGACTTTTGTCTCTAATAATTAAATTTCTAAAAGATTAACAACCGAGTGATATATTAAACAACATCACATTTCATCCCTTTCTAGAAGAAATACCCTTTCAGGTCCCTATATATATTTGTGCATCTAGGATGAATAGAGAATGAATAACTGTGATCTTCATCCAATAACTCCTTCTTTAATTCTGTTATGGTAGAAATAAAAAACATTTCATGAACCTTTGTATTACATCACAATAAAGGTAGAATTCATGGAACATTTATCACCTTCTTTTATAGCTCTACATCTTCCTTCTATGTCTCCTTAATCATCACCTATATAGATAATTGAATATTCAATTGTGAAAGATAAAATTTATCCCCTTACTTTAAAATTTCAACATCTATCATTCACAAATCCACATATATTGGATCTCTTATGATACCCATCATGGATAGGCTAGCATGATCCTTTCAACTCATATCCTCTTAAATATGTTTTCTTTCCTAGGGTGGTAATGCATCGAGCAGTTTTAATCTTCAATCAACTACAACCATCTTATTTGGCAATAATTCAACTCATTTTGTGTGAAAAATATATTTAACACTTTATTATGAATATAAATATCACACACTTCACAATAAAGATAATTATTTTTTATATTTAAAACAAATATTATAGCAGATTTTAATAAATAATGAGTTGGGAAATATTTCTCATGGATTTTCTTTTGTTGTAAGGAATAATCATTCACTATATCATTTTTCAGAGAACACATCATAGCCCCTTCTTGGATGCATCACTCTAGATCACAAATAACTATCCAATACATTGTAGTGTGATCATAGGTGCACTATATAACCTTCTTTTTAGCACTTTTAAATTCTCTTCACATTCCCTCATCACCATGATCTTAGATAATTTCTAAGTAAACCTGGTGAGTGGATTAGATTATTGGGAAAAATTATTCAAAATATATCTATAATATCCATCCAAACCAAAAAAATATGAAATCTTAGTTACCATTTTCAGTATATGAAATTTTTCAATAGCATCTGTTTTTGTTGTTTCCATATATATACCCTATCTTGAGATTATATAACCAAAAAATTAAACTTTGTGAAGCCAAAATTAACACTTGTAAATTTTTTGATAAATCCTCCACTTTCTCAACGTCATCTATACAATTATAAAGTGATCTTCGTATTCTTCCTTGATTATAGAATATACAATAATATCATCTATAAATACTACCACAAACTGTTCTAAATAGACTCTAGAGACTCTATTAATTTGATCCATGAATGTACTGGGGCCATTAGTAAGACCAAAAGGAATCACTATAAATTCATCATGTCCATAACTTGTATAGAATGCCATATTTGGTATATAATCCTTGTTGAACCTTAATTAATGATATCCTTAATGATGATCAATCTTAGAAAAGTATTGAGATATTTTTAATTGGTTGAATAATTCATCAATGCGAGGAAGAGGATATTTGTTCTTGATAGTGATCTTGTTATATTCTCGATAATCAATGCATATTCTCATTTGTCCATATTTATTCTTAACTAATAGAACAGGAACACTCCAATGTGGTAGACTATGTCATATGAATCTATTTTCAATATTTTCATGAAATTTATTCTTCAATTTCCACAACTGAATTGGGACTATTCTCTAAGTTGTATTTGATATAGGCATAGCACCTAATATGAGTTCTTTCGAAAACTCAACTTCACAATACAATGGAATCCCATGAAACTGTATAGAAAAGACATCAAAAAATTCCTATAAAACAGGTGTATTTATAATGGTGAGTTTCTATCCAACCATTTTAATATAGATATCCTTCATTTATAGGTACCAAGACCCATAATAACGAAGAAATTTTCACTAGAAGGTTATATTCATCATTGCATCGATAGATGGTCATAGATTGATCTGAAATATGAAATGTGAATTCTGTTCCTTATAAATTGATATGAGATCCATATAGATAAATCCAATCCATGCCATTAATCACATAAAATTCCACATATTGAAGGATAAGAGGATTTTTAGGAATCTCATTCCCACAAAATTCAACTATAGATGAATTATAAAATTATAAATCCACTGTTGTGCCATTTGGAATTGTGAAAACTAACTAAACATCTAATTATTATGGTAATATAGTTATACCATTAGAAAATTCTTCAGAAATAAAATATTGGGTGGTTATAAAATCAAATAAAAACATTTTCTATTTTGAAGTGGATAATAATTGTACCTTTCACCTCTTAATTTCCATACTCTACATAACTGATAGTGATTTCATGTGAGAAGCCTTTTTCTCTGGCCTTAATATTTTTCTAATGTCGATCATCATTGATAACCCTTGTATTATATCATTGGTTAGAATAATTCCCCATTTATATGATCTTGTTTCATTGAAGTGTAGTAGGTCCATTCTGTTTATTCTTTTCTCTATTCGCATCCATAGACATCCTTTTCCCATCACTTCCACATTCAACTATCTGATGACCTTCTCTCTCGCACGTAAAACATTTTCCAGTACCAATAAAAAAATTATCCCGGATTATTTCCACACTTTGATCATAAGGAAAAACTAATCCTTTTTTTTATGTGGTGTTTTTATATTTTCCCATGAATTCCATGTTTATCTTCTTATCAACCCCATAGGATAGATTGGTACTCTATTCTCTATATCATCCTTGATATAACATCGAATTATTTCCTCATAAATATTGAAATCCCCTGTGTCTAATGCCCTTTAGAGAGTTGTTTTAATCCACTAAAGAATTGATTAATTTTACTCTAAGGATAGATAATAATTCCAAAACCAAACCTTGAAAGTATATTAAAATTTTCTTTATAGGTTCCAACATATTCATATTAAATCTCAAGAAACTCCTTCTACTTATTTGTTTAAAGTATACGAGAAAAGTACTTATTGAAAAATAAGTTCATGAACTCGTTTATTTACAAAGAGTCAATTCATCTTTTTTCATTGAATTCTTGATAACATTCCATAATTTATTAGCTTCACCTTACAAATGATAAACTTCTAAGATGATTTCATCATTCTATAAGCATTATAGAACTAAAAATATCTTTTCAGTGGTACTAATCCGTTGTTCAGGTAGTAGTGGATCAGATGATCCACTTGAAGAAGGTGAACACTACCCAATGAAGGACTTATTAAAATTTTGTTTCCTATTTTTATTATTTAGAAGTTGAGTATTATTCATATCATTTGAAAATTGTAATTGAATAATGACAAGATTTTTCATTCTAGCACCCATAACATTTGGTTTCTCAGGGGTATAATCATTGCATTTCCCGTCACATTCAGCATTAACACGGTCCCTTTGAGTTTCATCAATTGAATAAAACCAATAATTAAAGTGTGAGAAACACTGATCCTAATATGAAAACCACATAATCAAGAATAAAATAACAATTTAGATTTTTTTATATTTTATCCAAGATTATTCATGATCATATCTAAAACACTAGGATTCTAACCTATATAACAAAATATCCATAGGGTTCTTCTTAAGGTTTTATCATCCAAGTTTCCAAATGTTATCTATACCTTTACTCTTATACAAACTATAATTACTCATAACTTACAAACATAGATATTACATAAAAATTTGAGAACATTCATTACAAAATAGAACAAAACCATCCATGATTTTATTGGTTTAGTGACTTTTGACACTGGGAAACATAAACAACTGGTTTATAAGATATCTACATTATCTTCTTATTATTCCTCCATAACAAGACACCTTTTTGAAATATCTTAATTAATACCCTTTTTAATTAAATGTTATAGGGAATCATAAGAAAGGGTGAGCTCAGATGCTTAGTAAGGGTAAATATGGGGATATCAACCGTATCATTGTCATGTGATAAAGGAATGTAACATTTGAAAAACATATTCAGCATATGAATGATCATGATATCATTTAATGGGAAAAATCATATAAGTTCATACTTAATTAATGAATATATTCTCAAAAGTCATAACATAATACTTATAATATTTGGAAAATACATAAGTGTACAAAATAATTTCCTATTACTCAAGTCTCATTTCCAAGGCCATCATCATGGAAGAATTCCATTACCGAACCGAGTTCACTCCTTGTTCCATCACTTTGTTACATAACTATGTTTACTTCCCATTTTATCCCTTTCTATATCATGAGATATGAATCATTACCCAAAGAATTGGTGGAGATATAGGTCCCACCCATCTCATAATGAAATAATTCTTATATGCGCCATAAAAACAAAAATCATTATTCATATCATAACCCAATGAATAACATTATTTCCTTAAACATGATTTGAACATAAAATAATCCATGTAAAAAATGGGTTTCATAAATATCATTAATTAAAAACATAATAAAATATAGGAATAATAGGGATATGAAACTTAAAAAATAACCCAATTAATTAATTCCAACTTATATGGAAAATAATTTTGATAGAACTCTTGAAATTAATTAATAATGAAAATATCTTTTTTTCTTCAAAATTGTCATTTTCTCAAAATTCCACAAAATTTTAAAATAAAATATTTTCATTGAAAATAACCTTGAATTATATTAAATTATGATTCTTGGAAATAATTTGTCATGATAATATAAAAATTGTTTCATGCCATATATTACAAAAGATAACATTCTTCTTGTACTTTTATCGGATAAGTAGAAAAGTACCTCTTATAAAAATACTAAAAGACTCCTTTAATAAAGATTGATAAAAATTCATAAATGGGTAAAGTTTAAATTAAAATATTTTATAATAATAGAAAAAATATTATAGAATAAATATTTAGTAAACATGGACAATTATGATAAATATTCCCCAGTATATACTTATATATAAACAATTAGGGATAATAATGAGATTGTGAAATTATACCTAACCTTAGGTATGATATATTTTTTTATGTATTTAAACCTAATTTATAATGATTTAAATATTGTTACTAACTTATTATAGAATCATATTAATTTATATGATATCACATATGATCATATTATCATATTTTTGTTAACAACATTTCATTATTACTCGTTATTAGGGTATTTACTACGTCATTTTCTTATAAATGTTTTGTGAAATAAGTTCTAGTTATCCTTATTAGGTTTTAGATATATCATTTACAAAATGATTTTAATTTAATTTTTTCCATATGTATTCATTATATATATTTATATGATCATGCTTTATAGGATATCATGTTGAATAAATCACATCGCATTGTGGAGATAGTAGACCATACGTACTGAAGACAGACGACATCATTCCCATAATTATGTAATTTTATGGATTTTTATGGTTTATATTTTGTTATATAATCAATATAATGTTATAATTATCAAATATAGTTATTATTTACTTCATTATACCCATTCATTTAATGTGGTTATTAAAAAAAATTACACCACAGTGTGGAGACGGTAAACAGTACGTACGCACACGTGGTGATTTCATATTTTGTAGCATGGATAGAATGTGGAATATGGTTGTTACATAAGCCTAATAAAATATCATAAAATATGTGAGATAATATTTATTACTTTATAATGGAAACAATTCATGAATATGAGTAGAATAAGAAATAAGTTTGAATGAATCGGTTGAGAAGATTAACACTTCTATGATGTGCCCCATCTAGATCTCCTCTTAAAGAACTATAGTTGGTGTTTGGAGAAAGAATAATCTATATAATGTGAATTTAGAAGTTTATAATGGAAATTGGAATCGTATGGCTGATCTTTAAGGATCCAAGTGAAGTGAAGAAGTGAGGGAGGATGTAGCCTTTAATAATTGACGTGTTGGGCTCTTTTGGAATCCCGAAATAAATTAATTTATAATAAAATAAAAACACCTAAAAACCATAAAAAATGTCATAGTTTTTAATATTAGATCATATAATATTGTAATATTATCAAAGTATATATTTTATACAGATTTTTATGTCAATTTAAACCATATCATTTTAATTAATACTTAGTTATTCTATTTAATTTTTAACTATGGTAACAAATATTTCAATTTTTAAACGGTGAAATTTTTACTTATTTGATGTAAATTAGACCACAAATTAATAAATTGGAATAATTTATACCGTATAATTATTATTATATATATTTAAAAACGTTTTAGGATTTTTATATAATTTAATAATACATTATTTTGATAAATAATCAATAGTGTCAATTTTGACACTATTTAATTGATCAATTATTTAAATTATAAAGATAATACGTTCTCTTCAAAAAAATATTTTATTAAATTCAAAAGAGGTCAAAGGCATCTATTAAATTCATTGTATATTTTAATTATCACAATCTTAGTTATTTTATTATTTTTAATAACATTTATTTTTTATCTCCATTAATAAAATAATTACTATATCAGTTTTCTGTAATTATTCGATATAATTATTTTTTGAATAATAATTAAATAAAATACTATGAAGAATAAAAATAATGTATATTTCATAATAATACTTATAGTATAATATATCTTCTAGAAAATCCTATGTTAAAAATGTTTTATTAAAACATTAATGTGACCACATTAACATCACTTTAAATAAAATATTATAAGAGTCGTAACATTTTCCATATAGATAAAAATTGTCAATAACATGACCGATGGATTATTATAGTCGTGATATAATCGACCAATATGACCTGGAGAACTATTTTTTTTCAATGGTTATTGTCATGTTAATAAAAAAATTGATTGATTATTAATTAAATAATTTTTTACATCATCAATGTGAAAGCGTTTAAGGGAATAATTTATTTCTTGAAAATTAAAAATAAATTACCAGAATAAAGATAAAAATTTTATATATTAAATAAATATTTATAGTTGAATTTAGATAAATTATAACCTTATATTATAAATTACATATTTATTAAAATTTTAGTAAGACGTGTTTAACCTTTTTTAAATAAAATAAATTAAATGTACTAATCTCATCCATGTGGCTTTCAAAGGATAAAATTTTAAACCAATGATCATTTATGTCCAAACCTAGTCATCCAATGATATTAGGACAAGTGTTATGGTAATTTTATAATATTATTTTAACCCTTATTTTCATGATTTACACATTTCCTATATTAATAAATATTCCTAAAGATACAATTAAGAATTCCCAAAAAAAGAAACACATTCACATAATTTGGACCTATTGATAAAAAATATGGAATCCATTTTTCAAAATTGAAAATAGATAAGTTTTATTATGTAATTTAAAATCAATGTCATTGTCAAAATAGTAAAATTTGTTTTAAATGTTGAAACATTGGAAAAGATTGAAGTGTTTTTACATATGAATTCAATGTAAAATTAATGCCAATAAACTACGTTATATTAAATGATAAAACAATAATATATTTATTCTTTAAAACCATTAAATAATATAATTTATCCATATAAATTATTTGGATGAAAAAAGTTGTTTCCAATTAAAATTTATTACATCTTTTCTATTCACGAAAACATGAAATTTATCAGAAAATTATAAAAAATTCAGTCAAGGTAAATTTTTATATCCCACTTCCAATGAAATTTATGTTTTCATAAAAAATTGTTAATGTGTAAATGATTTATTTAAAAATGGTTCACTATTAAAAGTTGGTAAAATTACCCTTATGAAAAATATAGGATTTTTATACCAAAAATAGGGTTTATTCATATCTTATGAATAAAATATCTATTGGATGAATGTAAAAAATACTTTATTAAATATATAACATATATATTTCATTAAATTTATTTAGTAATTGTAATTAAACTGATTTATTAATAAAAAAATACAATTATTTCCTTTATATTTAATTGGATTATATTTTTCATAAATAATTGGTAGTGAAATAATTGACCATACATTTTCATATGTTAGAAATATTTATTGCCACTAAATTAATTTCTTGGTTATAATGTTCATTTTATATTAATAGAATATCGTGGTTTATTTAAACTCGTGATTTCATGAAATTAAATCTATTGAAGAATTAATTAAATAATTTATTTAATAAAATCATACGGATGTTACACCAAGTGTGAGTTTTGAATTTATGAATTGATATTTATTGGGATGTTGATATCTAAGAGGGGAGTATGAGTTGATCCTAAAAAGGTGACTGATCTTTTGTCTTGGGAGCAGCTCAAAAATGTGTTTGTGTTATGAATCATATTGGGTTTTTCATATTACTATAGATGGATTGTTCAGGACTTCTCCAAGCTCACATATTTGATGACAATAATAACCCAAAATTGTTTAATTTTTTAATATAATGAAATGTGCCAAGGGTATTTTAAAGAGATGAAGATGGGGATTATTCAGCACCAGTTATGAAATTTTTAGAACCAGTTTCTGGTTATGTTTTTTTCTATGATTCTTATATTATAGGTTTGGGATGTTTCATGTTGTAGGGGAAATGTGTTGTGGCTTATTTCCCATTCCATTTATGCCCACATGATATGAAGTAGCCACCCCATGATCTTGAGTTGGCACCTGTTATGTATAAACATAAAATATGAGAATACAATTTCTTTAGAGAGCTATTTATGGTATATTTTGATGACAAAATATTGAAGTATATTTTAACATAGAGGAATATAAAATTAAGAAATATAATATGGTTTGATTACCTTTAGACGTTTTATTTTGATATCATATATTCCCCTAGGATAGGGAATGTGGTGGCTGATGCATTCTGTAGTAAATTATCAACATGGTCTATAAAAGAGTTAATGGATCTATGTTCTATGATGAATTTTTTTGCTAAGATGAGCTTAAGAGTGGAGGAGTTTGTGGGATACGTTTTATTGGGTCAAAAAAATTTGACTCATCTTTTGATGAGTAAGTTTGAGTTGAGAAGATGACAAACATTGTGAGCGGACACTTAGAAGAAATCCTAAATGGCAGGGAGACCTCATGCATGTTGTTTCGGTCTCCCAGTGGAGCATTCTGATTTTTAAGAAGTTTGGATGTTTCGTTTTACTTGTGATGTGAATTTATAGACAGTGGAAACAAGTCATATTAGTCCTTGTTTCATAGGGAAACAATGATGTACTATGTTATGTTACGCTGTTATTGGTGGTTGGGAATGATGCAGTCAATTGCAAATTATGTATTGTTATATATCCCTTTTCAAATATATAAGCCATAACACTAGATGCCTATAGAATTTTTTTCATCCATTACCCATTCTGGTATGGAATTTTTACATGATTTCTATATATTTTATTATTGTATCACCATTGTAACAAAGGTGGAAGGATATGATTCGGGTGATTGTTAACAAACTCACTAAATAAACACATTTCTTAACAATAAAAGAAACATTGAAAGTGGCACAACAGGGAGATTTTTATGCTCGAGATATTGTGAATCTTCATGATGTTACCTATAAACATGTCCTTGATTGGGATTCGTGTTTCACATACAAAATCTTGAAATATTTGTAGAAGGGAATGGGTTATTAGTTTAAATTGATCACAACTTATCATCCAAAAATTCATAGATAATAAAAGAGAGTTTTCTATGTTATTGAGGATATGATCTTGTGTTGTATTCTTGATTTAGGGTGATTTTGGTAAATATATTTTTATTTGATCATGTTTTACTATAATAATAGGTATCAAACTTCAATAAAAATGGACGCCTTTGAGTCTTTTAATAGGCTTCCTTATCAATATCCCATGTATTGGGTAGATTTGGGAGACAGGTTCTTGGTTTGTCCAAGTGTTGTTTGGGAGATAATAAAGGCAGTGTAGTTGATTTAGAGGCATTTGATCATGACACTTAGTTGTTGTAAATATTATGCGCTAGATTTGGAGGTTAGTGATCAGGTCATTCCCATATTTTCACATCATTTTGGACATCATCATGTAGATAAGTAGTGTAATTTGGAACTAAGGTTTGTGGGGGCCTTTTATATCATTGAGCGACCATTGAGGGAGGCCTATCAGTTTCTATTACAATTTGTCTTGACTTATATACATGACTCATTTCTTATTTCCCATTTAAGGAGGTATGTACCATATCCTTATTAGGTGATTAGATGGGAGAATTTTGTTCTTGAGCCTGATACCCATTTGGTTCATAATGAAATTTAGATTGTGGATCACTAGGATAAGGCACTTCATGGTAAAATGATTTCCTAGTCCAGTTTCTATGGAAGATTAGATAGTATTTCTATGAGATGTGGGAGTGTGAATTGTGTATGAGGTAGAAGTGACCTAAACATTTGGTATATTTACGGTCTATCCTCTTTCAGGGGACATAAATCTATTATAGTGGGGAGATTATAATGCCTTATTACAATTCTTTATGGAATGTACATATTTTTTCTTTTCTTTTCCTTTTCTCATTCAGTGTTTGTTTTCGACCTTAAATATGGATGAAACATGTAATAATGATTTCATAGAGTTGTTTTATTTTTTTGCATAAACCTATATTTTATGTTGTTTGTGGGATGGTTACATGATTTGTAATTAGATTACATGATGTGTATTGGTCGTCAGCCACATCCCATGAGATGAATTCACGGCATGAGAATTTACACTCAGTATACATGTTACATGATGTGTAATATAAAATATCATGTTTTAAACTAAGGATAAACTATTTTTAGAAAAACATAAAATTAAATGGATTCATGATTTTTAAAAGATTACAAGCCATGTAATTTCCCAAGTTATAATTTTTAGGATTTCATGCAGGTGGTTGAGGGATCATTTATTTTTACATCATTATCCTCTCGGATACAACTCCATCCTTGGGATATTTTGGGTGTCTTCCATCTATCCAGATCGATTTTTTCAGAGATGGAATAGTAGGGTTAGGTGCTTCATCTCTCCAAGTAAGCCTTCTTCCTAGTTTCTATCTTTTTTGTGGTTGATCCGTAGTTTGTTGAATGTATCTGTAATGGTATTTTGTTTTCTATCAATAATTCCATGTTTCTAGTCAATCCATATCCTCTTAATGATGATCTTATGGTTTCCAATCCACATTATCAAAGGTGCTTAGGTTTTATACACTATTTAGGTAGGTGTATCTATTCAATTATTCTAATTTATATAATTTCTCAGAGTTTTTATCGATTCAATAAGATTTTAATTGTAATTTCATGTGTTAAAATTAAAAAGGAAATGGATTTGATTTTAAAAGGGGGTTTCTTTTAAAAATATGTAATTTTATTAATTTCAAATGGAAAATGGATTTTGAAACCCTGAAGTATATTGACATAGAACTTCTATTTTTTTAAAAATGTGAACTTGGTTTTTAAAAAAGAAATTGAATAAAATTATACAATGGGAACCTCAGGTACTTAGAGAAAGAAACATATGTAGGCTTAGTTTGCATGTCACCATTATGAGGTAACCTCTTGTATGTTGACGTTCTATAGGAGTCCTTAATGTTAGTTGGATCCAACCATATACCTTTTTATGATTATAAATCTCAAGTATATATCATCACATATGATATACCCTAACTAGTAGGTGAATTTTTGTTTCTGTTTGTTATTACATGATAATTTATTTCATGGATGTCAGATTACATGTATATTTTAAATTTTGGTATCATTACATACTTGTTTCAGGATTTGAAAAATATGGCATGCAATTTGTAAAAATTCAAGGATTATTTTAAAAATATATTTAAAAATTATTGATTTTTAAAAATTACTATAAATAATTTTTTATTCTTGGTCTTGTGTATTTCTTCTTTAATAACTTGTATAGATTTGTTACTGGTACCCTATTGGGTGTTATTGAGAACACCCAACTTATTTATGTGGGAACCAATAGACCTTATTTTTTATGATTCTGGTAAAGGAAAGTGTATTTTTTACCATATAGGATTTTATATATGTAGTTGTTTTGTTTTGGGATAGTTTGAATGTTACATTTGGTCACATAGAGACTTATTGTCCAGACTTGTATTTATTTCATGTTTATCATATTTTTCTTTCTTTTATCTCCCTTTGTTTCCTCTTTGACCTCTAGTTGTTTTTATTATTTTTCTTATATATGAGACTACTTTTTGTTATATTTGATTTACCCAACCCCATGATGGTATTACATGTTATACTAGTCTTGTTAACCCAGGTTGGTATGTAATGTAAACTACTTAATTAAGAAAATTAAATAAATTTTAATATAATAAAATGTATCCATGCATATAAGAATGGGTTGGGAATAAGATTATAATCATTTCCTTAACACACACACTAAGTGGGAGAGGATATTTATAATTTATAGTTGGGTTATTAATGTAGCTATATACGTTATAGCAATAACTGATCGATAATATGGTCAAATAAAGATGATTATTTCACTTGGAGAACCTTCATTCCAGGAAGAAATGATGTCATAAAGGAATCCTTTAAAGGATATACCATGGGGATTACCACCACTATTGATGATGTCTTTGTTTTCAGTAGAGGGTGAACTCCATGATTGATACCATAAGTAAGAACTCAATTTTTGAATTTTTTTTGTTATGCATTGTGGGGTCGATTTCCACAGTGGTTTGCCGATTGATTACCTTTGGGAGAAGAATAGTTCTTTCCAATTTATTAATTTTCATCTAAGAGAGGACCTCCAATTTGTATATTTTTATCTCATTTGTAGGTACTTCATAATAAATAACCTAGCTAGGACCCTTAATGTTTTTACTTAATTATTCATTGACTGGGTGAAAAACTCATTATCAACTTAATATGGGGTTGTAGTGTGTACCTCCATAGGTTGAACCATGGGAAGTACCTACAAGGTTTCTATATTGTATTTCACTATGGGGGTGACCTTCATATAAAATAATTATATCCCCATGTGTAGGGAAGAAATGTTATTTCAATATTCAAGTATCTTCTTATTAAATTACATATAGAATTTATAAAAATATAGATGTTAAACACATTTAAATACTAGAATTTCATCAGAATAAATGTGCTATATTGAGTGATGATTAATATGGTTATCATTTTATAATATAGTATCCATTATCTTAAAACATAATATATTTATGAAAATTGTGATAAACATAAAGCCTCCATATGAGAAATATTGTATAAATAAATATTAAGTTGAGATATGCGTTGATATTATAGAATTTGTGTGGGAATAAAAGAGAATAATGATTAATGATACTAAAAAGTTTTATAACCTGAGTTTGGATGATTTAATTAACACCAAAATTATGTATCAAAGTAGACTAAATAGGAAGTCTAAAATGAAATAAATAAGAACAGTACTAAATTTCCTTCAAATTTCAATGTATTAACATCTTGAACTCAAAATTATAAACTATGAAATTCTAGAGAGAATATTTGTTTTGAAATCAATGATAATGAAATTTTTAAATTTTAGATAAGGATGGACATTTAAATGGGGGGAAATTTTAATTCCGATAATTTGAATGTCAGGAAAGTGATGTATAAAAATTATGTATCCATAGATATGATTTTCTATGAATATAAGAATGATGTACACATGAAATAAAAATGTTCTCTATTGAAAAATGAAATTAATTTGGAAAAATTTTCTAATTTAAAAGGGGAGGAAATTCTGAATAATCATGAAACATAGATTTTTAATAAACGATCTACAAAATCAGAATTCCCATCAGAAGAAACAAATGATAACAAAAAATATGGGATTTTATACACAAATTAAATAGTGTGTGAAATGTTTTTTGGATAGGGTAATTATTGAATATCATAATAGAATTTAATTAGACCAAAGATATCTATATACATAAGGGTTTGATAATGATGATGAATATGATGAATGGACTCTTATGAAGATTAAATTATATCTTAATTTCTTATAAATTAATGGAAATACATAAATAAAGAATGTATGAAGCATAGTAATGATCATTCTATAATTTTCAATAAATGTGTTGATCTAAAGGTATTGATAATTAAAGAAATGAAATAACATACTTAGGCTAATGATAAGTTGGATATCATGTGGAATATGAATGAAAATTTATATTGTTAAATGAAAGATCTATAATTTAAAGTGGATATGATTAATATTGACTGAAATAGAAAAAGAATTTTTAATCATGCTTATGAAATAGTGATTTCTACTTTAATTTACATTTTTTGTTAAGTTGATATATAACTTGGAAATATGGAAAAATTTAATTCCAAATTTTAAAAAAATAAGGGAGCGGGAAAATTATATAAAAAAATAATAATGAAGAGAAAAGATATTAGATAGGGAGTTAAAAACCCCACATTTTTTTATAAATAAAATTATACTTTCAATGAAATTACCCATTCATTAAAATGTGTCTTTTATGAGTGCACTTAAGAAAATTTTTTTCATTAAATATATTTCATCATTTATAAGATGTTTTGATTTTACCTCCATGGATTTTTTTTATTAATGAATTATATCATGATGAAAATCAATATTCGGAAAATGTTATTATTTAAAACCATTATACCTATGAATGTTTAGATTTTGAGAATATAATTCTTTATAATTTTGGTCAATATATACTAGAAGATGAATATTTTATCATCAATACATGGTAACTTAATTTATAAGATTTTTTCATGTTATACGATTTTATTAATTATATGATACATAAACTACCTTAGATAGTGGGATCTTTTCTTTTAAGATAATTTTTCATTTAAGTAAGTTTTATTTTTCATCAAATTCAAAAAAAAATTGACGTGTGACTATTCTAAAATCATCCTTTATGGAAGTAAATCTTTCGGATTCATTAGAGGTTTACTTAAAAAATGATTTTCCTTTCTATTTAATCATATGGAATTTGAAGACATGTTTCCTTTGTTTTTAATATTTAAATTTTATTTTATGAATGTTTGTTTTGGTTTTATTTTGCTATCATTATTTTATCACCAATGTCGTGTTACTGGAAATTAAATATTTAATAATCATTTATTTTTTCTAAAATATATATTTTTCTAGAATAGATCTGGAAAATCTGATCAGGGTCATATTAATGGTGTCTTGGAAACCTATATATGGTCATGTGGACATGATATTTATTGAATTCATTTATTTAAAACATATTCCATTTTTTATGAAAAATTGAAAAAAAAATTCACTGAATTTAACAAAAGAAAATGGAATTTTATCTCATATATTAATTAAATAAAAATTTAATTAAATATATTTTCATTACTATAATTGTTATTTTGGAAAATAACAAATGATTAAAATATTCTGAAATGATAATTTTTCATTTTTTCTATTTTTCTAAACGCGGTAATTTTTTTAAAAAATATGAATTTCCTTTAGTGTTATTTTATGTAAAAGATTTATTTCATCAAAACCTACATGCAGTATGTTTTTTAAAATATTCATTCAAACTTATTAGTTTCTTATCATTCATTTATGGTTCTTTTATAAAATATAGTGATTATTGAATCAATTACTATTCTATTTAACCACTATTTTGAAAACCCCAATACACTTCATTTCTAACTCTGATTAATATTTTAAAAAAAATTAGATACCTATGATGTGTACGATTATAATATGGTGAGTATAGTTCATGGTTTATATAATGAACTGAAAAATATGAAATTATGGTGAACTATGGAATTTATCATGATTTAATTTATTGTAATATTAATCCCTATAGTGGTACTAGGTTGAATCATTAAATTATATTGTATTTTTGTAGTTTCTCAATTAATGTATATAAAAAATTTAATGTAGCTACAATTGATCCTAAAGAATGCATAAATAAAAGGTTTATGTTTATTATAAATACATATTAAATTATAACAATAATTTGAGTAATAGAAAAATTGGATATGTTTGATGCGATGATAAAAGGGATTATTTTTTGATTTTATACATCTCTATTTACTAAATAGATCTTCGAATAGTTTTTTCCCTAGATAATCTGACTTGTTTATTTTTTTTAATGATAATAAATTTTTAATATTTATATCAGAATATTATAATCTAACTTGATCAAGGGGATTCAAAGTATACAAAAATAGATATATATTTGGTTGATTACAAAAATATGGTGATAGTAATCCACTTATGATCAGGTGATTGAATAAAAGATAAGGGCTATAACTGTGTGCTACTGACTATGGGTTGATAAAACTTCTAGTGTATGATTCTTGTAATATTCTTTTAGTCGTATCGATGGAGTTACATCACATAAATAGGAAACCTAGTATTATGATATATATCCTCATACTTATTTTGAAAAAAGAAAATAAATACATTGATTGGAGGGGTTTTTTATAATTTCCTTTAAAGTAGTTTCATGATTAGCATCTTATACCTATTTTTCTATATTTATCATTATTTTTTTATCTTTGTTTTTATTTATATCAATGTTATGTAAAACTTTTAGGTGATTAATATTCTATTATTTCAAATATTTAAATTCTAATTTAATAAAAATATTGTTCTTCAAGTTAACATAAAACCAAATTATGATTTAAATTATTAGTTTTTATTTATACCTCATTTCACCACCACAACTCTTGTATTATTTAGGTAATACATTATCTTGAATATCAATATATCTAGGTAGAATGAAATTTATTTCCATACACTGATGAATGATTTGTGGTGTAGTTGTAATGATTACCCTAATAAGAGATTCTTATGTATTTATATGAAGATAATCAAAAAAACTTATTTATGATACATATATTTCAAAACATCATACCTTTTATGGATATATGACATAGACCATTTTGGATCCGTTATGGTTCTTAATCTATGAACAATTGTTATTTCTGTCATGGTTATATAGTTAGCAATGACAAAATTCCATTTATGGACATGAATTTTACCCCATTTTTCCTTTCTACTTATATTCACATGATTTTTACCTATTTTAAGTTGTTTAATGTCATGTATAATAAGATACTAGGAACTGGTTCCAAAAAAATGTTATGGTTGGAAATACTGCTAATAATCCCTTTCTAATTTAACATGTAAACCACATTAGGAAAACAGATAAAGGGGATAAAACCTAATATGATGGACTAATTATAAAATTTTCATTTTGATTTACCATAGGGAGAATCAGTTGCTTCATAATGGAAATGAGACTAATTCAGAATAACTATAGTTGGAAGACTATATTATCAAGGTAATGAAAATACCAAATGGTTAATTGATATGTGGTATCCTCGTTTTCAATGGAATACAAGATTTATAATATTCCATTGATTTGAAAAGTGAAAAAGAAAAAAATTTGATACATCTCTCAGAGGATATAATATTCTTATAATGAATGTAATGCTTGATTCAGAGGTACACATGAATTTTCATAGTGATTTAGTTAAATATATCTAGTTTCCAAGGTTCAAGATTGTGTGAAATGAATTTTCTTATTGGTAGGGCTTTGTGAAAGTGTGTTAGTGTTTAAAATTATATATGAAATAAAAATTATCGATCATTCCCAAAGAATATGACATGAGAATGTGATTCATATGGGTTGGAAGCATATAGTTTGGGTATATATCCCTTGAATAGGTAAGTCTAGAAATTATTCTTTATTTCCCTAAATGGTTATAAAAAACTATATAAAATATTATTGGAGAATATGAACCACAGAAAATCCTAGAAGGATTAGAATAACATGATATAGGTTCCCATAGAAAATAGGGGACCTGGTAAATCCCAAAGTGTTGAGAGCTACTCAAATTTAGTAATCCATCAAAACCATAATTGTTATCCCGTTTTTTTTTAAGGTCATTATAAAATTTTTATTTATTTCTATCCTTGGTTGAGGCATTGGCTATTTTGGACTTCACAATGGTTTTGGGTATTAAAATATTTCGATAAACTAAATACCCCTAGGTTCCATCCTTTCTCTATGTTATTGATATAAAATGTCAAAAGATATAGTTCTTTAAATAAAATTTATTCTCAATCATGTGTTATAGTTTCTCTCATTGATGGTTTTTATAAAATACTCTAAGAAAGGTAGCCTAATGTAGATCCATTTATACGTAAAAGAGTGTCAAGAACCAATCTCATAGATATAACTATCTTACACACTTGTGTTCCATGATATAGAAGTGTTTGGTTACATAGAATTTATATGTAATTGGGTTTGGGTGCATGATTAGTTTGTTCTAAGGGTATGAAATCAATTGACATAATGGGTGTGTGGGTGAACAAGAGGTGGGAGTTTAAAACATGAAATGTTTAAGGCACATCAGGAAGGACACAATCCATGTACATTAAAGGTAGAGCACATGAAAATTTAATGAGTTAAGGCAATTGACCACCTATTCTGAGTAATTGTGTTTCCAAATTCTCATTGAATCCTGACATATTCATGATTGAAAAAAAAATGATTTCTAACATGTGAATGTATAATAATTTAAGGAATAAATTTAAACATATTTAAACTAATAATTAAATCTATTAAATATATATAGAAACATTATCTGTGTAAAGTGGCCTAAGATAATCATGATACATTATCCCAACAATTTAAATATTACATCTCATAAATATTTTCACAAACCAAATACCACAAAATTTAGTTTCTCAGAAGAATAGTCACACAAAAAATATTAATTTACAAAACACGAAATCATTTCTCTATAACCATGATTATATATTCCCCTTACAGACATCTCAAATGATAAAATCATATTTAGAGTTTAGTTAATGTAAATATTATAATTTGGTGATCTCAAATGATCATAACGGTATAAAAATTAATGTCTATAATGGTTAGATCCAAGACATGATCAAATGCATTAATAATGGAAAAAAGATTTTTTAAATAAATATAATATGATACGTAATAACCATGATAATAAATAATGTGAACATAAAAAATAATAACACTTTTTCCATACAGGGAGAAAATAAATCATGAATTGTATAATTGGATACATGAACAAAAAAATTAAAGTGACACTATCATGATCATGTGATTTTTTATCTTTACGAACCTAGAAACCCACCAACCCACCCATTGATAAAATTATATGTTGATTGAAACATATCAAACTAAGTCTTTGTGAACATATTAACTAGATAATATGTTTAAACATGAAATTGTGAGTAGATATTACCACCATCACACTAACCCATTTGTAATATAGTATATAAGGCCCCAGCCTTAATCCTTGCTTAATCTTGAGTTATTACAAGATTACACATTGAGGATCTTTTCGGGTTTAGAGTTTTAGAGAATTAGATCATAAAACTTGCATTACATTACATATATAAACAAAGTGGTTACATAATGATAGTATTCTTCATTCCAATCAATGGAAACACATTTAAAATAAAACATGTATTATTTCTTGACACTTCCTTGACACTATCATCATATCATGTACCTTTCCCTTGACCTGTGAAAAACAATTCAAAAAAACTTGGGATGAGCATAAAAAGATCATTATGGGTTATAAGAACATGGAAAGGAAACATGAGTTCATATATACATAAGAATGAAATCATACTTTACCCATAAAACATAGGAACTTTAACATACCTCATAAAATCATTAATAAATCATAGAAATCATAAGACATAAAGGTAACTTGAGGCATTCATAACATTCTTACGTAGGGAGTAACCCTCTTGGTTACGTTTGGAATACCCATCACAGTATATTCCCCAAAATCTCTTCGGAGAAACCTTAACGTTTCACTCCTTCACGTTACCCAATGCAATGGAGAGCTATAACGGGCTCACCCGCCCTTAGTTTATCACGGAACCCCCCGTCTTCATAATAATGCCCAAGAACCATAACAGAATCATATCACATAAAACATGCATAAAGGAAACATAAAATTTCCACATTTACTTCACGAGATAACAATACAACACATTGATATAAAAACATTATGAAAACCATTTTCAATACCAAAATAAAACAAAAGTAAAACATGGTATTTATTTTTCTTTTAAAAAGAAGGTATGGCTTGTAGAGTAAGCCGAAACTCAAATAACAGTCACGACGGTGAAGAAGTCATTGTCGCCGCATACGTACGACAAAAACATTCCCTTTTTTCGTTTAGTAAACGCTTCGTATAAAAAAGATTCCTTTTGAATAAACATAAAAGTAAAAGTGGTTTATACACCATATAAAAGAAAGTTGTATATAAAATAAAATATGCCTCAATGAAAGGAGATTGAGACGAAGTCCCATACCTCGTATCCGACTTGACCCGACCATTCTTTAATCTCCTGAATAATAAACTTGAGTTAATCTCTACTTGCTTATGAACCTTTTTCAAGTTAATTATTCCTTTTATACCATGTTATGAACATCGTGTAATCATTTAAGTCAATAATGTTCATTTTGTCGGTATTTGGTTCTTAAGTCAAAAATAGACTTCTTACACTTACATGTTGTTAATTTGGTCAAAGTTTCATTATATCCAGAATGATATTAATGATTTTGATAACATATATATCATATATATTCATCATATACATGTATTTATAATATTACATCACATTTAGAGGTAAGAAATGAAATGCACCGTTCATGGAGACGGTAAGCCGTACGTACGCATGAACGCTACTTCCATTTCTATTTCGTATTTTCTGGAATGGAATCATAATGATATATAAGTATATTATAATTCCAGTATAATAACATATATAATATCATTAACTTTATCCTTTACACATCCCACCTATGGTATTAACGAATCAAATCACTTCCAGGGGGCGGTAGTCCGCACTTCCTAAAATGAAGATATCGTGTTTACCCATAATGGAAACCATAAAGGTATGCCCAAAATGAAAAAAACATAAGATTAAGGAAAACATAAACATATTATATATCATATATAAAAATATTTACATCATAATGGCCACCTTTTAAGGAGTTAAATGAGTATTGAACAATCATCGTTTCGGGAGGCAGAATTTCGTCATCCACTGAAACCGTATGTTCTTTAACCATTTGATGTAGTTGTGTGAGAGTGTAGCTCAAATAAATCTTATAACAACATCCTAGTATATTGAAGATACTGGTGTTGTTACAAAATAAGTAAATAAAAAGTGTTTAGGGGGTTGGAGAAGCAAAATAAAACAAATGAACATGACAGAATGAATTACCTTTAAAAGTGTAACTCCTTTTGATTTGAGCCTAAAGGCTTCCTTGGAAAGGATTCTGCCCAAAGGGAATCCTCTAGGATGAGTATAGGGATGTGGAGAGAGTAAATGGTCAGGGGTTGTCCGAGCCAAAGGCTTGAGGAGTGTGTGAAATGAGGTAGAGGTGGGGGCCTTTTATAAGAGGAGAGGAGGGGCACTTTTGGAAAGTAAAGAAATATTACTTTATTTGAAAATGTGTTTCGGTTTTAAAAGGTCCCACATTGATATAATTCGTGGATAAGGTGATAAGGGTTATAAATCCACTCATCCAATTAGTTTTGGACATGTGTAGTTCATATATTTTACATTATCTTTCCATTTTATTTAAATCGTGAAATAATGATGTCATCGCTGCATCATTATTATGTCATAAATAATTTAATTTATTTAATGTCTGAAAATCATAAAAAAAATACTATGATGTAGGAAATATTTTTATATTTCCAATGAATATTTATAATCAAAAATCTGATCTTTATAACCCCATGTAAAAATTGTTTTCGTAAAACATATTATGTTTGTGTCATTTTTACTTTAACATTTAATAAAAAGTTATTTATGTCATTTCCAAACCAAAGTGTCTCCATGGGGTCCCCAAGTTGACCCTTGGCTTGTCTTGGTCGACCATGACACAACCAATAAGGTTGGGACATGTGTCTAGGTCATTTCATATTATTAAGGCATTATTTATACCTTAAACTACACTAATTACCACTAATCGCGATTAAAAACTTAATAAGTTACTATTCACCAAAAAATTATTTTAATCTCATTGAACCACATTTTACTTCTTAATGACAACCATGTATGTCGGATTTTCAAAATTCAATACACATTAGTGGTAAACTTTCATTTAACTGAAAAATCAGTTTGCTTGATTACCACTTAGTGGTTTCACTATTCATCAAAAATTGAAGTTTTTCAGAAAATTACCAAAAATTCACCCTAAGCTATATTTGATATTACGAATTAAAAAAATTAAGTCTATTTTACAAAATTCAAATCATATAAGTCACATTAATTAATTTAATAATTAATTCCCGCTGCCAGAGCAAATAGCGTGTTTTTACAAAACAATAAGTATCAAAAGATTGACACCAGTTTAAGTCTAATTTCAAAGTGAAATTGATTCCAATGACCACCATTGGATAAAATGGTAAAAATATATTCTAATTTCACTTCAAAACCAATTCAAAACATAATCTAATCATATAAATAAATTAGATTAAAAAACAGTTTTGATGTAAAATGCAGTATTTTTCACTATTCATTAAAAAATGAACATTGTCAGAAAAATACCAAAAATTCACACTAGGTAAATTTTGATGTCCCAATCATAAAGAATAAGTTTATTTTGACAAAAATAGTTTATAAAATTTGACAAAATATAGATTCAAAAATGGTTTTCCATCAAAAGGCAGTAAAACAATCTTTTAAGAATATTAGTGTATTCCATGCATAAGATTGTATTTATTTTCATTTTAAGCCTCTATAACACTATATTAATCATTAATAGACATAGATAAAAATATCTATTATTCATTACTTACTTGGGATGTTACATCCTTCCCCCCTTTAGAAAATTCCATCCCCGCAATTTATTTACTTATCGAATAAATGGGGGTACTTATCCCTCATTGCATTTTCAGATTCCCATGTTGCCTCTTCAATCATGTGGTTTTTCCACAAAACCTTTACCTGCTTAATCACCTTATTCCGTAACACTTTCTCCCTGTGGTCAAGAATCTGGACCGGTTGTTCCTCATAAGATAAGTTCTCTTCCAGCTGAACTACCTCTGGACTCAAAACATGAGATGGATCTGGCATATACTTCTCAACATCGAAACGTGAAAAACATTGTGTACCTGAGATAAACTCGGAGGTAAAGCCACTCGGTATGCAACTGATCCAACTCTCTCCAGAATTTCGTATGGTCCAATGAACCTTGGACTCAACTTTCCGTTCTTACCAAATCTCATCACACTTTTCCAAGGAGAAACCTTGAGAAAAACATGATCACCTACCTCGAAAGATAGATCCTTTCTCCGGTTATCCGCATAACTCTTCTGCCTGCTCTGAGCTGTTCTCATGTGTTTCTGAATCAGCTGAACTTTTTCTGCCATCTCTTCTACCAATTCTGGTCCCATCAACTTCCTTTCACCAACTTCATCCCAGAAAGCTGGAGTTCGACACTGCTTCCCATATAATGCCTGAAATGGTGCCATCTGTATACTGGAATGAAAACTGTTATTATATGAAAACTCAACCAAAGAAAGATGTTGGCCCCAACTTCCCTGATAATCCATAGAACAAGCTCGTAGCATATCCCCCAATGTCTTAATTGTTTGTTCTGACTGCCCATCTGATTGAGGATGAAAAGCTGTACTAAAATTTAATTCAGTACCCAACGACTTCTGAAGGCCTTTCCAAAAGTTAGAAGTAAACCTGGGATCACGATCCTATACAATGGAGAGAGGAACTCCATGTAACCTGACTATCTCTTTATGATACAAACGGGAAAGTTGATCAAGAGAGAAAGTATCTCGTATAGCAAGGAAATGAGCAGATTTGGTCAAGCGATCAACAATAACCCAGATTGCATTATTACCTCGAGATTTCTTCGGTAATCCAACAACAAAGTCCATGGATATATTCTCCCATTTCCACTCTGGCACTGGTAAAGGCTGAGGCATCCCTTTCGGTAACTGTCGCTCTGCTTTAACCTGTTGACATGTCAAACACTTCACAGTAAAATCAGCAATGTCTCTTTTCATTCCATCCCACCAGTAATACTCCCGCAGATCTCTATACATCTTAGTACTGCCTGGATGAACTGAAAACAGAGAACTATGAGCTTCACATAACAATTCTCTCTTCAACTGTGAATCACAAGGCACACACAATCTCTTCCCAAATCTCAAAACACAATCACTATCAATGTTGAATTCAGGCAACTTACCTTTCTGAACTAGCTCTACCTTTTTCTGCAACTCACTGTCTTGCTTCTGTGCTTGCTTGATTCTATCTGATAGAGAAGATCTCACTGATACCTAAAACAAAACAGAAGGACTTCCTACACCAACAACTTCTATGCCAAAGTTCATCAAATCGTTAACCAAAGGATCACGTTCCAAACGCAACATTCTTAATGAAGCATTACTTTTTCGACTCAAAGCATCAGCCACTTTATTTGCTTTTCTCGGATGGTAATGAATTGTACAATCATAATCCTTGATTAATTCCAGCCATCTCCTTTGTCTCATGTTTAACTCTTTCTGAGTGAATATATACTTTAAACTTTTGTGATCGGTATATATTTCACACTTTACTCCATACAAATGATGCCTCCAAATTTTTAAAGCAAAAACAACAGCAGCTAATTCCAAATCATGTGTAGGGTAATTTACCTCATGAGTTTTCAACTGTCGTGAAGCATAAGCAATTACCTAATCATTCTTCATTAGGACGCAACCAAGTCCTTTCAATGAAGCATCACTTTATATAACAAACTCACCATTCCTGGAAGGTAGTGCCAAAACTGGAGCATTCACCAATCTTCTTTTCAATTCCTGAAAACAATCATCACATTCTTTTGTCCAGATAAACTTAACACCCTTCCGAGTTAGCTTAGTCATTGGACTAGATAACCGTGAAAAATTTCTAACAAACCTTCGGTAATAGCCCGCCAAACCCAGGAAGCTACGAATCTCGGTTACATTTTTGGGTCTTGGCCATTCTTCCACAACTTTTGTTTTTGCAGGATCAACAGTTATTCCATATTTAGAAACAATATGACCAAGGAAAGAAATTTGTTGCAACCAAAACTCACACTTGCTGAATTTCCCATACAGTTTATTTTCTTTTAAGGTTTGCAAGATAACCCTTAAATGTCTTTCATGCTCTTCTTTACTTTTAGAAAACACCAAAATATCATCAATGAAAACCACCACAAACTTATCCAAGAACTCATGGAAAATTATATTCATTAATTCCATGAATACAGAAGGTGCATTGGTTAGCCCAAAAGGCATTACTACAAATTCATAATGGTCATATCTCGTATGGAACGCGGTCTTTGGAATATCTTCCTCCTTAACCTTCAGCTGATGGTACCCCGATCTCAAGTCAATCTTTGAAAAAAAACTGAGCTCCCTGGAGCTGATCAAACAAATCATCGATATGAGGCAAAGGATATTTGTTCTTAACAGTGATATTATTCAAGGCTCTATAATCAATGAAAAGTCTCATAGAACCATCTTTCTTTTTAACAAATAAAACAGGAGCACCCCATGGTGATGTGCTAGGTCTAATGAAACCTTTCTCTAATAAATCTTGCAATTGCTCATTCAACTCTAAAATTTCAATTTGTGCCATTCGATAAGGGGGTTTTGAAATTGGCTTAGCATCAGGAACTAAGTCAACAGTAAGCTCAACTTCCCAATCTGGTATTATTCCAGGCAACTCATCAGGAAAAACATCAGGATACTCATTTACCACTGGCACATCATTAATCTGAACAGTTCCTTTATTTTCAACGACGTGTGCAAGGTAACATTCATTTCAATCTTTCACAAGTTTCTCGGCCTCTTGATATGTTATCAAAAGTAAGGGTTCATTCTTGTAAAAAAACAGAAAGTCTTTCTGAAAAGAAACTTCTTTAGCTCTACAGTCAATCTTAGCATGGTAAATAGAGAGCCAATCCATACCCAGGATAACATCAAACTCTACTAGAGGTAGAACAATAAGGTTTTCAAGTAGGTTCTTTCCATAGATAAGCATAGGAAGATTCTTATAAATTCTTTTTGCCTCAACATTTCCCCCAGGTGTTTTTACCAAAAGTTCAGGAGTCATTTATTGAGATGGTATTCCCATTTTACTAGAAAAGGTTTCAGAGATGAAAGAATGTGTAGACCCCGAATAAAACAACACACTGGCATAATCTGAAAAAACAAACAAAGTACCTGATACAACTTCATTTGATGGCCCGACATCTGCTGAAGTAGTTGCAAAGGATTTCACCACCCCTTTCTGCTTGTAGTCTAACTGCTTCCCATCACTCAAGCTCTTTGTCGGACACTCATTTGCATAGTGACCCATCTCATTGCACTTATAACATTTCACTAACTGTAAATCAAATTTGTTCTTACCTTCACCTTGATCCTTTTCAGTGCAATCACGAGCCTTATGTCCCATATTACCACATCAGTAGCACTTTTCAGAATTCAGAAGACATTCCCCAGCATGCCTTTTGCCACATCTATCACAAACTGGAAACTTAGTTCTCTTACCATCAGACTTTTTTGAAGAATTCTTACCTTTCTCCTGCCACCTCGGTCTCTTCTTCTGCTGGTTGTTATAGAAAACTTGGTCATCGGCAAACTCTATTTCCACCTTCTCAGCACATCGAACAAGCTTTTCATAACTTTTAAACTCACGAGAAGCTAATGCCCTTCGATATTTTGGCTTTAATCCTGAGTAAAAACGATTGATTTTACTATCAAGGTTTCGGATAAAATTTGGAGCATACCTTGCCAATCGAGTGAACCTTTCTTCATAGGAAGCCACTGAGTCTTCCTCTTGCCTCAATTCCAAGAATAGTTTTTCCATCCTAAGTCGAACAGCCTTAGGAAAATACTTCTCAAGAAACATACCTTTGAATTCATCCCAGTCAAGAGCATCAATCTCATCAGCGTCCCTGATATTTTTAACCATAGACCACCACTGATATGCTTCACCCTCCAAACGGTAAATAGCAAGACTAACCTTTTGATTGTCTGAACACCCCATGACATAAAAAATCTTCTCCAGTGCTTTAATCCACCCTTCAGCTAGCACAAGGTCAGGTGATCCTCTGAATGATGGTGGATGTTGCCTCATGAAATGTTCCACCATTGATATGTTCCTCTGCGGTTGATCTGGCTGATCTCGTGCATGGATACCACCACCATTTATTGCTTGAGTCAACTGCACCATTACTGCAACAAACTGTTCAGTTCCAATTCCGACCATTTCTGGATGCTGATTCGGAAGGTTATTTCCTTCTATATGCCTTCCTAGCACTACTTCCCTGTTTCCTCTGCGTAAAACCATTCTGAACAAACATGTATTAGATGAAGCAACATGGTAATCTTCAAATGCTATATCATTTCAAAAAAAATATTTTTGGATAATAATTTAATAGAATTATAACTCCTAAAGTTATCTAAACCGACCTTTGATACCAACTATAAGGCCCCAGCCTTAATCCTTGCTTAATCTTGAGTTATTACAAGATTACACATTGAGGATCTTTTCGGGTTTAGAGTTTTAGAGAATTAGATCATAAAACTTGCATTACATTACATATATAAACAAAGTGGTTACATAAAGATAGTATTCTTCATTCCAACTAATGGATACACATTTAAAATAAAACATGGATTATTACTTGACACTTCCTTGACAATATCATCATATCATGTACCTTTCCCTTGACCTGTGAAAAACATTTCAAAAAAACTTGGGATGAGCATAAAAAGCTCAGTATGGGTTATAAGAACATGGAAAATAAACATGAGTTCATATATACATAAGAATGAAATCATACTTTACCCATAAAACATAGGCACTTTAACATACCTCATAAAATCATGAATAAATCATAGAAATCATAAGACATAAAGGTAACTTGAGGCATTCATAACATTCTTACGTAGGGAGTAACCCTCTCGGTTACATTTGGAATACCCATCACATTATATGCCCTAAAATATCTTCGGAGAAACCTTAACGTTTCACTCCTTCGCGTTACCCAATGCATTGGAGAGCTATAACGGGCTCACCCGCCCTTAGTTTATCACGGAACCACCCGTCTTCATAATAATTCCCAAGAACCATAACATAATCATATCACATAAAACATGCATAAAGGAAACATAAAATTTCCACATTTCAATCACGAGATATCAATACAACACATTGATATAAAAACATTATGAAAACCATTTTCAATACCAAAATAAAAGAAAAGTAAAACATGGTATTTATTTTTCTTTTAAAAAGAAGGTATGGCTTGTAGAGGAAGCCGAAACTCAAATAACGGTCACGACGGTGGAGAAGTCGTTGTCGCCGCATACGTACGACAAAAACATTCCCTTTTGTGTTTAGTAAACGCTTCGTATAAAAAATATTCCTTTTGAATAAATGTAAAAGTCAAAGTGGTTTATACACCGTATAAAAGAAAGTTGTGTATAATATAAAATATGCCTCAATGAAAGGAGATTGAGACGAAGTCCCATACCTCGTATCCGACTTGACCCGACCGTTCTTTAATCTCCTGAATAATAAAATTGAGTTAATCTCTACTTGCTTATGAACCTTTTTCAAGTTCATTATTCCTTTTATACCATGTTATGAACATCATGTAATCATTTAAGTTAATAATGTTCATTTTGTCGGTATTTGGTTCTTAAGTCAAAAATAGACTTCTTACACTTACATGTTGTTAATTTGGTCAAAGGTTCATTATATCCAGAATGATATTAATGATTTGGATAACATATATACCATATATATTCATCATATACATGTATTTATAATATTACATCACATTTAGAGGTAATAAATGAAATGCACCGTTCATGGAGACGGTAAGCCGTACGTACGCATGAACGCTACTTCCATTTCTATTTCGTATTTTATGGAATGGAATCATAATGATATATAATTATATTATAATTCCAGTATAATAACATATATAATATCATTAATTTTATCCTTTACACATCCCACCTATGGTATTAACGAATCAAATCACTTCCAGGAGGCGGTAGTCCGCACTTCCTAAAATGAAGATATCGTGTTTACCCATAATGGAAACCATAAAGGTATGCCCAAAATGAAAAAAACAGAAGCTTAAGGAAAACATAAACATATTATATATCATATATAAAAATAGTGACATCATAATGGCCACCTTTGAAGGTGTTAAATGAGTATTGAACAGTCATCGTTTCGGGAGGCAGAATTTCGCCATCCACTGAAACCGTATGTTCTTTAACCATTTGATGTAGTTGTGTGAGAGTGTAGCTCAAATAAATCTTATAACAACATCCTAGTATATTGAATATACTGTTGTTGTTACAAAATAAGTAAATAAAAAGAGTTTAGGGGGTTGGAGAAGCAAAATAAAACAAATGAACATGAGAGAATGAATTACCTTTAAAAGTGTAACTCCTTTTGATTTGAGCCTAAAGGATTCCTTGTAAAGGATTCTGCCCAAATGGAATCCTCTAGGATGAGGAGAGGGATGTGGAGAGAGTAAATGGTCAGGGGTTGGCCGAGTCAAAGGCTTGAGGAGTGTGTGAAATGAGGTAGAGGTGGGGGCCTTTTATAAGAGGAGAGGAGGGGCACTTTTGGAAAGTAAAGAAATATTACTTTATTTGAAAATGTGTTTCGGTTTTAAAAGGTCCCACATTGATATAATTCGTGGATAAGGTGATAAGGGTTCGAAATCCACTCATAAAATTTGTTTTGGACATGTGTAGTTCATATATTTTATATTATCTTTCCATTTTATTTAAATCGTCAAATAATGATGTCATCGCTGCATCATTATTATGTCATAAATAATTTAATTTATTTAATGTCTAAAAATCATAAAAAAATACTATGATGTTGGAAATATTTTTAGATTTCCAATGATTATTTATAATCAAAAATCTGATCTTTATAACCCCATGTAAAAATTGTTTTCGTAAAACATATTATGTTTGTGTCATTTTTACTTTAACATTTAATAAAAAGTTATTTATGTCATTTCCAAACCAAAGTGTCTCCATGGGGTCCCCAAGTTCACCCATGGCTTGTATTGCTCGGCAATGACACAACCAATAAGTTTGGTACATGTGTCTTGGTCATTTCATATTATTAAGGCATTATTTATACCTTAAACTACACTAATTACCACTAATCGCGATTAAAAACTTAATAAGTTACTATTCACCAAAAAATTATTTTAATCTCATTGAACCACATTTTACTTCTTAATGACAACCATGTATGTCGGATTTTTAAAATTCAATACACATTAGTGGTAAACTTTCATTTAACTGAAAAATCAGTTTGCTTGATTACCACTTAGTGGTTTCGCTATTCATCAAAAATTGAAGTTTTTCAGAAAATTACCAAAAATTCACCCTAAGCTATATTTGATATTCCAAATTAAAAAATTAAGTCTATTTTACAAAATTCAAATCATATAAGTCACATTAATTAATTTAATAATTAATTCCCGCTGCCAGAGCAAATAGCGTGTTTTTACAAAACAATAAGTATCAAAAGATTGACACCAGTTTAAGTCTAATTTCAAAGTGAAATTGATTCCAATGACCACCATTGGATAAAATGGTAAAAATATATTCTAATTTCACTTCAAAACCAATTCAAAACATAATCTAATCATATAAATAAATTAGATTAAAAAACAGTTTTGATGTAAAATGCAGTATTTTTCACTATTCATTAAAAAATGAACCTTGTCAGAAAAATACCAAAAATTCACACAAGGTAAATTTTGATGTCCCAATCATAAAGAATAAGTTTATTTTGACAAACATAGTTTATAAAATTTGTCAAAATATAGATTCAAAAATGTTTTGCCATCAAAAGGCAATAAAACAATCTTTTAAGAATATTAGTGTATTCCATGCATAAGATTGTATTTATTTTCATTTTAAGCCTCTATAACACTATCTTAATCATTAATAGACATAGATAAAAATATCTATTATTCATTACTTACTTGGGATGTTACATAGTAACTTTCTCAACTATTCTTGTAAAATTTTGTGTCGATATTTCCTCCATCACACTCACCCTTTGTGAAACTAGAAACTCCATAAATTTTTCATCTAAAATTTATATATAATGATATAGAATACTTAAATAAATTAATTAGAGGTATATATAGGTCCCACCCATCTCATATTCCAAAAATTTTTGCACCACTTGAAAATAAAAAAAAATCATTGTATTCGAAAGAACCCATGGAAAATGATTGGGTTTCCTAAAATATTTAAAAACATCACATAATATAAATTTAATAAATCATATAACATCCAAAAAACAATTTTCAAATTGATTTAATATATTATAACATATATGGTGGATTTAAATATAACATCATGAAAAATAATCCATAAAGGGTAAAATATAAGTGAAATACCATGTTTTTTGAAAAAATAGTTTAATAATTATCTTAAAATATAAAGTGAAAAATAATCAAAAAATTATTTTTCACAGGTAGAGAGAATATTTTTTTTAAAAAAAGATACTATAAAGTTTTAAAAATGAATGATCCATGAAGAAAATTAAATTTATCATTGATAAAAATTAAGAATAGTTTGAAAATATTTACTCTTAAGAAATCATTACTAATGACAACCAGATAACGAAGTACAATTTTTAAAAAGGGGATATTGAAAGTTTTTGGAAATATTTATTTTAAATATCTATATATATATATATATTATTGGAACATTGAAGAAGACGTAATTATTATCAAAAAATATTTATTGGTTGATAAAACCATATTAATCTGAAAGGATTGGCAAAAATTTTGATCATTTAAAAATGGTTTTGAAATCCCAAAATTTTAAAATATTATTAAATTTTCTATTTTAAAAGTTTCAAATAATGATGATAATAATATTAAATAATTAATATTATCTTAAAAAAATATATCTGAACATTTTCAAGAATGAATATATGAACATGGAAGAAAATATCTGTAAGTAATAACTAGAGTTATTCTCACCAATGGTTCGTTTTTTCATCTGAAAATTTTTTATAAAATAATTTTATATTGATAAATAGAAGTAGTTTCCCCAGATAAAATAATGATATTCCAAATGAAATAGGGGAAATGGTCAGATCTCAGAAAATTTTGAAAATATTTTTTCTATAAAAGTCTATGACCCAATGAAAATAATTGAGTAAAAAATGTCCCTACAACATTGGTATGATTTTAATGAAAAACACGATGGGAGTGAAAATTTTAAATAGAATGTTAAATATAAGGAAATATAAGAGGATCTTGATACAAAATGAATATAGAGAAGTATATACACTATTGAATAGGAAAACTTATTTATATCTTAATCATGTCTTAAGGGATTCAAATTTCAGAGAATGAAACGCTTACAACTTATGAAGAATTCTAATTAAAACTGCTTGAATGAGACATAGATAGATCATTAAGTTGAAGATAAAAGTACATGAATAAATATTATTCATGATATTAAATCTCCAAAAGGTATTTTATACACAATTTAAATGAACATGGGTGTGTCAAATAATTTGTGTCTCAAAGAAGTAGATTTTGAGATGAAACTCATACCTTGTTTCCTTGCATAGTTTATCACACTATAATATTCTATATTAAAAAAATATATAACATAATATCCAATTTGATGACTTCAGTAACAAATATTACCCTTTTATGATCCCTATTATAATTTTTTTATCTCGAGTATACTAACTAGTTAGAGTGTAATATGGACATTTGGTGAAAATAACATTATTTTTTCATGTGTTTAATAATTTTGATATAACATCCCCTAATTTCATAAAAATTTCATTGTAAAAATAATATTTTTTATTTTTTAATATATAAATTATATTTATTTATAATTTTGTTATTTTATTCTATATGTGTATTACATTATGTGAAAATAGGAATGATAACGAATTATATAAGTATTTTATAAACATAAAATAAAATAGTAATAGTAATTTAAATAATTAATATTATAAATATAGAACCACATAAATAATTATTTTATTTTAATATTATAAATGTTTTTACATTTTTCCCATGGTCATACATAATCTGATTTTAAACCATTGCTCAAATAGTTGGTTAAACATACCTACTCATGAACCCACATTAACTCATTTGATTAGTATGGATACAAATTTATTTTGTTTGATATAATATAATTATAATAAAAGAATAGATATATTATTTTCATTTTCATATGATGGAGAAACATATTTTTAGACTATTAATTTTTATATGAAAATATGAATGGAAACATAAAATGTATCATCATATAGGTCGTAATCTGTGTACATACACAAGTAGTGTTCCTATTTCACAACACATGAGAAGGGGTGAAGGTGGATATTAAATTGAAATTTAAGAATCACATTTATATTAGATATACCGTGTTTTTCATTGTTACCACCAACAATACCGTCCATCAAATATAGAAAAAGAAATAAAAGATGTTTCTTCGTGGAGGTGGTAGTCCACACAACACTCTAACGATGTTTTTTTTGTTTTTTCTATGTTGATGTAAATGAATAAATATGGGTTATAACATTAATATAATAACATATAATTATAGTAATTATATGTATGTCATCATATTATTATGGTTAAATGATTTTTAGATATTAAAATTAGTTAAAAAAATATTAAAAAGGATAATAATTATGTTAGAGACTTTATTTTCCAAGGTAGTTCCTTAGAAATTGATGGTATTTGGATAAATAAGAGTAACTAAGTAATTATGGGTCTGTAAAGGACTTCATGGAGGGATTATTGGAATTGGATTTTCATGAAATTTTGAAATATGAGTTATCTATTTAATGGGTGGCATTGATATCCTGTTATAAGGGATGAAAAGGGAACTATTGCAAACAATCATCATTTTTTAAAAATTCCAAGACACTATTTAGGGATGAATAATTAAAAAAAATAAAAAATTTATTTTAGTACAATATATAGTCTTAAATCATCTCATCCACCTAATTGAAAAATTCTTTTAAACATTTGTTTATTTATTTCCCCAATGTGAAACTCTTTTTACTATTTTTGTTTTTATTAGGGTAACTATTTTTTAACCATTGTATTGAATTTTCATAACTAAAAATAAAATTTCCCTTATTAAATATTTTTAAAAAATAGATTTTATGTCTGAAAATACTTTTTAAATAAAAAATTTCTAAATATAATTAATGTCAATTTTATAATAAGAATGCTAAATCTCATAAAAAATATATCTATAAAAATGATGATATTCATCATTAAATTTATATATAAGATAAATTTATCATTATTACTAATTTTAATGATATAATTTGATATATTTTAATTGTAATGAATTTTTTGAAGATTTTAATTGAATCCAAAACAGAATATCACCTTGAAAAGACATCATTCCTATAGAAGAGAAAAACATTTTTATTAAATTGTCATTTTAATTTAGTTATAAAAATATTAAACATGGTATTTATGATCTCAAAAATATATTAAAATGTATAATTTTAGTCCTTAAAGTCCTATTTTATTACTTAATATTCAAAAATATATATTAAATGGTACACTTACATAACGATAGAATTAGAAAATTATTATATTTTTAAAAAATATATTTTCCAAAAAAAATAAAAATTATATAATATATAAATTTTCATGAGTGGAGTTTAAAAATAAATTTTAGTCTATCATGCTTATATTTTAAATTTTTTAATTTTATATTTTGAAAAAAATTACCATATAAATAAAATGGATTTATTTTATATTTTTAAAATATTAACTCTTATTAATCATTTATCAACTATAGGTAATTGTTATTAATATCCCACCATCTTAGTGTTCATTATCGATTTAATAATAATTGATTATTAATATGCTCTGGTTTATTTACATTTTAGTTTGTAAAATATGTTATAGAATATAGTACCTATTTTAAATTATTTTAAAATCCCATGTTATAATATTATACCACCAAAATAAATATATTACTTACAATTTTACTATAAGTTATTAAAGGAAGAGTCCAACAAATCCACATAAAACTAAAGATATGTATTCCACTATGATATCAACTAATTATATTTTATATTATTGGGAAACTACTCAGACAAAAAATGATTTCTAGAACTTCATAGGGACATACCATTAATTGCTTTATTTTTATGATCCCATTTATTAAAAATTACCAAAAATGGTTAAGATAATGTATGAAAAATTTAATTTAAATTACCATGTTAATATGAATACAAATAAAATGATATATTATATAATTAAAATATTTTTATCCAATAATAAATTCCTTGTAATTATTTCAAACATGGTTTATCTAATTAATAAATTTGTTTAACCTTGGTTACTTTTTGTTGTGCTCTCTCATACTTCTCAACATAATCCCTCAACATTAGAATGACTCAAATAATTCTTTATGGATTGTAAAAGGAATATAATTATACAAACAATATCCTATGTGAATATCCTTTTTTTTCTTATGCCCACTTGTCCTGCATTTGGGGGATGATCAAGTAAAATATCAGCCAATACTTTTTAGTGTAATTACCCCTTCGTGAATCTGTTCCACAACCCCATCAACATTTAGTATCCAAATAGGGGTTTATTTCATATCAAAACAATCTACTCAGGATTGTATCAAATTTTTATTACATAATTATATACATTAACTCATCTTAATTTTTTTCTATATTTTTCTAATGGCAACACCAAAGGTACCTAAAAAATATTCTAAAAATAAATAAACTAATCTCAAAAATAATTAACCAATATTTGAAACCAATTGAAGAGAAAAAAGAAAATAATGAATTAAATAATAAATTTATCCCACAACTTAAATGAAAAATATTTCAAATATTTTCACAACAAAAATATCAAAATTATTTTTGTATTTATGGTTTCCAACAAAGAAATATGTTTTTACTATACTTGCAAATATTTTTTGTTAATCATGATTCTCTAGTTCTATTCTTTACATCTCAATTGATAAAATAACCTATATATCATATGTACTGAAATCATATAAAAGGGGTAATCTAATATTCTTAGTAAAGGAAAAAAATTAAAAAAATATATAATGGTTAGACCATAATCATGTGGAAAAGAATGAATATATAAAAAACAGCATTTTAAAAGAAAATAAAACTATATGTGTTAACTAAGTGCCTGAAATATGGACATAACATCTTAAAAATATCTTGTTTTATATAGAATGATAAAGTATAAGATTATTCCTATAATAGGTTCTATTAAAATTGGAAATAAAGTGTCAAAATAATTAACATATTATTCCATATATTTTTAAACCAATCTACATGCCCACCCAGTCACTCGAGATATTTTGAGTATATCTTAAAACAATAACAGTCAACCTTTATGAAACGAAAAACATGATAACCTATTTACACATAAAATGTTGAGTAGGCCTTAACATTATTACACTCTCCATTTATAAACCAATAAACTTTCCAACATATTCAGATACAAAATTTTTTGTAGTGATTAACGCCATAACACTTACCCTTTGTGACCCTAGTTACTTAAAAACCTATTCACAAAACATATAATTATCACGACAGAAAATATATTATCCATTTCATTGAAGGGTGATATGGGTCCCATAAATCTAATAATCCATATATATTTGTGTTCCACTGAAAAATAAAACATTCATCATATCCTAATGTACCCATGGAAAAATAATGGGATCTTTAAAACATTAACAATACATCACATAACTAGAACAAAATAAATCATATAAAATTAAAACTCTAACTATTCAATTGAACTCGTATCATAATAAAATATAATTAGTGTTTGATATATCACTCCATTAAAGATAGTCATTATTGTAAAAATAAAATTGAAATACATTTTTTTAAGAATAACCTTTAACATAGTGTCCTAAAAGGCAATGTATGTATTACTCATAACACCTTAAGTGTAGATGAAAACCAGATGACCTACAAAGAACAAGCTTTATACGGAGGATGAGAAAGCATCTTTCACCACCGCAGAAGCTAAAAGGATTGCAAGAATTAGAGGGTATGGCACCTTCCATCAGGACAAGCTTGTGCATGAACAGGAATGCCTAGCCGAGCAACAATGCGAAGGAGGAGAGTTGATTTCACGATGAAGATGTTAGGGAGGAGCAGTTCCACGTAGTTAGTCTGGGTTATATGTAATTTTTGAATCCTAAGTTAAATATAATTCCTCTAAGGCCTATGGTCCATGTAATACTTACGCCTACGAGCCTTGTAAGGGGTTCCACCTCATCCCTTAAAAGGTGTATTATCAAAATCAATAAAAAAAATAAAGGCCTTCGGGCCATTGGATGGATGTATTACTCATAAAATACATTTTCAATATGTTAATGGAAATATTTTTTATCCGAACCTTTTTTGTAAATAGTTACAAATTAATGATACTTGAAAATAAACATAGGTTACGAAAAAAGTACATGTGAAAATACCTTGAACAATTTTTCACTTAAATGAATCTTTAATAATTGTGACTTTAGAAACAAATAATTTTTTCAAAGACAAGATGTGGAAATTCAATGAAAATTTTATCCTTGAAAAGAACTATTAAATATTGGGGCCTTAAAAGCGCATAAAGGATATCAAAATAAAATGATGAGTGGATTATAAATCCACATTATCTATAAATGAGGGAATAAAATTTTGAGCCTTCGAAAAACTAAATTTTTTAAAACACCACATTGTTAAAAGTTAATTTAATTTTCCTATTTGAAAATGGTATAGAATTATTAAAAACATATAAAATGCCCCATATTATTTTTATAAAAATTGTGGATAATTTTGGAAATAATTAAAATATGTACATGGAAGAAAATATCAACTAGTAAGTATGTGGTTTATTCTCAGCAACAATACAATTTTTTTTTTGGAAAATATTTTTTGAATGTATTTTATTATACATAGAAATAACTTCCCTAGAAATTAAAATTAATAGAAATAAAATATGGGAAAGTGTATGATCAAAACATTTTAAAATTATATTCTTATATGAGAGGATATGACCCAAAGAAAAGATTTTAGTTTTGAGAAATCCTTAAAACATTTATAAAATTTGTATCAAAACCCCGTGGGAGTTAAATATAGATACCCTACTTTTCTTCCACGATTATTACATCATTTTAACGATAAAAATCATAAAAATGCTACAAAACCAGGATATAATCATTTAGAATCTTGATAAAGTTAGGACCATACATAAATTTTACAAAATAGAACATAAGAATTAATTTAATTCCTTCTTCATTAAATTATTAATGGACAACATTTTCTCTTTAGTACATCGAGTCACCAGAGGATATACATCAAAGAAAGAGGTGAGCGAAATACCCAGTAAGAGGATAGATAAGAACATGAATCAATATAACATGGGTGAAAATAATAATAATAATCATAACATAAGCATGAAATCATAATCATAGTAATTAGAGGACTAATTATATAATAGAATGTAATTCGTGTATGCAAAAAAATGAAAAATCCATCTTAGTGGTTGACTACCACACATAGTTGTGAACAAAGATAGGATCATGTTAACGCATAACCTATGTTCATAATCATAAAAACAATTATAATTTTAAAAAATATAGAATTAGTTTAACTCATACTTAATATTATCTTTTGAGGTATATCACATTAACCATTTCATTGGAGCACTATATAATTCTGTGTGCACCCATCACATCAAAACATTTACATTATAATGCATTCCACATAGAACATATAATAATCATTATTGAAAAATATAAATAGAAATGAAATGGAATTCATGATAATTACATAAAAAATACATTCATGGATAAAAATAGGGGTTTCCATAAGAAAAAGGTAATAGTATACTTGATAGAAGAATTATCAATCTTTATTGAAGAGGTAACATTATTTGGATAAGTAAAAGGTGTGTTTTTTATAAAGAAGAATTATTATAGGAAAATAATTTAATTTTTCATAAAATCACATTAGAAACATTTATATCCTAAAAAATTAAAGGTAAATAACCTAATATGTACATTTTTACTATGTAAGATAGAATTACCCAAAGAATGGAATTGGGTTCAAGAATCCCCTTATTTTATGTCCAAATGCATTCTTCAGCTTATTATCCAAAGTAATAAAACCTAATTCATTAATTAATATTTATATAACCAATTATAAATGTATTTAATTCATTATAATTTTATTAAGTTTGTTTATGAACACTTTGATGAGTTATAGAGTTCAATTACATCATTCGAGAGTGTTCGCTTTTTTGGCTTTCATTATCGGTTCACTTGTATTCATGTATGGAAGATCATGTAGAATGAGAATAATTATCAATAATTGAAGTTAAATGTACTATTGAAAATGAATATGTTTAAATGGTCATATATTTTATTTTTTCTAGATATGATGATTTTTTATTAGATATGGGGTTAGTGATAATCGTTTATATTAATTTGGTGGTTTTTCGATCGTCACAAACATGTTTTGTTTTATTATTTAATATTATATATATATGTTAGTTCCAAAAAACCAAGAGGGTTATAAAATAAATACTAAAATATACTTCATAAAATATAATGGTTTTATTACCATCCTTTATGGAGATATTGGAAAATTAAAGTGCATTATCCATGATGGAGGTAGATCAACACATCACACACGATGCCTCCATTTTTTGATTAAAAGGGAAATAAGAAGGGGTTTGATAGTAGATTATTCAACTAAAATAACAAAATTAAATTATATTTAAGATACTATATTTATAATTAAACTTTTAAAAGGGTAAATGATGTATCAATAAAAAAGGAAAAGAAAATTGAAAATAAATTAAATGAAAAGAAAGAAGATTTGACCTCTTGAATACCTCACCTTCAAAACTACCATAGGGAAATTGAATTTGTTATTTATTTTGACACAAAAGGTTCCTAAACATAGGAAAGAGTCTTGGAAAGAATATTTTTTATAAATTATAAAAGACTCATGGATTTTGAGGTGTGAAGAGAAGAGGTGGTGAGGGGTGGTATTTATAAGGTAGGAGAGGGGTGTTTTGATTATTTTATTCATTAGTTATTTATTTTTTGCTTCAGAATGTGAATGGTATTGAGTTCCATGACTAAATATAATAAAGGGAAAATGTATGTTTGATGTTATGGGGATTAAATCATCCATTACCAAATAAATAGTGATTTTAAATTATAATGTCATATAATGTAAATCATCATATCTCACCATTCACCAAACATTCAACTATTTTAGAAAAATACAAAAAATTCACCCTCAGCTTTTTTAAATGATTAGAATTAATAAATAAACTCTATTTTATTAAAATAATTTTATAAATATTATAAATATAATTTTTAATTAAATTAATCATTTATTAGAAAACCCTTATTTTAAAATTATAATCGATTTTATAACACTTTGAAGAACTAGTTAAGATCTCATAATATTATCTTATAATTATAATAAAATAATATATTAATTTCTGAATCTATTTTATGAGAAGAAATTTTATTTTAAATAATTATATTAATTATAAAATTGTAAATAGATATTTATGATTAATAAAAATAAAAACAAATAATTTATCGTTTTTAAAACATTTAATTACCCATACAATTACATAATTATTTCATATTTTCATTTATAAGATGCCTAAATTTTATTTATACATTCATAAGTGAGTTTAATATTTTATTGGACATATTTTTGTTCCTAACTATTCCAATGGTTAGATAAGGATTATATTAGTATAAATTCATTATTTTCTATAAATATCACTTATTTTATTCATTATTTATGAGAAAAATATTTTTGATGGGATATCTATGCTATGTATGTGTTTTTTACCATATAAAATAATTATAAGAAGGTAAATTGTATTGATAGATTTTTGGATTATTACATTCTTCCCTCCTTTTAAAATTTTACCCTTGAAATTTTGTTTTACATGAAAAGGTGAGGGTATTTCTCCTTCATTTATTCCTTCGGTTCCCATTTTATTCTTTATAATTATATATCCTCCATAACACTTCAAAATGGAGGGTTTTATTCTTGCATTGAAACTTATCTCTCTAATCCCAAATCTTTACCATATTCTCCACATGAGATATATCATCTTCCAGGTGTACAAACTATGAGTTCAGTACATGTGAAGGATCATGTATACACTTCCTTAGGAGAGATACATGGAATATGGCATGAATTTGATCCATACTTATAGTAAGTGAAAGTTGATAGACCACTTATCCTATGAAATCAAGGATCTAAAAGGGGTCAATGTACCTTTTTATTAGCTTCCCTTTCTTTCCAAACCACATAAATATCTTCTATAGAGATATTTTATGGAAGACTTTATCTCCAAAATCGAACTCCAATTCCATTATAGGATTACCATCATGTCTCTTTTACTAAATCTAATTATCTTTTATGTGTTGTTAGATGGATTGAACCTTATCTATAATCTCTTACACAGGATTAGGTCCAAGTAGCTTTCGTTCTCCAACATCATCCCAATAGGTTGGAGTTCCACATCAAATTCTATATATAGCTTCATATGGAGCCATCTGAATACTCGATTTGAAGCTTTTGTTGTATGTGAATTCAACCAATGTGATGTGTTGATCTTATCCTCCTTTTAATTCCATTGGGTAGGTTCTTAGAATTTCCTCAACTATTAAAATAGACCTTTTAGATTGGCCATTTGTTTAGGGGTGATAGGTTGTTCTGGAATTAAATTCATTACTCAAAGAATGTTGAATAATTCTCCATAATTTAGATGTATACATTGGATCATAATCAGAGATGATCAAAATTGGTACCCCATGAAACCTCAAAACTTCTTTCACAAATATCATGGCATGTTTTTTAAGAGTTAAATATTTCTGAATAGTGTAAAATTGGGAAGTCTTGGTGATTATATCCACTAAAACCTATATCGCATTCTTTCATTTGGATGTCTTTAGAATACAAGGGACGATGTCCATGGTAACATTCTCTAATTTCCATGTGCGTATAAATATTTTTTTATCATCCCATTGGACTAATTTCTTCTAATTTCACTTGATGACATATTGATCAACTTGATATATAATCTACAATATCCTTTGTCATTTTTTCCAACCAGGAGTGTTCTTGAAGATCATGGTATATCTTTGCACTTATTCAATGTAAAGTGATTGTTGAGCTATGTCTGTTGTCTAATAGGTCCTTTTTATCTCAGGTGATGAATGCACAAATATCTATATTCCAAACCAAATCACATCATCACTATTGATGTTTAACTCATTCATTTCCCATTTATTTACCACTTTTACCTTATTTCAAAGCTGTAGATCATCCATTTATTCCTTTTTAATCTTCTCTTGGATAGAAGGTTGGGAAATCATTTGGGAATGGTATTATGTATTCCCAAATATTATGATTCCAAATCCATCTTTATATATCAATGAGCATATGGTATTTATCAATCCCCATTCATGGATAGTGTATCAAGTTCCCTTCTACTAAGAGAATCAGTTACTTTTTTTCCTTCTTAATATGATCGTGAATAGATAAATCATTTCCCATGATTAACTCTAAACAACTCCTTTGACACATGTTAAGCTCAATTTGTGTGAATGTATAATTTAGGCTCTTTTGGTCACTATATATGTCAGAATTTTCACAAAAGAAGTAGTGTCGTCAGATTTTGAATAAAAAATTCATGGATACTAGCATCATATCATGCATTGGCTATTTATGATAATGGATTTTAAAATACTATGCTGTAATATGTCACTTAATTATTTATCATGAGTACACAAACCAATCCTTTCATTTAATGATCATTGTATATAATAAAAAATTATCTAATTCTTGGTAGTGTGAGTACAGGTGTAGTGATTATCCTCTTCATTGTCCCCTTGAACCATTCCTCAAATGCTTCCATCCAAATATACATTAACCATTTCCAATATAACATAGTTATTAGATAATAAAATCATGAGAAATTTCTCACAAAACATTTTTAGTAACTGTCTAATCCAAGAAAATTGTTTATTCCTGATGCACTAGATGGTTTGGGCCATTATTCAATTGTGTTTGTTTTTGAAGGGTCCAAATAAATTCCTTCACTTATGATCATGTGGCCCAAGAATGTGACTTTCTACATCCATAAGTCACACTTTATGAACTTAGCATACATTTTATCCTTCTTTGATGACACAAGCATAATACTTAGTTACTCTTTATATTCCTTATTACTCTTGGGGTAAATGAGAACATCATTGAAAAACACTACCTATATTTATTTGAGGTAGTACCTAAACAATATATTCATCAATTTCATGAATATTTTAGGGGAATTCATAAGTTTGAAGGGAGTCACTGTGAATTCATAATGCCCATATCTTGTACATATTGTAGTCTTTTGAACTTTTTCCTTTTCACCTTCAGTTGATGATATTCATAATGAAGATAAACCTTTGAGAAGTATTGGGCTCTTCATAGTTGATCGAACAAGTCATCAATCCTTAGAAATGTATACTTTTTTATGGTTCTCTTTTTAAGATCTTGCTAATTGATACATAGCTGCATTAATACATCATTCTTCTTAACAAAGAGCACTCGTGGACCCCAATGTGATGGACTATGGTGTATGAACCCTTTAACTATGTGCTCTTATAGATTCTTATTTAACTACTCTTGTTTGATAGGGCCTATCATATAGGGGCATTGTGAAATAGGAGTGGTTATGAGTATGAGTTCTTTTGAGAAATCCACCTCATCATATGTGGGATGTCTAGGTAACTCTTTGGGAAATACATCACTGTATTCTCTAATTATGGGAATTTCCTCCTAGCTGACACCTTACTTTGACTCAACCATCTTATTGAGGTATTATTATTTACAAATCATCAAAATCCACACCATTGATGGATTTATAAAATAGATTCCTGGTCTTCCCTGAATTTATATAGAAGAATGTGATGATTCAAAATTTGAAAATGTATTTCCTTTTCTTGATAGTTGTTGTGTTCTCTATATAACTAGAGCCAATCTATCCTCATTATAGCATAAAATTACACTAAGAGAAGAATCATGAGATTCACTGGAAGAATATTCCCACAAACACCAATAGGATAAGATTCCAACATACATGTTGAAATGATCACACCACTAAGTGTTTTTAGATAAATCTTTACTGTAAGTGTTTGAGGATTCTATTCAATAGTTCTAGAAAACATAAAGGATAAAAATGAATGTGTATAACCCAATTCAAATTAGATTTTTCCCTTCATGGTAGAATATAATGTGTACATTGTATGACTTCATTTTCTTAATCCACTTCAGTTTTAGTGATTTTATAAGCCTTACCTTTCTCCTTTGGGTTTAGTGGTTGATGATACTGATTACCCTCAAATAATGAAGGTTTAGTGCATTATGTTTCATAGTTCTCTTTCTCCATACTATTGATGTTTTGGACTGTGTTGGTGCTCTCCTTTCCATTATCATATTGGTCAGATTATTCATGTCTCTATGATACTTATGATCTTAGTGGCCTTCTATCTCACATTGTAAGTGTTGTCCCATACCCTTGAAGAAATTCCCATCAATATCCTTCCCAAATTTTGACATGAGAGTGGTTAATATTTTATTCCAACATTTTTATTGGATCCTCCGTCTTGAAACTCCATCTTTTGTTTCTTTTCTCTATAGCTTAGATACCGTTCTACAAGCTCCATACCCACCTTGAGACCACACTCAACAAAATCATCATAAATCCCATTGAATAAAAAATTTATATTCTTTCTAAGGTATTTTTTTAAACCACTAAATAATCTATCTATGATTTATACATTTTTCGATAACAAAATTCAAGTCATTTCTTGAAAACCTTGTAAAATTTTCTTCATAATCTCTAATATATTCATCTTAATTTTTCTATAGATCTATAAATTCTCTATCCATTTTCATATTAAGAATTAAAGGGAAAAACTTTTTAAGAAATATTTTATTAAAGTCTTTACAATCCATATATCGAATTTCATCATTTATCTTGGTGTTCCTTATCAATTCCCACCATTTATTGACCTCTCTACCTAAATGATATATGGACAGAGTCACCTTTTCTATCTTAAAATACTGATGAAAATAAAAAATATTCCCCAATGAGTAGACACACTATTATATGACTAATGCATGAGAATATCCACTAAATGTGTTTAGTTATTCCCCATAAAATCCTTAATATCATGTTTCTCCATCCTAGGGGAAAAGAGATATTCCACATCATTCAGGTTATTATCCATAGACTAAGACAACTTGTTTATGAATCACCATGAAATTTTGAACTCCACCTCCCAGGACATTGGGGATGTTGTTTAGGCTATCTTTATATTGTCCCTTGCATGGGTTATTTTCCTTGTTTCTCATAGTTCCAACCATTTTATAAAATATAAATGGATAAAAAAATATTAATTCAACAATCCATCAATAAATAATTTACTCCATTGTTCATTTAAATCTAAATACATATATAATGGTATCTTTATATTTAATGTTATTCAATAATAGAGCTTCACGAGTGCTTAAATATACTTAGTCTTATACAAATGGTGTTTAATAAGGTTCTATAATACTAATTTCCAAATTAACTAAACCTTTATCTGATACCAAGTATAGTGATTGTACATTTTTTATATGATTATTACAACATTTTAAAGTTAAAAAACATAAAAGTGTTAGAAAACTAGGATCAATATGTTTAGTGTATTTGGAAAAGATGGAACATGCATGAATTTTACAAAATAAAACATAAATAATAATTTAATTCCCTCTCTGGATTCATTGCATCCCATATTATCTCCTTAGTACATGTATTCACCTAAGGATATACATCAAAGAAAGGGGTGATCTAAAAGAACTGTAATGTGATAGAAAAGAACATGAATCAATATAATAGGGGTGAGCATAAAAATAATCATCATAACATAACCATGGGATCATAATAATAATCATGAGACAAATAATTAGATAATGTCATGGAATATTTCAATGTAAAAAAATGAAACGTCATTTCCTAGTTATCAACTACCATATATAGTCGTGAACAAATATAACATCATGTTCACACATAATGTATATCATAATAAAAAATCATCACCATTATGAAAAAATATAGCTTAATGTTAATTTATATTTCAAATTATATCATGATAAAAATCACATTACCCAATGAATTAGAGTGTTATATAATTTCAGGGGCATATGCCACTCATAACAATTAAAAAAGCATGCATTACACATAGAACATATAACGATATTTGACATAAAATAAAAAATAGAAAGGAAATTGGTTTCATGAGAATTTCATAAAATAAAAATTCATGAATAAAACCTAAATTTCCAAAAATAATTACAATATAACATACTTGATATAAGAATCATCATTTTAGAGTGAATAGGAATCATTCTCAGGATAAGTAAAATGTTTGTTTTTTATATATAAGATTTATTTTAGAAAAATATTTTCATTTTTCATAAAGTTAGATTATAAATATGTATATACTAAAATAGACAAGTTAAATGAAATTTTAAAAACATAATATGAACATTCATACCATGGAAGAGATAATAAACTAAAGAATGGAATTGGTTTCGAGAATCCCCTTACCCTATTTCGGAAAGATTTATTCACATTAATATCCTAGGTATTCAAATTAGATTTATTTATTAGTAAATCAATTACCCCTATTAAATTTATATGATTTATTTTTATTTTGATAAGTTTATTTATGGTCATATGGATGAGTTATAGAGTTTAATTTCATCATTCAAGGGTGTTTATTTTTTTGGTTTTCAAAATCGGTTCACCTATATACATGTATGGAAAATCGTCTGAAATAAGAATAAATATAAAAAATTTAAATTAAATTTTATTAATGAACATACAGAAGTTTAAATGCTCTTATATTTTATTTTTTATATATATGAGGATTATGAATTAAATAAAGCGTTAATGATAACTATTTCAGTTAAATTGGTAGTTTTCCGATCATTATGAACTCGTTTTGTTTTATCATTTAATATTATGTATATATGTTAGTTATAGAACATAAAAAGGGTCAAAAAAATATATTTTATAATATTTTTCCACCATTATAATTGATTTATCCCCATATTTGATGGCAGTATAGGAAAATTAATGTTCATCGTCCCTGATGGTGGTAAATCAACACATCACGAATGATATTTTTATTTTTAAAATAAATGAAAGAGGATAATGGGTTTGATGATGGATTATTCCCTTTACATAATACCATGATAGTAAATTTTAGATAGTATATTTATAATTATACTTGGATAAGGGGATATTTTTATATAATAATAAAGGAAAATATGCTGAAAATAAATTAAAAGAAAAGAAATATGATTTTACCTCTTGAATTCTTCTCCTTGAGAACATCCTTAGAGAAATTTTATTTGGTCTTTTATGAGACCAATGAATCATTTATGTGGGTAAAGGACTTGGAATGAGGGTTGGTAAGAAATTGGACAAGTTTCAAGGCTATAGAGGTGTGAGAATAAGAGGTGGTGAGGGGTGGTACATAAAGTAGGAGAGGGGTGTTTTTTGATTCTTTTATTCATTAATTTATTATTTTGGATCAAGACTATGAATGTTTTTTATTTCGATGAATGAATATAGTAAATATAGTAAGTAAGTTTGATATTAAGGTTCTTCCATCATCCATAACTCAATAAATAGGTAATTTAAATTATAATGTTATATTCCATAAATTACCGTATTTCACTATTCACAAAAAAATAAACTATTTTAGAAAATTAAAAAAAAAATCAACCCATCAATTTTTTTATGTATAGAATTAAAAAATGAACTATATTTTATGAAAATAGTTTTCAAAATATAATGAATTTAAATTTTAATTAAAATCATCAATTATTAGGAATATAACAATTTTTAAATTAAAACTGATTTTATGACACTTTGAATAATTAGTTGTGGTCTCATATTTTAATTTTATAATCATAAGAAAAGAAAACTATTAATTTATGAATCTATATTAAGATATTAAATTTTCTTTTAAATAATAATATTAATTATAAAATCATAAATAAACATCTATTTTTTATAAATATACCAACACTTAATTTATCATTTTCAAAACTTTTATTTAATGATATTATGATATAATTTTTTCAAATTTTCATTTATAAGATTCATAATATTTTTATAATTTCATAGGTAATTTTATTATTCTATTAGCTATATTACTTTTTCTAATGGTCATGTTTTTATTCAATTGTTTATGTTTCTATTCTATTGGTACAGGTTTCACAATTTCATTAAATATTACTCATTTCATTCTTTATTTATGAGAATAAAGGTTTTGTTAGGATATCTATTCTATGTATATTTTTATACCTTATATAATAATTATAATAAGGGAAATTGTATGCATTAATTTTTCGGTTGTAACATTCTTCCCCCCATTTGAATTTTTTCCCTTGAAATTTTGTTTTTCATAAATAGGTGAGTGTATTTCTCCTTCATTTTTTCCTATGGATACCTTGTCTCTTATTTACACATTTTATTCCTCAAAAAAATTAAAATGTGGGTTTTCTTGTTGTGTAGAACATTATCTCTCTAATATAAACTCTTTATCAGCTTCTTCTTATAAGAGAGATCATCTTTCAGATATACCACCTCTGAGTTCATTACATTTGATAGATCTGGTATGTAATACCTCAGGATAGATACATGGAGGAAGCCATGAATTAGACCCATACAAGGTGGAATTGAAATTTCATAGGCCAATACTCCTCTACGATCAATGATTTCAATCGGGCTAATGTATATTTGGCATAACTTATCTTTCTTTTCAAACCACACGACTCTCTTCCTTAGTGATATTCGAAGGAAGAGATTATCTCAAACATACAACTCCAAGTCCCTTAAATGATTTTCAGTATAGTTCTCTTTATGATTTTGAGTAGATTTTATGTCTTTCTAGATTTCCGGAACCTTCTTGGTCATCTCTTGTATAGGATTAGGTCCATGTATCTTTCATTCCCCAACATCACCCTAACAGGTTGGAGTTCCCCATCTCTTTGCATACATAACGTCAAATTGATCCATATTAACACTTGAGTGGAAGATGTTATTGTATGAGAACTCAACTAATGTGTAAATTTTATCTCATCCTTCATTTAATTCTATTTGATGGGATCTTATCATGTCTTTAAGTATCTAAATAGTCATTTTAGATAGGACATCAGTTTGGGGGTGATAATCTTTGTGGAAATTCAATTTTATACTCAAACTATGTTGAATAGTTCACTAAATTTTAGATGTAAACATTTTATCACAATCAGATATGATCAAATTTGTTACCCCATTAAATCTCACCACTTCATTCAAATATATCATGGAAAATTTTTCAAGCAACAAATATTCCCAAATTGTGATAAAGTGGGCATTTATGTTGAGTTTATTGAAAAAATCCATATCAATTTGTTTCATTTTAATTGCATTGGGAGAATAGTGATGACGTCCATGGTGACATTATCCCATTTTTATATGGTTATAGGAAAAGTTTTCATCATACCAAAGGACATATATCTTTTTTTAACTTGCTAAGATATTAAAAAAAATGATATATACTCTACAGTCTCCTTCTTCATATTTTCCCTACAGAAGTGTTCTTGAAGATCATGGTACTTCTTAGTACTTCTAGTATGAATGTAGAATGTTGAGATATGTGCATTGTTCAATAGATACTTTTCTATCTTAGGTGATGAAGGCACACAAATCCTTTCTCCAAACTGAATCACCCCATTCCCATTAATATGGAACACATAAAATTTCCCTTCTTTTATTAGTTTCACATTATTTTAAAGCTCCAGATCATCCCTTTGTTACTCTATATTATTCCCTTTGATAGATGGTTAGGAAATCATTAGGGAAAAATATGATGTATTACCTACCATTATGATTTCAAAATCCATCCTTTGTATATCTAATATGATATGGTATTTCTTAATCCACACCATGGAGAGATTGGTATATTATTTTCCTCAAAGATAATTATCTAACTTGTTCGACAGCCAAGGTTGATAGGGAATAGATCAATCGTAGTCATTGATTAACTCTAACCAACTCCTTTGATACATGTTGAGATCATTTTGTGTGAATATATACTTTAATATCTTGTAATCAGTATACATGTCCCACTTTTCACCACTGAGGTAGTGCTACATTATTTTTATGAAAAAAATCATAGTTTCTCTCTCTAGATCATGATTGAAGAAGTTTTTCTCAGGGACTATCAACTTCCTAAAAGCATAGGCTGCCAAATTATCATTTTCTATGAGCACACAACCCAATCCATTCTTTGAAAAATCAAATTATATCACAAAACATTCTCCACATCTTGGTAGTGTAAGTACAAGTGTATTGATTAACCACTTCTTCAACTCCTCAAATCTTTCCTCACATTTTTACATCTATACAAACATTAACACATTCCTTTTTAATGTAGTTAGTGGTCTGAAAAATCATGATAAATTTCTCACAAAATATTAGTAGTGCACTTTTAATCCAACAAAATTCTAGATTTCTATGAAAATAGTGGATCTGGTTAACTTCTCAATTTAATTTTTTAAGGGTATATTTAAATTCCCTCACTTGTGATCATGTTCCCCAAAAATTTTTCTTTCTTCATACAAAATTCAAATAGTCTAAACATAGTTTACATTTTCTTTTTCTTTATTGTTTCCATCACAATCCAAAGATTCTCGTCATGGTCCTCGTTACTCTTGGAGTAAATAGGAATATATTTGAAAAAAACTCCAGAACAATTGAGGAGGTAATCTCAAAAGACTATATTAATCAAATCTATGATGATTTTGTGGGAATTAGTAAGTCTAAATGGAATCACTATGAATTCATAGTGCCTATACCTTGTATAGAAATAAATATTCTGAATATCTTCATTATTAACCTCCAGTTGATGATATCCAAAATGGATATCCACCATTGATAAGTTCTGATATCCTCATAGTTTATTGTATAATTAATAAAACCATGTAAAATGATACTTGTTCTTTATAGTGATCTTATCTATCTCTCAATATTCTATACATTGCTACATTGACCCATCCGTCTTCTTAAAAAATAGCTTTGTCCAACCCCAATATGATAGACTATGTCATATAAATCCTTTGTCTAATTGATCTTGAAGGTTCTCCATTAACTTATCCAGTTCTATAGGTGCCATCTTGTAGGGGAATTTTGAGATAAGTGTGTCTCCATGTATTATTTCTATTGAGAAATCCATACCACAATCAAGGGGAAGTCTATGTAACTCTTTGAAAAATAAATCATTGCATTTAATCACTATGGGAATTTCTTCTATATTGATAAATTCCTTTGAATCAACCATTTGGGTGTGGTATTATTAATTTCAAGGCATAAAAACACAAACCATTTGAAGGATTTTCTTAAGTAGATTCATGATCTTCCTTGCATTTCTAGAGGATCAAGTGATGGTTCAGAATTTGAAATGATATTTCATGTTTCTGATAATTGATGTGTGCTCTATATAACAAGATCCAATCCATCCCTAGTGTAGAATCTAATTCTAATAATGGAATTATGATGAGATTCGATGAATTAATATTGCTACATACACCAATAGAAGAAGAGTCCAACACTTGGGTTGCAATGATCACCCCACCATGTATTTTTATAGATATTTATACTTCAAGGTTTTAGGGATCTGATTCAACTGTATAAACAAACTTAAAGGACATTAAAGAATGAAGAGAACCATATTTGAATAATAGTATTCCCATTAATGAGTGAATATAAAGTATATCTTCTATTACATCATTTTCTTTTTACACTTCAGAAGTAGTAATGGCATGAGCCTTCCCCTTCTCCTTTAGATTTGGTGGCTAATAACAATAGTTACCCTCAAGGAATCAAGGTTTAGTGGACTGGCTTTCATAGTTTCCTTTATCTCTATAATTTAAGCTTTGGACAATGGGTGGTGCTCTCCTTTCCTATATAATATAGGCTACATTATTCAAGTCTCACCAGCACTCATGAGCATGATAGAATTATCTCCCATATTTGATGCATTTTCCTATCCATTTATGGAAATTCAAATGTTTCTTCAAGACATGTTTTTTTCATGTGTTGGGTTGAGATTTATTTCCATATTTTACATTATATCATCCATCTGTATAGTCTATCTTTCATTTACTGTCTTCTTATCCATGAGAAAATTCTCCCAACACAATCTCCACTATAAGAGAGAATCAAATAACTTATTCATCACTCCCAAAGTATCAAATTGATATGTCCTTTTGAAGTATTGGTTTTAAACCAATAAATAATATTTTTTTCTATCATTATTGATAAAAAACCTTAGGAATAACCTAAAATACTTCTAAAATTTTCTTCATAATTAGTGACAGATTCACCTTCTATTTTCTTCATATCTATGAATTCTCTATCCATCTTCATATTAATAGATAGAGATAAATACTTATTATGTAATATTTTATTAATTTCTTCCCACTGCATCTCTTCAATTTCATCCTTCAGCTTGGTGTCTTTAATAAATTCCGACCATTGACTAGCCACTCCATCTAAATAATAAATATCCATGGACACCTTATCTATCTTAAAACAGCAAGGAACAAAAAAAATATTCTCTATTGAGTTGAATCACTATTCTACAACTAGTGGATTAGAATATACACTATAATTTGGTGTATTGTTTCACAAAAATGACTTGATATATAGTTTCTACCTATTTAGGGAAGGCATGCATTTTAGATAATTCAGTTTATTTTTCATTGATTAATATGGGTAGGTAAGCATCACCGTGATATTTTGAACTCTACCTCCCATAGAATTGGGGATGTCATTTGACCAATAACTGTATTGTTCCTCACTTGTTTTTTTGGATTAATTTCTCTTGTTTACCACCATTTTGTAAATTTGAATAGTTTAGAACAAAACATAAGTCAACAAGTCTTGAATAAATAATTTATTCATTTATGTAATTAACATTAAATCCTAACGTGTGGGATCCCAATTTTTAGAATTTTTCTAAAATAGTGTTTCTAGGTTGATTACATATACTCAGTATTATACTAAGGGTTTTCACTAATGTTATCTAATCCTAATTCCAAAATTATCTAAACTATGCTATGATACCAACTATAGTGACCCTATATTTATTTCATGATTATTACATCATTTTATGGATAAACAACTTAAAAAAATTTCAAAACCAGTATCCAATAGATTATAATAATGTGTAAATTAGGATTGTATATAAATTTTATATAATAAAAAATAAACATTAATTTATTTCATTCTTCTCTAGATTTATAGTGGCCTGAAATTTATCATTAGTACATTTAGTCACCTGAGGATATACATCAAATATTGGTGTGAGCTAAAAGACTACTAAGATTATAGATGATAAGATGAATAAATATTACATGGGTGAGCAAAATAATTATTATTATTACATAAGTATGGGATCGTAATCATAATCATGAGATTGATAATTAGATAAAGGCATGGAATGTGGGAATGGATAAAATGAAACATCATGTTTTAGTGGTCTACTAACAGACATAGTTGTTGGCACGCACGTTGCAATGCGTGTGAATTTGAAATATTTATTTACCTACTAACTACTATAGAAGTGGCAATCAGGGTCGAGCCACAGAGAGAATGTGAGTAGACACTAGGAAATATCCTCCTGGAAAAATGTTCAGGAAAATGAGCTTTAATTGTGTGATTAACAACTAAGTTCTAAAAACCAAATGAATATTTTAAAAATGACTAGTTAAATTAACTAAAACTATCTAAGTGAACTAAGCTATGACAGAAACTGGATGAGATGGAAGTGTCAGAGTTGTGACGTCTGTTCAAGTGCATGCAATGTCAATTATTTAATTACCACATTTGAATATTTATTTATTCAATTATCAGTGATTCAAAATTTAATCAAAATATTATCTGGTCTCGTTATCTGATGTTAGACAATATTTTAATGTTTACACAAATTATACATCATTTCATTCTCTATCCTGATGAATAATTTGTGCATCATTATATCACTAAATCGCATGGTGAAATATGACGACCCGTTTCTCACAAAGTCGAAGTATATACCAGCGTCAGGTTCACTCACATGAGATCACCTATTCAATATCACTCACACAAGTTTGAAGAATCTCACACACAAAATATTAATTTTCCAATTAATATATTTATTTATTCATAATTCGCTCACGCGCTTGATCGAATTCCAAATAAATAAATTCTTTAATGAACTCCCATTCGTGATTACTTGTTAGGTATCACACGAACGGGCACTAAATCATTTGTGCAGAGCCCAAATGACAATTAATTTAAACGCAAATACAATTAATTAAATAAACATCCAAATTAAATTAATTCAAAAGGCAATCAAACATGAGGATAAATTAAAGACATGCAATTACTATCACTTTCATCACAACTTCGACACAAAAAGAATTAGTCTGCCATCACGACGACACGACACATAAAATAATAAAAATAAGATATCACCATGCTCATGTCATTGATATTGTCACCACGAGACGTTGTCAATGATCTCAAAATAATAATCATCACTTTGCTCTGGTCAGTCGCTGACACCACACCCGAATCAAACCACAACACCGCTGAAAATATGATCCGATCTTCGGTCTCTCTTGTCGTGCGACGTCAATCTTTGGAAGCCCATCCGAACGTCGATGACGTGTCCAAACCTTCATTGCGCTCTTCGTGATGGTTTTCCGCTGGTTTATGCATACTGATGTACCTGTTTTGTACCTGTGGGTGTGCTTGGGGAGATAAGGGGGGAAGGGGGCGAGTTCCAGTGGGTTGAGGGGGATTCGAGAGAGGAGACGGTCGTGGTTCTACAAGGGAGCGGGATGGGGGGTCGGAAGGTCTATAGTGGAGAGTGACATTGGGTTAGGCGAGAGGAACAAAAAGCGGGTAATGGGGAGGCCGGTGGTTTGATAGAAGGGAAAGGGGGTTGAGGGCGGCGAGATCAGGTGGGGGAATGGGGAGACGGCCATGGGGAGATGGGGCAGAAGGGGTAGGGCGCTAAGATGAGCGGGTAAGGGAAGTGGACCAGCGAGAGGCTGGGAAAATTGGCTGGCTGGGGATTGGGGGCTGAGGGGTTTATGTGGGAGGGGCGATAGGTTTGCAGGGTAGTCGGGAGGCGGCAAAGGGGAGTTGGGGGAGATAAGGGGGTCAGCCGGTCTGCTGGGAGAGATAAGGGAGGTGCTAGAATGATGGGTAGGCCAGTTAGGCAGGGGAGAAAAAAAGGGCATGTGATTGGAAAGAGAAAAGGCATAATGGGAAGGGGTGTCGTGGGAGAGGGGACTGGGTCAAAGGGGAGGAGGTGGTTGAGTGGTGAGAGAAAAAAAGGAATGGGGAGGGGTGTGGTGCGTTGATAGAGAGGTAGGTTATAGAAAAGAGGAGGGGTAGGTTAGATAGGGGAAAATAAATAAAATAAATAAAAAAGTTAAATCTAATTTTAAAATTCAAAATTTAAAAGAATCTAAAAGTTAAATAATTATAATAATAATAGTAATAATATTTAAATATTAATGCGCATGTAATTAAATATAATACTACTATTAAATATAATAAACTAATAACAAATACTATTTTATCAATACAACAAAATAATGGAATAAAATAAAATAAAAATTAAAATATAAATACTAATAAAAATTAATAAAATAAACTAAACTAAAATTATAGAAACTAGTAATAATAATATAGTGGTAAATATAATATATAAAATTAATATAACTAATAAAAATACTAAATCACTAATTTTAGTATATAAATTAACTAAAAACTATCAATATATCTAAACTATTACAAAACTACAAAAATAAACTAAAAATATAAAAAGAGGTTAAACTAATTCATTAAAACTAAGTTAGAAAATTTTACAAATACATGCGAAGTCCATGTACATCAAATCCCCCACACATAAACTTTTGCACTCCTAGGAAAAACAATCAGAAAGAAAACACAAGTGGACCCATAGACAAATCAAAACATCAAAATTATAAGTTCAAAATTATTCAATCTCTTTTTCCCATAAAATATCATGCTTCATTTAAAACTTCAATTTTCAAAAACAATTTTTCTTTCACTTGCATTATTTTCAAAACAAGTATGTGCACTCATGTATCATGTGACCTACCTCACCATCACTCTCATCTCTCAGAAAATATTTGATCAAAGTCATCCTCACTTCTCATACACATGCATTCTTACCATAAGCTTGCCATGAATCTCACATCTCCACTAGTGGAAATCAAAAGAATGCACCAATTTTAAGGACTTTACATGAGGTTCAAATGTATCTGAGGTTGTAGGATGGTGGGTAAAAATAAATTGACATCATTTTGGTAAAAAGGAGGGATGAATCTTAAAATAAATTCATGATATATGTCAATCCAAATGTCTCCCTCAAATGTCTCACTCAAACTCTTGCTCCCCCACACATAAAACACTACTTGTCCCCAAGAATATGATAATCCAATGTTGCACTCTCTCTCTATTTTAAACACAACTCACTCAAATAATATGGTCAGGAAAAACTGATGAGTATCAACTCAAAAACCCCATGAAATAAATGTCAGACAATAATCCCAAAGAATAGTACACAAGTAGCATATACGTTGTAACAACTCAATGAAGGTAGGTCATATATAAAACTCTCTAGTTCCTAGAGTATTGGATCATCACTTTTATAGGTATCCCCAAAGGTGAGGGTTACCGCGTAATGACCACCAATGTACTCATTATTGGATCCAAAAGAATTCTATATTCCCATATCAAAATAATGTAATGAATTTGGATACTGTGAAAAATAACTCGTATGATCAGGATGAGATAATGTTAATCCATGTACATCAAATGACTCACTGCCCCTCGAAGGACCCTCTCCATGAGTAAATCTCTCCCCCACACATAGATTGAAAATTATCATGAAAAAATTTAATAAATTGGTGTGGAAGGGTATCAGTTGTGGGATTATCCTAAAAGGATCCTTCATGGATTCTAAATGCTATATGATGGAGAAAATAAATAGGTGGCTCAGTGGGTTAATAAGGCTAAAATATCAAACAGATGCCTCGATCATTTTAGTGCACCTTTAAAAATTCATATCGCTTTGGAAAAAAATGGAAAGTTCTAGAAGACATAAAATGGTTGAGATTCCCTCAAGAAAAAGATAAATAAGAGATAATATAAAAGGGGCCAGAGTCCTCATGGGTATGGAAATATAATATTGGAAAACAAAGATGATAATGAGTGCAAACAAGTGTCACAAAAATATAAAAGTTTTTAAAAAATATTTTCGAAGCATAAAATAATATCAGCAATCATCTAAGTCATGAGATCAAGGATCAAAGAATTCCAAACAATAATCAGGCGCTCAAACTTCCTAGGGACACAAGTTGTATGTTCCCGACTGTGTTGCAACAATGATACAACAACTTCTATGTGGGTTCATCAATGATAAGAATGTTAGTGTTTTTTTTTCATTTTTTAAAATTTTCTAGTTTTTTTTTGTGTTTTTTTTTTGTTATTTTACATGGTGTTTTTGGAATCATAAAATATGGAAAAAATAAAACACTTCCCTATATAAGTGAAGATTGAAACGAAGAGGCTGTTTGTATCCAATGACAATCCAGAAATGGTATACTTGTAAAACCTACACATTGATAGCACATACTCGCATCATATCAAAGAAGTCACACCATAATCCAAAGAATGTGGATAATAAAAATATTTATGATGAATTTAAATCCACTACAGTTCCAGGAGAAAACAGATTGTGGTAAATTCATGCCTTTTTATTTAAAAAAAACTAAATGAAATGAAATTAAATGCAGTGAAAAGAAAACAAACAAATGATGGGTTGCCTCCCATTGAGCGCTAAGTTTACTTCGTCTTCAGCCAGACATTGTTGAAACATTACCAAGGTCGAACGGAAATGTAAATCACACATCTACTTATTTTTCAGTAGGAGTGTGAAATCCATTCGTTGAAGATGATTTTATCCTGCAAGATGCACTAAATCTCAATGGAATCTTATTAGAATAACAGATGTGTGGAATGAAATGAAAATATGCCAACTCACAAGGGAATGAATATACCTCTCCTAAAGAAAGACTCATCGAATTATTGAATTTTGGGAAAATTCCGTTAGCGAAAAGATCAAGAAGATTACCCCCTTGAACATACACAGGTGAAAATTTGGCTTTACCAGACTCCATCAGTGGTTGGATTATATGCATCTCATCCTTGAATACAGTATCTTGGTTGATGATGTATCGGAATTCATTTTCACACCCAACCACTAGCACAGTAAAATCCACTGGTCTCCAACTCAATTCATGCTCGAACATTTCATTGATTGTGCCATGGTCAAAGATATTGTTAGCATGTATGGGTACTTCAAATGAAGTGTTTTTAACCTCGATGCATGGAGAAAGAGGTGTAGGATCAACCGGAGTAGATGAATCCATCGTGTCAAGAATGACATCTTTTTCTACATTTTCTTCTATACTGCCCTCATTATATTTCTCTATTGGTACATGTTTCACAGCAAACTTCAGATCCTCCAAGCAATCCCATTCTTTGATTTTTTCTAGAAAATTATGTATGTTCTCTACCACCAATGCTGATTGATTCTTTGACTCCAAAAAATTTTCATATGTCTCCATTTTAGAAAAAGTATTGTACTCACAAAGATTTTCAGAAAGAGGTGATTCGATGTCATTTGAAGTGATGTCAACTTGAGTGTGTCCATACACTATCTCTTGGTTCAATTCTAAATATATCATGGTATATAATGGTCCTAGTTCAATGTCCTCTTCATCCTCAAAAGGAGCAATTTGATAGAAATTGAATGTTTCCTTTTTCACTTTTGGATGTATAGGTTGGGAACTCACGGAAGAAGGACATAAAATCACATTTTCCAAGGGAATAGTATGTTCAACAGGGCGGAAGACCAAACTCTCATATTCTTCAAATGTGATTAGATTGGAAGAATTATTTTTTGATGTAGGAGAGTCATCAATTAGATGAAAAGAAGGCGGATCAATCTCATTTTCAGACTCGGGACATAGATGTTGTTCAAATGGAACCTCTATTGCACTCTCCTAGAAAGAATTGTTTTGACTTAGATCATAAAGGGGTAATGAAGAAGCTAGTTCAAAAAAATGAGTCATTTGATTTACTAAATTCTCCAATTTATTTTCTAGATCTTTTTTTGAGGAAAGCAACTTTGCATTTCATTCATCTTGAAGTTCAACCCTCCGATTTGTCTCAGTGATATCACAATGCAACATGTGCTCAATTATTGAATCGTTTGTTTGACATGAATTATCAAGTTCTAAATTTTCAAGAATGTATTGACTTTGAAAATGATCAATAGATGTGTAAGTACTTGTTTCATAGAATGGAGAAATATTCTCATATGGATCATAGAATTCACTTGAAAAAAGATCATTGAAATAAACGATATTACCTGGATAACTCATGTGCGATGAATCATTTTATGTCATACCTTGAGTTGGGGCTGCGTAGGGCGGGTACTGGTTGTAATTTTTTGGTGTGGCCCACGTCATTTTGAACTTCTGGGTGTCTTGAAAATCCCTGCAATGAAAAATTCCCAGAGTAGTAAACTATTTTTTATTGGTTTTTTTAATATATTTTTTATTTTTGACCTAAATGACTCTTTTGAAGGAACTCCTAATGCTACTATTCTCCCCAGCAACGACACTAGAAATTTTGCACATGAATCGCAATGCGTGCGAATTTGCAATATTTATTTACCTACTAACTACTGTAGAAGTGGTGAGCAGGGTCGAACCACAGAGAGAATGTGAGTAGACACTAGGACATATCTTTTTGGAAAAATGTTCAGGAAAATGAGCTTTAATTGTGTGATTAACAACTATGTTCTAAAAACCAAATGACTATTTTAAAAAGGACTAGTTAAATTAACTAAAACTATCTAAGTGAACTAAGGTATGAACAAAATTGGCAGATATGGAAGTGTCAGAGTTGTGAAGTTCGTTCAAGTGCATGCAATGTCAATTATTTAATTCCCACATTTGAATGTTTATTTATTTAATTATCATCAATTTCAAATTTAATCAAAATACTATCTAGTCTCATTCTCTGATGTTAAAAAGTATTTTAATGTTTACACAGATTATCTGTCATTTTGTTCTCTGTCCTGATGAATAATTTGCGTGTAATTATAGCACTGAATCACTAGGTGAAATACGATGACCCACTTCTCACAAAGTCGAAGTATCTACCTGCATCAGGTTCTCTCACATGAGATCACTTATTCAGTATCACTCACACAAGTTTGAAGAAGTTCACACAAAAAATATTAACTTTCAAATTAATATATTTATTTATTCAGAATTCTCTCGCGCACTTGATCAAATTCCGAATAAATAAATTATTTAATGAACACCCGTTCATGATTACTTATTAGGTATCATAGGAATGGGCACCAAAGCATGTGTGCAGAGCCCAAATGACAATTAATTTAAACTCAAATACAATTAATTAAATAAACATCCAAATGAAATTAATTCAAATGGAAATCAAACATGTGGATAAATTAAAGACATGAAATTATTGTCACTTTCATCACAACTCCGACACAAAAAGAATTAGTCTGCCATCATGATGACACGACGCATAAAATAATAAAAAGAATATATCACCATGCTCGTGTCGTTGATATGGTCACCACGACACGCTATCAATGATCACAAAATAATAAAAATCAATTTTCACTAGGCAGTCGATGACGCCACACCTGAATCAAACCACCACGATGCTATAAATATGACTTGATCTTCGGTCACTCTCGTCGTGTGGCGTCAATCTTCAGAAGCTCAAGCGAACATCGATGATGTGTATGAACCTCCTCTGCGCTCTTGGAGATGGTTTTCCGCTGGTTGATGCATGCTGATGTGCATGTTTTTTACCTGTGGGTGTGTTGGGGGAGATAAGGGGGGAAGGGGGAGAGTTCCAGCAGGTTAAGGGGGATTCGAGAGAGGAGACGGTCGTGGTTCTACAAGGGAGCAGGAAGGGGGGTTGGCGGGTCTACAGGGGAGAGCGGTGTTGGGTTAGGCGAGAGCAGCAAGAAGCGGGTAAAGGGGAGGTCAGCGGGTTTATAGAAGGGGGCAGGGGGTTGAGGGTGGCGGGATCGGGTAGGGGAATGGGGAGACGACCATGGGGAGATGGGGCATCAGGGGTAGGGCACTAGGATGAGTGTGTAAGGGAAGTGGAGCGGCGAGAGGCTGGGAAAATCAGCAGGCTGAGGATTGGGGGTTGAGGGGTTTATGTGGGAGGCGCGGCAGGAGTGCGGGGTAGTCGGGAGGCAGAAAAGGGGAGCTAGGGGAGATAAGGGGGTCGACCGGTCTGTTGGGGGAGATAAGGGAGGCGCTGGAATGATGGGTAGGCCAGTTATGTAGGGGAGGAAAAAAGGGCATGAGATTGGAGAGAGAAAAGGCATAATGGGAAGGGGTGATTTGGGAGAGGGGAATGGGTCAAAGGGGAGGAGGTGGTAGATTGGTGAGAGAGAAAAAAATGAATGGGGAGGGGTGTGGTTCATGGATAGAGAGGGAGGTTAAGGAAAATTGGAGGGGTAGGCTAGATAGAGGAAAATAAATAAAAAGGTTAAATCTAATTTTAAAATTCAAAATTTAAAAGAATCAAAAAGTTAAATAATAATAATTATAGAATTTAAATATTAATGTCCATGTAATTAAATATAATACTACTGTTAAATATGATAAACTAATAACAAATACTATTTTATTAATACAATAAAATAATGAAATAAAGTAAAATACAAATTTAAATATGAATACTAATAAAAATTAATAAAATAAAATAAACTAAAATTAGATAAACTAATAATAATATTATAGTATTAAATATAATATATAAAATTAATATAACAAATAAAAATACTAAATCACTAATATAAGTATATAAATTAACTAAAAATTATCAGTATATCTAAACTACTATGAAACTACACAAATACACTAAAAATATAAAAAAAAGGTTAAACTAATTAATTAAAACTAAGTTAGAAAATTATACAAATACATGCGAAGTCCATGTACATCAGTTTTGTACAAAGTTATCATCATGTTCATGCATAAAATATGTGTATAATAATATAATATTCATTATTATGAAAAAGATAGAATAATTATCAGGAATATTCCACATTATATCATCAAATATATCATATTACCCAATTAATTGGAGAATTATATAATTTTGGGTGCACCCATCACAATATAAAATTTACATAATTATAATTTCCACATAGTATGTGTACAAATTTTTATCATAAAATAACCTATAGAAAGGAAATACGTTTCATGAAAATTTAACATAACATACATTAATTAATAAACTTTTTTGTTTCCAAAATAAAAATGGAATAACATTCCTGATATAAGAATCAACAATCTTGAGTAAAGATGAAGCATTATCAACAGATGTAAACGATGTGTTTTTTTGAGAGAATATTTCTTTTGGAAAAATATTTACATTTGTTGTGAAATCGTATTGACTGAATGGCCTGAAGGCCTTTATTTTTATTGATTTTTGATAACCCCCCCTTTCAAGGTATGAGATGGAACCCTTACAAGGCCCGTAGACTCAAAGATTACATGGCCCGTAGGCTTAGGAGAATAAATGACTCAAAGGTATTAGGGAATTCAACCAGTATATCTACAAGGAACTGACCCTCCCCAGCATCTGCATCTTGATATTAGCTCTCCACCTTTGCATGACCGTTTGGCTAGACTTCTCGTGCAAGAACAGGCTTGTACTGATGGAATAGCCATACCCTCTCATTCTGACAATCCATTTGGCTCTGCTCTGGTGTGTGCACCAGCTCTGAATCCTCTTCTGGGGCTACTCCTTTGTGTAGTCTGTCTAAGGCCTGCATTCATGTGTCTCGAAGGCCTTGCGGTGTCCCTAAGGCCTTAAGGTGGCCCAAAGGCCTTGATAATCAACTGTCCCAAAGGCCTTGGTTGGCCTGAAAGCCTTGTAGGACCCGAGGACCAAACCGGTGGCCCAAAGGCCCAGATGGATGAATAGTTATGAATGCTACAGTACCGAACAGTTCTTGCTACAGTTCCTACTACATCACTTCTACAATGCTTGCTATAGTGCTGCTACAGTACCTAGAAATATGTCTCCACCTGGATTTTATCTCGGGTCTCTTGGATGCACCTAGCGAGTCCTCCCCAACTGGGTTGAGTCTCTTGTGCTGTAAAATCATTTTGGAAACACCTATATCCTTGTAAATGAAAATGAAATAACATTTGAAGAACATAATATTAAAATTCATACTATAGATGACAGAATAACCCAATGAAATGAATTTGGTTTGATAATCCCTTTAACTTATGTTTTAATGCTTTATTTACATTAATTTCTAGGTAAAAAAATTAGATTCCAAAATTTATAATTTGAAAACCACCTATACATGTAGTTGTTTCATTATTATTTTCTTAAGATCATTTATAATATTTTTATGAGTTATATAGTTTAATTTCATTGTAAGAGATTGTTTATTTTTTTAGTTTCCATGATCATTTCACTTGTATACATGTTTGGTTGATCGTGAAAAATGAGAATAATTGTCCATAATTTAAATTACATGTTATTAATGAACATAAAAAATTTTAAATGGTCTTATATATTGTTTTTTTCTAGATTTAATCTGGATTAATTATAAAAAAATTTCATGATAATCGTTTAGATTAATTTGGCATTTTTCAATCCTCACAAACTATTTTTGTTTTATGATTTAATATTATGTATATATGTTAGTTCCCAAATATAAAAAGGGTTAGAAAATAAATTTTACAATCTTTTTCAGCCTTTATAAGGGTTTTAATACTACAATCTAAGGCATAAAAGGAAAATGAATGCATATCATCCATGATGGCGTTAAATTAACACCTCAGAGATGATGTTTTCAATTTTCTAATAAATTGGATAGGAGAATAGATTTGATGATGGATTATTAAATTAACATAATAACACTATAGTATATTTAATATAATTGAGTTATCATTAAACTTGTATAATGGAATGTGTGGAGAGAATAAGAAAATAAAATAAATTGAAAAAAAATTAAAAAGAAGAGAAATAATATTTTACGTCTTGAATTCTTCCCCTTGAGATCCTCCTTAGGGAAATTTGATTTGATGTATCTTTGAGACCAAATCATCATGGAAATGGGGGTGTGTCTTGGAAATAATATTGGGTATAAATTTTGGAATATTCAAGGATTTGGGGGTGTGGGGAGAAGAGATGGTGAGGGCTGATATTTGTAGTGGGAGGGGTGTCTTTTGGTTTTTTTAAACATTATTTTATTATTTTTTCTCAAGGAAGTGATTTTTTATTCCCAACAATAAATATAGTAAATAAAGATGGTGAGTTAGATATTATGGTGCTTATATCATCTATAAGTCGATAAATAGTGAATTTAAATTATAATTTTGTATACAGTAAATTATTGTATTTCATTATTCACCAAAAAAGGAACTATTTTAGAACAAACTTAAAAATTATCCCTAAATTTTTTTCAAAGTGTATAATTTTAAAATGAACACCATTTTATGAAAATATTTTTTTGAAATATTATAAATTAATTTTTTATTAAAATTATCATTTATTAGAAAATTTCTGATCTTAAAATTATAAATGATTTTATGACACCTTGAAAAGTTAGTTTAGGTATCATAAAACGATGTTGAAGTAATAAGACAACAAAATATTAATTTATGGATATTTTTTATGGGAATAAAGTTTCTTCTAAATCATTATATTAATTATATATTAATAAATAAAAATTAATGTTTTTAAAAAAAATGTCACTTAGTTTCTCATTTTTAAAACATTTATTTACTAATACAGTGATATAATTATATTATATTGTCATCTATAAGATTACTAATTTTTAATATTACTTTCATAGGTGAGGTTAATATTTTATTGGATGAATTGCTATTCCTAATGGCCATGTTACTATTCCAACCATCAAGTTACTATTCAATAGGTATAGTTTCTTTAATTTCTTCAAATATAACTTATTTCATTATTTATTTATGAGAATATTGTTTATTCTGGGATCTCTATGTTATGTGTGTGTTTTATACAATATAAAATAATTACAAGAAGGGAAATTTTATTGAAATGTTTTTGGGTTGTTAGATTAAAACATTAAATTTAACAATTATTATAATGAAATATAAGAGGATATTGATTAAAAATGAAAATAGGGTTGTATTCTCACCATTTAAAAGGAGGTATAGTGTATAGATTAAACATGTCTTGGGGAATTCAAATTTCATACAAGGAAAAAAATTTGGATGATAAAACATTTGAATAAAAACTACATGAAATATAGAGGTCATCAATTTGATGTTCAAATACCATAAATATGGAAAATTCATGGAATTAAAAATATAATGGGAGTTATAAACCCAATTTGAATTAAATTATTTACACTGAAAAATCATTTCTCTTAATTAAGGATGTTTTGAGATAAAATGGTAACCCTGATTCCTTATATAGTTGATATCACACTAGGATCCAATATAAAAATATAAATGACCTAATATAATATTTTTGAACCTTAATAATAAGTAGTCACCATTTATAAAAAATATTATAATTACTATATAATTATTATATTGATTTTTTATATCATATTATGACCATCGGATGTCAAGAATGTTAATTATTTTCACATGTCTAATAATTATGACATTATATTATATTATATCATAGCAAGTTCATTCTTGACATATCATTTATGTTTTTATAATATAAAACTTATATTTTCATAAAAAGATCTTATTTAATTGTGTAGGTGTTTGGTTATATTATGCAGAGGTAGAATTGATAACAACATATTTTGGTAATTTTGTATATAAAAATGATACTTTAATAATAATTTAAATAATTAATATAATATTACAAAAAAATATACTAGTAATTGTTTTATTAATAATTTATTATAACATTATATTTAATATTGCCATTTCCATCTATAATCTAAATTTAATGCATCATTAATTTAGGTGAGTAAATAGACCAAAACTTGAATATGCTTTAACTCAATTAATGATTTTGGTTTAAAAAAAGTTTATTTTGACTTAATATAATTATAGCATCGTAATAGTGATATTTTTTATTTTTTATGATGGGTAAAAATATTACTATGTTTATATAATTCATTAAAATCTAAATGAAAAATGAAAAACATTTCATCAAGGATGTGGAAATGTACACATACACACGATTTCCGTTTTGGTTTATCAACATGTGCAAGGGGGTTAAGGTGGATATTAAATTCAATGTTAAGAATAATAATTATATTATATATATAACTTTTAATCATCCTTATTGACAATAATAAAATTTGGTAAATTTAGTAAATAAAAATAAGCGGCATCGTTTCATGGAAGTGGTATTCCACATAATGAATTAATGATGTTCTTTTATTTTTATAACAAGATAGATATGAATCGATAAAATTACAAAATTAAAATAGTAATATATAATTATAATAATAAAATAGAATAAATCACATTATTATGGTGATATGATGTTTTGAAGAGTAAAATTAGAACAAAATATTAAGAAGAAGATAATATTTACATTGGATATATGATATTTATTTGGTTGTTCTATTGGAAATAATTTTATTTCGATAAATATGAGCTACATAGGGACTATTAGAATTAATATGAAATAATGAAGATGAAATTTGGGTATTTTTTTAGGAAAATTTGGAATATGTGTGTAGTTTTCAATGGGTAGAACTGGTATCATTTTCTAATTGAAGAAAATGATCATTCTAAAACACTCATCATATTTCAATAATGATATGATACTACTCAATGTTTAATGACTCGAAAGTGGAAAAAGTGTATTGTTTTAGAAGATATATTCTAAACTCATCTCCAAATTGTATTTTAAAAACATTTTTATCATGTTTTGTACATTTCTATAAGTAGAACTCCTTTTACCATTTTTATGTTTTACCATTGTAACTATCTTTTTACGATTGTTAATGATTTTCATAAATAAATTAAAAATTTAAATATTAATTAATTTGTACCACAATTTGAAATTTGAAAATAACTTTATCATAACAAATTTCTTATTATTTAAAAATTTAATTTTAAAATAAACAAACTTTAGCATGTAAAAACTGTTATTAGAAAAATTTTGTTTTTTATAATTAAATTTATACATAAGATAAAATTAACATTATTAATTATTTAAAAGAAACAAATTTCTTTAGTATAAATGTAATTAATGGTAAAAAAAAATTTGTAATTTCACAACCAAATCACTTATTGAAAATACTTGATCTAAAGAAAAAATATATTTCTTTTAAATTAACATTTTTTTAGTTATAAAATGTCATACATTGTATTTATAAATAAGAATAAAATATTAAAATGAGTTATTTTATTCTATAATTATTAATATTATTAATTAAATGTTTTTTGAATCATTTTTGACATTTTCACAAAGTGATAAAATCACAAAAGTCATATTTTTCCAAAAAAAACTATTTTTGCTAAAAAATTAGAAATACAAAGTAAATTTTCATGAGATGAGTTAAAATTATAATATAATTTTACCATATTTATTTTTAAAATTTTTTTAATATCTATTCTTTAGGTAAGTTATAATATAAATACAAATTATTTTGTAACAAAATGTTTCCATATTAACCCATATTATTTATTTATCTATAATAAATAATAGCTATTAATGCTCTGCCTTATTACTGTTTATTATATATTTAATAAAAATTTCATTGTAAAATGTTGTGGATCGTTTATGATGTAACTTGTGGAATATTTTATGTAACATATTATTTAATTTAAAGGATTTCATATTATCGGGTTTTTACATTGTGAGTAAATAAGAAATAAAGTAACTAACAAACCAATTCATAAATTTAAAAATTATAAAAAATATATGAACAATTCATAAGTAAATAAATTATAAAAACATTATATTATAAATATTTTCATATGGTCATTCCATAAAAAATATATGAACATATAATATTTTAATATGAACATTTTCATATTATTAGTTTTCTTTTATTTAAAATGAGCCCTTTAAAATTTCAATGTTTATGATAATTTATGAAATATTTTATGAAAATATAAAATATATTTATTTTTTTATAAATTTAATATCTCATATTTAATATTATTGGATCATTTTATAAAATCAACCAAAAAAGTATTCTTCAATGTCATAAAAAAGTTCATGATAATACCTTTCAATATTAACATTTTATACTATAATTTATCAACTATTTATAAAAACATATAAAAACTCTGATATGATTCATTATTTTAATTATTTATCTTCAAATTATAAATTATTGTCCATGAAAATACACATTAATCCCAAATAAAATCTACCAAATTGTTTTTATTTTGTTTTAAATCCCCCTTTGGATTTTCTGTAAGTCCTAAAATCCCTTGGTGGTGAAGGATTTTAAGAATTTTAACAAATATATAATTTCTTTAGAAATCACCACACAATGGCTGTTTTGGTCAACATATACATGGTCTACCCTAAAGTGTAAACTCTATTCCATGGAAATGAACATGATTTATTTTGTTTGATGCATGCTATATTGACAAATCCTTGTCAATTTTGGAAGATTATGGTCTTGTGTCTAATGTTATGACATGGTTTTCTTATGTAATCCAATTATACATAAACAACGACTATATCCACATAAACTAATCTATTTTGTGACCTCACTTGTAATAAACCACCATAGCATGGTCTATCATCATGGGGAATATAAACATATCATAATATTGTGATAAAAATTATTTAAGAACATCAACAGTGATACTTTGTTTCTCATGATATATTATTATGTCTGGTTAACATAGTCCGGGATGTGGTCCAATAAATTCACATAATACCATTTCTATTTTTCAAAAAAAATACTTCATGTTTTATAAAATTTCTTCAACTATAGTTGTCTACACATGGCCATGTAATTATTAATAATTTTTCTCCCTGCATATTAATTTGTTTTAATAATTAGTTAAAAAAAACAAAGTAGGCTATAATACTACTAAATGGTTGTCATGGGATGAAATTTATCCAAATTAATTGTAAAAAATAACTATAAAACCATAAATCCTCCTTTTTATATTATATAAAATAAAAAGTAAAAAACCAAAAACCACATTCTTGTTGATTGGTTATATCAAATCATTCCATGTATTCATGATATTGATCACTTGATAAATATATAATGAATTAATTCCCAAGTGTGATCAATCCTTATTGGTGGATAGGCCGATGATTTCATATGACATCAAGTATACCTCCCATCATGAATGAAGTAGTAAAATAGTAAAAAGAGTCATTAAAAATTACAAGAGATAATGATATCAATAACCACACATCTAAGAAAATAAAATTAAAAAACATACATCTTCATAGTAATTCCTAGTAGTTTTATAAAAATTTGAATCAATCAAATAAAAAAAAATATTATAACATCCTTATTAAACATTCCCAATAGATATTTATAAAATTATTCCCCATCAAGAATATCATTTATAAACTAAAAGAAAAAAATATTATAGATATAAAAAAAACAATGAGTCCCTTCGTTGATATATCTCTCAAAAATTTCATCCTACTACTCTAATATTATCCTCTATACAACCCATGAATCTAAAGTCAAACACAAGGGTCTCCATGAACACCACATTTCACATGCATGGTTTGAAAAATGAACTCTATAGGTATCCACCAATATTTCTCTTATATATCTTGTCATATAAAGTGTTTCTATGTTTTTTAAGGGTAAATAGGAAACCTATAAAAATAATATTAGTTTATTCTATGCTGACTAGGAAAAATAATACCTGATTCCACACACTTAATCTTTTATAAGAAGAAGAATTAATCACATAACATAGATCAATATCCTTCCCCTTCCACTTAGGTTGATGTACAACAACTATATCTATACTATTATCTATCCACTAAAGGTTGGGTGTTACCTCTAGGTCCTATAAAATACTTTCCCACTCTTTTAAAGGTTCCCTAACCATGCCTAGACCAATACCCTATCAACATAGGCAAGGTTTCATACTTAATTATCTATAAATACCATATAACATACAGTATATTCCCCCAAATATGTCTCTACAAATACATTTCCACTTAGGGTAAGGTCTCAGAAAATAGTAATGGCATTACCCTATAATGTTTTATTGGTTCCCAAAATTAACTCAAAACAACCTTGACATACATTCCATGAGATAACATAAGGCCTCACTATACTCTGAGAACCAATTTTTTGAAATCAATGTCACCTTGAAAACTATAATGGAACACCCATTGGTGAAACTCTATATACTAGATATAAGACTTATTTAGTACCAAAAAACAACAATTTACACATCCCAAGATTCATAAACATCTCTATATAAACCAATTTGAACAACATCGTGATCCCCACCAATCAAGATAATAGAGAACTACATAATTCCTACTATTTTATCAAGCCCTTAGTTTATATCGACACGATTCATAGACTGTCTGATTTATCTTTCCATCCAGAAACACTATGCCACACATAGATTATGAACCTACCTGAAAGGACTCAATAAAAACACATCATTATTTAATCTCATTATTATAACATCATTAATATGTAATAAGACCAAGTTGTGTCTCAAATGATATATTGGTTCCCTTCTATTTCCTAATGACATACTTTTCCCATTCATTGGAAAATTAATAGCCAAGAATAGTATACCCATGATGAGACTTATTTCATGGATCCCTAAAAAATCTTATTTATTAACCGAAATTTAATGCAGTGATTAAAGGACTCAAGTTGTATCTTATAATTAGGGTATTGTCTGTGTGTTCTTTATTTTTGAGGAGTCCACAGTGTATGAAAATAGTGAGATAATTTGATTGTGGATGAAATTGCATTGTTTTTCAATTAAGTATTAAAAACATTTTTCCTAAAAATAGATTTCCCTTATATACCCATTAAATTATTATTCCATATTACTCTCATGTTCTTTCTTTAATCGCATGAAACCTACCTTATTACCCTTTCTAGATAATTTTTTATCAATAAAAAGGAAGAAATAATAATTTTACTCACTACATCAACCTATTCATCTGATCACATACATCCACTCACTCTTGATTCAAGCCACTAATTATGATTTTCAGTAGGGTTGTAGTTCCATGTGACCAACATCTTTACCCAAAAGAGGAAGGGGAGAAGGATTTGAAATGAATATAACAAAGGAAATAACCCAATAAATAATAAAATCAATTAATTATAGCTATATTAACAAAATATATTATCATCTAAAAACAGAATTCATTAACAAGTGGTAAGTGGAATCTCCATTTCTCATCCACTAATGGTTAAGTGTGCCATCAATAGATAATTTCATAAAACCAAAAATTAAATAAAAATATATAAGATCTAGAATAAAAATATTAGTCAGCATCCCCCACAGCTAATTAATAATCCTCTTCTTATAAATGATTAATGGTTAATACTACTCCATTATGTCTCTAAAAAATGATGTTCATGGAATTAGATTTTATTCCTCCACAATCAATTTGAATAGCTAAAAAATTCCACATTTTCATTTTACATATCCTTTTTCTATGGTTTATACCATGGGTGTAGATATAGGGTTATAATTTTTTATTTAATGTATTTCAAATCTTCAATCTAATGATTGAAAATCTCACATTATCACTACATCAACTTCATCAGCATGATAGCCAGTAAGTGTGCCCTAAATCCTAGTTTTTAATGGACGATTAACACTTATTTAGAATTAGTGCAACTAAAAATATTCTTTTTTATATATACCCTTCCACTTGAGTTACCCCTAAAATGGTATGCATAACTATAATGTTTCCTTTTCAATTTGAAGTTGTCCATTACATTGCTTCAGGATTTTTAGGAGTAACCATACACTATGATTGAAATTAACCATTGACCATTACATAAGTCCTTAAAAATATAACAGTTTGAGTGACCGCATCGATTCACATACATAAGTACTTAATGTGGATTCAATATTTACTATCAATAATAATGAACATGTGACATCTTCAACCAATATAGCTACAGTGAATGATCATGTGATCACTTTTGGGGAATAATTTATTAAGGAATTTGAACTTTTTGTCACTTCATCCCTCATTGTTGATCATATTCTTCACATTTTTCACATTTTTATCTTCTTTTATCCTATTTTTATGAAAATTAAATCATGAAATTTTTTATTAATTTTCAACTCCAAACATTCACATCATGAAAAGAAAATTGAATGTTGGATTTGATCCAATTCATTCCCAAATCAAATATTATAGTTAAAATAGATAAATTAATCCTGAATTAATATAATAACAATACTTTAAATAAATGTATGACTTGTTTATTATATGAAATTATGAATAAAATATTTGATTTTAATTTTTATAATCATTTATCATTTAGTTCCTAACTCTACATATTTATTATATATAAAAAATTACCCAGGATTTCTAAAAATTAGGGGGATAAATTCAATTAAAATATAGATCAAAATTAATAAAAAAATTATTCCATAACTCCCCCACTCTAACACTATTTCAATACTAAAAAATATAAATAATAATATTTATTAAATAATTTTTCATTACCATACTAAAAGATTCAAATCTTAAAACAACAAAATCAAATAATCATTCTTTTTTTGCATTATCATTCCTCGTTACTGAATTAATCTCATTTTTTTAATTCAGTTCAATGTAAAATTCTATGTCTATTAGTAAAAAATATGTGACTAAGTGCAATTACAATTTTATCAAGTGTTACATCCATTTATCCCAATATTCTATTCTCTTTAAACCAATTCCCCTACTTCCACTTCCTTAATAGAAATTAAATTTCATTTTTATATGTCAATTACCCCTTTTCTATTTGGGTTCAATATCCCCTCACAAAAATGAATACATTTTACAAAATGGGAACTTTTTCCATTCCTCCAATCCATTTATGAGCAAAAAAAATTTAAAGATAAATATGAAATTTATTGTAACACACCCCAAGTTCCAAATGTCTGAAAGCATAATAATAAGATTACAATTACCCATTTAATACCAGTTTTAAAGGACTTATATAAATATCTTTTTATTTATATTATGATGTTTTATTTCTCAAAAATACCTATTAACCATTAATTATTTTAAAATCTATAGTTTCCTAAGGTTTTAACTTTGATTCCATATAAATTTTTCATATCACACTCCTTTTTAATGTTCCCAAACATAAAGTTCCAACAAAAATATTAGAAAATTTCACTAAGAAATCTTATTATTTTGTTAGTTACTGAACCAAAAGAATAATTCCATAGTGGAATTTTATTTGGACCTGAAATTAATTTAAAAAAATCATGAATATTATATAAAATTAATGTACAAGTTCTGAAATTAGGTTTTAACACAATAATTTATTTTATTTTAATCAAAAAATAAACACATTTAAAAATAAAATTAAAAGGATTATTTATATCTTATATTGAATTTTACTCCCCAAAAACTCATCTTATAATCAAATACAATAAATTTTAGAAATAATTATTTAATTAAAATAATGATTTTTAATTTAAAAAGTTATATGGTTTAGTGTGAAGGTAAGAGACAACCCTGGGTTCCATATTAAATATCATCTAGGAGGACCATGTGCTTCTCTGTAGGAACTTCCTAAAAGTATTCATGAAATATCTTGATCTTTTATCCATTCCCATGAAATGGAATATTTTACTTATCTCCTTTGATATCAAATACACCATAGGAAAAGTATTAGTAAATTTTTTGATCCATTCATTTGGAATGACGTTTAGTATGAATGATTTTTATCCTTAAGGATAATAACATCACTTTATCTCATACATGAAATTATCATCTTTATATGAGTCATTGATATATATATTTGGCCTTATGCTTATATATCAGTATGTTCCACTAGTAGAAAAAAGACCTTTAACGTCGGTTTTTTTTTATTTTTTACGTCGGTTTTTAACCGACGTTGAAGTCACCGACGTAAAAAATATGACTTTTTATATCGGTTTTTGTAAACCGACGCAAAAAACAAATTTCAATTGCTTTTTTGCGTCGGTTTTGTAAAAACCTGATGCCAAATAAACTCATCCGCGTCATTTTTGGCGTCGGTTTCCCTAAAAACCGACGCCAAAAAGTTTAAAAAATAGTTTCGGCATCGGTTCTTGAAAAAAACCGACGCCGTAAATGGAAATAACTTATTTTTGGCGTCGGTTTTTACAAGAACCGACGCCAAAAAGCAATTTTTATTGTTTGATGTTTTAGAGAATTTCCTAGTCTTCGATTTGACTGGTCGTGGAGCTAAAACGGAGTTACGGATCAAAAGTTATAGCCATCAGAAGTTGAACATGTCAAAGTATCGATTGATACAATATGTTTTAAAGAAAACAAGATAAACACAAGTTAAAATCACGTACACCAAATGATATAAAATATTCATAATACTTCAAACACATTTCGATTATTTTTCGATCTTCCATTGAAATGATATGTTGTTTATCATCATATCTCTTATATTTAGCGTAGATCTCATGTGATAATAAAAACGACGATCGATAATTAAACTTACACCAATCTTGGTAAATGTCATCCGAATGTTTTATATTTTTAACACAATAAAAAAAGTAAATCATCATTATTTGAAATCTAATCGAGTTGTTTATAAATGAAGGACATTAATAATAATGAAAATGAATGAATATAATACGTACCGTAATCAAATTAATGATTGATGCCGCATTGAAAACTTGATTGAATCGAAGAGGATGAAAATGACAAATGAAGGACAAATAGATTTATATATAGTAAATGAAAATATTTTTGATTGAGTTGTATGAAAATATAGGCGGGATTTTAAAAAGTTAAACGCGCGTTGTGAAAAAAATTGAAATTTTGATCCCGCGTATTAGTGAATACTATTTGGCGTCGGTTTTTAAATAAATCGATGCTGAAAAGATAAAAAAATACGTTTCGTGTCGTTTTTTAAAAAAACCGATGCGAAAAACAAAAAAAACAGTTTTGGCGTCGGTTTTTAGGAAAACCGACGCGAAAAGTAAAAAAAAAAATTGGCGTCGGTTTTTCTAAAAACCGACGCGAAAAACAAAAAAGTTTTTTTTGGCGTCGGTTTTTATGCAAAAAGAAGTAAAAACATAAAAAAAAAATTTACCATGTGTTAGAAAATTTTATGAGCTTCGATTTGACTGGTCGTGGAGCTAGAACGGAGTTACGGATTAAAAGTTATGGCCTTTGAAAGTTGGACTTAATTAACACTTCTTTTAGAGAAGATCAACTTCCAACATCCATAACTTTTAATCCGTAACTCCGTTTTTGCTCCATGACCAGTCAAATCAAAGCTTAGGGAATTATCTATAGGACTGTAAATTTTTTTTACATTTTTGGCGTCGTTTTTCATAAAAACCGACGTCATAACTTTTTATTTGATTTTTTAACGTCGGTTTTTAAAAAAACCGACGCCAAATCATTTTTTCATTATTTTTTCACGTCGGTTTTTTTAAAAACTGACGCCAAAACTAATTTTTTTTTTATTTTTTGGCATCGGTTTTCAAAAAACCGACGTCATAACTTTTTTTTTATTTTTTCACATCGGTTTTTAAAAAAACTGACGCCAAATCATTTTTTTCATTATTTTTTTGCGTCGGTTTTTTTAAAAACCGACGCCAAAACTAATTTTTTTTAGTTTTTGGCGTCGGTTTTTAAAAAACCGACGCCAAAACTTATCCGCAAAAATATTTTACGTCGGTTTATAAGAAACCGACGTCAAATTGACGACGTTAAAAATGATTTTTCAATTAGTGTTCTCATATATATCTCTTCTTATTTATTCAAGATCCATTTTTTACAACACCCTTTTCTCTCTATCATTTCAAAACTCTATGTTAACTCTTTTTAAACCCTATTAGACTTTGTGTTATAACCCAAATGTCAAGTTTAAACGATTAATATATAAAATTTTGTAGTGATATATAACTAAGATGGTTTAAATATAAGTTATTTATTCCCATAATTCATCTTCTATTTTCTTACAATAGTATTTCTTTATAGGATGCACTATATTTATGAATGTCATCTTAATATCTCTATCATAAAACTCTACTTCCAATTTATCTATGGGTGGAATTAAGTTTAAAACTTATTATTAACTCTACATATCATAATAATGGATTCAATTTTCTTATTACAAAAATTTTCTCCTTGTACATTGATTATTAATCAATGAATTCGGCACTCGTATCAAATTTTTTTTCATAGAAACTTGATTAAAATATTTTCATGATTAGTTTCGGTTTAATTTACATCAAACCAAAAAGATACATAATATGTTTATTATAATATATAGATGATACATAGTATACATAAAATTTCCCCATGAAATTAAATCCCTATAATTAAAATATTCCACTAAAAATAATTATTTTTTCGAATGTTTTATATTTTTAAAACTCCTGAAGAAAACTGACATTTATGATCTAGTTTAAATAATTTATTTAAATATTTCCAAATTGATATAAAAAATATAGAACATTAATATGTTTTGATATTATTTACGGTACAAGGTTATCTATATACAATTATATTGAAAAAAATAAAGTAAAAAATTTAAATTCATCATTATGAACAGACATAAAAATTACAATATCCTTAAAAATGATTCAAACATGACGATACTCCTAGATATAAAACATTGGATTTTATTTAAGTATATATTTATTATTATTATAAAATATATATTTTTAACTTTTATTTGAATAAACAATTTACCATGTGAACATGTTAGTGCATTTGGGTAACTTTATATAACATCTAACTAGTGAATGAGTTATCCAGGATTGTTTGTCATGGTGGTTTCAAATCAGAAGTGTGAGTAACATTTTCATGCAATTTATCACCATATTTTTACAAACATTCTTCTCCTTGATAAAAATATTAAATTAATATATTATAAATATACACATTATTAACCTCTTCATTTCTTCAAATATCATTATTCAATATATATAAGAGCAATACGAACATACAAAATATCAATTTTTCTTCATAATTTAAATGATAAGAATTTTTCAAAATTAATTTTTTTGTGAAAGAATAATTTTGTATTGACTTTTAATAAATTTGGGCTGAATTTCATCATATGTAAAGTGTAGACTATAAATTTTTGGAGTCTATCAATTTTTTATCACAACAGAACTCCAAAAAATCTTTTTAAGGAATCACATCATATCTAAATGGGGTACTTCCAATTTGGGGTGAGGATTACAAGGTCAATGATAAAGATTTCATTAATTTTATTAATTCTACTCTATGTGGATAAATAAATCCAAAATCAGGCTCTATATTGATTTACTTAGTTATATGAAAATAAATTTTTCTAAATACCCAAACAATCCTTCTATAAAATCTATCATAAAATTAAATTTATCTAATATATCTCACTACAGTTGGGTAAGGAAGTGTAGATATAATGAAAAAAATTATCATTTCAACTTAAATCCAAAAAATATAAGTTATGTGTTAGAATAAATTTCCATTCAACACCATGAATGACAATTTTCAATGTTTAAAAAATTTTACTAGTGATTTTCATTAATAGTTTTTAGAATTTAAATACATATTTGAGAACATATTCTATAAATATTAGAGTCATTATAGAATATATCGTAAAATATTATAATTAGGTATTAAAAGATTCATTCCATAAAATTATAAATGCTACCAAAATTATTGTAAATTCCAAAGAGCATTTTTGTAAATAAAATTAATTAAAAGGTAAAGATATTGGGGTCTTCTCAGGTTTATCTAGAGGTATCAAAATCACTGAATTTCTATAAAATTCATCACAAAAATATTATTAAGACTTCTATATAAGAATATCAAACATTTTATCTTTTAAATGGTTTTCAAATTCTCTATTAATGTCACATGATTCAATTTTATATTTTCAATACATACCTTCTTACTCTTTAGAATCTAAATGGCCAATAACAAAGTGTTTAAATTTTTTATAATTCAGAATATTTCCATTTTTGGGACTATTAGAATGAGACTCATCCATTAGGAGTCCAAAATTGGGTATATGATTTCACCAATTATAAATATCTAATGTTCATATTTAACAACATCTATGCTAGTTTTTTGGATCCTTTAATGGGGTTGTCTCACTATTTTTAACACAATTTCTATAAAATCATTTGAAAATAGGTTGTTATTATTATTCCATGAATTTTTCTTAATTACCATCCTATTATTATTTAATTTTAATGTATAATTTATTGAAATTGGTCTTATTTTTTATGTTTCAATTAAATTGATATTATTATTGGAAGTTTATCATTTTTTTAGAAAATCGTAACTAAAGTTGGATGGAAGTAACATCAATTCACATTCAGGTGGGTTGTCTAATGGTGGATTTATCCTATTATTATCCATGATAACAACATTAACTTATGATAAATAACTTTTAATGGTTGTTTTGAGAAAATTAGACAAATATTCCACCCCAACATCATAGAATTATTAAGAATAAAAATTTATATCAATATTATGTTCATTTACAAAAATAAAATCCTCTTTGAAATAAAGTAAATCTAGGGATTATTCTTATCTAAATATATCAATATTTTTTAAGTAATGGGTTGAGTTTATAATCTTTAATGTCTTCAAGCCACAATAATATAGATCCTTATTCTTAAAATATTATTCCATAATTATTTTCTGAAGGAATCCCTAAGACCCTATGATAAAATATCAAATATTAGGAAGAAACACAAAGAGAGAAATAATGTGGGTTGAGAAATATAATTACATATATCAAAGGGGAGAAAACTACTTTATTAAACCTCAAACAAATATATGAGAATGAGATAGTAAAAATAGATAAAGAAAGTGGAGAGTTTGACCATATTGTATCGAATGAGTATACATCTATCTAATAGAGAATGGGTTTAATCCTAAAATGATTGGTTTTACCCAACCTAACATCACATAACCCTACCATGTACATGGTGTACCCTATTTCATTACCTAGTAACCTACTGTGCAATAGGTATAGATCCACCCCCATCTAGTGCCCCATCTATGTTAATTTCTCTCTTAAAACAATTTTGCATCCCTAGGGTTATATACACGATATGTAGTATATTGGGGTGACTTTCCCAATGCTTTATAACCACCTATACCTTTTAAATGATTTTACACGATTCATGAGAGCCCAAAATATCCATTAAGATAATTCAATCATATGGAAAAAACACTTACTAATGATTCCTTACCAAATGGGATTCAAATAAAATTTCGGATTCCTAAAACACCTATATTATTGATCCAAAAAATTTAAACATCCACTATAATCAATGGTATATAATTATGTGGGTTATTATAAACACCAATATATAGGGATTGTATCTGAAAGAATAATCAATGATGAATTACACATTCTCAGTCTAACTACAAAAATCTTATACCACAACACATGACTAATTATTGATAGAATATGACTCTTTTAAAAATAAAATCAATTAACAACTAGTTATTCGATAAAATCTCTTAGCCTTCCAATCCATATGCAAAAAAGAATTACCTGAATACCATTATCATTTTCAAAACCATTTCCCTATTTGAAACTATTTGTATTGACATCAATCCACTTAGCGAAACATAGAATTTAGAAAAACAATCACTAGAATTATATAATATCAACTCTCATATCCTGACTTCATTAGTCTTCCCCAATGATATCCTAAAAGCATCAAATATCCATCCAAATTATTTACCAAAAACACCCACCTCATTAGATACAAAACATATAGATCATACATGACATTATACATGAATCTCACAATTTTACAGGCACTCAATAAATTATATGATCGACCATATATATTTCATTTAGTGGTGTGGGATTAATCAACACAAGGGATATATTTGATACTCTATACCTTTGGTATCAACCATCATCAACCATATTTGAGGTTCAGTCACTAAAATTTTTGAATAACATGTCCTTCTATAGGATTTTAAATGTCATCATCCTTTTAACACGACATTATAATGAGAATCAACTTCTAAAAAACTACTGCATATATTGTTTTCTTACAAAAAAAAATTATACAAGATTTATAAGTCTCTTTGGGTTCTCATTAAATCAAACACTCATAAAATCTCATGAATTGTTTGGATAACTGTTGAAAAATACCACTAAATAGTTACACACATTTTCACCTAAGGTAATGTTTAATTTAATCTATTGGACTAAACCAAACTCATAATATTTTCCCTTACCTGATATCTATAACTTTCTTATTCACATCTGTTATTACACTATATTTCTCCCCAATAGAGACTACAAGTCATTACTAATGTCCCAACTCATCCATCATATCCATTCCCTTATAAAATATGAATATGATATCACATCATGTATGGAAGCCTCATATACCTTTTCCAAAAAACCATTTTGACCCTCATCTCTCTACTAATGAAATCCACCACAACACAAAAAATTTTATCATAAATTTCAAACATCCCAAAGTCATTAATGGATATGAAAGTAATTTCATACAGATCTAAACTAAACACTAACAAACCAGTTTTCAAAAAATTCACTAATAAGAAACTTAAAAATTCAAAATGCGCACAATCATAGGGTAGTAACTTTAGGTAAGTACAAAATTAGATACTTTCCCTAACATGACATACCTTTTTTGAGGAATCTTCCTTAAAAACTTCCACATCAATGATAAGATACTCACTATAATTCCATTTCTAATGACCCTTACATTTCTCCTTAAAACAAAAAAAAATCTATAATCCCATTGATCCATGAAGCCTCGTATCTAATATCTAACATAATATTATTTTCTTGAACATGTTACATTATCTCACTCCTCAGCCCACCATGTCAAAAAACATATTATATTATATGATCCCTTATAACATAGTATAAAAATGATCGAATACTAAAATATTTTTTCTCAAATAAATCAAAAAAAAATACCATAATTTCCGACAACATAATAATTAGACATATCAATATCAAAATCTTTATATTGTATTAATTTTTAATATAACCTAGGAAAATCCAAAAAAATATATAATCAATCACTCAAATATTATGAGATGATAAAAAATATAAGAAAAATTACATCAACATCCCATAAATTTTCACACCATCCTTTGAATCTAACACCATGCATGATAACCACTCACTTCCCCTAATGGATTTAAGATTTTACAAAATCACTAACCCACATCAACAACCAATAATATAATTGGTTTAGAGACTAAAATTTCCAATTATATAAACCAAACTATACCCAAATGAGATACATATCTTAATGTCAATGCATCAAAAATAATCTAGGCCCCCATGATAGTCTTTAAAAGTCAAAAATTTATTATACTAGCACCACATTATACCACAAAACTCGCATGTTAGGTCATAAACAAGTCATATCAAACCCAAAACTACCAAATATATAGTTTCCTCACTCTTTGAGAATGACTAAAATTTCATATTAGTATAAAAAATGAAGGAACTAAAAAGATTTCAATTTATTTAGGTTCAACTAATAATTTATTTCGGAAAATTTTGAGTAACATATTATTTACATGTTAATCAGTTCTATAAATTTATAAAATAAATTTCTCAAAAACATTTCTTTTCAAAAAAATATTTTACACACTAAAAAATAATTCCATATACAAAAATTTCCATGTAATTATCAAGAATACATGTGTCACTACTATGAAAAATTAAAAAACATTCTCCATCCAACTTAGCACATGTGTAACTCAAAAATTACAATATCACCTTAATAAATAGGCATAAATATTCACATCCACCGATAAGAGTGGAATTTTAAAAAAAACCTATACCTGGTAGAAATATCTTTAAATATATATATGTTAGTTATGGCCATGTATATAGCCTATATCATTCCATATAAATATCCTATATTCAACTATCAATACCAAATATTAAACAAACCAGAACCAAAATCTTAGAAAATTGTATAATTCCATATCAATGTCCATCCAAAATTATGTCTAGGACATCGATTTCATGAGACCTCATGCTCACCTTTACAATCCTTAAATGCTACTAACTAAATTAAAGAGTCTATAATAAATATTTAAAGACTATAATCTTCGTACAATAACCTCCAATAATACTTAAATAATAAAAAAACATCAAAAATAAAAGTTCATATAATTACCACTAAATATGAACTGTAAATATTATATATATATATATATATATATATATCAACATATAATAACATTAATTATACACATACTTAGGAAACATAACCCAAAAAATTATCTATAATTATGAAATTTGAAAAAAGACAAAATTAAAAAAATAGATAAATTATTCTAAACTATATGTACCTCTTCATATCATTCCCACAAAACACTATCAAGTTAATCTAGCTAGAAAATCTATACAGCCATAAGAATAAATGTATAACACCAAGATTTTTACTTTTACCAAGGATAGCATTGGTGGTCTGGGAAGACAAAAAAGTGGGGAACAACCAATACCTCCCTTTATATTCCACCATATACATTGTAGGTTTTTTCATAAAGTGTAAACAAGAAACATGAAAGAAATCATTTCATCTCCCAACATCCTAACCATGCCACCATGGTATTTTAACCCACCTACATTACCTATTATCAAAATTAGAATTCAAATTATACTAAAGTTATTAATCCATAACTCATCACTCAAGTTATAAATGGGCATCTAAAACATGAACCAAAACCACAGTCTCTATTTAGCCTCCCACCACTCAGTCTTGACTAATAACCAATCACTCTGGGTAAGTTACCCCAAAAAATTATGGACCAGTACCATTGGACTCATGGGAATATCCCACCACTATGTCTAAAATAATAACCTATAACTTATATTATGGTCTCAAAATTTATTATCAACGAATACAATAAATCCATATTTCTTCATATAATAGAGTTCGGACCAGTACACTCTCCCTCATTTTTATGGTCTTATTGCTAACTCACACCAACAATCACATCTAATCTAAAGGATAAATCATTGACTAGATACCCTCTAAAACCCTACATTATGGATTCAAAAACCAAATACAACCCATGATTCCACTCTCAAGGGTATGCATCTCCTTATAAATAATAGGAATTAATCCAATCCCCAGATCTTAGGAAGTTACAAATCCCAACCTATCACATAGCTAGAGGGTAGAACTTATAACTCAAAAAAACTATCCCAAGCCAACCTTATCATCCATACATGATGAATGAATATGATGTTACCATATTGTGATAAATTAGTATGACCCATAATCAATACCCAATCACATCCTAACCAATTAGTCATCCCAGGAACCAACAAACAGGAAAACCCTATTTGTACATTCAACACTATATATTGTTTGATAGAACATAAACTATCCTATAACTTGATAACTATCACATAATTAGTTCCCAATAACACCCTGATGTGACTCACATGATATCCAAGTTCCCTTATAATTCCTACCAAAATATTATACACACACATGTGATAATGACCACCCCACAAAGGGAATATACAATAATAATTTCCATTCGTATACTATCAACGATTTAGAATGATATCTACTTGTTATCTATACCAATATCATGCTCTAAAATCATTCCTATGAAATATCTATTGTAATTAGAGACCATTAAACTAGTATAATAAGTATAAGTTCAAATAAGATAATTCTTGGTGAGAGATTACTCACTTCCAGAGCCCATCTAAATTGATACCTCGAGCCCAAAAACTCATCAATGATATTTATCCCCACTCCAAATATCATATTCCACATACCCAATATATCTGATGGCTATGATTCCAACCCTATAGCATGTTTTAAATAGTTACCTAGGAACAAAACCAACTAATTCATTCCCCAAAGGTAAAACCCATGGAATATATTCTACTATCTCAACAAGGAAAATGTTGTTTGGAAAGTATCGCATCCCATGTGCTAAAAACTTATAAGGGTATCTCAAGTGATACAAAACTCTAACATGTTTTTAGTATAACTATTACATATCTTTAAAACCTATAGATAATGAATCTAAATAGGCATCAATATGCTTTATGAAATCTTACTACACAATTCATAGCTAAACAATCTCTATCACATAATTCCCATTCTAAGACCCCGATGAACACAAAATCATTGTGAGTTAAGAAAAATGTATAGGCTTATGTATTTAGGAGACCACCAACCTTAATATTAGACATAACATCCCCAATTCATATAACCAAAATTATTAATGAAAAATGAAATGAGAACAACCAAGTTCCCAAGACCATTTTGTTCACCATAAGGATTGGGTAATTAGTTATTAATATTATAATTAATTAATAAACTTAAAAAAATAAGAATAATAGCCAATAACTCATTGAGAAATGTAATGACACTAAAACCTCTTGTAACATTTTATAGAAGACTATGTACATGCCTCTAAATTCACATCAACTAACATCACACTAAATTGATATTTTTACATTTTTACTTTTATAATAAAAAATTTGAAATTGCTAGATATTTTTATCGACTGATATATATACATAAAAAAGGATAAATAGATGTTTTTAAGCCTCTTTTACATCCACAAGGCTTAAATAGATACACATTATTTGTGGATGATTCATTATAAATTGGTGGAATCATACCAAATTCACTAAACACAACTATGTATGATATTATGAATACAAAGAAATAGAAACAAGTACGAGAGAGGAGGAGATTACAATTCTCTCACATGAATAAAAAACAACTGATAAACTTCTAAACAAATTAGGTTCATGGGGGATATAAAGGGTCTACTTATGGAGAGATAGAGTTTTCTGAATTACCTCTCCCAAGTGGTTATTTGGTTGAAGAAAAGGGGAGCTAAAATGATGGGTCCTACACAAAATAAAATAATTCAACCAAGCCCAATCAATTAATCATTTCTCCTTGGATGGGTGCACTATTGAGAATTGTTTATCCATTAAAGTGACATATGAATATTGGAACACCTTATAGGGGGCCTTTTACCTTGTATTAGTCACTCATTAACTAATTACTTACACAAATTATTTTTTTGAACAAAATTGCTTACTAATTGTAGAAGGATCACTAGAAACATATATAACTATTTTTTGAAGACCTAAGCCCGTGAAATTTCACAAAAAACACATGAACATGAAAAAAACTATAGATACCCAAGATTTTCATGCATAAATATTACATCTTAATATACAAAGAATCACTAAATAAAATAATGATCCATTCCATATTTTTATAGGTATAGTGCTTTTAGAAACTTGGATACATAAAAAATGTTTTTAAATGAACTACATCATATCCCACTAAGTTTATTATAACTAGAACCCTTTTACACATATCATATATAATACCTTTTTCATAACCATGCATATCAAAAATCATAAAATGAATCATTAAATAAATATTGTAATTTCATAAGACATTAATCATAAAGGAATAAATGAACATAATCCATTGAATCTTAAAATTAGCATAAGACACGGAACTTTTCAATACACCTAAGTATATAATATCATTTCCATAGTAGTTAGTGCTCATTTTTAGGACTATCATGTTGGATTGGTTTCACTCCCCAAAAAATCATAGTAGTCAGGGGTTACTCCCATGTATATCATCATAGATTTGGATCACTAGCCAAACCGTCGTAGCAGTCATGGTTCACTCTACTGACTATCAATGTAGAAAGTTTCCCTTACTAAACTGGGTTTACTACCCATTCTAGTCATTTTTATCTCATGATATACATATATTTACCCAATTTATTGGAGGGAGATATATGCACGACCCATCACATAATGAAAATAATACTGATTTTTGTTTTAATATAAAAAACATTCATCATATCAAAATCGATGAGAAGAAATGGGATTCATAATCATTTCATCATATAATAACCTATAGAAAAGAAAAAAGTTACATAATCATTTCATCGTAACATAACCTCTAGAAAAAGTGATGAATTCCATAGCCATGTTTTCTTCATACAAATAAACCATTAATATAATGAATAAGAATAATATACTTAGTTCAAATCCCAAGTAAATCAAGATTAACATTAAAGGATATCATCTTATAGGGTAAATGATTTTGAAATATCCCTTGGAATATTTAATGTGGAAAATAAATTTTTCAACTAAAAATCTCCATTTTAAATATTAATGCTCAAAATTAGTGTAAAAATATTTTTATTTAAAAATAAAATATGGATTATATAATTGATTATTTAAAAAATTTAATTTCCATTAAGCAAGAATATTACATTCATGTTATACATTTTAAAACAAGAATTCCTTTTTTATTTTTGGTAAAAGTTCAAAAAAATCATGGTTCAAAAAATGAAAATAATATTCCTTTTGAATATTTTTTTAAAATTAAGTAAAGGGTAAAAATATATTTAATAAATCATTAAATATTAGTAAAAAATTTCATTTTTTTAGAACATGCAAACATTGGAAAAAAATTATTTTAGTCTAAAGATATAAGGAAAGTTAATTTTTAATAAAAATATTATTTTATATTATTGAGTACATAAAATGAATAAAACAAAATAAAAAAATGAATTTTAATGACATAAACATTTTAGATGAAAATTAATGAGTTTTCTAATAGTTATATCATAATAGGTCATCATCATAAACATAATCATAAACAATCCAAATAAACAACAAGATTAAAATTTATTTTTTTACCAATTGGGTATATTTTGAATAGTAATCTTCAAGAAAGGATAACATTAAATGAAACATTAAATATCATGAGAATAAATAAAATAAAAATTTAATATTTAATATGGGTTTTATATACACCTCTTAAAATTATATAGGTTCCTAACATAACATATATCCCAAAGAAGAAAATTTGAGATCAAATTCCCATTCTTAAAGTATAAACTTTATTCGTACTCATTAGAACCTCATGTATAATAAATATTGGTTAATTATAAACATTTTATAGAACCATACTAATATATATTACAAAATTTGTGGTTTAATTATTAATTTTTAATTCTCTTTAATAAATAAATCATTGTTAAACTATATTTCATGTAATAACTGTTTCATTTTCCCTATATGTTTTGGTTTTGTTTTCTCGGTCCTCTTTTTTAATGGTTCAGGGATATTAATAATTTTGAACATGATATAAATATCATAGATTTTAATTATATATGTATTTATAGTAATCTGTGAAAGTTAAGAATTGAAAATGAATTACACCGTTCATGGAGACAGTAGGCCATTCTAACATATTAAAATTGTATCAATTTTCATGATATAATGGGAAAAAGGAAGGTAGATAATATATAAACATTATAGAGTCTTTTTTATGTCATATATATATATAATATTTTCATTAAATATAACATTATTACCTTTCATGCAAAATGTATGTGACAAAAAATCACATCTCTTTGGGACGGGGTAGCCCGCTGTGCACACGAGTGACGTTATCATATTCACACAGAATAAAAAGTAAGATGGTGTATGTGATACCATAGTTACAGAAGTATAATTTCATCATAAATAACATATAAATATGTTAACTTGATCATTTTAACTAGCTGTAATATGTGTTAATTGAAAACATATACATTGGTTCATGAGGGGGTAGTTAGTTGTACCCATGATCAACAGTTTTGTTTCCCATTAGATAGAATAGGAGATAGATAAAGTTTATTATATCAACATAATAACATCTATGTATATGGTATATATTGTGGCTATTATATTGAATTTATTAGTATATTAATATAAGTGGAAAGAGAATAACTGAAGAAAAAGTGTTTAGTGAAGTTAATTACCTTTTCGTAGAATACCCTCCTTTGGATCTATTATTAACATCATAAGGATGGTCTTTTTGGATGAATATATAAAACTTACATAAGATTTTTTGGGATTCAATTTTTAGGTTTATTTAATTTTAAAGGGCTTAGTTTTTGTGAATAAGTTAGGGGATGAAGTCCCCTTTTATAATTAAGGAGTGGTTGTATTTTTGTAAATACCCAAAACTATTCAATAATGGGAGGTCACACTCCCCCCATGTACCTCCAAAATTAATAAATAATATAAGGTAGGGATTATATGGGGGAGTAACACATCATACACACAAAAAAATATTTTTTAAATATGTTATTCCTTATCGTATAAATTTTCATATTTTAACCATGGTAACTAGTCTCTTTTTGATTACCTATGTAATTAATTATTTAAGAAGAAAAATAAAATGATCCTTTTAGATAATTTGGACCAAATTATTACTAAATATATATTAAAATTTATTGAATAATTATCTTATGTGTGTTGAAAATTAATTTTAACACATGTGTGTGTAATGTGCAAAAACCATGTTTTAACCATAACTGAAAGAAATTACTTTTCATTATTTTTAATATAATTTCTGAAAAAATAAATTTTAAAATATTATAAAATATAAATTATTTTTATTCCAAATATGGAATACATTTTCTTAAATTCAATTCAAATAATTTTTATAATTTAATTTAAAATAATACACACATATGTGATGAAAAGGTTATTTTCAAACCAAAAAAACATAAGTATACAATGTTTTAAATAAAAACTCAATATTAAATTAATAAAAATAACCTAAATCTAATTAATAAAAAAATTGAAATAATTTTCTTTATAAAACCATCATAAAATAAAATCAATTAGGTAAATTATTTAAATGAAAAATATTTTTTAATAAATATCTGTATTTTTAGTATTCATCAAAAAATTAATCTTCTTAAAAAATTAAAACAAATAACTCAATGATAATTTTGAAATGTAGAATTAATTTTTATCAAATAAATTTTCTAAAAGTGTTAAAAATTAGTATTATTATTTTTTTCACAAAATTAAATAATGACATCTTGTATGATAATTGTATTTTCAAAACATATAACACATTACTAAAAATTAACTAATTTCATCAATATGATTTATTTATATAAAAACAATATTAAATTTTTTAAATTTTTTTATTCATATTCATTTCACCAAGTATAATGGGTTTTTTTATTGGTCATTTTTCATAATAATATTTATAAAATATTTTTTTTCATTAAGACTCAATGTTTCATGTAGTAAAAGATATAAAAGAAATTACATTAATTCAAAAAAATCATAATAATCATGGTATTACATAATTCTCCCATTAAATTAAACTTTATCGTAGAAATTTATCCTTATGATAAAACAAATAAGGATTCTTCTACCTCATTATATCATTATATTTCTATGTAGCTTCTTTAAATTGGTGGTTTCTACACAAAACATTGACAAGGTGAGTGGTCTTGTTTCATAAAAATTAATCTCTATGATCCAAAATTTCTATTAGTTTTTTCTAAAAAGTGAGATCTTTTTCCAGTGGTATGGCCTATGAGAACATTATAGGGAATTATTTTTTATGTACTTATTTAGGATAGATATATGGAACACATGATGGACATCATAGAGGTTTCATATAAGTGAAAATTGATAAGAAACTGTCCCTAATTTTTCAAGAATATCAATGTGGAAAATAAACCTAAGGCATAACTTTCATTTATTCTCTAATATTATAACCTTTACCAGTAGAGTAATTCATAGCCAAAACATCTCACTAACTTCAAACTCTAATTTATTTCATTAATTATCAGAATAAATTTTCTGTTGAATTTCTGGAACCCTTATGTGTCACTAAATGAACATAAAATTATCTTAAACTTCATTAGATATCTCAGGTCCCAAAAGAAATATTTCTCTAATTTCAACCCAATACTTTGGATTTCTATAGATCATTACATACTAATCTTTATAAGGGGATATATAAATTCTATAATGAAAGGTATTATTGTATGATAACACTACTAGTGGATGGTGTTGAGCCCAACCACTTTTGAAATCTAGAGATCATGATCTCATCATATCCTCTAGGGTTTAAAATGTTCACTCAGACCAACCATCCATAAGATGATTATAGAAAATATTGAATCTAAATTATATTCCAAGTATGTGATAATGTCTTCTCTATAATATCAAGGTAATCCTTGAATCTTAATATGGTTCAATTGAATTTGGTATTCCATGCTACTATACCACTTATCAAATTTAGATAACTATAGGCTAATCCTGAGAAAATTATTCTCTTATAATGATGATTTTTTTTGAAATTATAAGTATGTAGACTATAACCCATTAACATTATTATATTTAGATTTTTTTGGGAGTCTGATGACAAAATCCGTGGTGATTTTTTCCCCTTTTTTTAATGGGTAATAGTTATAACATCATCATATAATTTTTGTCTCTCACCCTTAACTTACAGACATACAACGCACCATAATATAGAATCAGCAATATCTCTCTTTATTCTATCCCAAAAGAAATAATATTTAAAATTAATATACATAATTTGAATTCCAGGATGAATAGATATGGAATAACTATAACATTTCCCTAACATATCTTTCATATATAGTATAGATTTAACACAAACACATTTCTAGAATATTATTATTCCATCACAAACAAGGGTGAACCCATGAACATTTGGCCCCATTTCTTGAAACTCCATATCATCCTTCTACCTTTAATTTATCCTCAAATGGATATATGGTTGAACATTTATTTGAGAAAAATTATATTTCCACCTTCCATCATGGATTTTAGATCTATAACTTATATATACATAAATATTTGATCTTTTGTGATCCTCATGATAGATAAAAAATGATTATCATTTAGAATCAATGCATCATCAACCTTGTTTACCTTCCTAGGGTGGTAATGTACTAAGAAATCCTAATAATTAATTAGCTCCAACTATCTTCTCTATCACAAGTTCACCTCTTTCTATGTGATTATATATGTTATTCTCCCACTATTAGTATATATATCACAAAATTATCCATAAATATAACTCCCCCAAATCTTTAATTTATAATTTACCACCTCTAACACAATATCAATTTTTATAATTTTTCTCATTAAACATAAATTACCAAGAGGCCAAATATATAAGCATATCAATCTTCATGAGAAAACACATTAATCCCTTCTTGGATGCATCACTATTGATTATAATCCCTTCTACAAAGTAGGGAAAGGTAATAAATGTTGTGAAGACAAATATTCACTTTAGTTCTTTTATTTTTTTTAAATTCATCCACCCAGAGGAAATTAGCTCCCTTTAGAGTTAACATGATAAGTGGATTACATAGTTATGAGAAATTCTCTATTAAATGTCAATATTATCTATCCAAAAGAAGAATACTTTTGATCTAAAATACTTTGGTTAGTCAGTATGTACTCATATTGTTCATAAGTTGTATTGAATTTTGTCTTAGGTATGTCCTCTTTCCAGACCCTTAATTGATGATATCCAAAATGAAGTTCAATCATCGAAAAGTATTGAGCTCTATGTAGTTGATAAAAAATGTCATCAATATGGGGTATATGATACTTGTAACTGATTTTGATCTTGTTCATCACAAAATTAATAATGAAGAGTCACATAAATCCATATTTCTTTTTAAAATAAGGACAGGTGCAACCTATGGATAGAAACATAGCTGAAGAAATCACTTGTAAATATTCTATTGTAGTTGATTCCAAAATTCATGCTACTCAATCAGGTCCATTCTATAGGGAGTCTTTGATATAAGTATGGCACTAGGTATGAATTCTATTGAGAACATAAATTCACATTTTAAATGTATTATGTGGAGGTGCTTCGAGAAAAATATCAATTAAATTACATATGATATATATGTCATCAATTTAGAGTTTCTCCCCGACCATCTGGGATAAATAACCATTTGAATGGGAAGGAAGACCCATACAATGGATGTGATTTCCATCCAAATTTCATATATATCATTGTAATGATTGATGATCATAGGCTGGTTCAAAATATCTAATATGAAATCCCTTACATAGAAATTTATGTGATATTTATGTGGAGAAGTAATTTAAATGACTAAGAAACATTAAATTCAACTTGAGGGAGAATAATGATATTTTTAGGAATCATAGTTTGACAAACATAAATAGGATAATAATGATAAATATGAGATGTGATCATCATACCATTATGTGTTTCAACTACTAATTTAATATCTAATTTTAGGGATCAAATTTTCATACTCTTAGGAAATTCTTCAGATATAAAATATTTGGTAGATCCAATGTCAAATAATAAATTAGTAGTTCTAGAGTGGATGATAAGGGTATCCTTACCATGTTCTTATTTTAACCCCCATCAAATATAGTGATAAAAATATATTTCAATTTATCTATAATCATAAGATGTTACAATCATCAATAATCATCATTAACTTTCTAATTTGGGTATAATAGTGTATAATTTCTATACTCCTTTCATTTGAATCACTCGAGTGTGGTTGGTGAAATATGTGGAGCCTTCTATCTATTCATATCTCTAGCTAACTTCATTCCACAACATTTTGTAATAAATTTCTCAAAGTCCTTTCATCTAACACTAAAAAAATTACTATTACCCTTAAGATAACTTCTTAAAGTTTTTTTCCATGTATTGAGCATGAAGGGAATCTCATCTTATTTTCTCTATAGGGTTAGTGTTTCTTTTGAATTCCAAATTTATTCTCATATAAAAACCATATGATTTATGGGTAACACCAATATCTATTTCTAAATTTATAGTAAAAAAAATTCCAAACCAATTGATGTCCCTTATGACCAACGTCGTTTTGAAACTTGGTTGAATGCCACTAAAGAACCAATAATACTTACTATCTGGTTGGAGGATAATACAAGAGGTTTAGCTCACAATCTTTATAAAATTAAATTCATATATACCATAACATTCATCATAATTCTATGTTAACTCAAGGAGTTTCTTCTTGGTTTTAAAGTGAATAAAAGGAGGAAATTACTTATGGAAAAATAATTTTTAAAAATCATTCCATTACATGGATCAAATTTTATCTTGTTCAATAATATTCTTGATAGGAATCTAAAATTTCTTTCATTCACCTTGCTAATTTTCTAACGCCAAAATGACATTTGAATGTTCTAAACATTGGAAAATAGGAAATTTATTTTCAATGGTAATGATCCATTATTTAATAAGTAGTGGATTAGAAGAACCACTAAAAGAAGGTGTGTGTTTCCTCATAAAGGATTAAATAGAATGTTGTTCCACCATTTATCATTTGGATGTCCAACATAATTCATATGTTTTAAAAGTTTTATGAGAATAGAAACTATATTTTGAATTAAATCTCAAACAATGTTTTTTCTTCAGGTGTAAAATCATTTAATAGTCAGTCACACTCAGTATTAACATGGTTCCTTAAGGTTCTATCCACTGAATAACACAAACAAATCATAGTGTGAGAAACATTAACCATAGTGTAAAACCACATAGTCATGTAGAATAAATTATATGATGTCTAAATCATGAACACATCTTTTCAATATATGACACAGTAGGTTTAACCTATGTAGTCGATGGCCATTATTCAAATACATCATAATTTTTTGTAAAGAGATTCTAAATTTCCAAAATATATCCCATGGGAGTGTAAAAATGGGTAAGTTTCCAGTATCAATGTTATTTACCATGTGAAAATCAAGTCCATCTCACTTTTCCCTTTTTATAGTTATTACCCCTAGTCACAATTATTCTAGAGTCACAACAACTTGTAGTATCCAGATAGGGATATAATTTTCTAGAAACCAATCACTATATCTTTTATCAAAATTCCAAGATATTGTCCTATACATTAATTTACCCTTATAAATATTCTTAGAGATATCCATTGCGATCTCACTAATATAATTTCATCACATTTTTCAAAGGTTAACTAGACTATTCTACGATACCAACAATAGTGACCTAGGCATGTCATATATGAATATAACCTCCTAAAAGATGAATATTAATTACATTAAATAATGATCCAAAATAGAATCAAATTATTCTAGTTCCTTTTAAAACATGGTTATTTAAAAAACTATATGGTATATTTACCACATAATCTCCAGTTAAGTTCATTATAAGCATCACCCTTATTAGAAATATCTTATATAATAACATTCTTCCTAACCGTTCATATCATAGATCATAAAAACGTGTAATGGAATAAATAATAGAAATTAATAAGACATTAAAAAAAATCAAATAACATAATCCATGGAAGGATAAATTTTACATAAAATAAGGAATTGTGATGCTCACATAAGCATAGAATATCATTTCTTTAGTATACAAGCCTCATTTCCATGAATATTATAGTGAACTAGGCTCACCCCCAAAGGCATCATAATAGAAAATATTCACTCCCAAGACTATAATAGTGGATTAGATTCACTCCATAAATAATAAAAATAGTTTTGGTTCACTCCCATGACTATCATAGTGGAAAAATACTTTACTAAAGTGTATTTACTCCCTATTCCAGTATTTTTTGTCTCATGATATATAAAACATTAACCAATTAATTGGAGGAGATATAGATCTGACAAATAATATTAAAAAAACATGTATATGTGCTCAGTAATATTATAAAATTTTAATCATATCAACCCCGTTAAAACAGAATGGGTTTAATAATAATTTTATCATTGGGTAACCTACAGGAAAGAAATAGTTCTCATAATCATTTCATCATTTCATCATAATATAACCCATGGAAAAAATTAATGGGTTTCATAAATTTATCTTAATCATATGGTTTAAACATTTATAAAAATAATATTAATAGAATATTTGTATAAAATACCTAGTAATTCATGAGTAATATCAAAGGATTCCAACTTATATGGAAAATTTTGTTGAAAGATCACTTTGAACATTTCTCGAGAAAAATAACAATTTCACATTGAAATTAACATTTTTATAAGTGAAAGTACAAAATAATTATGAAGATATTTTTTATTGAAAATAACATTTGAAACATATAATGTATGATTTAAAACATTGATTGGTCATGATAGAGGAAAATATCATTCATCTTGTACACATTAAAACAAACATTTCTTTCATATCTTCAAGAGGGGGTATAAATAACTTCATTCAAGAAATGACAAGAAGGCACCATTTATCCCATTTTTTACAAAATCAAGAAATGGTAAAATTGAATTTAATAAATAATTATATATTATTAACAATAATATTTAAAACATTTTTAAAAAACTTAGACATTGAAAAAAATGGATTTTCTATTAAAAAGATAAATAAATTACATTTTTCTTAGAAATATTAATTTGACCCTTGAGTACAAAAATCGAGTAAAATGAATCGAAAACATGTATTGTATTGACATAACCATAGGATGGGACGATAAATTAGTTAATTGAGTGGTAGATCATAATATTTCATCATTGTAAACTAAACAATATATAATCGTGACAAATAATAAGATTTTACCCTAAAACCTTTACCGCGTTGGTTTCTTCTGAATCGTAAAACCAAGAAAGAAAAAATTTAAATTAAATATTAAATAACAGTAAAATAAATAAATTAATGATATAATAACTAATAGTTTCTTTATATACCCATCATAAAATAATATAGGTTCATAACATAACAATTGTCATAATGAAGACCATTTTAGATGAAATTACATTAGTTTATGACTTGACATACTTCATACTCATATGATCCTTCAGTATAATAGACATAGGTTTATTATAAATATATTCTAGAACCATAATAATATATATTATACTATATAATATTTACTCAAGACATTTTATTATGCATTTTCAATAATTCTTTATTAATATTACATTTTGAGTAATAATTACATCATTTTTTATGTCTGTTTTAGTCTTGTATTTTCCTAACTTTTATTAAAATATCATATATATATATTCATTATATAGGTATTGATATTAATTCTTCAATGTTATATTTAAAAAATTAATCACACCATTCATAGAGACGGTACACCGTACGTATCCACGAATGTTCTTTCCATTTTTTTAACAGGAGGAATGAACTGAATGTAGAGGATATATCAAATTTATACAGTACATTTTATGTCATGCATATCACATATTTTTGTTAAAATTTTCCATATTACTATTTATTTAAAGTGTTAGTGGAAACATAATGGCATCACTTTGTGAGGCGATAGTCTTCCATACACATGTGAGAGATTATCGTATTCCCACTGGATGAAATGTAAGAAGTTACATGTGACATCAAAATTTAAAAAGTATAATAATGTAATATATTTATATAAATATGTTAAATCCATTATTAGTACATGCTTTTTGAGGTGTTGATGGAAAATTAATTACATTTGTTCACAAGGAGGTACTCGATCGTACACACGATCGATGGTTTTGTTACCCATTTAATAGAAGAGATGTCAGACGTAGGATATGAAATCATCATAACAACATCTTTTTATATTTTATATTTTTTTATTATTTTGAATTACTATGAAATTAAAATTGATGGTGATAGAATAATTAAAAAGAAATAACTTCGTGAATATAATTTACTTTTCTTAGAGAAACCTCCTTTGGATTTCTTATTAAAGACTACAGGTATGGTATTTTCGGATGTCCAAGAGGTCCAGAATGTGGATAATGAAAATGGGTATGGATTTTGGAAGGGTTTGGTAAATCCAAATGGATTAAGAGTTTTGAATAAATGAGGGTAGTAAGTCCCCTTTTATAATTAAAGAGGGGTTTTTTTAAATACCCCAAACTATTCAATAATGGGAAGTAAAATTTACTCCAGGATCCTATAAAATTGATAAATAATGGATTTTAGGGATTATATATTCTATCCAAACCTCTACTAAAATAATGTAGACTTATTTATAACATTATCTTCTTTACCCTTTATGTTTTTTTGTTACCATTATAAGTTTCAATGCGGTATGTAGTCACGTTTTATTTACCTAGGTAATTCATCCATTAAGACTAAAAAAATCCTTTTTATATAATATTCAACCACTTATTATAGAAATTAAATCTAATTTATTAATGATCATATATGTGTTGAGAATAAATTTTTAGAAAAGTGTATGTATCCCGCTAAACCTCATTTTAACCATAACAACAGTAATTAATTTTTATTATTTTCGCTAATATTTATGAAAAAAATTAAATTGATCATACTATATATTATAAAGTATTCATATTCCTAATATGTAATCTATTATATCAAATTCAATTCAAAAATTTGGATGAATGAAATTTATAATTGAACACACAAACACGATGAAAATGTGGGTTTCCAATGATAAAATTTTTATAATTATATAATGTTGTCATATCAAACATCAACATGAAATTGAAAAAAAATGAAAAAAATCATATTAATAAATATATAATTTAACTAATATTTCTTTTAAAAACATCCTAAAATAAAACTGAGCTTGTAAATTCTTTATATGAAAAGTGATTCTTCATTAAATTTTCTTTATTTTTTACTATTCTAGGAATAATTAATATTTTCAAAAAATTATGAAAAATTCATTCAAATATAATTTTAAAATGTAGATTTATAAACTAATGTATAATTTTTCAAATGAATTTTCATAAATTTTTAGAAATTAATTGTATTATTATTTACACAAAATGAAATATATTCATTTTTAGGAAAATAATATCTTTAAAACATATAAATACTTCACTAAAAATTTAGTACATTTTAAAAATATTATTTTATTGTAAAAAAAATTATACATAATTTTTTTTAAAAAATAATTCTTATTTTTTCTTACAAATTTAATAACTATGTTATAATTATCATGTTTAAAAAATAATTTCAATATTATATTACGGTTTTTTAAGACATGATGTTGTGTAAAACACAACCTATCAATGGAATTTAATTTATTTAAATAAATTTCATAAAAAATAGGGGTGTTAAAAAAACTACATGTAAGAGTATGACATATATTTTAATTCTAATTTGGATCTGAATTATGAACACTCCTCCTATATAGGAATCTCAAAATTAAAATTTCCCATAGGATCATTATCGAGTAGTGACATGGGATATTAAATAATTCTCACCAAATAGATTATAATCATTGAGAAGAATACATAATTAATTCTCTATTTTTAATCATCAATTCATAATCCAGTTGTAGTAATTTTGTTTATATCTAAGATAATATGTATCCAATAAAAATGGTCAAAATCTATAAAACTACATTTTCAAACAACTCATGGTAAAAAAGTACACATGCATCAATCGCCACAAAAAAAATATGATCTATTAAAACACAACATATATAAATCCAAATATACCCATTAGATTCTTCCACACTCCCCTCACACTCACTATCCACAAAAAACATTGAACTATCACAATATCTACACCTAATCCCTCACAAGATTTCTCAAACATGATGATATCATGAAATCATACAAATACTACACTTTGAATTTAACCAATAAACTATACCTATCAATTACCAAACATATTGGCCTTACCGTATACCACATATTAATTAAAAATCTAGTATATTCTTTAAACCCAATATAATCCATCAAACCTCAATACTTGAGTAAAAGTGAATTCATTAACACCTCATATGTTCTCATGAATCCAAAAAATAGTTACTGGCCAATTTCCACATGAAAAGATGGAACTTATATAATTTATTTATATAATTCTCCTTGAAATAGTATTTTTTATACCATTTTACCATTAAAATCAACTCCCAAGGGAACATTCATTCCATAAATACCATTACACATGAGCACTTCCCAAAAAATTTCATCATCATTGAATGAGATTCCAAGTTTCATGATGTTAAAAAATTCTTCATTACCCATGAAAAATATTTTGACCTCTTATAAACAACACCGATAAATAAAATTCTTTAACCCATAATCCCAAGTGAAACATCATCCCTTTGACCAAAAATAAACAATTCTAGTATAAATCAACCATTATCTCTTAAATGCCCATAAACACCTAGTTTTACGTCCTAATTATCCCTTGGAGTTCATTGAATGAACTACATATTTCAAATAAACTCTATTTGAGACATTATTTAATACATTTTTTTGATACATTATAGATGTAATATTTACATCCTTTTTCCAAACAAAACACCCGACCACCATCTGTCTATCAAAGAAATCTACACGGGTAGGGATTTACCTATCATCCATTATGAATATCCTGCAATCCTATAATGGACAAACATGAATTATATAATATTTGTAAGGAAACACATCCATCCCACTATTTAAGATACTAAATTTGGGAAATATAAATATTTAATCCATCCATGCTCCTATGGTAGTTTCACCAGGGTACTACTCACTAGATACATTTTCTAATAAAACATGATGTTCAACATGAATAATATTACAATGAATTTCTTGAAAATTATAGGATTCTCAATTGGTTTTCATTTATAATAACCAATCCTTTTCATTATAGAAAACGCCATTCAAAATCAAAACTCTTACAAATACCACACACCCAAAAACCATCAGTCAAAAAACATGATTTTCTCATAAAGTCATATAATATTACTCTTGAATCAACCATGTCTTACATTGGGTTCTATTTTATTAGCCATAACGTCATACTATAATGAAATATAAATGTTATATATTATATCCTAAATAAAACCTCAACTTAACACCATAATTTATCACATCCTATAATTTCATCACGTATCCAAAAAAATTATCTAATAATGCTTTTATTTCCATCTTAATTGAGGGAAAATACTAACCAAAATCAAACAGTCAGTCCCCATCAAGTGAATAATTAATCATACATACAAGAAACTAGCACTCATTATGTATTCACAATATTAACATTAATATGAAACTAGTTCCATGCATGAAAACCACTTTCTTCCATTCATTGTATAGAGAACCAACAAACTCTTAAACTAATGACCTAAATGAAAAATATAACTATATAGGAAAAACATTACCTCTGGAATAAACATGACTCCACCCACAAGAGAAACATCTAAACATATCCAGGTATCATCCAAAAAATATCGATCTAAATGATGGTCTCTGACCATAATAAATCTCACATATTGGTTATACATTATACCAAGGAAATCACCTTCTAAGATCAATGAAAGAAATATAATACCCAAACTTACCTAATTTGAGGATTTTTTCCTCTATAATCTTGAATGGTATCACATATAATCTTATAAATATAGAAACACCATAATGGTTGAAAATAATTAAGGAATCATCAATAGGATATTTTATAAAATGATGAATAAATTATTTATTATAAATTATTTAATTTAAACATATTCTGACAACATTTTTTACAAACATTTCATTAAAATAAACTATTTTACACAAAAATTTATTCTTCATAAAACTATTTATAAACCACCTGTATTTGTAAACATATCCATAACACCTAAATTACTTGTATAATGCATGAAAAAACGTGATATTACTGACCACTTTTAAGAATAAAATAAGAATTATCATTCTCACATCAAGAAATAATACATAAATTACCACCTCATCCACAATAGGTTAAATTAGAGAACACCAAGGCCATAGATGATATTATAAAATTCAAATATACATGAATTAACTATTCTTAAAAATAAGGTCTATCTTAATCTATAAAAACAATATAAATCTAACTACCATAAAAAAATAGTAAATCCAAAATAATTTGATGAAACAATTTTAAAATTAACAAACCTGATCCATCCTAAATAGTTTTTAGGATAATAATGTCATGATATTTCAGGCTTCCCTCAGGGTATACCAGAGTTATTGGATATTACAATTAATGCATAACTAACATTGGGAGATTACAATCTCAGTATGTCATCATCTAATAATAGGTAAAGGAATATAAAAATATACATTACTAGAGTTAGAATAAAGAACTATACATAATCAAATAACATTGAAATTATTTAAATTACAATATTCTATAACATTCGTGGTGCTTATACTTGACATTTATACCTAAAATAATGATTTCCCACCTGTTTGATGTATACAATAATCATTAAAAAAATAATGAAATACATTAATACAATTTTCGAGTCCCTCCTATGATCTGTATCTTAATAATTTATCCACACACACAACTATGATTTTTTATACCACATATGACTTTTTTTCATAGATAAGACTCATTATATGAATCAAATATCCCCTGGAGGTGTTTAGAAATTTTCTATGTAGGATACCACAAATATTTCCTTCATATAAACAATTTTATACATTTTTTGTGGGTTAAATAAATATTTACATGAAATATAAAATAAATATTATCAGGAAATCATGTTCTAATAAGTACACCACAATAATATATACAAGATACACTTTCTATTATCTGAATATTATATCACATTTACCATTGATCTGGTTGAGTACAATATCATCCAGGTTAATTTCACACAACTATATCTCAACTATAACCCTATCACTCATGGTTAATTCCCACCTTCAAGTCTTGTGAAATACCCTATTATCATAGGTAAGGTCCCCCTATAAAATCTCAAAAAATCTCCTGATCACTTTGGTTAACGACCCATGATTTTATATGGATCAATAACTAATCACAATAGGTAATGTTACATAGTTAAGCCTCATCCAATACCCTCTCATGAGAGGGAAAATACCAATATAAACTCATGACCATTATCTTCTCACTCATAGTTGGGTTACATATCTAACTCACAAAGCCTATCACAAAAAAAACATACAAGATTGCTCAAGTCCATTATATAGTCTCATATCCCATATCTCGATCTCACTTGATACTCAGAATTTATATAAACTATTTGGATATATTTATTTATTTTTTATTAATTTTTTATTTGTTAATGCAGTAGTTTTTGGTTTTTTATCATCGGAATTAAGAATTTTATAATTAAATGAAGAAAAAATAAAAAAGAAAAAAAATGATTTACACATTTTGAAAGGAGTTCACGATGTGTATTCCACATTCAACGCATCCATTGGTACCAAATGCATGTCGTAATAAATTACACGACATGAATAGTTTACATGATGTATAAATGAATTACACATTATGTGACTTTTATAGGTCAATTCCCACTAATGTTACACAATATAAAAGAAGTACAAGACATGAATTTCATACACAATTAGTAGCATTTATCTGAAAAGAAAAGGTTAGAGATCCTATCTTTTCAAAGACATAGCCTACAGATGCCATTATATTCAAGATTATAAGAGGATATTGTGGATATGAATTAGAAGATGTGTAAATCATTCATGTCATGTAAAATTTTAGGTAAAATAAAATAATTAAAATAAATGATGTGAATGATTTACATATAATGTAAATATCATCCCTATAAGTATTCTAGAGACACCCACCATGAAGAAAAGTGGAGGACATGTGATTTTTCTCCCATTTTATCTTCTCTTTATTCTCACTTTTCATTATGAACTCAGTTGTAATACATTCCTTTAGTCATTTTATCATATCGTTTTGTGTTGTTTTCTATTATTCATATATTTATTGATCATTTAAATTCATTTTACCTTTTGAAACTTGTTTAATATTGTTTTCCATTATACTTAAATACACTCATTGTTCTTTATTATTTCATTATTAATAGTATGTTTTTGATTGATTCGTAATTTTTCTAATTGTGGGTTTCTTGTTTATTAATTTTTTTCATTATTATGATATGTAAGTTCAATATTCCATTAGTCTTGGTCAAAACCATCATGCATGTATAATATTCTATTGGTTGGGTGTTGAGAGTAGGGATGTTTTTGGGTCTACTGAATCTATAATTGTGCCTTGGTAACTCTATGGATTGTAATTAGGTTAAAAAATTATCTCATAATCTTACACATTCATAGACATTGGAGGGGAAATTGAATAAACCTGGACTAATTATATTTGAGCAGGATATGACCATTATCCTGTGAATCATTATTCTATAGAATATTATCATAATGTATATTGGTTGTTATCTATACCCAGAAAACGTGATAATTGCATCATAGATAGATCCAATTTGTTTTAATAGAACCAATTTGTGACCCTTGCACCACGTTGCAGCCTAAGACATAGGATTATCCCATGGTAGATTTAGGATTGTCATCTATCTAAACCCATGAATTTACCCTGAACTCTATTATTTTTACTGAATATAAATTTAAACTACATCATTGTAGAAAATACCTACTTCAAAAATGAACATGAGGACTCCTTCTGTATGGTTTTCATTACTATGTTGTTTTTCTTCCATTTTTCTTAAGGGTTTGACACTACACTACCTCTCTACTATGCCTTCTTAGTGAATGTTGTTTGGGAATAAAAAATTTATAATTTACCATTCCTAAAATACTGAAGGAGGTGTTCTCGGAACAAAAATATTTGGTGTCGTTGATGGGGGTCACTGCTTATTATAAAAATTAGCATTTATATCAATAATGGGATTACCACTACTTTTACCTTACTTTTTAATTTTTTTCTCAGTTATACGCATGTATCTTATCTCTATTTTAGTCAACTAGTACATGCATCAGGGTCCCCTAACTTACCCAAGGAACATTGATTAATAAAAAATGATTCCATTGGATCTTGAGATCGATCTACCCTTAGCTTCAGTACACTACTTCACAATGTTTGAGCATAATGATCTTATGCTACCACAACACAACAGCCACAAATATGCATCATCTGTCAATTAGGGAGTGAGACTATGGCTTTAAGAGAGAACCATTATGGATTATTTCTTTTTGTCTATAATTTGTGTTATAATTCTGTGTCCTTTTATCTAGGAACATGATTTTGTGTTCAATAATTAACTAATACACATGTTCCATAATATGGGTCAACTCAGTGGGCTCCAAATTGAAGACCGCCATGAGCACATTTCCATCTCTTTAGATGGTTATAGCACATTTCTCAACTAGGGAATTTCATCAGATCAAATTAGATTATGATTATCCCCATTCTCCTAGCATGACCAAACCATGTATTTGATCAATGTCCTATCTACTGAGTCAATAATGACTTGGGATTATATATATATATATATATATATATATATATATATATATATATATATTAAAGGTTGGGGCCGAAGCCTAATTTATTTTTAAATCAAAGCAATTTCCTCTTTTAAATGGGTAGAGGGAGACCCATTACATAGCCCGAAGGCCCAGTGGGCATTTAGCCCATTACATGACCAGTATGCCCAAATTTTTGGCCCAAATCCCATTTTGTGAATAGTATTGCTATAGTACCCGCCTGCTACAATATCACACAGTACCCAGCCGTCGCTACAGTGCATTCCATTGCTACAGTACCAGCACTACTACAGTACTGCAACATATGGATATCCAGCTTGGGAAGACTTGTATTATTTTTAGGAGCCCACTATAAAGTGTCCAAATCATGGAAATGATGTGTTGATTCAACTTCAAATGTTATATGAGGGACTCCAACCTATAACATGAAATGTATTGAGTGCCTGTGATGGAAGACTAATTCTTAAAATGATGGAAGTCGGATGAGAGCTTCTAGATTAATTATCCCACATTTCTAGTTTGAGTAACAGAAATTAAGGACATATCAAATATGAAATCCATCGAGTGGAAGAGAGAACCCACAAATCATTATAAGTGGATTCTATTAACAATAATCTCAAGTCATTTTAGTTACCTTCTACACCACCACCCCACCTGATCATGTGTTGAAAATTTAATTGTGTTAGATGTTCAGAGAATCGCACAAATAATAAGATCGTAGTGTATAAATAGAGGAACCTCAAACCCATGATTGTAAAAATATAAATTATTATCAAAAGCTAAAAATTCCAACAACCTAAAAACCCAACATCAGAAATACTACTAGAAGAGATCGGCTCAATATCCATAACATCAACCTAAAAATGCTACTATAAACATAGTAATGTCCAAATACCACCAATAAATTAGGGATCTCTTGGTTTCCCACCTCTAAAACGATATTATTATCTTCAAAAACCTTCTCTCCGAAGGCTCAGTAATTCCCACTTACTCTGCATCATTAATTCCAACAATATCCACAAATACCACCTTAATAAACCCAACCACTCCTACCACATTTGGAAATCATTCTCATTGAATTTTTTGAGAAAAATGATCATATGATGAAAAATAAAGACATAGATATTCAAAAATAATGTTCCTACCTGCACTATATTATGAATCTAATGGTTCAAATCTCAATGACCTTATCATAATGACTACCAGGTGTGTTCTCAATAACACTGAGATGCACTCGATATAAAGTGAATAGGTAGTGGTACATAGGAGTGGGAAAGAGCTAGACATTCAAAAACCATTCCAATGTGAGAAAAAAGATTCTAGATAAAATTGATAAATGTATAACAGTCATCAATGAGGATTTCAATTTTATAACAATGTATTTTGGTCAAGAAATATATCTATAATCAGACACTATTGGAAAAGCTCCAAAAAATGTGAAACCTGAAATTGATGGAGCCTATGTGGGAGTATAATCTTACAAACCCCCTGATTAAATACCTGAATGAATGAGGAAAGGCAAGATCGAGGATCATAATAATAAATTTTTAGTGATACTTATAAAATTATACCTCAAAATCCCCTCCTTGAATCCATCATTCAGATGCCTTCCTATACAAAATTAATTAAAGTATTGGTCTCAATAGAAGTAATATTGAAGATTTAGGTAGAATTTCATTAAATAAAGAATGTGATGTTTTCTTTCAATTTGTGATTCCTCCACATATGTGAGACCCTAGAAGTTTCAAAATTATATTCACAATAGTGGAATGAAACTTTAAAAAGCATTGTGTGATCTAGGAGTGAGCATTAACCTCATTCATATGTGTGTATTTCTAAAAGTAAGGAACAATGAACTGAATAAAGGAATAATGTCATTAAAACTAGTTGACTGGTCAGTAATGTTCCATCAAGGAAAATTCGAGGTTGTTTTAGTGAATGTTTGAAAATTCATCTTTCTTGCAAATTTACTCATTTTAGACCTGGAAAGGATGAAGACATTCCCATAATTTTAGGATGCCCATTTCATTACACTAATAAAAAATGATTGTTGTAAATCTATGGAAACTATTATTCAGAGTATTATATGAATAGGTAGTTTTTGACTTAGTAAAGTCTACCATGAAAAAAAATATGACTCTTTGATATCAATCCATCATTAATACTGATGAGGTCGATGAATTTATGACCATGGTAAATGACAGAGAGACCCTATTACCTGATGAAGATGAAGGTAATGATCATATGCTTGTAAATTAATTTGAAATTTGAAAAGGTAAAATATCACACCATTCATACTCTCATTCATCAATTCACCATCAATGGAACTAAAACCTTTATCTAGGATACTCAAGTACTCATTACTATAAACTACAGCTTCATATTCGGTCATTATCAGCTCAGAGATAACACAAACACAAGAGTAAAAGATGATTAAATTACTAAAAAGTAATAATAACATAATTTACAATGTTTTTTAGTATATTAATGTGATTAATTACATAATATTCACCCATAAGATATTTTTGAAATATGGTGCTTAATGAAAATAAAAACCCCAAAGGTGACTCACCTCACTAATGAAATTGGTGGTTAAGAAAGAGTTATTGAATCTTATTAATGCTGGAATAATATTTTGAATCTTTGAAAACAAATGGGTGATTCCCATATAGGTTTCACCAAATAATATAGGCATATCCACTATGAAAAATTATTAATATGTGCATATCTCAACTCGAACCATCACAGGATGGAGAGTCTACATTGATTATTGAAACGTCAACATGAAAACCTAAAAAATATCATTTTACATTACCATTTGAAAATAAAATTATTTAAATAATATTATGATATAAATTATATTTTTTACTATTTGGATATTTAGGACACAATCAAATTGCAATTGACCTAGAATTCTACTCCAATACTATGTTTACTTATCCCTTCGGAACATTCACATATAGAAAAATGTCATTCGGAATGTACAATGCACTAGATACCTTTCAGTGATGCATGAATCATATATTTAATTATATGGTAGAGGAGTTACTAGAAATATTTATTAATGATATCTCAATTTATAGAAGATCCTTTGAGTTGTGCTTTCATAATTTGGATCTAGTATTGTGATGGTGTGATGAACAATGTGTGATATTAAACTAGAAAAAAATCATACTTCACGGTTCAAAGAGGAATAGACCTTTGAAATAATATAAATAATTAAGGTATGGAAGTGGATATAGTGAAAATAAAATTAATAAAAGATATACCTGAGCCTATAATAGTAAATGGCATAAAGAGATTTCTTAGTGATATAGTAATCTACAGTCGCTTCATAAAAGAATTTATGAAAGTAAAAAACCCTATGAAAAAAAATATTATTAGAAGAAACTATTTTCTTATTCACTTTATAATGTCAAAAGGAATTTAATTCCATAATGAAAAGTCTTATGGATACTCCTATCATCATTTCAACATATTCGGCTATGGACTTTGAGCTGATGTGTGATGATAGTGAGTTGACTATTAGAGTTGTCTGGGGATAACAAGCCAGAGATATATTTTATCCCATTTACTATGCCAGTCACACATTTAATGATTCTCATGTAAATTATATGAATACTAAAAAGGATCTTATACTATCTGTTTATGTATTTTAAAATTTTCACTCCTACCTAGTACTATAAAAAGTAACTATCTACAGAGATCATGAAGAACATAAATTTCTACTAAATAAAAATGATGAAAAACTAAATCTGATATAGTGGATACTATTACTATAATAGTTTTAAATAGTAATGAAGTATATAAAATGAACTATAAATAGTATTTATGTTCATTTATCTAGACTTACACTTCCATGTATTAAGGATGATTATAATCTTGATATCGTAGATGACTTTCCTAATAAAACATTTTTCAAGGAAAATACACAAGCCCAACCATAGTTTTCATATATTTCAAATTCTCTCACCACAAGATCACTCTATCTAAAACTCACTTATCATTAAAGGAATATATTATTTTTCAAAGAATCGCATTACTACTAGTATTAGCTACTACTTTTTAAGCACTGTGATGATGACTTAATGTTGTGTTGCATCCCAGAAGATGAAATAAAAAGCATACTCGACATGTTCCATACATCACTAGTAAGAGGGAACCTGGTACCTTAGTGAAACATGGTTAAAATTCATCAAATATGGTTATTATGTCCCATGATTCATTAAAATTCATAGATCATTTTTCAAATCTATGATCAGTGCCAGCAGACTTGTACCATATAAAAAAGAAATAAAATACCCCAAAATATAATCCTAAAATTTAAACACTTCAACTTATGAGGGTTTGATTTTATTGAATCATTCCCTAATTCTAAAGAAATTTTTATATCCTAGTTGGAGTTGACTATGTTTAAAAATAGAAGAATCTGAGGTGAACACTCATGGAATATAAATAGTGGTAATGAATTTTATAAATAAAAGTATTCTCTAAATATTATTATTCCCTTGATTACTCATTAGTGATTGGGAAAATTATTTTGAAAATGAATTCATAAAAGGATTTCTCAAATAGTATGGAATTAACAATTACATTGGAACTCCCTACCACCAGTAAAAAAGTGGGCATGTCAAATTGTCAAATAGGTAAACTAAACAAATCCAAGAAAATATAGTCAAAAAAATTAGAAAGGATTAGAGTATTAAAAGGGATGATTCACTTTGGGTTTACTGCATAATATACATGATCCCCATCGACACTACTCTAGTCTGAATTTTGTATGGAAATCCATGCCATCTTCCACAAAAACTAGATCGTTACTCTTATTGGGAAATAAAGATATTGAACAAGTATTGTCAAAAGTTGATAAAGATAGAATTATAAAAATAGATGAGATGGAAGAAATGAAAAAATATGCCTATGAGAATGCTATAATTTCTAAATAATGGGTGAGAAAGTCGCATGACTATAACATTGTGGGAAAAATCTTCAAACTAGAGGATAATGTTTTTTTATTAAATTGTTGATTGAAATTATTCCCTAGAAATATGAAATCTCAATGTTTGGGTCATTAAAAATTCATTAAGGTTTTCCCATAGCGAGAAATTGAAATTTATTAAGGTGGAGAAAAAACATTCATGTTTAATGGGTAATGATTAAAAATATATCATGATCCATTCCACAAGGGGTGCATTGATACTCTAAATTTAACTTGAACTAAAAATAGTCTAACTCTTGACATTAAATGAAGAGATGAATGGGAGGAAACACATGATAAGTCTTACAGTCTAGAGTAGGATAGTATAATCATTATGATGGTTGATTATTTCAAGAATGATGTCACCCCCCATCCGAGAGGGGCCCATGATGTGACTACCGTAAGTCCACCTCTGATAGGGAAAGGGCTGGAGACTACCACCAAGTAGATGTATCCCCCAAATGGGAGGCATTTTCCTATGTGCATGTACATAAGAACACATCTCCAAGCCCCAAATTATAAAATATAAAAACACTAATTAAAAAATTAATGCATACACTAAGATACCAACTATAAAGTATGATAATAGGAAAATAGGAAAATAAGCATGGCCAGAATAAAAGCCCGCCAAAAAAGAGTCTATCAAGTGAATGCACATGTTCTTGAAACTCTACAGAAAAAAACCCTACCAAAAGGGTATGTGTAGGGAAGATGCCTGATGTCATAGGAGAACAACACGTCTTTCTAATCCCCATAATCACTACCTAGTCCCAGTCCACTTAGAACTACATAAAATCATTTATTATCTACAAAAGACACGACATGCATGGGCAAAGCCAATGTAGGGGTGAGTAAAACAATACATAATAGGACACCCTAATACAACAAAGGAAATACCACTAAGAAATAATTGATGTACACCAAAAAATAAACACATGAAGTACATTCAATACATCCAACTCACAAAGGTATATGTCTAAAGCATAAATAGATGGATTTTCCATTGTAGTCCACAGATCTCCCAATTTTCATGGGACACGGAGTGTCAATGACACACAGAGCATTGGTGGTGCATGGAGCATCGATGGTGCATGGAGTATCGATGGTGGATGGATCATCGATGGAACTCGGAGCATCGATGGATCCCATAACATCAATGTAAACTAGAGCATATATAGATAATGGAGGGTTGATAGTGAAATGAGTATTCATATGGCATAGAGCATCAATGTTGCAGGAAGCATCTATAGATCACGGGAGTGTTGTGGGGTATTTAATCCCCCAAAAAAATGTAGTCATCAAGTCACAGCAAGCTACAGGATTCCGCTCATAGTGAAATTGTACTGAGAGAACCTACTCTTAAATTTAATAAGTTATATTCTAACATTCACAAAGACTCAAATAGATTATCTCAAAAGGATTGTCTCATCGAAAGGGTTCCAAACCCGTAAACGACTCATCAAACTGACACAATGTTTGAATGATATGGCTATTTTTCTGAAAAGGTATGACCCTAGTCTGGTTCGGGTCTGATTCAACCTTCTATAACAGACCTGGCCCATTGAACGACCCAACCCAACCTGACAAGGTTCATCCTAGCCTGAACTGTCATTGCCCGCTAAGCTTGGGCTATTGGCCTTGGCACATTGGGAATGTCCCACTTGGCTACTAGAGAGGCCCAACTAATCTAGTATGTCCTGCCATATGTGGGATGGTTGGTGCATGTCAGACAATACCCACCCTAGTCACGTCTCTCTGACCAATGCAGATCCATGCTATGGTTCGCGTGGATGTTATGCCTCCTCCACCTAGTCTCGCGGCCTCAACGCCACCACTGGCTCCATCCGACGCAGCTCTAAGTTGTGTCCTACTACCACCACTACGACCTCCTACTGTGGTCCCCTATTCATCTCCCATAGCCCCCGCTACCACGGGCTCCCTCTGATGAGGTCTCGCCTAGACCGCTTCCTAGTGGCTCTTCCGGCTACCCTTCCAGCAGCCCATCCTGCCATGCTCCGCCTGGCCAGACCCCCGATGGGCCATTGCTACCTCCACCACTAGCCACCCTACTGGAGGCCTATTGTCGCCTCACGCTCCCCCTAGATTGGCCCTTACACCCACATCTTTTCCTCAACACCAGCCAACACAATGGTAGAATGCCTTGGGCATTCATAATCCTCCACCATACTCAAACTGAACCACACTCCCACAACACCTCTGTTATGCCATCCAAGGGTCAAACATTCGATCTGAGACTAGTGTGTCGTGGATTAGGGTGCAATGGTCAATCATTCGTGTTGTGGATTCAAGGGATAAAAATGTACAAATAACGTAACATATTGAGGGGGTAGAGATAAATTACATAAAACCCCATTTAAGGGATCATTACCTTATTCGTGGAAACCTTGATTCATTCATGTTAGAGGGTTTAACGAAGAAAAAATCGACACACAGATCTAAATCCGCATTCAAAATCTCGCAAGTAGTTATCCATCCTGTAAGAAAGTACAACCCATGGATCAACCTATTCAGGTGTTGTCCCATGTTCATCATTTGAATCTAAGAGGTAAAGGAAATCATAAAGTGATCAAACACCCTACATTGTTGTTGGATCTATCATTAACAAAGAACGAAGGTTTGTGTTACCATCAATCCTCGCTCCACTAGTGTTCATCTTCGATATAATTTCCTTTAACACCATAGAGGAATACCAGTGTTATTATAATAATACCTAATTCCTAAAAAAGATTTAATTTAAAAGGAAAATAATGTTTCTTTCAATAAAATATTTTTATTAAAATATTATAACGATGGTTACATAAAAATTATATCTTTTATAGTTTACATGTTATAGTTCAGGTAAGGCCCCACCTAAGGTGAATTCATTCTTCTGATTGAAATTGTTTACTCGGATTTCTGATCCTAGTATCCATTTAGGAGTTATTCCAGTCTTTTAGGAAACTTGCTCACATGTGCTATTGAAACATTATTTTTTTTCAACGAACCATCTCAGGATCACTAAGCCAGAGAATCATTTATTGTCTTAGTTCTTGGCCTCAATATATTATCTATAAATTTATAAAAATAAAACTAAAGAAAATCCAAGTCATTACATTCTCCCCAACATAGGTATTTACATCCCCAAAATCCAAAATAAAGGCTACTCAAAAAAATGAGGAAACTGAGCACAAATCTATGCTTACAGCTCCCATGATATCTGATAGAGAATTTTCATGCTCCCACTGAAGATGCACTAGAGGAATCGAACACCCATGAGTGACCCTGTCCTGTGGATCCTTGATCTCCACCGAGTACCCCATAATAGTCTCCCCATCGTCAATGTCCATCTCTCCCCAGTCGAAGATGTGTGATTGACCCTGCATGTACCTCCTGACTATGACATGTAGAATACATCATGAACCCTATGTAACTATGAGGTCAGAGATAGATGTTACTCTATCTTATTAATTCAACTCATAATCTAAATATGGTTCATGTATCTTGTAGATAACTTGATTCCATATCCAAATCTCTACAATCCCCATCAAGGAGAGACATAAAGGAAAACATGGTCTCCCCCCTCAAACTCCTGAGGCTTATATCTGCTGTCATCATATGACTTATTCTGGCTCTGTACAATCATCATCCACTCTTGGATGATATATACCATCTTGGTGGTAGCAAGAACCAACTTTGGACCAATGAGTGTTGACTCCCCTTGGTCCATTTAGTATATTGGTGACCTGCATGGTCACCTGTACATGGCCTCAAATGGTTTCATACCAATGGTGGATTAATATCTATTTTTGTAATGAAACATCATCTCTGGTTAGTGATCCTCCAAAATACATCCAAATTTTAGGATAAAAGCATGAATTGTGTCCTCTAGAACCTAATTGGTCCCCTCAATTTGGCCACCTGCCTGGGGAAAAAACACTGTTCTCAAGTGAAACTGAGTCCCAAATGCCTCCTGTAATCCCTTCCATTATTGAGATGTGCATTTAGCATCATGATCTGAAATGCTCGTCGATGGAGCTATTTGGATCCATAATATCTTCTGCATGTTGAGGCATCCCAAGATCCCAACTGAAATCTTCTCAAGGATTAGTAGGAATTGGGATGACATGGACAGTCGTTCAACGATCACCCAGATGGTATTGTGCCCCTAAAAGTGTATTGTAAACTCATCATGAAGTCCATCTACATAACATCCCACATCCACTCTAGAACCTCAAGTGGTTGGGTCAAGCCTACTGGGCCCTAGTGCTCAACATTCACTTATTGGAATGTAAGGCATTTTGAAACAAACTCTTCCACTACCAACTTCATCCCCGACCACAAAAACTGATGTCATAGGTCCTGAAACATCTTTACCACACCTAGATTTACCACCAAATTGGATGTATAGAACTCCCTCAAAAATCCACTAATAATGTCACAGGTACAATTGTGCATCCTCTAAATAGAATGACATTCTCCCCACCTTTTTAATATCCATCAGGGGAATGCATTGTGGAGATCTAAGCACATAAAGTCTCACAATTGGTGTCTCATAGTTCTGGCTCCCAGACTCTATATAAGTGTCCAGAGGTGAAAACCATCAACTTGAGGTAAGATTCTCTATCATTATCCATAGAGGATATATATAATGTTTAGAACTGCTCTGACACCTCACTTAGAAACTACAAGTTGGAACTCCTATTAAGAGTGTCCTCTACTACTTTCCCCTTCCCAGGTGTATAGACAATCTCAATGTGATAGTCCAGGAAGAACTCTAAACATCATATCTGTCTCAAATTCAAATACTTCTAAGATAAGATTTACATGAGACTATTATGGTCAGTGTAGATGATAAACCACTCTCCAATCAGGTAGTGTCTCTACATCTTCATTACGAAGACTAGTGCAATTAGCTCAAAATCATGGGTCATAAAGTTCTGCTCATGCTGCCTCAACTGAAATGAACCATAGGAAATCATTGATTTCCCCAACATCCAAACACAACAAAGATCGGTCCCTGAGGCATCACAGAACACCACATACTCTACACCATCCTCTAGTAATCTTAAGATATGATTACTCGTTAATCTTTGCATTATCTCCAGAAAGCACTATCAACACTTTTATTTCCACTTGAAAGGATGTCCCTTCCATACAAGGCTATAAAGGGTGATGCTACTCCAAAAAATTGGGGTAAAAACCTTTGATAGTACCCATCCAAGCCTAGGAAACTCTGCACCTTGGTAACTCTCTTTGGTGGATCCCAAGTGAGCACTGCTTCAATCTTCGTCAGATCCACTACAACTATATCCTATGAAATTATATGCCCAAGAAAGGGGAACTTTTGAATCAATAAATAACACTTTGAGAGATTCCAATTAAAATGGTTCTCTCGAAGCAAGTCCAGGATAATCCTCAAGTGTATCGTGTGCTCCCCCTTAGATTTAAAGTACATTAGGATATCATTAATGAAGACCATGATGATGTGGTCCATGTACGGATAGAATATTCTATTCATGAGTCCTATGAACAGTTCTGGGGTGTTTTTCATGCCAAATAGCATCACTAAATACTCGTAGTCTCCGTACCAAAATCTAAATGTTGTCTTCGGTATATCCTCATCCCGTACATGAATCTGGTTATGGAAATATCTATGGAATATTTTTGAGAACCACCTCACTCCCTTAAGCTAATCAAAGAGGTCATCAATCCTCAGTAGTGGATACTTATTTTTCACGGTCGTCTGGTTTAGCCATCGTAAGTCCCCAAATAATATCAACCTTTGGTCTTCCTTCATGGTAAACAAAACTAGTTCTACCTAGGGTGAAACACTGGGTCTCGGAAATCCCTTCCTAGGAATGTCCTCTTGTTGTACCCTCAACTCACAAAGCTCCACGGGAGCCATCTGATATGAAGTTGTAGATATTAATGTCATCTCTGGGTATAGGTAAATGTTGAAGTAGAACTCCCTATAGGGAGGTAATCATGGTACATCCTAAGGAATGATTCACTCATACTCCACAACCACTGTAGGAAAATGTGAACTATGATTATCCACCATACCAAGACTAAGCCTATCCAACTAGTTATTAATCTGAAAAAGCCCCCTATGAGTATGTTTGTCCAATGATGCATGTGTTTCTTGTTCACCAACAAAATAAAACATGGTCTCATCTTTGTGGACATACTGCAAACTGCACCTAAAACATTCAATAAGGGCATGAAATACAGATGAAAAGTCTATAACAAGAATGACAATGTAAGGCCTCAACGCTGCCACCATGAGATCCCATCCAAAACTATCTCCACCTAGAGTAAGGGAACAGTGTCAGAACCAGTGTGTGATAATCAAATCACACCCCATAATAATCTCTAAATGTAAGGGTTGAGTCAACAGTTCCCCTAGAATATCTGACTCTCGAACAAGGGTCCTGGTGTGAATAGAATAAATAGAACCTCTATCTATAAAAACTATATCTAGGGAGGAAAAGACATAGATCATACCTCTAATCATATCGGGGTTATCAGGTTCTTAAGACTCTATCACCTAATGATGGCCTCATCTCTGTCCACAAACTCCCTAATCCAGAGGTGGACCACCTGGGGGTGGTCGTGGTAGTACGTCGAACCTTCACCCACAGCATAATTCTCTACCTTCTCCTATGCCACATCCACCACTTTACAGACCACTTAACTCTATCCTTATCCTCTACCTCATCATTCCATCAACCATCTATTGATCATACACATGGCATGTCAGGAAAAATCAAGCCATATGACAGAGACCACCACATGAGTAACCCAACATGTCCTTCTGGTGACCAGATCATCCCTGGGAGCCTCACACCACTGATCTCATACCTTGGGTTCATCCCATGGAGTGCTTCACCTGTTTGGTTCCCTTCTTCTGCTAGTAGCTACCTACCGCAGAGGATGAATTTGCTTGGTTCTTACTAGTATCCCATTGTTGGCGTCTGCTCTACCAGAATGTTCTCCACTAGTGGCCTTTCTCCAGCACCCCAGAATACGCTGGGATGCTAAGGGATATCATGGATATCCTGATCTCCCGATGTATCCCCTACATGAGGGTCTAGTCTCTGAATAATGGGTCTCACGTCATATCTTTAGAGTAGTGATAATGATTTAATAATCTTGTCAAGTACTCAGCTACTGTCTGGCATCCATGCTACATATGTAGGACATCTTGTATGTGCACTAATCATAACATCACTTGAAATAACTCTTTTGTGAATAGGAACTCAATGAATTCCCAAGATAGAGTTGTATTTTAATGCATATAGATCACTAAGCTCCTCCATTTCCTACTAAGACCTAAATAAGGATCGCGGCTAGAACTTTCATCTAGATGGAAGGCATCCTCACAAGGTGAAAGACATGTTTAATGGACTCCATCCAATCCTCAACTATATGGGGATATGGATCAAACTAATAATGGTGATTTCTCTAGCTATAGAAATCATGAAACACACTCAGCATGCATTCATCATCTACCTGTAGTGTTGGTAGTAACTACTGATCTCCGGGTGGTGGAATATTGGAACTCCGCGAGGAGGTGATATTTATGGTATATTTTCCCATAACGACTCCTCATCGCTAGGTGGATCATCTTCGTGATCATGCATCGGAATCCTAGATGGCTGGCTGTGTGGTGGAATCTTGAAATAGATCATGATGTACCATAGTCAATAGAGTATACCTAGTTAGCTGACTCAAGAAGGACATGAGAACACACTCAAAGTCTTATATGATGTATGTATCTTTTATTTTACATTCAACTATAATTTTCTTGTGCTAAGTCGAAAAGTAGAAATCAGATTCTTGGTGTGTGGATACATCATCCACTACAGCAATACTAGAGTCCCTGGTCTAAAATATGAACTCAAAACACTTAACATTGTTTCCATAAACCAATATCATAGATTCTTGGCTCTTTATGTGGAACTAACTAACTCTGATACCACTCTATCATGACCCATCCCATAGGGGCCCATGTCGTGACTACCCCAAGTCAGCCTCTAATAGGTCAGGGGCTAGCAACTAGCACTGAGTAGGCATATCCCACAAATGGAATGCATTTTCCTAAGTACAGATACACATGCACACTTCTCTAAGCCCAAAATTTTGAAATGTAAAAACACTATGTAAACAATGAAAACATACACTAAGATACAAACCATAGAGTATGATAGTACGAAAATTGGAAAGTAAATAGGGCTAGAATAAAATACCACTAAAATAATGAGTCTGTCAAGTCAATTCAGAAGTTCATAAAACTCATCTGTAGAAAACCCTACATAAAGGGTAGGTGTAGGGAAGTTGCCTTAATTCGTAGGAGAAAAATAGATATGCATGATCCCTCTAAGAACCACCTAGTCCTGGTCCACATAGAACTCCACTAATGCATTGATCTTCTGCAAAAGAAATTACATGTGAGGGAAAATCATGTGTAAGGGTGAGTAAAAAAATAATTATTAGGACGCCTCGAAACCACAAAAAAAATACCACTAAGAAATACATGAAATACACCACAAAGGAAACACATGATGTATTGTCAATACGGTCAGCTCCCATAGGAATAAGTCTTAATAAAAATTCCTCATATTATCACTTGTAGTCTATAGATCTCTATGTTTTCACGAAACACAGAGTGTTGATGACTCATGGAGCATCGATAGCACATAGAGCATCGATGGATTATGGAGCATAGATGGAGCCCAGAGCGTCGACGGTGCCTAGATCATCAATGGGGAACAGAGCATCTATGGCACACAAAGTTTCAATGGAATAATTATCATCGACAGTTCATGGAGTGTTGATATAGAACTGAGCGTGTATGGGTCATATAGCCCCCTAGTCACATAGTTACTAAGCCACAAGTAGCTCTAGGATTCAACTCATAGCCAGCTTGTACCGAGAGAACCCACGCCACATGCTAATAGATCGTATTCTAAATATAAAAAATACTCTATAATATTATCTCAAAAGTATTTTATTTCCTCAAGGGTCCCAACATCAGAAAAATATCAACAAATGGACACATGGTTTCAATGATACGGCTATTTTTTTGAAAAGGTCTAACCTGGGTCCGGTCTGTGTCTCATCCAACCTACCAGACCTGACACGCCCCGTTGGTTGACCTGACTCGGTATGACTGACCCAACCTAACCTGAATTGACTTTTTTCAGCCTATCTTGAACTGGCTTGGCCCACTAGGCTTCACTCATTGGCCACGACCTGTTTGGTGTGACCTGTCTCATTTGGTTCGGCTTGCCGCATACGGGCTGGTTGGTGTGTGTCAGACGCTTCCCACCTTGGCCACCTCTATCTGGTCAACATGGAGTTTTGTTTCATTTCTGGGGGCCAGGACATCATTTCCTCTATGTCACATAGCCTCACCATCATTGAAGGCTCCCTCCGACGCAGCTCTGAGCCACGTCCTACTGCCACCGTTGTGACCTGCTACTGTGCCCCCTAGTCATCGTCTATTTCCCCCGTTGTCATGGGCCCCCTATAACACAATCATGAATGGACTAAATTCTGGATCCACTATCGGCTACCCTTCTGTTATTTGATCCATCCATACTCCACCTGGCATGGACCTCGTTGGGTCGTTGCTGCCTCGACCGTCATCCACCCTACTAACATTCTGTCGCCACCTCAAGCTCCCCCTGGAACGACCCTACCATCTATGTCCTACCCTCGCTTTCAGCCACCCTTCCAACGTCTTACCTTGCATCATCATAAGATGCTGGCTCACCCGAACCGTATCATGCTCATATCACAACTTTTATAGACCATCTCTAAGTCAAAACTTTGATCACTGACCATTACGTCATGGATCGGGGGTGCAACGGTCAATATTTTGAAAAGGTATTTCAAGAAAGAAGAACGTATGAAGAATGAAATAGATTGAGGGGGAGAGATAAATCACATGAATTCCCAATGAACAGATCTTGGCCTTGTTGGTGTATGCCTTGATCCGTTCATGTTAGAAGGTTTAACGTAGAACAAATCGACACACAGATCTAAATCCCCATTCAAAATTCCGGAAGTAGTTATGTATCCCCTAAAGAACAAACAAACAACTGATCAACCTTTTCATGGGTTGGTTCCCATTCGCCATTTGAATCTAAGAGGGAATGAAAATAAAAAAGTGACCAGACACCCTACCACATGGTTGTATCATTCGTTGAGAAATAATGGAGGTTCTTTTCATCGTAGATCTTTGATCCACCAACGTTCTTCCTCAAGAGAGTTTCCTTCCATGCCTCAGAGGAGTTATAGAGTTATGGTGATAAAATTGAATTCCTGAAAATTGTTTCATTAAAGATAAAAACTATGTTGCGTCCAATAAAAAATTTATTAAAATATTTTAATGATGCTTATGTCTAAATTATAACTTTTATAGTCGACCCACACTGTCCAATGTTAATACCTCCCTAAGGCAAAGTCACTACTTTTAATGCAATGGTGCCCTCATATTTCTGATCTGAGAACCCGTTTAAGAGTTATTAAACTCTTTTAGGAAACCCTCTCACACGTGATATTAAAATGTAACATTTTTTTAATGAACCATCCTGAGCACAAAGGACCTCAGAATCATATGCCTTCTCAGTACCTAGTCTCTGAATTTTCCCTATTAATTTATAAAAGTAAAAATGGGGAGAATACGAGTCATTAAAATCATGTCTAAATTAACTAGCCCAAAATGTTGGCCAAAATTCAAAATACACATCGTGTGAACTTTAAATGGTGTGTAAATGTTGAAGGCCAAAAAAATGAAATCTAAATTTTACATGTAATGAACCAAATAGAATATGTGTAATGTTTGGGTAGCTTTAAAAAGTGATGGACCCTAGATTAACAGAACACCCCCCCCTATTTTTCTCCTCTAGGGCCCTTGACCCATCCTTACCCAACCACCTCTCCTCCTCCATAACCACCAGTCCCTACTCCTTATTAATCCTTCCTCTATCACTCCTATTAGTCCACTAAACCTCTCTTCAATTTACCTTTCTCTCCACTTCTATTGTGATATGGACCACACCACATTCACATTCACTTCACTCACAAAATAAAATTCCATGTGTTACAAGACACCTCCTCCACCCAATCGGTAGACGAATCCTCATACAACACTAGAAGATCCTTCCACCACCTCCTCTATCACGGTATCCACCTCCACCTCCACCTTAGCCTCCATGGAATCAAAACCATTATCTAATGGGTCTCAGGGTGCTACCCATCCACACTTCCATTCATGTCTTCACTTCTTGGAAACAGAGCCCCAGGTTTGGGTGGTCCATATCCAGGAGAATCCTATATGGACCGATAAGGCACTATACCTTTGGGTACTAGAGAGAATACATATTTTCTATGAGGTCATTGACCTCACCACCGGCTTCACCTCTACCCCTATATGTTTGTTTCTCAGGATAACTTTAGAGAGCTCTTACATGTGTTTTAGGATACCTCAGATATTTCCATAAAATAATCAAAATTAAAACTCATAGGTAGGCCATGGGAGCTCACCCTTGGAAACATTGTTGTTGGCCTCAAAATATACTCCACCAATATCATCACCACCCAAGTTTTCTCAAACTTTTAACTCAAGTTTAACAATTAAAATGCTACACGGCTTTGGAAAAGGACAACCAGTGACCCCTATAGCCTTTATGATCCCCACATGATGAAGATAGCCCATCTCCAATGTTCTTTCCTTTATATTCTTTATTATTCCCTCAATGACACCTGATTCTCCTAATGTTATTCTCATGGGAGTTTGAGCCAAATTGAGGTGATCATTATTACCTCATCCTTGGTAATACCGACCATCAAAATAGATATGTAGTTCACAGTGTTATTTATAACATAGGAGAGGGTGACCCAAGGTATGTTATTGTGTGTTAGCTTCATTACCCATCTGGACAGGCATCTTGATGCATTTGATGATGCTCATCCTCAAACATCCCTTGACCAAAGAGAGAGTATCAGCCTCATTTTTATCAAAAAATGGGGCTTCTTACAAAGAGCCAGAGTATCTACTTGTGGGAACATGGATATATTAAGGATGATGGCATGGAACTAGTGCAACATTCAGTCAACCCAGCCTCACCGACCCATGTCCCTACATCCATCACTCATACCCCTAGCACTACCTCCCCTTCCACTACCATACCACCCACCACCACTAACCCAACCTCTAATTTTAGGACTACAACCACTACCCCAGCTACATCTTCACCACCACTACCCATTCCCATATATTTCTGACCATTTATGCATTACATCCCATAGAACATGGGACATATTTGTCACAATATTCATGTCCCATTAACCAAACCATCTCACTTCACCACTCCCTCCCCATCCACTAGAGCATTTATCTTTCCACCCACCCCACCTACCCCTCATACAGCTCCAAATTCCACACATTTTCCTACAGTACCTCCCACCTAAAACAATATTACCTTTGATATCATTGACCCTACTAGACAATAGGAAAATCTTTTGGAACATACTCAGTAGGTAAGGGACCCTTCCATTACATCTAAATCTAAGGTGCCTCAAATAGATCCATCTTTTACATACACAACCACAATATAGATCATTACATACCCCCACTATCCAAGATGGATCCAGCTACCATCACAATGACATCTCTTTTGGTGGTCGATCCTCAATCCCCTTCTTACATCGATGAGATCGATTTGGCAGAGCTACTCCAGACTCACACTATTTGAGAGGGGATTGCTCTTGCAGATACCATCGAGCATGCCCCAACTACATTCTATTATCCTTTCCCCTCCCATGAGGTACTCTATATAGGGTCTATTATTATTCATAAATATATTCCATTTTTCATCAATGTATCATTATTTATAAATATATATGGGGTATAGTTTGTTTTGTATATACTAATTATTGGCTTATTTTTAATTTTTCTGATGCAGTTATTTATAAATTTCTATATATTTTATATCATTTAAATTCATTAAATAATTAGTCAACCCACCATATCACATCTCCCATGAGATATATTAGATATTCACTATCATAGAGAGAAAAAAGAAGGATCTCAACCTCAAGATCTATCCTCTGCAGGACTATCCTCCATGAATTGAACAACAAATATTTATCCCCATGAGTTCTTTCAAATAAAAACTATTTCTATATTGTATAATCTTACCAATAATCCATATGATCTCAATGACATAGACTATAGTTCCTAAAAGAAGTAGTGGACTTATGAGCGAATTGATGACTCCTATTGATTTTTTTGTCCATTTGTTTGGGTAACGACATAATTGAAAGTTCTTTATGGAAGGCAACCCATTTTTTTGTATTCATTATATTATATGATTTATTAGGATCATTTTTTCTTTTTTTATTTCATTTTATGTCTACATGTCTACCCAAAATTCCCAATACTCCCTAAAAAATTTCTATGTTATTTTATCCTTTTTTGATTATATACACATGTTCATTTTTCAACTTCCAAATTGAATAAACCATGTGGAGTAATGGTTTATCTAGAGCACTTGTTTTGTTTCTAATTTTTTTACAGGTATCCCAATTTAAAATAAACATATAATAAGTTTCCCCATGGAATGAATTTCACTACATAGAGTCATCAATTCCCTACTTTAATAAACTCAATTTATATTTCATCTCTATCTATTCTTATATTAGTATATCTCCCACAACACTTCACATAAGAGTGCGTACATTTTTTCATTTAATGTGATGGTTAGTTTTTATGGTGATTTAAGGTATATACACTTGAATTAATGATTTTTTACGAGATTAGGAGATATTTTTTTTATTAAAAACACACATCCAACATGAAATATCATTATACACATTTAAATACAAGACAATTTTTGGCTAGAGACTATGGAAATCAATTTTTATTCAAGTTAAGATTTTTAACATGATTTCTGAATTGAGTACAATATTTCTAATTTGAACCTTGAAATTTATTTTTATTGACTAATTATTCGATATTATGCACTAATTTGTCTTCATTTATATTTTTATGCTCACAATCCTGAGAGGATTCTAGATATTCATTGTCATATTATTTTCTGTGTATATTATTTGAGAGATACCTAGGACATGTAAACCTTTCAGAAAATGAAATGAGATCTTATAGAGGCTATTTTTAGACTATTAAATTTTTAAAATTGTTGACATAACCATTGTGAGAAACTTTTTTTTAAGACCCATCTTTACATATTTACTTCATTATCCCATTGTATCCCTGAATAACCTTGTTAAGATGAAGTTGTTTTAAGCATATTATCCCTTTTTACCCTACACATAGAACAATTCATATTTATACCTTTAACTTATGTGGGTGAAGTACCACTAATGATGTGAATAAAATGTAAATATTATGGATTAATATGGTGGAACTTTCAATAGATTGATATAATGTGGTTCATTCATAATTTTGGAATTATGTTTCTCTTACAATGCTCCTTTGAAAAACAAAAAATTATATTGGGTTGTGTATTTTGAAGGTCAAAAATCACTATTACCATATTTATGAATATTATGATGGATCTTATGTGGTTTGATTAAGGATGTGATACATATTCTAGAAATGATATTTCTAAAATAAAATAAAGAAAAATAAAAATAAAGGAACATGGTACATTCCTGATACTATCTTGACATACTCAGGGACCCACTTTGTGATATTTAGAGAATATAACATTTTTTCTAGGAGGATTCACACCATTTCACTAGTCATGATTTTCATGCATTATACTTTAAATCTTATACTCCTTTTTGAGATTTTTTGTAACTTTCCCACTTTCCCTCATCCTTGGAGACCTTTGAACCTTATTACAAATGAACTCATTATTGATTTATAATTCGTATTTACAAATTGGAGATGTTATATATAATTCAAATTTATGGTTAGGAACACATATTTAGCATGTCATCATAACTACATATTTATTTTACATTGATGGGTAATAGAAAATTCAATGTGAGGTAAATAGAAAAATTATTATAGATTTAAAAGAATAGTTTTGAATTTCTAATTAAAGGAATAATGAATATGAAGAAATAATTGAACTATGAGGCGTGATAGATTTTCTCCATAGGATTAATTCTATAGGACTTACATTTTACTCTTACACATAGTTTTATTTTCATGGTTTTCTGTTAATTTCTTTTTTAAATCATTTGGAATCCCAATTTAGTTGTTTCTTGCTTAAGGAAAATAAATTTTTCAATTGTGGGGGAATTTGATAAGGAACAATCATATAGATATTTTAAATGCATTTATTTAAGTATTATTCATGTTTTCTTTTAGAGTTCATTTGGTTTGTTTTGTTTTCTATAGAATTATAAATTTTAGGCACAAGGGAAGAAATGTTGAAAAATAGAAAAAAGAGGGTTTATACATCATGAAAGGAGTTCATCATGTGTATTCATCATTAAAGAAAAAAATTTAGATAAAATACCATCCTTAGAGTAATTAAATTACATGATGAGTTTACATGAAGTGTAAATACATTACATGTTGTGATATTTTTAAATCCTAATTCATGTTTAAATTTAAAAATGTAGAGTACATAAATTCAATCATATACACTTTTTGTAGTGTCTAAATGATGGGAAAAGGTTTCTGATCCCATACAATAAAAGTTACAATGCAAGGATCCCATGAGAATCATGATTCTATGAGGGTATTTTGCTTATGAAGTAAATGACATGTAAATATTTCACATCATGTAAAATTAGAGACATGATACCTATAAATCAAATACACTGTGTGAATTCTCTATACATCATGTAACTCTCAGGCCTATAAATAATTTTAAAAACGCCAAAATATAAAACAAGATTTGGGTCCTATGATTTACTCTAATTTTTCCACTTTTTCTTCTTCTTTTTCATTCAAAACTTTGATTAAATCGAATTCTTTACACAATTTGTGAAATCCTTTTGCGTTGTTTCCCACTATTTATCTGTTTATTGATTATTACCATCCTGTTTACATTTTAAAACCTATTGCACAATGTTATAAATTATAAATATTTAATCTCTTCATTATTTATTGTTTCTTCATTCCAATCATGTTTTTGAATGATTCTTACTAGTTTTTATTGTGTATTTTTTATTTATCAATTATTTTATTATAATTCTAAGCATGTTTAGTGTTCCTTTTATTTTGATCAACATTTTCATTGATGGATAATCCTATTAGGGTTAAGGGTTGATAATTGGATTTTTTTTCTAATTATAATGAATATATAATTGAGCTTTGGTAAACTATGGCTAGTAATTAGGTTAAAAAAATACTTTTTACTTTCTCTAATGCAACCCTAGACATGGGAGGTGCAATTGAATAAACCTGGCCTAATTGGTGTTTTTAGGTAATAACCATTATCGTATAACATATTCTTCCATACAAGCTATATATAATGTTTATTGGTTGTTATATATACCTAGACTAAGGGATTGTTTCATCAAAGTTAAATCTAATTGGATTGACCATAACAAGTTTTTCACCCATTCACCACTTTGAATCATAATCCATAAGAATATTACAAGAAGTATTTAGTATTATATTTTGTATAAATCCTACAAATTAACCCTAAAATATATTATATTTATGAAGTATATATCCAAAATATGTATTTATAAAAAACTATCATGAAGAGTGAACTTGAGGAATCCTTATATAGGATTTGAATCGCTATGTTATGTATCTTCCAGTTGTCCATGTGGGTTCGACCTCACTCTTCTACTTTTCTTTCCCATAGTAGTTAGTGTTGTTTGGGAAATATAAATTAATAATCTGATCACATCCTAAGGAATTATAAATTCCTTCACGGTGCATTGTCACACATCAAATATCACCCTTGAAGCCACTCACAAAGTTACAGATCTCTATAGTTTATGCAAGATACATTACACACCTAATCACCCATCTAAATAAAAATCACATCCTATCACCTAGTAAAATGGTCTATTATAAAACTCCCTATAACCAACATTGAACAAAATCATCATCCACACCCATTTTTCACATTTGAAACTACATAATTGTGGTGCCTAGACATCGAGGACCATTGAGATGTGGGTGAATCAAAACTATCTTTTTTATGAATTATAAAAATATAATTTAATCTCCAAGACTAATAATGATTTATATCTACTCATATTATTGTTTCTAAAACTCAAAAAAAATATGAAAACTTTTAAGGAAAAAATATATTATGATTTTGAATGGTTGACCTTGTAAGTCTACTCTTTTCTATGATTGATCATCCCCCTAATCAGAGATTAATACAATATTTTTTGTAAAGTGGCTACACATAATGGTATATAATATTATTATTTGTACATCATTTTGGGATCCAATTTTCAATTTAATAATCTGTATAAAACAATATATTGTGTTACAAGCTTTATAGAAGCCTTCTAACAATCTCTCACAATCTATTCCTCATGTCTGGAAGGGTGTTCTTAAAGGGTATTTCATGGACTTCACATAGGACTTAAACAACCTCTATCTTCTTGTGAGTTTATAGTATTACCATTAACATGACTTAGTCATATTGATTAGAACTCATTAGTATGGCATAAACAACAAATAATATAATACACTTCCTAGAATGTGTATCAGTGTTATTCCTTCTCCTCAATGATCACCTTATACTATACAGGTGTATCATATGAAACCTTATTCTCTTCTTATGTTTCCAAAATACTATTAACTATTATTCTTTTATTCATAGTATTAGGTTCTCCAACATTAACTAGTTAGAGTAATAAAAAAATTATATCCACAAAGTGCTTCAAACCATATTATTCTATCTAAATATCATTTTATATTCATAGGATCATGAATATTTAATTTCAATAAAAATTATCAAAACATACTAATTTCATGGATAGAAGTATATCTTCTCATTTATACTATAATGTTATTTATAGTTTGAATTATCATTTGAAATATCATTCAAAATCTACAGGAAGAATTTTTTTTTAAATTTCTTAAAGATTCAAGATTCATTCTATTTTATTTCCCCACAAAAGCTTCACTTTTATTTCTATTTTTATTCTCCTTATGCGATGAGAATATGACTATAGAGATACTATTGTAGTTATGGAAATCATCATAGTATGTATCATATACATTATCTAGTCTTATTTCAATCTCATGCGGGATCTAAATCACATAATTTTTATTTTTACATCATAATATTTGAGGATCGGCTCAAGCATCATATGATTTTAAATTATTTATTTCAGATGTAGATCCCATAACCTCAACTCCCAAGATTAATTCAATAAATTCATAAAATATATATTTGATTTTATACCTACCATATATACCTAGATATAATTATAGCATAATTACATGACATATTATTTAATTACATATATTCTTAAGACCTTTTATGTTTAGATATTTAGAGTGTTTAGAATTACTTTTGACTAAAAACCCCAAATATTTTTTCAAATAATGGATATTTTTTTTCTACAATACATTATACTACTTAATATATAATAATTCATCAACATAACTCCAAAAAATATAAATAAAACATATCGTCACCGCATATCATGTGTGATATATTTCTTCATAACATGAGGAAATTAAAGCATAAGATGTGGCGACCTCAATGTATTTATAAGGGTACATATAAGTGATGAGAAATTAAGATCATAAGTGAGAATAATGTGATCTTAAATAATATTTTAGAAATAGCTAATCAAGAGTAATTCCATTATAGATTGTATCTCATTGTATAGTATATTCATGGATAATTATGGAAATAAATAATCACATGGATATTAAAAACATCTTCCTTAATGATTAAATACATAAATTTAGACATATTAATTATACAGGTAGTCCTCGTCCACGAAATTATTCTATCTATCAGTTCCTAAAAAATAAAATCAGTCATTAATTAAAGATAATAGTCATGAAATCATGAAAAATTAACATGGAATACAACATATACCGAAACAACACCCTCACATGAGACTAACCAATGCTTTGATGGGATATATAATGTTAGGATCCATCTGTAATATGCTTATTCCATAAAATTTAATCACATCTGATAATTATAAAACAATAAAAAATAAAATTTTTCTTTAATCATCCATATTTGAATAACTAAAATACAGAATTTAAAACATTTCCTTGTCAATGGAATACATTTCAAAGTAGTATTCCTTTAAATATGTCATTATATTTTTCTATTCAAATGTATTAGAAAATAATTTCCCCGAATCGATAATTTTATAGTAATCTTTGGGAATAACTATAATAGAAATTAGAAGTAGGTTATTTATAGAATAAATTTGTTAGATAATAAATTTTTCCTATACAGAATGGATGAATATGAAAAATAAAAGCATTGAGGGATCATTATTCTAATAGAAATGGTAATTTTATAATCCATCTCTATAAATTTTATAGATTGTTTAAAAAGAACTTATCACTAGTGTGAAAAATAAAAAATTGAATGTCATTGACATAGATGAAAATCAACCTTTCAAAATAATGCATCGAACTATGTTATACGAGAAGGGATTAAGAATCGAATTATTTGATACCATAGGTTCAATCCACCAGATTATAAATTTATATATTTATTATAGGGTAAATTAATTAATGTATATCACATGATTGTAAAACATTTTAAATATTAATATTAAAATTGTGGTAAAAACAGAAAAGTTAGTTTTGAAATAATTTTTAATGTTGGCCTAAAATACAAACATAGATATCACATTCAAAAGTATCATTTGAAAAGGTTAAGTGATTTTTTTGAAAATATTTACAATGATATAATGAAACTCCAAAAATTCATTACTAAAATTTAGATAAGGTTTTTTATAAGAAATATGAATCAAAATATAAAACATTTTATTCTAAAAGGAATATTTTTTGTACTTTAAATGTTTATTGATAGAAAACTCACATTTTATAAAGAGTAAAAAAACCATATTTGTATTAAATCATAATTTTCACAAACAGTATTATAAAATTCCATATAATTAATTATTTATCAGGGATAACACAAAAATGGATGAAATATATTCTATATGAAACTTTATATCTCAACAAATGATGTTTGTAGTTTACAAAATACCGTACTAGAACATACTATATAAGGAAGAAAATATTTGAGAATGATTTTTTTATAGGAGTGTAAATCCATAAAAAAAATTGTAGAATATGACATAATAAAATAAAAGGTATAGTGTACACATCTTATAATAAATAAGTTAAAAATATGATCAGAAGTAAATGAAAAAAGATATGTTTCCATAAATCATTACTACTAGGATAAAAATTGAATCAAGATCCACTTGAAGAATGGTATATTATTTGGATTAGAAAATGCCATGAATTAAAAAAATTATGATAGAATTAAATTCATGGGTAGTAAATACACCATATAAAAAATCATGGTGCACAAAAATTATTCAATTTTAATGAATCTAAATTTCTACCAAGAAAACCCTTACATCCTTTGAATCATTTCAGTCAAAAACTAATTAGATGATATGATTACCAATTAATAATTAAATATAAATAAAAACTAAAGGATCTTGATACAAAATTATAATGTGATAGAAAATCATAAATTCCAATGAAAACATGGTATTTAATAATAAATATGTCTCAAAGAGTAAAAATTTTAGAAAAGAACTTTTCTCATATCATTTACATTTATAAAAAAATATTGAAAATATAGTTATAAATAGTATAGATATCTTAATATATTTTTTATAATCTCTATATAATGATTCTTTCTATATAAATAATTTATTTTAGATCCTTCAATATATATATCCTATTTATACTTTTCATTTTTAATCATTCTCTATATTAATTCTAGCTAGTTATTACCTATTTTAAATAGTAGATGTAAGTAATCTATATCAACTTAAACTTGTTTTTTAAAAAATGTTTTGTTAATACTTGTTAAAAATATATTCATCTCTATATTATTAATGGTAATTTAATGAATTTTAAATTATATTTATAAAGGTAAAAATTCATTCTATGGTAGTTTTTCTTACAATCCATTAACATGATTTTGTTGGTGATCTCACGGTAGTAAATCGCAATGAAAGCATGGTGTTCTATTATTTCAAGTTTTTAATAATAATGTTACAATTACAGAAACAAAAAATAATTTTTTACATATTTATATAATATTATAATATAAATTAACTTCCCATATTCATACATGATATAAAATCATATCATTATTTAATGTTGTTGTTAAAGTGACCCAAACATGAACATACCCTGACTAATGAATGATTATATTGCGGTTTACTTATAATATTGTTATAATATAATATTAATGACTATATTTATTGTTTATTAGTGTGATATTAAATAATTGGAAGTAATTTGAAGAATAAATATTGGATATTAATTTATTACATAATAGAAAAAAATTATTTTCCTCTTAGTATGATTGTTTTAAACGTTTAAATTTGAGGTGGTTGTTTTTTTCATACGATTGATAGGTGAAATTTTTTTTAATAAAAACCCATAATAAAATAATATTTATCCATAAAACAAATTCTTATGACTATCCTTGAAAAGTAATAATTGAAAGTTGATTTCACCATTTAATGTAGGTGGTAGTTCCCATGTATGCATGGATGATGACTTTGATTTCATAGAATGAGAGAAAGTAGTAAAATGGATAATAAATTTAGAGACATAAATATTTTATAAATATTATAATTATAGGTTAAATTATATTTATTCCAACTACGATATGAATTGAAGGAAAAAAACATGTTACAGTGTAGAGGCTATTTTCCACACATATAAATGAATCTTATTTCCATTTTTCTTATAGAAAAGGGGAAATGTGGTAACCTATTATTCCCAAAACATTATATAATTAATTATATAACCAATAATAATGTTACCAAATAGGAATATTAAAGTTAAAATTTCATTTTTATGATAGAAAGGAACAAAGTTATTGAAATATGATTACTCAAGTTTATATAATTGAGTTTTCCTTTCAGAATTACTTTAGGAATTGAGGGATTTAGAAAATATAATTTGATTGAATACACAAGGAAGAGAAATAATAATCTAGGTTAAATAAAAATTATAGGTTTATAGGAGGAAACTAAATATTAATAATGGTACTGAAGGGTTGGAGAGAGTCCCATTTTTTAATTGAGAAGGGATGAATTTTCTTAAAAACCCATGACATTTTAATAATTGGAAGTTTCACTCAAAAGATATGGCCTTCAAATTTAGAAATAATGGAGTGTAGAAGATAAAAGGTCATTAAAGTCCACAAACACACATTTGAACACATAATTTTTACATGTTTTATCCTTTTTCACTAGGTTAAACCCTTTTATTAAGAATTTACTCTTACCATGATATGTAGTTTAACCTAGATAATTTATCCTTTATTAATAAATAAGTGGTACATGTTACATAATTTTGAAATACTGATTCCAATTGTGAAGTTATTTTTCTTGGATTCTATATTAGGTAAAAAATAATTTTAATAGAATAAATGTAAAATGTTTTAAAAAAATTATTAATTGAAATATTAATTATGTTTTAAAATATTTTATATAGTATTATAAACTAGAATTAATATTTATTAAATCTATAATATCAATTAATAATTTTTTTTCAAAACGGATTGAAATATTTTTATAGAAAATTTACATACTAATAATGTAATTAAATGATGACATATTTTATAATTGTATATTTCTCTATTCACCTTAGAGACAATATTTATAGTAAAATTCGTCGAAATTAATCATAATTAAACATTAATATGTTGATTCAAAAAAAATATTTCTTTCAAATTGAAATTCTAAAATTTTTAAATTTAACTTTAAAATAAAATTTTAAAATATTACAAAACACTATTTTTATTGGAAAAATAATTATTTAGAATATAATATATTATTATTCTTATTTTATATAATTTACTAATTAGTGTTATACAATTATTCATATAAATATATGTTACCAACAATTCATAATAATGTTGTTGTGATAAAATAGCATAGTGTATAAAAGGCAATTTTTATAAAAAATGCAATTCTAAGCTAAAAATGATGTTATTTTTCATTTTAGTTATAAAAATTTCATATGATTATTATTAATAGTAGCTTTTATTTTATTTTTATAAATTTTTAATAAATAGGTTACTTATATTAATTCCAAATAATTAAATTGATATGTTTTATAAATCGTACATAAATATTTATATTTTTATTTAAATATATAGTAGATATGTTTATGTTTGGTGTTGTGTTTGGATAAATATATTAAAATATATTAAACATATTGACTTATTTGAGAGTAATGATAAATTCAAATCTCAGGGTGTGACATCATATTAATTTGAAAATATCATAACATTTTCATATGAATACAATTATCCCTATAGCCTCAATATATTTCAAAATTATTTTAGGGGTAAAATTATCCATATGGGATATTATTTTTGATATTTTAGATTCATATTTATGGGATTATTCTAATATAATGATGCTTAAAAAATAAAGCTTATATAATGAATAAATACTGACACATCCCATTCATCCTTATTTAAACTCAATATAATACTTATGTAATTTCCATCCATCTAGATTGAGTTTATTTTTACAACCCTCATTTTAATATAGTTGATCTATATTATTCTCATTATTAAATGGATATTCAAAAACCAATTCATAAGAATCAATGGTCCTTAATGGATCATTATTATTTCTTAATTAACCGTACACATTTCACCTAAAATTTCATAAGTGACGTAATTTAAAAATAGAGCCTCATTAATTTATTCTTAGGTCTTCATAAACATAAAATAAAATTCAGAATCATCTCAAAAAATTTATTACGTAGGTCTCAAAATAGAAGATTAAAATAGGATGAATTATCATCATACTTTTGGATGATTACTCAAAACATATAAGATAGCTTAACATATTATCCTTGGGTTTTCATCCTCCCATTCATAAAGGAAATAAAATACTATAAAAATTTTATTTGAAAGTTTATCCTTTAGAATATATCATTTATATGAAGATTAACATTACCTATATTCATATATAAATGCTTTGTTTTGTTAATTTATAATTTTATGAACTCTATGCTTATAATTGTATGAACTCTATATTCTGGCCTCACACATCCAACATTAAATACTAATATACTTTAAAATAACCTTGAGATCCTCAATTGAAGGAACATTCTGGTCATCTTACATTGGAATTCTCTATAGAATTTGGTCATTAAAAATGAACCAACACACTTTTAATTTAAATCTTCATAGATTTATTGATAAAAAATAAAACTAAAATAATTTTGGAACAGCAATCCCATCAATTTAAATTTTGGTAATATCTTTACCAAATTAAAATTCATTCATGTCCCCCTTATCAAATATTATTTTGATGGATTTATAGGGGAATTATCATCTTATCCTAATTTGTTAAAAATATCCATTTATCTATTATTTATTTAGAATAATGGATTAATCCATTTGTTAATATAAGGATGTAAAACATCATATTCATAACAATGATCCTTTAGTTAAATAAATCTACCTTAATGATGCTAAATTTGGTGCAGAAAAAAGTGGTATTTAACCATGTTAGTCAATCATATCAACAAATTTAATATAAAGTAATAACATTCTCAATTCCTCGTTTTGTGGGGTATTCAAAAAAATTATGAATAATATTTTCTACAATAAGCATAATAAATGAATCATAAAAATTCAAATTCAAAATAGATGAAAATCAAATTTATCTATTATTACTTATCAACCAACACTTAATCTTTATAACCATGTTTGGTACGATCATAATAGGGAAATTAAGAATTATTTTTCTTACCTTAATTATATATTTCCACAGGAATATCTAGAAACTCTATATTTTATGAATTTACATTGGGAAGCCTTATATTTATATTTAATCCCCATTAAAGGATACACCTCACAAACACTTCATCATTTTTGGTTAAAATGCTCCATGATGGGAATAATATTTTTTTGTAGATTGATTTGCTTCATCAAACTCCACATTTATCCCAACACCTTCATTTCCCTACATGTTAGTAACACTAAACAAATGTATAATTGATACAAGATATTTTTCATTAACATTTGAGTATCACATTTCATATCTCTCTCTATTAAATGATATTTCATTCTTTCTAGATTTTACATTAGTATGGGTCCTCCTGATATATCCCCTTTTTTAAAAAAAAATATATTCCCCCTTATTCAACATGGATTTAGTATTTATTTTATATTTTATATTACGTTATCTTCCCATTTTCACCATGGGAATTATATAACCTGAATCATTTGATAATATTATTTCATTATTAAAAACCTCTAATTAGCATGGTTGTATATCCACGAATTTATGTAGAGTATGCCTAGAATGTTTTCCCCATTCAAAAAAGAACAATTCATTATCCTTCATGTATCCATATATTGGCCACATACCAAAAATTTTATAAGTGATTATTTCATCCCCTCCATGATTCTTATTTTACTCTTTGGGAGAATTTAGTTTAGATTAATAACTATACTAAATAGATTTCATTATTATATTTTCCTCTAACATAGACTCATCATTCAATTTCATCTTCTTCCTTGTTGGTTACGGTATCCTACCCTCATTATATTTTTATTTGTGATGGTTTGGTTTATAAAAATAGTAATCATAAAAATTTACATTTATTTTTTGTGATAATAGAATCTCTTCAATTATTTAAATCAGTTTTTTGAATTCAAATTATTCTTTTCATTTAAATTATTCTCACATGCAACATTTTTGTTCTTATATTCATATTTTAACTCCAATAATCAAAGACATCTATTCAATATAGAGGTTGAAATGTTATTACAAAATTATAAGGCCCTATAATTTATTATCTATGAGAAAAGAAGTTCTAATGAAAGAAATTTATTTTTTGTAGAACTATTCATTCGAAGAACATATTCTTGTAAACATTATTGATTTGGGAAAACATTCCATTATTTAAGAAAATAATTAGGGAAGCTACTATTATTCATTTTTCTAGATTCCACCATTTATTATGTTGTATATTTTTCAGTAATTTTAATCATATATATTTTACAATTATTTGTATTTCAAAATTTATCAATAGTTGAAATAAAATTAATACCTTATAAAGATTCATGCTTATGAGATTCCTTTCCCTTGAAAATTACTGACACATGATCAGAGGATAATATCATTATCTAATCTACAATGACATGAGTGGTATAATATTGATGAGACTCAATGGATTTATGAATTGAACCATCATTCTTCTCTATTGATTTGTATGTTCCATAATTTTCAAACTACAGGTTTTTAGTCTAACATCTAATTCATGTTACATCATTTTGACAGTGTTTTTTATTCCTAAAGGATTCGAGGTTATATTCATAATCCCCATTCATATTCATGATTATCACTTCTTTCACATCACTTGATTATTGAAAATAATTATCAATCACATTTTTTTCTACTTTAACATCCAATTTAATGTTATTATAATTTCAATATGTTTTATATAGATTACCATGTTGATGGAAAAATTTAAATAAATTATCTGAATCACCACTTTCTCACAACAATAACATTAAAATTCATCATTAATAAGTTGTTATATTTTATTTCAAGGTTATATTGATTGAATATTTACATCTATAATGTCTGTGAGATAGATGAAATTTTTTAAATTAATAATTAGTACATTCTTAATTTCATTAAATTCTTATACTTGATGTTATTTTACATTGAAAAATCTATTTATTAAATTAAATATACATGAGGCTATTTATTGTGGAATTTTATTTATATGGTATTTGATTTAATAATGGAGATCACTAAGTGATATATCATTGTCATAAGTGGGACAAAATTTCTTTAAAGTATTAAAACTAATTGAATTAATAAAACATTTACTACTCTGGCCATCTTTATTCAGTTGTGTTCTTCCCTTTACTTGTTTTTTTATTCAATATAATTACCGCTATCTTACATTTATTTTAATAGGTCTTGGAAAAATCCATTATATTTATAAAAATAAAAACATCTACCTTTTTTTATATTTGAGGCTACTCAAAAATATCATTGAATTTTCACTTCATATAGTGAAATTACAAAACCATAGGGAAAACATATATCTAATTCATATAAAATATGGATTTTATCACATAAAATATGTGATTCCTCGGTTCATGGAGCTATAAAGTGGAGGGAGGTTGAATTAATGTTCTCTTATTTTATAAATTCTATTAATTTAATTTATCCTACTATAGTGGTTAAAATCTCAATCAACTCTTTTTATTATCTCTCATCCTTACTTGAGTATACAAAAATTAAATTCCATAAGAGACAAGTATTTTAAAGGTTTTTCATAGAACGTATCTTCCATTTCATGATTAGTTTATCCCATCAATAATGGATTTTTCTATTACTTCATCTTAAGTGGATATGTGGTATGATCTCGTAGTATGCTTCTATAGAGTCCCACCATGTACTCCAGAGTCCTAACAGAGGTTAATTTTACCACTTCACATAGTGGTACCAAATTCTAAATGTACTTATCACCACCACCCAACACTCAATCCTCATAAGTTGAATTTATTTATTCAAGGGTCCTCTACAACCTTTTTGTAACACTTATAATCCCACTATCATCTGGGGTAGTTGTCTATCAGTCTTGACCTTAAATAATCATTCTTATGTTTTACTCATGAATATGTCTTCAACTTCTAGGAATATAATATACTTCCCTACATATGTGTCTTCATTATTCATTATTCTCAATGATGAAATTCAAAAATTTAGGTGTGTCATATTCCACTTCCATATTATCTACTTATACTTAATTGACACTGGAAGATCATGTCCCTTCATGTACTAATTCAAGAGATTATTTTTAGTTGGTTAGTGATCTAAAAAATATTTTAGTTTTAAAGGTATTCATGTATTTTTAATCTATTGAAGTCAATTTTTTATATTCACCTAATCTTGAATATTTTATTTCTATATGGATTGTGGTAAATTACACCACACAATAATGTAATGAAATATTCAAATTTGAATCAAAAGTTTTTTTTATTTGAATCCACTGTGGAAATCTATTTGAAAAAAATTCAAGACTCCCAAATTAAATTTCAATATATATTAGTATTATTTATATATTATTTCCCAACATAATATAAAATATTTTTTCTATATTAATATTCAATGGGCATGAAACTATGATGAATAAAGTACCATTATTATTTTGTAATTCATTTCAACATCCATTTTCTCCCTTGATTGGTCATCCTTTAAAGTTATCTTAGATAATGTTCATTTAATTTTGAAATTAATATTGAAATATATGAAAAGAAGGTTAAGCATTGTTTGATTCTAAACTCTTTATTTCAAATGATTATTAGAAACTCTCAAAGTCATTGTAAGGATAAAATTATCCTTACAGTGTCAACGTATTTTAGAATTACTAAAAGTATAAATTGTTTTTTATAGGTTTATCCTTACAATGTCTAAAAATCTATATAGGATGATATATTTAATGATGTTTACATAGTAATACTTATATAATTTAATTATCATTGTGCATCCTAGTCATCCTTAAAGAAACTAAAAATCATTATTACATGATAGTTATGCTTGTAAATATGGATGATCCATGTGTAACTCATCCTTATATAGTCGACCCTTAAAGTGAACATGCTTATATAGATAATTGGTAACAAGTTAATTTGGATGAATGATCCATTTGAGACTATCATTGATTTTAAATTAATCTTACATGTATCCCCTAAAATTACAGAACCCAATATATTCCAAAATAAAAAAATATTATATAATTCAATGGCTTTCTCAAATACTCATTGTACTTACTAGTTTTCTATAAACCAATATTAAATAGTTCTTTAACACTTTATAACAACAAATTCAATAATAATCATTATTTTGGGATGATTTATCGAACCATATAAACTGTCATAAAATTTTTCCCTAGGTATTCATCCTCATATTCAGACACTACATCAAACAAAGTGATTAACCTATAGAATAAAATTTCTCTTATATTAGAAAATATCTAACATGATGATCATTATGACAAATTAAAATATATAAATGTTTATTTATCATGTATCGCTCTAGGTAATAACAAAAATCTATAGTCTTTCACAACAAATACTCCTTCTAAAAATACTCTTCAATCATCAAGAAATATTCCAAGGGAATAAATTCCTCATTACCTCCCTTTTCCATTCATTATGAAAGAAACTCATCCACGATGAACCAATAGACACTAAATTTTATTTTTCATAGCCTTATGAACAAAAAAATATAACAATATTCATTTAAGAATATAAATGATGAACACTATAGTCTTAGTTCCATATGCCATATCCAATCTCAATCCCATCCCAGACTTTGTAAAAATCCATAGAAAACCATTATTCCCTTAACAATTTATAAACCACCCAGAAAAGTCTCAAAGACCATGAAACATCATCTCTCTAGAAAATTTCTAGTAACCATAAACACAAAGAAGTGTCTCATAGGATATCATCATCCCATTATAATATCTTCCCATATATAAGTCCCACATATTGAAAAATGATCACTCTTCATTGATATACCATATATGAATTTTTCATTTTTAAAATATTGAAGCCCAACATGTTTTTTCACTTGTGATATATACCCTTACCATGTTTTGGGATCATTCCTAAAGAAGATTTATAATCAAGAAAACCTATGGTTCAACTTTATTATTTTGAATTTTCTCAAGTCACACACAAAGAGAGATATTACACCCTCCCATAATATAAAACCATGGCTATATAAGGCCCAAAACCTTTCTACGACTAGATATACACTCCTAACATTTATATTATGCCACTCAACAAGTATTAAAGTTAAAATTCTATCCTTATATCCCATTTACACTAAATTTTCATTCCTTAATATTAATCAAATTGTTTCCAAAGTTCCACCCCATTGGAATACAATCAATATTATAAATTAGGACAACCATATTTTGAATTTTTCTCAACCCATAAGCTAAATCCATGTTGGGGATTATCATTAAATACACAATAGGGTGTCAAAAAATTGAGTTTCTACTAGGATATTATGAAACCTAAAAACTAAGATACATAACACACTTTATATATATATAATGAAAGTTACTACACAATGAATGAATCACCTAGTACTTTCATGGAATTCCTATACCTAGACCCCCCAAGAACATGCATAAAATTTTCTTATTTAAACCTTCATATAGTATTGTTTTAGTGGGACTGCATACATCTATATTAGAGTTATCATCCTCAATTATAGATTTATCAACCTCAAAAAATACTACTCAAAGCATCATTATGCTCTGGATCCCCTTTATAATGAATATATCCTCAAATTTTTAATTATAAACTTTTATAATTTATTAATATGTTAAATCAAAACTTATATAGTCACTAAAAACACATTTATCAACACTACAACACTATGATAACCCCAAATGTATCTAAAATACACATTTCACACCTCAATGGCTCTTAAGAAAAAAACAAATGAAGAAACACCTAAAAAGTTATCAATTTGTAACCAATTAAATGAATACTTAGAAAAATTAACTAGGTGATAAACCTCTATACAAATAAAATGAAATGAGTTCCATTCATACTCTTTAACATTCTCATAAAATATCACTGTGAATCCATATTCTTTATAGATTATTCAACTATTTTCTGGTGGAATCATCCCCTATACCCAAAGTGAAACCACCAATGGGATTAAGGAAACACAAATAGTGTAATAAGAATATATGAGGATGAAATTAATGATTAAAATTAATGTTTATAGGGTTTCCCAAACATAATCTCCCAAAAGTAAATCCAACTAAAGAATAATGTGATGAAAACCCTAGAATAATGGGTTTATCCCCACATAAAATAATTCCCTATAACCCTTTTTAGTACCCAATTCACCATGCTTGGGTACCTATTGTCCGCAAAAATAGTCCCTTTATAGTCACAATTTAGTCAATGGATATACTCCCATAAATTATTAATTGGGTAACTGGTGTCCTATATAAGTTACCAAATGGATTCTATTTTCATACTCAAAATAGTAGGTCCACCCATTCATTATTTAACTGAACCTATAACACATGAAACCACTAAAAACCCTAAATATCTACCAAAAACATAAAAAACGCCACTTAATGGATAACTATATCTTTAAATTATCCAAATACAAATTTTAAAAATCACCACACATAAAATTCTCAAAATTCAAATTTCCCATCAAAAACTACATCATCACAACATGGGTCATTACAAAATGAATCTTTAATAAAAATTTAAACATATGATATGTGGATTTAACAACAATTTTTAAGGATTTCCTTTGCCTCATAATTTAATAAAAAATTAGAGTTAGAGATTTTAAGCGTTTTGTCTATAGTATTTTTATAACATTTTTATATAAGTTATAATCCCATCCACAAATAAATTGGATAATTATATTGGCTATCTAAGGCCACTCCTTAGAAAAATCCAAATTTTTTAATAGGAAATTTTATAAATGCTTAATTAGTTTAAAATTCTTGTAACCTTAGGAAATTTAATTTTTAATGTTCAAAAAAAAATTTAGATGGTAAATCTATATTATATTATCATCACTTTATAATTAACTATGAATGGTATTTTTAGGAATGATAAGATGGATAAAAAAAATTATTTTATAGTGATTCATTTTTTCTATACACCCTGATGTGGTGGAATCCACCATGATTTCATGTATCTAAGAACTAGTCATAACTTTTTTTCAACAACTATTTTATTATGGTTACTTTTGTGTACGTTTCCAATGAAAATGTCATCATCAAACTAATAAATTGAAAAAACATACTATTACAATATTATAATATATGATATGAGTATGTATTAATAATATTTATAGTTCATGGGTGGATAATTGGGCCTTAGTACAATTAGTGTATGGCTATAGTCATTATGAATCTATTCAAATGGTTTAATTTAAGGTGTTATAGAGAATATTGTATCATCCACCAATATTCTTGATAGATTTTGGAAAATAAATATTATTTTGAATAATTCTTATATTATAGATGATAATGGGAGTTAAATTAATTGTTTAATGGTCTTACATGTGTATAAGAAGGGAACTATCTTATGAAAACCGGAGACACCAACCATTACAGTTCATTATAGGTGATCAACTATTTCTATGTGTTTATTTTCTATTAGAATATAAACTATTTTTTAGGATTGAAATATAAAACCATAGTTTTTGTAGGTATTTGACAATATATAGAGTTTTTAGGATGTGGTATATCATTTTTACTTACCCCGTTGATTCAATGTGTTATACGATGTGTATCATGTGTCTCAACCAAGGATGTATAATCTAGATAATTCATATATTATTAGAAATGATGGCATGGATATAAAAGTTAATGATTAATTCATATAATTAATAATATTTATTATAAATAAATCTGTGAAAATATTGTAGGGAATTATTATATCAATGATTTTGGTTTTGTGGAAACAATTTAATGTGTAGAAAAAGACATGGAAGAATGAAAAAAGGATGTATAGGTGGATGGAGTTATACATTATAAATTTTTGGTAATGATTATTATGGGAAATATATTCAATGTTATGGATCTTATATAGACATAGATAATTAGATGAGAGTTTAAATTTAATATATATATATATATTATTAAGTTTTTTCATCTATATTTAGGATCGATGATGTCTAAAGGGTATAATTTAAAATAAAAATTTGATATTTTGATTTGGTGTCTCTTATAGTGAGACTAATGAAACTATAGTATGTTTAACTTGAAATATTTTGGGTTTTAAAATTAGATTTGTTTCCCTTATAACCATAAAATGTATTGTAATAAAACAATAGATGTACGGTAGACTATGAATATCCACATCCCATTAATGTTAAATACTAGTATCATGACTATAATCTACTAGTAATATCATGGTAACAATAAGTAGAGTGTCCTCTTTGAAATTTTTTTAATAGGCTAGATATTTTCATTTGTGGTTATGATTTTGTTAAATCCCCAATTTCTTCCATTTCCCCAATGAACAAAATAGTGGAGTAACACCCTTATATTAATATTTCATGACATTCATTTAGATATATACATATCATTCCATGATGATTTATGATCCACATTAATAATTTTATACCAATGTGTATTTGATTATATTTTTATGGGTTTTGGTTTTGTTATCTATTATATCATTATTAAAATGATATGATAAATTTAAATTATCTATTGGGATTTATGAATTATTTTTTTGTTGGATGATTCAATTAAACCATTAATAGTTCAATTTCATAAAAAAACCATGATTTAATTAATGTTCGTTATATAATATTTTAGTAGGTGTATGAAAATATGATATGGGGAGAAAATGTGTTTTCATGTGTTTGGAATATACTAAAATTTAATAGGTGTGTTATTTATTTATAAAATATATTCTATTCACGTTAAATTAAACTTAAAATATTTCAACTATCAAGGTACATGTTAATAATCATCGTACACATTGATGAATAATTAAATAAATTGGGAAAATTGATGTATAATTTTATAAAATAATCGAATGTGTAATTATAAAAGTTTTCATGTTGAACTATTTTTGATTGATCTCATAAGATTATTTGAATGGATTAGTGAAATTAGTTCCTTATTATGACAAATATGGGATATAATTTCAGTTATAATTTGATCAAATTAAAATTATTCATGAAAAAAAACTTAATTCTCCGTATTTTAGAGTTGTATAAAATAATTAGGAGTATCACTATTGGATAAGCTACACCAATTATGTGTGAGATAATTTACAATTGACATTTTATATAGTAAAAACATGTTGTATTTATGTAAGCGATGTTTCAATATGGAAACAGTAATACTATTATCTATGTTATTCATGGGATAATATGTAATTAAATAATACATTTCATTCCATGGACATGGTGATAATTCTTCTGTATTTTTTATTTGAGAAAAATGGATTTGTCTATAGTCTATGTTATTCCATGTTGTGGTTTTATTATATGAAAGTGAATTTTAACCATTTATATTATCCAACCTTCATTTTATTTTTTGATACCAGTCCTCGTGGAGTGTTAGTAATAAAATTATATGTCCTCATTTTTTATTTATATTTATTAATTTATAGGGTGTATTAACTACATTTCGTTCAAATAAAAATGTAAACATTATATTTAGAGATATTTTTTTGAGTAAATTGGTTTTCCATATTAAGACTTTACGCACACACCCAACAAACACACATAAAAAATAAGTGATTATTTCATATTATAATAAATAGGTAAGGGATTGTTCCCAATGATTATGGATAAGTTTGATATGTTAGAAAATAATATAGATATTTAGTTTGAGGTAATGATTAAGGCCATTTTTAAGTGGTATAAAAAATTTATTTTATTTACTACGTTTTTTTCATTATAGAAACTTATCACGTCACATTGACTTTATATAGTATTATTATTTAACATCAAACTAGTATTTATAATTTTAATATTTATATTTAATGGATTATTTGGTTTTATTTCCATTCTAAACTGATTTTATTTTAGTTATACTATCATAATTCTATTATTACTTTATACGAGGTCACATCTCTCCCCATTAATAATATAACCAAACCATCAATGTTAATCATCATATTTAGGTAGTAAAGGAGTGTGCCTAAGGTCATATGGGACTCTAAATTGGTGGAATATTTATTATAATAAAAGGAATTGAAATTAAACATATAAATATTTCATAGAAGTGAATGATAAAAATTATATATACTATTATAATTTTTCATTGATTAAAACCAATAAAATTATTGTAAATAGTAGATGTGTTGTGTGTTGTAATTTTAGTATATTTTTTACTATAAAATTATAATTAAATACTATATAATAAACATTATGAATTTTTAAGGAAATTATTAATTTAATAATGGACTTTGTAGATCCTTATATGTCACATAACATTATATAGGGAACCCAATTTACGTAATGATAATTCGAGTATAACCTCTAAGTGTATTCATGAATAGGCATGTCTTCTTCTACCACCACATAAACCATTTTTACACCTCCACAATGGCACTTCATCCAATATTAAATGATACTTATCTAATTTTTTGTTATAAATTTAAGAAACTTGATTATAAAAATTAATTTGAATTTTAAAGAATATCATTATGGTATTATATGTAATGTCCTTTTCAAAAAAAATAAAATCTATTTTAAAAACATTTATGTTTCAGTCATAAATGTTAGTTTCTTGGGCATGGATATTTTTGAAAATAATATTGTTGTGTTTTTTCATGAGTCAAATACAATAGTACCATAAAATGGTCCATTCATATTTCTTAATCATTATTTTTAAATAAAATTTGATTCGGGATGTTGAAATGATTAGACACGGCCTAATGATATATCAACAATAATATATTGCAATTACCCCTCAATGGGAACTATGAGTTAATAAATGGAAATAATGACCTGTTGAGATAATTTATTTCATATTACTTAAAAGTACATTTATGAAGACTATTTTTGTTGAAGTGTATATTATAAAATCAAGTATTTGAGAAATTGTTTTAACATATTTTAAGATTGACTATGTAGTTTAAATTGATATTTTTATGATGTAACTCCCGTGTTATATATTATAAAAATGAATTGTGCATGGAGAAAATATTTTTAATATGTGGTCATTATCTAGAAGTTCATGATCAGATTATGATAAGATATATGTCATAAAAATAAAATGGGGTTGAAATATCATATCATCAATTAAATGGACTATTTTAAATGATAAAACATATCATTAACCATTAATGTTTATGTCATTACTTTTAAATTTTTTTAAAGCGGTTGGTGATACTTATATTTTATTCTATATAAATCATCATATGGTGAAAAAAATACTAAATGGGATAATATATGGCCCCTTGAATTTCATTATACATATGTAAGGGGGAATTATTAGAGAACCTCATTCAATTATTTATGAAGAGATTCTTACACCTTGATATAATGTCTAATCTCAATCCATAAAGACTTTATTTTGAAGAATTTTATTTATTACTATGTTAATATTCATCTATGATATGTGTGGCCAACTAATAAAAAAATATTACTTTTATCTTTTACTCTATTGGTATTTGTCTAATGTTAATTTGATCCTCCATTAACTGACAAATGGATTCTAGTTATTCCCATAACTTAAGGCCCATATTGAATTATCCTCTTTGAATTTGTTATATCATTCCTTCTTCTGATATATACATATCACTGAATGATCCCCTTTTTATTCAATTAAATTATCTAATGTATAATTTAATCATAATTTAGGACTTATTTTTGTGCGAGTTTTATTATGAAAATATAATTTTTTAAGTGATGTTTGAGGTGATTTTGTTACAAATTACACTTATGAGATATAATCATAGATAATTATTTATATACCTTTGAGATAATATATTATAATAAAATATTGATTGACATAAATATTTTTTTTGTATGGTGTTTTGAGGTTACATGTATATTTTATGATTTCATTTCATTATTATTAAACATAAATAATCATAGATTTTTTTTCAAAACATTTAATTTCTTATTGGATTTCTATAATCAACCATGAATGACCAATTTTGTGATGTTGTACTCAAGGTTATGCATTCATAAACTTTTTTACAATTTCATGGTGGTCATGGAGTTGGGGTGTTCATTAATAAGTTATATATGGAGGTGATCATCAAAGGATTATTTGATTTAGATTTGAAACTAACTAATTTATGTATATATAATATATTCAAATTTCTAAAGATTTATTTTAAATTTTATGGGGTTTATATCATGTTATATTTTTATTATTTTTTAATGCTTAATTAAAATTGTTATTTATATTTCTGTATATTTCTTTATGAAGTTGAATTTGATGAAAATTTTTTCTCATCTTCATAATGTTTTATTATATGTTTATTAGTATAATAGTACCAATTATGAATGTACTCTCTATTGAAGTTATCCACCATCTCTTGGATAAATGTTTTTTGTCTTAGAGAGGCACACCTAACTTTTTTTAAACATTTTTAATGTATTTTTGGGGTATTTTCTATTCAAATTGAGATATAATCATAAATTAATTTACCAAAAAAATATAAAAAAAATTTTAAAGACCAAGGTAAGAACCAACTAAAAGTAGTAAAATAAAAATCATTTAATTACATCAAATCAAGGAATAATAAAATAAAAAGAATCTAAAATATTATATATGTATATATAATAATTGTGAAAAAATATTATATATTTTTATCTATAATTTATTTCAATTAATTAGTTTTCCTTTTTTTATATTTTCATGGACATAATAAAAATTTAACTAATTTTATGTATATTTATAAATTAACAATATTTTTAAAAATTCACCGAATATGGTTGAATATAATTTTTTTTTAAAAATTACAATATTATTTTAATTGGATGAAATTATAAAATAAATTGAATATCATGGTCAAACATTTAGTTCATTTAAATCTTATCATGAATATTGAACTAAATAACTTCATGGAAATCGGTGCAAATCAGAAACCCTAAATAAGCAGCACCAATATATGGGTCACAATTTTGTGTAGCATAGATGTTCTGATATGCCTGAGCAGGTCTTGTAGACCAATCCATCCTATGATGATACAATGAAGTCTAGTGAAATGGCTACCATTTCTCATAATCGATTCATAGTGATAGAATATGAAGATTGTTATGCGTTTGAGGAAGGGGGTGAAGAGGAGGATTATCATGGTGAAAACCTCCCTTTGTGTTTGGTGGATTTGCAGGAGGATAGGGTTTTTGATTCAAAATACCCTATCAATTCCATGTTATTTGACCTTACAGAGGACTATATCTATTCTCCTCAATGAAGGAAAATAACACTATCATTGACTCGGATGGGTTTATAAAGCATTCTCAGAGGCTGCGAAGGAAAAAAGATTATTCTTTATTACCAAGCCCTCCTATTAGTAGATCCTCAAGAAAAGTGTCATTTCCTAAAAAGGCTGACAAGAAAATAGTGACAACTCTATTAAGGATCTTGAAAAACATGTAGGGGAATGATCTTTCATCGACTTGGATAATGATGAAAATGATATGATTGTATCAAATATTCACTAGAGTGGGAAAGAATTGATTGAGTGTGATGATTGGGAAACCATCATCGATTGCAATTAATAATTCTAGGATAAGGGTTTTGATGTTATCACTACACAAGAGGAGTTTGGAAGGCTGGTACATAGGCATATTCAGGCCATCCTTAAAACATAGTAGGGATTCTGGGCCCAAAAACAACTTGTAATTCTATAACACAGATTCGACGGGCAGAAGATTACTGTAGAAGAGCTCATAAAACCTAGGAAAATATGGTTTATAATTTTTAAAGCCTCCCTAATGGTGATCTTTATGATAAGGATATCATTATTCAATTAAGTCTCCTCATAGGACAGGTCTCGAAAATGCATGAATTGCAACTCATAGATTCCTCTATTTCGTATCTGGTTGATTAATTGTCTATCTATTTACCATGAAACATCTATAATTTACCATGAGGAAAAAAATAATTTCCATGGTTATTATTTAAGAAAAATAATGATTTATACGGTTTTCATGAGTATTTTTAAACACAAAAAATGATTTTTTTTAATAATTACATGTTGATATTAAAGTATAATATTTGGAATAATTTTTAGAGTCAGTTGAGGATTGATGGAATATATATTTTTGTCATTGATAAGGATTATGTAACATACAGCTAACAAAAAAATTTATGTGGGAGAAAAACATATTCCATATATGGTCATCCAACCAAATAAAGTAATAGAACCAACAAATAAAATACATGTAACCCATATTATTATATAAGAAATATATATTGAGAATGGTATTAGTTGATTATACTAATGGATTTAGGTTATAGGTTATAAATAAAGGATTCTAACAACCCCATCATATAATGAATCAAAAAATGAAAAAATTAGTACTATAACAATCTAAAATCCATGTATATCCAAAAAATTTAATTGGAAATATTATTGTAATTTATTTAAAATGAAGAATCGTTATAAAAATTTGGTTTTCCACTATAAAATGAGATTATTATGGTTGATGGAGATGATCAAAGAATGAGTTGTAATAGAAAATTCCAATTAAACTAATATTATACTAGTGGATCACCATTAAAATTGAGAGGAAATTTCTAGATGATGGATGTATGGGTTAATCTATATTTCCATTCCTCTACCTTTTATTTTACAAGTTTTATCATGTGTTTATTTAAAATTTATTCAATTGAATAGTGAATTTTTTAATATAAATTATTTTCATGTTTCTATTGGTTGAAATTGATATTATTTCCCAATTCTATTTCTTAGTATATAATTATTACATGATTGTTCATTGAGTAGTTAATCATTAGGTGGGGGATAATAAGTTATTGATTATTCATGAAATTAATACTAGGGATTGAAACTTCATCGCCCTTTGAATAAAAATTACCTGGGGTTTTTGGTGATATTAAAATCACTAACCAAAGAATTAATCACTTAGAAATGATAAAAAACACAAACATATAGGGTCCTATACTTTCATTTGGAAGAACCATGGTGACATGGTGAAGAAAAATAATAAATTATGGATCAAAAATAATAATTTTTCTATAATAAATTAAAAGTTTTAATTTTTTAGGATATATCATATTCATCTCCATGCTAGAGTAACTCACATACATTTTTATACCCTGGTTTTTAATTTATTTCCCAATTATCCAATTTGTTTTTGAAAATTCTGATGAAATATCCCTTAATATTATTTTAATAAAACTCAAAAAAATAAATTTTAATAAAATAATTTCCTCTATGGATTAAACCTTATCATTAGAAATTTATTAATCTTATAATTAACCTCATAAACTTATAGTATGCAATGTATAAAAAATATAATCTTGAATGATGGTAATAATATAATGTTGAATGTATTATGAAATAAACCACCATCTAGGAATCGGAACTAGACTTCATAGATAAATTAACTTATTATTGGATTTACTAAAGTGATATGGTTTTTTAAAACTCTTGAGAGGAATAATAAAATTTTGAAATAAATTTTGACAACCTTAATGAATAATTAGACTCTAGGGAAACATAATTCTACCTCTCTATGGAATAAATGTAGTACATACTACCCATTTCCATCAATCAAGTATTTTTAAGATGATTGTATTATATTTCATGGTATAAGCTAAAATAAATTTATATAACCAAAAAATTAATTTAATAACTCATTAAAACTTAAATGAATTCATAATAAAATTATATTGATGGAAAATTATATTAAATAATGAAGAGGACCCATACCCACAAATACCATTATAACTAAACATTAATTAGATAACTTGTCTAGAAATACATATGTGAATATTTTTGTATTACATAGGAAATAGTTATATTTTGGGGATAGTTATTTACGTTGGGTGAATATGCTTTTATTATAGATCCTTAATAAAAAAATATAGCATTTTAATTCTAATTAGTCATGGAGTATATCTCTTGTGGTGGTTGTAAAAAAAGAGGAAACAATCACTAAAGAGTATTAGATATATCCTTTTTCCATTAGTGTGGCTTTAAACTATCAGTATATTACTACTTATAAAGTTACCAGGGAAAATTTAAATCCATCCATATTTTAAATTCATTATTAATTTATGTTATTTATTTTCAATTTTATTTCAAATAATAATAACACTTTTTTTCTTAATTAAAGTATGGATTGAATTTAATTATATTTATCTAGTGCAGTCTTTTGAATAATTAATAAGTTTTATCATTATACCCAATTATTATTCATATTTTCCTACATTTTATGTCATTGTATTTTTTAGAATCATAATTTAATAACATTTTGATTTTTTATAAATACACGAGGGGTATAATTGAATTCCTCAACATTTTTATTTCTTTTTTCATTTTGTATATATTGTTACAAATAACAATAACTTTTCATAACACTTACTAACTATTTTTTAATTCAATACATTGATTAAAAGTTTCATAATATTTAATTTACGAATTTTTATATTTACTAATATTTTTAAATAGTTTTTTAAAAAATGTAAAATTCATGTTGATTTTATACCTATATTTTTTCCATTCCCTAAAGTGATTTTCTAACATTTTAATTCAAATTTATAATGTAATTCTAAACTAAATATAGATATTAATTAAAATACCATCATTTGTTAGAGACATGAAATATATTAGCTTCTCAAACACATCATGTTTCTTTTTGATGACTATAGGAGTTACATTAGTTTGATTAATGACATAAAATAATTTCAAGTGTCATATAAATACATGGAAAACACCTTTAAAAATTATCCATCATTTCAATCCATTAAAAACAATGTACTTCGTTCTTGTTAATCCATATAAGAGGCTAAAATATCCTTTATCTCCCATATATTAGTGTATTTCATGACATTAGTTAAGTGATGGTAGAGATGATGTTTGATGAATTTATTTTGGAATTAGTACAGCTATTTTTGAAATTTCTACAGATTTTCTCTAAGTTATGTTTTGGAAGGATCGCAAGTGAGAAATATATTAAAATTCATGGATTCTAATACCTCTGTAAATAAAAAATCAACATAAAATTTTTTAAAATAATATATATATATATATATATAATAAAATTAATGAACATTAGAGGAATCATATATTATATAATATTTCTTAACTTATCCTTAACCAATAAAAATAGTGGAAATGGATTGACTTTAGTGATACACTAGTAAGTCAATGTGTGAGGAATATTTTTCTACTAAATTTTTATATTATAACATGCACTATACAGAATAGTAAAACACCTCATTGATACTTTTTAATTTTCACATAATTACCCTCCTATCATTAATCCCCATAAAAAACATTTTAAAATTTATTTATGATTAGTATATACCCAACTCTAATAGTAATTATATTAATAAATGGAACACCTAAAAATAAAATTCTTGTATTTGAGAAATGGGGATAGCTATAGAAAAATTATTATCATATTGTAATTATAATGAATTCCTACAAGGTAAACCATTATTACAAATGAAAAATTAAAATAAATTTAATGATATAAGTATGTGAGAATTGAGATAAATGAAATTATGAATATATATGACATGATTGATTTCATATAAAATGACATAGCAAAGTTCTATAATTATTTATTAAGTATTTATTTTTTTTAGAAAAGAAGTGTTCATTTAAATTCAATTATATCAGTTTCCCATTGTTAAAAAATTATAAGTATGGATGAATTGATTGTGCCAATATTATACTAATTATTATAAAAAAAACTGGTATTTAATCCTTAATAATTCAAAAAAGATAGAAATGTTTTAATGACCTCTACCCCATTATCATAGAGGTGGTGCCTTAATTTATTATATTGGAATAGATACAAGTTTTGAATCCCAATTTACTAATGAATTTACCAGTTTAAGAGAATATATTATATACATGATCCTCACATTATAATTAAAAAACTAGACTACATCATAGAGAATACTTTAATCACCATGGTTCCCCAAGCTTAACCCTTCATATATATTATATTATACATCTTCACATCTTGGAAATAATAAAATATAAGAAAGTTTTTCCATTAGATGCTCAGTATAGGTACATAAAACAGTATAATCTATCACAAATAAGAATAAAGTCTTAAGGCAATGTGTATAACTGAAACAATATCCTTTTAAACATAATCTAGAGAAAAATATTGCAAGAATAAATCAAATAATTCTATATAAAAATTCACATAGATATTATACTAGTATAATAATCACATGAAATATCGATAACTAATCTCATAATCATATAATTCATAATGCCAAACATCATAATTATATCATCAAGGATTAATCCAATACACTATATGTAAATAGGTAAAAACCCAAACTACTATGTCTAATGAGACCTACTGATGCATCGAAGGGTTAGTAGTGGTCCCCACACATCACTTAAAAATTCTAATTCATTACTATTATGAAAATGTTGAAACATAACCAATATAAAATTTTTTATTAAAATAAGCATAAGAACTATTAATACATTAACCATAAACTGTGAATGGTATAAAAATACAATATATAAATTTAAAGATATCATAAATCCTTCAAAACAATATGGTAGTTTTTATCATAAGAAATAAATCTTAAATAATAATAAAATCCAACAAAGCATGTTTACATAGGTGAAAATAATTTATAATCATAATCAAATATTTCTTGATAGAAATTACCTTTTTACATTGAAAAAATTTAAAATCCATGTAATTATAAACAAGTCCACTAAAAATAACATTTTAATATTGTAATGGAAGCTCCAAAAATTTAAGGTGTCACATCAAAAAAAATTCAACTCACACTACATAAGTTAAAAAAACATTTCATCTGTCGAAGAAGTCATAAAGTAACTTGTTCGGAAAATGAACAAAAATTCATTTCATTATATTTTATAAAAAATAAAACATGGATACAATAGAAATTATAAATTTTTAGGATTATAATAAAAAAAAATTGGAAATTTTTTTTGAGAAACATAAACATGATTCAAAATTATTCCCTAGTAGATACTTACATTTAAAAATACCAAATAAAAATGAGGTTATAAAATTAAACCTTACATTGTACTTACCTACAGTTGAAGGTGTATTAAGATCTTGTAGAATAGTTAGATTATTTTATAAATTATTATATAACTATGTCTATATTTATTATATCATATATTATCCACTTATATCATTTTGTTAATAACACTTCAATACGACCATTGTCTTGGGTGCTAACTACTTAATTTTCTTAGGTTTTTTTGTCATTTAAGTAATTTTTCTTATTCATTGGATAATTTTTTTATTTATAGAATGATATTAATTTCATAATTATTATACTCATTCATCATATATTTTTTTAATCATTCTTTAATGGTTTATAGGGATAATTAATATCATCATGTCGGGGAGATGGTAGGTCATACATACGCACGAGCGACAATATCATTCCCTCAATGTCTAAGTGGTAAGTAATTGGATGGTATATTAATTATAAATTATCAATATCACATCAAATTTATTATTTAAATCCATTTAATTCAACATTATACCTATTTATTAAAAGTGGTGATTAAAAAGATTACACCATATTGTGGATACGATAAGTCATACGTACGAACCCATGGTGATATTGTTTTTTATATGTTTATAAAAGGTGTATTATTGTTTTCCCATAATAATAACATATTATCATATATGTGACACTATATTTATTACTTTAGTCAAGAAATGACATAGGAATAGGAAGTAGAATAAGTAATAATTTGTAGGAGTCAATAAAAATGATTACCTCTTCTTTAGAGAACCTCCTTCAGATATCCTCTTAGAGAAACTAGGGTTAGTGGTTTGAGAATACAATAACTTCTAGGATTATGACTTATAATTTGATAAGGGAAAAGGGTATGGTTCATTTTTTCAAGAAGGGTCTAAGTGATGTGGAGAAGTGAGGGAGGAGGTGTCCTTTAATAATTAAGGTGATGTTCACTTTTGGAAACTTTCAACAAATTTAATTAAAATAAATTAATTATATTTTAAAATGGATCCATAGTTATTTATTTCAATTATTATATTAATATGGGTCGAAATCATCTCAACCAATAATTGTTGGAAAAGTTTAGGTTACATGCGTACCCTTACCATTTTTCATTAACCCCTGCTTAATAATTCTATCTCTTACCATGAAACATTCAGTTTCACAACTTAATAGTTAATATAGTTACTATAAAATGATGAAATAACCTCAAATGAATCATTAATGACATCTTTAACCTTATTACAGTTTGTTCGCCGAATTTTATATTTTTAGGAATTTTAAATCATTTGAAAAGATATTATTTATTTTAAAGTATCATTTAGGTCAATTTTGATAATATTCATTATTTTTATTTTTAAAATTATCTTATCAATATGATAACTCCAAAACAACACTTATAATATATCACTAATATGTCTGAGGTATTTATAAAATTTGTGGATATCATTACTTATGTTATGTTTTATTTATTTTAATATTTTTAATCACATTTATTTGATTTTTCCATTAATTAAAAAATTAAAACAACATTATTATGCAGGCCTTTGATTAAGTTATTTCATCTCTAAAAAATAAATCAAAATTATCATGATTAAGATAAATTATTTTATATTCAATGAATATTTATAGTATAATTTTTCTTATGTAAAACCCAATATTAAAAATGGTATAGTTATTAAAATTTGAGTATGAAATATTTAAGTATTCATTAAAAAAATATAATAAATGTCATAATCTAACAAAAGTGGATTAAAAAGGTCCATAATTTAGGAAAAAGGTTTATTTTTGTCTAACCAAACGTGTCCAATGAAATTAATACAAGTGTTTGGATAATTTGATAATATTCTAATATTATTTTTACATTTAATTACCTGATTTAACCTTAGCTGTTATGAATAAAAAATTAATAAATTTACTATTCATATGCCCCAATAAAAAATAAAATGATTTACATAATCATGATCCATGTATCACAAATATGGAATCATTTTTTCAAAATTTAAAATACATATGTTGCATTAAATATTTAAAAATTAATATTGTTGATGGGGTGAGAACCCAAGTTACTAATGTTTAAACATGTAATGGATTGAAATGTTTTTATATCTAAATTTAATTTAAATTTGATTCTAATGAATGAATTTTGATTAAATGATAAATAAATAATATAGTTATACTTCAATAATAGTCAACAATATAATTTTACACTCTAAATTACTTCGATGAAAAAAAATCAATTAAAATTTAGTATTTTTTAGTGTTCATCAAAACATGAAACATATGAGAAAATACTGAAAAATTGAAAAAAATTAGATTTTTATATTCTTATTTCAAATAAGAAGTTTATTTTTTCAAATAGAATTTAAAAAAGTGTCAAAAATGATTTAAAATAGGTTCACCATCCAAAAAAGGTAAAACTACCTTTATAAAAGTATAGTATTTTAATTTGTAAAATTTGATTCATTATATTATTATGTATATAAAATATTTTGAATGAGTGTTAAATACATAAATTTCGTAATTGTGTTAATACTATTAATTCCCACTATTTTAATGTCTAGGTTATAATAATCACTTATTAATAAATCACGATGTCTTTAAACATGGTGTTGCATACAACACAGGCTATTGAATTTATTTAAAATGATAACATACTGTGAAATCTTTGGGGGTTTCATTTTTCCCTCTTTAAAAAAATTAATCCTCAAAATTTCTATAATATCACCTCATAAAATGACACTACTAGAAATACGATCTATACCAACAGTTTTGGGAAAACCATTGGTATATTTCACTTATATAGACCTATACAAATGGTTTAGCCAAAACTGTTGGTATAGGTCACTAATTTTGGACATATAACAACGATTTTCCCAAAATCGTTGGTATAGAAGGGGTCATATACCCATGGTTTGGAGAAACCATAGGTATAGGTCACTAATATGGACCTATACCAAAGGTTTGTCCAAACCATTGGTATAGGTCCCAAAATCAATGAATCTATACAAACGGTTCTCAAAATCATTGGTATAGTTACAAGTATTTTTTATGGAATCTTCTTACAAAGAACATTAAATAAATCAAAATTTAAAATATTTATGATAGTACATATATATATTTATGAAATTATCTCACAAAAGTCATGTTAGGTTATTGGTTATGTCATTCAATCATAAAACGGAGGTACTAGGATCAAAACCAACAGAATGATTCTTTTTTGAAATACATATACCAACGATTTTATGGAACCGTTGGTATAGATTTTTCATATTACTTATACCAAAGGTTTTGAAAACCATTGGTATAGACCTATCCCCACGGATTTCTTTCCAACGGTTCTCTAAACCATTGGTATAGGATATACCAATAGTTTAGAGGCTTATACCAACGGTTTCAAACCATTGGTATAGGGTATTTTTTTAGTAGTGTGATTCGAATAATTACTCATCATAATTTCCCCAGGTTCCCATGTCACCTCTTCCTTTTTATGTTTTCTCCAAATAGACTTTAACAAATGATTCATCTAATTTGTTACCACTTGTTCTCTAGTATCAAGAATATTAATAGGCTCCTCACAATAAGACAGATCAGGTTCCAGTTCTATTTCTTTATAGGTGTGTACATGCATGGGGTATGTCATGTATTTCCTTAATAGTGATACATGGAACACATAATGAACATTGGAGAGACTTGGCCTCATTCACAAATAGTATGCTACAACTCCAATTCATTACAGGATTTCAAAAGTTCCTATATACCTGGGATTTAATTTTCCTAACAAACCTTATATCACCCTTCCATAAATATACCTTCAAGAAAACATGAACTCCCAATTGAAATTCAAAATTCTTCCTTTACTTATTATCATAGATATTTTACCTACTTCGAGCTGCTTTTATATGGGTTTGAATAGTTTTCCCCTTTTCCATTATTTCCTTAAGAAATTCTGGGCCTATAAGTTTCCATTCACAAACATCATCCCAAAAAGTTGGTCTATGGCAGCTCTTTACATATAATGCTTCATAAGGTTCCTTATGAATGCTTAAATGAAAGTTATTGTAATCGAAAAATTCTTACAATGGTAAATATTGATCCTAAATACCATGAAAGTCATGTAAGAAGGATATATATTAGTCTTTAAATGCTTGAATAGTCCTCTCAAATTTACCCTCAGTTTGAGGGTGGTAGGTAGTGCTCAAATAAAGCTTAGTATCTATGTCCTTCTAAAGACTTTTCCAAATTTTGATGTAAAATGGGGATCATGATCATAAAAAATCAATAGATGTACACCAATAAATATTTCAACATCATTAATATAAATTCATGTTAAACATTCAAGAGGTATGTCTTCTATACTAGCGATAAAATGGGTTGATTTGGTACAACGATCAATAATAACCCATATCACAACATTCCTTCTAGGATTACTTGGTATCCCCATGAAAAATTCCATCGTAATATCATCCCATTCCCACATAGGTATAGGAAGAGGTTTCATGAATCCTCTAGGATGTTGTCTTTCAGCCTTCACTTATTGAAATACCATGCATCTTGACACATAATCACCAATTTTATACTTTATATTATAGCTCCAAAAATGTTCCTTCAAATCTATATACATCTTAGTGGTACCTGTGTGTATAGATAAATTTGATCTATAAGCATCATCCAATAATTCCTTTCTTATCTCGGGTAGAGAGGGAACCCAAATCCTCTTTGAAAACTTCAAAATTCTATATTCATATATGATGTTGATCAATCTCACATCATTTATAGATTTTACTTTCTTTTAAAAATACTCATAATCAGACTGAGAACATTTTATCCATTCTAGAAAACATGGTTTGGAATCCATTTGAAAATGTAGTGGTGTTTCACATGCCTTGATAATTCGCACTTCTATTATTACTAGATCCATGAACATTGGATCCCTTTCAACTCTCATTTTGTTCATAACTAAATAATATTTTCTTATCAAAGAATATTCTACCTTATTTTCCTTCCCTAGGTGGTACTGTATTGAGAAATCATAATCCTTGAGTATCTCAATCCATTATTGTAGAGACGCGAAGCTTGGAATACATGGACGTTACATTACTTTTGTGGAATACTTAATACATAACAAAAACAGACACCAAAGGACTGTAATAGTTTAGTGTCTTTGGAAACTCGGAACATAATCTTTTAATCATGGTGAAAGATCTTCAACATCTCCCATAAAGATCTTCCCCTTTTTGTTTTCTTACCTAAAACCTTTCTCTAAATCCTGGGGAAAAGTAAACATATAAAGGGTGAGCTCAAATTCTTAGTAAGGGTAAGAATTGAAAAAATAAAACAAATCATATACAATTGAACTTAAAAACATGAACATAATGTTTAAACATCAAAACCTTGAGAAATGACATAAAACATGGCAGTACATAAGGCATAGATCATAATGAAAAATTAATCATGATAAAATAGCATGGGAATAAAACATGTGATTGTGGAAACCATAAAGCACATGATATGATTTCCATAGTAGCCAAGGCATTGTTTTCGAGACCATATTAGTGGACAAAGTCCCTTTCTGAATCGAGTTCACTCCTCGTTCCAGTCCTGTAACACTGAACTAGATTAACTTACCATTCCAACCATGTCTATATCCTGAGATATAAATCATTACCCAATGAATTGGAGGGAGATATAGGTCCCACCCATCTCATAATGAAATCATTCTTTCATGTGCCACAAAATCATAAATCATACATCATAGCATAACCCATGTAATAGAATGGGTTTCTTAAATATCATGCCATCATAACATAATCAATACTAAAAAATGGATATCATTTCATCATAAGAAGAATAAAACCATGTAAATAATGGAGAAATTATACTTGAAACATACACATATGAAATAATGACATCTTATATGAAAAATGGTTTTGATAAAACACTTGAAATGAATTCATAAGGAAAATATCCTTTCTTATTCAAAATCATTTTCTTTTCACAAAATGCCATGCCATTTTAAAGAAAATTGTTTGTTGAAAATAATCATACATTCTTGTAGAGTAATCATCCTGAAAACGAGGCGTTAGGAAACATTAAAATTCTGTTCACGCCGTATAAGTTAGAAATAACATTCTCCTCGTACTTTTGTCGGAAAAGTTAAAAAGTACCTCGTATGGTAAAAAAAGAAATATTCCTTACATAACATGTAGTAATAGTAAAAAATTGTTAAAAATGACTTTAAACATACATGAAACCATTTTTAGGAAACATGGACATGGATTATAACAATAACCCCAGTAAATACTTACGAATAAACAATCTCAGATAAGAACGAGATTGGAATAGTTATCCCTTACCTTACGTCTGATATGCTTAGTATGTATCTGAACATCCTGTATAATGATTTAAATAATGTCATTGACTTATTATAGAATCATATTCATTGTTATGATATAATATAGGGTTCACTTATGACTTTATATTACCCGTTCTTTTGTAAATTCCTTGTTAAAGCAACATTTTGGGTAAAATCATTTCATTTGTCATACGTGTTTCGACTTGTTGTTCTTGATATTATTACTTATATACTGATTTACATAATTCCAGAATGTAAAACATGATTTATATATAATATATATTCAGTAAATACATATATATATATATATATATATATGATAGATAGATAAATGGAATGAAATACACCGTTCATGGAGACGGTAGGCCATACGTACGCATGAACGTTGTTTTTGTTTCCTTATGGAATTGAATGGAATTAAGTATATGACATATATATATATACATAAATATATTATCATTATTATGTCATATATTTCATTATTATTCATTATGTATACTTTATAATCATGCATGAATGGTTAACATGGAGAGTGAATCTCATCACGTCGTGGAGACGGTAGTCCGTACGTACGCACGAGCGATGATATCATTCCCATGATCGTGGAATTATATTTAAGTGTATGTATAATATTTCATAATCAATATCACTTTACAATAATCATATATAGTTATTTATTTACACCATTATACTCATCCAAGTAAGGTGGTGGTCGAAAACAGATTACACCACGGCGTGGAGACGGTATTCCGTACGTACGCACGCGTGGTGATTTCATTATCCGTAGGATGGATAGAATGTAAAATAAGGTCGTTTAATATTTATAATAACATATAATTATATAAGTAATACTGATTTTATTACTTAATAATGAGAAAACTAAAGAAGAATAAGTAGAAGAAGAAAGAAACTTGAGAGAATCGGAACAAGAGATTACCTCTTCTTCGACACACCTCCTTTAAGCTTCCTCTTAAGGAAGTAGAGTTGGTCTTTTGAGAAGACCAGAACCTCCAGAATGTTTCTAGGGAAGTGGAGAAGAGAAATTGTCAGGTTTTGGCCGATCTTCAAGGCTCAAAATGGTGTTAAGAGAAGAGGGAAGGGGTGCCCTTTTTATAAGGGAGGAGAGGGGCACCTTTAGAAAAACATAAAATATTATTTTATAATAAAGTCATATTCGGTGTTTAATATCTCAAAATGGATTTATTTAGAATATAAGGTGGGGATGGGTCTAAATAATCTCAACCAATAGATTTTAGACATGTTTGGGTCTTTATATTAACCTTATCTTTTAGTTTTAACTCTTAGTTAATTAGATTGACATTTACCATGTCACTTTGTATTTTTATATTATATAGTTAATAAACTTACCATATACATCCAATGGACCCCCATGTGGTCAATTAATGATACATCTATCATGATATAAGTATCTTTTCCGAACCTTAGATTTTTAAGAATATAATAACAATTAATAATATAATATTTGTTTTAAAAAGTATTTTATGTCAATTTTGACACTATTTGGTAATTGATTTTTTTGAAAACCATAACAGCATTATTAGTTCAAAAAAAGATAATTAAATCAATAATAACATGTAATATTAACCTATAAAATTATTTTAATTCATAAAAAGTCTCAAATTACATGTATTTGTGTATTTATAACATCAATTATGTTAATATTTCATTAATAAGATAATTACTGCATCATCATTGTGTCATAAATAACTTAACTTATTCAAGGTATAAAAATTATAAATAAATTACCATTAGGTAGGAAATGTTTTTAACTTTCTAATGAATATTTATAGTCAAATTTATCTTATTTATAACCTTATATTAAAAATGAATTAGTTATTAAACTTTGATTTTAACTATTTTAACACATCTTTAAATAAATTAATAATAAATGTCCTAATATAATCCAAGTGGACCTAAATGGTCATATTTTATTCCTAAGGCTATTTTCAGTCGAATTAAACTTATCAAATAGAATTAGGACATGTGTTAGGGTAATAATAATATCATTTTAACCCTTAATTACCTTATTTACTTTTAATTGTGGTAAATAAAAGTAAAAAGTTGTTATTCGCAAAAAATTATTTTCATCTCATTGAACCACATTTTAGTCCTTGATATTAACCGTGTCTCTTGGATTTTTGAAATTCCACTCAAAGAAGAGGTAAAATTATGTTTTATGTAAGTTTGCAAAAAGCTCCTAGGAGGTAGGTAGAAGATAGTGAAAAGTTCAATAAAAGTTTTATATATCAAAAATTATTTTAAAATGACTCCAATGAATTACATTGAACTTATATAGGTATTATGTATCAATTTTGACCTAAAATAAATTTAAATAAAATAAATAATTATTTAAATAAAAATTCAGTTTTTAAATAGTAACCCTGTGTTTTCACTATTCATCAAAAATTGAAAGTTTTCAGAAAAATTCCAAAAATTCACCCTAGGCTAATTTCGATATTCCAAATCCAAAATTGATGTCCATTTTGAAAGATAAAATTTATAAAATTTTAAAAAGTGGGTTTTACTATTCATAATGGCTAGTTTATATAATATTTTAATAACTATTGTTGTTTAGTGAAACTCGATATTGCGTACAACACACGCTATCGTGGAAGGTCATGATTGCGTGTAAAGAAATCCAAGTCAAGGATGCATGTAGTGCAATCTCCTTTTGGTATAGCATACAACACAAGACATTAATGAAATTAAAAAGAATATTTTTCATAAAATCTTGGGGTGTTATATTCTACCCCCCTTAAAATGAATTTTGCCCTCGAAATTCATCGGGGTTATAAATGGTTTACTGCTTGAAAGTTTCTTTCATAGAAACCCACATTGTAAAAAGGAATACCAAAACTTGACTTTAAAAACTAAAGTATGAAACGTAATGGTTACCCAAATTAACTAATCACTGGGTTTCCACATAGGAGAACATAGGTAAAAATATGGATATGCAATAGAAATCTAACCATCATGTTCTGATAGAGAGTGGTAGAAAACATGGCTATGAAAAATCCAACAATAACAAAGCCATAAATTTCTGATGATCTAAGGTACCATCTGATTCATCGGATATAAGGGCACTAGGACAACATTTTTTGTTTTCAAGATCATTTCCCTAAAGTTGAATAATTTGAATTAGAAGAAATACTTACTTTATTTCGGTATAATCTCACCATTGTTCGTGCCTTGAACAATTTCCACTTCATCACTTAAAGAAATGAAGTTGAATTTTTCATTCGTGAGGTGTTAGCAGATCATGTGATAGAATGATGGGTTATTCCATATGTCTCAAAAAAAAGGTTAGAAAGAGTTATCAAATATACATAAGTCCATCTATGGTGAGGTTAATCATATATGATTCCAAAAATGGACTTATACTTCATCTATCATACTGACTAATATAATGAAACTAGTTTATACTAACCAGAGACTTCCTGTAGGCCAGTGGTAGGCGATAAAGGCCTGTCGCACTTCAGTTTTGGGTTCGATTCCCACAACCATGTCCAACGTGACAGGTTGTCTCCCGTCCTGCAGGTTGTCCCTTTTCCTAAAACTACATTATAATAACATTCCTACAATAAAATAGAAAAAAAATACTATCTTATGTCTAACTTAATTCATTTCAATCTTCAGGATTATCCAAAATACTTTTGTCCAAGCTCATAGTATAAAGAAAACAATTACTAGAAATTTAATCTACCAAGCATGTGAATACCATCATTTATCCCTCATATATCATATGATATATCTTGTTGGTCACATCCCAAACATGTGAATACCTTAATCATGTATTCTCTTGAACTATAGTGAAAACATGAATGTTGTCACAAGGTAACTCTTTCCATATACCAAAATCCCAAAAATTCTATATACTCAAACCATGATATCACATTTTTCATTATATTAGTCATGAGCTCATTAATACTATCAAACATTTCATTATCTCTTTATCCCTTCTTTATGTGCATATCATCTACTTTCCAAAATATTGGAATCACTTTTCATGGTTATCGGTACCATATAATTATCGAAAACCACAATAAACCATTACATAGATATTCCAATGTTCCATAATACTATAAATGAGATTCCAAAACATTATTTTGGAATCCCTTTACATAAACACATAATCATTCCACCACATCGTTTCCATACTCAACATTACTAATAGTGATCGCATGCGAATTCCCTTTGTCCTTTTCCTTAAGAGGTTGCTCACGTTGATCATCATTAGCCCTTGGATTAGGGCATTGATTAGCATAATGCCCCATTTCCTTGCACTTGAAGCATTTAAGTGTTGGTGGAGCGTTCTCTGTAGTCTTTTCTCTATTCACATCATTAATAACCTTTTTCCAATTACTTCGACAATAAACTGCTCGATGACCTTCTTTTCCACACTTAAAACATTTTCTAGTCCCTTTAAGACACTCTCCACCATGCTTCATTCCACATTTTGAGTATAAAGAAACATTTTTCTTCTTTTCACCATTATTCTGATATTTCTCCTTGAACTCCATCTTCCGTTTCTTGTCAAAACCATGAGATGGATATGTAACACCAACTTCCATTTCTACCTTGATATCACAACGCACAATTTCTTCACAGGTATTGAAGTCTCTTATAGCTAATGCCCTTCGAAGACTTGGTTTTAAGCCACTGAAGAATCGATCAACTTTACTTTCAGGTTGGATGATAAAGCCAGATGCATACCTTGAATGTCTTGTAAAATTCACTTCGTATATACCAACATATTCATCATCCTTCTGCTTAAGCTCAAGAAACTCATTTTCCAACTTTTTTCGAAGAATACGAGGTAAGTACTTACTAAAAAACAAGTTCTTGAACTCGTCCCATTCCATGGATTCAATTTCATCTCGGGGCCTTGTATTCTTAATTAGAGTCAAACACTGGTCTGAATCACCTTCTAAACGATAAACAGCTAAAATGACTTTTTCATGTTCTAAACAGCGAAGTATAGAAAATATATTTTCAATGGTACTGATCCATTGTTCAGCAACAAGTGGATCAGAAGACCCATTGAAAGATGGTGGACGTTGCCTCATGAAGGACTCAATATAATATTGTTCCCTTCTCTGATCATTTGGAAATCCATAATGATTCATAGCTTGTGTAAGTCTAGCAATAAAAATTTTCACTCCATCTCCCATCACATTAGTTTTTTCATGAGGACAATCATTGCATTGTCTATTACATTGATCAACACGGTTCCTTCGGGTTCGAGCCATCATCTAAAACCCAAAAAAGAATAGTGTGGGAGACAAAAATAATGCTAAGGAAAACAACATAATAAAGGGAGAGTACCTTCGATATCTAACATCTTAGGTTTAATTCTAATATCATTACCGTAATTATAAGACTATAACCTATACTGATACTTAACCTTAGGGACATCCTTAGAGCTACTTAGAAATATCTCTAGGGATCTCACTAAAGTTTTCGCATCCTAGTTTCCAAAGGTTAACTAAACCTTTCCTCTGATACCAACTGTAGAGACCCGAAGCTTGACGTACATTGACATTACATTACTTTTTCAGAATACTTAATACATAACAAAACCATACAACAAAGGACCGTAATAGTTTAGTGTCTTTGGAAAGTCGTAATATAATCTTCTAATCATGGTGAAAGATCTTCAATATCTCCCATAAAGATCTTACCCTTTTTGTTTTCTTACCTAAAACCTTTCTTTAAATCCAGGGGAAAAGAAAACATATAAAGGGTGAGATGAAATGCTCAGTAAGGGTAAGCATGGATGAAATAAAACAAATCATATACAATTGAACTTAAAAACATGAACATAATGTTTAAACATCAAAACCTTGAGAAATGACATAAAACATGGCAGTACATAAGGCATAGATCATAATGAAACATTAATCATGATAAAATAGCATGGGAATAAAACATGTTATTGTGGCAACCATAAAGAACATGATATGATTTCCATATTATCCAAGGCATTGCTGCCAAGACCATCATAGTGGACAAAGTCCCTTTCTGAATCGAGTTCACTCCTCGTTCTAGTCCTGTAACAATAAACCGGATTAACTTATCATTCCATCCCTGTCTATCTCATGAGATATAAATCTTTACCCAACACATTGGAGGGAGATATAGGTCCCACCCATCTTATAATGAAATCATTCTTTCGTGTGCCACAAAATCATAAATCTTACATCATAGTGTAACCCATGTAATAGAATGGGATTCTTAAACATCATGTCATCATAACATAATCTATATAAAAAATGGATAACATTTCATTATAAGAAGAATCAAACCATGTAAATAATGGAGAAATTATACTTGAAACATACACATATGAAATAATTTCATCTTAGATGGAAAATGGTTTTGATAAAACACTTGAAATGGATTTTTGAGGAAAATATCCTTTTTTATTCAAAATCATTTTCTTTTCACAAAATGCCATGCCATTTTTTAAGAAAAGGGTTTTGTTGAAAATAATCATGCAATATTGTAGAGTAAGATTCATGAAAAAGAGGCATTATGAAACCATAAAAATCTGTTCATATTGTATAAGTTAAAAATTACATTCTCCTCATACTTTTGTCGGAAAGGTCAAAAAGTACCTTATATGGTAAAAAAAGAATGATTCCTTACATACCATGTAGTAAAAGTCAAAAATGGTTAATAATGACTTTAAACATACATGAAACAATTTTTAGGAAACATGTACATGGATGATAACAATAACCCCAGTAAATACTTACGAATAAACAATCTCAGATAAGAACGAGATTGGAATAGTTATCCCTTACCTTACATCTAATATGATTTGTATGTATCCGAACCTCCTGTATAATGATTTAAATAATGTAATTGACTTATTATAGAATCATATTCATTGTTATGATATCATATATGGTTCACTTATGACTTTATATTACCCGTTCTTTTGTAAATTCTATGTTAAAGCAGCATTTTGGGTAAAATCGTTAAATTTGTCGTACGTGTTTCGACTTGTTGCCCTTGATATTATTACTTATATACTGATTTACATAATTCAAGAATGTAAAACATTATTTATATATAATATATATTCATCATATACATATTTATATGATAGATCGATAAATGGAATGAAATACATCGTTCATAGAGACAGTAGGTCGTACGTACGCATGAACGCAGTTTTCGTTTCCTTATGGAATTGAATGGAATTAAGTAGATGACATAAATATATATATACATAAATCCAGTATCATTATTATGTCTTATATTTAATTATCATTAATTATTTATACTTTATAATCATTCATGAATGGTTAACATGGAGAATGAATCTCATCACGGCGTGGAGACGGTAGTCCGTACGTACGCACGAGCGATGATATCATTCCCATGATCGTGGAATTGTATTGATGTGTATGTATATTATTTTAGAATCAATATAACTTTACAATAATCATATATAGTTATTTATTTACACCATTATACCCATCCAAGTAAGGTGGTGGTCGAAAACATATTACACCATGGCGTGGACACGGTATTCCGTACGTACGCACGCGCGGTGATTTTGTTTTCTGTAGGATGGATAGAAAGTGAAATAAGGTTGTTTCATATTTATAATAACATATCAGTATATAAGTAATACTTATGTTATTACTTCATAATGAGACAACTAAAGAAGAATAAGTAGAAGAAGAAAAAAACATGAGAGAATCGGAAGAAGAGATTACATCTTCTTCGACGCACCTCCTTTAAGCTTCCTCTTAATGAAGTAGAGTTGTTATTTTGAGAAGACCAGAACCTTCAGAATGTTTCTAGGTAAGTGTAGAAGATAAATGGTCAGGGGTTGGCCGAGCTTTAAGGCTCAAAAGGGTGTGAAGAGAAGAGGGAAGGGGTGCTCTTTTTATAAGGGAGGAGAGAGGCACCTTTGGAAAAACATAAAATATTATTTTATAATAAAGTCATATTCGGTTTTTAAAAGATCCAAATTGATTTATTTTGAAGATAAGGTAGGTATGGGTCTAAATCCTCTCAACCAATAGATTTTAGACAGGTTGGGGTCATTATATTAACCTTATCTTTTAGTTTTAACACTTCGTTAATTAGATTGACATTTACCATCTCACTTTGTATTTTTATATTATATAGTTAATAAACTTACCATATACATATAATAGACCCCCAAGTGGTACATTAATGATACAACTATCATGATATAAGTATCTTTTCTGAACCATATATTTTTAGGAATATAATAACAATTAATAATATAATATTTGTTTTAAAAATTATTTTATGTCAATTTTGACACTATTTGGTAATTGATTTTTGTGAAAACCATAAAAGCATTATTAGTTCAAAAAAAGTTAATTAAATCAATACTAACATGTCATATTAACCTATAAAATTAGTTTAATTCATAAAAAATATCAAATTACATTTATTTGGGTATTTATAACATCAATTATGTTAATATTTCATTAATAAGATAATTACTGCATCATCATTGTGTCATAAATAAAATACATTATTTAATGTCTAAAAATTATAAATAAATTACCATTAGGTAGGAAATATTTTTATCTTTCTAATGAATATTGATAGTCGAATTTATCTAATGTATAACCCTATATTAAAAATTAATTAGTTATTAAACAATGATTTTAACTATTTTAACCCTTCTTTAAATAAATTAATAATAAATGTACTAATCTAATCCATGTGGACATAAATGGTCATATTTTAATCCTAAGGTTGTTTCTGGTCGAATTACACTTATCTAATAGAATTAGGACATGTTTTAGGGTAATAATAATAACATTTTTACCCTTAATTACCTTATTCACTTTTAACTATGGTAAATAAAAGTAAAAAGTTACTATTCACTAAAAATTATTTTCATCTCATTGAACCACATTTTAGTCCTTCATATTAAATGTGTCTCTCGTATTTTCGAAATTCCACTCACAGAAGTGGTAAAATTATGTTTTATGTAAGTTTGCAAAAAGCCTCTAGGAGGTAGGTAAAAGACGGTGAAAAGTTCAATAAAATTTTTATATATCGAAAATTATTATAAAATAACTCCACTGAATTACATTGAACATATATAGGTATTATGTATCAATTTTGACCTAAAATATATTTAAATAAAATAAATGATTATTTAAATAAAAAGACAGTTTTTAAATAGTAACCTAGTGTTTTCACTATTCATCAAAAATTGAATATTTTCAGAAAAATAACAAAAATTCACCCTAGGCTAATTTCAATATTCAGAATCCAAAAATGAAGTCCATTTTGAAAGATAAAATTTGTAAAATTTTAAAAATGGGGTATTTCTATTCATAACGGCTAGTTTATATAATATTTTACTAACATCTCGTTGTTTAGTGAAACTCGATATTGCGTACCACACACGCTATCGTGGAAGGTCGCGAATGCGTGTAAAGCAAGCCAAGTTAGGGATGCATGTAGTGTGAGCTCCTTTTAGTGTAGCGTACAACGCAAGACATCAATAAAATTAAAAAGAATATTTTTCATAAAATCTCGGGGTGTTACAATTACCTTTCTTTTATATTGAATTATTTTTGTGAGAATATTTGTTTCCAACTTTTTTTATTTGTATATATCTCATATATTTCTTGATGGGGATAGTGTATTCATAATTTCAGAGAAAATATTAATGTTATTAACTAAAGATCATGAGTTTGATAGTACTATTCATGATTTTTTAACATACTTGATTAATATGGAATAACTATATCATTCTGAATATGAACACAACCAAGTCATTTCATTGATGAATCACTATAAATCACAAATCCATTATTTTCCTACGGTAATTTCAATATTGGAACATTGATTAATATTATCATCAATTCTTCAAAACAATATTCTCAATATATTTTCCATTCAAATTCAACCCCTTTTTCCATGATCTTGGTTAATAGTTTATCCAGTCAGGAAAACTTCTGAATGAAACACTGATAGTAACCTACTAAACCAATAAGACCGTATAACTCTGTTATACTCAATGGTGCCAGAAATTCTTGTATTTCCGTTGACTTGTAAGGATCAACATATATTATATCCATCCAGAAAATATAGAAAATAAAATAACTTTTTTAAAGCTAGAATTTACATTTTCAAAATTTACTTTATACCTCTTCCCTTCTGATAGTCTCAACGATGATCTGAAAGTGATTCTCATGGTCATCATAATTTTTAGAATACAAAAAAATATCATCAATGAATACCACAACAAGATCATTAAGACAATCCTTTAATACTTTCTCATTATATCCATAAAAAATTAAGGTGCATTAGTCAATCCAAACACTATTACTATAAATTGGTAATGTCCATAACTCGTCCAAAATGTTGTCTTCCGGATGTACTCCCTCTTTACTTGAAATTGATGATATATAGAACAAAGGTAAATCTTCAAAAATAATTGTGCTCCATAATGTTGATTAAATAAATCATCGGTACAAGGCAGCAGATGCATTTTCTTTATTGTAATAGCCTTGATATCCTTATACTCAATACAAAACCTCATTGATCCATATTTCTTCTTAAAGAATATAACATGGGCTCCCTATTGGGAAACACTAGGGAGAATAAATCCTTTTTTACCCAACTCTTCAAGTTTTTTCTTCAACTCCACTAATTCTACTCTACCCATTCTATAGTGAGTCTTTGATATTGGTCTTGAATTATGGATTAAATTAATAGAGAACACAACTAAATGTTCTAGGGGGCCCTGGTACAGGAAATACATAAATTTATTCCTTTACAATTGGTAAATCCCCAATTTGATGATTACCTTCATCATCCATTTTTTTCTAGCCTTACCAATATATTTCAGTAAGTAAAACTATTAGGGATGGATCTAGATAAGAATCGTCTAATGAAGTTTATGATTTAATGATAATGGATTCTTCTTCTTCCTCACAAATCATAATTTTCTTCTTCGTTAAATAAATTTTTGAATAATATTTTGATAGTTAATCTATTCCATGGATTATATCAAAGTGAATGATATATATAATGATAAGGTCAGCAAAAAAAGTAAGATTATATACCATAAAGGGGATTTCCAGAAATATATTTGTTGCAATGAGCCTTCCATTATGACTTGGGACTGATTACTCCATTGTGAAATCAAAAGGGAAATGTCTAGTTTTTTTGGAAAATGGATATGATATAAAAGAATATGATGGTCCCGAATCAAATATAACACTTGATATGTTTGACGAGACAATTAAGGTACCTCACACTATATCATTAGGGACATTAACCTCAGCAGTTGTGATCACATAATCTTGGCCTTTCCCCTTGGCCTTAACTAGGGAAAATTTCCTTAACACTTAGAATAATAATATTCTCAATTACAAATTTTTTTACAATTTTATAAGTAAAAAATGGAAGATTCTTTATTTACCTTGAAATAATGGGCATGGTGGCATTTTTAATTACACTTATATGAAACTCCCATTCCCTTCAAGAAAGTACGAGGGTGTATCCTCCAAGAATTATAATAGGATAGAAAGTAAACTTTTATTGAATTCCCATTTCCTTATTTCATTTTTCAGAGTGTTGTGAATCCCTCTACTTATATTTCTTTCCTTTAATTCTATAATACATAGATAATTACTTTTCTATCTTGATACCACATGAGACTATATATTTTTATGATGATAATTTTTGAGAGACCAGTACTCGTTGAAGGAATAGTTTTAACCTATCAAAGAATTGACCAATCCTTCTCTTTGGATTAAAAACATAATCTGTTGAATTCCTTACTAACCTTGTAAAGTTATCTTTAAATTTTTTAACATTATCATCATCCTTTTTCCTGAAATTCAATAATTTTATCTCTATATCTGATCATTGTTTATCAGGGAAATATTTTTCCAAGAATATTTCCTTAAAATCATTTAAATCCATGTTTTCAATTTATTTCTCTTCATTCATGTTTTGAATAGGTGACTGTCATTGATCATCACGTCCTAAGAGGTAAAAAAATTTACATTAAAACCTTCTCCATTTAGTTACATATAAAATAAATAATCATCCTCTCTATGAAACTTATCCATTTCTAAAATACAAATGAATCTTTATTCCCATTTAATGTTTGATGTTGTTTTCTCATGAAGTGGTTTAACATTGTTCCTCCATGTTATTTATTAGGATCCTCCATATAGTAAGGTTATTATTTATAACTAGAGTCAACTATCTCAGTATAGTTATATGATTCTCATCACCAGTTGCAGCTCTAACTCCAACATCCTTATCTTTCATATGATTGGAATCACTACATGGATTGTGTGGGTTGATACAGTTTCCATTCCTTACAAAAGGTTCTGTTTCAATATAATTCCATACAATATATTAGGTTATGAATCATAATTCATAAGTCTAAACTAGTAAAACACATAACATAAATTAAAAAATTTATGAATATCTAATCTCATAATCATAAACATGGATTCTTTGGGGATATATGAAATTTCAAATCCTTCATACTAGTTTGTAAATAAAATATGATTTATCCTAATCATATCGCCTGTGAGTTTAAAACCATGTGTGAGGTAAGGCCCATTTTTGTGTACCAGGTAACCCTGACTCAGGCCCAGGATGCCTTGTCAGATTTTATACCCCTAGGTACATCTATGTCAGAACCATCTCCACTTGTTGTATCCAGATAGGGATGTATTTCTAGGATGACCCACATTATCTCTACAGTACCAAAATTATAGTATATTCTTCTATTATTTCCCCAAAAGTTTATATTAGGGTTATGTTCCCTAATCAAGGTTGTCTAAATATAGTTTCTAAACTTGTTTCTAAACATCCTATGATACCAACTGCAACAACCCCGACCCCAACAGCTTGGAGTTGGTTCTTTTATTATTTTGTCATCAATAGAACTTTTTAATCCTAAATGACTTATCAGTTTAGATATTTTGGAAAATATATTACATATATGATCATTACATTACAATTAAAAATATAAACTACAGCATAGAGAATAATTTTCCACCTTGATTCCCTTAGCTTAACCCAGCATATCAATTAGAATATATGTCTTCTCATCATAGGTAAAATAAAACAAAACAAATGGTGATCGTAGATTTTAGTAAGGGTAAATAATAATGTTGAAGTTACCATAAATAAGAATAATCTTCTAAGGAAAGGTGTATAACTAAAACACAAGAATTTAAAACATATTATTGAGCATAATGGGAAATAATAAATAAAATAATTCCATAAAACCATTATCATGGATATTATACTAGGCAACAAATCACATGTAATATCAGTAACTAATCTCATAATGAGTTATCGCATAATACCAGACCTTATAATCATACTATTAAAGCTTCAGCCAAAAAACCACACATAAATAGGTAAAAATACAAACTATTTTGTCTCTTGAGACCTACAAGTACATTGAGGGGCTATAGTTGACCCTTCCTATCACTTAATAAGTCTAATTAATTCCTCATATGGAAATGGTAAAACATAACCAATATAATGATTCATATTATAACTAGCATCAAAAATGTTAATACACTGACCATAATACATGATTGTTATCAAAATAGAACATCCATAGTCAAACATATCATGGACCCTTAAATATAATATTATAGTTTTTATCATAAGAATTCAATCAAAATTAAGCATAAAATCAGACAAAAGATATTGACATGGATGAATATAATTTAGAAAAATCATTAAATATTTCTAAAGTGAAATTCCCTTTTTTATTTTTATGATATTTAAGTGTTCTACAATTATAAAAGATAAAATTTCCATTAAAGATAACCTTTTATGCTTATAAAGGAATCTTCGAAATTTCAAGGCATCATAACAATGGAAAATTCAACTCGCTCTGTATAAGTGAGAAATACAACTCTTCTTGTAGAAAAAGTCATAATGTACCTTGTTTGAAAAAGGAAAATATATTCCTTTGAAATAATTTTATAAAAAAACAAAAAAACAAGTAAAATAGACATTAAAATTTTATAGGAATATAGTAAAAAAATTTGGGAAAAAATTTTTAAGAATCATGGGCATGGATGATAAGTATTCCACAGTAGATATATACATATAAACAATCCTGAAAAATAGAGATTATGAAATTAACCCTTTCCTTGTACATTCTATTAGTTGAGGGTGTGTTAACATCCTATATTATAAATAAAATTATTTTATTAAATTCTTCAAATCTGTATCCATATTTATGATATAATATATGATCCTATTATGTCATTTTGTTAATAATATTTCATTATTCCCACTGTCTCAAGTGTTAAATGCATTATTTTAATTTTTTCTATTTGTTATGTATGTCATGTTTCTTATGCATTAAATATATTATCTTAATATCCATAATTATATTAAGTTCATAAATATTATATTTAACCATCATATAAAATATTATAATCAGTATTGAATAGTTAATGTGGATAATGTATCTCATCACTTCATGGAGATGATAGATCGTACGTATGTATGAGCGGAAATATCATTACATTAATGGAAAAGTGGTAAGTAATTTTTTAATAATTATTATACAAAATATTTATAATTTATATCAATTGTATTCATAATTATACCCATCTAAATAAATTGATGATGAAAAAAATACATCACTGTGTGGAGATGGTAAGCCATATGTACACAATCATGGTGATATTGTTTTTAATAGGATCGGTAAAAGGAGGAATTTGTTTGTCCCATAATCATAATAACATCACATAACAGAGATTATAATAGATTAATTCCTTTATTATGTAAAAAACATAGGAATATAAAGTAGAAGAATAGATAATTTGAAGGATTTGGTAATGGAGATTACCCTTTATTTGGAGAACCGCCTTTAGATATACTTTTAGGGACACTAGGGTTAGTTTATTAAGAAGACCAGAACCTCTAGGATCTGTTCAGTGAATTTGATAGTGTAAATTTATTAGGTTTTCATGGTAAATAATTCTCAATGTGGTGCAATGAATTGAGGGATGAGGTCCCCTTTTCTAATTAAAGTGAGGGTCACCTTTGGAAACTCTCAAAATATTAAATAAATATAAATTAATGTCAAATTCCAAATGGATAAAAAGTAAATTATTTAAATATTTTTTTGAGTATCGGTCTCAATACTCTCAAGTAATATTTTTTTTTACAAGTTTTAGTCACATAATTACCCTTATATGTTTTCTTTAACCCTTATTTATTCTTCAAAATCTAATAGTGAAACTTGTGTTTTTAATTCAAAAGCGATAATGTAGATACAAAAAAATTACAAATGAACCTTAAATGGATAATTGATTACATATTTTACATTATTATAGTTAGTTGGCTGAATTTACAATTTTCATGGTTTTTATGTAATTTTAAAAAATAATATTTATTTTAAAGTATCATTTATGTCAATTTTTATACTATTCATAATTTTTCCTTTTAAAAATATCTAATAAATGTGATAAAATAAAATTGAAACTTATAATATATAAATAACATGTATAAATTATCTATGAAATTCTTTTCTCTCATTAATTATTTCAGATTATATTTATTTTTATAATTTTTTATCATTTTTTGGATATTTCCATTAATTAAACCATTACGTCATAATTAATAATTAATCCTTTAATTAAATTATTTATTCTCAAAAAATGAAAAAAAAAATATAATGATGAAGATAAAATTATTATCTTTCAAATGAATATTTATTTTAGAATTTATCTTATGTAATAACGTATATTAAAAATGGTGTATTTATTAATATTTTAGCATGTCATCCTTAACACTTCTTAAAATAAAATATAATAAATTTCATAATCTAAAAATGGTGGCTTAAAAAGGGTCATAATTTCATACTAAGTTTGATTTATCTCAAAAAAACTGATAAAATTAAATTATTTCATGTGTTATGTTAATTTTAAAATATTATAATATTATTTTTACCCTTAAGTACCTGATTTTCCCTTAACTGTGGTAAATAAAATTTTACTAAAGGTACTATTCATATGACCAAAAAAATGAAACCCATTTACATAATTTTCACCCTATGATTCAAAATATGGAATCCATTTTTCAAAATTCAAAACAAAGAAGTTGAAGAAAATTAATCTAAAATTAAACTTGTTGACAAGGTGAGGAAACCGGTTATTAAATTTTAAACATGCAAAAGATTAAAATATTTTTATATATAAATTAAATGTAAAATTGATTCAAATGACCTAAATTGGATTAAATGAAAAAAAATATTTATACATTAAAACGATTCAATAATATTACTTAGCATAATAAATTATTTCAATGAAAAAAAGTTTTTGTCAATTAAAAATTAGTATTTTTCACTATTTTCAAAACATGGAACTTATGAGAAAAATACCTAAAATTAATCCAAGGTAAATTTAGATATTCCTAATTGAAGAGAAATGTTTATTTTTTCAAATAGAATTTATAAAAGTGTCAAAACTAGATTTAAAACATGTAAACCAATGAAAGGAGGAAAAACCACCTTTAAAAAATATAACATTTTTTATGCTTAAAATTGGATCCATTTTTTTCTTATTTTTACAAAAAAAATTGATTGAAAATTAAATATATAAATTTTATAATGAAGTTAATACTCTGATTTTCCCACTGTTTTAATAGCCATGTTATAATATTAAATTACTAATAGATCATGATTTATTCGAATGTTGTGTTGAGTAAAACACACGATTGAATTTAATTAAAAATAAATTGTACCATTAAATCAAGGTGTGTTGGAAATTTCCATAAAATTTTAATTACCGTTTATTACATGTTTATATATTAATGTATATTTGATTAATTTTTTTTTACAAAATAATTATATTTTTATATTAGTTTATGGAATTTGAATTTTTTATTTTAATATTTTATGATAAATATTATGTGGCAAGTAAATTTCATGGAATATAAACTACATGATTGAAAGTTTCATTTATGTAAAGGTTGTTTTGAAGGATAGAAAGTTTTACTTCTTGATTGAAATTATAGAACAATATAGTTTCTTTTAAAATCCATTCATTAACCATGAAATACTAAAAATCTAATTTGTGAAGAAGAAATATGATGTGACTATAGGAGAGAAAGGTGAGAAAACTATGGAGCCTGTAAAGTTAACCATGATGGACCAAATCTATGATATGGTCAACTGGGAGGAGAAAACGTGTACTCCAAGTCATGTGTGATCGTTTTATACATATTTAATTATTTTTTAATAATATCATGCTAAATGTAAATAATGACATGATAAATGATTGTGATATCCACCTAATGGTAAAAGAAAATAATACAAGGTTCATTTATAAGGATTGTGAGACATAGAAGAGACATGTAATGGCCTATGATAGAGAATATATTCTGGGAATGGTTGTCTAATAAAATCAGGAAATACCCCCAAATCCCTATGTAATTGACATTTAGAACCAATTCTATGTGGGAGGAAATTATATTATGATCATAGACTCGTCTGTTGTCACTAATAGTGTTGCTGGATAAGATGGATAAAAAATGCCTTCAAGGACCATAGTTCAAAAACTATAGCCAAATAATATACAAATAGTTCTGAAACCATATAGAATCCACATGGATCCGAATACTATATTTTAAATATTCTTCTTAGTGATTTTAAAATTGTGGAAAAATTCATTAAATGGGGGTTCATACATGGAAATTAAAAAAATCAAGGAGGAATGAAGTTCAAATATTGAGCTAAAGAAGGTGATTATAAAGGGACCAACCTGAATATATATAAGTGCTATAATGATTCAGTGGTGATCTATAACTGGTCAATTTATATGTTCCTCTATTATATAAAGGCCATATAATTCCTAGACATGTAACTCATAAAAAATAATGTGCATTTTGGTCATTACACATCGCAGAGGTTGAAAGATAATTTTTTCATTCTAAAAAACATACATAATATTTTTTATAATTCTATTAAATACAGAATATAATTTTTACCTTTTAATATATGTTTGGTGTAAATTATAGGATATAAAAAAAATTAGATTTCATAAAATTAGTATATTTAAATTATTTATGTAATTTTATCATATTTTATGGATTCGATAGAAAAATGGATAGTTTATTAAATTGTGGGTAAAAATTTGAATAGACTTGTCTATTGAGTATATGATATGTTTTTTTCGGTTTATAGGATTATTTTTGGGAATTTTAGTTTATTAATTTGTAGGTGATCTAGAAATAAATAATTTAAAACATATATAAGGTGGTGTTTTTGGTTTTTGAGATAAACTTTCATTTTGTTTCATTCTTCTGCACTCCCGGGATTATATTCACAGAAAACAGTAGAGTATAGAATAAATATTTCTAAAAGATCATAAGGATCGTTACACAAGGTATAATTAATTGATTATTTCTACGATACACCATTGTTTTAGGTTAAATTATATAGAAATGTTTAAGAATAGATATATACTCCCATTTATTATTTCATAAGATATACCACAATTCTATATGATAATCATTGCACAATGGAATTTTTGTAACTTGAAATTTTATAATTGGAGTTATGATGTTATAAAATTATTGACATAAATTTGTGATGTAAAAAGTCACTCATAAGGATATCTTTATCATCATAATTTTATATTAATAATTTCATAGATATCATTTTAACAATATGAATAATGTAAATACTTTGTAATCATTTGAATTATATTAATATATAGAAATTATAGAAAACTGTTATGTGTACATGAGTATATTTGATATGAATATCAAATGGGGTCTTATATAAACCATCTTGGATTAAAAATATAGACCAAAATAATATTGATTATTAATATTATTATGGTGATGATCACAGCCATAATAAAGATATTAATTGTGATATAATAGTTATTGTATGGTATCATTATTATCTTATGAATTGGTTTATGTGTATTATTTCATTAAAGGTTTATGTCATGAAAAATAATATAGACTTTGTTTTAGGATTTTTCATTTAACATATTCTTATTTTTTAGTGTGAATTTAATAGGGTATACCTTGTGTAATTTTATCTCATTCTTATTTATTAATATCATATATAGTAATGGGAATTATGATTGTGTATCAAAATTATATATTCCATGGGAGTACCATATAAGGTTCATAGTGATTTTATACCAAATGTGAACCATTATAACCATGATATATCTTGTTTTTGTACCACTTTATTACAATACAACAATTATTTCTCTTATCACAAGACATAAATATTGATGGTTATATTTATTTGTATTTCCTATGATGAGGTACTATATTCTACACAAATACCACCTAAATATGGGGTTTTGGGTGTGATCCAAAATCTAGATAGAAAGAGGAAACTAAATAGATGGTTTGGTACTCCTATTAAAAAACTAATTTTTTTAGATTAGATATATATTCATTTCACATGTGGAAACTAGATAGTATGATTATATTGGATTGGATTTATATTTAGATTTTTTATAATGAATAAATTTATAAATTTTTTATATTATATATTTAAATTTATTTTGATATTATTTTGTGGGAGTTAGTTCATATAGGACCTTTTTATTGTTTTTTTAGGATCAATGATATTTATATAAATTATATTTTATTATTTGGAGAGTAATTATTATAGTGATTTATAGGTGGTTATGGTTATATATTTCATAATGGGGTGAGATATGACTATTCTTTAATGAGTTAAGATTATTCTTTTACATGGATGGTTTAGGAATTAAAGTTTGGTTTCAAAATTCATTTACTCTGATAATGCACATGGTCATTAGTACTGTATATTGAGTAAACCCACTACCTCAAAAAAGTGTACAATTTTTTATTTCTCATTGAAGAATGTGCACTTGAAGATTTCAAGTTATTGGTTCTTCCATGTCATCATGTTTCACATAAATATGTTCAAATACATAAATAGATTTTTTTGAGAAATTTTCATTCATGGATTTGATATTCCAGTTAATCATCCTCCTTGTAAATTACCAGTTTCATGTTTTTTTTCTTGAACATTGTATTGGATGAGTTATTATTTTATCAATATTCTATTTTTATATGTGCTATATTCATGAATAGTAAAATGTCATGTCACAAATGTTTATATTATATTATATTTTCAATATATTTTCATGTTTAGTCAAATAAATATATTATAGAAAGGGGTAGTTCCACCCTTATGAGTCATTCGTATACTATTGATTCCAAGGACCGAAACAAATTATATTGGATGTGGGCCCCAAAAGTCATAATCAGTCTTATGTATGACTCATGATGTTTCTTAGTGGTATCATGTCATAACAAGGGGATGTTGGGGTAGGTAAATGATCTAATTTTCACAATAAACCCATTTTTTAGATCATTTAATGCACAAGGCCTAATGTAACACTATTTGGAAAACATTAGAGAAGTTAGGATTTCTAATTAGACTAATTTAAAAAAAATAAAGAATCACATGATCATGTGGGTTAAACGATCGGTTTAATTTAAAAAAACTCATTTCAATGATGTGGATACATTATGAAGATGATATGGATGACTAATTATTAAATAGAAGTGTTATGGAAATGATTCAAGGATCCACTGAATTGTGTTTATATTAAAAATGTTTTGTGGAAAACACCGGTGAAATGGATTTCTCATGGACATCATTAGAATAAATTTTCAAAAGGTTATTTTAATTTATATCACATGGAATATTTATATGATGCAACAACTAATGAATTATTTTGATGATATAAATATATTATAAGTGTTTTAAAAGTTTTATATTTTTTTCATAGACTTATATACTGATAATACTGACCTCAATAGTGAATCATTTAATTTCAGTTTTTAGATACATAAATAATAGTCCTGATAATGATGATGATGATCATGTTCATTATGAATATAATGAAAATCATATAATGGTTATCATATGATTTCAGAATTTTCATATGAATTGGAATATTTATTAATATTCAATAAGAAAAGATGATTTTACTTATTATATGAATTTCAATATGTGATGTTTCTAGGGAATACTATGTGGTACTGTGTATGCTTTTGACATAGATTCCTGATGTCCCATAGAACTGAGTTTTTCTATTAGACACACACTTGTAGCAAAAAATTGAGACTATGTATTATGGGGAAATTAATTGTGTAGGATTTATGTAGGGTTTATTGTTGTTTTATACCATTGGGGTATTATGATGACCTTGTAGATAATTATGGAAGTTTTATGGAAGTACAATAGGGTGAGTATCTTATTGTTGAACTCCATGTACAGTATTTATTATGTTTATTTTAATTTAATTCAATGTTTGTAATGGCTACTATACAAACAGCCCTTGATTTTGATTTATGTGAGTACAACCTGACATCTTGTTAGTGTAGGGAAGCTAGATATAAATCCTAATAATATCACCATATTCAATAGTTTAGATTTAATATACATTTCTTTTATATTTGGATACTATATATATTAATAGGTTTAAAAAAAATCATAAGTATCTGGGTAACAAATTTCCTAGTTGGTTTTCATGGGTTCATTATTATAACATTGGTTTCAGGTGTGTGATCAAGATAAATTATCTCATGTATTTGGTGATTGATGTTTGAGTTGAATTATCAGTATCTATGAATATTTTTTACTATAAAATGAGATTTTATTATTCATATATTAGTTTGGAAATTTTTTCCCTATATTTTTTATTTATATAGGTTGTATTAAAATGTTATTGAATTTTTATCACGAACCTAATAATTGTTATCCCATGAGTGATCAACTCACTACATTACAAACTTATATTAAGTATCATAGTTCACTCCATTATGTGTACTTTTCACCTATTAATAATGGATTCATGTAGGTATTTAGGGTCATATGTGAGATGATCAAAGATGATTATATAGTGTTCAGATCTCAAATGATTATTTATTTGTGCATAATATATGAGTACTTAATACATTCTTGTTCCTAGTATCCAAATTCTAGGCTAAAAGGCATAGACCATGGTGGTCATACTTGGTATTTTCATCATCTAATGTGTATTTTTAGAGGGATCAAGTTGATATAACATATTTATATTGAAAAAAAAATATATTTTTATATTCAATTTGGTGGTTATTCATACATTCTTAAAATTATCATCACATGATTATAAATAATATTTTTATTGATTTCTTTTGGTTAAAATTGGTACTATTTATCAATATTATTTCTTGAAACTTAATGATTTCATAAATTATCATATTTTTTACTATTAGAGGATGAGGTGAATAAGAAACAGTGGAATCTTGAACTGAGAACATGGAACTTGAACAGTAACTTCAATGGAGAAAAATTACCTAGAGGGTTGTAGTGGTATTTAAATAACTATTCAAATAATTAATAACTCCAACATGTGAATTTCATAAAACCTTAAAGTGAATTTTAATTTAATTATGATGTTCCTTGTTGACTTAAAGGATCATTGTTGGAATTATGTTATCATCATTACTTTAATGTTAATTTTTATTGACATTATTTATTCTACATTGGGTTATATGGGAAACAATTAAAACTTGATGAAGGATAGCATAGTCATAATAAAAGAGGTAAACAATTCATGGTTCATTTCAATATATAGTAGATGGGATAATTATTATTCCCTTTATAGATAATTATTTTTGAGGTTAGTATATGCCAAAAAAAATTATTTAAGTGTGGATATTATATGGTCTAGGGTACATAGATAATCATCATAAGAGAATCCCATATATTCTAGTTCATCAAATGTACATCCAAAAAGAAACTCAAAAAATTATATAGGTATTTTCATTAAACCCCTTACAAATTAATTTAGGTGAACATTATCATTAACCTTATGAGATAAAATAATAGAGTCATTCTTTATATTAAACATTTTTTCTATATAGGTTTTTCTAAACTTTTGAAAGATGATAGTCATTATTTCCAAAAAAATGTAGATACAATGATAGATACAATGAATATATAAATCCTAGGGTCTTGAGGTAATCCTTTTGGATATGAATATCCTAGTTATCCCCTTATATTAGTGAATTTTTTTAAATTAGGTTTAATTAGATCAATATAGGGTGGGCTAGTTTGAGTAATTCATACACTTCAATCTCTTACAATATTCCCACCTCAAGATTCTTAGTTTCTGGTTATTTTTTTACCACATACTCATGCTAATTTGGGGGATCTATATGGGATTTACCAGTTGATCTAGTGATTGTTATTTTTTCTAGATTGGTTTAATACTTATGTTTCTTATTCATATTCCATTTACATACTGAGTTATCCCACCCCTCATATCAAATCCACCATTATTCATGGACATCATATGATAATGAAATAATACATGCACTAGATAATCCTAATCATAGTCATATGAAGCATGGGAATTAGATTCTATATCAACATTAGTTTTTACCAAAAATAATTCTTTAGGTCTATAATGATCCATATACTGTATACTAAAAGGATTCTACCTTTTACACCATAGTATTATATTTTTCGAACCACCAGAATCATTTATAACATAATATTTACAAAAAAACCTGAAGATTTTTTATAACAATGGTTGAGAAAAGTTAACATACATCTTAGATTTAAAGGAATACAATATCCATTCTTGGTCATTCTCATTTCTTCATAACTACATAATTCAAGGTTGGCTTTAACTTCTCTTTATGATTCACATTGCTATTAAAAACAACCATTGTATCATGAGATAGAACTTATAGGGGATAAGCCAACTCCTACACCATGTTTGGATAATTTAGACCTGGATGGTATTTATATCATTGGGATGTAAAATAAAATTTTGGGAAAAAGGAGGCATGACCTTGAAATAGAGAATATATGCATTATATTTCACCAGCTATACTCTATAGGAATATCCTTCTATCCACTGGAACACCTTCCCTCAATGAAGATACGACCTCATCAACCATGGGGGAATAAAAATATCTAGATTATAGGGATTCAAATTCTATTCAGTATAATGAAAATTATTTATTCTATCAATCCCAAATCCTATAGTGAATTATCTTCCATTGAATCCATTTTACATCCTCAAAGACACCTCTGAAAAGAGTTACCCAAGTACTAGAAAGAATGGATGAAATAACTCCAGGTATAAAAATTAAATAATTGGATACACCTAAATTCAACAATTATGTGGATATATATAACTTCAGCTATTGTATTTGAAACATCCACTTCCTAGAAAATTCATAGTAAAATGGTGTAAAACCCTGAAATTATAAAATATGAACATTGTATTTGATAGTGTATACAAAACGCAACAACAAGCATAGAAGAAAATATAACATCTCAATAATTTATGATATATTTATTTTTAAACAAATTCAATTTAAGGAATATATTTTATTAAATCAAAAACTAATTTCATCTCGCATTACACAAAACATTGAGTATATCTTTTATTACATGTAACATTGAGTTTAAACGAAACATGACATATTATAAAAATATTATTATTTAATGTGATATTTATCACCTAGAAGTTATAATGGAGGATATTAATATTATTAAATAAAATATGAAAATTTATTGATCACACATTTTCATTTGTTTTTTATAAAATAAAAAACATTTAAAAGAGAGAAATGTTTTCTGAAAAATAGTATTTTCAAAAAGGTGATTTAATCACACTTGGAACACATAATATAAAATTTATTTTTACTAATTTTAGAAAATTTATTTGTTAAAACATACTTTTTTGGGGATTATAATACAAAAATTAACTTATGGTTAATTATTTTATGTCTCTGAAAAGTTTCATTTTTTGATGAATCTTGAAAAATACATAATTTTAAATAAAATATGCCTTTTAATTTAAATTATTTTTAAAGTTAAATTACATTTTAAATTATTTTGAAGTAAAATTAGTAAAATTATATATTAATTAATCTAATTTAGTAAGTTTTAGTCATTCTAATATTTAATTTTTGTATAAAAACATTATATGATTTTGAACATTTTCTCTTTCAAAACATGTATTCTCATTATGTCTTTGGGATTAATTTTAAATTAAAATTTTACACTTCTGAGAATTGAATTTGATAAAATGGATTCTATATTTTTAATTAGAATAATTTTTAATTTATTATAAGGTTAAAAATATTTTGTTGATATAATGAATTCTCCAAACAGAAAATAATAATTATTATGGTTAAGCTAAAATGGATTTATTGGGGAGTTAAAATTACAATATAAGGGTTAAAATGTACTATCATGTTTTCAAAATCCCATTACATGGAAATTTTTTTCATCATATCTTATATATTTGATAATTACCCATTTTTTAATCTTGTGAAATGATTAAAACATGGTTATGGTTGAATCTTTTAGAAAAATAACAAGTGTTCCACTCATCTTACTTATAAAAGGAAACACCTATCCTCTTATATTCACACCATAATACATTTTTCTGTCCAATAACTACTTATATAACTTATAAAATTAACTAATATTATAATACATTTATTATATTTGTATTAACTCTAACCTAAGAAATATTTGGTGCAAACCTAAAGTGGATACTCGAATAAGAGGAAATGTTCTACAATGAGTTTATTTATTTTACATATTTCTCCAGCTACTTGAGTTATTATTTAACCATTATTATATAATAACCTAATTTTTTTCCATGTACTAGGTTTTTTAATAAAAATTTCATGACTATTATAACCTTCACTTCCATCGAATGGGATTTGAACTCATCATTTTTGAGTACGTCGGACTACCGCTTCACGAAAAAATGTCATTTGTTCTTCCATTTCCACCTTTCACGGTTGGGTATGATGATGGATATAAAATATATATATAATATTTACTACATTATTATAAATATTAATTCATTATGTCATATATATCTTTTTTACCATATAATCTGTAGAAGATATGATAATGCTGCTCTTGTGCATGGCGGACTACCTCCTTACGAAGCGATGTGATTTGTCTATCACAAATGATTCACATTCAAGGTTATGAGGATAAAGATAAAAAAATAGAAGAGATAAAAAAATTATGATATTAATTAAATATTAATCATTCTAAAAATAAAACATATATCATTTTATTTCTTGCTTATTCACTTAGTGAAATCTGATATCATCATTAATGTATGTGTGGATATCTGACTTCACAAAATTATGTGAATCGATTTTTATCACCACACTACATGGATGTCATATATAAGTATATTTAATGAAGTAATACTATACTATTATAATTTAAAAAAAATTAAAATATTAATTACCATATTTCCATAATGATCAGTGAGAAATGGAGACCTTACTCATGCGTATGTACGACCTACCATCACCATTATTGTAACATACTTTATTTCTCAAAACCATATTTCATGATTGGTTTTAAAAGTATTATCAAAATATAAGTATGACAATTTTTTATTATTTTTATTCTATAAATGTTAAAACAATATAATATTTTCATGGACTAGGTTAGTACTGAAAAAACACACATGGGAAATTGAGTCTATTAAAACCAAAAACAATGAAAATAATGAAACATTATTTACAAAGAAGTGATAATATGTTATAAAAGAATCATATATGTTATTTTAATTATTAATATGGATATTTTATAAATTAAAAACATTTTTAGAACCACTATGAAGGAGTATAAATAATTTTCGACCAAAAAGAAGCATGAGGTAAGGGATATTTGTCTCACTTTTTACTTCTATGACACACATTCCATATTCACCTCATATTTCTTTTATGTGGTGTATATAATTCACTTGGACATATCTTAGGATTATCATTATTAAAATTCTGGTGATTTACATATCCTTTTTAGTGGCTCTCATTCATGGGGCTTACGATACAATGTTATGAAAGTGGTGAGCGTTTTATTTTACAATCACGTTGTTTATCAGAATCGCTCATGTTTATGATTCCAATAAAAAAATACTACAATCCAACCCTCAATAAACTCATTAATTTTCTTCTTATAAAGTTATTTATATTATTTTAAGTTAATTGTACAATTTTTCATGAGTTTTTACTTAAATTTATTTAAATAAAATTTAATAAATTTGAATTTATTTCTCTTCAATCAAAAATACCTTTTCATTAAAACCAATTTATTCTTAAAATGTTTTAAAATTTGTTTTCAAACATTTCATAGTGATTTATAAAATTAATTTTTACACATTTTAACATTTTATTTTTTTAATTTGATCATCATTTCATTTTTGAAATAATTACTCATTGTATTTTATCAAAAATGTAAAAGTATTATTTTTTTAAAGTGTACAACAAGAATAGAATTATACTCCATGATAACCAATAATGGATTCAATGATTATTTTACAAGATTTAAATGATATTTTAAAAGAAAGTTATTTTAAAAAAAATTGTAAACATTTTTTTAAATAGGTGACTTCTAAAATGAAAATATTATTTTCCTCAAAAATGTTTTTAATGATCTTTTATGCTATTTATATTAATCAATGACATCAACCCTTTATTTTACATTTGATCCCATGGGGATATATTGTATTTATATCATCATAATTATTTCTATAGATGGTTATGAGCTGTTTTACTATGGATTTACTATTTTTTAGCATTCACAATATTACTCTAGATGGTTTATAACTGTGATTATGAATTAGGGAGTGTATTAATATTTTATATTCATATTTGTAATGCATATTTTTTTTGTTGTTTATTTTTATCACATTTCATTTGAGGAATGAAACAAAATTCGTATTTGATGGGTGGGACTATTATAAACCCTTGAGGCATCATTCGGTATCATGATTTAAACTAGATATGGTTTTGGTTCAGGCTTTACCCATTTATATTAATGTCTTGGCATGAGGCCTTGACGATATTATATTTCTTGGTACAAATCCTCGACGGTACAAGGTGTCCTAGAATGAGGCATCAAAGGTATGTTTTAGATTTCTATCATTATGCATTCCATCATTATGAATTTATTTATTTATATTCCATGTGATTTTTCAATTAGTTAGAATATCGATGGTAAATTTTTCAATCCCAAGTGATTATTGATATGGAATTATATGTTCATATTTTATTCTATCCTAATTATTCTCATGATATTCACTAAATGGAATGTGTTGGAATTATTTACCTTGAAATATTGCTTATTTATTATTTATTCATAGATTTTACTATACTCTTACCCTAATAGAGAATCTTAGATCACTCTTTCTTTTATTTAATTTTCCACATTATCCTGAAAAGTATTTTTCGGATTGATATGCAGGGATACACAAAAGGGTATAACGAAATTAGAAAAGATTTTTATTAATTTTTTATTTTTAAATGTAATGTGAATTTAATGTATATATCTAGTTTCGAATCAATATCAATCTATTTGATCCTTAAAAATGTGGTTACATTTATATTGTGCCAATATAATAAACCACATACTATCTCTAGGATTCTAGGTTCGGTTTCACTATAGTTTTCATCAGTGGAAGTTTACTATAAAATTTGGGTATTAGATTTATCAAATCATAGATTAGGGAACATAACCCTAGATATGATTTGAGGATAAGTGTTGAAGTACATCTTAATGTTTTTTAATGTTAGATATTATATGATTTTTCCTATAAATAAATCTCTATCTAGATAATATTAGTGGGTGTGGTTCTGGAATTAAGGTGAATTTTGATAATAACTATGAAAATGGTGCATTAAGAATGACCTGATCATCACCTAGTTTATGAAAAATAAATTTATTTCACACCTTCTTTGATACTTCAAGGGGATATTCTTAAGATAATTTACATTTTCTAACAAACCATTCTGAAGGAGTTGATATTAATTATACCACCACGGGAACCATTTTCATAATTATGAGATTATATATGCATAAATTTTTTAAATTTATGTTATGTGTTTCACTAGTTTTAGGATTATACATTATGTTTCATAATTTTATGATCAAATCTAGTGTATTAAATAGATTATAAATGGTGCCTAATAAAAGATATGAGAACCATATCATCACACGTACTCCACATATGGGTTCTCATCGTACTAAAGGTAATGAAAATATAGCTATAGAAAGAGATGAAATATATTAAATTATAACCATAATAGTGTAGTTGAATCATATTTTGAGTAATAAACTTTATTGTATAAAGTAGCCTATAGATCCACCATTAGTTTTAGCAATTTTATACTGATTCGTGCATCAGTAAAATCCACTATTCAATTGTACTACTAATCCATATTTAGTCAAGCAATGGATAATTTCCATAGATAAGATATTTCATACTCTAGGATGTGGTGAATGGGAGAATGTTTTCATACAGGTTTATATTCTCTATAGATATGTCAATAAATGGTGTTCATTTATTCAAAAAATGGTTAAGGGGGGAATAACAAGCCTAGAGTGGAAGGATTTCAAGGTATTATTCTTGGAAAAATATTTTACTCATGTGAAATAAGAAGATATGGGAAGATATATCTTGAGTCTACTAAAATATGATGATGAAAATGATTCTATGTATGAAGAAAAATTTATAATGTTAAAAAGGAATGCTTCAACTATGTAAGTAATCCAAGGAGAATGATTGGTCATTTCATTGATGTGATTAATCAAATCCATCAAAGGGAACTAAAATCCCAAACATTCTCACCATAGAAGGGAATAATATCATGTTCTATCAAGATAGAGAAATAATTATCCAAGTATTATGACTTCAAATGGAAGGAAGAGAAGGAGAGGATGGCAGAAACAAAATACAGATAATATTATGAAGGAAAATAAGGGTTTTCTAACATGTGATACTTTTGGAAGGAAACACCTTGGTACATGCTTTAAAAGAAAAAGAGTTCTCTTCATGTGTGAAGAAAAAATCCACCATGCTCGAGATTTTAAGGGAAAAATGAATTTTACAATGTTAAATGCAACAATGTCAAGGATATGGGTCACTAAACAAATGAATTCACTAATAATGAAGGTAATATAACTTAGAAGAAGCTAATAGATAAAGGTTAATCTTATATTATCACTATAGATGAAATGGAAAGATTAATTTGATTGTGTTTGGATTCAAGAATTATATCATTTGAGTATTTTACCAATGATATCATAGTTATAAAAATTATGAAATGTATAAGGATTTTATTGTAGTTATATTCATTAAGGATTTGAAAGTGTATATTGAATTGTTCCAAGGATAATGAAAAATTATTTAGTGGAAAGTTGAACATTGAATGAGGTTTTAGAGATTAATTTACTACTTTTATGTATATATATTAATGAATATTTAATATTTTTTCTTACCATATATTTTTTTTTTTTTAACATCCAAATTTTTTTTTTCTTCCCATTTTCTAAATAAACCACTTTTTGGGTGAGTGGGAACCTCACAATCAAAATTCAAAACAAAACAAGGAGTCCAATACCAAATTCAAATTTCAAACACAGATTCCAAAATGCCACCACAAAAAGATCCGGCCACATACCACCTCCAAGATTCAACTTCTCGAATTACAGAATCAAACAAACCACTGTCACACCGCCTCGGTTAGCTGAACAGTGCCAGCAGATGGAACCTCGCAACAGAAACTCCAGAACATCTTCGAAGAAGCTCGTCCTCGCACCATCGTTTTCATCACCAAAGAAAAAACCGAAAACACCTTGACATAGAAATCAGCGGGAAGAAGATCCACCCCCACAAACACCTCCCAAAGCCTCCTTGGATCCATCTCACCCTACCGACCTGGGAAGGATCAATGGATCTGGAGGCCAGAGCAGAGTAGGAGCAGTCAGACCTCCATATAGAGCCACGGCACGGCAGCACCAGCAAGCCCACGGAAAACTCATCGTCGAACCGTAGCAGACGTCGTCTTCAACAGGATAAAACAACAACAAAAACAACACTGGACCATCCGATTGAACCAGAAACCGAAGCGCGAAAACACCGAAAAGTCACAGCTGAACCAGACAACAACAACAACAACAACAACAACAACAACAACAACAAAAAACCCTAACAGGAACAAGCAGAAGGCGAAGAAGGATTCGAAAAGGAGAAAGCCAAGAACACCGTGAGTGCCGGCGCAGAGAGGAGGAAAAGGAGCACCGCAAAAGTAGATAGATAAGAAGGCGAAAAAGGGAGAAACCTAGATCGCTGAAGGAGAATCGAACCTAGAAAGAGAAAAAAGAAAAAATCGGTTGCAGAAAGATAAAAACGCGAATCCGGGAAGAGAGAAAGACGGTCGCCATCGCCAGGGAAAAGAGATCGGGGAGAAGATGGGGTATGGGGTCGGAGAACCCGAGCCAGTAAGAAGGGAACCCTAGAAGGGAGGGGCCGCCGGGAAGGAGGGAAAACAAAGGAAGAGATCCTGAAGTGAAGAAGGTTGAAGAAGCGGGAGAAGGAGCCGTCGCCGCCGGGAGACTCTCGAAACCCTAGGAGGGCGAGAGCGGAGGACGGGAGCGGAAGCCAGGCGAATGGGGAGCCATCTTTCTTACCATATTTGTTTTGGAATGTATTTGGATATATAAATAAATACTTTTCACTCTTTTAATCGATATTAAAATCTTTTAAAAGTGAATTTTAGTTCTTGAGGCATAAAAATTGTATTTTTAGACATTCAATTTTGTAGTATGTGATGAATTAAAAGTTGATCGAAGCATAAAAAAGGAACTATTCTTTGTAAATATAAACATATCAAGTTAATATTTACTTCCTTATATTATTAGAACATAACATAATTATTCAATTATAGGAAACAGATATTGAAAGAAAAATGGTATACCCTTACATTCATAACTGATTAATTAGAAGGTATATTAAGTCTTAAAATATTTATGGTTTCTAGGTTATTAACATTCCATTGATCATTCAATTTATTGTGATCAATGAATTAAATAACTCTCTGTAATTATTTACTCCTTTCTTCTATTTCTATATCTTTACTTTAAACTAATATTTCCCTATAGAGAAACCCAGTTGTATGTAATTCCTTATTATCTTTTTACACTCCTGCCTCTATTATTAAAACGATATTTTTTCACTCTCCATGAGATTTTTGTTTTCAAAAAAAATCAATAATAAATACATTTATTTTCTATATTATGTATAAATTGTGAGGATGTAATTTATTTAAAGTGGGGAGAATGTAACAACTCTAAATTTGAAAATAAGAACATTGTATTTGATAGTGTATGTGACATGAAACACCAAGAATTGAAGAAAATATAAAACCACAAATATTTAATATATATTTATGTTTAAAATAATATAAATCACTTTAATAACATGGATAACATGAAAAAATAAGTTATCTTTCATTAAACACAACACTAAGTTAAGCTTTCTTCACATGCAACAATGAGTTTTAATGAAACATAAAATATTATTAAAATATAATTATTTAATGTGATAGATATCGACTAACAGTTATAAGGGAGGTTATGAATATTATTAAATAAATTTTGGAAATTTATAGTATATAAATTTTCACTTTTTTATTAAATAATAATTACTTAAAAGAAAATGAAAATTTTTCTTAAAAAGAGTATTTTTCTAAAAGATTGTTTAATCATGATTTGTGTAAATAAATTAAAATTAAATTACTAATGCTTTAATAATTTTTATTTTAGAAAATAAGATTAATTTTATACATCATAATACTAATATAATATTAGAGTAATTTTTTTTTATTTTTCTTAAAAGTTTCATTTTTTGATGAATAGTGAAAAATACTGAATTTTATTTGAACACCACCATTTCATTTAAATTACTTATAAAGTTAAATTATTTTTAAAATTTATTTTAAAGTAAAATAAGTTAAATTATATATCAATGAATCAAATTTAGGGAATTAGAATCATTTTAATATTTAATTATGACATAAAAATATTGTAAACTTTTGAACATTTTCTCTTTAAAACCTACACTATTGTCATGCTTTGGGATTAATTTTAATATAAATTTTTTTGTGTAATTGAATTGAATTTGGTAAAACAAATTAAATTTTTCCAAATAGAATAATTTATTATGTCCAATAATGTGAAATTAATTTTTTACCAAAATTATTATTGCAAATAACAAAAAAATTATTACGGTTCAGGTAAAAAATGAATTTATCTGTGGTTAAACTAAGAAAATGAGGGTTAAAATGACCAACCAACTTTTAAAACCGAAATTTTATGACCATATTTATACCTCATCTCCTCTATTTTCGATAATTTGCCATTTTGGAATCTTTTTAAAGTTTAAAATTAGTTGTATGATTGAATCTTTTCAAAAATCTACCCATGTGCCACTAACCACACTTATAAAAGGACATTGCCTTTCCTCTATCCTGAATTTCATATAATATACTTTATTCAAGAAATTTATAACCAAATAACATACAAAATTACCCCTATCATAATATAACCCTCATTTTGGGAACAAATCAATCCTAGGAAGACTTTTGTGCAAACCTAATGAGGATACTCGAAGAAGATGTAATGTTCTTCAACAAGAATCTTTATTTAATTACTTTATCCAACTACTTCAATTCGTATTAAAATAGGATTACATAATAACATTGTTATATTCTTTATACTGGGAGGTTTTTTTAATAATATTATTTCCTACATCCATCTCCATTACCGTCAAAAGTGTTAATAAATCATTGTTCATGTGTAGAATGGACTACCACATCGCGAACTAATGTCATTTGTTCTTCCATTATCACCTATCATTGTTGGGTACGATTAAAGATAAAAAGAATATATTAGTTATTTGTAAAATAGTTATGCCTCTAGATGCATTATTATATATATATATATATATATATATCTTTTTTACATTCCATTTCTTGATATATTTCATAAAGTCGCTCGTGTGTATGGTGGACTACCACCTCACGAAGAGAAGTGATTAGTCTTTAACTAACGATTCACATGGATGGTGGAAAGGATAAATTTAATTATTATAAGTGAAATATAATTTTTATATTCATTAAATATTAATCATTTTCAAAATATAATAAATACTATTTTCATTGTTTCATTTTCACTCAATGAAAGATGATAAAGTCGTCTGTGTACATGTATACTATCGCCTTCACAAAACAACGTGACTCTCTTTTCATCAAAACATCACATGGATGGTATATATAATTAAATTTAAAGAAATAATATGAAATTATTATCATTATAGTAATTTAAAATATTACTTACCTTCTTTCCATACAGTTCGTTTAAAATTGGAAATGTTACTCACACGTACGTACGACCTATGTCTCCATGATCATAATGTACTTCATTTATCAAAACCATGTTTAATGATTGGTTTTAATAGTATAATTTCTTTATAAATATGATAATAGTTTCATCATTATTATTATGGAGATGTTGAAACTATGTAATATGAAGATGAACTGGATCCTTAATCAAAAAACATGCAACCAAAAATAAGGCAATTAACACCTGAAAAAGTGAAAATAATGACATATTATTAATGAAAGAGTAATATGAAATTATAAAAGGATAATATATGATATTATATATATCAATATTATTCTTGTACAAATTAATAACATTTTTAAAACAATTATATTGTAAGTTAATTGATGTTCTGCAAATATGAAGTGTGAGGTAAGGTATTTCCATCATACCTCTTACTACTGTGAGAAATATGTCGTAGTCACCACCTATCTATTCTACATGGTGTGTATACAAATTATTAATTATATTTATGATTATTATACATAAATTATGAGTTTTATATAAAAAAAATACTATTTCTTATTCAAGTGTCTTGTGATTAAATGTTACAAAAGTGGTAAGGGTGTTATGTTTCTATCTCATTGGTCATTGGGATTGATCATGATTATGCTTCCAATAATGAATTATTAAGATACATAACTCAAGAAATGTATAAATTTTCTTTTCCTCAAGTTATTTATTATAATTGAAAGTAATAGTTTTTTTGTCACTCGTTGGTACTTAAAATGATTTTGAAAATGTTTTTAAAAAAATTGTACTTTATTTAAATTTGGTCAAAAATCCTTTTTCATCAAAATCCTTATTTTCATAAATAGTTTTCTAAAATCCTTTAACCTTTTAAAAATGATTTATTAAATGTATTTTTATCAATTTTTAATTTTTAATTTTTTTTAATGAATATTCATGTCATTTTCTAAACAATGTTGATTTGGATTTTACCCAAAATATAAAAGGATTATTTATTTTAAAATGTACAGCATCAATGGAAGTTACCACCATAATAAACAGTCAATGATTTAAATATTATTTTACATGTTGTTAGGTATCTTTTAAAAGAAAACAATTTTCAAAAAATTTTGTGAACTTTTATTTAATGTTCATTTTAAAAATTTAAGGTTTAATTTAATCTAAAACGTATTTAATGATCTTATATGGTATTTCAATTCTTCAACGACATAAACCCTTTATTGTAATTATAATCCACTAGGATTATAGTGTATTGATATCATCCGTATTTTTAATTTGAATTTTTTTGATTAGTTTGACTATGTATGTGATATTATTACACAATTATTCATATTAATCTGGTGGTTTATTTTTATATTTATTGATTTTGGAAAGTATTGACATTTTGTATACTAGTTTGTCAATATGAATTTCAATGTTTCTTAAGTTTATCTACTTTCATATGAGGAATGAAAAAAGACTTAGTATGTGATGGGTGTTTCTCGTTATAGACCCTCTTTGAATTGGTATGTCTTATGAGTGAAACTAGATATGGTTTTTATTGAGGCCTTACCATTTATATAGAGTCTAGGAATGAGTAATGGATAATAACAGATGTCTTGGAACAAATCCTGGATAGTTTTAGATGTATTAGTATGACGCATCGATGGTATGTTTTTGATACCCATCATATGCATTCAATTATTATAAATTCAGTTATTTATATTCCTTTTAATAATTCAATAAGTTAGAATATATATGGTTAGGTTTTCAACCTTATGTGATTAATTATATGGAATTATTTGATCATATTTTATTATTTCCATATTATTTCAAAGTTATTGATTAAATGGAATGTTTTTTAGATATTTACCCTGAAATAATCATTATTACTTATTTATTCATATCATTGGTTGTACTCTTAACCATACTCAGCATCTGAGCTCAAACCTTTCTTATATTTTATTTTTCCCAGGATACCTAAGAGTATTTTGTGATGGATATATAGGGATATTCTAAGTGGGATAATGGAATTATGAATGAAAATTATATGTAACTTTTATGTTTTAAAATTTAATGTAGATTTCCAGTATGTATCTAGTTTACTAAGGCTACTCAACTATTCAGTACTTAATGATGTGATTTCTTGTATTTTATGCCATTGTAATCAAACAGACATGGTCTCCAAGATTCTAGGGTCATGGTCGATACAAACAGGGTGCCAAATATCCATAGAACTACCAAAAAAATTCTAACAACTCCCTATAGTATTTCTAAATATTTATATGAAGAAGTTTTGATATAGGAAGAGATTTAGATTTCATTTTCAAATAGGCATTAGAGGGGGTCATTCAAAGTAAAGGATGAGAGTTTTTTGAAATAAATATTTAATAATACATACTTTTTAGATGATAAATTTAAAAAGTAATTTTTTTATGACAGAATAGTATTAAAATCCTTTTGGGAAAACATAGTTAATAACTAAAAACTACATGATGATTTAATATTATGATGTTATCATTACTTAATATAATTATTTAAATTTTTTTCTTATTATAATTTCTAAAAATCCCCACTAAGAAAATTCTAATTACCAAATTTGAAATATGTAATTCATTTTATGAGAAAAATATCTTAATTAAAAACGTTAATTATTAAAACAAAATTTATAATATGTTAACTTATATATATCTAAGATGAAATATATTCAGAAAATGTTATACAAACTACTTACAATGTCATAAGAATACATTAATATTATGTTGATAATAATTTCTAGATATAAAACTAATTTATTATTTATGATTATTAATATGTGTTGTTATAAAATGAAACATCCTACTTGTTTCATAATGATTGTGTACCCCAATGGTCACATTCCCTAATAGTAAAATGTCTAATGATCAATCGTATACTTCACATCAAACATATACCTCCATATCCTTATCCTTTATCAATATTATAAATAATTATGTATTCTATATATGTTTATATTCCCTCCTATGTTGATCCCATTCCCAATATTATTATTTCATTTCATGGTGATTATTTGAGTTATAATTTCAATGGTAGATTACATGTTAATGGAATTTCAACTTATACTTAGGATCATAATATGTATTTATTAGTAATTAATTTTTATAGCTATGGTTTATATATAAATTTTAATTATAATGGTCTAATAATGAAATCATAATATCATGGTATATTTATTCCCTTGTATTTTTCTAATCATGGTGAGTTTCTATAGGGATTTTCATCTGGTAAACGAAATTAGGATATCAAAGGTAAAATAATTATTCACATCATTATATAATTCCCAAATTTTAAAACCTAAAAGCAAATTATTATTTGAAACATAAAATGTTAAAAAGTTGTGTTACTTTTTTAATTTTTAGTATTTATGTTCCCATAAAACCTTTATATACTCTAGATTTCATTAGGAACATTAACAAAATGATTTTTTTTATTTCTAACACTTTATATCTATGATCCATGATATTTATTACTTATTCAAAAAATAGGTGTCCAAAATATAGTTGCACCACCCACAGATTAAGTGCATATAAAGGATATGGTATGTAGTTCTTCAGAAGGGATGTATGGAACACATTATATACATTAGTTATATCTTGTCGATGTACTAGTTGATAATCCACAAATATCATGTGATCAATAATTTAAAAGGGAGTTATACCTAGGAATTTTCATTTTCATTTTCATAAATATAATGACCCATACCAAAACTCATTGGGATGATTCTAAAAGCACATTCATTAACCAAATTTCATGATACATGTTGACATGACTGAGGATTAACTTACATATATTTAAATAATTTAAAAATTACATCAAATAATACTTCCAAAATATGAGAAATGTAATGGTTTAATGAATTTTAATTCTATCTACATACGATAATAATTTTACAATACTTGGGAATATTTCTCCCTTATTGATCTATATTTTCATCCCTTTTAGACTTCCAATAAATATTCCCCATCATCAAAACTTGGGGAATAAAAACATAATAAATGGGTGATATCAAATGACTATTAAGAAAAAATAATTTTAACATCATCAAGGGTAAGATTAAAAGTGAGAAAGAAAACATGAGAAAGGGATAAATATATTATTAAAAGGAATATAGACTAAATTGACTTTTCTATAATCCATGATAGCAAGAAATGTAATCTCATAAAATAAAATATACACCATGAAATAATAATGTGTAAACATTGTATAATAAACATGAGAAACATATAATAATCATAGTTTAAGAACCCAAGTTTTCGGACATGGTACAGATACCTTTCTTTTCAGTTTTAATGCTTTGTTATGGCTTTACATATGTACCCCCTTGTGATCACAGGTGTTTAAGAGGTGTATAAGGCATGTTCGGATCCTAAAAACAATTTTTGGGGCCAAAAATGGTATGGTTCCTAATTTGTGCATGGCCTACGCATGGTTATGATAAGCTTGTGGGAGGGGACAGTAGGGTCGACATTGTTATGGAACCTGTGCGATAGCAGTTTCACGTCTATACAAGATGTTTGAAAATTTGTAGGTTTTTAGTAGCATGTTTTTTCATGATTACCACATGGTTAGTTAAATAGTGCAGGGTAACCATGAAAAGTTCCCCTTCATGGTAGTGAGGTGCACACAGTTTTTGCTCAGTTTGGGAAGTCGTGCGGGGAAAATGTAGGACCCCACTATGTGATTTTAAAAAAAATTGAAAACCAAAATTCTTTTTTATCAATTTGAGGGGTTCCTTCAATGAAAAACAACCTCCCCCTATTTTTGAAGCTCCCATAGGGCCCCAAGGCTAGTCTTTGAGCATGAACCTCTGTTTTACTTCAATTTCGATCATCATTCATCTCATCAGATCCGCAACAGTAAGTGCTCAATTCCCTTTTATCCATTCTAGATTACTCAAAACAATGACTGCACTATTTTTTAGGTACATATTCCCTAATATCTCTTTCTTCATCTATTATTTAGATTTCTCCTAAACTAAGATGAATCCAGACTTGATATCAAATGACCACTCTATTACTGAGTCAAGGTAGGTGTTTTATCCTTTCTTTTAGATTTTCGAGTTCTTTTTAGGTGTTCAGACTCTTTCACCAACCATCGGGATTTCAAAAGAGGAATTTTTTTAGTGATTTTCTTTTAGTTGGTGTAGTTGGACCTAGTGAGGATGCACATAGGTTCTGTCTAGGTGTTTTGGCACTCGATGCTTATTTCAAGGTCACCAATGGGGTGATCCTTAAGGAATCTCCTAGTTTATGCATGTTTAAACCACCCAAGGGGTGTGTTCTTATGATTTCCTATATATAGGAATCCCCTTGTTGACTTAATAGTTTGAATGAACTGTTTAGGTGAAGTACTACCTCCTTGAAAAGTGATATGTTGTGACGCTATACCTATGTTGACACATTTTCCTAAATGGAATTGTAAATATGGGTGGTTATACCTACATAAATGTTTACTGGAATGTCAAAATGGATAATATGGGAGAGTAAACCCATATTCTTGTAATTGATAAATGGATTACATGAGTGGGTAGACTCCTAGATTTCACTTGGTTATGTGAGTGGGTATAATCATGTGATTTTGAATGTTTAATTTTAGATTCTTTGATTGATTAGTTTGATATATGTCATGGATATCTCTTCCTGGTTTTGGAATGTGGTACTAGATGCCTTGGGTTGACACTTACCATTAGGTATTGATTCCATGTGATGCCTCGGGCCTTACTACCCCATGGATCTAGCTTTCTTAGAATCACATTGGATATGCCGGTGCACATTCTCCTAATACTCCAACCAGTTACTAGACCGTATTTCTACTGGGACACCCATGGGACTCGATGTTGATGCCTTATAAGAGATTCTTAGATATTTCTCTTCATGATCTAGACTTATTATGTGGATTCCCCGGTATATGACACGTTGTATTTGAACTTCTTGGTCTACACTTCACTATATGTTGTTTCTGTGGACTTTCTTATTTATTTATACAGTGTTGTTGTGGGATGCTTGAAATGAATGAGCATACGATGTGTCCATGTGACTTGATTACTTTGTTATAGCTGCCATGTTAGGAGCCGACTCCTTGTTTCAGTTTTCCATGAGGGATTTTTAGTTTTACTTATTTTAGTAGACCTATTCCATGGGATTTCACTTCACTTTACTTATTTATTTACACTTGATAGAACTTTTAGAATTATTGCTAGAACTATATATACATGGGTGGTTTCCTACTATGATGTTTATCTCACACCTAGTTTGGGACTCCTCGAGGACCCAAACAGATTATATGGTTGCAGGTGATGATAGAGGTAAGCACCCTGGTACAGGTGGTTGACTCTGGCTTTGGAGTAAGGGAGCATAAGACCAAGATAATGATTTTGATGTTACTGGGATACGTTTTTTGTATTTTTTTTCTTTTTGAGACTTGTATTGTGTTAAATTGTCACGTACCTATTTTGGATATTTTCATGATACATGTGTCATCTGCATCATTTTGTGTATGGTGCACTTCTGGTTGTATTATGTGCCTATCTTTCTTGTCTTACATTTAGTTGACTTCTATTCATTTATCTTTCACTATTTATTGTATTTGACTTTCATTGTGATACAATGGTGATGAGGTAAATGTATCCCCATAAATTCACCTAGGATTTCACTACTAGTTGGAAGGCTCTCGAGTTTGGGGAGATACGCTAGAGGCCATGTGGTCAATCGGGTCGAAGCACCATTTCAGGTGGCATCCAGGTCTGGGATGTTACAAAGTGGTATGAGAGGTTTTTATTTCTAGTTTGACTTAATATTTGGAAACAATAGATAGTGATATGAATGAAATGTGATTTGGTAGCAAATTGTGCCTAGGATTAGCAACCGCTTGTATAGTGAAAATCCAAATGTCCTCAAATGGATTTCAGAGTTTATGGATTTCTACTATTATAGTTGATTGTATTTCACCATTGGGTGACATACACGATTTATGATATTACTATTGATGAAATTTTGGGTTCTATTTTTGTTGCAACCTGATGATTTGAGGGTATGATATCTCTTGCATCATATAGGAACTTGTTATAACCACATGTCATGTCGTATTCCATGCCATTTAGGATGCATTCATTATGGCATGTTGTTACGATATTTGGTTTGAAAATCTTGCATGTTGTTTTGTTAGTTTGGGTGCAGTATGCATAAATGGTGAAGTAATATTTCAATCCATAAGGATTATGGGCTCTTATGAATTGGTAAATGACACACCAATGGAATAAAAATGATAAATGAACTTGATATACATATGGTTCAAAGGGAACCATGTTTGGGATTGTGAGTTTTTATGGGCCATCTTGGATTCGGAATTGGTAATCCTTGGTGGAATTTTTTGGATGACTAAATGTGAAATGAGAATGTAAACTAGAAATGATGGATAGAGGCTTGACCTAGACCTAGAATTTGAGTGGGAAAGAGGAATTGTTTCTAGGGGATCGATGATTGTTCTCTATACAGTCCTAGATTTAGGAGCAGGTTTTCAGTTTGAATTGGTCTCTAAGAGGGTTTTGATATATCTTACACTTTTGAGATGTGTGCTTTAGTGTTGTTATATTATGAAGCATGTGTCTGGAATTGTAGAGACATGCCCCCATGATTACCAATAGGGGTACATCGTGAGATAGGTGATGACCATACTTCAGAGATGGTGGTCCATGAGCTATCGGTTGATCCTCCTTTAGTTCCTTTTGAGGAACCAGGGACTGTTATAGACATAGGTGCTAAAGAATAGTTTTAAAAAGGCTTATTTTGATATATTCATACCTTACAGGGTGCACCGCAACCTGTTGTCTCTATGGTTGAGGTGACTAGGCTATTCCAATAGGAGCATCCTGCTACATTTTCAGAGGTTGGTGGTCTATAGGCTGTAGAGCTATGGATAGATACCATGTTTGCAATTATTGATCATTTGTAGATGCCTCCAAAGTGTAGGGTCAAGAACGTGACTTATATGCTACGTGGAGTGGCGAAGTGAAAGTGCGACATATTGAACCAGGGTGACGAGCTGCAAGATATGGGTTAGACTAATTTCCAAACCCGCTTTTACGATTACTTTTACCCTGTGACTCTGTGAGCAGAGAAGGCTAGTGAGTTTATACATCTGGAGTAGGGCGCAATGATGGTAATGTAATACTCATCACGTTTTCTAGAGATGTAGAATTTTTCACTGATTTATCTTAGAGATGATATGTTTAGAGCTAGACGCTTCGAGGAATGTCTCAGACATGATATCAAATCACAGGTCAATGTGTTCAATTTCCCTTATATCACTAAGATTGTGAATTAGGCGCTAATTAAATAGCAAAATCTAATGGAAGATGGGGGTACAGAACATGGGAGTGTTATTTCTCGACCTAGTGGATCTATGTCTTCAAGCAGGAAGTATTGTTTTGAGGCCTCCCATGACATGAGTGCTAGTCAGTCTATGGGTGATGGCAGCTTGGTGAATTTCCATCAGTGTGGTAGGTGAGGCCACATGAAGAATTTATGTGACCATGACCCAGTCGAGTTTCGAGCTTGCGGTAGGATGGGTCACTTGCAGCTACTTGGTAGGACCTTCTCACCAGTTGTGAGTGGTAGGGGTTCACCTCCGACATCAAGACTAGGAGTAGGTTCTTCAGTTATGTGTCATGCTTGGAGTTGTATCAGTGCAGGCCAGTCAAGGAAATTCATTGGGGGTTGTGGTGATAGTATCCATACACAAGTTTCTGAGAGATACCAGGGTGGATCGGCTCAGGGTATCCAGGTAGTGTCACAGGGTCATGGTATAGGCCAGACTTATGTTGTGCAAAAAACCCAAAAGAATAAATATCAAGGACCATCTACAGTGATAGGTACAATCTTAGTAGCTTCTACTAGTGTATCAACACTTTTCAATATTGGTGCCTCTCACAGTTTTATTTTTGCACGAGTGGTTAAAATCCGTAGGCTTGTTGTTTTTCTTTCTGAGGGAATTTGGGCACTTGAAAAATCATTGAGTTAGAACGGGTGATGTGAACTAGTTTATGGAGTGTCCCCTTGAGGTCGGGGGGTGTCATGTCGTTTTGGATATGTATGTCTTTCAGATAATAGGGTTTTTTATCATTCTCCTATTGGACGGATGGTATATTATCAATCATACGTAGATTTCTATCATCGAAGGGTGAATTTCACATCAATAGAGGGTGCAGTGTTTACTCACAAGGGTGAGTGGGATGTGTATGAAAGCATATATGGACCCGATCATCGTGCTCTAGGTAGGATGACAGCCCATATCACTAGTTTTTTTCTAGATGATTGGGGAGTGAGTCAGGCAGAATTCCCTCCTGTAGTTGAGCGCTTCATGGACGTATTCCCTAATGACTTTTTTGGTTTACCTACTTATATAAAAGTGGAGTTTTCTATTGAGGTAGTGCTAATATCTTCACCAATATCCATTCCTCTTTATAGTATGGCTATGATGGAGTTTTAGGAGCTCAAGTGGTAGCTATAGGATTTTGAGGGAAATGGGATTATCAAACCCAATACTTATCCATGGGTTTTACCAGTCCTTTTTTTAAAAAGGTGGATGTAACTCTTAGACTATGGTTGTACTATCAGAAAATGAACCAGCTGACGGTTAGAAACTAATATCCCTTTCCATGGATAAATGATTTTTTAATCAACTTCTAGGATATCGGGTGTTCTTGAAGATCGACTTGAGGTCTGGATATCACCATGTGTGTTTTTGACCTAGAGACATACCTCGCATAGCCTTTAGAAGTAGTTATGGGTTATATGAGTATCTGGTTATGTTGATCAGTCTCACAAACATTCCAGCAGTTTTCATGGTGTTGATGAACTGAGTGTTCCATCCATACTTGGATTCATTTGTGGTGGTTTCCATGGATGATATCTTAGCATATTTTCATAATTGACATGACCATACCATCCTTCTTGATATCATTTTTATACACTGAGAGAGCACTATTTATATGATAAATTCAAAAAGTTCCACTTTAGGATGGACAAGATTCACTTCCTAGGTCACATTATCTCAGATATAGGAGTGTCAGTGGACCTAGAGAAGTTAAGTGTATTAGTTTCCTTTGAAAAACCCATGAACATTTTTTATATATAGTGTTTGTTGAGGATATCTGCTTATTAAAGAAGTTTCATATATTACTTCTCATACTTATCAACACCATTGATGGGCTAGACTAAAATGGCCATGAAGTTTGTGTGGTTACAATCTTGAAAGACATCCTTTATGGAGCTGAATGGAAGGTTGAAATCAACATCAATATTGATACTATAAGAGTAGGGAAAGAGTTATAATATTTACTATGATGCTTCAGGTATTAGGTTGGGGAAAAGATGATGTAGGGATATCGAGTCGTGGTGCATGAGCCTCGGTAGTTGAGACCTCATGAGATTAATTGCCCTATTCACAATCTCTATTAAGCTGTAGTTGCTCACGCATTTCACTATTGGAGGGATTATTTTTTGGGGGATCATTTTTATGGTGTACACAGACTATAAAAGCCTCATGTATATCTATATTTATTCTGATCTGAAATTCAGGTAGTGAAGGTGGGTAGAGTACCTACAGTCCTTTGATTTCAATCTCACCTACATGTCTGCTACGTTCAATGAAGTGGTCGATGCCCTGATCAAGAGAACTCAGATATTGGTAGTGTAGTAGGCTAGTAGTGAGTGAAAGCTTATGGCGATGTTTTCTGAGATGCATCTGGAAGTGCATGATAGATAGAGAAAAATATTTCTATTATCCTTAATTGTTACCTCTACCATTTTGGGAAAATCCAAGATGAGGTAGCTATTAGAATATAAAGGCTTGGTTCTATAGTACTGTGTGGTAGGAGAGGACCCTCCTCCTTTTTAGACAGTAGGTGATGATGAAATCCTATGTATCCATGGATGTGTTTGGGTTCTAGTGGATATATGTGAGGAGATGATGTGGGAGTTTCATGCTTCATCTTGGGAAGTGCATCACGGAATCACCAAGATGTATCGTGACTTAAGTTTCTAGTATTGGTGGCTAGGTATAAAGTAATAAGTAGCTAGTTTTGTTAATAGGTGTTCCACCTATAATCAGGTGAAGGTGGAACATTAGTGGTCATCTAGGATTTTATATTAGTTACCTATCTCTTAGTGTAAATGGGATGATGTCGTAATGGATTTTATGACTGGTTTACTGAGGTCTCATCGAGGTAATGATGTTGTATTGGTTGTTGTTTATAGGAAAACGAAGGTCACTTAATTTTTTCCGATCAAGGATCCATGTAGTGTTTATGAGATTAAAAGGCTATATATCCAAGAGGGGGTATGACTACATCGGGTCCCAGACACTATCATTTTAGATATGGATACCCTCTTTAAATCTTGTTTCTGGAAGATTTTTCAGGGGGTGACAGTTACACAGGTGCTTCTAAGCATAGAATACCATCCTCAGATTGACGTCCTGTTAGAGCATACAATACAGGTGCTAGAGGGCATGCTGAAATCATGTATCTAGGATTTTGGGTGCTCTTGGGAGAGGAATATTCCCCTAGTTGATTTATATTATAATAAAAGTTATCAGGACACTATATATATGTAAACTTATGAGGATTTATATGGTAGGTCAAGCTATTCTCCTTGTTCTAGTTAAAGGCGGGAGAGGAAACTTTATTGGGATCGAATCTCATGTAGGAGACTTCTGGGAAAGTCCAATTGATACAGAAAAATATGGCTACCGCATAGTCTCATCAGAAGTCTTATGTAGATCTCTATAGATGACCTCTAGAGTTTAATATTGGGGATTAGGTTTTCTTGTGTGTTTCACCAAGGATGGGACATAAGAAGATTATGAGTCAGGGTAATCTTTCCCCAAGATATGTCAGACCATTCGAGATTCTAGAGAGATTTGGGTAAGTTTCCTATTAGTTGCAGTTACCTCAGAGGCACCAATCCATGAATTATATCTTTAATGTATCTCAGTTGCACCGCAATTAGTCAAACCCTTCTCACATTTTTCAACAAGATGAGGTTGAGCTCCAGGTTAATCCTTCCTTCTAAGAGTATTCAATTCGTATCATTGATAGGCGCATGAAGGTTCTCCAAGGATGGTCATTTACTCTAGTTCGGGTGCTATCGAAGCACATTTTTTATAGGATGAGACTTGGGAGTGGGAGGCTGACGTACGTGCTCAGTGGCCATATTTTTCCCATACAAAACTTGACCACCCTTCAGAGACCAATTCAGGGATGAATTGCTATAGGGGGTGATTGTAAGAACCCCAGTTTACGTACGATGTTTGAATCCCTTTATTTTTAGTTTTAATGCTTTTTATGGATTCAAGTATGTACCCCCTTGTGATCATGGGTATTTTAGAGGTGTTTGGTGCTTATTTGGATCTTCGAACCATGTTTTATGATGAAAATGGCTTGGATCATGGTTTACGCACAACCTATGCACAGTTAAGCTAACCATGCAGGAGGGGTAGTAGGGTCTTCGCGGTTAAGGAAACCATGCAGTAGCGTCCACAAAGCCATGCAATATTTCTAAAAAATTCTAGTTTATTAGTAGAATGTTTTCACATGGTTACCACATGGTTATTCAAACCGTGCAAAGTGACCCTTTAAGGCAGTGAGGTGTGCACAGTTTCTACATGGTTTTTGCGCGGTTTAGGAAACCATTTGAAGAAACCATGCAACCCTACTGTCAAAGTTTTTTAAAATTTTAACTAAAAAACTAAATTCTTTTGAAACCCATTTGAGGGTGTCCTTCAATACATAGCAGTGTCCCCCTCTCGCTGATGCTCCCATGAGGCACCTAGTCAAGGCTTTGATCCTGAACCTCCATCTGATATCCATTTGGATTGTTGATCATATCATCAGATCAGAAATGGTAAGTCCTCAATTCTTTTTTAGCTATTCTAGATTCCTCAGAACAATGGGTTTGTTACCTGATTTTAGGATAATATACCCTAATATCCCATTATTTTTTTATTCTTCATATTTCTCCTAAACTAGGAGGAATTAGGACTTGATACTGAAATATCTCCCTACTACTTAGGTGAGGCATGTGGTCTATGATTTCTTTCGTATTTTCGGGTGCTTTTCAGGCATTCATCCTTTTTTCCAACAATCGGGATTGCTATAGAGGCCTTGTTTTTTAGATATTTTTTTTAGTCGTGGTAGTTGGACATAGTGAGGATTCCCATAGGTTATTTTTATTTGAATTGTCACTCATTTCTCGTTTCAAGGTCACCCATGTGGTGCACCTTAAGGAATTTCCTAGTTTATGCCTATTTAAAACACCCAAGGGGTGTGTGCCTTTTCATTCCTAGGTAGAGGAAGCTCGTTGATACCATAATGGTTTGAATTAACTATTTAGAAGAATTATTACCTCTTTCATAGTGATATCTTTAGACCCATACTTATGGTGATAATTTGGCTTAAATGAAATGGTTAATATGGGTGGGTATACCTATATAAATGTTTAATGGTATGTAAAAATGGATACTATGGGAGGGTAGGCACATATTCTTGTAATTGATAAATGGATTTCATGAGTGGGTACACTCATGGCTTGAACATTGATATGTGAGTGGGTACACTCACATGGTTTTTAATGTTTAACTTTGGACACTTTGATTGATTGGTTTGATAGAATACATGGACTAGTCTCCATGGGTCTAGAATGAGGTAGAGGATTACTTGGGTTGACTCTACCCCTTGGGTCTTTAATCAGTTGGATTCCTCAAGCCTTGCTACCATGTGGATCTGGATTGCTTGGAAGTGGGTAGGACATGTCTGTACACACGCTCCTAAGACTCAAACTAGTGCCTAGACTGAATTTCAAAAGGGGAACCTATGGGAATTGATGTGGATTCCTTGTACGAGATCCTTGGATCCCTCCCTTTGTGGTCCAGAATTATTATGTGGATGTCACGGAACATGACACATCAGATCTGGCCTTTGTGGTCTACACTTCACTATACATCTGGGCCTTGGAATTTCTTACTTCTTTATACATCGTGGATGTGCCTTTCTTGATATGAATAGATGTACGTCATGGCCATGTGACTTTATTACTTTTTTATTGTTTCCCTGTTAGGAGATGACTCTTCGGTGTAGGTTGACATGAGTGTTGTTTAGTTTCACTTATTACAGTAGACATATTCCACGGGCTTTCACATAAATTTACTACTTTGTTTACACTTGATATCAGCTATATAATTACAGTTATAACTATATAGACCTGGGTGGTTGCCTACTGGGATGTTTATCTCACACTCTATTTGGGGCTCCTTTGGGACCCAAACAGATTATATGGTTGCAAGTGATGATAAGGGAAAGCGCCCTAGTACATGTTTTTGATTATGGATTTGGAGTGGGGGAGAATAGGACCAAACTAGGGCTTGTGATGCTATTGGGAGACCATTTTGGTCTTTTTTTCTTTTTGAGACTTGTACTATATTAAATTTCTATGTACCTATTTTTTCTTATTTATTGATACATGTTTTTTCTGCATCATTTTGTGTATGGGAAACTTCTTTTTTTTAATATACCTGTCTTTCTTGTCTTTATTTAATTTGACTATTGGTCATTTCACTTCTACTATTTATTGTATTTGACTTCCGTTGTGATACTCTGGTGATGAGGGCATAGTCTCTACACCGACTCACCTAGGCCCTCAATACTAGTCAGCTTCCTCTGGAATTTGGGGATCTGCACTTCAGTCCATGTGTCCACTCGGTTCAAAGCACCATTTTAGGTGGCATCCGTGTTTAGTACATTACAAAGATGTATGAGAGGGTTTTCTTATATTTTTTGACTTACTGTTTGGTGATAATAGATTGGGATACAAAGGAAATGGGTTTTGGTAATAAATTGTGCTTGGGAGTAGCTACCCAGTGTACAAAGAAAATACAAATAGCCACAAATGGATTTACAATTTTCTGGATTTCTACTGTTATAGTTGATTTGATTTTATAGTTTTGTGACACACATGATTTATTCTATTACTAATGATGAAATTGTGGGTTTCATGAAAATATTGATTTAAATTTTCATTATACATTCAGAGAAATAATTTTGACAGTGGCAGAAAACTATACCCATATTAATATAACAAAAATTAATTATGTTGACGTAGATAAAAAAACTTTTTATGATCATTTTATAAATAAATTGAAAAAAATAAGGAATACCGATTTTTTAATGGCCTAAAACTTTATAAAAAAATTTTGAACAATGAAATACATGATTTTGATAAAAAATTTAAAATTTTCCCATCAAAACCAATGAATTGGATTTTAAAATATCATATTTTATAAGACAACATTGATTAAAAAACAATATTTTATAATAAATAAAAAAATATTTAATTCTTATAAAAAAACAATAGCCATTAAAATCCCATTAAAAATCCGGATTTCATTTTTAAATTAAAACATTTATTTTTGAAAATATAATAATGTTTAATTTTTATTTCCAAAACATAAAGAGTTAAAATCATTTAGAAATCCATTTTAAAACATGTAAAGGAATCATTATAAAATATAATTATCAAATGTAGAGTGAAACCATAAAAGTGTTTTTAGAAAATATTTTTTTATAGTCCAAAAGGAGGAAGCTAGATGTCACATTCCTATATAATTTTCAAAAAAGGTAAAGTGAAATCATTTGAAATACATTTAATTTTAAAAATTATATTTAATAATAAATCCATGAAATGTATATAATGTTTTTAGGAAATTTGGATTATAAGATAATCATAATATCTTTCCTATAAATCCTTTTCAATATTTTATAACACAACTGTTTAAAATACCCTTCATAAAAATTGCTAATAAAAAATAATTTTTATAATTGGATAATATAAAGATGAATGAATGTATCATGAAAAAAAAAATTAGGTTTCCAAATACTATGGAGAAAATTGGTGTGAAGGGGAAATATGGGGAAGGAGGATAAACAATCATTAAATAGTATGATAATTATTCTTAATAATGATATATTTTTTTAAAAAATCATCATAGTAAAAGATTTGTATTTGAAATTTCATTTTCTCTATAGTGAGAAGGTATTAGAGTATTATAATTTATTAATAGAAGAAAATCCTATAAAAAAATTATTAAAATGAAATATAATGACTCTAATTTCACATGTATTGCATTTGGAAATTATATGGATTGTTTAAGGAGTGAGGCATTGGGACAACATGTAATTTTGAGGCCCTATGAGCACAAAATTAACTATTAAAATATGTTAAATATTTTATATATCACCCATGAGATGTTTTCTTAAAAAAGTTGAATAAATTTAAAATGAAGGCTCAACTTAATAATATAAGTTGTCTATTTATCTTAGACTGTGGTCTTTACACTATATGTGACATAATAATTTTTGATATTGGGTGTTTGGTTCAAAGTCGTTGCAATCGTAAATAATAAAATAAATTAATAATCCTATTTATTTTATTATGTGGAATAGAAAGCTAATTATTTTTTATATTTAAACTTGATTATGACCAATTATCATTATTTTCCACAAAACCCTATGAATTGAGAGAGTAATGGAGAAATTCATGGAGGATGACAATTGATCGAGATTATATTGAGGATCGTGTGCTAATAGTGTTTGTGGATCTCGCCATCAATGACAATGTATGACTATTCTTCATCAAAAATGAATCCAAAATCAAGGTTGGATGTTTGGTTTGTATAACTCCATCCATTTATTTTATGTTAGTCAAAAATGTGGATCAATTCCATGAATAAGAATTGAAACTCACATTAATGGTACATAAATTTGTCATAGATTTATTTTCTTCATTATTCATACCATTCTTCTTATTTTTATTTCTTCAACAACAGATCAAGGCCAAAAAATCAAAGGATGGGGTTCATTACTAACATATTTTCATTTATGGATTTCTCCCCCATTTCATTACATGTTCATCATTCGTATTTTCTTCATCCAACAGTTCAAAAAATGCCATATATTCGATAATTTCACATTCGTTATATGTTACAAACGATCATTACCATGGGCGTGGTTAATGATTGATGGTATGATCATGGTTAGGAGAAGACAAATGTCAGTATATGGTGGATCAGAATGGATTAATGATTCATGTTCATCCCGTATTCGACAGAACATCTATGAATGATGTGTGTGGGAGTTTTTGGAGTAGATTAAATGTGTGGATCCTAATATCAAGTGATAAGAAGGTCAATGACCTCAGATCCATGATTTTAGATCAGGGTTGAGAATAAGGTTGTGAGGAAGTTGATGTAGAAGACGAACCTATAGGATATGAAATTCTTAGATTACACAATGTGTTATCCCGAATTACACACCCTATGTGACCCCATATTCGATACTAAGGTTTCACATAAATGATAAATCACTTGGAATGAGATATCTATCACATGGTATATGAACCATAATAGGGGGATTAACATGTAGCTCAATGGGTACATGCACAAGGCAAGGATTACACATTCTCATACACATAATGTACTCATACATAGACACAGATAAACCATGTGTACATGAAAATAGCCATGTACTTGGATAGGGTTAGAGTCGTGTACTGGGACATGTTCAGTAGTACGTAGGATTAGATATTTCATATACTTGGGCATAGACACAGACATTGGCATGGGCCATGATACACGAATAGTACCCAATGCTAAAGGAAGACACCATATACATCTAGTACATGTCACATACTTCTTAAATGATGGATTTAATCCTTTATCCTCATTAGCATGTAAATGATTCTTTAGGATATGTTCCCTTTATCTATTCCTTTAGTATTTAGTATGTGGTTATGTCCTAAAAATAGGATGGAGATCTCCTATGTGGAACATCAATGTTGGATAGAGTTGTGGGAATCACTCCATGAGTCCTAGAGTGAGATATGTTATCTTCATATTTTTCCTATTTGGAGTTCTTCATATCATTGTGAATAAAATTATGTGGGCATCGATCCCTTATATAGCATGTTAATTCATAGTGGGTTGTCGGTATTCCACCTATACTTGGGAGTTTTCTTATTATATGTATTTATCTCTTTAGTTATCTAGAGTGAATATATTATTGTGAGAAATGATGAGCATAACATCTCGAATGGAATCCATCAATTCTATCTTACTCATGGATTGTTTTCTCCTAGAAGTGTACTATGTGAAACCTTTGTTCAGGAATCCTAAACTGCAAATATGATTGTGGTCTTACTTGATACTATGTGTATACTTTGGGTATATCAGAATATTCTTGTTATATGTAAAATTTTTATATACCTTTGATGAGCTGACTTCTTTTACCCATGATTCTATATGCTTAGTGATTTCAGGGTTTCTTATGGGATATTTTTAAACTCACACCTATATGGTCTTTTATCAAACGTGTTCTATCTTTTATAGATGGTAGTTATTTTGATAGAGTTTTAGAGGGACTAAGACCATGTGAAGTTTTGTGATCCAAACTAGCCAAGGTGTCCTCCTACAGTTACCTTGAAAACATTCCTCACCCACATTATAGGTTATTCATGTTTTCAGTTTCATTGTGGTGGGATTATATTTTCCTATTTTTTATTTCCATTACTTTTTTACATACTCTAATGATAAAATTTTATATGTATTATTGCATGGTTAGTAGTTATTTTACATTTAATAATTTTATGGAATTAGAGATGTGTTTATTTGTATAGGCATATTATGATAAGGAGTTCCATGTGTGTGAATTACCTACATAGTGCTCATCTCCATCCCTTGTCCTGTTGGAGGTGGGTTTTGCATAATTATGGAATTGGTCATATTGGGATGGGTTATGACTGAGTGGTATTAGAGGAGTCTATTATACTATAGGTCTAATGTCTGTGAGGATTTTTTGGGTAATAGTGCTAAGAATTACAAGTTTAACACTCAGTATAGGGACTCCAGTGATGGTGTAGCGGCCTATGCATCCATTCAAAAACTACCCTAAAAACCTACTCATTGACTTAGTATATGCATAAAAAATTTTCCCTGAAATAAGTGTTATATATATCATAAAGGAATGGGTTGTGGTTTTCATGTCCTTCTTGAGTCATCTCTCTAGATATACTTAATGACCATGGTATATATTGTCTATTTCATTATGCCTCGATGAATTTTACAATATTGAATTAATTAGTGGTATTGATTATATGGAACCCTCAGTAATGAGGCCTCAATATAGGGAAATTTTTAAGAAGTTTTACCTCTATGTGGTGCACTAGTTTTAACACAACCTATCAAGAAGAAAATAGTATCAAAAGTACTAAATGATGAGGATCCTATAATGATAGTTCTTAATGAGTTTTATCAACAATGACCCCTTAGGTTAGGAGGTTATCCATACCCCCAAGCGGTGGAGTACATTCTTGATTAATTGATGTGAGTCTTATTTCTTGTTTGGACACCTGTAGACCCAATTCTGGTCGTAGAAACAAGCCTTCTATTTGACTCTATAGGTTGATTGCAGGGGTTATTGACCCAATAATGTAATTAGGTTACTCTTGAATGGTCATAGTTAGAGAACCTTTTTAGAATTGAGTTTTCTCCTACTACGTTGAGGGCTATGCACATTCAGGAGCTTCTATTACTTCAACTGGGAAATAAGACTGTGGATAAGTATTCGTCAAGGTTTACTAACTTCTCTAAGTACTCGATAGATATGGTATGTGATTAGTTATTTTAGGCTCAAACCACCGAGTGGGGACTAAACATTTAAATTTGATCCAGGGTGATACCTCTATGAATTCTTACATATTCTTATTTTCTAGAGAGTTCTTTGGAACTATATATTTTCCTGGTTGAGAAGATGAAGATAGTTCGGGTAGATGGTGGGAACAAGAGTGATAATACTTCAATGACAGGTATCTAATGATAGAGAAAAGGACATAGATATGTGATATATTTTATGAGGTGATCCCGTGAAAGTGGGTCTTTATTTCAAAGATCGTAGGATGGATCTAGTCAATATAAAGAGAGGTGTTGATACTCTTGTGATGATATAATACATCTTGTGCAGGATTGTATGAACCATAGTACAAGTCTTAGATAAATAGCTGATATAATTACAAGGAAGAGGTAAATAAAATATAGGATAGGTCTGTAGGGTGTAAGATATAAAAAAGGATCTAGTAGAGTAGGTGTAGTTGGTAGGTATTTTTACATGTTACCACCACCGCCCTTAGGCGGTCCATGCCAGGGTCAAGGAGTTGAGAGATATGGGAGAGGGAAGCTATATGTGATAATGTCTTATGAATTAGAGGATATAGGTATAGTATTAGGTATGATATTTATCTTCACTACATTATTTGTAGTAATGATAGACATAAGTGTCAGTCATTCCTTTATTTCCACTTATCTGGTTCAATACATATAGAATTTGATTGATACCTTATATCAACCCTTTCACTTGGAAACTCTTATAGGAGGTGACTCACTAATCACACGCTCCTATTGATAGTTTGAACTTAAAATTGTAGGTGAGATTTTGTTTTGGGATCTCATTTTAGTAGTGATTATGACTTGTGATGTCATTAAGGTATGCAATTGTTATCTATATTTTATACCTGGATAGACTATTTTAGGTGGAGGATATGGTGTTCCCATGGTGATGGGACACAGATTTTCTTTATGGGTGAAAAGGAAATCTAGGTAGAGTAGGATGGAATCCTAAATAGATTGGTTCTTCTAATTACACACATGTTGGTCATCATGACCATTAGTGTAGTGGATGTTATGAGCCATCATTTTCCCCTAGTGGTGGTGGATTACATTTCCATATTTCCTAAGGATGTTCTAAGATTACCACCCCATTTATTGTTAGACTTCTACATTAATATACACCCTATGATAACCTCAATATCTATTCCATTATATCCATTAGATCACATAGTGCATCGCAAGATGACGGTGCGGTTGGAGTAACTTCAGAGGAAGGTATTTTTTAGCACTAATATTTGTTTCCAAGGCATCTTTAGTTTTTTCACCAATATAGAGGATAAGAGCTTGCAGTTTTTTGTGGATTACCATCACCAAAACTATTTGACATTAATGAACATGTATCCACTATCGAGAATCTATGACCTCTTTGAACAGATGAGAGGATCATGATGGTTATCAGGGATTGATGTTAGATCAGGCTATCCCCAAATGCATGTACCAGAAGAGGATATGTTGAATACATCTTCCCAATGTCATTATAGACACTACGCGTAATTAGTGATTCCCGTGGGTGTGACTAAATCCCCATAAATTTTCATGGAAACATTAAAACATATTTCCCATCCTTTCTTGGATCGATTGGTGGTAATACTTACTGATGATATCTTAGTGTACTCAAAATCCAATTAGGATCATGTGATACACGTGAGGGTGGTTTTGAAAAAACATAGAGAGCACCAAAAATACATGAATCTCTCAAATGTCAGTTCCAGATTCAAGAGTTCCACATTCTGGGTGATGTTATCTCAAGAGATGGTCTTGTAGTGGACCCAACAAAGTCCAATGCAGTGTCATATTTGGAGCCACCAAAAAGTGTGATGGAGGTGTGGAGCTTATGTGGGTTTCCAGACTAGTATATATTATTCATATTTGGTTTCTATAGGACATCATATCCCTTTACCAATTTATTCCAAAAGGTGTAGCCTTTCATGTGGATATAGAGGTGCTAGTAAGATTTTCAAGAGTTGAGTTAGATATTGATGGGATATCTCATCTTGATATTTCAAAAGGTGGGTGTATTGTATACAATGTTCTATAATTCATTAGTGATTGGTATTTTATTTGTTTTGATGTGGAAGAAGGTGGTGATTATGATGGTTCAAATCAGTTGAGACTCAACGAGAAGAACTACATGACCCATGATCATATGTTTTTATAGGTTGTATTTTTACTAAAGATGTGGGGACACTACATGATGGGTGAGTAGTTTATCGGCTATTATTACCATAAGAGTCTAAAGTATATCTTCTCTTAGAAGGATCTTAACATGAGATCTAAGAAATGTCCATAGTTCCTCTAGGATTATATCTTTGTGATTTTCTATATTCAAGGGAAGGGGAACATAGTAGAAGATACCCCCACCAGGAGATCTTTTTTATAGTTATTGAATGAGGCATCAGACCAGTTGGCTTCATTATAGTCATCCTTTGTGGTCGAGTAAATTATTTATACCCCTATACTTTTGTAGTGAGTTAGGAAGAAATAAATTATGGATTAAATTGGTGAGAAAATACATAATCATATATCACTAGACATGCTTCTAATGGATTTTGTAATGGTGGGGAGCATGTTGTTATTTTTAGAGAATAGAATACAGAACTGATTGAATAGAAAGTGGATGTGCTAAGGGGGTTTCATAAATTACTCATAGTGGTACATCCAAGTATGGAGAAGATGTATCTGGTACTATAGAGGTGGTTTTGGTGTCTAGAAAATAATAATGTACTCAAATAGTTTTTCTCTCAATGCCTAAATCGTTAGAAAGTTAAGGATGAGCACCAGGTTCCACCGGGTTTACTGCAACTCCTTAAAGAGATTGAGTGGATGTCGAATGAGATTCCCATGGACTTTGTGATGGGGTTAACACATACATCCATGGGACATGATTCTATATGGTTGATCATAGATTGAATCTCCAAGTCTACTCAATTACTTTATATTTGAGAGCGTAGTGTAGTTGAGAGATTTAGATCCCTTTATGTGCATGACCTTGTCTGACTCTATGGAGCTACCTCAGAAAAATTTTCTGACAATGATGACATATTACAGCTCATCTATGGAAGTGATTACAAGATTACATTTAGAAATTGTTATGTTTTAGCATATATTTCTACCCCCAGACTCATGAACAGAATGAACAGACTATTTAGGGATAAGAGGACATATTGTGGGCTTTTATGATAGAATTTATCTATAGTTGGGAGGTTCACCTACCATTGGTGGGGTTTTCAAAATACAATATCTACCATTCATCTATATGTATGGACCCATTTAAGGATTTTTATGGGTGAACTTATATGTTACCACTATTCTTGACCGACCTAGGAGAGTCCTCACTTATGGGACCAAAGATGGTGTGATTCATAACAAAGAAGTTTTAGATCATCCAAGAGTGGATGAAGACTATAGAGATCCAATAGATGTCCTATTCATAATAATGATAGAGACCTTCAATGTTTAGTGAGGGATATCATGTGTTCCTAAGGGTCTCACCGTCACATGGATTTTAGAGATTTGGTTGGGGTGGAATAATATCTCTGATGTGAAAATATCCCTTTTCAAATACTATGTAAAGTTAGAAATTTATCATACCACTTAGTTATACCCTACAGTTATAGCCGGTACACAATGCCTACTATGTGTTATATGTGAGGTGGTATATGCATTAATCATTGCATGTTATTGACTGGGGCAAGCTAGACATCGAGAATGGATTTTACATTTTTGAGTACCTAGTAGACATTGAGTATTGGTAGGATAAGACCCTCTATTAGTGGGAGATTCTGCTAGTATGTGTCATTATATAGCACATGAATCTTCAGCGGAGTACCTCAAAGTGGGAGACCCAAATTCATTTTCAGTTCCCACATCTCTTTCTGTAGCCTTTCTTTGGCATTCTGGGATGTAAATTCTCATGGTGGTGAGATGTATTGACTATAATTTTCCGTATATTACATTGGGATATTATATGTATTATTTTAAGAGGTAGGTGTTGAGATAGTGTGAGATTCCAAAGCCCGGTGAGCTCAAAATTAACTTAAGAAATATATTATGTATATTAAATATCACACTTGCACAGTTTTCCTAAAAATGTGGAAAATTATTAAATAAAGGCTCATATAAAAAATATGAGGCTAGAATTGATCTCAACGTGTGGGATTTACCATAGGAACAATATAAACTATATTGGCATCAGGTGTTTCTTCAAAATTCCTCACTGGAGAAAATAATTTATTAAATTAAAAAATTTATTTATTTTATTAAGTAACACAATTACCTAATTTTTTTCTCTATTTATACATGATTATGACCAAATATCAGTACACATGATGTGAATAATTGAGAGAGAATTGAAATTTTCATGGTAGATGACATCAGATCGAGATCCAGTTGAGAATCATACTATAGTGATGTTTTTGGATCTTTCTATTAATGGCAATGTAGGACCATTACATTTCAGTGATCAATACAAAACTCTTGGTATAGAAATTGGTTTTTATAACTCTATCTTGTTCTTTTATATGGTTAGACATGGATTAATTCCATGATCAAGAATTTATTCATGCAACGATGGTAGATTTATTTTTGATGGATTTAATTTTTTTAGTGGTAAAATCAATCTTTGTTCTTCTACTTCTTCAATAATGGATTGAGGTCAGATTAAAAAATGACAAGGTACATTCCACACATTTTTGGTTTCTAGATTTATATCCCATTTCTAATAATATTCATTGTTCATATTTTATTTTTCAAAAAGATAGATGAATATCCATTATTTGATCATTTCATGACCGTTATTTGGTTAAATAGATTAATAACATTGGTGAAATTCATGATTTAGGGTGTGATCGAGGTACGAAGATGACATATAATGATCAGAGGAAGATCAGAATGAAATAATGAATCAAAGTTTTCATAATTCCACATTTCAACAATGAATGTCATGTTTAGAAATTTACTTAGAGGAATTTGAAGTCTAAATCTCAATATTCTGTGAAAAGAAGTTTGTCAAACAAAGATACTTCATTTTATGTAAGGGTTGTGATGGTGGAGGCATGTAGGAAGATGCGAAATATAAACCATAGGGATCTAGATTTCTTAGATTACACGACAGGTAATCTGAGATTTCACACCACATGGGATCCCCTATGTGGTGCTACAGTTCGATAGAGAAGATAAATATCATAGAGCATGTGAATGATTTCACACATTGTGTGAACCTTACCTAGAGTAATGGATTGAACCTCATATGGTATACATACATTGCTAGGACTACATGTGATCAAACATGATGTGTACTCGGATACAGACATGGCCAGGTCAGGAGTACATGTGTAGATCTGTGTACTTGGACGTGATCAGAATTATACAAGCTTATATAGGTCGTGTACTCGAACATAGACATTGACAGATGAATGGGCTATGATACCCAAGTAGAAACCGGTGTTTAAGGGACACACTTTGGTCATCCTGTACACTCGGTGTACACCTTCATATATGGAATAAAGACCTTATCCTTGTCATCTTGAAAAATATTCATTATAGTATGTTCCCTTAATCTATTCTATAATGGTTTATTATGGATTCATATCATATATATAAGATGGTGATCACAAATTAGGAACATTAGTCTTGGATAGAGTTTTGGGAATCCCCTCATGAGTTTTGGAGCGAGATCTGTTATCATCATCATTTCCCTAGGTGGGGTTATTCGTATTTTAGTGACCAAAACTACATGGGAATTGATCCCTTATTTATCGGGTTCATCCATATTGGGTTTTTGGAATATCCCATGTTCATTTTAGTGATCTTAATCTATGTATTAATATCTTTAGATGTCTATCATGATATATTTATGGAGAAAATCAACAAGAAGTACATCACAGTCTGATTCCATCAGTAGTATCGAACTCATGGAGTGTTTTCTCCCAAATGAGTGCTATGTTGAAACTTTGAACATGAGTCCTATGTGGGAAATTCAGTTGTGATCATAAATGAGAATATGTGTATACTTTTATTACATCAATATGTTCATGTTATATATATTGTTTTCATAATTCAATTATGATTTGACCAATTTTCTTTCTGGATACTATATGCTTAGTGATTTCATGATGTCCTACTGGGTATTATAATACTCACCCATGCATGTGATTTTTCTCACACGTGGGGTCTTATAAAGATGACCAACCTTTTGATGGAGTTCTAAAGGGACAAGGACTAGGTGAATCTTAGTGATCTACATAGATCAATGAGTGTTCCAACAGTTAACTTTATAGTATTCCTCACCCACGTTAAAGGTGGGAATTGATTTCAGTTTCTTTGTGGTGGGCTTCTATTTGGTCCATTTTCTTTCTAGTACTTTTTTCCATACATTAATGGTGAGATTTTATATGTATACATGCATGGTTATAATATGTTTACATTTTCATCATTTTATTTACTTGGATGTGTGTGTTTGTGTACATGAAAATTTCGCTAAGGCCTGCTATATGTGTGATATTCATACTCAGTGTTGGTCACTAGCACTTGGATTATTGGTGGTAGGCATGGGGTATTCATGACACAAGCCCAATTATAAAAGGTAATTAAAGTAAATAATAATGAGTCGTGAAAATAATTTAAGTCAGGAGGAATCCATTACCATATTTCCCTATCATTCAATCTTATTCTAACATCTTATACTATAAAGACACATAATTATTTAAAAAAACAATTTCAATTCTGATTATATAAATGTCGCATATATAGTAATGTAGTATTATATAAATCACATAAACCAAATGATAAAAGAAAATATTTTATATATTGAATAGAATATTACATTTTTGAGAATAATTATATTCATAAGAATTTAAATTGTTACCCTGGGATAAAAAATAGAAAAAATATAATTATAATATGAATATTTTGATTTTATCGATCACTTAAAATGAATACACTAACAAAAAAAATTATAAAATTGAAATAGAATAACAGTAGTGAAATGTTTATTTTGAAAGTGAGATTATATAAAACCTCAAGAAAAATCTTATCATAAGTTAGAATGAATTTATTATTAGGTATTTATAGTAAGATGGAAACCCATATGACCATTAATATTATGACCAATGGAACTGTAATAATATAATTAGATTAGTAATATGGTCATTAATAATTGTAAACTAGACATTATAATAGTATACTAAAATATGAATGTACAAAATAATATCTATGAATATTGTAAAATAAAAATACATTAAAATCATATCAATATAACGAAAAATAATTGTATTAAAAATCATAAAATTAGTGTGTGTATTGGTACAAAGCATGGATGTTTAATTTTTTATAATAAATATCAAAATAGTAAATGATAATTATTTTCATAAATTTTATTATAAAACAATATTTTATTTAAATATAATTATAATACAGTTTCATGAAAATATAAGTACCTTTTTAATAGGGAAAGAATTTTTATTATAATATTAAAAATATAATTTGATTCAAAAAAATATGTATTTTAATTTTCAAATGAATTTATAATATTTTTAAAATTATATTATTCAAATGTATTTTATTTTTATAAGCTAAACATTGAAAATTGGTCTGGTGGATTTTTTTTTTGAATTTTTTTAAATTATTTTAAATTTTTTCTAAATAGTGAAATAAGAAAGAATGTGAGATTTATAATTAAAATAAAAATACTTGAATTAGTAAGACATGGATGATGTAAGAAAAAATTATATGAAATCTCATAAAATAGTTACTCTACATCATCAAAGTAATGAAACATGTTTTTATTATTGAGAAAAAATAATAAACTAGTCAATATTATGTTTAGAATAACTCTTCTCATCCCCTAATAAATATAAACTTAATCACCAAATATACTCACATTGTAGAGGCCATGGATATAGCCCAAAATGTTCCCATTTCCCTCCACAATATTTTTTCATACATCCATGGTGTTTTGGTATTACAAAAATACCATTCGAGTGAGCCTTAAGGGGATACCTAATTGGATATATCCAAAAGAGAAGGTAATAATATAAAACCAAGATTATTAATCTATATTCCTCTTCAACTACCATCGAAATTTCATACAACATAAAATATTTAATCTAGTATATACATATACTATTATTTTATTATGTTAATAAAATATTCATTACCTATCCTCTTCTAATTTACTTATAAAATGAAATCATTGCTCACATTATTATTGGGTTACCACCACCATAAACAATGTGCTTTGTTTTTCCCACTACTATTAGGGATGGTTTTCATAAGTTTATTATGGTGATATGTTATCCAAATTGGTATATTTTATTTTATTTTATTTTCTATTTTTTAGAATGGGTAAACACCTATAATGTTAAACAAAATCAATTAATGTTATCTTAGTTTAAAACCCCGTGTAAAAGAATTAACTGTATTGAAATAAAAATTATGCTCTCTAAATAATGAATATTTTTTAATACTATAGGATATTGAGAAACCTTTAAATATATAGAGACACACTAATCCCTTAAATTTACATTTCTGGATATATGTAACCATTCTATAAGAACACTTATAATTATATAAAAAATAATCTGACCTTGTAACCATTAAACAAACAACCTTTGACAAATAAAAATAGAAACAATGTCTCAATTAAAAGAATCTAAAAATACATAAAATGTTGATAATAAATCAAATATATTTAATTAGGATTATCTGTAAATTATTTAATTAATATAATTTTATTATTCATAAGATTTAGTGATAGTTAAAAAAATATGCACCTGAGGTAAGGGAATAATCTGAACTAACATAAATCCTTGTTTATGCCATTTGTAATCTATACTTCACTTAATATCAATATTTAATTTTATTTAATACTTATAAATTTTGTATATATGTATCTCAAATATATACCTATCTTATTCTTTATTTCTTCATTATGGTTATACATGCCTTACATTCATTCCTCAATACCTTCATGAAAATCAAACCTGATTAAATTTAATATTTGTATCTATTAATACATTCTTGTAACAGTATTTTAAAATATTTTATCCATTCCAGATTTTATAAAATAATAACTAGTTTATTTTCTAATAAAGTTTGTTTATCTTTGGTTTCAAAGAATATTCTCTATTATTTCCTTCATTAAAATGACTTCAACCAATTCTATAAAACATTATTTTAAGGGTCTATTTATGTAACTAATTCTCCACCATTCCCTATGATTTTAAAATCAAATAAAATACATAATTTAGATAGATTTATATTGAATATAAAATGAACATCCAAATTATTTCATTCCTTTATCTATTTGTAATCATTATGAAATATCCATTGATTATTATTTGAGGAAATATTATATAACCCATCGCATTATAGAGTTATTTCTTAACCTTATGAATTATGTTTTATTCCCTTATATGTGACAAATAATAATATAAATGATTTTATGGTTCTTCCAAGAAGGTTTTCAAATGCATTAGGTAATGTTAATATGTTATGAGATGAGATGTATGGGATTAGGGTGTCATCCTTACCTATTATGAGACTATGTCCTCGGTGTTTTGTTGTATTTGTAGTGAGACTTAACATATTATTATGTCTTGTTTTATATTGTTTAAAATGTATATGATTCCATAATAATATGTTTCCATAATACTTAAATCATTATTTTATATGATTATTCATGAGACTTTTCATTATGATATCTTGTTATTCTATTTAACTAATATGTTATGCTTCATTATCCTGATTATTACCTTAATGTTTTTTTTAATAACCTTTTTTTTGTATTCCAAGATTATCCTGTGGAGTTTTGAAACTTCAAAAAAAAATTGGAGCTTATTATAGATATTAGAATAAAATCTTTTTATTTCAATTTCATGTCGATGTTTTATTCTCCTGATCTTCAAAATAAATTGTCCTCTGGATCCTTGGTTTGGGTTTATTAGAGATTTATGTTAAATCATGTAATAATTTGTATAAATTTCGTTGGTCCTATATTTTGTATCATAAAAACTCTTATATATTTATGGGGATTGTGAAAATAATACATTAGTAAATTCCATAGGGATAATACATAGTATTGGGAAACATCTTTGAATTTTTTTAAAGTATAGAGAGAGTGGTTTCTATTAAATTAAATACCTATATAGATACTAAATGTTTTTGTGTCTCTAGAAGAGATATAGCTAGGAGTATTAACCTTAAAAGGGACTATTGGCTATTAATTCAATGTATACTACACACCTAGTTTCACACTCCAAAGTTATTTTCTTTTGTAAATTCACATGTTCTTTATGACCCATTTTTTATGACTTGAATAGATTCTATGTTTAAAAAAAATTAAAATCACTATGGATAACCTAGATTGAACCCTAGGGACTCATATGTTAGGATATAATTTTCATTTATAATTTATTACTTATATATTCTTAGATTTACTTTTGAATTTATTATGTGTTTTTTCATTCTTATCCCTAACTTTATTTTGAATATAATAAATGACTAAAATCATAATCAAATACATAAAGGTTCACTCATTATCCATTCCTAAACATTAAATATCATATATGACTATATTTTTATCGATTATTTTAAATAATTAATTTTTTATAAAACAATTCATATGCCACATAAAAAAAATTAAGGTTTTGTTATCTATGAGAACATCAAACTAGCAAATTATTTTAACTTGAGTATATAGATTGTCCATAGTTAATGTTTCTGGACTGAAGTGCCTAGAAAATATTTTTATTCTACATTTAGTGGAATTTAATATTATACTATGCATATATTAGACATCTTTTTACAAAGCTACCATTAAATTCTAATAGAGCTAAATCATTGCCCATATCTTGTGATCTCTATTGATTTTGTACTAGTATAAGGGGGATGGTGTATCTTTGTTCTAAACTTCCCCTAAAGCGTGGATATTTTTCCCATATGAGAGATAATATGTAACACATATGATTAAGAATAGGGATATAATTTGTTGATGACATGTCTATTTTAATGGATGGTATTAGTGGATTCTAAGAAGAGATTTATTTTCAACCTTGGAATAGTGTTTGAGTTTTCAGTTGAACTTATACCTAGAAATTTTCCCATATCTAAGACTCCATAAATAATGGCCACCAATGAGTAAGAAGAAATTAATTAATATTAAATATATAATTTGGCTATGTTTTTTATATTACGGAGTGATTCACCATGGGTTGTATCATTTAAATTCATCAAAAAGAATGATGGCTCAACATTCCATTGAATTGATTATCATGAACTCAATAATGTATCAATAAAGAAAAACTACCCCTACTAAAATTTTATGATGTGTTCAATTAGCTTCATGGAGCTCAATACATCTATAATGTGAACATTTCATTAGGGTATAATCAAATAAATGTGAGGTGGTAGGATATTACTAAAACTATCTTCTACTAAAGTTATGAGAACTATGTGATCATAATGATTCCATTCAAATCGATAAATGATCTAGAAAATATTCTCAGACCAAATTTTTAGCATCTGTTGAGATTATCTCTAAAATTTTGTGGTAGTAATTATTGATGATATCATGAATTTTAAAACCAATCTAATTTTAGAATAAATAATTTTCATATTATAAAGAATTGTTAAAATAGATATTTGTCTTATTATAATATCATTATATAATTTATAAAGAAAAAAAAGAAATAGTTTTATTTAAGGTATTTATTTTCTAGTTTTATTATAAAGTAAAATTTTAAATTTATATAATTGTAATTTACCAAAATAAATTTTATTTTAGTATTAATGAATTAAAAATTACATTATAATGAATTTTTAAGAATTTAATGATAATTTTGATATTTTAATGAATTATCAAAAATATTAATTTTTATAAAATATATTTTCTTCTAAAGAATCTAAATTGTAAAATTCTATTTTTCAATAGTTTAAAATTTTAATTAAATCATTTTGATTTAAAATAATCAAAATTTTCTTTTTGAAATTAATTTTATACCTGAATTTATTATTAAAACATTGTCACTTTCAAAAAGGGCATTCTTCTAAAAAAATATTTTTTTATCTTATTTTTCTAGATTAATTTTAAATTAAATTCATTAGATATTTTTTTCATCGTGAAAACTATATTAAATAATTTGAATAAGGATTTCCAATTAATTAAATAAGTCCAATTTATTTTTGGTCATTACGAAATGTAACCATAGTAATTATCGTCACGATGTTAAAAGGTAAATCGAGTAATTGATTTTTCAAATAAAATGATATCAACTACAATATTACTCTAACAATTTCTATAGTTTTATTGGATGAATATGTCATATTCATAATAATCCAAATGTTCAATATATGGCAATTGGTTTCAATTTATCTAATAGTTTTACCATTATAATATATAAGTTCATAAATGCCAAAAATGTCACACTCTTTCTTATAAAAAAAGAGATTTTTTTAATATAAGGAAAAACATGGGATATGTTAGATTAGAAATATTAATTTTATTGATAAAATATTTTTAAAATGAAAATTTATTTTAATGTTTAGTTAATAAATAATTACTGTAAAAGCATATGCAACTATAATGTAGAATTTTTTGAATTTATAGAAAAATAAAATAAATGCTTTTAAAATGTTATATGTAATATTGTAAAAATGAATTTTTTTCCATGATTGTTTTAGATAAAAAATAAATATTATAAAAGTTTGGATTAATTTTATTCAAATTCATTTATTTTATTATTGTTTTAAAAGTCAAACTAAATTAATAGTTCCATAACTAAAATTAATGATATTTTATAATAAATAATATTTTATGAAATGACTAAATATTACATGGAAAACTATAATCATAAATTCATTTAGTATGATGTATAAAATTAAAATAATAGTCTATTTATGGGATTTTCTTCCTTCTATTTTAACTGGATTAACCCTTTATCAGTAAAAAACATTGATATCACCCTAATGGTCAAAAAGATTTTCAAAGGGTTGAAAGAAAATGATAAGGGTAAAATTATGATCCAAACATGTAGAAATATTATTTTCTTATATTATTTAATGTCATACTCATTTTATTGTTGAATAATATCAATTTAGTTAAATTTAGACATTAAAATTAAATCATATTAATTTAAAATTACAAGAAGTTCCAAGAGTTCCTCACCCCTGTCCTCTAAAAGGGAACCTCTTCTTCTAATTTCATCACACATAAAAATCCTTTTAGTTAAATGTGTAAAAATCCAAAGGATTTTTTTTCTATATTTTTACATTATTTAAAATGATTAAAATATAAATCCATTAACAAGTATTATGTATAATTTTTTGAAAAAAAAATATAGATGGAATGTTTTATATTAATGCAGACATCGTCAATTTCTTTTCCCGACACCAAAAAAAAATTATTTTACGTTTGGATTCCCTTAAAAAAAATTTAAAAAATCCATCACTTTTTCTAGATATTATGGTATTAAAAATGGATTTTTTTTATGGAAAAGGTATCTACATAATCAAATGTATTTTTCATACTTGTTTGAAGGAGTATTTCAAGGGATTTATAAGAAAAATATTCAAACATAAAAAATTGTTGATTATATAACCCTTCAAAAATATTTATAACTATAGGTCATGATATGTATTATATTATGTGTTCTCCTAGACAAATCTCCAATGAATTGGGTAATTATTATGTTCTCTATAGAATTATATAAGAATTCATCCATATGGTTATTCCAATTATACAGGTTTTTATGTGGGTTCTATATGGGTTCTATGAAGATAATGTCACATGGAACCTATGTGACAATTATTCACTTTCATATGAGTTTTCATGGAAATTTTAGATTATAAAAGGAAAAATAATTATGTTTTAATGGATATACTATACCCTTTCTGGGTTACAATGATTCTTTTTAAGAAAAACCTTTTCTTGGGTTTTCACGTTTTTTACTAAAAACATGGATTTCTTCTCTTTTTTATTTCCCTTACAAAGATTTTTTGTTCTCATCCAATGTTTTAAAAGAAAATTAATAGGGTGTATGTATTGTTATGTTAAATAATAATTCATGTTTAAATTCAAAAATATTCCTAATGAATAGAAAACATGTTTCATTTTAAAACATTTATTATTTTGAAAACATGGATACTACTTAGAAGTGTATACTTTTTAAAATAAAGGTTTATTATGTAAGAATTATGACCTAATTCTATAAAAACTTGTATCTGAAAAGATCCTCAAATATAGATGAATGATTCTTGACTAAAAATTCATTATTATATCATGTTTATTATTGGGTCCTTCTATTATGTATCAATAGGACAGTTTTGATAATGTTATAGTTTAACAAAATTTTAATAGAATAACCTTGAAAGATTATAGATTATGGTCAAGTTAAAATTACATATCATTATAACATTACCATGTTTCTTAATCTATATTGTGATTGTTTAGAATGGGTTTCTTCAGAGAAAATAGACATGTTAAAGTGGGAAGGTATAAAGAGAAAAATATCCTTCCAAATTAGTATCCCATAATTTTTGTAATTGAAACTATATAGTTTGTTACATTTATAGATTATTTTATACATTATATAAATGTTGGGGTAATCCACTCTATATATAATCTAGTTATACCATTAAGGAACATGAAAGTAGTGGAGTGTTTTATGTGAAAAAATAATGAGCTTTTAATTGATCTTTAGACCAAGTGGTATCTGAATGATGGATTAATGCCTTGGAAAAAATATTTTAAGTCATGGGGTATAAGGACTGGACCTTATAACATTACATAATTTTGAATTAAATGAATAATTCACATTGAGGATCTTTTTAGGTTTATAGTTTTAGAGAATTAGGCTATAACTATTATATAACAACTTGAATATTACAAGTAGACACTACTAATTAGTATCCATTTTTTCATAAAATATTAACTCTTAAAAAGAAACATGTCTAGTTCAATATTTTAGACAGCATACCATTACCATGACCCCATACTTGACCCTATTCATCTTTAAGTCATGTGGAAAAAATTTCAAAAACATGGGATGATCATAAAAAGATCAGTAAGGGTTATAAAATAAGGAAGGAAATCATTATCCCATCAATAAATACAAATCAATTAAATCATACTTTTCAATCATAACACACCAATACGATATCATAAGATTTATGAATAACACACACAAATCATAAATCATAAATGTTACTTGTGGAATCCATATCAAACTTACATTGTAGATATCACAGTTATGTAGAGAGTTACACTTGGATTACCCATCACAGTATATTCTCTAAATATCTTAGGAGAAACATCACGTTTACCTCCGTCATGTTACCCAATGCATTAGAGAACTATCTCAGGCTCACCCGCCCTAGGTTTATTACTGAACCACCCGTATACGAAAAAAATTCCCAATAACCATAACATAATCATAACATATAACACATGTATAAAGGAAAGATAACATTTACACATTCAAATATATCAAATCAAGATATTGAAATAAACAATCTTTTATCAAATCATTTTCAAAACCATTTCAAAAGATATTTTTGAATCAAAGTGTCCAATAGCAATTTGAAGCTTTTAAATGAATTATAATTTGAAAAAAAAAATAATTTCCATATAAATAAATCCTAAAACCCATTTTTAAAACATGTACATTAATGATAAATATTTAGAAGAATAAATCTTTAAAACATTTAAAACGATCCTTTAGTTAAAGAGTTTTTCTAACAAAAAGGAGAGACACTTGAATACAGATAATTTAGGAGTAAAATTTAATCAAAACTTTATAATATTATGAGAATAAAGGTATTCATGATATATTATGCCAAAGGATAGTATATTCACCACATAATAGTGAATTTTTTCATAACAACAATGAAGTCTCAATGGAAATGAAAATTGAGATTAAATCCCTTATAAAGATGGTATCCTTAAATAATGGATAAATCAATCACATAATTATGTGTGAAAAATATAAATAAACCCAATATAAGTGAATAATAAGTGTAAAACAATCAGATTTCATTCACACATATTCATAGGATAACATGTTCAAGAAGTACAAGTTGAACCCGAAGAATTGAAATTGGGTTAAGAAGTTCCCTTGTAAAAATTCGACAGCCTAACGGCGTCACATTAAAATTCAGAAAATGAGTTGGTGAGATAAAAATGGTATCTCATAAATTTTACATATAGTTTACATCAATAAGGATATTTAAGAACATATACCAACATAATAAGATGTAAATTAAAAGACATAACAAAAGAAGTCTTTCAAAAAAGCGGAGGGTGAAAGGTTCCCTTACCAATTTGGTAACTTACAAAAAAATACTCCACATGAAAGAAGGATCATTCAATGAAGATGTAAATAATCCTAAAGTAAATTATATTACACAAAGAGTACAATCACATGCAGTACATACACCACACAAAAGGAAATAGTGGCAAATATAGCATGAATCTCACGGGAATAAAAAGTGAGATGAAACCCTTTACCATGTTGTAATCAACTGAGTCGGTTGACCAAAAGTTAATAACCCCAAAATGAATCACATAATATCATGAATATAAAGCTAATAATGATAATATATATCAATGGTGGTATACATTACACCACATGTAATAAATAAGTAATGAACAATGGAAATATCACGGAATTAAAAGTGAGATAAAAAATCCCTTACCTCGTGTCCGACTTGACTGGATCATTATTTAATATCCTGAATAATAAAATAAAGTTAATTTATACTTTCTTAAGAACTTTTTTTGAGTTTATTATTCCTTTTATACCACTTATTACCATGTTATAAATATTATGTAATCATTTAAGTTAATAACATCCATTTTGTCAATATTTGGTACTTGAGTCAAAAAAGGACACCTTATATTTACAAGTTGTCCATGTGGTCAATAGTTCATTATATCCAGAATTATATTAATTATTTAGATATCATATATATCCAGTAAATACATTTATTTATAATAGTACATAAGATTTGGAGTTAAGAAATTAAATGCACCGTTCATGGAGATGGTAAGCCGTACATACACATGAACGCTACTTTCATTTCTATTTCTTATTTTAATGGAATTAAAACATAATGATACATAGGTATATTATAATTACAGTATAATATCATATATAATATCATTAAAACCATCCTTTATACTTCCCACATAAGGCATTAACGATCATCATCACTTTCAGGGGGCAGTAGTCTGCACTTCCTCAAATGAGATTATCGTATTTACCCACTATGGAAACCAAAAGGTGTGCTATAAATGAGAAGTAAATAAGCATAAGGAAATCATAAAAATAATATATATATATATATATATATATATATAATATATAAATATATTTCCATAATAATGGCCACCATGAGAGGCGATATGAGGTAATTGAACAATCATCGTCTCGTGAGGCGTTAGTTTTTCATCCATAGAAACATTATGTTCTTCACCCATTAGATGGAGGTGTGTGTAAGTTTAGTTAGAATAATTCTTATAAAAACATCCTAGTATATTGAGGATACTGGTTTTGTTACAAAATAAACGAATAAAAAGAGTTTAGGTGTCACGACCCGTCCTCGGGGCCCGTGCCGTGACTACCCCAAGCCCGCCTTCCATAGGCCAGAGGCTGGCGACTAGCACCAAAGGCGTAAAATCCCGATAACTGGGAAGGCATTGCCTTTATAAAAGAAAACAAGAACCACAGAGTACAAGCGGAATAAGTAAACACTAAGTAAAAACTGAGTACAACAGTAAGTGCGGAAAGTAAAAAAAGGGGCCCGAAATACAAGCCCAACTGTAAAGTACAACTCGAAAGGGAAAACAGAAACTGAAAAGTAAAGCTGCTACGCCGAGCTGTCCACTGGAAATCCCACCTGAAGGGTGGGTACAGATAGCTCCTCTACTCCTCAGGTCCCGCCGTCCACTCCGAGTATGTCTCGCCCAGTGGTCCACCTCCGGGTACTGCCTCGTCGTCACGTCCACCTCTGGGTACCGTCTCGTCGTATAGTCCACCTCCAGGTACCGTCCAGTCCTCGAACATTCGGCCTCTGTCAGCATTGCCCGTCGTCTGCAACCAACACAACGAGGTGCGGGCATAGCCCGTGCAGGGGTGAGTATAACGATACTCAGTAGGGACCCCGAGACCCTCAAGGTCTCACTAAACCAACAAGGATAACCACAAAGAAGATCTCAACAGATAACCTCTACTTAGGTATATGCCCATACATATACCTAAGTTATCAAGTAACCCATCTCAATCATGAGGAAACACAAGGATTGTGAAATCAACGGATAACCACTACCCGGGTATATGTCCATACATATACCTAAGTTAGAAAGTGACCCATCTCAATCATGAGTTCACACAAGGTCAAAAGTCTCAGGTCAAACCAGGATTTTCATTATCGAAACCGTAACTGCTGAAGAGCTCCGTCTCTGGAGTGTACAGTGGTCCTGTCACGACTCCGAGATATTGCTCACTAACCTAAGACTGCTGAAGAACTCCACCCATCGAGTACTGCGGGCCAGCTGCTACAACCAAGCGCTCCCATGTGCCGCTACAACCAAGCGCACCTCTGTCGTGGGTCTGCCGCTACAACCAAGCGCTCCCATGTGCCGCTACAACCAAGCGCACCTCTGTCGTGGGTCTGCCACTACAACCAAGCGCTCCCATGTGCCGCTACAACCAAGCGCACCTCTGTCGTGGGTCTGCCGCTACAACCAAGCGCTCCCATGTGCCGCTACAACCAAGCGCACCTCTGTAACACACCGAGTCGTTCGATCAGCAGTCGTCGGGTCTCAGCCAGCTACACGGTCTCCGTACTCTGCACGCTCGTCACTGGGAGGGTCCGCTCCACGAGCTACAGGTCGATACTCTAAGTATCTCAAAGTCCCACGAAGAAGTATCTCAAAGGACCGCCACATCATAGGGGTCTCAACGCAACAGACGGCGCGTCAATCGGACGCCTGGTCTGTGAGTTATTAGCCTTTTCGTTCCAGGGGCCCGGTTGGTTTCGTGAGCGAACCATATCTGGCCGTATCTCAACTATACCCCGAACACTCATAGGGTATACTCATAGGGACCGTTTCTCAACGAGATCACCAACGCCGATGACGGTTCGTCAAACGGACGTTCTATCAGAAAGATATCAGCTTTTCCGTTCCAGGGGTCCGGTTGGATTTCGGGTGCAATCCAATCCCGGCCACTATCCAACTGCATCCAAAACTCAGGCGAAGGATGCCAAAAGTTCCATATCGTCAATAGGAACGCAATGCAACAGACGGCGCGTCAATCGGACGCCTGGTCTGGAAGTTATTGGCTTTTCCGTCTCACACCCACCCTGGGAAACTTCCCATGAGGTCACCCATCCTGATCACTACTCTAGGTCAAGCACGCTTAACTATGGAGTTTTAACCACGTAGCCTCCCGAAAAGAAAGATGTACCTTGAGTATAGTATACCGAAACGACCGTCTCGATCCAAGGATCGCGTTGCCGCTGACGGCGAGTCGTTTGGAGGCTCGTAGCCCAAGATATGAGCGAAAAACCGAAACATGTCCGAAACCGGGGGGTCTAGGCCCGAACCGACCCGGCCCGACCCCCCCTGGTCCGACCCGAACCGGGTCGGCCCGAACCGGGCGACCCGACCCGGTCCTGCTGGACCCGGCCCGGCCGGCGGTGCGGCCAGCGCGGCGGCGCGGCCCGGCGCGGGGGGCGCGGCCTGGGCGCCGCACACGGGGGGGTAAACTCCCCCCGGGTTTTGTGGATCTCGGCCGGCCTTAGGCCGGCCGTTTTCCTTTCACACGCGGGACCCGCGGGTCCCGACTCCTAAGCGAACCGGCGGCCGGCGAGGCCGGCCGCCTCTGGCTGCTCCGCCGCGGCCGAGCCGGCCGTGGCTCTTCATTAACCGCCGACGGCCGGTTTTCCGGCTGCCCCTTCCAGCTCTGCCGCGGCTCAAGTCGCGGCCCTTGTTCGATTGGCACGGCGCGACGGCGCCGTGCCCCTCCGCCGTGGCCCGACTCCGTCCGCGGACTCTTCGACTACCTTCGACGCGACGCGACGCGACAGCGTCGCGTTCTTGAAATCTTTCCACGGCGCGGCGCGACGGCGCCGCGCGTATCTTCCGCATTAAACCGCATGAACCCGCGTGGTGCAACGACACCACGCCTTTCCGAACCATTCCACAAAAAATCAACACGAAGTAAAAGAGGAGGATCGGCCGGGTTTGTACGGTCCGAACTCCTCACGTTATAAGGATAGCAATCGGCCTTTAACAAATAATAAACTTTCACAATCTTTTTAGATTAAATAAAAAGATTTGAAAATCAAGGCCCGACAAATATAAACAATCAAGTTCGAAGAACGTTCCACATAACTTTAAAAAAAATTTACCACGAAGAATTTTCAAGTCGAAATTCTCGAACAAATATAAACAATTGAAACAAACCCCTACCTCGGTTCAAGTGCGGAGCACGTCAACAAACCGCGGAAGACAAGCGTCGCGGAGGTTGGGCATTGCGGTAATCGTTCGTCGATTCCATTGACGTAGAGGTACGTCCGAAGAGGTATGTCGTTGGTGAATCTTCGTAAGCCGACGAAGAAAGTCCGAGGAGGAAGCGGTGTTCCCTTTCGTTGACGCGGAAGGCGTCGTCGATCTTCGGAAACAATCCGGCTAGGAAGAAGAGAGAAGCGGCGTTCTTGAGTGTTCTTCGTGTTCTTCGTCAAAGTTGAGGATGGTAGAGAGAGCTTCTCAAATCCTCTCAAGTGGCAAAAGAAACCAACCCCAAAATGATAAAATAAGCTTAAGCTTATTTTATTACACAACCACCCTCTTAGAATTTCAAAGGTTTGAAATTTAAAACATCTCACCTCAATTAATTATTCCAAGTGTCAAACATTAATTAAAGTGAGTTAAAGGGGAGTTTTAAAAAGAGGAGGTGAAGAGTTAGGGTTAATGTGGGCCCCACCACACTTAATCCTCTCAAGGGAGGTTAAGTGGATGTGGGTCCCACCCCTAACTCCCTTTGGGAGGAGTTAACCAACAAGTTAAAAATAAAATGTGTTTCCACATTTTATTTAACTTTATTTTAAAAACCCAAAAACTAACTCTCAACCCGCAATAAACGCAACCTCGGAAAAGGTCTCCTTAAGCGAATATCGGCGCTGCGAGTTCATCGGTGCCTTCGGAATTCGATTCCGGGCAACGGTTCAAAAGATAGAAATTCCCGCTCGCTCGTTCACTGAACGTACCCGAGCCAAACTTCGGAAATTAATTCCGGGCACACCGGGCCTCGGAATCAGGCCCCGTCAGAAACTGCGTTCTTGTAAAATTACAAAGAAAATTAAGAAAAAAATTTCCTTGAAATTTCCGGGTCTTTACATTATTCCCACCTCAGGGCTTTACGTCCCCGTAAAGCTTCAACACAAACTAGTGTCACAAAAGCGGTACAGAGCACGCATCTGAGCCTTCCGCTCCCATGTGCTTACCTAGAGGATCCGTACTTCCAAAGAAAGTGCACCCGAGGAATCGATCATCCTCATAGGATCTGCTCCTGTCGATCCTCGATCCCCACTAGAAACTCCGTGAAAGACACCCCATCGCCATCGTCCAACTCCTCATGGTCGATGGTATGTGAAGGGTCGAGCACGTATCTCCTCCGTTGAGATACGTGGAAGTCGCCGTGCACCTGGTGCAACTGCGGTGAATGGGTCAAGCGGTAAACCACCCCGCCTACCCAGCTGGGGACCTAAGAAGGTCCGCTGAACCCCGAAGATAACTTGCCGCCTTGGCTACATCTCCGTAAACCTCGTCGAGGTGAGACCCGTATAAGGACGTGATCATCATCCTCGAACTCCAGAGGTCTCCATTTTTTGTTAGAACTCGAACTTGAAAGGCTGCTGCCACGAGGGTAAGGTTGACCGACTCAAGAGTGATCGGTCGCACTCTCCTGTGCAAGAGTTACCCTGCGCTGCCTGGGGTTTCCTTTTCCTCCGACCAAGGAAAACTCATCCCGACGTTTGCCTAAAACCGTCAATTTGAGTATGAACAGTTATTGCCCATTCCATACTCAAACTAATGTCATAAGGACTTGACGCTGCTACCAAGAGATTCCAACCGAAACTCTCGCCTCGAGGGTCTGACCACACCATCGGCGTAAGTGTGATTATCGAGTCTCCTCCCAAGGTATCTCCAGACGTGAGGGTCAAGTCCACGGATTTCCGGAAACTCTAGGTCTGGAACAAGATTTGTGAAAGCGAGGAATGATTCATATCGACGTCTGTTACTTCAGCAGATAGTAGTGGACACGGACTGTCCCTTGAATCATTTTTAGAGCCATTGGGTCACACTCCTTGACCGCATGCAGCCGCATTCTTCCACCGCCCTCCATCTCCCTGAGCTTGGCGGGGATAACTAAGGTGGGTGGTTGTACCATGTTAGGATGTACACCACCTCATGCTGCTCTCCTAGCTCTGTCTCCACGCCTACTACTTCGTAGACTCATCTCTCGTTTAAGCTTCCTCTTCTTAAGACGCCCGAGTCTCTATGACTGGCACCGGTTTCCTGTTTCTTACTGCACTGTGCAGTCTTCATCCTCTCTTGGATGTTCTGGACCTCCTTTAGTCTCACAAGAGCTGCTATGATTTCTTCTTTGCCGATAAGAGAAACCCGGTCTCATCCCCTGGATGAACCACATTTGTTGCCTAATACAGTCAATCCTGACATGAATGATGCATTCAATCCATGGATGACGTCGTAAGGCCTAGACGTATCTACTAAGAGATCCAACTGTCACTCTCGCCTCCAAGGGTCGAGTCACACTTTCGGCATCAGTGTGAGGTCACTGGGTCCCCTCCAATAGAAATCTCGAAAGTGAGGGTCAAGTCAACAGTTTAACCGGGACCACTCAGTATCAACCAAACAAAAGGACAGTAAAGCAAACAAGATAAGTGTCTTTTTATTATTGCAGCTCATAGTACAAAGACACGAATACAAAGCAACATGGAACTAGAAGTACAAAGGACGTATCCACTAGTTCCTCTCCTGCCCACCTGCTCTCGGAGATCTACTGCCTTGTCCACTGCTCAGCTGTTGCTCAAGCACTAGTCGCTGCTTCTGTCTCGGTGGCTCCTCCAACACCCGCTGATCAACCGTACAAGGATTCGGACAGTCACATGCCAGGTGACCCTTTCCACCGCATGATTAACATTGTCCGTTTCTGGCACGCTTGGCTCTGACCCCACCTCGGGTGCCCCGCACCACCGGTCCTAAAACCCGAGATCGTCTAACTGCTAGTATGGTCCTCCTGGACCTCTGCATCATCTGTCCACTGCCCACAGATGACTCGGCTACTGATCGAAAAGCACACGGCAAAGGCAGAAGCTCCTGTACACACTCGGGAGGTAGAGATACTGGCACAAACTCCACCCTGAAGATGGTCTCAAAGTCTTCCCATGCGAAGTTCATCTCATCGCAAAACTGGAACAAGTGGCTCCACCACCTACCTGCTGCTGCCTGAAAGAGGCTGGTAGCAAAGATCACCATGAAGTCTGCCGGCGTCCCCACTAGCCTGAAGACTCTCACCACAGCCTCCAGCCAAACCTCAGCCGCATGCGGGTCCGTCTCTCCCCGGAACCTGGGTGGCCTCTGGCGCTGGAACTCGTGCAGCGCGCTCAAGCATCGTGCATCGCCTACTGCTGGGGCTGGTGGCATCGGTGGCCCAACGGGTAGCAGTACCGCTGGTGCCTCTGCTGGTGCCTCAATTGGGATAGGGCCCTGTACTGAGGCCTCGTCGCTCGGCGGGCTGTCAGTACGTACCACTCTCGGGGCTCTAGCTGGTCATCCGTGAAAAGGCATTCTGAAAGAAACATCGTTACACGGTCAAACGTTTATACCTGGTGAGCTGACCTGGTTTGAGCTGTTTAAAGGGAAAACCTTTGAAAACACACACGCAATTAGTGTTTTCATGCACAAAGTCAGAAATCAGTTGTCAGGGTCCTGGTGTATGGATACGTCGGCCGCCCGCACCAACACTGGACTCCCTGAACTGAAAACCACACTCGGTACTCTCAACACTATTGCTTCACAGAAAGAAACATCAGAGTTATAAGTTCTGCGGTAGAACCGAACTCCTTTGATACCAATTTGTCACGACCCATCCTCGGGGCCCGTGCTGTGACTACCCCAAGCCCGCCTTCCATAGGCCAGGGGCAGGCGACTAGCACCAAAGGCGTAAAATCCTGATAACTGGGAAGGCATTTCCTTTATAAAAGAAAACAAGCACCACAGAGTACAAGCGGAAGAAGTAAACACTAAGTAAAAACTGAGTACAACAGTAAGTGCGGAAAGTAAAAAAAAGGGGCCGGAAATACAAGCCCAACTGTAAAGTACAACTCGAAAGGGAAAACAGCAACTGAAAAGTAAAGCTGCTACGCCGAGCTGTCCACTGGAAATCCCACCTGAAGGGTGGGTACAGATAGCTCCTCTACTCCTCAGGTCCCGCCGTCCACTCCGAGTATGTCTCGCCCAGTGGTCCACCTCCGGGTACTGCCTCGTCGTCACGTCCACCTCTGGGTACCGTCTCGTCGTATAGTCCACCTCCAGGTACCGTCCAATCCTCGAACATTCGGCCTCTGTCAGCACTGCCCGTCGTCTGCAACCAACACAACGAGGTGCGGGCATAGCCCGTGCAGGGGTGAGTATAACGATACTCAGTAGGGACCCCGAGACCCTCAAGGTCTCACTAAACCAACAAGGATAACCACAAAGAAGATCTCAACAGATAGACCTCTACTTAGGTATATGCCCATACATATACCTAAGTTATCAAGTAACCCATCTCAATCAAGAGGAAACACAAGGATTGTGAAATCAACGGATAACCACTACCCGGGTATATGTCCATACATATACCTAAGTTAGCAAGTGACCCATCTCAATCATGAGGTAAACACAAGGTCAAAAGTCTCAGGTCAAACCAGGATTTCATTATCGAAACCGTAACTGCTGAAGAGCTCCGTCTCTGGAGTGTACAGTGGTCCTGTCACGACTCCGAGATATTGCTCACTAACCTAAGACTGCTAAAGAACTCCACCCATCGAGTACTGCGGGCCAGCTGCTACAACCAAGCGCTCCCATGTGCCGCTACAACCAAGCGCACCTCTGTCGTGGGTCTGCCGCTACAACCAAACGCTCCCATGTGCCGCTACAACCAAGCGCACCTCTGTCGTGGGTCTGCCACTACAACCAAGCGCTCTCATGTGCCGCCACAACCAAGCGCACCTCTGTTGTGGGTCTGCCACTACAACCAAGCGCTCCCATGTGCCGCCACAACCAAGCGCACCTCTGTCGTGGGTCTTCCGCTACAACCAAGCGCTCCCATGTGCCGCTACAACCAAGCACACCTCTGTAACACACCGAGTCGTTCGATCAGCAGTCGTCGGGTCTCAGCCAGCTACACGGTCTCCATACTCCGCACGCTCGTCACTGGGAGGGTCCGCTCCACGAGCTACAGGTCGATACTCTAAGTATCTCAAAGTCCCACGAAGAATAATCTCAAAGGACCGCCACATCATAGGGGTCTCAACGCAACAGACGGCGCGTCAATCAGACGCTTGGTCTGTGAGTTATTAGCCTTTTCGTTCCAGGGGCCCGGTTGGTTTCGTGAGCGAACCATATCCGGCCGTATCTCAACTATACCCCAAACTCTCATAGGGTCTACTCATAGGGACCGTTTCTCAACGAGATCACCAACGCCGCTGACGGTTCGTCAAACGGACGTTCTATCAGAAAGATATCAGCTTTTCCGTTCCAGGGGCCCGGTTGGATTTCAGGTGCAATCCAATCCCGGCCACTATCCAACTGCATCCAAAACTCAGGCGAAGGATGCCAAAAGTTCCATATCGTCAATAGGAACGCAATGCAACAGACGGCGCGTCAATCGGACGCCTGGTCTGGAAGTTATTGGCTTTTCCGTCTCACACCCACCCGGGAAACTTCCCAGGAGGTCACCCATCCTGATCACTACTCTAGGCCAAGCACGCTTAACTATGGAGTTTTAACCACGTAGCCTCCCAAAAAGAAAGATGTACCTTGAGTATAGTATACCGAAACGACCGTCTCGATCCAAGGATCGCGTTGCAGCTGACGGCGAGTCGTTTGGAGGCACGTAGCACAAGATAGGGGCGAAAAACCGAAACATGTCCGAAACCGGGGGGTCTGGGCCCGAACCGACCCGGCCCGACCCCCCCTGGTCCGACCCGAACCGGGTTGGCTCGAACCGGGCGACCCGACCCGGTCCTGCTGGACGCGGCCCGGCGCGGGGGCGCGGCCTGGGCGCCGCACGTGCGCCGCACACGGGGGGTAAACTCCCCCCGGGTTTTGGGGATCTCGGCCGGCCTTAGGCCGACCGTTTTCCTTTCACACGCGGGACCCGCGGGTCCCGCCTCCTAAGCGAACCGGCGGCCGGCGAGGCCGGCCGCCTCTGGCTGCTCCGCCGCGGGCGAGCCGGCCGTGGCTCTTCATTAACCGCCGACAGCTGGTTTTCCGGCCGCCCCTTCCAGCTCTGTCGTGGCTCAAGCCGCGGCCCTTGTTCGATTGGCACGGCGCGACGGCGCCGCGCCCCTCCGCCGTGGCCTGACTCCGGCCGCGGACTCTTCGACTACCTTCGACGCGACGCGACAGCGTCGCGTTCTTGAAATCTTTCCACGGCGCGGCGCGACGGCGCCGCGCGTATCTTCCGCATTAAACCGCATGAACCCGCGTGGTGCAACGACACCACGCCCTTCCGAACCATTCCACAAAAAATCAACACGAAGTAAAAGAGGAGGATCGGCCGGGTTTGTACGGTCCGAACTCCTCACATTATAAGGATAGCAATCGGCCTTTAACGAATAATAAACTTTCACAATCTTTTTAGATTAAATAAAAATATTTGAAAATCAATGCCCGACAAATATAAACAATCAAGTTCGAAGAAAGTTCCACATAACTTTAAAAAAAATTTACCACGAAGAATTTTCAAGTCGAAATTCTCGAACAAATATAAACAATTGAAACAAACCCCTACCTCGGTTCAAGTGCGGAGCACGTCAACAAACCGCGGAAGACAAGCGTCGCAGATGTCGGGCATTGCGGTAATCGTTCGTCGATTCCGTTGACGTAGAGGTACGTCCGAAGAGGTATGTCGTTGGTGAATCTTCGTAAGCCGACGAAGAAAGTCCGAGGAGGAAGCGGTGTTCCCTTTCGTTGACGCGGAAGGCGTCGTCGATCTTCGGAAACAATCCGGCTAGGAAGAAGAGAGAAGCGGCGTTCTTGAGTGTTCTTCGTGTTCTTCGTCAAAGTTGAGGATGGTAGAGAGAGATTCTCAAATCCTCTCAAGTGGCAAAAGAAACCAACCCCAAAATGATAAAATAAGCTTAAGCTTATTTTATTACACAACCTCCCTCTTAGAATTTCAAAGGTTTGAAATTTAAAACATCTCACCTCAATTAATTATTCCAAGTGTCAAACATTAATTTAAGTGAGTTAAAGGGGAGTTTTAAAAAGAGGAGGTGAAGAGTTAGGGCTCGTGTGGGCCCCACCACACATAATCCTCTCAAGGGAGGTTAAGTGGATGTGGGTCCCACCCCTAACTCCCTTTGGGAGGAGTTAACCAACAAGTTAAAAATAAAATGTGTTTCCACATTTTATTTAACTTTATTTTAAAAACCCAAAAACTAACTCTCAACCCACAATAAACGCAGCCTCGGAAAAGGTCTCCTTAAGCGAATATCGGCGCTGCGAGTTCATCGGTGCCTTCGGAATTCGATTCTGGGCAACGGTTCAAAAGATAGAAATTCCCGCTCACTCGTTCACTGAACGTACCCGAGCCAAACTTCGGAAATTAATTCCGGGCACACCGGGCCTCGGAATCAGGCGCCGTCAGAAACTGAGTTCTTGTAAAATTACAAAGAAAATTAAGAAAAAAATTTCCTTGAAATTTCCGGGTCTTTACATTAGGGGTTGGAGAAGTAAAATAAAAGAAAACAAATTAAGAGAAATCGTTACCTATAATTTCGGTAACTCTCTTTGGTTTGAACCAAATGATTTCTTGAAGTACCTTCTGCCTAAATTAAGGCTTCGAGGTCGAGTAGAGGGATGTAGGTAGCTTAATTGGGCATAGTTTTGATGAAACAAATGGCTTGAGAGGTGTGAGTAATTGGTCATAAGTGGTCTCCTTTTATAAGTGGGAGGATGGGCTCTTTAGAAAGGTGTGAAAATATTATTTTATTATATAATGATTTTTGGTTTCAAAATGTCCAAAAATCATTAGAGTCGAAGATAAGATGACTCATGGTCGATGTAAAATCATCCAATAAGAATTGGACAGGTTTTGGATAATAGTTTAATCATTATAATCTTATTTATTTAAATCATTTATTAATGAGGTAAATACTACATCGTTATTGTGTCATAAATAATTTAATTTATTTCATGTCTAAAAACTATAAAAAAAATAAAATGATGTAAGAAATATTTTTAGATTTATAGTGAATATTTATAGTTGAAATTATAATTTATATGAACTCTTGTAAAAATTAATTTCCAAAAAGATATTTGTTTTTTTCATTTTTGCCTTTACTTTAAATTAATTAATCTAAATTGTCATTACCACTTCAAAGTTGCTCAATGGGGTCCAAAAATCGACCCAAAGATGCCCATGGTCGTAAATGACTCAACTAATAAGGTGTGGACAAGTTTTAAGGAAATTTCACATTATTATAATATTCTTTTTTACCTTGAATTACCTTATTTACGTTTAACCGCGGTAAATAAAAGTCAAAAGTTATTATTCCCCAAAAAATATTATCATCCTAATGAACCAAATTTTACTTTTTTATAACAACCATGTGTGTTGGATTTTTGAAATTCAATTCACAGAAGTGGTAAGATTTCATTTAAATGAAAAATTCAGTCTTAACTACTACTTAGTGGTTTCACTATTCATCAAAAATTAATGTTTTTCAGAAAAATACCAAAAACCCAGCCTAATCTTTATTTAATATTCCGAATTCAAAAATGATGCTTATTTTGCCAAATTCAAAACATAAAAGTTTCATTAATTAATTTTAAAATTAATTCTCGTTGTTAAAACAAATAGCGTGTTTTTAAGAAAGAATAACTATCCAAAGATCGACACTTGTTTATGTCCAATTTCAAAGTGAAATTAATTCCAATGACCATCATTGTATTAAATGGTAAAAATATATTCTAATTACACTTTAAAACCAATTTCAAAGATAATATAACCATATAAATAAATTATATTAAAACATAGTTTTGAATTAAAATACAATATTTACACTATTCATTAAAAATGAACTTTTTCAAAAAAAATCAAAACAATTTACACAAAGTAAATTTTGATGTCCCCATTAAAAATAAGGATCTAATTTGGTCATATAGAATATATTAAAGTGAGAAAAACTATATTTAAAGAGGGTTCTTCATTAAAAGGAGGTAAATCGACATTTTAATGTAAATTATGCTTAAAATTAGATTCATTCACATTTTAGGCCTCTAACATTTATTGGATAAATTAGATTACATATAACAAACATGTATAATCATATTGTATTTAGTTTTTCTCATTCCTGCCAATAAAATGACTAGGAGTTAAGGACCATTTAAAATAATAATATTATATTATTAGTGTGCAACGTAAGATTTCAAATAAACGTGTTGTTGCGTATCGGGTACGCTATTGAACATAGCATCCCCTTTAATGTAAAATTAGTATTTAATTCACAAATATTAATAAATATGAAAAGTTTATTGTTCCTTATTTGTCCGGGATGTTACATCCTTCCCCCCTTTTGGGAATTGCATCCTCGCAATTTTAAAACTGGGCTTGGAAACTTCATTAAAAGCCCAACATCAGAAAAAGAGTCAATAAAACTATCACTTTAAAATAAAGTAAGATAAGTAAAAAGGTTACCTAAGAAAACTGATACTAGGATTCCATGAAAACATGGATATGGAGGAGAATACAAACCATCAAGTTCTGATGGAGAGTGATAGAAAACATGTTTAGGGGAAAGTTAACCACTAGAAAATCACAAACTTCTGATGGGTTAAAAAGTCTTTGATTTCCCGGTATGAAAAGATAATACACAAGGTTTTTTTTTAAGTTAATTTTAATTTATGAATTTATTTATGATCTTAATGAAAAACATAAGGAAACACAATTACTTTTCATGTAGACTGTTATCCTTCACTAGATTTCTAACACAAACTCATATTTCCTCCATACTATGAGTATTCAGGATGTATTGTTTACATTAAAAGTGCTATAATCAACTTCGAGAGAATAAAATAATCCAAAAAAGATGAACAATATATTTCCCTTGTCTTTACATGTTAACTAAAACCAAAAATTTTAGTACAAGATCAGATAATCCCCAAAAATTATAAACTTTTACTTAAAGAGAAACTACTCTTAATCTCCAAAATTTGTCTTAACAAAACCCAAAGTTCAACAAAGACCATTCAATAAACAATTGTCCCTAAAATTCTTTAAAAGTAATACAAACTTTGATTGTAACCCAAATATCATAAGTATTTAATTACATAGACTTCTAAGATACATCTTAACATTTATCTTCAAGTAACACCAGTTACTCATAAAGTATCATATTGAAAAGTAATGAACCTAATCACATATTCTCCATGATAGGTTAATCATTTTCATAAATAAATCATATCATAATGTGTCTATAATAAAAACATAGATACTTCCAAACTAAAATTTCAACAATTATTCCACAATTGGAATCCCATAGTATTCTATCTTCTTTAGGCATATAGTGTTTCCTCAAAAGAGAGAACGTCTTCCACAACAAACTTTTATCACTTAATCACTAAATCATTTTTTTACTAAGTATATCCATTTGATAAAACGTAAGTTCCAAAAATAAACTTATTCTTGTTCCATAAAAACATTTTACTAAAATAATAAGTCATAAAAACCAGGGACTTCAAGTAGGCTAGTGGTAGGCGATGCGCCCTTGTCACCCTTCAGTTGTAGGTTTGTTTCCTGTAGGCTTACCGGATGTGACGGGTTGTCACCAATCCTATGGGTTGTCCTTTTTATAAAACACAAAAATAACCCTAACTTGTTTTAACCTCAAAGGTTTCCTTATACCTCTCACTTTCATCCAAATTCATTATGATCTCAACATCTTAATTCTTGAAGTCTTATTTAACAACCATATAATAAAATTAGACAATCCCCAAAATGAATAACATCATACCTTGATCATGGTTTCCATTTGGTTACATCGTCATCTTGTTCACGTAGGTAGAAGGTCCATGCATTGCAACAATGATTTAGAGATCCATCAAAATCATTTTCTTCCTCCATCCAAAAACACCTTGTAAAACATGGGTCATAGGGGTTTTCACAGAAAAACAGTTTTGGAAAATAATCATGTATGACATATAATTTCAAAGCATCGGATAAAACATGATTTCTATAAAATAGTCGAACCGAATTTGAGTTGAAACTTTCAATTAACAGTCCATTTAAAATACCATAAGTATGTGCTGAGAGAATATTTTTTAAAATCAAATATAAATAGGTTGTGCAAGGGTCTCCTTCTTCAGAACCTTTTTTAAAATCATAATATGCTTCAAGGTCTTATGATAAGGTAAAATATTTGAAAAGGCCTTGATAATATTTAACTTTCTTGAAAATATGAGAATATTGTGAAAATATGATTTTTCTAAATACAACCCATGAACCACGTTGATAATGAGGTATAGTGGAGGTTTTTGATATCTCAAAAAACCTTTTACATGTGAGTTGTATTCTAGAAAAAGTTTCACAATCATCCAAACATGACTTTGCAATAATTATTGCAAGCATGTCATCAGGAAGAGATAGGAATGCCATTTTAGATCATCCTCCTTCCATTTGTAACTGACTTCCCATGATCTGAAAAGGTTATAAAACAAGGATTTAATTGAAATAATAGATAGGGACTAAGAATATATCTAACAAAAATTCATAATCCCTAAAGTTTTCTAAACCGACCTCTGATACCAACTATAAGGACCTAACCTTATAACATTACATAATATTGAATTAAATGAATAATTCACATGGAGGATCTTTTCAGGTTTAGAGTCTTAGAGAATTAGGCCATAACTATTATATAACAACTTGAATATTACAATTAGAAACTACTACTCATTATCCATGTTTTTTATAAAATAAAAACTCTTAAAAAGAAACATGTCTAGTTCCATATTTTAGACAGCATAACTTTTCCATGATCCCATCCTTGACCCTATTCATCTTTAAGTCATGTGGAAAACATTTCAAAAACTTGGGATGAGCATAAAAAGCTCAGTAAGGGTTATAAAATAAGGAAGTAAAACATTATCCCATCAATAAATACAAATCAATGAAACCATATTTTCAATCATAACATACCAATACGAAATTATAAGATTTATTAATAACACACACAAATCAAAAATCATAAAGGTTACTTATGGAATCTATATCAAACTTACATTGTATCTATCACAACTATGTAGGGACTTACACTTGGAATACTCGTCAAATTATATTCCCTAAATCTCCTAGGTTAAACATCACGTTTACCTCTGTCACGTTACCCAATGCATTGGAGAGCTATCTCAGGCTCACCCGCCCTAGGTTTATCACGGAACCACCCGTATGTGAAAAAAATGCCCAATAACCATAACATAATCATAACATATAACACATGTATAAAGGAAAGATAACATTTCCACATTCCAATATATCAAATAAAGATAATGAAATAAACAATGTTTTATCAAATCATTTTCAAAACCATTTAAAAATATATTTTTGAATCAAAGTGTCTCATACCACTTTGAAGCATTTAAATGAATTATCATTTGAAAAAAATTAATATCCATATAAATAAATCCTAAAACCCATTTTGAAAACATGGACATTAATGAGAAATATTTAGAAGAATAAATCTTTAAAACATTTAAAACGATCCTTTAGTTAAAGAGATTTTTAACCAAAAAGACCGATGATTGAATACAAATAATTGAGGAATAAAATTTTATCAAAACTTTATAATATCTTGAGAATAAAGGTATTCATGATATATTATTCCAAATTACAGTATATACACCACATTATAGTGAATTGGTGCATAACAACAATAAAGTCTCAATGGAAATGTAAATTGAGATGAAATCCCTTATAAAGATGGTATCCTTAAATTAAGGATAAATAAATCACATAATTATGTGTAAAAAATATAAATACACCCAATATAAGTGGATATTAAGTGTAAAACAATCATAGGTCATTCACACATATTCATAGGATGACATGTTCAAGAAGTACAAGTTGGACCCAAAGAATTGAAATTTGTTTAAGAAGTTCCCTTATAAAAATTCGACAGCCTAACGGTGTCACTTTAAAATTCTGAAAATGAGTTGGTGAGATAAAAATGGTATCTCATCACTTGTACATATAGTTTAAATCAATAATGATATTTAATAACATATCCCAAGATAATAAGATGAAAATTAAAAGACATAACAAAAGAAGTCTTTTAAAAAAGATGAGGGTGAAAGGTTCCCTTACCAATTTGGTAACATACAAAAAATACACCACATGAAAGAAGGATCATTAAATGAAGATATAGTAAAGTATATTACACAAATAGTACAATAATGGGAAGTATATACACTACAAAAAAGGAAATAGTGTCAAATATAGAAAAATCTCACGAGAATAAAAAATGAGATGAAACCCTTTACCACGTTCTAATCAACTGAGTCATTTCACCAAAAGTTAATAACCAAAAAATCAATCACATAATACCATGAATATAAATATAATCATGATAATATATATCAATGTCAGTACACATTTCATCACATGTAATAAATACGTGACGAACAATGGAAATCTCACGGAATTAAAAGTGTGATAAGAAAACCCTTACCTCGTGTCCGAATTGACTCGATCATTCTTTAATATCCTGAATAATAAACTAAAGATAATTTATAATTTCTTAAGAACCTTTTTAATTTTTATTATTACTTTTATATCACTTATTACCATGTTATAAATATTATGTAATCATTTAAGTTAATAACTTCCATTTTGTCAATATTTGGTACTTGAGTAAAAAATGGACAGCTTATATTTACAGGTTGTCCATGTGGTCAATAGTCCATTATATCCAGAATAATATTCATCATTTATATATAATATATATCCAGTATATACATGTATTTATAATAGTGCATAACATTTGGAGGTAAGAAATGAAATGCACCGATCATGGAGACGGTAAGCCGTACGTACGCATGAATGCTACTTTCATTTATATTTCTTATTTTAATTGAATTAAAACATAATTATACATAGTTATATTATAATTACAGTATGATATCATATATAATATCATTAACTCGGTCCTTTATATATCCCACATAAGTCATTAATGAGTCTCATCACTTTGAGAGGGCAGTTGTCCGTACTTCCTCAAATGAGATTATCATATTTACCCACTATGGAGACCAAAAGGTGTGATATAAATGGAAAGTAAATAAGCATAAGAAAATCATAAACATAATATATATATCATATATAGATATAGTTTCATCATAATTTCAACCATGAGAGGTGGTAAGAGGTAATTGAGCAATCATCGTCTCGTGAGGCGTTAGTTTGTCATCCACAGAAACATTATGTTCTTCATCCATTAGATAGAGGTGTGTGTAAGTGTAGTTTGAATACTTCTTATAACAATGTCCTAGTATATTGAGAATACTGGTGTTGTTACAAAATAAATGACTAAAAAGATTTTAGGGTTGGATAAGTAAAATAAAAGAAAACAAATTAAGAGAAACAGTTACCTTAAATTTTGGTAACTCCCTTTGGTTTGAACCAAATGATTTCTTGAAGTGCCTTATGCATAAGGTAAGGCTTATAGGTGGAGTATATGGATGTAGGAAACTTAATTGGTCAGAGTTTGGACGAGCCAAATGGCTTGAGAGGTGTGAGGAATTTGTTAGAAGTGGTCTTCTTTTATAAGGGGAGGACGATATCTTTAAGAAAGTGTGAAAATATTATTTTATTATATAATGATTTTCGATTTCAAAAGGTCCAAAAATCATTAGAGTCGAAGATAAGATGACTCATTGTTGAAATAAAATCAGAAAATAATAATTGTACAGGTTTGGGAAAATATTTTAATATTTATAATCTTATTTATTTAAATCATTTATTAATGAGGTAAATACTCCATTGTTATTGTGTCATAAATAATTTAATTTATTTGATGTCTAAAAATTATAAAAAAAATACCATGATGTAGGAAATATTTTTATATTTCCAGTGAATATTTATAGTCGAAAATATATTTTATATAACCTCTTGTAAAAATTAATTTACTAAAAGATATTTGTTTTAGTCATTTTTGCCTTTACTTTAAATTAATTAATCTAAATTGTCATTATCATGTCCAAGTTGCTCAATGGGTCCTAAAATAGACCCAAAGATGACCATGGTCGTAAATGACTCAAATAATAAGGTGTGGACAAGTATTAAGGTAATTTTAAATTATTATAATATTCTTTTTACCTTGAATTACCTTATTTACCTATAACCTCGGTAAATAAAAGTCAAAACTTACGATTCACCAAAAAAATATTATCATAATAATGAACAACATTTTACTTCTTTATAACAACCATGTATGTCAAATTTTTGAAATTAAATTCACAGAAGTGGTAAAATTTCATTTAAATGAAAATTCCAGTCTTTTAACTACTACTAAGTGGTTTCACTATTCATCAAAAATTTAAGTTCTTCAGAAAAATACCAAAAACCCAACCTAAGATTTATTTAATATTTTGAATTCAAAAATGATTTTTATTTTGAAAAATTAAAAACATAAAAATTTCATTAATTAATTTGAAAATTAATTCCCATTGTTAAAACAAATAGCGTGTTTCTCAGAAATAATAACTATCAAAAGATCAACACTTATTTAGGTTCAATTTCAAAGTGAAATTAATTCCAATGACCAATATTGGATTAAATTGTAAAAATATATTCTAATTAAACTTTAAAATAAATTTAAAATATAATCTAACCATATAAATAAATTAGATTAAAACATAATTTTGAATTAAAATACAATATTTACACTTCATTAAAAAATGAACTTTTTCCGAATAATTCCAAAAAATTTACACAAAGTAAAATTTGATGTCCCCATTCTAAAGACGGATTTTATTTGGTCATATAGAATTTATTAAAGTGACAAAAACTATATTTAAAGAGGTTTCTCCATTAAATGGCGGTAAATCGACCTTTTAATGTAAATTATGCTTAAAATTAGATTCATTCACATTTTAAGCCTCTAAAATTTATTGGATAAATGAAATTACATTTAACAAACATGTATAATCATATTTTATTTAGTTTCATTCATTCCCACCAATACAAAGACTAGAAGTTAACAACCATTTAAAATAATAAAAATATATTATTAGCGTGCCATGTAAGATTTCAAAGAAACATGTTGTTGTGTATTGGGTACGCTATCGAACATAGCATCCCCTTTAAAGTAAAATTAATATTTAATTAAAAAATATTAATAAATATGAAAAGTTTCTTATTCCTTATTTATCTGAGATGTTACATGGGGTGTCTAGAACGTCAGAAATAAACTCAATACATTTATCATTTTCAAGATTAGGATAGGTGATGGTGTTATTTCGTAAAGAATAGTAATGAGATTGATGATCTTGATACAATGTAATGGAAAACATTTAAAAAAATTCTATAGGAAAATATTTACTTAAGATCATTCAACTCAGAATGGAGAAAAATTCCTTAAACTAATATAAAAAAGTAATATTCAGTAGCCACATATGAATCCAGTGTTATGTTATTGGCTCGGTACGTACCTGATTCTAATGAGGACATTTTATAGTAAAAATAATGGATTTTACTTAAGATTAAAACTATGTTTGCAAAGTTTTTTGTCCTCATAGAACATCAAAATCTATGATAAAGCTGTTAATTAAGCTGTGAATACTAAGATACTTTTTTCCAAAACATTTATTCCTCGAGATAAAAATAGTTTTAAATGTTTTGGATGGTAATAAATGGGGAATAATTTATAAAATTAATTCTAGGGGTAAAAAAATAATGTTACCATCATGTGATAAGTGTGGTAAAATGAATCTCAGGGAATTTCTTATAAAATCATGGAAGTTTAACTAATTTGGTATGTTGGGTCAAAAGGATTGTGAATCAAAGGAATATAATCTTGAATTTTCAAGGAATGGGGTAATAGATAGTCATTCAATGGTGAGTTTTTTAGTAACAATGCCATTGGTCATTGTGGTAACATGTGTCTGATGTTAGTTACACAGGTTGTAAATCATCATGACCTAAGTAAAAAAGGGATAGAAATTTCTTTTTCTACTATTTTGGTTGATTTTGGGCTATATAATAATGTAGTGATATGTATGTTACGTTTTTTAGAATTATGCCAATGACCTATTTGACATTGGATATTCACATTCATTAATTTCTGTGAAATTTCATGTAACATTGGAATATGATCTCATGAAAAGTGGATAAATTATCTATTGAAATATATTGGTGGAAATATTAAAGAAACAATGATTTATGGAAATACTCCTATAGTTATTAGTGGGATCGTATTTCTAAAAAATATTCTTGAACTATCCATGGTAGAGTATGCTGTTATTTTGGGTATGGATTTTCTTATATTTTTTCATATAAGATGGATTTAAGAGATAATAATTTTTTTGTAATTGCTTCATACCTTTGGTATCCTACCAATAAGAAATTAAATTGAATTTAGATTGATGTTAAAGTAACCTAGTTCATATTTCTTAAAGAAATTAATTGTTCAGATTATTGATGTCTTAGTAGTAAATAAATATGTTGATTTATTTCATGAAGATTTTCCTAGATTTATTTAAAATCAAGAGGTTTAGTTTATTGTTTAATTAGTACTTGAAGATAATTTTACTTCAAAAACACCTTATATAATGGTTAAAGTAAAAAAATTTCAATATATAACAAATTTGAACGATTTTCCAGATAAATGTTTAATTCAACCGAGAACATAATTATGGGATTCTATAGATTTATTTGTTAAAATGAGGTGTGGTTTAATGAAAATTTTAATTGATTATATAGACTTTAATAACATCTCTATTAATAACAATTATCATTTCAATCATATAATTTAGTTTTTATGACTGTCACCAAGGAGTGAAGTCTACTTAAAAATGGATCTTATGTTGAGGTACCATTAGTTGAAGGTCAAGGATAAATATATCATGAACACTATGTTAGGTACTATATATAGATGTTGTGAGTATCTATTTATGCCCTTTGGGTTTTATAATGTACCATATATATTTTTAGAACTTATGAATATAGTAATCTATGATATTTGGATGAGTATATAGTTGTGTTTATTAATGAAATTTTGGAATATTCAAAATTTGATGAGTATCATGGAAGACACTGATGGTTTTTTTAAACCTTAAATGAAAAGTAACCGTATGGAAAAAAATTATATGTAAATTTTTGGTGTAACAAACTTCATTCACTTGACCTTTTTTAGGTATGGCACAATTTTTGTCCCCGAAAAATAAAAGTTGTTAAAGAATGGCCAAGATAGAAAATATTCATAGATATTCATAGTTTTCTTGTATCAACAGGTTATTATCAGTAGATTTTGAAAATTCTACATAGTTATTTATCTCACTAACTATGTTTCCTTCAAATAGAGTTAAATTCATTTAAAAAATTAATATAATCCTTATTTCCATGAACTAAAAAGAGGATTGTTGAATGCTCCAGTTTTGGACCCGACCAATAGATATGGTCAATTTTTCATCTATGGTGATGATTTTTTGATGGGTATATGGTGTGTCCTGATGTATAATGATCATATAATATCTTACTCTTCACAAAATTTGAATCCAATAAAGTTAAATTATCCTTGGAATTATATATAATTATCTATTTAAAAATTTGGACGAATCATTTATATCGAGTAAATTGTGAAATATTTAATAATTATAAAATATTCAAGTATATATTCACTTATAATGATATGAAAATGATATAGATATTATTTTTGGAATTGATTAAAAATTATGATTTCATGATTCATTATCATCCTTGAAAAGTAAAAAAAATTAGACGGTTCTCTAATTCAGAAAAATATTTCTACATTAACCATGTTATATTTGCAACAAGACCCATTAGTTAATGATATGATGTATTTTATCCTAGAATTTGTAGATTTAAAAAATCCTCAATTTTTTAACATTTTTATTGCATTAGATAGTATAATATATAATTACATAAGTTAACAAAGAAGATAGTATTTTATAGGAAAATATTAACTATGTTAAAAAGGGTAAGTTAATAGAGTTTGATATTGATGAAGAAATTGTTATAAGAGTTGGATAAATAATATGTTTTCCCTAATATTCCATGTTGAAGATAAAATTATTGAGTGAACCTCATGGTTCCATATTTTCCATTCACCTTGGAAGTACTAATATTAATAGAGACCTTTGAGTGTATTATTGGAGGGATGGGATGTGTATAGATATTATTTAAGTTTTCATGAAATGTATGGCTTTTCAATAGGTTAAGGAAGAATGAAATTTAAAAAATAGGATACTTCAGCCTTTTACATTGATAGCGTTGAGATGGGAAATACATCCGTGGATTTCATAGTGAGAGTACCAAATACTCATTGATGTAATTATTTTATTTGGTTACTTTTGATCAATTAATTAAATATATTAATTTTCTTACCATTATAGATATAATGTCTATAGATCACCTTTAACAACTATACCAAAAAGAGATAATGACGTCACATGGATTTGTTACCTCTATTTTTTATTACTGTGATCTTAGGTTCACATCTAATTTCTTGAAAGAGATCAAAATGTTTTGGGTATCGAATAAAATTATAGTAAAGTTTATCACCCTCAATATGATGGATAGTTTGAGAAAAGTATTCATACCATGGAAGAAATAATTCCTTATTGTTCAATAGATTACCATGGATGTTTGTATCAACATCATAAATTTGTAGAGTTTTATTATAAAAAATAGTTTCTATTCCACTATATATGGAATCTTTTTAGAAATTATAATGAAAGCGGTGTCAAAATCTAACATTTTAGATGAAGTAGGATTAAGGAAGTTAAAGGGACAAAATATGGCGAAGTAAATGGATGTGAAAAATTAGTTAAATTGGAAACATATACGGATGACTCAGAGAAGGTACAATATCTGTATAGATAATGAGAGAAAATCATTCTTTAGAAGTAGATGATCATGTTGTTCTTGAAGTATGTTAATGGAAAAGTGTTATGTGTTTGGTAAAATGGGGATGATAATTCCATGGTCAATTGAATAGTATGAAATAATAGATAATGATGGATTAGGTTACTACTGATTTTCATTTCCTCTGTGTTTATCCTACGTACACATCATTTTTTAAGTTTTTATTATAATGAAATATGTGTCAGATTTGTCTCATTTTTTAAGCCCTGAAGTAGTTCAGTTTGATGATAAACATTCATATGAGGAACAAACAATTAAGATTCTTGATCTTATAGAGAAATTATTTTGGATCAATTTAATTTCCTAGGCTAGGGTTTTGTAGAAAACCCATATGGTTGATGAAGTATTGTGGGTTTCGGAAAATGCTACAATATAATGATAACCTCACTTGTTTAATAAGTGAATAAATTTAAAGTGAAATAATTTTAAAAATATGTAAATAATGTTACAATAGAGACAATTTTAAAATAAACCATTTTAATATTTATTAACATTCCAAAAATATATAGTTATATTCATTATAAAATCAATATGTAATATATAAATCAAAAAACAAAATATTTTTGTAAAACTCATTTCTTATACTATTCTATCAAAAAATTTAATTTTAAAATTATTTAAATTTATTTTGGAATAAATAATTTTATTTATATAATTAGTAATATTGAATTATCATAGGATTATTTTTTGAGAATTTTTTGAAAATCATCGGTTTTCAAAAAATTGTGAGAAATTTCTATTTTTGAAAATTGAATTTTATTTTAAAGTTTTTATAAAGTAAAATTATATTTTATATTAGTTAATAATTTATATTAGTTCTATTTAAATTAAAATTATTCTTTTAGGGTTTTTGAAATGAATTTGAAAAGTTTATTTAGTATAAAAATAATTTTACATTACATTTATTTTAAAAAAAAAATTATTTTCATTACCTTTTATAGGTTTAATTTATAATTAAATTCATCCACTTCATTGTTTTGAATAATGTAAAATGGATTCAATATTTTGAATTAGGGGTTTCAAATTTATTAAATGCTTCCCTTTTATTTAGGGTGAATATGAATTGTAACCATGGTAATCTTTTACCATGCTAAAGGGTAAATCAGTCAATTAAAGTTAAAAAGAAAATTATAAGAACTAAAAAATGATCCTATCACTTCTCTTAATATTATTATATGAGTATATCACATCCATAATCATAAATAATTTGAATACATGGCATTTTTTCTATTTTATCATGATTTTTACCTTTACAACATTTAAGTGAATGTCATGAAAACAAAGTCCCACCCTTTTTTCAAAAAATATAATATTATTAAAATAGATATAAATAGATGATAGGTTTAGTAATAAATATTAATTTTAATGATAATTTTTTTTATCATTGTAATTTATTTTTAATTTTTAGGGATGAAATAAATACCTTAAATTATTATGCAATGTAGATGTTGTAATTATTTAATTTAAAAAAGAAAATAAATGATTTTAATTTTTTTAATGAAAATGATTTATATAAATATCCTGGTTCCATATTTTTTAGATATAAATGAGACATTATATGGTGTGGATTGATTTTATTTTAATTATGTTGTTGTATTATAGTTTTAAAAATCAAATAAAAGGAATAAATCCCAAATTGACATTAATGATGTTTTTTAATAAATAATATTTTATGAAACAAATTAAAATTCATCAAAAAACTGACATTGTAATGTGTTTTAGATAAGGATGAAGATATCAATCATGATCCATTTACAAACTATTTTTTTCAATTATTGTCACAATATTAAGCCCTTAATATATAAAAACCTTACTACCAACATAATTCTCAAAAGGGTTAAAAATGGTTTAAAATGATAAGATTACAAATGTGAAAAAAAAATCGAATATTATTTTATGGATGGATTAAACTCATAATAATATTATCTTAAAATTTTTAGAAATTTTTATATTTTTGGATATCAAAATTAATTTATTATTTTATGAAATTATAAGAGTTCTCATCCCCTCTATTATAAAAAGAGAACCTATCCTTCTAATTTAAACACACATCATAAGCATATTGGTTCAGAAAATACCTTCCTTAATACATTAATTACATCACCCTTCAATTTCTAGAGGAATTATTTTGGGCATAATGTTAACCATTGAAGTCATAAGGTGTAAAGAAGGAGGATGCCCAATGAAGAGTTAAAGTTTTTAACTGAATGTTTTTATTTTTTTTCATCTTCCACCTCCAAAAAATATTCCTTAATTATGATTATATAATAAAATAATTATATCCCATATACTAATATGTTATTATGTTAATTTAATAAACTGTATTTATCTCCATCCATGGTCAAATGAGAAATGAATCCATCATTCGTGCACACAATAGACTACAGCCACACGAACTGATGTAAGTCATTCTCCATCACCAACTACCAGAGAAAGTTATAATAATGATTTTAATTTTTTTATTTAATATTTTAATGAAATATTTTTAATCCATTAAATTTAATATTACACGTGTTTTCATACTTTGATTTAACTGAAAAATTGAAATCATGTTCATTCATATGTGTGGACTACTGCCTTAGTGAAGTGATTTGATTCATCTATCATGAGCACATCACATAGAAGATAAATATAAGTATATTTAAATAAATAATAGGATATTTATGATATTTTTATCTTTATGTAAAGAAAAAATAATACTTACCTTTTATCTGTAATGATATTTAAACAATGGAAACATTACTCATGCTTATGTATGCATTACATTATCCATGATTGTATCATAGTTCATTTTTTCATAAACATTTTTTATGACTTGTTTTCAAAGAATAATTGATATATTAAAATTTTAATTATATCATGATTATTATTCTATATATTATTTAACAATGACCTCTTTGACCATAGTCAACCTTGTGAATACATTTTGGACATATGAGTTTAATATCACCAAAACACCTGACTTGATCATATTAGAATTTTTAGTTTTAGGTGACATGGCATTAAGTGAAATAAAATGAATAAAAAATTAGAAAATGTTTCACAAGAATATAAATATTTAAAATAGATTTATTATTATATAAGATAATGTATTTGCATGAAAATTAGGGTACAAGGTTGGGGACTTTCTTTTAAAAATCCTCTTTTACAGTTACACGTTCAACTATTTCCCTTTCATGTCAATAAATTTTAAAATATATTATCAATTTATTCATATGGAAATATAATAATTATAAATGAAATTTTATGACCCTTTTCACTTTCTTTCAATGATTTTCAAAAGGAATCCTTTTACATGTTTTATATAGAATGTTTTGAGAAAAAAGATAAAATAAATATTTTATTTTTACATATATGATGTAAACAACATTTCCTATCGAACCAACCTTTATTTGAAATTTAAATTCCTTTGAAATATTATTTTTTAATTAAAAAAATTCCCCATTCCTTTTTATGTTTATTTTGGTATCAAAATTGGAATTTAAAAGAAAGGGGTATTTAGATACTCAAAAGTTTTCACATATAGGTTCAAATGATTATTTAAGCTATTTTTTGATTAAAAGTTGCTTAATAAAATATTTTATTCAAGATATGGTCCATGAATTTTTTTTAAGAGATACCTTCATATAGTTTATATGATGGGTGCGGCTAGATAGTGATCCATTTTATTTGGAAATGATTATGTTCTCTACAGAATTATATTACAAGTCAATCTTATAGTATTCCAATTATAATGGTTTATATACAGGTTTCATATATATGATGTCCCAAGGAACCTTCAAGAAATTTCTATGATTTATTAAGAGTTTTCAAGGAAATTATTGATTTCAAAAGGTAATATAATTATTATTTTAGGATATATTATTCTATGTCAAAGTAAAAATATATGTTTTTAAGAAAAAAATTTCATGGATTTTCTTATTTTTCACTGAACTAGGGGATTTAGTCTTCTTTATATCCATTACTAAGTTTTTTTATCATATCTAGATTTATAATTTTTTAATAGGGTTTAAATATGATTAAGGGAAACAAAGATTTCAAAGTGAATTGCATGGAGATTTTTCATAAAAGAAAATTTGTTTCATATTACATGTTTTATATTATGGTAAAAATATAAATTTATTTGAAGTGTCTACATTGTAAAATACGATTTCATTATTTTTTATTTACAAACTAATTATGAAAAAATATAAACATGAAATAAACCTTAAACATTGATAAATGAATTATGGAAATAAAACATAATATTATCTAATGTTTAAGGATGAGTCCTTATATTGATATACACTAAAATTAGGGAGTAATAAAAGAATTTTTGAATATTTTTATAATGAACATATTAAAGGAAAATTAATATTAAATATACAGTAAATGTGAGTGTTGGATGGAGAATGTATTAATATATGGGATTTTTAACACAGGTAAAGGGATATAAATGAATACTTAAAAGATAAAGCCGATAGATCAGTGTCCTAGAACAATATCTATAATAGGGATCCATAGAATTTATAGATTAGTTGTAAAATATCATAATTTGTGAGGAAATTGTTACAATTCGCTAACCCACTAACCACTCAATCTCATAATGGAATGATATAAGGACAAGACCATAAAAAAATCCTATGTTTTATGCAAACAAAAAATTTATATATTTTTGGATCATTATGGTTTATAGTTTTAAATAATTATCCCATCACCCTTACATAAATAATATTACATCACAATGTTTAAATTTCCACCTGATATATATTTTTTCACAAAAAAAACTTTTATGATGTAATAAGTTTCCTTTTATTGAAACATCTTCACAATTTTTATCTTAACCAAATCATTATATGTAATAATCCTCAAAACCCATTGTAAAAATTTTAAAGAGTGGGATGAGGAAAAAAATATATATAAGGGAAATGAATATAAAAGAAAGAAACACATTAGTCTATTAACACACACAATGATTTTTATTTATCAAAATAAAATATCATCTACAAGTAATTATTTTCATACTCATGAAATCAACTTCCATATAGAAATAATTTCATAAAACAATTCCCTATATATCATAAAGGAAACAAATTAAACACCTAAATTTTTATTTAAATTCATGATAAACTCATTTCCTTTAAACGTAAGATCATTAGATAACTCTAAAAAATTTATAAAAAATATAAAAAACACAAAGAATGAATAAGAAACTCATATAGGAATCATGTGACATGTTTTTAATATAATTTAAATAAATGGAGTAACTTAAATAGTGAATATAAATAATGGTATTTTCTAAATTCATAGGAGGGCTATAACAGACCCTCTCATCCTTGGATTATAATGTAACCACCCATTCATGGTTTATGAAGGAACCACACAACCATGGTTTATAATAGAACAACAAGTCATTGGTTTGTAATGGAACCACATATGTATGGTTTATAACTAAACCACCCATTATCATAAACAATTATCATGAATCATAACATAATAATAAAATGTGTAAGATTATGTACTTATAAAAATTTTGCATGAACCCATGATAAAAACATTTCCAGATATTAAAATATCCATTCTATTTAAAAATCTTTTTAAAAATAATCACACCGTAGAGAAAGAGGATTTTTCAGTGCAGAATTTAAGAAATATTGTAAAGGAATCAAAAATTAAAACAATAGTTATGGTGGATGGAAAAAATAATTTAAACTTAATATATTAAAAAGCAACATTTTTTTATTTTATATTGAAATTAAATACTTTCTTTAAAAAATCGTAAAATTATTCCTTTAGAGAAGTATTGAATGAATGGTAAGATAGGCATAAAATATCTTTCATAATAAATTTATCTCTATATAAATAAATTCATAAATTACTTTTAATAAAAGGTTCATTTTAGAAAAATATTTATAAAATAAATCTTTAAAACATTTTAAATGATTTTTCAAGGTAAAGTGACCCTTACAATGAACATGACTCATCATAAATGTTATGTTTCATCATGAATAATAAACATATGTTAATTATTTATTTTATTGAGGAAATTTTTACATTTTTCCCCTTTATTTTATTTTATTCCTTGTTATATATAACTAATTAATCGATTACATTTACATTAGATGTTTTGATGATATTATGCTCATATGTCCAAAATGACTTTTGTGGGATTATTAAGGTCAATAAGGAAATTATGTTATCATTTATAGAATAATAATAATGAAATAATCATCAATTTTATAAATAAATTATTCCCTTAACACCATCCATGGAAATAGTTATGAATAGATAACTATATTAAAATCATGGAGGTGGTAGGTCATAGGCCCACTTGAATAATGTTTCCAAATTTCAAAAATCATGATGGAAAGAAGGTAAGTGTTATTTATCTTTCTGTGATGTTTATTATATCATTAATATCATATAATTTATTTCAATACAATTATATATTGAATCTATGTGATTTAGTTATGAAACTTTAGTCACACTGTTTCATGGAGTTGTAATCCACACATACAAATGGACGATGATATCATTTGTTAATAGATGGAAATATAAGAATATAATTGATATATTATCATTACAAAATTTTAATTATTTCATTAATATCATATATATACATTAAATAAATCATGGTAACCATTTGTGAGGGGTGGTTATTGAAAAAAAAATTATATTGATTCGCCAAATTGTAGTCCTCCGTACACACAAATGACAATTTCATTTCACATTTGATAGAATAGGATGGTAATATCGGTTATTATATTAATATAAAAAAATATAATTATATATAAGATAATTTTGATACTATTTAATCATCTTTTAATAATATTTGAAGGATATATAGGAGGAAATAAAATTATATCATTTGGTGAAAGACTAAACCTATTCTTCTGACAACATCCTTTGTCTTACATCTTAAACCCTATATGGTTTATATTATACATAAGAATGGAAAAATATAATGTGGGGAAAGATACAAGGAATTTAATTGGAGAGGATACGGATGAACTAAAAGGATTATAAAGAGTGATGAAAAGTGGAGTGGATGAGCGCTTTTATAGGTGAGGGGAGGGGCACACATGGGAATACATAAAATTTTAAATTTAGAAAAATTATTATTCATTGTGAAAAGAAAAAATGGATATAATTAGAATTTTGAATTAGGATGAGTCTAAATCCTGTGAAAAAATAAATTTTTAGATTTTTAGATTAGGTTTTTAATGCAATATCTTTGTTTTAAACCATGTTTACCCATTTTTACAATTACAATTATAAAATAGTTTTTTACACTTTACAGGTCAATATAATGTCCTTAAAAGAAAAATTGTTCCATAAATGTACCATAGATCAAATATTAAAACTTATAAAAATCAATTTTCTGATGAAATAATTTTTAGTAATTTTGGATCATTTAATAAAATATTATTTATTATAAAGTATCTTTAATATAATTATTTGAACTATTTAATTAATTTCTCTTTGAAAAAAATACGATAATAATGGAATTAAAATATAATACATTCAAAATTTTCTATTATATTTTATTTATCTAAAAAAATTATAAAACAATAATTCATTAATATTTTATTACTTATTATATTTTTTGGTAATTATTTAGTTTTTTCCTATTTATTGAATAAATGGTGGGTTGGCATTGTACAAGCACTAATGGTAATTATTTTATCACTAAAATTATGAAATATATTAAAACAAAACATAAAAATTTATTTATACAAAAAATATACATTTGGACCAAACATATCCAATTTTCATCCCAATTTAAAAAATTTAGAAGCAATAAAACAAAGAGAATAACATTATTGACATTTATAATATAAAATAATATAGAGGTCAAAGTGAAATAATTTTGGAACCAAGTTGAAATATTTTTGAAACATATATGTACATATCCTAAATACACTATATTGGATAATGGAATGTTTTAGGGTTATTTTTTTCTTAAATATATTATTTTTAACCATAATTACCAAATTTACCCTTACCGTGGTCACAATTATTTTCCATGGATATTATTTTAAAGAAAATAAATAAGGAACTATTTATCAAATTTGAACCTCCTAAATCCAAATATACAATCCAATTTTGTTTATTTAATTTCATTAAGTGGAAAAATAATAATTTATGATTAAAATGAAAGACAAAACCAAATACGATTTGTCTAAAAAATGCTTTTATTAGGTACAAAAACGTTTTTATACAAAATTTAAAATGAAAATGGATTCAAAAGAACTTATTTGCAATAATAATAATATAATAGAAATAATGTTACTATGAATGTACCTTGAAATAAAATTTATATGTTTAAATACATAAAACAAAAATACAGTTTTCAATAAAAACATTATTTGTTACTAATAACTAGAAAATCATTTTAATCAGAAAAATCATGAAAATTCACTGTAAGAAAATTTTTATATACTGATTTAAAAAATAATATAATTTTTATAAAATTAAATTTTCAAATGTTTAATTAATTAATTATATTATCCACACATGAAAGTAAATTAAAATCATTTCTGAATGAAACAAATTTCTGAAACATAAAATGAAACTAATAAAAATATATTTTATAAGCATTGATATATACATTTTTAATTATGAGGAACTTTATAAAAATATTTCATAACGTTATTTTCCTATTTATACCCACCAATTTAATAGCTAATTTATAATCATCATATTTAATTAATAATATTTCATGGTTTGTTTAAGAATAGTGTTTCATGTCATATATGCTATCAAACATGATGTTCATCTTTTAAAATCATATTGTATTACATTATCCCACCATTAATAAATTTATTCCTTATAATTTTAACTTGAAATTATTATTCAATTGTTTTACATTTGAAAATACATTTTTAAAACCCCACATTTTCAACTGGGTTAATAAAACATCAACATAAAAAGAGAGAAAGGTAGGTATTAAGGTCATCTTGAATAACCCAAACTAGGGTTCCAAAGAGGATAACATTAGTGGGAAGTAAAATATGGTCTTGAATGAAATTTTTATGGTTAAAAATGATTAAGAGTGACAGATATCATTGTTCACGAGAAAGTGGATTATCATAAGATTGTTAATGAGCACAAAACCAAAAAATAAAGAGGATTGAAAAATACCAATTATTGATTAGAAATAAAGGAAATAGGACAAAATTTTTGTTTCAAGATCCTTTTCCTAGAGTTTTGGAGTTCCATTATTATTTGAACTAATTACTTATAGAAATATATACAGTTGAAATGTATAATTTCATCCTTTAATAAGTTTCCACCATAATAACATATTTCACTAAAAATGATGAGTATTTAAAATAAAATTTTCATTCATGATAAATTAAAATCAATATATAAATGATAAACTAATCCAAAAAATGATAATAATGTATTCTTCCTATATTTACACATTATCTAAAATAATTGTGGTTAGCATAAGATATGATGATTCCCAAAATTAATAAATCTTTATACTAAGGTTCAAAATATCAATATCCAAAGCCTAAAAAATAAAAAATAAAGTTCAAATTAGATGATTTGATAAATTACTTACATTAAAATTAAAAAATTATTTCTAACCATGTTTGAAAAAAATAAGAATTTTTTTTTCAAAAATTCTTCCCATATTAATTTAACAATTATATTTGATTAATATTAGTCACTCATAATATCATATACCCAAATATTTTTATGACCTAATCATATAATCTCTCAAATATTCTTTTTATTTACATAAATAACCTCAATCACCATAAAGAAGATTTAAAATCATATATTCTTTCAAAATATCACTCAAGATTTATTCCTCATTATATTTTTTTATTTAATCATATAATATTCCCCAAACTTTTAGTAATGTCAATCCAAAATAAAACTGATAACTTAATCGCAAAATCACTTTTCAATCTCATGTCTATGTATATAAATAAAAAATATTTCAAAAATGTATAAAAATCCATAATTAACACAATTTCAAATATAATATAAACCCTAATGGTTATTTATACAAAAAAAACATATGTTTAGAAAACGAAAATAATTTTTTCATCAAATAACTCTTATACTAAAACCCATACTAAACACGATGGTTATATTAATGTAAATGTCCCCCAAAATACTATTAATCATTAATGACTTCCATAACATACAAACTAAAATGGGGTGTTTAATAATTTAAATGTGTGTTCATCCTTAATATTAATAACCCACGATGGTATCTATACACATAAGGTAACTTAACATGAAAACATATTAATCTATAATGTTATCTATATCATTCCTCATATAATAACTATTTATAATTGACCATAAAAACTACATAATTTTGAGTATTAATTAAGGATTTTAGTTTCATACTTTAAATTATATTTATGGTTTATTGTTTTAGACAATTAATACATCACCCTTAAAAAAATAATTATTGCCTAAAAAGTGTACCCCTCCACGTATTATCAAATTTCCAAAAAAAATAAAACTTTTATGGAATAGTATTATTTATTTTCATAACACATCTTTACAATATTTATTTTAACCTAATTATTCTCACCAATCAATATTAAAACCCAATAAAACATTTAAACATGAGATTAGAACAAAAAAATCGTAAGGGATATAAAAAGTGTACTGAACCTGACCCCAGTATCCTAGAGTTGGTGCCTACTTATTATATTAGAATATGATTCAAGGATCACATCTCAAATGACTGAATATATTAGTAGTCTTATAAAATAGATACATACATTTTTCAAATAATACATTTGAAAACACAAATTATAATATAATATTTTTCTTGAGAATATAATTATTCCATTATAATATCCATTAATTAGTAAACTTCTTGGAATCTTGGGGAAAGAAAACAAAATAAGGGTGTGATAAAATTATTAGTAAGGGTTAATTAAATTGTAAGATATCATGAATCAATTAGCATATTCAACACAGAAAGGTAAATAAATGAGCACACATTCCATTTAAATAACATAATAAGTAATAATAAATATATAATTTTAAATAAATGATCACAAAATCCATTTAAATAAATAGATATGTAATAATAAAAATAGAAAGGAAAATACATGAAAACACATGTCATTTTATAAATAAAATGAAAATAAAATGTATCCAAAGAAAATATCATAATAAAAATATCCATCATAATAATAACTATACTCTATGAATTAAATTCTTTATTAACTAATATCATGTTTCCTAGTAACATGATACATTTTCCATTATGATCTATTCTCATGATAGTTTAAAAATAATGATAGAAACCCATTTATCTAAGGCCAGACAACTGATTCATCCCATGAGACTATTAATTCATGGGTGTTATATCATTAGTAAGGCCCCACACATGTATTCTTGTTCCAAAAAATTATTCATATATCAAAAACATGATTTAATTCATAAACAATGAACCTTATCCTCAAATATATATATTGAGCAGAGGATGAAGATTTAACAATTTTTCCCTAGATAAACATATAAACATCAATGTGAGAACTATATTATAAAATGGATATAGTTTAAGAAATAATCATTCCTTGATAAATAAAATCTATATTTAAAGAAATTTTAATGTCTGATGATCATAAGAATGTGAATATTTCAATGGTAACCTAACAATGCACAAGAGTCTCAGCCCAGTTGGTGAGGACTCATCAAGTGCATCCAAGAGACCGAAGTTCAAAACCAGGTGGAGACATAATTTTTGGAGTATTGTAGCACGATTTTAGTAACACTATAGTAGACATTGTTTAGTACTATAGTAGCTAGAACTATTCACCTGATTGGGCTTTTGGGCCACCGGTTTGGGCCTTGGGTCCTTCAAGTACTTCGGGCCACCCAAGGCCTTCGGGCTAGTAAGGATTTCAGGCCACCTTAAGGATTTTGGGCCACATCAAGACCTTTGGGCCACCCCAAGGCCTTCAGGACACCTCAAGACCTTTGGGCCACCTCAAGGCCTTATGGCCACCTGAAATTGGTCTTAAATACCATGGAAAGTCTACAATGTGCAGACTCCAGATAAGGATTTAGAGTAGGCGCATTCACCAAATAAGAAGACTAAGAGGATTTCTTAGAAAGATAAGGTATGAAATTTTCCATGGGGACCATCCTGTACTTTCACAGGAAGCCTAGCTGATCTAGCCTTGCGAAGGTGGAGAGCGAACATCACGATGAAGAAGCTAGGGACGAGTAGTTCCATGTAGTTATAGTCTGTATATTTCCTAAGACCTGCGGGTCATGTAATCTCTATGACTACAAACCTTATAAGGGTTTCCTCTCATCCCTTTAAATGGGTGTTATCAAAAATCAATAAAAAAAGAAGGACTTTGTGCTATTCGGGTCAGGGTAACCTAATGACGAAAAAATGATACAATGAAGTGAATATTAATATTATCTTTGGTCAAAATAATCATAAACCATCCATATGAAGAATTAGGATGGTATAAAAACATAACCATGGAAGTAATAATAAAGGATTTTTGTCATTGATGAATATAAATACATTAAGAATATCATTACAAAAATTCATAAAGAAAATAACCTTTTCATTTTGAATAACATTTTGAAAATCCTTTGGATTGAAAATTACTTTTAAAAACGTTTTCTTTAATAATAAACTCATAAAAATGCAAAGGATTATTCAAATAAATGATGGAAATGATTGTGTACAATTCAATATGTCCATAATAGGATAAATAAACATTCCTTTTGCATTGTAAAAAGCTATGAATGTTCCTTATTTAAAAATGAGAAGAAGATTGTTTTTACATTTTTGATAAAATACAAAAACACATTGTTTGGAAAATGAAATAATATTGCTTTAAAAAAATATATTAAATAGAATAAATGGGTGAAATTTACTTGGATAATTATTTTTAAAATGATAAAAACATTTTTGAACAAATTTTTCAAAAACATGGTTTTTGAAGAAAACAAATTCTGTCTGAACATTAAAATGAAGTTGGATTTTCATAAAATATTTTCTCAATTAATTAAAGTACCAAATAGTGGGAAAATAATAATATTACATGAAAATATCATGAATAAATATAGGATAAGAAAATAAAACTATTTTATTATTAAATGGTAAATAAATTCCTTTAAATGAGATTCATGGATAAATTTTCTCGATTGGAATGATACTGTGAAATAAACCACTACAATGTCCATAAGGTTGATGTTTGGAATTATTAAATGAATCGATTATGTTTTTAAAATATAAATAAACATAAAAAAGTTAAATACTAAAAATGTTAATAAAAATTCATTATACACATAATTTTGGAATGACATCATAAATGAAGTATAAGTTTAAAAGAATGAATGAAAATTGAGTTAAGAAAACCCTTACCTAAAGCTTTATTTTGGTTGAACATGATTTAACATCCTTAATAGTTGTATAAAACATGTTATTAACTCATTAAATTATAGTATAAATATTTATAATATCATATATGATCCTTTTATAACATCTTATTAACCATTCATTATTAATCATTCATTGTTTTCATTATTTCTAGTGTTAATTGTTTTGTTTTCTCATTCATGTTTCATCATGAATGATCTAGTGATTGAACTAATTTTATAGTTCTATAATCTCAAAAATAATAATCAATAAATAATTATATTATTTTTATAACAATTTTCTTTTATAACCAATCATCAAATATGGTTATTAAAATGAATTGTGTTACGAACATGGAGAAGGTGGGTCGTTATAAGCATGAGGAACATTTCTATCATTCACTGGTCATTATGGAATGGTGGTAAGTAATTATTTATATTGAAATAATTATTATAATATAATATTACCTTCTAATATTCTTATATATATATATATATATCATCAATGTGGTGTGGGGATGAAAATAGAGTCACATCGCTTTAGGAAGGTAGTAGTTCACACTTACACGAATGATGCCATTACCTTTAAGTGACTGAAATGGTAAGAAATAAAATGATATATATTATCTCCCAAGAATGATAAATCTTTAATGAATATCATAATTATTTCACTTATATCACATATAATTATCAATTATTACCTTATTAGCTTCCATGTGTGGTGTTAATGAAAAATGAATCACTTAGAATTTCATGGCGGTGGTCTTCCATACACAAAAGTGATGTTATCACATCCCCTGTTAAATAGAAGGTAATATATATATATATATATTAATGAATCCATAGGTATAAATATATTATAAATATCATATATATAATTTATATCAATCATCATACCCAATCATGGATGGTAGTAGTGGAAGAACAAATGACATCGGTTCGTGATGCAGTAGTCCTCCGTACACACGAATGATGATTTCATAACACCTTTTATAGAAGTATAGATTATTTCAGTTAATAAAAATATTTTAAAAAAACACCACTATAAATAAGATACATATTTTATTATATTATCATTTTTTGATAATAATTCAACAAGGTGTAGAAAAAAATAAAATAAAGACGCTTGTCAATAAACATTACCACATATTTGGGTATCCTAGCTAGAATTGATGTAAAAACTTCCTAGGTTTTCTTTCTCCCAAAAATATGGAATTTAGAATGAGAGTAGGTATTTAGGGAATTGATTTGTTCAGGAAGTGACTAAACCAAAAAAAATTTGAAGGTGTTAATAATATAGAAGAGGGGTGGTATTTTTTACATGGTGGAGAGGTCACACTAGGTATTTTTTAATGAATTGAGTGCTACCATATTTCTCATATCTCAAAAAGGTAAAAATGATCCATTATAGAACATTAGAGGTGTAAAGATAGAAATATTTCAAGAATATTGTTTTTAAAAAAGTGAGTAGGTAATTTTTATTATTATTATTTTAGTGTAACCATTGGTAAATTCATATTTACCTTAACCACAATAATTAATTTATATTGCATTCACTATTCATTTTTTAAACAATTAAGTAGACATTATTATAAAAAAAATTCCTAATTCCTAATATGAAATCAACTTTTTTTAAATTACATTCATATAAGTGGAAAATTTTAATCCTAAACTTATCCCGCATAAGTCATGAGAAATCTTTTTTTTAATAGAAAATATTCAAAATGTTACAATGTTTTAATATCCAAATTAAATATGAAAATGATTTGAATGACATAAATTGGATTAATTAATATAAAACTAAAAAATTATAATTTCAAACCAATTAAAAATATAAATTTACCTTATAATTTATTAAAATGAAAATACAGTTTTTAATTATAATTTATTATTTTTTTACTATTCATTAAAAAACAAAATATTACTGAAAAATAACAAATATTTACCCTAATATAATTTTGATATTCTTATTTAATAAATGGATTTTACTCTTTGAAAAAAAATCTTTATTTGTAAATAACAATTTTTAAATTATGAGTGAAATGTGTGACTAATACATCTTTTAGAAAAAGTATTGTTTTTGAGGAAACGTTTCTTTTTCTTCTAAAGGATTCTTATTTCATAACTAATCAAAGAGAAAATAATATTTTTTATGAATTATTTATTAATATTAATACAAAGTTATTTAAAGTATAGGTGATAAATAGTATATGAAATTAAAATATTTTAATAATATTTCATGTTTCATTTGAACTCAGTGTTGCCTGTAATGATAGCTAAAATCAATTATGAAAATAATGAAAGAGAAAATCATTGTTGTGTGTCAAATATTCTATATAATAAAGTGTTATTATTTTATAATTTTTGGGTCTTATAGTCTCTCCACCTTATATAAAGTTATTCCTCATAATTTAAACATGATCTTTCCAATCAAGGGTTTGACATTTAGAAATACAATTATTGGAAAACTCAAATCGTAAAAGGTTTAATAAAACCACATATTAATAAGAATGAAAATAGAAGTATAAGGATAATATGAAATTACACATAAATAGGTTTCCAAGTAGAATAACATATGTGGGAAATGAAAAAATGGTCATGGAAAAACTAGTTAATAATTATAGTGAGGGATTGAGGTAATTGATCACAAGAAAGTGAATGATCAATGCAATAGTAAGGGCCTCAAAACCAAAAAAAATATGATGATTGAAAAGACCATCTAATTCATGAGATGATAATGTAATAGTATAACCATTTTCCTCAAGATACTTTTCCTAATGTTGAGGAATTATTTTACTATATAATAATTTACAGAAGTAAAGTTACTTGAAAAGTTTCAATTTCATAAGAATAATTTTATTCATTTGGTCATACATAGATCAATTTCAAATTTCTCCCTTAATCTAGTAAATGAGTATATAAAAATGAGTTTTTAGGCCTGAAGTTATAAAATTAACTTTTAATGGATCATGAGATCCATATAAGAGTGAAAATTATTCCCATATATAGATAACTAATTTTCAAAACCAATATGGTTAGCACAAGTAATCCAATACGCATAAATCTACATATAGTAAAGTGATAAACTAATATTAAAGACCTCATACAAAGTTAAACATAAAACATTTCATAAATGGTCAACCATATGGCCCTTTTAAAATATTAATATCTATTACATTAGGGATAAGTTCATTTAATTTCCAAAATAAACATATCATTAATACTCAAAACAACATGAATTATATCTTAATCCCACATATAAAACATGAGAATACCATCATCATGTACTCTCAATAAATATGGTAATAAATTGAATTTCAATACAACCATATTGAAAAAATGTTGGCTTCCTTTTTTCATAAATAACTCACAGATTATTTAGTATATTACTTAAATCCACAAAATGTAGTTAATTTTAACAATGATATAAGAAAACAATTTTTCAATGAATCATTAATCAATTACAAGGTAGTCATCACTTTTCAGTTTACATTATTCATATCAATCATATCTTTCAATCATGTGTTTTACAAGAAGTTGAACCTTTCATTTAATATTTTTTCTGAGACATTAGTACCATTCACTAGTACAAAAACCTTTTTTTACGTCACCATTTTTCACGTCGGTTTTTTAAAACTGACGTGAAAATATCTAAAAATTGATTTTTTATGTCGGTTATTATTTAACCGACGTCAAAATACATTTTCCCTGATTATTCACGTCGGTTATATTAGAACCGATGTTAAAAATCCATTTTATCTGATTTTTCATGTAGGTTATTATATAACCGATGTGAAAAATCCTTTTCCAGGAAAATATATTAAAATTTTCACTTATTTTTCACGTTGGTTATTAAATAACCGACGTGAAAAATCGATTTTCATGACTTTTTCAAGTCGGTTATTTAATAACCGACGTTAAAAGGTACTTTTCACGTCGTTTATTTAATAACAGACATGAAAAATGTTTACAAAAATGTATTTCATTTCTCAAGATTTAATTTGACAGGTCACAGAGCTCAAATGGAGTTACAGATTAAAAGTTATGGCTTTCAGAAGTTGATCATCTCTAAACGATGTCTTAAGGATATCCAACTTTTGAAGGACGTAACTTTTAATACGTAACTCTGTTTGAGCTCCGTGACCTGTCAAATTAAATCTTGGAAAATTAACTACATTTTTGTAAACTTTTTTCATGTTGGTTATTAAATAACCGACGTGAAAAATAATTTTTAACGTAGGTTATTAAATAATCGACGTGAAAAAGTCCTGAAAATCGATTTTTTCACGTCGGTTATTTAATAACCGACGTGAAAGAGTGACGAAGATTGATTTTTCACGTCGGTTTTATAATAACCGACGTGAAAAATAACTGAAAATTTTAATATCTTTTCATGTCAGTTATCATAAAACTGATGTGAATGATATTTTTAATATCCCGCGAACGCGAAATTTCAAGTTTTTTACATCGCGGCATCGAAATTTTGAATTGCCGCCAAAAAATTTTAATACCGTGTTTTCTCATAGAATCTCAATCATATATTTACATTATACACCCATCCTAATTTGATGATCATTTATTTCAACCATTATCATTCCCCCAAATCAACTCTTTTTCTCTCGAACGTGAATCAATTATTTCTTCATTCTGCGATCTCGTCATGGTATATTTAATCATACATCCATGATTTATGGTTTTTATGATTTGTTTTCTTAATTGATATACCATTTTACGATCATTTCATTCAATAATCATCATTCCACCGAATCAACTTGTTTTTTCTTCAACGTGAATCAACGATTTCTTATTTCCGTGACCTCGTCAAGGTATTTGTAATTATTTTCCCATGATTTATATTTTTTATGAGTACTTTTCTTAATTGATATACCATTTAATGATTGTTAATTTATAATAATGATGGATTATTCTTTATATAATGATAAAACTACAAATCCCCCTACGTATTCAAAAATTCCTTCTGATATGAAGCGGCGGTTGGCTCATTCAATCTTTCCTCGAAAAAAATATCAAACTTCTGATGGTCATAACTTTTGATCCGTAAATCCGTTTGAGCTCTATGACCAGTCAAATGAAAGATTAGAAAATTTTATACAAGATAGTAAACAGTTTTTAAGTTGGTTATTAAATAACCTACTTTAAAAATAACTTTTAACGTCGGTTATTAAATAACCGACGTAAAAAATGACTTATAACGTTGGTTTTTTCAGAAACCGACGTAAAAAATGGCTTCTTATCGCCATTTCCAGAATGTATTTCACGTAGTTTTTTTAAAAACCGACGTTAAAAACTATATTACCCTGTTTTTTACGTCGGTTATTAAATAACCGACATAAAAAATCATATTTTTAACGTCGCTCGCAATAACGTCACATAAAAAAGATGTTAAAAAGCAAAAAAACCGACGTAAAAAAAGGTTTTTGTACTACTGATTCGACACATGATTTCAAATAATTAATGAAAATATACTACAGTATTATCCATATAAATTTCATAATTATTATAACTATAATATCATTGATAAAATACTGAAATGAAATAATTCTTGACTCCAAACATAAGAACATTAATCATTCTTCTTTATATATGGTAATAGAATAAGTATGACCAAGATCTATTATCTTATATTGAGGTATATTCCTTTAACTCATGGTAAATTTGTCTGAATAATACCCCATATCTATAAAATTAAAGATTTTAAAATTGAAAAATTCTTTCTTTCCCTTGAAATCATAATTATAGTGGCCTTTCTCTCCCCACTTATAAAAAAATCAAATTCCCTTCAGGCATGAACCATGGTGTTTATTTCTAAAATTATCACATGTGGGAAAATACTTGTTTCCCATCTTTCTTATATCTCTTTTTTCTCTACCATATTCTTATTATATTTCCTCCCATAAAATAGAAAATTCATGGAGAATTCATTCTCTATTTTGATAGAACATAAAACTATTTCATCATGTAGAGAAAGTTTTTGATAGGCAATCGACATTTAGAGACTTGTCTTAATCCCTTTGGTGAAATAGTTAACATTACACTTCGTGTTGTGTATGTAATCCATACCATACAATCCTATCCTTGTAGAGGTAAACTTATAATCCACAACACTTTATCCCCCCTTTTCATTAACTAAGGAATGTTATCTTTATTTCAGTTTGTTTCTCATGAGGGAAATATCTTTCAAGGAATATCTATTTAAAATCTTTCCATTCCATGAGTTATATTTCCTCTTTCTCCTGAGTATTCTAGATCACATAAAACCATTGATTATAATAACCATTTCAGAAATACACTACATATATAACCCTATCATTTTTACCACATCCCAGCACAATAAATATCATCTCTAGAGACTTAATTCACTGCTTAGATACCACTAGATTTATAGTCCCACTAAATAATGGGGTATTATATTCTATAATACAATCCAACATAAGTGAATCTCTCTATATAATAGGTTTCTCCATCAGAACATGGTTATTTTCCTAACTTGATTACGCTTCCCTAATATAACTATAATGTTCTCAGTTTCAATAACTATTGTATCATATTCCTCAGTAGGGGAATCTCTACATTGGCCCTAAGTATTGATACCCTTATTCCTTCCACGTTCCATTTCTAAAAAATGGCATATTCTATGTTAGATATTATCATTGCAAAACATAATTTATAATCCAAAACTTGTGAAATAATTAACATAAATTGAAAATTTTATGCATAATTATTCTCATAATCATAAAAATGTATTCTATATTGATATCATTATTTTCAAAACCTTCATAATGTTTTATAAAACAATTGTATTTTCTTAAGCATATCCCCCATGACTATCAATTTAGGTGCATAGTATGGCCCATTTACATACACTAGGTGATGATTGAGTCTACCCCAGTGTAACATTTTCAGAGTTATTACCTCTAGGTACCTCTGTTCTAGAACTAAGTACACTTGTAGTATCCAAATGGGGATGAATTTATAAGAAAACACCATTAATCGATAACCTATAAAAACGTTAGGATGTTCTTCTATACATATCCTCGAAATTCTATCATTGGGTTATGTTTCATAATCTATGTTTCCCTAAATCTTGTTCCAATGTTTTCTACTAAACATCCTTCAATACCAAAAATAGGGACCTTGACCCCAATATCCTGGATCCAGTTATACATTTATTAAATTGGTATAATAAACACAAGATGCATACCTAAGGACTAAATAGTTTAGTAGTCATGGTCAATTAGATACATACATGATTCCCATAATAAATTATTAAACATAAAAAACAACATAATTTTATTTTATTGATAATATCATTATCATATCTATAAAATTATTATATATTAATCATTTTAAACATCATGGAATCATGGGGAAAGGAAACCAAATAAAGGTGATATCAATTTCTTAGTAAGGGTTAAGTACATAAAAATCTATCATGAATCAATAAAAATAATCAATGTGTAAAGATAAATAACTAAACACATATTCCATTTAAATAATTAGATAAGTCATAGACAATATTATAAGGTAAATTACTAATCCTGTTTTACGTTTAAATAACTAGATAAGTAATAATAAATGTGGCATGCTAAATAACTCAAATCCCATTCCATTTAATAAATAAATTTAAAAGGAAATTAATCTAGAGATAATATCATAGTAAGAATAACTTGGATAATAATAAATGAACTCTATGTGATGGAAATTCTTAATTATTAGATTTCATGTTTCTGAGAAACATGATACCATTACCCTCAATATCTATTCTCAAGACATTTTAAAAATAAGGGGTGTATACCCATTTAACTAAGTCCATCCAATTAATTTATCCCATAATACAATTGATGTATCAAGAGGATATCATAAGTAGGCCCACCCGTGTCTTACAGTTTCAAAGAATACATCATGTATCAAATAATCTATTTAATTCAAAATATTGGGCCTTATTATAAGGCTTGAACCTTAAACATTACATAATGTTGAGTTTTAGTCATGAAATTACATCATTTAACATTAAGTATATTTTTATATTTATATTTTTAAATAATTATGCCATTTCTAAGACATAATAAAATTATAAAATATAATGTGGGATCATCTGAATAGTATCCCTTTTTTCACCATATAGATATTTTTCAAAAAAATGATTTATTTAATGGAAACTCTTCATGAAATTCAACTGGACCTCTTCTAATCCCTTGCCATTCTTTAAATCATATTAAATAAAATCTCAAAACATGGGATGAGCATAATAATCTCAGTAAGGGATATAAAATGAAAGAAACTATTAGTCTATTGATAATCATTAAAACACGTGAAAACCCTATTTACTAAAAACATAACATTTAAACCAATAAGGGAAATATCATTCATTGATAATTATCATTTATTTTAATATTTTAAAATATATGATTTCTATGAAAACTCATTAGAAAACATATACAATTCATGTAGGTACCTCGGTACATCATCACATTGAACCCTTAATGAACCCTTAAAGAACACTTATAGATTGGAATATCCATATATACAACTTTAATATTATTTTCTAGATAATATAGTCATTAACCAACATATTGGAGCGATATTAGGGTCCACCCATCATTTATGCTATAACAGGCACACTCGATACTATCTGGGTGCACCCATAATTTATAATGTCAATAAACCACATCATGTAATAAAACATTTTTTCATTTAAGAAACTCTTGTATGCTCATATAAAAATAAATTTTTGATGTTAAATTACCATTTCTTTGAGAAATACCATTTTTAATACAAAATACAACTTTATTTTTAAAAAACCAGTTTTAAAACACAAATACAAAAAAGGAGAAAGATGTATTTTCATTTAATAAAAGAAAAAATATTTCAAAGGAATCCAAAAATAAACTAATTTCCATAATAGTGGAAAATTAATTATCATCACGTATGTTAAGAATAGAACATTCGTTTTGTTCTTTTTCATTACATTCCATATAAAACCCATAAAAATTTAAATTTTTGAAAAAATTGAATGAAATTCAAAATAGACATAATTATTTATAATCCCTTTATATAAATAATATCAATAGTATTAATATGGTGAAAAATATTTGATGATTAAATCATTAAACATTCAAAGTGTCCCATACCACATCGAAGGTTTAAATAATAAGCACCATGAATGATAAACATTTAGAAAAACATTAAATTACATTATAATTGATTAAATATATATATATAATGCCAAGGGGGTTCTATATACACTTTATTAACGAATAAAGGTGTGTATCATCAAGAAATGACTCAATGAAAAGATATAAAGAGTAATTACCTTAATTTGCATCTGATTTTTCATGTGTCTCTTTATCATTCAGAATAATAAACTTATGTTAATTATTTACCTATGTCCAAATATTTTTCATGTTTATCATTAATTTTATTTCAATTAATTTTATTTTTTAAACAACTACTTAAACAATTATGTTTACATTAGGTTTTTTCACCAAATTCGTTTTGTGTGTAAAAAAAATTTGTAGGTATAATATGGTTAAAGGGTTTATTATATAAACATATAATGAATAATAATAATGAAATAATTATATTACTTATACATTAATTAAACTTTTAAAACCAATAAACAAACATGGTTATGAGAAATGAACCAATGTAACAATAATGGAGATGGTAGGTCATACACACGCCCGAGTAACATTTTCATTTTTCAATGATTGTAATAGAAATAAGGTAATTAATATTTATCTTTCTAGAATGATAATTATATCAGATATACCATGTTATTTAATCAGATATACTTATATATTTAATTCATGTTATGTAAAAATAATCACATCACGTCGAGGAGGCAGTAATCCAAACATCCACGAACAACATTATCACTTTTTCAATTTGTGAAAGGGTAGTAAAGAAAAATATATAAAAAATTTACAGAAAGGTAATTATTTAATTTTTAATATATATATTTAATGTATGTCTAATATTTTTAGTTTAATCCATCATTAATATATTCCATGTAATGGGTGAACGTATCGCATTACTTTGAGGAGGTGATAATCCGCACATCCATAAACGATGTTATCATAATTACACAAACTTGAAAGCATGAAGGTATGTGTTATATAAAAATTCAATAACTATGAATAAAACAAAAATTTTAAAAATATCATATATAAATATTATGTCCACCATAATTCCCAACCAGGAGAAGTGGTAATGGAAAAAAGTATGACATCGTCTTGCAAGGTGGTAGTTCATCATACATAAACGGTAATTTCATTACCCATTTGATGGATGTGGGTATAGGAATAGGTTAAACACTTAACATAAAAACATATCACTCTATTGATGATATTTATGTTAATATATAATAATTGAATAATAATAAATTAAGGGGTGGATAAATAAATAAATAAAATACAAATTCTCATTGAAGAATTTTGCCTCTTTTCGGGTAACTCATTTTAGTTTGCACCAAAGAGATTCATATTACATTTATGGCCAAAGTTAGGACTCCAAGGTTAAGGGAGGGATTTTTAGAGATTATTTGGTATGGTTTTGGATAATATAAAGGGATTTAGAAGAGTGAATAATGGGGGAGTATTAATTCCTTTTTATAGTGGAGGGGAGTGGCATTATTTTAAATATAAAATGGTGAACCATATTGAGAGGTATCCTTCGATCATATGCATCCAATAATGATCCCAATCCAATAAATGAGGTGATATTGTTTAATAATGTATAGAAAATGTGTTTTTGACAAGTTTATAGACCACTTAGACTCTTAATATTAAATATTAACCACTTATTGACCACATTTTTACAGTAATCACAATAATTAATTTTAATTATTTTCACCAATCATTTTTCTAAAATAGTAAGTTGACCTTATTAGAAATTTTAAATACTGATGATTCAAAATTTTGGATTTATTTTTCTAAATTCTAGTCACATAATTGGAAAAAAATTATTTTAAATTAATCACACAAATGAGATGACAATGCAGGGTTTTAATGTTCAATGTTTAAAATTTGAAATGTTTTTATATCTAAATTCAATGTAAAATTATTTTCAATGGAATAAAATGGTTTAAATAAAATAAAATTGATATAATTATATATTAAAACAATTAAAGACCTAATTTAAATATTTAAATAAATTTTAATAAAATTCATTTTTTAACTAAAATTCAGTATTATTCTCTATTTATCAATATATGAAAGTTCTTTAAAAAATATAAAAAAATCACCAAAAGTAAATAATGATATTTAAATTTCAAAAAATAGTTTTATTTGGTAATTTATAATTTAGAAAATTGTAAAACTATATTTTTAATTTAATTTTTTCATTAAAATGCCACTAAACGATCATATGAATGATAATAATTATAGTATATTATTATTCAATATAACCCAGTCTTGTGGGAAACACAATATTTTGGAGAAACTCAGTTTTTCATGTTTGGTACTATGTTGGATGTAGAATAAAATTTAATTTAAAATTACTATCTAATTCATAAATATGACTAAAAATGAAATTTTTATTATTTTATCATTACTTGGGATGTTACATCCATCCCCCTTTTGGAAAGTGCATACTTTAAATTTTATTCACTTATCAATTAAGTAGGGATATTTTTACCCCATATATTTTTTAGATTCTCAGTTTTCCTCTTCAGTAATATGGTTTCCCATAAAACCTTATCCAGATTAATCAACATATTCCGTAACACTTTCTCTCTACAGTTAATAATATGAACTGGTTGTTCTTCATGAGAAGGATTCTTTTCCAGTTTAACAAATTTAGGGCTCAAAAATTGATATGAATCTAACACATACATACATAAAATTGAAACATGAAATACTTCTTATAACTATGATTAACCCGGAGGTGTATTCCCTCATTATAAAACTAATCCACTTTTCTTAGGGAATTCATACGATCTAATAAACTCCGGACTGAGATTCCCCTTTTACCAAAACAGGTCACGCTTTTCGTTAATGAAACTTTTTGAAATACATGATTACCTACCTATAGAGAATGAACTTTCCTCTAGTTATCCATATAAATTTTCTACCTTCTCTAATATACCCTCAAGTATTATTGAATAAAATTAACTTTTTTTATTGCTTCATGTACCAAATCTTGTCACATCAACTTCCTTTCCCCAACATCATCCCAAAACACTAGTTTACGCTACCTTTTTCCATATAATGTCTCAAATGGTTCTATCTATATACTATAATGAAAAATATTTTTGTAAGAAGACTTATCCAAATAAATATATTGATACCAAATTACCCAGTAATCCATTGACCAAGAATGAATAATATCTCCAAAGGTCTGAATAATTCTCTCAAACTATCCATCGAATTGAGGATTAAAAGTTTTACTAAAATTTAATTTAGTACCCAATGACTTCCGAATTCATTTACAAAGATTTTATGTGAACATTATATTATTGACTGATATAATAAAGATAGGAACTCCATTTAACCTGATAATCTCTTTTAGATATGGCTTTAAAATATTCTCTAAATACAACTTATCTCTAATGGGAAGAAAATGTGTAGATTTAGTTAATTAAACAACAATAACCCAAATTGAATTATTAAAATGATAAGTATTAGGAAATAATACCATGACATCCAATATATTCTCCCATTTCCAATCTTCCATGTGAAAAAGTTTAAAAATCACCTTATGTAATAGTTATTCTTCTTTAACCTCCTACTGAGTAAAACACTTCGTGGTAGAATCCGCAATGTCTCTTTCAATTCTACCACACTAGTGATATTATAAAAGGTATTTATACATCTTAGTTCTTATATGATGAATTGAAAATGGAGAACTATGATATTTATTCAACAACCATTTTCTCAACTGTGAATCATAAGCCATGCATAATCTTTTTACAAATCCAAAATCACCTTCTTCATCAGTATTAAAACCAGGAAACTTACCATTCTTAATGGATTCTAGCTTTTCATGTAAATATTGACCACTTTCTGATCCCTCTTAATTATTTCTGACAATGTTGACTATATTGAAACCTAAAAAAACAATTTATGTCCATACATCCACAACTTCAAGGCCAAAATTCATCAAATCATTAACTAAAGGTTTATGTTCCAAACATAAAATTGTTAATGTAGCATTACATTTTTTACTCAAAGAATCAGCCACCTTGTTTAATTTTCCAGTATGAAAATTAATCCTTCAATAATTCTCTTTGATTAGTTTAATCCATCTTTTTTGTCTCATGTTTAATTATTTGGAGTGAATATATACTTCAAAAATTTATGATCGATATATATTTGAAACTTTACACCATAAAAATTATGCCTCCAAATTTTTAAGGAAAAAACAACACCATCTAACTCCAAATCATGTGTCGGGTAATTCAACTAATAATATTTCAACTAACATAAAGCATAAGTGATTACGTAGTCATTCTATGTTATAACACAACCATATCCATTCAATTAAAAATCATTATAGATGATGAATCCAGCGTTTATGGAATCCAATACCAAAATAGGAGTATTCACCAATTATATTTTTAGTTTTGGAAAAAAATAATCACATTATTTTGTCTATTTGAACTTGACTCCTTTTATATTTAACTTAGTGGGATATATAATCAAGCTAAATTTTCAAAAAAAACATCGGTAATAACCCACCAATCTAGGGAAACCAGAAATATTGGTGATATTTATGGGTCTTGTGCATTCTTTAAAAACTTTTTATTTTATGAGGATCAATAGTTATTCCATATTTAGAAATAATGTGAACAATTAATGGAATATTTTTCAACAAAAAAACACACTTTATAAATTTTACATACAATTTATTTTCTTTAAAGGTTTAAAAAACCATTAGATTCCTTTCATGTTCCTCTTGGAATTTAGAAAAAATCAAAATATCATCTATAAAAAGAACCAAAAAATTATCCAAATTTGTTTCTATCATAAGTTGAATAGTCATAGGAAAATATTTATCATGGAAAATATTCATAAATTAATCTTATTCCAAGGCATCAATCTTCTCACATTATTTGATATTCACATCCATTAACCTCCACTAATCAGCTTCACCTATAAAAAGATAAATTGTATGAGTTTCCGTTTGGTGATCCGAATATTCCGTGACATCAAATATCTTTTCTAGGGATTTAATCCATCCTTCCCCTACCATAGGGTTAGATTATCATCTAAATGATAGGGGATATTTCTCATAAAATTATATACTATCATCAATGTTCCTCTTTGATATATATGGTTTATTTATTTCATTGAAACCACCAACATTTATATCTTATGTCAATTGATTCATCACTAAAATAAACTAATTATTTATAATTTCAATCATCTCAAGATTTTGATTCAAAATATATTCTCCTCTCGGTGCCTTCACACTATAGCGTCATTTTTTCATTATGGAAAACCAATTTGAAAAAACTATAGATGAAGTAACATGGTAATATGTAAATGATATATCATTATAACTTAACCATAATGTAAAATATTTTCATGGAATGTTATTAAAGCTATTATAACCTCTAAATGTTTATAAATCAACCTTTTATACCAACTATATGGTCTTATCCTTAAAAATTACATAATAAATATTTTAGTCATGAAATAACTTTGGTTCATATTATGAATTTTTCAGGTTTATAGATTTAGAGAATTAGACCATATATAATACATATCAAAACCATATAATACTAAGTGGACACTTTTGAACTATATCTGTTTCTAACACCATATAAAACTTTTTTAAAAATAAATCATGTTCTCTTTTTTAAAATTCATCAAAAATATTAAGGGGACCTCTTTTAATCCCTTGCTTATCTTTAAATCTTGTGAAAAAGTTAAAAACATTGGATGAGCTTAAAGTGTCAAAAGGGACATAAAAAAGAGGAAATCGTTAGTCCATCAATAAACCTAGAAACTCATGAAAAAACACATTTCTTTAAAACACAACATTTTACACAAACACATAAATATCAATAATTAATAAATATCACTTATTTTACCTTTTGAAAAAAAAAATCCATAAAAACTCATTAGAAAACATAGAAATTTCATATAGGGACCATGGGACATCATCACATTGAACCCTTATAGAACCATTATATAACCCTTACACATTAGAATAACCATACAACCAACTTACAATATAATTCTCAAAAAATATAATCATTACCCAATTTATTGGGAATATATCTAAGTACAACCATCATTTAAGCTATAACGGGCTCACCCAGTGCAATCTAGGCACACCCATTATTAAAAATTTACAATAACCACTACATGAAATAAAACATTTCATCATTTCAAAAAAAAATTTACTCATATAAAAATAAATTTCAGATATTAAAATACCATTTTCATTCAAAAAGACCATTTTCAATACAAAAAAACAACTTTATTTTGAAAAACATTATCAACAAAAAAAATCCCAAAAAAAGGATAGAAGGTTTTTCCTTTACGAAAACATGAAATATATCCATGGAATCCAAAAATATAATAATGTTAATAGCTATGGAAATTCTTTGTTTCTGTGTATGTTTGGAGTTGAACATTCCTTTTATCATTTGTCAAAAAAATTTCCATATAAAACATGTAAAATGATTCCTTTTTGAAAAAAATCGAATGAAATTAAAAATTGAAATAAAACTTCATTTTTAATATCTTTAAATAAATAATATCAACAGTATTGACATTGAGAAAAATATTTGATAATGAAATAATTAAACTTTCAAAGTATCTCATAACACTTTTAACATTTAAATCATAATCCCCATGAAAGATTAATAGTTAAAAAAATTAAATAACATGATAATAGATAAATTATTGATTTATAATGTTAAGGGGGTTGTATATACACCTTATAAATGTATAAAGGCATATCTCATCAAGAAATAACTCAATGAATAGTGTTTGAGATGAAATCTATTACCTTGGGAATGAATTGTTATCTTTGTCTTTATATTCATGAATAATAAAATTATGTTAATTATTTACGTTATTCAGAAACTTTTTAAAGTTTATTATTACTAATATTTTCTTTATTACACTATTGTAAACAACTACTTATACAATTATGTTTAATTCCAATGTTTTTAAAATATTCGGTATATGCGTCAAAAATGACTTTGGTAGGAAACTATGGTCAATGGTAACATTATATAAACATATCCAAATAATAATCATTACATAGTTATCATATTTATACTTAAATTAAACTTTTTAAATAAATCATGAAATATGGTTATGAAAAATGATCCAACATTACAATCATGGTGAAGGTAGGTTATGCATACGTATGGGTAACGTTTATATTTTTCAATGATCATCATGGAAAGAAGTTAAGTAACATTTATCATTATAAAATGAAAATTATATCATAAATATAATTTTATTTAATCATATAAACATATATATATATATAATTCTTGTGATGTAAAAACAATTACATCATATCGAAGAGCCGATAGTCCACACATCCACAAACGATGTTATCATTTTTTCAGTGTGTGCAACGGTAATAAAGAAAATGATATAGTATATTTCAATAAATATAATTATTTCATGAATATAATATATATTTTATTTATTTCACAAAATTTTAATTAAAATAATCCTTAATAAATTCCATGTAATCTGTGAATGTATCACATCATTTGGAGGAGGAGGTAGTCTGCACATCCACAAATGATGTAATCATTTTTATAAAAAAATGGAAAGAATTAAGGTATTTGTTATATAAAAATTAATAAGTATTAATATAACATAAATATAATATATATTATAAAAAAATAGTGTGTCCATAATAATTCCAAACCATGAGAAGTAGTAAAGAAAAGAATGAAATACATCGTTTTGTGAGGCGGTTGTTCGTCATACAGGAACAGTAATTTCGTTACCCATTTGATGGAAGTGTATGATGATGTAGGTAGAAAACATAACATAAAAACATACTAATATATTTATTACTCTTATTTTATTATATAATCTTGAAATAATATTAAATTAAGGGATGTAGAATTATATAAAACATAAATTCACAATGAAGAATGTACCTTTTTTCTGGTAACTTCTTTTAGATTGCACCAAATGGATTCTTTGGTTGTATTTATTCCCAATGTGAGGAATCTTGGGTGAAGGGAGGGATGTCTGAAGATTATTTGGTCAGTTTTTCTGATGATCTAGGTGTCTTTATAGGTGTACATATATGGGGAGGGTGAATGCCTTTTTATAGTGGAGGGGAGTGGAATTCTCGTAAATATAAAAAGGTAAAAATTATAGAGAGGTCTCCCTTAATAAATGTTCCTAAAGTAATGTTACAAATTTTATAAAATAGGTTATATGGTCGAATAATTTCCACATGATGTATTTTGTACATGTTTCTATCCCATTCAATAACTTAAGATTTAAGTTTAACCACTATGTAACAACATTTTTACCTTAATTGATGTAATTAATTTTAATTACTTTCACTAATATTTTGGGTAAAAAAATAAGTTAACCTTATTAGACATTATATATTATTATGATTCCATGTTTGGATTAAATTTTTCCAAATTCCAATCAGGTAAGTTGCATAAATTTATTTAAAATTAATCTCATAAATGGGACGACAGAGAAGGGTTTTTAAAGTAAAATGATAAAAAAGTATCTATGTTTTTATATATAAATTCAATTTGAATTATTTTCTAATAACCTAAATAGATTTAAATGATATAAAATTTATCTAATTATTCTTTTATTACATGTAAAACATAATTTATCTGTATAAATAAATTGGATGAAAATGCAGTTTTGAATTAAAATTCAGTATTACTCACTATTCATCAAATTATGAAAGTTCTCAGAAAAATATCAAAAATTCACCTAAAGTAAATTTTTATATTTTTCATTAAAAATATATATTATTTTTCATATATAAATTTTAAATGTTTAAAAATTTAGTTTCATAGTATGTCTTCCATTAAAAGGTGGAAAATGGTCATATTAAATAATAATATTAACAATATATTATTTTAAGGTATAACTTTGTCATAGGTGAATCACAAGATTTTAAAGAAACGAATTGTTGTGTTTAAGGTATTCTATTAGATGTAGAATCTCTTTTAAGTTAATGTTAAAATATAATTCATAAATATTAAGAAATGCGAAATTTTTTTATTCTACAATTACATGAGATGTTACACTTGTCATCAAATATCTATATTAGGTAAAGAATATGAATTTATAAATATTTCCTCAGAAAAACTTAACATTTAAACTGAATATCGTATGATAAAATGGTATATGGTTTAATATATAATCATATCCATGATAAATAATATTGATATTTATGGTAAATTTAATGTCTAATGATCATAAGAAAATGAATTTTTGAAGGGGAAGTTAATGACTACAAAATGAAACAAGGAAGTGAATGTCAAAACAATCCATAGTCAAAATAATTATAAACCATCCAAATAAAGAATAATGATGGTATAAACATATACCCATTAGTGTAATAAATAATAATTTTTTTCATTGATAAATTAAAATTCAACAAAATATCTTTAAAAACATTCTTGAGAAAATTGTAATTTATTTTTGAAAAATAGTATGAAAATCACTTTTAAAAAAATTCTCTTTAAATAGATTATCATAAATTTAAAAATAAATCCTCAAATAAATGATATACATGATGGGGGTTAATTCCATACATGATATAAAATTAAAAAAAATATTCATTTTTTCACTATAAAAACGTTTTGAAAGTAAATTGTTCAGAAAATGATAAGAAGATTACTTTCACATTTTCGGTAAAATCCAAACGTGCATTGTTTTGGAAACAACAGAAGATTCCATTGAAAATATTTTTTAAATAGTAAAAATGGATGAAAATTATTTTTAAATGTATAAAATAATTTTTTAAGACAATTTTAGAAAACAATATTTTTGAATAAAATATATTTTCAAACGAATAAAGGAATATAGTTGGATTTTTAAAAAAAATATATCAATTAATTTAAATGAAAAAAATTAAAAAAAAGGTAAAATTACATGAAAATAAAATAAATATTCATAGGATAAGAAAATGAAATCATTTTATTAATAAATTATCAAATAATTTCCATCAACTGAAATCCAATAATGAATAATCTCAACTAGAATGATATTGTGAAATAAAACACTAAAATGACTAAAACATTTAAGTGAGAATTAATCAATGAATTAATTATTTAATAAAACTTTAAAACCTTAAAAAAATTAAAATACAAAATAATTTAAAAAAAATTAATTATAAACATAATCCTTTAATGAAATAGTCAATGAATTAAAAGTTTAACCCAATGCATGGAAATTGAGTTAAGAAATCCCTTACTTAATGATAAATTTTATTTAAACATGATTTAACCTTTTGAATTGTGGTTTTAAACATGTAATTAACTTATATAAAAAACTATATTAATATTTATAATATAATATATGATCCTTTTATGAAATATTTTTACCCATTCATTAATAAACCATAAATATTTTTAATGTTTTGGGTGTTAATTCTATTTTTTTGTAATTCATGTTTCATCTTGATGGATCCAGTTATTGAAAATATTATATAGTTATATCATCTTTAGAATAATTATAATGAAATAATTATCATGATTATATATAAATTTTATTTTTCAAACGAATCATTAATTAAGATCATGAAAAATGAAATATTTTACGATCATGGAAATGATAAGATGTACAAACACATGAGTAATGATTCCATTTGTCACCAATCACTATAGAAAGTTGATAAGTAATGTACTATCATTCCATAATGATCATAATATCATAATTTCCATATTATATACTTATAAATATCATCAATATGGTTTGATTGTGAAAAGTGATCCACATCGCTTCGTGAAGGAAGTAATCCACATGTACATGAATGATGTTACTATCTTTGTGTGAGTGAAAAATTAATAAAAACAACATATATTTTATTCCTAAAATTATAAATACTTCGTTAATATCCTAATTATTTCATTTATATCACATATAATCATTAAAAATATCCTTATTACCTTCGATGTAAAGTGTTGATAAAAAATGAATTGCATCGCTTCACAAGGCAGTTGTCCTCTATACACCTAAGAGATGTTATCATATCCCCTACAGAATGTAAATTAAAAAATATATATTTGAAATAATTACTCCATAGGTATAAATATTCTATAAATATCATATATATTTTTAATATCAATAAAATATACACTACAGTTAAGGTTGGTACTTGAGGAATGAATGGCATTGGTTTACGAGGTGGTAGTCCGCCATACCCAAGAATAATGATTTTGTAACCAATTTTATTGAAGTTGATATGGTTATAGTTTATTAAATTAAAACTAAAACATACTGGTTTATGGAATATAATTATGTTATTTTATAATAATGGTTTAAAAATAATTTACAGATGTGGAGAAAAAATTAAATAAAGATGCTCGTCGAATAACATTTCCTCTTCTTCGGGTATCCTCAATAGGTTTTCACTAATACTCCCATTGTTGGATTTATGCCCAAAATAAGGATTCTGGGATGAGAGGAGGGATGTTGGTATTTTTTTGGGAGGTTTTTTATGGTCCAAAGAGCATTTAAGGAGTGATGAAAACATAACAGGGGGTGGCCTTTTATAAGCACAAGAGAGGACATACAGGGTATTTTTTAAAAGAATTTAGTGCTTCCACGTTGTTCAATTGTCACAAGGGTCACAAATAGGAAATTAGTGAACCTTATACGTTTAATGAGAGGAATAATTCTATAAAATTGTATTTAGAAACGTTTATAGGCCATTTTTAACTTTATCTATTTAGTTTAACCTATCGAAAACCCATTTCTACCTAAAATGTAGTAATTTATTTTTACTTCATTCACTATTAATTTTTTTCAAAAATTAAGATGTAATTTTTTGTAATCATAAATTAAAATGATTATAAATATTGAATCTATTTTCATAAATTAAATTCACATAATTCAAAAAAAATTAATTTAAAATTAGTCAAGTAGACGTGATGAGAAAACAGTTTTTAATGTGAAAATGTTCAAGGGATTAAGAAGTTTTGATATCAACATTCATTATGAAAATTATTAAAAAAACTAAAATTGATTAATTGATATAAAATTTAACTAATTCTTCTTTATAATTAATTAAAAAACAATTTAATATTATAAATGTTTTAAACAAAAGGCATATTTCAATTGAAATTTAGTATATTTCATTATTCATCAAAAAATGAATTATTTTAGAAAAAACCCCAAAAATCATTCTAAGATAATTTTGGTTTTATGATTTAATTTTTATTATTTTTTGATATATATTTTATAAAACTGGGAAAACTATTTTTAAATTATGTTTACAAGGCATGACTAATTCATCTTTTAGAAAAAAATATATTTTTTTAGAAAACAATTCTTTATCTCCTAAGGGATTCTTATTTTGTTACTAATCAATAGATAATCATATTTTACATAATTTAATTGTTTTAAACCTTCAAATTTAATGGATATGTGATAACTATTATATAAAATAATAATATTTTAACAATATTTCACATTTATTTTAAGCATGATGGTGCATGTAACATAAGATAAACTTAATGTTGCATGTAACGTAAAACAAACACAATGTTTCATGTCGCATACGCTATCAGATACGATGTTATTACTTTTTAATTTCATTTGGTTAAAAAAATAACAAAATAAAATCATTAGTCTATAAAAAATCATAATAATTTTCCTTTATCAGAATAACATTTTGGCTCAAAATAATCATTTTTCTTACTCAATAAATCTAATTGTTTTTCCATATATTTTAATGAATCATTTCATTAGAAATATTAATGGAATAATAAAATGCATAATGGTTTCTCTGAAATCTATACAAACTCATTAAATGTTTTCCAAAAATGATATACGTTTCACATTTAAAGTGTATAATATACTTTATATTAAATGTAATTTTATAAGAATACTCTATATAAATAATAATATTTATATAATAACCCATAGCAATAATAAATAAATCATATAGGTAAAAAGGAACATCATTTTCAAATTATTCATGAAAAAAATTATCTTACACATTAATCATTCATTATGACCATTACCCATTTCATTGGAGTGTTATTACAGACCCACCCACCCTTTTTTATAACTTAACCACCTATAATTCATTTAAACAAATCCACATACCTATTATTTATAACAGAACCTACCATAATTGGTTTATAATAGAACCATATATCAATGGTAAATAATAGAACATGAATTCTTCCAAAAAAAAAATACCCTATAAACAAAACATATCTGTAACCCATGAAATCTTACAAACTTATGAAAATATCTCATTCACATATAAGTAAAACATTTCAATATATCGAAATATCTATTCCAATTGAAACACTTATGAATATAACCATAACATAGGGAAAAATATTTTTAGCTAAAGAAGATATTAAATATTTTAATTCCATCCAAACATAAATTATTGGTTATGTAGGAGGTAAAAACCTTTGACCCCATATATGTTTAAATATAACATTCATTATTGTCTTTTTTAATGAAAATCAAAACATTAATTATAAAACAAGTAAAAATCATTTTCAAAACCATTGAAATAGATTAAAATGAGAAACAAAATTAACCTTATAATTTTTTTATATTGATATAAATACATCAATATAATTATTTTAATAATATAGTAATGGAATAATAATATATAGATAATAAATCTACAAAACATTTAAAATTAGTTATTAAGGTAAAGTGACCTTTACATCTAGTCTGACTTGTCACATACATTCATTTTCTTACTAAAAACATATTTTTATTCTTTAATAGCTTAAGGACCATTTTCGTTTTTATTATTCCCTTAATTTTTTATTATCCTGTTATATAAAATTACTTAATTGATTATCTTTATTTCAGATGATTTTCCAATATTTATATTATATATCAAAAATCACTTCGGTCATTTGATAATGTTCAAAGTGGTAATTATATAATCTTATATAAAATAATAATAATGAAAAGATTATAATTTTTAGACTTCAGTTATTCTTTTAAAACTAAATATTAAATATGTCTTGAAAAAATGATCTATAATTCAATGATGGAAACATTAGGTCATACATACACATGAATAATATTTCCATTTTTCAACGATCATGATAAAAATAAGGTAAAGGTTATTTTATCTTTACATAATTTTTATTCTATCATTAATATCATATAATTTAATTAAATACACTTATATGAAGTATCCATGTGATGTTTTTATTATAAATAAATCACGTTGCTTCATAGAGGTGTTAATCCATATGTGATAGACGGTGTTCGAAATTGATTTACCAAATTTTGTGAGGAAATATTCTACTATAAACATGAATGAGGGTTTTGTTTCCCATTTTATGGAAGATGAGATGTATATAGAATATTACATTAACATAAAAAACCTTAGAGTATAGAATATAAGAGTGTTATTTTTTTGAAAAGTTTTATGAATATTTTAATGAGGTTGAGGAATAAATAAATCTAATACATTTGGTTAAAGACAATAAATTTTCTTTGGAAAAATTCATTTCCATTACACCTTAAACCCTATAAGGTTTGAATTATAAAAAAAATACTTAAAAATATATAGATATATTTTCGGTTTTAATTTTATATGGAATTTGGTGAAATAAAATTCAACTAAAGTTTTAAGAAAATAGGAAAGGTTGTTTACTTTTATATGTCTCGGGAGGGGAACTCCTAGAGTTATTTAAAATATTAAATCATTATAAATTAATTTTCATGGAATAAATGATTCAAAAATATATAATCCTAATATATAATTAATATTGGTCCCAATATTATCATCATAAAAAATTATATGTTTAGATTAGGTTTTTTACATATACCTCTTTGTTTTAACCTTCATTAAAACATTTTGAAAATTACCATGAAAATTAGGTTTTTACAATTTATGGGTTAATAAAATTATTATAAAATAAAAATTGGCCCATAAATGGGTAATATTTTATATTTTTTAACTGTTGGGAAAACAATCCCTCATGGTAACATTGCAGTATATTTGGGTTGATTGTGTTTGTTGACAATGTAGGTTTCCATGGAGAATTTTGGAGTTCCAAAGAATTTGTTGACAATCCATGTTGACAAAGAACGATGACAAAGGAAAGGACGATCTGAAGGCGGTACAAAAGAGCAGTACAAGGTGGTGCCGTTTCCCAGTGTTTGCCAAATTTTGGGGGTCCAAAATCTAGATGTTTGGTGAGCATCACGAAAAGTGGATTTCCATGAAGATCATAATTTAATATGGAAAAGGCATTAATTTCGTGAAGATAGGATGCATGTTTTGGAAATAGCGAAGACCAGAAGAATGGAGGCGGTGAGTCTTCGCGATTATGACAAACTTTGCGAACGGCAGAGGCTGATGCGCATCGCAGCGGTGAAGGGATTTGCAAGGGAACTTCACGGCGATGAAGGGCATTGCGAGGGAGATTCGTGGCGAAGGCGTGAAGGAATTGACAGGATGCTCCGCGATTACGACGAGCTCCGCGAACGGAAAATTTCCGTGGTGCTTCACGATTTGGACAGAATTCCGGCAGAAACTTCGGAGCTTCGCGATTTTAGATGACATGGCGTTGACTTCGCGTGGAAAGTTCGAGGGTCGGTGGAATCACCTATAAATAGAGGCTGACCCCCTCGATAGAAGTAGAGAGAATTTTCAGAGAAGATCATTTGCTCTCGATTTGCGAAGGTGGTTCGCGGAGCCAGTGTGCTTCGCGAAAGAGGAGCTTCGCGGCGGCTATTGTAGCTCCGCGAAGCCTGCAAGCTCCGCATTGGCTTAGTAAGCTTCGCGAGGGACGTTGCTTTGCGACGGCTTGATCTTCGTGAAAGTGCTTCGCGAAAAGGCAGGAGCTTCGCGAAGGCTTATTTGAGCTTCGCGAAATTGGGAGCTTCGCGAAGTATGGTGCTTTGCGAAGGTGTTTCCAAAGTGAATTGCCCGGTGGTTCAGAGGCAAAGTGGTATTCATCAGTGGATGAAAGTTGGACTTCAACAGAGCATCTATCAACAGTTGAAGATGCATTATTTCATGCAAATGAAGAGACCTACAGGTCTATAAAATATGAGTGGATTCCCTTCCAAGAGTAGTGAGCTTAGGAAGAGGAAGTAGGTGATCCTCTCCACCGGCAGTGGTCTAGAGAGAGAAATAGGGAGTGACCCTTGGGAAAGTAGTGAGCTGACCCTAAACCTTGCAAAGGCAGTGAGCCTGGGACAGAGTGACTGTACCCGAACATTGTAATCCACAACTAGTGAAGTATGGTGGAATTGGTACGACTGGAAACTTGTCGGCGTATGCTCCTTGGACATAGCCCTTTGCGGTGAACCAAGTAAAACTGTTGTGTTCTGTGCATGCTTCACTTTCTGTTTACTTTGTACAACAGGAAAGAGAGAGAAGAGTGTTTTTCTTAACAGAAAAACAAGATCAGATCAGGCGTTAATTTTTAATTAGTCATACCCCGATTCACCCCCCCCCCCCCCTCTCAGGGTATTCAGCCTTGTGGACCTAACATAAACATATAAAAATATCATGGTTGAAGTGAATATTTTTAGTATTTTTAAATCATTTAGTAAAATTTTGTTTTTTATAAAATAAAAAAATATTTTTATGAACTATTCAATTAATTTGACATTGAAAACATCATTAAAACAATGGAATTAAAATATAATCCATTAAGTATATTCTAATGTGTTATTTTAATGTAAAAAATTAGTGGGACACAATAATAAATTTAAATTATATTAATTGTTACATTTTTTAAATAATATATTTTATTTTACAATTAATTGAATAAATGTTGTGTCAAAATTGAACAAGAATTTATGTTAATTATTTCATCACTTATACTTAAAAATAAATTTACATGATTATTAGAAATCATTTAAATTTAAAATAACCATTTATAACTGTGTTTCATCTGGTAATGGGGATGAACTTGTTTCTTTAAGGTTCAAACATTCCAATAGGTTTCTAATGGGTTTATTCATAGAACCGGAAACACCCAATGATTCTTTATCCATTTGGACCTACTTTCCAAAGGTAGGTGCTCATTGGTCGAGAAGATGGGAGGTCAGGCCCATCACACCTTTTTAGGGGGAATTATTTCCTACTCTGGGACTCTCTTCTAGATTTAAGTTATGTTCATGAATTCTTATTAATTCACCATGCATGAAAATGAGTTTTCCTTTAGATTTGGTAATCGATGATAGATATGTATGGGATTTAGAGAATCTTTTATATGTATTTGAAGTTCTTCATTGATGGATAATCATCTGTATATATTAGATATTCTTAGTCAATGGTATCCTTAAATACATTATATATACATTTGTTGGTCATTATGATGACCATATTGGTTTTAAAGCCACTCAGTGGGGCACTTGAAGTTTATTGTCATTCAGAAATTCAATGATTATTTCAGAGTTGGGATCATACCTGCAGATGGGATACCTACGTATCCTTGGTAAAAATGAATCAGAACCCACGTAGTTCGATAATAAGGATATAGTTTAATGTCATATGGGACGGAAAAGAATTAATGAATGATGGGCTTGAACCTTAGAAAGACTTCCTACGTACTCTACTTTTAAGGCAGAGATCAAAGTCCACGTAGTTTGGGTGAAGAAATATGGGGCTTATGCATGGTTAACGGCCCAAAAAGAGATTTCGTGATTACTTTTACACTCTAAGGTCACGCAAGTCATGCTCAGTGTGAGAAACAAGAGGTATCAGTAAACCTGACAATTGTTCCAAGAAAGATGCAGTCACAATAAATGATGTGGGGCTTACGTATGTATGACTGCCCAAGTAGATGAAGACCAGGACTTACTTCAGGAAAAAATCCCAAGGGCAGTGTCCATAAAGGTATTTGTACTTTATAGAGATTTGGAGTTTTAACCTGGGGCTTACTTCTAAAGAGGATGCCCAAATTAAGGGGGACTTATAACATGGGGCTTACTATTAAGAAGGAGGCCCAATGTTAAAGGAAATTATGATTGGGACTTACTCCTGAGAAGAAGGCCCAGGTTAAGGGCACTTAGGGCTTACTTCTGAGGAGGATTCCCTAAATCAAAAGATCATCTCATTTTAAGGGATGAGGTTATATTGAGGAAACCTCTAATCATAGTGACATAAATCTTTTAAGTCAAGAGGTTTTGGGAGAGGTTCTCCCATAATTCCTTTCAAATAAGGAATCCAATAGAGGAACCATTCCATAAATGGCTTTGAAAAGGGGTTCTAGGGCTAGTATCTTGAAGAGGAGAGGTGAACAGGAGAGAGGCACACAAATGAAGTTGGTGCACAAGTCTTGGCTTCACAAGTGAACTCGTGTGGCATGGGTTCACCTGGGAGATGAATAATATCTAGGGTAATACTTGGGCGAGACATAACTCAAGCCTTTAGTATTATCCTAAGATGTTTCCAAAATGATGGCGCACAAGTTTCATTGAAATGTTAGGGTGGCGCACAAGTGTTACCATTTTTAAGGAGGTCTGGACACTTAGGCGCGCAGGTGTTGATGAATTCTAAACACTTAGGCCTTATTCTACTCCGTCAGGTCTTCCATTCTAGGTAACAAAGTTACCTTAGAATCTTTCAGAAGAGTTGAATTGAAGACTAAGGTAACCAGAGCTTGAATTTGACTTTTGGAAAATCCGTCCTTGAAATGGGGGCCCAGAGGGGCTATTTATAGGCCACCTTTCACCTTGGGTGAGAAACCAAATAGGGCGCGCAAGTGACTTGCGCTCCTCACTCCAAATGGGCTCCTAGTCCATGCCTTCATCAATTTTTTTGATGTTCTTCAAATAGTGACCCTCTTGGTGCTTAAGGTATTCTCCTTTTCCATTCATTGGAATCTGTGATGGAAAGAAGCATCAACAAAAGTCCCCCCTCAGAGTTGGATCCGAAAAAGAAAGAGGATCTGGATCTGAGGTAAAGCTAGAGAAATCAAGGGTTTGTGGCATGCAAGTTCAGCGCGCAGATGCTAGGGCGCGCAGGTATGTCACGCAGGTGGTCTGGATCAACTATATATACAGGCTCACTCCTGCTCAAACTCACACAGCTTCTAGAAACTTGAGCTCTCATTGCACAGCTGCTTCTGTCTTCGGCGAATGGCCCTTCTGGATTTTGTTGCGCTTCTGTAGAATGTATTTGACTTGTGCGCCATGACTAGGGCGACAAAACATGCACGACCAGTTTGACTTGCACACCATGTTGGGACTTGCGTGCCTTAATGCCTTGGGCATTTTTTTTATTTCCTTCATCAAAATTTCACAAAAGAAACTTACTTAAAAGTTAATTTTTTGATCTTTGTATAGATTCAATGGCTCCCTGAAGAATTGGATCAGCTGATGAGTTGGCTAGAAAGAGAATAAATCACAGGATGAACGTCATCGGCCATGACTATTATGTTATCTACGACAGCACTCTCCCAGATTTGGATAAGTACTTGAAGAAATATCATGCCAATTTCCCATAGATCATCTACTTGCCTTTGTATGGCCATGGTCATATGTAATGAGTCAACGTTCCAGAGGCAAAGAATTATATCCCTCATTCCTGGTTTCAGACCTACACCAACTTCTCTTTAGCAAATGTCTCAGCTGCAGGATCATTTTTCAATGTTGGGACAGTGGAGAAGGCATACATAATGCATCATATCCCATGTGTTTCAGATCTTAAACCTCACATGCCTGAGCTGCAACCGCATGTTATACCTCTATTTTCCGAAATTCTCAGATGGACCAATCTAAGGGATAGAAGAAGAGTTGGGATTTCTTTCCTAGAGGAGGTGTGAAGCCAACTTGGATGTGGGCATATTGGCTATGACAAACCTGTACAGAGTTTGTCGATGATCTAAAGGGAGATGCAATATATGAAGCTATCTAGTCTAGTCAGACATATGTCTACAGGAATGACGATTTCATGCCTGAGTTAATCAGCCGTTGGTGCCTGGAAACGAATTCTTTACATCTGACTCATGGGTAAAGAGGCATCATTTTTTGGGATATCTAAAAGATTTTAGGGGCTCCAATTTTAGGAGGTATGTATGATGAATTCATCCCCCCATGGTTAACTAGAATGATTTGGAGAAGACTCTGGATTTGGCTCGAGAGTTAATGAAAATTTTCTACAAGCTTAAGAATAACACTAGCATGAAAACCCACTCCATAAAAGATATCTATCCAGAGGAGTGTTCCTATTAATAAGAGAGAGGGGGACCTTCTTTCACTCATCCTACTAGTTTCCCTAGAGCAGCAAAGAGGGGTGATCCGGGCACATTTTAGCCAACTCTGGAAGTAGGAGAGTTTGATAGGTGGGGGTATGAATTGAACGAGAAAATTATAGCGAAGACCCATTTGGAAGGATTTTTGGACTTGTGGATCAGTGTTTATCTTTTACTAGTTCGGGATTCGAAAGGAGGTGTGAGGCTGGGGACCTTTGTGGTTGCAGCCAATCTGGCTGAAAGGAAGATGGTTGGGTTGGCCACCCCAGTTTTGGAAAATATTCATAGGATCTTAATTCATGTTTATATAAGTAAGTATCCTCTAAGAATAGTGGGACCATTCCAAGTTTTATGGGTATGGATTGCCACCCACTTCAGGACATATTCTATACAAAGTGGGGTACAGGTTCCGGGAAGTTCTTTTCATCCATTTGTTCAAGAATTTTATGGAATTTCTCCCTTATCCATCAATGCTTATGATATCAAAATAAGGATAATCATGTTTGAGGAGTTTCACTTCTTTCCTTAGGGAAATCCGCCAACAGGGAGATTTGTTGATGATGGAAAAGATATCCTGGAGTTAAGGGAATATATGCTGGCATGTAGAGACGGTACACTGGCCATGAGGATTGACGGAGAAATTATATGTGAGGCATGTACTCTATATAGATTCTCTTGTCAATTAAAATGTCTACAAAAAATTACCATATCCCCTCTAGTGCATGTCAGGTTAGAGCAGCATCCAATGGTTGCTCATCAAATATGGTTGCTGACATCTATGGAAAAGACAGGGGCAGTATTTGATCTACCAACTGTTGAAGCTGAAAGTCGATTGACTACATCGTATGTCGAGAGCTGGGTAGCATCATACCCTGAAGGTGTACTAAATCAGCCAGTCCCTCGAGTGAGGATAAAGAAGAGAACCATTAGGAAAGAAGCACTTCATTTTGAAGGTGAATCTTCCTCACTCGGAGCTGATTCACCAGATTCCCAGGATGGGGATGATGAGGCTCAAAATGAATCAAAATAACCTCATGCCAAATATAATCCACCTTCTAGAGTCAAGAGAACTACTCCATCGACTCCTGGTGAGTTACATCATTGAGGCAATTTAGCCTCCATTATTTTAAAGAGAAACAAGTTTCATTTTCTTATATTTTATCTGTGATTGCGGGATATGGGAAGAAGTTGAAGTCCTATATTGTAGGACCCTACTCACGTCCTTCTGGTGCACATTCTAAATATTTACGATCATAGGTTTTCTATACATGGATCAGTTTATATATTGATGTTGAAACTGCCTGGATGAGCTTATGTGAAGGGATTCATATCCCTGGAGTGGGGAATCTCTGAGCTTCCTCTGACATCCGTTTTGAGGACAACCCCAATTAAGTGAGGTATTACATCAAAGAGATGGAAATTATCATATATTCCACTGATGAGTCAGTTCTTGTCACCAAGCGGGTGAAGGAAATGATGGATCGTGGTACCATTAAGGGGATTGGTCCTTCATTAGATGAAGAGTGGAATGATTACAAGGCTTCTGAAGATGTAAGTTTCCTTTTTTTCATATTTCAATTTTCTTTACAATGTGAATTTATTCAAAGATTTGTTATTCAAGTAAATAATATTCTTCATCTTATATCTTGTAAAGGAAAGAACCATTGATATCCCTTCGTCACAGTATAGCCCTGGTGGCACTGCTCTTAGAGCCACTGAATCTCCTCCTAATCCGAGCGAAGTATCATTAAACCAGCAAGTCATGGATGAAAAGTTAAAAAGGGCGTTATTGTCTCTGATACCTATTTCTAGGGATTATGATGCTAGTCCACCCAAAAAGGAAATGAATAAAATGCATCAAAGAAAGAAGACCACAGTCAAACACTTTTTTAGTAGTGGTAATTCTTTCTGGTAGTCATGAATCTTAACTTATGAAAAAGTACTCAAACTTCTCGGGATTACAGGGGATTCTTCAGTTTCCCCTTTAAGGGAAAGGAATGACCATACTTAGAGTAAAATGGAGGTTGTTATAGAACGGCCGCAAGTTCTTGCTGAAATGGATGTTTATGAAGAAATACTAAGAGCAGATGATCTGGCGTCTGTTCCCAGCACCACACCTGTTTCTGATGCCAGAAGAGAAGACACTTCTGGTAAATTAACAATACTTTATAGAACCTCAAATTAGGCAACAAATGACTTCCATTCTATGATGTTTTAGGTTTAACACATGCACAAGAACATTTGGCAACCACCGAAGCTTACCCCACAACTATCTTTGAAAAAGCTATCCGGGGTCATAGATTTCTAAATGAAAGTCACAAAGAAGACATGTCGAGTGCTCCCACTAGTGAGACTAACCTGGGATCTGGGACATCATTGGATGAAATTATGAATCTTGGCATGTCCATTGAAGAAATTTTAGAACATGTTAATTTACCACTTGAGTTAGAATATTTTTGAGATCTATTTATAGAATCAACTGGATGTGAGTTTCATCATTTGTCATATTAATATTCTCATTATTACACTTCTAACCATGTTTGGTTAAAAAAATGTACAGTTACATCTGAAGAAACTGCTAATCCAACAACACTTGAAAGGGGTGTAGACGTTGATGTTAACCCTGTTATTGCAGAAACATTGGCTCATGTGGAACTTAGCACGACAAACCCTCCTGACACCCATCCTAAAAATCCTTTTGAAGCTAGGAAAGATGGGGAGGATTCTTTACAATTTTTTGATATACAGTTAGGTAAAATATGATGATATTTGTGGATTACATAACCTGCAATACAATCAATCAAGTTTTATTGTCCTTGGAAACTAACCATACTTTCAATTGACCAAATGGGGCTATCAACTTCAATGGCTAGATCTGGAGGTAAACCATCAGCCTTAGCTCAAATAGTAGCAGAAGGTGAAGCAACCAGTGTTAGGGAAGGAGTAGAACATGGCACTTCCTTAAGTGAATTAATCGCAGACTATGTTCCTCCCTGTGATAGCGATGTCGAATCAGACACAGAGGTGCAAAAGGCGCTCCAATTAGCACGTCGCAAGGCATGAAGAAATATATCGATGGTAATATCTCATATTCCTCTTTAAGAGTTGCCTTAGAAAATTACAAGACTTATATCCATGTTCATCATTATGGGACTTGTCGGTTTTGGATATCAATAAATCCATGTCAGAGTGAAACAAGTCATTCGAAGGAGGGATCAAGAGCAAAGGTGTCATCAAGACTTGATCAGAGCTAGATTGCTGACCAATATCAGTGAATTTCAGGTTGTAGTGTCTCTTGCTGAGGCTGATTATACTACAAAGCTGAAGGAACTAAAGTAGAAGTTCAAGTAGAAGATTTTCTAGCAGTTTCACCTTCAGCAAGAGCTAGATGCTGTTACTGGGGAGATTGACCAGCTTCATAATTCATTGGAAGAAGTCCAAGCGGATGGTATAAAATCCATCACATATTCCAAAGAATCACTTTGTCGATCTGAAGAGAGTGAAGCTGGTCAAGTAAAAGAACTTCAAGTGGCTACTGATGAAGCTCGAAATGTTGTTAAACAGATGAGAAATCATGTTGAAAGTCTTCTTTAATTTCAAAAAAAAGAGAAGAGACTCCAGTCTGTGGATGTTCTTCTAATATTGATCATCAATGAAAAATAGTTCATCTTCAATCATCTATACCTTCATTTTCTTGATAATTGCTCTTATTTTTACCTAATCTAATGGGCTTAGTAAACATAGTATGATTTTTACTGGGGTTATATAAACAACCACACAAACTTTGCATCTTTTAATTGCTCAATATTTCCTAAATCAGACAAAATGTACGTTTAGCGAGCTGGGACTCAACTTTTGTTCAGAGTACCCTTTATAGGTTCCCAATTTAATGAGTAACATGTCTTTTGTTATTGGCAGTTTAAATTCATGCATGTTGGACTATAAAAATTCTAATATTTAAGGTCGGATAGATTTGACCAAATGGATGATATTGAATCAATTCTTGATAATTTGTTTGGAAACATATTACCATATTCATGTATGGAGGGGAAAAATTGTAAACTGTGACTTGATAAATTTTGAATCTTAGGAATGACATGCGAAAAGAGCTAAAAGGCATTAGAGGATGTCTTTTCTAAAAATGAAGTTACCACTACTTGAAAAATCCGTTATGGAGATGAATTATGCAGGGCCAACTAGGGAATATGCTGCATAGTCATACAGTAGTATCTTTTGGCTGACAGGTCTGTTATGTAAACAACTTATGCAAGGCCACCTAAGGGCGCGTGCTGCATAGTCGGGAAAAAGAACTCTAAGAAATTTGACTTTCTATTGATAAAATTTGAAGAATGTTTTATGGAGATTCAAAATTTTCAAATCATAGAGTCTACTTTATAAAGAAAGGTACTTAAATATGGATAGGATATTTCCAATCAGAATTGTCAAAGAATTAGAGAAATGTGACTTATATGAAGGTATGACCCAAACGTAGGAAAAAAAGTATCTATGGTTTTAAATCATATGACTAAAACTGGAGATAGAAACATTATACGACATATGGTCAAGTGGTCCAAGGTTATTTCATATTGCTCTGAATATATCGAGAAGGATGAAAATATAAACCATAGAATTTAATACTTTCAGATCATGAAAAATAGTATAGAAAAAATATGTTAAGGATGGCAGTTTTTTTTTGCAAATCCCTACATATTGTCGTTAAGACCAAAAGGGAAAAAAGAGGCTTCTCCTAATAATGAAGTTACCATTACATGACAGACCCATTATAGAGGTTGAATTATGCAGGGCCAGCTGGGGAATAAGCTGCATAGTAAAATAGTAGCATCTTTTGGTTGATAGGTCTGTTATGTAGACAACTTATGCAAGGACACCTAAGGGCACGTGTTGCATAGTTAGGAAAAAGAACTCTCAGGTATCAGACATTTTGCGACCAGAAGTCCAGAAAAGGGTTATGGAGACCATGAATATTATCTGTATAATGTTGCAGTTGGGTCCTGAATTCAAATTACGGATGTCACTATGTATCTCATTAGGATAATAATCAATCCACACGTAGTTCTTGAAATACAGTTTAACTTTATGCAAGATAAGAGCATGGAAGATCTTAGTTTAGGGTCATAGAATTCGGACCATAGTGAGGGAGACACATCATGCATTTTTTATAAACTTGATGTGAATAAAGACCAGGGTGTTCCATATCACACCATGTGCTCCCAGGGGGACTTTTTAGCCAAGGGACCGAAAGTGGAGTTTGGGGTTAGGCCCAAAGGCTCGGGGCTGGACTCAAAGAATTCTCGAGCATTCCTACGTATCCTATGAGGATGAGAATCAAGATACACATAGTTCTTGAAATACCCTTTGTACAGATTTGGTTCATACATATGATGGGTAAAGAATACTTTATGGCAATTATGTATGGACCCAAGATTTAAGATTTGGGTGTCACTACGTATCTCATAAGGATGAGAATCAAGCCATGTTTAGTTTTAGAAATATGACATGGTTGGAGACCATGTCAATGATGATTCCTCTCAAGTGAGGGTATCAGGGATTATTGCAGTTTATTGTCATACTGAACAAAAGTGAAAATAGTTTAAGTTCATATGAATGGACTAGTGATATGCAGTTTAATGTCTTGCAGCAAGGACAATGGGGGACTGTATATTTTAATGTCATATAGCTAGGACAATAGGACATACACAGTTTAATGTCATGTAGGATTAAAGTGAACCGATATGAATAAGATGGTTGATGGTGGCTTCATGGATCAACATTATATGGGATGTGGGTGAATCGATGTGAAGAAAGTGGTTTCAGGCTTGAACCACAGGAGGTTGCCTACATACCCGGCCTAGGAGGCAAGGATCAAAGTCTGCATAGTTAAATTGAGAGGGATTCAGTGATCGGGGTGTACTTGAGGACAACGACCCGAATATGATGTTGGGACTTAAGCATGGTTAGCAGCCCAGAGAAGATGTCAAGGTCGAAGCTTACTCTAAGCTCACGTGAATCATGCTCGGTGTGAGAAACAAGAGGCAGCAACAGACCTGATGGTCGTGTCGCGAAAGATGTGACCACAAAGGATGTTGTGGGGCTTATGCATGGTTAGCATCCCAGGGCACACATGGAAATAGAGTTTAAAAGTCAATTGTGCATGCGGTGATCACAATTTTATGTCATGTGTCACATACATGGGGTTCTTGGTAGTTTAATGTCCTGAAGCTCGGACGATGCACAGTTTAACGTCATGTTAGACGATATAGGGGACACATTTTAACGTCATGTTGAATGATATAGGGGACACGGTTTAATGTCATGTTGGACGATAGAGGGGGCACAGTTTAACGTCATGTTGGATGATAGAGGAGGCTATGTAGTTTAATGTCCTATAGTAAGGACAATGGGTGTATTTGTGTTACACAAAATACTTCTTCAAGAATCTTTCATTGGTTGGAGTTGTAATGAGTTCTCCATCCATTGAGATTAAAGAATAATCTCCATTGGAGTAGACCTTATGTATTGAGTAAGGTCCTTCCCACTTTGGCTCAAGCTTTGGAGGATTCTTTCCTAGTATCATTGGGGTTCTGAGGACCAATAACAATTCTCCTTGAATTAATGAACGAATACGAACTTTTTTATTGAAAGCTCATGCTATTAGATTATGATAGACTTCTAAATGGTGCAGTGTGCACTATATTTTTTCATCTAGTCAATCCAATTCATCCAATCACTCTTGAGATTGTTCATCTATATATAACTGATCAAAAATGGCGACTCTAAGAAAAGGTAATTGGACTTCAATAGGAAATACCTCTTATGTTCCATATACCAATCAATATGGAGTTGATCATGTAGCAGTGAGGGTGGTAGTTTGATAAGACCATAGAGCATGAAAAAGTTTATCAGTCCATGACTTCTTATTTTTATCCACCATCTTTTGAATTATGTTTGAAAGAGTCTTATTAAAAGCATCTGCTTTACCATTGTCCACTGCATGATACCGAGATGAATGGTTGGATATGATATTGTATTCTTGATAAAATTTTATTACCTCGGATGAACAAAAGTTGGTTCCATTATCCGTCAATATGGTATGAGGAACACCAAATCTGGTAATGATGTTGGAATTGACAAAGCTAACAATTCTTTTAGCACCAACTTCTTTGATAGGTATTACCTCTTCCCATTTGGAAAATAAGTCAGTAGAAATTAAACTGATTAGTTGTAACCGGAGGATAAGATCCTACTACATTTGTTCCCCATGTAGAAAACGGCCAGGAATATTTATCTGTATAATGAAACTTCAGGGGTTGATGAATGAAGTTGTCACATACTTGACAGGAATGACACTCTTAGTGAAATCAACACAATCTTGCATCATTGAAGGCTAAAAGTATACAAGCCTTCGAATTTGACCAGAAAGTCTATGTACAGACTGGTGGGCACCATAAACTCATGCATGTACTCCATTCATGATAGCCATTGTCTCTTCACAATCAATACATCTGAAGATAATTCCATCAAAACCTCACTTGTAGAGAATTTTTTGGAGATCTGGGCTATCATAAAGAGTAAAATGGACCACACGTCGCCGAACTTGTTCTTTCTCAGCTCTATTAGGTGGGAGTGTTCCATTTTAAAGGTATTCCCTGATAGTTGTCATCCATCCTATAGTATGACCATATGGTTCGAAAATGGGATTGATTTCATTGATTTCCTCTATTATGATTTGAAAAAAGGTGAAACTATATGATGGTGGGAAATACTAATGATTGTTTCATCCCGATTTGGATCTGCCAGGGTTGTGGCTACATTAGCCAGTGCATCAGCTTGGGCATTTTGTGATTGCGGGACATAAGAAAATGTTGGTTCTGAGGGAAATTCCACCATTAACTCTCTGGAGTAATCACACAAAGGGATTAACACTCTCTTTCTAATGGAATAAACCCCATTGATTTGTTTGATTACAAAATCTGAATCACATTTTACCTTCAAGTGATTCACCTGTTCCTAAAGCGCTAATTACAAGCCTATGATGAGAGCTTGATATTCTGCTTCATTGTTTGTATCGCCTTCTAACAATAAGAAAGAATAGGGTATCACTGACTTTTCTGGGGAAATAAGCACGATTCTTAACCCAACTTTTTTGAGTTTAGGATCTTTCATTTTCTTTCCTGTTGGACTTCTAGAGGCACCATCAAAGTATATTTCCCATGTTTGAGGATTATTTTGAATAGAGAAGACTTCCCCATCTAGAAGTTCAATATTTAAAGATTTATCTTCTACATATGGGTGTTCAGCAAGGAAATGGGCCAGATCTTAGACCTTTATTTCCATTTGAGACACATATTGGATATCAAACTACTGCAAAATAACTGCCCACATTGCTATATGTCCTATAAGCATTGGACGACTAAGGATAAATTTGAGCGGGTTATTGTGAGATACCAATTTGACCTCATGATATTGCAGGTAGTGTCTAAATTTATGAACTGCAAAGATTAATGCTAGGTATCACTTTTCAATACTTTAATATCGAGTTTTTTCCTTATGCATATTCATACTGAGATAGTAAAGGTTGTTTTCATTCCCAACATCATTCTTTTGGGTAAGGAAGGCACCCAATGATCACTCTAAAGTTGTCACATAAAGAATAAGTGGTTTTCCTTCAACAGGTGGCATTAATACCAGTGGACTCAAGAGATATTTCTTGAGGATATCGAATGCTTCTTGACATTATTTAGTCCACTAGTAGGGGACTCCCTTCTTTATTAATCTAGTGAAGGGTAAACACTTGCCTTCCAAATTGGCCATGAAATGCCGAATATAGGCCTAGTGTCCTTGAAGTCCTATTAATTTCTTCAAATTTCTAGAAGGTGACATGTTGAGGATTGATTTTGTCTTCTCAGGATAAACTTTGATACCACGATGGTGTACAACAAAGTAGATAAATTTTCTCACGGTTACCCCAAAATTACATTTCAAGGGGTTCATCTTCAAATTGTGTTGTCGAAGTTTATTGAATATGATTTCTAGATCGGCCAAGTGATCAGAAAGTAGTCTGTATTTAACCACCAAATCATCCACATAACATTCAACAAATTTCCCTAAAAATGGTTTAAAGATATGGTGCATGGAATGTTGATACGTTGCACCTGCATTCTTTAGGCCTAAGGGCTTTACCTGATAGAAAAACACACCTTTAAGAGATTGGAAGGTTGTAGACTCCTCATCTTCTAGGTCCATTCATATTTTATTTTACCCCGAGTAACCATCAATGAAGGAAAGAGATTTATAGCCAATTGTTACATCAATTAAGAGTTCTGTGATCGGAGCTGGAAATCATCCTTAGGACAATGCGGATTAAGATCTCTGAAGTCAATGAAAACTCTAATTTTTCCATTCTTCTTTTTCACAGGCACAATATTATCCATCCATTTAAGATATTGAACTTCTATGATGAAGTTATTTTTGATACGCTTATCAACTTCAGATTCAATTTTGGAGGCATAAGTTGGGTGTGTTCTTCTTGCTACTTGTTTGAATCCTTGATGTTCTTCTGGAAAACCCAAATGATGAGTGGAAACATCGGGATTAAGACTTGTGATTTCTGTATAATTCCAAGAAAATACATCTCGATTTTTCTTTAGAAATAAAGTATACATTTCTTTCTCTTCAAGAGTCATGGATTCACTAATTAAAGTGGTACATGGATCTTCTTTTGTACCGAGATTTATTTCTCTAAGTTTATCCACAGTGGTAGATATTCCCTCTTCAAATGATGGAGGAGAATCCTTGAGATCTTCATATTCTTCTTTAATATGTGTTACTTCTTCTGTTTCTACTTGCATAGTATATGATGAAGCAGAATTTCCATGGTTAGGGGAGAAGTTAAAATTTGAACATCTTGAAGAAGAGGCTGCCATTTCTGACCCTATTAATGATGAAGGGTCTTCCTAGGGTGATAGAGAAGAGATGATGGATTGAGAATCGACATCATTATTTTCCTTTGGTATTGTTATAACTTCTTCTAGCCTAGTTGATGAAGTATAGAATTGCTGGATTTTAGTGGATGAAATGAAGACGTCTCCATTTAATCTTTAATTACTGCTTGGAGAATCAACAATTTCTCCCATACTATCTGGCTTGGTTACTATAATTGACATTATGGAAGTTTCCATAATAGTGTTTGGATTTAGGTCTATCATGTCAATTTGATTGATAAGAAACACATAATCTGTACTCACTTGTATGAATAGGTTTACTAGAATCTTTTCCAAACCATTTGGTGCATTAATTTTGGTGACCTCCTTTGTTGTGGATTTTTCCTTTCCCTCCATGGGATAAAATTCTGCCTCAATGTATTAAGATTCAAACTTTTTGAATGGGTCCTTGTCACCATAAAATGTCCCAATTTGACCATTGAAACAATATTTGAGACATTGATGGTATGAAAAAGGTTCGGCCGCATGTTGATGTAGCCAAGGTCTTCCAAGCAAAATGTTGAGGTTGTGTCCGGACGAACAACCATGAAATCTAAATTAGACACAAATTATCCAAACTAAATTCTGAGTGTAATCACACACAAAGGTTCTTCTTCATTCTTATCATATCCTTGCAACATCAATGTAGATGGAGATAAGTCAGATTCAGTGAGGCCCAATCGATGAAGTGTATGAATAGGAATGAGGTTGACACCTGAGCGATTATTAGTGAAAGCTTGTCGGATGTCTATGTCATTGACTTTTCTAGATAGATACAAAGGTCTGATATGTCCATGTACAACATCATCTTCATCTTCATCTATAAAAGATATCACTGCATGTCATACTGCAGGATCATTATCTATATGGTAGACCACAGCCGCAATAATTTCAGTGTCAAATTCTTGAAGACTTGACAAATCCTTAATAAGCGCCTCCCAAAGATATTTTGATTGATTCAAGGCATACAGAATTGATAACTTGGCCGGTACATGGTCTAAATGTTTCAATACATCATAATTTTGGTCCAAATGTCTGTGTTTCCCAGCATGAAAATGTAGTTTTGTAGGTGCCTTGGAAGTTGATGCTTTGGCAGTAGATGCATCCCGTATCGGGGAAGGAATTCGAAACACTCTTGGCTTCCGTAGATTAGACCAACTAGTCCTGTCTATTTTCTGAGAGGAATAAGGTGTAAACTCTTACTATTCCTCCAAAATAACTGTGTCAGGACTGAATCTTCCATGTGTGGAAGAACTTTCTTGTTCCTGTTGATCCCACTAAAGGGCTTTGCCAAGAGTTTCTGCCACATATACAGTTATAGCATGGGTAGGATTGAAATAGTGGATTCTGAAATATCCACATCTTCTTATGTATCTTAGACCTTTTTCTCTTCCTCTAATTCCTCTGTTAGATATAGGGAACTTAGGCTCATCGTGATTGAAATGGTCATTGGCATAGGGATTCGTTAAATGAGTCATGTTAACCGAACCAAAGACCAATTCTTCATCTGATGAAGATTCTTCTTGATGAACCAGTTTAGGTTTTGCTGTTTGGTGGGGCGGCGCTCAGTATTTTGAAGCAGATGGCATAAAATCTTCCAGAGTCAAACACAACTTAGGCTTTGGCAAGATCTCATCTTCTTCTGACTTCTCTTCTTTCTTCAAATTACGCCGCTTCTTTGAGGATTTTTCATTTGAGGAAGGGGGTTTTTATGTGTTAGAAATAGCAGAAGACACAATTGGTTGATTCAATTGTGTTCATAAAATGGCATGAGTTTGGTTGATAGGTTTCCTGACCATCCAATCATTATATTTCTATACATTTTTACTTTTAACTTTGTGCCACTCGCCTTCTTCCTCTGGATCAGTAGCAGAAACCCATGTTACCTGGGCTAAAGAACCTTTCAGTTTCACTTGTCCAGAGTCCACCATATTTTGCAAGAGGTCTTTGAAGACAAAACACTACTAAATGGGATGCCCCAACATCTGATGAAATGGGAAATAGTTGGAGAGGTCTCCATCCCCTTCCTTGTTTGGCCTTTTGGGCCTTGTAAACTGAACCAGATTGTTTTCCAGAGCCAAGATGAAGCAACCAGGAACTTGTTCATTCTGGAAATAATAAACTTTGTTCTTTAAATCCTCAAATTTTTTCTGCCTTTGATCTCTTTTATCATATTGATGAGGTATCCATTTTTGTTGACGCTCATGAGGTGGATCCCTTCAATATGATGAAGGTTTTGAAGTGAAAGCAGGTATGGGTTCTTGTTTAAGTGTAACTATAGCAGCCTCTACTTTCCCTATTCTTCTTTCTAGAGATGATGGAATTACACGAGACTTATCTCTTGTTTCTTTAATGGAATTTTCCTTTTTTTGGGCAATTGAAGAAAGTTCCTGAAACCCTTCTTTGTATTTCACAGGGATCAATGGTGTACACAATTCATTGTGGAGATATTCCATGAAAATGGGTAGCAACTCCTCTTGAGGGAGCAGTTGATTCAAGGAATATGTTAATCCTTTCCATCGAGCAATGAAGTATGAAACTCTTTCATTCTACCATTATTTACAATTTGTGAGATCAAAAACTGTTGTTTTCTGCAACATTGAACTGAACTGAAAAAGGAATTTCTGACGAAGATTTTCTCATCCAATAATTGACCGGGATTGCAAACTTGTATACCAGAAAAAGGTTGGTCCTTGAAATGATTGCACAAAAGGCCTGAGTTTTACTTCTTCTTTTTGTTGAGGAGTTCCCATCATAGGATCACTACAAGAGACAAAATGTGTCAAATGTTTCTCTGGATCTTATGAACCATTAAAAATGGGGAAGGTGACATTTGAAAAATTTGGAGGAGGAGGAATTGGATTTACCCATTCAGGGTAAAACTTATTCTTTGGTTGAACTGGTGTTCGTCGTCCTTCCATAGCTTCCAATCGGGCTGTTAATGACTCAATGGTAGTCATTAATGCTTGAGAATCATCTGGTTGAGCTTGGACCTAAGTAGGTGCAATAACTGGAGTTTGGACGGGTGTGGCGACTGGTACTGCCATTAATTGTATTATTTCTGGTTGTTGTTGTGTATGACCCATAGGATTGGACCTCTGAGGGTGTACTTGTAAAGGGGGATATTCTTGATCCATCCCAATAGTTGCAACAAATTCCCTTGATTGATTAACTCCATCATGCTTAGGAGGAAGACTACCTTGAAGTAGTTCTGCATTTAACCTCCTTAACTCCTTCATTTCTTCTTCTTGTTGTGAGAAACTTTCCTCTAATGAGAGTGATTGGACTTCTCCAATGGTAGGGTGGGATGTAACCTGACTTTTACCCTTTTACTTGGCATGTTCCTCTCTAGATTATGGAATGGTATTACCCGAAGGAATGTCTTGCCTCTGGGCAACTCTCTAGCTTCTGGTACGCACACCTCCATCATTTGTTTTTGTGTATACAGCCTCTTGAATATAAACTTCTTCAGCTGATTCCTTTGAGTGAGCCTCATGTTCTGGGAGATCAGTGATAATGACATTGATGAAATTTATTGATGTACATCCATTATGTCAGAATTTATGTTATATTTTCTTCTTCCATGTCCTTTATGAGACATTGCCTTTTTGTTTGTTTGATCCCTCAAGAACTTCTTGATGATCAATAACTTGGAGGGAATTTCCTGATGATTCATCTCTGCATTCCTCTTGTGGCTTCTTCCCTAATCGAGAGAAGAGTGACTTTCAGTGATGAAGAGATTGATAATTTGAAAAAGTCCCCAGTCCGGTGGACTGGGGTTGTTCCTGTTTTTCATACTCAAATCCTTGAATCCTGTCTATTGATACTGAGGGTTGGATTAAAAGAGTCTCCATCCTGGCAATCTGAGGTGGCTCTTGAGATGTTATATCTGAAAATTTCTTAAAATCTCTCCTAATTTTGTGGATTTTAGTCCAAAAATTTTCTGGATGCATCATTTGACATCCACTCAAATCACCTGGCTCAGATGACCATTGGATTATTTCTGACACCTCTATCACTTGATGATGTGCATGCTCTAAACAAGAAGTATTTTCAATATTCTCATTTTCTTGATGCAATAGTAATTCGACAACTTGTTCTTTATATACCTAACTTTGGAAAGAACTTGTTGATGCTTGTTCTTAAGAAAGCCTTTGATTACACACAAAACAAGTTAGTTGTGGCCATCCATGGGCAATAACATTGCATGAGACCACTTTTGGTAGGCTTTGTTGACTGGAGAGCATAGTGAAATACAATGCTCCATGAACACCCCATCCCCTAATATGAATACCAGATGGGGAATTGGTAATTAACAAGAGCAACCTTTTTAATGCACAAAGGAATGTACACTGAAGGGATCTTTACTGATTTTCAACCTTTGGATGTCGGGAAACTGAGAGAGATGTCAAGTCAATTTGGCATTGCAACCCTTCTATTACCTTAACATGATATTGATATTCATAATAAGGTAATAATTTCTCTTTTAATTGACAAAGAGTTTTCCATATGTTGAGACGAATATCGTGAATACAATATTCTGTCAATGTTTCTGGAATATCATACTAAGAGTCATCCAAAGGCCCAAACATGACTAGTATTTCACCTTTCTCCAATTGTTTTCTCATATTCAGTACTTCCTCTTCGTCATTTGATAAAGATTATTCTACCTGATTGGACCAAAGTTGGTGCTTATTTGTTGCTTCATTAGATTCAACAAGATTGGTAGAGAATTCATTTATTAAATTAGAACATGAATGATCCAAGGGTGGTTCAGAGAATGCCTTACACCCCGGTCTATCTTCTAGTTGAGAAAGTATTTCACCTACTAGAGGTAATGCATCAGACATGACTAGCTTCGCATTTGAAAGTGCCTCAAGATAAGAGGGATTTCTCGTTACTACATTATCCTTTGAAGAATTTTCTAGTCAATGTGACTTACTACTGTAGAGAGGACTTTTTCATCTAAATTCATCATCATGGAGAGGACCACCATGGTGGGTTACAGCAAAAGATGAAATCTTTTGCTCCTTGGTCTTCTAGCCACGCAGAGGGTTATCGTGGCTCTCATCTAAAGATGATGCATCGAGATTGACCAAATTGTCATGAAGTAAGCCTTCATGAGGAAGTGTCTGATGAAGAACTTCAGAATTATTGTTGTTACTTCCAGAATTTGGAAATGAGAGAGTAGAATCTTTAGTTGTAACAGATAATTGTCTGAGGGCTTCAAGAACTCCAACATTGAGCAAGACCTTATTGCAGATTGGCTCTTGATTTTTTAACTGTGATGGATAGGTATTTTTCTATGGACGCCTTCTTACTCACTTTGGAAACCACTTTTTGATGAAAGTGGTTATTATGGGCTGATGTATGTGCCTTCTTAGGAGAAATGGTCAGGTTAGGATGACTATCTCCATTTAAATTGGGTGTATGTGCCCTACTTGATTGTCTATATGACATGGGGGAGTATGCCCCACAACCCTCCTGGATTGGAACAGACGTGTGTATCTGCTCTGGGGTGACATGTTGATGAGTCACTCCACTGATAGGGATATATTTTTGTTTCTTTCCCTACGATTTCACTGAAGTTGTTATAATATTATAACAGATATCCAGAATATGGGCAGGGATTTGCTTCTGCACTTTCACCATTGTCAGAATGTTCTTGGTGACTTCAGCTGCTAGAAGGGGAATATATGTACATTCCGTGTTTGGAGTAGGTGTATGTTCCTTCTCCTGTCCTCCTTTTCTTGCCAGTAAATACACAGTACTCATGTGTGGGGGCAGAAAGTTGTGTCTGCCTCATGTTTGTCATTGGAGCTTTCCAATTGACATCTCTGGGTGCTACCAAATGATACTATTGGTTAGCTTGATGAATTTCTGGTTTATGTGCCTGATGATTGTTCTACACTGAATATGATTGATAAAATTCCTTCAATACTAGCAGAAGAGACCGCTGGCAGAATTGATGAATGTAAGTAGGTGTATGTGCCTATTTACAGGTGGTCACCACATTTGGTTGGTGGGATTCTTTGTATACAGTCAGACGAGCCTACTGACTGGCTGATGATTTATAAACAGGTGTATGTGCCTGCCTATAGTACTCTGCTAGAACTTCCTGGCGGGATTGGTGTGTTACTTCCAGATGAGTTTGTAGGGCAGTGAAATTAGGATGGATGGGTGTTTATGTTCGCATGTTGTTTTCCATCAAGTTAGGTTGATGGACTTCTAAAGAGGGGTCAGAGGTAAGAGCTTTCTCCCTGTTGGCCGAATTTCACCTCTGATGGTTCTTCTTACATTCTTGGGCCTGAGGAACCTGATCTGAATGCCTATAGTCGATACTTTTATAATGTTTAGGGTGCACTACCGCACGAGTCTGGCGGCGATTTTTGGTGGGAGTCCTCATGAATGACTCTTGTTTTCTTTAACTGAGGCCTTGAGTGACCTCTTGATCCACCTCCCTATAATATGGGAGGGACTGGTTGTTGCGTTCCAGGGATAAAGACCTGAAACAGTTGGAGATGGTTGTTGGAACCACTTGATTCTTGACCACTAGTTGTTGCTGTCCGGACAACCAGGGTGAGTTGTTAACTTGGAGGGCTTGTCGAGCAGCCTCCAGATTCAGGATGGTACCATGTTGATGGTATTCCCACACCAATTCATTTCAGACCTAGCGTTAAAGACGCTGATTAGGTGATGTCGTCCTCAGAGCGGACGAGGATCCATCAGGAGTAGCGGCCGAGGCATTCACAGGTGTGAACCTTAAAGAATCCATTTTGTGTTACAGAGAGATCTTGGAAAAGAGTGTCTATTTGATATAGTAGAAATAATCAACATAATTTTGGCCAGAATACATCTTTTGGATGAGCATATATGTTATTGAATGCTTTTTTGGCCCTCATATTGAGTTTAATAGGGGCCTAACAAATAAGTAAAATGTCATTTAACTTGGTTAAGGATTCACATCGAGTTCACCATTTTTTTGTTTCTCCTGGAAATGGGGATGACCTTGTTTTTTTAATTTTCAAACATTCCAATCGGTTTCTAACGGGTTTATTCGTAGAACCGAAAACACCCAATGATTCAATATCCATTTGGACCTAATTTACAAAGGTAGGTTCTCATTAGTTGTGGACCGATGAGGCTTAAGAATTCTCTTTGGTCAAGAGTATGGGAGGTCAGTCTCATCGCACCTTTTTTGGGGGAATTATTGCCTTCTCCGGGACTCCCTTATAGATTTAAGTTATGTTCACGAATCCTTATTAATTCACCAAGCATGAAAATGAGTTTTCCTTTAGATTTGGCAATCAATGATTGATATGTATGGGATTTAGAGAATATTTTATATGTATTTGAGGTTATTCATTGATAGAGAATCATCCATATGTATAAGATATTCTTAGTCAATGGTATACTTCAATACATTATATAGAAATATTCTGGTCATTATGATGACCATACTGGTTTTAAATCCACTCAGAGTGTCACTTGAAGTTTATTGTCATTCAGAAAGATAGAGATTATATTAGAGTTGGGATCGTACCCACAGATGGGCTACCTACATATCCTCGTTAAAAAGGAATCAAAACCCACGTAGTTCGATAAGAAGGATATAGTTTAACGTCAAATGGGACGAAAAAGAATTAATGAATGATGGGTTTGAACCTTAGAAAGGGTTCCTACGTACTCTACTTTTAAGTAAGAGATCAAAGTCCACATATTTCTAGTGAAGAAATATGGGTATTATGCATGGTTAACAGCCCAAAAAGAGATGTTGTGATTACTTTTACACTCTAAGCTCACGTGAGTAATGCTTAGTGTGAGAAACAAGAGGTATCAGTAAACCTGACGATTGTGCTACAAAATATGTATTCACAAGAAATGATGTGGGGATTACGTATGTGTGACTTCCCAAGTAGATGAATACCATGACTTACTTCAGGAAAGAAGCCCAAGAGCAGGGTCCATAAAGGTATTTGAACTTTATGGAGATTTTGAGTTTTAACCTGGGGCTTACTTCTAAGGAGGATGCCCAAATTAAAGGGGACTTAAAACTTGGGGCTTACTTCTGAGAAGGAGTCCCAATGTTAAAGGCAATTATGACTGGGGCTTACTCCTGAGAAGGAGGCCCAAGTTAAGGGGAGTCCACGCTCACTCCTGAGAAGGATGCCCTAAATCAAAAGATCTTCTCATCTTAAAGGATGATGTTATATGGAGGAAACCTCTAACCATAGTGACATAAATATTGTAAGTCACAAGGTTTTGGGAGAGGTTCTCACATAATTCCTTTCAGATAAGGAAGCCAACAAAAATACCATGCCATAAATGGATTTGAAAAGGGGTTTGACGGCTAGTATCTTGAAGAGGAGAGATGAACGAGAGAGAGGCACACAAATGAAGTTGGCATGCACATCTTGTCTACGCAAGGGTACTTGGACAACATGGGTTCACCTGGGTGATGAAGAATCTGTAGGGTAATACTTGGGAGAGACTTAACTCAATCCTTTAGTATTATCCTAAGATGTTTCCAAAAGGGCGGCGCACAATTTTCATCGAAAGGGTAGGGCAACGTGCAAGTGTTTCCATTTTTAAGGAGGTTTTCACACTTTGGAACACAAGTGTTGATAAATTCTAAACACTTAGGCCTTATTATACACCTTTAGGTCTTCCCTTCTAGGTAAAAAGTTACCTTATATTCTTTTGGAAGAGTTGAGTTGAAGACTAGGGTGACTAGAGCTTGAATTTGACTTCTGTAAAATCCGTCCTTGAAATGGGGGCCCATAGGGGATATTTATAGGCCACCTTTCACCTTGGGTGAAAAACCAAATAGGGCGCGCAAGTGACTTGCACGGCGCGCAAGTGACTTGAGCGCCTCACTCCAAATGGGCTCCTAGTCCATGCCTTCGTCAATTTTTTTGATGTTCTTCAAAGGGTGATCCTCTTTGTGATTAAGGTATTCCCCTTTACCATTTGTTGGACTCTGTGACAGAATGTAGCGTCAACAAAATGACCATATCCTATGTTTATTCCAATGTTAAAAACTTTCTGATAATAAAAATAAGAGAATAACATTTTTTACTTTTTGTTACATTAAATAACATCAATGTCAAAATCAATGAAATATAGGACCATGTTGAGAGATTTTTTACTTGTGTATTGAAATCTATTAACTCATATCATACAATAAGATATATAAAAGTGTTAGGGTCCTTCTTTAGAGCTTTTCATATTATGTTTGACCATAATTAAATGATGTACCCTTTCTGTGGTTATAATTATTTACTATGGTTACAATTCACAATGAAAAAAACTAAAAGGGTCTAATTTACCAAATTTGGACCACATGATTAAATATATGTACTCAATTATTCAAGAATAAATTTCCATAATTAGAATAAATTAATTTAATATTAAAACACAGAATGAAAAGAAAATAGTTTTTCAGAAAAATGCCTTTTATATAAAAAAAATTACACATGATTATACCATAAATTTGAATAAAATTAATATAATTGGATTACTAATAATATATGAGAAAAATTCTACTTTAAAACAAAATTGAACTTTCCAAATACTTGAAGAAAAAAATCAGTTTTCTATACCAATCATTATTATTAACTATTCATTATAAAAAATATTTTTAGAAAAATATCCCAAAAAACACAAAAGGCCAATATTGATATGTTTTAAAAAATTATATCCTTTTTACAAATTTTTAATTTATAAATCCACAAAAAGTAATTATATTTTACACTCATTAAAAGAAATAAAATTCCTTTTTTAAGGAAATATATTTTTGAATCATTAAAGGACTACTAAAAAATTAAATTATATTTTCCTACAAATTAATAAAAACATTTTTATTGTCTAGTAAAATTATATATATTTTTCATAATACAGTTAATCGTATGTATGACTTCTATTTATAAAGTTATTTTATAATTATAATATATAAATAAAAATAATTCATGGTTTTTTTAAGATCAACGTTGCATGTTGAATATGATGTTAAACATAATGTTATTATTTTAAAGTAATATATGGTTACCAATTAATGGTTTATAGACCGAATAATGTGAATATAAATTCAATTAATTTAAGAAGAGGCTTATTGAAGCATCAATACTCACACTGCCCTCAACTGTTGAGGTTTTTATTGTATACATTGGTGTTTTAATGAAGTTATTGGGCTATGCACTAATACAAAATGACAATGTGATATCCTATACCTCAAGGTAGTTAAAATTCCATTAAAATAACTATCTAAAACATGATCTAGATTTTTTTGTAGTTATTTTCACATTAATCTTTTGGATACATTATTTCTTTGGAGAGATGGGTAAAATATATGCATATCATAAGAGACTCATATATATATTTATATATATATATATTCACATAAAAGGACCTTAATATTCATGAATAATGAGGGATAGAGATGATCAAGGACAATGACTATGTAATCCATTTCCTTCTTGGAAAATTTAATAAAGTGTTATATTCTCCATGTAAAATGGGTCTAGAAAACATATTAATTGTGATAATTTATATAGATACACTATTTATAGACTTGTGAATGATGGGAATAGAAGTCATAGCTGCATGAATAAAAAACATAACTAGCTCATATTGTCACTAAATCAATTATTATAGATAATATAATAGATGATAAAATGGATGATATTGAAATAAAAAAGAAGGTTTTAGTTATATGTAAATAAAAATCCAGAGATTAAAATGAAAAATATGTTATATGATTTAGGCCATGACTATGTTTTCCATCAAATCCATAGGTAAATATGGAGTTATTAAATTATTCACACTATTTTACATTCTCCATCCACCCATGGAGTATGAAGATGTATTATGATCTCTATGATAATTATTGGTATGATTATGTGAATAATGATATCCTAAAATATAAATAAGTGTTCCTGGTATATTGAAAAGTGAAGGTAGATAGACAAAAGTCCACGGGGATGATGTAACCATTACCCATACTATCATGGAAATGTGAAATCATCACCATAGGTTTTTCATAGGTCTTATAAAGCAATCCATTAGAAATAATTACAAATGATTTTTAGGTATGGTCATATAAAGAATGATCACTTCATTACCAATCAGGAGGAATTCTTACTCAATCAACTTGTATGGATATAAATTAGAGAAGTGGTGAGGCTTCTTATAATGATGATATCGATTGTATCCAGTTGAGTTAAAGGTGTACCTCAATGTTCGATAAAGTTATTCAATATGATCATAGCATTGAGTTGAACTTTCGTATGACCTATAACCCCCAAATTGATCAAAAATCTAAGTAGAAAATCTAGAAATTTGAAGAAATTTTGAAAGAATTCTCGATGAGATTAAAATTTAAATGAGATCAAAACCTTACTATGGATGTTTTATTATAAAATAATATCTTACACTACAGCTTCTAAATGGATGTATATGAACCCCCTATAGAAATAGATATAAAAAACACAAGTTTGAATAAATCTTGTCAATACATTCTATTGGGACCTGAAATGGTTAAATAAATGTTTGAAATGTCAAGAATAGTAAAAATAAAATCCCAATAGCTCATAGTCATTAAATATTAGTTATAGTGATCATTATAGAGACTTGTTATTTGAGGTTAGAGATAAAGTGCTCCTCAAAATATCTATATGGACCACTAGAACTAACACTCACCATGTGTTAGGTTTATTATTTTTTCCTTGTATATCACTTGAATAAGTACATACCATATTTCTCACCTTTTCTAATTTTTTTATCTTTATAGTTGGAGCATGATATTGTTTATGAGGAAAAATAAGTAATCATCTTCGACCATAAATACAAAGTTATAAATAATAACAATAATCACTTAATCAATTTAATAAAGGGTATCCATAAGTATAATGAGGATACATGGGAATTAGGTGAATAAATATAATAGTAGTATAATCATTCATTTTCTTTTTAGAAGGAAATTTTAAATTTCAATGGTAAAAATTATTAAAAGTGGAAGAATGTAATGATGTAGAATTTTTTTTATCAAGGTAATTATTCTTTTTATTATATAAAAGTGTCATATTTAGTGATATTTTATTATATAAATCATATTCACTAGATCATAGAACCAAAAAAACTATATTAAATTTCACATTATATTTAAAGAAAAAATATTTCCATAAAAAATTAATGTGATATAATGGGATCAAATATATAAAAAAATATAACTATAATATGATAATGTGGATCTCCTTGATACCCAAGAATTATCACAGACGTAAACAACACTATATGTCATGAACCAACCCGTGTCGACTATAAATCAGTCACCTGATCCAGCCCATGGCACGACCCGACAGGCGTTCCCAATCCTCCAAGATTTCCAAATAGTATCGAGCATCAAAATTGAATCATTGAGAATAATTTAACCTAGATAAATTTATTAAAAAAAATAAACCTATTCAACAAAAATAAATTCTAATAGTAGAAAGAAAATAAAATTCACATACAACCATGTGACTTTGCATGTCACCACTAATAACTAAACCAACACAGCACCACAGTGACAGAATCCAAACATGAAGTAACACTCAAAGATAAAAACAAAGGTGAAACTATTATTTCATTAATAAAACTCAGTAGGAATGTCCAAAATAAACTATTCCTTATGAAATACCTTTAAAAGAAAACAAATTCATTCTAGTTTGAAAATAAGTCATGTAAAAAATTCCATTAATTTATTAAAATAACCACCATGATTCCATTTTTAAGAAAAAACCCATTTCTATTACATTTTCCAAAATAATTTCCACTGTATGAAAAGTAATTTCAATAAATTACATTAAAATAAAACTAGTGATGGAACATATATTTTTCTATGAAATGTAATGCTAGGGGGTCATGGGATCAAGTAATAAAAAGTTCCAAAAAAAGAAACTAGAACATACAAATATGTAATAATTAGAATTTCCTAAACCTATTTAGAAGCATCTCGGGGTGTAATCAGTTCAGACACAACTATTGGAATATGGTACAGATCTATGGTCAATCACCAACCTAGCTACTCTAAATTAGCCTCACAAGTGGAACATCCCACATGACCTCTCACACATTTATGGGTACTAACCCATCTAATCGGGGTTGATAAGAAATTGTCACTAGATAGTATAAATGATGCCAAGGAATCCCATGATAATACTGCATGGAGTACGAGGAGGTCATCACACATGTGGCATTAACCATGACCCACAAATGACACTATTGATTCCTAGCCCGAACTCAAACACCACCAATATGATGACCATATCCTCAGAGAGAGTACCATAGACATTCCCGTCACATATAAATTCATACACAACTTCCTATTGGGCCTTCACACCACATGAATTTCGAAACCAATTTCTAAATCACCAGAAAATACCAATCAGGTCTTTACATTTTCGAACCCAAATTCATTTCCAAAACCATTTCTAAATCCATGGTTAAATCATACAACATGTGCGAATAGTTCCAAAAGGGAATTTATATCCTTTAGTTACCCAAGCACACCCCAAAGATTCAAATGGTCAAAGCTGTATGAAATACATCTTAAACCACCATTATAATTCTTAGAAAACATAGTTTTCATTTAGAGACTAGGGAACTATTTATAATGGAATGGTGTTTTAGAATAACCATTTAATGAGTTCGGGTGGAATAGGGAAAAATGAGAAGAAATAAAGGCATTTTAAAACCTGGGGATAATGGTGAATATTATTTTTGGGAATCCATTATCATTTTTATGCCTATCTATATGTAAACACAGTGCATATATAGATATGCCCACATCCAATTTCACATATCTGGTAAACCATAAAAACTTCCAAAAACCATTTTTTGGAGTCACCTCTATCATTTCAACCAACCACAACTACACACAAAAGACCACTAATCCACAACAAGGAATTACAAAGACACAAAAAGAACAATTCACAATGAAAACTAAGTTTCCAAAATTCAACCTAAGCCAAAAAAAACTCCAATTTTATCTTTAAAGTAAAGTTGGAATTTTATGAAACATTTTTCATACATACTTACATGAATAACCAAGTAAAATATTTGAAGGAACATTTATTCATAAATGTACCAACAAAAAAACAAAAATAATTTACATAAACACATCAAAATTAGGATCAACACATTTAGAAATAATTTCAGAATGCTACAACATTCAAATAATTAAAATTTAAGGCTTGGTCATAGGCATCCTACCTTAGTAGAAAAAGAATAAAGATGAAACACCCTAGAAATAAATGTCTTTGATGACAACAGCATGAATATTCCCCTTTTTCTAGCACCATGAATATTAAACATTTCATATATATAAGGACACCTTGAACCTATTTGCATATTGGCATGGACAAAAATGTACAAAGGGGGCCCTTATATATATTCTTATGCATGAATATACCCCACTACTCTTACAAAATTTTTCATCTTTATATAATCATACAAGAACACCTAACACCATTATATATATTCATTATTCCATAGGTGAATATATATAAAGGTGGAACATGCATGTATAAGTGCCTACCAATGCATAATAATGTAAGTATTTAATTTTTAAGGATTGAATCTACCACAATAAGGTAAAATATGCACTAAAACAATATTAGGGACCCAAATATCACATAACCATAATTAAAATTCTTCCAAAAGAAAAGGCTGAAGAAAATATACATCAAAACAACAACAGGTGAGACGAAATGACCCAAATCACTTTAAATTTGGTGACAGTTGCTGAAATACACCATAAGACTACCCAAGAGACCTACTGCACACCCTAATAATGGATAAAACTAAGAAAAATGGGTCAACACACACCATAGGTATTGGTTGAAACTGGAGGGGTGGAAGTGAAATGAAAATTCCAAATTAAGGGAGGATGAGGGAGCTGGAGTGCTTACCTTGAAGGATCCACCAAAATTTTCATTGAAATATGGGGAAAATGTGTTGATAAGAAGAATGAGAGATTGGGTGCCATGATGACATGGAGGAAGGGAAGGGGGGCTATATGACACACATGGTGGAGGAAATTAAATGAAATAAGATAAGAGGGAAAAATAAAGAAAAAAAATATTAAAAAAAAATAAAAACCAACTTTTTTATAACACCAGACAACTTGTATGGTTTTCGCAATGCTTACAAAACCATGTTCCAACCATGATATGGACACTACCTAGAACAAGAACCCATTCACAGTTACCCCTAGGTAGACACACTCTTGAGAAAACCATTCTCAACCCATTACACTTAGCACTGAAAACTCATAGAGACCAATCACAAGCTTGGCACACGATTTAATAAACCATGTGAAATTCATACTCCACACCACTATCCCACCTTAAAAACCACATGGGAACCACATGGTTACTACTAACCATGAGGGATAACCATGCACCAACTATAAATATTCCAAAAAAATAAGTTTAGAACCGCCAACTATTGAAACTCAAAAGTGAGGCAAAAAAGATTAACTAAATTAAAATAATTAATATTTCATGGTCGGTGTAACACCCCAAGCTTCTACGGTACGTTTCCCTTCAAATAATGCGATAGCGTGTGTTGTACGCAACCTCGAGTTCTAACACACACCACAACTAATTAAACTAGCCGTTGTGAATAGTAATACCTACTTTTTGAAATCATATATATTCTATATTTCAAAATGGACTTCATTTTTGGATTCGGAATATCAAAATTAGCCTAGGGTGAAATTTTGGTACATTTCGGATAACTTTCATATTTTGATGAATAGTGAAAATTTCTAAATTTTAATTAAAAACAACTTTTTTAATCAAAATAATTAATAGTGATAAATTATGAATTTGAGTGGTTTTAAAGTATATTTAGAATATATTTTTACCATTCAATTTAATTTTTATCATTGGACATAATTTTACAATTAAACCGAACATAAACAAGTGTCAATCTTTTGATAGTTATTATCTCTTAAAAACACGCTTTTTGTTTTGACAGCGGAAATTAATTTTAAATTAATTTCTGCCACTTCTGTGTTTTGAATTTAGGAAAATGGATTCCATATTTGGAATCAGGATGTTCAAATTGTGTAAATAGGTAACTTTTATTTTTACACATTTTGAATAATTACTGCGGTAAATATTTTATTTACCATGGTTAAAGGGTAAATCCGGTAAATAAGGGTTAAAAAAATAATATTATAATAATACTAAATTACCCTAAAACGTGTCTTAACCCTATTGGTTGATACATGGTCGACCATGGGAATCTTTGGGTCTATTTTGGGACCCCATGGATCCACTTGTAAGTGATAATGACACTTTATTTTAATTAAGTCAAAATGAATACAAAAATGACACAAGCATATATCTTTTAGAACAACAATTTTTACATAGGGTTATACATGTTGGATTTTCGATTATAAATATTCATTAGAAAGATAAAAAGATTTTCTACATAATGATATTTTATTTATAATTTTTAGACATTAAATAAGTTATTTTATTTATGACACAATGATGATGCAGTAATTAATATAATAGTGAAAAATTAAAATAATTGATATTATAAATACCCAAATAAATATAATATGAAACTTTTAATGAATTAAACTAATTTTCTAGGCTAATATGATATATTAGGATTGATTTAATGGACTTTTTTCGAAGTAATCAATCTGTTATGAGTTTCACAAAAATCAACTATTGAATAGTGTCAAAATTGACATAAAAGAGTTCTTAAAACAAATATTATATTATTAATTGATATTAAATTCCTAAAAATCTAAGGTTCGGCCAAGAGACTTATATTATGATAGGTTAATCATTAATGGACCACTTGGGGGTCGCTTGGATGTATATAGTAAGTTTATTAACCATAATATATAAAATACAAAGAGACATTGTAAAAGTGAAACTAATTAACTTAGAGTTAATACTTAAAGATAAGGTTAATATAAGTACCCAAACCTGTCTAAACTCTATTGGATGAGTTGTTTTAGACCTATCCCCACCTCATCCTTTGAATAGTCAACTTTGGAGCCTTTAGAAACCGAATATGAATTTATTATAAATTAATATTTCTAGCTTTTCCAAAGGTGCCCCTCACCCCTCTTATAAAAGGGCACTCCTCCTTCTCATTTATTCACACCTTCAAAGCCTTTTGGTTCGGCCAAACTCTGCCCAAATACTCTCCCAACATCCCTCAATACAACCTAGAGGCCTTAGTTTGATCAGAAAGCCAACCTAAGGAGCCCTTTTGATCAAATCAAAAGGAAGAACCCGAAGAAGAGGTAATGATTTCACCACCCTTTTCTAAGTTCATTTCTTCTTCCACTTCTTCTTCCTTTCTTCTTACCATTCTGAAATAATAACTCCAGTATCTCACATATACTGTGATGTTATTATAAATATGGTACAATCATATTCAGTATTCTATCCACCCTTTGAATAACATGTCACCATACGTGCGTACGTACGGCTTACCGTCTCCACGTCGTGGTGTAATTGTTATTCAATATAATATTATTTGGATGGGTATAATAATGATGTGTAACTCATGTAAATAATAAATATAACATGTTAATGATTCTTTATATATGATATACCATCCATTTATATATTATTTTAATATCAAAAGAATGATATTGTCGCTCGTGCGTACGTACGGACTACCGTCTCCACGAACGCGATGAGATTAATTCTCCATCGTATCCATTCAAGTATAATTATCATTTGATGATTTAAAAATGATGTTTAAGGACTGTATATCATTCTGGATATGAATAAGATACAACAACCATGGCTTATGTAACAAAACATATAAAAGAAAATGAGTAAGTTAACTCCAGAAACGACGATAATTCTAAGATATTATTAACAAATCAATGTTAAAAGATCATATATGATATCATATTAATATATATGATTCTTTTATAATTTAATAACAACTATTTCACCATTATACAGGAGGTTAACCTACCCCAACCAAGGAAAAGTACAAGGTAAGGGTTATTTCACAATCTCTTCATTATCCGAGGTTGTTTATATGTAATAATCTACTGGGATCTCTTTATCATCCACATCCATGTTTCTTAAAAATGTATTTCAAAACATTTTTACTATTTACAAGAATATGGGTTAAAGTCATTTATACCTTTTTTTGACTTTTTATAAGAGGTTTATAAAGGAATCTTTCCGTCGTTTTCAAAACAAGGTCCTTTTTAACCTTTTCGACAGAATTGAGGTAAGAATGTTTTTTTTAACTTATACGGCGGGTGCGGTTATTTTACGCCGTTATAAAATCTTCAAAGCTTTCCTTACAAGCTTATAAGAATATTTTCAAAGAAAATGTTTTATTTTATATGGATCTTAAATGATTTCAAAATAAAAGGAGATATTTCTTTAAAAAGAATTTTGATTTCATCTATGTCAACATCCTTTGATGGATTTTAAGATTATTTGAAGTTGATTTATTATGATACAAAACTTCTATATTGTATTGAAGGTTTTGTGATATGTTTGACTGTGGATGTGCTATTTTTATACCATTCATAGTTTATTGTGAAAGTATTGACATTTCGTATGCTAGTTTTAATACGAATGTTTATGTTATGTTTAAACCTTTTCATATGGGAATGCATTGGACTTAATAAGTGACGGGTGGAGCCCGCTATAGCTCCTCGATGCATCGGTAGGTCTCATGAGACAAACTAGTGTCTTGGCACAAGGCCTTGACAAAATCTTATTTGTAGTCTTGGCACGAGGCCTTGGCTATGTGGTTATGATAGTCTGGCATTATGCATTCCAACATTATGAAAGTGGTTATTTATTTTTGCATGTGATTATTCGATTAGTGGAATATCCATGTGAATAAGTAAATGGCATTATTTCATTTTATTTATGCCATACCATGTTGAAAGTTCATGTTTAAAAGGCTTTTGTTTTAGTTATACATTGCCTTAAATGTTTATTCTTATTGATGAAAGTTTCCGCTATATTGTTATCCTTACTGGGCATTTGAGCTCACCCCTTTTCTATGTTTTATTTTTTCCCCAGGATGTGAAGAAGTAAATTATGAATGACCTGCAGGGATATTATGAGGGGATAGTAGTGTGGATTATGGATACATTATGTTGTTGTAGTAGTTTTTCATTTTATGATGTAATGTAAAACTTATGAATATATCTAGTGTTTCCAAGGCTACTAAACCAATCGGTCTTTCGAGATTTGATCTTTCTTGTGATCATGCCAATGTTATGTAATAATGCACCGACTCTGGGTAGCTGGGGTCGGGGCGTTACAGTTGGTATCAGAGGAAGTTTAGTACAAACCTTGGAAGCTAGATTTAGATAAAATCTGATTAGAGCACGTAGACCTAAGATGAACTTTGAGGATTAGTATAGAAGAACTTCCTAGAATTTTGGTATTGTAGAGACTTTGTGAGTTTTGCGAGCAATACATCCCTGTCTGGATACGAGCAGGTAGAGGCGGCTCTGGCACAGATGTACCTAGGGGTAAAACCCGAAAACACCGCTTTGAGCTAGACTCGAACGGGAACTGGTGCACGACAACGGGCCTTGCTGCACTCTTGGTTACGACACTCCCGGGGGATATGCTTAGGATAACTCTCACTTTCTTTACAAATCATTATGAAGGGTTTATGAGTATATACTTCCTCAAAGAAAACATATTTATGATTATGGATTATATCCATAGATAGTTCAATTTATGTTAAGTGTTTTATAAGTATGGGATTATGTATTTTGATTCATAAACTGATCTAGTTTATGCCATTTTTTAGAAATGGCGCCTAGTGGAAGAAATGGAAACCGTATCAATGCACGCACTCCATGTAGGGATTTCCCTCCTGCTCAAGATAATTATAGTGGGGCTGGTGATGCAACTGGTGCTGATCAGCTAATCACCGTACTGGGACAACTTACTCAGGTTATGAATAATAACCTTACCCGTATGGAGCACCCTGATCCGCAGCGTGGAGGATCAATGTTAGATCGATTCATGAGACAACAACCACCAACGTTCAATGGAAGTACAAATCCCTTAGTAGCTGAGCAATGGATATTTTCCCTAGAGAAAATATTTCAGGCTTTGGGGAGTAGTGAAAGGGAAAAAGTTACCATGGCAGTTTACCGCCTCACTGGAGATGCTGATCAATGGTGGTCATTGATTCAAAACATGAAGGAAGATGATGAAGTATCAAACATGGAATGGAGGGAGTTCAAAGATCTGTTTTTAGAAAAATACTTTCCTCGCGACCATCGAGCAGATATGGAAAGGCAATTTCTGAGTCTGAGACAAAAGGAGGATGATAATGTCACAAAGTATGAGGCTAACTTTACAAGGTTAGCGAGGTACGCTGGTGATTATATTCGCAACCCAAGAAGTAAGATTGATCATTTCTTTGATGGGTTAAAACCATTTCTCCGTCGAGCATTAGTCTCACAATCCTTTTCATCGTACGAAGACATTGTCTCATGTGCTATCAAGACCGAAAAGGAATTCTCTAAGTCTTATGACTTTAAAGCAAAGCAAGAGAAGAAGAGACCTGCTGATCAATCTGGGAATGGAAATAAGGGGAAGAAGGGAAAGGTTGAATATCCATCTTGTGGTAAGTGCGGGAAGAAACACCCCGGTGCTTGCCTGAAGGGAATGGGAGTCTGTTACAAGTGTGGTGAAAAAGGCCACCAAGCTCATGATTGCAAGGGGAAGAAGGAAGCTACCAACGTTCAGTGCTATAATTGCAGGGAGATGGGGCATTATGCAAATCCATGTCCTAAGCGTCAGGAGAACTTACCTCAGAAAAGGCCAAGGGATCAAGGCCAGGCTTATGCTATCACTACTGCTGAGGTAGAAGCTCCGAAAGACGTGGTGGCAGGTAATTTAATGGTTTCCTCAAGTTTAGCAAATGCATTATTTGATTCTGGATCATCGCATTGTTTCATATCTTCCCAGTTTGCTAAGAAAATTAGATATTTCCAATTTGATTTAATAAGGGAGTTGTCAGTTAAAACTCCTAAGGGAAGTATCGTTGCAACAAAGTTTTGTGAATCAGTCCCCATTAGAGCACATAAATTTTCTTTATCTGCTGATTTCATCGTCATACCTATGATTGAGTTTGATATAATCCTCGGTATGGACTGGCTTTCGGACTATGATGCGAAGATTTATTGTAAGAAGAAAGAGGTTACGATTCTTGATGATAATGATAAGGAACACCTTATTTTTAGAGCAGAATCGTCACCACCTAATTCTTATTTAGATCCACCCCCAGTAGCTCAACTTAATTCAATTATTGGGGAGGAAGAGAATGAAATAACTGTCGGTGAGGAAAGGAATGTTCAAATAGAGGATGTACCTGTTGTGAAAGAGTTTGTAGATGTATTTCCGGAAGATTTAACTGGACATCCTCCAGAACGAGAAGTAGAGTTTTCCATTGATTTGATTCCTGGATCAAGGCCTATATCGAAGACCCCTTATAGAATGGCCACTGTAGAGTTAGTCGAACTAAAGAAACAACTAGAGGAATTGAGTAATTAGGGATTTATTCGCCCTAGTGTTTCTCCATGGGGAGCCCCTGTTCTTTTTGTTAAAAAGAAAGATGGATCTATGAGGTTATGTATCGACTACAGGGAGATCAATGCTATAACGATAAAGAACAAGTATCCCCTACCTCGTATTGATGATTTATTTGACCAACTGCATGGAGCTCAATACTTTTCAAAGATTGACCTTCGATCTGAATACCATCAGTTGTGTGTAAAGAAGGAAGACATTCCGAAGACAGCATTTCGAACCAGGTACGGGCATTAAGAGTTTACTGTAATGCCGTTTGGATTGACTAATGCACCATCTGTATTCATGGATCTGATGAATAGAGTTTTCAAGGAGTATCTCGATGAATTTGTGGTAGTATTTATTGATGATATATTGGTATACTCCAAAACCTATGAAGATCATGAAAATCACTTGCGCATTATCTTGAAGACTCTGAGGAGGCATGAATTATATGGAAAGTTTAGCAAGTGTGAATTCTGGCTTCAGGAGATTTCTTTTCTTGGCCATATTGTCTCTAAAGATGGAATCTATGTTGATCCTTCTAAGACCAAGGCAATCCAAGAATGGCCAGCACCTACGAGTATAACTGAGGTACGTAGTTTTATTGGTTTGGCAGGTTATTATCGACGTTTCGTCCAGAATTTTGCCCGATTGGCTAACCCATTAACGAAGCTCACACGTAAAGGGGTTAAATTTGTTTGGACAAAAGAGTGTGAAGAATGTTTCGAAGAACTGAAGAGAAGATTAGTCAATGCTCCTATATTGACTCTACCATCGGGGAATGATGGGTTCGTTATTTATAGTGATGCATCAAATAAAGGACTTGGCTGTGTCCTTATGCAGAATGATAGAGTTATTGCCTATGCATCACGACAGTTGAAAATTAATGAACAAAACTATCCTACTCATGATCTTGAGTTAGCAGCTGTGATCTTTGCTTTGAAGATATGGAGGCACTACCTCTATGGTGAAAAATGTGAGATTTATACTGATCACAAGAGTTTGAAGTATATTTTCTCACAAAAAGAACTCAACATGAGGCAAAGGAGATGGCTTGAATTACTCAAAGATTATGATTGTACGATACACTACCACCCGGGGAAGGCAAACAAGGTGGCAGATGCTTTGAGTAGAAAAGACCATGGAGTTTTGAACAATATGAGAATTGAAAGGGATCCAATTTTCATGGATCTAGTGAAAATGGACATGGGAATAACCAGGGAAGGTGAAACATCAATGCTTTTTCAAATGGTTGCCAAACCATCTTTACTAGAAAGGATTAAGAGTTCTCAGACCGATGATGACGAATTCCAAAAGAAGATTAATGCTGTGAATGATGGGAGATTGAGAGACTTTGCGTATGAAGGTGGAATTTTGAAATTCGGGAAGAGACTTTGTGTTCCCAATATACCTGATCTAAAAAGGGAATTGCTGGATGATTCTCATAGTCCCAATTTCTCTATACACCCTGGGAGCACCAAAATGTATAGAGATTTGAAGGAACATTTTTGGTGGGACAACATGAAGAGGGAGATTGCTGATTTTGTGTCAAGATGTATGGTTTGTCAACAAGTGAAAGCTGGAAGGCAACAGCCTGGAGGAGTCATGCAACCTATTCCCATACCGGAGTGGAAATGGGACAATGTTACGATGGACTTTGTCATGGGGCTACCGAAGACTCCTAGAAGGAACGATGCAATATGGGTTATTGTTGATCGTCTTACCAAGTCAGCACATTTTCTTGCTATAAGAGAAGATCTACCCCTGGAACGTCTAGCAAGACTATACATTAACGAAGTTGTGAGACTTCATGGAGTACCCCTATCAATTGTTTCGGATCGTGATCCCCGTTTTACTTCAAGGTTTTGGAAAAGTCTTCAGAAATCCCTGGATACTGAACTTCATTTGAGCACTGCTTACCACCCTCAGACAGACGGACAATCAGAACGGACTATTCAAACCTTAGAAGACATGTTGAGATCTTGCTCACTTGACTTTCAGGGTATGTGGGATCAATATTTACCTCTGGTAGAATTTTCCTATAACAATAGCTTCCATTCGAGTATTCAGATGGCACCATATGAAGCGTTATACGGAAAGAGATGTCGTACACCAACCTGTTGGGATGACGTCGGTGAAAGAAAACTTGTAGGTCTAGAACTGGTGGAGGAAACGATGGAAAAGGTAAAGGTAATCCAAAATCACATCAAAGCAGCTCAAAGTAGGCAGAAGAGCTATGCCGATAATCGAAGGAAGGATTTGGAATTTCAAGTCGGTGATCATGTTTTCCTAAAGGTATCTCCGTGGAAGGGAGTCATACGTTTTGGTAAGAAAGGTAAATTGAGTCCCAGGTACATCGGACCTTTCGAAATTCTAGAACGAATTGGGGCTGTAGCTTACCGATTGGCAATGCCGCCAAGTCTCTCCAAAGTTCACGATGTGTTCCACGTATCTCTGTTGAGAAAATACATGCCTGACCCAACGCATGTAATCACCTATGAGGAATTAGAACTGGAACCCGATCTGTCTTATTGCGAAGATCCCGTCAGGATTCTTGATACAAGAGAACAAGTACTGAGAAACCGGACGACGCGTCTGGTAAAAGTTTTGTGGAGAAATCATAAGATGGAAGAGGCAACGTGGGAACCCGAGGAACTTATGATGAAGAACCACCCGAGTCTTTTTATGCAGTAATACCCTAGAAATTGCGAGGACGCAATTATTTGAAGGAGGGGAGAATGTAACACCCCAAGCTTCTACGGTACGTTTCCCTTCAAATAATGCGATAGCGTGTGTTGTACGCAACCTCGAGTTCTAACACACACCACAACTAATTAAACTAGCCGTTGTGAATAGTAATACCTACTTTTTGAAATCATATATATTCTATATTTCAAAATGGACTTCATTTTTGGATTCGGAATATCAAAATTAGCCTAGGGTGAAATTTTGGTACATTTCGGATAACTTTCATATTTTGATGAATAGTGAAAATTTCTAAATTTTAATTAAAAACAACTTTTTTAATCAAAATAATTAATAGTGATAAATTATGAATTTGAGTGGTTTTAAAGTATATTTAGAATATATTTTTACCATTCAATTTAATTTTTATCATTGGACATAATTTTACAATTAAACCGAACATAAACAAGTGTCAATCTTTTGATAGTTATTATCTCTTAAAAACACGCTTTTTGTTTTGACAGCGGAAATTAATTTTAAATTAATTTCTGCCACTTCTGTGTTTTGAATTTAGGAAAATGGATTCCATATTTGGAATCAGGATGTTCAAATTGTGTAAATAGGTAACTTTTATTTTTACACATTTTGAATAATTACTGCGGTAAATATTTTATTTACCATGGTTAAAGGGTAAATCCGGTAAATAAGGGTTAAAAAAAATAATATTATAATAATACTAAATTACCCTAAAACGTGTCTTAACCCTATTGGTTGATACATGGTCGACCATGGGCATCTTTGGGTCTATTTTGGGACCCCATGGATCCACTTGTAAGTGATAATGACACTTTATTTTAATTAAGTCAAAATGAATACAAAAATGACACAAGCATATATCTTTTAGAACAACAATTTTTACATAGGGTTATACATGTTGGATTTTCGATTATAAATATTCATTAGAAAGATAAAAAGATTTTCTACATAATGATATTTTATTTATAATTTTTAGACATTAAATAAGTTATTTTATTTATGACACAATGATGATGCAGTAATTAATATAATAGTGAAAAATTAAAATAATTGATATTATAAATACCCAAATAAATATAATATGAAACTTTTAATGAATTAAACTAATTTTCTAGGCTAATATGATATATTAGGATTGATTTAATGGACTTTTTTAGAAGTAATCAATCTGTTATGAGTTTCACAAAAATCAACTATTGAATAGTGTCAAAATTGACATAAAAGAGTTCTTAAAACAAATATTATATTATTAATTGATATTAAATTCCTAAAAATCTAAGGTTCGGCCAAGAGACTTATATTATGATAGGTTAATCATTAATGGACCACTTGGGGGTCTCTTGGATGTATATATTAAGTTTATTAACCATAATATATAAAATACAAAGAGACATTGTAAAAGTGAAACTAATTAACTTAGAGTTAATACTTAAAGATAAGGTTAATATAAGTACCCAAACCTGTCTAAACTCTATTGGATGAGTTGTTTTAGACCTATCCCCACCTCATCCTTTTAATAGTCAACTTTGGAGCCTTTAGAAACCGAATATGAATTTATTATAAATTAATATTTCTAGCTTTTCCAAAGGTGCCCCTCACCCCTCTTATAAAAGGGCACTCCTCCTTCTCATTTCTTCACACCTTCAAAGCCTTTTGGTTCGCCCAAACTCTGCCCAAATACTCTCCCAACATCCCTCAATACAACCTAGAGGCCTTAGTTTGATCAGAAAGCCAACCTAAGGAGCCCTTTTGATCAAATCAAAAGGAAGAACCCGAAGAAGAGGTAATGATTTCACCACCCTTTTCTAAGTTCATTTCTTCTTCCACTTCTTCTTCCTTTCTTCTTACCATTCTGAAATAATAACTCCAGTATCTCACATATACTGTGATGTTATTATAAATATGGTACAATCATATTCAGTATTCTATCCACCCTTTGAATAACATGTCACCATACGTGCGTACGTACGGCTTACCATCTCCACGTCGTGGTGTAATTGTTATTCAATATAATATTATTTGGATGGGTATAATAATGATGTGTAACTCATGTAAATAATAAATATAACATGTTAATGATTCTTTATATATGATATACCATCCATTTATATATTATTTTAATATCAAAAGAATGATATTGTCGCTCGTGCGTACGTACGGACTACCGTCTCCACGAACGCGATGAGATTAATTCTCCATCGTATCCATTCAAGTATAATTATCATTTGATGATTTAAAAATGATGTTTAAGGACTGTATATCATTCTGGATATGAATAAGATACAACAACCATGGCTTATGTAACAAAACATATAAAAGAAAATGAGTAAGTTAACTCCAGAAACGACGATAATTCTAAGATATTATTAACAAATCAATGTTAAAAGATCATATATGATATCATATTAATATATATGATTCTTGTATAATTTAATAACAACTATTTCACCATTATACAGGAGGTTAACCTACCCCAACCAAGGAAAAGTACAAGGTAAGGGTTATTTCACAATCTCTTCATTATCCGAGGTTGTTTATATGTAATAATCTACTGGGATCTCTTTATCATCCACATCCATGTTTCTTAAAAATGTATTTCAAAACATTTTTACTATTTACAAGAATATGGGTTAAAGTCATTTATACCTTTTTTTGACTTTTTATAAGAGGTTTATAAAGGAATCTTTCCGTCGTTTTCAAAACAAGGTCCTTTTTAACCTTTTCGACAGAATTGAGGTAAGAATGTTTTTTTTAACTTATACGGCGGGTGCGGTTATTTTACGCCGTTATAAAATCTTCAAAGCTTTCCTTACAAGCTTATAAGAATATTTTCAAAGAAAATGTTTTATTTTATATGGATCTTAAATGATTTCAAAATAAAAGGAGATATTTCTTTAAAAAGAATTTTGATTTCATCTATGTCAACATCCTTTGATGGATTTTAAGATTATTTGAAGTTGATTTATTATGATACAAAACTTCTATATTGTATTGAAGGTTTTGTGATATGTTTGACTGTGGATGTGCTATTTTTATACCATTCATAGTTTATTGTGAAAGTATTGACATTTCGTATGCTAGTTTTAATACGAATGTTTATGTTATGTTTAAACCTTTTCATATGGGAATGCATTGGACTTAATAAGTGACGGGTGGAGCCCGCTATAGCTCCTCGATGCATCGGTAGGTCTCATGAGACAAACTAGTGTCTTGGCACAAGGCCTTGACAAAATCTTATTTGTAGTCTTGGCACGAGGCCTTGGCTATGTGGTTATGATAGTCTGGCATTATGCATTCCAACATTATGAAAGTGGTTATTTATTTTTGCATGTGATTATTCGATTAGTGGAATATCCATGTGAATAAGTAAATGGCATTATTTCATTTTATTTATGTCATACCATGTTGAAAGTTCATGTTTAAAAGGCTTTTGTTTTAGTTATACATTGCCTTAAATGTTTATTCTTATTGATGAAAGTTTCCGCTATATTGTTATCCTTACTGGGCATTTGAGCTCACCCCTTTTCTATGTTTTATTTTTTCCCCAGGATGTGAAGAAGTAAATTATGAATGACCTGCAGGGATATTATGAGGGGACAGTAGTGTGGATTATGGAGACATTATGTTGTTGTAGTAGTTTTTCATTTTATGATGTAATGTAAAACTTATGAATATATCTAGTGTTTCCAAGGCTACTAAACCAATCGGTCTTTCGAGATTTGATCTTTCTTGTGATCATGCCAATGTTATGTAATAATGCACCGACTCTGGGTAGCTGGGGTCGGGGCGTTACAGTTGGGGTGTGACAATTCTCCCCAACATTATGAATTTATTCTCTCAGAAAGTAAACAATACATATGAGGAACAAAACTCAAAACCAAAACTAAATTAATCTGAACAAAATGATGAACATCGAGGTGACCTTTTACTTCCCAAGTCATGCACGACCGGTACTAGAGAAAAACACAACAATGATAACCACTAGGAAAGAAACAATAGTTTTCTTCCCACCACAAGAAATTTGGTAGATCTAACCAACACATAAAGAAACCATGACAAAGACCAGGGTGGGTCTCCACACCATTTAATAACCAACCATCATATAACAACCTTGGAAATCCCAACACGGCCCAAACAACACAAATACCTGGAACATCCAACCCGAACAAAAAACCCCCAACTCAAGGGAAATACCACAGATGAAAATAAAACCAAGAACCAGTCTAAAACAAGATTCAACCCTTCCAAAATGCACAAGTATCTCCAAAAAAATCCAAACACATTACTATAACCAATCCAAAAATAAATAACCACTCATGTGTGGAAATTGGTCAAAGATATGCATCTGAAAAGGCACAACCACTAGAATTATAAGGGAATTAGACAACCAATCCATTTTAATAAATGAAAATTATAGTAATAGTGAGAAATAAACCTAAAATACTTAATACATACACAATACAACATCGGAGAAAAAAATATGTCCCAAGGTCTCCCACACCCACTCATTCCTGAATACATGAAAAGATTCACTCCAAGGGCCTATAGATGGAGCCCTATTATCTTGAAGGATATATTACCCCATAGTTAGAAGATGAAAATCCCCAACATTGACTTCCTCTTCTGGTCGCGCTACTGAAGTAACTTCTCTAGATGTCCCAAACAACCAAAATCGTGACAAGCCTTTGTAGGAATATGATAGCATGGATTCAAATGGCCAAACCAACTGCACAAGAAGTATATGAAAAAATTACTCAATGAAAAGGGAAAAGGATCTGAAAAAAGTGACTTCCTTGTAATGGGTTCATCTAGTGCACACCACTCACCTATTGGGAATCCTTACAACATCCAAGAGAAATTGGTTCGACAAATTACACTCTCCTCATGTTCACCTCCTAAGGTATGAACCATAGGTTGAAAGTGGTCTTATATACTTCCAAATACATCATATATTGTAATGATGATAGAATGATAAACTTCCTACTATCTAACCCAAACCTTCAAATGAACTGAAAACATATCACAATCCCATGGACTCAGGATTTCCCATCATCCCTAGGACACCTTTGACATTCTCAAGCAACTACACTACCTCTAACAGACCTAGATTACCATATAAAATGGAAACAACCAAGAAGAAATTGATCCTAGCACTATAATCAGTGTTTGGGTGGGGCCAACAATTGAACTAATTCACTAGAATACTTAGAGAAAATTCTAGGAATCATACTAAAAAATACAAAATTGAAAAACAAAACATACATCAAGAAAAATCATAACCAAAAATAACATCTCGAGATAAAGAACCCATCCCACAATAAAAACACACCAAAACGAATCCAAGCATCCAATTTCAAAATCCACCACTACTATTTCAAATTCTAAGACCATTTAAAAAAATACACTTTTTTAAGTAAAAAAATCCCTAAAGTCGTTTTCCTTTTTAATTTTTTTAAAAAACCCCATTTTTTAATTTTGAAATCCACTCATACCAATCAAAACTAATAGAAATAATAACTCGCACCAAAAATCCATTAATATAAAACTTGAAGCTATGCCTATCCTGGAAACATGGCTTACAAGATAACACCCTTAGTGACCATCAATCATAAAAATTATCTTGAACCATTCCCTTGGGCTATGCATGGGTCGCTACTATATGAAATCTATTATAATAACACAATATCACTTTCATTTTCATCCCCTATCTACACAAACTAAAAAAACTAAAATACCAGAATACTCATATAAATATGAGGCATATGATGAGGAAAAGATTCTTGAAATCCTTCCCAAACATACCTATCAAGCCTTAGTAGTCCTAACCTATAAGATACCAGATTCCCCAAATTAAAAAGGGATGTTATCACACCATTTTTTGACAGACCAATCTGGGTCAACACCGAACTGGTCATCCAAGCCATCCCATGACAAGTTTCAAGACGTGTTCCAGATCCAACAAGGCTGGAAACTAGTGTTGGGAATCAAAATAAAATCATTGGAAAATTTTTATCCTATAAAACATCATACAAATAATCAAAAAAACATATCAATAAAAATAAACGATAATAGTTGAATAAAAATAAAATGAAAATACATCCACATGACCATGAAGGTCACCACTTAATAGTAAACCAATGTTACACCATGGAGATTGGATCCAATAGAGAAGAAGAACCTGAAGCTATGAAAAAAGTGAAACTACAGGAATGTGTATCAAAACTTAGTAAGAATGCCCAAAATAAACTATTCATTATACTGTAACCTTAAAAGAAAAAAAGTCATGCATGTTTGAAAAAAAGATAAAAAAATAATTTTTTCTATTCTTTTATATAAACATGCAGTAGGATTCCATTTTTAGGAAAACCCCTTTCCATTACCTTTTCCATAATAATTTCCATTGAATGAAAAATCATTTCAATAAATTATTTTAAATGAAAACTAGTGCTTGAACATGTATTTTAATTTGAATAGAAAAGAAGTGGTGTCATGGGATCAAGTAATCAAAAGTGAAAAAAAATGATACAAGAATATAGAAATATATAATAATGGTAATTTGCTAAACATCTATATAAAAATCCCTAGACGTACTCAGTTAGGACTCACCTACTAGGGAATGGTGAAACTACATAGTCAATCACCAATTTGGATACTCTAATCTTGCCTCACCAGTGGCACATACCAGCTAGCCTCTTACACATCCAGGGGTACCAACCAATCTAATTGGGGTCGATAAGAAACCATCACTCATCCCTCTTGATGACACCCTAGAATCCTATGTTAATAGAATATGGAGAATGAGGAGTTCATCACAAGTGTGGCATTAACTATAATACAAAAAACCACTATTTATTCCCATCACGAAATATGAAACCACCTATTCAATGACCTTATACTCAGATGAAATACCATAGAGGTTCCTATAAAACATTAACTCATACACAACTACCAACCAATCCTTCACTCAAAATGAGTTTCAAAACACATTTCCAAAACAACAGAAAATTCCCAATGGGCCATTACATTTTTCAAATAAAATTCTTTTCCAAATCCATTTCCAAATCATGTGAGAAAACATAAAACATGATTGAACAGTTCCAAACATGCCTTTATATCTTTTAATTACCAAATCAATCCCCAATGTTCCAAATAGGTCATGACTGGGGAAATAAATATGAAACCACATTTTGAATTCCTAGAAAACCATGATTCTATTTCGAAACCAGATAACCATTTAGAATGTGATTGTATTTTTTAAGAACCATTAGAAGAGTTGGAGTGGAATAGGGAAAAGTGAGGAGTCATAAAGGTGTTTTGAAAACAGGGGTTAATGGTGAACATAATTTTGGGAATCCATTTTCATTTGTGTAATTATCTATATATGCACCCTACACACAAATAGATATGCCCATATCCAATGTCACCTCTCTAGAAAACCATTAAAATTCCCAAAACCCATTTTCTAGAGTCACCACTAGCATTGCCTCCAACCAAAATTACAAACACATGTCTACTAAACCACAACAAGGCATTATAAACACACAAAAAGTTCAATTTTCAATAAAAACAATGTTTCCAAAATCCAACCTAGGATAAACACAAACCAAAACACCCATTTGTATCTTTAAAGGAAAATTGGAATTTTTTCAAACATTTTACATACGTACATATAAGAATAACCAAGGGAAACCTTTATGAGGCCCATTATTCATCAATTTTTCAATAAATAAAAACCCAAACAATTAACAAAAACACATAAAAATCACGAGGAAAAAATTTATAAATCATTTAGGAAAGCTAAATCATTCATGGAATTCAAATAAAATTTTTGGCCATAGAGAACCTACCCCAGTGGGAAGAGAATCGAGTTGAGACACGCCAAAACTCAATGTCTTTGATGACAACAACACAAATATTCCCTTTAATCTTCTAGAACACATATCCACCTTTACATATATATATATATATATATATATATATATGGAAACCAATCCACAATATACATATCCACATGGAAAAATATGAACAAGGAGGTCCTTGCATATATTCTTATATGTGAATATACCCCTTTATACATGGACACATATACATCTTCATATACACATATAAGCACACCTATCACCATTATATATATTATTCCTCCCATGGGGGAATATGTATGAAGGGGTAACATACATGTATACATTCCTACATATAGATACACCTATAAGTCTTCAAATATAGTGTCTCAAATCCACACCAATAAGGTTTAAGACTCAATACATTAATGCAGAAGAAAACCTACCTCTAAACAATGGTAGGAGAGACAAAATAACCAAAAGAGCTTTGGATTTAGTAGTGGATGCTGAGAAAATCCCAAAGACAGCCCAAGTGACCCTCTATACACCATAATAGTGGATGAAAAATGAGAAAAACTACTCATCCCACCCCATAGCATTTGACCAAAAATAGAGGGGTGATGGGGAGAAGGAAAATGTAAAATCAAGGGAGGCAGATAGAGATAGAGTTCTTACCTCAAAGGATTAACCAAAAATCTATAAAAAACCAGTAAAAATGTGTGATGAAGTTGCATGGGGGAGGGGTGGCACATGGCCATAGAGAAAGGGAAGGGGGGTCACAAGATGCATAGGGAGGAGAAAAATAAATAAAATTAGAGCATAGAGTAAAATAAAGAAAAAAAGAAAAGGAAAATTAATATAAAAACTGTATTTTAAAAATTATGGGCAACCCTAGCGTTTTTTCTGCTATTTACCAAACTATAATCCAACCATGTACTTAAAGCTGCCTAAGACCAGCACCCACGCATGGTTACCCTTAGACAGGTGCACTGTTGAGAAAACAATTCTCAAATAGTTCCACTCACAGTGTCAAATCATAGATTCCAACCACACACTTTTTAGAAGGATTGATAAACCATTAAAAATTCATCTTCCACACCACTAACCAACCTGGACACCCGCACATGCATCAAAAGGTTACTACTAATCATGCATTATAACCATTCAGCAGCTATAAAATAATAAAAAAATGTAAATTATTTCCCTCTATCTATTGGAACTCAAAAGAATTGCTAAAAACGAATAAATTATTAAAATAATTAATATTTCAAGGTCGGGGTGTGGCATTGTTTAAATGAAACCAAATATTATTATTGAAATATTCATTTTGAAAATGAAAATTAACTTAAACTAAAAAAATAATAAAATTTAATAAGTAATGAATGAAATATGAGGTATTTATAGATGTCCATAAACACAAATTACCATTACAAATCGGATGTTTGAATTGTAATACTATTATTTAAATAGTACTCCGAACAATGGAATAACATTCATACCATTAATAATAATAATCATGTGGAAAAATTACTATCCTCATATATAAAAATGTAAAATAATATTTATGTATCTTATAAAATGAAAATATACTAAATATAATTAATCATATATAAATATATTTATTTTAAAAATAATTAAATAAGTGTTTGTGATTTTGTAAATTTGAATATTTTATTTTTATTTTTATCATAAATATAAAAAATATAAATGATAATTATTTTCCTAACACGGTTTTATAAAGAAAGATCTATGTTTTTATATAATGATTATAAAATTTTATGAGATCTTAAGTAATTTTTTAATGGGTGATAAATTTTATCATAATGTTAAAATTAGAATTTATTTAAAATAAATAAGGAATATATTTAGAAATAAAAGTTCACATTCTTAGAAAAAATTTATTCGTAATCATGATTTCATTTTTGTAATGTACTCGTTAAAAATGGTTATGATGAATTTTTGGTATTTTTCTAAAATAGGTGAACTTTTTGAAAAAAGTAAAATACATAAAAATATTGTATTTTTCATTTTATAAAAAATAAATGAATTAGTGATTCATGTAATATGTAATAAACTGTAATCTCATACTCATATATACTAATAACATAATATAGCCACAATAACTGGCAATATTTTTAGTCTTCATAATATTCTCAATTTAATTTTATCCTTGAAACCCTATTTTTTATTTTATAATTATTTTTATGTGAATATTTAATTTTCCAATAATAAACACCATATAGTTTCTTTATAGGATTTAAGTAAGCATCAAATGGGATTTAAAGGCATGTTGTGTGGGTAAAATCTCATTTACATAGCTTGTGTAAGGGTAAATTCACTTTTTTATATGATGTGTAAGGGTATGATAAATTGTGTAAGAGTAGTCCTATGTTTCAAGCACTACTTAAGGGTGACCAACAACAAAAGGGTACCTCATTAAGAGTACGCATGCACTATATAAGGATTTATAGCTATCTAAGGGGACGACATAAGGGTAGTCGGCTACATAAGGGTACTAGATATGGGTAAATAATGATTATTTAAAGGTAATACCCTGTATTGTGTAAGGGTAATGGAATAGCATAATTGTAATACCCAACACTATGTGAGGGTAATAAGGACTATATAAGGGTAGTGGTTCCATTACGAAAAAGTAATCCATCTTACCCTAATTAAATGCATAATTCACATGTAAGGGAAACTATTTTACCCTATTCATTGATATATCATATTATTCTTCTCGGAACATGTATGTTACTTATTTTCAATGCCTTAAAATTATAAAAATCATGGACTTTAATTATTTTGGTTCATTTCAAAATAAATCCCTATTTAGGGATGAAATTAAACTACCCGCAATGAAGATTTGTTTGAAACACAAATAAAAAAATGTTATTTATTTTTTGGATTTAATAAAATGAACCTAGAATTTTTTTTAATATTCAAACCTTTATGGCCTTTTTAGTTGATATTTTGAGTCTGAGTAACCTAGTTTTTCTCATATTCTATCCTAGATAAGAGTACTACAAATAGTCATTCCCCTTCTACCAAGTTCTATAAAGGATATACCCCTCATATATTTGTCCTCTCCAGGGGTGAAATGAATGTGTGAGGTAGTTCTAGGAAAGATAATATAATCTTTGTAGTGCCCCTAGTTTTTGGTAAGTATCCCTTTTTTATTCTTTTAAGTATATAATTTATATGGGTGGTGTTTAGAGGGAAGTGAACAATTTGTACATACTATGCGACAGTCTATGAGAAATTGTGTGCTTTGTAATTGGTTTTGGGCAGTTTGAGGAAGTGGACTCGACATGGTTGGAACATGGTTATGGATATCATGAAAGGATATCATGCGAAGGGTCATCTTTAAATCAGTGGCTAAAGAACAGTTATCGTACAGTTAGTCTACCCATGAAACTAAACCATGTGTGAGTCAAAACCACCCATTAAAAAGTGGATCAAACATATTTATACCTTTAAGTGTCTTGTTTTCCTTCTTATGTGGCCCTAAATTGGTATTTGTATTTCCCAAAGTTCAATGATGGTTATCTCATCGATTTGAAGGAAATCTAAAGGCTTCAAATGGTGATTAAAAGCTGATTCCTCATAGAAAGTGTTCATTCTTCATCGTTCTTGATGTTTTTATTAGATTTACTTCACCTCTCTTCTCAATTTCTTAGATCTACAGATTCCTTGGTTAGATCTATGGTTGTGGATGTCGAATAAGTTTATTTTTTATATCAATTGTGATAGGGTATGAGAACTAAGGTGGGTTCATAAATATTTAACTTAGTTTCATTGGTATTCTTCATTCGTTTGTCTTTTTATCCAAAACTCTTGATGTAGGTTTCTTGACTATCAAATAATCTTGATAAAATTGATTTAGTTGCTTTTAAAAGGATTCATTTATTGTAAATTTATTGTCTGGTCTTGGTGAAAATCATGATATAAATTCTCCTTAGTGTTTATTTATGGTTTTTGGTAAAATTATGGAATTTTGGTGAATTGTTGTGCAAAGTGATATAGCTTCTTGATTTTAAAATTTAAATATTAAAGTATGTATTTATTGTAATTTTGAAAGATATTCTTGGAAATAGGTTTTTCAATAAAAATATTGTTTTATTGAAATGGTTTTGGCATATTGGTATTGACATGTTTTTTCAGCATGCTTGGTGTGTGTGTTCATATTGAATTTACAAGACATCTTTGAAATATGAACATATTATTAGTGCCAAAGGTGTAATGGAACATGAGAAATAATTACCCTATTATAACATGGAAGATTTATGAGAGACTTCTCATGAGTTTGTAAGAGTCATAATGAAGCATGCATGGTTGTTAGTTTGAATATGTGGAAAGTATTTCTTATGCCAAATGGAACTTGTGAAATGGTTTTAAATCATGATTTGTTTGTTTTCTTGAAAATAAGTGTTAATGTAAATTTGGTTGATATTGAACTTGTTTATATTTCGCTATAAACTATTTTTTAAGTTGTTTATTTTTAGTTATGAACTTTTTAGAAATTGTTTTATATAAATGATGTTAACCCTTCTATATGAGATGTGTGAGTTGGTAAGTCATTGGGAAAACCTATTGAGTATTAGTACTCACCCCTTTTGTGGCACTTTGGTGCTTTTGTAGATGACATCTTCTGGGATATGGGAAAAGTTAACATATTGCATGTCTTTTGTAATATTGTGTGATACATTGAATAGTGTTTGAGTGGGTATCATGGACCATGTTGAGCTTTGGATTTTATATAGTTGTATTGTATTTTTCATAGTGTCTTCCACTATTTACGTTGATATTGTAGTCTTCTGTTGTGGTAAGATTTGTTTTGGTTTTGATATAAATGAATTTTTGAGTTGGCTTTCATTTTTATCATGCATTATATAGTGGTTGGTTGGATTGGATCTCTTGGTTAGTTGTTTTATTATTACATGTTAAATTTTCCCCCACATTTATTGAAACCCTTTGGAATTTATTTTCAGGGTTTTGTATCTTCAGGATGTTACTTAAGTCCAATTAGAATCCTTATACCTTCTCACGATAATTAGGAGAATGAGGGATGTTACATATGGTATAAATTCTTTCGGTCCAAAGTCAGTTTGAGTCAAGTGGTATCAGCTTGGTCCTTCCTTACGGAACAACTGGTTATCAATTTTCTTGGTCTTGGAGTTGAATTAATTATTTTCTATTCCTTGAGATGGGATCATATAAAGGATTAGGATTGTCAACACATAAAATATAGAGCATAAAAATGAATAACTAACCTTTTATACTAAACTTTAAGTTAACATGGATTTGGGTACATAAGTGTTTTAGAGACACTTATAGGTTTGAAATATCATTGTCATGGGTTTAGACAACAAGATGAGAATTAAATTCATTAGAATAATGAATTACTACTAGGATTTTATATTTCATTTTGGGTAATGATATATTATTTAGTGAAATGTGTTGCTTTTTTCAAAATGTTGAAATTATTTTCAAATGAAATATTTTTAAAAATAACACGATTTAGGTATTTTGATAATAGTTCGACATTCAAAATAATGTTGAAAGATTTCAAAAATGGTTGAGAAAGAAAAAAGGTTGATTTTTGGAAGGAAATGTTGTGATAGTTTATGTGGAAAAATTTGTAATGCTCATCCTTTAGTTTCTATAGAGTGAGACTATAGAGTTCATTGTTGTTTAGAAAGTGTCACCTTGTAGACATCGTAGAAACCAAATGGAAGAAGATACGGAGAATTTGGTTTCACCTGAGCCATTGGTAAACCAAGAGCTGGTTCAGAGTATCATCCAAGAATTTCTAGATGTGCACATAATGAATCCAAATAATGATCTAAGGAAAGTGTATTGTTCTGTATAATTCCAAAAATAAAATCCACCAATATTATAGCATGATTCTTAACTAGAAAGATCATAGGTGTGGATGAATAAAATGAATCGTATATTCAATTTAATCGGCACACCTGCGGAGCTAAATGTTAAGCTGGCAACGTGAATGTTGGGGGAAGTTTCACACTAGTGGTGGGATCTAGTAGTTCAGGCTAAGGTGGATCAAGGCCTTGTATGGGATGATTTTGAGGAATTTTTCCCTAAACAATTATACCCTTATATGTTCAAGATCCAAATAATAGCAAAATTCTACATCCTGAAGCATGAGAATCTCTCTGTCATAGAGTATGTGGCCAAATTCATGAATTTAGTTAACTTTTCACCTAAACTTGTGGCTAGTGCTTCATTGAAGTAATGTATCATTGAATCATGTCTTAGATAGGATATTAGCTCGAAGATTATTGTGTTATGTATTAACTACTATACAGAGATAGTGAATAAAGTAACGGTGGTTGAATGGGACATCTCATGAGCTATGGGAGGAGAAATTGTCATGAAACTGGAGAGAAATGTTGGTATCTCTAATGATGGGAGAATGAATAAGAGGGGAACCTACTTCCGGGGTGTGAGTGGGAATCAGAATTAGATTGCTAGATCACTGAATCTTCCTTCGATACCCATTACAAAAGTGGGATGTTTCTAATGTGGTTCCTTTGATTACATGAAATAAGAGTGTAAATCACCACCAAAAGCATGCCATAATGGTAACAATATGGGCCATCTTAAGTGATATTATCACAGTAATCCATGGTCGGGTGTTAGAGACACTTCTCAGGTGTCACCATAAGCATATGCTTCGATGGGGAAAGGATATAAGAATCAATATTGTCATCATTATTGAGATAACCATGATGATTATTAAAATACCATGACTCTTCAGCAAGGGAAATCTCATCAAGGCACCGAAGATAAAAGTGCATAAATTTTGAAATTATATGGAGCTGAGGAGGTGACTGTGGATGATCAGGCTGGGACATCTATAGTGAGAGGTACAATTCTTTTTAATTCTACCCTTATTCATGTTTTTTATACTAGTGCATCTCATTACTTCATTGATTCTCATGAAATTCAGCTTCTAAGTTTTAAACTTTAGATGATTCCTTTTGTGATAAAACATCAAACTCCTTTTGTTCCAAGAGAATGCCAATATTTTCTGTGTAAAACATATTATATAACTATTGATGGAGTTGAACTAAAATGGGAATTCATGATGATGGAGATGGATGTTTATGATAAAATCTTAGGTATGGATTGGTTAACAATGTTCAAGGTTCACATCCAATGTTATAGAATAATAGTTAGGCTCATGAGTAAGGATGGCATTGAGCATGAATTTAATGGGGACAAGGTTTTAAAGACATACACAATGGGATTTCTATCACCAGAGTGGTAAGGATCTCTTACTAGTTGGATGTGTTGACTTTGTAATCGATGGAAGAGATCAATAATAGAAGTTTCCCAGTAGTAATTGATCAGTTTCCTGATGTTTTTTCCAAACCTTTATCAGGGTTTTTACCTATAAGAGAAATGGATTTTATGATTGACCTCCTTATAGGGACCAATACTATTTCCCTTCCATATTATAGGATGGAACCAATAGAATTAAGGGAGTTTGAAGTTCAGTTGAAAGATCTGGAAACCAAAGGTTTCATTTGACCAAGCACATCTCTGTTTGTAGTACCATTCCTATTTATAAAGAAAGATGATAGAACTCTAAAGTTGTGAATGAATTACCATAAGTTTAAGAAAGTTACGGTAAAGAATAGAAATCCACTTTCATGCATTGATGATCTTCTTGATCAATTGAGGAGAGCACAGTGGTTCTCCAAAACTAAATTGTGATTAGGATATCACTGATTTCATGTTCGGAAGAAGGATATTCCAAAAACATCTTTCAGAAGTAGATATAGCCATTATGAATATATTTTACTACCTTTAGGTATTACAAATTCACCATAAAGTCTTGGAAACCATTGAAGAACATATTTGTGATAAGAATATTTCTTGGCATCTCTATTTATTATCGACACTTTGTTCATGACTTATCATGATTAGAATCTCTTACGAAAACCTTGAAAAATAAGAATTTTCCATTTAAATGGCCTGGGGAATTCCATAAATCATTCCATGAGCTAAAAATTTGTCTTAAATCATCACAAATCTTGATTTCATTAGAATTAAGAAAGGGGTATGTGGTGTATTGTGATGATTTGAGATCTAGTTTGTGGTATGTTGTCATGAAAGGAGGTCATATTGTGTCTTATGGTATAGGGTAGTTGAGGGTTCATGAGAAGATTTAACCAACACATGATTTAGAGTTAGCTATAGTTATTCATGCCTTAAATAGATGGCATCATTACATCTATAGTGAGAAATTTATTTTGTTCATGGATCATAATATCTAGAAATATATTCTATCACAACAAAATTTGAATCTGGAGAAAAATTTATGGAATGAGTATCTTCAAAAGTTTGACATTAACTTGATGTATGCACAGGGAAAAGGAAATATGGTGGAAGATTCATTAAGAAGAAATTCATATGCTTTGTTGGAAAAAGAATATCTAGATGGGTGGAAGCTGATGTTAGTCCATGCCGATATGCATGTTGAATGTGAAGACCGATGTGATCTTGCAGTTTTCTTTTCAGTTTCAATAGTTCATGATTTGATGAAGATGGTAAAGAAGCCACATGAATCTGATTCTGAATGTGTTAAAATGAGTTCAAAACTTAAAGGTGGGGAGACCATTGAGAGATGGCGGATGGATGTGAGTTTAGTGTTGCGTTTCAAGAATTTTATGGTTGTACCTATTTCTTGTCAGGAAAAACTTCTCAGTGTTTATTATAATTTGAGTGGGGTAGTTCATCCAGGAAATAGAATATGTATAATAACATTAAAGCATATTTTTGGTGGAGTGACATGAAAATAAAAAAGGATGAGTTTGTTTTGAGATTCTTAACTTTTCATCAAGTTAAGGTAGTACATCAGTGACCAGTAGGTATTCTATAGTATTTACCTATCCCTATGTGGAAATAGGATGAATTATGTATGTATTTTATCACAGGTCTCCCAAGAATGGTTCTGAAACATGATGGAATATGGTTGATAGTGGATCGAATCACCAAGTTGGCTCATTTCATCTATATTCTTGAAACTCATATGGTGGAGGGTCTATTCTAAATCTATATCCATGAAGTGGTAAAGAGACATGGAATACCAGTTCTGATCATATCAAATAGGGATCTTTGGTTCATGTCTTATTTCCAAAAATCCTTATATAAATCCCTTGGGACATAGATGACTATGAGTACCATGTATGATCCTCATATGGATGGGAAATCTGAAAGGATGGTACAAATGTTGGAAGACATGTTGCGGGCATGTGTAATGGAATTTGGTGGCTCATGGGAAAAGAATATAACCTTAGTGGAGTTCTCATATAACAATATCTATTAGGCCTCAATACATATAGCTCATTTTGAATCATTATATGGTAATCCTTATCATTCACCACTATATTAGGTGGAAATAGGTGAGATTCCACTAGTTGGGCTGATCCTTATACAATAAAAAACATAGAAGATTCATTTGATCATAAAAAAGGATGGAGGAAACTTAAATTCATCAAAAATCGTATCTAGATCATCATTGACGGTTTTTTTCCTTCGTAGTGAGTGATAATTTATTTTTAAGAATTCTTCCATAGCTTGGAAATCATCATTTTGGGAAGAAGGGAAAGTTATCTCCTTGATATATTGGAATTTTGAGATATTGGAATAGGTTAAAGAAGTGGAATATCAGTTGGAATTACCACCGTGGTTTAGCATGGTGCATAATGTGTTCCATGTATCTTAGCTGAAAAGTATCATCCTGATCCAAACCATGTGATCATATGGAATCACATTGACCTAGAGCTAGAATCTTCATTGGTACATGTCATGGTGCAGATTGTGGGTAGGCAAGAAAAATTATTTTATAGAAAAATCATTGATATAGTATGGGTTTTTTGGAAACATAGTCTTGTTAAGAAGAGACTTAGGAACATGGTAAGGAAATGAAATCTCAAGGGACTAATCACTTCTACAGAAATGTTTTTTTCTACATTTTTAGGGATGGAAAGACCATTGGTGGGGAGAATGAAGCACCCTGGGTTTCTAATAAGTAATCCTTTTATTATTATTTTATTTATATAAGGTAAATGGGTAATTTTTGGAAGTGTTTATATAATTTTAAATTCGTTTTTTGAGTCTAAATGAAAGGATCACGGGCAGCGCACGATTTTTCCAAACATTGAAACACCCAAGGAGAAACTTTGCACTTTGAAAATGGGTTGGCCAGTTTGAGGTAGTCGCTTCGGCATGGTTGGTGCATGGCTTTGGAGACTATGTAAGGAGACCATGTGAATGATCAACTATAAGGAAGTGGATATTTCATGGTTATCACATGGTTTGTCTAACCATGGGACTAAACAAATTGCGGGTCAAAAACACCTCCTTAAAAAGTGTATCCAATAAGTTTTTGCATTTATGTGTCTCATTTTACCTTCTATGCGGACCTAACTTGTGAATTTTCTTCCCCAAAGGTTATGTAAGGATCTACTATTAATTTAGAGGTAATCCAAATTCTTCACTTGGTGATCAGAAGCTGATTCCTTAAAGTAAGTGTTCATTATTCGTTGTTCCTGACGTTTTTCTTAGATTTACTTCACCCCTCTTCTCAGTTTCTAATTTATATGATGTTTGTGGGTCGATCTATGGTTTTTGATGCCAAATAAGTTTATTTTTTCTCTTTATTGTGATAGGTGAAGAGATCTAATGTGAGTTCATGATGATTTAACCCAGCTTTGTTGGCGTTCTTATTTCGTTTATCATTTTTTCCAAATCTCTCGATGTAGGTGACTTCAATCTCAACTCCTCTTGCTATAATGGATTTTCTTATTTTCAAATTGATTAAATTTATTGAAATTTATTGTGATATATTGGTGTAAGTCATGATATAAATCCACTTTAAGGATGATTTATGGTTTTTTTTGAACTAGTGGAATTTTAGTGAATTTTTGTGCCATGGTATATAGTTTTTAAATTTTTAAAGGAAAATTATAAAATATTCCTTTACTATAATTTTAAAATAGATCATTGGAAAAAGGTTATTCAATAAAAATATTGTTTTATTGAAATGGATTTGGTATATTGATATTGACACAGTTTTTTAACATACTTGGTGTGTGCGTTCATATTGTATTTACTAGGATTTGTTTAAACATGACCTATTGATCGGTGCCAAATGTGTAATGGAACATAAGAAATAATTACCTTATGATGAAATGGTAGATCAACATGATACCTATCTTGAGTATGGAACTGTCATAATGAAGCATTATTGGTTGTTAGTGTGAATATGTGGAATGGATTGGGTTTGCCAAATGGAACTTGTGAAATGGTTTTAATGCATGGTTTGGTTTTTTCTTGAAAATATCTTTTGCTGTTAAATTGGTTGATATAGAACTTGTTTATATTTAGTTATAAACTATTTTTGAACTTGTTTATATTGATTTTTCAACTTTTTTAGAAATTATTTTATATAAAATGTTCTATATAAAATATGATAACTCTTCTATCCTAGTGGCGTGAGTTGGGAAGTCATTGGGGAAAACCAACTGAGTTTTAGGGCTCACCCATGCTTTGGCAATTTCATGATTGTTCAGATTTCATCTTCTAGGACATGGGAAAAGGTCAGGTATCACACATCTTTAGTACTACTTCTTGATACTTTAACTATTTTTGGAGCTGGTATCTTGAATCATATAGAGCTTTGGAGTTTTTGTAATTGTCTTGGAGTATGCATAGTGTCTTCCATTGTTCATATTGATATTATAGACTTTCGTTGTGGTATGATTTGGTTTGGTTTTGACATAAATTAATTTTTTAGTTGGATTTCATTTTCATCATGCGTTATGTAGTGGTTGGTTGGTTTGGACTGTTTGGTTATTTGTTTTATTCTTACAGGGTAAATTGTCCCCCACATGTATTGAAACCCTTCATCATTTATTACTAGCCTTTGGTATCTTGTCAATGTAGCTTAAGTCCAACTAGAATCATCTCACATTCTCAAGACAATAGTGAGAATGAGGTATGTTACAATATTATTTTATCTATTTATCATGTGTACCTTGAATGAAACATGATAAATTAAATTAATAATTATTGAATAAAAATAATATAAAAATTATTCAATAAATTATAAAGGAATATTATCATTGAAATTATCAAATATAATATGTGAATAATTATCATAGAATATCATAGAAAATAATAATGGATTATTACATACATTTTATTATACAGAGATAGAATATTATCACATGATCTTTTATTATATGTCATAAAGAATAATTGGTAACACATGTGTTAAAATGTTTTCATAATTTGAATATTATCAAAGAGATATAAATTACTACTATATGTGATATTTTATTTCCATTAAATTTAAAAATCTTTAATCGGTATAAGGACTTAGTATTAATAATGAACATTTAACTATTAGAAAATATTTTTATAATGTCCACCAAGAGGTGTTCTTTATTTTATATGTTTTTACTATATTTTTCGAACAACACTACGTGGTCTATCCTTAAGCTGAGATCAGAAACATTAATATAGGATATTCCATAATTTATGGGATCTTTTTTATACTTATTACCTTGATATACCACTTATTTTGGAATAATTTATAATCATTCCTGATTATGATCACGTGTGGTTGTGTGTGTAGCCTGATATAACATTATGTGATATATGATTCCATGAGTGCATACATAGATTTATTATTCATGTTTTATGATGATTACATGTATTATATAGTTCTAAATTACTTAGGATGATATGATATGCTTTATTGTGTGTTCTAACCTATTAAATTTTCATTTTTTTCTATTTTTGTAACACCTAGGTATTTTAATAGAGGAACTTAATGTTTGATAGTGTATCTGATATGCAACACTTAGCTTAAATAACATGTGAAATATATGATCATTTTAACATTGGTCTTAAATTAATGGGTATGAATAGTATTGAATAATTAATGATATATATATATATATATATATATATATCCTACTCAATATGAGTTCATTCGTAAATTCTTAGAAAATAATCAATCCATTTTTAGTAGAGTAAGTTTATTAATTAAAAATATGCTTTCTTCAAATATGAAATTTATTTCTTTTTGTGAAAAAGTATTGCAATTAATTTTGATAAAAGTTGGAATTTTTTTAAAAAAATGATATAATTTTTGAAATAAACTTATCAAAAATTAAATAAGGGGAAATTTTGGTATATTTCAGATAGTGTCGAATTTTCAATGAATAATGAAATATACCAATTTTTGTAAAACTGTCCTTTTTTCAATAAATTAAGTAATTTAAAAGTCTAATTATGATTAAAATATTCTATAAAGTATAATAATTATTTTTTTATAAATATATATAATATAATTAATTATATTTAAATAATCTTTCAAATTTATTTTAGTGTATGTTTATTTTTTGTTTAAAACAAATTTTTGAAAAAACTTGTTTAATGTGTATAATGTTTATCTGTTAAAATTAATTTTAAAAACACTAATGATGAATGTTTCAAATGAAATTTAAATATGATATATTTATAAATATGAATTTAAATTCATATACTTATGGTTAAAACTCATAGAGTTAACATAATTTCATCTTATGATTGAAAAATATGTTTCTTGAAAACTGCCTCATCATCGCCTCTGAGGATTTAATTTAAAATTATATTTTTTAACTTCTATGAATTTATTTTGGTAAAATTGATTCCATATTTGGAATTATAATTATTTATATGATCAAATATGGTCATTTTAATTTATTTTCATAATGAATAGTGAATATTTAAAATATAATGCTTTGGTTAAGGTTAAAATGAATTTAACGTGGGATAAACTAAAATTATAGGGGCTAAAATGAACCACAAATACAACTCTAAATTATTTTTTATGGATATATTTAGACACATTATACCTTATGATAGATTACTTTGTGCTTTTTGGACATGTTTCCAAGAATTTGACGAATTTAATAATTTATGTAAAGAAAAACAAAAAATTCCACCCACTTGCATGTTAATTTCAATTGTGTGTTCACATAGGGACAAAAAAATTGTGAAGGAATATTAATGGTCATTTTTAGAATAATGAAATTTATTTCACTATGTTGATTTATTTTTATTTTTTTATAATTATATAATTAATTCAAATTCATACACAGTCCAAACATGGTAAATATTTAATTAATTGAAAAATAAATTAAATTATACTAAAAAAATAAAATTTACAAAAATTGAATGAATTATTTTATTTCATTAATATTTTTGTATAAATATAATTTGGTTGAAGGTTTTGAAAAAATATATATTATAATTCCAAAATTTCCTTGATATTTCTTAATTTCAAATAAAATGAATATTGTAGTAATTAACATTAATGTTATTTTATAATAAATAATATTTTATTAAATGATTTAAAATTCCAAAAAATAATATCCTCTTCCCATTCATTTATTATTATTTTTATTCACATAATTCATGGTCCATTCGTCAACCAATTTTCCAATTATAACCATTATATAGAACCCTAAAGAGTAGAAACCCCTCCATTATCATAGTAAAAGGTAGAATAGGGTTTTTCACATTTCATGCACTGGTTTTAAAATTAATGTTCCAAAAATATAGAATTTTTTATAAATTTAATTCAATATTTAGAACTACTGGGTATAAATTATCTAATAATTCTCATTTTATTTATTTTTATAAATGACAAATTACCTTGATAAAATGTTAGTTACCATAGTAAAAACTGAAATGTCAAAAGTAAGGAAACATTAAAGATAAAGAATAATATATTTCAAAAAAAATCAGTGGAGTTGTTTCACAAACATATAATCCATCCACTCAATAAAATTTAATTTTTTTTGGAACACGAGGAGAGAGTGACTTCCCATTATTGAATATTTTATGGGTATTTGTAAAATTTCACCCCAACTCGATTATAAAAGGTCACATATGCCCTTCAAAACATCAAAACTATTAAGCTATTTTTTTCTAACAAAAAATTCAAAACTCCCCCCTCAAACATGACTAAATATGTTCAAGAGTTTCTTTTTATCCATTAATTCCAACACTGGGGCCCCTAATAAGAGATCCAAAGGGTGTTGTTCTGAGTGATGGCAATTGTCTTCACTAAAATCATTCTTTTTTACTTATTCTATTACCACCATAATTCATGAATTAATAATTACAATATAATAACACCCAAATATAAAATATAATGAATTTTTTATGTCAATGAAATAACCAAAATCCACCTCTTCTTCCAATGAATGGGAAACAAAATCATTGTTTATGTGTACAGTTGACTACCACCTCATCGACTGATGTAATTCATTTTCCATCTGTGTCTCTCATAGTTGTTTATAATAGTGGATTTAAATTATATATATGATTTTTTTAACATAAATATACTTATAGAATTAATATATCAAATATACCATGTTATTATCCACTCCATTTGGGATACAATAATGTCACTTATGTGTATAGAGAACAATTTCCTCATTAAGTGTTGTGATGCGTTTTTGAATGATGCTTTTCATGGAAGGTAAATGGATAATGTAATTGAATATATGTTATATATATATAATTTTATAATATTAATAACATATTTATCTTTCTAAAAATATAATATATCAATTTATTTCTTACATTTCCACTCACAAGAAAATGATAACGTCATTCATGCGTACGTGTTGACTAGCACGTCCACAAAGTGATAAGGTTGTTTATTCATCACCACATAACATTGATGATATATATAAATATATATAAAGAAATAATATATTATTTATCATATCATGATAATTTTTTAAATATAAAAATATTACTTACCATCTTTCCAAAAAAATCCATTGAAAAATGGAAATATTACTTATGCGTACATATAACCTACCATCTTTATGATTGTAACATGGTTCATTTTTCATAACCATCATTTATGATAGATTTTAAATTTATAAATTATGTATAAAAATTATAATCATAATTTTATTATAATTATATATATTATTTAATAATGACCCATTTGATTCTAGTCAACACATCGAATACATTTCAAAACAATGAACCAAACATCCTCAAAATACATGATGTGGTCTTAACTAATTACATATTTAAATATGTCATTAAAATTTAAAAATATATATATATTTATGTATAATTTATTAAAATTATAAAAGGTTTCTAACAAATAACATAATTGATATAAGTTTATTAAACATTACTTAGAGGAAATACATTGAATGTCTTGACTCAAGGTAAGAGACTTCATCACAATTTTCCCTCATTGAGGAATATTTTAATGTCATGAACCTAATTTAATTAATATGGTGTATATATTGCCCCTTTTACATGAAATATAATGACTAATTTATAAATAATGGTATTTTGTATTTCAATTTGAATTATTTCTTCTATGGGGATTTGACTTTAAAGTTTCTAAGTGGAAAATCATTTTATAACTCAATTTATTTTCATTGGGTCATATTACTCCTTCATTTTCATTTATATTATAATATTATCTTTGTAAGGACTTTTTATTGTATTATGATGTATATCTAAATTTTTTATGTTGATTTATTTTTGTTAAATATAATAAATTCATTTATTAATTCTCTCTTCCACATTACGATCATTTTAAGGGCTTCTTGTCTCAGATTGTCTTCTTTGGGACATATGTTATGTTATAAACATATCTTATTTTATGAGGCTTTTCTTATGCCATGTTGATCTGATATATAATGAATCATATTATTTTCATCATATTTGAAGTTCATTAAATGTTATTATTTAACGACGCTTATGATTTAGGGGATAACAAAGTGGAAAAGTCTTTATGATACAATCTCCTTTGTTTTCAAGATTTCTTATATTGAAGGTTCAATGGGAGGAAATAAAATGAACTTCTTTTCATAGAAAACATATATTTTCTTCTCATCTATTCATTTAATATTACCATTTTCATCTCTTTGGTACTTAAAATTATTAAGAAAATATTTTTAATAAAATATGACTTCATTTCTCTCTTGAGTAGAAAATCATTTTTCTTCCAAATCTATGTTTTCTAAAAAAATTATTAACGATTATTTACTAATATTATTTAAATTTATTTTTAACAATTATTTAATTTCTACAAAAAAAATTAATTACTCTTTTTCTTATTTTCCAAATGTTTGTATTTTTGAATTTTATCGAAAATGCAAATGAGGTCATTATTTAAACACACTCGGAAGAAACAAAATTTTGTGTTGTCATATTCACTAATTGTTTTGAGGATTAATTTTTAAGTTTCAAAGGTAATTTTTTATAAAGAAAATTAACTAGTTTTTTAAAATGTTTTAAATTTCAAATAATTATTTCAATAATCTAATTGATATTTTCCTCAAGAAATGTTCCTTGTGATCATTCAAAATCATTTTCTATATAAGATGACATCATTTTCCATTACTCAATATGAAAAGGTAATTTTACATATGAATTTTTTTAATTATAATTAAATTGTATTTCCATTTATCAAATTCAATAAACCATAATCTTACTTATGCTCCACATGGATATATTTAAATGATACCATTGTTATTATTCATTTGGACAAATAATGATTATTTTATGTGATTTTCATGGAACATCTGTATTTCTTAGGGGTCAATGATGTTATGAAATATAAAATAATTATTTATAAAAGTTTTGTTTATGTTTTTGTTATTGTTCATTTTTAACGAATTTTGAGCCCCGTTGTAACTCACAAGTGATCCCTATATAGCTTATACAAAAGGTTGAGTCGCATTATAACTCACATGTAAGCTCAATATAGCCTATACGAAGAGTTCATCCCCATTATATCTCTCTAATTCATTACGTAATGTTATTTGTTATTAGAGTAAATAAAGAGGGAGTTATCATATAGTTTTCAATTTAGATATAATTGGTCTCTAGTAATTTATGACATGGGTCTAAAACAGGTTATGAAGATGATGTTGTAAGATACCAATAATATTTTTTAATGCTTTATGTAGGTTTTAAATGTTTCCTTTGATAAATATCAAGATCACATGGCTCATTATTATTGAATCTTAGGACACTTTCCTTTTTATAAATTTATTCCATGCCATGTGTTTATTGGTCAATGTTTTATGGGTATGATTTCTATTTTTTATACACATTCACTGTGATTATGTCCTTATGTCATTATGTTTTTCTTATTCGCACTGATGAAATTTAATTTTTAATGTTTATTTTTACCCTTACTGAGGATTTATTCTCACCCTTATTATGTTTCCTTTTACCATGATTTCATGAATGATGTTAAATGAGTTATTTCTATAAGGGATTAATATGGATGATAATGATGACCTAATATGAAATTAGAAAATATGGTTATAGTGGGAAGTGTATCTTATGATGTTATGAGTGTTCTATATGTATTAGTTTTTTGAAAATATAAAAAACTCTATAAATAAATGGTATTTGTGAATGTAAGTGATTCAAATATTTCTTTTTTATTTTTTGACTTTTTAATATAGAAAATTGGGTCATTTTTATTTGTATAAAGGCCAAAATTGTAATGCTTATGATTTCAGCACAGGGTCTATGAGTGTGGGTTCAGGGATATTAAAATTGGTATCAAATCAATGTATAGATAAATTTAGATATTATTATGCATTCATATGAGGTTTTGTTAAGAGTTATAGATTCCATAATGGGTTTAGAATTTTAACATCAAACATAATTTAGAGGACTTAGACACCATTTTTTATGAGTTATTGAAGTATATGATTATTAAGAATATTTTGGGAGACATTTTTTGGGTTCTATTATATTTAACCCATAGGTTCAACATGAATTATTATTTGATTTAGAATACCATTAAATGTTTTACAAATTTTTAATGTTATTAGTGACCATTAGGGTTTATCATATCATTGATGCTGAGGTAATTATGGGTTAATACATTTTGGGGAATGTTATATGATTACGGAACAAACATTTTTCATATGAGACATTAAAAGTGATTTGTGTTATTTATAGATAAATGTTAAATATACCTCAAAATAATATTTAATCAAACCCTTCTAATATCTGGGTTTTCATCATGTTTAGGAATATTTTGAAGAATATTAATGAGATTTATTTTGTAATGATTTAGTTGAAACATTGGGTATTACTGCTGAATTTTTGAATTTATTTACATGGCCGTTTATTAATCTTGGTAATTATAATACCATTTTCTAACCATTTTATTTTTGGTCAATGTCTAATGATATGAGGAATAGAAACTTATAATATGGTTGAGTTATTTGATTCATTGGTAGTTGATCTTACTTCTTTATATATTGAAAATTCATCTTGAATATTTCTCATTTAGAGACAAATGTGTGTATGTGGTGGAAATTGATTAAAATATGAAATTATAAATTTAATTGAAGTTTATTTCCTTATGTTCGTTGTTAATATGGTAAAGGAATTCCTTAACTCTAATAAAAGGATCTTGAAATTAACATGTAATTCATTAAATAAATTTCCACTTTTCTATTCAAAATAATATATTATGTTACCTCCATAGTGGTGCTTCTTTCCAAATTCATGTTATCACTCTCCATTGGTGTTATCTCCATGTGAAGACATTGTTTATTATTATTTTAGATGAACTTTGTACTTACTTTTCCTATCATTTTAAGAATTTTTTATTAACCCCCTTTACGATGTGGTAATTCAATAAAGGTGTTTTTAAAATGTCAAAACATTTATTACCAAGATAATGTTTAAATTACCAAGATTAAAACTTTTAAAGTATGATAGGATGTTAAACCCTTGTATTTTAAAATTTTAACATTATGTTCGATATCATATTCTTCACGCAATACTGAGTTTATATGACCTGTAAAATATTTTGCCATTATAACCTAGCCATTAAATTGGAGGATACAAATATTATTAAATATATTATGAAATATATGTATATAAATTTCATACTCAATATGAATTTATGTATAAGTTCATAGTAAATAATAAATCATTTTTTAGTAGAGCAATATTACTCATCAAAAATATGTTTTCTTCAAAATTGAATGTTATTGTTTTTTGTGAGATACTATTATAATTACTTTTTAGAAAATTTAAATAATTTATTTAACAAAATTAAATTAAATTTTATATCATCATATGGAGAAATTTTGGTATTTTTATAAAAATATTAAATTTTTAGTGAATATTTAAAAATAATGTTTTATTGTAAAAATTTTATTTTTTCTATAATTTATGAAATTTAAATATCCCATAATGAATTAAATTTTATTTAAATTAACTTAATAAATATTTATATATATTTAAAAAAATAATTAAATTTAAATTATAGTTATACTATATTTTAGTATAAGTTTATTTTTGGGTACATATTTGTTTGAAAACTATTTTGAAAGGCAAAATGGTTGTCCATTTAAATTAATGAAAACAACCAAAAATGAGGAATTTATAATGATAAATTTATATTATTTATATATTAAAAAAATTTAATTCATATAATGATGGTTTCTAGTCATATATTCAATATAAAAAAATCTTGTAGTTGAAGAATCAGTTTCATAAAAAACCTCTTTTTTGTCCGATCTACGGGATTGATATTAAATAAAATTAAACCACTTTGGTGAAGTGGATTGTGTAAAATGAATTCCATATTTTTAATCATCATAATTTATATATTCTTATATGTTAATAATAAATTTTTATCATTGTGAATATTAAAAATAATACAAATATATTATCATGGTTTAGGTGAAAACAAGTTTACCAGGGGTTAAAATAAAAGTATAAGGAATGAAATAGCCCAAAAAAATTCTAAATACAACTTTATCTCCATATATAAACTGAAATTACATTAGAATATATTTTTATGAGATTTTGGTATAATTTTCCTTGAAAGTGAACAATTTAATAATTTTCTTAAAGAAAAAGTCGAAATTTCACCCTTTTGCTTTACATTTTCAATTATGTGATCACACAAAAAAAAGAAATATTTTAATTAATATTTATAATACATTGATAATAATTAAATTAGTTCTATGAGGTTAAATGTTTATTAATTTTTAGAAATTATATATTTACATTAAATGCTTATGCAACTTCAATGCAATAATTATTTAATTAATAGAAAAAAAATAAACGATTCACAAAATATTAGACGTAATATAAATTTAATGAATTATTATATTTCATTGATTTTTTAGAAAAATATAAAATTATATACTGGTTTAATAATAATATATTCAAATTCCCCCTTTTTCTTGATATTTTTTAAATTCACATGAAATGAATTCCTTAAAATTTTAAATTAATATTTTTTTATAATAAATAAAATTTTACTAAATGATTTAAAAATATTAAAAATAATAAAATATTCCATGTGACTATTATATGTTTAAATATAATAACAATTGTCTATTAATTGTACAATAGACCTTTTTTAATTATTATATTCACCCCTAAATAGAAAAAAACATTATTAAATGGTAAAGGGTAAAACATTGTTTTGTGTGTTTCATGCACCGGTGCTAAAAATAGTTTTCTACACAAATGGTATTTTTATATTGGATTTAATATTTAGACCCATTGGTTAAAAATTATATAATAATTTTTATTTTATTTTCATTCTTAAATGATAAATAACCAAGATAAAAATCTTAGTTAACATAGTAAAAACTAAAAATTTAAAATTAATGAAACATTTAAGTTAAGGAACAACATGATTAAAACATGAAATTTTTATTTTGGAGGTGTGTATCAACAATATAATCCATACATACCTTTAATTATTTATATTTTTTCCACTAGGGGTGATAATGACTTCCCATTATAGAATAGTTTTGGTTATTTATAAGTAGTAGTAATATTTCTTTTTATTATAAGTGGTAGAAGGCCAAGTCCAAAGACACTTACAACCCCAACATTCAAGGAGGCCGAAAGTAGTGTAGCCCTAATGCATCCCTCATCACAAAAGACCTGCACTCAAGACCTCCTCCATTGTAAAAGGAATCCTTCTCTCCTCACTTATCCACACCTCCTAATAAATTTGGATTCACAAAAACCTACCAAAGTCCATTTGAAAAATCATTATCCATGTTATAGAGCTAATAATAATACCAAAATATTTACCCCAAGTATCCTTAATAAGATATTCATATGGAACTGTTCTAAGAGAAGGTAATTGTATTCACAAAAATCATTCTTTTTACATATTTTCATTCCAACTTAACCCATGTATTAATAATTCTAATATAAATTAAAAATTATATAACAAATACCAATATTTTATTATGTAAATTTCATAACCCACGTGTACCCCCAATTACATCGAATGTAAAATGAAACCATCCTCTGTGAGTAAGACAAACTACTTCCTGTAGACCAATGTTTTTTGTTCTCCATCATCACCTATCATATATATTTATAATGATGTATTTAGTATATATATATATATATATATATATTATATTTGAAAATAAATTATAATTATAAGATTATTATATAACATATAACTTTTTACTATCCATTTCATGTGGTATATGATAACATCAATCATTTTTATGATAGACTACCGTCTTGTGTAGCGATATGAATTGGTTTTCACTAACACCCTCCATGGAAGTTAGAATGGATAATTTTAATAAATATACATGATATATATGACATAATTAAAATATCAATGACATTTTTATCATTTTTAAATGATATTATATCATATTATTTCTAAATATTCCACTCATTGAAAAATTATAACATCATTCATGTGTACATGTAGACTATCACCTCTATTAAGCGGTGTGATTCATTCATCATCAACACATCGAATGGATGACATATATAATTATATAAATAAAATAAAATATTATTTATTAAATTGTTATAAATTTTTAATGATAAAATTAAAAATAACTTCTTTCTATAATGATCATTGAATAATGGAAAGGTTACTCATGAATACGTATGGCATACCATCTCAATGAATGTAATGTAGTTCATTATTCATAACCATATTTTATGATTGGTTTTAGAGGTAATTTTTTTTCATATTGATAGTAAATCCATTATTATTAATCTTGTTATTAGTTAATAGTGGTGAATAGGATGGCTCCGTTTTCACTAGGTGATCTCATTCGAGCGCTCCTCTCCTCCTCTGAGTTTTTCCCACAGACGATGGAAGGAAATTTCATCTCACTTCCCAGAATCGTGATTTTCTACTTCCTTCTTTCTGATCCTGTTTCGCCCTTCTCGGTTTGATATCTCTCTTTAGGTTGACCTAGGGTTTCCTCCATTTCAAATTATTTTTACTTTCCTTCCACGATGTTGATTTCACCCCTCTTTGTTTCTAGATCTTGCAACGATCTTGATTTTCTTCTTTTCACCTCCTTCGCAATTTCCCCTGCTCTAGTTCTATTTCTTCTTTTGACTGTCTGATTCCAGTGGTTCCATTTCTAGGGATGTTTTTTGTTTAAGACTATGTTTGTTCTCATCATTTGATGGATTTTTGATGGATTTGTATTCTATTTTTGTGGCGCAGGTTTGACAAAGCTGTTTTCTTGGGGTTTTCCAGTATTGACTTCATTGTGGCTTGCTTTGGAGGCCCTCTCCACCCTTACTCTTCTCTGGAATCCGGGTCCATTTCGACATCCCATGTCAGGTGGGTGAGGTGGTTTCTGAAGAGGTTTTGGGATGTGTTTGTGGGGGCGATAGGGTGTTCTAGGAGGAACGACTTGCGGTGGTTTTCACCCTTTCTTCATGTTCTTTCGGTGATGGTTCTTCATTTTTGCTGCTTCGATTTATGATGAAGACGGTGGTGCGAATGTTCTTCACGGTTTGTGGGTTCTTCTTCATTTCTCAAGTATTTCTTGGGTATGATGATTATTTTGTTCTGGAGGACGATCTGTTGGCTCGGGGCTCAAGGTTCCTAATACACGCAAGGATTGAAATATTCAGCGGACCGATATGGTGTTTAAAAATTGACATTTGGATCTTGAAAGGCACGCGTTATGTTATGCATTAATGTAGCTTAGAAGGAAATGATTCATAGCGGTGATTGTAGGAGATCCATTCGAGGTGGTGACATTCTGTTGCTGGGTGAGTGTGATGGCCTCGAGGCTCGATCAACGCGCATGATGGTCATTCCGTTTCAAAATTCGAAATTTAAATTCTGCTTTTTCAATTTGGGTGTTGGTTTCTAATGGTATGGTTTGATTGTGTGGGTTCCCACTTCCCTTTTTAAAAGTGGTTTGAAAATAACAAAAAAAAGTCATTTTAGAGGTATTAGTTAATAGTGATATCTTTGACAATAGTCAACATACCAAAGCTCTTTGAAATAATAAACCAAAATTTCTCAAAACACATGATGTGGAATTAACTTATTAAGATTATAAATATATAATTAAAATAAATAAAAAAAATTACATATGTATAAGTTATTATTCCTATAAAAGGTTAATATGAAATAAAATACTTTACATAATTTTATTATAGTGGAGTTAAAGGACATATAAGGAAATTATAGACATTAAGAATTCATCTCAATTTTCCTTCATTGAGGCATATTTTAATGTTATCCATATAATTTATTTTATGTTATTTATATACTACCCCCATTTACATGTAATATCATGAATAAATCATAAATAAACGATTTTTAGGTTTTAATTTTAATTATTTCACCCAAATGGAATTTATATGAAAGTTACAACGTTGTAAACAATTTCAGAACTCAATTTCATTTCATTGGGTAATATAACTTCTACATTTTCATTGATATTCAATTATTATGTTTGTAATTAATTTTTATTATAATATATTGCATCTCCATATTTTTTATCGATTTAAATTTTAAACACATAATCGATTCATTGATTAATTTTCACTTTAACGTTATCATCATTGTAATTGTTTCTCATCTAAAATTATCTTTTTTGGGACATATGTTATCTTATAAATATATATTTTTTATAATGTGTATAAACTGAAAAATTAAAATTATAAGTATATAATATTATTATGTTTATAAAATTTAATGTTCATTCAATGTTATTCTTTCATAAGTATTACGACTGTGGAGTTACTAAAATGAAAAATGATTTATAGTAAAATATTTATTCTTTTCATATATTCTTATATTGAATGTTCATTCAATGGTAATAATATGATCGTGTTCTCATGAAAAACATATATTTTATTCTCCTATGGTTATTTATGATATTTTCAAATAATATAACTATATTCCACACTTGGGAACTTAAAATTAATGACAAATTTTTTTTAACAAAAGTCAACTTCATTTATCTCTTCCATATAAAATCTTTATTCTTCTTAATCCTGGTTTTAGATAAATGTTTCAATAATTTTTCACTATAATTTTTTAATGTTATTGGTACTGATAATTTGATTTTTTTTTAAAAAAATTAGATTAAATCATCTTATAATTTTTTTAAAAATGAAATTTTTTATTTTACCAAAAATGAAAATAGATTCTTGGTTTTAACTTACTCAGATAGAATGAAATTTTCTTCCACCATGACCAATCAACGATTTAAGGCTTCATTTTTATATTTCATAGGTATTTTTTAAGTAAAAAATTTATTTCATATTTTAGAATGGTTATGATTTTAAATAAGTTTTTTCAAAATGAAAATGACTTTTTCCTCAATAAATGGTCCAAGTGATCTTTAAAAATAATTTTCCATCCATACTGACATCCTATGACATTAATAAAAGTAAAACATTATTTTATAGAAGAATTAATTTAATGATAATTTAATGATATTACCATTTATCGATGTCATCAAAGCATTATGTTATTTAGGAATCACTGGGAAATTTTGAAATGACAAAATCGTTATTCCTTTTCTAGATGGATGATGATTATTTCAGAATATTATACTAGAAACCAAAAATTTTACAAGGGTCAGTTAAGTTATGAAACAGATAATGATTATTTCAAAAAGTTTTATTTAAATTTTGGTTCTATGACATTTTTTATGAATGTTTGACGCCCATTATAGATCACAGGTGATCCTAATATATCTAATACGAAGGACTGGTCCCCATTATAGCTAACAGGTGAGCCCAATATAGCTTATTTTAATTTTAATACCCTATTATAGATCTTCAATTCATTGGGTAATGTTCTTTTCACTTTCTGGAAAAATGGAGGGAGTTATTAGGAGGAATATCCTTTATATTAGGATAAGCTCTAGTGATTTATTACATAGGTTTAAAAGGGGTTATGAAGATGATGAAACAAGATTCCAAAATGGTTTTCCTTAGGCTTTCAATGGGTATTAAATTTTTTCTTTTATGAATACTAGCATTACATGGATCATGATTATTGATTCTCATGACTCTTTCCATTATAAAAGATTTATTCCATGACACGTTTTTATAGATCTTGGTTTTATGGAAATGAGTTATCTTATATTATTCACATGAACATTGATTATATCCTTATACTCTTATACTCTTATTTTATTCTCTGATGAATTTAAATTGATAGTTCTTATGTTTACCTTAACTAAGCATTATTTGAGTCAGACTTCTTATGTTTCCTTTTTCTTAGGTTATCAAGAATTATGTTACATGATATATTTCTTGAAGGGGTTCATATGGAAGATAATTATAACATAATATGGAATATAAAAAGGTGTGTATGGTAAGAAAAATACTCTCTAGAATTTATGAGTGTTGTTTATATAAGAGTTTGTCCTACTTCTCAATAACTCTAAACCTAAAATTTAATTAGGTATATAATTGATTCCAATACTTAATTTTGATGTTTAATGTTTTAGATTATAAAAATTGGGTCTCATTTATTGGTCTGAAATACAAAAAAATTATGTTTATAAATTTATCCCTAGATTCTTGAGTATGGGTTAAGGGCTATTAAAATTATTCTTGGACCTAATGGAAGGTCGAACTTCATGGAATGTTTATCGATTAGAAAAGTAAGTTCACAACATTAAATAATGGAGATTATGGAACTAAGCCAATCATAGAGATAAAAATGTGCCTCATGTATGTTATGTGAAACATTTGATGACTAGTGGATTCCAAAGAGGATATAAATTGATGTCTAGCGGATTCTGAGTAGCTCCTGATGATTTTTTTTTAATTTGAGGATAAATCCTCTAATTCATTAAAACAATATAGTTATTTTTTGGGTATATGATACCCATTACATTTCCCAGAGGATATTAAATCCCAATATAGTATAGCTCATAGGCCTTAGGGCTTAAAACTCCAAATTCTAAACCCGAAGGCCCATTTTTTTGGATTAAAGGACGTTTAGGTGAATAATACTATAACAATACCTAAGATACTAGAGTATCATTTATAGTTTCATAATTAATACAGTTCTTATTAAATTACCCATCACTACAATAGTTTCTCTAGTGTTATAGCTCCTCCAACACTATTGTCCTACTATAGTACCATTACCATGTTGTTATAGTAACCTGCTACAGTAACCCCACCCAAGAACATAAATTCCATTATGTCTATTAAATATTGAGTTATAAAATCATAAGATACTGAGATGAAATATTTTTATCACCATGGATAGTCCTGAGTCACATTTGATACCTTTACATTTCATCTGACATAGAGTTGAAGCAGGTACATTTGGGGATCATGGGGGCTTAAATAACACATGGGTACTAAAATTTGGATTATTGTATTACTTGTAATTTTGTTTTGATATATGAACTACACTATTTTCCATGATAAAATATTTTATATACACATCAGTGGTGTTCTACTAAGGAATTTACCTTTATCTAGCATTTTAGTGTTCTAGTAGATTTCATGACTATGAATCTCACGAAGTGTAAGCTCCCAATGGTGGAAGACTGAGCAGAGGAAAATGATATTGGTAGAGAACCATAATGGACTATAGTGGGCCACAATATTTTCTTTTTTTATCTAAAATTTGTACTCTTTTTTATTGGTACATTTAGATCCCATTTATTTCCTATATAAATGTATTTAATTTCTAGTTTCTATATATTTACTCTGGTTTTTATTATATTCATTTTTTTAATTTTATAGATTCTTATGGTATAGTGTCCCTATAACACCGTGAGTCTTTTATGATATTTTTTTTTGAATAAATTAATTTTCATTGATGTCTTTCATTTCATGCCACATGAAGGTAATTTTTCATTTTGTGCTACACCAAGATAAGCTTGTACGACACACAAAACCAACTTATCTTTCGTCCCATGCAACATTGTGTTTCTATGAAAAAACCTTTATTTTTCATAATATAAATTAGAAATTTAAAACATATCCATTATAATGATGGTAATGAACTAGATTAACTAAATTGTGGAATTATGGTTTGTACATGTAAAACCCTTTTGAAATTAAAAGGGAATCATTTTTGGAAAACTATTTAAACGCATATAAGTGTTCTTTTTACCAATAAAGTAAAAAAGTCACTAATTTAGGATTATATTAATGAAATATATATTTAATATAATTTTTTATATTCATCTTTTATTTTTTCTAGATAGTATATAAGAACAAATCCAATTTTATGCATAAAAGAAGTGTTTTTTTTAATGGAAGTTTTGACACCTTTTGATGGTTCACGAGAGTAAAATATAGTTTCTGATACTTTTATAAATTATATTTGAAGAAATAAATTTCTTATTTTAAAGTGGTATATAAAAATTAAATTTGTTTCAATTTTTCTTATTTTTCTGATAATTTTTATGTTTTGATGAATAGTGAAAAGTACTGAATTTTAATTCAAAAGAAATTTTTCATCAAAATAATTTATAGTGCTAATTTATGTATATTATTTGTTTTAAAGTATAATAAGATCAAATTTGTGTCATTTAATCCAATTTTGGTCATTGTAATCAATTTCACATTGAATTTGGATATAAAAATAATCCAATATTTTGAAAGTTTCTCACTTTTAAAACATGTTTTCTCATTCTATATACAAGTTAACTTTAAATTAATTTTAGACAATTATATGTTTTTAATTGTAAAAAATGGATTAAATATTTTGAATAATAAGGTCCAAAATTTTTAATTAGACTCTTTTAATTTTTGGACATATAAATAGTATCTTTGGAAATTTTTATTACCACGATTAAAGGTAATTTGGGTTGTTAAGGGTAAAAATAATATTATAAATACTATAAAACTACCCTAGAAATTGTAAAAATATTGCTTAATGCGGTTAATTAGACCCATATAACTATAGTATTTTAATTTTAGTTAATTAATGGACATGTGTTGATAAAAATTATGTAGATATTATTAAAATCCAAGAGAGTGAGAAAATTCCACACTCTTACTTTTAATAAGTATAATATTTTAAATATGGGGATAAATAGAAGATAAGCTTGACTATATATATTATTTTGAAATATAAAATCTTTAAATACATCATATAAATTTATATTTAATTTTTAGTGAATAATTAATTATGATAAACAATTTTAAAATAATTATGGAGAAATTATTCAATTAATGAAACAATCAATTAAATGATATTACAAATACTAAAAAATATATAATTTTACATAATTAATGTTATATGTGAATTTTCTAGGTTAACATGACATGTTATTGTTTTATTCAATTAATTTTTTATAATTTATATTCTTTTATTGATTTTATTAAAGTCAACATAATGAATACTGTCAAAATTGATATTTATGATATTTTAGGAAAAAAATAATTTATTAAATTATTTAAAAACCAAAAAACATATTTCAAAAACAAATAAATAATAATATGATCTAGAATGTAATAAATTAATCATTTTTTATTTAATTAATATCACATAAGTTAAAATTATAACCATTTAATTTTGAAAACATTATTACCTTAGTTAAAATTAAAATTAGATAATTAAGTGTTAAACAAAATGATATGGTTTAAAATAATACCAAAAATGTATAATATATATTGGATGATGATATTAAAACTAGTTATAATATTATCTTTTAATATTTTTCATTTTTTGTAGTATTTGGATTATGATTGAATTTATTATAAATTAATATTTTGAGGAAATTCCAAAATATAACCTTTCCAATCTTATAAAAGGGCATCTCTTATTCTCTATTATTCACACTTCAGAATCTATTTTTAAGCCAAAATTTATCCAAATATCTTACTAAAATCACTAATATAATCCTAAAATAATCCATTTGTAAGGAACACCAACCAAGGAATCCATTTGGTGAAAACCAAAAGGAGTTACCCAAAGAAGTGGTAACATCTATTCACAAGCACTTTTGTTTTATTTGCATTCTACGCCACCTAAAATCATATGATTCCATGAATAAATAATAACATAAATATCATAAATATACTTATATGTTTTATTCTATTTTTTATACCTAGAATCACACATACATCCCTAAAATGGGTAACAAACTTATAGTTCTTATGTATGGAGAGCTACTGCCTCCCGAAACGATGTTGTTTATTTTTCCTTTACCACCTATCATAGTTGGGAATTATGATGGTAACCCTATTTTTATATGATATATATGATGTATTTATTCTTTTTGAATTATTATATATATATATATATACAAATATGTTTTTTAATTTCATTATTTCAAAGTGATAATTAAATGGAAACATTGTTCACACATATGTACGGCCTACCATCTCCATGAATGTTGTATTCCATTTCATGTTTCTATTATTTGTAAATTATTATAAATATTGAAATAATTAATATATATGGTATTTATATAATTTATTAAATTATTTAAATGATAAAAAATGAACTATGTAATAGGATCAAGAATAACATGTCCAAACAAGAAGATATTACATGAAACGGAACACTGAAATAGAATAGTGAAAATATGAAATAAAAGGCCCTAATTAAATATTATACGGTATTATGTAAGTAAATATTATTCTGTAATAGATATATAATAAACTTATATTTATTATACAGGAGTTTTTAATGAATACTAAGTGAGTCAAGGCTTAAGGTAAGGGATATATGTATAACTTTTATTTTTGTGGTACACATGCCTTATACAATACTTGTTTCTTCTAGGTGGTATATATACTGCCCAAGAATTTTTTTTAGTCTTATATAGATAATTGAGGTATTTTAATATCCATATAATTTTATTTCTTTTATGGGGAATATGATTCTTCAGATTATAAAGTGATGAGTATTTATTTCACAATCTCATTAATATATGGGGATGTTTCGTTTTAAGTTTCCATTGAGTAATATTTACCATTAATTTCTAGGTTTTCTAAAATTGTTCTCAAAAAAGTATTTACTATTCTACAATGGTGGTTTAAATTCATTTTTATCCAGTTTTTGATTTTTTTTCTACATGGTTTGAATAGAATATTTTTCTAGATTGTAACATCCTAAGATTTCATAGTACGTTATCTCATTAAAGTAAATTAATAGCTTGAGTTATACGCAACACCGAGTTCGAGCGCACCACAACATAACCAAAATAGACATTCAAAAAAGTGGTAATAAGTAGTTTCAACTACATTTTGAATCTTATATACTATATATAATTTTAACATCCATATCATGTGTTTCTTAGACATAATATAAGAACAAATTCATTTTTCCAGATAAAAGATGTATTTTTCAAAAAATGCAATTTTAATGCCTTTTAATGAAGAACCCTTTTTAAATAAAATATTTGACACTTTTATATATTCAATTTGAAAAAATAAATGCATTATTTAGAATATGGACACAAAAAATTAGTTTTGATAAATATTTGGTGTTTTTCTGATAACTTTCATGTTAAGGTGAATAGTGAAAATTACTAAATTTTAACTGAAAACAACTTTTTTAATCAAAATAATTTATAGTGTTAAATTATAAATTTTAATTTTTCGGAAGTATAATTATATTATATTTTTATCATTTTATACAATGTTGGTTATTATAAGTAATTTCACATTTAAATATGACATAAACACATTATAATCTTTTGATAGTTTTTTACTTTTTAAAAAAACTGTTTTTTTTTGTTTTAACAACGAGAATTAATTTTAAATTAATAAATGAAACTTATATGTTTTGAATTTGGTAAAATAGACTTCATTTTTGAATTCAGAATATTAAAATTATCTTAGGGTGAAGTTTGGGTATTTTTCAGAAAACCTTCAAATTTTGTTGAATAGTGAAAAACACTAAGTTATTGTTTAAAAAGAATTTTTATTTAAATAATTATTTATTTTATTTAAATTTATTTTAGGTAAACATAAATACATAATACATATATATGTTCATTTTAATTCATGGGAGTCATTTTATAATAAGTTTAGATATATAAATATTTTATTGAACTTTTTACCGTCTTTTATACACCTCCTAGGAGCATTTGCAAATTTGAATAAAACTTAATTTTACCGCTTTTGTGAATTGAATTTCAAAAATCTGATAGACATGGTTGATATCTATAATTTAAATTTGGTTCAATAAAATAAAAATAATTTTTGGTGAATAGTAACTTTTGACTTATTTACCACGGTCAAAAGTAAATAGGGTAATCAAAGGTAAAAATGATATTATTATTACCCTAACACATGTCCTAATTCTATTGGATAAGTTTAATTCGACAAAAAACAACCTTAGGAATAAAATACTACCCTTTAGGTCAACTTTTATTAGATTAGGACATTTATTATTATTTAATTTAAAGAAGAGTTAAAAGTGTTAAATTCAAGTTTCCATAACTAAAACATTTTAATATAGGGTTATACATAAGTTAAATTAGACTATAAATATTAATTATAAAGATAAAAATATTTACTACATAATGTTATTTTATTTATAATTTTTAGACATTAAATAATTTAATTTATTTATGACACAATGATGATTCAGTAATTACCTTATTAATGAAAGATTAAAATAATTGATATTATAAATATCCAAATAAATTTAATTTGATACTTTTGATGAATTAAAATATTTTTCTAGGTTAACATTACATTTTAGGGTTGATTAGATAAATTTTTTTCGAAGTGATAAGGTTGTTATGACTTTTAGAAAAACAAAATACAAAATAGTGTCAAAATTGACTTAAATTGATTTTTAAAACAAATACTATATTATTGGTTGATATAATATTCTTAAAAATATAAGGTTCGGCCAAAGGGCTTAATTAATATTATATATGTCATTAATTAACCACTTTATGTTCTCTTGTATTTTTATAGTAAATTTATTAACCATATAGTGTAGGAATACAAGAAGACACGGTAAAAGTTAAATAATTTAACTTAGAGTTAAATCTGAAAGATAAGGTTAATATAGTGACCAAAACCTATCTAAAACCTATTGGTTGATAGGTTTTTGAACAATACCAACCTTATACTTTAAATAATTAATTTTGTAACCATTATAAACTGAAAATAATTTTATTATAAAATAATATTTCAAACTTTTCCTAAAGTGACCCTCGCTTCTCTTATAAAAGGGAACTTCTCCTTCTCTCAAATTCACACCTTAAATTCTATTTGTCTCGGCCAACCCCTTCCCAAATATCCTCCCAACTTTCCTAACTTCATCCTAGAGGCCTTACTTATGTTATAAATCCAACCTAAGGAGCCCTTATGATCAAATCAAAAGGAAGAACTTGAAGAAGAGGTAAATATTTCATCACCTCTTTCAAGTTCTTTTCTTCTTCCACTTCCTATTTATTTGTTTTTTCTATTATAAAATAATAATTCTAGTATATTATATATACTATGATGTTATTATAAAAATGGTACAACCATATTCATTATTATATCCATCCTATAAATGACAAAGTCATCATATGTGCGTACATACAGATTACCATCTTCACGTGGTGGTGTAGTTTTTTATTCAAACACTTCATTATTTGGATGAGTATAATAATGAGTATAACTGATGTAAATAATAAATATATCATCTTAATGATTATTTATATATGATATAAAATCCAAATACATATTATTTTACCATCAATATAGTGATATTGTCGCTCATGCATACGTACGGATTACCGTCTCCACGACGCGATGATATTCATTTCCACGTTCACCATTCAACGGTGATTATAAAATATATAACATTAATTATGTAATATATGACATAATAATTCTAATATATATATATATATATGTACTTAAATATATCTTATTCACTTAGTTCCGCTCAATACGATTTGAAAACAGAAACAGCGTTTATGCATACGTACGACCTACCGTCTCCACAAACGGTGTTTTCCATTTCATATATACATCTATTATACATATTTATATTATCAATATATATGATATATAAATCATGTTTTATATTATGGAAGTATTTAAATTCTGATCTAATTGATACAATCAAGAGTAACAAGTTAAAACACATACGATAAAGAAAGCGATTATTACCCAAAATGTTAGTTTAACATAGAAATTATTAATAAATGGTTAGTATAATGTCATAAATGAATCATGTATGGTATCATAAATATTAATATGGTTCTGGTATAATTTAACAACGTACTATAGTCATTATACATGAGGTTAAACGTACCCTCGAACAAAGGAATGTGCAAGGTAAGGGTTAATTCCTCAATCTCATTATTATTGGAGATTGTTTATGGGTAAGTTTTTACTGGGACATATTTATTATCCATGTCCATGTTTCATAAAAGAGTTTTAAATGGGATTATTTTAAGTAACTCTTTTATTAAAACATCATTTTAAATGTTTTAAATATTTATTCTTCTAAATCATTCTCATTAATGTCCATGTTTCCAAAATGGTTTTTTAAGGATTTATTTATATGGACATGAATGTTTTTAAAATGTTAATTCCATTACAAATTTCAAAGGGGTATGGGACACTATGATTAAAAAATGTCTTTAAATGTCTTCTTTTATAAATTGTGTGACTTTTAAATGTTTTCATGAAAAAGGGGTATTTCTCTCATAGACTTTTACAAATCATTTTCATCTATGTCAACATCCTTTGATAGGTTTTAAACTTGTTTGAAGTTGATTTATTATGATAAAAATATTCCATATTGTATTGAAGGTTTTGTGATATGTTTGACTATGGATATGTTATTTTTATACCATTCATGGTTTATAGTTAAAGTATTTACATTTTGTATGCTAGTTATAATACGAATGTTTATGTTATGTTTCAACATTTTCATATGAGGAATGTATTGGACATAGTATGTGATGGGTGGAGACCGCTATAGCTCCTCGATGCATTGGTAGTTCTCATGAGACAGTTAGACATGGAATTGGCCAAAGCCTTTCCCAATTTGATTTATGGTTTTGGTTGAGGCCTTAATCATTTTTAGAAGTCTTGGCCGAGGCCTTGACAAAATGTTTTAGAATGTCTGGAATTATACATTCCCTCATTATGAAAATAATATTTATGGTTCATGTGGTTATTATACTAGTATAATAACCATGACTATGTTTTATTATGGCATTATTTACTCAACTCATATTTCAGCCATAATGTTTTCATGTTTATTATTTGTAAAGTCATGTGCTTTCAATTATTCACCAAGCCTATTGTTTATGTTATCTTCTGCTAAATTATTTACCCTTACTGAGCATCTGAGCTCACCCCTTTCTTATGTTTTATTTTCCCAGGATCCCAATAAATGTTTTATGTTTGAGATGCAGGGTTAAGCTAAGGGAACAATAGCATTCTCAAAGGATTATTTTTTTTTATTTTAGAAAGTGTAATGTAATGTTCATGTATGTAATCTATTTTCCATGACAACTAAATTGATCGGTCTTTTGGGACTTGATTCCTTATAATAATTCCAATTTAATATAATAATGCATTGACTCTGGGATATTGGGGTCAGGCGTTACAGTTGGTATCAGAGAAAGATGAGAAATAACCTTGGAAACTAGATTTAGAAAAACACTGATCAGAGAACACTGCCCTAAGATAGACTTTGAGGATTAGTATAGAAGAACTTCCTAGAATTTTGGTACTGTAGAGATTTTCTAGGTTTTCCAAGAAATACATCCTTGTATGGATACGAGCAGGTAGAGGCGGCTCTGGAACAGATGTACCTAGGTGTAAAACCTGAAAAAACTGCTTTGAGATAGACTCGAATGGGAACTGGGGCACAACAATGGGCCTTTCTGCACTCTTGGTTACGACACTCGCAGGGGATATACTTAGGATAATTCTCATTTTTTTACAAATCACTATGAAGGGTTTATGAGTATATATCTCCTCAAAGAAAACATTTTTATGATTATGGATTGTATCCATGAACTATTCAATTTATGTTAACTATTTTACAATTTTGGAATTATGAATTGAGATTCACAAACTAACCTAGTGTATGCCATTGTTTAGAAATGGCACCCAGTAGAAGGAATGAGAACTCTAGCAACACGCATGATCCAAAGAGTAAGAAGGATCATATATTTCATGGTATTAAACCAACATTTAGAAGGGAAATAGTCTCCCATGTATTCTCAACATATGAATAAATAATATCATGTGTTAATAAGATAAGTAAATAATTCTTTGAGTCCTATTTCTTTTAAGGGAAGCAAGAGAAGAAAAGGATGGTTGTGAGAAAGATGGATAAAGAGAAGAGGGGAAAGAAGGATTTTCCCATATGTGATAAATGTAGAAAGAATCACCCTGGTAAATGCTTGAAGGGAATGGGAGTTTGTTATAAGTGTAGAGAAAAAGGACACCAAGTACGTGATTTTAAGGGTAAGAAAAAGGTTTCAAATGTAAAATGCTTCATCTACAAGGCATTGGAACACTACGCGAATCAATGTCCTAGCCATTAGAGTATACTGCAAATGATGTTATTGGATAATAATCACGTTATGATACTACCTCAAATGAAGAGGAATGACTAGTGTTATTATGTTTTTATTATAGAAATTATTTAATTGGAGTGTTGTATCAATAATATACTAGTTATATGAACTATGGAGATAAATAAGGATTGTACTGTAGTACAATTTTATTAAGGATTTGAGATTATATGGTTCTAATAAAAGTGACTTGATAGTAAGCTACAATTATTGGAAAATACATAGTTTAAGGAAAGGAAATCCTTAATATGGTCCTGATAATGAGGTAGTGATTTGGGAATAAGATATGGTTGATTTGGATAAATTATATTGGGTATTCTTGACATCCTTGGAATTGATTAATAATTTGTTTATTTCATTGTTGTTGGAATATTCAAAAAATTTGGATATAAGGAATATATCCAGTATTATATAAAGAATAAGGGAGCATGAATGTAACCAAAAAGGATTTATGGTAATTCATGGTGTTACCATGTTTTAAAAGAATACATGATGAAGGTGTTCACATGTTATTACATGCCAAAAAGGATCTTCATTGTGTTTAACTTCCTTAAAATTTTGGACTGTGAGTTTGGATAGAAGTATTTTGGATAAGTCTAAAGGTTGTAATGGATTAAGTATGAAATTGGATACAATTGTTAAGGTTATTTTTTTATTGTCATAAAAAGGACAAACCAGAGGTCGGGAGACAACCGGACTCATCTAGTAAGGCCACGATACTTAAACCTACAACCGAAGGGCAACAAGGGTGCATCACCTACCACTTGCCTACGTGATGTCCTGAATTGTATAATGTATTTTCTTTTTTAAAAGGTCTGAAAGGTGAATTATAAATTCATTATTTTTGGAACCCAATACAATTAGGATAAATAGAATATTTTTTTGAAATATTTTGGAGTAGAATATGAGTTTGTGGTAGAAATTAGTTAAAGGATGTTACCCGACTTTTCAAGTATATATATATATCCCTCTTATTCTATGAATAAATTAATTCTTAAACATTAGTTAAGGGACTTTGTCTCAATCTCCTTTCATTGAGGCATCCTTTGATTTATAAACTACTTTCTTTTATATGGTGTATAAAACCCTTTGAATTTTCATTTCAAGGGGAATATTTTTCTAAGAAGCATTTTACTAAACGACAAAAAAAAAGGAATGTTTTTTTAACGTAATCGGTGATAAAGGCCTTTCCACCGATGCAGGTTTTATTTGATCTTTGGCTTCCTTGAGAATCCAAAATGTTTTTTTAAATAAAATAAATACCATATACTCTTTTTATGTATTTTGGTATTGAAAATGGTTTTGATAATGGATTTGTTATGTCAATATATTTAAATTAAATATTGTGATTGATGACCAAAATCACTCACTATAAATATTTACTTTTTCCCTCCAATTATGTGTCCCTAATTTCCACCAATGTTATTCTAATAGAGATCATAATTTGGTGGTAACTTATTCATTTCCCTTTCCCTCTTATTAAGACTAAATTGTATTAACCTAATTTCTGATGTGGGTTTTCCACAAAGGTATTTCTCTATTTTTAACCTTTTATTTTCTAAGAACAATTTCAAATTGTGAGGACGCAATTTATTGAAGTAGGGGAGAATGTAACACCCCAATATCTCATAGTATGTTATATCATTAAAGTATTTTAATAGCTTGTGCTACACGCAACACTGAGTTCGAGCGCACCACAACATTTCCAAACTAACCGTTCAAAAAAAAAGCAGTAATAAATGGTATTTACTTCATTTTTAATCTTATATACTCTATATAATTTTAACATCCATATTATGTGTTTCTTAGACAAAATATAAGAAAAAATTCATTTTTTCAGATAAAAGATGTATTTTTCAAAAAATGCAATTTTACCACCTTTTAATAGTGAACCCTTTTTAAATCCAGTATTTGACACTTTTATATATTAAATTTGACAAAATAAATTCCTTATTTAGAATTGGGACATAAAAATTTAGTTTCGATAAATATTTTGTGTTTTTCTGATAACTTTCATATTTTGGGTAAATAGTGAAAATTACTAAATTTTAACTAAAAACAACTTTTTTAATCAAAATAATTTATTGTGTTAAATTATACATTTGAATGGTTTGGTTGTATAATTATATTATATTTTTATCATTTAATAAAATTTTGGTCATTATAAGTAATTTCACATTTAAATTTTACATTAACACATTTCAATCTTTTGATATGTTTTTTACTTTTTTTAAAACCATTTTTTTTTTGTTTTAACAATGGGAATTAATTTTAAAATAATAAATGAAAATTATTTGTTTTTAATTTGGTAAAATAGACTTCATTTTTGAATTCAGAATATTAAAATTATCTTAGGGTGAATTTTTGGTATTTTTTCTGAAAACTTTCAATTTTTGATGAATAGTGAAAAACACTCAGTTATTGTTTAAAAAATAATTTTTATTTAAAAAATTATTTATTTTATTTCAATTTATTTTAGGTAAAAATAGATACATAATACCTATATAAGTTTATTTTAATTCATTAGATTCATTTTATAATAAGTTTAGATATATTAAAATTTTATTGAACTTTTTACCGTCTTTTACCCACCTTCTAAGAGCATTTGCAAATTTGCATAAAACATAATTTTACTGCTTCTGTGAGTTGAATTTCAAAAATCCAATAGACATGGTTGATAACAGTATGTAAAATTTGATTCAATAAGATAAAAATAATTTTTGTGAATAGTTACTTCTGACTTTTATTTACCACGGTCAAAAGTAAATAGGGTAATTAAAGGTAAAAATGATATTATTATTACCCTAACACATGCCCTAATTCTATTTGATAAGTGTAATTCGATAACAAACAACCTTAGTAATAAAATATTACCCTTTTGCTCCACTTGGATTAGATTAGGACATTTATTATTATTTAATTTAAAGAAGAGTTAAAAGTGCTAAATTCAGGTTTCCATAAATAAAACATTTTAATATAGGGTTATACATAAGTTAAATTCAACTATAAATATTAATTAGAAATATAAAAATATTTCCTAAATAATGATATTTTACTTATAATTTTTAGACATTAAATAATTTAATTTATTTATGACACAATGATGATTCAGTAATTACCTTATTAATGAAAGATTAAAATAATTGATATTCTAAATATCCACATAAATGTAATTTGAGATATTTGATGAATTAAACTAATTTTATAGGTAAATATGACATTTTATGGCTGATTAGATAAAAAAATTCGAATTTATAATGTTTTTATGACTTTCACAAAAACAAAATACCAAATAGTGTCAAAATTGACATAAATTAATTTTTAAAACAAATACTATATTATTCGTTGATATAATATTCCTAAAAATATAAGGTTCAGACAAAGGGCTTAAATAATATTATATATGTCATCAATTAACCACTTTAGGTTCTCTTTTATGTTTATAGTAAGTTTATTAACCATATAGTGTAAGAATACAAGAAGACACGGTAAAAGTTAAATTATTTAGCTTAAAGTTAAATCTAAAAGATAAGGTTAATATAGTGACCTAAACCTATCTAAGACCTATAGGTTGATAGTTTTTAGATCCATCACCACATTATACTTTAAATAATTCATTTTTGAGCCATTAGAAACCGAAAATTATTTTATTATAAAATAATATTTCAAACTATTCCTAAAGTGACCCTCACATCTCTTATAAAATGGAACCTCCCATTATCTCAAATTCACACCTTCAATGTCATTTGGATTGTCCAAAACCTTCCCAAATATCCTCCCAACTTTCCTCCCCTCATCCTAGAGGCCTTCCTTTGGTCAGAAAGCCAACCTAAAGAGACCTTTTGATTAAATCAAAAGGAAGAACCTGAAAAGAGGTAAATATTTCATCACCTCTTTCAAGTTATTTTCATCTTCCACTACCTCTTTATTTGTTGTTTCCATTATAAAATAAAAACTAAAGTATATTCTATACACTATTATGTTATTATAAAAATGTTACAACCATTTTCATTATTCTATCCATCCTATAAATGACAAAGTCACCATACGTGCGTACGTACGGATTACCATATTCACGTAGTGGTGTAGTTTTTTATTCAAACACTTCATTATTTTGATGGGTATAATAATGAGTATAACTAATGTAAATAATAAATATAACATGTTATTGATTATGTATATATTATATATTATCCAATTACATATTATTTTTCCATCAATATAATGATATTGTTGCTCGTGCATACGTACGGATTACAGTCTCCATGACGCGATGATATTCATTTCCACGTTCACCATTCAACGATGATTATAAAATATATATCATTAATAAGTATATAATATATGACATAATAATTATAATGTAGATATATATATATGTATATATATATATGTGTTTTTGTGTGTGTGTACTTACATATATCTTATGCACTTAGTTCTGCTCAATACGATATGAAAACAGAAACAACGTTTATGCGTATGTACGACCTATCGTCTCCATTAATGGTGTCTTCCATTTAATATATACGTCTATTATACATATTTATATTATAAATATATATGATATATAAATCATGTTTTATATTCTGGAAGTATTTAAATCCTGATCTAAGTGATACAATCAAGAGTAACAAGTTAAAACACGTACGATAAAGAAAGCGATTGTTACCCGAAATGTTAATTTAGCATGGAAATTATTAATAAATGGTTATTATAATGTCATAAATGAATCGGGTATGATATCATAAATATTAATTTGGTTCTGGTATAATTTAATAACATACTATGGTGATTATACAGGGGGTTAAACGTACCCTCGACCAAAGGAATGTGCAGGGTAACGGTTAATTCCTCGATCTCATTATTATTGGAGATGGTTTATGGGTATGTTTTTACTGGGAAATATTTATTATCCATGTACATGTTTCATAAAATAGTTTTCAATGGGATTTTTTTAACGGACTTTTTTATTAAAACATCATTTTAAATGATTTAAATATTTATTCTTCTAAATCATTCTCATTAATGTCCATGTTTTCAAAATGGTTTTTTAAGGATTTCTTAATATGTACATGAATGTTTTTAAAATGTTAATTATATTAAAAATATTCAAAGAGGTATGGGACACTATGATTAAAAAATGGATTTAAATTTCTTCCTTTCTAAATGTTTTACTTTTAATTGTTTTCATGAAAAAAGGATATTTCTCTCAAAGAGTTTTACAAATCATTTTTATCTATGTCAACATCCTTTGATGGATTTTAAACTTGTTTGAAGTTGATTTATTATGATACAAATATTCCTTATTGTATTTAAGGTTTTTTGATATATTTGACTGTGTATGTGTTATTTTTATACCATTCATGGTTTATGGTTAAAGTATTGACATTTCGTGTGCTAGTTCTAATACGAATATTTATGTTATGTTTCAACATTTTCATATGAGGAATGTATTGGACATATTAAGTGATGGGTGGATCTTTCTATAGATCCTTGATGCATTGGTAGGTCTCATGAGACAATTATACATGGAGTTGGCTGAGGCCTTTCCCAATTTGATATATGGTTTTGGCTAAGGCCTTAATAATTTTTAGACATCTTGGCCGAGGCCTTGACAAAATGTTTCAGAATGTATGGCATTATACATTCCCTCATTATGAAAATAATATTGACAGTTCATGTGGTTATTCGACTAGTATAATATCCATGACTATGTTTTTTATGGCATTATTTACTCAGATCATATTTCTTACATAAAGTGTTCGTGTTTATTATTTGTAAAGGCATGTGTTTTCAATTATTCACCATGCCTATTGTTTATGTTATCTTCCAATAAATTATTTACCCTTACTGAGCATCTGAGCTCACCCCTTTCTTATGTTTTATTTTCCCAAGATCCCAAAAAGTTTTTTATGTTTGAGATGCAGGGTTAAGCTAAGGTAACAATAGCGTTCTAAAAGGATTATTTTTTTTGTAAGTTAGAAAGTGTAATGTAACGTTCATGTATATAATCTATTTTCCAATACTGGTAAATTGATTGGTATTTTGGGACTTGATTCCTTGTAATCATGCCAATTTAATGTAATAATGCACCTACTCTGGGCTTTTTGGGTCATGGCATTACATATATTTCCAAATGAGGAACTTTGTGACTTTTCTTGAAAAAGTAAAAAATGGATGTTTATTTAAACTTATATAGAATGAATGGAATTTTATATTGTCATTAAACCTTAATGTTTTGAATATTTCCTTAAAATATTAATATTTTATTTTCAATTAAATGTTTTTCTTTTAAAATTTAAAGGAACTTTAAGAAAAGAATACATTTTCAAAGAAACAATGGTTTTTTTTCATGTGATCTCTCAAAATTATTTTCCATTTAAGATAACATTATTTGGTGTTACTTTTGTTTTACATGAGATATGATTCAATGATACCATTACTATTATATCTAAAAATGTTTTATATTTATGATTGAATGATATTCATGAAACCCATTTCTTTTCCATGTGTTATGTTATGATTGAATGATGTTTATAAAACCTATTTCATTACATGGGTTCTGATATTATGAATGATTTATGTTATTTTGGAAGACATATGTATGGTTTTCATTAGGTAATTGGTGATTCCTATATCTCCCTCCAATTCATTGGGTAAATATTTATTTATCATGATATTATAATGGGAATCAAGTTGATTGTAATGATCCACTCTAGAAGATGGGGTAACCCTATCCATTGTGGGAAGATGGGGAAAAAAGATCTCTTATAAGAAATGGATTCTGACAGGGGATGGTGGTGTGTCCAGCTCAGTAGGTGTAGTCCCTATGAAATACCCTGTTATGTTTTTTCAATGTTCCTTGATTTATAGGAAATGATAGTACATGTTTATGTGTCTGCCAAAAAATCCATCCCATATTGATATTTTATGATTTCATCGATTATTCTTTTAATTGCCTTATGATTCATATTTATAAACTACCAATATTTATGACATGAATCTTGTTTATGATATTTGATATACAAGTTATGATCTTCTATTTTCATGATCATTTTTTCTTACCCTTATACTCATTATATGTGTATATATGACCCTTATTTACCCTTACTAAGCATATGAGGTCACCCATTTTTATGTTTCACTTTCCCCAGGCTATGAAGACATGTATTATATATGATGTGTCTATAAATGGTGATAGTCATGAAGAATCTAGTGGGAGATAAGGTATCTCACTTATATACTAGTGTTATTACTTCCATGTTTCCAAAGGCACTAAACTAATACCAAATTTGGGCATATGTTCTTGTAATATATTTTACATTCCCCAAAAATGTTGAAATGTTGTTGTTTGAAAAGTGAGGGTCTCTATAGTTGGTATAGAAGAAAATATTAAGTTAACATTTGGAGTCTATGATGGGAACAAATTGGTGATATCCCTAGATATATTTCTAAGGATATGTCTAAGGATGTCTCTAACGATAATCCTAACGTGTCATAGATTAAATAAGGTGTCATAATTTAGATATCATATAAGTGGGTTTTCATGATTTTTTGGTTCCTCACTATAAAAATTGTTTCTTACTCTATGATGTTGGGTTTTAGTCACTGGTTGGAAATAAAAGGAATAGTGTTAAAATAAATTATGATGGAAAATGAAATGATTGTACTCTTGAGAAACTGAATGATATGGGAGTGGTGTGAAAAATATTGTTGCAATGGTCACTAAAATTTCACAAGATATAAAACAATATGGAATTCCAAATGAGAAAAGGAGGGAACAACATTTTGTTGAGTACTTTATGAGTCAACATCCACCATCATTCAATGGGTCTTTTTATTTAATTTATTCTAAAGGATAGATGAGTACCACCAAAAATATATTCTTCATTCTCCTATTTTTGGAACATGATAAAATAATTCTAGATGTTTATTTATTATATGGTGAATCTAACCATTGGTGGACTCTAATCAAGAATGTGGTGTAGTGAGTTGAAATTCAATCCATGCATTGGGATAACAAGAAGGGTGTTAACCATAAGACACATTAGTAACTATGAAGATATTGTTTCTTATGAAATAAAGGTATAAATGGAGGTTGGCATTATATATCAATCTCGTTGTTTTAACAAGAAAAAGAATATAGAGTTAGAAGAAAAATCTAAAAAGCATAGAGAATATAATATCATATTTTATTTATGAACTACATGTGGAAAGAATCATAGAGGAAATTGTCTTATGGGGTTTAATAAATGCTTTATGTATGGAAGGAAAGAAAAACAGAAAATTGATTTCCAAAATTATTGGATGAAACTAGAAAATGAAACAAATAGAGGGAAATCCACATGTGATGATCCTCCCACCCTTCAATGCTTAAAGTGTAAGGGGAATGGTTATTATGCTAATTTGTGCCCAAATGAGAGGGTTAGTGATGATGATCGGTGTCAATAACCACTTATATTGAGGGAGAAAGGGAAATCTCATGCGATTATTATTTCTGATGAGGGGTGAGATAATGACATGGTGAAAGGTACACATTACATCCACTCTAGAACTACTAATTTCTTATTTAATTTTGGATCTACCCACACTATCATATATAAAGAATTTTATATGGCTGATAAGAATCCACCCAAACAACTAGAAGTGGAATTAACAGTCTAAAACCTCAATGGTACAATGATTTCAACTCAAGTATATGATTCATCTTCAGTTGAAGTTTCTAGTTATGTGTTTCCTTCCAATATTTTTAATTCTTACTATAGTTGAATTTTATGTCATCATAAGCATGGATTGGATTTCTCTACATAAATACCACATAAATTGTCAAGGAAGGTATGTTATGTTTTATGTCTCATACCAAACTATGATCTTTTATAAATGTGGTGATATTTATGAACTTCCTATGAATATTAGATCTAGTGTGTGGGTATTAATTCCCATTTAGAAGGGTTTTTTATCTCAAATGGTTGGGGGGGGGGGAAATCGACATCAATGATATGCATATTGTTCATGATTTTGTGGATGTCATTTTAGAAGATATTACTAGTCTTCCACCAAAACATTATATTGAGTTCATAAAAGAACTCATGCATGTTTCTACACCAATTTCAATGACTCCCAATATAATGGACCAATATGAGTTGTAGGAATTGAAGAAGAAACATTAAGAAACCCTAGATAAGGGATTAAGTTTTCTATGTTTTTCACCTTGGGGTGGACCTATTCTTCTTGTGAAAAAGAAATATGATTCAATGAAACTTTGGATTTAATATCAAGAGTTGAAAAAGATCATAATCAAGAACATGTATCATTTTCCCCATATTGATGACTTGTTTGATCAAATACACAAATCTCAATACCTTTCCATGATTGAACTTCATTCTGGATATCATTAATTGAGGGTCAAGAATATGGATATACCTAATAAAACATTTTGCACAAGGTATGGGTAGCATGAATATATTGATGTATTTTTGTCTTACTAATGATTCTTTAATAATCATGGATCTGATGAATAAAGTCCTTAGAGATTACCTTGATCAGATTTTGGATTTATTTATAGATTATATTTTTATCAATTCAAAGATAAAGGAAGAGCATGAAACCCACTTGAGAATTGTGATAAAGACCCTAAGTAAGGGGAAAAAGTTTTAAAAACTTACAAAATGTGAATTTTGGATAAAAAAGATTTCATTTTTAGGTCAAATAATCTCAAGTGATAGTATAGTTGTAGATCCATCAGACATAGAGGAAATTGAATTTTATCCTAGACCAACTATGATGATTTGGATCCATAGTTTTCCTGGTATAATTGATTTTATAAATTTTTTATGGATAAATTCTCATGACTATCTAATCCGATGAAAAATTTAACTCATATGGGTTCTATGTTCCTCTATATAGATGAATGTGAGGAAAATATTAAGGAACTAAAGAAAATATTGGTCATTGCACCAATGATAACATTAACCTGTAATGGAGATGGGTTTTAAATATATATAGTTAAATATATGATGGGATTGGGATGTGTCCTTATGAAAAGTGACTTGGTTATCCTTTATGCCTCCCTTCATTTGATGATTCATGAGAAAAATTACCCAAATCCTGATTTTGAGTTAGCCATGATAATTTTTGAATTAATGATATGGAGGCATTATCTCTATAGAGAAAAGTTTGAAATATATTCTAATCATAAAAGTATAAAATATATATTCGCATTGAAGGATTTGAACATGCACCATAGGATATGGTTAGACCTGATAATGGATTATGACTTCTTAGTAAATTACCACCATAGGAAAACAACCAAGGTGAATGATGCTTTGAGTGGAAAGGATCATGCTAGCTTATCTATGATGAGGATCACAAAGGATCCAATATTTAATTATTTGAAAATTATTGTTCTTTAAATCATGAAGGAAGGGGGAAATATTATCTTTCTCAATTGAATGACCAACCCTCCATCCAAGAGAAGATTAAAGAGGCATATAAGGAATATGTAGATCTTCAAAAGAATGTTATAAATGTTCTTGAGTTTAACCTTGATCAGGATAGAATAATAAGTTTCATGAAGTTTTTATATATTCCATCCTTAAAGGATTTAAATAACTATCAATAAGAGGAAGCTCGTAGTTCTTCATTCTCTATTCATCGGAGAAGTATAATGTTGTATATACATTTGATGGAATGCTTATGGTGGGATGGAATGAAGAGAGATATCACAAAGTTTGTATCTAGGTGCTTGGTATTCTAGAAAGTTAAGGATAAAAGAAAAAAAATATGGGGATGTTGCATCCATTACCAATAACAGAATGGAAACGGGATAAAATCACTATGTATTTTGTCGTTGGACTCCCCAAAACATCTAAATGGTTTAATGATATATGGGTGGTAGTTGGTCACCTTAATATTTCTGCACACTTCATTTCTATTATAGAATACTTCTCTCATGACCAACTTTCTAGGATATACCTTATGGATGTAGAAGGATTTCATGGAGTACCACTTTCTATTGTATCTAACCAAGACCTGAGGTTTACATCAAAATTTTGGTGATTTCTTCAGTAATAACTTTATATATAATTAACTTCCATTGATGTTTATCATCCTAAGATGGATGGTTAGTCTGAAAGAACAATTCAAAACCTAGAGGATTTGTTGAGATCTTTCTCTATAGTTTTCAAATGTGGTTGGGATCAAAACCTTCCTCATGTTTAGTTTTCATACAACAACATGTTTAACTCAATAATTTAGAAATATCTATATGAATACCTTAATGGGAAGAAATATAAAACATTAAGTGTTTGGGAGAAGTTGGAGAAAGAAATATATTGGGACCTAAGATCACTAAAGAGATGGATGAGAAGGTTAGAACCAGTCAGCAGCATATCAAGTCAGCACAAAGTCCGTAGAAAATTTATGCTAATAATCGATGGCATGACCTATAATATGAAGTTGGTGAGAAGGTATGTCTACATATTTCTCCATGGGGGAAAGTTATAAGGTTTGGGAAGAAAGGGAAACTATGTTTTAAGTAAATCGTTTCATTTTAGATTCTTGATCATATTGGGATGGTATCATCTCACTTGTCACATCCTTCAAATCTCTCTCATGTCCTTGATGTGTTCCATATATATCTCATAAGGAAGTATAAAACTTACACTTCACATGTAGTGAACCTAGAGGTCATACCAATAAAGCGATATATTTATTTTAAGGAACTTCCAATTGAAATTATGGATTGTACAGAGAAATTTATATAAAATAACACTATTCACCTGGTTATTGTTCTGTGAAGGAACCACCAATTATATTAATCTATTTGGGAACTTAGGGATATGATCAAGAATAATTATCCTCATTTTTAATATCAGAATAATGAATTTCAATGGGGAAACTCACATTAAGGGTGGTAGAATGTGACACCCCATGTTTCTAATGAACTTTCATTCGAATTAATATATTTTCATTGATGTCTTATGTTTTAGTCCACACCAAGTTAAGTTTTTGTTATACGCTACACCAAGATAAGCTAGCACTACACACTACACTGACTTGGCTTGAGTTACACACAACATTGAGTTTCTATAAAACAAACTTTTTTTAATGATTTAAAATATATAATTAAAACTTCTTTATTATAATGGCGGGAATGAACATGACTAATTGAATTGTGGAATTATGTATTATAAATGTACAAAACTTTCAAAATTAAAGTGAAATAATTTTCTGAAAAAAAAACTACTTAAATGCATATAACTATGTTTTATACCAATAATGTAACCAAATCACTCAATTTTTATTATATTAATGAAATATATATTCAGTTTAATTTTTAATATTCATTGTATGTGTTTTCTGGATAGGATATAAGAAAAATCCAATTTTATGCATAAGATAAGAATTTTTCTAAAAAAAAATTTTGCTGCCTTTTGATGGTGCATTGGTTCAAAATCTAGTTTTTGACGCATTTATAAATTATATTTCACAAAATAAATTTCTTCTTTCAATGAGGGAGATAAAAATTTACATTTATTGATTTTTTGGTAATATTTTAGTAGTTTTATGTTTTGATGAATAATGAAAAGTGAAAAAATTTAATTGAAAAGGACATTTTCATCAAAATAATTTATAGTGATAAATTATATATATTTTTTGTTTTAAAGTATAATTAAATCAATGTTTTATCATTTAATAAAATTTAGGTCATTTTAATCAATTTCACATTGAATTTAGATATAAAAATCATTCATTCTTTTTGATGTTTTCACTTTAAAAACATGTTTTCTATTTCCATGAACAAGATTATTTTTAATGTAATTTTACCCAATTATGTGTTTTGAATTATGAAAAATGGATTCAATATTTTGAATCATAATTAAAAATTTACTAATTATTTCCCCATTTTTTGGACAATATGAATAATTAATTCGGTAATTTTTATTGCCACGGTAAAAGATAAATTGGGTAATTAAGCATAAAAATAATATTAAAAATATTTGAGAAATATTATAACACTTGATAAAATGTTATTGTATGAATTTAATTCGACCCATATCATATAAGGAATATAAATTTAATTAAATAATGGAAACTTTTCCACTAAAATTATTTAGATATTATTAAAATCAAAGAGAGAGACAAAATGTCTCTCCTAATTTTAATAAGTATAATATTTTTATAAGTAGATAAATAGAAGATATTCATGACTATATATAGTATTTTAAAATTATAATTTTTTATCAACATAATGTAAATTTATTTTCTATTTTTAATGAAGCAGTAATTATCAAAAATAATTACAAAATAATGATGCGGTAATTATTCAATTAATGAAATGATCAATTAAATGATATTAGAAATATTAAAATAAATATATTTTGACTTCATTTATGGGACACATGAATTTTAAAAGTGAATATGACATATTATGGTTGTATTAAATAAATTGGTTTGAATTTATCTTTATTTAGTGATTTTATTAAAGTCAATGTAATGAATAGTGTCAAAATTGACACTTATGATAATTTATGAAAATAGTATTTTATTATATTATTCAAAAATAATAAAATATCATTAAAATATAATTAAATTATAATATGGTCTAAAATGTTATAAATTATTAATTTATGATTTAATTAACATCACATAAGTAAAAATTTCAATGTTTTTATATTGAATTTGTTTTACCTTAGTTTAAATTAAATTAGGTTAATTAAGGGTTGAACAAAATAATAAGGTTCAAAATTAAACAAAAAATTCTCTGAAATCTATTTTTTTATGATATTATAACCATATGTCATATTATATTTGAGTAATTTGATTTTTTAAGGTTTTTATTTATTATTAATTTATTATAAAATAAAATTTTGAGGAAATTCCAATAGTGCCTCTCACCTCTCTTATAAAAGGGAAACTATTCTTCTCTTTTATTCTCACTTTAGAACCTATTTGGTTTGGAATAAATATATCAAAATCTTCTACCAAAATACCTAACTAAATTCTAGTATCCTCCATTTGGGACAAAATCGAACAATGTAATCCCTTTGGCGAAACCCAAGAGGAGTTACCAAAAGAAGTGGTAATGTCCTTTCACAGGCTCTTTAGTTTTATTTTCATTGTACAACATCTCAACTATTTTTATTCCATGATTATATAATATAAATAGTAAATTCAATATAAATATGTGTTTTATTATAACTTTTCTACCTACATTTACACACACTTCCATCAAATGGGTAATGAACTTATTGTTCTTATGTATGATGAACCACCACCTCAAGAAATGAAGTTGTTCATTTTTTCTTTAACACCTATCAAGATTCATAATTATAATGGAATATATATTTTTATATGATATATGTGATATATTTATCCTCTGTAATTAGTATATATATATATATATTCATAATTTCCATTTACTTACCTTCTTTCAAAACTACAATTAAACAGAAACAACTTCCATGCGTGTGTATGGCTTACTATCTCCATTAACAGTGTATTCCATTTCCAATTTAAAATGTTTATAAAATATTATAAGTATTTATATAATTAATATAAATCATATTTATATTTTTTTTACATTCTTTAACTGATTAAATCATGATATAAGTAAGAGGATCACGAATAATAAGTCAAAATAAGTAGATATTTCCTGAAATGTAACACTAACATGGTATAGTTAATAAATGGGTAATAAAAGGTTATAAGTAAATAATATATGGTATGATGTAATTGAATATTATTTTTTAATAGATTTATAATAAAATAATATTTATTATACAAGTGGTTTGAACAAATACGATGAGATTCAAGACAAAAGGTAATGGATTTATGTCTCACTTTTATTTCTATGGGACACAAGCCTTATACTCTACTTATTTATTTTACTTGATGTATATAATTCCCATGAATTTATTTTATGTGACCTATACATAATATTATGGTATTTTCATATCTATATAATTTTCATTCTTTCATGGTTCATATGATTCTACTTATTATAAATTGATGAGTATTTATTTCATAATCTCATCAATATTTGGGGTTGTTTCATTTTAAGTCTTTATTGGGGAATATTTATCTTCCATGTCCATTTTTCTATAAAATATTTCAATTTTTTTTAATATTCCCATATGGAGGTTTAAAGTAATCCATTTTTTATGTTTTACTACATTTTTGGAAACGAACATTTATCTCATTTTCCAAATGAGGTAAATTATGACTTTAATGGAAAAAGTTTGAATGGAATGTTTTTTTTAACTTATTCAGAATAAGGGGAATTTTTTTCCATCATGAAACCTTAATGATTTGAAACATAGCTTATAGGATTAGAGGTTATTTTCAAATAAAATTGTTTCTTTTAAAACTGTGGGGAATTATAAGGAAAAAATGTTTTCAAAGAATAATGGTTATTTTCCTCAAGAATTGTTTTCAAGTGATCTCTGCAAATTATTTTCTATCTAAGATAAAATTATTTTATGATATTTATGTTTTACTAAGGATATTATTAAAGGATATCATTCATATTATTTCTAATAATGGTTCATTCTTATGATGTAATGATATTTATGAAACCCATTTCTTTTCTATGGGTTGTGTTATGATTCAATGATGTTTATGAAACCCATTTCATTCAATGGGTTCTGATATGATGAATGATTTATATTCTTTTGGGTCACATATGTATGGTTTTCATTATACTAAGGGTGGTACCTATATATCTCTACAATTCATTGGTTAAATATTTATATCTCATGAGAAAATTATTAGAATGAAGTCAATAGGATTAATCCACTGTGGAAGATGGGGAAACCCAATCTATTATGGGAAGATGGGGAAATCCAATACCTTACAAGGAAAATACTACAACTGGGAATGGTTATGTTTCCATCCTAGAATGTGTAGTCCCCATGAAATTACATTTTATGTTTTGGAAACTTACCTTGAGTTATAGAAGATGATATTGCATGTTTATGTTTATCACACCAATTCTATGTCATATTCTTATGTTATGATTTCATGGCTTATGCTCCAGATTCCCTTATGATTCATATCTACTAAAATACCAATATTTATTCCATGAATATTTTTTATGATATTTGATATGAAGGGTATGATATTTTATTTTCACGATCATGTTCTCTTACCCTTATGCTCATGATATTCTAACATATGTCCCTTGTTTACACCTATTAAGCTTCCAAGTTCACCCCTTTTTATGTTTCACTTTACCCAGATTATGAAGATATTTATTATGCATGACATGTATAATAAGGGTTCTAGTCATCAAGAATCCTATTAGATATAATTTATCTCACTTATGTACATGTTTTTTTATTTCCATGTTTTTGAAGGCACTAAACAAATATGGTTATTGGGTATCTATTCATGTACTGTATTAAGTATCCCACAAAAATGATGAATTGTTAATCTATGAAAAGTGAGGGTCGCTATAGTCCCTCACTACTGTAGATGGACTCTTTCTACTAGTCTTTAATATTAATCATATATAAATATAAGCATGAGGTCATGTGACCGTCCAGATTGGACCCAGTGGTTGACTTCAATGTGTTACAAAATGGAACCACAATACTACTTATTCTTCTCATTTTTGGAATAACCTAGGACATGGTTAGAAAGAGATTGATGTGTTAAATTAATGTATGAGAGTTTCCATGTTCCTAGACAGCACATGTGTAATAGACATCTATGTTACTATGGATTTGATTTTTGTTACTGTTTTTATAATATTTCATGTATGTTAATGCATCATGATTTGGAACATAAGTTCACATGACATATGTATATTTCTAGTTTTTCCCAGTTAATAGTTCTTCAATTAAACTCCTTAAATTTTGTTATTATTTTAGTATAGATTCTAGAATTGTTTGATATGATTATTTTTTCACACTATTATGAAATATATCTATTTGAAATTATATGTCTTAACTGATAATGCTTTTATGTTAGTATATGTATGATTGATGTGACTAATATACAGTGATGGAGACGAAGGATATGGTAGAACCTATGGATCGTTGGATGGATACTATATAAAAATTCTAACTAGATCCCCTTCTATGTATACCTTAGACACTTTCCAACCTTCCTAATAACACCTGAGATCTCACGAACCCTAAATTTACTTCATTCCATTCATGAAAATACTATTTGTAGGGGTTATACTATTTAGAATTTAAATAAAAATGGTGATTAAGCATCTGAACCCATCACTATTTAGAATGTTCAAAAATTCCTCTTAATTTCCAAAAACCCATATAGATGTGAGGCCTAATAAACTATTAATAATAACACTTCTCATCTATAAGATGTCCCATGGTTCATCTATTCAAATTTTTCGACCCTCTAAGATTACAAAAAATGTGAACAGTCTCACACCATTCATGAATGACCAAAATGTTTCCATAGCCAATACTCTAACTCAAATATCATGATCCCCCAAAAATATGATCCAATTCCTTTGGAAATTACCAAAACCCTGATATGGGACCTATGCAGTCCTATATATCCTAAAACACTAATGTCGTTATCATCTAAATACTGACTAGTTCTATGGTTCTGTTTACTATAGGATTCAACTTAAAAACACCAAATTATAGTGTTTCAGTGCCTCTTCCAAAAAAATCATATTCAAACACTACTTTCACATTCCATAAACTCGCTCGACATGGTTTATGATTCAATGGACCTAAACACACAATATAATACCAGTTTAATTCTAGAGCCCATCCAAGAATATATTTTCATTTCCATAAAATTTCCATTTGGATTTCCAAATGCATACATGATATCCAAAATTACACACTGATTTTGGTTTTCAAATTATTGGACCATACTCCATTTTTGAAAACAAATACAATAATCCAAAAACACCATACACCAACTACAAATACATTGTCACTTTTCCCACTCATGATACCTCTAAGACCAAAGGCACCCTATGATCACCTAAACACACTAATCAATGTTTTTTCTAGATTCATAGTAAGATATCATGATTAATACCTCAACTGATCAAACGATCACTAGGTCACATCATACAAACCAACTCACCTATATCTCAAGATCCCTTAGATAACTTTTATTCCATTTTGATCATAAATCCAATGCTTGGTCTTGATCAATCATTGCATCTTATTCCCTATTGGTATTTTATTAAGGATTCATTGTATACCTCTAATCTATTCCTTAGTTTCATACTAACACTACCATGACTGATCCATAGTTATTTTTATACTTCCACAACAATTCTAGAATAAGGTTCAAGTTCTCACAAATGATACGTCACTCCCCACTATAAGAGTGTCATTATCATCAGATGACTTGAGGAACACCAATCCATTGTGTCCCATAGCCTATTTATCACTGAACTAAATGATTGGACATGGATGACCTACTCTCAATAAAGTAGTATAATGAAACATATAATTCACCATGTTCTTATCTACTGATAATGAAACCCTTGGTATTCCTTGATGTTCAGCCCTAAATAAATGTCTTGACCTTCGATAATCGATGGTGAACTCCCCAACATATGGATTTTGTTACGCCACACCTTGAGTGAAACCTATATACTTTCGTTTTTGAAACAAATGTGTACCACTCATCCCTATCCATGATCTACACATCTATGCTCCTCTAAAACCATTGTTTTTTTCAACCAGGATCAACTAATCGACCATACTATGATCCAAACATGAATTCACTATTCACTATTGGGATATCCCAACTCCAATTATAAAGCACCAGACCCTCCTATCTGCAATCGTATCAACACGTCCAATTAACATCACCTCCAGATGAAATCATTAACCACATATCTTTGCAGCTTCAAAACTCTATTTTGAGAATCCATGAACAAACATTCATTGCAGCACTACAACCACCACAATGCAGTAGCTCCTTTATAAACCTAAAAATTTATAAATGGAATCATAGGTGGCCTTTTTAGAAATCAAAAATTCAGTAATCCTCTTTCATAATCAATGTACATGAATTTTATCACACCAAAATGAAATGGGTGCTAGCTCTAGAGCCACCCGATCAAATACCTTGAATGATATCATGCATCTCTAGAATGTTCATGCCATATTGACCTCATTAAAACCATTGGCTTTCAAGTTTTACTATAACCATTTTCCAACCTAACATAAGGGCCCATGAGCCGAGCATTTGTAGAACATGGCTCAATCACCCACTCATGTATCTAATCATACCTATGGGTAAGTTAGTCATATCAAACTCATAGAATCCATGATTATTATATATCAAAAGCTCGACAGTCCTCATAATTCAATCCTAACTATATGAACACCTATCATCATGGGTTTCATTCCAAGATAATAATCCTTTACCCAGGATCTATCATAGTAGACACATAAACCATGGTTCAATACTGATTACAACATCAAGATTGTTTATAGAATAGTGGGGAAAGTCCTTTGAACAATATTACCCCTTGAAACAATCCTAGACACAAAAACTCAATCAATAAAGGTTCATTCCTTATAAAATACCCAATTCATAATGATTTCATGCTTGAATTAAATTGAACTAACTGTGCATCGATTACAGATTCCCAAGCATGTATCAATGCCTCATGTAACTATAAGACACAAAAATGGGATAATCCATTTCACTTTAACATTAGCATACTAAAACTAACTATATAACCACAATCTTGAGTCATATTCCATTAATCATTGGATCACAAACCTGTCCCTTTATGTATGGTCTAACATAATCCATTGGATCATGGGATTCACTTTAACCCTCATTCGAAACATGTTGTGTCTAAAACACTCAAAAAAACTAATTATAGTAGGAATGACACACTCATAGATACACACCCTCTATAATGATACTATGTTTTGGGACTACCTCTCTAGGATCTAACACATATCCCTTAAGGTCCACCACATAAAAAGGGTATATAAAACCAAAATTGAAGGTGAAATTTTATAAAATCAAGTTTATATCACAACTGAATGCTCAATAGGCATCATTCTTTTATCTAGTGCTCCCAATCAATCAAGGTCTCCCAGCATGGGATCTATCTTTATCCCCAAACAACCCATTCACATGATTAGGACATAAAAAATAGATACTTATCACTAAGATACTGAAAGGTCCTACAATTTTTAATTTAGAAATCAGTAAACTCCATAATCGTAAAACCATGGATTAAGATTTTTTAAAACCATTAAGTTACCAACATTTTTTAAATTCCAAAAAATTATTATATTTCACATTCTATATTTTGGAATAATATAATTTCATTCACAAGTTATGAGGGAAAATTCCATATAAGTTTCTTAAGGGAACATTATTTAACTAAGACCATCACATTAATAATTTATTTTTACCTTCTTATTTACTACATGTACCATGAGGGTTGTTGAATTATAATTCCTCTATAAATTTATATGTAAACCATATAAATGGTTGTGAACAATTTAAATACTAAACCCCCTAAACTATTAAAAACCATAGGAATAAATAAATTACTAACTGGTATAGACAAAGGTAGAAAATAGAACACCATCACATGAGAGTCCCATGAAACCATCAATCATAAGAAACATAAGGATTCCACTCAATTCCTAAATACCTATTATAATGTAATAGTGAATGCCTTTCCTTCCATACATGATCAAGAGATTAGATCCCATAAAAATAGCATCACACCCAATTGTGTCACTTGAGGTTGAAATCGGTCAACAATAGAAGAACAATGTAGGAAAAATAATTTGTATCCCTATAAAATCAGGTTATCCCCCATATTTTGTGCCATAAAACCCATGACTGGTCCCATTACCAAGCTCTGGAAAATAAGAATCTCCTCATTAAAATAAAAAAAATAAAGTAAAAGAAGAACCCAAACTGATATCACATTGTAACATTGCATTCTAGCCCAGTATGTGAATAGTAACCAGACTAGTTTATCACATGATCTCAACTATGTCTCCCCATATATCAAAGTATATAGACTATAAGTGAGGAACATGAGTTTACCCTAGGTACATAATGACATAAGTACCATAGTGAGAAACATAGTATACAAGTACATAAATAAATCATATGTAACATCGTAATTTAACATCCCAGCTAGAAAAATTTCAAACAATGTAATCTAATCATAAGAGGCAATAATATATGAAGGTGTCATACATACCAAACTGGACCTCCCACGGAGGATCATTCCCATGTATAACTATAAATGAATAAGAAAAATGAGGCTAATAGCCTATCCCAAATTGAGAAAGAGTCATTCCTCATCCCATAATCTATACCCCATCTTGGAATGATGATCCACTAATAGTCAACATTAGGTAATTCCCTAAATATATCCTTGAGATAAAAAACAAGTTAAGATATGGTACACAATTTCAATGGTGACTGAGAAGTTTATGATTATAACTCATTAGGACACCAGCAATGGTGTCCTTAAAATAACTAGGCTGATAAAAGTCCATAAATAATTGCTCAAAATTAACAATTGAAAAGTATTGAAATAATTTATAAAAAAGAAAAAAATAACCACTGATGTTTAAGGTTCACGATGACACCTATGTCCTGCTATACCATTTTTGATCTTTAGGCCCATAGCCCAAACTAAAAATACCTACATTATTCTATTTTGTAGTGTCTCTGGGCACATCACGGTGATTGTGATAACTATAAATAATAACACATAATATATTTTTTATCCAGGATATCAAATTATATAGAAGTGTTAAATGGAATTCAAGCACCCATCGCAGTATTCCCTAGTCATCGATCATTTTATGGAATCCAAACCGTCATTCTATAATTTTCAAGTAATCTAAGCTACCATCTGAACATTCCACATTAAAAGTAAACACAAGGTATCCAAGGAACACATATTTACATTCTAGTGGAAATAAAGTGATCATCCCAACATTCCCAATCATCAAGTGTCACACTCAATAGGAAAAATTATTAATTGTTATGGGTTATTTATGTTGGGCCTATAGCCAGTCGTGAATTATCCCATCGTCAGGACTATTTGTGATAGTATGGGTTTCCTATCTTAATTAATTGTAAATAAAAAATCATTAATGATGGGAAATGTTTCCCACTATAAATATCATTAGCACAAAATTGTGCCATATGGAGGGAAATGTTATTTCGGATGAGACACTTCTCTAGTTAAAAATATTATTCGAACATATGGTTGTGTGCCATGGGCATTTATAAACTGTCATAAATAATATGTCGAGAAAATATTATTCATGATCGAACCCATCATGAAAAACTTTTTTATCACCACCATTGTTATTTACGGTGTGTATTATTTGTGATGGGCTCCATCGCAAATAAAACTATTTGAAACGGAGGTCCCATTGAAAAATCCCAATCACTACCAATCTAACCTATATAGATGCCACCCAGCTTATTTTCTCCTCATATTTCCTCTCTTCGCCTCTCTGCACGTCTCCTCTCCACTTCTTCATTCCCTAAATTCAAATTTTTAATTTTTACATTACTGGAATACTTTTATATTCTCATTATTATTTTAATTTCGGTAAAGAATCAATTTTGCAGTATTAGTTTAATTTTTTAAATTTTTAGTAAAATAATATATTTTATTTTAGAAATTAATATTAATAATTTTTTGTATTATATATTTAATGATAAGTAATACGTTTTAATTAACATTAATTAGTTTTAATTAGTAGTAATTAAATGTAATTATCTGTAAATTGATAATTAAATAGTCCTAATTAAAAAAACTATGTAATGATTAATAGATTTTAGTAACAAGTAATAATAACTTATAGTAATTAGTGATTTTAAAATTAATAAGTAATTATTAGTAACTAATAGTATTTTTTGAGTAATTAATGATAAATATTAAATATATGAAAATAATTAGAAACATTTATTAGTAATTAGTAAATATTAGCAGTAAGTAATAAAAATTAGCAGTAATTAGTAAACTTTAGTGGTAAATATTTAAAATTAGTGGTAATTATTAAAAATTTGGGGTAATTATATGTAAATAGTATAAATTAGCTGAAATTAGTAAAATTTAGATATAATTAGTGAAAGTTAAATGTAATTTTGAGAAATTAGCTGCAATTAAGAGAAATTAGTGGTGATTAACAAAAATTAGCAGTAATTGTTGTTAATTAGTAAAAATTAGTTCTAATTAATTATAATTAGAAAAAATATACTAATAATTTGGAAAATGAGAATAATTAGTAAAAATAAGTGTAATTTGTAATAAAGTAGAAGAAACTCATAAAAATTCAAGTTAATTAGTAAAAATAATGTTAATTTTTTAAAAAAAAGTGGTAATTATTAAAAACAATAGGTAGCTAGTAAATATTTGTGTTAAATAGCCATAATGATGAAAATTTATTGGTAATTAGGAAACATTTGTAGTAATTATTAGTTATTCAGAACAATTAGCAGTAAATAAGAAAAATAGAGAAAATTAATAAAAAATAGAGTTAATTAGAAAAAAAAATTAGAAGCAATGAGTATAAAATAAAGGTAAATAGAGATAACGAGTAAAAATTACCCATAATAAGTTAAAAAATAATGGTAATTAGTGGTAATGAGTAAAAAAATTGGGGTAATTAGTAGTGATGAGTAAAGTGGTAATTTGTAGAAATTAGCTTTTATTTGTATAAATTTGTAGTAATTAGTAGAAATTAGATGTAATTAGAAGTAATTAATAGTAATTATAAGTAATTAGTGGTAATTATAGTTAATTAAAAAATAGTTGTAATTAGAAAAAGTTATCAATAATGATTAAAAATAAGCATCAATTAGAATAAATGAGTTAAAAATAGTGATAATGAGTAAAAAATAGTGCTAATTATTAGAAATTTGAACTAATTAATGGTAATTAGTATAAATTATTGGTAATTAGAAAAAATTATTTGTAATTAGTAAAAATTAGTGGTAATTGGTGGTAATTAGAAAAAATTATCATTATTTAGCGGTAATTAAAAAAAATAACATTAATGAGTTTTAATTATCACTAAATAGTGATAACTAGTGTTAATTTACAAAAAATAACTATAAATATTGGAAATTAGAAAAACAAAATAATAGAAATTAGCAATAAATATATGATAATTTTCTATATTATTTGTAATTAGAATAAAAAAAATAGTGTTAATTTGTACAACTTAGTATTAATTAGTGGAAATTTGGAAAAATAAGTGGCAATTAGAGGTAATTACTAAAAGGTTGTCGTAATTAGTAGTAATTAGTAAATACACGCATAAAATAGTAGTAATTGGTGAAAATTATTGAAAATTAGAGATGATTAGTGGAAATTAGTGGAAATTAACAATAATTAAACAAAATTGTGGTCATAAGAAGTAATTATTAAAAATTAGTTGCAATTTGTGATAATAAGTAGAAAATAGAAGTAATTAGGAGTAATTAGTAAAAATTAGTGGTAATTAGTGATAATTAGTAAACATTAGCTTCAATAAGAGGTTGTTAGTTAAAAAGTTATCAATTGACAACAATTAACCACTAATAAACACCATTAATCAAATTTAGTAATAGAAGGCAGACCGAGGGGTGTAAGAGAAGCATTGAGTGGAGGGGAAGAAAGAAACGATGGACAGAAATAATTTCATCTTTCCTAATTTTATGCTATTTTTATGAGAGACCATCATGGGTAAATATATGATTGATAAATAGGAACGAGATGCGAGAGATTACAATGGAATTCTTAGTGAGTTCCCCCACTTTCGGTGCAATCTCACTTTACAAGAAAACAATATTTTTCAGATAACCATAATATAAATGTATAACTATTAGTAAAATATTATTTTCTCATGATGATATATTTAATCAAAAATTGTAAACAATCCTCAAAGAGTGTCATTATAATCTTTCTCATCAGCTTCCTTTTCCATCACTCATAGATTTATATAGGAATGTTTCTTCTCCAATCGGTTTGAATACAGGGGCCCTAGAATTATTTCATTTTATTGTAACCTCTATCCTTTCCACTCTATGATTCTCTCAAACCCCCTTTTCAACCTTCTATTTTCCTTAATGTTAATTAATTTCATTTATAAAAATTAGTATAAATTTTAAAAAAATTATTGATAATATGTGGAATAAAAAAGTAGTTGTAATAAAAAAATATTAGTAATTAGATAGAATTGATGATATTTAAAATTAATTGGTACCCTTTATACTTTCTAATTTTTTGGATCCTCTTTTCCTTATATTAGTTTAATCATTAGAGATATTTTTATTTGCTATATTTTTAGAAATATTTGTAACAAATAAGTATAGAATAGTATTTATTTCAAGATCATGATTAGATATACCATCCCATGTATCCAAATAGTTCTAGTGTAAGTATTGTATATATTTATGATGTTGAATGTTTTTATCATTTGTATCATCAAAACTATAATTTATTTCAACAGTGAAATTAAGAGTTCATCTTGGAAATGTGATTTGAGAATATTTGAAAAAAATTCGACAATTTTGGGGGTTATCTATTGTGTTCTGGTTTTATATTTTTTTTGTATCAATATGTTGAATGTAGTTTTAGAGAAAAAATAAATAATTTGGTTCTAGATCTATCATGATTTCAAAATATAGTACATGAATTTTTTGATCCATCTTTTCAATAAAGAAAAACTCAAAAAGATGTTGGTTTAACCCTTGATTTAGAACCATCACAATTTTATCTATTGATGATGATTTCTAAGGATTCCATATATCCTATTTCCATGATAAGATAATATTAGGAAATTACAAAAAAATTGGCTATTAAATTAAATGATAGAATTTCAAATAGCTGTTTGGATGAGATGTTCTTTTTGGTTAAATAATCGTTACCTTAAGGAAATGTGTTTCCTACTAATTTAAATATGTGAAATAGGATGTTTTATAGTTTGGTTTTTTGGTATCGGAAGAATCATGAATGTTAAAAATATTACATATTAAATTATGGTGAAAATTAGTCATTAGATTATTTTCCTACATGTGGGAAATTGAGGTATAGAGAGGCCTGATAAGGGGTTTCTGGATTGGTTTCCATTAATAATTTGAGTTAAAAGCCACTTATACCTAGATTACAGCATTTATTAACATCTCGGAACACATATTCATTTATATCACATCACAAATACAATATTTTTACTGGTAAAAGATAAAATTTCTATTATGATGGTGATTCATGGAAGCATTTTGGCAAGGTACATCATTCATTTCCTTTAGAATCCCATAACATGAACTTATGTCTTTCTACTAATGGTTTTTGTCCATTTTGTTTGTATATTACTCAATATTCTTATTGGAATATCTGTATAACTTTGTACAACTTACCACCTTACATGTTGATGAATAATCCATATATCTTTTTCTCATTATCAATTCTAAGAGAGTCAAAAAAGAATATTAATTTTTATTTTAAGCCATTAATTAATGAGTTAACTTTATTATGGATTAATGGTGTTAGTACATATGATTTTGTTGCAAAATGTAAAGTCCTAATGAAATCTTTATTAATGTGGAAAATTAATAAATTCCCAACATATATAATGTCATCCATTTGAAGTGAACATGGCCCAAAATAATTTCGGTACTATATGAGTGACATAAAAGTTCCCATGCTTGTCAATGCATGAAAATATTGTTTTTTAAAAAGTCATCACATATTTATTCCCATTGATAATACTTTCTAAAGGAACATAAATCATATTATAAAATGTATAATTGGAATTTATATACCTCCAACACTGATCACATTTATTGATTTAATATCTATTGTCTCTTGATTACGTCCTATTAACTTTGGAAAAAATATAATTGAAGAAAAAATACATGGCTTTGGTAAATATCATAATGAGACAAAATTGAGTATTTTTTGGTATTTTTATATTGGTCTATTTTTTTGTACCATCATATGTTGTACAACATTAATGTTGAGAAGAAAAATTTTGAAAATATATTTTATACAGTTTTGGAAACACCTAGTAAGAAAAATGATCATATAAATGCATGATTAGATCTTACACATATTTGAAGGCATATAGAACTTGAGTTTTTTGAAATAACATATAACAGAGGTTAACGAAGACAAAATATAGTTTCCAAATAAAATCATTTTTAATTTTTTTGGTGGATTTTAGGTTTGAGGGAACCAAATGGTTATGTTTCCAATTTTGATAGATGTGTTAGAAATAGTCATATTACTAGATCAAAAAGTCACGATTTCATGTTATGATGGAAATAATTGTACCAATTTGATTTAGTAGTTTAATTAATTATTAAATTTTTAATGTGATAATAGAAATATCATATATTTTCCAAGACATTTGTGTGGAAAAAATTGACTATGTTTCACTTAGTAGACCGCAATAAGATTTTTTTTCTTGGTTTTTTCTAAAATGAATTTTTTTTCACTAACATTATTTGATTAAATGGAACATTTTATATTAAATATTATATATAAATAAAAATATATAGGGATATTACATCTCTGATGGATATTCCCGTATGAGATATTCAAGAAGAAATTGAAGAAAAAGGGACATAACATGGAATAAATTGAAGGGTTAATTGTAGAAGATTATTTGCTCGAGTAAACTTATTTTTTCTACTCCCATTATTTCCAACCTGAATATCCTTAAAAACATAACTGAATGGGATGTAATGAGGGAAATTTTGATGATGCAATGAATGTTAAATTATCATTTTTAATCAGCCAAATATTGGATTTGGTGGAGTTTATGAATGATGGATTTTAGATGATGAACATCACAGGGCTACATATGTTTTGATTATCTAAAAACAAATTTCATGATCAATACAACGAGTTATACTTTATCCAACACTTTAATTTTTTTTAAATTAATATTATTTTATTTTTATATTATATGATGATCATATCAAGAAACATTTACCACAAATTACGCTAGCTTTTATTAAATAATGTCACAACATCATTTTTACTACTAGTTTCAAAGACTGGTAAGGTAAATTTTTAATAGTTTAAAATATGAAATCAATTTATTATTTGATGTATTGAATTTTATTTATTTATCTGGTATTAAAAAATATCAATGAAATTGATAAATGATTTTATGTATTGATTAACCCACCATCCAAATTGGTTTAATTCTTATATTCCATATATTTTATATTTTTTTTTTTGATTTCATACAGATGCAAATGGTGAACCAAAAAAATAATGAATAACGGTGCATCCTTGAAGGGATATCATCATAGAGAAAGTAAAGTTGATTTTTATGGAATGTCGGTTGAAATAATTGAATAGTGTTATCTGAGATAGAATTATGTAATGATTTTTAAATACCATTAGTCTGGAACTATTAGAGTTTTGTGTTTTCATCCTTATCATGGAATCATTTAACTTAATTATAAAAATCCTTCTTTTATTAAATGAACTATTTTTATAAACTCATAAATTACAAAAAACTTTTCATTCAAATTAGTTTGATTGTTCAAGAGATTTAATTGATTGGTGGTGCATTATAAAAATTAAATCCTATGAAAATCAGTTTATGAAACATGAATTTGGTTCTTCTAAAGTGTACGGAATTAAAATTATTCAAGAGACAACTCCAAATAAATATTTTCATTTAAGAGACAAGAATTTTGATGATGATACCCTATACTTATGTGTTGATAGTGACAATGATGTTGATGTTGTAACAAATGAATTTGGAAGAACAAGAGATGATAAATCTAAAACTCTTATGGAAATTAATGTTAAAAAAGGGGAAGAAGATGATATTTACACCATTATATAAAATATGAGGATGAAGATAAAGAATGATGAAATTACATATTGGTTAGTTGTAAAAAATATATATAATACTCATTTCAAATAATTTTATAAGTACATTGTTTTCATGTTTCATGTGGAGGATGGAACTTTTGATGAGATGTTATATAGCCCTGAGGAGGCTATGCTTCAGGTTGATGAGTCTGATACTCTATCATCTAACCCTCAAGTTTCTTGTAGTTCATCTTTGATTGGGAGGGGTTATGGCCTTGTAAGATTGATGATTCCTGGATATATTCTTGAGAAAATTCCACATCTTTATTTCAATCCATTCACACAGAGGTATATTTAGTTGTTTATTTTAATTAATTTTCATTAATTATCATTATTTTTATATATATACTAATTTTCTTATTTTTTTTATTTTTTCCCAAAATTTTCCCATATTTATTTAGAATGGGGAGTTCTATTTTGTGGAATTTTTCTTCTAAAGAATGGGTGACATGGGATTATATTCCCACTAATGTCTGGAACTTCATGTTTGATCATTATATGATACAATAATAAATAATAGTTGTATGTAAATTTATTTAATTATTAACTTATTATTATTAAATATTTATAACATTTATGTATCCTATCGATGATAGCATGAGGACCTAGATCTGGGAGGCTTGTAGGCGTGAATGTATCACCAATTTTTTCAAAATATAAGGAAGAGATCCATGATAAAAGATGGAGTCACAATTTTTTATCATTCTATCTCTAGACATCAACAGAATTACATAATCTATGGTTTGGGATAGATTATGCACATACTGATTGACAGATATTTTTATAGGAGGGAATCAACTAGTCAGTATAACGATTGGATTTATGAGGTTACACATAGAGATAGCAGTGAAATAATCATTACCCATCGATGACATATGGTAATTTTATTAATTTAAAACATTATATAATGTTAAATATAAACTTATTATTTTATATTTATATAGGTAGTTCATATAATGATATTATATACTTCTATGTTTATAAAGGGATATACACTAATCCTATCACTAGATAAATGAATGGTATTCAACAACGTTATATTGTTGTTAGTAATTTTTTTAGTATAAAAATTAATTGAAAATAATATTTCTACTGTTTTATTTTAAAATTAAATTTGAGGGAGGTATATTAGGTCGTGAATTGTCATAATAATGATGATATTCAAGGAAAAAAATAGAGTCAGACAACCAATGCATCAGGATTTAATGAAGAAAAATTAATGCGGGCAACTCAGTACGATTTCAAGAAAGGTAAAATTATTGGTATCAATTATTGATTGACACTGAGTAGTTATTCTGGTATTGATGTGTGGTAGTCATCTAGCTCATGGGGAGACTATGGATATATATATCATCGGAATCTACAAATATTAGGAGAATATGTGAGTTCAGGATAAGGTTATAGATATCCTATGTACGAAGCGGGAAGAGCTTCATCGATATTAGTATAAATAGGAGGAGGAGGACTGGCGTCAATGGTAGGAGTACCAGTTTGAGGTAATATTGGTGTAAATGTAATACTAGGTGTAGGGTATAAGGTTGGAGTTCCATCTACAACCTCTCCAAGAAGACATTTCCCCTACTCAGTGGTTGATTTATTTATTGAAACATTTATTATGATACATATTTGAATGAACATATTATTTTTATGATTATTATCAATTCATATGTCTATAGTTGTATATTTTTATTATTATTTTGATTTTTATTCATTTTTTAATTTTTCAATTTTTTTGTTTTTAAAATAATTTATGATGGGGTTTCTTATATAGGAAAAATAAATTTTTTAAAGGGTAAATAATCCCATTAAAAATTATGATGTATATATAACTAGTAAAAGTTTTTTTATAATAGAAGATTTAGTTGTCAAAAAATTTTGGTGGTGGGCCATCATAAAAATAGATCTTTGGATGCATTTTTTAGCTATGGTCCATTTTTTATGGGTTCCCTTCGCAAATGATCCCCTAAAATAATTCATATTCCAGTAGTGCCATGTGTCTATGCACTCCTTCCCATCCATTTCCATTATTGATTACATAGAATCAGGGTGTCCATCATAACATTCACATCCCATGAGGGTCAAATGGAATCCTGGAACTCATATTAATATTCCCAAGTTTCATATGTCATAATTAATTTAGGTTCTCATCCTAGTAATCCCCATAATAATTTATCATCATTACCACTTTACCATTTTTCATGGATAATATTTAATACAAATAAAATCATTTATCATTAATAAATTTCATCTCAATTTATACATTGGGAATTTCCAATTCTCATTACCCAAAACCATACAAATTATCATTATTAGAACCTAGACCACCCTATTATCTCAATTCACCTTTGTTTTAAAAAAAAATCCTCTAGAAATCATTAACTAACATCTAATCAAATATAATTTAACCATTTCAACACAATTTTACATATTTTGAGATTCTCATCCCATTCCATAAATACTATACCATTGAATTAGGTCCTTTACAAAGGTCCAAACCATTTAAAATTATATATTGTTGGGAAATTCCATTTTACAACCATTGATAAAAACCATGTTTCCTACTAAATCATTTTAAATATAACTTAGGAATTAAATTATATTGATCGAGTTCAAGTTTATTTTCCCCAAGAAAACTCTACATGATGTTACTATTCCCTAAAGTCGAAGACATGATAAATGAGACATTTAACTAAGGCTAACTAAACCTCAAATGATTTAATTTTTCTTTAATAATATATGGACTGACTGGTATTATCACTCCTTGAATGTGTTGGGAAATAAGGAAGCTTGTGGGTTAAATTAATGGGAAAACCAAAGTATTTCCTAGAAATTTTATATACCTTTAATTAAATCATTGTGTTAGAAAACATTTATTTCATAAAAAACTTGATGTAAAAGAGACGTGACATATTATAATAACATAAAAAATTATCCTAATATGGTAATCAATAAAAAATAATTATATTGAAATAGAAAATATTTAATATGAGTTAATGTTTAGAAGGTTGTTTTTAATAAAATAAGTTTTCATTATATTTTTATTTTACCATTTAAAGATTAATTTGATAAAATGTTACATTCAATTATGTAAATTAACTAAAGTTTTTAATTGAGATCATAAAATTTTATTTAGTAGTAATTTGATTGGAATTTAATAAAAGTATTAATTTTAATTAAAAAATGTGTGATTTATGAAAATTATAATTTCCATGTTTTAATCACTATGTAAGAATAAAATAAAACATTAAAAACCCATTAATTCAACCAAAAATGAAATTAACATATAAATTTATTTATTTTTAAAAATTCCTTCTACAAATAAATCATATGTCAAAAATTTTATAAATAAGTTAAATTTTTAATGAAACATCAAAACTATTTTTTATCATATATAAATCAAGTAATTTCTGAGTGAGATTGAGTTTCAGATTAACATTGAATCCTTACACAATTTATTCAATTAAAATAAAATGAAGTTATGTATTTATAATTAGAATCAATAAACATTTTATTAAACACATAAATTTAAAATCTTAATAACTATATTTTTCAAAAAAATTATTTCATTAATTTAAGTGTATTTATATTTAAATTAGAATTTCATACTTGTAGAAATTTTATTTCTAAAAATTATTTATTCAAACTTGAAATCATAAGATTGAAATTATTTTTATGGTCAATTTTAATTTTTTTTCCTTGAAATTAATTTATACAATTCAAAAATAATTATCATGGTAAAAATAAAAGGAGTGAACTAAGTATTACATTGTCTAAAACTCTTAAGACTTCTGAAAAAACGCCTTGAATTTAAATTTTGATCTTTTTATCAAAAAAATAGGTTTCCCCTCCACTTTGGTTCCAATGAATCTTGAATAGAAGCCTAACTTTTAAAAAAAATTAGGGTTACTCCCAAAACAACCATTCCATTCAATTATAAAATGGAATCATCTTCACCACATCGGAACCCACCTATCATTCAACTTTATACTTGAATGTTTTTCCATTTACTCTCCCTATAACCCTATCCAACAAAAAAAATCCCCTCTTCACCCACATGTACCAAAAATCCCTTCAAATTAAAGATAAATTCTATGTAAAATTAATTTCCCCAATGTGGGTATTATCAAGTACTTCGTTCCCACTTATTTGTATTCTTACATTCCAAAAACACTATTATAATGTAATTATAAAAATTTAAATATTATAATTTTACCATATTGGGGATACTATAATTGTTTATTCATATACCCCAATTATTAATACGTAAAGAGTTTTTCATCAATCATTGTGAAGATTTCAACACCTATGAGATAACATTTTTTTATATTGCTGCATTACAAGGTTTGATCAATGGATGGTATTAATGGATAAATATGATGATAATGATATCATTAAGTTTATAGTATGGAAAAATAGGAAACCTATTAAATATTTTAATAATAAATGTTCATCATTAATTTAATAATTTAAAATAAGCATCCTAAGAGGATAACTGATAATTCAAATTGTGTAATGTTTTCACATCCAAAACCTATCCATACACTGTATTATATAATTCTAATATATAACATTAATAAATGATAAATAAGGTTATTATATTATATTATAATTACAATAAAACTTAACTATAGTGACCTAGGCTTAATAGAAATTGATATTACATCATTTTAGATGAATATAAACACATTAAAGAAGTACATGCCCAAGGACTATAATAGATTGTGGTATTTGGAAATGAATAAAAAAATATTCTAACTTAGTGAAAGATCCTAAAATTTTCCCACAAATATATTGCCATATATTACTCCTACATAAAACCTTTATTAATTACCTGTGGAAATCAAACATAATAAAGGGTGAGCTAAGATGCTCAGTAAGGGTAAATAATGAGAATACATAAGTATAACATAAGCATAAGGGTTTTAGAACATGAGTATAACATTGGAAATCAAACACGACATATCAAAGAACATAAAAATGAATCATGTAATAATTATTGGTAGTTTATAAGACATGAATCATAAGGGTATCAAGAGTATAATCTATGAAATCATAACATAGGACTAAGACATAGAATTTGGAATATATATAAACATATAAAATGATTTCTATTGTACTAAAGGATTATTTCCAATGACATCATAGTGTAATGGGTTCACTCCCAAAACAATATTAGTAGTCATGGTTCACTTCCAAGGCCACCATAGTAGAAAATTTTCATTACTAAATTGGGTTCACTCCCCATTCCATCCATGTATTACCGAAACATGATAACTTTGAGTTTTATCCCTATATTAAAAAACCATGTCCACTTCCTATTCCCACCCTAAATTACTAAACCAAGTTCACTCTTAATTTAAGTCTTAATTACTGAACCATTTCCACTTTTTATTCTATCCCTGTCTATCTTATGAGATTTACATATTTACCCAATGCATTGAAGTTAGATATAGGTCCCACCCATTACGTAATAAAATCATACATATATATTCCAAAACATCATAAAAAATAATCATATCATAACCTGTGAAATGAAATGGGTATCATCATTATTTAATCATATCATAACCGATGGAAAGAATACAGGATTCACAATCATTTCATCGAAGCATAACCCATGAAAAGAAGAAAGTTTCAAAAGAATATAACATGTAGAAGAGAAATGAGTGGCATAAACATATTTCCATCAAAACATAAACAATTCAAGAAATAATTTGAATTCTATTCTTATATCATATCTCTATAAATGAATCGGTAACACCAATAGATGTCATCATATATGAAAAATAATTTTGAAAGATCTTATAAAAACATTTCTTCAAAAAAAATTCCTTTCTTCATTTAAAAATAATTTTTCAAATATATAACATTTTTAAAACCTTTTTCTTTGTAAATAACTATGAAAACATATAAATAGAGCATTGAAAAAAAAAATTAAAGACATTTTAACATATAAAACAATTTTTAAAATCATTTTCCATGAAAATGGGATTAAAATATCATTAAAAATAATTTTTAAATCATTTTAAAAAACATTTTTCATGAATAAAACAGATTCTCAATTGAAGAGAGAGATAAGGATAGATTTTCATTAAAACAAATCTTAATTATATTAAGTATAAATGATTGGAAAAGTGGTTCCAATATATTAATATACCATGAATAACCAAAGGACAATATAATTCATGAGAAATCTTAAGATATGGATCATAATATTTCATTAATTGAAGCATAATTGTATACAATCCCATTAAACGAAGATCTTGTAACAATAATATCTTAACACAATGGTTACATTGAATCAGAATAAGCAATATATAATAACATTAAATTAGGAATAAAATTTCAATAAAATAATGATATTTATTATAACCTGTTGGACCCTCTATGACAATGTAGTTTTAATAATCACAAATAATGTCAATATACAAACTCTACTCTTTCATGCCTTTTTAATATCTCAAAGTAAATCAATTATGTCATACATAAAAATAAACTTAAATTAGTCAATAACCTATAATCATGAATAAATATGTTTACAAGTGTATTTATACATGTATTTTTTGATAACAATTATTCTTGTAATGATTTGTGTAATGCAGAAACTCCATATCCTTTTTAGATTCCCTGAAACACTGATGTTCAACACACCAATGTTCCACACACTGATATTCGACACATCGATATTCGACACACTGATGTTCGACACACCGATGTTCGACACACTGATGTTAGACAGACCAAATTTGACAGATCAAAGTCGACACACCGAAGATGAAAAATCGAAGTCAACACACTGAAGATGACACATCGAAGATGACAGACCGAGGCCGACATACCAAAGATGACACATCTAAGATGATATACCGATGTCACCAAACCGAAGACAACATACCGAAGATGACTCACCGATAGTCATAAATAATTGTTTCGATTTTATTAATTCAAATTTATTTCTAACTTTCATATTGAGATAAATTAATGTTTTTGACATTATTTAATGTTGTCTGTAGGACTATCCATAGACAGTATGACGTACATGCACATGCGGAGATATTCATGCCTAGTTGATCTTTAAGTATAAAAGGACTTCAATCAGAGCTCTAAAAACAGATATACATAGAGATATACAGATACACATAGAGTGTGAAGAGCACACTGAAATACAGATTGTGCGAATATGCAAAAAGAGAGAAACTTGAAGCTTGAGCTCACCTATCAACTACCTATTGAAGCTTGTTGAACATCCTCACAAAGAAGAGCAGAACACTTGCACAAGAAACTGTGACACTTTTTTTTGAAGTTAACTTTCAGAAGAGCACTCGAATATCATTTACTCAACATCCATTGAATCAAGAGCATTGTTTCACAACACACAGAGAATTATAAACCATATTATATTTCATAACAATGTTGTGTTCTAATCATAACTATTTGAGTAGTGTGTATATTTGTTTGAATCTCACACGCTGTCTCTTGAGCTAAACTAGATGATAACAAAATATCCTCACTCTCAATCCATTCTTACACTTGTATCCCATGTAGAACTATGGAATAGATCCTGTGTGATCTTTTTATTAGTTTTTCACACGAATAATTTTGGTAGAGGTCAATTGTGACCTGGACAGCCTTGTGTGTTGTTGTGAACCCCGATTTTGGGAGTAGATAAAAAGTTCATTAATATAAACTTGTTGGTGGAAGGTGATCACCAAGTGGAGAGAACTAAGTCTCATCTTGATATTGAACCTCTTGTTTTAACCGTTATTCCATTTATCTTAAATTTTTTCCCATTTTATATTTATTGAATTAAGATAAACTGAACTTTGATAGTTCGTTTAGAAAGTGTTTATATTTTTTTTGAATTAATATATTAGTTTCAAAAGTTTTACTAATCTTTAGATTGGTAAAACTGAGAACTAATCAATCATCAGAGAAACTAATTGAACTTTTAGGACTTATATAAATTCACTACAAACTGACTTTGATTTTATTATAATAGGGGGATATTATTTTAAAGAATCATTTTTAACCGAAATTTTTACAGATACTCAATTCACCCCCCCCCCTCTTGATTCATCTACTCCGACCAACATTTTGTATCAGAGGAATATTTAAATTTATTATTCATTTTTTAAATCATGTCAACTATGATTATAGTTGTGTTTCAAAGATCATAAAATTTCTATTATTTATAAATTTGTATCTCTTTGAAATTTTTTTACAACATTTATCATGGAAAATAGATTAGAAGGTGCTGCTACTTATAGACCACCTTTCTTTAATAGAACTAACTATGCTCAGTGGAAGCTTAAAATGAAAATACATCTAGAAAGTATGGGGTTTGAAATATGGACTGTGATTTAAAGTAAATATGCAATACCTGAAACTGCTAGAAACACTTGGGATGAACCTACAAAAACTTCCTATAACAATAATTGTAAAGAAATGAATTCTCTGTACTGTGCACTAAGAGATGAAGAGTTTAACTGTATTTATACTTGTAAAACTGCACATGAAATTTGGGATACTCTCTCTGTTTATCATAAAGGAACATCTAATGTTAAAGAAATGTGATTGAATACTTATAATATCAAATACAATAACATTAGAATGAAGCCTAATGAGTCAATTTATGATATGTATCTCAGGTTCAATGAAATTGTGAATACCATGATTTCTTTAAGTAGAGAAGTAACTGCCAAAGAGTAGATCATGCGGATTCTGCGATACTTATTAGAAAGATGGAGTGGAATGTTTGTGTCTATTAGAGAATCGTGTGATATTGATAAGATGCCAGTGAAGGAATTGATTGGAAAATTAATGATGTATGAAGAAGAATTGAAGGTAAATCAATAGGAGGATGGACCAAAATGAAAGTCTATAGCTTTCAAGACAACTACATCCAAAAGTAAAGACAAAGAGATAGTTCAACCTTCTGTCAAAAGCACAAGTAGTGATGAAGTTGCTTCAGATAGTGATGAAGAAATGGCCCAGTTGGATAGATGATTAAATAAATTCTATTGGAAAAATAAGTTTTTCAAAAAACATAGTTACAAAGTAAAGTATGATAACAAGGGCAATTGGAAAAATGTGTGGAAGAGAAATAATAAATCATAAGAGATAATATATTATGAATGTAAAAGTAAATTACATGTCAAGTCTGACTGCCCAAAGATAAAATACAAGAAAAAGTATGAAAATAAGGATAGAAGAAATAAAATGCACTTACTGTGACTACTAAATCTGAACTTACAACTGAAAACAAGAAAAATGATCAACTACTCAAAGAGAACAATGATTTAAAAATGTTTAATTAATAATTGAAGAAAGACTTAGAAAATTTTACTAATGGAAAAATACTCTTACTTGAATGATATGTAAAAAAATAGTTCCTAAGTATATTTATGGGATAGGATATCAAGCAGGTCAAAGAAATTTATCCAAATCACATTTTGTACCCAAATCTGGAAAATCTACTACCTTTTTTAAAAACCAGAGTTGTACTGCAAGTTCCAGTTCCACAAATTCATTTACTGTATCTAATTCTTCAGGACCAAACAGAGTTTATTTTTCAAATAATCGATATTCTGCATATAGGAAACCCATAAGACAGTTGTGGGTTCTTAAGGATTATATCACTAATGTACGTGGGCCTAGACAAATATGGGTACCAAAGTCGTTTCTTGGTTAAACTGTTCTGTAGGTAAAATTCCTAAAGAGCTCCTATAAAAATCAATGGTACATGGATAGTGGGTTTTCAATACATATGACATGGTATTTTTTAATCTTTAAAATTCTTATCAAGATCTATGGAGGACATGTCACATTTGGAGACAATGGTAAAGGAAAAATCATCGGTCTAGTCCAGATTAGTAACCCTAACTCTATTTCAATTTCTAAAGTACTGTATGTTGATGGATTAAAGTATAACCTGCTCAACATATCTCAATTTTGTGATGATGGATTTAATGTTAAATTCAAATATGAATCATGTCATGTTTTTTATGCCAAAAATGATTTAGTATTTACTACTTTTAGAAATGATAATGTATATTCTATAAATCTAGACACACTAGCCTCAAAGAATGTCTCTTGTCTAAATGCCTTTCACAAAGAGTCATGGCTCTGGCATAGAAGACTAGGAAAATTTAATATACACTATCTTAGGAAGTTAAATAGAAAATTATTAGTTAGAGACTTACCCAGATTAAAGTTTCCAGATAATAAAGTATGTAATCCTTGTCAAAAGGGAAAGAAACATAAAATCTCTTTCAAACCAATGAAAGAAGTAGCCACTTCTCGACCTATCAAGTTGGTTCACATGGAATTGTTTGGACCATCTAGAGTTTCAAGTCTCAATGGGAAGAACTATGTTTATGTTCTTGTAGATGATTTATCTAGGTATACTAGGACCTTTTTCTAGCTTATAAAAGTGAAGCATGTTCTCACTTTACCTGGTATGCTTGGACTACAGAAAATATTAGTGGACTAAAGATTAAATCCTTAAGAAGTGATCATAGTTGTGAGTTTGAGAATCAAGATTTTGAAGATTTTTTCTCACAAAATGGCTATAATCATAATTTTTTTCACCTAGAACACCTCAATAGAATGGTGTGGTAGAAAAAAGAAATAGAACCTTACAGGAAATTACCCAGACTATGCTCAATGAATAAGATCTACCAATTTATTTTTAGGCTGAAGCTGTTAATATAGCTTGCTATATAATAAACAAAGTCTTAATTAGACCCATTCTTAAGAAAACTCCTTACGAGTTGTGTAATAATAAGAAACCCAAATTAGGTTATTTTAAAGTTTTTGGATGTAATGTTTATATCCTAAATACTAAAGATAATTTAGATAAATTTACTTCCAAAAGTGATAAAGGAATATTTCTTAGATATTCTACATTAAGAAAATCTTATAGAGTTTTTAATAAGAGAACCAAATGTGTGGATGAATTTGTACACATCAAGTTTGATGAAGCAGATCTACATGAGCCTAAGACCTCACTAAAAAATATTGAAGAGGATATGTCCAATCTGAACATTAATGATACAACCTCAAATCTTCATGTGAAGGAATCTGTGAAAACTTCCAATTCTAGAAATTCTTCACATCCTAACCATAGGGAACCAGATCAACCTAACCAACCTAAAATATCAAGTCCTACTTTCTCTATACCAACTAGGACCCTTGAGAATCATCCCTTAGATGATGTTTTTGGAGATTTAGATAGTGGAACACAAACCAGAGATTCCTTGAGAAACCGGGTTGAACATCAAGACTTATTATCACAACTTGAACCTAAAAAAATCAATGATGCAATCAATGATGAATTTTGGGAAATGTCTATGCAAGAAGAACCTAATCAGTTTGAGAGAAATAAAGTTTAGAAACATGTAGATATACCTAAGGATACTTTGACCATAGGAACTAAATGGGTGTTTAGAAATAAAGTAGATGAAGCTATAAATATAGTTAGTAATAAAGCTAGACTAGTTTCACAAGGATATAATCAAGAAGAAGGAATTGATTATTAAGAGACTTTTGCACCAGTAGCTAGACTTGAGGCAATTAGGATCTTACTTTCCTATGCAGCACACTTGAATTTTAAACTTTATCAAATGGATGTCAAAAGTTCATTCTTAAATGGTTATATAATTGAGGATATTTTTGTTGAACAGCCCCCAGATTTTACAAATCCACATTTTCCAAATCATGTGTTCAAATTATTAAAAGATTTATATGGTTTGAAACAATCTCCAAGAGCTTGGTATGAACGGTTAAGTAATTTTCTTATTTCGAAATGTTTTACAAAAGGAATTGTAGATCCTACTTTATTTATAAAAAGAGTTTCAAAATAAGTTTTAATATCCCAAATATTTGTAGATGATATTATCTTTGGATCTTATAAAAATTCTTTATGTAATGACTTTTCAAACATAATTCAAAGTGAGTTTGAAATGAGTTTAATGGGTGAACCTAAATATTTTCTTGGATTTCAAATATTTCAAAATAAATAAGGTATTATTTTAAATCAAATTAAGTACACAAAAGATATTTTGAAAAGATATGGCTTTGATAGCATTAAGAGTATTGAAAATCCTATGAGTTCTACATTTAAGCTAAATATTGATTAAAATGGAAAATCAGTTGATCAAACTACTTACAGGGGAATGATAGGGAGTTTATTGTACTTAACATCTAGTAGGCTAGATATTATGTTTAGTGTGTGTATGTGTGTGAGATTTCAAGGAAAACCAAAGGAGTCACACCTAAATAGTGTTAAAATAATTTTCAAATACCTCAAGTATACAACTAACTTAGGATTGTTCTATCCAAAAGGACAACCATTTGATTTATTTAGCTATTCAGATGCCAATTTTTGTGGATGTAAGTTAGATATAAAAATTACCTCTGGAACATGTCACTTTTTGGGAACTTCATTGATATTTTGGTGTAGTAAAAAGAAAAATTTAGTTTCATTATCAACTACTGAAGCAGAGTACATTTCTACTGGTAGTTGTTGTGCTCAAATTTTGTGGATGAAACACACCTTATTAGACTATGGATTTTAATTCATACATATCCCCATAAACTATGAAAACACAAGTTCTATTAACATTTCTAAAAATCCAATTTCTCGTTCTAGAACAAAGCATATTGATGTAAGACATCACTTTTTGAGAGATCATTATCAAAAAGGTGATATAACTCTTGAGTTTATTGGGAATGAACATCATCTTGTTGATATATTCATTAAAACCCTTAAATTCTGAGAGAGTGAATTACATCAGACATGAAATAGGAATGATAAATTAGTAGATGATCCTTGAAACTGATCTTGTCAAACCGATCCATGAAACTGATCTTGTCAAACCGATCCTTGAAATCGAACTTGTCAAACCGATCCTTGAAACTGATCTTGTTAAACTGATCCTTGAAACCAATTTTTTCAAACCGATCCTTGAAACTGATCTTTTCAAACTGATCCCTGAAACCAATCTTGTTAAACTGATCCTTGAAACCAATCTTGTCAAACTGATCCTTGAAACCAATCTTGTCAAACCGATCATTGAAACCGATATTGTCAAATCGATCATTGAAACTGATCTTGTCAAACTGATCCTGGAAACTTATCTCTTGAAACTAATCCTTGAAACTGATCTCTTGAAACTGATTCTTGAAACTGATTCATAAAACTGATCCCAGAAACAGATTTATTTCCACCGATGTAGTTATGGATTTTTTTCGTAAATTCAGTCTGTTTTTAAATAAAATGATGTTGTTTTGTATTCTTCTTTTTTCTGCATTTAAATTTTTATGATTTACGATCTACAATCCCTAAATGATATATTTAGTTCAATCCATCCCAACCTTTCACCTTCCCCTCTGTCTAAAAGCTTTCTACCTTTTATCACACTCCCTCTCGACTCTCCACCTATAAACTTTGTTGGAATCTGAAGCCTTGTCATGGCAAGGACAAAGCGTGCAATAGAAGAACCTAGAAAATATCCTTCTGTTAAGTGTTATAAAGTGGAGTCTAATGGGACTGCGAAACCGAGCTTGGAAATCCGAGTGGTTACGGATTAAAAAGAGGTGTCTGCTGAGTGGCTTCTGTCAAGCAAATCTTTTTTGTTAAAAGTGCTGGAATCTCAAGGATGGCTCAGTTAGTTCGCCAAAAATTAAATACCTTACTATATGTAGTTAATTCATTAGTTCTATCAACATTTGAGGATATCCCTGGATGAAGTTAAGGTAGAAAAGATGAAGTTTGTGGTAAAGGGAAAGGAGATAGCTTTCTCATCTAAGGAATGGGATGAATGCTTAAAAATTCCTCATGAAGGTGTCTATGCTAACTATCCGGGTAATATTCAACCTTCCTCTAATTTCTCCTCTTATGAAGTTTCTCTAAAGGAGCTGACTGGAAATGGAGAATCTAGGAGGACTGTTGCAAATGAATTAGAAGGAGAAGTAAGACTTATTTTTAAGTTCATACAACATTAAATCTGCCCAAGGAAGGGAGATTTTTCTACTATGAAGTATCTGGATGTTTTCTTGATCTTTTTGCTAAAACATGGGATAAAAGTGAACATGTATAGGTATCTAATGGTGTATATCTATGATTTGATTAATCTATCTAAGAAGGCAACTTTCTTATACTATCCAAGGATGATTTCTGACATGTTGAAAAGGGTAGGTTGGGTGGAATATAGAGATGAAGTGATAAATGCAGGTTATAGTTTTTGTCTTCAAAAAGACATTTGTAAAAGGATGAAAATCTTCTGGAACCCATAGAAGAGATTTTGGGTAAGAGATGAGGAGAGGCTATAGGATTATTTCAATCTAGCTGACCACCCTTATAGACTAAAGGACCAAGTTGATCCAAGTCTCAAACCAGGAGAGGTTCCTGTTTATTCTAATGAGGAAGCATAGCTTGAAGTGCCAAGGGAAGAAGGATATCCTTTTGATTATAGGAGTGATCCTGATATTACTGAAAGTCCCAAAGATATGTCTTATGGATCTGCTAGTCCACCTTTGGACTTACCCTCAATGGAATCAATGTTAGGTGATGAGGATGAAGAAGAGACCGAGGTTAATGGAGTTGAAGGCTATGTTAGTAAATCAGATGAGGAATCATATGATGATGGTGGTGGTGGTGTTGGTGGTGGTGATAGTGGAGGAAATGATGAGATTGTGAGTGACTCTCTAAAAATGGTTCAATAAGTGGTTGACAGATCCAGTGAGGAATTTGTACATGGAGATGGTGAGGGTGTTGAGCATGTTGAACAATGGGCTATTGGCCATCGAGATACTGAACATGAGGACAGATCACCCCTTCCTAATGTTGAAAATCAAAAGATCATTCGGGAATTGAATGATCTTAACGCTGCTGGCCAAGAGGAATAAGATGTGGTTCTAGTGCCTCAAATTGAGGAAGTGCCCAGTGAAGATGAAGTAGTTGGAGCACAAGAAGAACCTGAAGTTCAGTTGGTTCCTGTTCCCAGACAGGCTACTAGGGCCAGAAACCAGGATGAAGAAGTTGATGATGATGATGTTGATCCTAAGCCTCAGGGAAGAATGATCAGAATTTATACTATTGAGCCAAGAGACTAGACCTATACTAGAGAATAGAATAATTATCCAGGATGCATTCTTTTTGGTTTAGAGTGTGAATTAAATGAGGAGATGGTACCTCCTCCTTCTGCTCCACAAGTCATGGCTGAACCATAACATATTGAGCTTATTCCACCAGCTACACCTCCAGCAGTAGAACCAGTAGCTCATACAGTTACCAGTGACTATGATAGCTTCAGTGGGATCTAGAAGTGAAGCCTCCACTTCATCAGGTATTTCAAATGCCAATGCAACGAAGATTGCAAGAATAGTGATCCAGGAGATTTAACCAAATCTCATTACCACATCAGAAACCATTATTAGTCACAATACCTTGCTGAGAGAATAAGTAATAAATATGAGAAATGAGTTAAATACTCTAACCTCTGACTTCAAGATCTCTTTTAGTGGTTTTCTGAAAGTTCTTAGGAACATGGTAACTCATATAATCAGTGTGGACCTAAAGAAGTTGAAAGAAGAGATTAAGAAAATGATGACTGGGCCATCCAAATCCAGGAGTGGGAAAAGTGATGTTGCTGATCTAGAGTCTCTCAATTTTGTGATGAGAGAGGAACTTCAAAAATTTCAGAGTGTTTCAGACAAATAAACTCTTGAAAAATTACATCAAAATACAGACCTTGTCTAAAATATGTTCAGGTAGTGCACAAATGAATCCTCTGTAGCTCATAAAGAGATTTAGGAAAAGGTGGATAAGTATTTCACTAAAATTTATACCAAGAATGATCTCATAAATAGCTTCAAGTTTCTCATAGAAAATCTTAGAATTCCTCCAGTCAAAGAAGCATTCAATAAGAAAGTCATTCAATTAAAGGAGTTTACCCCTTTGCTGAGTAAATTTATGGAAAATAAGGATAACTTTGAGAAGTCCATGCAATATGGTGGTGAAATAATTAATGAATTCATCAACCTAATCAAAACTTATCTATATTTTCAGTCCAAGGATATTTTGGTCCCTCCAGCTACTTTAATTGGAACTACCTCTTGATCTCCTGCTCCAATGACTGTCTCTCAGGAACTTTCCCAGATTCGACCGATTATCACAGAGCAACCTCCCAGTCACGTGTTCTCATAAACGAGGCATACCCTTACAGCCATTGTTACTATAGTTCTTTCCCTACCAGGTGTTATCTTCAGACCACCTCTTCCCTCTACCACTCCCAAACCTTCTCCTTCTCCCTCAGATCCTTCAGACAAATGCAAATGCCCTCAGCATCCAAACCCTTAGTGATGGATTGTATTTTTTTTATAGGTATTTCATTTTTTTTACTTGTACTCTAATGAATCTTAATGAAAATATTTATGGTGTCCTTCCTTTCTGTTATTTCTCCTTATTGTTTTTTCTTTTTTTTTCTAATCCCAAAAGGGAGATAAAATAAGGCATACATTATTTATCTAAGGGGGAGATTTTCTAGTTTAAGGACACATGGAATGTACTCACCTTAATCAATTTATTTAGGGGGATATTTGTTTTATAAATTCATACAAGGAAAAATTTTAGTTATATTAGAAAATTAAATTTAGTACAGTATGTGATTCATGCTCAAATTTACCCAAGAGATGAAGGTAGAACGGTCCTTGTAGTTTAGCTTGGGTTATCGAATCCTCAGAGACCTAAGAAGTAACCTACATACACGTACATTATATGGATTATTATTTGGATATAAAGTGGCCAATTTGGGTTGATTTTAGATGGGTTTAATTTTTCACTAATAGATTTAAGTTAATTCAATTTAAGATAATGAGTTGACCCTAGGTTATCACGTGGGGTGGATTGGATGAATTCCTTTTTTAATGTCTTCAATTTCTTATATTTAAGATGGTTTCATTTAAGAATATATAAAAACATCATCACTTACTAGTTTAATACCTAAACCCTTTAAAACTAATCATCTATACACTTGAAGGATCAAAGTTTTGAGGACTTCAAGGTAAAGGTTTGTATTATCACTTGAAGTGTGTGGCCTTAAATTCAACAAGGATGAAGGAGTTTAAAGATCTTCAAACAAAATTCTCAATTAAAAGAAGTGATTATAAATTAATGGAGTGAGAAATAACATCCAAACAAGACCCTTTATAATTCCTTGGATCAACCCATAAAATATTTATCCCTCCATTGATTCTATGGTTTCAATGGAAGTGGAAAGTATACTCATGAGGGAGGAATTGGAGAAGTAAAAAAACAATAAAAAGAAAGCAATCACTCCACCGTTGTGTGAAGAATATCACAAGGTATGGTGTGAATAAATTCACACCTTAAGGCAACGATATCAAAGTGATAATAAGAAAAATAGAATAATAAAAAATGAAGAAATTTTATTAATAACTAAGGCGATTCGAACAACTTACATGAGAAATAAGAACGTTACAAAGCAAAATTGACATAATAACATTACAATGAAAACAAAGATCCAAGGATCCTCAACTACTCTACCACCACTTCCTTAAATAATAAATTTTAAAGCTTTGGTTAGAACCTAAAATAGTGTAAGTCACCTCAATTAATGGTGGTGGGCCTAGGTGGGTGGAAAGTTAAGAGAGAGTAGACTTTTCCACCCTTGACCCGAGGTGGCATCCAGCTTGCTTCCACCTAACATAGGTGCCTATAATACCTTTTAAATAGACAAATTGGAGTGGTCCATATAAGACAAAAATGAAGCTCTGGATCACTTATATCTCTCTGTAAAATTTCAGATCAAAAGAATATGTGGTTTCCAAGATATGATTAAATTGGTGGGATGATTTTATGGGCCTCAGAATCTAGGCCAGAATTTTATCTCCAAATTTGTCCACCTTAATAGCTACCATTAAGGCCGAATTAGAACTGTATCCTGAATAATGGTTTGTTCCTATATATTTTTTATATCATCCCACAAAATTTGGGCTTCATTGGGCCAGTATGTTGGGGCCCACTTTCTTATCAGTGGGGTGGTTTCCAATCTGCCTTCTCCAGAATCTTTTGCATGAAATCCCAATTTGGTGGTCTTCCAATGTGGATCTTCAAACACTCCAGAAGTATTAATTGTTTCCAATATAATTATAAACTTGAAAATTAAATATAAAAATAAAATCAAGATCATTGGGTACTTTAAATGATGTTCAAAAATGCACAACATAATAGTGCATTTTAAGAAGGAATTACAATCATAATGTGAAATGATGTTCAAAGTGTAAAATGTACTAAAATGGTGTTTATGAAAAATAAAGCACATGAATATTATATATATTAACAATGAATATTATCCTCATTTAGTGTCTAATCACACCCCCCAACTTGAGTTTTCCTAGTCCCGAGCAAAATATATCTCAAGAATATGAAATTCAAATTCCCCTTTCCGAAAACATTTTAATACACAATGATCATCAAAAACCCTTATTGCAAAAAATCATGAAACCCATAAAAATATTTTAATAAATTATATTTTCATAAGTAGATCCCAATCCCAAGCTCATTCCTTTGTTCAAATTCATCTTCATATTTCATCCAATGTCAATTAAGAGTGATGATGTGTTGTGCATCGCATTAGACATGGGGGTTCATCTTTATTCAAGAGGGAAATGATGGAAGCACTAGGTGGAATCACATTTCAATATTAAGATGAGTATTCAAATTTTCTTATTGATTTTTATTATTGTTTTTTTTTGAAATTTTTCCATGGTAATTAAAATTGCACTCAAAAGAGTCAACCCCTATAGCGAGACTTTGTCGATGACTCCCAAGCTCAAAGACCTTAGGAAACCAAGTGAATCCCACATACTTAGGCATCATCTCGAGTTAACTCAGTCAAAAAAAATCAAATTACCAAAAATAGAGATAAAATTACTAACTCTGGCCCAGACAACTATGGATCATAATCCCCATGTTTTGAAAGCCACACATTAGGTCATTTCATTGCTCTACGCGCAAATTTAGTGTATTTTTTTAATTTTTTTGAATACTTATATTAAAAATAAAATGATCCCCAAACCTATGCTATTTATTTGGGGGACCCCATGAACTCAAACTAATACCCCACTATCCAAAGGATGTGCGTTGTGATTTTTTTTATTTGGATGAAAATATAAACCATGAAATATCACATTAGACAGCCACACTTTCCAAAATCTATGCTCGTGAAATATACATGGATTAAAATCAGAATTATGGAATACTAAATTATTTGATATTCAGTTTCAAAGTGCGCAATGTCGATTATCATGTTCAAGGTTAAAGAAATTTTTCCTTCCATTAAGACACACTTTTTTTCAAATCATTCATTTTTTTACACAAAAGCATTTTTTTTATTTTATCTCCCCCCTAACTTAAAATAAAACTATCCCCAGTGTTTAAAGAAAAGAAATTTTATAAGGGGGTAGAGGCAGAGAATGGGAGTTAAAAAAGTAAATTGAAAACAAGGATCATGGAATAAAGTCACCTGGTGGTTGAAGTTTAAATTCTTGTTTCTCCCTTGTAATCCCTTGATCTCGATGTCACTCTGAGAATTCCCTAGTAGAAAAAAGGAAAAACAAACAAAAAAACTATATATATATATATACATGTATAATAAAGAAAGTAAAATATAATTATATATATAAAAATTATAGAATAAGGAAGCACAATAATTTGTAGGTCAGTGGTAAGCGCATTCCCTTATCTCCCTTCAGTCCCAGGTTCGAGTCCTGTTAGCTTCGCCAATTGTGAAGGGGTTTTCCCCACGAACTACGATGTGGCCTTTTAATATTATCATTATTATTATATATTTTTTAACCTACAAACACATAAAATTAAAATGAACTGATGATACATTGTCTTCTTTTTAAATTTTTGGGTTAGGTATTACTCATGGATCACACCACGTGACACGGATGAATATGAAGCTCCTCTTTCATACACATCCATACTCATAATAGAAGAACAAATAAACAGTCTATTTTTTATTATTTTTAAATATAAAAATGATTCATTAATCCTATTTAAAAAATAAAGTTTATTAAAACAACAAAATGATTGGAAACTTGAAAACCATGGGTTGCCTCCCATACAATGCTTTGTTTGACATCATTAGCCCGACATGGATCCTAAATCTATCAATTTTTTCCTAGTTCATAGGTTGGCTTAGTTAACTAAACCTTTGTTTCTTGTTTATTGAATGATTCAATGAATGGTTTTAACCTTTGACCATTGACCTTGAAAATGTAACCACTTGTGGGATCTTGAACCTCTACTGCCCCATGGGGGTACACATGATGCACTATGAAAGGACCTGACCATCTAGACCTTAACTTTCATGGGTGTAAATGAAGTTTTGAACTATACAAGAGCATGAATTTTCCCGGTTCAAAATTTTTGACTTTGATATTCCTAGATTGGTAGGCTTGAACTCTAACTTTATTGATCCTTGAATTTTCATAATCCTACATCCGTAGTTCCTCAAGTTCATTGAGATCTAATTTCCTTTTTGTTCAGGCCAATGAGAGGTCAAAATTTATTTTCTTAATTGCCCAAAAATCCTTATGCTCAATTTCAATAGGTAAGTGGCATGATTTTCCATAAACCAACCTATATGGTGACATTCCTATGATGGTTTTTTATGCTGTACGATATGCCTAAAGAGAATCCAAGAGTTTATCAGACCAATATTTCCTAGAACGATTGACAGTTTTTTTAAGAATATTATTAATCTCCCTATTTTCTAACTCATCTTGACCATTGGTTTGAGGATGGTATGTAGTGAAACTTTATGAGAAATACCATACTTATACATGAGTGAAGATAATGGATGGTTGTAGAAATCGGTTCCTCAATCACTGATTATAGCCCTAGGAATTCCAAATCAATAAAATATGTGCTATTTCAAAAATCAGATCACAACATGATGGTCATTAGACTTTATGGGAATGGATTCAACCCATTTTGAGACATAATCAACAGCTAATAGGATGTACATGTATCCCCTAGAGTTTGGGAAGGGACCCATGAAATCGATTTCCCAACAGTCAAATATTTCAATCACTAAGTTAGGAGTGAGTGGAATTTGATTCTTTTTTGTGATTGACCCTACTTGTTGAAACTTAGGACAACTTTGACAAAATGTGTAGGAGTACCTTGAGAGGGTGGTCCAGATACCACATTGAAGAACCTTAGAAGAAGTTTTCTTAGAGTAAAAGTGACCTTCACATGCCTCACTATGATAGAATTTAAGGATAGACTCTTGTTCATATTCTGGGACACACCTCCTAATGACTTGGTTTGGGCAGAACTTATAGAGGTATGGATAATCAAACACATAGTGGCTAACATCAGAAAGGAATTTTTTTCTAGCTTTAGTACCTATGAATTTTGGAATGACTCTTGTAACTAAGAAGTTGGTTATGTCGACATATCAAGGGCAGTCGCTCATAGAGTATAGATGTTCATCAGGGAATGAATCAGACACAGAAAGGTGATTTGAGTTGTCTTTTAATTCCATCCTAGAGAGTTTATCAGCTAAAACATTTTCAACACCCTTTTTGTACTTGATTGTGAGGTCAAATTATTTTAAGATAAGGACCCACATAATTAGTCTAGCCTTGGAATCTTGTTTTTGGAAAAGGTATTTTAGGGCTGAATGGTCAGTGAAGACAATGATGGGTGATCCTAAGAGATAGGACCTAAATTTCTCTAATGCAAAGACAACATCCATAAACTCTTTTTCAGTGGTGGTGTAGTTGATTTGGGTATCATTTAAGGATTTTCTCGCATAAGCAATGACATAAGGAGTTTTATTGCAACTTTCTCCTGACACAGCTCCTACAGAAAAGTCACTGGAATCACACATAAGTTTAAAAGGAAGGCTCCAATTTGGAGATTTTATAATGGGAGGAGAGGTGAGAGAGGATTTGAGGGTTGATAATGAACCCTCACAGCTTTATGTCCAAACAAATGGAGCATTCTTTACTAGGAGAGCACAAAGGGGACAGGAGATTGAACTAAAGTACTTGATGAATCTTCTATATAAACCACATGTCCTAGTAATGACATCACTTACTTGATAGTTTTGGGTGGTGGAAGGTGACAAATTATTTCAACCTTTGCTTTATCAACTTCAATCCCCCTACCTAAGACTATATGGACAAGGACTAACCCCAGTTTAACCATGAAATGTAATTTTTCCCAGTTTAGGACAAGATTTGTTTCTTCACATCTGGACAAAACTCTCTCCACATTCCTAAGACATCCCTCAAATTTATCCCCAAAGACAGAGAAGTCATCCATGAAGACCTCAATAATATCCCCCACCATGTATGAGAATATTCCCATCATGCACCGCTAAATGGTTCTAGGGGCATTGCATAACCCGAAGGGCATGAATTTGAAGGAAAAGGTGCCAAATGGACATGTGAATGTATTCTTCCCTTGATCCTCTAGGGAGACCTCAATTTGATTATACCTTGAGTACCCATCTAAGAAATAGTAGAAGGCATGACCTACCACTCTCTCAAGGACTTGGTCAATGAATGGTACGGGGAAATGGTCCTTCTTGGCGAATGATTTTAGCTTCCTATACTCAATGCATAACCTACATCCACTTCTCACCCTAGTTGGAAGAATATCTCCATCCTTATTGGTTATCACTGTGATTCCTTCCTTCTTGGGAACCACTTGGATTGGGCTGACCCACTCACTCTTAGCTATGGTATATATGATGCCAACTTTTAACAATTTCAGAAGTTCTTTTCTCACTAATTCCATGAGATTAGTATTGAGTCGCCATTGAGGTTGACGACATGGCTTTGAATCAGATTCCAAAACAGTCCTATGAGTCCCAATAAGTGGTCTAATCCTAGGAATATTAGATAGGGTCCAACCAATGGCTTTCTTATGTTTCCTAAGGACATCTAGAAGCATCCTCTCGTGATTGGATTCAAGAGAAGAATAAATGACAATTGGATGTGTTTGATTGTACCTTAGGAAGGCCTACTTGAGTGCAGCAGGAAGTTTCCTCAATTCAAGATCAGGTTGGTTCAAAATTTCAGCAGAATATTGGGACATTGTATCAAGATCAATTTTGTTTCCAATAGTTTTATATAGGATTGATTCCCCACATGTAGAAGGTTCAGATACTAGATTGGCTTGATCAGATTTAGGGAAGGAAGTTGGAGTGGTCTCCATGAAAGTGGTTTCCAGAAAGGTTTCACTGATTTTTATACCTAAGACTTCATCATAAGAGAAATTTGAAAATGATTCAAGCCAAGGAGATAAACTTCCTTCATGTGAAAAAAGGAATTCAATCTCATCCTGACTTTAATATCCATAAAATATTCCTTGATGTTCTGTGGATTCATTATCAATTCTTCCTATCATGTTTAATTCATGAATGTCATCATCATCCCCTATTTGTGATCCTGAATTATAGATGTTCAAGTCGAGACTCATATTTCTAAAGGTGATGGTCATGTTCCCATTTCAGACTCAGATAACAGAGTTGATTGTTTCAAGGAAGGGATGACCAAGGATTATTGGGGTTTATTCATTATTTACTAAGTTTGGATGGTTGTCAAGGACAATGAAATCAGTAGGGTAGATGAAGTTTTAAACCTTTACTATAACTTCCTTTAAAATCCCCTATGAACCTTAATGCTATGATCAGCAAGTGGAAGTGTGACATATGTGGGTTGGAGTTCTTCTATGCCTAATTGGAAGTACACAACATAGGGGATGATATTGACACTAGCACCTAGGTCACACAATGCCTTAAAAACTTTTCCCTCTCCTAGTTCAACATTGATGTAAGGGTAACCCGGGTATTTCAACTTAGGAGGAATGGTCCCTTGAATGGTGGTACTCACATTAGCTGACAAAAGGAGTTGGTTTTTATGTGAAAAAAATCTTTTAAAAGTGCACAAGTCCTTAAGGTACTTTGAGTAGGTAGTTATGGTTTGGATTGCATTGAAAAGGGGAATTTTCAACTTGACTTGTGAGAAGATTTCCCTCAATGTTTCACTCAATTCAGGCTTGGTTTTCCCCCTCATGCATTGAGGAAATGGTGCAGGTTGTGGGGTTGTTTGTTGAAGAGTTGTTTCTTTCACATTGTTATCAGTTTCCTCAGTTTGATATTATAGTTCATTAGAATTTTAATTAGAGTTTGAAGCTTCACATGGTTTATGACATATTTTTTTAGGTTTCCCAATTGATTTCCCACTTCTTAAAACAATCACAGCCTTTAGTTGTTCATTAGTTGTTTGAGTACAACTTGACTCTCCCCTTGAAGTTGAGTATGGTACCACCTGAGTAGGCATGGGTGCCTTTCTAGTTTTGATGGTTTGAAGTTCTAGTTTTAGGGAAGAAACTTCCGAGTTCATCCTTTCCATTTGTTTGCATAGTTGTTCTAGTAGGCTTTGTGGACCATTTTGGTTTGGTGCTTGAGAAGTTAGGTTTAACCCATGGGGATATTTTGGAGGTGGTATAGTTTGTTGAAAATGGACCAGTGGCTGTTGGTATTTGATAGGTTGGGTTTGGAACTAGTTATGGGTTTGGTTGTTCTGATGGGGGTAAGGACTATGTTTCTGGTTATCTTTCCAGCGGAAGCCTAGGTGGTCATTATACCTTGGGTTGAAGGTGTTTTGGGATTGAGGCTTTTAAAAGTTAAAAGAATTTACTTCGACTGGGGGTCCTTCTAAAATAACATCCTTTATGGATGGAATGGTTGGGCAGTTGTCTGTCTTATGGTCATTTTTTTCATAAATTGTGCAAACAGGGTCTACAGTTTGGATTTCATGGACTTTCCTAAGGTATATCTCTTCAACCTTCCTAGAGAGTGCTGTGAGTTTAGCCCTAATTCTTTCCTCTTCTATAAGTGTATGAATTCCAGTAGTTATTTGTGTATTTTCAAAATAAGGTGAAGTTCCCCATGTTGGGTTTTGTTCAGCAAGTCTTTCCAGATACTCGAAAGCATCATTTGGGGCTTTGTTTTTAAAGGTTTCATTACACATCATGTCAATGAATTGTTTGTTCCCCGGACCCAACCCTTCATAGAATATTCTTACTTGTTCAGGAATAGAAAAACCATGGTTTGGAACCATGTTTAGAGTGTCCTTGAACCTCTCCCATGTTTCGTAAAATGACTCTCCCTCTTTTTCAAAAAAAAATTGGATTCTCTTTTTAAGTGAAATTGTTTTGTGGTGGGGAAAATATTTTTTGTAGAATTATCTTTTTAATTGGTCCAAAGAGTTTATGAATGATGGTATCAAATTGTTTAGAAAATTTTTAGATCGATCCTTTAAAGAAAAAGGAAATGTCCTTGTCTTAGCTAATTCTAGTTGATGTGGGGGACACATGGTTTTAACAATGTCATTGAACTTATTAATGTGAAGGTAGGGCATCTCGGACTCCATTCTATGGAATGTGGGAAGGTGGTTTAGGACATGGGGTTTAAAATTTTAGTTGTCATATCCTAAGGAATTGAGTTTAATTCATGAGGGGGAATTGGTTCAGGCAGGTGTGAGGTAGTCATTCATATTTTGATCAACTGCATTCCCCAAGTTTGGGGCTGCCTCATTTGGGTTTCCATTTTGGTTCCCACCCGAGTTTATGAGTTGGTTTCTTTGAATACCTTCCATTGAAATGGGATCAACTTTTGACTCTGGATTATTATGAAGATTAATATCTAATGGAAATAGTTCCCTTAGTTTACTTGACTCCCCAACCCCAGGACTATCCACCCTAACTAGACGGTTTGATTGATCACGAGTGTAGGAGAACATGCACCAAAAGAAAAAAAACAAGAAAGGGAAAAGATAAGAGATCTTGGGTCAGAATAGAATACATGGGGGAGAATATAATGGGTGTTGAGATTACTTACTTGGGTCCCCAGCAATGGCACCAAAATTTGATTCACGCTCAAATTTACCCAGTAGAAAATGTAGAACGGTCCTTGTAGTTTAGCTTGGGTTATCGAATCCTCATAGACCTAAGAAGTAACCTACAGACACGTACATTCTATGGATTGTTTTCGAATATTAAGTGGACAATTTGGGTTGATTTTAAATGGGTTTAAGGTATCACTAATAGATTTAAGTTAATTCAAATTAAGATAATGAGTTAACCCTAGGTTACCGCTTGGGGTGGATTGGATGAATTCTTTTGTTAATGTTTTCAGTTTCTTATATTTGAAATGGGTTAATTTAAGAATATCAAAAAAACATCAACACTTATTGGTATAATACTCACACCCTTTAATATTAATCACATATACACTTGAAGGATCAAAGTTTTGATCACTTAAAGGTAAAGGTTTGTATTAACACTTGAAGTGTGTGGCCTAAAATTCAACAAGGATGAAGGAGTTTAAAGATATTAAAAAAATATCAATTAAAAGAAGTGATTAAAAATTAATGGAGTGAGAAATAACATCCAAACCAGCCCCTTGATACTCCCTTGTATCAACCCATTAAATAGTTATCCCTTCATTGAGTCTATAGTTTCAATGGAAGCGGAAAGTAGACTCATGAGGGAGGAATTGGAGAAGTAAAAAAATAATAAAAAGAAATCAATCACTCCACCGTTGTCTGAAAAAATATCACAAAATGATATCAAAGTGATAATATTAAAAATAGAATAAGAGGAAAGGAAGAAATTTTATTAAGAACTAAGGTGATTTTAACAACTTACATGAGAAAGAAGAACGTTACAAAGCCAAATCGACATAATAACATTACAATGAAAACAAAGTTCCAAGGATCATCAACTCCTCTACCAACACTGCCTTAAATAGGAAATTTTGAAGACTTGGGTCGAACATACAATAGTATAAGTCACCTCAATTAATGGTGGTGGGCCTGTGTGGGTGTAAAGTTAAGAGAGAGTAGACTTTTTCACCCTTGACCCGAGGTGGAAGTCAGCTTGCTTCCACAGAACATAGGCGCATGTAAAACCTTCTAGATGGCCGAATTGGAGTAGTCCATACAAGAAAAAAATGAATCTCTGGATGTCCCCTAGGTCTCTATAAAATTTAATCCCAAAATAATATGTTGTTTCTGATATATGATTAAATTGGTGGGATGATTTTACGGGCCTTAGAATCTGGCCCAGAATTTTATCTCCAAATTGGGCCGCCTTAATAACCACCATGAAGGCCTAATTAGAATTGTATCATGAAGAATGATTTGTTAATATATATATTTATTTTATAATACCACGAAATTTGGGCTTCATTAGGCCTGTATGTTGGGCCCCACATTCTCATCAGTGGGTTGGTGTCCAATCTGCCTTCTCCGTAATTGTTTGTATAAAATCCCATTTTGGTGGTCTTCCAATGTGGATCGTCCAACACTCCACAAGTATGAATTGTCACCAATATAATTATAAACTCGAAAATTAAATATGAAAATAAAATCAAGATCATTGGGTACTTTTAATGATGTTCAAAAATTTACCACATAATAGTGCATTTTAAGAAGGAATTACAATCATAATATGAAATGATTTTCAAAGTGTAAAATGCACTAAAATGGTGTTTATGAATAATAAAGTACATGAATATTATATATATTAATAATGAATATTAGCCTCATTTAGTGTCTAATCAGTATGCTATGTCAATATATCTTTATTCTATATTTTTTTATGTATTCCATAATTTGTGATTATCAAAAAGGGGGAGATTGTTGGACCCTATATGATAATTTAGTTTCTATAATCACAAATAATGTCAATATACAGACTCTAATCTTTCATTCCTTTTTAATATCTCTAAGTAAATAAATTATTTCATACAAAAAAATATACTTAAATAAGTCAATAACCAATATTCATGAATAAATATGTTTACAAGTGTATTTATACATATATTTTTGGATAACACTTATTCTTATAATGATTTGTGTAAGACATACACTTCATAACCTTTTTAGATTCACTAACACACCGATGTTCGACACACCGATATTCGACACACCGATGTTCGACACACCGATGTTCGACACACCGATGTTCCACACACCGATGTTCGACACACTGATGTTCGACACACCGATGTTCGACACACTGATGTTCGACACACCGATGTTGGACACACCGATGTTTGACAGAACAAAGTTGACAGACTGAAGTCGACACACCAAAGATGACATAATGAACTCGACACACTGAAGATGACACACCGAAGATGACATACCGAAGTCAACATACCTGTAAATACCCATAAAATTCAAGGAAATTTTTTTTCTTAATTTTCTTGGGAATTTTACAAGCACGCAGTTTCTGACGGCACCTGATTCTGAGGCCCGGTGTGCCCGGAATCATTTTCTGAAGTTTAGCTCGGGTACTTTCAGTGAATGAACGAGAGGGTTTTTCTAACTTTTGAACCGGTGCTCGAAATCGAATTCTGAGAGCACCGATGGAATCGCAGCGCCGGTAATTGCTTAGAAACACCTCTTTTGGAATTACGTTTGCTCAGGTGTGGTTTTTAATTTTTGGGGTTAAGTTAAGGAATAAAATAAAAGTGGTGCAACCGATTTTTATTTTATTTTTCTTAACTTAAGTTAAGTGGATGATGTGTGACCCACAATATCTTACCCATTGGTAGGAAATTTGTGAGTTGGGGCCCACACGGCCCCCCACCGTTTCTTTCAACTTTTTCAACCTCCCTCCTTTAATTAAGTAACACACCCGCACCCCCCCTTTTAATGAAGTCAACAATTGCGTTTATTCTGGATAATAAACGCCTCATTAATTAGGTAGTTTAAACTCCTCAATTAATTCAATTAATTGATTGTTTCTTTTTTTGAAATTCAAACGTTGGTTTGTGTTAATAAAATAAGACAATTATTATTTTATTAGAGGTGGGTTGTGCGAGAGGAATTGGGAGAATTCCTTCAAGCCGTGAAGTTCCTCCTTCCTCGCGAAGAATGCCGACCTCCGAAGAAGGTAGAAAAGAACGTCGGATCCTCAGAGATCGACGACGCAACGCCGACGAATCCTTTCTCTGCGACGCGACGATTCCCCTTCTGCGACGCCATCTTCCGCGACGCGCAATTCCGCGATGAACCCTCGCTCGACGACACTTGAGGTAGGGGTTTCGGTTCAATTAAATATATGGCATTTATATCATCGGCATGTGTTTAAAAATTGTCGGAAGCCTTTTTAAACCGCTAATGCGGTGGGTGCGGACCAACGAACAAGTCTGAACCCACCGTCTCTTCGTTCTTGGTGTGCGGATTGGTGGACGATGATGAAGCAGGCTGCACGGGCGTTGTGAAGTATTCGCAGTGAAGAGCCGATCCCGTGAGGACCGCTGGTGAAGTTGGCAGGCAAAACGGACCACCGGAGCGCGTCCGGTGGTCCGCGGAAAACTCTGCTGGAGCGCCTCGCCGGCATGGCGGCTGGAGGTGGCGGCCAGCACCGGCCGGCCGCCAGGAGGCGGCGGCGCCCGGTGCGCTGCCGGGAATGGCAGCCGCAGCGGCAGGCCGCTGGTCTTGTGACCGCGCGGGACTAAGGGAGACGGGACGCGGCGCTCGGTCGCATCCATTGGCAAGGGCGACCCCCACGCGGGGCCGCAGTTTCATCAAAGGGGGTGGCGCCCCCTTTCGTGCGGCCGCTCGGCCAGCGCCGAGCCACCCCACTCGGCCAGCGTCGGGCCGCCCCGGGCCGGACCGGCCGCATCGGGCCGGGACGCGACCCGATGGGTCGACCCGGTTCGGGCCGACCCCGGGGGGGGGGGTCTCGGGCTGGGTCGGTCCGGGCCCGAAACCCCCATTTTCGGACTGTTTCGGTCTGTTGCCCATAACATGGGCTACGGACCTCCGATCGATGCACCGTCAGTTGCGTAGCGATCCTTGGATCGAGACGGTCGTTTTGGTATAATACACTCAAGGTTTCGGAGTACTTGGGTTCGGCCGAGTTGGTTCGTAAACAAAACCAATCGGGCCCTCGGAGCGGAAACACTTATAACTTGAGCTCCAGACGTCCGATTGATGTGTCATCGACTTTGTTGGATTCCTCTTAGTGAGACGGACCTTTTGGCTTACTACGCTCGATGTTTGGATGCAGTTGGAGTACGGTAGGGTTGGTTTTGACTTAAAAACCAACCGGGACCCTGGGACGAAAAAGCCAATAACTCTCAGACCGGGCGTCTGATTGACGCGCCGTCTGTGATGTTGAGTTCCTGTTGACGATACAGAACTTTTGGATACATCAACTCCGGAATATGTGTCAGTTGATGTATCATCCCCTCGGCTCGTGGGGCGGACCCTCCCAAACGAGCTTGCTGTGTGCGGGAACCCTAGAGTTGGCTGCGACTGCGATGACGATGACGACTATACAGAAATCCTCTTTGGATTCAACGGCGACGACTACAACACTCAGCGATCCTACGTGGATTAGTGCTACCGATCCTGTGTGGGTCAGATCCTCTGTGGGTCAGCGCTCAGCGGTCCTGTGTGGGTCAGCACCTACAAATCCTATGTGGGTCCGATCCTGTGTGGGTCATTGCGGGGGTTAGTTACCTATCGATCCTTTGTGGGTCATTGCGGGGGTTAGTACCTATCAATCCTTTGTCGTTCATTGTGGGGGTTAGTACCTATCGATCCTGTGTGGGTCTGACGGCTTAGATGAATCAGTGGCTACATATGATCATCTCTGTCGTCATACGAAGAAGTATACCTGTGTGAGCTGAATCTTGACTTACTTTCCTATGTGGATTGTCTTGTGCTATCTTGTGTGGACGTGATCGAATTTGGGATCAGATGTTGGAGCCTAACTAGAAATTGGTGACTTAGGTATATGTATGGGCATATACCTAAGTAGTGTCGGATGTTACTTCGTGATTGTATCTTTCCTTTGTGGATTATCCTTTGTGGATTCTGGGAGACCTTCTGGGGTCTCGGGGTCCCTACTGGGTATCTTATACTCACCCCTGCACGGGCTATGCCCGCACTACGTTGTGTTGGTTGCAGACGACGGACAGCGTTGATCGTGGTTGAGGCTTGCGGAGCAGGACGATACCTAGAGGTGGACCACTGGGCGGGACGTACTCGGATCGGACGGCTGGACCCGAGGAGTTGTGGAGGCTATCTGTACCCACCCTTCAGGTGGGACTTCCAGTGGATGGCTCGAGGCTACGGCTTTACTTTTCAGTTGATGTTTCCCCTTTCCAGTTGTACTTTACTTTCAGTTTGGGTTTGTATTCTGGCCCACTTACTTTTCCGCACTTACTGTTGTACCCATATTTTACTTAGTGTTTACTTCTGCTTGCTTTCTCTGTGGTGTTTGTTTACTTTACAAAGGCAATGCCTTCCCTTTTTACCGGGATTTACGCCTTGGTGCTAGTCGCCAGCCCCTGGCCTATGGAAGGCAGGCTTGGGGTAGTCACGACACGGGCCCCGAGGACGGGTCGTGACAATTTGGTATCAGAGGAGTTCGGTTCTACCGCAGAACTTTGGACTCTGATATTTTTCTATGTGAAGCAATAGTGTTAAGAGTATTGAGTGTGGTTATCAGTCCAGGGAGTCCAGTGTTGGTGCGGCGGCCGACATATCCGTACACCAGGTCCCTGACTTATGATTTCCGACTTAATGCACGAAAACATTGATTGCATGTGTGTTTCAAGTTTTCTTTGTGATTACTTTGTGTCATCTCACCAGGTATACTGTTTGACCATGGAGAACCTGCTTCTTTTCAGGATGTCCCCATTACGGCAGCCAGCTAGGGTTCCGAGCGTTGTGCATGACGACAGCCCACCGAGCGATGAGGCCTCGGTACATGGCCCTTTGATAGCAGAGTCACCGGCGGTACCTCTACCCGCCGAGCCACCGATGCTTCTAGCCCCAGCCGCTGACGATGCACGTCGCCTTAGTGCACTACACGAGTTTCAGCGTCAGTGACCACCCAGGTTCCGTGGGGAGACAGACCCTAAGGCAGCCGAGGATTGGCTGGAGGTAGTTGTACGAGTTTTCAGGTTAGTGAGGACACCAGCAGACCTCATGGTGATCCTCGCAGCGAGCCTCCTGCACGCGGAAGTAGGAAGATGGTGGAGCTTGATGCTCCAGGTGCACGATGAGGTATCTCTCCTCTGGACAGACTTTGAGTGCCTCTTCCGCTCGGAGTTCTTCCCAGCCACCCTCCGTGCGGTGCGCATCCAGGAGCTTCTACAGCTGCGGTAGGGCAGCTTGACGGTCGCCCAGTACTCGGCGAGATTTACAGATCTCTCGCGCTACTCGACAGATATGGTACGGGACCCATTCTTCTAGGCCCGAACCTTTGAGCAGGGATTAAGGCATGAGATCAGGGCTTTGTTGATCTCCCTCATCATTCCGACACAGGCAGGGGTACTGGAGCGAGCCCTTCTCATCGAGAGCTTCCTTACTGGGCCTACATCAGTAGCGAGACCTACCGCGGGGTAGCACATAGCAGAGTCTTCTGCAGCAGGCAGTCGATGGATGACTCATGGGTCCAGGAAGACGACCTCAGGACACTGGCTCAGAGGTGAGGGGCACTCAGCGCGGAGCCAGTCTTTCGAGAGGCAGACAGTGCTACGCATGCGGCGGGCAGGGCCACATGGCTCGTGACTTCCCGACCCGTCATACCGAGGAGCAGCAGACGGTTGAAGGGTCACCCAGACAGAGGCATAGGGTCGACCTTGGCGGTCCGCAGGGAGTAGGCGGACGAGGCAGATGAGCTGGTCGAGCAGCAGGTGGTGGGCGACGCTTTGAGGCTCTACCACCACCACCACCAGGAGGCCCACCCCGACCATAGGGAGCTAGTGGGCAGAGACAGGCACAGCTCCACACAGCGAAGGCCTACGACCACGGCGCTCCCGAGATTATTCAAGGTACTATCTGTGTCTATTTCACCCTTTCTGCAGTTCTTATAGACACAAGAGCGAGTCATTCTTTCATAGCCGCTGCCCTTGTTTGGATCTCGGAGATTCCGACAGAGCTGTTGGCTCGATACTTATGGATAGAGACTCCTACGAGATAAGACTCGATGATTACGCACTGGTGCCGGCATTGTGAGCTTACTCTAGGAGGCGAGAGCTTCGGCTGGGATCTTCTTGTAGTGGCGTCGAGGCCTTACGACGTCATCTTGGGAATGGATTGGTTATCTACATTCCATGCTCAGATTGACTGTATTAGGCGCAAGGTGCGATGTGTACACACCAAAGGGAGCAGGTTCACCTCCACCGGCGAGAAGGGAGCCTTCACAGCACAGGATGGACTCTCGCAGAGGAGAGTACATCCCATCACTCATCAGTTGGCTAGCCTCATCCTAGGAGGAGTTGACATACAGAGTCCTAGTTTTCCTGCAGTGGTGGATCAGTATGCGGACGTTTTCTCCGACGACGTTCCAGGACTACCTCCTCGTAGAGAGGTAGACATTTATATTGATCTGTACCCCGGGACAGCCCTGATATCCACTCCAGCATATCAGATAGCCCTAGCTGAGCTTCGAGAGCTATGAGTACAGTTGGAGGACTTGCAGGGCAAGGGATTCATCTGACCCAGTGTCTCACCCTGGGCTTCTCCAATATTGTTCGCCAAGAAGGCGGACGGGAGCTTGCGACTTTGTGTCGACTATCGTCGCCTGAACTAGGTGACTGTGAGGAACAAGTATCCACTACCAAGGATTGAAGACCTATTCGATTGGCTCAAGGGAGCACGGTGGTTCTCGAAGATAGACCTCAGGTTAGGCTATCATCAGCTCAGAGTTCGGGATGAGGACGTGCAGAAGACGACCTTCAGATGTCGGTATGGCCACTATGAGTTCCTGGTTATGCCATTCGGCATAACCAATGCTCCAGAAGTGTTCATGGGACTCATGAACATGATCTTTCAGCCATACCTCGATCTATTTGTCGTAGTCTTCATCGATGACATTTTGATATACTCGACCACTAAGGAGGAGCACGCCTACCACTTACGGGTTGTACTAGACACACTCCGAGAGCACCAGCTTTATGGAAATCTCTCGAAGTGTCAGTTCTGGTTACGTGAGGTCCACTTCTTGGGGCACTTCATCTCTGAGGTGGGAGTTGCGGTGGATCCTGCGAAGATCGAGGCAGTGCTAGCTTGGGAGCCACCCAGGAGTGTGACAGAGGTGCGGAGTTTCTTGGGACTAGCTGGGTACTATAGGAGATTTGTGCCAAACTTCTCCAGAGTTGCAGCACCACTCTCAGCTTTGACGAAGAAGGGGAAAACCTTTGTGTGGTTAGACAGATGTCAGAAGATCTTCCAGGAACTGAGACAGAGATTGACCAGTGCACCTATCTTGTGGTTGCCGGAGGAGGGAGTAGGGTACGTAGTTTACTGTGATGCATCAGGGACCGGACTTGGATGTTTCCTAATGCAAGAGCGGGCAGTGATTGCCTAAAGATCTTGTCAGTTGAGGCAGCATGATCAGAACTATGCTACCCATGGCCTGGAGTTAGCAGTAGTGGTCTTTTATATGAAGATGTGATGACACTATCTGATGGGTGAGCGCTTTACAGTCTATTCTGACCATCAGAGTCTCAGGTACATGTTCTCGCAGAAGGACCTGAACCTGAGACATCGGAGATGGCTCAAGTTCCTCCAGGACTATGACTTTGAGATAGTCTATACTCCTAGAAAGCAGAATGTAGTAGCTGATTCCCTCAGCAGGAGGACGGGCATTCAGCAACTTGGGGAGGCGACAGAGCAGCTAGCCGCTTTGCAGATATCCTTTGTGGATAGAGATGGGGCAGCCTTCCTTCAGTCACTCATAGTCACTCCTCCACTACTGCAATGGTTTAGAGAGGCACAGCGTGGGGACGCCGACTGTGAGATGCGGCGTGCGCAGATATCCTCAGGACAGGTACCTTATGGTTTCTCTTTAGGATGAGATCACGATGTTCTTTTCAGAGGACGTACCTTGGTACCAGTTGCTTTACGGGAGGAGGTGCTGAGAGAGTTTCACACTTCCCCTTTAGCGGTACATCCTGGAGTGGCGAAGATGTACCAGGATCTCAGACGATAGCACTGGTGGCCGGGCATGAAGAAGTTTGTGGTAGAGTTCATTTCTCGATGCCTCACCTGCCAGTAGGTGAAGGCAGAGCACCAGGTACCAGCAGGCTTGGTACAGCCTTTAGAGGTCCCGGAGTGGAAGTGGGACAGGATATCTATGGACTTCGTGACTGGACTTTCATGCACTTCCAGAGGTCACAACTCTATTTGGGTGATTGTCGACCGACTCACCAAGTCGGATCACTTCTTACCCATCAGAGAGCAGGGCTCAGTGGAGAGCTTGGGACGTCTCTACGTTCAGGTGATTGTATGGCTTCACGGTGTTCTTTCATCTATCGTCTCCGATCGAGATGCTCGCTTTATATCCCGACTCTGGAAGGGGTTGCAAGAGGCGTTCAGGACGTAGCTACGTCTGAGTACTGCCTTTCACCCTCAGACAGATTGTCAGACGGAGAGGACCATTCAGACTCTTGAGGACATGCTCCGCACATGTGTCCTCGACTTTGGTCGCAACTGGGAGGACTACCTACCCTTGGTGGAGTTCGCGTACAACAACAGCTACCACTCCACCATCGGGATGGAAACTTACGAGGCATTGTACGGCCGACCTTGTAGATCACCTCTATGCTGGATAGACCCTGGGGAGTCAGCACTTGTGGGACCAGAGATGGTCTAGGCCACGACAGAGAAGGTCCAGGTCATCCAGGAGCGGATGAGGACAGCTCAGAGCCGGCAGAAGTCTTATGCTGACAGGAGGCAGAGGCCACTGGAGTTCGAGGTTGGTGACCACGTCTTCTTGTGGGTCTCGCCTCAACGTGGATTACAGAGATTTGGATGAGGTGGCAAGTTGTCTCCACGCTTCATCGAACCATTCCAGGTCCGCAGCAAGATTGGCGAGGTGGCTTATCGCCTGGCTCTACCACCTCAGTTGCACCGGGTGCACGACGTCTTCCACGTATCTCAGCTGAGGAGATACGTGCACGACCCGACACCTATCATTGACCATGGAGAGCTGGACGTTGATGATGGGGAGACTTTTGCGGAGATCCCAGTGGAGATCGAGGATCGACAGGAGCGGGTCCTACATGGACGATCGATTCCTCTAGTGCGCATCAGATGGCAGCATGGGAACCTCCCAGAGAGCACTTGGGAGCGGGAGGCTCAGATGCGTGCTCAGTACCCACATTTGTTTCCCTAGTTTATGATGTATCTTTATGGCGACGTAAATCCCTGAGGTGGGAGTGATGTAAAGACCCATAAAATTCAAGGAGATTTTTTTCTTAATTTTCTTGGGAATTTTACAAGCACGCAGTTTCTGACGGCACCTGATTCCGAGGCCCGGTGTGCCCGGAATCATTTTCTGAAGTTTAGCTTAGGTACGTTCAGTGAACGAACGAGCGGGTTTTTCTAACTTTTGAACTGCTGATCGGAATCGAATTCTGAGGGCACCGATGGAATCGCAACGCCGGTAATTTCTTAGAAACACCTCTTCCGGAGTTGCATTTGCTTGGGTGTGGTTTTTAATTTTTGGAGTTAAGTTAAGGAATAAAATAAAAGTGGTGCAACCGATTTTTATTTTATTTTGCTTAACTTAAGTTAAGTAGATGATGTGGGACCCACAATATCCTACCCATTGGTAGGACAATTGTGAGGTGGGGCCCACACGACCCCCCACCGTTTCTTTCAACTTTTTCAACCCCCCTCTTTTAATTAAGTAACACACCCGCACCCCCCCTTTTATGAAGTCAACCCTTGCGTTTATTCTGGATAATAAACGCATCATTAATTGGGCGGTTTAAATCCTCAATTAATTCAATTAATTGATTGTTTATTTTTTTGAAATTCAAATGTTGGCTTGTGTTAATAAAATAAGACAATTCTTATTTTATTTGAGGTGGGTTGTGCAAGAGTAATTGGGAGAATTCTCTCAAGCCGTGAAGTTCCTCCTTCCTCGCGAAGAACGCGAAGAACGCGAAGAACCTGAAGAACTCGAAGAACCCGAAGAACGTGAAGAACGTGAAGAACACCGTCCTCCGACGAAGGTCGACAACAACGCTGGATCCTTAGAGATCGATGATGCGACGCCGAAGAATCCTTTCTCCTCGACGCAATGATTCCCCTTCCGCGACGCCTTCTTCCGCGACGCGCAATTCCGCAACGAACCCTCACTCGATGACGCTTGAGGTAGGTGTTTCGGTTCAATTAAATCTATGTTATTTATATCATCGGCATGTATTTAAAAATTGTCGGAAGCCTTTTTAAACCGCTAACGCGGTGGGTGCAGACCAACGAACAAGTCCGAACCCACCGTCTCTTCGTTCTTGGTGTGCGGATTGGCGGATGACGATGAAGCAGGCCGCACGGGCGTTGTGAAGTCTTCGCAGTGAAGAGCCGATCCCGGGAGGACTGCTGGCAAAAACGGCAAGCAAAACGGACCACCGGAGCGCGTCCGGTGGTCCGCGGAAAACCCTGTCGGCGCGCCTCGCCGGCACAGCGGCGCCGCCCGGCGCACCGCCGGGAAGGGCCGTCGTGGCTGAAGCCGCGACGGCAGACCGCTGGTCCCACGACCGTGCGGGACCGAGGGTGGCGGGACGCGGCGCTCGGCCGCGTCCGTTGGCAAGGGTGGCCCTCACGCGGGGTCGCGGTTTCATCAAAGGGGGTGGCGCCCCCTTTAGCGCGGCCGCTCGACCAGCGCCGAGCTGACCCGCTCGGCCAGCGCCGGGCCGCGCCCCGCCGAGTCCGACCCGGACCCAGGTCGGGTTGACCTGGTTCGGGCCGACCCAGGGGGGGTCTCGGGCCCGAAACCCCCATTTTCGGACTTTTTTGGTCTGTTGCCCATAACTTGGGATACGAACCTCCGATCGACGCACCGTCAGTTGCGTAGCGATTCTTGGATCGAGACGGTAGTTTCGGTATACTACACTCAAGGTTTAGGAGTACTTTGGGTTTGGCCGGGTTGGTTCGTACACGAAACCAAACGGGCCCTCGGATCAGAAATGCTTATAACTTGAGCTCCGGACATCCGATTGGCGTTCCATCGACTTTGTTGGATTCCTCTTAGTGAAACGGAACTTTTGGATTACTCTGCTCAAGGTTTGGACGCAGTTGAAGTACAGTCGGGTTGGTTTTGACTTAAAAACCAATCGGGCCCCTGTGACGAAAAAACCAATAACTCTCAGACCGGGAGTCTGATTGACGCGCCGTCTATGACGTTGATTTCCTGTTGACGATACGAAACTTTTGGATACATCAACTCAGGACTACGTGTCAGTTGATGTATCAGCCCCTCGGATCGTGGAGCGGACCCTCCCGAACGAGCTTCCTGTGTGCGGGAACCCTAGAGCTGGCTGCGACTGCGACGACGATGATGACTGTACAGAAATACTCTGTGGATTCGATGGCGACGACTACAGCACTCAGCTATCCTACGTGGATCAGTTCTACCGATCCTGTGTGGGTCAGATCCTGTGTGGGTCAGCGCTCAGCGGTCCTGTGTAGGCCAGCGCCTACAGATCCTGTGTGGGTCTGATCCTGTGTGGGTCATTGCGTGGGTTAGTTACCTATCGATCCTTTGTGGGTCATTGCGGGGGTTAGTACCTATCGATCCTTTGTGGGTCATTGCAGGGGTTAGTACCTATCGATCCTGTGTGGGTCCGACGGCTTAGATGAATCAGTGGATACATCTGATCATCTCTATTGTCATACAAAGAAGTATACCTGTGTGATCTGAATCTTGACTTGCTTTCATATGGGGATTGTGTCGTGCTATCCTGTGTGGACGTGATCGAATTTGGGATCTGATGTTGGAGCCGAACTGGAAATTGGTGACTTAGGTATATGTATGGGCATATACCTAAGTAGTGTCAGATGTTACTTCTTGATTGTATCTTTACTTTGTGGATTATCCTTTGTAGATTCTAGGAGACCATTGGGGGTCTCAGGGTCCCTACTGGGTAGCTTATACTCACCCCTGCAAGGGATATGCCCGCACGACGTTGTGTTGGTTGCAGACGACGGACAGCGCTGATCGTGGTTGAGGCTTGCAGATCAGGATGGTACCTGGAGGTGGACCACTGGGTGGGACGTACTCGGAGCGGACGGCTGGACCCGAGGAGCTGTGGAGGCTATCTGTACCCACCCTTCAGGTGGGAATTCCAGTGTACGGATTGAGGCTGCGGCTTTACTTTTCAGTTGATGTTTCCCCTTTCCAGTTGTACTTTACTTTCAGTTTGGGTTTGTATTATGGCTCACTTACTTTTCCGCACTTACTGTTGTTCCCAGTTTTTACTTAGTGTTTACTTCTTCTTGCTTGCTCTGTGGTTTTTGTTTACTGTACAAAGGCAATGCCTTCCCTTTTTACCAGGATTTACGCCTTGGTGCTAGTCGCCAGCCCCTGGCCTATGGAAGGCGGGCTTGGGGTAGTCATGGCTTGGGCCCTGAGGATGGGTCATGACAATACTGAAGATGACACACTGAAGATGACAGACCGATGTTACCAAACCGAAGACAACTGACTGAAGATGACTCACTGATAGTCATAAATAACTGTTTTTATTTTATTAATTCAAATTTATTTCTAACGTTCAATATACAGATTCTGATCTTTCATTCCTTTTTAATATCTCTAAGTAAATCAATTATGTCATACAAAAAAATATACTTCAATAAGTCAATAACCAATATTCATGAATAAATATGTTTACAAGTGTATTTATACATGTATTTTTGGATAACACTTAGTCTTGTAATGATTTGTGTAAGACATACACTTCATAACCTTTTTAGATTCGCTAACACACCGATATTCAACACACCGATGTTCAACACAACGATGTTGGACACACCGATGTTCCACACACCGATGTTCGACACACCGATGTTTGACACACCAATGTTCGACACACCGATGTTCGACACACTGATGTTCGACACACCGATGTTCGACACACCGATGTTCGACAGACTGAAGTTGATAGACCGAAGTCGACACACCGAAGATGACAGAATGAAGTCAACACACTGAAGATGACACACTAAAGATGACAGACCAAAGTCAACATACCGAAGATGACACACTGAAGATGACAGACCGATGTTACCAAACCGAAGACTACAGACTGAAGATGACTCACTAATAGTCATAAATAACTGTTTCAATTTTATTAATAAAAATTTATTTCTAACATTCATATTTAGAAAAATTAATGTATTTGAAATTATTTAATATTGTTTGTAGGAATATCCATAGATAGTACGATTTACATGTATGTGCGGAGATCTTCATGCCTAGTGGATCTTAAAGTATAAAAGGACTTCAATCTGAGCTCTAAAAATAGGGATCCATAGAGATATACAGATACACATAGAGTGCAAAGAGCACACTAAAATACAGATTGTGCAAATACGCAAAAAGAGAGAAACTTGAAGCTTGAGCTCACCTATCAACTGCCTACTGAAGCTTGATGAACATCCTCACACTACCACAAAACATGCCAATGCCAGTGCCACCCTTTATCAGCGCTAATGAAAAGGTGTTGATAAAGGGGGGTACCTTTATCAGCGCTAAAAAAAGCGCTAATAAAAGTACCCATTTATCAGTGATTTTTTTTAGTGCTGATAAAGGTACCCACTTTAACGGTGCTTCTTTAGTGCTGTTAAAGGGTGCCCCTTTATCAGCGCTTTTTTTAGTAGTGCTGATAAATGGGGGTCTTTATCAGCACTTTTTTTAAAAGCGCTGATAAAGGGTCTACTTCCAAAAAAAATCATTAAAAAAATATATTAAAATTTAAATATATATATATATATATGGTTATATTGATATAAATATAATATATATTTTTTAAATATAATTTTAAATATATTTTAGATAAGTATAAATATACAGTTACACTTAATATATAAGATATTTAGTTAAAATGGCTTATAAAAAAATAAAAAAAAAATATTTTTAATTAATAATTTTCTAATTATTATGGATTAATAGTCATTTAATAATAATTTGAAGACTAAAAAATTAAAAAAAAAATTAAAAAAAGATCCAAACAATGTTGAAAACGCAACTCGAACTTCAAACGTCCATAACTTTTGATCCGAGTGTCTGTTTGAGATCTACCATATATCAAATCGAAGCACGCGACAAGCTCTACACCCTCTTAATAATGGGGTACCTTGGTCAAGGTTTTTTAGAGGCCAAAAAAGGCCCATAAAGCCTCCAAAACTGAGTTTTTAGTCGGGGTACCCCGGTTTTTTAACATTTTGTCGCTTTTCTGCCTCGTTTAATGGGGTATTATTGCCTTTTTTCATGGAGACTAAATTTATTCCAAGGTATTACAATAATATTGATATTATTACTTTGAAATTTTATCGTTTTTTATAATGAAATATTATTTATAATCAAATATATAACAATATATACATATTTTTTATATATTCATACATAACAATTTAATTATAAATATAAATAATAAAATATATTTACATATAAAATATATTAGCTTTATCTAAAAAATAAATAATATCCATTTTATTTAAAATACAAATATATGAATATTTATATAACTATATATTAATCTAACTATATATATATTAATATAACTACATATATATATTAATATAACTATAAATATATATATATATATAATTATATATATATTAATATAACTATATATATTTATTAATATAAATATATATTACTCTATGAATAAATATAACTATATATATATAAATAGAGATATCATGAAATGGAAAACAAATCAAAATAGAGGAGTGGTAAGGGCTTAGGCGTGCAGGGGGGAGGTCTTGAGTTCAAAACCTGATGGAGGCAGGGGGCACACGCGCATGGGGGAATATGGAAGCTAGCGCTGATAAAGGGTGTAAAAAGCCCCTCAAGAATGCCAAGATTTTTTTTAAAAAAAAATTAATTTTTTTAACTTTTATCAGTGCTACAAAAAAGCACTGATAAAAGGGGTCTTTTATCAGCGCTAAAAATAAAGCGCTGATAAAGGACCCTTTTATCAGTGCTTCGTTTTAGAGCTCATAAAAGACCCCTTTTATCAGTGCTTTTTTTATCACTGATAAAAGGAGTCTTTATCAGCGCTTTTTGGAGCGCTGATAAAGGGGACCCCCCCCCCCCCTCATCTACACCGGCTTTAATAGCACTTTTTAGCACTGTTAAAGGCCATTTTTAGCGCTGATAAAAGAGATATTTGTAGTAGTGTCACAAAGAAGAGCTGAACACATACACAAGAAACTACGACACTCTGTTCTAAAGCCAACTTTCAGAAGAGGACTCGAATATCATTTCCCCAACATCTATTGAGTCTAGAGTGTTGCGGCACAACACACAGAGAATTATAAACCCTATTCTATTTCATAACTCTGTTGTGTTCTTATCATAACTATTTGAGTAGTGTGTATATCTATTTGAATCTCACACACTGTCTTCTGAGCTAAACTAGAGGATAACAAAATATCCTCACTCTAAATCCCTTATTACACTTGTATCCCATGTATAACTATGGAAGAGATCCTATGTGATCTATTTATTTGTTTTTCCCATGAATAATTTTGGTAGAGGTCAAGTGTGACCTAGAAAACCTTGTGTGCTGTTGTGAACCCCAATCTAGGGTGTGGATCAAAAGTTTATTAATATAAACTTCTTGGTGGAAGGTGATCACCAAGTGGAGAGGACTAAGTCTCAGCTTGAGACTGAACCTCTTGTTTTAACTGATGTTCCATTTATCTTATATTTTTATCTATTTTGTATTTATTGCATTAAGATAAACCGATCTTTGATAGTTATTTTAGAAAGTATTTATATCTGTTTTGAATTAACAGATTAGTTTCAAAATTTTGACTAATCTTTATATTGGTAAAACTGGGAACTAATCAGTCTTCAGAGAAACTAATTTAACTTTTATTACTTATATAAATTCACTACAAACTGACTTTGATTTTATTATAATAGGGGGATATTATTTTAAAGAATGATTTTTTAACAGAAATTTTTATAGATACTCAATTCACCCCCCCCCCTCTTGAGTCATCTACTCAGACTAAAATAAAACATGTAAAATGGTAGTATGTACATGTTGTAAAAGAATATAGATGCATAATATAACATGTGTTTCAAGAAAGAAAAAATGATATAAAATTACTTTATTTATTTGTTAACTTTTAAATCGTAAAACCCATGGAAGAGATGTAATAAAATGGATATGTAAATATCAATAAATATAAGGTTGGTAATTATATTATATATTCATGGGAATTATATACATCACACAAAAAATTAGTGGTGAATATGGCATAAGTCACGCAGAAAAAAAAAGTGAGAATAGAAATTTCCTTACTACTCGAGTTACTTTTTAATCATGATCAACGTGAAAGAATAAAATAAATTAAAACTATTAATATAATTAAATAAATTAAATTAATTATATAACATTTCATAGGTATGCATATACTCCACATGACAAGAATAAGTGGTGAATATAGAATATATCTCACAGAAAAAAAAAGTGAGATGATAAAAACCCTTACCTTAAGTCTTGAATCTCATCATAAATATTCAATTCTCCTATATAATAAATATTTGTTTATTATATATACTTTAAATAAACATATTAATATATATAATACTATATCTTATTTACTTATGACTTCATATTTTCTATTTATTAACAATTCTATGTTAATTTTAAGTTTTGGCTAATAACCGCTTTGGTATTCATACATGTCTTGACTTGTTATTCTTGACCCTCTTACTTAGATCATGAAGTAAATATTTAAATAATTTAAAACATGGTATAAATTTAATATATTTTAATAATATATGTATTTATAATAATCTATAAAATATATAAATAGTAAATTAAATACACCGTTCATGGAGACGATATGTCATATGTACGCATGAACGTTATTTCCATTTTATTATTGAATTGAATGAAATAAAAGTAAATGATATATATATATATATTATAATTTTTTATCATAAAATACACTTGTTTTTAATAAACACATACTTAATTCAATATATGTAAATCATGAATGAGTCACATCGCTTTGAGGTAGTGGTAGTCAACATATCCACAAACGATGTTATCATATTCCCACAAAATTTAAATAATGAAGGTGTGTGTTATATAATAATTATATAAGAATAAAAAATTAATAAATATCATATAAAAATAGTATTTATGTAATTTTTACCAACCTTAAGATGTGTTAATTAGATAATGAATGATATTGGTTCACAAGGTGGTAGTATGTCGTACACATGAATGATGATGTATCCAAATGATGGATGATTTTGAAGTTATAGGTTGTAACCATAACATAAAAATATCATTAAATTTATGATACTGATTTTTTAATATAATATTGGTATAAGAATAATTTGAGGGGTGTAGAAATAAATTAAAAAAAGTACTTGTTGAAGAACGTTACCACTTCTTCAGTAACTCCTTTTGATTTTCACCAAAGACAACGTTGGTTTGATTTCTTCCCAAAGTAAGGATTATAGAATGAGATTTAGGATTTGGATGATAAAAATGGATTTATAGTTGTAAATAATTGAAGAAGAGGGGATCCCTTTTATAAGTGTGGGTAAAGGACACACTTGGAATTTTTGAAAAGAATTTTTGTGATCCCCATATTTTTACCAACCAAGAGGCTTCCACAACACACAAACATAGATCCATGAAGGGTTATGGAATACATATGTCATTAAAATGGGTTTTTTTACATTTATAGGTCTATTTTTCACATTATATTCTAGGTTTATTCATTAAGTAAACTCGTTTTTACAATAATCATTGTAATTAATTTTAATTTCCTTTACTGATCACTTTTATAACAAATAATTTGACCTTATTAGAAATTAGAAATTATTTTTATTCCATATATGAAATCTCTTTTGATATATTATAATAATATAAGTGTTAGAAATTAATATAAAATTAAACTCATAGAAGGGACAAAACAACATGTTTTTAATGTTGAAATGTCCAAAAGATTGAAATGTTTTTATATCTAATTTCAATTTAAAATTGATTAAAATTAAATAAATTGGATTCATAGATGTATAATTGGTATATATATAATTTAATAAAAAATAAAATTAAACTTTAACTATAACAATAAATTATAAAAAATTCAATTTTTCAATTAAAATTCAGTATTTATCACTATTTATGAAAAACAAATATTCTTATAAATATATCAAAATATCACCCAAATATAATTTTGATGATATGGTTTCAAATATATAGGTTATTTTTTTAAATATAATTTATAAATGTGTGTAAATTTAGTTTTATAATAGGTTCTCCATTAAAAGTTGGTAAAAGCGTCTTTTAGAAAAATATATCATTTTAAGCCTAAAATTTGATTTATTCTTATATATTTTCAATAAAACACATAAGAGAAATTTTAAATTTTTTATTGAATATATATTATATAATATTCATTAAAATAATTCATCAAAATTTGGTTTCTTAATTTATTAATATAAAAAATGTTTGTACATTGAAAAATATTTTTCGAAAAATGAATTTCTTTATTTTCATATAGTTCATACACTAGTATTTAATTAATTAGTAACCAATTAAATCATTCTGTAAATCATATATTCGTAAATTTAGTTGTTCTTATTCATTACCTCCACTACAATGTGTATGTTAACACTTTTATAACAAATTTAATAGAATATTATAGTTTGGATAAACTCAGTTTTGCATGTAACACAAGTTATCGAAGCGACATGGTACTGTGTAACACCAAAAGAAAATAGTGTTTCATGTGCCAAAATAAAATCTAATTGTTTCATGTAACACAATATTAAATTATTGTTACATATAATTAAATTCAAGCATAGTTATTTTTATAATAAAATATATATTCAATGTTGTGTGAAATGAAAAAAAAAGATTAAATTAATTTGAAAATAAATATTTCACAAAATCTCAGGGTGTTACATTCTACCCCCATTAAAATGAATTTCAAACTAGAAATTCTTCTGGGTCCTCAATGGTTTAATCATCGGAAGTTACTATCATAGAAACCCACATCATAAAAATGAATACTAAATCTTCCTTTAAAAAATTAAGGTCAGAAACATAAGGATTACCCAGAGTAACAATAACTAGGTTTCAACAAAGGAGAACATAGGTTGGAAGTGAAAACATGGATATAAAATATAAAAAATACACTCAAATACTGATGGACAGTGATATAGAACATTAATTAGTATAATCGGTAGATCCATATAAATTTAATGATAAAAAACTAAAAATCTATGATGTCCTAAGGGACCATTTTATTCATCAGAAATGAAGTTACTAAGACAATTTTTTTGTTTTCAATATCCTTTTCCTAGAGTTAAATAATTTTCAAAAGGAGATATACTTACTTTATTTTTTTCCATTTCGTATCTATAATTTTACCATTTGTTTGTACCTTAATCAATTTCCAATTTATCTCTTACTCTATGAAATGAAGGTGAATTCTTTATCCCTGAAGCACTAACAGATCATAGGATAAATATTCATAATGTTGATTCATTCCATATATCAAAGAAAAATGGTTAACACATGTCATTGAAAATGCATAATATTCATATGGTAATGTAAAACATTAATCACTAAAAAATCATTACAAGTTTAACATAAACCATTCCATAAATGGTTAAACTTATAACACTTCTGAAGGATAAAAATAGAAAAAAAAATTATAAACAATGTCACTAAATTTCACAAAATTATCTTAAAATGTTTCCCCCATGTATGATAAATATTTTTTATGGGTCACATAACAGACATGTGAATACATTCATCATTATTCTACTAAAACATGGTAAAAACCTAAATTACTATAAAAACATATTGAAGCATAGATGTGTATTCATTCCTCACATAGAACACAGATTATTGGATATATTAGTCAAATATAAAAACACAAAAATATTCATTAATGATAACTTAAACCACTTTTAAAACAATCATTTATCAGTTTTGAGGATGTCAACACAATAAAATTTAATTTATCCATCTCAATAATCTAATTATATAATAAAAACAATTGTCTCAACATCGAGAACGCATTAAGGGTTTCCTTCCCTTAATCAAATTATCACCATCGTGTTTTGTGTCATCTATGGGTGTGTAGGAAGGATATGGTCTCCGAATGTGATTTTGAAGGTGGCAGAGGGATCTGGATCTGCTTATCTGGCTTTTGGGGGACCTCTTATGGCGATTTGGGGTTCAGGAGCTCCCCTTTTCTGGTTTGGTTTGTGTTTTTTAGATTTTGACTAAGTTTTTTATGGTTTTGGTTGTTTGATGTTCTTGGTGGAGTGCAGTGTCGATGATTTCAGGCTCTGCCTTTGGTTCCAGTGACCGGTGATGGCTTATTAGTGTTTGGGATTTTGGTTCGGGGTGATTTTTTTTGAATGGGACAGCTTAAAGCCCAACCAATTTGAGTCAAGCTGTTTAGATTTGAAATGGGATTAGTCAAGTTAAATGTGGTTGATTGTGGGATTTACATTGAATACCATATCGATTTCATGTTGAACATTATTTGAAGTGGGTTTGTTGTGTGCACCAAGTTAGTGATCTTACTTTGTAGTGATGTCTTGACAATGGGGGTTTTCTAGAAGGGATGTTGATTTTTGTCTCGGAAGACCGCCGCTCAAGGGATTCTGCAATGTTTTCTTACAAAAAGATTCTTCAGATGAGGTTCAGGGAAAAGAGGTATCACTATTTCATGGCTTTTCTGAATTGGGAGATTGAGAGGGTATGGCTTTGGCCATCGGTACCATGCCCATACTCTTTGTCACGGATCAACTAGTCATGCTGTCATGAAACAATAGAAGCTAGAATTTATGGTTTTTAGTTTTCGGGAGGAGCTTCTTTTTTTTAGTGAGCATTGTTTTTGAACTTGAGTTTTGGTCTATTGGAGACTTTTTATTTTGATTAAGTCTTGATGGCATGGGTTCTCACTTTCCCTTAAAAGTGTTTGGAAATAAAAAAAGTAATTTTCAGTCAGTTCACTCTATGTTATTCATAGTCCACTTTTATTTGTGTCCTTAATTATGGTTTATATAGTTTTTTTTAATTCCCAAAGCATATCACCTGGGAGGGTCAATCTAGTCGTATAGAAATGCCCATTGTCATGCACTAGTTACTAGTAAATCTTATCTTAAAATGGGTTTTTTCGAGGTTTCTACTTCTATTTATATATATTCTAGATCCAAATCCACTTGTTGTAACATCCCATGTAAATAAAGAATATAAATTTTTCATATTTATTAATTTTTGAATTAAATATTAATTTTACTTTAAAAGGGTTTCTATGTTCGATAGCGTACCTGATATGCAACAACGGGTTTCTTTGAAATCTTACGTTGCACACTAATAATATATTATTATTTTAAATGGTAGTTAACACCTAGCCATTTTATTGGCGAGAATGAAAGAAAATAACTACAATATGATTATACGTGTTTTTTAAATGTATTTACATTTATTCAATAAAAGTTAGAGGCTTAAAATGTGAATGAATCTAATTTTAAGCATAATTTACATTAAAAGGCCGATTTATCACCTTTTATTAGAGAACCCTTTTTAAATCTAGTTTTAGTAACTTTAATACATTCTATATAACCAAATAAAATCCTTATTTAGAATGGGGACATCAAAATTTACTTTGTGTAAATTTTTGGAATTTTTCCGATAAAGTTCATTTTTTTAATGAATAGTGAAAAATATTGTATTTTAATTCAAAAGTTCCTTTTAATATAATTTATTTATATGGTTAGATTATCTTTTCAATTCATTTTAAAGTGAAATTAAAATATATTTTTACCATTTAATCCAATGTTGGTCATTGGAATTAATTTCACTTTGAAATTGGACATAAACAAGTATCAATCTTTTGATAGTTATTGTTTCTTAAAAACACGCTATTTGTTTTGATAACGGGAATTAATTTTAAAATTAATTAATGCCACTTCTATGTTTTGAATTTGGAAAAATAGACATCATTTTTGAATTCGGAATATCAAATATATCTTAGGCAGAATTTTTGGTATTTTTCTGAAAAACTTCAATTTTTGATGAATAGTGAAACCACTTAGTGGTAGTTAAAATAAATGACTTTTTCATTTAAATGAAATTTTACCACTTCTATTAATTGAATTTTTAAAATACGACATACATGGTTGTTATCAAGAAGTAAAATTTGGTTCAATAAGATGAAAATAACTTTTGGTGAATAGTAACTTTTGACTTTTATTTACTGCGGTTAAAGGTAAATAAGGTAATTTAAGGTAAAAAGAATATTATAATAATTAAAAATTACCTTAACACTTGTACAAACCTTAGTGGTTGAGTAATTTATGACCATGGGCATCTTTGGGTCGATTTTGGGACCCCATTGAGCCACTTGGGAGTGATAATGACAATTTAGATTAATTAACTTAAAGTAAAGGCAAAAATGAGAAAAGAAAATATCTTTTAGTAAATTAATTTTTATATGGTGTTATATAAGTCATATTTTAGACTATAAATATTCTTTATAATGCTAAAAATATTTCCTACATGATAGTATTTTTTATAATTTTTTGACATCAAATAATTTAAATTATTTATGACACAATAATGATGCAATGTCACGACCCCCTCCCCAAAAAGTGTAACCCTCATGGGCCGGAAATGTGAGAAGAGAGATAATGACCCTCAAGTCCCACCTCCAGTAGGCCCCGGGTTGGCGACAGGCACCAAGGGTATAGTAAACACACAAATGGGAGGCATTACCCTCTAAGAGAACACATGTGGAAGAGAGAGATAAGATAGACACCAATCAAATCCAACTCAGAACTGAAATATAAAAGAAACCCAAGTACATATATGAAATGTCATGCAAAAGTACTAAAACTGAAAGGAAAAACTAAAAGTACCCAAAAGAAAGTAAAACGCCAGTGACCACAAGCCCGAACAGCTCCTCCAACCACAAGCTAGTAGTAACCAGCTTGATCTCCAACCTGCTCCAAGTGACCTGAAAAACATTTTATATATACATAGTGTGAGTATAACAGTATACTCAGTAGGATCCTCCCCAAGCCTCTCGTGAAAAAGTAAAGAAATCATGATAAAGCCTAGTGAACAACAAGTGAAACTAACTCGTCACCTAAACAGGTATATTAAGTTCCCAACCTCACCATGGCCACTCTCACCAAGTAATGAATACAAGAATATAGAAAATAATGAAAAATATCAATGATACCCCATTAATACTTGCCCACTGGTTTGCCGCTTTTCCCCAACGACATACGTCCTATGCATCTCTCTCCAAAGGCTTGCCCGTAGACACCTGGGCTAAGCTCCAAAATCTACACCTCGTGCACCACAAAGGCTTTCCCGTAGACACCTGGGCGAAGCACCACACCATCCTCACAACCAAAACTAAGCAGGTAAGTTCCAGGAGCCACCACATCCCATATAAAGTGTATCATACATCGGGTAATATACCTCAAGCCATTATAGCCCATACTCTGAGTAGGGATCCTCAAGCCATCACAGCCAATACACGTTACACCTACAGTAGTCCATAGAATACAATATCCAGAATATATGTGTGTGAAATAACCACAAGCCATTACATCCCTCTACACATATATATGGGGAAACTAATTGTTGTTCCTGTTGGCACATGTATCTACCAAGAGAAGAGAGCAGGGCCAAAGGGGGTAGTCAGCCATTCGACCTCCCATCAGAATGTTGGGGAAAACACCCCCGAGGGCTCAGAATCCCCGGGGTGTTAGTTGCCCTTACCGAAAGGGTGGAGTAGCGTATATAAAAACAAATAGTACAGAACATATATATAACTCACATCCACACTATGGGCATTACCTAATCTTAGATACAACTGCTTCTAACATCTCTCAGACTCCAGGATGCTACTTCTAAGACTAGGTATCCTATAAGCACACAAACATTTGAAGAGCTTTATTAGATTACTCCATTCTCATTTTATATGTTCCATTGTACGTTAATTAATTATTTAAGCATTAATTAACCATGAACAATTCCACATTAAACTGAATTGGCATCACATTCAAAATCAATTGCTCCTTTTAAGATTCACATCACCTTTAAATTCCTGTATCTCCATCCCCATGGATTATCACCATTTAATCAAAATTTCATTACAAAATTACATTCCCATATTCCCAGGCATTCTAGAAAGGCATCCTATGCTACTAAACACAAAGGGGGCTCAACACGGTGAGTAGATATACTACTCGTCGAGTCCTTGCCGCCTATAGTAAGAGCTTAGACTCATTCTCCCTCGAGAGGCTAAACACGGAAAGCACGTGGCATACCTCGTGTGTCTTCACCTCCTTCGGAAGGAGAGTAAGCAAGACCAGCTTCCTTGACTAGTGGGGAAAAGTAAAGCAGATAAAAAACCAAACAAAACCACCAACATCCCGCCATCACATCCATCCCATACCATCATCCTTGGTGTCCTCCCCGACACCCACATGCATAAGCTAATGCATCTCGCCACCCTAGGTGTCATCCACTACCACAACCATAAGTCCCCATGCCTCTATATATCACAACAGTCATCCAAGATCACATCACAGCACAAGCAGCAAGAAAACACAACATCACATCAATGGGCTCTTGACCCTTTAACAATCAAGAGGGTAACTCAGAACTCTTTAATAAATTCTCACACAATCTGTTCTTTAATCCATATTGAATTAGCATATTTGTTATTCGTAGGTTCCAATTACGGGAGACCTAATCAGTAAGCTATCACAATTAAATAACCATGCTTACTTCCCTAATTTGATTAACCTCAAATTAGAACAACTACAACAACGGCAACAACCAGATTCATTTACACGCCTCTTTATCTTTATCCAATTAATTAAAAATTAATTCTGGATTTAAGTTCATTATCAATTTCCATCAAGAACGAACAACTAATCAAAGAAACCATAGATATCACTCTATCTAGCAAAACATGAGGCAAACCGTTTTCACGGTACAAAGCAACAACATGTGATCAACCAATTCTTTTAATCCGGTTCAAGTATTTAGTTAGGTCAATTTCATTGTGATCCAAAGGGATAAATCATGAAAATTCTATGATTCCACATATACAATTTGAGAAGCCACAAATCCCCTACCTCAACAATTCTTGACGTTCTTTATCCACACAACAGGTCACAATTCTCTTCTCATGACAACTGCATCCACTGGAGGATGCCACGGTACGATAGTACCAACCAACCCCAAGAAAAACCCATTAGAATCTTGGAAATTACATTGTATAATATGGAAGGGAGAAACAAGAGAAGATGATCCCCAAAGGAACGATGATAAAACATACCTTATTGGGAAGATTGACCGACACAGCTCGGTTGCATCCAAAATAGAGCGGAACCAATCGGAGGATTAGGGTTTGATTATGAAACTCCTACGGGAATGATTGAAAGGTTCTAGTGTCTCTTAGCTGGGAACAAAGGGGAAGAACAAGGGAGAATGATATCTGGTTCCTTTTTGAAGATTTAACAAGGCGACGGTTTAAGATTCGGTTAATTCTCCATTAAAAACGGATCGCATTAACCCACGTGGTTTGACCAAGTAAAAACATCCCGAGCTATGTGGATAATTAATATAGGATTTATGGCATTTGAATCATCCCTAAGAGTCCTTAAAATAAGGATTTAAATGTATTTTACGTCAAAGGAAACGTCAAAGGGGCGAAACTGTAGGAAGCTGGAAACACTATTCAAGTCTACCATTATAAGGTCACTGTTATAAGGTTACCGTTCTAGAAACATTGTTCAAGTCTACCGTTATAAGGTCGCTGTTAGAAGGTTACCTTTCTGGAAACACTATTCAAGTCTACCGTTATAAGGTCACCATTAGAAGGTTACCGTTCTGGAAACACTGTTTAAGTCTACCGTTATAAGGTCACCGTTAGAAGGTTACCATTCTGGAAACACTATTCAAGTCTACCGTTATAAGGTCACCGTTAGAAGGTTATCGTTCTAGAAACACTGTTCAAGTCTACCGTTATAAGGTCACCATTAGAAGGTTATCGTTTTGGAAACATTGTTCAAGTCTAACGTTAGAAGGTCACCATTAGAAGGTTACCGTTCTGTAAATACTGTTCAAGTCTACCATTAGAACCTCATCGATAGAAACACTGTTCACCTACCGATACTATTCATAAAACTGGAAACACTATTCACAGAACTGGAAATTTGGCAAAGAGTTGGGAATAAGTCACCTTGACCTCCTGGAACACCTCAAACACCACATTTTCACAAAGTAATGGACCGGAGAGGTCTGGGCCATTACATCGGATACCTCTCAAAACATTATCGTCCTTGAGAATTCAAAAACAACCTAAAGAGAGAAAAAAAGAAACAGGGCTCGAACAACCACCCATCAAGATACCTCTCAAAAGAGAAAAACCCAAGAAAAGGAACAAAAGAAGTTCATAAATAAAACATGAAAGGTATAACCACAAAGGAAACATTGTTACATGAAAATAGTTAAACATTAAACAAATCTGGGTACTGAGCACATATTTGTGACTCATGCTCCCAGGTACTTGCCTCCATGCCATCGTGTCGCCACAACACATGAACTAATGGGATAGAACACCCACGCTACACCTTCTCCTTGCGGTCATGGATCTCCACCGGTCGCTCCTCGAAAGTTGCATCATCATCAATATTGATCTCTCCCCAATTGATAACGTGAGATTCATCATGAAGATATTGAAGGAGCTATGATACATGGAAAACATCATGTATCTGAATCATCTGAGGGGGAAGTGTTACTCGATACGCCACAGCTCCAACATGAGCTAACACCTCGAAAGGCCCAACAAACCGGGGAGAAAGCTTACTTCCACAACCAAACCTTCACTACCCATGATGGGGAGTCACCTTCAGAAACACATGATCCCCAACATTAAACTCTAAGGGTCTCATTCTTTGATCAGCATATGATTTCTGATGATCTTGCGCTGTCTTCATCCTCTCATGAATCACCTGAATCATCTCTATTGTATTCTGCACTAGTTCCGGTCCAAGGATTGCTGACTCTCCGACCCCAGTCCAGCAAAACGGAGACTGGCAAGGCCGACCATATAGGGCTTCAAACGGCGCCATACCAATGGTGGAGTGAAAACTATTATTGTAAGCGAACTCCACCAAGGGTAGGTGCCTCATCCATGAACCTCTAAAGTCAAGAACACAAGAGTGCAACATGTCTTCAAGAGTCTGGATGGTTCGCTCTGTTTGACCATCCGTTTGAGGATGAAAAGCATTGTTAAGGCATAGCTGGGAACCAAAAGCATGTTGGAGTCCCCTCCACACCCTGGAGGTAAAACGTGGATCTCGATCAGAAATGATCGTCCTAGGGACTCCATGAAGTCTCACCACCTCCTCCAGATGTTTCCTCGACAAAACTTCCACTGAGCTCGACTCCTTGATTTCTATGAAGTGGGCCGATTTCGTTAAACGATCCACTACCACCCATATAGAATCATGTCCTCCCGGAGCTCGAGGTAAACCTGTAAAAAAGTCCATTGAGATGTCCTCCCACTTCCACTGAGGAATCTCTAATTGCTGGAGAAGACCACCAGGAACACGGTGTTCGGCCTTCACCTTCTGGCAGACTAAACATCGAGACACACACTCTTCAAACGCATGCTTCAGCCCAGGCCACCAAAAATGACTCCTCAAGGATCGGTACATCTTTGTCACACCAGGATGTAATGCCAAGGGCGAACTATGAAACTCTCGGAGAACCGTCTCGCGCATCTCCAAGGGAACAAAAAGTCTGCCATGATACAACACTCGGTGTTGTTCATCCTCTGACCAACCATCTGGGGCCTCACCACAAACAACTCTGTCTCTCCAAACTTCCACCTCTAGATCACCCAACCGAGACTCTTCCACCTTCTGCATCAGGGACAAATGCACCGTCATCTGGAAAATACAACCTCTACCTCCAACCTCTTCCATATCAAGATGCAAAGCTGACAGTTCCTCCATTACTCTCCAGGAATCACCAGATTCACGCACATCATCATTATGTGACTTTCGGCTCAGTGTATCAGCTACAAAATTCCCTTTTCTAGGTGTGTATGATATTTCAAAGTCCTATTCCTGCAAAAACTCTATCCACCGACACTGCTGCAAGTTCAAGTCACGTTGGAAGAAAACATACCTCAAACTCTTATGATCAGTGAAAACCACAATGTGCTCACCAATGAGGTAATTTCTCCACAACTTCAGAGCAAACACCATGGGTGCCAACTCAATATCATGGGTGGCATAGTTACGTTCATGGAGATGCAACTGCCGAGACCCATAAGAAACAACTAACCTCTGCTGCATGCGAACACAGCCTAGCCCCAGATGTGAAGCATCACAGAAAACATCAAACTGGACTCCCTCCGCTGGAAGACAAAGGACTGGAGCACTCACCAACTTCTCCTTTAGATACTTGAAAGTTGCCTGACACTGATCAGTCCATGTGAACACTTGATCCTTCCTGGTCAAAGTTGTCAGAGGAGTCGCAACTCGGGATAAATTGGCTACAAACCTCCTATAATAGCCTGCGAGACCAAGGAAACATCGCACCTCTGACACGGTCTTGGGGGATTCCCAAGACACCATAGCTTATATCTTTGATGGATCCATAGCTACTCCCTGTTGGGACACAACATTCCCCAAGAAATGAACTTCTCGAGCCCAAAAATCACACTTCGACAACTTCCCAAACAACTGATGTTGGTGAAGAACTCCCAAAACGGCCCGTAGATGCTCTGCGTGCTCCTCTTCATATGTGGAGTACACAAGGATTTCATCGATGAAAACCACAATAAACTTGTCCAGGAATTCACGAAACACAGCATTCATTAACCCCATGAAAATAGCTGGAGCATTCGTCACACCGAATGGCATTACAACAAACTCATAATGCCCATGATGACAACGGAAAGCAGTCTTCGGGATATCCTCATCCTTTACACGCATTTGATGATATCCTGACCACAAGTCGATCTTTGAAAACCAACTTTCACCCTTCAGTTGATCGAATAAGTCATAAATCCGTGGGAGAGGATATCAGTTCTTTATTGTCACTTCGTTTAATCGACGATAATCGACGCATAACCGCAAACTGTCGTCAGCCTTCTTCACAAACAAAACTGGTGCACCCCATGGTGACACACTTGGCCGAACAAAACCGCACTACAACAAACCATCAAGCTATATACGTAGCTCTCGTAACTCAGAAGGGGCGATCCTATATGGATACATAGAGATACGAGACGCTCCTGGCTGTAGCTCGATCCCAAACTCGATCTCTCGTCGAGGGGGTAAGGCTACAACATCTTCTGGAAAGACGTCAGGGTACTCCTCTACAACCCTAGGAAACGCCAACTGCTGAACCTCTGAAGAACCCAGCACCATCTCAGCCATCATGGATGATAAGGATGGAACTCGTCTATGACCCATACGAGGATCTCACTCACCAAAAAACACCACTTTTTATCCATCTTCATCAAAGAAAATGACCTTCTTCCTGTAGAAATCCACAACATCATGCACTGAATACAACCAATCCATGCCGAGTATGAAATCATATGGTTGTATTCGTAAACATAGGAAATCTCCCCAAGAGCGGTGTTGCCCCAACACTAGCTCACAGTCTCTACATACTTCAAACAAGTCGGTTCGACCTCCAACTGGCATAGTCAACGCCAAGGGCACTGGAAGCCTCTCTACCTCAAGTCCCAAAGCATGGACAAGGGTAGGTGATATGAAGGAGTGTGTTGCTCCTGAATCAAACGAGGCATACACCAAGGTAGAAAACAAGCAAAGGGTACCTCGAACGACATTTGGCTCGCCTAGGGCTGGAAACGCTAGAGCATGAAGTTGACCATGACCTCCTCCACGACCTCTCTGACCCTAATGACGACCACCACCACGATCGCGCTCTACTCTATGAGGACGGGGAGCGTCATGGGGTTTTCCTCTGCTTGCTCCATCTACCCTCTGGTGATCTAAAGCTGGTGCAACCTGCTGCTGCTGCCTCAGCTGGAACTGCCTCAACGGAGGAACCTGGAGTGGAGCGCCCGGTGTACGATGACTGCTCTGAAAATTCGGGCACTCCCGCTGCTAATGACCATGACCACCACAAGAAAAACAAGCGCCTGATCCCTTAGCATAGGCCTGATAGTTGTTGCCTCTGGAGAAACGAGATGGGAAGGGTTGCGACCTACCCCCAGGTGAAAGGAAACTCTTCTGCCCTGAAAACTGGGAACCCTGGACCATAGCTCTGCTTTGTGAGGAATCATGATGATTCCCCTGTCATGATGATCTCATCCTGGAAAAAGTCCTCTCAACAACCTCTGCCCTCGCCAGCACCTCAAGATATTTCTTCAGCATAAATGGGGTGACTTGGCGCTGGATCTCTGGATGCAAAGCCTCCTCGAAATGCCTCACCCTGGCCTCCTCATCTGGTAACAGGTCTGAAGCATATCATAGAAGGTTCCTAAAACGGATTCCAAACTCTCGAACACTGGAGCTCCCATGTCTAAGGGTAAGAAGCTCTTGGAGACTGGATGCCTTCGTAGTTGAAGAAAGAAACTTAACTCTAAACCTATCTTGAAACTCCTCCCATGAGATCGCTGACTCCTCACGATCCCTGAGGAACAAGAACCACGACTACCTTGCTGCTCCATGCAGCATCGTCACAACCAAGGACACCCAGTGTTCCTTCCGAGCATGAATCGAACTGAAGCCTATATCGACCTCCTCCAACCAGTCTTCTGGGACTACATCTGAAATGGAGCCCTCGTACTTCTATAGACTCTGGCGCTGAAACTCTCGGAGTGTCTTCCTCCAAGTGTCATCGTTGTCAACCTCTACCCGGTGACGATCTGCTAGAACAGCCTGTTGGAAATATTCTGCGCAAACCTGATGAGGACGTTGACGTGGAGCCATACCTATAAAATAACAACTATTAGAGATCCTAAGCCTGGAATATGGAAGACTCAACTTTAATAAATTAATTGTTTTCTTTATTAATTTTAGGTTAACCTATCCCAAGGTCTAACCATTCAAATACAGGCTCAAAGAAGAATGATGCCTGATCCTTTCCTAGGTCTCTACCCTGCAACCAGTATCACTTTTTTTAGTAGCCATCATAAACATAAAGGTCCATGCAACAGATCATAGGGGGCCCTAAACGCCTATGTCTTTTTCGGTCTCCAGTGTTTACCCCACTTGCTAAACATGAATGACACCATTTCCCTACCATTCCATGTAACCTCACCTATGCCTAACTCCAAACTCCATTATATCCCTCAACCAGAACTCTGATACCACTTTGTCACGACCCCCTCCCCAAAAAGTGTACCCCTCCTGGGTCAGAAATGTGAGAAGAGAGATAATGACCCCCGATTCCTGCCTCCAGTAGGCCCCGGGTTGGCGACTAGCACCGAGGGTATAGTAAACACACAAATGGGAGGCATTAACCTCTAAGAGAACACATGTGAAAGAGAGAGATAAGATATACACCAATCAACTCCAACTCAGAACTGAAATATAAAAGAAACCCAAGTACATATATGAAATGTCATGAAAAATTACTACAACTGAAAGGAAAAACTAAAAGTACCCAAAAGAAAGTAAAACGCCAGTGACCACAAGCCCGAATAGCTCCTCCAACCACAAGCTAGTAGTAACCAGATTGATCTCCAAACTACTCCAAGTGACCTGAAAAACAGTTTATATATACATAGGGTGAGTATAACATTATACTCAGTAGGATCCTCCCCAAGCCTCTCGTTCAAAAGTAAAGAAAGCATGCTAAAGCCTAGTGAACGACAAGTGAAACTAACTCATCACCTAAACAGGTATACTAAGTTACCAACCTCACCATGGCCACTCTCACCAAGTAACGCATACAAGAATATAGAAAATAATGAAAAATATCAAGGGTACCCCACTACTACTTCCCCACTGGTTTGCTGCTTTGCCCCAACGACATACGTCACGTGCATCTCTCTCCAAAGGCTTGTCCGCAGACACCTCGGCTAAGCTCCACAATCTGCACCTCGTGCACCACAAAGGCTTGCCCGTAGAAACCTGGTCAAAGCACCACACCATCCTCACAACCAAAAGTAAGCAGGTAAGTTCCAGGAGCCACCACATCCCACATAATTTGTATCATACATCGGGTATTATACCTCAAGCCATTATAGTTCATACTCCGAGTAGGGATCCTCAAGCCATCACAACCTATACACGTTACACCTATAGTAGTCCATAGGATACTATATCCAGAATATATGTGTGTGAAATAACCACAAGACATTACATCCCTCTACACACATATATGGGGAAACTAACTATTGTGCCTGTTGGCATATGTATCTACCAAGAGAAGAGATCGGGGCCAAAGGGGGTAGTCAACCATTCAACCTCCCATCAGAATGTTGGGGAAAACACCCCCCAGGGCTCAGAATCCTTGGGGTGTCAGTTTCCCTTACTGACAGGGTGGATTAGCATATAGAAACACAAAAAGTACAGAATATATATATAACTCACATCCACACTATGGGCATTACCTAATCTAAGATACAACTGCAGCTAACGTCTCTCAGACTCCAGGCTGCTACTTCTAAGACTAGGTATCCTATAATCACACAAAAATTTGAAGAGATTTATTAGATTACTCCATTCTGATTTTATCAGTTCCACTATACATTAATTAATTCTTTAAACATTAATTAACCATGAACAATTCCACATTAAACTGAATTTGCATCACATTCAAAATCAACTGCTCCTTTTAAGATTCACATCACCTTTAAATTCCAGTATCTCCATCCCTGTGGATTATCACCATTTAATCAAACTTTCATTACAAAATTACATTCCTATATTCCCAGGCATTATAGAAAGGCATCATGTGCTACTAAACACAAAGGGGGCTCAACACGATGAGTAGATATACTACCCGTCGAGTCCTTGTCGCCTATAGCAAGAGCATAGACCCATTCTCCCTCGAGAGGCTAAACACGGAAAGAATGTGGCATACCCCTCGTGTCTTTGCATCCTTCGGAAGGAGGGTAATCAAGACAAGCTACCTTGAGTAGTGGGGAAAAGTAAAGCAGATAAACAACCAAACAAAACCACCAACATCCAGCCATCACATCCATCCTATACCATCATCCTTGGTGTCCTCCCCGACACCCACATGCATAACCTGATGCATCTCGCCACCCTAGGCATCATCCACTGCCACAACCACAAGTCCCCATGCCTCCACATATCACAACAGCCATCCAGGCTCACATCATAGCACAAGCAGCAAGAAAACACAACATCACATCAATGGGATCTTGACCCTTTAACAATCAAGAGGGTAACTTAGAACCCTTTAAGAAATTCTCACACAATCTGTTCTTTAATCCATATTGAATTAGAAGATTTTTTATTCATAGGTTCCAATTACGGGAGACCTAATCAGTAAGCTACCACAATTAAATAACCATACTGACTTCCCTAATTTGATTAACCTCAAATTAGAACAACTACAACAACGGAAAAAACCAGATTCATTTACAGGCCTCTTTATCTTTAGCCAATTAATTAATAATTAATTTCGGCTTTACGTTCATTATCAATTTCCATCAAGAATGAACAACTAATAAAAGAAACCATAGATATCACTCTATCTAGAAAAACATGAGGCAAACCGTTATCACGATATAAAGAAACAACATGCGATCAACCAATTCTTTTAATCCGGTTCAAGTATTTAGTTAGGAAAATTTCATTGTGATCCAAAGGGATAAATCATGCAAATTATAAGATTTCACATATACAATTTGAGATGCCACGAATACCATAACTCAACAATTCTTGATGTTCTTTATCCACCCAACGGGTCACAATTCTCCTCTCACGACAACTGCATCCACTGGAGGATGCCACGGTACGACAGTACCAACCAACCCCAAGAAAAACCCATTAGAATATTGAAAATTACATGGTATAATATGGAAGGGAGAAACAAGAGAAGATGATCCCTAAAGTAAAGATGATAAAACATACCTTATTGGGAAGATTGACCGACACAGCTCGGTTGCATCCAAAATAGAGCAGAACCAATCGGATGATTAGGGTTTGATTGTGAAACTCCTATGGGAATGATTGAAAGGTTCTAGTGTCTCTTAGATGAGAACGAAGGGGAAGAACAAGGGAGAATGATATCTGGTTCCTTTTTAAAGATTTAACGAGGTGACAGTTTAAGATCCGGTTAATTCTCCATTAAAAACGGATCGCATTAACCCACGTGGTTTGAACAAGTAAAAACATCCCGAGCTATAGGGATAATTAATATAGGATTTATGGAATTTGAATCGTCCCTAAGAGTCCTTAAAATAAGGATTTAAATGTATTTTACGTCAAAGGAAACGTCAAAGGGGAGAAACTGTAGGAAGCTGGAAACACTGTTCAAGTCTACCGTTATAAGTTCACCATTAGAAGGTTACCGTTCTGGAAACATTGTTCAAGTCTACCGTTATAAGGTCACCGTTAGAAGGTTACCGTTCTGGAAACACTGTTCAAGTCTACCATTATAAGGTCACCCTTAGAAGGTTACCATTCTGGAAACACTGTTCAAGTCTACTGTTATAAGGTCACCATTAGAAGGTTACCGTTCTGGAAACACTGTTCAAGTCTACCGTTATAAGGTCACCGTTAGAAGGTTGTTGTTCTGGAAACACTATTCAAGTCTACCATTATAAGGTCACCGTTAGAAGGTTACCATTATGGAAACACTATTCAAGTCTACCGTTATAAGGTCACCATTAGAAGGTTACCGTTCTGGAAACATTGTTCAAGTCTACCGTTAGATGGTCACTGTTAGAAGGTTACTGTTCTGGAAACACTGTTCAAGTCTACCATTAGAACCTCACCGATAGAAACACTGTTCACCTACCGATACTATTCATAAAACTGGAAACACTGTTCACAGAACTGGAAATTTGGAAAAGTGTTGGGAATAAGTCACCTTGGCCTCCCGGAACACCTCCAACACCACATTTTCACAAAGTAATGGACCGGAGAGGTCTGGGACAATACATGTAGTGTTTACCTCATTAATAAATCATTTAAATAAATAATATTATAATGATTAAAATGTTATAAAAAACCTATCCATTTCCTATTGGATGATTTCATTTCGACCTTTAGTCATCTTATCTTTCACTATAATGATTTTTGGACCATTAGAACCCGAATATCAATATATAATAAAATAATGTTTTCACACTTTCCTAAAGAGCCCCTCCTCCCCCTTATAAAAGGAGACCATTTCTAACCAATTCCCCACACCTATCAAGCCTTTTGGATCATCCAAAATCTACCCAATTAATCTCCCTACATCCCTATACTCCTCATAGAAGTCTTACCTTAGGCATATGGCACTTCAAGAAGTCCTTTGGTTCAAACCAAAGGGAGTTACCCAAATTAAAGGTAACGGTTTCTCTTAAATTGTTTTCTTTTATTTTAATTCTCCAACCACTAAACTATTTTTATTAATTTATTTTGCAACAACACCAGTATCCTAAATATACTAGGATGTTTTTATGAGAAATATTTGAACTACACTTACACAAACCTTCATCTAATGGATGAATAACATAATGTTTCTGTGGATGGAAAACTATCGCCTCACGAAATAATGATTGTTCAAATATCTCCAACCGCCTCTCATGGTGTCCATTATGATGGCACTGTATTTATATATGATATATATTATTTTTATGTTTTCTTTATTATTTTTTATTTTCCATTTATAGCACGCCTTTATGGTTTCCATAGTGGGTAAATATGATAATCACATTTGAGGAAGCACGGACTACCGCCCCCTCAAAGTGATGTGACTCGTTAATGCCTTATGTGGGATGTATAAAAGATCGAGTTAATGATATTATATATTATATTATATTGGAATTATAATATACCTATGTATCATTATGTTTTAATTCCATTAAAATAAGAAATAGAAATGAAAGTAGCGGTCATGCGTACGTACGGCTTACCATCTCCATGAACGGTGCATTTCATTTCTTACCTCTAAATGTTATGTAATATTATAAATAAATGTATATACTAGATATATTTGATATATATGATATATAAATCATGAATATAATTCTGTATATAATTAACCTTTGACCACATGAACAACATGTAATTATAAGAAGTCCATTTTTGACTCAAGTACCAAATATCGACAAAACAAACATTATTAACTTAAATGATTAAACAAAGTTTATAACATGGTAATAAGTGATATAAAAGGAATAATAAACTTTAAAAAGGTTCTTAAGAAATTATTAATTAACTTTATTTTATTATTCAGGAGATTAAAGAATGATCGAGTCAAGTCGGACACGAGGTAAGGGATTTTCTTATCTCACTTTCAATTCCGTGAGATTTCCATTGATCACCACTAATTTATTGAATGTGGTGTATTGTGTTCTTCCAATTGATATATATTATCATGATTCTCATTATATTCATGTTATTCTATGAATAATTTGGTGGTTATTAACTTTTGGTCATACGACTCAGTTGATTACAACGTGGTAAAGGGTTTCATCTCACTTTTTATTCCCATGAGATTCATGATATATTTGCCACTATTTCATTTTGTGTGGTGTATGTACTGAAAATGATTGTAATCTTTGTGTAATATACTTTCATTTATGGGTATTTACATATTAATTGTATGATCCTTTTTTCATGTGGTGTATGTTTTGTAAGTTACCAAATCTGTAAGGGAACTTTTCACCCTCCTCTTTTATAAAAGGCTTCTTTTTGTTATGTCTTTTAAATTACATCTTATTATGTTGGGATATGTTATTTTATATCCTTGTTGATGTAAACTTTATTTCCAAGTGATGAGATACCCTTTTTGTATCATCAACTCATTTTCTTAATTTTAAAGTGACATCGTTAGGCTGTCAAAGTTTTGTAAGGGAACTTCTTAACCCAATTTCAATTCTTTGGGTTAAACTTGAACTTCTTGAATATGTCATCCTATGAATATGTGTGAATGAACTCTGATTTTTTTACACTTAATATCCACTTATATTGGGTTTATTTATATTTTACACACATAATTATGTAATTGATTTATCCTTAATTTAAGGATACCATCTTTATAATGGATTTCATCTCAATTTATATTTCCATTGAGACTTCATTGTTGTTATTCACCAATTCACTCTTATATGGTGTATATACTGTCTTTTGATATATTATATCATGAATCCATTTATTCTGATGATATTATAAAGATCTTATTAAATGTTATTTCTCATTTATTTGTATTCAAGCATCTCTATTTTTGTTAAAAAACTCTTTAACAAAAATATCATTTTAAATGATTTAATGATTTATTCTTCTAAATATTTCTCATTAATATCCATGTTTTCAAAATGAGTTTTAGGATTTATTTATATGGACATTAATGTTTTCAAATGATAATTCATGTAAAAGCTTCAAAGTGTTATGGGACACTTTGATTCAAAAATCTCTTTTTAAATGGTTTTAAAAATGATTTGATAAAGCATTTTTTATTTCAATATCTTGATTTGATAGATTGGAATGTGGAAATGTTATCTTTCCTTTATACTTGTGTTATGTGTTATGATTATGTTACGGTTATTGGGCACTGTTTATGTATATGGGTGGTTCTGTGATAAACCTAGGGTGGGTGATCCCGAGATATCTCTCCAATGCATTGGGTAACGTAATGGAGGTAAACATGATGTTTCTCCTAAGAGATTTAGGGAATATACTATGATGGGTATTCCAAGTGTAACTCCCTAAGTAGCTGTGATAGCTACACTGTATGTTTAATATGGTTTCCATAAGTAACCTTTAAGATTTATGATTTGTGTGTGTTATTCATAAATCTTATAATTTCATAAGGTATGTTCTGATTGAAAAGTATGGTTTCATGGATTTGTATTTATTGTTGGGCTAATGTTTTACTTCCTTATTTTATAACCCTTACTGATCTTTTTATGCTCATCCCATATTTTTGAAATGTTTTCCATAGGAATTAAAGATGAATAGGTTCAAGGATGGGATCATGGAAAAGTCATGCGGTCTAAAACATGGAACTAGACATGTGTCTTTTTAAGAGTTTTTATTTTATGAAAAAAATGGATACTGAGTAGTAGTGTATACTTGTAATATTCAAGATGTTATGTAATAGTTATGTCCTAATTCTATAAAACTCTAAACCTGAAAAGATTCCCCAATGTGAATTATTCATTTAATTCAAGATTATGTAATGTTTAAGGTCGGGTCCTTATATTTGGTATCAGAGGTCGGTTTAGATAACTTTAGAGGTTATAGAATTCTTTAAGCATATGTGACATTACCATAATGGTTAGGATTTCAGAAAGCGTCATAGTTTTTTTTAGATAAAGTGAATGAGTTTAAGATAACATGAATAAGTATATCTTAGTGTTTACCCTCCTCATAAGATATTATATGATGATTTTACTGATATACTCACACTAACCTTTTTGGCTTTAGTAAATGGTTGGATCTAGCAGGCACCAAAGTAATAGTGGATGTGAAGAAAACAGTGACGGTTTTCTGAATGAGAAACTGAATGATATGGGAGCTGCAATGAGAACACTTGTGGTTATTTTCAACCAAATATCTGGAGTCATGATTGACCACCTGAAACTTAGTGATCTTTATAAGGCATCATATATGCAAGAAACAAATCCATACGGAAGTTCGGGTAATAATCATAAAGGTAAGTGTGTTCAAAAACCTATTTGTCAAAGATGTGGAAAGAAACACCTAAGAAAACGTTTCAAAGGGACAGAAAGATGCTATAGATGTGGAAATGAAGGTCATAAAGCATGAACCTACCATGGAAAAAGGAAGCATCTAGTTGACTCTAGGATAGGGAAAGAAGTCCTTTTTGAGGGATCAATTTAATGTTTTAAATTTGGTGTGCATGGTCATTATGAAAACACATGTCCTACGAAGAAGTTTTGGGAATGGGATCACCAGGATCACACAAATATTCATTTACCAATACCTAATTCCATTCCGATTGAGGATGAAGAAACTAACAATGACCAATGAAAGGTATGGATTATTTCTTAACATATGTTTTCCTATTATTGAAATATTAGGATATGATTCATGATTCTGTTTGTAGGAAAGAAGTATTTCAGAATAAGTTGGAAAGTAATGGTTAATGGATCATGAATAATGTTGAATGAGTAAGAAGTCAAAATATAAGGGATTCAAGAGTTATGGTAGAATTTAGGATGGTGAAATTATTAAAAGTATTAAGGATCTTCTGAAGATGGGATTACATTAGATGAATTTTTATAGTATGTGTAACCCTGATGTTTGGTATATAAAAATTTTATTCAAGGAATAATTATCTTCTTATTTTTGGATATAGTTATAAATAACCATTTGGGTTTATATGATCCTTGAATTTGATGCAATTATCGGTTAATACATTTTGGGATGCAAAATGAAAGTTATTAGATAACCTTTGTGGTTAAAATATTTTATAGTTATTTTTGATGAATTTATCTCTTTTTGGGAATGTTATAAAATTATGTAGTTTTTGAAAAGGGACAACATGAAAACCGTGTGACAACCCATCACATCAGACGAAGCTGTGGGAATCGAACCCACAACCAAAGTGCGACTGGTATTTATCACCTACCACTGGACTACGTGAAGTCCCTGGTTATTATGACTAATTATATTTAGTTAGATGATCCTATGAATCAGGAATAAGTTGATTTTTGGTTATCTATGGAAATGATTAACCTATCATGGAGGATATGTGATTAGGTTAATTACTTTTCAGTATGAGACTATAAGACTAACTGATGTTATTTGGAGATAAATGTTAAGATTTACCTTGGAAGACTATGTGATTAAATCCTTCAAATATTTGGGTTTCAATATTAGTTTGGATTAATTTGAATAATTTTAAGGATAACTGTTTATTTAATGGTATTTCTTGAACCTTGGGTTCTTTTTGTTGAATTTTGGAGATTAAGAGTAGTATTACTTTTTATAAACGATTATCCTTTTGGTGATTATCTGACCTTGTACTAACAATTTTGGTTTTAGTTGATGTCTAAGTACAAGGGAAATAGATAGTTCCCCTTTTGTGGATTATGTGATTCTCTAGAATATGATTCCTGTGCTTTTGATGTGACCAAGTCTTTTTGAATGCTCATCATTTAGAGAAATGATTAGTTTTGGTAGAAACTTATTAAAAAATAAAACTCTACTTGAAGGTAAGTATATTTAATTATGTTTTTATTCTATGTAGAAGATTAATTCCTCAAAATTATGAAAAGGAACGTAAAACAAAAATGTTGTTGGTTTAAGGTTCCTACTGGGTAATCAAAGACCATTTACACACATCATAAGTTTGTGATTTTCTTGTGGTTAACTTTCTCCTAATCATGTTTTCTATCACTCTCCATCATAACTTGACCCTTTTATTTCTCCTCCATATCCATGTTTTCATGGAATATTAGTATGGTTTAAATCGGGTGACCATTGTACTTCTCTTTATTTCTTTTAAAGTGATAGTTTTACTGACTCTTTTTTCCAATATGGGACTTTCAATAAAGTTTTTGAGCCCAAATTTTAAAATTTCGAGGATGCAATTCCCAAAAGGGGGGAAGGATGTAACATCCCAGGTAAATAAAGAATATGAATTTTTTATATTTATTAATTTTTGTATTAAATATTAATTTTACTTTAAAAGGGTTTCTATGTTCGATAGTGTACCCGATACGCAAGAACGAGTTTCTTTGAAATCTTACATTGCACACTAATAATATATTATTATTTTAAATGGTAGTTAACTCCTAGACATTGTATTGGAGAGAATGAAAGAAACTAACAACAATATGATTATACATGTTTGTTAAATGTATTTACATTTATTCAATAAAAGTTAGAGGCTTAAAATGTGAATGAATCTAATTTTAAGCATAATTTACATTAAAAGGCTGATTTATCGCCTTTTAATGGAAAACCCTTTTTAAATATAGTTTTGGTCACTTTAATACATTCTATATGACCAAATAAAATCCTTCTTTAGAATGGGGACATCAAAATTTACTTTGTGTAAATTTTTGGAATTTTTCTGATAAAGTTCATTTTTTAATGAATAGTGAAAAATATTATATTTTAATTCAAAAGTGTATTTTAATATAATTTATTTATATGGTTAGATTATACTTTTAATTCATTTTAAAGTTAAATTAAAATATATTTTTACCATTTAATCAAATTTTGGTCATTGGAATTAATTTCACTTTGAAATTGGACATAAACAAGTATCAATCTATTGATAGTTATTGTTTCTTAAAAACACGCTATTTGTTTGGATAACGGGAATTAATTTTAAAATTAATTAATGACACATCTATTTTTTTTAATTTTTCAAAATAGAAATCATTTTTTAATTCAGAATATCAAATATATCTTGGGCTGATTTTTTTGTATTTTTCTGAAAAACTTCAATTTTTGATGAATAGTGAAACCACTTAGTGGTAGTTAAAAAAACTGACTTTTTCATTTAAATGAAATTTTACCACTTCTGTGAATTGAGTTTAGAAAATCTGACATACATGGTTGTTATAAATAAGTAAAATATGGTTCAATAAAATGAAAATAATTTTTGGTGAATAGTAACTTTTGACTTTTATTTACCGCGGTTAAAGGTAAATAAAGTAATTCAAGGTAAAAAGAATATTATAATTATTAAGAATTACCTTAACACTTGTCCAAACCTTATTGGTTGAGTCATTTAAGACCATGGTCATCTTTGGGTCGATTTTGGGACCCCATTGAGCCACTTGGGAGTGATAATGACAATTTAGATTAATTAACTTAAAGTAAAGGTAAAAATGACAAAAGCAAATATCTTTTAGTAAATTAATTTTTATATGGTGTTATATAAGTCATATTTTCAACTATAAATATTATTTGGAATGATAAAAAGATTCCCTACATGATACTATTTTTTTATAATTTTTATACATCAAATAATTTAAATTATTTATGACACAATAATGATGCAGTGTTTACCTCATTAATAAATCATTTAAATAAATAAGATTATAATGATTAAAATATTATACAAAACCTGTTCAATTCCTATTGGATGATTTTATTTCGACCTTTAGTAATCTTATCTTAGACTATAATGATTTTTGGACCATTATAAACCGAATATCAATATATAATAAAATAATGTTTTCACGCTTTTCTAAAGAGCCCCTCCTCCCCCTTATAAAAGGAGACCATTTCGAACCAATTCCGCACACCTCTCAAGCCATTTGGCTCGTCCAAACTCTGATCAATTAATCTCCCTACATCCCTATCCTCCTCCTAGAAGCCTTACCTTAGGCAGAAGTCACTTCAATAATTCGTTTGGTTCAAACCAAAGGGAGTTACCCAAATTAAAGGTAACGGTTTCTCTTAAATTGTTTTCTTTTATTTTACTTCTCCAACCCCTAAACTCTATTTATTCCTTTCTTTTGTAACAACACTAGTATCCTCAATATACTAGGATTTTGTTATGAGAAATATTTGAACTACACTTACATAAACCTCCATCTAATGGATGAATAACACAATGTTTCTGTGGATGGCAAACTATCGCCTCACGAAACGATGATTGTTCAAATATCTCCAACCGCCTCTCATGGTATCCATTATGATGGTCCTATATTTATATATGATATATATTATGTTTATGTTTTCTTTATTCTTCTATATTTTCTATTTATAGCACGCCTTTATGGTTTCCATAGTGGGTAAATACGATAATCACATTTGAGGAAGCGGGGACTACCACCCCCTCAAAGTGATGTGACTCGTTAATGCCTTATGTGGTATGTATAAAGGATAGAGGTAATGATATTATATATGACATTATACTGGAATTATAATATACATATGTACCATTATGTTTTCTTATCTCACTTTCAATTCCGTGAGATTTCCATTGATCGCCACTAATTTATTGAATGTGGTGTATTGTGTACTTCCAATTGATATATATTATCATGATTTTCTTTATATTCATGTTATTATGTGAATAATTTGGTGGTTATTAACTTTTGGTCATACGAATCAGTTGATTACAACGTGGCAAAGGGTTTCATCTCACTTTTTATTCCCATGAGATTCCTGATATATTTGCCACTATTTCCTTTTGTGTGGTGTATGTACTGCCAATGATTGTAATCTTTATGTAATATACTTTAATTTATGAGTATTTACATATTAATTGTATGATCCTTCTTTCATGTGGTGTATGTTTTGTAAGTTACCAAATCGGTAAGGGAACCTTTCACCCTCCTCTTTTATAAAATGCTTCTTTTTGTTATGTGTTTTAAATTACATATTATTATGTTGGGATATGTTCTTATATATCCTTATTGACGTAAAATTTATTTACAAGTGATTAGATACCCTTTTTGTATCATCAACTCATTTTCTTAATTTTAAAGTGACGTCGTTAGGCTGTCAAAGTTTTGTAAGGGAATTTCTTAACCCAATTTCAATTCTTTGGGTTAAACTTGAACTTCTTGAATATGTCATCCTATGAATATATGTGAATGAACTCTGATTGTTTAACACTTAATATCCACTTATATTGGGTGTATTTATATTTTTCACACATAATTATTTAATTGAGTTATCCTTAATTTAATGATACCATCTTTATAAGGGATTTCATCTCAATTTATATTTCCATTGAGACTTCATTGTTTTTATGCACCAATTCACTCTTATATGGTGTATATACTTTACTTTTACATATTATATCATGAATCCCTTTATTCTCATGATATTATAAAGTTATGATTAAATGTTATTTCTTATTTATTTGTATTCAATCATCTCTCTTTTTGTTAAAAAACTCTTTAACAAAAATATTGTTTTAAATGATTTAAAGATTTATTCTTCTAAATATTTCTCATTAATGTCTATATTTTCAAAATCGGTTTTAGGATTTATTTATATGGACATTAATGTTTTCAAATGATAATTCATTTAAAAGCTTCAAAGTGGTATGTGACACTTTGATTCAAAAATCCCTTTTTAAATGGTTTTGAAAATGTTTGATAAAGCATTGTTTATTTCAATATCTTGATTTGATATATTGGAATGTGGAAATGTTATCTTTCCTTTATACTTGTGTTATGTGTTATGATTATGTTATGGTTATTGGTCATTATTTACGTATACGGGTGGTTCCGTGATAAAACTACGGCGGGTGAGCCCGAGATAGCTCTCTAATGCATTGGGTAGCATGACAGAGGTAAACGTGGTTTTTCTCCTAAGAGATTTAGGGAATATACTGTGATGGGTATTCCAAGTTTAACTCCCTACGTAGCTGTGATAGCTACAGTGTAAGTTTAATATGGATGCCATAAGTAACCTTTAAGATTTATGATTTGTGTGTGTTATTCATAAATATTATGATTTCATAAGGTATGTTATGATTGAAAAGTATGGTTTCGTGTATTTTTATTTATTATTGGGATAATGTTTTCCTTCCTTATTTTATAACCCTTACTGAGATTTTTATCCTCATCCCATATTTTTGAAATGTTTTCCAAAGGACTTAAATATGAATAGGTTCAAGTATGGGATCAAGGAAAATTCATGTTGTCTAAAACATGGAACTAGACATGTGTCTTTTTAAGAGTTTTTATTTTATGGAAAAAATGGATACTGAGTAATAGTGTCTACTTGTAATATTCATGTTGTTATGTAATAGTTATGGCCTAATTCTCTAAAACTATAAACCTGAAAAGATTCTCCAATGTGAATTATTCATTTAATTCAAGATTATGTAATGTTTAAGGTTGGGTCCTTATACTTTTTGTATCTATAAATCAATATAATTTCATGAAAACCACTCTCTCAGTATTCTACCAAAATTACAGGACAACTTCCTATAATTTTATTCATCCTTAGACTTATCCTTATTGACATCTCTATAAAAATCCTTAGAAATATCCCTAGGTATGTCACTAAATTTTTATCATCATGGTGTACAAATGATGAATAAAACGTTCCTTTGATTCCAACTATAGAAATCCATGATTAACATAAATGGATATTACATCATTTTGAATGAATATTCATCATATTACTAAAGTACATTCCTGAGTACCATAATAGTTTAGTTTATTTGGAAATGAGGAAGTAAATCTTCTAACCTGGTGAAATATATTCAAAGCTTCCAACAAAGTTCCTCCCATATAGTACTCTTATTAAAACCATTCTTCATTACCTAGGGAAAGGAAACATAAGAAGGGTAAGCTCAAATGCTTAGTATGGTTAAATAATGGAGATACATAATCATAAAATAAGAATAATAGTATGATAATATGAGAATAACATTGGAAAATCATACCCTTTGTATCAAAGAATATAAACATAAAACTTGGTTAAAGTATTGGTAGTTCATAAGAAATGAAACCTAAGAGAATCAAGACTGTAAAATATGAAAGCATAATATAGTAAGTAGACATAGATTGTGGAAGACACATAAACATATAAAATTATTTCCATAGTATTCATGTTTTATTTACATTCTAATCTTAGTGGAATAGGTTCACACCCCATAAAATTTATTAGTCATGGTTTACTCCAAAGACCACCTCAGTCGAAAAAGTACTTTACTGAACCAGTTTTACTCCCCGTTCTTGTCTTATATTACTAAACTAGTTAAAATTCCCATTCTATCACTTTATTATTAAACCAAGTTATAATTCCATTCTAGCCCTGTATTACTCAACCAAGTTCACTCCTCATTCAATCCCTATATTACTGAACCAATTTCTATCCTCATTCTATCCCTATATTACTGAACCAATTTTAGTCCTCATTCTAGCCATATATTACTAAACCATGTTCGCTCCTCATTCTAGAAATTTTTATATCATTAGATAAAAATCTTTTCCCAATTCCTTGTAGGGTGATATAGGTCCAACCCATCACATAATTAAATCATACATGTGTGCCCCTCAAGATCATAAAAAATAATCATATAATAACCTATGGAATGAAATGGGTATCATAAATATGTCATCATGTCAAAACCAATGAAAAATAGACGTGGTTCAAAATCATTTCATCAAAGCATAACATGTGAATAAAAGCGAGTTTCAAAAACATAACACTCATGTAAGTGAAAAGAGTATTATAATCATCATTCCATCAAAACACAAACTTTTCAATAAAGAATATGAATGGTATTCTTGAAAGAAATACCAATTAAGTAATAGATAACACCAAAAAATATCTCCTTAGATATAAAATAATTTTGAATGAAATTATAAATAAAATTCTTGAGGAAAATATCCTTTATTCTTTGAAAAATTCTTTTTAAAATGTATAACATTTTGATATCCTTTTTCTTTAAAACTATCCCTGAAAACATATAAGGGGTGTTTTGAAAAACATCTTAAACACTTTTTAAAACATAAAACATTTTTTAAAATCTATTTCCATTAATATGGTATTTAAATATAATTTAAAAAAATTTAAAAACATTTTTAGAAAACATTATTTTTAAATAAAACTAACTCTCATCCGAAGAGAGATATAAAGTCATAGTTTCTTAAAAAAATTATTATTTATCTTATGTACAAAATATTGTAAAAAATTTAACATTACATGAAGATATCAATAATAAATATATGATAAGAAATTTCCTGAGAAATCTTTATTTATGGATCATAATATTTGATCATTGTAATAATATTCATACAATCTTGTTAAACAATAAGGTTGTAGAAATAAACTCATTCCACTTTGGTAACTTTGAATCATAATCCCCATGAGATAAAAATGTTATATAAAGTATACTATATCATTAAAATAATTGTATTAATTATAAAACATGTAAAATTGTAGTATATATAACTCATAAAATAATATATATTCATAACATAACATGCGTCTCAAAGAAATCAAATTGAGATAAAATTACATTACCGATTTGGTAACTATTGAACTGAAAACCCCATGAAAGATATATCATAAAATGGATATGAAAATAACTATAAATATAAGTATAATAATCACATAATATATTTATAGGTATTATATAAACCACACAAAATAAATGAGTGGTGAATATGGAATAAGTCTCATAGAAATTAAAGTGAGGCTGGAAATCTCGTTACCACTAGATTAAATTTTGAATCATGGTATCAATGGAAGAATAACATAGATTAAAACATTTAAAATAATTAAATAAATAAAATTCGTTATATAAAATTTCATAGGGTATTATATACAACACAAAACAAGAATAATTGGATAATATAACACATATCTCTCAGAAATAAACGTGAGACGATACAAACCCTTACTTTAAGTCTTGACTCTCATCGTACTTGTCTGATCCTCCTATATAATAAATATATTTTTATTATACATCCATAAATGAACCATATTTATGTATATAATTATATATATGATTTAATTATGACTTTATATTAATCTTTTATTAAAGATTTCATGTTAAAGAATGTTTTAGGTAATATATGATTTATTTTTCTTACATTTTTTGACATGTTATTCATGATCATCATACATAGATCATGATTTAATTATTTAAATAATGTAAAAAAATTGATAAATATAATATATATTCATAATATATATATTTTTAATAATACATAAAATATATAAATAGGAAATTAAGTACACCATTCATGGAGACGATATGTCATATGTACGCATGAACGATGTTTCCATTATCTTATTATATTGAAAGAAAGAAAACTAAATTATATATATATTATTATTCCAATAAAATTATTATTTCATAAATAACCTATATTTTTATAAAATTATAACATCCCTCCCCTCCTCATTGGCTTGAGTCGAGGTGGAATTGCTACTTGGCCTCAGGTGACATCCCCAATGCGCCAAAGGATGGAATGAAATTAAAGGGGATTCAATTTTGTTAAGGGATGATTTACCCTTTGAAAATAAAACAAATACAAACAATTATACAACAAAAATAAAAAAAATATATGATACATGATAAAATTGTAATATAACACAATGTATAATGGCCAAACCAAACTATATCAAAGAACTAAGAGGAAACAAAGAACATTATCAAAATAAAAAGTGGAATACAAAACCAATAAAGTTCAGAGACTCCAAAGACACCAATACAGAAATATCCAACATGATTGAAGCTCCAAATCCATAATCAATGCCCATGTATCATTAATAATCACTAAATAAATTATATATATTTCTTTTACTTATGTCCTGATAAATAATATATGCAAATGCACCAAAATTCCCAAGTTGGGGGTGAGTAGTAAAACTCAATAGGTTTTCCCCAAATTGAATCCGTACTCAATCCACTAGGATATAACATGTTATCACATCTCTATAAAAATATTTATATCTAAAACTTTAAAAAAAATTAATAGTTCAAAACAAATCCAAGCATTTTCTCAACAAAACACTATACATAGAAAAATATGAAACATATCCTTCAAACTGTTTCACAAATATATTTGGCATAGCCCATTCAAATTCACACATCAACACATGAATTCCCATGTGAAAATTCTATACTCATGAGTTATCTCTCATCAATCTACCAAGTGATCACAAGGTAAACATATAATGGTTCCCTAGTGTCACACACCCCTTCCACTGGGTCACATCAATGAAAATGAACACATGCCAACAAATTATACCAAACCCCTATCAAAAAAAATTGTGAAAACCCATTTTAATAAGAAAATATTTATTATTTAAAACCATTTCACACGAAATTTTTTCATAAATCAAACCAAACAACAATTTTTAAAATCATCATTTTAAATTCATTTAACAAATCACTTTTCATGTCAATTCCATAACTCCCAAAATCATCACTAAAGAAGATTTATACCAAAATTTTCTCAAAAAATTAAAAATTAATTTCAATAAATACACACTGTTTTAAATATATCATTCATTTTATAATAAGGAGAGTTGATAGTGAAGTCACCTACCTCAGAAACTAGGGATACAATGAATAATGGCATGAATTCTTCAACAGAACGGGGTTGAAACATCAAAAATATTCCCTAGATCATGTTTCCTATCATAAACATAGCTAAATATCATTATGATTGGAATCAAATATGATATATATAACCCTAAAGGACTATATTAATGAATCCAACAAAAAATAGATGAAAATATCTATGGAAAACCACCAACAATATAGACGTACTGAGTAATCTAGCCATTAACGCACTTTGATTTTCGAACAGATCGCTCTTGGATGGAATGGAAGACTATCCAAAACCATTAAGTGGGGGGAAACTGAGTTAGGGTTGACCTCATAAAAATATAGTGGTTTAGGAGAAATTTGATGTGTGATCATCATTTATAGGATCTAATTTTTAGTCGTGCTTGGTTAAGTAAGACACTTAGGAAAACTGTGCCCTTACCATGCATATGCCTGTATATCCAAAATCATGGTTTCTCCAAGGTGGTCAAATAGTTTAAAAAATGAGGATCCTACCTATATCCCATTTCATCACTTTCCAACGTTTTCTTTAGGAGAAGAAAAATTTGTACAAAACAAGCTCAAACCATCCACCTCCAGAAAATCCAAAAAAACTCCAAAACTCTTTTATACCCACCCAAAAATTACCCAGACACTTTAAATTCTTAAAATACATAATGAAAGGGTTAATTAATTAAAAAAATGTGTTACATTATCCACAATGTTGGCCTTTCCATCACTGTAAATTATAAAACCACCACTGGACTGAAAGATTTTGGGACACTGCTCGACTATTTCATTATCTTGTTTAAACATCTCTTCTTAAATCTAGCCATTTTCCACCAAACCCACACTAGACTGATGTTTTCCCCATGAAATACTTTCTTTTTCCTATCCAAAACTTGTACTAGCATATGATCCAATAAATAATCCATCTCTAGGTCAATATGATCTCATATAATCACATGGTCAGGATGAGGCTAATAATTTTTCAACTGAGATACATAAAATACGTTATAAACTAAACTAATATATGTTGGAAATTCCAACCAATATTACACCTCACCAACCCATTCCAGTATCTTAATAGGTCCAACATATTGAGTAGATAACATTACCCTCTTCCCAAAATGATGATGCCGAAGCATTGGAGAGATTATCAAGAACACATGTTCAGTCAAATCAAATGATAATGACCATTGATAATATCACACCCCGACCAAAAAATTCAATGTTATTTTATTTATTTTTTATTTTCTACTTAATTTTATTCATTTTTTAGTTTTTTATTTAAATAAAATTAATTAAAATAAAAATAAAAATTAAAAAAACATAATCTAACCCATCCCCCCCTTGCGCGTCGCCATCCCCCTTCGCCCCCTTGCCTCGCAACGCTGACCCTCTACCCTTCCTCATATCATGCTATGCCAACCCCCCCCCCCTCCTGGACACCTGACTGCACTCCCTCCTCCTGACGAATATCCCTCTCCACAGAATCTCCCTCTGACGGCCTCCTCTCCCTTGCGCAACCTCACTGATGCCTCTTTTAATAGGTATTTTTATTCGATTTTTGTCTCTGTCAAACCCTAGGTCAAGGGTTGACTGGGTTATGGTAATTTCTTCCATTTTTAGGGTGTTCCGTGGTTATCTTAGGTCTTCCTCATGTGGGTTTAGTCATTATATGCCAAATTCAAAGCATTTCGATCCATTCTGGTTCATCGTCCACCGTTTTAGGTTGACTGCTTTTACCCTCTTATTTGTTTAGTAAATTTTAATGTGTTATAAATTTTATTTGGGTAGTGAGAAGTGTGTTTTGGTGATATTTTAACATGTTTATGGGTTAGAAATGAGTTTTTTTAAAATAAATGGCCATGTGTTGTGCATATTATATTGTAATGTTTCTTGAAAAGTGTTTTATGCCTTGTTTGCAAAGTCTGAATTATATTTACAAAGGCACTTAAGGTGTGTATTTGTTCGAAATGATTTTTTTTGAATAATGGAGTAGTGTTTGCATATAGGCCTTGTCATGTATTTTTATATATGAATTTTAGATTTTTTAATCATAAAATGACATGTTTGGAAATGATTTTGGGTTTTGTTTGGATTTATAAAAGGGGTTTTTCTGAGAATTGGTTGAGAAAGTTTGTGTTTTTCTAGTGTTTGTAAAAGGGGAATTTATAAATAATGTAAGTGATGGTAAAAACATTTGAAATGTGTTTTTGGTGTGGGTAAAATGGAAATAATTGATTTGTATTAGCATGTAGGCATTTTGTGAACTTTTAGTATAAGTGGTGAATTCTTTAAAAAATGGGAAGCTTGTTTCGGAAATGATTTTTTTTTGTGTGGGTTCCCTATAGGTTAATTAAATTGTTCGATGTATCGAAAAATGGTTGTACACACATACATAGGTACATATATCTATATATATATATATATATATATAAATCCTCCTTGCACATATTCCCTCATGGTCTAGGGAATATGTGTATTGGATTAAGGGGTGTATATATATATAGGAGTGTATGTGTGTGTAATTGTGGGGTGATCTTCCTCAAAGGAATCGGATACCGAATTGTTCATCTAGGACGCTCCCATTTTTAGGTAGGTCTCCCTATTCATTGATCTTTAAATTTAATTAATTATTGATTTCTTTCTTTTCGCACCTTTATTTAATGTCAGTTAGTAGTATGTAGTTTTTAGAATAAATGTTTATTGTGAAATTGATTGATTCCAACTTTGTACGTGAATTGAATAATTTTTTTTATTAAATGTTCATATCAAGTGCTCAGTGAAATACCCCTTTGGCCTTTATAAAAGTGTGTTAGATTTAAAAGGGTGACTTGGGTTTCTTAAATGAGTTTCTAAGTGGATTTTGGTTTTGGAAGTGGCTTGTGTTGCTTCTTTTTGAAATGATTTAGTGTTAAATGGTTGCTTGAGGATCGTTCAATACTTTTTTAAAATTAATTAATTTGAAAACCCTCTTTATGATGAACTTATTTACTTTTTGAATATTGATGGGAATGGGTGGTCCTCGGATGGGTCATCCTCCGTGTGTTGATGATTGAAGGAAAGAGAGAGAAAATCCCTTATAGTGATTAATGGGTGATTTTATTGTGTGTGTGTTGATGGTGTAAGATGAAATTACATGTGTTGTACTACTTGGTTGGTATTTGTTGACTCTCCCCCTTTTTAGTCTGAACATGGGAACCTAGCATAGTGATAAAATTTTCAGGGAATGATTGTTTCACTAGTTTAGATTATGCAATGACTAGTGGATCATAGTAGGGGATACACTGTTATTATTATTGCTATGTGATTGGGCCCCTCGACCAGGTCAGTTAGGGAAACGATCGAGCATTAGGGTGTTATGACATCATTAATTAGGGAATGCCCTCGGGATGAGTCACATGTATAGTATGTTCTAGATTATTCATGATCTCCTAGTTCTCACCCATGTCTGCTGGCACGAATGTTTTTATGCATTGTTGGATAGATTCTCTTGTGTGTTATTTCCTATTTCCCTTATTGTATGATTGTTGAGCTTGCTTCTAGAATAGTGTGGATTATATCTAAAATGATAAAGTGTTTTCAAATAGTTATGGAAAAAGGTTTTAGAAATTTTTTATACTCACTCTCTCCTTCATAACCAAAATGCCATCTCTCCTTTAAAATGTATATAGTTCCTTATTGGGAAAGAATATGGTTTTTAATTGTAAAAATGGAAATGGATTGTGATTTTCTTTAAATGAAAAAATGTGTGAAAAACTTACTTTTATATATTATAGTTCAAACCTGAAATTGAGGATTCTTTTGTTTAAAGGAAATGCATTTGGGAGTAGATTGCATGGGTACACCTACAGAGTTTTAATACTCACAGCTATACTTCATTCATAGTTTTAGTCTCAGGTGTAGGTTTCAGTTTGATCTTGATCATTATGGTCAATGATGAGTTGTGGGATCGGAGAGTGACCTAAAGGGTCACATAGAGTTTAGTGGTCATCAGGTCTGGTTAGTTTTTCTTTTTAGTTCTTGTTTAGTTGTTCTGTTCAGTTTATTAATTTTTGGGATGCTTTATTTTTATTCTATTGTGTCTGTTTATTTATATTGGGTGGAATCATTCCCATCATCACTCTGTTGATTCCCTTGGTGCTTATCGATATCCCGGGAGGATTAGTAATGCCTCTCGGGCCTTGTCGTAGGCTGACTCGGGTGACTGGTTTAGGGTCGACACAGGTTGGTTCGTGACAAAATAGAATTATAGCCACAGTTTCTTTGAAGGACCTAGCTTTTAGAGTGCCCTTTGTTATTTGGGTTGTCAAGGTAGATGGAGTAGGACTGTCGGAGCTTGGGGTGTAGGTTCAAGGGAGTGGCTGGACAACACTTTTTGGACATAACCTTTACATACCATGGCAAGTTGGGTTTTTCTTGGTTTATTTGGTTTTTGTGGGTTGATTGGTATTTGGGGAAATAAAATTATAGTTAGTCCAGTTGTCTCAGAGAGATCGTAAGGTCTAGCAAGCCATGTTAAGCCGGTGAAATGGTCCTAGAATACTCTATATGATGGTGGCTTGATTGGAATATGGCCGCCAACCATATGGCCAAGTCACCCATCGACACTAGTTTACCCTGTTGATTTTTTTTGGGTCCTTTTGAGATTTTGCAAATTTAGACCGTTGAATGGTAGGTTTATTTCATTTTTACTTAAGGTTGGCATGGGATGGTTTTGGGGTGTTCTTATTTTGATTTTAAAATGATGTTTGGTTTGACAAAATGGTGATTGGTTTATCAAAAATGTTATTTACAAAACCAAAACATTGAATCGTTTTTAGCGTGAAATGGGTTGTTTTGAAAATTGGAGTTATTTTAAAAAATGTTTTAGGGGGTTTTGAAAGGTTTTATAAGATGGGAAATTGGGAAAATGAGTGTGGAACTTGAAAAAAAATTTCTTTGACAATGAGGTGTGGTTTTAAAATTGGTTGGTGTACTTTTAAAGTGGTTTGTAAAGTGATAATGTTTCTTTTATCCGGCCCTTGGTATCCCTATTAGTTCTCACATATATGTATGCAGATATATGTATATGGGAAGTGGATGGATATTGGTATGTATTGGTGAGTGCTTGAGATAGCCCAAGATTGTATATATGTTGTGATAAATGTAATACCAATAGTGGGTGATTGGTTCATAATACTTGTTTTGTTTTCTAAAAATGTTCTTCAAAAAGGGGGATTTCAATGTTTTAAAATGTGTGAGTGTGTGATTTTGCCCTTTTTTTGGTGTTTCCCTTTTTATACTTTTGGATTTGTTTCATTGGAGGTGTTATTGAAATCATATTTTTATTTTAGGTTGTTGATTTGAAAATGAGATGGGGAATTTGGATTTATGATATGTTTTGATTTGGTTTCGTGATCCCTGTTTTCATGTTTCATCCCCACTGAGTTCTAAGGGATTTCGAGAAGCACCTGTGGGTAGTTCATTCACCACATGCCTTTCAATTGATCAAGCCATTCTTTATATTTTTTTGACCATTTCAAATATGGAGCATGGTGGTTCTCAATATCAGGAGTTCATTTAGAGGTTCTGATATTTGAACCCTCCTCATTTCCTTGGGCAGCCAGAACTAGGCAAATTTGAGGAGTGGCTATGAAATATTGAGTAGATCTTTGTTTGGGTTGAATTTTATAAACCACTCTAGCTAGATCTTGACACCTTTACATTGGAAGGCCTAATTTAGGAATGGGGGAAATTCATTCTTCATGCTGAACCATATAAGAATTTCTCATGGGAATTCTTTAAGGCCTTGTTCATCCAACAGTACTTTCCCAATAATGTGAAAACACTAATGGTTTCAAGGTTGTATAGTCTCAATCAAGGCGATTCAATGGTGTTGGAGTATGCTAAGAGCTTTGTCGGTCTTGGGCCGTATCTCCAAAACCTCACTGGGGATGAATTTTTGGAAGCACAATTCTTTGAAAGGGGTCTCCAAGCAGAATTCCTCCCAGCTGTGACTTTATTCCCCGGTGATTATGAAGAAGTTTTGAGGAAATATGTTCAAGTCGAAGCTGATTTAGAATCATTGGGCTAGCTGAGAAGAGGCACAAAAAGTCATTGTTTTCCACCTCACCAGATTCATCTGAGAGGAAGTACAGGTTGTGTTTTCAGTTTGGTAAGTCAGGGCATAGGAAGTTTTCATGTCGCAAAGCACCTAAGATCTTTCATACATTAGTCTGTTTAGTTCATTTGAAAAGGTTGTTCTAGGGTGACACCAAGAAGTGACATGGGGACAAATCCACTCCCATAGAGAACCTTTCAGCTCAGTTGGATGAATGTACCGCTGACTCAATCTCAATTAAAAGCTTAACTTTTGTTAAAAATGCCCTTTTTGTTGTACTTAATGTAATTTGTGGTGTTGTCTTCTTTTGGGTTTGAAGAATGATGTTGTATGTACTTTTGGAACTTTGTTTTAATGGGAATTTCTTTGTAGTGTTTTTAATTTTTCTGATGCAGAATGGTGGTTTTTGTTGTCCCATGTTTCGTTTCTTTGGGTTTTTTTGGATTTCGTTAGGATTAGAGAGTTATTCCATGTTGTAAAATCAATGTTTGTGTGGTGTCCTAATATGGTGGGGATACCCCCCATGAGATGAGCTCATTATGAATCCATCGTCAAATTATTATTGACTAAGCACTTCCTTGTTTTAACTCTGATCAACCCTGACCATAGTAGTTGGTTGGCTTGGAGAGTGGGTCGTGTAATGGATGCTAGCAGAGATCCTGAAAAGGCCATGACTGGTTTCTTCAATGGTTTTTGTGTTAGGGGTGAGGTTTTTCCTTGTTGGGTTGTGTTTAGAAAAGAGTGAGTCTATTATTTTTAATATCTTCGTTGTTTGTTCAAGATTTGTGGTCCTGTGTGATGACTTCCTTGGATGTGTGACTACTTTTGAGGATGGTCTCATAGTTTCTTTTTGGGAATCCATAGTTCTAGGCTCTAAACTGAAGCGAGTGTTGGTTCTTTGGTCTTTGAGTTTTATGATCTTTCCTTGGTTGTAAATCATCCCAGCTTTGGTTTTGATCAACCAAATCTCTTGGGACTTTCTAGGGGCATAAATTGTCATGGTTGGGAGAATTGTCACACCTTGACCTAACACTTCACGGTTATTTTATTTATTTTTTAGTTTCTATTTAATTTTATTCATTTTCAAGTTTTTTTATTTAAATTAATTTAATTATAATAAAAATAAATATTAAAAAACCCCAATCTAACCCCCCCCCCTTGTGCATATCCTTCCCCCTTTTCCCCCTTTCCTTACGATGCCGACCCCCCCCCCCCCTTCCTCCTGTCGAGCTACGCCGACTCCCCCCCCTACAAGACATTCGACTACACTCCCTCCTCCTGGTGAACCTCACTCTCCTTAGAATCTCCCTCTGGCGGCCTCCTCTCCCTTGAGTGACCTCAATGATGCAACTTTTGATGCGTATTTTTCTTCCACTTTTGTCTTAGTAGAACCCTAGGGCATGGGTTTACTGGGTTTTGGTAATTTATTCCATTTCTAAGGTGTGATGTTGGTCTCTCGGGTCTTCCTCATGCAGGTTTCATCAACCGCCACCAAAGCCAAAGCGTTTCGGTCTATTCTGGTTCATCCACTGAAATTTTAGGTTGATTTCTTTTACTCTCTTATTTGTTTAGTTAATTTTATTCTGTTCTAAATTTTATTTGGGTAGTGCGAGGTGTTCTTTGGTGATGCTTTAACATGTTTATGGATTAGAAATGATTTTTAAAAAAATAAATGGCTATGTTTTGTGCATATTTTATTGTAATGTTTCTTGAAAAGTGTTTTATGCCTTGTTTGAAAAGTGTGAATTATACTAACAAAGTCACTTGAGGTGCTTATTTGTTAGAAATGATTTTTTATTAAAGAATGGAGTAGTGTTGGCATATAGGCATTTTTGTGTATTTTTACGTATGAATTTTATATTGTTTAATCATAAAAAGACATGTTTGGAAATGATTTCGGGTTGTGTTTGGATTTATAAAAAGGGGATTTCTGGGGAATTGGTTGAGAAAGTGTATGTTTTTCTTGTATTTGTCATAGGGGAATTTATAAATTGTGTAAGTGATGGTAAAAAAATTTGAAATGGGTTTTTTATGTGAGTAAAATGGAAAGAATCCATTTGTCTTGGCATGTAGAACTTTTTCACACTTTTCGTATGAGTTGTGAATTATTTAAATAATGGGAATCTAGTTTTGGAAATTAAAATTTTTTGTTTGTGTGTTACCTATATGTTAATTAAATTGTTTTGTGTCTCCTCAAAGGGTTTTACACACATACACAGGTATGTATATCTATATATATCTGTGTGTGTGTGTGTGTGTGTGTGTGTCTAAATCCTCCTTGCACAAATTCCCTCATGGAGTGGGGAATATGTGTATTGGATTAAGGGGTATATATATATAGGTGTATGTGTGAGAAATTGTGGGGAGATCTTCGTCAAAGGCATCAGGTGCCTAATTGTTTGTCTTGGTTTGCATCCATTTTCTGGTAGGTCTCCCTATGCATTGATCTTAAAAATTAATGAATTATTGATTTCTTGCTTCTATCACCTTTATTTAATATTAGTTAGTAGCGTATAGTTTTTATAATAAATTAATATTGTGAAATTGAGTGATTCCACCTTTGTACGTTAATTAAATAAAATTATTTATTAAATGTACATATCAAGTGATCATTGAAATGCCCCTTTGGACTTTATAAAAGTGTGTTAGATTTAAAAGGGTGACTTGGGTTTATTAAATGAGTGTCTAAGTGTATTTTTGTTTTGGAAGTGGTGTGTGTTGCTTCTTTTGGAAATGATTTATTGTTAAATTGTTACTTGAGGTCCATTTGGTACTTTTGTAAAATTAGTTACTTTGAAAACCCTCCTTGGGATGAACCTCTATCCTTGTTAGATATTGATGGTAATGGGTGGTCCTCTGATGGGACTTCCCATGTGTGTTTATGGTTGAAGGCAAGAGGGATAAAATTCCTTGGAGTGATTCAGGGGTGATTTTGTTGTGTGCGTGTTGATGGTGTAAGATGAAAATTCATGTGTTGGATTACTTGGTTGGTATTTGTTGACTCACCCCCTTTTTAGTATAAACATGGGAAGCTAGCATAGATAGTGAATTTTGGGTGAACGATTGTTGCACTAGTTTATATTATGCACTGGTTAGTTTCTCATATAAAGGGATACTCTGTTATTATTATTTTTATGGGATTGGGCCCCTCTACTAGGCCAGTTAGGGCGACAGTTAGGCGTTAGGTCCTTATGAAGTCATTGAGTAGGGGATTCCTTTGGGATGAGTCACATGTATAGTACATTCTAGACTACTCATGAGCTCCTAGGTTTCACCCATGTCTACTAGTACGAATGTTTTGATGCATTGTTGGATAGATAATCTTGTGTGTTATTTCCCATTTCCCTTGTTGTATGATTGTTGAGCTTGCTTCTAAAATAGTTTGGATTATATCTAAAATGATAAAGTGTTTTCAGATGGTTATGTAAAAAGGTTTTAGAAATGTTTTATACTCACTCTCTCCTTTATAACTGAAATGTCATCTCTCCTTTAAAATGTATATGGTTCCTTCTTGGGAAAGAATATAGTTTTGAATTGTAAAAAGGTAAATGGAATGTGATTTTCTTTAAATGAAAAAATGTATGAAAAACTTACTTTTATATATTTTAGTTCAAACATGAAATTGATGATTCTTTTGTTGAAAATAAATGCATTTGGGAGTAGATTACTTGGGTACCCCTACTGAGTTTTAATACTCACGCCTATACTTCATTTTTGTTTTTAGTATCAGGTTTAGGTTTTAGTTTTATCTCGATCGTCAGGGGTGATGTTGAGTCTTGTGATCAGAGAGTGAATTGTGGGGTCACGTGGAGTTTAGGGGTCATCAGGTCCAGTTAGTTTTTATTTTCAGTTCTTTATTAGTTGTTCTATTCAGTTTATTTATTTTTGGGATTCTTTATTACTATTTTTCTACTTCTGTTTTATTAATATTGGGAGAAATTATTCCCATCATCACTCAATTAATGCCCTTGGCACTTTTCGCCAGCCCGGGAGGATCGGGATTGCCTCTCGGGCCATGTCGCGGATCGACTCGGGTGACCAGTTCAGGGTCGACCCGGGTTGGTTCGTTACAGATAATGATCCACATACGATTTATTATGACTGTGAGAAATCTCCCTTCACTTTTTGATCAAATTAATCTTATCTATTGTTTCTTTAATGAGGCTTGGCCCAACCATTTATGTATCACATGTTTTCATCCAACAAAGTGGAGAAAAACAAGGTTACACATACAATGAGTCAAAATGATCCATATGTATGCAGGCCAAATAATTGTTGTTATATGAGAACTCCAATAACAGTACATGATCCTCCCATAAGCCCCCATAATCTATTTACATAAGCCTATAATATGTCTTCCAGTGTTTTTATCATCATTTTGGATTTCCCATCCGTATGAGGATGATATGCTATACTCATAGTTAATTGAGTCCCAAGGTATTATTGTAAGGATTTCTAGAAACAAGACATTAACCATGGATCAGGGTTTGATACTATCAAAACTGTTACTCTATGCTCCTTACCCTTTCATGGATATAAATTTTAGACAAGTCCTCCATGGTAAGATATTAACAAATAGGATTGAAATGGGATGACTTTGTGAGGTGATCAACTATCACCCATATGGCATCGTGTTTCTAAACCATTCTCAAGATACCCTTCACAAAATCCATGGGTATATGCTCCCATTTCCAAATAGGAATAGGTGAAGACTATAACATACCTATTATTCCCTGATTCTATAAATTATCCTGCTGAATGTTTAATAAATTAGAAATAAACTCAGCCACCTTCCTTTTCCTACTAACCATTCAAAACTATTCTTTCAATTCTTTATACAACTTTTTTATTCCACGGTGAACAAACCATCTCTAATGGTGGTAAGCATACATAATTTGTTCTTGAAAAGAAAAAGGAATGACTATCTCACCATAAAACCCCAAAAATGAACTCTCATCCAGTATAAATCCCTCAATGGCTCCCCACAATTGAGTTGTGACCTTATAAGAACACATTATGAATTAGATATATATTCCTCTATAACTATATAAACTAAATTATTAACAAACTAAATCAGAAACAAAATCTAAAAAATACCATAGTCTTAACATTCCAGGTGCATGTTAGTTATGACCAACATCATCTTCCACTGATATTAAGCCTATTTGTTTAACTAAGCATTTGACTTTCGGTATAATGCATCTTCCATGGAATTTCCTTTAGAAGGTGTATATATCAAGTAAATTTCAAGGATTTGGAGAAACTCCATTCATATTTTTTGTCTCAGATTCAAATATCTCTATTATAAAATGTGTTTCGAGTTTTTATGATCTTAAAACACCATAACTTTCTCACCAAAGAGGTAATTATCCCATGTCTTCAAAGCATTGAATATAACTGTTAACTCCAAATCATGTGTTGTGTTTTTTTATCATACAACCATAAATATCATGATCCATAAACAAAAACATGACATTATTCCATTATAAAACATCTAAACCTAGATTTTGAAGTGTCAAAATACACAAGGAACACTTGTCCTGATTTCAGAAAAATCAACATTGTTGATGACGTAGGGATATCATTATGATCTTGAAAATTCTTCTGGAATTATTTGATCCATTGGAATGGAATATTTTTTTAGGTAAAAGATGTCATAGGTGAAAATAGTTGTGAGAAATCATAGGAAACCGTCTGTAATAACCAGTTATTTTATTTAAACTGTATATTTCAAATACATTCTTTGGAAGCATCCAAGAGATTAAAATCCCTATCTTTTCTAGATCTATATAAACACCTCTTCTAGAGATCACATGTCCATGTAAATGTAAACTGGTGTCCAAAATTCACACCTTGATAATTTGGCACATAGACGATGATCCTGAAAATTTCATAACACTCACACCCAGTGTTTCTTATGATCATCCCTTATCCTTCAAAACACTAATATTCCATCCATAAACACCATCAAAAAAGAATCCATATACCTTGGAAGAATTTGATTCATCAATCCCATAAATAAAACCGATGCATTCATAATACCAAAAGGCAAAACCACATACTCATAATGGCCATATCTACTTCTAAATATTATCTTTGGAATATCCTCCTATAAAACTCACAATTCAGGATATCCTGATTGTATGTAAATTTAAGAGAACCATTGGGATCCCCTAAATTGATATAATATATCATCAAATCATGGAAGAGGATATCAATTCATTATTATAACTTGGTTAAGATTATAATAATCCACACACAGTCGAAGAGTTCTATATGCCATTTTTATAAACATGACCAGTGCTCCCACATTGACATTCTAGGAAAAATATACCCTTTTCATTATAACTCTTACAACTAGACTTTGAATTACCTTAATTATTTTATTCTGATCCAATAAGATCAAATATAAATAGGACTGTCCCCTAGAAGGAGATCAAACATAAATTCTAATTTCATTGTGCGTGGGAACCCTAAGAAATTTTCATGCAAACATATTGAAACTAATCAATAACCACTAGAAAATAGTTATTCTTGATATCTTCAATCAATTACAAATTCAAAGATTCTAACTGGTACTAGATCATTCAAACTATTGGTTCCAACAATCCTTTCACACCTGCCTTTACATTTTGGTCTCCTTTCATGAGATGGTTGACACCATTATCAGTCATAAAACTAACCCTTTGGGTATAACAGTTAATGTGAGATTTGAAAATTGTTAACCAATCCATACCTAGGATTATGTCATAGACATCCATCTCAAGCATAGATAAATCCCATATCAACTCATCTCTATGAAAAGTTATAAAACACACTCTACACATAAATGATTGACATTCTCTTTGACCAAAAGGAGTTTGATGTTTCAAAACAAAAGGAATATTCTCAACATTTAATCCCAGAAGTTCAATAGAATGAGAATCAATAAAAAATTGGATGAACCCATATAAAACAAAGCTTACATATGGGTAAAATTCAAAATAATTGTATCTCTCACTGTCAATGGTCCGGATGATTATCCAAAATCGCATTCTTAGTTCCATATAACTATTTACTCTCTGCACTTTGTTCTTTTTTCCTTTATTGATATTTTTTATTGTTGAGGATTCATGGTATTTTTGGAATCACCATGGTTATCATGGTTGTTCTCATGATTGGTCTTCGACTACCCTCACCCCATCAAAACATATTATGTCTCTAAAACATGAGATGTGTCCCAAACCCTGGACCTTGGAGCAAAGTGACAATAACACTAAATATTCTACATCTTCTTGTAATTGTGTCATGATCTATGTGTTTTTGTATGATATATCTTCATATAGTTGAATGTATTTCATTAAAAAATATAGTCTTAAACTTATGTTTTTGTGAAACATTCACTAATCCAGCTGTCTGATTTTAAGTCATCTCACTACCTTGGAAGTAAGTGTCTCTATTTCTCTTATTCTCATCATTTTATTTCCCTCAATTTCCCATAAGTATCAATGTGATTCCTCTACCAATACTTCCTAAGATATCCCTTTATTCCAACATCTCTCTATTAACCATATCCATTTAATCTGCTATACAAATTATAGAAATTATTGATCGAATTTATTTCCTCATCCCTAATTCAAAAATTTGTGCCTTTAAGGATTCACTATTAGTAACTTCGGGTGAAAAAAAGAATAAATTCATAAATTTAGTCACATAGTATTTCACTAAGATGTTCTCCTACATCAAGTGAAAAAACTCATCATTCTAGATATCCTAAACGTGTCGGGATAGAATTATGTTTTGAACTATTCTTCAAAATCCTCCCATTCATTTCTTTGGTCTAATTTACCCAAAACTGCTAAATCCCACCACTAGTGTGTAAAATATTATGATATATACACTATAAACATGAATTTCATCTCTGCTAGTGTGCCATGGAAATCAAAGATTTAGTTCATAATATTCATCCACACCTATACTTTCTCTGGTTCTGAATTACCCTGAATGATGGGTGGATTATGCTTCTAAAAATAAACAGAATGATCCACTTGTCTTTTTTCATCCCTCATGTTCCCTCTATCCACACCATGAAAGTATTGGACAATGCTTTGAACCATCTATTATTTAATATGTTTCTCAGGTGCAACCACATCCCTATGATCTTTTTATAGTTGGTTTCCACGACACCTACTAGGTTCCATTTTCTATAACAAAAAAATGCCATGTGTCTCACTCTCTGTAAACTGAAGGTTTAACAATTCCAAATTTACCATGACACAACTATCACAACAAATAATTCCCAAAATTTCATAGTTTTCATTTTCAACCTTTTTCTAAAATCCTATAAAATTTTTAAAATCAAACCATTTTCAAAATACCATTATCTTGTCGTTTTAAAAATCTCACATTTGAAAAAAAATCAATACCTTTCAAAAATCAACATTTTTCACTACATTATTAATAATTAATCAAAATAAAATATGAAATGCTAGTGGGAAGTCATTTATATCAATACATGTCAAACTCTTCTCATTGGATAAACCCATGAAAATGAGATTAAACTCTTATAAGTGTCTCCAAAAAACTTATGTACCCAATCCCTTGTAAATTGATGTTCAGTATAAATAGGATAGATATGGATTTTTATCCTCTGCTTTTCAAGTTACAACAATACTCCTCCATTCTAAAATCCCAAATCAAGGACAAATAAAGAATTATTTTCAACTCCATGAATTACACAAATGATACCCAATGATCGAAAAAACTGATACCACTTTCCAAAAAAGATATTTGGACCAACCACGACTGATACCTTTTATAATATCCAACCCCTCCTAATTGGATTGAGTCAAGGCAGAATTTCTACTTGGCCTTGGGTGACGTCACCAAGGCACCAATGGATGGAAATAAATGTCAAGGGATTAAATATAGTTGGGGGAATATTTTCCCTTTGAAAATAAAACAACCACAACCAGATATATAATAATAAAACAACAATTATATGATACATGATAGAAATGTAATATTACTCAATGTATAATAATCAAACTAAAGTATATCAAATTTCCACTAGGAAACTAAGACCAAAATTAAAATACAAAGTGGAATAAAAATCAAAAAAAGATTATAGACTCCAAAGACACCAATAGATCAACTCCCAATGTGATACAAGATCCAACTTCATAATTCAAAACCAAGTATCATGAAGTATAATTAAAGAAATGTGATACTTTTCATTTTATTGTGTCCTGATAAACAATATATATAAATTCACCAAATTTTCAAAGTAGGGGGTCAGTAATGAAACTCAGTAGGTTATTCTCAAATAACTTCCATACTTGTGACACTAAGATAGGACATGATAGAAAATTTATATAAAACAACATATACAAAATAATTTAAAATATTTTTAATATTTTATAACAAATCCATTCATTTTCTCAATAAAACAGTTTCCATAGAAAAAAACCAAAGAAGGAATTAAAACCATTTCACAAATCTATTTGGAATAATCTATTCCAATATACACATTAAAACATAAATTCCTAGGTAAAAGTTCCATACTAATGATTTTAAATTTACCAATTCCTCAAAAGGTAATGATACACCAATTCCCTGATGCCACATGCCCCTTCCAGAGGGTCACTTCAATTAAATTGTACACACAGCTACCAATTAATCCAAAACCATGCCAAAAAAATTATTCCAAACCATTTCAATAAAAAAATATTTTTAATGAATTTTTTTTGACAAAACCCTTTTTCATAAATCAAACCAAAGAACAAAAAACAAAATCATTCAACAAAGAACATTTCACTAAAAAATAAAAATTCCGAAAACCATCACTAAAGATGGTTTCAACCAAGATTTGAAAAAAAAATCACAATAAATTTTAAGAAATAAATAAATAAATAAATATAACCTTAAGGTTATAATAATATAAGTAGAGATTGAATCCACATACCTTTGAATCTATGGATACAATGAATAATTTAATAAATGATTCAACAAAACTGGGTTGAAACATCAAAGACCTACCTTAGATCTCAGTCCCTATCATCAACGCAGCCAAATCACATTAGGAATGGAATAAACTATCATAGATCTATCCCAAATGGACAATATCTATGAATCCAAGATATGGAAGAATAAAATATCTATGTAAACCACCTATAATAGAGACTTAATAAGAAATTTGACCTTAAACACACCATGATTTTCCAAAATATCGCTTCTAAATTGAAGGTAGGAGTCTCTACATCCATGAGGAGGAGTGAAAACAAAGTTAGTATAACCTATGGGAAAAGTGTTTTAGGAGAAATTATGTGTGATATCCACAATTTTAGGATCTAATTTTTATGTGTACATGGTTAGGTAACATGGATAGGAAAACCATGTGCAAACCGTGCATATGCATCTGTCTCTAAAACCAAGGTTTCTCCAAGGTGACCACACAGGTTGACCAAACTATGATTCTAACTATGTGTCTACCTAGATCCCACTGCATCACTTTTCATAGTTTTCAGTATGGGATTCATGGTTTGTACTATCCATGCTCAAACGGTGTACCTCTATAATGTCACGAAAAAACATTCCATAATTCCTCCACACCCTCCCAAAACTCACACAAAATATTTAAATATATAAAATACTTAAAAAATGGTTACTTACTTGAAACATTAAATTCTAAAAGACTTATCCTTAAAACATTACATGAAAATCATAAACGAATCACATATCTTTGAGGTGGTGGTAGTTTACACATCCACAAACAAAGTTATCATTTTCCCAAAAAATGGAATGAATTAAGGTATTTGTAATATAATAATTAAATAATAATAAATACATAATAAATATAATATATGTCATATATATCATATAAAATAGTTATTCCATCATTATTTCCACCCTTGAGATGTGTTAATGGAAGAATGAATGATATCGATTCGTGAGACGATATTTCCTGTACATAAAAATGATGATTGTGTGTCCCATTTTATAGAGGTTTTTAATAGTGTAGATCATACCCTTAATATAAAAACATAATAAAATATTTAGGTTATAGAGGTTATTATATAATATTGATATAAGAATAATTAAAGGGGTATAGAAATAAATAAAACAAGAGTACTCATTGAAGAACGTTACCTCTTCTTTTGTAACTACTTTTGGCTTGCACCAAAGGACCACCTTAGCTTGCTTTCTGACAAAATTTAGGCTTCTAAGAAAATATTAGTGATGTTGGGAGACTATTTGAGAATGTTTTGGCTGTGCAAAATTTATTTACATCTGTAAAGAAGTGAGTGGGTGAGTTCCCTTTTATAAGTTGGGGAAAGGACACATATTTCATTTTTGAAAATAATTTATGGACTCTCCACATTTTTAACAACAAAGAGGATTTTATAACAAAAAAAATCTATATCCATGATTGTTTAAGGTCTAAATATTTCCATACAATGGTTTTTGGACATGTTTAGTTTCATTTGTAAAACATTTATTCTGAGTATAGTCATTAGGTAAACTAATTTTCAACTTAATCTATGAGAATAATTTTGACTACTTTCACTAATCAATTTGGAAAAAAAATTAAGTTATCCATACTAGAAATTATAAATTATTATGATTCCAAATATGGAATCCATTTTTCAAAATTCTAATAAATGAATGTGAAAAATTAATTTAAAATTTTATCCCACATAAGGGAAGAAACAATGAGTTTTTAAAGTGAAAATGTTCAGAATATTGAAAGGTTTTTATATCCAATTTCAGTTTGAAATTTATTCCAATTACAAAAATTGGATTAATTTATGTATAGTTTATCTAAATGAACTTTAAAACCAAATATAAATTATAATTTAACTATATAAATAAATTAAATAGAAATTTAGTTTTTAATTAAAATTTTTTAGTTTACACTATTCATTATAAAATTAAACTTCTCAGAAAAATATAAAAATTTCACCATAAGATAATTTTGATTTCATTATTTTCAAAAAAAATATTTTTTTTAAAATATATTTTTTAAAAGTGTCAAAATTTAGTTTTAAAATATGTGCACCATGAAAAGGCATTGAAAATGCATTTAAGAAAATTGAATCTTTTCATTCCTAAAATCAGATTTATTCTTATCACTTTTCTAGAAAACACGTAAGATGAATGTTAAATATTTATATAAATATATAATATATAAATTTGATTAAATTAATCATTATAAGTATTTTTTTTTAATTTACTAAGATGAAAAATGTTTGTATATAAATAAATAGTTTTCTAGAAAAGGAATTTCTTTATTTTCAAATAGTTTGTACTCTCATTTATAATTAATTGGTAAATAAATAATTCATTCAATAAATCATATTTTCAAAATTTAGTTTTTTCTATTCATACCAACTATTCCAACAGCTGGGTGAAAATTGTAATAATAATATTAATAGTATATTGTAGTTTGGTAAAAATCATTCTTGTGTGTAACAAAAGTTATCTAAGGGACTCAGAACTCTGTGTAACACAACCAAAACACAGTGTTACATATACCAAAAGCTAATCTATGTGGTGCATGTAGATCAATATTAAATTTGTGTTATCCAAACATAGTTTTTTCTTATAACAAAATCAATATTCAATTTAGTGTGATATGAAAAATATAAAAAAGTTTAAATAAATTAGAAAAAAAATATTCACAAAATCATAGGGTGTTACAATAACCACCTCATTATTATTCATAAAAATCAATGCATGTTCAGGTTTTTGTTGGCTTAACCATCTAATTGAATAGTACTATGAAAGTATATCTTGAATTATTTTGGGAACATAATTAATATAATATTATGATATGAGTGTGTGTGCATGTGTTTCAATTACATTTTTTTATTCTAAGGATGTTTTACTATTATTTAATTGTTAATTAATAAAACACCCATTGATTTTCAAGAATCATTAAAACATGATTATTATCAACTTCATCATCAAGGATAAATAGTAAAATATAAATTAATGGAATTTGAATCATCCTATATAATTATAAATAATAAATAACATTAAATTTATTGATCTAGGGATTATAATCTTTGAAACAAGAATAAACATGAACACTGCTATTATGAAACTAGTACAAATGGTCCAAACTATTGACACACAATGTAGAAAAATTGTAGATATAATATATGGAATGACTATTTTTTATAAGTATGGATGAAATAGAAATTAAAAAATCTTTTAATTAAGTGATTGTGATATCTATATTTGTGATAAAAGAGGATATTTTATGTGTATGGCAGTCAATACAAGATGTAAGGGTATGCATCTCAAATTACTCTCTTTGTGAAATATTTTTTATTGTTACCATAATTTAATTTATTATTTTTATATAACAACAATTTGATATATCATATCATGGATTGTATTTTTAATCATGGTATTTTAAGTAAAAGTACCAGCCCTAATTTCATGTGGTTTTGATAAAAGTGTTACTCATGGCACAATATTTTTCTTGGTTTAAATTCTGATTCATTGAGAGTAGTTACATGTTATATAAGATTCTTAAATTGTTTGATTTATTAAATACCCAATGATATATTACCAGAATATGAATTTTCTTTCATTTGATGTACTGACCAAATCATGTACTAGTACTGAAAAAGTTGTTTTCTCATTAGTAGGGATTTTGGTAACTCAAATCCCCTTTATTTAGTAATAATGTTTTATTATGAACAATATTCTTCCATGCATGGGTTCTCCCACGCTAATATTTTATTATTTTATATCTTAGGATCCAATTTTGGAAAATGAATTTTAAATACCGATTATTTTTTATTACTATATCTACAATGTGGGTTTTCAACAAAGGTAACATAAAATATTAAGAAATATATGTTCAATTATCACATTTTATGGTTCTAAATTTCCAATATAAAACATTGTTTAATTTTAAAAGATCCATTATTTTATATTATTTTAAAAATAAATTTTTTTCAATGATTTTTTACTTTACCTTTTGGTAAATATTTTTTTATGGGACCAATAACATCCTATAATACATCAATGTTAATTTTTTTAAAAAGATATTTCATGTCTTCACATTCATTTAACTTTTCATTTTCAAAATTATTTTCCCAAATGGGGTTTATATTTAACTATTTATAATCAAATATATATGTATATATATCTTTTGTGGGAATGAACTCATGATACTAGAAAATCAAATTCAATATCTCTTCTTCAGTGGTATCATTCAACCATTCTTTTCCATGGTTTTTTTATATATGTCAAAATCCTTCTATTTGTCCTTTACTACAATAGGTATATATATTTTTTAACCATCCCCCATCTATATATGTACTTTTTTTATCGTGTTATTCATTTATTAACTTATCCATATACCCATTTATCTATATGACATGTATATCACATTTTATATAATTCTGATTGGAAATTTTTTTTAAAAACCAATGTAATTTTATAATAAATAATTTTAATTCCTTGTTCATATTTATTAATTTTATTTTAAATATTTATATTAATTATATTAATATTAGTTAATTTTTAGGTTAAAGTAAAAAAATATTCATTTCTAACAAAATTGGGTTTTCTTTTATTATCTAATTTTAGGTAAATGATCAATTTCTAAATTATAAAATTTATAATTGAAAAAATTAACTTCTATTTCATAATAATCAGAAAAAAAATTATATTAGGATGATTTTTTTATTTTATTTTTATTTATGAAAAGTAGGATTTTACAATGAATAGTGAAAAATATAAAAAAATTTGAAAACATTATTTTAATTTCAAGAATTTAAAAAAATTATCTGTTTTTTAAATGGACTCAAATAAAAATTAGTTAAAATATACTATTAATAATTCAATTATGGTATCTTTAATTATTTTTATACTTTATTTGGGTATAAAAACATTTTTATACATAATAATTCATTTTTTTTGAAAACTCATTCTTTATCGTGTTTTCCGGGTTTAATATAAAATTAAATTCTGCACATTATACTATTTTAACTTGAAAAAATAGACTCGATATTTGGAAATAAATTAAATAATTTTATGTAATAAGATCAATATAATTTTTTTATATAACTAATAGAAAAAAAATTAAAAATATGTTACCATATATAATGTTATAATTTTCTAATCAAGGGACTACACTTAAGTGATAACGGTCAAAATTACTTAGAAACATATATAAATTCTATTTTATAGAAATATTTTGAATTTAAATCCTCTTATATTATAAATTTTTATATTTTTTATCAATTTTTTTAAGTAGAAAATTACTTTATTTTATTATTTTTAAAAATTACAATGTGTCATCTCCCCCATTTATAAAAGTACACACCCACTACTCTCATCTCAAAAATTAAAGAGACTTTGGGTTTATTTGATGCCTATAAAAATATATTTCGTAAATCTATCCACAAATATTAGAGTCTCTGGTATGATTATAAATCCTAATAGTAATGGTTATGTATAAACATAAAATTTTGTTCGAAGAAGAGTTATAGTTCCTAACCATGAACTTTAATTTTTTTCATATTATACCTCCTAAAAATATTCATCAAAAAAGTTGAAATAATATCACAAGTATCTTCCATATACTATGATGTTTTTATGTTAATTTTATAATCGATATCCTTCTCCCTCTATCATCAAATGGGGACCAAAATCATCATTTGTGTATATATAAGACTACTGACTTGTGAATCGTTGTAATTCATTTTCCATAATAGAATCTCACATATGGGTATAATGATATATTTATGGAATTTATATGATATTAAAGTAATATTTATAATTATATAATGTTATTATATCAAATTCTTTCTTACGTTCTGATACATTGAAAAATACTGACATCATTTGTGTGTTTGTGTGGTCGACCACCTCCATGAAGCGATGAGGTTCATTTTTCATGACCACATCATAGGGATACTATATATGTGTGTATTTAATAAAATAATATGATATTGTTTATATAGTAATCATTATGTAAATATATAATTATATTCACTTTTTTCCCTCAAACTCATTGAAAAAGGAAAAATTTACAAATTCTTCTGTATGACCTACCATCTCCATGATTGTAACATAATTAATTTTTCATAACTATATTTCATTATTGATTTAAAAATTAAATTTATGAATAAAAATCATAGTCATTTTAGTAATATTATTCTATAATTTATTTAATAATTACCACTTTGACCATAATAAACCTACCTATGTGATTTTTGACATATGAGAAGAATATCATCAAAATATCTGATGTTCACTTAATTGATTAAGTTATTTTTTATAACATAAAAATTAATAAAATAAAATTAATATTATACTCAAAAAATATATTAATAAAGTAAATAATTAACTTAATTTTATTATTCATGAGGATAAATAACGTACGCGGAGAGTAAGACTCGACGGAAGGGACACTTTACCTTAAGAATCTCATATTAGATGTTTTAAAGATTTATTTTTTAATCCCTTTATCCTAATTATATATACTTAAAATAATTTTAGATGTATTTATGAGTAAATTTATGAAATTATAAAGAAAATTTATTTCCCTTATGAATTTATTTCAAAGGTTTTTAGAAGTAATTTTTTACATGTTTTAAAAAAAATATTTTGATAAGAAGGAAAAAAATATTTTTCTATTTTAATGTATTCTACGTTCATGGTTATTACTTATTCTATAAATTTTATTTTTTGTTTAGATTAATTTATATGATTTCATGTTTTATTTAATGAAAAACTCTCCTTTCTTTTGTTCTTGTAATTTCCAAAAAAAATATTCCAAATGTAATGCATATTTGAAGATTCAGAAAATTTTTCATAATGATGAAAATAATATTTGTATGGGTATGATAATGGAAATTAATGAATTCATATATTCAAATATGTTATGGTTTATGGTAATTTGTTATCATGATGGATAATCTCTATATAACTCATGATGATGTGTGTGCCCAATATAGCTAATGAAGATGTGCGAGCCCGATATTGATTTCCAATGCATTAGGTAAAGGTATGAATGAATATTATAGATTTATACTATGTGATTATTGTAATATATTGGGTAGTTAATTATATTTATTATAGTGATTGTAAGAGTTATATAAAAATGATGTCTGTAGTTACCTATATGATTTATTTATGCTTTCAATGGGTTTTCAAGGAATTATTATAGTTTAAAAAGGTAATATAATGGGAATAATTTTAAAGGGATGTTTATGATTCTTTTAAGAGTGAAATTTATAAATTTTCATTATTTTATCATGATTTCAAAGAACACTTTTTTAACTTTTTTCCTTTATGATTTTTTATTAAATGTTTTATAATAATCAATGGAATGAAAAAATGATTTCAGGGGTGTAAAAATTATTATTTTGAGACTAATGCTTATTTTGATAAGAAAACTTATTGAAATTATTCATTGACTAGTAGGTTTATTTCATTATTTTTATTTTTCTATTATTGAGTTTTTATGCTATTCCAAATATTTCCAATTTTTTAATTTTCATAACATATATTTAAGGAAATGAATAATTTTGTTGATATGTCATGAAAATAAAGGTTGACTTGTTTTAAAAGTTTTTTTTATTTTCAATAATATTGATACTGAGTGGTGGTTTCCACTTTGTGATTTAACATTTTTATGTCAGGTTAAGGACCTAATTATTTGAAACCCTACTATTATACAATCACCAGGGATACAAGGAAATGAATACTTTTCAAAAGAAAAAATATTACAGATTTTGTATGGTTAGGTACTTATAGTTTTTATGAGAGAAAAGGTTTACACTATTTTAGAGGTTAAGATAATGTATGTAAATATCCTTAAGAAATTATAATTTATGGTTATCATGATATAGAATTTGAAGATTACCATGATTATTTATCTAATATATGTCTCGTGATAATGGTTTTTCATAGAGGAAATAGGGAAGAGGGATTAGAAATTCACTTAGAGGAAAATATCAATCAAAATCAGTAACATGGAATTGTTCAAATTAGAATTTATTATTTTTTTATTATTATGTCTTATATAAAACTTGATAATAATTGTGGTGGTATCCATGTAAAGTGAAATTAGATCTAACATAGAGAAACATGTTGATAGTGGAAAATTTTATGAGACAACAATTTACAACATTCATTAGAACTTTTGTCTTAGTGGTGGTTAATGGATGGAATAAATCTCTATAAATGATATTATAAGTCTTTGTCTTTTTAGATCAACAAAAGGTAACTCTTTATATTTACCATTTTTAAGTTGAGTCCAATCAACAGTGGTCAATGAATAAGAATACTAGAGGAAGATAAGATATTGATTCCATCAAATAGAATACAATTAAAAATATATTACATTAGATGTATTTTCCTACTGATGTTAAATATAGTAAGGAAAATGAAGTCTTGGAATTGATGAAGAATGAAAAATATTCAATGGATGCATATAAATAAAAAATCACCTTAATATCAAGTTACACTCAAATTTGTATTTAGGTTGTTTATAGTCAAAATAATTGACTTTACTCAAGATTAAATCCATAATATAGAAGATTTGTAGACTCTCATGAATTTATATGTTATGAGAAACTAGATGATGATGATGTAGAAATTGATTTTTTTGATAACCGTGTATTCCATGTAAACAAAGATAAAAATGGATCTTAGTGGCATGAAAATTTGATGAATACTTTGAAGAAATATTAATGTAAGAAAATCATGTTTTTAGTTTGTGATAGGTGTGGAAAAAATCGCATTGTTTGATGTATTATATAATCAAGGAAGTTCTTTGAGTTCTGTATGACTTGGAATATTTATCATGATTTCAATAAAAATGATCTCAATAGTGGTAAGACCAATTCTAGTATGATGCCAGTAAGAATTTTTAATTGTTACAAGTAATCAATTTATGCAGATGTGTGCCTATTGAAGATCATGAATGATGGGATGAAACAAGACTATAAGAATAAGTGTGTGGTGAAATCCATTAAAACCACTATTTAAAATTTTTGGTCATAAAATGAATTTATAACAAGTATATTAATTTTTATTTATATTATGATAATGTATTTTTTGATTCAGTATCTATACATTATTTAATTTCATAGATTTTTTTTGGAAGAATGTAAACTTCTCCTCAAGAATTGGTGTCGGAACATTCTGTAAAAATACAATGTGGTAGTCACAAGGAAACAAGAATTTACAATGATATCCATGTTATTATCTATGGAATGGTTTTCCCTATAAACATTATTGTATTTCTCATTGTATATGTTGTTATAATTTTGTGTATGGAATGCCTTTGAGTTTATCACACTAAGATAGATAACAAATAAAAATATTTTTTTCCCAAAATGTGTTCTATTTTTATATAAGAATCAATTCATAACATTGATATCATATCAATAAGATAAGAAACTCTTAAGAGAAGAAAATTAAAGATATATTTTTCATAATGTTGAAAATAAGGGAACTATTTATATTATTGATGTCCTCGTATAAGAATAATAAGAGGATCCTTTTCTTGATGGGTTACTTGGTTTTATATCTAATTGAGGATTTTATTTTACTTTTAACATAGTTCTCATAGATAAGAAAATTTCAAAACACCCTTATTGAATGTCACATGTATAACATCTAGAACTGAAAAATAGATGCAAGAATTAGTTCATAAATGCTTCATTCATCTTAGCATGTCACCATATGATGCTTCTATTTTAATAATTGAAAAGAAAGATGGTTCTATGAGGCTTTTCATTGATTATAAAACATTTAATTACATTATTATTAATAATATGTATATATTTCTCACATCATTGATGTGTTTAATTAGCTCCGGGGAGCATAGAAGTTTTTAATAGTTTACTCTATTCTGGGTACTGTTAGATAAAGTTTAAGGAAGATGAAATCCCTAAAACAACATTCCATACTAGGAATGGACATAATGAGTTTTTTCGTATTCTAGTTGGGTTAATGAATTATCTATCTATATTAATTTATCTTATAAATTGAGTTTCACATGATTATTTTAATAAATTTTTTATTGTGTTTATTAATGATATATTGGTTTATTCAAAAGGTTATAAGGATCAAGAAAAATAACTATGGATTTTTCTATAAACCCTAAATGAAATTAATTTATATGGGAAATTTAGTAAATGTGATTTTTGTTAAAAATATATTTTACGACATGGAAATATTATAAATAACTATGGAATAATTTTTTATCCTAGAAAAACTAAAGTGGTTTAGGAATGGCTAAGAATGGTAAATCTGATTTGGATTTGTATTTTTCTTATATTGTCTAGCTATAACCAGTGGATTATTGAAAAAAATCACTAATATCTGTCCCATTATAGTTTTTAACACGAAATGCACATAGATCAATATAGATAATGGAATGTGTTGAATGCTTCCCAAAAATGAAAATAATATTAGTAAATGCTCTATTTTTGGTTCTACTATCCAGAAATGGTGACATTGTTATCTAAATCAATGATCCATTGAAAGTATTGGGTTTCATTTTATTAAATAATGATCAATAAATTTCTTATGATGCATATCAATTAAAACCTACTAAGAAAAATTGTCCAATTAATGACCTTAAATTGGAATCTATATCATTTCATTTAATAAATTCTATTAATTATTTATATGGAGTAATGTGTGAAATATATAGTGATCATAAAACCATGAAATATATATTCACTTATAAAATTTTAAAATGAGATATATGTGATGGATGGAATTAATAATAGATTATGATTACATAATTAATTACTATCCAGGCACTGAAAATATAGTAGCTGATGCTTTGAGTCAGAATGATATTGCAACATTAACTATTCTATATCTAGAACATGATCCTTTCGTTAATTATTTGATGCATGTTGGATCGTAAATTGTTTATATAATAACTTACATTAATTTTATTAAAGTTTTTTTTTAAAATATGACTTTTTTAGATATTATTGAGCAAGAACAGGTGTAATATAGTGTTTTATAGAAGCATGTAGGATTGATAATGAAATGTGTTTTCGTATAATTTAATATTGGAAAATAAGGTGTTTTGGGATTCATAAAAATGATTTTTGTTTTAGGTGACCCCTAGTTGTATAATTAACTAATGATCTAGGATCATGGATAATTATTATTCATTCATCTTGGAATCACACAAATGTGTAGATACCTTCAGGAAAATTTCTGGTGGAAAGGAATGAAGAATGGTATTGATGATTTCACTATGAGATTTTCTAATTTTCAACATGTTAAAGATCAAATTCAATTACTGAATGGGATGATTCAGCCTTGTATTATTCTATAATTAAATTTTTTGAATATATTAACATATTTATTTTTATATAAACAAAGACATATCAAGGTAATAATGAACTATGGGTTATTATTGATCAATTAACTAAACTTGCACATTGTCATCCCATTTGAGATAATATTTATTTGGTACAAAATTATCAACATTATTTTAGAGAGATAATTATTTTACATGGATTCACATTGTACATTTTATTTAAATAATATCCAAGGATCATACAAAAATTTTCGGAAAAGTTTTCATAATACCTTCTATACTTTATTAAATTCTAATACAACCTTTCCTCTCAATCAGATGGACAGTTATAGTTAAAAATATAGACTTTTGAGATATGATTAGAAATTTATTAATATATTATCTTGGATTTTTTTATCAATATCTATATTTGGGTGATTTTTATTATAATATTATTTTTCATTCCAGTATATAGACGGAACATTTTGAGGCATTATATGAAAAGCATTGTGAGACTATATGTTTTTGGCATTATGCCTGAAAAAAAGGTATTTCTGATAAGAATTGGTATCAGAAATGGTTGATATAGTGAAGCTAATTCAATAAAAAATGGAGATGGCTCAAAGAAGGCAGAAAAGTTATACAAACAAAAAAAGGAATTATCTTTCTTTCTATATAGGCGATGTTCTTTTTCTTAAAGTATCTCAATGGAAATTTTTTATGTGTTTTTCTAAAAGGTAAAATTCATTTTTTTTAGTTCATCGGACCATATGAAATCTTGGAGAATGTTGGATTAGTTTCCTTTCTATTTCCCTTTCTGTAATGATTATCTTAGTTATATAATGTATCTCAAGTTTCACTGTTATGAAAATATGTTCCAAATGCATCTAATGTTTTTCATCCTTAAAGTGGTTCACTTGGAATACAAATATTCATATAAGGATAAAAAATTATAGATTCATTGTCTTAGAGATAAATTTTTATAGAGTAAAATATTTTTACTTTGTTACAGTTTTGGGGAAAGACTATATGATTGAATAAGAAACATGTGAATCTGGAAATGTTATGAAGGAAAAATATCTCAGCTTCTTTGAGTAATGAATAAAATTGTGGGCATAAATTTTCCAAAAGATGGAATAATGTAAAATACTTGGTATTTTTAAGATATATATTTTTCATGTCTTATTAATATTCATTTATTATATTTTATAGATTTATATTCAAAATAATATTATTAGGTAATTTTTTCACCAATGGAAAGAAAATTATTTGTAAAAACATTTGGTTTTCATTGATTATATTCGTTTTTAAAAGATATAATTTAAAATTAAATAATTTCAGTTTTTTTAAAAAATATATTTCTATCTCATAATGTCATAATTAGAATAGAATAAATTTTTGAGAATTTTATAAAAGGTTTGATTCATAAATGAATTGGGAAAAATATTGACTCTTATTAAAATCTATTTTTTATTTCATGATTTTAAATAGAAATATTTCATTTTTAAAAAATAAAATATATTTTAGTAAAATAATACTATTAAAAATAAAATTATGGTATTTTGAATGAATTTTTACTTGAATTTTTTTATAAAAAACATTTTTATTTCAAAAAGGATATTTTTCTGAAAAACTAATTTTCATCACATTTGTTAGGTTTAATTTTAACTAATATTACTCCAATTATATAAATAAGATTTGATAAAATGGATTCAATATTTGGAATAAACATATTAGAAATTATATAATATGTTCAAATTTATTTTTTGTAATTATTAATAACAACACCAATAATAATCGGCTATCATGGATAAGGTTAAAACAGGTTTATCTATGGGTTAAACTTAAGTTATATGGTTTAAAATGACGTTAAAATATGACTAAATTATATTTTATGGACATATTTTGATCCAATATCATAATATCATCATAAATTACTCATTTTGGAAGCATTTATATTGAGTTATACATTAATATATTTTTATCACATTAAAAATTACAATTGTGTTATCCCCCCCCCACTTATAAAAGGAAACCCCCTCTCTAAACACTTCATGAGTATTTTATTTCATCCAATACCTACCCAAATTCATTCCTTAAATCCTTCCCCATATCCTATATTCCTTTTTTGGTCCTAAATTCAACCTAGAAATTATTTAGATATAAACCTAAAGAGGTTGTTTGAAGAAGTGGTATAGTTCTTAACTAATAAATTTTGTATTATTTATTCTACTACCTCCTTCAAATATTCATCAATGATCACTAAAATAAAAAAACCAATATCTTATATATATTGATATTTTTAATGTTAATAGAATAACCTATATCCTTCTCCCTCTTCTATGAAATGGGAAACAAACAACTGATCATGTGTATAGTGGACTACCACCTCGCAAACTGATGTAATTTGTTTTCGATCACCTCCTCTCATGGATGGTTAAAAATATGGATTTATGGTATGTACATGATATTAATTATATATTTTTTATTTTTAAATGATACTATTTAATCTTATATTTTCTTTTCCATCTATTTATAAATGATAAATTCGTTCATGCATATGTATAGATTACCACCTCTACAAATTGATGTGATTCATTTTTCATTAACACGTCACATGGGTACATTATTTATGTTTATTTAAATAAATAATAATATATTTATGATATATTAAACATTTTGTAAAGGTAAAATTATATATGTATTTTTCCCTCATGCTCTTTGGAATGTGGAAATATCCCTCAGGTGTTCGTACAACCTACTTTCTTCATGATTGTAACGTAATTCATTATTCAAAAATATATATCATAGTTAACATTAAAATTATAAATTATGTATAAAAATTATAACTATGTAATTTTTTTATTCTATATATATTGGAATAATGAAATAATGTACTATAGTCATCTTACCAAAGTAACTTTTGACATATGAGTTGAATATTGTCAAAACAACTGATGTGAATTTAATTGATTAAGTAATTCTATATAACATGTTGATGAATGATTGAAAATTAATAATAACAATAAATGGTTTTATTTTTTTAGATAACTAATATAATTCTACTAGTAGGGGTGATAAATAAAGTATGATATGATTCTGACTTGAGCATAGGACAATTTACATTAAAATGTCATTTTAAATATTTTAAAGATTAATTTTATAAATATTTTTCTTTCATGTCCATATTATTAAAATAATTTTATTAATTTAGTTATATTTAATTAAATTAATTTTCAAGGTCATTTTATGTCACTTTTGAATATCTTTCAATGTTTTTCCAAAATATTTTTTTCACATAAATTATATGGGATATTTTGAAAAAAAAGTAAATGATTATTCTATGTTATTTTATATAGAGTCAATGATTATTCCCACCACCATAACCATTATTTTATGTTTGTATTAATTTAAAATATTTCATGATTTATATAAATATAAACCTCATTCCATTTGATCTAGGAATTTTATTAAAGGGTTTTAAATTGAATGGATATTTCAATATCTAAAATTGTTTAATTATGGGTGCAAAGAATATTTTTATAATTATGATAATGGAAATCATATAATTCATGTATGATGATTATTTTATGGTTTATGATATTTTTTTTATGATTTTTGTGCCTTATATAGCCCATAATGATGGGTGGGCCTAATATAAATCATGTTGATGGGTGAGTTGAATATATATCCACAATGCATTATTTAAAGGAACAGAGTAAACTATATATGTTTCTCCAAAGAGATTATAGGAATTTACTAGGTAGGTTATTCCAGTTATTAGATCGATTATAGAAGTGATATGAAAATGATTTCTAAAGTTACAAATATTATTTATCTATACTTGTTATTAGTTTTTTGGAAAATATTATGATTTCATAGGGTAAGATAGTGAGATTAATTTTAAAAGGGAAGTCTATTCTTATTCTCAAAGGTGAAATTTAAACCTTTTCATATGTTTTTCATGATTTTAAATAATCTTTTATGTTTTTTATTTTTTCCTTTAAAATTTCTCATGAAAATTTTTATGAAATGATTTGGGTAGATAACTTAAATTCAATGGTAATAAAAATATTATTTTATGCTTAAATTTTATTTTGAAAAGGAAAAATTTGAAGACTAATCATGGACTAACAAGTTTCTTTGATTCATTTTATATGTCCCTTACTGATAATTTTTATACTAATACCATGTTTTCAAATGTTTTTCACCTGGTTTCTAAGATTAGTATAGAAAAGGATGAGTTCAATAAGAAAATTGTGAATATATTTCATGAAAAAGAAAACATGTTTTATTTTAAATGAGTTGTATTGTTATAAAAATGGATAAAAATTGTAAGTTTTCACTTTGTGATGTAATATTTATCTATATTATTCTAATATCCAAATTATCTGATAATCCAGACCTAAAATTTATATGGGAATGAAATGAAATGAATTTTAATCTAATGGATTTATTTAATGTATTGTCTTTAGTTGGGTCATTATAATGTTCCCTAGAATGAGTGATATTCTATAACATTGGGGAATGTATCAGTGTTTCGAATATTGTTATTCCAATGAATATTATTATTGGGAAGATAAATATATAATTTTTAAACATATGAATTCTTCCTCCAGAGGTGTTATGATCATATAATCCCTTTTATTAACATGGGAAATAGTATTTTCATTCTATAAATTATTATTCCAAAAAGGAATATTACTGCCAAGTTGGATATATAATGTTTGATTATTAAACATTATTATCTAGATGGATTATAATCATTTTATCCATTTTTTAAATGGGGAAATTTATTATCATTGTTTATGATAATTTACTACTAAATCAGGTTGATCAAGTATTTGATATTCATATTTCTCATTATATATATAGATACATTTTATAAAGTAAGAAGTTCCATAGGGAATGGTATGAAAGATATTATTGACTATTTTTGTGAATTCATTGGACTAAATCAGGTGATGAGTGGGTCCTAAATTTATATACCCCACAATGCATCGCTACGTATCATGAGACAATATAGGGTTGTGTATTTTTTTTATATTCCTTTTGAATTCATCAAGATTCATTGACTACAGTTTAAATGAAAAGTAAATCTCTTAGAACAAGGAATTGGAAGCATATTTTTTATGTCTAAAATTATAAATCCCATTAGTATGATATCATTATAATTGATATCCATTATTTTATTTATTTACATGGATACAACATGCTATCATTTTTATTTTTAACATGAATTCATGTTATTTAACTATTCCAACCAAAATATTTATTCTATGATTGCTTCAGTTGTATGATTCCATAACTAAGAATTTGATCTCACACCTCCAAATTCTAACATCTCATAGGATTTTAAGAAAATTAGAGCATTTGGTTGGTTTATAATTATGAAAATGTGGAATAATTTATGGGGGATATTGAAGACTTATCATGAACAAAATAGTTTCTTATATATAATAACAAAAATATCATTTAGTTAAGAATGTCATGGGATTTATTATATTAATATGATTCCTAATTAAATAAAACTATAAAACTAAAATTAACCTGCAAATGTAAGATATTAAATAATCATAATTGATTTTGTAATTATGGATGGTTATATCTCAGCTTTTACATCTAGTATTAAAGTAAGTAAAGTAAGTGTCTATATGAACCAGATTTTTGAGTGTCGGTCTGGAGCCTCCCATTTGGTATCAATGAAAATATTTAGATAACATTAGAGATTAATATTTTTAATGAGGATATTTTAAAGTTTGATAAATTAAATTTGATCATAATAGGTAACCCTTTGGGATAGGTATATGTCTTAATACTAATGAAATAATGAAAATGTTATTTGTAACATTTGAAAAGTGACCATCAGTGGAAACCCTTGAATAGTTTTATGGTCTATAATTTATTCTAATTATTTTATAAATTACATATAATTTTATTATCATTATAATAAATACCAATCTAGATATTTTTTTTTGGATGTGGAAGTTCCATTGATGCACCTATGGGTAATCACTACAAAAAAAGTGACTTTTACCAACATAAATTTAGTGAAAATAATATATTTGTGTGTATCAATTAGTATTTTTAATATATATTTTGTTTTCTTATTAATAATATCATGTACTGAAAATTTCTTTTACTAACATATATATCTATTGATATTAACTATTTTATACAAACATATGTTTTACAAACAATAAAATATATTGAATTATCATACTAATAGTAAATTTTTTTACCAAAAAATGAATATATTATTATTTATTTGAATTACTAAAAATTATTTTACCATTGTGAAAACATATTGCAATAAATTATTTTACAATAATTATTATTTTAGGAAATTGAATCTATTTATTAAAATTTTAATATAAACACATTATTTTTCAATAAAAAATATTTATATATATAGAATAAAAATATGAACACATTAATAATATTTAATTATTTTTAGATAAAGAAATTAAATATATATATATATAATATAATCTCCTTTGAGAATCCAAATTTCTTACAGAAAACCCTAATCTTGGTTATCCTTTACTACATTCCATCCACTTACATCCATGATCATCATCTTATACAATGTCTCCCAGATCTTTGACCACCGGGTCATGATCTTTCTCCACCATTATCAAGCACATGCATCCTTGAATGCGATAATGTCAATGATGATAGTTGGAGATCATCTCCAAAGTAGATTACTAGGATGAAAAATGCTAGATTTATTCAACAATGATATGATTGAGGCGGTTCCTGTCTAGATCCTTCTTTACAGGGGGTGAGTATGTAGAGTAGTGATATCATGTATAATAAGGGGAAGTGAAAGCCAATGAAGGAAATACACCAGTCGAGGGAAGCAGTTCAGGGCATGGAAAGATATAGATGCACAATATTCCCCACTTGGGAGATATAGTATCACTATAGAAATAATGATGAATAAGAAATATCACCACCTTGAACTCATAATATGAGGAAAAGAGAGGAGACCCAATGCAAGGATGAGACCTAGGGTTGAGCATTACAAAACAGGGGTGTGGCGACTAGATCGGATGCCAACTCAATTCTAGGAAAGAAAAAATATTTGTTGAAGCATTAATACTGGTTATTGAATCTGATCTAGATAACCCAAAATGAATAGATTTATCCTCTTTCAGTTCACACATGTTTAATTTATATGTTTTTTTGTAAATATATTTGCATTTTTAATTTTTTTGGGTTTATTTTTATTACTTTTATTGTAGTTTTCTGTATATATTATGGTGAATAACATCTTTTAAGGGTATATCCAAGTGAATACACCATTTAGGGGTCTCGCGTGAGGTCTCAGTGTCAAGTCTCCCTGAGTACTTACACATGTAGTAATTTCAATAAATATTTTTAATCCCCATCCCCTAAATTGTTGTAATATAGTGAAGAATTTTATCCTTGAGATTTATCTTCTATAATGGTTGAACAGGATGAAATTGTTCCTTCTGGTAATTTATGTGTTCGTGATGCTTTTGTGAGTAAGAACACCTTATGGGTATGTGAGTGATATTGATGCCTTTATGAGTTTGTGTTCTTGTTGACTTTTTGAGTATACATACTTCAATGTTCACAATGTAAGTGTTCAAAAATATTATACTTTCATCTATGTTATCATTTATGAGATTATTATGACTTGATTGATTTTATTATGAACTGCCTAAATTTATGTATCAAAACCTTTGTACTTTCATTTACGGTACTATGATAGTTGTATCGTAGAGATGATAGATTTAACATAATTCTATGGCGATGAAGGGATGCTTTGAATTATGGTGTTTGATGCAATAATGATTCACTACTACCTTCATCTTTATTGAGTTGTTAGGTGAAGCCTACAATTTCACTCGTGGAACTGGATAGTGATCTTAATACATTAGGTAAGGGGGTTGAAGGGTTTATTAGTATCAAGATAAATCAATATGATAATCATCATGATGAATTATAAAGAATGGTATTCAGTGATGTTAGTAGAATCACATGATGTATCATCCCCGGTTTGAGGTATACGACCTTTTTTATATATTTTTGTGTATATGGAGTGGTTGTGTAATGTTTAGGAGAGTTTGAAATAGTTTTGGAATGTTTTGGAGGCCTCTTAAGGTTGCACGTTTTGACAATGGTTAGGGGAAACCATGTGAGAATCTAAGGTAACCATGCAATATGACATTGTTTGGATAGTAGCATCGGCACGGTTAGCGCATGGTTTGATAAACTATGTGAGCTAATAGTATGGTCCATTAAAATGTTTTTTTAAATGGGTTTAGTCAAGATTTTACCTAACTTACCAATTTATTCTCCTATATGAAAAATATGTGGGATTTCCTCTTCTCAGTTGCTAGGGGTTCTCTCCCACTCATTTTAGAAGGGATTTTAAGGGGTTTCAATGTGGTTTGAAGGTAGTTCATCTTAGGTAAGTCTTCTCTTTTGGTTTCTTTGTGGTTTCTTCTAGATATTCTCTCTTCCCTCTCTTGGTTTTCTATATCTACATTTTTTGCATGTATATCTAGAGTTTTTGTTTCCTTAGGTGGATATTTTAGGGCTTTTTAATGATAGGGAAGGATATTTGGAGTGGTTTTGGTGGAGCGTTTTTCTGGATTGGTGGTGCGGTTTCTTGTGGGTTGATTTTTGCAAAACCCTAATGGTAGGTGGCTTCTCTCTCAATTCCACTTTGTTAGAGTTTTAGGCCTTGTTTGAAATTAATGTTTTTTACTTGAAATGAATTGATAATATGATGTGAAAATCATGGTGGAAACCCATTGGGTAATAATTTTAGGATTTTTGGGTGAAATGGGATATTATTGCAAAAAGGGGATTTTTATGTGATTTTAAAATGTAGATTCTAAGATGGGTTGCTTGGATTGGTTTATGAAAATGGTTTGGTAAAATGGTTTTAAATAATAATGTGGTTTATTGAAATGTAGTTTGTCATGGAAAATGGTTAAAGGGTGTTTTCAATAAATGGGTGATTTATTGAATTGATTGGAAAGTGTTGGAAATGGTTGTGTGCATAATGTGTGGCCTCGGTGTTTTATGATTTTGGTTGGTTAAGTAATATGGATTTTGTTGATTGTGTGGAAGTGGGTGAGAAGTCACACTATAAAACGTTATGGATAGTGGACGAAAGGACCACCATTATTGATAAGTGGTCGGGAAGTACCACTAGTTTGGAAGAGTAGAAAATGGGTTTGGACGGGAAGTTCCAACGTCGCTGTTTTCCTTGTTGTGTATTTCTATGCAAGATGTAAATTGGATTTTCTAATGTGTGATGGTGATATTTCTTATGGCATAATTATGGCTTTCCCTAGTTTTACATTGCCTGGTAAGGTTGTTTTTGGCTTATCGGTAATTATTGATCTATTTTTTGTTTTATATAAATTTTTTTACATAATCATGCTAACGGTTTTATCCTAGTGGTGTGTGTAGGGAAGTCATTGTGGAAATCCAACTGAGTACTATTCTTCACTCCTGCTTTGGTACATTGGTGCTTTTGCAGAACTTGTATTCTGGGACATAGGTAAGAGTAAGGAATCTCATTTTTCTAGTAGTTATTCATGATTCTTGGGTGGTTTGGTGGTGCTTGGAGCATGGATCTTGTGGTGGAGCAGTGGAGGGTTCCTTGGTTTACTTTGGGTCTCATGTATAGTCTTCTACATAGCACTATGATTTTGGTTGGTATGTTTTGGTTGTATTTGTTTTTGGGAATTTTTATGGATTATTTTGTTTGTATTTTTGTACTAGATGGTCCGGGTTTCTATGTTAACATGCATCATATAGTTTTGTTGGTAAGGGATTGTTTTGTTGGTAGGATTATCTTAATGTAAAATCATTCCCCAATTTATTCTTGAATCCCTCAGCATTTATTTCTAGCCTTTATTTCCTTGGGAATGTCTCTTAATTCCTAGTAGTACCTCACTACCTTCTCAAGACAATGAGGAAGGGTAAGGGCATTAAAAGTGGTGTCATTTTTTCGGTCCTTTGGCGTTAATTATTGGTCTTAGTGTTGACATTTGTTCTTGGTCCTTTCACTGAGTTGGGATAGTAGAAATACATAGGATTTTCAGAACTTTGATTGTATTGCATAAAAGGATGCATCTAACCCTTTTATGTTGAACTTGATGTTACCAGGGAGTTGGGTACATGAGTTTTTTGGAGTCACTTATAGGAATTGGATATCTCATTATCGTGGGTGTAGCCAATGAGATGAGCATGTCATGCATGGTTGAAATTACTTCTCTCTAGGATGAATATTTCATTTAGTATAATGACTTATGTTATGGAATGAATATATGGATGTGTGGAAAATCTAGAAATTAATTCAAATGTGCAAATTTAAAATTTTAATGGTTGTGTTATTTTAAAACTGGGATGATTTTCAAAACATGGTGGATTTTTCAGAATAGTGCAACATGGGAAATGTGAACTTGTGGAAAGTCTAGTTGTGATAGTTGTTATGTAATTGAATTTGAATTGTATTCATTTTATTTATATGGGAGTGGGACTTATGGTTGTATTTGTGTTGATAGAAATGGAACTGGGTATGCGTTGTAGAGACCAACCAGAGGAGGCTGTTGAAAACATGGTTGTACCTGAGCCTCAGGTGAACCAGTTGCTACTGTAGAGTATAGTTCAAGATTTCCAATTTGTGGAAAGTGGGAATAAAGTAGATTAACCCAAGCCTATGGATTATATATTTAAATTTCAATGGAAGAATATAACCATTTTTAGGGGTGATTCAGAGTCGGAAATGGTTAAAGTGTGGCTGAAAAAAATGAATAGGATATTTGAATTCTTGGGAACACCTGCAGAGCTAAAAGTGAAGTTAGTCATGTACATGTTGGAATATCTTTCCCTTTAGCGGTGGGAGCTATTTTTCCAAGCTGGGATTGTCATGACCCGTCCCAGTGGGGCCTGAGCCGTAACTCCCCAAGGCCGCCTCCAATAGGCCAGGGGCTGGTGACTAGCATCGAGTAGGCATGCTACTAACATGGGAGGCATTGCCTGAAAACCTGTATGCACACACACACATCTCCAAGCCCAACAAAGCTGAAAGTAAAAACTGCTAAAAGGAAAAGATACATGCATACACTAAAACCCAACCAACATAGTATGATAGGAAAGTAAAGTACAAGAAAGTAAAACCCTGGGCCAAAAGTACAAGCCCACCAAAAGAGAGTCTGTAACAAAGTACAACCTGTAAAGAAAGGTGTTGGGACTGTAGTCTATAGCCGTATGAACACACCTCGGCCTGTTTGATCTCACTGAGTACCGCCTGGTCCTGGTCCACCTAGAATCCTATCAAAGGCTCACTCATCTGCACAAGACACGACACGTGCGGGCAAATCCCATGCAGGGGTGAGTATAACAATACCCAGTAGGACACCCCAAAACCACAAAGGAAACACAACAAGGGAAATACCACAAAGGAAAGATACAATCAGCTCTACACAGTATATGTCTACCGAAAATATACCAAGAATATTCAGATATACTTATGCACGATCGACTATCGTGAATACCACCACTGGGATTCAACTCGAAGATTCCACTAAGCATATAACCGGGAGAACACACTCCTAGGTCTGAATAGAGATATACGAAGTACTTGTTCCTAAAGAACACACTCCACAAGTACTTTGTGAACGTGATGCTCAGATGAGGATCACAGCCAAGTCATGGGGTGATTCCAACAACTCAGTCTGAGCTAATCCGCTAAGCAGAGGATCGGCGCCTGGGTAAAGTTGGTCACATCGATACCAAGAACTCTACCTAGGGTTCCAGGAATGAATAGAAGATCCGGCTCTAAGTCTCACAGAGGGGATTCCAAAAACTCTATTCAGGAAGTCCTGTTGAAAGGATCATACTCCTGTATAAAGGAAATGATACCAGAACCTTCAGGGAAAAGACCAAGGGTACGAACCCTAAGAAAACTAGTCCAAGTCACAGAAGACAAGTGGCTCAAGCCATGTAAGATTTAGTTACACGACGTGTAGTAGGGTTACATGTCGTGTTCCTTGACCCCAGGTACTGCCCATGTAACGGCTCGTGTCATCTATCCAGTATATGTAAAACTGGACTACACGGCGTGTAGAAGGATCACACGTCGTGTTCCTTGACTTCGGGTACTGCCCATGTAAATGGCCTGTGTCATCCGTCCAAGCTATGTAAAACCCAACTACACGGCATGTAGAATGATCACACGTTGTGTTCCTTGACTCTGGGTATTGCCCATGTAAACGGCCCATGTCATTCGGCTTGTCGGATAGAAAGTAACTACACGGTGTGTAGAAGAAACACACGCCGTGTCCGAGCACCTGGGGCTCGCTCCGTGTATGCTGGCCATGTGCCCGTACACGGTCTCTGTCTGTGTCCATGTCGCCTGTCCGTGTACCAGCACACGGGGTATCCTCTGTATCTGGTCGGGTCTGGTTGGGGAGGGGTATACACGGCATTTCCTTGGTTGTGTACCCTTACCATGTTCGTGTACTTCTGGAGTACACACTAGGTAATCCCGACGACAAACACAGGCCGTGTAGCCCATACTACACGGCGTGTAGTCGGGATTTTTCCAGAAGCATCTTCTTCTTCCTCGCACTTCAGCCGATCTTCCAGATCTGCGATCTCTCGTCCGTTTGTCGCGAAACTCAAGATCAAGGGTCACCTCGATGTTGTGATGCAGAATCCATGGGTCTCGGGCCTTCAATCGGCTCCAAAATATGATCCCGGTCATCCGAGCGGAAATCGTTCAAAGAATGATATCTTCTGATCTGCTTCGATCCATCTGTTTCCACCGTAGCCGCACCTCTGTGGGGTTGTATCGATGCCAGATCTTCAATATGGGATTGTTACATCGGACAACGGGTGCACAACAATACGTCGTTCATATCCCCGCAAAAAACACATAGAATGCAATGAAGAACGCGAGAATTTGGGGAAGAATAACATAGAAAATCGAGAGGGACAAACCTCGATTGATGTTCGTGTCGATCTTGGTTCGTCACCGTTAGGAGGTTGAACGAAACCAAAATAATTCCAAGCATAAAATCCCCAAAATCCCCACAAAATCCCATCCCGTAAGAACGATCGATCTGTGGGCTAATATGTTCGTGGATTAGTCCGCGTTCATCATGGAAATCAAAAATGGGGAAGAAATCATCAAATAAACATCCGACTTGGATTCTGCGGCGTTTGTTGGTGAAGACCCGGTCGCCGCGTCGTCATCGCCGGTGAAAATCGGCAGGAACGTCGTCGCCACATTGGGAGGTTTTCTCTAGAGCCTCCAGAGCTGCCAAGGGTTTCAAGGTTATGAGGTTTGTAACCCTCGACCCTTGTGTTAGCCTTTATTTAAAAAGGATAAAGATATCCACTACAACAGATTTAATAAAATATTTTATTATGGTTACGTCCAAAACCCATATTTCACCACCGGCCTGCGCCAATCGATGTTAGGTCCCTTATAGGGTAAACCCGCTACTCTGAACCAAATGGTGCCTACGTATTTTTGATCCGAGCACCCGTTTGGGAATTATTCCACTTTTTTAGGAAAACCGCACACACGCGTAATTTAATTATTAAATTAAATTCAAACATTTGTTCCGGGCTCACCGGGCCTCGGAACTGCACGCCGTCTCAGAGCCTAGTCTCAAAATAATTCCCTTTATTTTTTAGAATAAATTATGGAAAATCCGAGACATTACATCACACCCACCTTAGGGCTTTTACGTCCCCAAAAATCCAAAACAAGGGCTACTCAAAAAGATGTGTGTACTGCACACGAATCTGAGCCTCCCGCTCCCATGTGCTCTCCTAGAGATTCTCGTGCTGCCACCGAACATGCACTAAGGGAATAGCTCGCCCATGAAGGATATTCTCATGCCGATCCTCAATCTCCACTGGTTACTCAGAAAAGGTCGCTCCATCATCGATGTCCAGCTCGCTCTAGTCAATGACATGCGATGAATCATGCATGTACTTCCGTAGCTGCGACACATGGAAGACGTTGTGTACCCGGTCTATCGGAGGAGGTAGAGCCAAACGATATGCCACCTCGCCAACTCTAATCAGACTCTGAAAAGGGACAACGAACCTCGTAGATAGCTTGCCGACTCGGTCAAATCTCTGCAACCCCCATCGAGGTGAGACCCGAAGGAACACATGGTCTCCCTCCTCAAACTCCAAGGGTCTCCGCCTCCTGTCGGCATAAGACTTTTTCTGATTCTGTGTAGTCTTCATCCACTCCTGGATGACCTGCACTTTCTCTATAGTATCTCTCACCATATATGGGCCCATGAGTGTTGACTCTCTTAGGTTAGTCTAGAAAAGTGGTGACCTACAAGGTCGCCCGTACAAAGCCTCGAATGGTGCTATACCAATAGTGAAATGATAACTGTTGTTATAAGAAAATTCCACAAGTGGTAGGTGATCCTCCCAGCTATGACCGAAGCCAAGTATTCAAGCTCATAGCATATCCTCCAGAACCTGGATGGTCCACTCCGTCTGACCATCAGTCTAAGGATGAAATGCTATGCTCAAGCATAACTGAGTTCCAAAATATTCCTGCAATCCCTTCCACAATAGGGATGTGAAATAAGCATAACAATATGAGAAGATCATGGATGGAACTCCATGAAGTTGAAATATCTCATGCATGTAGAGGTGTCCCAAGCACTCTACTGAACTCGGCTCTCGTATGGATAGGAAGTGGGCTGACTTGGTGAGTCGATCAACGATCACCCAGATAGAATTGTGTCCCAAGGACGTACGTGGTAAACCCATCACGAAGTCCATGGATATCCCGTCCCACTTCCACTATGGCACCTTAAGGGGCTGAGTCAATCATGTTGGCACCTGGTGCTCAGCCTTTACTTGCTGACAAGTAAGGCACCGAGAAACAAACTTTGTCACACACTTCTTCATTCCTGGACACCAGAACTGATGTCGGAGGTCCTGGTACATCTTTTCCACACCTGGATGCACCGCTAAAGGAGATGTATGGAACTCCCTCAGAACCTCCTCCCACAATGTCACTGGTACTACTATATTCCCTCTGAAAAGAACAACGTGCTCCCCACCTTCTGAATATCCATCAGCATCATCACCTGTGGATATCTGAGAACGTAGAGTCTCACAGCTAGAATCCTCGCGATGTGCTTCCCTGACTCGTTGTAAGAGTGGAGGGGTAACAACCATAGATTGAAGGTAGGCTCCCTCATCTCCATCTATGAAGGATAACTATAAGGATGCCAACTGCCTCGTCGCCTCATCCAGAAACTGAAAATTGGATTTCCTGCTGATAGAATCTGCCACTATGTTCCCCTTCCTAGGAGTATAAACAATCTCAAAGTCGTAATCCTGGAGGAACTCAAGCCACTTCCTCTGCCTCAAATTCAGATCTTTCTGAGAAAAGATATATCTCAGACTCTTGTGATCAGAGTAGATGATAAACCGCTTGCCCATCAGGTAGTGCCGCCACATCTTCAACGCGAAGACTACCACTGCCAACTTAAGATCATGGGTCACATAGTTCTGCTCATGTGGCCCCAACTTACGTGATCCATAGGCAATCACCGCTTGCCTCTGCATCGGTACACAACCAAGCCCGGTTCCTGATGCATCGCAGAACACTACGTACTCGACACCCTCCTCTGGTAATCTCAAGATCGGGGTGCTCTTCAGGCTCTGTCTCAACTACTGGAAAGCCTGCTGGCATCTCTCGGTCCACACGAAAGGCGTCCCCTTTCAGGTCAAAGCTGTCATGGGTGCTGAAATCCTGGAGAAATCAAGAATGAATCTCTGATATTAGCCTTCCAACCCAAGGAAAATCTTTACCTCCATCACACTCCGGGGTGGCTCCCATGCTAGAACTGACTCCACCTTGGCTGGGTCCACTACTACACCATCTACTGAGATAACGTGTCCCAGAAAGTGGACCTCCTGTATCCAGAACTGACATTTCAAGAGTTTACCATACAACTGATGCTCTCAGAGTGTGTCCAAAACCATCCTTAGGTGTCTCGTGTGCTCCTCCTTAGACTCAGAGTACACAAGGATATCATCGATGAAGACTACTACAAACTGATATAGAATAGGCTGAAAGATCCGGTTCATGAGTCCCTTGAATACTACCGGGGAGTTCTTCATGCCGAAGGGCATCACCAAGTATTCGTCGTGACCGTAGAGACATCTGAAAGCCGTCTTCGGTACATCTTCATCCCGTACTCACAACTGGTGATAGCCTAATCATAGATCAACCTTATAGAACCATCATGCCCCTCTCAACTGGTCTAAGAGGTCATCGATCCTCAGTAGTGGATACCAGTTCTTTACGGTCACCTGATTTAGGCACCGGTAATCCACACATAGCCTCAAGATCCCGTCTTCCTTCTTGGCAAACTACACTGTGGCCACCCAGGGTGAAACACTAGGTCTCACAAAGCCCTTCTTCTTCAAGTCTTCCAACTGCACCCTCATCTCACGAAGCTCCGTAGGATCCATCCGATATGTTGATGCTGATATCGGTGTCGTCCCGGGTTTCAACTCAATGCAGAAATCTATCTCCCGATGGGGAGGTAGTTCGGGGACATCCTCCAGAAATACGTCCTCGTACTCTTCCACTACTGCTGGAAACTGGAAACTCATAACATCTATTGCACCAAGGACTAGGCCAGTGAACTGATGTGAAATCGGTTGTGCCTTCCTAGGCACGAGTCCATCCTGCGCTGCCTGGGTCTCTCTTTCACCGACAAAAGAGAACCTCATTCCATCACTGCGGACACACCGCACCCTTCGCCTAAAATAGTCGATCTGGGAATGAACTGTGGATATCAAGTCCATGCCAAGAATGACATCGTAAGGCCTCGACGCTACCACCAAGAGGTTCCAACCAAAACTCTCACCTCCAAGGGTTAGGTCACACTGTCTACAAAGGTGTGTGATCTCTGAATCTTCCCCAGTCGGTGTTTCTAAGCGTAAGGGTCGAGTAAATGGTTTAACTAGAATCTCAAGGTCTCGAACAAGATAAGTAGCCATAAAAGAATAACTAGCACTTGTGTCTATCAGTACGAAATCCAAAGTAGAAAAGACACAGATTGTACCTCTAATCATTCCGGGAGTACCTGGGTCATATGCCTCTGCCGCCTGAAGATGTCCCTGCCTCTGTCCACCAGCTCCCCGAGCCTGGGGTGGACCTCTTGGGGGTGGTGGTGGTAAATGGTCAAAACGTCGACCACCTCCAGCTGCTCTACCAGATCCTCTACCACATCCGCTGCCCCGCGGATCTGTCTATTCCACACGTTGCCTCTGCCTCGGTGGTCCATCCACTGCTCCCATGTCAGTAGTACGACGGTTCGGACAATCTCAAGCGAGATGTCCCCAACCATCACATGAGTAGCATCGCCTCTCTTGGGGATGGCTGGATGCACCCTACAAACCCTATATGGCAGATCCCATGTCCTGGGATCTCCTCTGAAAACGCCTCCCATGCCTGGGTCCCTGACATCGGCTCCCTACTACCGAGGTCTCTACTCCAGCTCGCTCACTACCGATAACTGTCGGCTGTCTCTTCTCTGCTAAGAATCTCTCAACCACCAAAGCTCGCTCGAGCACCCCAGCATAAGTGGGAATGCTCATAGGGATGATTCTAGCTCGGATATCTCTATTCAAGCCCCACTCAAAATTCTGAGCTCTGAAGTACTGATCTCTGACCATATCCATCGAGTACCACGAGAGGTCGGTAAACCTCAATGAATAGTCATCCACCGTCATGGTCCCCTGATGGAGTTGAATAAGCTCCTGAATACGTACTGATCTCAGGGTAACTAGTGAAAAATCCTCTCTGAATAGATGCTCAAACTCTGACCATGCAAGAGTCACCTCATCGTGAGTCTGGATAACCAAACTCCACCATCGCCCTGCTGAGCCCTGCAGAAGGCTCGCTGCCAGGATCACCATCTGGTCTTTCGATGTCCTGACTAAACGGAAGACTCTGGTCACTACCTCTAGTCAGTCCCTTGTTGCCTAAGGGTCAGGCTCACCTCGAAATCTGAGGGGTCTCTATCTCTAAAACTCGTGGAGTGCGCTCAGCCTGCGCTCCTCCTCCACTGGTACAGCAGGCACTAAACACTGCTCCACAGGTGGTGGGATAACTGGAACACCACCCGATGGTAAAACTGGGGGGATCTGTTCCCTGAATAAAAGCTTCATCACTAAGGGGGTTATCCTTGTGATCGAGCTACTGTATCCTAGCTGGTGCACGTCGTGGAGGAATCCTATAAAGAAACAAGATGCATCTCAGTCAGTGAGTATATTTGGAGAGCTAACTCAAGAAGGACATAGAAACCACAACCCATTTCTATGTGATGCATGTACCATTATTTTCCTCCTGAAACTAGTGTTCTCATGTTCCGAGTCGAAAAGAAAGTTATCAGAGTCCTGGTTTATGGATACATCGGCCACCTGCACCAACACTGGAGTCCCTGGTTTGAAAGCCGAACTCGAAACACTTAGAATTGTTGCCCCAAACCAACTCACAGACTCTCGGTCCTAAGGTAGAACCGACCACCTCTGAAACCACTCTTTCACGACCTGTCCCAGTGGGGCCCGAGCTGCAACTCCCCAAGCCCACCTCTAATAGGGCAAGGGCTGGTGACTTGCACCGAGTAGGCATGCTACTAACATGGGAGGCATTGCCTAAAAACCTGTACGCATGCACACACATCTCCAAGCCCAACAAATCTGAAAGTAAAAACTACTAAAAGTAAAAGATGCATGCATACACTAAAACCTAACCAACAGAGTACAATGGGGAAGTAAAGTACAAGAAATTAAAACCCAGGGCCAAAATTACAAGCCCACCAAAAGAGAGTTCGTAACAAAGTCCAACCTATAAAGAAAGGTGATGGGACTTTAGTCTGTAGCCGTAGGAACAAACCTCGGCCTATCTGATCTCACTGAGTACCGCCTGGTCCTGGTCCACCTAGAATTCTATCAAAGGCTTGCTTGTCTGCACAAGACACGACACGTGCGGGCAAAGCCCGTGCAGGGGTGAGTATAACATTACCCAGTAGGACACCCCAAAACCACAAAGGAAACACAACAAGGGAAATACCACAAAGGAAAGATACAATCAGCTCTACACAGTATATATCTACTAAACATATAAAAAGAATATCCAGATTTACTTATGCACGATCGACTATCGCGAATACCACCACTAGGATCCAGCTCGAAGATTCCACTAAGCATGTAACTGGGAGAAGACACTCCTAGGTCTGAAGAGAGAGATACAAAGTACTCGTTCTGGGAGAACACGCTCCACAAGTACTTTGTGAACATGATGCTCAGATGAGGATCACATCCAAGTCATGGGGTGATTTCGACAACTCCGTCTGAGCTAATCTGCTAAGCAGAGGATCGGCGACCGGGTAAAGTTGGTCACGTCGATACCAAGAACTCTACCTAGGGTTCCAGGAATGAATAGAGGATCTAGCTCTAAGTATCACAGCGGGGATTCCAACAACTCTATTCAGGAAGTCTTACTGAAGGGATCATACTCTTGTATAAATGAAATGATACCAGAACCTTCAGGGAAAAGACCGAGGGTACGAACCCTAAGAAAACTAGTCCAAGTCACAGAAGACAAGTGGATCAAGACATGTAAGATTTGGTTATACGACGTGTAGTAGGATTACACGCTGTGTTCCTTGACCCCGATTACTGCTCGTGTAACAGCCCGTGTCATCTATCCAGTCTGTGTAAAACTGGACTACACGGCGTGTAGAAGGATCACACGCCGTGTTCCTTGAATCCGGGTACTTCCCGTGTAAACGGTCTGTGTCATCCTTCAAAGCTGTGTAAAACCCAACTACACGGCATGTAGAATGATCACATGTCGTGTTCCTTGACTCTGGGTACTACCTGTGTAAATTTCCCATGTCATTCGGTTTTTCGGATATAAAGTAACTACACAGCATGTAGAACAAACACACGTCGTGTCCGAGCACCTGGGGATCGCTCCATGTACGCTGGCCATGTGCCCATACATAGTCTTTGTCCATGTCCATGTCACCTACCCGTGTACCAGCACACGGGGTATCCCGTGTATCTGGCTAGGTCTAGCCAGGGAGGGGTATACACGGCGTGTCCTTGACCATGTACCCTTCCTGTGTCTGTGTACTCCCGGAGTACACACCAGGTAATCCTGCTGAAAAACACACGCTGTGTAGTCGAGATTTTTCTAGAAGTATCGTCTTCTTCCTCGCGCTTCGACCGATCTTCCAGATCTGCGATCTCTTGTCCGTTCGCCGTGAAACTCAAGATCAAGGGTCGCCTTGATGTTGTGATGTCGAATCCGTGGGTCTCGGGCCTTCAATCGGATCCAAACTCCGATCCCAGTAATCTGAGCGGAAATCGTTCGAAGAACGATATCTTCTGATCTGCTTCGATTCTTCCGTCTCCACCGTAGACACACCTCTTTGGGGTTGTACCGATGCCAGATCTTCAATATGGGATCATTGCATTGCACAATGGGTGCGCAACGATCCATCATTAATATCCCTGTGAAGAACGCATAGAACGCAATGAAGAACGTGAGAATTTGGGGAAGAAGAACCCAGAAAATTGAGATGGACGAACCTCAATCGATGTTTGTGTCGATCTTGGTCCGTCACTGTTAGGAGGTTGAATGAAACCAAAATAATTCCAAGAATCAAATCCCCAAAATCCCTACAAAATCCCATCTCGCAAGAACAATTGATCTGCGGGCTAATCTGTTCTTGGATTAGTCCGCGTTCATCGTGGAAATCAAAAACGGGGAAGAAATCATCAAACAAACATCCTACTTGGATTCTTCGGCGTTCGTTGGTGAAGATCTGGTCACCGCGTCGTCGTCTCGGGAGAAAATCGTCAGGAACGTCATCGCTGCATTGGGATGTTTTCTCCAGAGCCTCAAGAGCCGCCAAGGGTTTCAGGGTTATGAGGTTTGTAACCCTGGACCCCTGCACTAGAATTTATTTAAAAAGGATAAAGATATCCGCTACAACATATTTAATAAAATATTTTAAATTAAATACTTTATTACGGTTTCGTCCAAAACCCAGATCTCGCCACTGGCCTGTGCTAGTCGATGTTAGGTCCCTTCTAGGGTAAACCCGCTACTCTGAACGCAACGGTGCCATCGAATTTTTTATCCGAGCACCTGTTCGGGAGTTATTCCAATTTTTCAGGAAAACCACACGTGCACATAAATTTATTATTATATTAAATTCAAACATTTGTTTCGGGCTCACTGGGCCTCGGAACTGCATGCCTTCTCAGAACCTGGTCTCAAAATAATTCCCTTTATTTTTAAGAATAAAGTATGGAAAATCTGAGACATTACAGGGATAGATCAAGATGTAACATGGGAGGGTTTTGAGGAATTATTTAACAAAAAATTCTACCCTCATACATTTAGAATTCACCACATAGAATATTTCTTCTATTTAAAGTAGGATAACCTTTCAGTAAAAAAATATATAGCTAAGTTATGGAATTAGTGTAGTTTGGACCTGAGGTAACAGGTAGCACATCCTTAAAGTCACGTATTTTTTAACCTGGGTTAGGGAAGGAAATTTGTTCCAAGATAGTGGTGTTGTGTATAAATGATTACAAAGAAACAGTGAATTGAGATACAGTGCTGATCAAGATATTTTGAGGGATACAGGTAGGGAAAGAATGTTGGTACTCATGGGGAATAGTGGGAACTCGAACACTAGGTTCAAGTGGGAGAGGGACACTTATTTCTAGGGTGGGAGTATGGCTCAGAATCTGACAGCAGGATTAGTGAACCTTCCTCGAAAGCCTTAGAGTATGCCGAGATGTTTTCAGTGTGGCTCTACATGACACATCAAGTGAGATTGAATGACACAACCTTGAGCATGTCATAACTATAAGTGGGTGGGGAGTCTTCTACAGTATTTCCATAATGCTCTGAGGTCGGGTGATCGTGACACTCCTCAGGGGTCACAGGACTCTTATGCCTTGATGGGATGGGGGAAGCTGCATATTCCTCATCAGCAGAGTCGAGTTAGTTATGGTGATTTTGGAAATATCATGACACCTAATTAGGGTAATAAAGAGCAGAGTGTGGAATGAAAGTAGTTGTTTGGAGTTGAACAGTTTGGGATGAATGATCAGTCAGGACCATCCATGGTGCGAGGTACGGTTCTTCTGATTACCACATTGATTCAAGCTTTGTTTGATATGGGTGTTTCCCACTCTTTTATTAATTCTCATGTTATTAGTTTGCTAGGTCTAACATTGGAAATGATTCCTTCTATTTTAAAACATCAAACTCCTTTGGGTCAATGAGAGTGTCAATACTTCTTATGTATAGTGTGTTGCTTAGTTGCGGACGATACTGAATTGATGTGGGATTTCTCAGTGCTTGATATGGATGATTATGATATAATCCTAGGAATGGATTGGTTGGAAATTTTTAAGGTCCACATCGATTACCATGCATGAACAATTATTTTTACAGAGGATGGCATTGAACACCTCTTTAGAGTAGAGAAGAATGAAATGTTGGGTTTCCACCCATGAGAAAAGTGGAGTTTTGGATTAGTTTGTGGATGTCTTTCCCAAAGAATTCTTAGTGTTTCCACCCATGAGAAAAGTGGAGTTTATGATTGATCTCCTTTAGGGGACCAGTCATATCTCACTTCCATATTTCTGAATGGCACCTGTAGGATTACAGGAATTGAAGGTGCAATTGGATGATCTAAAGAATAAAGGGTTCATCTGGCCTAGCACGTTTTTGTGGGTAGAACTGGTTTTGTTTGTTAAAAAGTATGATATAACTCTGCGACTTTGTGTTGATTATCGTAGACTTAATCAGGTTATGAAAAATAACTAATATCCACATCCACTCATTGATGATTTTTTTGACCGGTTGAGGGTATCTTAGTAGTTCTATAGGATTTACATGAGGTCAAGATATCATCAATTATGGGTGAGGAAGGAATAAATTTCTAAAATAGATTTCAGAAGTAGATATGTCTATTATGAGTATTTGGTTATGCCCTTTGTTCTAATGAATGCACCAACAGTGTTCATGGAATTGATGAATCAGATATTTTAGAAATATATTGATTCTTTTGTGGTGGTATTTGTTGATGATATACTAGTGTATTCAAGAACAAGGGTGGAGCATGAGCATCACTTGGCGATAATGTTGGGGATCTTGAGGGATCATCAGTTGTATTCCAAATTGCCAAAGTGTGACTTTTGGATATAGAAGGTTCATTTTCTAGTCCTTGTTCTTTCTAAGAAGGGTGTTTCATTTTCCAAAAAATATATAGGTTGTTATCTAATGGAAACCACTGAATAATGTTTTCGAGATACAAAGTTTTGTTGGCCTATCTAGGTATTATCGATGTTTTGTTTGTGATTTCTAACAATTGGCCTCACCAATGATAGATTTTACAAGGAATAAAGTTCCATTTCAATGGGATGAGTAGTTTTAGAAATGTTTTAAAGAGAAAAAAGGGTCACCTTACATCAGCACAAATCATGGTTTTTCACAAAGGAAGGGAAGGGTATGTGGTATATTGTGATACATCAGGATCAGGGTTGGGGTGTGTTCTCATGCAGGGGGGTCATGTGGTTTCATATGGATCATAGTAGTTGAGGTTTCATGAAAAGAAATAACCAACACTTGATTTGGAGTTGGAGGAATTGGTTCATTCTTTGAAAATGTTGCATCATTATCTCTTTGGTGAGAAATTCGCAGTGTTTACTGATCACAAGAGTTGTAAGAATATTTTCTCACAAAAAGATTTAAAATTGAGGCAAAGGAGATGGGTGTAATATATCAAGCTATTTTATTTTGACTTAATGTACATGGTAGGTATGGGAAATTTGATAGTTGATGCATTAAGTAGAATATCATATGCTCAGGTGGTGAAACAGGCATCAGATTAGTTCCAGTTAATGTCGGACATAGCCAACATGCGGTTGGAATGTGAGGACCCAGGTGATAGAGAGGTTTTATTTCTGGTTTTGTCGGTTCCTGACTTGGTTGGTTTGGTTAAAGAGGCACAAGCATCTAATTCCGAGTGTATGGAAATGAGGTCAAAACTCAATGGTGAGGAGAACATTGAGGGCTTGGAACTGAATGGGAATTTAGTTTTTTGTTTTTAGAATCGGATGGTGGTACCAGTGGCCTGTTAGGAGTAACTTCTCATGGATTATCATCATTCTATGTGGGTTTTCCATACTAGAATTAATAATATGTATAAGGTGTTAAAAGTGTAGTTTTGGTGGGATGGTATAAAAAGAGAAGTGGTTGAGTTTTCTTTGAGATGCTTGAATTTTCAGCAAGTCAAGGCATAGAATCAATGGCCAGCAAGAATGTTTCAATCATTGCATATTCCAGTGTGGAAGTGGGAACAAATAGCAATGGATTTTGTGACAGGTCTCTCAAGAACAGTCAGTAAACATGATGGAATATGGGTGATTTTGGATCGGCTCAAAAAGTTGGCCCATTTCATCCTGATTCGTGAATCTCATACGGTAGAGGATATATCCAAAATCTATATCAGGGAAGTGGTAAGGAGGCATGGTGTTCTAGTTTCAATTGTATCAGAAATAGATCTGATTTTCATATCTCATTTTTGGAAATCTTTACAGTAATTCCTTGGGACATAGTTGACGATGACCATGGCGTATCATCCTCAGATGGATGGCCAATCCTAGAGGATGATACAAACATTGGAGGATATTCTAAGGGCTTGTGTGATGGATTTTGGTGGTTCATTGTAGGATCACTTATCGTTGGTGGAGTTATCCTATAATAATAGTTATCAGGTTTCAATACATATGGCTCTATTTAAGGTGTTGTATGGGTGGAAATTGGTGAGACATCAATGATTGGACTGAGCCTTGTCCAATAGACTATGAATAAGATAAATTTGATCATAAAGATGATGGAGATAACTCAAAGTTGTTAGAAAACATATGTGTACCATCTTTGATGACCGCTCTCATTCGAGGTGGGTGATCATGTGCTTTTTGGAATCTCTCCTAGGTTGGGACATCATCAGTTTGGATAGTAGGTTATGTTATCTCTAAGGTATATTGGGACTTTCGAGATACATTAGCAGATTGGAGAGTTGGCTTATTGGTTGGATTTTCCACTACAATTTAGTGTGGTGAAAAATGTGTTTCATGTCTCGCAGTTGAAAAAGTATCAGTCGAATTGTGACCATGTGATTCTATGGGATCATGTTGAGATGGAGATTAATGCTTCATTGGTGCACATGCAATTGAGTATTGTGGATAAGCAAGATAAAGCATTTCATGGGAATATCATTAGTTTAGTTCGAGTTTTGTAGAAGCATGTCTAGATTTAAGAGGTGACATGGGAGTAGGAGAAAGAGATGGCAGAGAAATTGCCCAATCTCTTTCAGCAAAGAGATGGTTCTCTAATTTCTGAGTACGGAAATTCTAGTGGTGGTGAGAATGTAGCACCCACCATTTGAGTTATGTGAAATTTTTTATACCTTTTTTTATATGGATTGGTTGGGTATTTTTTGGGAGAGTTTGGAATATATTTGGAATGTTTTGGAGGCCTTTTTAAGGATGCATAGTTTGAGCATGGTTATGGGAAACCCTGCGAGAATCTTAGGTAACTATGCGATATGCCACTGTTTAGACAGTAGCATCTTCACAGTTAGCGCATAGTTTGTTAAACCGTGTGATCTAACCATGCGGCCCATTAAAATGGATTTTTTTAAATGGGGATAGTTGGTATTTGTTCTAACTCACCCATTCCTTCTACCATAGAAACCCTACATAGGATTTCTTCTTCTCAAGGGCTAGGGGTGCTCTCTCACTCATTTTGGAAGGAATTTTTAGGAGTTTCAAGGTGGTTTGAAGGTGTTTCATCTCAGGTAAGTCTTATCTTTTTGTTTCATTCTGGTTTCCTATAGATCTTCTCTCTTATATATCTTGATTTTCTAGATCTATATATGTTTCATGTAGATATAGTGTTTTTGTTTCCTTATGTGATGATTTTAGGTCTTATTGATGATAGGGAAGGAGATCTTGAGTGGTTTTTGTGGAGCGTTTTTCCGGATTGGTTGTGTGATTTCTTGTGGGTCGATTTCACCAGAACTCTAAAGGTAGGTGGCTTCTCTCTCGATTCCACTTTATTAGAGACTGATACCTTTTTCGCAATTAATTTTTTTTATTGAAATTAATTGTAAATATGATGTGAAAATATTTCTAGGAACCCATTGGGTTATGATTTGTGGATTTTGGGTGAAATGGGATTTTGTTGCAAAAGGGGCTTGTTGTGTGATTTTAAAATGTAGATTTCAAAATTTGTTGCTTGGTTTGGTTTATGAAAATGGTTTTGGAAAATGGTTTTCAATAATAATGTGGTTTATTTAAATGTATTTTGGCATGGAAAATGGTTAAAGGGGGTTTTCAATAAATTGGTGATTTATTTTAGTGATTGGTATGTGTTGGGAATGGTTGTGTGCATAATGTGTGGCCTCGATGTTTTATGCTTTTTGTTGGTTAAGTATTATAGATTACATTGATTATGTTTAAGTGGGTGAGAAATATTACTATAAAAGGTTATGGGTAGTGGACGGAAGGGCCACCATTATGGATAAGTGGTTGATAAGTACTACTAGTTTGGAAAATTAGTAAAGGGTTTGGATGGGAAGTTCCACCGAGGTTGTTTTCCTTTTTGTGTGTTACTATGAAAGATGGAATTTTTTTATGCTAATGTGTGTTAGTTATATGTCTTATGAAATAATTTTGGATTTCCCTTATTTGACATGGATTGGTAAGGGTGTGTTTAGCTTATCGTTAATTGTTGAACTATTTTTTGTTTTATATAAATTGTTTTATATAACTGTGATAACGATTTTATGCTAGTGGTGTGTGAAAGGAAGTTATTTGGGGAATCCTATTGAGCATTATTACTCAACCCTGATTTATAACATTGGTGCTTTTCCAAATGTTGTATTTCGGGGCACAGGTAAGAGTAATTCATCTCATTTTGCTAGTGGTTCTTCATGATTCTTGGGTGGTTTGGTGGTGCTTGGAGCATGGAACCTTTGTTGGAGTAGTGGAGGGTTCCTTGGTTTACATCGGGTCTCTTGTATAGTCTTACACCTAGAGCATTGATTTTGGTTTAGTATGGTTCGATTGTATTAGTTTTTGGTAATATTTATGTATTAGTTTGGTTTTGTTTTTGTACGATACGGTTTGGGTTTCTATGTTAACATGCATCATATAGTTTTGTTGGTAATGGCTTGTTTGGTTGGTTGGTTTATATCAAGGGAAAATCATTCCCCAATTTATTCTTGAAGCCCTTGGCATTTATTGTCAGCCTTTGGCACCTTGGAAATTTCACTTAAGGCCTAGTATCACCTCACTGTCTTCTCGAGCCAATGAGGAAGGGGTGTGGCATTACAAGTGGTGTCAATTTGTTAGTTCCTTTAGCATTAATTCTCGGTCATGGTGTTGACATTTGTTCTTGGTCCATTCATTATGTCGGGATGGTAAAAAGGAGTAGGATTGACATAACTAAGAATGTATGTCATAAAAGGACATATCTAACCCTTTTATGTTGAACTTCAAGTTACCAGGGAGTTGGGTACATAAGTGTTTTGGAGATACTTATAGGCATTTGATGTCTCACTGTAATGGGTGTAGCCAATGAGATGAGCATGAAATGCATGGTAGAAATGAATCCCCTCTAGGATGTATAATTCATTTAGTATGATGAATTTTTTTATTTTATAAATATATGGATGTGTGGAAATTCTAGAAATTAATTCAATTGTGTGGATTTGAAATGTAAATTGTTGTGGTATTTTGAAAATTGGTCGATTTTAAAAACATGGTAGATTTTTCAGAATAGTGAAATAAGAGAAATGTGAACTTGTGGAAAGCCTATATAAGATAGTTTATATGTAATTGAATTTGAATCTTAAGCCTTCGATTTCTATAGTTGTGGGTCTTATGGTTGATTTTATGTTGATATAAATAGAACTGGGTAGGCGTTATAGAGACCAACCAGAGGAGGCTGCTGAAAATATGGTTGGGTATGAGCCTTAGGTGAACCAGCATCTAGTTTAGAGTATAGTGCAATATTTTTAAGCTTTGTAAAGTGGGAATAAAGTAGATAAACCAAAATCTCTGGATTATGTGGCTCAGTTTCAAAGGTAGAATTCACCCATTTCTTAGGGGTGATTCGGAGACAGAAAGGGATGAAGTGTGGCTGAACATAATTAATAGGATATTTGAATTATTGGGAACACTGGTAGAGATGAAAGTAAATTTATCCATGTACATGTTGAAAGATATTTCCCTTCAGTGGTGGGAGTTGGTGGTCTATGCTGGGATGGACCAAGTTGTGACATGTGATGGTTTTATTGAATTGATTAACAAACAATTCTACCATCATACTATCAAAATTCAATTCACAATAGATTTATTTTATTTTAAGCATGAGAACATTTCAGTAATTGAATATGCATCTATGTTTATGAAGTTAATGTAGTTTTCACCAAAGGTATCGGGTATCACATCCTTTAATTCGCACATTTTTTAAAGCTACGTTGAGGCAGGAAATTCATTCCAAGATAGTGATGTTGTGTATAAATGATTACACAAAAATGGTGAATCGAGGTACAGTAGTTGAGTGAGATATTTTGGGGTCTACAGGCGGGGGAAGAATGTTGGTACCCATGGGGAATAGTGGGAACTTTAATGTTGTGTTCAAGTGGAAGAGGGACACTTATTTCTAGGGTTGGAGTACGACTCAGAATCTGATGGCAGGATCAGTGAATATTCCTCCAAATCCTTAGAGTAAGTTGGGATGCTTTCAATGTGGTTCTATAGGACACATCAAGCAGGATTGTATAATAAAACATTGATCATGTCATAATTTTAAGAATATGGGGCATCTTCAGTGTTATTTTCATAATTCTCTAAGACCGGGTGTTCATGACACTCCTCGGGGGTTGTAGGAGTCTTATGCCTTAACGGGGTGGGGGGAGCATCATACTCCTCTTCAACAGAGCCGAGTTAGTCATGGTGATTCTGGAAATATGATGAAACCTTATTAGGGAAATAAAGATAAGAGTGTGGCAAGAAAGAAATTGTTTATAGATGAATAGGTTGTGAAGGAAGATCAGTCAGGACCATCCATAGTGTGCAGTACAGTTTTTTTGAATTCCACATTGATGCAAGATTTGTTTGATAAAGGTGTTTCCCACTATTTTATTACTTCTCATGTTATAATTTGTCTACGTCTAACTGTGAAAATGATGCCTTTTGTTTCAAAAAATCAAACTTCTCTGGGCAAAAGAGAGTGTCGGGCCTTCCTATTTAGAGTGTGTTTCTTAGTTGTGGACAACATTGAATTGATGTGGGATTTATCAGTTCTTGAGATGTATTCTTATGATATAATCATGTGAATGGATTGGTTGGAAAATTTTAAGGCCCACATCGATTGATGTATGCAAAGGGATAGTTTTACGATGGAGGATGGCATTGAATACCTCTTTAGAGGTGAGAAGAATGAAAAGATGGGTGCAACAGATTTGTTGGCACCAGCTTTTGGCACAACCTTGTATTAGTTACACTACTAAAAAATCGGGCATTAGCGACCGCCATTGGCGGTCCCTATAGGCCTATAGAGACTGCCATTGGGGGTCGCTTCATCTTCATCGTTGTAGGCCAATAGCGACCACCAATGGCGGTCGCTAATGGTGCCCGGAAGGCAGCCTATAGTGACCGCCTTTGGCGGTCTCTAGTCTGGGAAATTTTTTTTAAAAAAAAATTCCTACTGAAAGAAATATATATATATATATATATATATTAAATAAAATATATATATATATATTAAAGAAAATATTTATATGTATAATATTAAATAAAATATTTTAAATATATATATATATATATAATATGTTTTAAATATTTTAATATATATATATATATATTAAAGAAATATATATATATATATATAATATTAAATAAAATCTTTTTCATTTTTTTAAGGAAATGTACGAATTGTGTTTTTTTTCTTCACGGTGCAAAATCAGAGATAAAACAAGGTAAAAATCATAAAAAATGGAAAACAATTTCAAACAGCATAAACATCAAGATCTTCATAAACAATAAATGGTAAACGTGCTTCAACGATGTGAGCAGGTCCATCCATTTCAATCTTCTGCTTCAATAAACCTACAATAAGACAAAAAAACAACAAAACAAAACAAACGTAAATTGGACATAATTATTCAGTTATTATATACATATAATAAAATTAAATCTGACATCAAATCATGGTGCTATAATAATTTAAAACACCCAATTTAAGAAATGCTATCATTTCAGGTCATTCGGAGCACGTTTTCTCTGAATTCGATCGTCTCACACCGTTTTTGGTGTTTTATGACACTGGAAACGCGTTTCTGGTCACCGCAGTCAAACGACACCTTCGATTGACATTCCGTCTGCCCGACCATTTCACAAATCACACAACGGCTATTTTCATACGGTTTCATGGCATTCTGAGGTCGTTCGGGTGGTTTTGACCCCCCAATGCGCCATTTTAGCGCGCGTCGAGCTGCTGAAAACGACACAATCAGCCGTACCGCGTGTACCGCATGTCCGATGGGTGTGTTGTCTCCTTTTACACATCACGAATAATATTCCTAATTTTTCTTGTGGTTTCAGGTCATTCGGAGCATGTTTGCTCCGAATTCGACCGTCTCACGCCGTTTTTGGTGTTTTATGACACCGGAAACATGTTTCCAGTCACCGCGGTCAAACGACACCTCTGATTGATGTTCCATCTACCCGAACATTTCACAAATCACACAACGGCTATTTTCATATGGTTTCATGGCATTCCAAGGTCGTTCGGGTGGTTTTGACCCCCCAACGCGCCATTTTAGCGCGCACCGAGCTGCTGAAAACGACACAATCGGTCGTACCACGTGCACTGCACGTCCGATGGGTGTTCCGTATCCTCCTACACGTCACGAATAATATTCCTAATGTTTTAGTGTGGTTTCAGGTCATTCGGAGCACGTTTGCTCTGAATTCGACCGTCTCACGCCATTTTGGATGTTTTATGACACCGGAAACGCGTTTTCGGTCACCGCGGTCAAACGACACCTATGATTGATGTGTCATCTACCCGAACATTTCAAAAATCACACAATGTCTATTGTCGTATGGTTTCATGGCATTCCGATGTCATTCGGGTGGTTTTGACCCCCCAACACGCCATTTTAGCGCGCGCCGAGCTGCTGAAAATAACACAATCGGTCGTACCGTGTGCACCGCACGTCCGATAAGCGTGTTGTCTCATCCAACATGTCAAAAATAATATTTCTAATGTTTTTGTGTGGTTTCAGGTCATTCGGAGCACGTTTGCTCTGAATTCGACCGTCTCACGCAGTTTTTGGTGTTTTATGACACTAGAAAGGCCTTTCCAGTAACCACGGTCAAATGACACCTCCGATTGACATACCGTCTGCCCAAACATTTCAAAAATCCCACAAGGGCTGTTTTCGTACGATTTCATTGCATTCTGAGGTCGTTCGGGTGGTTTTGACCCCCCAATGTGCCATTTTAGCACACGTCGAGCTGCTAAAAACGACACAATCGGCCGTACCGCGCGCACCGCACATCCAATGGGCATGTCGTATCCTCCTACACATCAAAAATAATATTCCTAATGTTTTCGTGTGGTTTTAGGTCATTCGGAGCACGTTTGCTCCGAATTCGACCGTCTCACGCCGTTTTTGGTGTTTTATGACACCGGAAACGCATTTTCGGTCACCGTGGTCAAACTACACCTCCAATTGAGGTGTCGTCTGCCCAACCATTTCACAAATCACACAACGGCTGTTTTCGTACGGTTTCATGGCATTCTGAGGTCGTTCGGGTGGTTTTGACCCCCCCAACGCGTCATTTTAGCGCGCGTCGAGCTGCTGAAAACGACACAATCGGCAGTACCGTGCGCACCGCACGTCCGATGGGCGTGTAGTCTCCTCCTACATGTCACAAATAATATTCTTAATGTTTTCGTGTGGTTTCAGGTCATTCAGAGAATGTTTTCTCCGAATTCAACCGTCTCACACCGTTTTTGGTGTTTTGTGACACCAGAAACGCGTTTCCAGTCACCGCGGTCAAACGACACCTCCGATTGACGTTTCGTCTACCCGACCATTTCAAAAATCACATAACTGATGTTTTTGTACGATTTCATGGCATTCCGAGGTTGTTCAGGTGGTTTTGACCCCCCCAACGCGCCATTTTAGCACGCGTCGAGCTGCTAAAAACGACACAATCAGCCGTATCGCGCGCACCGCACGTCCGATGGGTGTCCCGTCTCCTCCTACATGCCAAGAATAATATTCCTAATGTTTTCTTGTGGTTTCAAGTCATTCGAAGCACGTTTTCTCTGAATTAGATCATCTCACGCCGTTTTTGGTGTTTTCTGACACCGGAAATGCGTTTCCGGTCACCGCCGTCAAACGACGCCTCCGATTGACGTGCTGTCTGCCCGACCATTTCACAAATCACACAACGTCTGTTGTAGTATGGTTTCATGGCATTCTGAGGTCGTTCAGGTGGTTTTGACCCCCAACGCGTCATTTTAGCGCGCGTCGAGCTGCTGAAAACGACACAATCGGTCGTACCGCGCGCACCGCACGTCCGATGGGCGTGTCGTCTCCTCCTGCACGTCAAGAATAATATTACTAAGGTTTTTTTGTGGTTTCAGGTAATTTAGAGCACGTTTTCTCTGAATTCGACCGTCTCACGCTGTTTTGGTGTTTTATGACACCAGAAACGCGTTTCCAGTCACTGCGGTCAAACGACACCTCCGATTGATGTTCCCTCTGCCCGACCATTTCAAAAATCACACAGTGGCTGTTTTCGTACGGTTTCATGTCATTCCAAGGTCGTTCGGGTGGTTTTGACCCCCCAACGTGCCATTTTAGCGCGCGTCGAGCTGCTGAAAATGACACAATATGCCGTACCACATGTACTGCATGTCCGATGGGCATGTCGTCTCCTCTTACACACCACGAATAATATTACTAATGCTTTCATGTGTTTTCAGGTCATTCAGAACACGTTTGCTCCGAATTCGACCATCTCACGCTGTTTTTGGTGTTTTATAACACCGGAAAAGCGTTTCCGGTCACCACGGTCAAACAACACCTCTGATTGACGTACCGTCTACCCGACCATTTCACAAATCACACAACGGCTATTGTCATACGGTTTCATGGCATTCCGAGGTCGTTCGGGTGGTTTTGACCCCCCCAACGCGCCATTTTAGCGCGCGTCGAGCTGCTGAAAACGACACAATCGGCCGTACCGCGCGCACCGCACGTCCGATGGGCATTCTGTCTCCTCCTACACATCACAAATAATATTCCTAATGTTTTTGTGTGGTTTCAGGTCATTAGGATCACGTTTGCTTTGAATTCGACTGTCTCACGCCGTTTTTGGTGTTTTATGACACCGGAAACATGTTTCCAGTCACCGCGGTCAAACAACAGCTCCGATTGACGTGCTGTCTACCCAAACATTTCATAAATCACACAACAACTATTTTTGTACGGTTTCATGGCATTCCGAGGTCATTCGGGTGGTTTTGACCCCCCAACGCGTCATTTTAGCGCGTGCCGAGCTGCTGAAAATGACACAATCGGCCATACCACACACATCGCACGTCCGATGGGCATTCCGTCTCCTACTACATGCCACTAATAATATTCCTAATGTTTTCGTGTGGTTTCAGGTCATTCGGAGCATGTTTTCTCCGAATTCGAGCGTCTCACGCCGTTTTTTGGTGTTTTATGACACCGGAAACGCGTTTCCTGTCACCGCGGTCAAACGACACCTCTGATTGACGTTTAGTCTGACCGAATATTTCACAAATCACACAATGGATGTTGTCATACGGTTTCATGGCATTCCGAGGTTGTTCGGGTGGTTTTGACCCCCCAACGCGCCATTTTAGCGCGCGCTAAGCTGCTAAAAACGACACAATCGGCCGTACCATGCGCACCGCACGTCTAATGGGCCTTTCGTCTCCTCCTACACCTCAAAAATAATATTCCTAATGTTTTCGTGTGGTTTCAGGTCATTCTGATCACGTTTGCTCTGACTTCGACCGTCTCACACCGTTTTTGTTGTTTTATGACACCAGAAACACGTTTCCGGTCACCGCGGTCAAACGACACCTCCGATTGAGGTTTCGTGTGCCCGAACATTTCAATAATCACACAATGGCTGTTTTTGTATGGTTTAATGGAATTCTGAGATCGTTCAGGTGGTTTTGACCCCCGCAACGCGCCATTTTAGTGCGCGACGAGCTGCTGAAAATGACAAAATCGGCCGTACCGCGCGCACCGCACGTCCGATGGGCATTTTGTCTCCTCCTACACACCACGAATAATATTCCTAATGTTTTCGTGTGGTTTCAGGTCATTCAGAGCATGTTTTCTCTGAATTCGACCGTCTCACACTGGTTTTGGTGTTTTATGACACCAGAAACGCCTTTCCGGTCACCACGATCAAACGACACCTCCGATTGATGTGTCGTCTGCCCGACCATTTCACAAATCACACAACGGTTGTCTGAGGTGTAGGGGGCATGTCCGGGGTGCGGGGAGGGATGTCCGGGGTGCGGGGGGGGGGGGGGGCTGTCCGGGGTGCGGGGGGGGGGGGGCTGTCTAGGGTGTGGGGGGTTTGTTCGGGGTGCGGGGAGGGCTGTACGGGGTGTGGGGGCCTATCCGGGGTGCGGGGAGGGCTCTTCGGGGTGCGGGGGGGCTGTCCGGGGTGCGGGGCGGGCTGTCCGGGGTGCGGGGAGGCTGTCCGTGGTGCGGGGGGGGGGCTGTCCGCATTGCGGGGGGGGGGGGGTTGTCTGGGGTGCGGGGAGGGCTGTCCGGGGTGCGGGAAGGGTTGTCCGGGGTGCGGGGGGGCTGTCCGGGGTGCGGGGGGCCTGTCCGGGGTACGGGGGGGATGTCTGGGGTGCGGGGGGGATGTCTGGGGTGCGGGAGGGATGTCTGGGGTGGGGGGAGGGCTGTCCGGGGTGCAGGGAGGGATGTCCGGGGTGCGGGAGGGATGTCCGGGGTGCGGGGCGGGCTGTCCAAAGTGCGAGGAGGGATTTCCGGAGTTTGGGGGGGCTGTCCGGGGTGGGGGTGTTGTCCGGGGTGCGGGGAGGGCTGTCCGGAGTGTGGGGAGGGTTGTCCAGGGTAGGACAGGGACTACAAATAGTGAACTCATCTCATTCATCAAAAACAAGTTTAATGGTTTATATTAGGAATCAAATGTTTTTTTCAAAAATATTACAGAACATGCAATTCTAAACATTGAAAATTAAATGAACAAAAAATATCCAAATCATTAATCAGTTTCATGGTTACTTCTCAATTCGTGCACACAAACATTGCATGAGGCCAAAACACACATGATACCCCCAAATCACAAAAAAAAACTCACTAGAAACCCAACATAAATATCAATAACAACCTCACCATTAAAAGCAGAAACATACCTCGTGAATATGATGTGTCATGCGTGGTCATGACTACTACCTCCATCAGGTGGGTCAGGGGCCTACAACAAAAAAACATTAAGAATATTTTCATAACAAAAATAATATAAATTAAATAATAAATATAGTATAAACCTGCGTCGTCTGATCCCCTACACCATCACCCGGACGCACATATTGCCGTAGTGCTCTAACCTCAGCGATAAATTGCGCATTTACCTCCTCGGAAGCATGCAGCCGTGCCTCGAAATCTGACAACCATGGTGTAATCTGAGCAATAGAAGGACCAACAACCGCAGCGCATGACACTGCAGAACGAGGAATCCCTGTTCCATAGGTCAAACTACATCCATGCCCGTCCCGACCAATAATGCGATGAAAGATCTCATCCCTTCACATGGGAAGTTGTCGTTGGTCCTCTGGCAGATGTTCTAATTCAGCTTCAAATTGAGCCTGTGAAATATTTAAATATATATACATATATTAATATACAGATTTTATGTAAGTATTGGTAATGAGTACAAGCACTTACTATCAATGCTGCAGCCTCTGGATCATTGCGATCACGAGTCCTCATCCACACTGATATTTTATCAGTTGGTACACCTTGCTCCCGCAACTGTATATGAATATAATATAAACACAAAACCGTATTAATTAAAAAAATTAAAAAAATGAATAATAAATACCTCATGTCGGATCTGAGACATGTGACGAGTCCCGAGCCTGTGAGGTGGTCCCTGCAACGCTTGATTCTCAGAATGGTGTGTTGACACCTCCTACATTCAATTCATTCAAATTTCAAAAAAATCACACATTCTTGAAAATATATATACCAAAATAAATATACAAACCGCAACACCCTCAGTAGACCAATATGCAACTAAATCACGCCACTGATCCAGGAGGAAACCTCTCAGGACTTTTTCCAGAATGTCTGGGGCACCCACATTTGGTACCCAGTGGTCCCTTTTGACTTTGCCTTTATAGTCTTTCTACATCTTACGGCATTTGCTCATACACACTGGCCAAAACTCATCGGGACATACTTTCAAATTTTTCTATTAAAGAAAAAAATCACATATGTTATTGTTGTTTATACATAGGGAATAAAGTAAAATGGTCTTCTTACCTGAACCTCCCTCCAAAGACGATCTAATGTGTCCTGAGGGATAGAAGCCCAGTCACGGGTGGTCAATGGAAATCGATGTGGATCACGCATGATATGACCCAGCTGACTAATAAATGCAGGGGCATTCCATCCCATAGGATGAAATACCTCCTCAAATGAAACATCAAAAGTCGTGTCGGAATTCCATGATAATATGCCACGACCAGGGCCTCTCCTGCGAGAGGAAGAAGCAGTCGAGTCTGATCCTGTTGAAAACAATTTTATATAAAAATTTACATATGTTATAAATATATATATTTATTTATTTATTTATTAATTACATAAAAAATAGAGACAATGACATTCCAACATACCTCGACCCTGAGACGTAGATGCCCCAGATGGATGATGTGGATCTTCTGCCTCTTCCCCTCACATGCCTGCAGTCATGGAAAATATTAGTAAGGGGACTATCCAAAGTGTCCAAATGATAAATTGGATTGTTTTTTTTTAAAATAAAACTTGTACAGTTGTTAATCAAAAAAAGGGATTGAATAATTAGTTGTGAATGAATTTTAAAAAATCATAAAGTTCACAAATCAGATATACAAATTATGTACAAAACTAATCAATGCATAGCCAAATTTCAAATTGAATTAATAAAACTGCAAGAAGCACATAAACCAAATGAAGAATACCTCAATGGGAAGATACACCAACAATAACATCAATATAACATGAGTTAAATCACCCTAAATATTTATAACTGAATAAACATCCAAAAGTGAGGATTAAAACTTACAAGGATTTATAAAATGTTTAGATAATTTATGATATCTTAGGCTGAATAGCGGGAAAACAATTATACCTTTCATTAAGTGAAAGCCCATGTCATACCTGATTGCACTACAAACCTGGAAGGGAGGGGAGCTGAAGGCGGTGCTGCGAGGGAGAGGAGAGGTAGCGGTGGCGAGCCGGATCCAGAGCTGGTGCGGCGAGGGAGGGGACGGGCGGAGGCGGTGATGGGGAGCCGGAGGAGAGGAGGCGGTGAGGTGGCGACGGTGCATCGAGGGTGGGATGACGAGGGAGGGGACCGAGGACAGGGGGAGCTGGAGTGGATGGGCGGCAGCGGCAAGGGGACGAGTAGCGGTCGTGCAGGGAGGGAGAGGACCGAGTGGCGGCGGTGCGGCAAGGGAGAGGATGGTGAAGGAGGGGACAGGTGGCGGTGGTGCGGTGAGGGAGAGGATGAAGACGGAGGGGCCGGGGGTTGGTGGGGTGCGGGGGGGGTGTTTGGGGTGCTGGGGGGAGGGACAAGGGTGAAAAGGGCCGAGGGTGGAGGTCGGAGGCCGGTGGGGCTGGAGGCCGAAGGCCAGAGGGCGGACGGAGGGCTACCCGAGGGCTTCCCGAGGGCTTCCGGAGGTGGGTGGCGGGAGGCCCGAGGGTAGAGGGAGTCCGAAGGGCAGCCGCAGGGTGGAGGGCGGCTGGATCCAGAGGGCAGAGGAGGAGGAATCCCGGAGGAGATGGAGGGCAGCGCGGAGGGCGGCTGGAGGGAAGAGGGCGGGCGGAGGGCGGAGGGTGGCCGGCGGAGGGCGGAAGGGCGACGGGGACGGTGGCGAGGGATGGTCCGCAGCGGCGGGACAGGGCGGAGGGCGGCCGGAGGGCGGCCGGTGGAGGGCGAGGCGGCGGAGGGTGGCTGACGGAGGTCGGAGGGCGGCCAGAGGGCGGAGGGCGGCCAGAGGGCGGCCTGAGGGTGGCCGATGGAGGGTGGGGTGGCGGAGGGCAGCCAATGGAGGGTGGGGTGGCGGAGGGCAGCCAACGGAGGGTGGAGGGTGGCCGACGGAGGGTGGAAGGGCAATGGGGACGGCGGCAAGGGATGGTGCGCGGCGGCGGGGAAGGGCGGAGGGCGGTCGGAGGGAGGAGGGCGGCCGGCGGAGGGAGGGGCTGCGGAGGACGGTCGGCAGAGGGTGGAGGGCGGCCGGAGGGCGGCAGAAGGGAGGAGGGCGGCTGGAGGGCGGGGCGAGGGAGGGCGGCCGGAGGGCGGAGGGCGGCCGGAGGTCGTCCGGCGGAGGGTGGGGTTACAGAGGGCGGATGGCGGAGGGCGGAAGGGCCAAGGGGACGGCGGCGAGGGATGGTGCGCGGCGACGGGGCAGGGTGCGCGGTGACCGAGAATGGCAGCGACGGGGAGGGCGTGCGGCGATGGGGAGGAAGGGTTTGGGGGGGGGGAAAAACCGGTTTTTTTAGGAAAACCAAGCGACCGCCATTGGGGGTCACTATTGGTTACCTATAGCGACCGCCAGTGGCGGTCGCTATAGGTAAATGGGCTCAAAAGCCCATATTTCTAGTAGTGTTAGTGGTCTTGTCATCAGAATTAGTGGAAGGTGCGGATTAGAGTGTTATACTGGAAATTGTGGATTAGTTTATGGATGTCTCTCTCGAATAATTCTCAGGGTTTCCACCCCTAAGAGAATTGGAGCTTACGATTGATCTCCTTCTAGGTACCAATAGTATCTCACTTCTATCTTACCAGATGGCACCAGTATAATTTTAGGAATTGAATGTGTAGTTGGAGAATCTAGAGAACAAATGGTTCATTTGACCTAGAACGTATCTATGGGTAGCATCGGTTTTTTTGTTAAAAAGGCAGATGGAACTCTACAGCTCTATACTGATTATCATATAATTAATCAGGTTATGATAAAGAAATGATATCCATTTCCACACATTAATGATTTTTTTTGACCAGTTGAGGGGAGCTAAGTGGTTCTCCAAGATTTACTTAAGGTCAGGATATCATTAATTGTGGGTGAGGAAGGTGGATATTCCCAAAACAACTTTCAATGGTAGATATGGCCATTATGAGTATGTGGTTATGCCATTTGGTTAGACAAATGCACCATTAGTGTTCACTACATTTATGAATCTGATATTTCAAAAATATCTGGATTATTTTGTGGTGGTATTTGTTAATGATATACTAGTCTATTCAGGAACATGGGTGGAGCATGATTGGCACTTGGCGATAGTGTTGGGGATCTTGATGGATCATTAGTTGTATGTCAAATTTTTAAAGTGTGACTTTTGGATACATAAGGATCATTTATTTGGCCATGTTATTTCTGAGAAGGGTGTTTTAGTTGATCCAGAAAAGATAGAGGCTATTATCTTAGGGCAACTACTAAATAATGTTTTCAAGATGCAGAGCTTCCTTGGCCTATAATGGTAATATCAATGTTTTGTTCGTGATTTCTCATGATTGGCCTTATCAATGCAATCTTTTAAAAGGAAGAATGTTCCATTTCAATGGGATGAGCAGTGTCAGAAATGTTTTTAAGAGCTAAATGATCTCCTTACATCAACACCAATCTTGGTTTTTTCAGAACTAGGGAAAGGGTATGTGGTATATTATGATGCACTGGGATCAGGGTTGGGGTTTGTTTTCATGCAGGGGGTCATGTGGTTGCATATGGATCACGAAATTTGAGGTTGCATGAGAAGAACTACCCAACACATGATTTAGATTTGGAAATAGTGGTTCATGATTTGAAACTGTGGAATCATTATCTCTTTGGTGAGATATTCATAATTTTTATAGATCACAAGAGTTTAAAGAATATTTTCTTAGAAAGATATTTGATCTTGAGGAAAAATATATGGATGGAATATCTCCAGTTGTTTGATTTTTACTTAATGTACACATTGGGTAAGGGAAATTCAATGGAGGATGCATTAAGTAAAAAATCATATACTCAAGTGGAGAAACATGCATCATATCAGTGGAAGTTGATGTCGGTCATAGATTCCATGCAGTTTGAATGTTAGTATTGGGGTGACAGAGCTATCATATTTACATTTTCATTGGTTCATAACATTATTAGTTTGGTTAAAGAGGCACAGGCATCTGATTTTGAGTGTATGGAAATGAGGTCAAAATCCAATGGTGGGGAGACCATTGAGGGATAGAAACTGAATGGGAATTCATTTTTGTGTGAATTGGATGGTTGTACCAGTGGATTGTCAGGAGGAACCTCTCATGGCTTATCATCATTCAATGTGGGATTTCTATCCTAGAATTGAGAAAATTTATAAGGTGTTTAAAGCATTGTTTTGGTGTTCTGGTATGAAAAGGGAGGTGGATGAGTTTGTTTCGAGATGCTTGACTTAACAGCAAGTTAAGGCAGAGCATTAGTGGCCAATAGGAATGTTTCAATATTTTCTTATTCCATTGTGGAAGTCAAAACAAATAATGATAGATTTTTTGAAATATCTCCTAAGAATGGCCAGGAGACATGATTTAATATGGGTGATTGTGGATCAGCTCAAAAAGTCAGTCCATTTCATCCTAATTATTTAATCTCATAAGTTGGAGGATCTATCCAAAATCTATATCCCTGAAGTGGTAAAGAGGCATGTTGTTTCAGTTTCGATTGTATCAGACAGAGATATGAGGTTCACTTCTCATTTTTTGGAAATCCTTACAGCAAGAACTTGGAACACAGTTGATGATGGATATGGAGTATCATCCTCAAATGGATGGCCAATCCGAGAGGACAATACAAACTTTGGAGGATATGATAAGGGCTTGTGTGATGAGTTTTGGTAGTTTATGGGAGGATCACTTACTGTTGGTGGAGTTATCCTATAATAACAGCTATCAGGATTCAATACATATGGCACCGTTTAAAGCATTGTATCGGTGTCTATGTGATTCTCCACTATGTTGGGGGGAAATGGGTGATACTTCGATAATTTTACCGAGCCTTGTCCAAGAGACTATGGTGAAGATCAAGTTTTCATAGAGAGGATGGAGATGGATCAAAGTTTTCATAAATCATATGTGGACCATTGATGACAACCGTTTTCATATGAGGTGGGTGATCATGTGTTTTTTAGAATCTCTCCTAGATTGGGACATCGTGAGTTTGGATAGAAGGGTAAGTTATATCTGAGGTATATTGAGCCTTTTAAGATAATTGAGCATATTGGAGAGGTAGATTATCGATTCTCTTTGCCACCATGGTTTAGTGAGTTACACAATGTGTTTCAAGTCTCTTAGTTGAAAAAGTATCAGCCAGATCATGACCATGTGATTCGATAAGATCATGTTGAGCTGGAATCAGATGCTTCTTCAGTGAACAGGCCAGTATAGATTTTGGATAGGCAAGATAATGTCTTACGTGGGAAGAGCATTGGTTTAGATTGGGTTTTATGGCAGCATGGTCAGATTTAGGAGGAGACTTGGCAGCGGGAGAAAGAGATGGATGATAAATGGCCCGAGATCTTTCAGTAAAGATATGGTTCTCTAATTTACACAGAAAAAAAGTCCAATGGTTGGGAGAATTTAGCACCCCCGATTTGTGGTATGTGGTCTTTTTTATACCTTATTATGTATATGGAGTGGTTGGGTAATGCTTGGGAGAGTTTGGAATGGTTTTGGAAAGATTCGGAGGCCTTTTTAAGGCTGAATAATTTTATCATGGTTAGGGAAAACCATTTAATAATCCCAGGTAACCAATTGATATGCCACTGTTTGGATAGTATCATTTGCATGGTTAGTGCGCGGTTTTTTAAATAGTTTGATCTGACCATGTGGCCCATTAAAAATGGTTTTTAAATAGTTTTAGTCATAATTTTACCTAACTCATCCATTTTTTGTCCGATACAAACCCTACATGGGATTTATTCTTCTCAAGGTCTATGGGTGCTCTCCCACTCATTTTGGAATGGATTTATAGGGGTTTCAAGGTGGTTTGAAGGCTGCTCATCTCAGGTAAGTCTTCTCTTTTGGTTTCTTTGTGGTTTCCTCTAGATCTTTTTTATTCCCTCTATTGGTTCTCTAGATCTACATATGTTTCATGTAGATCTAGGGTTTTTTTTACCTTAGGTGATGATTTTATGTCTTTTTCATGATAGGGAATGAGATCTAGAGTGGTTTTGGTGGAGAATTTTTTCGGATTGGTGGTGTCGTTACTTGTGGGTCGATTTCACCAGAACCCTAAAGGTATTTGGATTCTCTCTTGATTCCACATTGTTATAGCTTTATGCCTTGTTTGTAATTAATTTTTTTCCTTGAAATTAAATGTGAATATGATGTAAAAATATTTGTGCAAACCCATTGGGTGATGTTTTGGGGATTTAGGGTGAAATGGGATATTCTTGCAAAAAGGTTCTTGTTGTGTGAATTTAAAATGTAGATTTTAAAATTGGTTTCTTAATTTGGTTTATGAAAATGGTTTGGGAAATGGTTTTCAATAAGAATGTGATTTATTAAAATTTAGTTTGTCATAGAAAATGGTTAATGGGTGTTTTTAATAAATGGATGATTTATTGAAGTGATTGGCATGTGTTGGAAATGGTTGTGTACATAATATGTAACCTCAGTGTTTTATGCTTTTGGTTGGGTAAGTATTATGGATTTCATTTATTATATTGAAGTGGGTGAGAATTCTCACTATAAAAGGTGATTTATAGTGGACAGAATGTCCACCATTATGGATAAGTGGTTGGGAAGTACCACTGGTTTGGAAAAATAGTAAATGGGTTTGGATGAGAAGTTCCACCATTGTTGTTTTCCTTATCGTGTGTTGGTATTAAAGATGGAAATTGGTCGTGCTAATGTGTTCTAGTGATATGTCTTATGGAATAATTTTGTCTTTCCCTTATTTTTCATGGCTTGGTAAGGGTGTGTTTGGATTATCAGTAATTATTGAACTATTTTTTGTTTTGTATAAATTGTTTTATATAATTGTTCTAACGGTTTTATCCTAGTGGTGTGTGTAGGGAAGTCATTGGGGAAATCCTACTGAGTATTATTACTCAACCCTGATTTGGAACTTTCATTCATTTGCAGATGTTGTATTCTGGGACATGGGTAAGATTAAGGCATCTCATTTTTCTAGTTATTCTTTGTGATGCTTGGGTGGTTTCGTGGGGTTTGGAGCATGGAGCTTGTGGTGAAGCAGTGGAGGGTGCCTTCGTTTACTTTGGGTCTCTTTTCTAGCCTTCCTCTTAGCACTCTGATTTCAGTTTGATATGGTTTGATTGTATTGATTTTTTGGAATTGTTATGGATTAGTTTGGTTATCTTTTGGTACTATATGTTTTGGATTGCTATGTTAACATGCATCATGTAGTTTTTTGGTAATGGATTGTTTGGATGGTTGGTTTAACTTAAGGTAAAATTGTTCCCCAATTTATTCTTAAATCCCTTGGCATTTATTACTAGCCTTTGGCACCTAGGTAATGTCACTTAGGCCCTAGTATCACCTCACCACCTTCTCAAGACAATGAGGAAGGGGCGGGGCATTACACATGACCTTCGATTTTGGTACATGGAGTTTATGGGAAAGAAAAAGCTATGAATATATATTATATTATTTAGTGTTTCAAAGAGTGGTAAATGGATTTTTTTTAAATAGATCCCGCATAATTATTTTTTATGAATAAAACTGATTGTGATTTAAAATATGGGATTTTAAGGGTGTTTTTGATCAAAAATGATTAGTTGTGCTTTCCAGTTTGTATCTACATATGGGTAACTATAATTATGAACTAACTTCTTTATAAGGAATGATTCAACCACCACATGAGGATGATACCAGTGATATAAGCTCTATGAAGTATAGTCAACGATCAAAAGGGAAATAATGTATATTATTCTTTAAGGAAGTAAGAGTTGTATAAATTCCATGAGATATTGTGGTACTAGAATAGTGATACAAAAGGGTGAGGCTTAACAAACCTAGGGTGACTACTCATAATAGAAGTGGATGGTAAGCATTAAGGTGAATTTGCATTGAATTTGGATGAAAAAACATTTCAAACAAAAAATAGATCAAACTCTTTCAATCTTGGAAAGTGGTTGGAAATGTAGTTATTGGTTATTATTTTAGTTATTGGGTTTTAAAGATGTTTTTCAAAGGTTTTTATCGATTGTTTCTTGAAAAAATGATTTTATATGTTTTCAAGTGATTTATTCATGGAATTCAAGTGTTTTTATAGATGGTTAATCATCAGGAGGCGGGCCTTCAAAGGAGGGTTTTGGTTGATTTATTTTACAATACGGAGTGGATGAGGAGTCATGTTCAAGATATCACTACTCATGTATGATCACTTTAGGTTCCACCATAAATTTTCATAATCAAATCAACTCTTTTTTTGTTTAAATGCATCTCTTGTATGATTTAATGGTGTAGTGTTCTCTAAAATGGAAAATTGGATTCAATAAGATCTAGTATGTTATGTATGGATCCATTTTACACCCCATTGGATTAGGAAATGGAAATTATCTTTAACAGCATATATGTGGTTAGTATTCATTAAGTGATAGGAGATATTTTTGCAGTATTAAAAACCATGGTTTCTTATAATAATAATCTAAGTCTTATAATTAACCACTAAAAATAATGAATATAATGTTTAGAAAAACTATACTGACATTGTGAAATTTTTTAAGTATGAAAGAGTTATGAAATTATGGTCATGTATTAGAAAAATTCCTTTAGAAACCTAGTTCCCCTCCTCCCCCAGCTACATATGCCACTCTGAAAATTTGAGGGTTTCCCTGCTCTGATCTATACAATTGAAGGTACATCCCTTGTTAGTTCCATCAACATTCTACCAATCTTGGTTAGCACATTTTTCATCATAAAAATATAATTAACATATTTTTTAAAACCAATTTTACTCTAAAGTTGAATAATAGATAAATCTATTTTAGTAAAATAGTCATTATTAGATTTTGATTCATCCATAAATAAATCATTTTGTGTAAATTTAAAAAATGAGAAACCTCTATGTTATTGTCTTCAAGATACATAAAATACTTATCATTAACATTGAGACTTCCAAGATAATCCTTATCCTTATGAGTTTTATTAATAGGTTTGAATACCTCTCCCTTGTCCATAACCATCTCATCCCAGTGAGTGGTATTCACCATAGCCTATGAATTCTTTCCAATATCAGTGACTAGGACAGCTTCATTTTAAGGAATATTCAAATTGGAAATGATATTATTTATTCTTTATAAAAACATGTTGCAAAAAAATATTGTAAATAATTAACGTGTTTTCTCAAATCCAAAGATCAAGGGTGGAATATTTTTTCCCCAATATTTTTACAAATATTTTCTTCTTGTTTTTTCCCTTATTTGATTTTGGATTCCATTGAGTTTTCTTAAATTTTATAGGATGTATGAAATAGTTCTATATTTATCTTATTTGGGTTTTTTTGAGTTTTTAATTTAGTTTACTCAAAATCTTATGTTTTTTCATGTGATTAAGCCATGTGAAAACTCACATTATGGATTGAAATTTGGTCGTTAGGTTATATTCACTATCTTCTCTATGATGATTATAGTATTTTTTAGGTTTATATGAATTCTACTTTTTCTAGGATGTAATTCTTCTCCATGGAATTCAATTATCTTATGGGATATTTAATATGTTGATGATAGTTCTTGTCTAATCTGTTGTAGGCATAGTGCATCACTTCAAGAATTGTTGCATGCTTTAAATATGGGTTGTGGATTGACTAGAATAGTGTTTATGGGATATTCTAAGTTATATTTTTCTAGAGAGTGGATGTGATTATTTTCTAAAATGGTGACCTTTCTTTCTCCCTAATACATGTGTTAATGTCATGTATACTTGAAATCTATTTCAATTCCATGATGGTGAAATTGTACCATGTGTATTCACTGAAACTTTCATTTTCATTAATAAATTTTTTAGGGGTGTGGGGTGGGAAAAAAATCATGTCACATATGGTTTGGACTTGATAACCGAGTTTTGAGTTATGTTTCGCTCTTAGTTGAAGTGTTTATCATTCTAAATGGTTTGTGGTCACATGTTAAATAATCTTCATGTTCTTTTAATATCATGTGTTGTTATTTTCATTTGTTATGGTGACTAGATATATTCTGTTAATGTGGTCACATGTAATTTTTTTGTATTCGTCAGTTCTTCTAGTCATTTTTATATTTAAATTCTACTTGTTATTTCTTTAACATGTATTATTGAAATTTTTTTAGTATTAACTATATATTATTTTTCTGGTCAAGGTGGATAATTTTATGGTTGTTGTGGTCTCTAGTAATATTATCCTATGGTTGTTGATTCCACTATTTATATCATTCACTTTTTATGGTCACTAGATGATATTTTTATATCATGTATTATTGTTTTTATATATTTCATTTAATTGAAAACTACTTTCCAATTATTGTGTTTGTGTGATTAGAATGTTTCTCATGATAGTGCATGCCTAAAGTGGCGGGAGCGGGGAAAGGTGCTAATTTATGCATAGATTAGTGGCCTACTGTAGTCAAAGGGATGGAAATGATGTTTTTCATGTCTAGATCCACTAAATAGATAATATATCATTTGAATTTATGGGGATTCGATGACAGTGACATCTGATGTTTGGAAAAAATTGATTGTAGACAAAGCTTCAGTGAGTTCCATGTAAAGTATCATAGTATTTCAACATGTTTAAACATGTTTGTAATATTTTTCATGAATTATCTAATATTTTTATGAATTTCAACAAGTATTTAAACTATATTTGATAGTTTTTTTTGAATAAAGTCTCAAATTTTGGTGTTTTATATAATCTAATTTTGTAATTATTATATAATTTATATAATAATATATTATATACAATTATATTAATATATTAAATATAAAATTTCAACAATAAATATTGGAATAACAATATTTTTATAATTTACAAAAAAAATATTAATTGTTGATATTGTTTATAAATGTTTATAATATTTCCAACAAATATATTAGTCATATTAATCTATTTCTAAACATTTTTACCAACATATATATTATCGATTGGTATTATTATAATTGTAATATAATCATTTTCTATGTTTCAATAATATTTAGTTACAAATTTATTACCATGAATTTAGTGACAGAGACATATCTATTGGTAAACTACTTTTCCAACAGAAAATAGGCATTTACCAATAGATATACACCTACTATAAAAATTGAAATATTTTTTATTTAATCACACTTAAAAGTGTTTGTTGAGTTTGACACAATAATTATGTTGAGGCATGATGAGTGGGACTAAGACATCACTCATGGAGATAGAATTCTGAGGGATATTAATTGGTTAATAAAAATATAATTAAGAACCATTATGAATGATTTAAGAATGATTTTAACTAATTATCATAGAGACACTAATAAAAAATTACCTTTGATAACGAAGGAATAAAAAAGGATTAATTGGTTTATCCAAAATTATTATATGTTAAACACTAAGGTGGTATAAGGGAATACAAATTCAGATTTTTGTTTTAATATTCATATTTTAAATATTATTATAACCATTTTGATTTTTTTATTTGGTTCAAGTAGGGTCATGAATATAGAGGTGAGAAAGGTATATTTCTAGAAACCACTATATACTATAACCAAATAAGTAAGCATGCATAAATGGATCATAATATTAGTATATTCCAACAATGATGGAAAATTTGATTTCTCTAGTCTTGCCTAAGGTATTTAGGATGATATCTTTATAGAAATAATATCATGATATTTTTAGCTATCATAATTAGTGAGGGATATTTATCAATAATATTCTAGTATATTCTATGTGTTATTAAGGATTATGTGGAATATCTATAGATCATTCTTCAAATGTTTTATATTAGTGGATTGAAATAATATATTATATTGTATCAATAAACATGAGAAATGATTCTATGTCAAGGTTATATTTTTGGAGATAACTATTTTTGATCACATGTCTAGGGGATAGATAAGTTTTAGATTTCATATCTATTTTATTTCGAGTCAATAAAGGGTTATGTGATTTTAAAAATATAAGTTATATAATATAAATATCTTTGGTATTTATGATAATTAGTTGGTAATAATTATTTATTTTTATAGGCTCATGTTTTTACTTCTTATACTTTTAATTAAATTAAGTAATACATTCAGAGCCAGGTATTGAGACGATGCTAATTTCTGGGGCTCGATGAGCATAGAATTAATATTTTAAAAATATTAAATATATTATAACCACACATGAATAGTTTTCATAAATAATTGAATATCACCTGAATGGAGTCTCAAATCAAAACATGACCACGGTTGAATTAAGAACATGTAGTTTACCATAGTTTAGAACTATGGTTGTTCGACATCAAATGTTTAGTTGAGGTAGTCGTTGGATGGTACATTTAATTAATAGAAATTAATAAATTACAATTTTTTTATTAAATAAACTAATTAATGAAAATATAAATACTATATTATGAATATTTTTCATGGTTTATCTGTATAACCAATTCTATATCTGATAGGAGAAGGAGATAATTCTTCATTGGTGGATCATCATCGAACAAAAAATGATAACTAGATCAATTTGGATCAAGAGAAAAAGAATGTAGTGAATCATCCCCTTCACTGGTGAAAACTTTCCATATCAATGATCAATCCATAATCAAATTTGGACTCATTAATTATTGTTTATATGCTTTGGAATAAATTTTTGAATCATGAATTTGATATTCTTATATATTGTTCACTATTTCACACCATTTTCATGAGCCTTGTTTCCTGTTATTTTGTTAATTTGATATATCCCACTTGTTGAACATGTTATCACCCATATCAATCCCCTATTTATAATAATTTTCCTTAAAAACTTGTCCAATGATTGTTTCAATATTTTTATCTTCTTAATCCCTGTAATGTTCCTCATGTTATTCTCCATTGGTCTATGGGGTTTCTCTTCGACGTTGTTGAATGGGTTCGAGCATGATAAAACCCCTTAATTCATGGAGATTTAGGTGAGAAAAATCTATTGGATATTTGAGTATGTATCATGTGGGATCATGGATTTATGGTGATGTTACATGGATCTGGAATCTAGATTGGTGGTAGGATTGAGCAGCGGAGACCTGTGGGTGACACACAACTTTGCGGGTTTTGAGGGAATCATTGGATTCTGATTTCCGGCCATTCAAGGGATGGAATCGATGGATGTATAAGAATACCAACATTTTTATGTTTTCAATAGATTTGGATATTTGTGGAAGGGGCCTATTTGGGATCCACATGAAGAAGCATTTTCTCTATGGAAAACGTGGAAACATGCCATATAGTGTGGAATAACAGATGACGTGTTCTTCAGATTTCTGTAGTGGAAAGTGTTCCAGCTAGTGATAAATATAAAATGACATTTAGGAGGACCTAAATTTTGTGTGACCCTCCTTAGGGGGGTCCCTTATTCCAACTACAAAAAACTAAAATCCCAAGAAGGAGGGCATGTCGTGACCTCTGGGAGTACACAATCTTCAGCTTGTAATTAGGCGCTTCTAGTTATACATCCAAGTACATGGCATGGAATTATAGAAATGAGAATGACTAGGAGAACATGGGATAACCCTGAGTGGCTAAGACATAACATGTGGGTCCCATACATGCCTTGTATAACTCGTATCTATAGTATAACATTCCCATGAAGTGGAGCGGGACCACATGCCATGCGAACCCCATACACGATGTGTACCCCCCCCCCCCCCCCCCTTTCAGAAACTTATACCACTCATATATCCATCCTTTTGACTTGGATTTTTGCCTATAGGTAACCTATACTGATTTTTTTCCCACTCCAAACATGATTTTTTCCTTCATCATGGATTTTGAATATAATTAAATATGTTACAAGCATGACACTTCTTTAGTCAATGCTCGATGATAGAAGTGATCAGGCATTATTATCGAAGAGATTATAGGTAGATATGATACTCACCTTTCATACTGGGGTGAAGGTACTTTATCCATGTTCACGGTACTCCCATGTCACAATATGGTGCATGTACACCATTCTAATTATTATAGGTAGAGGTTGTACTCCCCTATTTCACTAAGTCATGGTTCCTCTCTTCGTCAAGATGGTACTCCCATATTTCATCAGGGAATGAGTCCTTCATACTCTATATTAAAGGAGAGAAAATACTCTATTTTCACACCATGTTGTGGGTCCTTTATCTACAGAGATGATACTCCCCTATCACACGAAGTAATGATTCCTCTATAATCATTATTCTAGGTAGATGTGTCACTCCCCTACATGAGCCTGATTCCTTTATCTATGGGTACAGTAGTCTCCTATAACACCAGGGTGTGGATCCCCAATATTATATACACAGATATGGAGATGCTAATTCTCTACATGGAAATGGGCCCTATATCTACCGTGTGACATCCATACCTCTTGTACCATGGTTTGGGTCCTCTCACTTATGGATATTGCACTACCTCAGGTTGTGGAGCAGTGGAGAGTTACAATCCCTCTTCAATACTTCTTCAGATAGACACACGAGATGCTGGTCAATGATGATGGACCTTTGGACCTATATATAGATTCATTACCCTAGGATGGGATATGAGATAGATATCCCCTTTATTTATCATCTAGGGTTTATATATGATCATATATATATATATATTATGGTTGGTTTAATTTCCCTCTTTCTTTTGGTTGAGATGGCCAGTTTTATTATTTCTTATATTACTACCAATTCGGTTTTCAGGGAATCCTACTGGGTATGTATATACTTACCACTATGTGGGATTTTCCCACATGGGTTGTATCTAATGCACAAGACAAACATATTGTTGGTGATTTTAGTGGATCATAGATACACTCATGTGAATAGACCACATAAGTTGTATAGGTCCTAGATATCATGAGGTTGCAACTCAGATCTATTTTCTATTCTAGTTTATGTCAGGTAGGGACATATTTTCTGGGTGGGATCCTATTTTCCTCTATACATTTCATATTGAAAAGTGAAACTATTTTTTATTACATAGAGATTATTACATGTAAGGTTTATACACTATATGTTACTATACTTTATTAATATTCCTCTACACCTCTATATGGAGATGGTTGGGTGCATGCATACAAGAAAATTAGGTAAAATTATCTCATTTTAGTTATGATTTCTCAATTATTGTCACCATCCCCAAACCTATAAAGGTGTTCTTGGGGAGTGGTGGCCCAATATTCCACAGGACAGGTGAGCCTCAGTGTTTCTAGTTGTTATATATTGATATCGGAGCTACTTAAACCTAGGGATGTTGCTTTGAGTTTATTCCCCTTATGAGGTTTCATTGGGAATTTAGGGGAATAATGTCAATGTGTCTTGAGTGTGGATATCGGGCTAGGGAACCCAGTGTTGGTGCAGCAGCCGACATATTGACACAAAAGGACTCTAACTACCTATTTTTCAACTCAACATACTAAGACATTTCTTGCATAGAACATTTGTACATAAAGTATATTGGATATAATCCTTTAACTATCCTTCTTGATTTACATCCCTATATATATATATATTCTCATCTAACCATGGTATATAATGAATAATTTTTGGATGTGTCCATGAAGACAACCGGCTAAGTTACTGATTCCTGATCATGATGATTATCTGATGAGTCATGAGGAATTAGTTCAAGTTTTATCTCATGAGATCTTTCCTCTTGGCAGGTATGTGTATTTATACCCACCTAATGAACATCAAATTTTACCATCCGAGTACACTGAGGATACACATAGTCTTAGATAACATCATCACATCTAGTACCAGAGGTCACTGATGTTCCATAGGGAACCAGATTCCCATGAAACAGAGGAATAGCATTAGTCATTGATCCATGTCTTCAGATTTGTACAAACCATAACTAGTCATATGGTTGTGCTGGTAGCCATAATTTTCTGTTGAGTAAATGGGCATAAGTGGAGTCTATTAATTTTGATGCATAATTATTTATAAATTTTATGGTTGGACATTAAGAATCTTTTTAATGAGGAGTAATGCCTCTAATTGTTTTACTTAGTTCAGATTTAGTAGCTTTTGGAGCTACACCAGGGAGGTATGATAATTTTTTATGCCAAGATGTTCACTGACTATATAAAGTACTCCCTCGACATGATTCAAGATGGTTACTTACGGGTGAAATAGATTGTTCAAGGTATCAATATAGACATTCATGATAGTGTGGTACCCCAATGCATTCAGACATATTCTGATGTGCTACAAAAGGAATTAGTGATAGAGAGATTTCTATCTAAGGGATTCCATTTAGATGGAGATATTAGTAGGTATCTTAGGGGTTGATTTGTGTGCAATGGGTGGAAGACAATAGATGTACTAGAATTAGAGGATTACCCATCCTCAGACTCAGGCATGTGTTCATGACACTAAGTGATAGCACGTTAGACCAAGGAATATTATAGAGGGGTGATTCTATACATGTGATGAGAGTGGTCACATGGAAAATGATTTCATAACCCAATGTGATGAGGAGGGAAGGAAGGCAAGGGATGAACCACCTTTACAGAGGTACCATCATGATTATGTTTCTCTCGATCTTGACTGTCCCAAGGGAGAAGGGGATGGAAGAGGACTACGCATTTATCGAGGAGGTTTATCTTATATTTTAGGGTGATGTTATGAGCTACATCCACCACCACCACCACCAGGAGACCCACATCAAGCTCAGGGAGCTGGCAGTCGAGCTTGTAGGAAGCTACTGGCATTAGAGTCTTATGACCTGATAGCTCACAAGAAGATTAGAGGTACAATATATATTAATTATAATCTTACATTAGTAATAGTAGTAAATTGTATGATTAATTATTCATCTCATTAATCATGGTGCAAGAGTTGGAGCTCCCTCTTCAGACTTTATCCCATCAGATTTTCCTTGAGGTTCCTACCTGGAAGGTTTCTTTATTATCACTTATATTTTGGTAGTTCAGTTTATAGATTAGTTGAGAGAGTTTCATATGGGACCTTTGATTCATCATGATTATACCTTAGGACTTCATCTTGGGTATTTATTGGTTTTCCATTGTCTGGTCCCAAATTGACTTACACCATAGATTATTTCAATGCCTTTAGATAGATGGGATGAGCTTTTCCTTTTTTGGTGAGATATATCTCATGGAAGAGAGAGTGGGCCTTGAAATAAAAATATTTATTACCATAACCCATCATTTGGGAAGTTTATACATTGTTTTATCCAGATCTTTAGGCATCTGGGTTCCTTCATTCAAGGAGAATTATATAGACATTTTTTATGAGGTCGGTTTGGGACATGCTCTGAGGTAGGAGATGGAGTTTTTCCACGACCTTCACCACAAAACAATTTTGATATCTTATATCGAATATTATATAGCCACTCCCAAGATCTGGGAGATTATGGGGTAGTTGGAAGACCTTTGAGATATGGGTTTTATCAGACCAATCTTTTTCCCATGGGTAGCTCCGGTTTGGTTCGTGAAAATGGTGGATGGGATCTTGTGACTTTTTTTTATTATCTTTCTTTGAATCAAACCATGATAGATAAAAATTACACCATAACAATTATTTACAGCCTATTATATCTATTATGAGTTGTGAGATAGTTCTAAAAGATTTATATTTGGTCTGGCTACCATTAGTTGAGGTTTTGTGAGGCTAATATTCCAAAGTAGGAATTCTGATGTCACTACAGACACTATGAGTTCCTATTAAGAAGCATGGGTGTGATGAATTACATTATTTTGTTAATATCTCAGATCAATAATATATTATATCCATATATGTGCATATTTTTTTTATTCATTGAAGACATACTCATCTAATTTTCATGAGAGGTGGAGCAGACAGAGCACTTGAGGATGGTCCTAGAGTTTCTCTGAGAGCACTGGCTTTAAGGTAAGCTATTGAATTGAAATTTTCATATCAAAGAGGTTCAATTTATTAGTATTGTCATTTTTTATCATGGATTATCTATGGACCCAATAATGATTGATCTAGTGAATTCTTGGGAGCCACTGAATAATGTGTTAGAGGTGCAAATTTTTCTTTATAAAAATACACAGTTTATAAATGGTATTTTTCTCTTGAAGAATATATGTGTTATAATATCCTATATATTATTATACACATATAAAAACAAATAAAAATTTATTTCCTTAAAAGGTAATGTTAAATTAATTAGCAATAAAACCAATATAAATTTTAAACATTACAACTAGACAAAAAAATATAAAATATAAAAGCTAAAATGGGGGGATTTGGATCACCCTGATCTACTAGAATCATTTCACCAACTGCCAACACTATTGAAAAGAAACAACATATTAGTAAACTAAGAAAAATTATAAAAAATGAAAATGCATAACCTTGAGAGAAATTGATCTGAATAATTAATGAAGGGATGTAGAGGTATTTATAGGACGTAATATGACCATTAGAATAATAATGTGACCATTAGAATAGAACGTGACCATTGGGAATTGTAACCCGACTGTTGGAATAGTAATTTTACCTAAAAATAATAAATTTTGATATAAATAATGTTTATAATGACTAATTTAATTAAATATAAATATTATAATATAAAAAATTATCTTTATTAAAAACTCAAACTAAATATAAGAAAATTTATAATAAACTGTATTTAAAAGTAGTTTTTAAAAGTAATAGTTTTTATATTAAATATTATAATCACAAATTTTAGAATTTTATTTTGATAAAATAAATATAATTTTTCAAATCATCACATCAAAATTATCTATGGGTGATTTTTATTAATTTTTTGAAATACTTCAATTTTCAGGTGAATAGTAAAAATATATTTTTTCACATAATCGGTGTATATAAAATTACATAATTCATGATGAAATAATGAAATAATCATTTCTATAACTTCTGTTTTGGCCATGATATATTTAATTTCATAAAATAGATATTAAAATAAAATTAAAAAACCTAACCTAAAAATAACATTCCAAAACCTAAATTCAATAGTGATTCCTTAAAATGACAATTTTTCTTTTTCCCACATTCATTTTTAATAAAATAATGAATTTAATTTTTAAAGGGGATTTAAAGCCTTAAACCCATTATATTATATGATATTTTATTTATATTGTCAAAATTCACTATTACATGTTTTACCTTTGATATAATATTTTATTCAATATTTTATTCTAAAAATACCCCTCTCCTCAGGTACAAATATCTACTCTCACTTCCTTTGGAAAACCACTCCTACCATCCATTCCAAATCCCTTGATCTACCCAAATACTCCCTCTCATGATCCTTAAAATACATAGGGACATTGTATATCAATCCAAATCCAATCACCGAGGGATTTATAGGGTCGTGCAAGAGAAGCCACGCCTAGAAGAGAGTAACTCTCCCTTAACATTCCCCTTTTTTCTTATTCTGTTTCTTCTTATTTCCCAAATAATTTCAAACCTTATACTATAAAATTAATTATTTTTTAATTTATCATTATATTAATGTTGTTAAGATTTTATAATTATGACATTGATGAAAAATAGAAATTTTATTCTTCCCTCCCCCTCTCTTTTGACAACATCCCATTAAAGGTTGGTTAACCACATATAGAGACATTGCAAATAAAATTTTTATAACAACCATCATGGATGGATAGTATTAATTATATATAATAAATAAATATTTAATTACATGGGTTATAATCTTCTAGATTTAATCATACTTTTCATTAAATGAATTTGTACAAAAATAGAGGAATCAAAGTGAGATAAGAAAATTTTAAGAAAACATGATATCAAAATGATTCAATTTAATAAATAGAAATTAAGAAATATAAATGATAGAGTATAATAAATGAATATAATTCAATTATGAATAAATTTTTTAATAAATCTATGTTTATTATTTAGGAGTCGCAAAAGCGATGAAATAAACCAAGAATTAAGGTATGGTGATTCTTGAACCCAACTTTTTTTCTTTACCTTATCCCCATTTCAAGAAATCATTGGTAAGAATACTCCTAAAATTTTAATTAAATATCATTTCCTTATTATTTCCTTTTCTATCCTATGATATATAAGTTTCCTACATTATTTTATAACAATTACAAATATTTTCAAAAAGAAATATTCTTTCCAAAATACATATTTGACTCCTCTTGAGTCTTTTCTTCTTCACTCAAGGTTGATGATTCTTATAACTAATATTGTTTTCAATTTTTTTCATTTGGGAACCCCAGGTTTATTCATTAAATCTTTAATGGTATAATAATTATGAAACCCATTGATTTATATAGGGTAATTAATGACTATGATTGTAATAATTTCTATGTGGCATGCACGATTATGTAAATATTATGATGTGATGGGTGGGATCAAAATTACAAAACCCTCCAATTAATTGGGTAATGTGATTTATCTCATGAGATGATATATATTATTCATGAACATGAAGCTATATTTTTTCACAATGATTAAAGTTTTGATTATTCACATTTGTTATTCATGAACATGATTCCATCTTTGTTCACAACTATGTGTGGTGTTTGAACAATAATAAATGGTGTTTAATTTTTATGTATTTCCATGACATTATCACATGTTTTAATATTTATTTTTATTATGGTAATATGATTATGATTTTATAGTTATTATTATTCGCATCCATGTTATATTGATTCATATCTCTTATTTGTCTTTTTTACTTGGATTTTATCTCACCCCATTCATTGATGTATATCCTTAGGTGATTGTGTGAATTAGGAAGACCAAGAGGGACACTAAGAATATAGAGAGGAATTAATTAACTAATTTTTATGTTTTATTTTGTAAATGTTATGTATGAGCCTAACTTTCTCCAGACACTAAACCTTTTGATACTTGATTTGTATCTCTATTAGGTTTCTTATCTTTAAAATTATGTAATTGTCATATAAGAAAAATCCAGCTCTCTATAATTGGTATCATATAATGTTTTGTTAATTTGGTAATTAGGAATAGGTAACATTAGTGTAAAACCTTAGGATAAGTCTATTTATATGTAAATATCCAAGAATCATTTTTATAAAAGGCTAAACAAAGGGATCCCCTAATATATTCTTTTAGTGTTAATTTCATACCTTAAAGATTATTCATGATTTATTTACTTACATTATTTTCAACCCATTTCGGTTTTATTAAATGGTGGGAAGTAGGAGAAACCATCCCAATAACCTATTTGAGGACAATGAAACTATTTTATGAACTATATCCCTAATTCCATGGGAGGTGGAGTTCAAAACATCATGGAAATTCTTACCTAGATGTTTTAGGATATGAATAATAACCTAAACCATGTGTAATTTCAACCTTATCCAAATAAGGATCAACTATCCATTGGGTCCTTTATGTGAAAACAACCTATGATGTTTAGTGGAACATTTGATCCACTCATCATGGAACAATGGGTTAACTTAATAGAGAATATCTTTTCTAGGATCCATTGTTTTGAGATGAATAAGGTGACCTTGTCCATTTATTATTTTGGGGGAGAATCTGATCAATGGTGGGTATTGATAAAGAATACCATTATTAAAGATGATATTTAAGAGATGAAGTGGGAATAACTTAAGAAAATATATCTAACAAAGTATTTAAATCAAATTATATTAACAAATATAGTGATAGAATTCATAGAGCTGAAGGAAAAGGAAGGTGAACCTGTCATGGATTATAAGGAAAGATTATCAAGTATTTCCAAATAACCCTTGAGTTTTGTTATAAAAAATAATATAAAATAGTTAGATTTTTAGTGGTTTAAATCCACACCTTTGAAACACTCTATCTATCACGGACATTGGGAGTTATGAAGAAGTTGTTCAATTTTCTTTCAATGTAGATGTAGAGTTCGTATAATGGTCCCATTGTTATTGAGATAAGAACATAATAATCGAGATTCATGATGGTGGGTAAAATGATAATGGAGGAAAGAGGATCCATCATCCCACATGTATAAAATGTGGTAATAAGAATCATGGTAATTTCCTCAAAGGGATAGGTAAATGCTTATAGTGTGAGAGATGTGTACACCAAACTCCTTAATGTCAAAGAGACATGAACAAGATTACTGACACGATGGAGTAAAGGAAGGAACCTCTTAATGAACCACTCAATTTCAATCCTTCAACTCTATAGATAAAGTAAACTATGCAATATAGATCACTAAACCATGGGTCCTTGAGGGTAATCGGTGTTATCAACCACCAAATTCAAAGGATAAATGGAAATCTTATGCCATCACTACTACGAAAGTGGATCATGAAAATTAATTTGTATAACGTACACTTTATATTCACTCATGAATGAGAAATGTTTTATTTGAATATGGTTCTATTAATTATTTTGTATGTTTCATGTTTTCATGAACTATTGAATCAAAGCCACGATAACTTAAAGTAGGGATATATGTAAAAACAACGAGTTGTGAAATTATTACAACCCAAGTGTTATAACCTTCTTCTATAAGCGTATGTGGGTATATTATTCCAGTGAATCTCAATATAAATCCCTTGGTGGAATTCAACTCTATACTGGTCATGGATTAGATCTCATTATATAGATCACAATTCAATTGTTGTGAAAATATCTCTTTTCATATTCCAAACCATCCAATACTCCACTAAAAATGTAATGAATATGAGTAATCTTCATCGGAAAATACATCAATTGTGTGGGTGTTGATAACTATTAGAGAAGCACACCATGCCCAAATTTTTGAGTTAATGAAGGTATCAACATGGATAAAATGTCCATTTTTAGGGAATGAACTAATGTATTTTCAGAAGATTTATCCAAAAATCCCCAAGATTATGAGGTATAGTTATCAATGGATCTCATAGCTGAAGCCACTCATATTTCAAAATGCCTTTATAGGATGTCCTTGATTAAACTGAAAGAGTTAATGAAGAGGCTGCAATATTATTTGGAAAAAGGGTTCATATTCCCTAGTGTATCATCATGTGATAAAGCTATACACTTTTTTGAGAATACGGATATATAAATGTAGATATATATCGATTATCAACATCTCAACAATATCCTTATAAATAACAAGTATCCCATACCAAGGATTTATGACTTGTTTGACTAACTACAAGGAGCTCATTACTACTCAAAGGTAGATCTTCATTTAGTATAACATCAAATGATGGTGAAGAAGAAAGATATTTTGAAGACTAATTTCTCTTCACATTACGGGCACTATGAATTCATAATTATGCCCTTTGAACTTAATAGTTCCCTTGAAATCATCATGGATTTGATTATTAGAGTCTTTAGAGACTACCTAGACAAATTTATGGTAATTTTTATTGAATATATTCTCATTTAAAATGATATAAAGTAAGAACATGAAGATCATGTAAGGATCATGCTAGAGACATTATGGGAGGATAAAATGTACTCTAAGTTAATCATGTGTGACTTTTGGATTCTGCAAGCCGAATTCCTGGGGCACATGATCATAAGTGAGGGAATTTATATGGACCCTTGAAAGAAAAAGGATATTGAGGAATGACCGAGACTAACTAGTGTCATGGAAATCTATCAATTTCATAGAATAACTTGGTACTACCGACATTTGTGGGTAATTTTTCACATTTTTCTAACCTACTAACTAAGTAAATAAAGTAAAGGGTATAGTATATATGGAAATATAAATTTCAGTAAATCATTATGGATCTCACGGAGAGTCTAATCACTGTTCTTGTACTCACACTACTAACAGGTGAAGATGTTTTTTTTATATATAGCGATTCTTCATAGAATGGATTGGGTTGTATACTCATGTAAAATGACAATGTGATAGCCTACACCTCACAATAGTTTAAGATCAATGAGTAGAACTACCCAATGCATGATATGGACTTAGAAACTATGATCTTTGATCTAAATATTTGGAAGGACTATATTTATGGTGAGAATTCTGACATATATAATAACTATAAGAGTCTAAAGTATATATTCACACTGAAATGGATGAACAGGAATCAATTAATATGGTTATAACTAATCAAGGACTACAATTTCTCAAATCAAAACCATCCTAGAAAGGTGAACAAGTTTGTTGATTATCTTATAAAAAATAACATGCTACCTTAACCATGATGCGGATTAAGAAAGACCTCGTATTCTTAGTTATGAAAAGGATGGATTTATAATTTAGAAATGCAAGAATTAAATCCTCTATTTCACAAATTATTTCCCAGTCGTCTATCTAAGATAAGATCAAATAGGCACAAAGGGATGATATGAATCTATAATAGAATGTGAAAGTATTAAATGAAGGGAATCTACATGAGTTCCAAAAAGATGATTATGGTGTGAGTAGGGTTGGAATAAGGCTTTCAGTGCCTTTATCATCTAAGATAAAGAAGGTGTTATTGGATAATGCACATAGCACATATTTCTCTTTCCTTCCTATAAGTAACAAGATGTAACACAATCTTTGAGAGAACTTCTGGTGGGACAAAATGAATAAGGATATAGTAGATTATATCTCAAGGTGATTGGTATTTTAGCAAGTTAAATTAGAGATAAAAAATTCTAAAGGGATGATGGAACCATTGCCTATACCCTTGTAAAAAAGAGATAATGTCACCAGGGACTTTGTCACTAGTCTCACAAACACATCCAAAGGAAACAATATGATGATAGATGTATTGGATCAACTCACCATGAATTCCCACTTCATAAATATTTAGGAATATTTATCTCTTGAACAACATTCCAATATATATCTTATAGAAGTGGTGAGGCTTCATGGGGTAAAAATTTCTATCATCTATGATTGTGATCCATGTTTCATATTTAAATTCTAGAGAAGTCTTAATCATGCATTGAGTAATAAATTGAATTTCATCATGTCCTATCACCCCAAAATAATAGCCAATATGAAAGAACTATTCAAATGCTTGAGGACATGATATGAAACTAATCAATGGAATTAAAAGGTGGATGGGATCAACATATCTCATTGGTTGAGTTATCATATAACAAAATCTTCCAATCTAGTATTTTAATGGCTCCATATGAAGCTCTGTATGGGAAGTGATTTAAAACTCAAATTTTTGGGGATAAATTTGGGAAACTAAATCTACATGGACTATTATTATTCTAGATATGATAGGGAAGGTAAAATCCATCAAATAAAAAATAAATTTTACTCAGATTCGATAATAGGGATATGATGAAAACTATTGAAGGGATGTGAAGTTCAATAATGGAGACAATGTTTTCCTTTGAATATCACTATGGAAGAGAGTCATGAGGTTTGGACAGAAAGGGAATATTAGCCTATGGTATATTTTCCCCTTTTAGATCCTTGATCTCATAGGATCAGTGGACTATTGGATTTCCCATCCACCATTTATGGCTCAAGTTAACGATGTGTTCTAGATATCACTCCTAAGGAAGTACATCCACGATCCCTCACATGTAATGAATCCCGAGGTGGTACAATTGGAGAATGAACTCTCATATGGAGAACAACTAGTGAGGATCTTTGACTATAGAGAGAATTTTATTTGAAATAATAAAACTAACCTTCAAAATGTGTTGTAGAGGAACCATAAGTTTGGAGATGAGTCATAAAAACTAAAGGAAATAATGATTCGCATGTACCCTCATCTATCACTAACTAAAAAAATGAGTTGATATCTCATGGATTAAATTTCTTAAGGGTGGAAGAATGTAACAACCCAAATTTTATAAATTATATGTTTATCTTGGATGAAATGTGTGTTATAAAATACTATATAGTTTTATTAACATAAGAAAACCAAATAAATTATTTCATTAATAAATAATATTACAATAATCATCAATGAAACCAATTAACATTCCAAACATTACAAATGAAACAAAATATATAAATTAAAAAAACTAAAATGGTAAAATATAGATCACCCTAATCTACTAGAATGATCACCCCACTACCAACACTAAGTACTTTCTTTCCTTGTGGTAAATCGGTTAGCTCCTATGTCTCATTGGAATACAATGAATCCATTTATATTACATAACTAGCTTATAATTTATGAAATTGCTGAGTGATGCTTCTTATACCAGTCTTTCAGGATCTCCACTATCTTTTAAAAGTAACTATTTTAAGTCATGACCAAATATTTGTATTGATCATCTAAATCTGGAAGAACTTTGAAAATTATCATGTGATTCCTCTATTTCTAGTATTGTAGCTCCCAGTTCCCCTTCTTCTAGAGTATGAACTTATAGATATTTAATTCATTCCTGTACATTTCTTGATCATTCAAGTATATCTTCCACTCACCTATATTTAGGACTACTTGAGCCAATATTTGAACTCACTAGAACTGGTGTACCTCTAATGTTCCCATATATATCAACCTAATCATGGCCTATTGATTATTTGAACTCAAATTTATCCTCTTCTATGTTTTAGTATTTTTATAAGACCCTCTCATTAAAGAGAACATTTTTATCTCTTAATATCTTCCAATTATTGTTATTATAGAGTCAATAACCAAATTTATCATCTTTATGGTTCACAAAAAATAAATTTGAGACTTATCCTTGAGATTAACCCTATCCTTATCATTAATGTTAACCTATGATAGATTCACAAAAACTTTTAGGTGGTGAATTTCCTATGGTTTACCGAACCATAACTGCTTGGGAATCTCATACCCCACTTGTGTCAATAGAATTTAGTTAACTAAGTATGTAGTGAAATTCAGTTCTTCCACCCAAATTTTATTTCAAAAAACCAAGGTGAAACCTCATGATATGTGCCTTCTCAATTAATGATTTTTTCATCCTTTAAGACACATTTTTTTGTTCCAATGTTCCTGAGATAGTTTTCTCATGTCTTATTCCTTTATTTTGGTAATATTGTTTAAAGTCCCATCTACTATATTCACAACCATTATCTAACCTAATACATTTAATACTTCTTTTTATCTCACTTTCAATCATGGATTTCTATTGATTGAAAATACTAAACAATTTTGAATTATGATTTAGGAAATAAACACAAAATTTTCTTATTGTTTCATTAATAAATATGAAAAAATAAAAGGAATCTATGTGAGAACTAATTAGGGTTGGCCCCAAATATTAGAGAAAATAGGTTCAAGATTCTGAAAGCAAGGTTTCATTCCATTCAAATTAAACGAAACATTCCATTTTTTCTAAGGTATAAAATTCTCATAGGTTTTGACATTGGTATGGTCAAGATTTAATACATCCTTTTCCAATATAACTTCCAAATTCTTATCACTAGGATAGAAAAGATGATTAGGAAAAAAATATTGATTTATGGAAGTTATTTATCTAGACAATAAACTTTCATCTTATCATATGGTCAAATACAAAATCTCATCCATAACTCCTATTTCCAAAAAAATTATCCTTAGGTAACTTTCCATACACCATTATCAAATCTTATTCTATATCCTTCTTTATTAATTTTTTCTATAGAAACAATATTTTTTCATAAACATGAGATGGGTCTCAGTCCCTTAAACTTAAGGAAGTTCACATTCATTATTCAAATATTCACATCACCCTTTATGAAAACTTTAAGAGCCTCTTCATCTAACAAGTACACCTTTACAGATCTTTTGAATACATAATTCTCCATGCACCCCTAATCTGTTGTGGAAAATAATGATGCTCCAAATTCAACCACCCATGATTTCATTAGAACATTGACACTTAATAGAAAATTATTATTATCTTCTATTGAATTTAAATAACTAGAACATCTAGAAGCTATTTTTCTGGAACACACTCTATGATCTTTATAATATTTATTGATATTTTTCTTCTTACTATAGTTAAAGCACATATTTTTGGTTCAGGTAGATATAACTCAACTCTTATATAAAGACTTTTTCTTTCTTATGAATCAATTTCTAGTTGGGTGACCATCCAATGTCTTTTGTGTTTAAAGTGATACTAGTATGTTCCTAGACTTTCCTCCACATTATATTTAATTTAGTATTGAGTTCCTAACATCTTAAAATGCTAACTTGGATTCTCTATTAGAACTACTCACAGTAGTGACCATCACCTACCAACTCTCTAGTAACTATGACAGAAAAAGAAATGTCCATACATCATCCATGAAAGAGACTTTCACTAACTCAAGTTGACTCTTAATCATATTAAATTCATTAACATGGTCATCATTCAATTTTACTTCTGAAAATATCATGGAAAACAACCAATACATTATAAACACATTGTTTAAAGTGTTCAGTTTCTTATACATGTCTTATAGGGCTATCATTATCTCTATTATTGATATCTTTTAATGGATATTAAAAGAAAAAATAATTTATAATTACATATAAATAATCCTGAGTGACTTATGATCCAACTACTCCCATTATTCTTTATCCATTTTCTACATCTTAACTCTAATTAAAAAAACTTATAGGTACTTTTTCATGTGATAATATTCCATTTGTATCACCCATAAGTTATAGTCCTTTCTATTAAACTTATCAATCATGATCCTACCATATTCTAATTCCATTACACTAATGTAGTAACTCCCACTAAATCAAATAAATTGAATATTGAAATGAAATTAAGATACCTGAGTATGTTGTGTATGTATTGATCCAAGATATGATGACACTTTTAGGAAGATAAATTATATTAAAAAATCATGAGTTCTCTAGATGTTAAACCACCATAATTTGGATATTGAATCCACTAAAAAATTAACCACAATGTTACATGCAATAGGCCAACCTATCTCCTAGAATTAGAGCATCGGAACTTAGGAAGTTGTACACACTCTAAATAACTTCACACTAATTCTTAAAACAAACACATACATAAGCATATAGATAAGAAAAAAATGAAACAAGCTGAAAAGAACTTTCAAATTTACATGGTTCAAATTTTTATATTATATCCATCAAAGAATGATAAAAATGTATATTTATTTAGATATAAAAATATTACAACTTGGTGACTTATCAATCACATGGATTACTCTTAATAAATAATCACATTACACATCTAATAGTAATCCCACCATATATATATATATATTAGGGTTCATCCAGTCACCTGGTTTCACTGATATCCTACCTTTATGGGCCTTCATCCATTTTCAATAGTAATTGTTAATATTTTATAGAAATAATCAACTAAATATCTACAACTAATAAACTATGTACATCACTATACTACAAAAAACTGACCACACTAAATGATCCATTTTTCACTAAACTAACAATTCCATTAAAACTTATACATGGTCGAATTGTTTCTGGTCAAAGTATCACATATTTTTCCTCCTTTTGGTGAACTAAATTCATATCTCTAAAAAGGATTCGCAGTCCTAATAGTTATATGTGAAATGTGGGATTGATATGTGTTATAGAAATGGTAGTGGTGGTTGGTCAATGGTAATGATGATACAGATTTTTTCACAGGCTGTTATAGTGATTCTTGGTGGAAACTCTTTAGGTTAGGATTATGATTGAATATATTATATGTCATAATTTTTTTTTATTTTCATACACACTCCACCCATTTCAAATACTTATTTCAGAACCAAAATATTTTGGGTTATGGGTGTTTTCACCAAATATCTAAGTTAGTGAGGGAATGGATGGTTGCCTACTCTCTATTCCATGCTATCTAATCTTGATGTGGAATTTCTATGATGGATACAGGTTTATACATGGGATATAATATCCAGAAATAAAAAGTTTAAATACTTTTATGATGTTTTGGTGGTGGGATAATGATGAGACGTCATTATATGGTGGAGGTCATGCATAGTAGTAGGATGGAACTAGGTTCATGTATTTAATTTTCATGATATCCTACTATAAGAGAAATCATTGTGTGGTGGATATGGATGGTTTTGGTTTTATGATTTTTATGGGATGTGGAAATGTGGTCATAATGGGATATGTGGATATATGGGTATGCGGTTATGGTTATGTTGACATGGAAGGGATGGGAGTACTAGGATGTCTATCATTGAGGAATGAGAGTAAAAACCCATTAGGGAAGTGGCATGGGATACCTTCATGATATATTCTTCATTATTATAATGCTATATTGGATGTGTTATTGGGTGACCTAGCCTTGGTGAGGATGGTGGTAGTTGATCTAGTTTATGTGGATGTTGATTCTATTGATTATTCACTAAGGCATTAATATGTCACTTCTATATTTTCATTAGATGTTTTGAGGAGGATTCTACTGAGTAAACTTATATCCCCACCCCTAAATATAAAAAACTATTTTATAAGTTTCTAGAAGAATTTTGGTGATTGGTTTGTACATTACTATCTTGGATTTGGAGAGTTTCGTCTCGAGTCGATTCCATGGGAGTTTTTTTTAGTGTTTATTTAGAGACTTTGGCTTGTATGAAATTTCATCCATTATTAGATATTGGTTTAATTTTATTATATGATTCTAATTATGGTTATAGGTTTTATGAGGGTAATTCCTCTCATATGGGTTATTGATACCTTTGATTCTAGTCAACAACCCATGGCCTATTGGAGGCTGGTTTTGGGAGTCATGATCAACTTCACTACAGGACCAAGATGGGTTCCTAGTAAAGTTAGATCATGAAAAATTAGTGTTAGAGATTTTGGTTGAGAGTTGGGGAGTATACCAAAGTTAGTCACTGGTCATAATTTTATGGGATGATAAATAAATGGTGTTAGTAAAACCTAGTGTATGATTTATCATAGTAGACTGGCTAAGACATAGGTGTTTAGGTCCCCTAGTGATCTAATGCAAGGATCATAAGCTTACTAAACACACTAGGAAATTGAATATTGATTATAGGGTAGATACCTAGGATAGGTACATGCATCATACTTATTTATTATTTTGATTGAAATGGGGTGATTTGAGGTAAGTTAAAATGAATTTAAGTTGAATAAACCTAAGTAAATTCCATACCACTTGTCTTATAATTTTTACTTTCTTACTTAAAAATATACATCATGGTCGTTGTTCATGTATAGATCAAGGAAGTAAGGTGTGGTAGGTTAATCTAGTTGACCATTGGAGGATTGAGCTGGTAGAGGAAGATAAGTCTTATAGGAGGAAGTTGTGAGAGTTTTAGTGGTAGAGCTTAGAAAATTATGCGGGGGAATCTATGATTTAGAGACAGAGAACTAGATGGATAAGTTGTAGATATATTTTATTTTAATTAATTTAAAGTTGAATTAATTGTTTTCCTTTAATGTTATCTTTATGATAGTGGAAGTGTGTCTATGGTGTATGTTTTACCTTGGAGGTTGTAAGGAGTCATATGTCTCTTAGGATATTTTCTAGTGGGGGTTTTTTGTTGAGTCTCTTTAATCAGTGATGAGAGAGATGATAAAGAAAGATATTTTTTCCCTCATTAAGGGAGAATGGGTGTATGGTAGCTCAATATTCTCTATAAGGACCTTCTTCACTTTCCCCCTAATATTTTTTCAGATGAGGAGTCTAGAGTGAGGCATCTTGATAAGGCACTTCATCCACCAATTTGATATGTGGTCACTCCCTTTACATTGCCTATATATTTAAATATGAAAAATAAGGTAAAAAGTGATATATAGGATACATGAGTAGCTAATATCATCTTAGTAGGGGGGTCACTAGAACTTACCAAGGATAAGGGTTGTTGATGGAGAGTATTGGATGTTGGGGAAATCAAGGTTCTGATCGATGGGAAGTTATACCCAATCATTATCTTCTCACTTTTTAGGAGTTGATAATTCCCATGCATATAATAGAAGATATGGTTCAATGTTATTTGTTTATATAGTTTATGGAAAACATAGATATTAGTACCCAATTATTTTATGAGGTTATAATTGTATGGGTGGTCAGATTCCCTATCAGCCTCAACAACTACTACCTTAGAGTCCTTATCAATAGTGGGGGTAAAAAGCTTATGTTATATTGAGAGTAAACGGGGTTGGATGATGATAGCTCCTTGATGTTACTCACCCTTAGGGACATAGTTATATGTGAGATAGTATAAGTGGATATTAGTATGGATATTGGTTCAAAAGATCTAGATAAGGATAGTTTCATATGGTGGAGATGTAAGCATCGAGTGGCCTAAAGATTGTCTGAAGTACCATCTCCTTATCATCTATCTTGGACTTTTCTTTATTTTATTTAAGAGAATTGAACTCCTTAATTTCACCCACATTATTCTATTCTATGTAAATTGAGTTATAGATACTTTCAGTTCCATTATTATTAAGTATTCTAATTTGGAGTTGGTCCAACATTTTTATATATGTTGGAGTTGTGAGATAATGATGGGTAAGCATCAGTTGATGGAGGATCTCTTCCTACTTTAGATAAAATCATAAATTTTCATCCTTGGAATGGATTTTTGGTATTATATATATGAAATCATTTATTGATTCCTAAGGAGAGTTTAATTCTATGATGTAGGAGGTATACATTTAGTGTTTTTCAATGAGTTAGACCATCAGATGGGTCGTGGGTATTCAAAATCCCTACTTTCTCAGCTAATGGAGTTGACTTTGGGTTTAAAAGAGGTGTCTTTTGTGACCTTTTTTAGGGATATTAATGAGTTTATGTAATTTTTCCTTGAATATTCTATAACACTTCCCCCTAAATGTGATAATAGGATTGGGAGAAATTTACATCCTAGTGCATCTCTGATTCGGATGGCTCCTTACTGGGTAGCCCCTTCTAAACTATGGCAGTTGAGGATTCAGATTGATAACCTCATGCACAATGGATTTATTTATCCCAGTGTGTTATTTTGGGGTACTCTAATGTTGTTTGTTAATAAATAAGATGGTATTATTTGGTTATACAAAGATCATAGGTAGTTGAACCATGTGAAAATCAAAAACCACTAACCTCTTTCTAGTATAAATGACTTGTTCAATTATTTCAAGTAATTTAATTAGTTTTTAAGATTAATTTGAAGTTATGATATCATTATATGAGGTTGGAGAGGATAATATCCCAAAAACCACCTTTAGGTGTTATTATATAAAATTTTATTTTATGGTCGTGTTATTCAATGCCATGAATTCCCTAGTCATTCTCATGGTAAAAATGAACTTTGTGTTCTATGAATTCATGGATTAGATTTTGGTAGTGTTCATCGATGACATCATTATCTACTTAAAGTCTAATTAGGATAATTCTAAGTAATTTGTGACTATTTTTTAGGTCCTTAATTACCATTGTCTTTATGGAAAGTTGTCCAAGTACAAGTTTTGGATGTGCGAGGTGTATTTCCTTGGAAATGTGGTGTCTCTTTATAGAGTGGTAATGGATCTATCAAATATTGAGGAGATTGTTTCTTGGTAAGAACCTATGAATGTGTTGTAGTTCTATATCTTCCTTAGTCTCACAATATATTATTTGAAGTTATTGTATAATTTGTCTTGGATTATATCCTCCTTAAAAACATATCTATGAAAGACTAGGATTTTATATGGATTGATCAGTTTTAGAAATATTTTGACTACCAAAAGGAGAAGTTATGTACCCATAGGTGTAACTATGTCATCCATGGTCTAGGGTCTGTGGAAGTGGAGTTTTCATGAAGTTATGAAAACATTACCTCATCAGTGAACACTTTGTGGTCTTCATGGATCATAAGAGAATATAATACATATTCTCCTAGTGGGATTTGAATTTGTGTTAGTGGAGTTGAATAGAGTCATTATAGGATTATGAATTTTATATCTCTTACACCCCAGGTAAAGGGAATTAAGTTGTATAAGAACCGAGTAGGAAATAGTGAAGTGATGCTATTCAGAAATCTATAGATGCTTGGAGAGTGGTGGAGGATCTTTTAGTGATGTATCTAGATTTATAGGAGGTTAATGGTGGAGGTTTCCTATATTATATTATAGATCAATCATATTTTATAAAACATTTCGAGGAGTATCAATGGGGAAACTCAAAGGTAGAGGTGATTTGGGATCACATATTTCATGGTGATGCTCCTAAGGTATGTTCGTGGGATGATTAGTATGAGATGATGTTTCATGGGAGATTATTCATTCTGTTGGTGATGTTCACAGAGGTTCTTAGTGAGTTTCATATCTTTATCATATAATTTTATCCTATTATATAAAATATGTATCATTCCTTGAGGAGTCAATTGTGGTGGTATGGGGTGAAGTAATCGATGGTGGGGTTTATGCCATGGTGTTTGGTCTATTAACAGGTAAAGGTAGAGAACCATTCCACTTGTGGGTTGTTTCAGCCATTAGAATTCATCACTGGTTTTCTTTGTCACCAATTTTATTTTAGAATAAGAAGGATATGATGTTATATGGGTGATTATGGATTGATTGGTGAATTTGGATCAGTTCCTAGTGATCAGGGAGTTGAGTGAAGTAAATGTTCTAGTGAAGAAATATATGGATGAGGTGGTGAGACTTTATAGGGTACCAAGGCCATCATATTATATCAAGACACTAATTTTACATTACAAGTATAGGGAGGTATTAAAAGTGATTTTATCTCTCAAATATGTCATATCACTACTTTACGTCCTTGTATGGATGGTTGGAAAAAATAAATCATTTGGATATTGGAGGATATGTTGCAGGTATGTGTTCCATATTTTGGTAGATCATAGGTGAAACACTTTCCCTTAGTTTATTTTGGTTATAATAAAATCCCTCACTCTTTCATTGAAATGGATCCATTAAATTAATTATATGGGAGGCCATATTTTTTTTTGAACTAAGGTAGGAGAGTTGGAAGTCCTTAGACTACATGCGGTGCAGGACATAATAGAGACGGTCTAAAAGGTTCAGGAGCTGATAAAGGAGGTACATGCCCATCATAAATCTTCAACAGATCAGAGGAGGGGGAATCTAGAGTTCAAAGTTAGATATCATGTTTTTATAAAGATTTACCCTCATCATAGATAGTGGAGATTTGGTTAAGGAATTAATATTTCTTTCTAATTTATTATCCCTTTGAGATGTTGGAGCATGCTGATAAGGTGTCATATCAGTTAGCACTCCCTCCACATCTAGTCTAGAACCACAAATTCCTTTATTTTTATTAACTTCATCGATATATACATGATGATTCACATATTATTGATTAGAGAGAGTTGGATATTGAGGATTATGTGACATTCATGGAACAATTTATTGAGATCCAATATCATCATAAGAAAGTGTTTTGTAGTTATTCCATTCACTCGGTTCATATTTTGTGAGATCATAGTGGTTTGGAGGAATATATATGAGAACATGATTCACAAATACATGCTCAATATCCTATGTTGTTTCTTGGTATATATTTGTTTTGATAACATATATGATTTTTCTTGATGTATAAGATAATAAATAGATTTGTGTGATTTTTATGCTCTTTCCTAGTTCTAAGTTAGTTATGTTTTTATTTTAATAAGATTTATGTTTGAGAGGTATCTCATGGGGTATTTATTTAATGAATAATTTATTTTTTCCATTTTTTTCTTAGGTTTGATTTAGATTTTTGAGGATTAGAATCATTTGAGAGGTATCTGATGTGAGGATGCAGATTCCCCTTAATCTTATTCCTTTGTCTTTTATTGAGTATTGAGGTAATTCATGGATTTTTTATAGTAATTTTGAGTATTGGTAAAGGTTTATATTATTTAATCTTAAATTTTAAAATAATCCTACAATTTTGGGTTTTGATCTACTTTTTGACTAAGTGTAAAATATTACATATAAAAGTGAAACCCTATGAAAGATATAAAATTTCTTATGTATTTCCTTTATATATTTTTTACTCTCTAAAAATATATTGCATATTGATAAAAAAACTCTTGCATATAAAATTTTGATGAAGGGAAAAACCATATGTATTTGGAAGTTTATTATGTGCGGAATATAAAAACATTAAGTATGGGTTTTCAAAAAAGTAAAAACCTTGAGTATTGAATAAAATATTATGTATTCCTTATAATTTCTTACATGACACTTTTCTATCTAAGGTAAATATCTTACATACTAAAAATATATTACATATGAATTTTTTTTAAATAAAAATACTTTATGTATGGACTTTTATTAAATGAAAATATTTTACATATTAAGACTATGTTAGATGTGGAATTTTTGTTAAATAAAATATCTTATGTAAAAATTAAAATATTATATATTACAATTAGAACCTTTAATTTATAATTTTTTTATTCTAAGGAATATCTTATAAATTCATTCATATAGATGTGTAAGATTTATTCCTTTACATATAATTGGAAACTCCTTGACCTGAAATATATTAGTATGATTTTTATTAATTAAAACCATGTGATTTAAATAATATATTATGAATGAAATTAATTTTTTCTTAAAATATTAATCCATGGTTTTAGGGAAATAAAATTAAATTGAGTGATTATAAAACCACATGCCTAGGTCGAATGTGAATTTAAATGGATTAACCAAAATTTAAGAAGGAAACTACTGAGAAGATCATTTCATGACTTGGAATCTATTATTTTAAAATCCATAGATCCTAGTCCTTTCATTATTATTGTTTTATTGAGCCTAGATAATCAGAACCTCACCCTTGGAGTCCAGTGCACACTCTATCATTGGGTTGTGTCTTCTTTCATTATTTTCATTCCTGTGAATATCTCTCTTTCCATACCCAGTATATTAATTCCTGGTATGGAATTTATTATTTAATGTTTTTCATATTTATTTTTTTTCTTTATACTTTATGGGTATTTTGGCTGAATAGGTATATGATGGGGTAGGGTCAGGGTGACCCTGTAGTTTAGTTTTATAGTAGGAGGCTCACCATATTGTGTAGGGTGAGGGACATGTCATGAAGGCTTACTACAAGGAGAGTGAAGTGCTCTTTTTGGAAGGGTGTATTTCATTTGTGTTAACGGTTCTTAGAAAGTATCACTATGAGAAATAGGGACTCTAAGAAACCCATTTTATAGGGCATGGTGTAGTGGAAATGGCAAGGTAAATTCCTCCTGACCGTAGAGCTAAGTCGTGGTGGATGCCCATGGCGGTTGCCTGAGGTTTCTCCCTATGGAAAGTGAGGAGGGAAAATACCCATTTTAGTAATCATGAAATGGTAGAAAATGGTGAATTAATTTCCACTACATCTAGGATAATGAACATGGGATCTGGGGCTCAAATCATGGGGACTCGATTGGGTGAGATACTCTATGGCATAGTTATAAGGACTATATCAAGGAGGGTGTATGGAAAAGGGAACAACATTGTGGTTATACCCTGTAACAAACCGATATTTTATGACAAGTATTATTTTTAATTTATTTGATGTCATGTGTTTTATGCTACAACAAGATTATCTTGTGCTATACGCAACATTGTATTAGCTTGCAGTATACGCAACACTATTCTTAGATTGTGTTACACATAATTTCAAGTTCGTTTGATAATAGTCATTCTACGCAACATTGAGTGTGTGTATATATATATATATATATATTCAATGTATAAATGAAATATGGTTGGATTCTGTTATATGAAACAATAAAGGAGTCTTGCACAACATGCAACCCTAACTTGGCTTTCATTACACTCAATCACGACTTTCCTCTATAGCGTGTGTTGTACGCAATACTGGGTTTTACTAAACAACGATATATTATTATAATATTATTATGAACTAGCCATTATGAATAGTATTAACTAAATTTTTAATTTTATAACATTATTATTCATCTTACACATTTTCTAGAACATGGTATAAGAACAAAATAAAATTTTCGGGTAAAATAAGTATTTTTCAAAAAATGCAGTTTTGCCACCTTTTGATGGCGCACCCACTTTAAATCTAGTTTTTGACATTTTTATAAGTTCAATTTCACAAAATAAAATTCTTATTTTGAATCAGTATATAAAAATTTACATTGGATAAAGTTTTGATATTTTTCTGATAACTTCCCTATTTTAATGAATAGTAAAAACACGCTATATTTTAATTAAAAACAACTTTTTTCATCGTAATAACTTATGTGGTTAAATTATAATATTGAATGGTTTTAAAGTATAAATAGAATATATTTTTACCATTTAATATAATGTATGTCATTATCATTGATTTTACATTGAATTCGTAAGTTAAATCAATTCAATCTTTTGCAATGTTTTAATCAAAAACCAGTTTTCATTCGACAACGGGATTAATTTTAATTTAATTTCTGCAACTTATGTGTATTGAATTTGAAAAAATGGATTCCATATTTGGAATCAGTGGGTACAAATTATGTTAATCGGCTACTTTTTATTTTTGGGAATTATGAATAGTAACTACGGTAAATTTTATTTACCATAGTTAAAGGTAAATCGGGTAATTAAGGGTAAATATAATATTATAAAATTACACTAACACATGAAAAAATTCTATTAGATGGCTAAAAGTATACCCATATCACCTAAGGGTCGGATTAGATTCATTTTATGGACTTTTGACCATGAAAATAATTTAATTATTATTAAAACCAAAGAAAGTGACAACATGTCACTCTCTTAAATCTTATAAGTATAATAATTTTAATTTAGTGATAATCATCATAAAACTTCGAACATGAATTGTCTCCATAAATCTAATAAAATTATATACATCATGATAATTTATTTAAAAATTTTAGGGATTAAATAATTGTCATTAATGGTGATACATTAATGATGCAGAAATTATTTATTAAGTGAAAAATCAGTAATATAGTTTTTATTGAAATAATAATACCCATTAAAAGGAACAAAAACCTGACCAAAACTTATTTTTAGTGTATATAGACACCTTAATCATCCATTTACCTAATATATAACTGTTTGGAGTCTTATAAAAGTGGTTATGACACCTATATTATCATATTTTAAATGATTCCAAAGTTGTCACCTTCATAATTTAATAAATATAACAATTTAAATATTGTGATTTTAAGATTATAAATTCGAGTAAAAGTATTATTGTAAAAGTTAATAGATTTATATTCATCATAGAATTTTATTTTAAATTTTTATGCAACAAATAAGTATATTAAATAATTATACAAAAATGTTTTAGTAATTATTTTATTAAGAGATAAACCAAATAAATGGTTTTAAAAATAATAAAATATATATTATATGAACTATTTAATGTTCTCCACTAATTTTCTAGATACATATTACCTTTTATGAATCTATTAAAGCTTTTAGTTCGAACATATCTTCTGTATATATTTTATTTAAATTCAAATAAATGAATAGTGTCAAAATTTACACTATTGTTATTTTATAAAAATAACATATTATAAAATTGTTTAAAAATCACAAAAATATATAAAAATTATAAATTTATATTTATATGGTCTAAAATATTATAAATTACCCAATTATGGAAAATTCACAACAAATATGTAATTATTTTTTATAATTTAAAATTTAGAATGTTATTACCACAAATAAAATTAAATTGATCAAGTGAGGATAAATCAAGTTGATAATGTTTAAAATAATTTCCTAACATGTCTAAATTTTATTTTTTGATGATATTACAACCCTATATCATCTAATATTTTAATATGACTCCTTTTTTTAGGTTTTTAAGTGGGGTTAGATTTATTATAAATTAATATTTTTAAGATTTCCAAAGGTTCCCCTCCCCTCCCTTATAAAAGGGAACCTCCTCCCTCTCTTCCTCACACCAATTTGAGCCTTCAAGCTCGGAAAAACCCTGAACAATTCTCTTCTAAACTTCCCTAGAAACATCCTAGAGGTCCTGGTCTTCTTCAAAGACCAATTGTAGTGCCCTAAGAGGAGGTCTGAAAGAGGCACTTCAAAGAAGAGGTAATGTTCGTTACCGATTATTTCAACTTCATTTCTTCTTCCACTTATTCTTCTTTAGTTGTTTCATTATGAAGTAATAACATCAGTATCAATCATATAATGATATGTTATTATAAGTATTAAAAAACCCTATTTCACCATTTATCCATCCTACGGAAAATGAAATCACCGTGCGTGCGTACGTACGGAATACCATCTCCATGTCGTGGTGTAATCTATTTTCCACCACCACCTTACTTGGATGGGTGTAATGGTGTAAATAACGACTATATATGATTATTTTAAAGTGATATTTATTCTTAAATATTATACATACACTTCAATACAATTCCACGGTCATGGGAATGATATCATCGCTCGTGCGTACATACGGACTACCGTCTCCACGACGCGATGAGATTCATTATCAATGATTAACCATTCATGAATGATTATAAAGTATATATAATAAGTAATAATGAAATATATGAAATAATAATGACACTGGATTTATTTATATATATATATATATATATATATATATATGTATGTCATCTACTTAATTCCATTCAATTCAATAAGGAAACGAAAACAGCGTTCATGCATACGTACGGCCTACCGTCTCCATGAACGGTGTATTTCTTTTCATTTATCGATCTATTATATATATGTATATTCTGAATATATATTATATATAAATAATTTTTTACATTATGGATGTAAGTAACCATGATCTATGTAATCATATGAATAATTACAAGTTAAAACACGAACGACAATTGAAACGATTTTACCCAAAACGCTACTTTAACATTAATTTACAAAAGAATGGGTAATATAAAGTCATAAGTGAACCATATATTATATCATAACAATGAATATGATTATATAATAAGTCAATTACATTATTTAAATCATTATACAGAAGTTTTGGATCCATACAAAGCATATCATACCTAAGGTAAGGGATAATTATTCCAATCTTATTCTTATCCGAGATTGTTTACTCGTAAGTATTTACTGGGGGTTATATTTATTATCCATTTCCATATGCTCTCAAAATGTTTTCATAAAATGTTTAATTTACTTCCATGTATGTTTAATACATTTTTACCCTTTTCTTACTTTTACCACATCGTATGGAAGGAATCTTTCTTTTGTTTACCATACGAGGTACTTTTTGACTTTTCCGACAAAAGTGCGAGGAAATTGTTATTTTTTTTTACTTATACGGCATGAACGGATTTTTACGGTTTCATAATGCCTCATTTTCATGAAGATTCCTCTACAAGATTTTATGATTATTTTCAACAAAATCCTTTCCTTTTAAAATTGAATGGCATTTTGTGAAAAGAAAACGATTTTGAAGAAGAAAGGATATTTTCCTCAAGAATTCATTTCAAGTGTTTTATCAAAACCATTTTCCATCTAAGATGAAATTATTTTGTATGTGTATGTTTCAAGTATAATGTCTCTATGATTTACATGCTTTCACTTTTCTTATGATGAAATATCCATTTGTTTTATATGGATTATGTGATGATGATATGATGTTTATGAAACCCATTTTATTCTTTGGGTTATGATGAATGTTTTAAGTTTATGTTGTGGCACAAGTAGGAATGATTTCATTATGATATGGGTGGGACCTATATCTCCATCCAATTCATTGGGTAAAGATTTATATCTCATGAGATAGACATGGCTGGAATGGTAAGTTAATCTAGTTCAGTGTAACAGGACTGAAACGAGGAGTGAACTCGATTCAGAAAGGGACCTTGTCCACTATGATGGTCATGGAAGTAATGACTTGGCTACTATGGAAATCATTACATGTGCTTAATGGATGACACAATTACATCCTTTATTCCTATGCTATTTTTTCATGATTCATGGTCCATTAGGATCTATGCCTTACGTACTACCATGTTTTATGTCACTGCTCAAGATTTTGATGTTTAAATATTATGTTCATGTTTTTAAGTTCAAATGTATATGGTTAGTTTTATTTTCTCCATGCTTACCCTTAATGGGAATTTGATCTCACCCTTTTTATGTTTCTTTTCCCCCATGATTAAAAGAAAGGTTTTAGGTAAGGAAACAAAAAGGAGAGGATCGTTATGGGAGATGTTGAAGATCTTTCAACATGATTCGAAGTTTATATTCCAAGTTTCCAAAGACACGAAACTATTACGGTCCTTGTGTGTCTATTTTTGTTATGTATTAGATATTCCGCAAAAGTAATGTAATGTCCATGAACGTCAAGCTTCGGGTCTCTACAGTTGGTATCATAGGAAATGTTTAGTCAACCTTTGGAAACTAGGATGCAAAAATGTTAGTGAGATCCCTAGAGATATTTCTAAGGTATGTCTAGGGATGTCCCTAAGGTTAAGTATATGTATAGGTTATAGTCCTAGAATTGTGCTAACGATCTTAGAATTAAACCTAAGATGTTAGATGTCGAAGGTACTCCCCCTTAATTATGTTATTTTCTTTGTATGATTTTTGCCTCTCACATAATTCTTTTTGTGTTTTAGTCAATGGAGGGAACCAGAATGAATTCAGTTAACATTGAATCCAATGGAAAAATTGGTTACTATGAGCAACAAAATTGTGTAATGCCTAGAGAGAAAGATATTGTGATTATGTCGAATCAGTCATCGCGATATATGATTAACAAGGTGAAATTTAGTGGTATGCCTAATTCATCAAATAAGAGGGAGATAGAATTTTATGAATGTTTTCATGTTGAGGAGAATAAAGAAAGGAAGATTGATATTTCTAAAGAAGGGAAGAAGAACCTTGAGGAATACCTCAAATGGAGGGACAGATGTTATCTGTGTGGAGAAAAGGGTCATAGGGTGAAAGACTGTTATGGAGTTCAATGTCTTATTTGTGGATAACATGGGCCTTACCCAACTCAATGCCCTGACCTAAAAAGTTACTTCTAAATCAAGGAAGGACTTATTCCAGGACAATCATTGAAGAGGATGGATTGAAGTGTTTATGTATTGGTATTCAAGAATAATGTTGTTGAGGTACTTTTATGGTGTATTAGAATATTTTTGTATTAGTCTATTTTGGTTTTCAATAATTTTATGGTACCGATAACCATGAAAAGTGATTCAAATATTTTTGGAAAGCAGATGAAATGTGCATATGGAAGGGATAAGGAGAAAATAATATGATAGTAATCATGAGCTCATGACTAAAATAAGGAAAAAGTGATATCATGGTTTGAGTATATAGAAATTTTGGGATTTTGGTATGTGGAAAGAGTTAACTTTTGACAGCATTCATGTTTTTACTAAGGTTAAATGGGTATTCATTTTTCAATAGAATACATGATTAAGGTATTCACATGTTTGTAATTTTACCAACAAGATATATCTTATGATATATGGGGGATAAATGATGGCATTCACGTGATTGTTATGTGACATTTCAAGTAATCATTTTCATTATACTATGAGCTTGGACTGAAGTATTTTAGATAAGCCTAAATATTGGAATGTATTATGTTGGACATAAGTTAGTATTGTTTAAGGATATAACTTTTTTCGATATTATTTATGGGATGTTATAGTAATGTAGTTTTAGAAAAAGGACAACATGCAGGACTGGCGACAACCCATCGCATCGGACAAGGCTATGGGAATTGAACCCATAACCGAAGTGCGACTGGCCTTTATCGCCTACCACTGGCCTATAGGAAGTCCCTGGTTAGTATAAACTAGTTTTATTTTATTAAGTGGTATGATATATGAAGTATAAGTTCATTTTTGGAACCATATACGATTAATCTAACCATATGATGGACTTATAACTTTTTCTAACCTTTTGTTTGAAACAGATGGAATGACCCATAATTCTATCACATGATCTGCTAACACATCACGAATAACAAATTCAACTTCATTTCTTTAAGGGATGAAGTGGAAATTGTTCAATTCAAGAACAACAGTGAGATTGTACCAAAATCATGTAAGTATTTATTTTAATTCATCAACTTTAGGGAAATGATCTTGAAAACCAAAAATGTTGTCCTAGTGCCCTTATATCTGATGAATCAGATGGTGCCTTAGATCATCACAAATCTATGGATTTTTTGATTGATGGTTTTTCCATAGCCATGTTCTCTACCACTCTCCATCAGAACATGATGGTTAGATTTGTCTTCCATATCCATATTTTCACCTATGTGGAAACCCAGTGATTAGTTTATTTGGGTAACCATTACGTTTCATACTTTAGTTTTTAAAGATTGGTTTTGGTATTTTATTTTACGATGTGGGTTTTAATTAAAGAAACTTTCAAGTAGAAAACCACGCATAACCCCGACGAATTTCGAGGGCGAAATTCATTTTAAGGGGGGTAGAATGTAACAACCCGATATTTTATGATAAGTATTCTTTTTAATTTATTTGATGTCATGTGTTTTATGATACAACAAGATTATTTTGTGCTATATGCAACACCGTATTAGCTTGCAGTATACGCAACACTATTCTTAGATTGTGTTACACACAATTTCAAGTTCATTTGATAATAGTCATTCTACGCAACATTGAGTGTATATATATATATATATTCAATGTATAAATGAAATATGTTTGGATTTTGTTATATGAAAAAAAAGGAGTCTTGCACAACACGCAACCCTAGCTTGGCTTTCATTACACGCAATTATGACTTTCCTCTATAGTGTGTGTTGTACGCAATACCGGGTTTTACTAAAAAACGGTATATTATTATAATATTATTATGAACTAGCCTTTATGAATATTATTAACTAAATTTTGAATTTTATAACATTATTATTCATCTTACACATTTTCTAGAACATGGTATAAGAACAAGATAAATTTTTCGGGTAAAATAAGTATTTTTCAAAAAATGTAGTTTTGCCGCCTTTTGATGGCGCACCCACTTTAAATATAGTTGTTGACATGTTTATAAGTTCAATTTCACAAAATAAAATTCTCATTTTGAATCAGGATATAAAAATTTACATTGGATAAAGTTTTGATATTTTTCTGATAACTTTTATATTTTAATGAATAGTAAAAACACGCTATATTTTAATTAAAAACAACTTTTTTCATCGTAATAACTTATGTGGTTAAATTATAATATTGAATGGTTTTAAAGTATAAATAGAATATATGTTTACCATTTAATATAATTTATGTCATTAGCATTGATTTTACATTGAATTCGTAAGTTAAATCAATTCAATCTTTTGCAATGTTTTAATCAAAACCCGTTTTCATTCGACAATGGGATTAATTTTAATTTAATTTCTGAAACTTCTGTGTATTGAATTTGAAAAAATGGATTCCATATTTGTAATCAGTGGGTCCAAATTATGTTAATCGGCTACTTTTTATTTTTGGGAATTATGAATAGTAACTACGGTAAATTTTATTTACCATAGTTAAAGGTAAATCGGGTAATTAAGGGTAAATATAATATTATAAAATTACCCTAACACATGACAAAATTCTATTGGATGGCTAAAAGTATACCCATATCACCTAAGGGTCATATTAGATTCATTTTATGGACTTTTGACCATGAAAATAATTTAATTATTATTAAAACCCAAGAAAGTGACAACATGTCACTCTCTTAAATCTTATAAGTATAATAATTTTAATTTAGTGATAATCATCATAAAACTTAGAACATGAATATTCTCAAGAAATATAATAAAATTATCTACATCATGATAATTTATTTAGAATTTTTAGGGATTAAATAATTGTCATTAATGGTGATAAATTAATGATGCAGAAATTATTTATTAAGTGAAAAATCAGTAATATAGTTTATATTGAAATAATAATACCCATTAAAAGGAAAAAAAACCTGACCAAAACTTACTGTTAGTGTATATAGACACCTTAATCATCCAATTACTTAATATATAACCGTTTGGAGTCTTATAAAAGTGATTATGACACTTATATTATTTTATTTTAAATGATGCCAAAGTTTTCACCTTCATAATTTAATAAATATAAAAATTTAAATATTTTTATTTTAAGATTATAAATTCGAATAAAAGTATTATTGTAAAAGTTAATAGATTTATATTCATTATATAATTTTATTTTAAATTTTTATGCAACAAATAAGTATATTAAATAATTATACAAAAATGTTGTAGTAATTATTTTATTAAGTGATAAACCAAATAAATGGTTTTAAAAATAATAAAATATATATTATATGAACTATTTAATGTTATACATTAATTTTCTAGATACATATGACCTTTTATGAATATATTAAAGCTTTTAGTTTGAACATATCTTCTGTATATATTTTATTTAAATTCAAATAAATGAATAGTGTCAAAATTGACACTATTGTTATTTTATAAAAAAAACATATTATAAAATAGTTTAAAAATTAGAAAAATATATAAAAATTATAAATTTAAATTTATATGGTCTAAAATGTTATAACTTATCCAATTATGGACAATTCACAACAAATAAGTAATTATTTGTTATAATTTAAAATTTAGAATGTTATTACCACAAATAAAATTAAATTGATTAAGTAAGGATAAATCAAGTTGATAATGTTTAAAATAATTTCCTAACATGTCTAAATTTTATTGGTTGATGAGATCACAACCCTATCTCATCAAATATTCTAATATGAGTCATTTTTGTAGGTCTTTAAGTGGGGTTAGATTTATTATAAATTAATATTTTTAAGATTTCCAAAGGTGCCCCTCCCCTCCCTTATAAAAGGGCACCTCCTCCCTCTCTTCCTCACACCAATTTGAGCCTTCAATCTCAGAAAACCCCTGTCAAATTCTCTTATCCACTTACCTAGAAACATCCTAGAGGTCCTGGTCTTCTTCAAAGACCAATTGTAGTGCCCTAAGAGGAGGTCTCAAAGAGGCGCTTCAAAGAAGAGGTAATGTTCGTTACCGATTCTTTCAACTTTATTTTTCTTCCACTTATTCTTCTTTAGTTGTTTCATTATGAAGTAATAACATCAATATCACTCATATACTGATATGTTATTATAAGTATTAAACAACCCTATTTCACCATTTATCCATCCTATGAAAAATGAAATCACCTCGCGTGCGTACGTACAGAATACCGTCTCCACGCCGTGGTGTAATCTATTTTCCACCACCACCTTACTTAGATGGGTATAATGGTGTAAATAATGACTATATATGATTATTTTAAAGTGATATTGATTCTTAACTATTATACATACACTTCAATACAATTCCACGATCATGGGAATGATATCATCGCCCGTGCGTACGTACGAACTACCGTCTCCACGACGCGATGAGATTCATTCTCAATGATTAACCATTCATGAATGATTATAAAGTATATATAATAAGTAATCATGAAATATATGACATAATAATGATACTATATTTATGTATATTTATATATATGTATGTCATCTACTTAATTCCATTCAATTCAATAAGGAAATGAAAACAATGTTCATGCGTACGTACGGCCTACCGTCTCCATGAACAGTGTATTTCTTTCCATTTATCGATCTATTATATATATGTATATTATGAATATATATTATATATAAATCATGTTTTACATTCTGGATGTAAGTAACCATGATCTATGTAATCATATGAATAATTACAAGTTAAAACACGAACGACAAATGAAACGATTTTACCCAAAACGCTACTTTAACATTAATTTACAAAAGAATGGGTAATATAAAGTCATAAGTGAACCATATATGATATCATAACAATGAATATGATTATTTAATAAGTAAATGACAATATTTAAATCATTATACAGGAGTTTCGGATCCATACAAAGCATATCGGACCTAAGGTAAGGGATAATTATTCCAATCTCATTCTTATCCGAGATTGTTTACTCGTAAGTATTTACTGGGGGTTATATTTATTATCCATGTCCATATGCTCTCAAAATGTTTTCATAAAATTTTTACTTTACTTCCATGTATGTTTAAGACATTTTTACCCTTTTCTTACTTTTACCATATCGTATGGAAGGAATCTTTCTTTTGTTTACCATACAAGGTACTTTTTGACTTTTCCGACAAAAGTACGAGAAAATTGTTTTTTTTACTTATACGGTGTGAACGGATTTTTACGGTTTCATAACGCCTCATTTTCATGAATCTTCCTGTACATGATTTTATGATTATTTTCAACAAAATACTTTCCTTTTAAAATTGAATGGCATTTTGTGAAAAGAAAATGATTTTGAAGAAGAAAGGATATTTTCCTCAAGAATTCATTTCAAGTATTTTATCAAAACCATTTTCCATCTAAGATGAAATTATTTCATATGTGTATGTTTCAATTATAATGTTTCTATTATTTACATACTTTCACTTTTCTTATGATGAAATATCCATTTGTTTTATATGGGTTATGTGATGATGATATGATGTTTATGAAACCCATTTTATTCTTTGGGTTATGATGAATGTTTTAAGTTTATGTTGTGGCACAAGTAAGAATGATTTCATTATGAGATGGGTGGGACCTATATCTCCCTCCAATGCATTGGGTAAAGATTTATATCTCATGAGATAGACATGGCTGGAATGGTAATTTAATCTGGTTCAGTGTTACAGGACTGAAATGAGGAGTGAACTCGATTCAGAAAGGGACCTTGTCCACTAAGATGGTCATAGCAGTAATGCCTTGGCTACTATGGAAATCATTACATGTGCTTAATGGATGTCACAATTACATGCTTTATTCCTATGATATTTTATCATGATTGATGATCCATTGTGATCTATTCCTTACGTACTGCCATGTTTTATGTCATTGCTCAAGATTTTGATATTTAAATATTATGTTCATGTTTTTAAGTTCAAATGTATATGGTTTGTTTTATTTTCTCCATGCTTACCCTTACTGAGCATTTTAGCTCACCCTTTTTATGTTTCTTTTCCCCGAGGATTAAAAGAAAGGTTTTAGGTAATGAAACAAAAAGGGGAGGATCGTTATGGGAGATGTTGAAGATCTTTCAACATGATTATAAGTTTATATTCCAAGTTTCCAAAGACACTAAACTATTACGGTCCTTGTGTGTATGTTTTTTTATGTATTAGATATTCCGAAAAAGTAATGTAATGTCCATGAACGTCAAGCTTCGGGTCTCCACATACCCCATCTAGTTTTTGGAATTTAAATTACTAACTTACCCCCTATAAAATTAAAAAACCCATTTTGGGTTCTTTATTCCCTCATTAATGCAAGAAATCCCAAGGGCATCCCTAGATGTGACTCACTCTCCTCCACTAAAAAATTTTGTTTCTACTTTAAATTAAAATTGGTGATATTCAAGGTTAGATCCTCTCCTATCTCTATTTGTATTCTTCTTCTTCTTCATATTCTTTTATTTCTTATTCTAATTACCATGGTTCATGTGGGTTGAACCCTAGGGTTATTATTTGAGGAAACCCTTGTGATTATTGATTTTTAGGTTGTGTGGATTGTTTCTTGGTCTTTCTTATCTCTATATTCAAGGTTTTGTGCCATCCATTCCAGTTTGAGGTAGGTGTTTTTATGTAATCCCTTTTCTTGGAATATCATGTAATTGTTTAGGCTTTACAAATTTATTTTCATTAAAATTATCTTATTTTATAAACTTAATAATTTATTATCAATTTTTTATAAATCTTATTTTTTATTTTAAAAGGGGTTTATATGTAATTCTAGTATTATGAGTTTCAAATAAGAACTATGCATACAATGTGTTTGATAAAATGATAAAAATGGTTTTTCTAAAAGAATTTAGATATTATGGGATGTTCGAGACATTCAAATGATTTTATATGGATCTAGTTAAAATTTTAATATATTATTTGTTTATGAATTTTTTATTCGTGGTTTTTAATATGGTTACTTGATGAGTTCATATATTATCCTTATGTGATTTAAATTTATGGTTTCTCATGCAATATTTCATGATGTGTTGTTTATGAGTATATTGAGTGGAGGAAATTTTAAATTAAATTTTGGTTTCTTATGAGTTAAAATAAGTTTCAAAATGAAATTTAATTTTAAAATATAGTTTTCAAATGATATTTTAAGCATGATTTATAAAGTTATGATATAAAGGCTCATTTGGTACCTTAAAAAGAGGATTATAAGAGACATTAATTTTGGAATGATTTTAAAAGAAAATTTATAAAATGATATTATTAGTTTAAAAATAAAGTCCTGGTTTTCACCTTCTATGAAGATTTTTCATAAATGAGATATCGCCCAATAGAATACCCATGTTATCATGGTTTATATGAGATTATATATTTTTATGATTTATTATGTTTCTATGACTATTAATAGAGGGGAATTGAATTGTTAGGTGTGTGGAGGTGGTATGAGGATATATTACTAAAAATGTTACACCATTATTGGAACCAAAGTGACTTGAGTGTCAAAATCAAGGTGATTCGAGATAGAGGTTGATGTTGTATTATGTTTATTATAAATCCATATCTAGTTTTATCAATGAGTTTTGAATTATAATGGATATATTTTATTGGAATAGAAATAATATATAAGTATTTTAAGAATATTGGAGAAAATAATGATGTTTCCCATTGTTTTTTAATTTTTTTGGTGAAAATTTTTAGAGGAACTATCAACTATGTGTTAAAATTAAAGGAATATTTTTCATGTAGCACTTATATTAACATGTAGGAAATATGTAGTATCAAGTTCATAAAGTAATTAAATGACCATTAACATACCATGTGACCATTTTTTTTATTAGATATGAAAGTGGTTTTCAAACCATATAAGGTGGATGCTTTGTGAAGATGAGAAAGTTCTTTTCAAAAGAATTGTTTTCTAAGAAATATCACATAGGATTTATATGAATCATATAGAATGAGTCATATTAAAAGGTAAAAAAAGGAGTTCATTTATGAGATGGTAACAATAATTTCTCAATTTTTACATAGAAAAATACTATGCAAAGTGGCGTTATGTGAAGGGAATTTTTTTAATCTGGTGATTAGACAGTTTTTAGGGGGAGTTTTACTATAAATACTAGATAATCATTTTATTAATAATAAAAGAGATAAATATAATAATATAGTATAATATTTTTATAAGTAAAATTATTTTTGTTTATGAAGTACATTATAGTTCATGAAGGATATTTTCACAAAGTAGTTCGCAGAGGGTAGTTTTTTTAATAAGTTCACGAAGGAGATTCCATAAAGGTAGTCTGTGAGGAGTAGTATGCAAGGGTATTTCACAAATGGTGTTATAAAAATCATAGCACCAAATAGAATAAAGTACTTTGTGAAAGTTGTCGTTTGTTTCATGAAGTCAATACACTATGAATGGTGTTCTACATAAGACTTATATATTAAGTGGTTTTGAGAAAGGTGTTTTATCATAGCTATTATAAACGGTTATTCTGAAGATCAAGGAGTACATTGAAGGGTCATATTATAGAATTCATAATGTGAATCATACCAAAAACTTTTTATAATATAGGACCAACCTTCATGTCACTAAACTAAGTATATTACCATTTAAATTAGTGAAAAGGGAGGATTTGACAGAAGTGATCTGAGGAAGGTGGTGTATTATTTTATGAATTTAGTTGTCAAGGTAGTGATCCTAGTACAGAGTGGAAATAACCAAAAAATATATATTTATAAAAACTAGTGAATAATAGTTGAATTTGGTATGAATGACACATATTATGCATATATTCCTTGGATGTATCCCTAGCAGTGAACTAAGTAAAATATTATTATTATTTTTAAAATTATTCATTTGTTTATTATGGTGGATGTGTGATTTAATTTTATAGCTTTATCATGTTCTTACCGATGTGGTAACAATATCATTTAATATAAAAAAATCATACACCTTGATTCTCTCATATCCTCTTAGGGTGTGTGGGGTTGCAACAAGTGGTATCAGAGCCACATGTTCAGGGAATTAAATTTAGTGACTGAATTTTGACCTCATGTAAAATGTGGTTAATGCTAAAGGGGTTCCTTTATTTGATGGGAGAAACTTCCAAATTTGAAAAAATAGGATGAGATCATGTCTTTATTAACTATGGCTAGAAATTATCTCTTATATTATTCATGGGAGTCAAGCCAATGATGCGACAGGACAGTCTATGACTGAAGTTGATAGAAATTTTTTTGATGTTGATGACAAAGATCAAAATTCTTTAACTGAAGCTTCTTTAGATCAAATATATTTTAAATTGATGAGTTTCACTTGTTCTAAGGACAATTGGGGTAAATTGTCCAATATATATAAATGGGATATAAAGTTTAAGTAATTTAATCATCAAGTGTCACACAATAAGTTTGACAATATGATGATGCAACTGGATAAGAATGTGGGCATTTTCTTCAACTGAATTAAAAAATTCATCAGATCTATTATTGAGCTTATATAATAAGTTAAATATATCTATATAGTTAAAAATATTTTTTAGTGGTTACCACCTCTATAAAATACATAAAAAAATTATCTTTATAAGATAGGGATCTATCCAAGTTATCCTTGGATGATCTGTTAATCCAATTAATGGCCTGTGAAATGTGATTTAGGCCAAAAGGAGCATCTAGTCACTCGCATATAGATATGGATTTCAATTCATCATAAAAATTTGACATAACTAAGGGAGAAAATAATAAAGATGATATGGATAATTAATTTTTATCCCTTATGGATAGAAAATTCAAGAGAGTGAAGGGTATATTCAAAGGAAAGCTTCCTATGGTATGATTTTGATGCGGTAAAGTTGGGGATATTACTAAAAGGTGCCCAAGGAGATTTGATGATGAGGAAATCAAAGTTGAATCTGTATAGAAACCTCATAGGATATTACCAACCAAAAAAGACTCTAAAATGGGAAGTTCATCTAGAATAAAGTTTCAATGGAATAGATTAATGAGAAAATAAGAAGATATTAAAGAAAATTATTTATAGGAGTTTGTTATAGAGTTTAATTTTAACTTAAAAGATTAAATGATAAAACTATTTAAAAAATAAGAATATGAAAGGGAATTTGATAATTAAATAGGAGGTTTTGTCGATCTCAAGGTAGAACTTGAGGTGGATCTAGAAGATTTTGTCATTGAAAGGAAGACAAATTGAAATGTTAATTTATTTCTGAAATATTTATCTGAGTATGTGGATTGGCTTGAGGATGAAATTGACCAGTTATAGATGGAGTTGTAAAATTATGATCCCAATCATGGATACTCGAGATAAGTAGTAGAACACAAACTTAAAATCAAAGAACAAGCTAAGGTCATTAATAACCTTAATGCAAGTTTAGAGGAGAGATATAAGAAAAATAAAGGTCTTAAAAAAGTAGTTGTTACCTTAATGGGAAAGTTGGAATTAAGAACAAAAACAAGTGGACTAAAGAAGAAATTAAAATTTGTAAAGTTATCATATGATTAACTATTAGAGAGAGACAGACAAGGCTCAAAAGGTGTTGAGAAAATGTTGAATGATCAGAGTCCCAAATTCATGAGAAAAGTTAGAATTAGATTAGATGTTGAGTCATCCTAGGTAGGAATAATGAAATCTCAATGAAAAGGAAATAATAAGGTTGATGATATAGGAAATAACACTAGGGTATCAAAAACATAGAAAATAATAATTTATAATGATGAAAGATGGAAGGAGGTAAGTTTTCCTCAGTTACCAAGGGATAATAAACAAATAAAAATCAACTTAATTACCAAAAATATGGGAAGGAATGAAATTAATCAAAAACATCTCTCATAAAGTGCCAATTTTGTGTCTATATAAGACACACCAAGTCCTACTATGAAGATTAAATGAGTTATTTAAGATTTTATGCTCCTATAATTCAGCAAATAAGGGTGATATTATATCCTTCATCTTCCAAATGAAATTTTTTTTCTATGGTTATTATTTTAAATATTCTAATTTTGGAAATTAAATGTTGATTTTAGATCAATTAGAGGATAAATTATCATCAAGGAGGTCAAATAAAAATTAGTACAAGAAAACCTGATAAGATTTATTTGAAAAAAAAATACACATCATTAGAAGAATAAGATGGATATTATTACACTACTCATGTTTAAGAAAGGGTGGGGAGGGTATATTATGCATCAACACAACCCAACATCCCATGGAAAGAAACAAATAATAGGTAAAAGGCTAATCTGGATAAAATTGATCTCAAGGATATGAAAAAAAACAATACATGGATCCTCAATAGTGAGTGTTCATCTTACATAACTGGAAATACAGACTTGCTAAAAATCTGAAGAGAAGAGTTGATGGGATGGTGTGTTTTGGAAATTATGGTTCCCTAGAGATAAAAGGGTGTGTAAAGAACTATATCATGGGTTAAGAAATGAAAAATATATAAGTTTATTATGTGGATGGATTATAACACAACATATTGAGCATGAGTCACCATTGTGACTCTAGTCTTGAGGTTACGTTCAACCAAAAAGGGTTTTTGATCATAGGGAAATCATATAACTCAATTATTAGAGGAAGGAGGATGATTCATAATCTATATCAGGTGGGAAATCATAAAAAAACATGTCTCCTTACTCTTGGTGAAGAGAATAACTCAAGGAACTAGAGGTTAGGCCAAATACACTAAAAAATAATAAAGAATATATTCAAACTGAAGGTTATGATGCACATTACAAATTTAAACCGAGATTAGGAAAAAACCATGTGATGTGTGCATCCATGAAAAAATGGTCTAAAATCCTTATCAGTCAAAAAATAAAATAACATTAAATTTTATAGATTTTGTCGACGTAGATACTTTTATTCCAGTGAATATATCGAGAATTCATAGAGAAAGATACTTCATTATTTTCATTATTGATTATAATCATATGGCTTGTGTAAAGTTTATGCAGATTAAAAGATAGGTGATCGATTACATGAATAGATATCAATAAAGAGTTAAAAGTGAAACTGGTCACACCATCAAAATTCTACGATTTGACAACATAACAGAATACACTTTTATTGATTTTGAGAACTACCTAAAAACATGGAATAAAACATAAAATATCCTTGATGATAACTCCATAATATAATGTAGTTATTGAATGGAGTAAATAAATGGTGAAAAATATGGCCAAAACACTTCTTATTGAAACTATAAAGTGGTTGTTCAAGTTGTAGTGTACACTCAAAACCATGCATTATTTAGCCCTGGGGTGAGATAACTCCCTATGATATATGGGATGGAAGCAATATATCATTGAATTTTTTTATTTGGAAGTCGATGTTATATCTAAAACAAATAAAGTAATCATGGAAAGTATGGTGCATTAGAGGATGAAGAAATATTTTTAAGCTACTTGTTGAAAAGTAAGGCCTATAAATTCTATAACAATATGATGAGAAAAATTATAGAGAGTAGTGATATAAAGGTCATTAAAGAGAAAGATGTGAAGAATTATAAAATACCAAACAATGATTTTTCTATGAATAAGAATAAGAAGAATAAAATTAAGTTAGTATAAATCCTAAATTTTTACCAAGTTTTGTTAATGATGAAAACTATGTGGCTAATCTAGAGGAGGAAATCACTACTAAAAAAGGCAATATACACCTCAAAGTAGAAACATAAGAATGTAGGTAGATCCATTCAATATAATTGTGGATATATCTACTCTAAAAAACATGTAAAATTAGTAAAATATAGCATGTTTCTTTATTTTCTATTATAGAGCCGGCCTCATTTGAAAAAATAACAAAAGATAAGTCATGGATGAATGAGGAATTGGATAAAATTGGCACGAACCAAACTTGGGAGCTTCTTGAAAGGCTATATAATCATGATGTGATCAAAATAAAGTCGGTATTTAAGAACAAATTCAATAAGCATAGAAATGTGATTAAAAACAAAGTGTGGTTTATATATAAATTCTATACACATATTGAAGTAATTGACATTGAAGAACAATTTTCTCAAGTGTCTTGATTGGATTCAATTAGGCTCTTTCTGGCCATGGATATTTAAAAAGGACTCAAGGTTTACCAAATATATATAAAAAAATTATTCTTGAATGTTATCATTAAAGAGGAAGTTTATATTGAATAATATGTAGGGTTCCTAATTTGAAATAATTGATCCAAGGTGTGTAGGATAAATAAGGAGATTTATGGTCTCAAACAAACACCATGGGCATGGTATGAAAGACTGGATTCATATATTGAATAATCTAGAATTCAAAATGGGTGGTTTCAATTAAAATATCTATGTGAAGACATCTAGGAAAGATAAATTCATGGTGCATTTATATGTGGATAACATCATTTTTGAAGTAAGAAATCGGTGATATGTGTAAGAGTTTTCTAACCTAATGAGATCATAATTTGAGAAGTCATCCATTGGTGAACTTATATATTTTCTAAGGCTATGGGTGATTCAAAAAAATAAGTACATGTTTATCTCTTAAAATAAGTATGTAAGAGAGTCACTAAAAAAGATTGATATATATGATTACAAACTAATTTTAACCCTAATTACAATTGGAACCAATATTGTAAAACACAAGGATAAAAAATAGGTGGATCTAACCCTTTATAGAAGGATAATTGAAATATTTTCATATCTTAAAGTTTCATGACTAGATATTGTCTAAACAACATGTTTAGCATATAGTTTCTAGAGTGTTTTAAAGGAATAATATATTGATAATTTTAAAATTATCATGAAGTACATATGAGATACTCTCAATTATATCTTGATCTACATTATCAAAAAAAATCAGGAGTTATCGTCCTTATCTAATGTGGATTTGGACATTGATTTGGAGGATCAAAAGTTTACAAGTGGCGGTGAATTCTTCACTAGTGATAAATGTGTTATCTAGTTGAGTAAGAAACAAGTGATCATAGAAAAGCATAATATATTTTAGTAACCAAATCATGTACTCAACTTCTTTGGATGAAGAAACAGTTAAAGGATATCAATAAAGACATGAAACGTCAAATGATGATCTTCTACATCAACAAGAGTGTAACTGAACTCACAAAAAATCATGTTAAATAATCTTGTACCAAAAATATTGAAATATTATATCACATTATCAAAGAAAGGTGGAGCAAGGATTGATTAGAATAGAGCATATTAGTACTCATGAGAAAGTGGAAGATATCATGATCAATCCATTGGGCACTCTATCATTTGAGAAGAACTGGTTGAAACTTGGTGTTCAATCACCTCCCTAGGATTGAAGAGGTTTATATAAATCCCTTATTCCTGATTTATATATTACTTCACATGGCTTTTAGTGTATGGAAGTTTCTTTATCCTTGGGTTTATTATGGGGGAATAACTTTGTGTAAAATTTAAGTGATCAACAAGTGGTTTTTGAGATAGACTCTCACAATCAAGGGGAGTATATGGTTTGAAAGTTAGGGTAGGTATAATACATAGTAAATGATGAATTTTCGAGGATTAGAAGTTGAATGAGCTTGAATATAGGGGAAAATCCAGAATGGTGAATGACATGAGGCATAGAATGCTCTCCTAAAATCTTATTTTCTACACTGATCATTACCCACATAGCCTTATCATGATGGATGTGTTATTCTATTTCTTTCTAGAATAAGTGAATCTTATGAATGTAATTGAATTTTACTTTAGATTTCTAACAAAACTAGAGGGGGTAATGTTGGAACCAAGGTGACCTAAGTGTCTGAACCAAAGTGATTCAAGCTATAGGTTGATATTTTATTATATTTTTTATCAAAAAATTTATAGTATGATAAAGGATTTTAAATTATAAGGGAGTAATTTTATATTAATAATAATTTTTTATGAGTAATTGAATAATTTTCGAGAAAATTATGATGTTTCTTAGGGTTTTTCAAAAACAATATGTGAAATTTTAGAGGAATTATCAACTTCATGTTCAGAGTAAAGGAAAAAAATTCATATAGAACTTATATGGCTACATATAAATTATGTTTAATCCATCTCATAAAGTGATGATATTACCAAAAAATATACCATACGATCATTTTTGAAGAATAAATTAAAGTGGATTGTGTATCATGTAATGTTGATGCTTTATAAAGAGGAGAAATGTTTTTTCAAAGAAATTTTTACTGAGTAAAAGATCTCATATAGGATATATGCAAAACAAATAGAATAAATCATATGTGAAGGCTAAAAATGAGGTTATTTATGATATAGTAATAATGATTTATTTATTTCAACATAGGAAAATCTTATGTGAAGTGGCTCTATGTGTAGGGAGTTTTTATAATCTTGTGATTCACTAGTTTTCCAACTAAGTTTTCCTATAAACATGAACTAATAATTTCATTAAGTATAAAAGTGATCATGAGAATAATACAATAGAATATCTGGAGGAGTAAAATTATTTTTTTCATAAATCAATATAGAATTTGTGAAGGAGAGTTATGTGAAGAATTTTGTGGAGGAAAGTTTTGTGAAGCGGTTAGAAAATGAGATTTTGTAAAGGTAGTTTATGATAAAAAGTATGTGAGGGTATTTTTTTTAAAGGGTTTTCTATGAATAACTTCATGGATCACAATACAAAAAAGTTAAAAGTAGTTCATAAATAGTGTAGGTTGTTTTACGAAGTCAGTATGTAGCGAACAGTGTTTTGTATAGGACTTGCATTCTAGGAAATTCTAAGCAAGGAATTTATAAAAAGCTATTTGTGGTGATTATTTTAGAGATCGGGGAGTATATTGGAGAGTCATATTCTATAATTTATGATGTGAATCATACTAAACACTTTTGATAATTTTTTATAAACCTTCATGTCATTTAACTGAGTCGACTATCATTCGAAGTAGTGAGCGATTAGGAGTCGATGGAAGTGATATGAGGGGGGGGAATGTGTTATTCCTTAAACTTGTTTGTAAATTCAGTGATCCTAGAATATATTGACCTTGAATAAAAAAATTATCCATAAAAATTACTGAAAAAATGGTGGAATTAGGTATAACCGACACATTATCGGCTTATTCTCCCTAGACTTAACCCTTAGCGGCGAACCAATTAAAATCATTTTATAACTTATTTAAATATTTAATTTGTTTATTTTCATGGATTTGTGATTAAATTTTATAGTTTTAACATGTTATTAATGACATGGGAACATGATCCTTTAGTATAAAAGAAAAATTAGACATCCTGATTCACCCCTCCCCTCTCAGGGCATCTCGGGTTTCAACAACTATGAATGGGATAATTGATAAATTTTTATCTACCTCTTATCACCAACTTCATGGGGTTCCTAGTTGTCTTGGTGAGAGATTGAGAGATGGTTACTATAAAAGTTATGATTACACTCTAACTAGTATTCTCTAGTTGTATTTATAACATGGATAGGGAGTTACCACTAGTGAGGATATGTTATAGAAAGATGGATGGTTATAAACTAGGAACTTCATTAATAGGCTGGTAGATGATTCTTCCTAAGAACGTCTAAGATTATCTCACTAGATGTTTAGTAATTTCCCATAATTATGTATACTTTACCAAATCCTCATTACTACAATTTTATTATAGTCATATTTTATTTTCCTTGTTACTTTCCATCATGATATATTCTACTTGTTTCATTTTTATTATAAAATTCAGATGTAAGTTCATTATGGCATTACTCATTATTAGTTCTCTTAATTTTATCATTATTTGATGTTGGAATTGTTCTGATATTCAGATTTTATACCTCTATGTTCTTATTTATTTACTTAGTTGACACTTCTTTTAGTTACTTACATGTTCTCCCTTGTGTTGATATTTTTAAAAAATTGATTTAAAAGGGAAGTTTTCAAAAAGTAAGTTTTTAATGGATAATCTAAAGGAGGGGTTAAATGTTTCTTTAAAGTGTATTTTTAAATTCTATGAGATTTATAAGGAAATTCATATATATTAAGTTTTATTTAAAAAAGGTAAAAATATATTTCAAAATAGTGCATTTCAAACAAACATTTATGGAATATTTTGATAAAGGAAATGCATGGACTCTTTGGTGGTATCCTACTGGGAAATTTATGCATACACATTACCAATACCATGTTAGAACCAAGGTTGTTCTATGATGAAAATGAAATGTGGTTTGTGTTTGCTGTCAATCCGCACATAGAAGACCATGGAGTTTGTAAGGAATGAGGTAATACTATTGAGGCTGAAAGCAGTATTAAAGGTGGCGTGGTTTCCCAGTGTTTGCCAAATTTTTGGGCCTCAAAATCAGAAATCTGTTCATAAGAATGTATGGCATGAAGAATGGAGAAGAAATTAAAAAAAGGGAGAGATATGTGTTTCCCAGGACATGGATCACGTACAATGTATGGGATCAGTTTATAGTCACGTACCAGGCAGTGGGAATGGTACACAAAATGGTTCGCAGAACTGAAAAATAGTTCACAGTGAAGGCGTGCACGCAAAGGTGAGTGGTATGCAGAAGGCCGATGGTTCTTAGTGAGGCTTGTTGTCCATGGCATAGGCATGCAGTATGCAGAAGGAAACCACATGTGGGAATGGTTTTCGGAACAAAAATGGTTTATGATAGGGCTTGCGGTTCACAGACGGAGAAGTATGCGGTAAAGGTGGTGCCACATCAAAGATTTGGTGAATATCAGTTTAGCTTATTTTTTAGATCCATTTTTTCCTATATAAGGAACAGTAATCCCCTTCATTTGTAGAGGGATTGGAGATTAGTAATTCAGGAATAAATATGATGAATTCCAAATTGGGTCGCAAAGGATAAGACGATACATGGAGAGAACAATTTGCGTAAGGAAAATAGTATGTGGAAAAGAGGACGGTTCACGGAGGAAGTTCTCAAAGTACACGGCAGAGCAAGGTAGTACATAGAGAAATCAGGGTCATACATGGAGCAAGCAGTGGCGATACGTGAAGCAGGGGCTTCTTATGGAATGTGGTATGCTAAGTCAATATAGGGGGCTAGTATTTAGAGGAGTAGGGAGGTACATGGCGGAGTAGGGAAATACGCAGTGGAGATAGACGGTGCGTGGAAATAGAAGTGGTATGCAGAGGAGGTGATCCATGTATAATACTCAGAATATAGTATGCATAAGAGGAGGTGGTATGTAGAACACTCAAGGAGTCCTGTAATGTGACCAAATCAGTTTGGAATAGTAGTTTCCATAGACTACAAATGCGGGGAAAATGATATACATTTGTGGATGAAAATGCGACTTCAATAGAGAATTAATTTGTAGTTGTGGATGCATGATTAAATGTTAAACCATTGAATTGACCTTCAAGTGAATAAAATGAGTTTAGGTTATTCCCAAGGTATTAAGTAAGGGGGAATCATTGGAAGTGTTCTGAGTGAACTAGGGAGTTTTCCTAAAAATCTTGTAAAGGTAGTGTACCTGGCACAAAGTAACTGTGACCGAACCTTTGTATTCCAAAGCAAGTGAAGATCAGTGGATTTTGGTATAACCAAAACACTATCGACGTATGATCCTTGGACGTATCCCTTAGTGGTGAACCATGTAAAAGTGTTGGGTGGTATCTTTGCATGTGATTGTTTGATTATTGTTCTTATCCATCATGCAGGTTTAACGAGTTCCTACCAATTTGGAAAAAAGATCCATCACTTCAAAAGAAAAATTTGACACCCTGATTCACCCCTCCCCTATCAGGGTGTTCCGAGGTCTTTCAAGTGGTATTAGAGCCAGTTTCATGTATGTTTGATACTCTACAGTAATTCTATTTAGTGGAGTATTTTAGTTTTCTTTCCTGAGTCAACAATGAAGAGGAGTTTTGATAAAGATTCAGTTATGTCTGAGCAGAAGTATTTATCCAGAAAGACCTTGAAAATAGAAAAAAAAAATAAAGAGAAGTGACAGTTGAAGAAGACCATCTTATCTAAAGAATAGGTGGTATCAGTTTCTTCATTCCTTTTTGATAATGAAGATATATCAGGCTTGGAAAGTAAAGAGCTGGTGGCTCAGGTTTCCACCAAAGATAAGGAAAACCTTTCTACCACATGTAAATAAATATGTTCATGTGATCAGGATGTATGTGTTATCACCTTTTAAAGTTATCCTCATAGTAAGTATTCTAGTACAAGTAGTGATGATGATCAATCTACAACCGTACAAGAATTATCAGTTGATATATTAAGAAATTTTCTACATGGAATTCCTAAAGAAAGAGACTCTCATATTTTTGAAGTATTTCAATGTATGTATGTAGAAATCACCCAGCTGAGAAAATAAGTATACTATATGGAGGTAGGATTGGAAAGAAAAATTTCAGAATGTTATAATCTCTCTAGACAGGTTGGAACCTTTGAAGAAACAAAGAGTTAATATAAAATAAGTACCTAAAAATACCTCAAAGAAGCTAATTTGAAATAGAGAGTCGAAAATTCTCATGAAGAAATGATCCATGTGCTTGAAGAACAATTGAAAAACATCATTGATGACAAGCATCTACAGTTGGATGGAATATCTGAGAAGATAAAAGGACTCGACTCCTTGATTTGGAATAAAGTGTAGTTGTATGATGATGAAATTGTTAGAATAAAGAAGGTTTTTGAAGAAAGTATGATCATTATTGAAGATCATAAAATCATCCACAATAGGAAATGTCTATATTTGGAAGCCCAGTTGGTCGATATTAAGATGACGCATGTTGATACTTCACAAAAGAAAGAGACAGCTTCAGTTACTACTAAATTCCCATTGGAGGATTTTAAAGCTGAAAGACCGCCAACATGTGATAAGAAGATCATGGCATTTTTTGATGATTTATCTCAATAATCTAAGAAGAAATAAGTACTATCCAAACCAACTTGTGTTAATGCCTATAAACCTTTTATTATGAAGATTACAGGTTGTAAGAAAAATATTGGACATGTATAGATAAAGAAAGGAGATATAAAATCTACCACCATGTCTAGGGTGGATGGGAAGAAGAGAATAGAAGCTGGTTTTCCATAGAAATCTCAACATGTCATGAAGAAGAACCAACAACCTTATGTTAGAGATATAAAGAAATCAAGACTTGTGGGTCAATGTTGGTGTTGTAATAGATTTGGTCATCGTACATTTGATCATTGGTACAATCCTCTAAATGTAAGAGAACAAAGGAATCCTATATCATGGGGGAGGAAGACAGATATGAAGAATCAACATCTATAGGTCCAGATGCATCTGTTTACTACAAACATATTTGGAATGCCTGATAATGTCTGTGGTGTTTGAAATGGAAGTAGTCACAAGGAAATTACATTTTTATCTCAACTATAATTCATTTATGATAAGAAAATAAGACCACAAAATCTAGGTAAGCATGAAGTGGATACCTTGGGATAAAATCAGAATAATTTTGTGCGCATAAATTCTCCCATAAAGGTATCAAATAATAATGGTAAGAAGAACTTGGAGTTTAAATCCAGTAAGTTGAAGTGTAGTTCATCCAAAATATATATTAAGAGGTATGACACTTAGATGAACCCATGTGGAAGATCCAAACATGTTGCAATAGTTCCTAATGACATGTTGGTTATTGGCTAGAAGATTTGGAAATAATGAGGAAACTTGAAAATACACAGGCTAAGGCTGGTGAAAATGGAAAACAAAAGGCCCCACATTATGAGGAAAAAGTTCATGAGTGCTTGTTAACAAAAAGCATATCTCATGCTAAAGAAGTTCTGTGTGAGAGATGCATAAAATCTGGTCACATTACAAAAGGATGTTTAACCTTAATACCAGAGGAAGAAGCAGCCCTTAAGAGGAGTAAGAATGTATCATTCATGATGGTTGTTAAGAATAAAAATTCTCCACACAAAGCATAAGACAATGTGAAGAGAGCCCTGCCAGATCAACATAGATCAGAACATATATTCATATATGAAATCATGAAGACCAAAGTAAATAAAGGAACTTTTTTGAGAAAATCAACTCAACCATGTAGTTCATATTGATGATACAAGGAATATCCACCTTATTCCCTTATTTTTTGTGTATTGTATTTGTTATTAAAATGCAATGAATTGAAGGTGAAGTAATTTATTAGGGGAAGAACCTGAGAATCATATATAGATGTTAATTCATGATATCCAAACTGAAGAAGTCACCATATTTGAATAATTACTCAATTTGATATTCAAATACAAATATTATGGAGAAATAAAAGGGCTCAAATTGATCAATCCAACATCATTTAGGATTGGTTCACACCCACACCTATAAGAGGAATGAGGAATGATGAACAATATTTCTTCCTTTCAATTGTGGAACCAACCTCATTTAAAGAAGGTGTGTAAGTTGAATCATGGGATAAATCCTTGAATGACAAACTCAATCAGATTGAAAAGATTCATCCATTGGATTCTGTTACTTGACCAAAATATTGCAATGTGATCAGAAAAAAGTCACACATAGTGTGAAAAGGCTATACCCAGGTTGAAGGAATTGGTATCAAAGAGAGAGTTTCTATATTGGTCAGACTGGAGTCGATCATAAGGATGTTGAGAAAAACATTCCTGAATGGAATTCTTGAAGAAGTTTCAATTGAATAAATCACACCATGAGCATGGTATTCTCATCTAGATTCTTATCTGAAGAAGATCAAATTCAAAAGAGGATGTGTCAATCATAATCTCTACATGAAGAATTCATAGGAAGATCAATTTATGGTTCTTGACTATGTGGATGATATTATACTTACCAGCAGTAGGAAGGGATCAGTGGAAGAATTTTCTAGTCACATGAAATCAGAATTTGAAATGTCCATGATTGGTGAACTCACATATTTCTTGGGGTTACAGGTGATTCAAAAGAAGTATTACACTTTTATTTCTCTAGAATAGTATGCAAGAGAGTTTCTGAAAAAAAATATGCATGACTTTAAACCAATGTCAACTCGAATTGTGGTTGGAAGTAAACTAGAAAAACATGAGGATGGGACTTCTGTGGATCCCATAATGTACAGTAGAATCATCAGAATCCTACTATACTTAACTGAAACATGTCCATATATTATATTTTCATTGTGCTTAGTAGCCTTCTTTCAAAGAAATATGAAGGAAGAACATATGGTGGTAGTTAAACGAATTATGAGGTACACTCAAGGGACTCACAGTTATGGTTTATACTTTGCTGCAGGGAAGGATAATGAACAGTTGGTATTTTTTAACGATAGCTGGGATTGAGATATGATTGATAGAAATTCCACAAGTGGTGGAGACTTCTTTATTAGAAATAAATGTGCGGGATGGTTGAGTAATAAATAGGAAAGTACTTATCTCAGTACTTCTGAAGCTGAATATATATTTGTTACAAAGGCTTGCACTCAGATACTTTGGATAAAGAAAAAACTGACTAATTTTGAAGATAAGGTGAAACAACCAATGGTGATTCACTATGAAAATAGGAGTGAAATTCATCCTATGAATAATAATGTTTATCACTCACATAAAAACCATATTGAAATTAGATATCACTTCATCAAGAAAAAGTTGAGCAAATGGCGGATATTTTGACCAAGCCACTGGCAGCAGTTGTGTTTGAGAAACATCGGTTGAACCTCGATGTTAAACCACCTCCCAATACATGAGGAGGTTACAGAATTCCTCTCTCCAAAGTTTTTTTAACTGTTTTAATCTATTTTTGGAATTGATGTAGGTTTTTGGGGGAGATATGATCTAGGGGAGCATGTTTTTGAACTCTATAAGTTAAGAATTGGTTCTTTGGGTTTATTACCAATGGGGGAGAATGGATAAATTCACTAATCATAGGAGAATGAGGAAATGTTTTTTTTGTTACAGTAATAGTGGAGAATAAATAAAGTCACAAATTATATAATGGGGGAGAAAAGTGACATTTCATGAGGTACAAAGGAGAGAATGTGGAGGGAGAAAACAATGTAGTGTTATAAGGAAACAGTCATAGATTTCATTTGAACACACAAGATCACGATTCATGCCTTCCCTATTGTTTTCTATACTGAGAATTTATCATTTAGACTAAGAGAGTTTGATCTGTTGTTTTTTTATATCAGGTTTTGGTTTTGATTCTAGTTGGTGCTTTAGTGAATTTATTTGGAGATTTCCAATAAACCCAGAGGGGGAGATTATTAGAACCAAGGTTGTTCTGTGCTGGAAATCGAGTGTGTTTTGTGTTTGTTTCCAATCCACACATGGAAGACTAGGGAGTTTTCAAGGAATGTGTTCATACGATTGAGGCTGAAAGTAGTATTAAAGGGGGCGCAGTTTCCTAGTGTTTTCCAAATTTTTGGGCCTCAAAATCAGGAATCTATTCATATGAATGTATGTCATGAAGAACAGCAAATAAATTCAGTAAAGGGAGAGAACCTTTTTTCCTAAGACATGGATCATGTACCATGTCTAGGATCGGTCTGTAGCTATGTACCAGGAAGTGGGAACAGTACGCAATACGGTTTGCAGAACTGAAAAATAGTTCGCAACAAAGGGGTGCGGGTAAAGGTGAGCGGTATGCAGAAGGCTGATGGTTCGCAGTGAGTCTCTATGTTCTTAGAGGATTAATTCAATACATGGAATGAAACCACATGTAGTAATGGTTTTCAGAATGAAAATGGTTCACGATGAGGCTCACAGTTCACAGATAGAGCAGTATGCGGTGAAAGTGGTGCCACGTCAAAGATTTAGCGAATCTCGATTTAGCAGGTTTTTCAGATCCATTTTTTCCTATATAAGGAATAGTAATACCCTTTATTAGTAGAGGGATTAAGTATTAGTAATTCAGGAAGAAATCCGGTGAAGTCTGAAGTGGGTCATAGAGGAGACGACGGTATGTGGAGAGAACAATCCGCGTAAGGAAAAACAATCCACGGAAGAGAGTGTGGTTCGCAGAGGAAGTTCTCGCAGTACGTGATGGAGCAAGGTAGTACTCAAAGCAAGTAGGGTTGTATGCAGATTAAGAAAAAGTGGTATGTGAAGAAGGGGTTGTTTTTGGAAGGTGATTTGCGAAGGCAGTATATGGGACTGGTATGCAGAGGAGCAGGGCAATACGCAGCGGAGCAGGTCAGTACGCGGTGGAGCTGGACGGTACGCAGAAATAGAAGTGCTACACGGAGAAGGTCATCTGCGTAGCATACCTGAAACATATAATGTGGAAGAGGAGATTGGTACACAGAACACTCAAGGAGGCCTTTAATGTGACTAAATCAGTTTTCAACAGTATTTTCTATAGCCTACCAGAGTAGGGAAAATGATATTCATTTATGAAGGAAAATGGGACTTCAATAGAGCATCCATTTGTCGTTTAGGATGTATGATTCAATGATAAAACATTGAAGTGAAATTCAAGTCAACAAAATAAGTTCAGGTTATTCCCAAGGTAGTGATCAAGGAGGAATCATCAGAAGTGTTTCAAGGGAAGCAGGGAGATATCCCAAAAATCTTATAAAGGTAGTGTGTCTGGAACAGAGTGACTATGACTGAACCTTTGTATTCCAAATCTAGTGAAGATTAGTGTATTTTGATATGAATAATAAACTATTTTCATATGATCCTTGTATGAATCACTTATTGGTGAACCAAGTAAAACTATTGTGTGGTCTCTTTGCATGTGATTGTTTGATTGTTGTTCTTATATATCATACAAGTTTAACGAGTTCCTACCAATTTGGGAACAAGATCCATCACTTAAAAAGAAAAATTTGACACCCAGATTCACCTCTCCCCTCTCAGGGTGTTCTGAGTTCCTCCATACCACTCGATGTTTCTTAACATGTTAGATTTTATAGGTTCATGCTCTTTTTGAGCTCCTTTATATAGACCCCCACTTTCAGGAAACTCATCGAGAAGTTGTGATGATGTGCTTAGATGGTGAACTTAGGTCATAAGGAGATCATTTTTTGGGTATTTCTTGTTCTTCCTATCTATTTGAATCATTCATGTATTATCCAAGTATCCTTGTATTTTAGATTATACCTCAGTTATATTTTTATTACTTTGAGTTGTATGTTTATTTATTATTATGCCATGTTTTTTTTCATTTTTTAAAACTATTTATTTGATTGTTTATAGAATTTAAATTTATAGAAGAAACATGCTAAAATTTAATTAAAATTCTACTATAGGTTTAATCTTATTTAATTGGGTGAAATCATTCCCATTGTTTATGTGTTTATGCTCTGACACTAGTTGCAAGCCGGTGGGGATCGAGAATTCCCTTTGGGCCTTACCATAGCCGAGATCGAATTGAGGGGTCGACCATCTTGGTATTTGACAAAATGTTATATGAGTGTACTTTATTATTTGAGGAGTAATTTTATATTGGATATGGGGATGTCGAAACTTGAGAGGTAGTTGCGGAAAGAATCTAGTTATATCTTTTCCATTCAAAGGATCAAGCTATCATGGTATGTCGGGTTGTGAGTCATTAATTTTGATTTTTTTTCATTAAGTTTTATTGTACTTTAATCTATATTTATAGTATTCTGAGATATATCATATTTTGGGATAAAAATAAGAGAAATATTGGGGGAACACGATGAGCTCACATGGTCTTCTAAAGCATGTGGAGTCCATATGTATGGTTCTGTATAACTCTTAGTGGTAGTTGGGTGATTGGAACATGGCCTTACAAACAATGTGTTTAAGTTCTAAAATACCACTAATCCATCTTTAATAACGTTTTATGTTGTTTGATATTATTTGAATGGGTTTTATTGATGTTTGGTGCTGAAAAAACATAGTTTCAATGGAAATATTAAGTTTTGAATTTTATAAAGGGTGTTTTCCAAAATTAATTAAAATAAAAAAATAATGTTTGAGAATTTTTAAATGTTTTTAATAATGTACATTTGAAATTTATAATGGTTTTCAAATGGAGTTTTAATATTTTAAAACCAAGGTAACTAATTTTGAATTTTCTATAATAATAGTTCAGAAAGGAACTCTTTAAACTTGTTTTAAAATAAAAATTTCATGGTTTTAAAAAGTCTAAAAGGATCTTTTTAGTTGGATTTAGTGTTATGATTTTCATAGTGGTGTTAATTTAATTTTTTTGGGTATTTAATCAATATTGTGTTTTTTTACTAAGACTTGTGTTTGTTTGATATTTAGACTATGCCTCCTAGAAAAATCCCAATGGATCATAGGAAGTATGTGTTTTAGAGTGTTCCTGGGATCAATATCTCTTAGTGACTAGTGTATCCCTTGGAGTGGTATGGTTGAATCTTTATCAGTTTCTATCTATATTTTGGGGAATTGAGGTCCTCAAGGAGGTGTAAAATGGATAGAGACGGTTGAGAATATATTCAAATATTTGGGAGCTCTTGAATCCTTGATAATGAAAATAATTATGGATCTACTTGAGGGACTGAGTTGGTGTTGAACCCTAAATGAAGTTTTGAGTTGAGTGGATTTATTGAGAATAGGATTTTTTGATAATATTTGTTGACTGTATTTGTTGGAAATACAAAGCTTAGATTTTTTAGTGATTCTTGGAGAATTTTTATAGATTCATGAATTGTTATAAATTCATTCAATTCATAATATTGAAGTTGAATTTGTTCATGGGATATTTCATAAAGGCTAAAAGAGGTTCTAAATATGTTTTAGAAGGCCCTGAATGTTTTTTGAAAATATAGATGGCTACATAAAGGTAAAGGGATATCTATGAAAGGGTAATTAATGAATTACACTACCTATTTAAAATTAACCAAGCCCTATATAAAGGTAATAAGATAGTTGGGTAAAGGTACATAGACCTATTTAAGGGTAAAAGGGTGCACTATGTAAGGTTCCCGAAAATTTGTGTAAGGATATATATTGGAGGATGTAGAGTTATGTAAAGGACAGCCTATATACTACATAAGGGTAAAAAAACTTGTATAAAGGTAACTGAAGGATTTTAATACCCATGTAAGGATAATCTAATTATTGTGTAAGGGTATCCAATAGCCTTATAAGGGTACCAAGGCTGCGTAAGGGTATCCAGGGAACCTGTTTAAACGTAAGGAGAATTGTGCAAGGGTAAACCACATCTATATAAGGGTAATCCATGTAAAGATTTTGAATTTGATAAAAGCTACATCACAAGGATTATCACCTCATTGTAGAAGTTCCATAGATCACAATATGGACATACTGCATCTTTTCCATGTGTCATGGAAGTTATGAATTCAACAGAGGAAAGGAATTCGAGGTATGTCATGGTTTATGAGTTTTCACTATAAGGGTTTGTGTTATTTTGTAAGAAGATGTGTGGGGTTTTTTGGTTCTATATATTTAGAGGTTACTGCACTATAGAAGAGAAGATACACCAAAGTTATATTCTTTCTATATTATAGTATGAAAGCCTAGTTGAAGGAGGGAATCATGGTAGTCCCTAACTACCCAAAAATACTATGAATGTGTGAAGTTATTATTAAATAGAGTAAATCACTCTATATGGAAGTTTTTTAAGATCATTGGGCCATGAAGATGTGAATGGTGAAAACCAAAATCATGGTCTTGTACAAATTCAGTTTTCTATATTTTATGAAAATACATGCTACCAGATTGAGTTATTCTTGGGGGAAATTAGTATGGGAATTTACATATTTATCATATGAAAATACCCAAACCAAGAATCATGGATAATTAAAAGTTAGTTATGAATCTTAAAATGGCAGTTATATCACATGTGATTATGACTGTATAAGTGGAGAATTTTTGTATCACATGATACATATCTCAATAGAGGAAGGACACTATGCACCATTTAAATATATTAATTATAGAAGAAGACGTGTGGTTTCACCATAAAAAGTGGTTTTCAAAGGAATGAGTTGTTGCAGCAAGCAAATAGAGTACATTCCAGTATTGTTCTAGAAGGGAGTTCCAAAATTATTCTGGAGATAAGAGGAATATATGATTTTTTGAAAGATTTGTATTCCTTGAAGAGGATAATGGGGTTTTATTCTAGTAAGGGACTAGAACTTGTTGAATAAGGATTTGGAATCTATTGTAGAATCTTCCAAAGTTTAAGAAGGTTTTTTTATTCTACAGTAAAGTGAAGGTTGTTCTAGAACTATTTTGTAAAGAATAAGTGTTGAATCAAGGGTTTTTTCATATATTTTGAAGGAATGGTAAAAGGGACTTTAGCAGAGCATCTATCTATAGTTTAAGATGTATTCAATGTTTCTCATGATGGGACATATATGTCCATAAACTGTGTGTGGATCCTTTACAGAGCGATAAGAAAATAAAGATAAATAAGGTGATCTTATCCACCAGTGGTGATCCAAATAAGAAATTCTTGAGGAAGTGACCCTTGGGAAGTAATAAGTTATCCATAAACTTGTAAGTTAGTGAACCTAGGAATAAGAGTGACCTATCTTAAACCAACAAGTAGTGAGCTTAGTAATTTTGGTGCACCAACACAATGTTGGTAGATAACTTAGATTATCCCTTTGTGGTAAACCAAGTAAATACTCATGTAAATATTTACTTTATGCATATACAGAAAAATAGATTTAGCAACCTAAACAATATCTATTTAAAGATCATAACAAGTGGCCCTCAAGATTGAGAGGTAAATATCCTTAAGGAAAAGTGAGACTTAAAAGGGAGTAAGAGTTTTAAATGTTATAGAATGTAAATACCCTGATTCAACACCACCACTCCACACACCTCCAAATGTAATCTCACTCTTAGTCCATTGTATAAGTCTAACAAGTGGTATCATAGGGATAGGTTCAATTTTGGATTTGTTATTACTTTGACATGATCTGAAGTAGTGTTGAAGATTTCATCCAAAGTGAGGGTTCATTTAGTTAATGGAAATCATTTCAAATCATAGAAAAGGGATTGCATTCAATTCATGTAAGTTTATCATAGAGTGTATTAAAAATTGGTAGAAGATGGATTTTTTTGTTGATAATACATAGAGTTATCTTCAAGAAAGATCAAAGAAAACTTGCAATTGATGCTTCATCTAAAGAATAATTAAAGGAGGCTCTCATGGAATACTTGTACAAAAAGGTGAATAATTATAATTTATCCAGATACATGGGGATAAAATTGGAATAATTTTTTGTAAAATAATAAATTCCAAGTGATAAGTGTCTTATGACAAAAGGAAATAAGAAGAATATTAAGAAGAAGTCGTCCCATAATTTTTGTTCTCTAGTTGAGGTGAAATATGAACCCGATTTTATCTCTAATTTTAACCCTTGTGTGGATAAAGGACGTTAAATTTCAGAATATGTCTTGGATATAAAAAAAATATGTGATTCTGGAGATGAAATGGAAACAATATCAAGTTTCAATTCTAAGTATTATTCATGAAATGATCAAGAATATTGATAGAGAATAATTGATGTAGTATACTATTCAATGGTAGAATATTTTCCCTTGGAAAATAAGAGATTTAAAAGAGAATAATTGGCCTTAAATTTCTACATGAAAAAAATAGAATGAACATGAAAGAGAAAATTTATATGATTGAAGATATTTCCTAAGATATTTTAAATAAAATGGCAAGATATAATGAGTTTAAGGCTAGTATCATACCTCTCCAGACAAAACTTAAATAAATAAGACAATCTAGTATGAATTATAAATCAAATATGAAAGTGATGGATGAAAAAATGGAAGAAAATGACAAGAATATAAGAAATTTTGAGTATAGGATGAACACATTAATAGAAAAGGTAAATATCTCTCCAAAATATATCTTTACTTGTTCAACAACAAAGAGAAGCTCATATCTGAAATCTATAAGTAAAGTGTCATTCTATGTGAAATATATAAGAGTGGTTCCATAAATGAAGGATGTGATAAACTGATATTGTTTTGGAATATTTTGGAACATCATAGCTATATTATTCGAATCTAATAATCCCAAAGATGTTAGAAGAACTTTCGAATAACCAATATCTCATTCAAGTAGAGACCAAATGAGGTTTGATTATTATAGTAAATGTTTCATTTTTATAACCAATGTCACACAATAAGGTATTGAAATTAGAGAAATTCATGGAAGGGTAAAGAATTCATATAGAGGCACTCCACTGTTATGACTTACAAAGAGATTACTTATCCTAGAAAAGGACCTATTAAGCTGGAAAATAGGTTCAATGTTTTGGATAATGAAAAAGATCTTTAATAGAGGCTGTTTCAAGCACTAAAATCCAATCAATCAAAAAAACTCTCTTGGAGATAAGGAAGACAAATATGTAATAAAAAACAAAAGTTTTTTCTATCTATGAAGAATGGGGAAAATAGTATGAAGTTAACTCCACAAAAGAAGTTGTATTTCAAGATGGAACACTTGTCCATCAAGGAAGTGGTTTTCCAAAAGTGATCTTGCACAAAATACTAAGGGGAAAAAGATAGAGATGAAATGGAGAATAAATCTAGTTGTGATATCAACTAGTGATGCAACCCAATAAGGTACTTTTTCAAGTGTGATCAAATCCAAAATTGTGGAAAATACCAAGCTAGGTAAGGGTGACAATGTTCACATCCTTGAAAATAAATATGAAAGTGGTAGCATACAAGGAAGATCCTTTAGAAAGAGGTTGAGTTATTCAGCAACAAGTAGTAATGAAGAACGTGAAGAGATGATGAAATTACATTCTTAAAATCTGAAAAAGGGAAAAGAAAAGGTGGATAGTGATGGGTTGGTTCATCTTGAATAGCCATATTCATCAACGTGAGGAACTTTGAGGTGTTGTTCTCTCTATATGGTTTATTGCGTCTAACTATTTGTGAATGGGTGAAGAATTAAGGGGGAGATATAATATATGGGGTAATTTTGATTTAAAAGAATATGTGATGGGAGATTAATGAAAATATAGACAAGAAGAAATGTGCATGAAAATGGTGCTTTCAGTAGTGTTTGAAAGCTCAATTGATAACTACTTGTATCAATTAGTATCAAGACTATAAATGCATTCTTTTTTAGAGTTTCCATGATGAAGATACATAGAAATAAGCCCTATTTAGTGTTTAATAAAGTTATTATTAGATTTAATGTTTAAATCAGGAATAAAAAGGAAATAAGATGATTGGGAAACAATAGTTGCCAAAAAATTAATTTTATATTCATATATTTGTTTTTCTAACAAGTGGTTTGTAGTTTGGAATCATCTGATGTTTTTCAGATCTCTAAAACCTAATGAATTAGAAGATTTTTTACAAAAATTGGTATCCTCAATTTGTACACCAATAAGAGGTATCAACAAATGGTTTCAAGAGAAAAATACTCAGGAGAATTATAGTGAACATAAAAGGCCATTTACCCTCATCGTAAGTTTTAGGAGCCTGTGAAGTTCTTAAATGCATGGAGTTAAAATATTTTAAACTAATCTTGTAAAAATTGGTGTCAAATTTTTATAAAGTGGTATTAATTAATTCATCATGCAGTATGTTTCTCACAAAAAAAGTACTTTAATACTATATACTAATGGTTTGGTGTGAAGTTATGGAGATTATAGGTTGTCTTTTGAAAATGGTAAATCCAAAGTTATTTTGTGTGTTTCTTGGTATTCATGAGTGACATGGATTTCCTTTCTATTTTCTATAAAAACTCTTATTTCCTACATCAATCTCCAGTTTATTAAGGTTAGATGATTTATTGACTACCCATATGCCAAGTGTAAATTCACTCAGTGAATCTCCCAAGAAAATATTGTAGGAAAATAGAATTTGTTATATAACTTGTGGTTTCAAATGTTCTAGATGATCAACATTTGGTTGATTCCAAAGAATGAAGTTGTTTTGAAATAGGTGGAGAATATGTACCCAAGGGTGAGTTTATATTTCTTAATTTATTCCTATAAACTAAGTGGGGATTTTAAAATTAAATGTGGAATCTATTTTTATATATGGGAACTTTCTTTCATTAATGGGTTGTTTGATGTGAAATTCAAAAGTCTAGTAAAAGTGGAAGCACATGGACTAAGCCCTTGAATTTTATTAACAATAAGTTGAAGAAGTAAAAATATAGTTTGGTTTTATTGGATTCAAGGTAATATTTTCAAGAGGTTATTGTTAATTAAATCTAAGGGGAGATTATTGAACCCCAAATGAAGTTTGGTGTTGAGTGGGTTTATTGATAATAGGATTTTTTGATAATATTTATTGAGTGGATATTTTGGAAATACAAATCTTGGATTTTTTTGTGATGGTTAGATAATTTTTATGTATTCATGAATTTTTATGGATTCATTCAATCCATAATATTTAATTTGAATTTTTCATGGTGTATTCCATGAAATCTTGAAGATATTTTGAGTATATTTCAAAATTCCTTAAATGTTTTTAAAAATATGGTAGGTTATGTAAAGGTAAAGGGTAAGCTATATAAGGATAATGTGTGACTTTCACTATCTAAATGAACTTAATCAATCCTTGTGTAAAAGTAATTAAAGAGTTTCATAAAGGTATCTACCCTGTGTAAGGGTAACTAGGTGCACTGTGTAAGGGTTCTGGAAAGTTTTGTGAGGGTATATACTGGAGGATATAGAGTTTCATAAAGGTTAAATTATGTATTTTGTGAGGGTATAGGTACTTGTGTAAAGTTAACTTAAGGTTTTCAATACCCATATAAGGGTAATCTAATTGTTGTGTGAGGGTATTCAATAGCAACATAAGGGTACAAGTCAGCTCGTATAAAGGTATAGGGAAGTTGCATAAGGGTATAGAGGCTTACATAAGTGTAACTGTATAATGTCACCAAGGATACATAAGGGTATCTAGGGAACCTTTATAAAGGTAAGGTTAATTTCATAAGGTTAAACCGCATATACATAGGGTTAAACCACATCTACATAAGGGTAATCCATGTGAGGGTTTTGAATTCGATAACAGCTACATTGTAGATATAATCAACTCACTGTGGAAGTTCAATCGATCAAGAGATGACCATGCCACAGTTTCACCCTATGTTGTTAAAGCTTTGAATTCAATAGAGGCAAGGAATTCATGGTATCCCATAGTTTATGATTTTTCATTGCAAGGGTTTTTTCTATGTTGTAATAATATGTGTGGAGTTTTTTTGGTTCTATAAATTTGGAGGTTGTTTCACCATAGAATAGAAGCTATGTCATAGTTATATTCTATCCATGTTGAATTGTACAAGAATAATTAAAGGATATAATCATGGGATTCCCTAACTACCCACAAATGTAGTGAATGTGTGTGGTTATTCTTAAATGGATTCAATCACACAAGATGGAAGGTTTTTATGATCATGGGTCCATGAATAGGTAAATGGTGAAAACCAAGATTATATTGCTGTGAAAATTTGGTTTTCCATATTTTATGTAAATACATGTAGGTAGATGGAGTTTTTCTTAGGGTAAATTATGATGGGAATTTCTATCCTTATCATATGATAATATCTATCCCAATACTCATGGATAATCAAAGAGTCAGTTATAACTCTTAAAATGGTAGCTATACCACATGTGATAATGAGTGTATAAAAGGATAATTTTTGTATCAAATAATGAATCTCTCTATAGAGGAAGGACACATTGTACCATTTGAATATATGAATTATATAAGAATAAGTTTTGTTACACTACAAAAAATTGGGGTGAAAATGAAGGATTTGTTTCACCTAGGAAAGAGAGGATATTCTAGTATTATTCTAGAAGGGATTTCTAGAATTATTCTAGAAAGAAGAGAAACATATAACTTCCTAAATTATTTGTATTCCTTGAGGAGGATATTGAGGTTTTATTCTAGTGAGGGACTATAAATTTTTTAATAAGTAGTTAAAATCCAATTTATATTCTTCTAAATATCAAGAAGGTGTGTTGTTGTTTCTAAATAAAAGTGAAAGTTATTCCAAAACTATTCTAGAAATATAAAAGTGTTGCATCAAGGGTGTTTTTACATATTGTGAAAGAGAAGTAAAAGGTACTTCAGCAAAGCATCTATCTATAATTAAAGATTCATTTAGTGTTTATAATAAAGGGATCTACATGTTCACAAACTATGTGTAGATCCTTTCTAAATCTGTAAGAAAAGGAATAGAAAGAAGGTGATCTTATCCACCAGGAGTGAGCCAAAGAAGGAAGGTTTGAGGGAGTGGCCATTGGGAAGCAGTGTGTTAACCCTAAACTTGTAAGGTAATGAGAATGAGCATAATAGTGACCTAGCCTAAACCAACAATTAATGAGCTTAGTAATTTTGGTGCACCGACATAATGTTGGTAGCATGTATTTGGACTATCCCATTATGGTGAACCAATTAAATACTTGTGTCCATATTTTATTTATGCATGTACACCAAAATATATCAAGAAACTTAAATAATATCTAGTTAAAAATCATAATTGACCCTTAAGGTTGAGAGGACAAAATCCTTAAGGTAAAGTAAGACTAAAAAATGAATAAGAGTTTTAATTTTAATTGACAGTGCATACCCTGATTCACCCCCCCAACCCATCTTAGGGTAATCTCACTCTAAGTCCCTTGAATAATTATAATAGTTGTAAATAGTGTAAGACCTTAATCCCATCAAAACTATAATATATTATGGTGTGGGAATTTTTCAAGACCCTGTTTATTAATTAAAATTTTCTTAAATAAGTAAATATGGGAAAAGTAATGAAGCTTATGAATATCCCATAGAGTCAATGAATGGTGAAGGAGTATGTTGACCATTCAATGAGATAGATCCATTTTTCTCATGAGATATTATTTGGAAATCCTTTAAAGTATCATCTTTTTTTGAAGGTTATTCATCCAAACCTCATCTCTAGAGTGATTTTATCAGATTTTTCATCATTTAAATATTTGGTTAACAAGTATTTGGTGGTGGAGTTTTTTTATAGGGAAGCCCATAATGAGTAGTGACCCTATTTCTCATGGTGTTATATATTTTTTATTATATCATGAAAAGTGGGAGAAAAATGAATTGGATCTTGAGAATTGGGATGTTGTGGGATAATCTTCTCATTTCATTATTGTTCTATTTATAAATAAGTGATCCATAGTATGATTTTAGTGTGGCCAATTCAGGAATTCTAATCCAGCTTTTTTGAAAATTCCCAAAACCCGTCATCACCATGGTCAACTGATATATATTTATAAATTATATAAATTGAGGTCTCTATAGATGAATATGTCATTTCCATCTCCTGGAACTTGGTAGTAGTTTAATGGAACATTTATAGGTATTTCCTTCTCTCTCTTTTTATTTCCTTAATTACATTAGCTTTAATCAATGGAGACTAAATGATTGAATCTGTAAGATTATGGGTATGCCTTTGATCATATGTTCTATATGGGTTTCATTAAATAACCATTATAGTTGTGATTCATAGTGGTTATTTTAGAATATATTTATTTTATTGATCCACTAGATTAATGTTTCCCTTATATAGTGAGGAGACCTATCATGGGTCTCAATTTACTTTTCATTATTTAGAATTACTGGTAATGTATTATGGATTTAGAGATATATATTAATATGTGGGTTTAATTTAGTTCTGGTATGGTTTATAGGTTTATTTTGAATAGTTCTTTCTTTCTAGTTCACTATCTCATGAAGTTTCTTCTTTCCAAACTTAGTGAATTTTTAGGGGTAGAAATTGGTATGGTGGGGAGAATTGTTACACTCTCTATATTAATTCTAGGTAAAAAAATTATTATTTAATGTTTTACATGTTTATTTATCATTTTTTATACTTTATAGGTGTTTTGGGGGTCACAAATGGATATCATGTAGGGTTGGGATGACCCTGCATCTGAGTTTTGTAACATGAGGCTCACCACACCATGACAGGTAAGGGCCACATAGTAGAGACTTACTATAGGGAGAGATAAGTTCCCATTTTGGAAGGGAATAGTGCCCGAGTGGGTATGGTTCCTGGTAAGTCTCCCTATGGGAAATAGGGACTCTAAAATTCCCATTTCAGATGGCATGGTGTGGTGGAATGATGATGGAAATTCCTTCTCACTTTAGAGCTTAGTCATGGTTGCTGGAGATGGCGATCTTTAAGGGTTTCTCACTATAGAAAGTGGGGAGGGTGAAAACACCCATTTTAATAATTATGGAATGGTGGAAAATGGTGAAGGAATTTCCACCACACCAAAGAGCATGGATATGGAGTCCAAAGCTTGAGTCTTGGGGTTTGGCTGGGAGGAGATGATCCATGTCATAGCCAAGAGGACTATGTCATGGAGGGTGTATGTAAAAGGTCGCTATATCATAGTGCCTAGGGAACCAAATTGTGGTGATAACCCTTCAATTTTTTATAATGTGAAATATATAAATTACCCATATTAAATTAAAGACCAATTTTGGGTTCTTTCTTCCCTCATTTACAATATCAGTCCTAAGGGGATACCTGGACATAACTCCTTCTACTATTTTGATTTTGGTTTCCCCTTTTGATTCCAAGTGTGGGTTTTCAAGGTTAGATATCCTTTTCTCTCTATCTATCTTATTCTTATTCTTCTTATTATTCTTATTCTTATTATTCTTCTTATTCTTCCTTTACTTATATTTCTTCTTTCACTCACCATGGGTCATGTTAGTCAAACCCTATAGTTATGATTTGATGAAACGTTTATGATTCTTGATGTGTAGGGAGCATGGATTGTTTCTTGGGACTACCTATTTCCATATTCAAGGTATCTTTCCACTCACACTCATCTAAGGTAGGTGATTCCATGAATTCCTCTTTCTTAAAATAACATGTAATGCTTGAGGATTTCAAAATTTATTTTCATTTGAATTCTCTTGTTTTTTTAACATAATAATTTATTATCAATGTTTTATGAATCTCATTTTTTTATTTAAAAAGGGATGTGTTTGTAGTTTTAATTAAGAAATATGTATACAATGTGTTTGATGAAATGTTTAAAAGGGTTTTTCTCAAAGAATTTTGATATTTGGGGATGTTCTGGAATTTCAAATGATTTTATATAAATCTAGTTATGAGTTTAAGATATTGTTTTTTGGGACTTTTTTATTCATGGTTTTTTATGTGGTTACTTGATGAGTTTGTATGTTATCCTTATGTGATTTAAATTTATTTTTTCTCATAAATTGTTTCACGTTGTCTCACCTATGTATATATTATGTAAAGAATACTTAAAATTAAATTTTCGTTTATTATGAGTTAAAATTGGTTTTAAAATAATAATTGACTTTCAAATAGGGTTTTTGAAATAAATTTTAAGCATGATTTCCAAAATTATGATCTAAAGACCCATTTGGTACCTTAAAAATAGATTTATAAATGACATTTATTTTGGTATGATTTTCAAAGAAACTTTAAATATGATATTATTAGTTTAAAACTCAATGCCCATTTGGTACATTTTATAAAAGTTTTTCATAAATGAGTTACACCCAAATGAAATCCCCATATTATCATGGTTTATGTGAGCTTAGGGATTTCTTTGGTTTATGATGTTGTTATGACCAGTAGGAGGGAGGATTTTTATTGGTAGGTGTATAAACATGGGATGAGGAGATTTTATTGTATATTTTGGACCATGATTAAGATATTTAATAAATTTTTCCTCACCTCATATAGCTACTTTCATGGAGATCCTAGGTATCTTAGTGAGAGATCAAGATACGGTTACTATACTAGTTATGATTACATAATGACAAGTATACTCTAGTTTTATGTTATTCCCTAGATAAAGAATAACCAACACTGAGGCTAGTTTAGAGAAAACAAAATGGTTATAGATTAGTAACTTTATTAATAGGATGATAGATGGTTTCATCAAAGTATGTCTAGGATCATATCACTAGATGTTTAAAAAAATTTCATGATTACGTATACTTTACCAATTTATGATTACTTCCCATTGATTCTAGTTATGTATTATTTTCATTATTATTGTCTATCATGATATATTTTGCTTGTATTTTTTTATTCTACGATTCAGAATAAGGTTCATTCTAGTATTACTCATTACTGCTTATTTTTACTTTATCAATACTTCATACTAGACTTGTTCTACTATTTATATTTTTTACCTTTATTTTCATATTTATTTACTTCATTGATACTTTTTTTAGTTATTTACAAGTTCTCCATTATGTAGATATTTTTTAAAAAAAGGATATAAAAGAGAAGTTTTCACATGTGGGTTTTTAATGGATAATCTAAAGGAATCGTTAAATATTTCTTTAAAGTGGATTTTTGGGTTCAAATAGGTTTTTGAGAAAATAAATATGTGTTTAGTTGTCTTAAAAAAGGTAAAACCACATTTCAAAATAGTGTATTCTAGACTATAATTTATGGAATTTTTTTATAAAGGTAATTTATAGACTCTTTGGATGCATCTTATAAGGATTATTATGCTCAAACCCTACCTATACCACTTGATGTTAGTAGTCCTGGTGTATTTTTTAGGTTTAGGATCTTTTAGAACTCCTTTATATGGACTCCATCTTTTATATCTCTCATGAAGTGGTTGTGATGATGTGTTTGGATGGTGACTTTGGGTTAGAAGGAGATCATTGTTTGAGTATTTTCAATTCTTCATGTTTATTTGGATCATTCACATTTTGTCCAAGTTGGCCTTGTATCTTATATTACACCTAAAATTTATTTTTTATTACTTTGATTAGGATATTTATTTATAACCATGACACGTTGGTTTTTTCTTGATTTAAAACTATTAATTTAATTTTTCATAGAATTATATTGTATCAAATCATTATGATAAAATACCAATAGAATTCTAATTCATGTTTAATATTATTTACTTGGGTGAAATGGTTCATATTGTGCATGTTTTTATGCCCTGCCACTAGTTCTCAACCCATGGGGATCAGGAATTCCCTTAGGGACTTTCCATGAGCCATCTTGGGTACTTTATTGAGGGGTGTCCCGGGTTGGTTCATGACAACACTCGTCTACCAATACCTTTGAAATGATTTGTTGAAGTTCCAATCGAGGTAGGGGTTCAAGAACTCTCTTTTATTTTGTGTGAATCATGGGATTGTCATGTTGTATTTTTCAACTCGATAATAATGAAAATTAACATGTGAAAAGATAAAACTATAATATTGAAAATAAATGGTGGAAAGAGTGTCACATGAGCTTATTTTTTTGGGTTATTTCATGTGTTTAAATTATGTTAATATTATTATTGTGTGTTTAAATTGTTTTCATGGTTTATATTCCTACTATTATGATAAACTATTGGAATCACTTCACATAAAATGATGATTTATTCAAGAGTGGTAATAAATTGGTTACTTAGAAATTTGGAAATCTAAATATTTTTCTATCAGCCACAGAATTATATGCATGAAAATAATGATAAAAAGATGATTATTATGCATGTTTCTATTAATTTTGGTTATGTTATGATGTGAATAATTGTTTGTTTTTATTGTGAATAGAATTACTTGGATAGGAATTAATATGATTGTGGTATGACTAAAGGATGATTCCAAAAAAATATATTGGTTGTGTGATAATGTGATGATTTGTTATGTGTGTGGGGTTGTTATAGATGTCTGGTGGTATGGTTATTGGCTAGTAGAAAATGTTAGATTTGGTCCCCTAAAAGCAACTTCTCAGTACTTTATGATTAATTTTGTTCATTTATTTAAATATTAATATACATTTTTTATCTCATCATGATTTTTCTTCTGCATGACAAAATATTTGATAATGTCTTAAGGGTATTTGTTGCACAAAAAGGTCATATAAGTTCCTTGTTATGATGAGAAACTAGAAGTTCCATGATAGTATTATTGAATATAATTTATATATTCAGATGATATCATTTTATGTGACAAAAATGATATAGGTGATTATGGGTGGAGACTCATGGAACTTTTCAAAACTTTCTCATGGTGTATGGCCATGGTAATCTTCAGTATAAGAGATTATTAGAACATGACCTGACAATATGAAATCCACATTTATATGCATCATTGGATATTCCTATCTGTGGATGTGCATAGTGATTCATATAATTTTACATTATTATTAATTCATGTCATGAGTATCATAATTTAATGCACCAACCAAAAATATGATGATATATGTTTGTGGGAAGTTGGGTATGTTGGGTGTGTCATGAGTGATATTTCATTAATGAATAATGTGAGAAAAGATTTGTCCCTTTTGTTCAAGAATAGAATTTTATATCTCAAGCCATTTTATGGGAATCAAACTACCTAATTAAGTCTATGTTCATGGCATTTTATTGGAAATTTATTTTTTACAAACTCAAAGAAATAAACATTGAGCATATATATTGATGACACCAGTATGCAACCTGCTTGATTAGAGATATTGAGATAAATTGTATTATATTGTGTAAATTCATATAATTTTACATTTCATTATGATGTTAGTCACTTTATCTATGGGATTATTGGTGTGTTTTTGGAGGCTAACCTTGGACTTTAGGTAGTGTAGTCAAATTCCACTAAGAAAGGGGCTTAGAGGGTCACACATTAAGTATATTCAAAACCTCAGTTAAATTCCATATGAATTTAACATATTGGATAAATATTATTATCATACATGGTTTAATAATTATTCATATTTTTTTGATTAAAAATATTCGATCACTAGTTATTTGAGAGAATATATATGTGAGTTGAATATTTAACAAATATTTATTCACCTTGTAATTACCTATTTAATTACATGAATAATAATATTTATTTATTCTAGATTATTCACAAGGTAACGAAATATTTATTTATTTAGTTATGTGAATATTTAATAAATATTTATACATTATTTTGGTGAATATAATATTTATATATTTATTGGTGAATAATGCAGTGATGTTTTTTTAATTAAATAATAGTCATTATTCAAGGACTGATAAATATTGAGGAGGATTGGCTGACCAATTTTTGTAGTCTCATGAGAAATATATTATTGAATATTATTTTAATGAATATTATTTTATTTATTCCAGAAAAATAATTTTTATTTTATCTGTGAGTTTATCACATGTTAAGTAAATATTATTATTATTATTATTTAAACATGGAGTTCACCGAGAATTAAAAAAATTATAAGGTCCCTTGTACAATTATTATTTTCTAACACTAGAATTATATAAACTCAGTTATGATATTTTCCAGAGGTGTGTAGAAGACCAAACTTCATTCCATTGTTATGCACAATGAATTCTATATGGGATTATCTCAATCCCTAGAGATATCTCTCCTATAATGCTCTAAAGAACACACAACAATTATCTTCCTCAACTAAAACAAATTCTTCCCCCATTAAAATATTTGGTTTTAATCAACATATATCATTTAAATTCATTTATGATATCACCAAAATAATTCTATAGTGATGATTATAGGTTTACAAAGAACATGTGTACCACCTCTATAGGGAATCTATCCTTGATTCCTCTGATGCAACGAAGGTACGATAAGAGTGGTCTACCGATTCATTGACCAAGAATGAATTAAAAGATCAAGGTAATTCTAAATCTATATATAAATTAATTATAAATTAAATGTGATGATTCTTACTTTTGGTTTAAGGATTAACAATTCAATTAATATTTGATTTAATTTCCTTAGTCATGACATTCTTTTTCATGTATATCATGTACTATTCATTGATTAAGAATAAAATTCTTGTTGTTCATGTGTCACTCAGCACTTTCAGTGTTCCCAAAACCTTCAAGTGGTATTATATTGGTCACATGATAATTTATAATTATTTATTATTCATTTATTTATTATACAAAATTGTTGTTAGTTTTAATTGTATTTTATTATTTATTTAAATCCACAAGTTTAATTAACATGTTTTTGACATATTAATTCTCTTCATTCATGTTTTATATAATCTTAAAAAAAATTAAGAACAAATGAATAATGATCGGATGTGTCATTGAGAGATAATAAGGATTCTGGTTGGTAAACATGGATACAATGTGTGTGACTGAAAGTACATGTCATGTACCCAAGTTCACTACACCTATACATGTGGTTGGATAAACGATGCGCCAAGAACTAATGAAATGTAGTGAATTTAATACACATCACATCTTCATTGGGCCATCCCAGAACATAGTCTGTCAGACCACATGACATGTAGATGTCGTACACATTGTGTGGTATACATGGTTCAGCGATAAAATTCATGCTAACAGTGTGGTAAAATTCATGGTATAATGTCATGTGAGACTAAAAGGTGTTATCATTAATGAGATATATGGAATGTATCTAGTATGCATGTCATGTGACTCATTAAACCCTACATCTAAAAAACTCACTCAGTAAGTAGATGGGTTATGAAAACACATGAAAAGTGAAACACACAACGTGTAGCTCTATAGTAGACAACAAGTAACCTAACCAAGTTACTTGTTGAGTCTCTAGGAATTTATCCTGGATACATGAAAATTGATAAACAAAGTGTGTAACTTGTAAGTAGACATCCTGATTTTACCCAGTAAAGAAAAGAATTAAATTACATAAAGAATAATTAATTGCAACATTAAAAAACTAATTACATTGTTGAATTCTGATGTGTTGAATATGTAATAAAGTATTTTAGAATTAATAAATTCTCAATTAATTCCATTAATTATCTGTAAATACTAGATAATTCATGTATTTTCCAAGTTTCATTTATTATGGGTGTCTTTAAGAGACTTTGGATGATCATTAAGATATAGGGAATTAATTAAGTGATTTATTAATTAATTAATCCAAGCATATTTATCTTAATAAAAAAGAATTAATTTAATGAATGTTAGCTAGTGTAATTTTACATATTCATTGAATTTATATGGATGATCATGATCTTAGACCAACCTGTGTGTGTGATTGGTTTATTTAATTTTTTATTTCATGGTTTTTATACTAATTTATAAAATTAAATAATGGATTACGAGTAATTATTATCCTCTCATCATGTAAAGCTCTGCGTGCCCATGGTTTCTTTTATGTAAATCCCCTTTAACCAATTATTTGGTTCCACCCACCTGCGTGTAAGAAAAAATTATGAAATGGATAAAGTTCCCAGGAAATTAGAGGTGGTTCAAGTTCAAAGTTGAGGCAAAATCAATCCAAGAGGTACACAGGATCATGGATGGAAAGCTGAAACTCGAACCATTCTTGGTTCTATGAGTTAATTCCCTAGGTTCAAGGGTTAGTTTATCATCTGCTGGATAAACCAACAATTAGAGAATAACATGGTCATTTGCCTTTATTTATTTTATTTCTATCAATTTCATGATTAATTATTTATGGATGTTTTATTAATTAAAATAATTAATTAACAAGAAATAAATATGGAATTGAAATAAATATTATAATATGTGTAAAAATTATCTATAGTTGATTAATCGCTAAAGTAAAATCCATTTAATATTAACAATTATGTAATAATATAAAATGTGTAGTTTTCACATAAAGATAAAAATCCCTCAAATAAAATATTAATCTAGTATAATCTTTATTTACCTAATTTATAATAGAACTAATAGATCTAAGTGCATGATCCAACCCTCATTGGGACACTAACATTTAATGGGGACTTCTAAATGAGGTTTTTGGATTGCCTTAACTAATTTTTCATCAAGAGGATTATCCTTCACTATACTTTAAAATTAAATTGGAGGCAAAGTGTTGAAGAAATCCAAACATAGGATTTTAGGATTGGGGATTCCACTCAATAGATAAAGGATCTTTTATTCAATGCAATTTTAAATTAATGTCAACCTAAATACCATCAAGTAACTGACCAAACCCTTACTTGAGTTTTGAGGAGGGGAATTAGGATCCTTGCCACTAGAATATCCATGTGATGGGATATTCCAAAACTAATAGTGAGGGTTATTAGGTTTCAATAAAATAGTGTGAGGATAATAAATTAAATTAAATTAAATTTATTATATAATTTTGTAATCCATTTAAGGTACTAAAATTCTGCTCTGATTTAATATAGAAATGGAAACCCACATGACTTCAACTATATCACTGTGGTCTATATTACAAAAGGATAACCTTAACACTCGCTTGAATTTATAGGAATGGTATAGGCACTCATGCGTTATACAATTCTATGGATGGAAATTATATGTGATTTAAAATCCTCTTCATGAGGCTCTTAGAAAAGAGGCCAGTGGGGAATAACTATCTCTCTATATGAAACATTTGGATAATGTCGCAGATATCTATGTTTCATGTTATCATATATTTTTAGTGACATTTTAAATAAACATGAGGATATGGATGCGTATAACAATGATATTTATCAAGATAAGGTCGAACAAGAGAGATATGCAATCTCAAATGCACTTTTCACATGCAATCTTGGATATTTGGTGGCATATGGGCCTCATGTAGTCAATATGATTGGATATATTTAAAACTTAGACATCTTGGGTTTTACGATCCCTGGAAAGTTGTGCATAGATATCATTTTATCCTAACTACCTAAAAGTTTATTCAGTTTTATTAATAATTATAATATGATCAATATTGAGATGACACTTTCATAACTACATAATATTATTATCCAAGTTGATAAATACATGGGGTGTGAAAATCATGTGGTCCTTATGGTGAATAATAAAAGGAATAACAAGTAAAAGGGACCTAAGACCCATCCCAATTATAAATCTCCCAAGCATCATCCTTCCAATAAAAATAAAATCTAAAGGCATATAAAGGAAAAGGATACAGTATGTTTTTTATGAGGAAATTCGGGCTACTATAAAAAGAAATTCACCCACTTAAAGAGGTAAGGGTAATATTTAGGTGAATTCATCATTGAGTTCAATATTTATATATATATATTCGTTGGTTATTAGATATATCTTGTGGTGCTCACATTTTTATTCAAATGTAGGAACCAAGTTGATTTCAAAAGATTATCATAGGAGAGGTGGATTTATAGGTTTCCATTGGTGTGAGGCTAACTGATCTAACTATTATATATTACCACCTTATGTTTCCAACTAGGATGGTCTTGGTATTAAAATATTGTTATTATATACCAACTATTACCAAAAACATGATTTATATTTCTTTCCTAGATACATATGGTTTTGTTTTCAAGTTTATAAATAAAATCTATTTTTTTACAAAGAAAACATATGTTGTGGTATGGAACATTTAAATAATGGTATTTATGTATTAAATTATTAAAACCAATTATTGAAAATTGATAAAAAATCAAGTTTGCATGACTCATTTCACACCCAACTATAGAATCACCATCATGGTCATGTAAACAAAAAGTACTTTACACAACTCTATTAACATGGTTTCTTGGACTCTTTTTATATAAAATCAGTTGAAATATTTCACGCTTGTTTACAAGATAAATAATTAATCCATATTTTAGTGGACATGGTGAAAGAGATACAGAGCTTCAATAATTGGTACCCAATGATGTGTGGGACCTTTTCTGATGGAAGCTAGAGCTGGGTATTATAGAGACCCAAGCTAAACATGACTTAAATAATATAATAATATCATGTTTGGATAACACATATCACAACATCCATGTATCCCAAACACTAAAATGTTTATTCTCTTGGAAATTATCCACATAAATACCTTATTTTATTGCACTTTTAAACATTTCCCTATAATCATACTCCTCTAGACCATTTTCTAGATAAATCACATGATGTAATAATCTATGCAATCTAAGGATTTTAAACATAATAAATGGGTGATATCAAATGCTTGATAATGGGAAAACATGTCATAATATGAAGTAAAACATAATGGGTGCATAAATAACATAATAAATGATCAAAGACCTTAAATTATAATCATAAAACATGTTATAATCACATAAGATCTTAAAAATATCATTAAGAAAACATAAAATATATGACCTGGCTCAAAACAAATCTTAATAGTCATATAACATGTAAGCATGACATAAAAGTGATAAATACTTAAAAAAAATATGGCATAATCCTGAAAACATGGAATTTCATGGAAAGAAAATTCATGTTGAAAAATTTAACATAACCTGATGAACAACATGGAGATGTGGAACAAGTATAATAATAAGAAAAAATGTGTGATCAAACTCCTTATGCCCACACTTATGTGAGCAAACCCATTATGTCTAAGCCTAAAAATGTGAGCAAAACCATTATCTCCACACCCATGTGATCAAACTCATCATTTCCATGCCTAAATATATCATGATATATAAACTTAAACCAATATATTTTAGGGTGATATAGGATCCCACCCAACATCATCCATACATCTGTTTTCTACTTAAAAACAGTTTTCATCGTATCTTAAATAACCCCTAGAAAAATAATGGGTTTCTTAAACCTTCCAAAAAAAATACATATAATGAAATTAAGAAATTATAAGATATAAAAAATATCATTTTACAAAATAAATCAAATCATAATAACATATATAGGGTAATCAAACATCACTTCATGATTGACAAACCTTAGAGGGTAAATATATTTGAAAATACAATAAGTTTTCACAAAACCTTCTAAAACTTTTAATTATAAATTAATTTCAAAAAATTAAGCTAAAAAATAATAATTTTGAAAATTTTATCATAAATAGTTTCTAATAAAAGGTTCTTTAAATTATATAATGGTTTCAAAAAGGATAAGTGAAAATACTTTGAAAACGTTTACATTTAAAAGAATATTTAATAATGGATACTTGAAAAGGACATAAATTTTTTAAAAAAAGAAATGAAAATACTTTGAAAACTTTTACTTTTAAAAATAATCTTTAAACTTTAAAAGGTCATAAAAGTTATCAAAATAAAATTTGGAGGGTATGATTAAACTTTTTATTTTTAAAGTATGGAAAAACATTTTGAACATTTTGAAATAACCTTGTTAAAAATTCACATTGTTAAAAGGATGATGAAATATTTGTTTTAAAACGAATAAAGGTGGAAAAGGATCATTAGAGGTAAAAACAATTTGATTTTTTACTATATAAAGGATAATATTCGTGGTAAGTAAAAACATGGATATGGAGGTAAAATCCATTAAAATAAATGGGAATTATTCTTAATAAAAATACATTTTAATGAAACATTAGAATCATCAAGAAAGAAGAATTTAGTGTAAAAAATTATTTACAAAGAAAATATGGTGGAAACACAACCTAAAATAATTATAGTTTATAATAAATCATTAATTAAAGATAATAGACCAATAATAGTGATTATTACCTAAGGAAGACAATTTAGTCACGAAAACCCCTTATGAATTTAGTAATTTTTGAATCAAAAGTAATTGGAAGCTTGAAAATAATATGGTTCTATAAATCCCATGAATTAAATAATATATTATGAAAAAATAAATTCTTTTTCATCATATACACCATATAAATAAGATATTGGTTCATAACCTTAAAACATGTCTCAGTGAAGAGAAGTTGAGATGAAAAACTCTTACCTTATTTACTTGGTTAGTTGATCACACTATAACCTCCTGTAAAACAAACATAAATAACTTAATATCACATTAAATAAACTTAATCATAAATATTACCCTTTTATAATCCTTATTATAATTTTTTATCATGATTACATTAATTAGTTATAGCATATTATGACCATCGGGTGTTAATAACTTTAATTGTTTTGCGCATGTTTAATAATTTTAATTTCATTACTCATCATTTGATAAAAATTTAATTATTGATATATCATTTAATATTATTTAATATAAATATTATATTTATTTAAAATGTTTTTATATGATTATATCTGTCTTTTGGTTATGTTATGTGAAAAATAGTGTATTTCGGTAATTTTGGTGATCAAAGATGATTTATAAATAATAAATTATATAACTTATATAAATTGTATAGAACCATTAAATAAACATTATTTTTTCATTAACCTAAAATAATATAAGAATTTATTTTCCTATATTCATCCATGATCATATTTTAAGCATCATTCGTGTATGTGGTCAAATTAACCCAAACTTGACCACGCTTTAACTCGATTGGTGAGTATGGTTAAGAAGGTGTTTGTTTTGAAAAAATGTGATTATAAAACAATTATAATGATTTTATTTTTATTTTTTTATGATTTTTAACCATATTTTAAGATGTTTTAAAAATAATTAAACACTAAAAGAAAAACAAAAAAACAATTCTTCATAGAGGCGATAGTCTGCACACACGCATGATTAAAGTTCCTTTGTTTTTAAAAGGGGGTGGAAATGAATAAATAAGGTTTGTAAAATCAATATAAAAAATCTCATTATAATAATGACACTGAATTTATTTTGTTATTATAGTGAAAAGATATTTGGAAGAGCAAGATTAAGAATAAAAACTTAAGAAGGGGATAATTCTTAGGTTAAAGACTTGATTTTTCCTTAGAAGTCCCATCAAAATTGAAGGTATTAGGATAAATATGAGTGAAAAAGGTATTATTTTCATGTTATATGGTTCTATTTAGATTAAAATGTAATATTTTCATGGAGGAATTCTATTTAGGGGTGAGTCTTGAAGTGGTGGAAGTGTTGCCTTTTTTTAAGTGAAGAGAAGGGCAGTTTTAGAAATAAACATTGAATTTAAATAATTTAATCTCACTATTAAAGGTTCAAGAGATTAAAAATGTAAAAATGAGGAAATCTTGTGAGTTTTGGTCAATCCACACCCCAACTATTAATTTGGAAACACGTTTTGGCCTTTCCCCCATAGTAAAATGTTTTTTACTGTTTTTTCTTTTTACTGGGGTAACAAATTTTTAACCTTAGTAATTGATTTTAATGACCAAAATTAAAATTGGAATTATTAAATAATTCAAAACTTATAATTTAAAATTTTAAAACCATTCTAACAAAAAAATTCTACATGTTTGAAATTTTAATTTTAAAATAAAAACACTTAAATGCATAAAACGTTTTTTTTAAACGTTATTAATCTTATAAATTTATATATGATTAAGTTATCATGGTTACTAATTTGAGAGATATAAATCGACTTAATATGAACTGAATAAAAGGTATGATTATTAAAAGTAAATTCAAAACTGATCCTCGCCTTGAAAATACTTTTGTTTAAAGTGAAGACCAAAAAAAACTTTTTTTATTTATATTAAAGTAACATTTTTGTTTAGTTCTAAAAATGTTTAGAATAGGTTTTATATGTACAAATAATATTTAAAATACATAATTTTACTCATTAATTTCATATTTTATTGTTTTAATGGTTTTTAAATCTTCCATATCATGCTTACATAGTGATAAAATCATGGAAATTATAATTTTTTTAAATCCCATGTTTTTCAACTAAAAATCAACCTTTTTAGAAAATGATCAAAAAATCATAATAATTAAATATTTATATTGTAATTTTTTTTAAAAAAATAGGTTTATTATAACTAATTAAAATTTAAAAATTTAAAAATTTAAAATTTATCTTTTTAAAAGAAAATATATAATATAAATTAAATGACTTATTTAAAATAACATTTTCAATATTAACTCATATTAATTATTAACCTTTTAAAGGTAATAGATATTAATGGTATTCAATATTAGTGTTTATTATATCTTTATTAAAAATGTCTTCTTGATATTTTTTTATTTTTTTACATTGGGTGTAGTGTGTGACATAAGTTATAGAACATAGTATGTATTTTAAAGGATTCAAAATCTCATGTTGTTACATTATACCCCCTTAAATAAATTGTGCCCTCATGATTTAATTATCATTTACTTGTAGGAATATATAAATGTGGTGAAAATATTTACATGCCTCAAGATATTATCTCTAATGAAAAATTATCATCGATATCATAGGGAAGACTAGTAAACACTTATTTTCCCTAACCATTTCAAGGAAATATATCTCATAACTAGGTATTAAGGCTCATGTGAAGGAATCTATTTTATTCTTAGATAATTCGTAGTTAGCCTTGCAATAATAGATGGTCACAGTATATTTGTAATTTGTTTTTTCTTATTCTAGAAATTAATGTGGATTCAAAGTGAATATAGCCATTCTATTTTAATAATTGAGTCAATTTTTTTAGAGGAGGATATTATGATTTGCATAAATTTTATTTCCACAGACATAATAATCATACCAAAAAATGTTTTACTTAAAATATGATTCACTTAGGGTGGTGACTTGATGTTTTTAGAAATACCCTAGATACAATATAGCTGATAGAACTAGAATACATCCACTAATTTGTAGTTGATGGTAAGTGACACTTAATTGTCATTATCCTCTTCATCGATAGTCATTGCATAGGTACTTCATTTATCCCTAGGTTTAGGTGGTTGTGGATTCCTACCATCCTCAAAAATCATTGGATTAGGGCATTTACTTGGATAATTCTCAGTTTCTCCTCACATAAGTAATTGAATTATTAGTGTTGAACTTGGATGGGGTTTATCTTCTTTTCTCATTTTAATTGAACTCTTAATTTTCCTATGATAGTTTGATGCTCAATGACTCTCTCTTATATAAGTAAAGAATATTTCAGTCTCTTTAATATAATTACCTTGGTTCTTATTCAAATATTTTTGATATATAGGAAATTGAATATTTTTTCTTTCATCATCTTTATCACTTTATCTTTCATGAGACTCCATATTTCTCTTATTTAGTGTGTTCAGGACTTCAATTGTGTTTAAATTGTTAATTATATTCTATGATATTTAGTTTTTCCTAATCATAAGGTTTCTTATTCTATATCTCATTCTTATGTGTTTTACATTGAGGTAATCACTGCATTGTCCCTCACACCCATGGTTTCTTCTAGTTATATACATTACTAAAACCAAAAGGATCGACATGAGTGAAAAAATATTTAAAAAATATGGATATTATCATAATCATAGAAATGAATTCAACCTTAAAAATTCTTGTTCTTTTACATTTTCATTTTGTCCCATTATTCATTTTGTTCAACCTATATCAATCATAGTTTTATCAGGTTTACTTTAATTTGGGTTGTCTTAAAATCTTCAAAGTATCCGGGCAATCAATCCTTTATAGTGATTCATAAAGATCATATGATCAACCAAATCATATCACTTGAGAGTTTCAAAGTAGGTGTATTTTTAGGCCTCTTTTCCATGCCTCGGGTGATGATTGAGTAAATAAACAACATTCCCTTTTAGGGTTATAACCCCTAGGTGCATATTTGACAGAGACTACATTCACTTATAGTGTCCATATATAGATGTATTTATAGGGGAAAATCTACTCGAGTCTTTACCAATATTCCAGTATATCATCTTTTACTTATACTCAACTCTAAGGTTTTTACTAACGTTTTATAACCTTGATACCAAAGGTGTAACAACCCAATGTTTTTCAATGGAAATTCCCTTCTCTTAAGTATGTCATAAAATCGCATCAAAACACAACATAATGAACTACTAAGTGCTAAGTGACCTTTAGGCGTAAGTTTGTCACTTCTGTGTTTGGAATTTTGAAAATTCGGGATACACGGTTGTAATCAGTAAGTTATTTGGAGTCTGATAAAGAAAACTTAATTTTTGGTGAATAGTAACCTACCCTAATGAATAGTAACATACCCTTATGAATAGTGATGTACACTAATGAATAGTAATCTCACCAATGGTGGTATAAAAAAAATATTCAAGTTGGAAGTACGATATTCCTATATTTTAGAATAAGTTAATGAATGTTTTAAAACTGGTTTTAATAATAAATTATTATTTTAATTAATTACTAAAATAATATTATTTAGAAGATTATTTTTGAAAAATGGACTTTATTTTTGGATTCTACACATCAAAAAATGGTTAGGGGTGAATTTTTGAGATTCTTCTGAAATACTTTATTTTTTGATGAATAGTAAAATACGGCAATTTACCGTATATATACATTATAAGCTAAATAGACTATTCCTAGCATCATGGATGATTTCACCACCCATGGTTCAAATTCACAGGACCCATTTACTATTCTTGGTCATGGAATACTTACTATTCATTGTCTTGTGAAGAAATAATAAATTAATGATTATAATATTATGAAATCCCTCCTCTCCTCCACTATAAAAACCCCTCTTCACTCCCTCTTCTCTCCACTCCTCTCAAGCCTTGTGCCTTTCCATTATTCTACTCAAAACTCTCCCTAAGTTCCTCCCACACGTCCAAAAGCTCTCATCCCCCTCAAAATACCAATACCTCTCCCCTTAAGAGGTTCTCAAAGGAGGAAGTCTCAAGAGGTAAATTCCTCTTCCCAATTTCTTCTTTTCTTTTAAGTTATTTTCTTTTTTATTTATTTCCTCACCTCCCTTCACCATAATATTATGATAAATCCAGTAACATAAATTTACTGGAATGTTTTCATGCTATTGGTATATTTCATTATGTTCTCTCCTTTCCCCACCCTTTTATTTGAAATAAATGAAAGCACCGTTTGAGATGTGCTAATTTAGCACATTCAAGGACAACAGTTTATCAATTTCTATTATTATCTTAAATTTTGGTCATGAAACCATTTATGTTATTGTTGAAACAGATTATTATATATGTAATATATCCTATTTTTGTTTCTGTAATCCTTTGGTACAAATTGAATTAAGTTATAAAGTAAAACACATTCTTTGTAATTAAATCCTCCGATTAACAAAAACGGTTATCACTATGGTTATATATATAATAATTCAACTTCACTCTAAGCAACCTAATTAAAATTAAAACCATTTAATCTCCTTTATATTAACTAAATTATATAACTTCAATTCTGGACAACCACTTTCATCTTGCATATAATCCAAACTTTAATATAAGTTAACCGATCTTTTAAAGCCAAGTAAACGAACGAGCCCGAACAATGAAATTGAACCTTGTAACTAATCAAAAAGGATTTTAATGAACTAAAAAGGGATATAATAAATAAATTGAATATATAATAGGTTCTGGAATTATTAAGTAATAAGCCTAATTTTTTTATTCAGGTTGTTAATAACAAGTGGAGAACACTAACGGATTTAAGGTAAGCGATCCTCCCCTTTTTACTCTTAATCAAGATTGTTCTCTATGCTATGAATTTTTGTGTAATACCAAGTGATGGGGTACATTTATGCACCTTCTACATACTTTCCTAATCTTTTATAAGTGATTATAAACCCCTTATCTCTCTCATCAAACCCTCTTAGTTACACCCGATACCATGCCAATAAACCATGATGGATTCTACCCGAACTTCTTTTATTCCTTCAGGTTGCTCTATCTTTCCTTTTACCAAAATGTTGTTGTTTTTTCTTTTATAACTTAAAATTTTTGTTTATATGATCCAAACTCATGTTTCAAGATCCATCTATCATTCTCTTTCGGGGATATACATGCTTTTAAGTGAATCTCTCTTCGATACTTCCCAATAAGCACACTCGTTTTAAAGGAACTTCTCGAACTTTTACCCAATCTCAAGTGCACTCTATATTATGGTTTAAGACACCATTATCTTTGTAAATTCTGTATTTCTATTATGAAAGCCTTCTTGGTTAAATTCTGGTTTTATATAAAATAATGTCTTCTTTACTATTTTAAAAGCTCTATAGTATTTTCCTTAAAACCGCACAAAAATTTTTAATGCTAATGTCTCTAGAATACATTTCTTATGTGATGTAACTTCTATTTGTTACCACCTACCATGTTTTATTACTAAATTACCTTATGAACGTCCATGTAATTTCTAATCCCTTTATTTCATGGGCACTTTCATGATACACCCATTGGTTATGATTTATGTCATGATTGTGGTACCCAATTCTTTCCACGGGTACCCTTGTGTTTATGTATGGTTGATTATGTATGATTGTATATGTGGTAATAATATTTATTTGTCATGAATATTAATGAAAATGTTGATATGGGGGTGCCCAGATAGTTTTCCAATTCATTGGGCAAGGATAAGTCTCATGAGATGTGACGTGAAACGGGATTGACGGTTAGCCTTGACCCATACTAAAATGGGAAATGGGATTGGGGGCTAGCCTTGACCCGTACTAAAGATATGATTTATGATTCTACCACATTTATATAATTCTATTTTTATATGATCCCATGCTTATATTTAATGATTTTATAAGTTTCATGCTTTGGATATCATTATGTCATGCCTCCTAACTCATGTTCTTGAGATGTATCCTTATGTTCATTCCCTTACTGGGCTTTTTAGCTCATCCCTTTGTTCATGTGTTCCCCAGGGTACCTTATGCAGATGTAAGGGCTCAAAGGAATGTATGGAATGAAGAACAGAAAATAAATTCAGTAAAGGGAGAGAACCTTTTTTCCTAAGACATGGATCATGTACCATGTCTAGTATCGGTTTGCAGCTATGTTACAGGTAGTGGGAACAGTACGCGATACGGTTCGCAGAACAGAAAAATAGTTCGCAACAAAGCGGTGCGGGTAAAGGTGACCGGTATGCAGAATTCTGATGGTTCGTAGTGAGTCTCTTTGTTCTTAGAGGAGGTATTCAATACATGTAATGAAACCACATGTAGTAATGGTTTTCAGAACGAAAATGGTTCACGATAAGGCTCGCAGTTCACAGATAGAGCAGTATGCGGTGAAGGTGGTGCCACGTCAAAGATTTGGTGAATCTCGATTTTGCAGATTTTTCAGATCCATTTTTGCCTATATAAGGAATAGTAATCCCCTTCATTAGAAGAGGGATTAAATATTATTAATTCAGGAAGAAATCTGGTGAAGTCCGAAGTGGGTCATAGAGGAGACGACGGTATGTGGAGAGAACAATCCGTGTAAGGAAAAATAGTCCACAGAAGAAAGTGTGGTTCATAGAGGAAGTTATCAAAGTACGTGATAGAGAAAGGTAGTACGCATAGCAAGCAGGGTTGTATGTAGATTAAGAAAAGGTGGTATGCGAAGCAGGGGCTGTTTTTGGAAGGCGATTTGTGAAGGCAATATATGGGACTGGTATGCGGAGGAGCAGGGTAGTACACAGCGGAGCAGGTCAGTATGTGGTGGAGTTGGACGGTACGCAGAAACAGAAGTGCTACATGGAGGAGGTCATCTGCATAGCATACCTAAAACATATTATGTGGAAGAGGATAGTGGTACACAGAACACTCAAGGAGGCCTTTAATGTGACTAAATCAGTTTTCAAAAAGTATTTTCTATAGCCTACCAGTGTAGGGAAAATGATATACATTTATGGAGGAAAACGGGACTTCAATAGAGCATCCATTTGTAGTTTAGGATGTATGATTCAATGCTAAAACATTGAAGTGACATTCAAGTCAACAAAATAAGTTCAGGTTATTCCCAAGGTAGTGATCAAGGAGGAATCATCAGAAGTGTTTCAAGGGAAGCAGGGAGATATCCCAAAAATCTTATAAAGGCAGTGTTCCTGGCACAGAGTGACTATGACTGAACATTTGTATACCAAATCTAGTAAAGATTAGTGTATTTTGATATGAATGAGAAACATTTTTCATATGCTCCTTGGATGTATCACTTAGTGGTGAACCAAGTAAAACTATTTTGTGGTCTCTTTGCACGTGATTGTTTGATTGTTGTTGTTATCTATCGTACAAGTTTAACGAGTTCCTACCAATGTGGGAACAAGATCCATCACTTAAAAAGAAAAATTTGACACCCAGATTCACCTCGCCCCTCTAAGGGTGTTCTGAGTTCCTCAATACCACTCGATGTTTCTTAACTTGTAAGATTTTATAGGTTCATGCTCTTTTTCATCTCCTTTATATAGACCCACACTTTCAGGAAACTCATGGAGATATTTTGATTATGTGCTTGGATGGTGACCTTAGGTCATAAGGAGATCATTTTTTGGGTATTTACTGTTCTTCCTATCTATTTGAATCATTCATGTATTAATTAAGTAGCCTTGTATTTTATATTATACCTCAGTTATATTTTTATTACTTTGAGTTGTATGTTTATTTATTATCATGCCATGTTTTTTTCATTTTTTAAAACTATTTATTTGATTGTTTATAGAATTTAAATGTATAGAATAAACATGCTAAAATTTCATTAAAATTCTACTATAGGTTTAATCTTATTTAATTGGGCGAAATCATTCCCATTGTGTATGTGTTTATGCTCTGACACTAGTTGCTAGCTGGTGGGGATCGAGAATGCCCTTTGGGCCTTAACATAGCCCAGATCGAATTGAGGGGTGGACCATGTTGGTATTTGACAAAATGGTATATGAGTCCCCTTTATTATTTGAGGAGTAATTGTATATTGGATATGGGGATGTTGAAACTTGAGAGGTAGGTGTGGAAAGAATCTAGCTATCTCTTTTCCATTCAAAGGATGAAGCTATCAAGGTATGTCGGGTTGTGAGTCATTAATTTTGATTTTTTTCCATTAAGTTTTATTGTACTTTAATCTATATTTATAGTATTCTGAGATATATCATATTTTTGGATAAAAATAAGAAAAATATTGGGGGAACACGATGAGCTTACATGGTCTTCTAAAGCATGTGGAGTCCATATACATGGTTCTGTATAACTCTTAGTGGTAGTTGTGTGATTGGAACATGGCCTTCAAAACCATGTGTCTACGTTCTAAAATACCACTAATCCATCTTTAATAACGTTTTATGTGGTTTGATGTTATTTGAATGGGTTTTATTGATGTTTGGTGCTGAAAAAACATAGTTTCAATGGAGATATTAAGTTTTAAATTTTATAAAGGGAGTTTTCAAAAATTAATTGAAATAAAAAATAATGTTTGAGAATTTTTAAATGTTTTTAATAATGTAAATTTGAAATTTATAATGGTTTTAAAATGGAGTTTTAATATTTTAAGACCAAGGTAACTAATTTTGAATTTTATATAATAATAGTTCAGAAAGGAACTCTTGAAACTTGTTTTAAAATAAAAATTTAATGGTTTTAAAAAGACTAAAAGGATCTTTTTAGTTGGATTTAGTGTTATGATTTTCATGGTGGTGTTAATTTAATTTTTTGGGTATTTAATCAAGATTGTGTTTTTTTACTAAGACTTGTGTTTTTTTGATATTTAGACTATTCCTCCTAGAAAAATCCCAATGGATCATAGGAAGTATGTGTTTTAGAGTATTTCTGGGATCAATATCTCTTAGTGTACTAGTGTATCCCTTAGAGTGGTATGGTTGAATCTTTATCAGTTTCTATCTATATTTTTGGGGAGATTGAGGTCCTCAAGGAGACGTGAAATGGCTAGAGAGGGTTGAGGATATATTCAAATATTTGGGAGCTCTTGAATCCTTGAGAATGAAAATCGTCATGGATCTACTTGAGGGACTGAGTTGGTGTTGAACCCTAAATGAAGTTTGGAGTTGAGTGGATTTATTGAGAATATGATTTTTTGATAATATTTGTTGACTGGATTTGTTGGAAACACAAAGCTTAGATTTTTTAGTGATTCTTGGAGAATTTTTATAGATTCATGAATTGTTATAAATTCATTCAATTCATAATATTGAAGTTGAATTTGTTCATGGGATATTTTGTAAAGGCTAAAAGAGGTTCTAAATATGTTTTAGAAGGCCCTGAATGTTTTTTGAAAATATAGATGGCTACATAAAGGTAAAGGGATATCTATTAAAGGGTAATTAATGAATTACACTACCTATTTAAAATTAAACAAGCCCTATATAAAGGTAATAATATAGTTGGGTAAAGGTATATAGACCTATTTAAGGGTAAAAGGGTGCACTATGTAAGGTTCCCAGAAATTGTGTAAGGATATATGTTGGAGGATATGGAGTTATGTAAAGGACAGCCTATAAACTACATGAGGGTGAAAAAACTTGTATAAAGGTAACTTAAGGATTTCAATACCCATGTAAGGATAATCTAATTGTTGTGTAAGGGTATCCAATAGCCTCGTAAGGGTACTAAGGCTGTGTAAGGGTATCCAGGGAACTTGTGTAAAGGTAAGGAGAATTGTGCAAGGGTAAACCACGTCTATATAAGGGTAATCCATGTAAGGATTTTGAATTTGATAAAATCTACATCACAAGGATTATCACCTCATTGTAGAAGTTCCATAGATCACAAGATGGCCATACTGCATCTTTGCCCGGTGTCATGGAAGGTATGAATTCAAGAGAGGAAAGGAATTAGAGGTATGTCATGGTTTATGAGTTTTCACTCTAAGGTTTTGTGTTATTTTGTAAGAAGATGTGTGGGGTTTTTTGGTTATAGATATTTAGAGGTTACTGTACTATAGAAGAGAAGCTACACCACAGTTATATTCTTTCCGCATTATAGTATGCAAGCCTAGTTGAAGGAGGGAATCATGGGAGTCCCTAACTACCCACAAATACAATGATTGTGTGCAGTTATTATTATATGGATTAAATCACTCTATATGGAAGTTTTTTAAGATCATTGGGCCATGAAGAGGTGAATGGTGAAAACCAAAATCATGGTCTTGTACAAATTCAGTTTTCTGTATTTTATGAAAATACATTCTACCAGATTGAGTTATTCTTGGGGGAAATTAGTATGGGCATTTACATCTTTATCGTATGAAAATACCCAAACCAAGAATCATGGATAATTAAAAGTTAGTTATGAATATTAAAATGGAAATTATATCACATGTGATTATGACTGTATAAGTGGAGAATTTTTGTATCACATGATACATATCTCAATAGAGGAAGGACACTATGCACCATTAAAATATATTAATTATAGAAGAAGATGTTTGGTTTCACCATAAAAAATTGGTTTTCAAAGGAATTAGTTGATGCATCCAACAAATAGAGTACATTCCAGTATTGTTCTAGAAGTGAGTTCTAAAATTATTCTGGAAATAAGAGGAATATATGATTTTTTGAAAGATTTGTATTCCTTGAAGAGGATAAAGAGGTTGTATTCCAGTAAAGGACCAGAACTTTTTGAATAAGGATTTGGAATCTATTGTATATTCTTCCAAAGTTTAAGAAGGTTTGTTTTAGTCTACAGTAAAGTGAAGGTTGTTCTAGAACTATTCTGGAAAGAATAAGTGTTGCATCTAGGGTGTTTTAATATATTTTGAAGGAATGGTAAAAGGGACTTTATCATAGCATCTATATATAGTTTAATATGTATTCAATGTTTCTCGTGAAGGGAAATATATGTCCATAAACTGTGTGTGGATCCTTTACAGAGCGGTAAGAAAATAAAGACAAATAAGGTGATCTTATCCACCAGTTGTGATCCAAATAAGAAAGGCTTGAGGAAGTGACCATTGGTAAGTAATAATTTATCCATAAACTTGTAAGTTAGTGAACCTAGGAATAAGAGTGGCCTATCTTAAACCAACAAGTAGTGAGCTTAGTAATTTTGGTGCACCAACACAATTTTGGTAGATTAGTTAGATTATCCCTTTATGGTAAACCAAGTAAATACTCATGTACATATTTACTTTATACATATACAGAAAAATTGATTTAGCAAACTAAAGAATATCTATTTAAAGAGCATAACAAGTGGCCTACAATATTGAGAGGTCAATATCCTTAAGGAAAAGTGAGACTTAAAATGGAGTAAGAGTTTTAAATGTTATAGAATGTAAATATCCTGATTCAACACCACTACCCCACATACATACAAATGTAATCTCACTCTTAGTCCTTTGTATAAGTATAACAAGTGGTATCATAGGGATAGGTTCAATTTTGGATTTGTTATTACATTGACTTGATCTGAAGTTGTGTTAAATATTTCATCCACAGTGAGGGATCATTTATTTAATAGAAATCATTTCAAATCATGGAAAAGGGATTGCATCCCATTCATGTAAGTTTATCATATAGTTTATTAAAAATTGGTAGAAGATGGATTTTTTTTGTTTAGAATACATAGAGTTATCTTCAAGAAAGATCAAAGAAAACTTGCAATTGATGCTTCATCTAAAGAATAATTAAAGGAGGCTCTCATGGAATACTTGTAAAAAAAGGTGAATAATTATAATTTCTCCAAATACATGGGGACACAATTGGAATAATTTTTTTTAAAATAATAAATTCCAAGTGATAAGTGTCTTATGACAAAAGTAAATAAGAAGAAGATTAAGAATAAGTCATCCCATAATTTATGTTCTCTAGCCGAGGTGAAATATGAACCCGATTTTATCTCTAATTTTAACCCTTGTGTGGATAAAGGATGTTAAATTTCAGAATATATCTTGGATATAAAAAATAATATGTGATTCTGCAGATGAAATGGAAACAACATCAAGTTTCTATTCTAAGTATTATTCATGAAATGATAAAGAAGATTGATGGAGAATCATGCATGTAGTATACTATTCAATGGTAGAATATTTTCCTTAGGAAAATAAGAGATTTATAAGAGAATAAGTGGCCTTAAATTTCTACATGAAAAAAATAGAATGAATATGAAAGAGAAAATTTATATAATTGAAGATATTTCCTAAGATATTTTAAATAAACTGGACATATAGAATGAGTTGAAGACTAGTATCATACCTCTCCAGACTAAACTTAAATAAATAAGACAATCTAGTATGGATTATACATCAAATATGAAGGTGATGGATGAAAAAATAAAAGAAAATGGTAAGAATATAAGACATTTTGAGTATAGGATGAACACATTAAGAGAAAAGGTAAATATCTCTCCAAAATATATCTTTACTTGTTCAGCAACAAAGAGAAGTTCATATCTGAAATCAATAATTAAAGTGTAATTCTATGTAAAATATAGAAGAGTTGTTCCATAAATTAAGGATGTGACAAAGTGATATTATTGTGGAAGATTTTGGGACATCATGGCTATATTATTCTAATCTAATAAGCCCAAAGATGTTAGAAGAACTTTGTAATAACCAACATCTCATTCAAGTAGAGACCAAATGAGGTATGATTATTATAGTAAATGTTTAATTTTTTATAACCAAAGTCACACAATAAGGTATTTAAATTAGAGAAATTCATGGAAGGGTAAAGAATTCATATAGAGGCACTCCACTCTTATGACTTACAAAGAGATTACTTATCTTAGAAAAATACATATTAAGCTGGAAAATAGGTTCAATGTTTTGGATGATGAAAAAGATCTTTAATAGAGCGTGTTTCAAGCACTAAAATCCAATCAATAAAAAAATATCTTGGAGATAAGGAAGACAAATATGGAATAAAAAATATAGTTTTTTCAATCTATGAATAATGGGGAAAAAGAGTATGAAGTTAACTCTACAAAATAATTTGTATTTCAAGATGGAACACTTGTCCATCAAGGAAGTGGTTTTCCAAAAGTGATCTTGCACAAACTACTAAGGGGAAGAAGATAGAGATGAAATGGAGAATAAATCTAGTTGTGATATCAACTCGTGATGTAACCCAAGAAGTTACTTGTTCAAGTGTGATCAAATCCAAAATTGTTGAAAATACCAAGCTAGGTAAGGGTGACAATGTTCACATCCTTGAAAATAAATATGCAAGTGGTAGCATACAAGGAAGATCCTATGGCAAGAGGTTGAGTTGTTCGGCAACAAGTGGTAATGAAGAACTTGAAGAGATGATGAAATTACTTTCTTAAAATATGAAAAAAAGGGGAAAGAAAAGGTGTATGGTGATGGGTTGGTTCATCTTGACTATCCATATTCATCAACTTGAGGAACTTTGAGGTGTTGTTCTATCTATATGGTTTATTGCATCTAACTATTTGTGAATAGGTGAAGAATTAAGGGGGAGATATAATATATGGGGTGATTGTGATTTAAAAGACTATTTGATGGGAGTAAATTAATGAAAATCTATACAAGAAGAAATGTGCATGAAAATGGTGCTTTCAGTAGTGTTTGAAATCTCAATTGATAACTAATTATATCAATTAGTATCAAGATTATAAATGCATGATTTTTTAGAGTTTCCATGATGAAGATACATATAAATAATCCCTATTTAGTGTTTAATAAATTTATTATTAGATTTAATGTTTAAATCAGGAATAAAAATGAAATAAGATGATTGGGAAACAATAGTGGCCAAAAAATTAATTTTATATTCATATATTTGTTTTTCTAACAAGTGATTTTTAGTTTGGAATCATCTGATGTTTTTAAGATCTCTAAAACCTAATGAATTAGAAGAGTTTTTACAACAATTGGTATCCTCAATTTGTACACCAACAAGAGTTATCAACAAATGGTTTCAATAGAAAAATACTCAGGAGAATTATAGTGAACATAAAAGTCCATTTACCCTCATCATAAGTTTTTAAAGCCTGTCAAGTTCTGAAATGCATTGAGTTAAAATATTTTAAACTACTCTTGTAAAAATTGGTGTCAAATGTTTATCAAGTGGTATTAATTACTTCATAATGTGGTATGTTTCTCACAAAAAAAGTACTTTAATACTATATACTAATGGTTTGGTGTGAATTTATGGAGATCATATGTTGTCTTTTGAAAATGGTAAATCCAAATTTGTTTTGTGTGTTTCTTGGTATTCATGAGTGACATGGATTTCCTTTCTATTGTCTATAAAAACTCTTATTTCCTACATCAATCTCCAGTTTAGTAAGGTTAGATGATTTATTGACTACTAATATGCCAAGTGGTAAATTCACTTAGAGAATCTCCTAAGAAAATATTGTAGGAAAATAGATTTTGTTGTATAACTTGTGGTTTCAAATGTTCTAGATGATCAACATTTGGTTGATTCCAAAGAATGAAGTTATTTTGAAATAGGCGGAGAAGATGTACCCAAGGGGGAGTTTATATTTCTTAATTTATTCCTATAAACTAAGGGGGGTTTTAAAATTAAAGGGGGGAATCTATTTTCATATGTGGGAACTTTCTTTCATTAATGGGTTGTTTGATGTGAAATTCAAAAGTATAGTAAAAGTGGAAGCACATGGACTAAGCCCTTTAATTTTATTAACAATAAGTTGAAGAAGTGAAAATATAGTTTGGTTTTATTGGCTTGAAGGTAATATTGTCAAGAGGTTATTGTTAACTAAATCTAAGGGGATATTATTTAACCCCAAATGAAGTTTTGTGTTGAGTGGGTTTATTGATAATTGGATTTTTGATAATATTTATTGAGTGGATATTTTGGAAATACAAATCTTGGATTTTTTTTTGTGATGGTTGGATAATTTTTATGGTTTCATGAATTTTTATGGATTCATTCAATCCATAATATTTAAGTTTAATTTTTCATGGTATATTCCATGAAATATTGAAAAGATTTTGAGTATATTTCAAAATTCCTTAAACGTTTTTAAAAATATGGTTGGTTATGTAAAGGTAAAGGGTAAGCTATGTAAGGGTAATGTGTGACTTTCACTATCTAAATAAACTTAATCAATCCTTGTGTAAAAGTAATGAAAGAGTTTCATAAAGGTATCCATACCTGTGAATGGGTAACTAGGTGCACTGTGTAAGGGTTCTAGAAAGTTTTGTAAGGGTATATACTGGAGGATATAGAGTTTCATAAAGGTTAACTTATGTATTTTTTGAGGGTATAGGTACTTTTGTAAAGGTAACTGAAGGTTTTCAATGCCCATATAAGGGTAATCTAATTGTTGTGTAAGGGTATCCAATAGCAACATAAGGGTACAAGGCATCTCGTATAAAGGTATAGGGAAGTTGCATAAGGGTATAGAGGCTTTCATAAGTGTACCTTTATAAGGTTACCAAGGATACATAAGGGTATCTAGGAAACCTTTATAAAGGTAAGGTGAATTTCATAAGGTTAAACCACATCTGCATAAGGTTAAACCACATCTACATAAGGGTAAGCCATGTGAGGGTTTTGAATTCGATAACAGCTACATTGTAGAGATTATCAACTCACTGTGGAAGTTCAATCGATCAAGAGATGACCATGCCACAGTTTTACCCTACATTGTTGAAGGTCTGAATTCAATAGAGGCAAGGAATTCATTGTATCCCATAGTTTATGATTTTTCACTGCAAGGGTTTTTTCTATGTTTTAAGAAGATGTGTGGAGTTTTTGTGGTTCTATAAATTTGGAGGTTGTTTCACCATGGAATAGAAGCTATGTCGTAGTTATATTCTATCCATGTTGAATTGTACAATAATAATTAAAGGATATAATCATGGGAGTCCCTAACTACCCACAAATGTATCGAATGTGTGTGGTTATTCTTAAATGGATTCAATCACACAAGATGGAAGGTTTTTATGATCATGGGTCCATGAAGAGGTAAATGGTGAAAACCAAGATTATATTGTTTTGAAAATTTGGTTTTCCATATTTTATGGAAATACATGTAGGTAGATGGAGTTTTTCTTAGGATAAATTATGATGGGAATTTATATCCTTATCATATGATAATATATATCCCAATACTCATGGAGAATCGAAGAGTCAGTTATAACTCTTAAAATGGTAGTTATACCATATATGATAATGAGTGTATAAAAGGATAATTTTTGTATCATATAATGCATCTCCCTATAGAGGAAGGATACTTTGTACCATTTTAATATATGAATTATATAAGAATAATTTTTGTTACACTACAAAAAATTGTGGTGAAAATGAAGGATTTTTTTCACCTAGGAAAGAGAGGATATTCTAGTATTATTCTAGAAGGGATTTCTAGAATTATTCGAAAAAGAAGAAAAACATATAACTTCCTAAAATATTTGTATTCCTTGAGGAGGATATTGAGGTTTTATTCTAGTGAGGGACTATAAATTTTTTAATAAGGAGTTAGAATCCATTTTATATTCTTATAAATATCAAGAAGGTGTGTTGTTGTTTCTAAATAAAAGTGAAAGTTTTTCCAAAACTATTCTAGAAATATAAAAGTTTTGCATCAAGTTTATTTTTACATATTGTGAAAGAGAAGTAAAAGGTACTTCAGAAAATCAGGTATCTATAATTAAAGATTCATTTAGTATTTCTAATAAATGGATCTATATGTCCACAAAATATTTGTAGATCCTTTCTAAATCTGTGAGAAAAGGAATAGAAATAAGGTGATCCTATCCACCAGCAGTGATCCAAAGAAGGAAGGTTTGAGGGAGTGAACATTGGGAAGCAGGGTGTTAACCCTAAACTTGTAAGGTAATGAGCATGAGAATAATAGTGACCTAGCCTAAACCAACAAGCAATGAGCTTAGTAATTTTGGTGGACCGACATAATGTTGGTAGCATGTATTTGGACTATCCCATTATGGTGAACCAATTAAATACTTGTGTCCATATTTTGTTTGTGCATGCACACCAAAATATATCAAGAAACTTAAATAATATCTAGTTAAAAAATCATAATTGACCCTTAAGGTTGAGAGGAAAAAATCCTTAAGGTAAAGTAAGACTAAAAAATGAATAAGAGTTTTAATTTTAATTGACAGTGCATACCCTGATTCACCCCCCAACCCATCTTAGGGTAATCTCACTCTAAGTCCCTTGAATAATTATAATAGTTGTAAATAGTAGAAGACCTTAATCCCTTCACAACTATAATATATTATGGTGTGGGAATTTTTCAAAACCCTATTTATTAATTAAAATTTTCTTAAATAGGTAAATATGGGAAAAGTAATGGAGCTTATGAATATCCCATAGGGTCAATGAATGGTGAAGGAGTGTGTTGACCATTCATTGATATAGATCCATTTTCTCATGAGATATTATTTGGAAATCCTTTAAAGGATCATATTTTTTTGAAGGTTCTTAATCCAAACCTCATCTCTAGAGTAATTTTATATGATTTTTCATCATTTAAATATTTGGTTGACAAGTATTTAGTGGTGGAGTTTGTTTTTATAGGGATCCCATAATGAGTAGTGACCCTATTTCTCATGGTGTTATATATTTTTTATTATATCATGAAAAGTGAGAGAAAAATGAATTGGATCTTGAGAATTGGGATGTTGTGGGATAATATTCTCATTTTATTATTTCTCTATTTATAAATAAGTGATCTATAGTATGCTTTTAGTGTGGCCATTTCAGGAATTATAATCTAGATTTTTTGAAAATTCCCAAAACCTATCATCACCGTGGTCAACTAAGATATCTTTATAAATGATATAAACTGAGGTATCTATAGAGGAATATGTCATTTCCATCTCCTGGACCTTGGTAGTAGTTTAGTGGAACATTTATAGGTATTTCCTTCTCTCTCTTTTTTTTCCTTAATTACATTAGCTTTAATCAATGGAGAATAAATGATTGATTCTGTAAGATTATGGGTATGCCTTTGATCATATTTTCTATATGGGTTTCATTAATTAACCATTCTAGTTGTGATTTATAGTGGTTCTTTTAGAATATATTTGTTTTATTGATCCACAAGATTAATTTTTCCCTTATATTGTGAGGAGACCTATCATGGGTCTAAATTTACTTTTCTTTCTTTAGAATTACTAGGAATGGATTATGGATTTAGAGATATATATTAATATTTGGGTTTAATTTAGTTCTGGTATGGTTTACAGGTTTATTTTGAATAGTTCTTTCTTTTTAGTTCAACTATCTCATGAAGTTTCTTCTTTCCAAACTTAGTGAATTTTTAGGGGTAGAAATTGGTATAGTGGGGAGAGTTGTTACACTCGTTATATTAATTCCAGGTAAAAAATTTATTATTTAATGTTTTACATATTTATTTCTCATTTTTTATCCTTTATAGGTGTTTTGGGGGTCAAAAATGGATATCAAGTAGGGTTGGGATGACCCTACATCTGAGATTTGTAACATGAGGCTCACCACACCATGACAGGTGAGGGCCACATAGTAGAGACTTACTACAGGGAGAGATAAGTGCCCATTTTGGAAGGTCATAGTGCTCGAGTGGGTATGGTTCCTAGTAAGTATCCCTATGGAAAATAGGGACTCTAAAATTCCCATTTAAGATGGAATGGTGTGGTGGAATGATGATGGAAATTCCTTCTCACTTTAGAGCTTAGTCATGGTTGCTGGACATGGTGATCTTTAAGGGTTTCTCACTATAGAAAATAGGGAGGGTGAAAACACCCATTTTAATAATTATGGAATGGTGGAAAATGATGAAGGAATTTCCACCACACCAAGGATCTTGGATATGGAGGCCAAAGCTTGAGTCTTGGGGTTTGGCTAGGAGGATAAGCTCCATTTCATATCCAAGAGGACTATGTCATGGAGGGTGTGTGTAAAAGGTCTCTATATCATAGTGCCTAGGGAACCAAATTGTGGTGATAACCCTTCAATTTTTTAAAATGTGAAATATATAAATTACACATATTAAATTAAAGACCAATTTTGGGTTCTTTCTTCCCTCATTTACAATATCAGTCCTAAGGGGATACCTGGACATAACTCCTTCTACTATTTTGATTTTGGTTTCCCCTTTTGATTCCAAGTGTGGGTTTTCAAGGTTAGATCCCATTTTCTCTCTATATATCTTATTCTTATTCTTCTTATTATTCTTATTCTTATTCTTATTCTTATTCTTCCTTTAATTCTATTTCTTCTTTCATTCACCATGGGTCATGTTAGTCAAACCCTATGGTTATGATTTGATGAAACGTTTATGATTCTTGATGTGTGTGGAGCATTGATTATTTCTTGGGACTACCTCTTTCGATATTCAAGGTATCTTTCCACTCACACTCATCTAAGGTAAGTGATTCCATGCATTACTTTTTCTTAAAATATCTTCTAATGATTGAGGATTTAAAAATTTATTTTCATTTGAATTCCCTTGTTTTTTAACACAATAATTTATTATCAATGTTTTATGAATCTCATTTTTTATTTAAAAAGGGATGTGCATGTAGTTTTAATTAAGAAATATGTATACAATGTGTTTGATAAAATGTTGAAAAGGGTTTTTCTCAAAGAATTTTGATATTTAGGGATGTTCTAGAATTTCAAATGATTTTATATAAATCTAGTTATGAGTTTAAGATATTGTTTTTTTGGGACTTTTTTATTCATAGTTTTTTATGTGGTTACTTGATGAGTTTTTATGTTATCCTTATGTGATTTAAATTTACTTTTTCTCATACATTATTTCACATTGTCTCACCTATGTGTATATTATGTAAAGAATACTTAAAATTAAATTTTGGTTTATTATGAGTTAAAATGGGTTTTAAAATAATAATTGACTTTCAAATAGGGTTTTCAAAATAAATTTTAAGCATTATTTCCAAAATTATGATCTAAAGACCCATTTGGTACCTTAAAAATAGATTTATAAATGACATTGATTTTGGTATGATTTTCAAAGAAACTTTAAATATGATATTATTAGTTTAAAGCTCAAGGCCCATTTGGTACATTTTATAAAAGTTTTTCATAAATGTGTTACACCCAAATTAAATCCCCATATTATCATGGTTTATGTGAGCTTAGGGATTTATTTGGTTTGTGATGTTGTTATGACCAGTAGGAGGGAGGATTTTTATTGGTAAGTGTAAAAACATGGGATGAGGAGATTTTATTTTATATTTTGGACCATGATTGAGATATTTAATAAATTTTTCCTCACATCATATAGCTACTTTCATGGAGATCCTAGGTATCTTAGTGAGAGATCAAGATACGGTTACTATACTAGTTATGATTACATATTGACAAGTATACTCTAGTTGTATGTTATTCCCTAGATAAGGAATAACCAATAGTGAGGCTAGTTTAGGGAAAACAAAATGGTTATAGATTAGTAACTTTATTAATAGGATGATATATGGTTTCATCATAGTATGTCTAGGATCATATCACTAGATGTTTAAAAAATTTCCCTGATTACGTATACTTTACCAATTTATGATTACTTACCTTTGATTCCAGTTATGTATTATTTTCATTATTATTGTCTATCATGATATATTTTGCTTTTATTTTTTTATTCTATGATTCAGAATAAGGTTCATTCTAGTATTACTCATTATTGCTTATTTTTACTTTATCATTACTTCATACTAGACTTGTTCTACTATTTAGATTGTGTACCTTGATTTCCATATTTATTTACTTCATTGATACTTTTTTTAGTTATTTATAAGTTCTCCATTATGTATATATTGTTTTAAAAAGGATATAAAAGAGAAGTTTTCACATGTGGGTTTTTAATGGATAATCTAAAGGAAGCATTAAATGTTTCTTTAAAGTGAATTTTTGGGTTCAAAGCGGTTTTTGAGAAAATGCATATGTGTTTAGTTTTCTTAAAAAAGGTAAAACCACATTTCAAAATAGTGTATTCTATACTATAATTTATGGAATTTTTTTATAAAGGAAATTCATGGAATCTTTGGATGCATCTTATAAGGATTATTATGCTCAAACCCGACCTATACCACTTGATGTTAGTAGTCCTGGTGTATTTTGTTGGTTTAGGATCTTTTAGAACTCCTTTATATAGACTCTATCTTTTAGATCTCTCATGAAGTGGTTGTGATTATGTGTTTGGATGGTGACCTTGGGTTATGAGGATATCATTGTTTGAGTATTTTCAATTCTTCATGTTTATTTCGATCATTCACATATTTTCCAAGTTGGCCTTGTATCTTATATTCCACCTAAAATTTATTTTTTATTACTTTGATTAGGATATTTATTTATAACCATGACACATTGGTTTTTTCTTTATTTAAAACTATTAATTTAATTTTTCATAGAATTATAGTGTATCAAATCATTATGCTAAAATACCAATATAATTCTAATGCATGTTTAATATTATTTACTTGGGTGAAATGGTTCACATTGTCCATGTTTTGATGCCCTGCCACTAGTTCTCAACCCATGGGGATTAGGAATTCCCTTAGGGACTTTCGATGAGCCATCTTGGATACTTTATTGAGGGGTGCCCCAGGTTGGTTCATGACATCACTCATCTACCAATACCTTTGAAATGTTTTGTTGAAGTGCTAATTTAGGTAGGGGTTCAAGAACTCTATTTTATTTTGTGTGAATCATGGGATTGTCATGCTGTATTTTTCAACTCGATAACAATGAAAATTAACCTGTGAAAAGATAAAACTAGAATATTGAAAATAAATGGTGGAAAGAGTGTCACATGAGCTTATTTTTTTGTGTTATTTCATGTGTTTAAATTATGTTAATATTATTATTGTGTGTTTAAATTGTTTTCATGGTTTATATTCCTACTATTATGATAAACTGTTGGAATCACTTCACATAAAATGATGATTTATTCAAGAGTGGTAATAAATTGGTTACTTAGAAATTTGGAAATCTAAATATTTTTCAATCAGCCACTGAATTATATGCATGAAAATAATGATAAAAATATTATTTTTGTGCATGTTTCTATTAATTTTGGTTATGTTATGATGTGAATAATTGTTTGTTTTTATTGTGAATAGAATTACTTGGATAGGAATTAATATGATGGTGGTGGAACTAAAGGATGATTCCAAAGGAATAGATTGGTTGTGTAAGAATGTGATGAAATGTTATGTGTGTGGGGTTGTTATAGATGTCTGGTGGTATGGTTATTGGATAGAAGGAAATGTTAGATTAGGTCCCTTAAAATCAACTTCTCAGTACTTTATGATTAATTTTATTCATTTATTTGAATATTAATATATATTTTTTATCACATAATGATTGTTCTTCTGCATGACATAATATTTGATAATGTCTTAAGGGTATTTGTTGCACAAAAAGTTCATATAAGTTCCTTGTTATGATGAGAACCTAGAAGTTCTATGATAGTATTATTGAATATAATTTATATATTCAGATGATATCATTTTATGTGAAAAAAATGATATAGGTGATTATGGGTGGAGACTCATGGGACTTTTCAAAACTTTCCCATGGTGTATGGACATGGTAATCTTCAATATAAGAGATTATGAGAACATGACCTGATAATATAAAATCCACATTTATATGAATCATTGGATATTCCTATATGTGGATGTGCGTAGTGATTCATATGATTTAACATTATTATTAATTCATGTCATGAGTATCATAATTTAATGTACCGACCAAAAATATGATGATATATGTTTGTGGGAAGTTGGGTATGTTGGGTGTGTCATGAGTGATATTTCATTAATGAATAATGTGAGAAAATATTTGTCCCTTTTGTTCAAGAATATAATTTTATATCTCAAACCCTTTTATGGGAATGAAACTACCTAATTAAGTCTATGGTCATGGCATTTGATTGGAAATTTCATTTTTAGAAACTCAAAGAAAGAAACATTGAGCATATATATTGATGACACCAGTATGCAACCTTCTTGATTAGAGATATTGAGATAAATAGTATTACATTGTGTAAATTCATAGAAGTTTACATTTCATTATGATGTTAGTCACTTTCTCTATGGGAGTCTTGGTGTGTTTTTAGAGGCTAACCTTGGACTTTAGGTAGTATAGCCTAATTCCATTAAGAAAGGGGCTTAGAGGGTCACACATTAAGTATATTCAAAACCTCAGTTAAATTCCATATGAATTTAACATATTGGATAAATATTATTATAATACATGGTTTAATAATTATTCATGTTGGTTTGATTAAAAATATTTGATCACTAGTTATTTGAGAGAATATATATGTGAGTTGAATATTTAACAAATATTTATTCACCTTTTAATTACCTATTTAATTACATGAATAATAATATTTATTTATTCTAGATTATTCACAAGGTAACAGAATATTTATTTATTTAGTTATGTGAATATTTAATAAATATTTATACATTATTTTGGTGAATATAATATTTATATATTTATTGGTGAATAATGCAGTGATGTTTTTTTAATTAAATAATAGTCATTATTCAAGGCCTGATAAATATTGAGGAGGATTGGCTGACCAATTTTTGTAGTCTGGTGAGAAATATCTTATTAAATATTATTTGAATAAATATTAATTTATTTATTCAAGAAAAATAATTTTTATTTTATCTGTGAGTTTATCACATGTTATGTAAATATTATTATTATTATTTTTATTTAAACATGGAGTTCACTGAGAATTAAAAAAATTATAAGGTCCCTTGTAAAATTATTATTTTCTAACCCTAGAATTATATAAACTCGGTTATGATGTGTTCCATAGTTGTGTAGAAGACCAAACTTCATTCCATCATTATGCACAATTAATTCTATATATGATTCTCTCAAGCCCTATAGAGATCTCTCCTATAATGCTCTAAAGAACACACAACAATTATCTTCCTCAACTAAAACAAATTATTCCCCCATTAAAATATTTGGTTGTAATAAACATATATCATTTAAATTCATTTATGATATCACCCAAATAATTCTATAATGGTGATTATAGGTTTACAAAGAACATGTGTACCACCTCTATAGGGAATCTTTCCTTGATTCCTCTTATGCAACGAAGGTATGACAAGAGTGGTCTACTGATTCATTGACTAAGAAATAATTACAAGATCAAGTTAATTCTAAATCTATCTATAAATTAATTATAAATTAAATGTGATGATTCTTCCTTTTGGTTTAAGGATTAACAAGTCAATTAATATTCGATTTAATTTCCTTAGTCATGACATTCTTTGTCATGTATATCATGTACTGTTCATTGATTATGAATAAAATTCATGTTGTTCATGTGTCACTCAGCACTTTCATTATTCCCAAAACCTTCAAGTGGTATTAGAGTGGTCACATGATAATTTATAATTATTTATTATTCATTGATTGATTATACAAAATTGTTGTTAGTTTTAATTGTATTTTATTATTTATTTAAATCCACAAGTTTAATTAACATGTTTTTCACATATTAATTCTCTTCATTCATTTTTTATATAATCTTAAAAAAATGAAGAACATATGAATAATGATCGGATGTGTCATTGAGAGATGCTAAGGATTCTAGTTGGTAAACATGGATACAATGTGTGTGACTGAAAGTACATGTCATGTACCCAAGTTCACTACACCTATACATGTGGTTGGATACACGATGCGCCAAGAACTAATGAAATGTAGTGAATTTAATACACATCACACATTCATTGGGCCATCCTAGAACATAGTATTTCAGACCACATGACATGTAGATGTCGTACACATTGTGTGGTATACATGGTTCAGCGATAAAATTCATGCTAACAGTGTGGTAAAATTCATGGTATAATGTCATGTGAGACTAAAAGGTGTTATAATTAATGATATATATGGAATGTATCAAGTATGCATGCCATGTGACTCATTAATCCCTACATCTAAAAAACACACTGAGTAAGTAGACGGGTTATGCGAACACATGAAAAGTGAAGCACACGACGTGTAGGTATATAGTAGACAACATATAACCTAACCAAGTTACATGTTAATTATATAGTAATTTATCCTAGATACATGAAAATTGATAAACATAATGTGTGACTTGTAAGTACACATCTTGATTTTACCCAGTAAAGAAAAGAATTAAATTAAATAATGAATAATTAATTGCAACATTAAAAAAACTAATTACATTTTTGACTTCTGATGTGTTGACTATGTAATAGAGGATTTTAGAATTAATAAATTATCAATTAATTCCATTAATTATCTTTAAATACTAGATAAGTCATGTATTTTCCAAGTTTCATTTATTATGGGTGTCTTTAAGAGACTTTGGATGATCATTAAGATATAGGGAATTAATTAATTTATTGATTAATTAATTATTCCAAGCATATTTATCTTAATGATAAAGAATTAATTTAGTGAATGTTAGCTAGTGTAATTTTACATATTCATTGAATTTATATGGATGATCATGATCTTAGACCAACCTGTGTGTGTGATTGGTTTATTTAATTTTTTATTTCATGGTTTTTATAACAATTTATAAAATTAAATAATGGATTATGAGTAATTCTTATCCTCTCATCATGTAAAGCTCTGTGTACCCTGGGTTTCTTTTATGTAAATCCCCTTTAACCAATTATTTGGTTCCACCCACCTGCATGTAAGAAAAAATTATGAAATGGTTAGAGTTCCCATGAAATTAGTTGTGGTTCAAGTTCAAAGTTGAGGCAAAATCAATCCAAGAGGTACATAGGATCATGGGTGGAATGCTAAAACTCAAACCATTCTTAGTTCTATGAGTTAATTCCCTAGGTTCAAGGGTTAGTTTATCATCTGCTGGATAAACCAACCATTAGAGAATATCATGGTCATTTGACTTTATTTATTTTATTTCTATAAATTGCATGATTAATTATTTATGGATGTTTTATTAATTAAACTAATTAATTAACAAGAAATAAATATGGAATTGAAATAAATATTATAATATGTGTAAAAATTATCTAGAGTTGATTAATCGCTAAAGTAAAATCCATTTAATATTAAAAATTATGTAATAATATAAAATGTGTAGTTTTCAAATAAAGATAAAAATCTCTCAAATAAAATATTAATCTAGTATAGTCTTTCATTAACTAATTTATGATAGAACTAATAGATCTAAGTGCATGATCCAACCCTCATTGGGACACTAACATTTAATGGGGAGTTCTCAATGTGGTTTTTGGGTTGCCTTAACTAATTTTACATCAAAAGGATTATCCTTCACTATACTTTAAAATTAAATTGGAGGAAAAGTGTTGAGGAAATCAAAACATAGGATTTTAGGATTTGGGATTCCACTCAACAGATAACGGATCTTTTATTCATTGCAATTGTAAATTAATGTCAACCTCAATACCATCAAGTAACTGACCAAACCCTTAATTGAGTTTTGAGGAGGGGAATTAGGATCCTTGCCACTAGAATATCCATGTGATATGATATTCCAAAACTAATAGTGAGGGTTATTAGGTTTCAATAAAATAGTGTGAGGCTAATAAATTAAATTAAATTTATTATATAATTTTGTAATCCATTTAAGGTACTAAAATTCTGCTCTGATTTAATATAGAAATGGAAACCCACATGACTTCAACTATATCATTGTGGTCTATATTATAGAAGGATAACCTTATCACTGGCTCGAATTTATAGGAATGGTATAGGCACTCATGCATTATACTATTCTATGGATGGAAATTATATGTGATTTAAAACCCTCTTCATGAGGCTCTTAGAAAAGAGGCCAGTGAGGAATAACTATCTCTCTATATGAAACATTTGGATAATGTCGTAGATATCTATATTTCATGTTATCATATATCACTACTACATTTTTTAGTTTTGGCGCCTATGGTAACGGGCGACCGCCATTGGCGGTCGCTACTGATGCTATTAGCGACCGCCAAAAGCGGTCGCTAAAACTGAAATGTAAATGGCGGGATTTTTCCCGCCCCCCGCGTTGTCTTCTTCGATGTCACTCGCTGCAACAGCGTCGATGCCTCCCGCCGCCGCACTGCCACCACAGGTCACCCCCTGTCGCCACCACCCTGTCGCCTCCCGTCGCCCCTACCAATGCTGCCGGAAAACCTCTCACCCCTGGCAGTCAACCGATGCTGTTAAATCCCCAACGTCACCCTTGACGCTTCCTCCGGCCACCGTGGTTCTTCCATGGCCGTCAACCCAAGCTCGGGGTCACCTCCAACATGCCGCGCGCGCCCCAGTATATAATTGGTACCAAATAATCGTCGGTTTTCGAAGAGTGTATTAGCGACCGCCATTAGCGGTCGCTATTACTCAATAGCAATGGAGCAACTACGACCGCCAAAAGCGGTCGCAGGGCGGTCTCTAAAGGGCATTAGCGACCGCTTTTGGCGGTCGCTAAAACCCTCATTTCTAGTAGTGTATGTTTAGTGATATTTTAAAGAAACATGAAGATATGGATGCGTATAACAATGATATTTATCAAGATAAGGTCGAACAAGAGATATATGCAATCTCTAATGCACTTTTAACATGCAATCTTAGATATTTGATGGCATATGGGCCTCATGTAGTCAATATGATTGGATATATTTAAAACTTATATATCTTGGGGTTTACGATCCCTGGTAAGTTGTGCATAGATATCATTTTATCCTCACTACCTAAAAGTTTATTCAGTTTTATTATTAATTATAATATGATCAATATTGAGATGACACTTTCATAACTCCATAATCTTATTATCCAAGTTGATAAATACATGGGGGGTGAAAATCATGTGGTCCTTATGGTGAATAATAAAAGGAATAACAAGTAAAAGGGACCTAAGACCCATCCCAATTATAAATCTCCCAAGCACCATCCTTCCCAGAAAAATAAAATCTAAAGGCATATAAAGGAAAAGGATACAGTATGTTTTTCATGAGGAACGTTGGGCTAATTTAAAAAAAATTCACCCACTTAAAGAGGTAAGGGTAAGATTTAGGTGAATTCATCATTGAGTTCAACATTTATATATATATTCATTAATTATTAGATATATCTTGTGGTGCTCACATTTTTATTCAAATGTAGGAACCAAGTTGATTTCAAAATATTATCAGAGGAGAGGTGGATTTATAGGTTTCTATTGGTGTGAGGCTAACTGATATAACTATTAGAGATCACCACCTTATGTTTCCAACTAGGATGGTCTTAGTATTAAAATATTGTTATTATATACCAACTATTACCAAAAACATGATTTATATTTCTTTACTAGATACATATGGTTTTATTTTCAAGTTTAGAAATAAAATCTATTTCATTTACAAAGAAAACATATGTTATGGTATGGAACATTTAAATAATGGTATTTATGTATTAAATTATTAAAACCAACACTACTAGAATTTGGACTTATAGCTACGGATCTATAGCCATGGACAATAAAAATTGTGGCTATAGATCACTTATACCCATGGCTGTTTTTGATGTCTGTGGCAATAGCACCCCACGCGATCCCTTTCCCCCCGCCCTCATGAATTTCCCATCCTCATTATCCCCATGATCCTCCTCCCTCTCGCGATCCTCCTCCTCTCTCGATGTCTCTGACGCGGCCACCCCACCTCCCCGAGACTCTCCTTCTCCGACTCAGCTCCGGCACGGTTCCGATGCGGCTCCGGCATGGTCTCATTGCTCCCTCCTCGAATCTCAAACCCAACATACCAGCGGCGGCTGCTTCACTGCGTGCCTCCACTGCCGCACCTATCCACCCACCCACCTCACCTCCTCCCTACTAACCCAAGCCTCATCGTTCCCACTAGCCTTGCTTCCCTGTCTCCTCCACCCCCTTCACCTTCTCCATAATGATATCACTCAGCCACACCTTGCTTCTACAGCTTTCATCCCTACTAACGCATCACCCTTCCATGCCTCCTTTCCTCCTTTCTTTTTTCCTCCTTAAAACTTGGTTTTTCTAGGGTTCTTCTCCTTGCTTTGTATATAGCTGCAGTAGAGTCCATTTCCTCTGTAAGTACTTTAATTTTCTCCTTTCTCTTTTTTTCAGAAATTTTTGATGAGGGGTATTTTTCTGATCTCATCTAGATATGTTCATTTGATTTTAATTCATAATTATTTTTGTTATTTAGACTGTTTATCACTAATTTTAATTTTAATTGAGTCATCTTTCATTATTTTGATATACACAATATCAATTTAAGACATATTAGAAATTCTCTCAGAAAGTCATGCAAGTCATAGAGTTCAGTCTAATCAGAAGGAATGTGATAACCAAAAGGGGTTTTTAAATCCATAAGTGTTTTAAAACCTTTTAAATTAGGGAAATAACTTGTGTTATTTAAATTATATAATGATAAAATTCATATGGGTAGACTGGGATAATCACAAACTATATTTGAAATGGTGTGTCTATTACCATACCTTTGAAAAATCATACCAAGGATATATGTTGGCCAAACTTGAATTATAGGTTATACTATATTGTTATTGAAAGAATATAATATTATTGGGTCTTATCCTTCGGGGAAAGTACATGCCTTTGGTTGGTTATAGGTAGGTTAGATACATAGTGTATTTACCATCTCCCGATAGAGGTGTCTGTCAAGATTTTATGTACACATTACCAGTATACATGGAAAATTTTTGGGGACTCAAATTCTCAAGTTAAAAATTATGTTACAAAGGAAAAGGATATTTTAAAGCTAGTTTCTAGTTCAGATCTGATAGGTATTGTGTCCTTGAGGAAAATTATGGTGGAGTTTAAGTGGATTAAAATTTAAAATTTGGACCAAGAAAGGTTATATGGATGTCGTTATATATCCTAAAATAATAGTAATCAAACTATAGATATCTCTGGGATGGTATAATAATTCCCATCCTGGTGTAGGTTTGATAAAGGAAAATCCTATGAGAATAAGTAAACTTGAGTGTCGGAATATTGATGGGAAATGGGATGGAAATGGAATTCCTGGATGGAACTTTGATAAAAAAATCTTGGGGTTACAACATATCTTATAATAACAAGAGTAAGGATACAAATAGTTCTTGGTAAAATGGTCCCTATGCAGATCTGGATTAAACACAAAATAAAATGAAAATATTTCATCCAAATGAAGGGTTATTGGAGAAGACTTTGTGTGAATCAACGAGGGACCACATACCAAAATAAGATATGAAATTGGTGGGAATGATACTTGTGGTTGGCCCCAAGATAGAGTGTCCTAGTTTCACTATATATCCTATGATAATAGTAATCAAGCCACATATAGTTCTTGAAAAAATTCTATATATATATATGGATTATACATAGTGGAAAGGGTAATGAAATATATGAGTGTCATGGTGACAGAAGGAAACATAATGTGAATAAGGTCTCATCACAAGGAGAAATCAACATAGTTCTATCATAATGTAGGGCCATTGGAAGACCTTGTATTAATGAGTTAAAGATCCAAAACACTTGGATAGATGGGGTGTTTTGAATAAGATAAGAATTTTGGTTGACCCCAAGTTAAGTGATTTGGTATTCACTGCATATATCATGATAAAATGAATTTAGTAATATGTGGTTATTGAACATGAGGGTATTTTTATCTAGACATTTGGTAATAGATAGTAGAAACCATATTTTTAGAATCTTTTATGGATCTCAATCTCGTGTAAGTAAACCTTTTCATATGAGACAAACCACTCCATGTAGTTTAAGGGTCATGTGGGGTGGATATGTTGTCGTTTAGTACAACACCATGTGATAAGGATTATATACTATGCAATTTTACATCATGAAAAAATGACATTTAGTGCCATCAATTTAAAGTTTATATGACAAGGACCATATCCAAGTAGTTTAAATTCATGTGAAACGCACTTTTAGCTAAGGCTATGTAATTTATTTCATTATAAATCTTATGTTGGTGGAAGGTTTAATATTCCCTCTATCCATTGTGATCAAGGAATAATCCCATTAGAGTGGACCTTATGGACAATGTAAGGTCATTACCATTTCTATTCTATAATTGGAGGCTTTGTTCCATGTATCGTTGTCGTTCTCATGGAAAATACTAATTCTTCACGAATGAATTAGCAAATGTGAACCTTATTGTTAAATTCTCATGTGACAAGCTTTTAATAGACTCCATGGTTATATAGTGTGAATAAAATTTTCTCATAAACTCATTATAGCTCATCAATCTATGTCTAGGACTTCCCATATTCTGAAAATTGAAGGATACTTCTCTCCTATATACTAGAAAATATGGGGTTTCTTTTATACCAGTATGTTTTGTGTTTCGATATTCCCCCAAAGCATGAAATATATTATTAGAATAAGATTTATTATCCTTGTTCACAATCATATGAAGGATATTATATAGGGTCTTATTGAAGTCCTTTATTTATCCATTTATAGTTGAATGATAGTAGGACAAAGTTTTGTATTGAATATTATAATTATGGCATTCATTCTTCAGTTTTAATACATAGAAGTTAGTGTTGTTGATCCCACATTGTGTGTGTTTTATTTTTTCCAATGATTTTGAAGTTTCAATGAATATTAGTGTCAATATGCAATAAATAAGAATTTATGGATAATAATATCTTGGAAGTTGGTTAGTGAACTTAGTTTTGTTGAGAAGAATAGTTCCTAAGAGAGGTGTGACATTATATTAAGTAAATGAGATTTAGAGACACATATTTTATGTTTGAACTTTGATTATGAAATACTTTTCATTCCTCATATGAAAAGGGAATACCTTACCTTTGGAGTTTTGGAGATTCATTTATATAAAGTAAAAAATGTTTTAAGTGTTCTTGAATTGCTGCCAAGATTCTTTTTTCTTGGAATATTCTAGTTTTAAAAAGGTAAATTGAAAAAGAAATTTCAATAAGGATTTGAGTTTCATGGAGAATTTATAATGATGAATCTTATATGTGTATGATGAAAGCATTTTAGAAGTTCCTTTCTTATGTATATAATCTTGGAAAGTAAAAAACTATTTGGTAAAATACATAGATGAAGTCGAGGAAGATTAAAACAATGTTGATATTATTGGAGTATAGGATATTGTTATATTTGAAAAGGAATGTTTATGTTTGAGTTGTTTTTTAACTTGGATTATGAGTGAATTTTTGCTGAGTTGACCCTTATGATTTTTATGTTTGTTTTAAATTTTGGAGAATGAATTATAAAAAAATACCTTAATACAGCACTACATAAGAAGCTAAGTCATCAGATACAGGTGGCCAAGATTAATGTCATTCCAGTTAGGATAGAATGTATAAAATCCTGTGTTGGTCAAAAACGACCTGAGGAGAGTGCACCAATTTTTTATTGGTGGAGAGTGATGGTTAGAACCACTGTACAGGAAAGCATGATAGAACTGTGACCATAATGGATTTGAATGACAGACTAAGGAGTGTTATAGGTAATAAATAAGAGGTCTCACAAACAGAAGTCTAGTGTGGGAAACATCAAATAGAACTATTGTTCATCATTTAAAAACTCATGCATTGGTACTTGATATGATATATTATAGGTTTTCTTCTTAAATTATTTAGTTTATGTCATGATTATAGTTTAGCCGCACTATAAATTATAGAGTGATCCATAATGTGAGATCATGAGAAACTCATGTCATATTCAAGAATCTTAGGAATTATAAGGTATGTGAAATGATATTCATAGGTTATATTTTTTAGATTCAAATGGAAGAATATAGGGTTTAAAGACTTTTGAGGAAATTTCATAAGACTCGAACTTCATAAGACTTTTGAGGGAATTATGTAAGAATTTATAAATTATAAGACTTATCTGAAAGTCTTATCAAATTATTCTTAGCAAAAGAAAATGAAATATGATAAACTAAATATGATGATACATAGTGATCTGTTCTTCGTCAACATAAATATCGTAAAGAAATATTGTGATTCATGCTTCCATTTCATAACTTCATGTTTTACATAAATCTTTACACCATGAAATGAGGAGATGAAACCTTGAATATTTTTATATATAATTTATACATACATGGATTTTTTTTATGAAGTGGTGTCTACATGTCTGTATACAGTTACAAACAATTGTGAAGAGAAGTAGTGGGAGTTTTGAAATGTCAAGATATTAGGAATTTTGAATTATTGAGAATTATAGTAATTAAAAATGTAGTATTCACATGGTATAATGTTTACAGATAAGAGAGAAAGAACAGAATTAATATAATGGATATTTTTTCATGTATCACATATATATATATATATCATGTCAAAGAAATTGTCAGTTTGAAACTGTCATTCCAAGAAAGAAAAATCCTTTCATCAAGAAGAGATAACTGATATTGAATCCTATAGAAATATTCCTTGAGTATTGAAGGAGAGAATATATCCAAAACTGAATATATTCTGAATAATTTTTATGGATTAAGGATAATGTAAATATGATATCTAGTGAAGATTGGTTTCACTAAATAAGAAGAAGAATAAGAAGAGGGAAGAAGATTTATGTGAAGTCCAATTTTCAAAGAAAGAAGTGTATTTTATTTATGAAAGGGAAGAAGAAAATGGTTTTTTCATTTTAGTTTTATATGGTTACAACTAAGAATATGGTTAAAAAAGAGTTCTAGTTTTTAGAGTAGATTAATATTTGAAAATAAAAAAATATTTCCTAGTAGGAATAATGGAGATAGTTGAGAAAATTCTCAAAAACATTCTGTTCACATTGAGGAATAAGAAGTTTTATCTTATTCCCTATCACATGTGTTATACATATATGCTTATAGTGTTAGTAATTGAATTTGTAGCATGTTATCAAGGAGAGAACTAAATAAGGTTTGGAAGAGATCAAAAACTATAAAATAAAATGAATAATTCTCCATTTTGAAATGATCTATCAACTAGTATTCTAAAGAACGTATGATGAAATAATCATCCTTAATAATGATGAAAAAGATATCAAAGTTGGAAAGTAATGTGAAGATATCCATCTTGAAATTGATCGAACATTTAGTACTATTTAAAATTGGGTCATTATTAATTTTGAAAACTATAGTGTCTCCTTAAAGGTTAGAAAATTAGAGAAGGTTTTGAAGAATTTTCTACAATTATCACTTCATCAAAATCTGAATTTTGGAAGGTGATTGAAAAAGGTATTATTAAAAGGTTAGGATTTCATAATATTTAATTCTTGATTAAAACAATAAAATACTGCTATACGGGGGTATGATGTTTTTAAATTAGTGTAATTTATATGAAATATTGAATAAGTTTTGGGGCTGTTTTCTGAAATTAAAGCATGCTACTTAATTTGAATGTTTTCACCTATGTGTTAAAGTGGGTAAAAAATTATGTTTTAAATTTTATTATTAGGATCAAAACCTGTTAGTTCTTTACCCAAGAGTGGATTAAATTTTTCACTACTTGGTCTCAGTGTTCCTTTCTCCCTTAGTTGCAACTTCATTCTCTAGGTTGGTGCTTTAAATTTGAAAATATGAGTTCCCTAGTTTTACCTTCTCTATGGTCCTATCTTTAACTCTGTGAAGTGCCCTGCAGGACTATGTTTCATGGTGTTCAACTTTTAAGCACATGCCAGCGAATATTTTCTGCCTTTTGGGATTGTTCTTTTTCTTCCTTTTGTAATTTAATAATTTCAAGTCCTTGTTCCCAAGTTATATATTCTTTTCTAGTAACCAAAAAGGGTTATTTACATTAAAGGGGCAGACAATTTTTTTCCATACCCTTTAATCCAATCTCTTGATTTTATAACCCTTTTTCCCCAAGCTCTTCTCAAGTATTTCATCAAATTAGATAATGGTATATTGCAGATGACATAAAGAGAAAAAGGAGGATGCACTAGAGCCAAAGGCTGACCCTGAGCATGATCAAAGAACTATATTTGCTTATCAGGTTGTTTAAATATATTTGGACCTGGTGTTGTACTTTGGCACGTTGTTCCCTGATATTTTCTTGCTATCCATGTTGTTAATTTCTATTTTTATTGATGATTTGTACAGATTTTCTTGAAAGTTGATGAAAGATATGTTTATGAGTTTTTTTCAAGGGCTGGTAAGGTAGTTAATCCTATTTAGATGACAATGTTTCATTTTCTTTCTGGTGTATTTCATTTGCTTTCTCAAATTCAGTTTATTGTATTTGCTTTCTCAAATTCATTTTATTGCATTTTCTTTCTGGTGTATGTATTTTAGATCAAGACTTTTTTCAAATATAGTTAATTCGCTTTATAATAGGCTAAGTACAGGAGAAGTTTTCATTGTTGGACTTTGTTTTTTGACCTTCATCAGATGCCTTCGTGCTGGCAGTCATCAAGTGAATTGAACCAATGAATTTGATTTTAGGTATTTTGTAAGTGCCACCCTAGGAAGTATTACTACTCTTAGCTAGGGAGATTTCTTTGTATATCTAAGGCTCCAAATGATAGCACTTTTTGAAAACTGCTTATAGCATTTCCCACTTATGATAAGTGCTTCTGTGTAAGTGTTTTCAGATTGCTTAGGGTCCATTTCAATTTTATTATTCTAATACATAGATTGTTTGCAGGTGAGAGATGTACATATTATAATGGACTGCAATTCTAGACGTTCCAAGGGATTTGGGTATGTCAAATATGTGTCACTGTTGTTGACTGATCTGTACCCGTCGTGAACTTAATATCATATTTTGTTGCGATCCATTCAATTTTTTCCCTTACAATGCAAGTTAAATATAACTTCCTGATATATTGAGTTTTATGATGTCATGTCTGTCCCTATGGAAATAGCACTTTCTAGAAAGCCTCTTCTCAGTCAACCGGTGATAGTTAAACCTTCTGAAGCTGAAGAGAATCTGGTTCAGTCAAATACAACTGCATCTGCTGGGCCATCTGGGCTTATTGGCCCCTATGTAGGGGAAGCAAGAAAGATTTATGTTGGTAATCTACACTTCAATATCACTGAAGATCAACTTCATCGGGTAATGGCCTATATTTGTTCTCCTGGGATTTCCTGGTAAAGTATTTGGGCTATTATAATTCTAGTTCCATTCCATTCATCTGGAACTGTAAAAAACATACATTAAGGTGACACATTCAGAGAAACGATTCTTGGTTGCATGATGATTTTTACTGCCATTTCGACTGTTGTATCCTATTTATGTCAATGCTTAATTCTCAGGTTTTTGAGCCATTTGGCGCCGTAGAGCTGGTGCAACTACCACTTGACCAGGAAACTGGGCATTTCAAAGGTTTTGGATTTGTCCAGGTGAGTGAGCTCACCCTTGTGGATTTGCTGGTCTGTTGTTTTGAAAACGTTGATAACTGGGTTATCTAAGGCCACCGCTTAAATGAATCATTATCATTAAAATCATGTTTGTTTCAGCTTAAAAATTAACTGATAATGGGTTAGTTTAAAAAATCCTTTGTTGAAAAATGAGAAGTTATTTTGTGTCTGTTATAATAAAAAAAACTACCTTTTTTTACTTTAGATTGAACAATCAGTTCTTAAAAAGGTTATCAGAATAGTTTTTCCAAAAAAGCTTAAAAGTGTTTTTTTCAGATTTTACTTTTTGAAAAAATGATTAACAACGATTGAAATTTTAGGAATGTGATTTTTTTTTTGAAAAAAATGCATCTTTAACCCAAAAAAGATATTAATTAAGTGGTCTATTAGTTGGTCAACCACTCAGAATGATTTTAGTATCTTTTTCCATTGTATTGTCACCTTACAGAGTTTACTTATTGGTGATGGTCAAAATAATGAGTTCTTGAATATGATATTATAGAACTTGCAAGTAATCCCCACTTATTGGCAGTGACGTTGTATAGTTTCATCTTTCTTATTTGAATTAAACAATGTTCTCAACATGGCATTTTTTCATGCTCTGCCAATTCATCATCATTGATTTAGCCGCACTCTAGTATGACTTACCATAAAGGTCACTCCTTAATTATTACCACTCCCTGTTAATTACTTCTTGCCTTACATATACATTTCATCGTAGTAAAATTATTTCCAAGGTATGGTCTACAAGAAGGAACCTATATTTGATGCCATTTTTAGATATGATCAGATAATATTTTCTCATAATTCTGACTTTTATCCAGTATGGCACTGCATTTTAAGAATAACATACATGAATCAGAATTTCTACTGACAGCTTAAAAGAGCTTGCTTTTGGTAAGAAAAACTTGCTACTGCATTTCTTTTCTCTCTTATGGCTCGTGGATTTGATGAAAAGTTCAAGTAATGAGAGCCTATGGAGGTTGGGCTATCTTTTATTCTTGTACTTTGTTTATATGTTTACAATTCTTTTCCTTTTTAGGTGATTTGTCTTTTGCTCCTGGGTGTTTCTTGTAAATTGGATTTCTTTGTTATCAAAAAACTTACTACTACATGTTCAATGAGAAAAACGAAATCCACCATTGGATCTTTTACTTATTGGCTAAAAGCAAGATTTAAAAATTAAATATGACAACCAATGGGGCGCTATATAGAACGCTTCTTAAATAAAGTGCTTCAGCTATTGAATATCTTTACTGAATGTCTTTTTTAGACCTGTAAAAGACTGAAAAGAACTTTCTTCTCTATGCTAAGGGACTGTAAATGATGAGGGCACTCATCAATTTTAAATATTGTGGTGGGTTAATGTATTTTAATGAAATTTTCACGTATTGATGATGCCAAAGATGCTCTGAGTTTAAATTGGTTAGAGATTGTAGTTCGGGAAATCAAGGTAAATACACCTCACCATTTTTCACTTTTCATGATTTACGTACTTCTAAACATATTTCAAAATATAGGTCTTTTAGTTAGACTCATAGATTTCACTGAAGTTGTTCATGCGTGCGCTTGTGAGGGAGGGGGTGTTGTCCAGGCAGGGGGGAGAGGTGTCCAGGAGGGAGGGAGGGGGGTGTTGTCCAGGCAGGGGGGAGGGGTGTCCAGCAGGGGGGGTGGGTGCTGTCTAGGCAGGGGAGAGGTGTCCAGGAGGGAGGGAGGGGGTGCTGTCTAGGCAGGGGGGAGGGGTGTCCAGCAGCGGGGGGGGGTGCTGTCCAGGCAGGGGGGAGAGGTGTCCAGGAGGGAGGGGGGTTGTCGAGGCAGGGGTCTAGGAGGGGGTTTTCCAGGCAGGGGGGGAGGTGTCCAGGGGGAGGGGGGTGTCCAGTGTCCAGGGGGAGGGGTGTGCAGGGGGTGTTATCCAGGAAGGGGGGTGTCCTGTGTCCAGGGGGGAGAGGTATCCAGGGGGAAGGGGGGCTGCAGGGGGGTGGGCTACTACAAGGGGAGTGGGGTGCTGTCTAGGAAGGAGGGTGTCCAGTGTCCAGAGGGGAGGGGTGTCTATGGGGAATGGGGTTGCAGGGGGATGGGGGGATACTGCAAGGGGAGTGGGGGTGTCCAGGAGGGGGGTGCTGTAGGGGGGGTGAGATACCACATTAGATGATTTCTTCATTCCATTCAGAATAACTTCTTAACTACACATATTGATTGTTGTAATGACATCATATATATATCTTTATTCAACATCAATCAGTACATCACAATTTTTGGGAACCATAGTTCTATTCAGCTCCACGGTAACTTTAATATCATTATGACTTGAACTTTGTATAACCACTCATCAATCTCCCGTGTTGGAATAATATGATTAAACTATTATTAAATTGGGGGGGGGATGTCCAGAGGGGGATTTACAGGGGGAGGAGGGGGGGCTGTCCAGGGGAGGCTTTGCAGGGGGGAGGGCTTTGAGGGGGGGGGCTGTCCATGGGAGGCTTTGCAGGGGGGGAGGGGTGATATCCAAGGGAGGCTTTGCAGGTGGGGAGGGGGCTGCTGGGGGGTGAGCTACTGTAGGGGGGTGGGTTGTGCAGGGGAGGGGGTGGGTTGTGCAGGGGAGAGGGTGGGGGCTATTTTTTTGGGGGGAGGGGGGGCTGTCCAGGAAGGGATTTACAGGGGGGAGGGGGCTGTCCAGGGGGGGCTTTGTGTTGGATTGGTGGTTCCCGGTCTAGTTGGGTCGGATGCTTGTGGCCCGCAACAGTAGCGGTGCGGACTTCGAGGGTCAACTTCACTGTAGCGCTTTTGAAAAAGCTGGTCGTCGATCACTATAGAAACGCGGACTTACTATTCGGAACAGTGGACCGTCTTCTTCATATGTAGCCCATTTCGGACTAGGGTTTACTATTGAAAAAAAAAACCTCTGTAATTTGTGCTCCTGAATAGTGAAATATTCCGCCTCTCCCGTGGACGTAGGGATTATTCCTGAACCACGTAAATAGCTGTGTCCTTTGCTTTCTTTTGTTTTTTCTCATTTTTATCGTTGTGACTCCCGATGATTCTGCAACACTTTGCAAGGGGAAGGGGGCTGCAGGGGGGGTTGTCTGCTTCAAGGGGAGTTGGGGGGGTCTGTCTAGGAGGGATTTATAGGGGGTGGGGGCTGTAGGGGGGAGGGGGCCTACAAGGGGGGTGGGGGGGCTGTGCAGTAGGGTTGGGGGGTATTTTTTTATGGATTATCAGACCCTATAGCCACAGTTTTAAATTGTGGCTATTGGTTAATTACCATGGTTTTTAACCATGGCTATAGGCCTAATGCCACGGTTTGAAACCGTGGCAATAAAGGTTGTATTTCCTCTTGTATAGCCACTGTTTGGAACCATGGCTATAGGTCTAGGCCTATAGCCAAGCCAAACTTAGCCACAGTTCCTCAAACTGTGGCTATTACCTATATCCACGGTTTGAGGACCTATAGCCACGGTTTAGAACCGCGGCTATAGCCCGGATTTCCAATAGTGCAAGTATTGAAAATTGATAAAAAATCAAGTTTTCATGACTCATTTCACACCCAACTATATAATCACCATCATGGTCATGTAAACAAAAAGTGTTTTACACAACTCTATTAACATGGTTACTTGGAATCTTTTTATATAAAATCACTTGAAATATTTCACTCTTTTTTACAAGACAAATAATTAATCCATATTTTGGTGGGCATGGTGAAAGAGCTACAGAGCTTCAATAATTGGTACCCAATGATGTGTGGGACCTTTTCTGATGGAAGCTTGAGCTGGTTATTATAGACACCCAAGCTAAACATGACTTAAATAATATAATAATATCATGTTTCGATAACACATATCACAACATCCATGTATCCCAAACACTAAAATGTTTATTGTCTTGGAAATTAGCCACATAAATACCTTATTTTATTTCACTTATAAACATTTCTCTATAATCATACTCCTCTAGAACATTTTCTAGATAAATCACATGATGTAATAATCTATGCAATCTAAGGATTTTAAACATAATAAATGGGTGATATCAAATGCTTGATAATGGGAAAACATGTCATAATATGAAGTAAAACATAATGGATGCATAAATAACATAATAAAAGATCAAAAGACCTTAAATTATAATCATAAAACATGTTAGAATCACATAATATCTTAAAAATATCATTAAGAAAACATAAAATATATGACCTGGCTCAAAACACATCTTAATAGTCATATAACATGTAAGCATGACATAAAATTGAGAAATACTTAAAAAAATATGACATAATCCTGAAAACATGGAATTTCATGGAAATAAAATTCATGTTGAAAAATTTAACATAACTTGATGAACAACATGTAGATGTGGAACAAGTATAATAATAGGAAAAAATGTGTGATCAAACTCATTATGCCCACACTTATGTAAGCAAACCCATTATGTCTAAGCCTAAAAATGTGAGCAAAACCATTATCTCCACACCCATGTGATCAAACTCATCATGTCCATGCCTAAATATCTCATGATATATAAACTTAAACCAATATATTTTAGGGTGATATAGGATCCCACCCAACATCATCCATACATCTGTTTTCTACTTAAAAACAGTTATCATCGTATCTTAAATAACCCCTAAAAATAATGGGTTTCTTAAAACTTCCAAAAAAATTACATATAAAGAAATTAAGAAATTATAAGATATGAAAAATATCATTTTACAAAATTAATCAAATCATAATAACATATATAGGGTAATCAAACATCACTTCATGATTGATAAACCTTAGAGGGTAAATATATGTGAAAATACAAAAAGTTTTCACAAAACCTTTTAAAACTTTGAATTATAAATTACGTTCAAAAAATTAAGCTAAAAATAATAATTTTGAAAAATTTATCATAAATATCTCCTAATAAAAGGTTCTTTAAAATACATTATGGTTTCAAAAAGGATAAGTGAAAATGCTTTGAAAACATTTACATTTAAAAGAATATTTAATAATGGATACTTAAAAAGGACATAAAGTTTTTAAAAAAAGAAATGAAAATACTTTGAAAACTTTTACTTTTAAAAATAATCTTTAAACTTGAAAAGGTCATAAAATTTATCAAAATAAAATTTGGAGTGTATGATTAAACTTTTTATTTTTAAATTATGGAAAAACATTTTGAACATTTTTAAATAACCTTGTTAAAAGTTCACATTGTTAAAAGGATGATGAAATATTTGTTTTAAAATGAATAAAGGTGGAAACGGATCGTTAGAGGTAAAAACAATTTGAGTTTTTACTATATAAAGGAGAATATTAGTGGTAAGTAAAAACATGGATATGGAGGTAGAATCCATTAAAATAAATGGGAATTATTCTTAATAAAAATGAATTTTAATGAAACATTAGAATCATCAAGAAAGAATAATTTAGTTTGAAACATTATTTACATAGAAAATATGGTGTAAACACAACCTAAAATAATTATAGATTATAATAAATCATTAATTAAAGATAATAGCCCAATAATAGTGATTATTACCCAAGAAAGACAATTGAGTCACGAAAACCCCTTATGAATTTAGTAATTTTTGAATCAAAAGTAATTGGAAGCTTGAAAATAATATGGTTCTATAAATCCCATGAATTAAATAATATATTATGAAAAAATAAATTCTTGTTCATCATATACACCATATAAATAAGAGATTGGTTCATAACCTTAAAACATGTCTCAATGGAGAGAAGTTGAGATGAAAAACTCTTACCTTATTTACTTGGTTAGTTGATCACACTCTAACCTCATGAAAAACAAACATAAATAACTTAATATCACATTAAATAAACTTAATCATAAATATTACCCTTTTATAATCCTTTTTATAATTTTTTATCATGATTACATTAATTAGTTATAGCATATTATGACCATCGGGTGTTAATAACTTTAACTATTTTGTGCATGTTTAACAATTTTAATATCATTACTCATCATTTGATAAAAATTTAATTATTGATATATTATTTAATATTATTTAATATATATTATATTTATTTAAAAAAATATATATGATTATATGTGTCTTTTGGTTATGTTATGTGAAAAACAGTGTATTTCGGTAATTTTGGTGATCAAAGATGATTTATAAATAATAAATTATATACCTTATATAAATTGTATAGAACCATTAAATAACCATTATTTTTTCATTAACCTATAATAATATAAGAATTTATTTTCCTATATTCATCCATGATCATATTTTAAGCATCATTCGTGTGTGTGGTTAAATCAACCCAAACTTGACCACGCTTTAACTCGATTGGTGAGTATGGTTAAGAAGGTGTTTATTTTGAAATAATGTGATTATAAAACAATAATAATGATATTATTTTTATGTTTTTATGATTTTTAACCATATTTTAAGATGTTTTAAATATAATTAAACACTAGAAGAAAAACAAAAAAACAATTCTTCATAGAGGCTATAGTCTGCACACACGCATGATTAAAGTTCCTTTGCTTTTAAAAGGGGGTGGAAATGAATAAATAAGGTTTTTACAATAAATATAAAAAATATAATTATAATAATGACACTAAAGTCGTTATATTATTATAGTGATAAGATATTTGGAAGATTAATACTAAGAAGAAAAACTTAATAAGGGGATAATTATTAGGTTGAAGACTCGATTTTTCCTTAGAAGTCCCATCAAAATTGAAGGTATTAGGATAAATATGAGTGAAAAAAGGTCTTATTTTCATGGTATAGGGTTATATTTAGATTAAAAAGTAATATTTTCATGGAGGAATTCTATGTAGGGGTGAGTCTTGAAGTGGTGGAAGTGTTACCTTTTTTTAAGTGAAGAGAAGGGTAGTTTTAGAAATAACCATTGAATTTAAATAATTTAATCTCACTATTAAAGGTTCAAGAGATTAAAAATGGAAAAATGAGGAACTCTTGTGCGTTTTGGTCAATCAACACCTCAACTATAAATTTGGAAACACGTTTTGGCCTTTCCCCCATATTAAAATGTTTTTTACCATTTTTTCTTTTTACTGGGGTAACAAATTTTTAACCTTAGTAATTGATTTTAATGACCAAAATTAAAATTGGAATTATTAAATAATTCAAAACTTATAATTTCAAATTTTAAAACCATTTTAACAAATAAAATTTCTACATGTTTGAAAATTTAATTTTAAAATAAAAACACTTAAATGCGTAAAACCTTTTTTAAGCGTTTTTAAGCTTATAAATTTATATATGATAAAGTTATCATAGTTACTAATTTGAGAGATATAAATCAATTTAATATGAACTAAATAAAAGGTATCATTATTAAAATTAAATTCAAAACTGAGCCTCACCTTGAAAATACTTTATTTAAAGTGAAGACCAAAAAAAACTTTTTTTATTTATATTAAAGTAACATTTTTGTTTAGTTCTAAAAATGTTTAGAATAGGTTTTATATGTACAAATAATATTTAAAATACATAATATTACTCATTAATTTCATATTTTATTGTTTTAATGTTTTTTAAATATTTTATATCATGCTTACATAGTGATAAAATCGTGGAAATTATAATTTTCGCAAATCCTCCGTTTTTCAACTAAAAATCAACCTTTTAAGAAAATGATCAAAAAATCATAATAATTAAATATTGATATTGTAATTTTTTTTAAAAAAATAGGTTTATTATAACTAATTAAAATTTTAAAATTTTAAAATTTTAAAATTTACCTTTTTAAAAGAAAATATATAATATAAATAAAACGACTTTTATTTAAAATAACCTTTTCAATATTAACTCATATTAATTATTTATTTTTTAAAGGTAATATATATTAATGGTTTTCAATATTAGTGTTTATTATATCTTTATTAAAAATTTCTTCTTTATATTTTTTTTATTTTTTTACATTGGGTGTAGTGTGTGACATAAGTTATAGAACATAGTATGTATTTTAAAGGATTGAAAATCTCATGTCGTTACATTATACCCCCTTAAATAAATTGTGCCCTCAATATTTAATTATCATTTACTTGTAGGAATATAAAAATGTGGTGAAAATATTTACATGCCTCAAGATATTATCTCTAATGAAAAATTATCATCAATATCCTAGGGAAGACTAGTAAACACTTATTTTTCCAAACCATTTCAAGGAAATATATCTCATGACTAGGTATTAAGGCTCATGTGAAGGACTTTATTTTATTCTTAGATAATTCCTAGTTATCCTTGCAATAATAGATGGTCACAGTAGATTTATAATTCGTTTTTCCTTATTCTAGAAATTAATGTGGATTCAAAGTGAATATATCCATTCTATTTCAATAATTGAGTCAATTTTTTTAGAGGAGGATATTATGATTTGCATAAATTTTATTTCCACAGACATAATAATCATACCAAAAAATGTTTTACTTAAAATATGATTCACTTAGGGTGGTGACTTGATGTTATTAGAAATACCCTAGATACAATATAGCTGATAGAACTAGAATACATACACTAATTCGTTGTTGATGGTAAGTGACACTTAATTGTTGTTATCCTCTTCATCGATAGTCATTGCATAGGTACTTCATTTATCCCTAGGTTTAGGTGGTTGTCGATTCCTACCATCCTCAAAAATCATTGGATTATAGCATTTACTTGGATAATTCACAGGTTCTCCTCACATAAGGAATTGAACTATTAGTGTTGAACTTGGATGAGGTTTGTCTTCTTTTCTCATTTTAACTGAACTCTTAATTTTCCTATGACAGTTTGATGCTCAATGACCCCCTCTTCCATAAGTAAATAATCTTTCAGTCCCCTTAATATAATTACCTTGGTTCTTATTCAAATATTTTTGATATGTAGGAAGTTGAATATTTTTTATTTCATCATCTTTATCACTTGATCTTTCATGAGATTCCATATTTCTCTTATTTAGTGTGTTCAGGACTTCAATTGTGTTTACATTGTTAATTATATTCTATAATAGTTATTTTTTCCTAATCATAAGGTTTCTTATTCTAGCTCTCATTCTTATGTGTTTTACATTGAGGTAATCACTGCATTTTCCCTCACACCCATGGTTTCTTCTAGTTATATACATTACTAAAACAAAAAGGATCGACATGAGTGAAAAAATATTTAAAATATAGGGATATTATCATAATCATAAAAATGAATTCAACCTTAAAAATTCTTGCTCTTTTACATTTTCATGTTGTCCCGGTATTCCTTTAGTTCAACCTATATCAATCGTAGTTTGATCTAGTTTACTTTAAGTTGGGTTGTCTTAAAATCTTTAAATTATATAGGCAATCAATCCTTTATAGTGATTCATAAAGAGCATATGATCAAACAAATCATATCACCTGGGAGTTTCAAACTAGGTGTATGGTTAGGCCTCTTTTCCATGCCTCGGGTGATGATTGAGTAAATAAACAACATTCCCTTTTAGGGTTATAACCCCTAGGTACATCTTTGATAGAGCCTACATTCACTTATAGTGTCCATATATGGATGTATTTATAGGGGAAAATCTACTCGATTCTTTACCAATATTTCAGTATATCATCTTATACTTATACTCAACTCTAAGGTTTTTACTAAGGTTTTATAACCCTGATACCAAAGGTGTAACGACCCAATGTTTTTCAATGGAAATTCCCTTCTCTTAAGTATGTCATAAAATCACATGAAAACACAACATAATGAACTACTAAGTGCTAAGTAAACTTTAGATGTAAGTATTTTACTTCTGTGTTTGGAATTTCGAAAATCTGGTATACAAGGTTGTAATCAATAAGTTATTTGGAGTCTGATAAGGAAAACTTAATTTTTGGTGAATAGTAACCTACCCTAATGAATAGTAACATACCCTTATGAATAGTGATATACCCTAATGAACAGTAACCTCACCTATAGTGGTATAAAAATATTATTCAAGTTAGAAGTATGATATACCTATATTTTAGAATAACTTAATGAATGTTTTAAAACTAGTTTTAATAATAAATTATTATTTTAACTAAATATTAAAATAATATTATTTAGAAGATTATTTTTGAAAAATGGACTTCATTTTTGGATTCTACGCATCGAAAAATTGTTAGGGATGAATTTTTGAGATTTTTCTGAAATACTTTAATTTTATGAATAGTAAAATACGGTAATTTACCGTATATATACATTATAAGATAAATAGACTATTCCTAGAATCATGGATGATGTCACCACCCATGTTTAAAATTCACATGAACCATTTACTATTCTTGGTCATGGAATACTTACTATTCCTTGTCTTGTGAAGAAATAATAAATTAATGATTATAATATTATGAAATCCCTCCTCTCCTCCACTATAAAAACCCCCTTCACTCCCTCTTCTCTCCACTCCTCTCAAGCCTTGTGCCTTGCCATTATTCTGCCGAAATATCTCCCCAAGGTCCTCCCCCACGTCCAAAATCTCTCAGCCTCTTCAAAATACCAAAACCACTCCCCTTAAGAGGTTCTCAAAGGAGGAAGTCTCAAGAGGTAAATTCTTCTTCCCAATTTCTTCTTTTCTTTTAAGTTCTTTTCTTTTTTATTTCTTTCCTCACCTCCATTCACCATAATAGTATGATAAATCCAGTAACATATATGTACTATAATTTCTTCATGCTAGTGGTATATTTCATTATCTTCTCTCCTTTCCCCACCCTTTTATTTGAAATAAATGAAAGCACCGTTTGAGATGTGCTAATTTAGCACATTCAAGGACAACGGTTTATCAATTTCTATTATTATCTTAAATTCTGGTCATGAAACCATTTGTGTTATGGTTGAAACAGATTATTATATATTTAATATATCCTATTTTTTGTTCTGTAATCCTTTGGTACAAATGGAATTAAGTTATAAAGCAAAACACATTATTTGTAATTAAATCCTATGATTAACAAAAATAGTTATCACTGTGGTTATATATATAATAATTAAACTTCACTCTAAGTAAACTAATTAAAATTAAAACCATGTAATATCCTTTATATTAACAAAATAATATAACTTCAATTCTGGACAATCACTTTCATCTTGCATATAATCCAAATTTGAATATAAGTGAACCGATCTTTTAAAGCAAAGTAAACGAACGATCCCGAACAATGAAATTGAACCTTGTAACTAATCAAAAAGGATTTTAATGAAATAAAAAGGGTTATAATAAATAAATTGAATATATAAGAGGTTATATAATTATTAATTAATAATCCTAATATTTTTATTCAGGTCGTTAATAACAAGTGGAGAACACCAACGGATTTAAGGTAAGGGATCCTCCCCTTTTTACTCTTAATCAAGATTGTTCTCTATGCTATGCCTTTTTGTGTAATACCAAGTGATGGGGTACATTTATACACCTTATCCATACTTCCCTAATGTTTTATAAGTGATGATAAACCCCTTATCTCTTTCATCAATCCCTCTTAGTTACACCTGATACCATGCCAATAAACCATGATGGATTCTACCCGAACTTCCTTTATTCCTTCGGGTTTCTCTATATTTCTTTTTACCAAAATTCTGTTGTATTTTCTTTTATAACTTCAAAATTTTGTTTATATTCTCCAAACTCATGTTCCAAGATCCATCTTTCATTCTCTTTCGGGGATATACATGCTTTTAAGTGAATCTCTCTTCGATACTTCCCAATAAGCACACTCATTTTAAAAGAACTTCTCGAACTTTTACCCAATTTCAAGTGCACTCTATCTTATGTTTTAAGGCACCATTATCTTTGTAAATTATTTATTTTTATTATGAAAATATTCTTGGTTAAATTCTGGTTTTATATAAAAGAATGTATTCTTTACTATTTTAAAAGCTCTATAGTATTTTCCTTACAACCGCACAAAAATGTTTTAATGCTAATGTCTCTCGAATACATTCCTTATGTGATGTCACTTATATTTGTTACCACATACTATGTTTTATTAATAAATTACCTTATGAAATCCCATGTAAGTTCTAATCCCTTTCTTTAATGGGCACTTTCATGATACACCCATTGGTTTTGATTTATGTCATGATTGTGGTACCCAATTCTTTCCACGGGTACCCTTTTGTTTATGTATGGTTGATTATGTATGATTGTATATGTGGTAAGAATATTTATGTGGAACGAATATTCATGAAAATTTTGATATGGGTGTGCCCATATAGTGCTCCAATGCATTGGGTAAGGATAAGTCTCATGAGATGCGACGTGAAACGGGATTGGCGGTTAGCCTTGACCCATACTAAAATGGGAAACGGGATTGTCGGTTAGCCTTGACCCGTACTAAAGATATGATTTATGATTCTGCCACATTTATATGATTCCATGTTTATATGATCCCATGATTATATTAAATTATTTTATAAGTTTCATGCTTTGGATATCATTATGTCATGCCTCCTAACTCATGTGCTTGAGATGTATCCTTATGTTCATTCCCTTATTGGGATTTTTAGCTCATCCCTTTGTTCATGTGTTTCCCAGGGTACCCTATGTAGATGTAAGGGCTCAAAGGAAGTTATAATCTCTTTATGGAGATTAAATAAAGAATTTTTTTAGCCCCATGTTTTATGTTTTATGTTTTATATACCTAGTCTTCCAAGACACTAGACTTAACGATCCTTGGATGGTAATCTGATGATTAATTATGCTTAAAATCATGAAATGTTTCATGTAAAAGGCTCGGGTCACTATAGTTGGTATCAGAAGATAGTCTAGTTATTTTTAGATATTTGGAATAGAGCACCTTTGTGAGAACCTTAAGTATGAGACTAAATATAAGAAAATAGTCCTGAATTTTGGGGAGTATAGATTAAGTGGTTTATCAAGAAAATACATCTATGTCTGGATATGATCAAGTAGAGGCAGCTCTGGCACAGATGTATCTAGGGGTAAAACCCGAAAACACCACTTTGAGCTAGACTCGAACGGGAAATGGTGCATGATAATGGGCCTTACTTCACTCTTTGTTACGAAACTCCCATGAGATATGCTTTGTTAGATTCACAATCTTATTACAAACCGTTATTAAGGGACAAAAAGAAGCCCATAAGAATATAAGTTAAGAAATAGGCCGAGGATAAACTAGAAATAAAACTAAGGAATCACAAGTCAGAATATACTTCTTCTTTATAAGTTCATACTTTTATGTTCAAAGTTTCTTTTTATGCTCAATAGCTAAGTATTCAAGACCTATAATTATACATTATTTTTTCTTAGTTAATGGCGGGAAATAGAAGAACACATTCCAACAACCAATGTGATAGGCAATGTAATGATTGCCCTAATGACATGCCTGATATGACGGAAACGGGTGCTTAAAACTTCATGGCAGTACTTGCTCAGCTGGATCGAGTAATGAATAATAACTTGATTCAGGTGGAACATCCCCCTCCACCAAGGAAAGAGAAAGTTTCCATAGAATCCTTCATGTGGCAAAGGCCTCCCATGTTTAGTGGGTCTTCTGATCCCCTCCTCGCAGAACAATGGATTAACTCTATTGAAAAGATTTTATCTATCCTATAGTGCTCAGAAGAAGAGAAAGTTGTACTGGCAGTCTATCGTTTTGATGGGGAAGCTGATCAGTGGTGGACACTAATCAAGAATACAAATTCCCAAGAGGAAATTGATTCCATATAATGGGAGGAATTCAAGAGGATGTTTTTCAACAAATATTTTCCTCGAACCCTCCGTCTCAATATGGAAAGAGAGTTCCTTGGACTCAAGAAGAAGGAAGATGAGTCCATCAGGGCGTATGAAGTGAACTTTACAAGGCTTTCAAGGTACACCTCTAGATTTGTCATGAACATCGAAAGCAAGGTGGATTTATTCTTTAGCATACTAAAGCCGAGTCTACAAAAAGTGTTGGCGATTCGAGACTTCGACAGCTATGAGTAGATTGTTCGTTGTTCCCTCAAGGTTGAAATAGAGATTGGATACTCTCAGTGGTCTCATGGGACTAGTGACAAGAATTGTAAAATGGAGAATAACATGGGTGTTTCATCAAACAAATCCCATGATGGAAAGAAGCCTCACTTTCCCCTTTGCAAAAATTGTGGGAAAAAGCATCTTGGTGACTGTCTTAAGGGAACCAAGAATTTCTTCAAATGCAGAAAGTTTGCTCATCTATCCAAGAACTACTGAAGGGATATGAAAAATCCCGCTAATGTTAAAGAAGAAAGGAAGGTTCAGATCAACACTCAGCCTGCAGTGCAGTGTTATAACTACAAGGATCTTGGGCATTATGCGAACAATTTCCCTAAGTCGAGGGTTGTCTGAGGCAATCATCAACAACCTCCAAGGCAACAAGGAAGGGATTATTCTATCACTACTACTGAGGTGGATCCAGAAAATGATGTGGTGACAGGTACTCTTGTTATTCATTCAAGAATAGAGAACATACTATTTGATTTTGGTTCTACACATTCTTTCATATCTTGCAAGTTTAGTAGAACTATTCAAAAATTACCTCAAAATTTGGAGGAAAAGTAATCTGTGAGAATAGAGAATGGTGAAATTATTGCATCCATGGTTTATAACTCCTCCCTAGTTAATGTTTATGGACTGAACCTCCCAGCAAATCTTTTCATACTTCCTTTAGTGGAGTTCAACGCTATCTTGGGCATGGATTGGATATCTTTGTACAAGGCCAACATCAATTTTCGGGAAAGGGAGATCACTTTTCACATCTCGAAGCATCCTATGATTCTTTTCAAGTGCAAGGAGTACGATGAATCTCCTTTAAAATAATCATCTCAAGTGTGGATATTCCTACCTTATGATCATGCATATCTAGCTCAAATGATTGGTACAAAGGATAGAATCATTATTGAAGACATGCCCATCGTGAGGGATTACACTTATGTATTCCCCGAAGAGTTTCCTGGTCTTCCTCCTGACCGAGAGGTTGAGTTCTCAATTGAACTTATCCATGGATCTCTGCCAATCTCAAAGACACCTTACAAAATGGCCACTGTAGAGCTAGAAGAGCTGAAGAAGTAGTTACAGGAGAATATGGAGAAGGGTTTTATATGCCCGAGTGCTTCACCGTGGGGTGATCTAGTCCTCTTCATCAAGAATAAGGATGGATCAATGTGCCTCTTCATTGATTATTTTGAGCTCAATAAAATCACTATAAAGAACAAGTATCCCCTTCCATGGATAGATGACTTTTTCAATCAGCTTCATGGGGCCAGTTATTTCTCTAAGGTGGAACTTCAGTTGGGATATCACCAACTAAAGGTGAGGAAGGAAGATATTCCCAAGACTGCCTTTCGAACGAGGTATGGACACTATGAGTTCATAGTGATACCCTTCAGACTCACTAATGCTCTAGCAATTTTCATGGATTTAATGAATAGAGTATTTAGAGATTACCTCAACAAATTTTTGGTGGTCTTTATTGATGATATTCTGATATACTCCAAGAGAAAGGAGGAACATGAGGAGCATTTGGAAACTGTGTTAAAGACTTTGCGAAGGGAGAAGTTGTATGCAAATTACAGTAAATGTGAGTTCTGGATGGAGGAAGTATCATTCTTGGGGCATGTTATCACTAGGAAAGGGATATCTTTGGACCCTTCCAAGACAAAGGAAATTGAAGAGTGGCCGAGGCCAACTTCTGTAATGGAGATCCTCATCTTTTTAGGTCTAGCTGGGTATTATCGACGATTCATGAAGAACTTTTCTCAATTTTCAAACCCAATGACCAAGCTGACACGGAAGGGAGTAAAGTTTATCTGGACATACGAATGTGAATACTATTTCAAGGAGTTAAAAAAGAAGCTTATCACTGCACCGGTACTCACACTCCCTTCAAGTGGAGAACTCTTTGTGGTGTATAGTGATGCTTATAAGAAAGTATTAGGTTGTGTGCTAATGAAAAATTATAAAGTGATAGAATATGCCTCAAGGCAGATGAAAATACATGAGCAAAACTATACCACTAATGATCTGGAGTTGGCGGCTGTGATCTTTGCATTGAAAATCTGGCGGCATTATCTCTATGGGGAAAAATGTGAGATATATACTGACCACAAGAGTCTCACAAATATATTCACACAGAAAGATCTTAATATGCACCAGTGAAGATGGATATATCTCATCAAGGATTATGACTACTCAATCCACTACCATCCCGATAAGGCAAAAAAGGTGGCGGATGCTCTAAGTAGAAAGGATCATGCATCTTTATCAATGATGAGAATTGAAAAGGATCCAATCTTCTTAGATTTGAAAAGGATGGACATGGGAATCATTAAGGGAGGAACATCATCAATCCTTTCTCAAATGATTTCTCAACCATCCCTCTTGGAAAAGATAAAGGATGCTCAAAGAAAGGATGTGGAAATTTAGAAAAGGGTGGAAGCTGTTAAAAATGGGAAATTCTCCGATTTCAAAATTGATGAGGAAGGAGTTGTAATATTTGGGACACGACTATGTGTACCATCTGATCCATAGATAAAGAAGGAGCTATTGAATGATGCGCATAGATCGACCTTCTCTATCCACCCAGGGAGCACAAAGATGTATCAAGATCTCTGAGAAAACTTTTGGTGGGACAATATGAAAAGGGAGATTGCCGAATATACATCAAAGTGTCTCATATGTCAGAAAGTGAAGGTTGAGAGACAAAAGTCTAAGGGGATGATGCAACCAATACCCATACCAGCATGGAAGTGGGAGAATATTACTATGGACTTTTTCACTGGACTTCCAAAGACATCTAGAGCAAACAATGCTATATGGGTCATTGAGGATCGTCTTACGAAGACAGCTCACTTTATCGTGGTTCTAGAGGACTTCTCATTGGATCAACTTGCATGGATTTACATCAAATAAGTGGTAAGGCTGCATGGAGTACCACTATCTATTGTATCTGATCGTGATCCGAGATTCACCTCGAAGTTCTGGAAAAGTCTCCAGCATGCTCTGAGCACTGAACTGAACTTCGGTACGACCTATCATCCTCAAACTGATGGCCAATCTGAGTGAACTATTTAGACATTGGAAGACATGTTGAGAGTGTGTTCAATGAAATTAAAAGGAGGATAGGACCAACATCTCCCACTGGTTGAATTATCCTACAACAATAGTTTCCACTCGAGCATCCAAATGGTACCATATGAAGCCCTTTATGGGAAAAGGTGCAGAACACTAGCATGTTGGGATGAAGTCGGTGAGCGTAAGCTGCTGGGACCTGAAATGGTCGAAGGAATGGTGGAGAAGGTGAAAACCATTCAGCAGCATATCAAGGCAGTCCAAAGTCGACAGAAGGGTTATGTAGATAACTGTCGACAAGACCTTGAGTTCAAAGTTAGAGACATGGTATTTCATTGTTCATCCCCATGGAAGAAGGTCATGAGGCTTAGGAATAAAGGGAAATTAAGTCCCAGGTACATCGGTCCCTTTGATATCCTTGATCGAGTCAGAGCTGTGGCCTATCGACTGGCACTTCCACCTACCATGTCAAAAGTACATGATGTCTTTCATGTATCCCTCTTAAGGAAGTACATACCAGACCCTTCACATGTACTCTTTTCAGAGGTGGTACGGTTGGAGGATGATCTCTCTTACGAGGAGCAGGCAGTGAAGATCTTATATCGTAGAGACAAAGTTCTACGCAACAAGACTACTCATCTGGTCAAGGTACTATGGAGAAACCATAAGTACGAAGAGGCAACATGGGAATTGGAGGAAGCAATTAAGGAAAAGTACTCACACCTGTTTTTGGCTTAGAATGTAAAACGAAATTTCGAGGTTGAAATTTCATAAGGGGGGAAGAATGTAACGACCCAATGTTTTTCAATGGAAATTCCCTTCTCTTAAGTATGTCATAAAATCATATGAAAACACAACATAATGAACTACTAAGTGCTAAGTAACCTTTAGATGTAAGTATTTTACTTCTGTGTTTGGAATTTCAAAAATCTGGTATACACGGTTGTAATCAGTAAGTTATTTGGAGTCTGATAAAGAAAACTTAATTTTTGGTGAATAGTAACCTACCCTAATTAATAGTAACATACCCTTATGAATAGTGATATACACTAATGAATAGTAACCTCACCTATTGTGGTATAAAAATAATATTCAAGTTGGAATTACGATATACCTATATTTTAGAATAATTTAATGAATGTTTTAAAACTGGTTTTAATAATAAATTATTATTTTAATTAAATATTAAAATAATAATATTTAGAAAATTATTTTTGAAAAATGGACTTCATTTTTTGATTCTACACATCGAAAAATGGTTAGGGGTGAATTTTTGATATTTTTCTGAAATACTTGATTTTTTTATGAATAGTAAAATACGGTAATTTACCGTATATATACATTATAAGCTAAATAGACTATTCCTAGAATCATGGATGATGTCACCACCCATGATTCGAATTCACATGACCCATTTACTATTCTTGGTCATGGAATACTTACTATTCCTTTTCTTGTGAAGAAATAATAAATTAATGATTATAATATTATGAAATCCCTCCTCTCCTCCACTATAAAAACCCCCCTTCACTCCCTCTTCTCTCCACTCCTCTCAAGCCTTGTGCCTTGCTATTATTCAACCCAAATCTCTCCCCAATGTCCTCCCCCACATCCAAAAGATCTAAGCCTCCTCAAAATACCAAAACCTCTCCCCTTAAGAGGTTCTCAAAGGAGGAAGTCTCAAGAGGTAAATTCCTCTTCCCAATTTCTTCTTTTCTTTTAAGTTCTTTTCTTTTTTATTTCTTTCCTCACCTCCCTTCACCATAATAGTATGATAAATCCAGTAACATACATGTACTGGAATTTCTTCATGCTAGTGTTATATTTCATTATCTTCTCTTATTTCCCCACCCTTTTATTTGAAAGAAATGAAAGCACCGTTTGAGATGTGCTAATTTAGCACATTCAAGAACAACAGTTTATCAATTTCTATTATTATCTTAAATTTTGATCATGAAACCATTTGTGTTATGGTTGAACCAGATTATTATATATTTAATATATCCTATTTTTGGTTATGTAATCCTTTGGTAAAAATGGAATTAAGTTATAAATCAAAACACATTCTTTGTAATCAAATCCTCCGATTAACAAAAACGGTTATCACTATAGTTATATATATAATAATTTGACTTCAATATAAGTAACCTAATTAAAATTAAAACCATTTAATCTCCTGGATATGAACTAAATAATATAACTTCAATTCTGGACAACCACTTTCATCTTTCATATAATCCAAACTTGAATATAAGTGAATCGATCTTTTAAAGCCAAGTAAATGAATGAGCCCGAACAATGAAATTGAACCTTATAACTAATCAAAAAGGATTTTAATGAACTAAAAAGGGTTATAATAAATAAAATAAATATATAATAGGTTCTATAATTATTAATTAATAAGCCTAATTTTTTTATTCAGGTCATTAATAACAAGTGGATAACACCAATAGATTTAAGGTAAGGGATCCTCCCCTTTTTACTCTTAATCAAGATTGTTCTCTATGCTATGACTTTTTGTGTAATACCAAGTAATGGGGTACATTTATAAACCTTCCCCATACTTCCCTAATGTTTTATAAGTGATGATAAACCACTTATCTCTCTCATCAATCCCTCTTAATTACACCTGATACCATGCCAATAAACCATGATGGATTCTACTCGAACTTCCTTTATTCCTTCGGGTTGCTCTATCTTTATTTTTACCAAAAAAATTTTTGTATTTTCTTTAATAACTTAAAAATTATGTTTATATGCTCCAAACTCATGTTCCAAGATCCATCTCTCATTCTCTTTCGGGGATATACATTCTTTTAAGTTAATCTCTCTTCGATACTTCCCAATAAGAACATTCGTTTTAAAGGAACTTTCCTAACTTTTACCCAATTTCAAGTGCACTCTATCTTCTATTTTAAGACACCATTATCTTTGTAAATTCTGTATTTTTTTATGAAAACATTCTTGGTAAAATTCTGGTTCTATATAAAAGAATTTGTTTTTACTATTTTAAAAGCTCTATAGTAATTTCCTTAAAACCGCACAAAAATGTTTTAATGCTAATGTCTCTTGAATACATTTCTTATATGATGTCACTTATATGTGTTACCACCTACCATGTTTTATTCCTAAATTACCTTATTAACGTCCATGTAAGTTCTAATCCCTTTCTTTCATGGGCACTTTCATGATACGCCCATTGGTTATGATTTATGTCATGATTGTGGTACTCAATTCTTTCCACGGGTACCCTTGTGTTTATGTATGGTTGATTATGTATGATTGTATATGTGGTAAGAATATTTATGTGGCATGAATATTAATGAAAATTTTTAGATGGGTGAACCTATATAGCGCTCTAATGCATTGGTTAAGGATAAGTCTCATGAGATGCGACGTGAAACGGGATTGGCGGTTAGCCTTGACCCGTACTAAAGATATTATTTATGATTCTGCCACATTTATATGATTCCATGTTTATATGATCTCATGCTTATATTAAATGATTTTATAAGTTTCATGCTTTGGATATCATTATTTCATGCCTCCTAACTCATGTGATTGATATGTATCCTTATGTTTATTCCATTACTGGGCTTTTTAGCTCATTTATTTGTTCATGTGTTCCCCAGGGTACCCTATACAGATGTAAGGGCTCAGAGGAAGTTAGAAGATCTTTATAGATATTAAATAAATAATTTTTTTAGCCCCATATTTTATGTTTTATGTACCTAGTCTTCCAAGACACTAGACTTAACGATCCTTGGCTTGTACTCTGATGATTAATTATGCTTAAAATCATGAAATTTTTCATGTAAAAGGCTCGAGTCACTATAAAAGGTAACTAAACTAATATCAAAGAATAAATAAACTAATATCCAAAATAACTAAACCCTGATCTAATTCCATTTATAGCAACCCAAGATAAACTGGACATAAATAATATAATAATCTCATGGTTTGGATAATAAATCTCACAATAGACACATGTCCCCAAGACCAAAAGGTTTAGTGTCATAGAAATTATCTTTATAAATACCTTTTTTTACTATAATTTCTAACATTTATCTATAATCATGCTACTATAGAAAATTTTCTAGATAACTCACATGATGTGATCATCTACGTAACCTGGGGATTGGAAACATAAGAAAGGGGTGATCTCGTACACTTGTTAAGGGGAAAACATATCATAACATGAAAAAAACACAATGGAGACATAAATATCATAATAAATTATTAAAATAACTTAAATTGTAATCATAAAACATGTTATAGTCACATAATATCTTAAAAATATTTTTAATAAATCATAAAAGATATAAACTAGCTCAGAATGCATATCAATAGTCATACAACATGTGATCATGACAAAAAAGTATGGAATAATTTAATAAATAATACATAATCCTGAAAACATTTAATTTCATAGAAATGAAATGCATCATAAAAAATTTAACATAACTTGATGAATAACTTGAAAACTTGGCACAAACATAAGCATTGGAAAACATGTGTGAGAAAAATCATTATGCCTATACTTATGTGAACAAAATCATTATGTCCACACCTAAAAATGTGAGCAAGCCCATCATGCCCGTGCATGTGTGAAAAAACACATCATGTCTATTCCTAGATATCTCAAGAGATATAAACTTAAACCAATGTATTGGAGGGTGATATAGGACCCAACCTGTCATTATCCAAATGTATGTGTGCCATATAAAATAAATAATCATCATATCTTAAATAACCCATGGAAAAAATAATGGGTTTCTTAGACCTTCTAAAAACATCACATATCATGAAATAAAGAAATAATAATATGTAAAAAATACCATTTTACAAAAGTAATCGTATCATAATAACATATACAGGGTGATCAAAAAATCATTTTATGAGAGAAAACCTTTATAGGGTAAATAGATATGAAAATATAAAGGTTTTTACAAAAAAATTTAAAACATTGAAGTAAAAATTACATTCAAAAACATTTTTGTGAAGGTAAAGAGAATAATTTTTAAAAACTTATTATAAAGAGTTTCTTATAAAATTTCCTTAAAAATACATGAAGTTTTTAAGAAGGATAAGTGAAAATAATTTGGAAATGTTTACTTTTAAAATAATCTTTAATAATGGAGACTTTAAAAATACATAAATTTTTCAAAAAGGGAAGTGAAAATACAGTGAAAAATTTTACTTTTAAAAATAATCTTTAATAATTGAACCTTGAAAAGGGCATAAAATTTATCAAAATAAAATGTGGAGTAAATTATAAAAAAAATTATTTTTGAAGGATGGAAAACCCTTTTGAAAATTTTGAAATAAACTTTTTGAAAAACCACATCATTAAAATACTTATGAAACCTTTTTTTAAAATTAATAAAGTTGGAAAATGAATAATTGTAGATAAAAACAATTTGAGTTTCCACTAGATAAAGTATAAAATTGGTGGGAAGTAAAAACATGGACATTGAGGGAAAATATATTAAAATAAATGGTAATAATTCTTAAAAAAATGAATATTAACAAAGCATTAAAATAATAGAGGAATAATATGTTTGTTTGAAACATGATTTCTATATAAAATAAGGTGTAATTATTTCATAAAATAATAATATGATATAATAGATCAATTGTGAAAGATAATAGACAAAGAAGAGTGACTATAACCCTTGCCCCATGGGCATAGCCTAGTGGTTTTACCCTTTGGTGGTATTTCAAGAGTTCTCTTTTTCAAGCCTCCCCCTGCACAAATATTTAGGGTTTTTCATTTGTTTCCCCCTTCCCTTATCTATGTAAAAAAAGAGTGATTATGAGCCAAGCAAGATAATCGAGTAATGAAAACCCTTTACGAATTTTGTAAGTTTTTAATAAAAAGTAATTAGAAGCTTAAAAATCATATGACTCTATAAATCCTATGAATTAATTCATGGATTATTCCAAAATACATTCTTGGGAAGAATATATATAATAGAAATAAAAAATTGGTTCATAACATTAAAACATGTCTCAATGAAGAGAAATTGAGACAAAAAACTCATTCCTTGTTTTATTTCTAAGTTGATCACACTATAACCTCATATAAAAAAAACATAAATAAATTAATATCATGTAAAAAAACTTAATCATAAATATTAACCATTTATAATCCTTATTTTAATTTTTTATCATGGCCATATTAATTAGTTATAGTGTATTATGACCATCAGGTGTTAATAACTTTAATTGCTTTTCACATGTTTAATTGTTTTGATATAATTACCCATAATCTAACCCAAATTTAATTATTCATATATAATTTAAGATTCTATAATATATAACTTATATTTATTTAAAATGTTATTATTTCATTCCATATATGTTTTTGTTACATTATGTGAAAACTGAATTGATAAAGGCTTATTTCGATAATTTTGGTGATCGAAGATGATTTATTAATAATAAATTATGTACATTATATAAATTTTTTAAAACCATAAAATAGTAATTATTTTCATATTATACTATAATAATATTAGTATTTATTTTCCGATAGTCACCCATGATTGGATTTTAAAGCATTGTTTGTGTATGTGGTAAAACCAACCCAAACTTGAACATGCTTTAACTCGATAGTTGAGTATGGTTAAGGGGTGTTTATTTTGAAATAATTTATTTATAAAAGAATAAAAATGGTATTTTTTTTATTTTTTATGATGGTGAACCATATTTTAATATTTTTAGAAAATCAATGAAAAACTAGAAGAAAAATGAAAAAATGATTCTTTATGGAGGCAGTTGTTTGTGCACACGCACGATTAACATTCCTTTATTTTAATAAGTTGGTGGTAATAAAAAAATAATAGTCATACCATTAATATAAAAAAAAATTATAATAATTATACTTAATTCATCATATTATTATGGTGATAATATATTTGGAAGAGTAAGATTAAGAAGAAAAACTTAAGGAGATAATACATACATTGGAGACTTGCTTTGGAAGTACCCTTGAAATTGAAGGACTTAGGATAAATATGAGTGAAAAGGGGATTATTTTTTTAGGATTGTGTTATATGAAGATTAAAATTATATATTTTAAAGGCTTAATTCTAAGGATATATGAGTCTTGAAGTGGTAGAAGTGGTACCTTTTTATAAGTGAAGAGAAGGGTAGTTTTAGAAATTCCTGTTCAATTTCAATAATTTAATTTCACTATTAAAAGCTAAAGGGATTAAAAAAAGGAAAACTGAGTAAATTGGGTGATTTTTTTTCAATAAAATCATCAACCATACATTTTTAAACATGTTTTATCCTTCCCTATTAGTAAAATACTTTTTACCATTTTTAATTTTTACCAGGGTAACCAATTTTTAACCCTAGAAATTATTTTTTATCGAAAAAGATTAAAATTAAATTGATTACCTAATTTGAACCTTATAATTTAAAATTTTAAAACCATTTTATCAACTGGATATTCTATATTTATTAAAATTTAATTTTAAAATAAAAACACTTAAATGCGCAAAACCACTTTTTCTGAAAAATAACATTATTAAGATTTAAAATGTATATATGATAAAATTATCATGGTTACTAATTTTAGATAAATAAATTTATTTTAATTAAATAAAAGGTATTAATATTATAATTAAATAAACAACCAAAACTCACCTTTAAAATACTTGATTTAAATAAAAGACCAAAAATAGTTTTTTTCTTTATATTAAAGTAACATTATACTTTAATTCTAAAAATTATTGGCATTGGTTATATATGTACACAGAATATTTAAAAATGAATGATGTTATTAATTAATTTCATATATTTTTTTTGTTTTAATGGTTTTGAAATATTTTAGTTTATTCTTACAAAGTGATAAAATGATAGAAATTATAATTTCTGTAAATCCCACATTTTTCAACTAAAAATGACCTTTTTAGAAAATGATCAAAAATTAATATTAAGTATATTTTAATAATATAAATTAAAAAATGAGGTTTATTTTATCTAATTAAAATTACTGAAATTTTATATTTATATTTTTAAAAGAAAATATATAATATAAAGAAAATGACTTTTATTGAAAATAACCTTTTCAATATTAACTAATATTAATTATTTACCTTCTAAAGGTAATAAATAATAATGGTTTACCATATTATTGTTTATTATAGATTTATTAATAATTTGTTCTTAATATTTTTTGGGTTTTTTACATTGGATATAGCGTGTGACATAAGTTATAGAGCATGGTATGTATTTTAAAGGATTCAAAATCTAGGTTCATTATAGGTATTCTAACTCCATTACTTTTACTGACGAATTAATAAGATATGGATATGTCTACTTTATGAGGTAAAATTCCAAATACTTTGATAAATTAAAAGAGTTAAATAATTAATTTGAGAATCATCTTGATAATAAGATAAAGAATCTTTGGTTTGATCGAGGGGGTGAGTATCTTAACTTAGAATTCATCAACTTTCTATGGGGGTGTGTGATTCTATCCCAACTCACCCATCCTTATTCATCACAATAGAATATTGTAAGTTAGAGGAGGAATTTTACCTTAATAAATATGGTAATGTAAATTAAGGGTCATGCAGATCTTCTATTATTCTTTTGGGGATATGAATTACATGTTGTAGTATGCACACTAAATCAGGTGTCAACTAAAGTGTAAAATAGAATACCATGTGAGTTAATGTATAGAATTAATTCTATGTTATCAAACTTGTATTTATGGGATTGTGAGGTGTTTTTTATGTCCATATCTAGAAACAAACCATCACTATGAGGCACAAAGTGTATCTTTATTGGGTATCCCATGAAAATATGGGGATATTATCTATACAAACCCTCAGACAATAAGGTAACTATTACAAGACATGTAATATTTATTGAATGGGAGCACATACTTGAGAAGGATGGTGGGATAAATATTGACTTTGATGAATTTGATGTTCAAGATACACAAGAGTTGGTATAAGAATATATTCCATAGGCCCTCGTGGAAGATATTATTCCCAAAACACAAATACTACATAGGAGCACCAGAGAGGTTTGAGTACTAGAAATATATGGATTTCTATTCATCAAATATGGTGACTCATTATTGGTTGATAATAATGATATTATTTTTAATAAGGATGTAGTAAAGGGATTAGATGCTGAAAAATGACAAGAATCCATGAATTTTGAGATGGATTGCATGTATCATAACCAAGTCCAGGTTCCGGTCAATCTGCCAATTGATATAAATCATGTTGGGTGTGAATGGGTATTCAAGATAAAAATGAACAAGAAATCTAAGTAAGTACTTATAAAGAAATTCTAGTGGCTAAAGGGTTTAAAAAGTGGAAAGACATTGAATAAAAAGAAACCTTTTCTCTATTTTTCATGTTTAAATGCATAAAAATTATACTTGTCATAACAGTTTTCCATGACTATGATATTTAACAAATAAATTTAAAAATATATTTTCTAAATGAAAATATTTGGGAATATTTCTATATAACACAACATTAAGGGTTTGTGACTCCAAGAAATTATAATAAGATATACAAGTTACAAATATCCATTATGGGTTAAAGCATGCATCTAGGTCATGGAACATTAGGTTCAGTGAAGCTGTGAGAGATTTTGGTTTCATAAATAATGAATGTGAGCCATTTTTTTACAAGATATTTAGTGGTATTGTGTTTTTATTCCTAGTAATATATGTTTATGACATATTACTTATTATAAATGAAATATCAATCTTGAAGTCAGTTAAGGAATAGTTAAAAAGTGATTATCCATGAAGGAATTAGGTGAAACAACATATACCCTTGGAATCAAGACCATTCATGATGGATCTAAAAGGCTAATTATACTAATTCAAATTACATACATTAACTAGATACTAAATTGATTTTATAACAACCCTATTCTTTTAATACACACTTAAACCTGGTTTATTACATAAAATCTTCACTTGATACAACATAGAAGATCATGAGGTCTAGTGTCTTTGGGGATTAGGATCATTACATAACAACTTAAAACATTAAATACAAAATCTTTATTAAAAAATTCCTTTACATGGCCACCAAATTCCCTCGTACTTAGCATTGCATGGGATAACCTGAGGACATGCATAAGAAAAGGGTGAGATCTAAAGCCTAGTAAGGGAATAAACATGGAATAACATGAGGAATAAAATACATTCTAGACAATAGTCACATCAATGGATCACAAGAGAAACATGAACATAAAGTCATGATAAAGCATGATAATCATAACATGGAAATGTGGCAACAACACTTAACATGGAATTAGCATGAGCCAAGGCTCATTGCACATGGAGCATGAGTAAACCCTCATTGCACATGAATCATGAGTAAAAACTCATTTCACTTGAATTAGCATGATTCAACACCCATTGCACAGGACGTATCATGACACTATTCTTTACCCAATGCATTGAAGCACTATTAGGGTGCACCCTTCTTAAACATTTCATTTCATGCATAAGTGTGCCACATGGATCATATAACATGGAATCAATCAACATCATAAGTTATTACATGATTAAGTAATTTGGAATAAATACATTAAATTACCATTAAATATGTATATGTTCATAAAGGTGAATACCCTTGATATAGACATGGGTATGGTGTTCACTACACAATGATCTTGGCTTGGAAAAACACGGTGCAATTTCGGCAGCATAACGACGTGACATAAGGATTCATGAAAATGGTTGATGAGAGATAAAAGGGTGTATCATCATATTTAAATTAAATGGACAGTAAGGGGGTCATATAGAAACATTTCCCAATAAACGTAATGGAATTTATATTCATAATACAAAAGAATTACTTGGATGTAAAAGAGGAGAGATAAATACCTCACAGAATTTCAGCATGGTAACGGGTGTACATGGGAGGAATTAATGGGAGACAAATGGGTCTCCCATTATCCAAACATAAATAGGGCAGTATGGGGAAGGTTATAAATCATACCCCAACATTTTTAATTCAAAACAAAAGGTCCTAACAACTTAAATAAAATTGGACAAAATGAGAAAGGAAGAAATCCCTTACTTGGAAGTGTGATCCCAAAGGATATGGAGAGGCTTGAGAGAGGCTTATTGGGAGCTTGGGGTACCTTGGGATGATTCTATGTAGAGGAGGGCATGGGTTTTTAGAACTAAAAAGGCTTTGAGTGAAGGGGAAGTGGGAGATTGGGTGGGTTTATATAGGAAATGAGATGGAATTCTTTATTATTTTGGTTTGGGACACCTCACATTAAACTAATCAAAACCAAAAACCATCCCATGGTTTCTACCCATGGTTTTTGAAAAAGGGGATTGGAAAACAATATTTTATAATACCAATGGCCTAACTTCTTAAAATAATAGGTTTGCTTATGTGGAGGTGAGTCACACTCTCAAGGAAAACAATTTGAAAAGACAAAATGTTTTATAAGCCTTTAAGGGTCCACTAAAGCTTTGTAAAATAAATAAAACAAACCCAAAATAACATTATTTTAATGTTAAAACATATATTGTCCAAACATAGTGTTTATATTATTTTATTACATCACTATTGGGTCATTATGATGTCATATAACACATTATATATTTAAATGGTATTTAATTTTTACCCAAAAATTCGACTGTCTCAGAAAATTATGAAAAATTCACCATTAGATACTTTTGATGTCCTGATTCCAAAAATAATATTCATTTTATCTAAATAATTTTATAAATATGTGAATTTTTTCTTTTAAAATAAAAACCGACATTTACTGAAAATTCATGGGTTTTGACAAAAACAGCTTTCAAACCTTAATAAAAATTACAATTTCATTCATAAAATTATATGATAATTTATATTTAATAAAAAGTAATATAATAATAATAATATTTTATTAAAATATTATTTAATTCAAAAATCCATTAATTCATCAAAATAGATTTCTTAGTTGAATGTTAACTAAAAATACTATTTGTGCTTTAAAAACTATTTACAAAGTAACAATAATAAAATGAATGTATATTAATTATTATATAAAAAATAATGCACATAACAATAGTGTTAAGTTCTTTTTACATAACCCCTTATAACACCCGCATAAGACCTTAGGGTAAGGTGCGTGATGGTGATAGACTCTTGGGGTGGCTCGGATAACATTGCTCGAGTGGTAATCTCTATTAACTTCCACTTCTCCCGTAGTCGGTTATACTCGAGCTTAATGTGTTCAAAATCATCTTGGGATTGGTCAAGAGCGAAGACCAATGATGCCACCTCCTTTCTATGCTCCAAAAAATGGGCTTTGTATGGGGAAAGTCTACTTGATGAGGCCATTGCTTCCTTTGTCTGAGTAAATTGGATTTTTTAAAGCCCTATATTTATACTAATCATGTGATCACTCTTCAACAACTAAACTAGAAATGGTCACAATTCATAATGGTATTTTAAAATCCAAAAATTTAAAACCAATGAAGTTCACATTTTATATAACCATAATAAACATTTAATTAGATCAAGAGGAATTTTCATTAATGAAATTTTGGGTCATTACAATATTCCCCCCTTAAGAAATTTCACCCTTGAAATTTCTTTTTCCCACACAAAAACATATGTGGGTAACTTTTCTTTATCACTTCCTCTGATTCCCATGTCGCTTCTTCAAACTTGTGGTTTCGCCACAACACCTTGATGAGGGGCATTGTCTTATTTCGTAGAAATTTTTCCCTACGATCTAAGATCTTCACTGGTTGCTTCTCGTAAGAAAGATCATCCTATAGTTATACTACCTCTGAAGGGAGTACATGTGAAGGGTATGGTATGTACTTCCTTAAGAGTATGAAAGACATCATGTACTTTGGCCATGGTAGGTGGAAGTGCTAGTCGATAGGTCACATCCCCAACACGGTCAAGAATCTCGAAGGGGCCAATGTACCTAGGACTTAACTTTCCTTTCTTTCCAAACCTCATGACCTTTTTCCATGGAGATATGCGTAGAAATACCATGTATCCAACTTTAAACTCAAGGTCTCATCAATGATTATCTGTATAACTCTTATGTCAACTCTAGGCTTCCTCGATATGCTGCTGAATGGTTTTCACCTTCTCCACCATTTCTTTGACCATTTTTAGTCCTAGTAGATTACAATCACTGAATTCATCCCAATATGATGGTGTTATTCACCTCTTCCCATATAGGGCTTCATAATGTGCCACTCTGATGCTCGAGTGGAAACAGTTATTATAGGAGAATTCAACCAGTGGAAGATGTTGGTCCCACCCTCCTTTTAAGTCTATAGAACATGATCTTAACATATCCTCTAGTGTCTAAATAGTTTTCTCAGATTGGCCATCAGTTTTAGGAGGATAAGCCATACTAAAGTTCAATTCAGTATCCATAGCATGTTGAAGACTCTTCCAAAACATAGAGGTGAATCTTGGATCTCGATCGGATACAATAGATAATGGTACTCCATGCAGCCTTACCACTTCCCTGATATATATTCATGATAGTTGATCCAATGAGAAATCCTCCTGAATTTCAATAAAGTGTGAAGACATTGTAAGATGATCTACAACAACCCAGATTTCATTGTTGCCTTTGGATGTCTTCAGAAGTCCGGTGACAAAGTCCATGGTAATGTTCTCCCATTTCCATGTTGGTATGGGCAATGGTTGCATCATACCCTTAGACTTCTTCCTCTCTGACTTCACTTCCTAACACACCAGGAACTTTGATTTATACTCAGTGATGTCCTTATTCATATTATCCCACCAATAATGCTCTCATATATCTCAATACATCTTTGTGTTTCCTAGGTGAATAGAGAAATTTGAACTATTTTCATCATCCAAAAGTTCCTTATTCAGCTCTGGACTTGGTGGAACACATAGTCTTTTCCCAAATCTCACAATTCCTTCTGCATTAACATTGAACTCTGAGGATTTCCCTTTTCTAATATCTTCCACTCTCTTCTGAATTCCCACATCATCCTTTTGAGTATCCTTCAACCTTTCTAAAAGAGACGGTTGAGAAATCATTTGTGAAAGGATTGATGATGTTCCCTTCTTTATGATTCCCATGTCCATCTTCATCAAATCTAAGAAGATTGGATCCTTATCAATTCTCATCAATGATAGAATTGTTGGGTCCTTTATAATTAGAGTAATTTCCACCTTGTTCGCTTTCCTAGTGTGGTAATGAATTGAGAATCCATAGTCTTTGATCGGCTCTAACCATCTTCGTTGGTTCATGTTCAACTCTTTCTGTGTGAATATATGCTTGAGGCTTTTGTGGTCCGTATATATTTCACACTTCTCCCCAAAGAGATAATGATGCCATATTTTTAAAGAGAAGATCACCGCAGCCAACTCTAAATCATTTTTTGGATAATTCTACTCATGAACTTTCAATTGATTTTAATCATAGGCAATGACTTTGTCATTTTTCATCAACACATAGCCCAGGCCCTTCTTCGAAGCATCATTAAATACCAAAAAAAGTTCTCCACTGGTGGGTAAAGTGATCACAAGCGTAGTGATAAGCCTCCTTTTTAACTCCTTGAATATTCCTTTGCATTCATCACTCCAAGAAAACTTTACTCCCTTCCGAGTTAGCTTGGTATGAGGGTTGGACAATCGTGATAAATTTCTCACAAATCATCGATAATATCCAGCTAAACCCAAGAAGCTACGGATACCCGTTACCGATGTTTTCCTTGGTCATCCATCAATTGCATCTATTTTGGAGGGATCCACAGATATCCCATTGATTTTTATGATATGGCCCAAGAATGAGACCTTCTTTAACCATAACTCACACTTGTTGTACTTTTCATAGGTATTCTCCTTTTTCAAGGTCTCTAGTATAGTTCTTAGATGCTCCTCATGATCCTCCTTGGTTTTGGAGTATATCAGAATATCATCTATAAAGACTACCAAAAATTTGTCGAGGTAATCCCTAAATACTCTATTCATCAAGTCCATAAATATTTCTAGAGAATTAGTGAGTCTGAAATCCATTACTATGAATTCATAGTGCCTGTATATTATACAAAAAGCATTATTGGGGATATCTTCCTTCTTCACCCTTACTTGATAATATCGCGACCGAAAATCCACCTTGGAGAAGTATTATGCTCCATGCATCTGATCGAACAAGTCATCAATTCGTGGGATAGGATACTTGTTCTTTATCGTGATTCTGTTATGCTCACAATAACCGATGTAAAGGTGCATTGACTCATCCTTCTTCTTGATGAAGAGGACTGGTGCACCCCATGGTGAAGCACTTGGGCATATAAACCCTTTATCCAGATTCTCTTGTATTTGTTTCTTCATCTCCTCAAGCTCCACAAAATCCATTCTATATGGATTCTTGGATATTGGAAATGCCATAGGTATAAGATCAATTGATAATTCAACATCTCTTCTAAGAGGAAGACCAGACAATTCCTTGGGAAACACTTCAGTGAATTCGCTCATAACATGCTTGTCTTCAAGGATACTTGCCTCCTTAGACACAATCATCTGATCCAGATACACATTCTCATAGGGTAGCAATATCCACACTTGAGATGATTGAGCTAAAGAAGATTCATCTTCCTCCTTTCACTTGAACAGAATCGGGGGTCGATTCTCCACATGGAGAGTGATTCCCCTCTCACAGAAATTTATGTTGGCTCTATATAAGGAAAGTCAATCCATGCCAAGAATTGCATCAAATTCCACCATAGGGAGTATGATGAGGTTCGCTGGGAAATTCAATCCACAGATTATGATAGGAGAGGAGTTATATTCATGGGATGCAATGATTTCCCCATTTGTCGTACTCACCGGCATCTTTACTTCCATGTTTTTTGGTGGTGCTGGGATTGTTCTACTAAACTTTTGGGATATAAAATAATGCGTAGAACCATGAATGATAACCCTAACTTTCACTTTTTGATTCTATTTCTACCATATCCGATATAGACACGGGATGGGTACATTAAACTATTAAGAACATAAAGGGGAATCCATGGACAAAAATAGATGACTTATAAATAACTTTTATTTCCTTAACTTATGAATCCATAGGATTCAATCTATGTTATCCATGATCTACTTTATAACATATATTCTTAGGGGCATTTTTTAAATTCCCTTTATAAGGGTTCATACTAAGCTTCTCAATTTACCAAAGAATATCCCTCGGAAGTGTCCTAACCAAGAGTGTGGAAAGGCCTATTATTGTAAGAAACTGATTCTTATTCTTGAGGTATGGGTTTCTTATTTTCCTTTTCCTTAAGTGTTTTTGAGAAAATAAGGAAAATGGGGAAAAATCACAAATTTTGTGGGTACACACCGTGTACATTTCCACACGATGTGTATTTTGGCCGTGTGGGAAAAGTACATAAGGCATGTAGGTCTGTCGGCGATGAAGGGTGTAAAAATTGACTACACGCCGTGTACTTGGTATTTACACGCCATGTAATCAGTCAGCAGGTGAATAGTAAGGCGGTGGGAGTAGCCTCCAGCTGAGCGACAGTACATGCCGTGTATTCCAAAATACACGTCGTGTACTCATGTCGACAGATGAACGGTGTGGTGGTGAAAAGTAGCCACCAGGGGAATAGTTAAATGATGAAAAGTACACGTTGTGTACTTAGGAGTACACACCATGTAGTTTGTTTTTTTCGCTTAAAATGGGCAGTAGCCTCCCCATTTGGCAGAGGAGGCATTTGATGTGTTTGGAGCTTGGGAGGAGATGCCGGAGCTTATAGGAGCTCCCGATCGCATGCCGGGAATCTGTTTCTTCCGTCGTTGATCTTGTTTGAACCGTGCGGGTAAGACCTTCCTTCTCTTTGATCCATTCTTACCAATTCTTTCCTAAGGGGAAGTTATTTACATTTGAATGGGAAATCTTTTATTCCAGATCTATGCCATTCTTGGTCATTTCGAGAGGTGTTGTTCACGTATATTGATCAGTGGAGATCAAGGTAGGTGGTCTAGTGTTTAATTCTAACTATTGAGTGTTTTTGTGTACTATTGTGTTATGTGCCCATGTTTGGGGTGTCATATGGTTGAGGCCTTGGATGTTTAGATATCTAGAACTGTATAGATAATCTAAAGATAGATATAAAATGTTGATTGGGATCATTGCCTGGATCCAGGGCCACCCCATGGGTGTGTTTCCCTTGTTTATCTGTTTGGCTAGGATACTTGTGGGTATATCGTGAATTAAGCATGCTTTGAATTGCCTTGAGAGGACTTTTATATAAATATCTTGCTTATATGTTGGGCTTGTCCCGGTTACTTGCTTAGTCTAAGGGTAGTGTTCTTTTAGAATGCGAGAAACTTTTCTCATGCCTGTGGGTAGTAGTTCTGTGCCTGTGGGAGACACCTCATATGCCTGTGGGCAATATTCGTTATTCCTGTGGGAAGTCACCTGCGGGTTTCGATTCTAATTACCTGCGGGTAAGGATTTTCATGTCTGCGGACAACGTTTACTTTGTATAATCATTGTGATGATATGTTATGTTATACCTGCCAAGCAAAAGCACAATCTTGGAATTAATAAATTATTAATAAATTGGAAATGTAACTGGTAGAGATAGTTACTTTTGAATACTACTGAGTTTACTGCATTTTATTATTACACACTGCTATTGTATATTTTCACTAACAGTTGGGCATGGGCCTTTGGTGGTTGCCTACTGGGATTTATTTCTCACACCATGTTTGGGTCATGTCTTGGGCCCAAACAGATTATATTGCTGAAGGTGTGGATAAGGGAAACAGTCCCTATAATGGTACTTGATTGTTATAGAGGAGTGGGAGATCATGGGACCGAGCTTAGGTTCGCGGTGTGGGTGAGTTCCTGCTGCACTGTTTTGTTTTACTTTGTTGTACTTGTACTTTGTATTGGATTATTCTAGATTGCAGTATATCCCGTTTTGGATTTTTTCCTAGACTTAGAGACATAATGCATCATCATATATATATATATATATATATATGACTGTTGTTATATTTTACTTTTGTACTGTTATCCATTTCAGTTGGGTATTGTTTACTGCTTCCTCTTTTGTATGTTTATATCTATTTCTGTTGTGCTACACTTTGACAAATGAGGTAATAGTTTCCCCACTATCAAACCTAGGCCCTCGCTGCTAGTCAGCAACCTTTGGCATTTGGGGAAATGCGCTTGAGGTCATGTGACCAACCGGGTTCGGGGCACCCGTTGAGTGGTACCTGGATCCGGGACGTTACAAAGTGGTATCAGAGGAGTTCTTTCCTTTGACTTACTGTTTGGAGCCTATAGTTAGAGATAGGATGGAATAGGTACTTGGTAATAATTTGTTCCTGGGAGTAGCTAACCCGTGTATAGGGAAAAGCCAATATACCTCATATTGCAATTTTTTTATGATTTTGCAATTTTACATTTGATTTGATTTTCACCATTGGGTTATGCACTTGTGGTGTGCTGTTATATGTTTATATTTGGGTTCTATTTAGTTGCAACCCAATGAGATGAGGGTATGCCATCACATGCATCGTTTAGGAACATGTTAGAATCACATGTCATGCATAGTTTCCATGCCATATAGGTGCATTAGAAATTTCATGTTGTTGTGATAGATGTTATGCTAGTAAAATCATGTTGTTATGATAGATGACTTGATAAAATACATGTTATTTGATAGGGTATTGTTATGGGAGGTATTGTAGAATGAATGTCAAACTTTGGTTCTTGAGGATTATGGGCCCTCATTGACCGGAATTTGGTGGTTCATTGATCAGTTTACTTTGTTATAACATGTATAAAATGCCAAGATTTGATTCATGGGGAGTGTGGGCCCTCACGGATCAGAATTTGGCACTTAGGTGTTGGTTTCAGTGTTTTTATGGGCTCTAGAGAAGTTTCTAAGGCTTACTGTCTGGAAAAACCCAGAATACACACCATGTAGTTTTGACTACATTCCATGTACTATTCTGTTCAGGAAGAAATGAAAATTTTTAAGTACACGCCGTATACCATATGTACACGCTGTGTAGTTTTTACCCGTGTCATAGGCCGTGTGGGCAGAAACACGGGGTCATGAAACTTTGAAAGCACACGCCATGTACTGATTGTACACGATGTGTTGTGTTGACCCTCTGTTCGTCGTGTAACTAACAACATGGGTGGAGGAATCTAAACTGATACATGCCGTGTCAATGACGTGCACACTGTGTAGTGTAACATGGGGATCCATCCATGTAAATAACAAACATGGGTCGGTGTTACCTCTTCTTGGACACGTTGTGTACCTATGGGACACACTGTGTAGTCTTGACCAGTGAGAGACCATGTAGACTTGGTTGTGTGCCTAGGGAAACGGGGTGGTGCACACGCCGCGTGCGGGTGTAACACATCATGTAGTGTCAGCCGAGTAGTTGGCCATGTCACTAACAACACGGGCAGTTGGAATTAAGTCGTACACGCCGTGTCTATCTGGAACACGCCATGTAGTCTGAGATGTGAACCCGGCCGTGTAACGGACAACACGAGTTGGTGGAGCTCGTCCAGTACACACCGTGTAGATGTTGTACACACCGTGTAGTCTTGTTTAAAGGAGAGCTGTGTGGCTAAGCCATGTAGAAGGACTCGGGCAGGGGAAGAAAATTCAAGTACACGGTGTGTGTGTGGACAACACACCATGTTTGGGGTGTTACACGACTAGTTCTAGCTGAGGTACACGCCCATGTGAAATACTTGAAGGAACACGCCATGTAGTTATTATACATGTCGTGTAGTCTTGTTTTGTAAAACTTGAATGTTTTATTTTCCTTGTTCCCTTCGTACACTCCTTGTTTTCAGTCCTTGATAATATTAATCAAAGGCATGTGTTTGACCATGTAGATTCATGCCTCCGAGATGACCTCGAGTTTTTCTCTAGGAGAGCGGCAACGAGTATACTCTAGAGACGGTAGGCCATGGGCTACCAATAGATCCTCCAGCAGAGCCAGATGAGGCGCCAGCCATTATACTAGGCGCAGGCGCTGATGCAGAGTTCTGTGAAGGCTTCATATGATTTATGCAGACCTTCCAGGGATCACCTCCAGTTGCCACATCTATGGCAGAGCTGACGGGCATATTTCAGCAGCAGCATCCACCTACGTTTTCAGGGGATGGCAGACCACAGGCTGCGGAGTCTTGGCTGGGTTCTATGTATACTATCTTCGAGCATCTGGAGACGCCTCTTGGGCGGAGGGTCAAGCTCACTACATACATGTTGCATGATTCCGACAAGAGATGGTGGGATGTTACCACTCAGATAGAGCATCATAGAGACATGGCGTGGGAATATTTTCAGGCGGTCTTCTATGACTTATTCTTTACAAATACACTAAGGGTAGATCAAGCTCGAGAGTTCATGAATCTGCAGTATGGAGCTATGTCAGTGATGGATTATACTGACCGCTTCACCGAGCTACAGCATTTTGCACCTGTTCTGGTGGGAAATGAGACGTTGAGGGCTCGACGCTTTGAGGATGGTCTTCGTTATGACATCTAAAAGCTGTTGAATGTTTTCAGGTTGGCTATAGTACATGCTATTGCGAACCAGGCACTGATTACCGAGAAGAACTTGCGGGAAGCTAGTGGTGCAGGCCAGGGCGGTTCGGCACCAGTTTCTGGTACTATTCCAACCAGTAAGAGGAAGAGGCAGATGGATTTCTCTCAAGGTGGAAGTACTATATAGAAGATTTCATCAGGTGTCCAGGTCATGTACTACCAGTGTGGTAGAGAGGGTCACAACAGACCTCAGTGTCCACGTGACCCAGTGGAGTGCGGAGCTTGTGGCAGGATGGGTCATCTGCAGCGTTTTTTTAGGGCGTTTCCACCAGTGGCTAGTGAGAGGGGTTCAGTGAAGACTCTGCGTACAGGACCAGGGCCAGCAGCTTCTTACCAGTCAGGGAATTGGGATGCGTCAGGACGTTCAGGCCGAGGTGGTGGTCTTGGTCGTGGTAGCCAGACACCAGGATCTCAGAGACAGTAGGGTGGGTCAGCTCAGGGTAGTCAGGCTGTGTCGTAGTGTAACACCCTGAGATTTTATGAAAAATGTTCTTTTTAATTTCATTAATGTCTTGTGTTGTACGCTACACCAAAAGGAGCTTGCACAACACGCATCCTTGACTTGCCTTGCATTACACGCAATCACGACCATCCTCGATAGCGTGTGTAGTACGCAATACCGAGTTTCACTAAACAATGATATGCTATTATTAAAACTAGCCATTATGAATAGTAATAACCACTTTTTGAAATTTTTATTTTTCAAAATGGACTTCATTTTTGGATTTGGAATATCGAAATTAGCCTAGTATGAAATTTTGGTACTTTTCGATAACTTTCATATTCTGATGAATAGTGAAAATTACTAAATTTTAATTAAAAACAACTTTTTTAATTGAAATAATTAATAGTGATAAATTATTAATTTGAGTGGTTTTAAAGTATATTTAGAATATATTTTTACAATTTAATACAATTTTGTTCATTGGATGTAATTTCACATTTAAACCAGACATAAACAAGTGTCAATCTTTTGATAGTTATTATCTCTTAAAAACACGCTATTTGTTTGGACGACGGGAATTAATTTTTAAATTAGTTAATGTAACTGATATGTATTGAATTTTGTAAAATAAACATCATTTTTGAATTCATAATATCAAATATAGCTTAGGCCTAATTTTTGGTATTTTTCTGGAAACTATCATTTTTTGATGAATAGTGAAACCACTAAGTGGTAGTTAAAAAACTGATTTTTTCATAAAACTTAATTTTACCGCTTCTGTGAGTGGAATTTCAAAAATCCGAGAGACACGGTTAATATCAAGGACTAAAATTTGGTTCAATGAGATGAAAATAATTTTTGGTGAATAGTAACTTTTTACTTTTTTTTACCACGGTTAAAAGTAAATAGGGTAATTAAGGGTAAAAGTGTTATTATTATTACCCTAACACATGTCATAATTCTATTGGATAAGTGTAATTCGACCAAAAACAACCTTAGGAATAAAATATGACCATTTAGGACCACTTGGATTAGATTAGGACATTTATTATCAATTTATTTAAAGAAGGGTTAAAATAGTTAAAATCAAAGTTTAATAACTAAATCATTTTTAATATAGAGTTATACATAAGATAAATTCGACTATAAATATTCATTAGAAAGATATAAATATTTACAACATAATGGTATTTTATTTGTAATTTTTAGACTTAAAATAATTTAATTTATTTATGATACAATGATGATGCATTAATTATCTTATTAATGAAATATTGACATAATTGATGTTATAAATACCCAAATAAATGAAATTTGAGACTTTTTATGAATTACAATAATTTTCTATGTTAATATGACATGTTAATATTTATTTAATTAATTTTTTTCGAACTAATCATTCTGTTGTGATTTTCACAAAAATCAATTACCAAATAGTGTCAAAATTGACATAAAATAGTTTTTAAAACAACTACTATATTATTAATTGTTATTATATTCCTAAAAATCTAAGTTTCGGCCAAGATACTTATATAATGATAGGTGTATCATTAATGGACCACTTGGGGGTCGCTTGGATTTATATGGTAAGTTTATTAACTCTATAATATAAAAATACAAAGTGACATGGTAAATGTCAATCTAATTAACTAAGAGTTAAAACTAAAAGATAAGGTTAATATAATGACCTAAACTTATCTAAATTCTATTGGATGAGATAATTTAGACTCATCCCCACCTTAGCTTATAAATATATCAATTTGGAGCTATTAAAAACCAAATTTGACTTTATAATAAAATAATATTTTTAGTTATTCCAAAGGTGCCCCTCTCCTCCCTTATAAAAGGGCACCTCCTCCCTCTCCTCCTCACACCAATTTGAGCCTTCAAGCTCGGCCAACCCCTGAAAATTTCTTCTCTCCGCTTCCCTAGAGACATCCTAGAGGTCCTTGTCTTCTTCAAAGACCAATTTTAATTCCCTAAAAGGAGGTCTCAAAGAAGCGCTTCAAAGAAGAGGTAATGTCCGTTACTGATTCTTTCATCTTTATTTCTTCTTCCACTTCTTCTTCTTTATTTGTTTCATTATGAAGTAATAACATCAGTATCAATCATATAATGATATTTTATTATAAGTATGAAACAACCCTATTTCACCATTTATCCATCCTACGGAAAATGAAATCACCGCGCGTGCGTACGTACGGAATACCGTCTCCACGCTGTGGTGTAATCTATTTTCCACCACCACCTTACTTGGATGGGTATAATGGTGTAAATAATGAATATATATGATTATTTTAAATTGATATTGATTCTGAAATAGTATACATACACTCCAATACAATTCCACGATCATGAGAATGATATCATCGCGCGTGCATACGTACGGAATACCGTCTCCACGTTGTGGTGTAATCTATTTTCCACCACCACCTTACTTGGATGGGTATAATGGTGTAAATAATGAATATATATGATTATTGTAAATTGATATTGATTCTGAAATAGTATACATACACTCCAATACAATTCCACGATCATGAGAACGATATCATCGCTCGTGCGTACGTACGGACTACCGTCTCCACGACGCGATGAGATTCATTCTCCATGTTAACCATTCATGAATGATTATAAAGTATATATAATAAGTAATCATGAAATATATGACATAATAATGATACTGGATTTATGTGTATATATATGTATGTCATTTACTTCATTCCATTCAACTCAATAAGGAAACGAAAACAGTGTTCATGCGTACGTACGGCCTACCGTCTCCATGAACGGTGTATTTATTTCCATTTACTGATCTATTATATATATATATGTATATTCTGAATATATATTATATATAAATCATGTTTTATATTCTGGAATTAAGTAATCATGATCTAAGTAATCATATGAATAATTACAAGTCAAAACACGGACAACAAATGAAACGATTTTACCCAAAACGCTCTTTAACATGGAATTTACAAAAGAACAGGTAATATAAAGTCATAAGTGTACCATATATAATATCATAACAATGATTATGATTCTGGAATAAGTCAATGACATTATTTAAATCATTATACAGGAGGTTCGGACACTTACGAAGCAAATCGGACCTAAGGTAAGGGAAAATATCACAATCTCATTTTATCCGAGATTGTTTATACTTTGGTATTTAATGGGGTGTATTTTATCATCCACATCCATGTTTCCTCAATATGTAATATTATTTCCATCCACCTACAATTTTTTAAATCCAATTTTACCCTTCGGTGATTTTTTAGTAAAAGATATGAAAGTAATCTTTTGTCGTTTTTCGTACGAGGTACTTTTTGACTTTTCCGACAAAAGTACGAGAAGAATGTTTTTTTTAACTTACACGGCATGAATGGATTTTTAAAACATTATTTCCAAGAAGCTTCCTTTATAAGTTTTCAAGTTTATTTTTAATCAACTTCTTTTAGTTTAAAATTGTATAACATGTTAAGAAAGGAAAATGTTTTTGAAGTAGAAAGGATATTTTCCTCAAGAATGGAGTTCAAGTATTTTATCAAAATTATTTTCCATCTAAGATAATAAAGGGTTCTGCTTCTATCCCTATTATTAAATTGATTTGATTATGTTTTGATGGAATTATTTTTATGAATTCCTTTATCTTATATGAATTGTTTTATGATGTCACGATTTTTAAGAATCCCATTTTTATTACATGGGTTATGCTATGATGTATGGTTTATGATTTTGTGTCACAAATAAGAATGGTATCATTATGAGATTGGTGGGACTTATATCTCCCTCCAATGCATTGGGTAAAGATTTTATATCTCATGAGATGGACATGGCTGGAACGGCAGGTTAAACCGGTTCAGTGAAACAGGACTGAAACGAGGAGTGAACTCGGTTCAGATATGGACTTTGTACACTAAGATAGTCTTGGCAATGAGTCTTGACTAATAAGAAATGATTCTCTATGATTATGTGTGTATTCCACAAAGTTTCATGTTTTAAGTTATGATTTTTGGGATTACATTTCACTACTATGATTTATCCCATGTTATGATATTATGATCTCTTTTGCAGGATAAGATTTCCAAAATTTTATGTTCTTATGAATATGATGTGATTGATATTTCTTTTGTTTATCCTTACTGAGCATTTGATCTCACCATTTTATGTTTTCTTTTCCCCAGGATATAAAGAAATGTTTTAGGTAAGAAAAAAAGGGAAGATCTTTATGGGAGATGTTGAAGATCTTTCACCACGACTAGAAGATTATATTTCGAGTTTCCAAAGACACTAAACTATTAAGATCCTTGTGTGTGTGTTTTTGTAATGTACAAAGTATTCCGTAATAGAAATGTAATGTCCATATACGTCAAGCTTAGGGTCTCTACACATAGGGTCGTGGCACTGGGTAGTCATATGTAGTGCAACAGACCCAACAGAAGCAGGATCTCGGACCTTCTACTGTCAAAGGTACTATTCTAGTAGCTTCTGTTTTATCTTATATACTTTTCGATATGAGTTATACACATAGCTTTATATATGTTCCTGTTGAGGAGAGCCTTGGGCTATGTGTTTCTTCTTCTTCTTATATTATGACGCTAGACACTCCGTTGGGGATTAGGACGGCAGGTGTGCGTCATTGCAAGGAGTTCCCCCTAGAGGTTGGTGGGTGTAACTTTCTATGGGACCTCTATGTCTTAGAGATGAAGAGATATGACAAAATTCTCGGTATGGACTGGTTGGTACCTTTTCGAGTCTCTGTAGATTACTACCATCGTAGGGTGAGTTTTACATCACTAGAGGGTGGGGTGTTTCTCTACAAGGGTGAATGGGATGTCTAGGTAAGCCAAGCTAGACCCGAGCATCGTGGGCGAGGTGGTGTGACAACCCAGATTGTGAGTTTATATTTGGATGACCAAGTAACTTTTCAGAAGTATTTCCCTACAATAGTTGATCGTTTCATGGATATCTTCCTAGATGACTTTTCAGGTCTACCTCCGGAGCGAGGGGTGGATTTCTCTATTGAGCTAGTGCTAGGAGCAGCACCGGTGTCCATTAATCCTTATAGGATGGATACACCAGAGTTGCAGGAGATCAAGAAACAGTTATAGGATTTACAAGCAAAGGGTTTTATCCGACCTAGTACTTCTCATTGGGTTTTGTTGGTCCTTTTTGTGAAGAAGGAAGACGGTACTCTCAGACTCTGCATGGATTATTGGAAGTTGAACCAGTTGATGGTCAAGAACCGATATCCCTTACCAAGGATTGAAGATATTTTTTATCAACTTCAGGGAGCACGAGTGTTCTCAAAGATTGACTTGAGATCTAGATATCATTAGTTACGTGTTAGGCCATCGGACATACTGCTTACAGCTTTTCGGAGCAGATATAGTCTATACGAGTACTTGGTTATGCCCATCGGACTCACAAATGCGCCAACAGTTTTCATGGCTCTGATGAATCGTGTGTTCCACCCTTATCTGGATTATTTTGTGGTAGTCTTTGTGGATGATATCTTGGTGTAATCTCACACTCGACACGACCATGCTACCCATCTTGGGATCATTTTGAGTACACTAAGAGAGCATCATCTATATACTAATCTCTCAAAGTTCCACTTTTGGATGGACCAGATACACTTCCTGGGTCATATCATCTCAGAGGCAGGAGTTTCAGTAGACCCAGAGAAGGGGAGAGCAGTAGTTTCCTGGGAGAATCCTAAGAACGTGTTTGAAATATGGAGTTTCTTGGGGCTGGATGGTTACTACAGGCACTTTATACAGGACTTCTCCCGCTTAGCAGCACTGTTGATGGGTTTGACTAAGAAGGGTGTGAAGTTAGTTTGGTCAGAAGCTTGTGAGACATCCTTTCAGGAGCTAAAGGGAAGGTTGACATTAGCACCAGTCCTGATAATTCTAGAGTAAGGGAAGAGCTATACAGTTTACTGTGATGCATCGGGTATTGGGCTGGGAGTAGTGTTGATGTAGGGCGATCGAGTAGTTGTGTACGGGTCTTGGTAGTTGAGGCCACATGAGAGGAATTACCCGACGCATGATCTCGATTTTCTTGTAGTTGTTCATGTGTTACGTTGTTAGAGACATTATCTCCTGGGAGAACATTTTGTGGTGTTTACAAACCACAAAAGTTTGAAATATATCTTTACCCAGCGTGACGTAAAATTGAGACAGTGAAGGTGGGTTGAGTACCTTCAATCCTTCGACTTTGAGCTTGCCTATACACCTGGTAAGGGTAACGTAGTTACTGATGCACTGAGTAGGAGGACTCAAAAATAGGCAGTGAAGGAGGCCAGTGGTGAGTGGAAGCTAATGGATTTGTTCTCTGAGATGCATTTGGAGGTGCATGATAGTCAGAGGTGAGCCTATATTTCTTCCTTAGCTGTGACTTCTACCCTCCTGGATAGAGTGAGGATGAGACAGCTATCAGATTCTGAAGGCCTAGTTCTACGGGAGTCGGTGTCAAGTGAGGACCCTCCTCCTAATTGTACGATAATCAATGATGAGGTACTGCATATCCATGGATGATTGTGGGTTCCAGGGGATATACGCGAGGAGATGATGTGGGAGTTTCATGCTTCAGCTTGAGCAGTGCATCCTGGAGTTACCAAAATGTACCATGACTTGAGACATCAGTATTGGTGGTCAGGTATGAAATGGGAAGTAGCTGGTTTTGTTTTGAGATGTTCCACCTATTAGTAGGTGAAGGCAGAGCACTATAGGCCAGATGGACTGTTACAACAGTTACCCATTTCGGAGTAGAAATGGTATGATGTCGCGATGGATTTCGTGACCGGTTTTCCGAGGTCACCTCAAGGTAGTGATACCATGTGGGTTGTTGTGGACAGACTTACGAAGGTAGATCACTTTTTTACTAATTAAGGAGACCTTTGGTGTTGACGAGCTCAGGAAGATGTATATCTGAGAGGTATTACACCTTCATGGGGTCCCTCATTCTATAGTTTCAGATAGGGACGCCTGTTTTACGTCTCATTTTTTGTAGAGTTTTCATAGGGAACTGGGAAAATAGGTGCTTCTAAGCATATCTTACCACCCTCAGACCGATGGCTAGTTAGAGCGTACGATATAGGTGCTATAGGACATGTTGCGTGCATGCGTCATGGACTTTGGGGGCTCTTGGGAGAAGCACATACCTCTGGTTGAGTTTTCCTATAATAATAGTTTTTAAGAAACTATTGAGATGGCACCTTATGAGGATTTATATAGTAGACCATGCCGATCACCTTTGTGTTAGTTGGAGGCAGGTGAGGCAGCTTTACTGGGGCCACGTCTTGTGCAGGAGACTTCAGAGTAGGTCCAATTGATACAGAAGCGGATGGCTACTACACAGTCTCATCAGAAATCTTATTCTAATCGCCGCAGATGACCCTTGGAGTTCATGGTCGGGGATCAAGTGTTCTTACGTGTTTCACCGAGGTTGGGACACAGACGGATCAGGAGACAGGGTAAACTTTCACTGAGGTACGTGGGGCCGTTTGAGATTCTAGAGAGAGTCAGGCCGGTTGTCTATCAGTTGCAGTTACCATAGAGGTACTGGGACATGCACAACGTCTTCCATGTATCTCAGTGGCATCATTATCACTCAGAACCATCTCACGTATTTTAGAATAAGGAGGTTGAGCTTCAGGTTGATGCATCCTTTGAGGAGCATTTGATTCGTATTGTTGATAGGAGCACGAAGGTTCTTCGAGGTTGGTCAGTTCCTCTCGTATGGGTGTTATGGAAACATGGCTGAGTGTAGGACGAAACCTAGGAGTGGGAGACTGACATACGTGCTCAGTGGCCAGAGTTTTTCTGAGCTTTATCTTCACCACCCTTGGAAGGGAAATTTGGGGACGAATTGCTTTAAGGGGGGAAGTTTGTAAGAACTCGGTTCTTATTCTTGAGGTATGGGTTTTTTCTTTTCCTTTTCCTTAAGTTTTTTTGATAAAATAAGGAAAATGGGGAAAAAATCCCAAATTTTGTGGGTACACGCCGTGTACTTTTCCACACACCGTGTATTTTGGCCATGTGGGAAAAGTACACAAGGCGTGTAGGCCTTTTGACGATGAAGGGTGTAAAAATTGACTACACATCGTGTAATTGGTGTTTAAACACCGTGTAATCAGTCGGCAGGTGAATAGTAAGGTGGTAGGAGTAGCCGCCAGCTGAGCAACATTACACGCCGTGTATTCCTAAATACACGCTGTGTACTCATGTCAATAGATGAACAGTGTGGCGGTGAAAAGTAGCCGCCAGAGGAACAGTTAAATGATGAAAAGTACACACCGTGTACTTGGGACTACACACCGTGTAGTTTGTTTTTTTCACTTAAAACGGGCAGTAACCTCCTCATTTGGAAGAGGAGGCATTTGATGCGTTTGGAGCTTGGGAGGAGAGGCTGGAGCTTGGAGGAGCTCCCAATCACACGTCGGGAATCTGTTTCTTCCGCCGTCGATCTTGTTTGAACCGTGCGGGTAAGACCTTCCTTCTCCTTAATCCATTATTTCCAATTATTTCCCTAGGGGAAGTTATTTAAGTTTGAACATGAAATATTTTATTCCATATCTATGTCGTTCTTGGTCATTTCGAGAGGCACTTTTCGCGTATATTGATCAGTGGAGATCAAGGTAGGTGGTCTGGTGTTTAATTACAACTGTTGATTGTTTTTGTGTACCATTATGCTACGCACCTATGTTTGGGGTGTCGTATGTCTATGTCCTTGGCTGTTTAGATATCTAAAACTACATAGATAATCTGAAGATAAATATAAAATGTTGATTGGGATCATTGCTTGGATCTAGGGCCACCCCGTGGGTTCATTTCCCTTGTTTAGCCATTTGGCCAGGATACCTGTAGGTATACCGTGAATTTAGTATGCTTTGAATTTCCTTGAGATGAATTGTATATAAATTGATTGCTTATGTGTTGGGCTCAGCCCGGTTACTTTCTTAGCATGAGGTCAGTGTTTGTTTATCCTGCGGAAAACTTTTCTCATGCCTGTGGGCAGTAGTTCTATGCCTGTGGGCGATACCTCGTATGCCTGCGGGAAATATTCATTATTAATGTGGGCAGTAACCTGCGGGTTTTGATTCTAATTACCTGTGGGTAAGGATTTTCATGTCTGCGGACAACATTTACTTTGTATAATCATTGTGGTGATATGTTATATTATACCTGCCAAGATAAAGCACAATCTTGGAATTAATAAATGATTAATAAAGTGGAAATGTAACTGGTAGAGATAGTTACTTTTTAGTACTACTGAGTTTACTGCATTTTATTATTGCACACTGTTGTTGCATATTTTCACTGATAGTTGGGCACGGGCCTTTGGTGGTTGCCTACTTGGATTTATTTCTCACACCCTGTTTGGGTCATGTCTTGGACCCAAATAGATTATATTTCTACAAGTGTGGATAAGGGAAAGAGTCCCTATACAGGTACTTGATTGTTACAGAGGAGTGGGAGAGCATGGGACCGAGCTTAGGCTCGTGATGCGGCCGAGTTCTTTCTACACTATTTTTTTTTCTTTCTTGTACTTGTACTTTGTATTGGATTATTCTAGATTGAATTATATTCAGTTTTGTCTGTTTTCCTAGACTTAGAGACATAATGCATCATATATATATATATGACTATTGTTATATTTTAATTCTGTACTATTATCCATTTCAGTTGGGTATTGTTTACTTCTTCCACTTTTGTATGTTTATATCTATTTTCATTGAACTACACTTTGACAAATGAGGGCATAGTTTCCCCACTATCAGACCTAGGCCCTCGCTGCTAGTCGGCAGCCTCTGGCGTTTGGGGAAATGCGCTTGAGGTCATGTGACTAACCGGGTTTGGGGAACCCATTGAGTGGCACCCGGATCCGGGACGTTACAATTGTCATGCACCAGTTCCCATTTGAGTCTAGCTCAAAGTGGTGTTTTCAGGTTTTACCCCTAGTATACATCTATGCCAAAGCCGCCTCTACCTGCTCATATCCAGATAGGGATATATTTTCTTGATAACCCACTTATTCAATACTCGCCAATATTGAGGGATTTTTTTATTATACTTATTCTTCTCTCTAAGTCTTCACTAGGGTTTTCTAATCGTAATCCCAAAAATAGCTAAACTTATCCTCTGATACCAACTATAACAACCTTGTTCTTTTAATACACACTTAAACCTGATTTTTTACATAAAATCTTCACTTGATAAAACATATAATATCGAGAGGTCTAGTGTATTTAGGGATTAGGATCATTACATAACAACTTAAAACATGAAATACAACATCTTTATTGAAAACATCCTTTACATGACCACTACATTCCCTCGTACTTAGCATTGCATGGGATAACCTGAGAACATGCATAAGAAAAGGGTGAGATTTAAAGCCCAATAAGGGAATAAACATGGAATAACATTAGGAATACAATACATGCTAGACAATAGGCACATCAATGGAGCACAAGATAAACATTAACATAAAGGCATGATAAATCATGATAATCATAACATGTAAATGTGGCAACAACACTTAACATGGAATTAGCATGAGCCAAGTCTCATTGCACGTGGAGCATGAGTAAACCCTCATTACACATGAAGCACGATTAAAACCTCATTTCACTTGAATTATCATGAGTCAACACCCATTTCACTTGACGTATCATGATATTATACTTTACCCAATGCATTGGAGCACTATTAGGGTGCACCCTTCTTAAACATTTCATTTCATGCATAAGTGTGCCACATGGATCATATAACATGGAATCAATCGACATCATAAGTTATTACATGATTAAGTAATGTGGAATAAATACATTAAAGTACCATTCAATATGTATATGTGCAAAAAGGTGAATACCCTTGATAGAGACATGGGTATGGTATTCACTACACAATGATCTTGGCTTGGAAAAACGCAGTGCAATTTCGGCAACATAACGACATGACATAAGGATTCATGAAAAAAGTTGATGGGAGAGAAAATGGTGTATCATAATATTTACATGAAATGGATATTAAGGGGTTCATATAGACACATATCCCAACAAACTTAATGGAATTTAGATTCATAATACAAAAGAATTACTTGGATGTAAAAGAGGAGAGAGAAATCCCTCACGGAATTTCAACATGGTAACGGGTGTACATGGGAGGAATTAATGAGAGATAAAGGTTTATACCATTATCCAAACATAAATATGGAATTATAGGGGAGGTTTTAAATCATACCCTAACATTTTTAATTGAAAACAAAAGGGCGTAACAACTTAAATAAAATTGGACAAAATGAGAAAGGAAGAAATCCCTTACTTGGAAGTGTGAACCCAAAGGCTTGGTAGATGCTTGAGAGAGGCTTATTGGGAGCTTAGGGCACCTTGGGATGATTCTAGGGAGAGGAGGTCAGGGTTTGGTCAAACTCAAAAGGTTTTGAGTGAAGGGGAAGTGGGAGTTTGGGTGGGTTTATATAGGAAAGGAGAGGGAATTTTTTATTATTTAGGTTTGGGACACCTCACATTAAACTTATCAAAACCACAAACCAGCCCATGGTTTTTGCCAAATGGGAGTGGAAAAAAATATTTTATAAGGACAATGTCCAAACTTCTTAAAATAATAGGGTTGCTTATATAGAGGTGAGTCACACTCTCAAAAAAAACAATTTAAAAAGACAAAATGTTTTATAAGCCTTTAAGGGTCCACTAAAAATTTGTAAAATAAATCAAACAAACCCAAAATAAAATTATTTTAATTTAAAAACATATATTGTCCAAACATAATGTTTATATTATTTTATTAAATCATTATTGGGTCATTATGATGTCATATAACACATTATATATTTAAACAGTATTTAATTTTTACCCAAAAATTCGACTGTCTCAGAAAATTATGAAAAATTAACCATTGGATAATTTAGATGTCATGGTTCCAAAAAATAATATTCATTTTATCTAAATAATATTATAAATATGTGAATTTTTTTTTAAAATAAAAACTGACATTTATCAAAAATTCATGGGTTTTGACAAAAACATCTTTCAAACCTTAATAAAAATTACAATTGCATTCATAAAATTATATGATCATTTATATTTAATAAAAAGTAATTTAATAATAATAATATTTTATTAAAATATTATTTTATTCAAAAATCCATTAATTCGTCAAAAATAGATTTCTTAGTTGAATATTAACTAAAAATACTATTTGTGCTTTAAAAACTATTTACATAGTAACAATAATAAAATGAATGTATTTTCATTATTATATACAAAATAATGCACATAATCATAGTGTTAAGGTCTTGTTACATAACCCATTATAACACCCGCATAAGACCTTAGGGTAAGGTGTGCAATGGTGACAGACTCTTGGGGTGGCTCGGATAACATTGCTCGAGTGGTAATCTCTATTAACTTACACTTCTTCTGTAGTTGATTCTACTCAAGCTTAACGTGTTCAAGCTTGACTTGGTCTTGGTTAAGAGAAAATCCCAATGAGGCCACCTCCTTTAAGAGCTCTGAAAAATGGGCTTTGTATGGGGAAAGTCTACTAGATGAGGCCATCGCTTCCTTTGTCTTGATAAATTGGATTTGATAAAGCCCTATATTTATACTAATCATGTGATCACTGTTCAACGGCTATATTAGAAATGGTCACAATTCATAATGGTATTTTAAAATCCAGAAACATAAAACCAATGAATTTCACATTTTATATAACCATAATAAACATTTAATTAGATCAAGAGGAATTTTCATTAATTAAATTTTGGGTCATTACAGATTTAGTATAAAATAATCCAAAGGGGGGTTTGTTCCAGTGTCACATAGTATATATCTCTCCAAGAAAATGTGTTGTATACAATAGGATAGATAGAGAGAGAATGGGTAGAATCTCAAATGAATTTGTGATAGGATATATCATTTTTGACATGTTATGTACTAGACTTGATGTTGTAAATGATTTAAGCACGGTAGATAGACATCAAGTTGATACAGGATAACAACATTGGTCTGTTATTAAGGCTATCCTTAAGTAGATTAGGAATACTAAGGATATGTTCCTGGTATATGGAGGAGATGAGAAACTAGTCATCAGGGGATATGTTAATGCTAGTTTCCAAATAGATCAGAATAATATGAATTCATAGTAAGGATATGTATTCAGTCTCAATGGAAGAGCTTTGAGCTTGAAGAGTTAAAATCATTCAATTGTCATTGATTCTACAACAAAGTACGAGTATAAATCAGCTTCTAATATAGTAAAAAATAAAGTTTTGATTCGCAACTTCATCCAAGAGATTTAGGTAGTACCTAGTAGTAAATATCTCATCACGTTTTGTTGTGATAATACTATAGCAGTGGCCCCTGCCAAGAATTCAAGGTCATATAAATGGATGAATCACATACTCCTAAAATATTACCTCTTGATGGATTTTTTTTCAAAGTGGGGAAGTCATTGTGAGCAGAGCTTTCATGAAGGAAAACATGGTGGAACCCTTCACTAAATCCTTATCATAGTATAAGCATGAACATCATGTGAGATCTAACATACTGAAGGTTGTGAGTAGTTTTCTCTGATTTAAGTGAGAGTATATTGGAATTGATTCTCTAGTACCAACTTATAAGTACTTTATAATTACTTGTATTCATGTATTTGAATATTAATATAAGTTTCTTATCATGTCATGATTTTTCTTCTTCATGAAATATTATGTGATAATGTTCTAAAGGTATTTGTCAGACTAAGAGGTCATAGCAGTTCTCAGCTGTAATGAGAAACTAGAAGTTACATGATAGTATTTTTAAATATAAGTTCTATAACTAGATGATATAATTTTATGGGACATAAATGATACAATCCATTAGGGGTGGATACTCATAGGACTTTGAGACACTTTCTCATGGTTTAGACCCTTGGTAATCTATAGTGTAGGAGATTATGATAACATTATCTGCCAATAAGAAATCCACATTTATATCTATCATTGAATATTCCTATCTATGAATATGTGTAATTATCCTTAAGATATAAGATTATTATTAATTCATGTAATGATTTATGTGCTATGATGTACCATCTAAAACTATGATGATATATGTTTGTGGGAAGTACGGTATGTTGGGTGCATCATGAGTGATATTGCATTAATGAATAATGTGAGAAATGATTTATAAATTTTATTCAAGAATGAAATTTAATATCTAAGACACTTTTATGGGAATGGAAAAACCAGATTAAGTTCCCGGTCATGACGTTTGATTGGTGAGTTCATTTTTGGAAAGTCAAAAAATGATTCATCAAGCATAGACATTGATGACATCAGTATGTAACATGCTTGATTGAAGATATTTAGGTAAATATGTTATATTATGCATTTTATGTTTGTATGAGGTTATACATCATTGCGATATTAACTTATTTCTCTATGGGAGCATTGGTGTGCTGCTAGATGCTAACCTTATACTTCGAGCGATGTAGCTTAATGCCACTAAGAAAGGTGTTATGGGTTCACACACTAAGTGTATTCAAAACCTTAGTTAACTTCCATATGACTTTCACATGTTGGATAAATATTATTTTTGTACATGGTTTAATAATTACTCATGTTGGTTTGATCACAAATATTCAATCACTAGTTATTCAAGAGAATATATATACATGAGTTGAATATTTAATAATTGTTTATTTACTAGCCAATTATTTATTAAATTATGTGACTACATAATATTTATTAATTCTGGTTTATTAACATTATAAAAAAATATTTATTTATTTAGTTGTGTGAATATTTAATAAATATTTATTCATTATTTTGGTTAATATAATATTTATATATTTATTAGTGAATAATTCAGTGGTGTTTATTTAATTAAATAAATAATCATTATTCAAGGCTCGATAAATATTAATGGGATTGGCGAACTGAGTTTTATGGTCCAATGATAAATTTCATATTCAATATTATTTTAATAAATATTAATTCATTTATTCAAGAAAAATAATATTTATTTCATCCATGATTTTAGTACATGTAAATTAAATAATAATAATATTATTATTATTATTTAGACATGGTTTTTACTAGGTATTAAGAAAATAATAAGGGCTCTTGCATAGTTATTATAATCTAACCCCAACATTATATGAACCCAGTTATGACATTTTTCAGAGGTGTGGATATGACCTAGCTTCATTCCATCATTATGTATAATTAATTCTAAAAAGGATTCTTTCAAGACCTATAGAACACCCTACTAGAAGGCTTTGAAGAATGTAGAGCAATTCCCCCTCCACGATAATGAATTATGATCCCCTTGAAGGATTCGATTGCGATCAACAAAGGACATCACAAGCGTTAAATACACTATGTTAGCGTCGGGATAATTTTAAGACGACAATCGGAAGTTTGTGAAGCAAATTTATATCATCACTAGAGGGAATCTACCATTTATTCCTCTGACTAAATATAGGCATGACAAGAGTGTCTTATTGATTCATCAATGAAGAAAGAATTACAAGATCAATGTCATTTTAAATTTGGCTATAAATTAATTATAAATTACATGTGATGATCAAGATTTTTGGTTATCAGATTAATAAATAAATTCATATTAAATATAATTTTGTTGGTCATGAAATTATTCATCATATACATCATGTATTATTCATTTATTATGACCAAAATCCATGTTGTCCAAGTGTCCCCTAGCACTTCTTCTATGCCCAGAACCTTCAGTGATGAATATGGTAAATTACATGGGCTAGAATTGGATGATGACCTATTATCTAATTATATATGGTTTAAAAGAACATGAGCGGTGGATAATAATGGGTTTTCATTAAATATATTTAATAAATGAAATAATTTATTCAATATTATTGGTAAGTGTTAAAACTCAAACTAGATAAATAATATTCTTAAATAGGAAATTGTTAATAATATTATTGTGGTTGTTATATGTGAAAGTTGGGTCTGATCAGTGTTATAGAAATGGCAGCAGTGATTCATCCATGGTGTAAATTATGTAGAGATAGTTATAGACTATTATAGTATTGTTCGGTATAACCTATTTAGGTTGTTCTTGTGTGTGTCTATATTATATGTTGTACTTTCTTGTGATCTATTTATGCACTCCACTCAAGAAAAAATACTTATTTCAATGGCCAAATGTTTTGGGTTCCATATATTTTCCCTAAGCATCCAAGTTTGCGAGGGAACATATGAATAACCACTCCATATTCCCCACTGCCTCTTTAATATGTGTAATGATTGTGATGGCCATAGGTTAAAATTGAAAATGGTGTTGCAATGCATTGATAATGAGATGATGATACAGTGTTATTATATGGTGGGGAATGTGCATTGTAGGAGGAGGTCACTGGGTTAATGTCCTTCATGTTCATGGTATCCTACTATAAGGGAAATTATTATGTGGTTGATATGTGTATTAACCCAAACTTCTATAAATGAAATTAAATTTTAAATGAATAAATTCCTTATTAAGTATTATAGTTATAGAAAACACATGCACTACCTTGGTTATTTTGGACCAATTATAAAATATAGTGAGTTAGATTTAAAATATTTTTAAGCATCATAACCATTGATAATATATCCATTATATAATGATAGTGGAGAATAGTATATATTAAGGGTTATGATAGAGTATAATTTTCATAGACAGGAGTAGCAATGGACTCGATCAGTAGGATCATGCCCTATGAAGCCTATTTATCATATATTTTGAGGGAGACAGAATCATTGGTCTTTACCCTTGAACAATCCCAAGTTAAAATTAAATAACTAAAGTATGAATAAAACCATTTATGGGATAATTTCAATCTTATTGATATCACAGCCTAAACCATGTTCACCGAACCACCCCAAGAAAGCCCCATCATCGCACACTTTACACTTAGGGCATACACTAGTGTAATAATGAGTTATATATCTAGAACCTAGTAATACAAATTTGTATATTTTATTTTAATAAAATAATGATTATATTTATCTCCTTTTATTATTACTTTACCAATTATTATATAATGTGTTTGATAAAAATTAGATTTTGACATGAAGAAATCAAAATTGTATTTTTGGGAAATATATAGTTTCAATTAAGATGCTCTTTTGATAAATTCAATAATTTTTAAAATAAATAATATTTTAATAAAATATATTTATTGGATAATAATTATTTAAATATAAAATATGATATAATTTAATGAATTCCAATGTAATTTTTATAAGGATCGGAAAATGGTTATTATCATAAAAACTAGTATTTTCTAGTAAATATGGATTTTTATATAAAATTGAAAATTATCATATTTATAAAATTATTTTGATAAAATAAATAATATTTTTGAAATCATTACATAAAAATTATCCAATTTTTAATTTTTCATAATTTTCTAAGACAGTCAAATTTTTGGGTAAAAATTAAACATGATATGTATTATGACATCATAATAGACCAAAAGTGGTGTAATAAATAGTAAAAATGGATTCCATGGACAAAACTACGTTTCCTCTTTAAAATAATTTGTTTTTTAATTTATTTGATTAATTTTATAAACCCTTAATGAATCCTTAAAAACCTATATTATATTTTAAGGTTTTAAATTCAATTTTTTATAAAAATGACTCACTTCCACATCACCAAGAGTATTATATTAAGTATTTTGGTTATTTTCCATATAAAATATTGAAAATTACTCATATTTGGTAGAAACCATGGGAAAAACTCATGTTAAGGTTTATGGTTTTTATTATTTTACCATATAAAGTCCAAACCTATGTTTAGAAATTAATAAAGACCCCCCCCCCTCTTTTGTTATAAATACCTACCCATACTCCCACTCATACTTAATTAAAACCCATTGAAAATAAATTTATTCTCCCTATACCTCTCTAAATACCTCACAAGGTTTTCTTGAATACTTAATAATATTCTCCCAAGCTTTTAGAAGCACCCTCTCAAGGTAAGGGACTCTCTCCACTTCTTTTTATTTAAAGTACTTTCTTCGTACAAAGCCCTTTTTTATTTCAAATTGTCCATGTTATAATTTTATTTTACATATCCCTTTACTATACTTATGATTCCCATGTAATTAGATATCACCATTCACTCTCATGCATCCCTTTTATAAACCTTTATGTACACTCGTTATTCTGCTGAAATTATCCCTTGATTTTCCATGACAAACATTTGGGTAGTGAATACCCATCCTCATTCCCACACAAGGATAATCACCTATATTTACCTATCCTTCATTGGTTTTTTAATTACATGTGTGTAACCCACACTCCTTAATTGTGGGATTAAAAGTGATGAAATCCATTCTTATATTGTATGATATAAGTGGCACGCTAATGTATGTGCATGATATGAATGTAATGGGTGGGCCCATAATTATATATCTCTATGATGAATTAGGTAATATTTTTGTCTCATGTGATGTCATGTGTGGTGCACGAGAGGTTATCCTAAGCACACTATGTTATGATGTCTTAGTGGTTAGCTTTGACTTATGTTTATGATGTCATGTTTTATATTGCCACATTCCAATGTTGCCTTGATGTTGTCATCTTATATCATGCTTCGATGATCATATTTATGATTCTCACCAATTTTATGTCACCTTATATTTCTATCTGTCAAAAATGTAATAATTTAATCATGTTATGATTTGATTATTTCCTTACTGGGCTTTATAGCTCACCCTTTTCTTATGTATGTATTCAGGTTATCTCGTGCAGTATTAGAAGATCGGTGGAATATAAGGTCATGTTTTAGAGTTTTTAAATAATTTTATTGTACCCATGTTTCACGTTAATGTTCTATGTACCTAATTTCAAAAAAAACACTAGGCCTCGTGATATTCTAGGATTTTATTATGAGTATCTATATCTAATAAATCATGAATTAAGGTGTATTAAAATATAGGTTTTCATAGTTGGTATCAAATTAAGGTCTAGTTATTTTTTTGTGATTTGGATTATAAAACCTTAGTGAAAGACTTTGGTATAAGAATAAACATAGAAAAACATCCCTAAATTTTGGTAAATTATAGAGTATATGGTTTCCAAGCAATAAAATCCTTGTCAGGATACTACAAGTGTATGTGGCTCTGGCACAGTTGTACCTAGGGGTAAAATCCCTGAAAAGGGAGAATTGGGTGTTAACTCTATCGTCACATAGTGCATGAAAAATAGGCCTTGTTGCACACCTATTTTGACACTCCTAGTGGGTATTATTTTTGTAAATTCATAGGCTCATTATGAAACATTTTTATTAGAACAAAAATGCCCATAAAATTTTATGTTAGGAAATAGACCATGGATAACTTAAATTGAAACCTATAAAATCATAGGTTACGGAATGTATGTCATTTATTATTTATCCCTTAAATGTTCATATTTTCCCTTTTATGTGTTTACTAGTTTTCAAATTATCATCCCTAATTTTCCCTTTATTTTAATCAGTGTCAAGGAATTGGAGTAATCGAGTCAACAACCAATGTGATAAGCAATGTAATGGTTGCTCAAATGAGATTCCCAACCCGATTAGAGTAGGAGTAAAGAACTTCATGACAATAATTTCTTAATTAACTCAAGTTCTGAATTAAAACTTGAATCCGGGGGAAAACCCAAACCCCCTAAGAAATAGAAATTTGCAGTTGAGACCATTATGTGACAAAGGCCTTTGACTTTTAGTGGATCTTATGTTCCCTTAATCGTGGAATAATGGGTCAACTCCATTGAAAATATCTTCTCCATCCTTAAATAATCCAAGAAAGATAAATTTGTGTTGGATTTTTATCATATGGAAGGAGAAGTTGGTGAATGGTAGACATTGATCAAAAATAAAAAGCTCTAGGAAGAGATCAAAGCGATGGAGTGGAAATAATTCTAGAAAATGTTTTTTGATAAATATTTTCTTTGCACTCTACGAATTAAAATAAAAAGGAATTTATTTGGCCTCAAGAAAAATGATGATTGATCCATTAAGGCATACAAGGAAAACTGCAAAAGACTTTCATGATATTTCTATGGCTTTTTCATCTCCCCCAAAAGTAAATTGGACTACTTCTTTAGTGGGCTAAAGTTGAGTCTATGAAAATATTTGGAAATTTGAGACTTTGATAGCTATAAGAAAATTGTTCAATGTGACGTCAATGATAAAATAGAGATCATAGTATCTCAAGGGTCTCACAGGTCTGGATATAGGAAGTAGAGAATGGATTTTAATTTTGGAGGTGTGATAGAGAAATATCATGGGGTAAGAATACCCAACATCCCACTTGTAAAAAGTGTAGGAAGAAGCATCCTGAAAATTTCCTAAAGTGGACAAGGAAATGATTTAGGTGTGGGAAGGAAGGGAACCTAGCTATAGAATTCCAATGGGATAAACCCACCAATGTGATGGAATAAATGAATACTTTAGTTAACCCTCAGCCTATTGTCTAATGTTTCAACTATAAGGAACAAGGACTCTATGTGAATAAATTCACTAATATAGGGTTGTTGATGATAACTAGAACCAACTACCTAAAAATCCTAGAGAAGAAGGGTGATCTTATTCCATTAAAAATGCTAATGTGGATCCTAAAAATGATTTTGTGACAGGTACATTGGTTATTCATTCAATAATAGTGAACGTACTATTTGATTTTGGTTCTATGAATTTTTTAATATCATAGAAGTTAAGTAGAATTATTCAAACACTAACTCAAAACATCGAAGTGTAGATATTTTTGAAAATTAAAAATGGTAAAATTATCACATACCAAGTATATAACTTCTCCCATATCCATATTTTCAGTTTGAACTTCTTAGTGAACCTTGTGATGCTCTCTTTAGCAGAATAAGATGTAATTCTATGTATGGATTGGCTTTCCTTATATAGAGCCATCATAAATTTTTAAGAGAAAGAAATCACCCTATATATCACAAACCAACCTCATACTCTATACAAGAGCAAGCAGGATGAATATCTTTTGGTATCATCATCTCAAGCATGAATATTATTTCCTTATGAGCAAGCATATCTAGCTCAAATAATTGAGACTAAGGAAAAGATAATCCTTGATGACATACCCATTATAATAGGATATATTGATGTGTTTCCTGAATAATTTTTTAGTCTTCATCCAAGTTTTGAGGTTGAGTTATCAATCAAGATTATACCTAGATATTTTTTAATATCCAAGACTCCATATAGAATAGCCACTATTAAACTTGAATATCTAAATAAGAAACCATAGTAGAATCTAGATAAAAGGTTTATACACCCAAGTGATTCACCATGGGGTGTATTGATCCTCTTAATCAAGAATAAGGGTGATTTAATGCATCTCTATTTTGATTGTTATGAGGTTAACAAGATCATGATAAAAAATAAGTATCTTATACCATGGTTTGATGACTTTTTTGATCAGCTATGTAGAGAAATATACTTCTCTAAGGTGGACCTTCATTCAGGAGATTATCAAGAAAATGTGAAGAAGGAGGATATCCCCAAGACTACTTTTCATACAAGGTATAAGTACTCATATTTCATAGTTATTACATTTGGACTTACTAATGCTCCACCTATCTTCATGGACTTAATTAATGGAGTCCTTAGGGATTACCTTGAAAACATTATGGTAGTATTTATAGACGATATTCTTATCTACTTAAAAATCAAGGAGGAACACAAGGATAATTTGAACATTGTAATAAAGACATTTCAAAAGGAAAATTTGTATGTGGAGTACAATAAATATGAGTTTTCTATGGAGCAAGTAACATTATTGGGACAAGTTATCACCAGTAAAGAGATATTTGTGGATCCTTCAAAAATAGAGGTAATTAAAGGATGACCTAGACTAATATTTATAACAGAGATCCATAGTTTCCTTAGACTAGTTGGGTATAGTAGTAGAAACAGTGGTTTTTATGTCAAGGTTTTAACATCGGTTTCTTAGAAACCCATGTTAAAATATGTAAAAATAACTTTTCACATCGGTTTTTAAATAAACCAACGTGAAATATTTTTAAAAATACCATTTAAAATCATTTTTTATGAAAACTGACATTAAAAATATTTTAAAAAAATACCAAAATCCAAAAACCCTCACTTTATTTTTGATCAAACCCACCTCCTCTCTCGAACATCAATGGCACTGATGTCACCCAAGACCCTCAATGATGATTGATCTTCTATTTTCAATTTATTTCCATCACTTTTTCATGTTATTTATCCTCAATATCCCATCCTTCATCCTTTTTTGATTATCCTTGGTATTATTTAGTTCAAGGAAACCCTATTATAATCAGATAGAAACTACAATGCAAGGTTTTTATTGGTTCATTTTTCTACTTTATTTTTGCAGACGTTTTTCTTCAATCTTGCAGTGTTCACTCTATTACCACCTAATTCGAGTAATTTTATCATAATTAAGGATATATTTTTCATTATAAACCTCCATATTTGGTAGGTTATTTTTTTATTTTTAAATATAAATTAATTTTTTGTTAGTTATAAATTTCATTCACTCGTTCATTTTTTTGTTTGTATGCATTTTATTATCAATTATAAAAAAATTGTTAAAATTTATTTAATGTTATAAATTTTTTATAAGTATTAATTGTTTATAACTATAATTTGTTTTTTGGGATAATTTGAATTTATAATTGTTTGAATTTATAAATTTTTTTTCGTTATAATTTGTTTGTGGTTGAATTTTTTTTATTCAATTTATTTTTTCATTTATAAATTTGTTTTTTTATATAATGACTTTTGATTAAAAAAATGTTGTAACTTGTTTTTCATTTTTAAATTGTTTTTAAGAAAAATTATTTGTTAAAATTTTATACATATTAAAATTTTCTTTTTTATATATGCTTAATCATTTATATTTAAATTATTCAATTATATCTTTTTATCATTATGTATAATTGTTTGTTATGGTCAAATAGTTATCAATAATTGATTATTTTGATTATCCGTTATTATTTTTTAAATTTATCAGTTTATATATATTTCAAATGTTTATATGTTTTATTATATTCACCTTTTATATTTTGATGTTAGGTAATTAATTAATCGTAATTGGATAAATTTACGAAGAACCATTGATAAATATAAAAAAATGAGTTGATGGTTTCTTGGAATTTTCTAAAAAAGATCTCATTTCTATAGTTTTAGCCATAATTATACATGTTAGATCTATAATGTTAAAATTACTAAATATTAAACATCTAATGTTGATGAAAATATTTAAAATGAGATAGAGGATCATATTAAAGAATTAATTCATGATATAGGCATTAAAACCATCAAAAAATAGAAACTATTGAATGGTTGTATGGAGATTCTAAGAAACCATTATTCTCATGTTGCACTAAATTTATAGTGTTATCTATGGTTCTGAGATTAGTTAACTTGAAATAAAGAAATGGGTTGAGTGATAAAAGTTTCTCTGAATTTCTTGAATTTTTAACATAGATACTTATATAAGGTGATGGGATTTCATATTCCAATTATGAGGCAAAGAAAATTTTATTCCCAATGGGATTGGGGTATTGATTATCCACTGTAAGAGGATAATATTCATTTCTAATATATGTATTTTTCATGTGTCTTGCTATTCATAAATACCATTTTAGTGCATTTTACATTTTGAACACCCATTCTCATCATTTGTGCATTTCATGTCTAATGTGCACCAATTTAGGCCCAATGTTTCATATGATTTTAAAGAATGTAACTATCCATATTTTAATTTTATATTTTTGTAAATGGATATGCACTTAATTATGAACATTTTTTATTTAGGGATCAATGGATTATTAATAAATGATGATGGAGATATTTGGCGATTAAAGGAAACAATTCTGGAGAAGGCAGATTGGATATCATCCCACTGATCGGACTATGGGGCCCACAATACAAGCCCAATGAAGCCCAAAATTTATGTAAGGATATAATACATATAGGGGAACAAATCATTCTTCTTGAGCCTGTGATAATTCGTCCTCAATGGTGGTGATTAAGGCATCCCAAGTTGAAGATTTAATTTTGGGCCAGATTCTGCGGCCCAGAAAAACAGCCCACTATTTCAATCATATCTCCCGAACCACAATGTATTTTGGGATTAAAGTTTACAGGATGTTAGGGGGCATCGGGGTATTCATTTAAGTCTTCTAGGTCCCACTCAAATTCGGCCTTCTAAAAGGTCCTTTAGGCGCGTCTTTCCGGTGAATGTAAGCTGGCTGCAACTTCGGGGCAAGAAGTGGAAAAGTCTCTCATCATTAATGTTCCACCCACCTTTCCCCAACATAATTAATTAAAGGCACATGGGATGTTGGGGGATCGGCCAAGGCTTAATTTTTTCCTATTTAAGGCGGTAGTGGTGGTGGATTTAGGGATGTTGGGTGCTTTCTTTTCATTGTAATGTTATTATGCCAATTTGTCTTTGTAATGTTCTTCCTTCTCATGTAAGTTGTTCGAATCACCTTAGTCTTCAATAAAAGTTCTTCTTCTTCTCTTTTTCAATTCTTATTCATATCACCTTGATACCGTTTCCTCAAGGTGTGAAATTTTTCACACCAAACCTTGTGATTTTGTTCACAGAATGGTAGAGTGATCGTTATTTTGTTGTTTTTACTTCTTCAATTCCACCCTCATAAGTCTACTTTCCGCTTCCGTTGAGAACATGTCATCAATGGAGGACTAGATCTTTTATGGGTTGATACAAGGGAGTATAAAGGGTATGGATTTAATGTTATTTCTCACTCCCTAAATGTTATTAATTTCTTTTAATTTAGTTTCTTTCATTCAATTATTTTTATTCTTCCTCTTCCTTATTGAATTTATTCACCCCACTTTCATGTGCTAATTACATCCTTTACCTTGGAGTGCTCATGAAAATGATCCTACAAGTGTATAGGTGATTATCATGTGTTTGAAGGTGTTTAATAATTAAGTGATGAGGTTAGTTTTAATTCATTTCATTAATCCTTCTCGAGTTAATGAAATTAAAATCGTAAAAAAAGGAATTCATTCAATCCACCCCGAGCAATAACCTAGGATCAAATCATTTTCTCATAATTTGAATTCACATAGATATTTTAGTGCTATTTCAAAACCATATAAAATCATCCCAAGTTGGCCACTTCATAGCCAAAAACCCATCTCTTTTTATTGAGTTTCTAAAGGTTCTTTTTAGGTCTCTGAGGATTTGACAAACCAAGCTACACTACAAGCGACCGCTTGACCCTTAAAACTTGGGTAAATTTGGGCGAGACCAGGTATAAAAAGATACATGATTTCCCTAATAATTATATGTTTAATATGAAGGAATATGAATGTTTATCAAAATTTCATAAATTTGAGACATCACGATATAATATAGATGAAAAATTCAACTCATATTCATTATCAAGTACTAGCATCAAACCTCCTGCTGAAACAATTTGATACCTTTCAATAATTCTTCATTTGAAGCATATATTTTCAAATTAAAATGATGAAAAAAGGTTAAGATGAAATACAGATGAGTGCATCTATAATGTTAACTTAAATCACCCTAATTATTCACCATAGTGGAAGAGATTTGATAAAAAATTCATGATTTTGGAAATGATGTTAGAAATATCAGAATGGGACTATACACAAATAGAATGAATATATATCATAGCCTCAGTAGAAAATATAGTTCATCGATTATTTTTTTGTTAGTTTAAAACTTTTCCTCAGAGATATGTATGATGAAAAAATATGTTATGATAATCTTGATTATTTATAGACCAAAAAGTTTAGGAAACAATATTGATATGTATCTTTCACCATTGATTAATGATTTGAAACTTCTATGTGAGATAGGTGTTAAAAATTTTGATATATTCAAGAAAGAATATTTTCTTTTGTGTGATATGATAATGTTTACTATAAATGAATTTCCTGCATATGAAAACTTATCTGGATATAGTGTTAAGGGACATAAATCATGTCTAATTTGTGAAGAAGAGACTTCATATTATTAATTGTAGAATGGAATAAATATAGTGTACATGGGACATTTAAGATTTTTGAAAATTGATCAACCTTATTGTAGATTGAAAAAAAAATAATGGTTTACAAGAATATAATCTCTCCCCATAACCATTTTCACTTGAAGAATATTAAAACAAGGTGAAAAATATTTATTTAAAATTTGTAAATAAAGTAATTTCTGATCATCAAAAATATATCTTTAAGAAACAGTATATCTTATTCAAAATACCTTATTGGAGATTTTTAGAGATAAAATATAACATTGATGTTATGCATGTTGAGAGAAACATATGTGATAGTTTTATTGGAACTTTTTTTGACATAAAAGGAAATAAAAAATAAGATTTCATGGTAGATTGGACTTGATATCCATGGGAATATGTTTGGAATTATCTCCCACTATGAAAGGAAATATAACATATTTACCTATAGATTTTCACAAATTAAGAAAGAGTGATAAGATGAATTTTTTCAATGTATGCATGGTATTGATGTAACATCATGTTGCCTTATTATTGACATTCCTTGACCCTTTTTTGACCTCTTTTTAATAGGGTCTTGTTTTGTGATCATTTCTAGTGAACTTAGGAATTTTTGGAGGCTTTTTGGAGTGTTTATGGTTGGTGCATAGTTTAACCAAACCATGCATCCCCCTAGTTTAAACCATACACCCCATGTACATTGGTGGATTCACAATTGGAATATAGTTTCCCAAACCATACACCCACCCAGGGGAAACCATTCACCCCAATTAGTAAGGGTGAATGGTTGTCACATGGTTTCCCCTAACCATGTGTCCCTCTCCAACTAACCATGTATGTGGGATTTTAAAGTTTTGAAAATTATTTTAAAATTCCTAAACCCTCAGTTTAAGTGGCTAATCACCCCCATGTTTTCATAACATGATTTTTTGGTCCTTGGAGGCTCTCAAGAGGTAATTTTGTCTCCTCTAAACCCTTTCCTTGGTAGATCAAAGCGGTGTTGATCTCATTTTATCTCCTCCAGGTAATTGGATCTCCTCTTGTGTATTTTCTTCCAGCATCCCTTTCTCTCTCCTTAGAGAGTGTTATATCATCATGTTCTTGATGGATCTAAAATTTGTTTCATTGTATCTAATATTTTTCTTGATATATCTTGATTCCAGATTCGATTCCTTGATCTTCTCCACCTTTGATCATTTGAATACATGATCTAAAGATAGGTGGTTCTATTTGAGATTTTCCATGAAATTGAAACCTTGATTTTCTTTATTTGTTTAAAATATCTTTCAATTGATTTATAAAACCTTGATTTGGAATGATTTGATTACAAAATTTGAAATGGAATGGATTTTGAGAGAGAAACCCCAATTCCAATGGAATTAAAATTTTGGGATGAATTTTGAAAATGATGGATTTATTTTTGAGAAAACGATTTGATGATGGAATTGATGAAATTATTTGAATTTTTTTTGAGAAAATGACTTAAATTGAAATGATGAAAACCCGTGATTGGTTTTGGATTGAAAAGACATGAAATGGTGAAAAAAACCATGATTTGGTTTAAAATTGAATTGGTATATTGAAACTAAAAATTGGATGATTTAATTGTAAATGATGATTTGATTTGAAATGAGATGATTTTTCCATTACTTATTTATTGATTAAGCATATGTGAGCCTGGGGAGTTAGTAAGTTATTTGGGAAAATCACACAATAATCTTGATCCTCTAACAATGGATTTACAATGAAAATTATAAGAAAAAACATAGTTCGACGTGATTATCCCCGATGGGATATTGATGAGTCCTGTTAGGCATGATCATGAGGGATGTTTTCACACATGTTTAGTTATGATCACTAATTTGAGAAGTGTGAGGATCTTATATCCAAAAACTAATATATTTCAAAGTAGATGACCATGGTGCTTTTTGTGTATGATTTTTTTATATATTCCATTAATTATAGAACTATTTTTACTCATTCCAAATTATTTATATAATTTATTTTATATAAATGTTTATTTAATACATGTTTGAAATGTTTTCCCTCTATTAAAAAGAAAGTATGTTTTGTTTTAATTATGAAAATGATATGTTATACCATGCCCTAGTTTATTTAAATTGAAAACATGATTGGTTTATTATTATGAAATCTATTTTGGAGTACTTGGTGAGACCCTACTAGGATTTATATCTCACACCCTAATTTTTATTTCAGTATTTTGTAGGTTTTCTTATGTTAGGTCTGATCAAAGTGAAAGCGCCACTTAGAGGTGGTGGATGTTCTTGATCCTTTGGAACATGGAGTGGTGATAGTGACCAATGGAGATTTTATAAACTTGTTACATAGGGTTTATGAGAATTTTTTCAGGTTAATGTTGATGTTTTGGTTAAGTTGGTTTTTTATCTACTCAAGTACTTTTTTACCTATTTGAATACTGGTATATTCTTCTTGAGGAGAGTTGATATATTGACTTTTATCTTGTTTATCTTACACTATTTTTTGGAAAAATCATTCCCTCTTTATTATTGTATGATCCTAAGTGCTAGTTTCCAACCCATGGGGATTAGGAATGCCCTTCAGGATATGTTGGTGTTAGATTGAGTATCAAGATACCAGAATATCTGGGCTGGTTCATGAAAAAGATTTATCAAATGGAGTCTTGTAGCATATTTTCTTAAAGTCGTTATGTGGTATGGGTTGTTCTGGAGGAGTATGATTGATGGGACTTGGTAGGTAGTTATGAGTGAGTTTTTGTCCCACTCTTGTCATAAAAAGCCTTAATTCAACATGGGTGGTGGGAAAAAAGTTTCTTTGATGATTATTTTGATTTTTTCCTAGTATTTACCCTATTTGATTATTGTGTTCTAAAAATCCAAGACCTTTTACTCCCGTTTGATCTGTTGATCTAAGTGTCCTTGTTAACATTTTTTCTTATTGTCTGTTGATGGTGTGTAGCATCATGCCACTGAGAAGATGTTTGACCAGACCTAAGGAGGGATCTGCTAATGAAATGCAGCAATAAAACCCTCTAGTTGACCAAAATCTCATTGAAATAGTGGTTCATGCTTTCCAAGATCTAGTAGAGGCAGGCACACCTGAACCATTTAGGCTCTGGTCGTGGCACCTCTAAGTGTAAACTCTAGAGATAATGTACAAGATTTTCTTCTACAAAAGCAACTAAATTTACAAGGATCTAATGATCTCTAAGAGTATGAGGATTGGTTGAAATGAATTGAGTGGATTTTGAGTTCTTTGAAATTCTTGGTTCAATTAAAGTGAAGTGTGATACTTTCAATCTTTATGGGCCTAGTAGAAGGTGGTGGGATTTGATGGTGATAGTGAAGAATCATGAAGTCTTGGAGTGTAAAGACTTCAAGTTCCTTTTTACAGATCAATTCTATCTAGAGTCTATGGTTTTAGTAAATTTGGTAGAGTTTCTTAATCTACAACAAAGTGACAAGACTGTTACTCAGTATGCAAACCGCTTTGCTAAGCTAGTACAGTTTTCCCTTGAGATTGGGAATAATGAGAAGCTAAAAGCACAAAGGTTTGAGATTGGACTTTGATTTGATATTCAATCCTAGGTTTTCATGCTAAATATGACTTCTCATGTTAATGTACTATATAGATAATTGATGGTTGAGCTTGACCTGGCTAGTGAGTTAGAATTTATAGGATTTCCTTTTTATCCTAGTGGTAGTTATGTGAGTTTCTTTAAAGGAAAGAGGAAGTGTGATGAGTCTCATGGTGGATCTAGACTACAAGGTTCTTATAGACCTCCTAAAGTTCTTGGTAGAGGTCCTTTGACTTTATTCCAGTGTGTTAAGGTTAGGCATTTGAAATGGGATTTCACTGAGGAACCCAAGATATGTAGTTCCCATAGACAATCAGGTCACTTGCAAAAATTTTGTTATATATTTTCTACTCTATATAGTGGCATGGTCTCATCAACACCTAAAAGTATTGTGATACAATCATATACTTCAAGAAAAAAGGGGTTCCGGCCACAAGCATCTAAAAAGAAGCATATTCTCATAGTGGAAGACTATCTAGAGTAATTTTACATGGGTCCAATGACTGTGAGAGGTACCATCACTATAGCTTCATTCTTAGTGACTGATTTATTTGATACCAGAGCATATCACTCATTCGACCCATGTTCTTGATTTTTTAACCCCTCCTATGGAGCTTTTATATTATGTGATGGATATTACTATGCCCCTCATAATAAAGAGAGAGCAGGGTATTCGGTTTCCTACTTGTGTTTTATCTTTATCAAAGATTTATCTTAACTATAATTTTCTAGTTCTCGATATGAAATCTCTTTAAATAATTCTTGGGATGGATTTATTGATCACTCATAAGGCCCATATTGACAGTTATCTTCAATGGGTCTCCTTCACTACTCACAATGGTTTGTTTCATGTCTTTTGGGGAGAATAGGACTCAATATTGAGTAGATTCAGGCCTTTTTTATGGATTCGGGTAGGATAATATCAGTGTTTTCTTTTGACTTGAATTGAGAATCTTTGAGTGATGATCTCCCTCTATATGTCATCAAGTTTTCTAATGTTTTTCTTTCAGATTTCTCTGGTTTTCCACTAATGCGAGAGATGAAGTTTTATATCAATTTAGTACCTAGTAATCAACCAATATTTATTCATTTTTACTATATGGCACCAAAAAATTTGAAACAATTGAAGACTCAGTTGGATGATTTACGTGAGAAAGGATTTATATGCCTGATTGTGTCACCTTGGGCAGTACATGTTCGCTTCTCAAAGAAATATGATGGTGTGCTTTACATATGTGTTGATTACCAGAAGATCAATTGAGTTACAGTATAGAACAAGTATCTATAGCCTTAGATATATGATCTATTTGACTAGTTGGAAGGGGTGAAGTGGTTCTCGAAGATTGATCTACGATATGGATACCACCAGTTTTGAATTAAATAATATGACATTCCAAAGACTGCCTTTAGTGGTAGTTATGGCCATTATGAGTATCTTTTTATTCCTAATGGTCTAACCAATTATCCTATAGTTTTATGGATTTTATGAATTGTATTTTACATGAGTACCTCAACACATTAATTATAGACTTTGTGGATTAATTCCTGGTTTACTCAAAAACCAAGGAGGATCATGACCATCATTTGAGGATAGTGCTGGAAATTTTTAGAGATCGTCAACTCTATGCTAAGCTATCAAAATTTTGTTTTTATATTTGGGAAGTAAATTTATTGGGACATGTTCTCTCAAAACATGGTATTATAGTTGATCCTGAGAATGTGAAAGCTACTATGACATGTGAACAACCATGAAATATTTTTTAGATTTGAAGCTTCTTAGGTTTAATGGGGTATTACTGCCAGTTTTTCAAGGATTTTTCAAAGTTAACTTCTCTAATGACTAACCTCACTTGGAAAGGAGTAAAGTTTTTTTAGGATGATAAGTGTCATATTTATTTAATTAAGCTTAAACATCTTTTGACTTATGTGTTGGTGTTAACTCTTTTAGAGGTAGGGAAGGGTTATATGGTCTTCTATGCCATTCCAGGTTTGGGTTTGGGTTGTGTTCTTATGAAGGGAGATCATGTCATTACCTTTGGATCTAGAAAACTTATGTCACATGATAATAATTATCTAACCCATGATCTTGAACCCACAATTTTGATTCATTCCCTTAAAGTCTAGTGACATTACCTTTTTAGAGAAATGTTTACTATCTATTCTTATCACAAAATCCATAATTATATATTCTCTCAAAAATATTTTAATCTCTGTCAGAGGTGTTGGGTGGAATACCTATAGTCATTCGATTATAAAATTTCTTATACCTAGAGCAAGGGGAACGTCGTCACTGGTGCTTTGAGTAGGAAACTTTTGACCCAAGTCATAAAAGAATCATCAAAAGAGTGGAATTTGAGGGCTCTCTTTACTCAGTTACACTTGGGAATCTAGGATAATGATTCTAAGGATGTTTTTTACCAGTGTTCAGTTGATATCCTCTCTTCTTGAAATGAATATTTGGGATCAAAAGTTTTATGATGAGTTCTGTGGTGTTAGAGGCTCTCTTCATAGTGGAGAGAATGTCGTTGAGCAGTCTTTCTCCACATAGGTTATTCTGTGTTTCCAGAAATGGTACGTCGTGCCCTCTTCCATGAAGAAGGTTGTAATGGGATACTTTGATAGTTCTCAATGGGTAGTGAACCCAGGTACCATGAATATGTTCTATGATATATGAAAATGATTCTGGTGTTTAGGTATGAGATGATGTAACATCCCAAGTAAGTAATGAATAATAGATATTTTTATCTATGTCTATTAATGAATTAGATAGTGTTTTAGAGGTTTAAAATGAAAATAAATCCAATCTTAAGCATGGAATACACTAATATTCTTAAAAGATTGTTTTAATGCCTTTTGATGGCAAACCCTTTTTAAATCAATCTTTTGACAATTTTATAATCTATATTTTTCAAAATAAACATATTCATTATGATTGGGACATTGAATTTTACATTGGATAAATTTTTGGTATTTTTCTGACAATGTTCATTTTTTAATGAATAGTGAAAAATACTGCATTTTACATCAAAACTGCTTTTTACTCTAATTTATTTATATGATTAGATTGTCTTTTGAATTGGTTTTAAAGTGAAATTAGAATATATTTTTACCATTTAATCCAATGGTGGTCATTGGAATCAATTTCACTTTGAAATTGGACTTAAACTGGTGTCAATCTTTTGATACTTATTGTTTCATAAAAACACGCTATTTGTCATGACAGCGGGAATTAATTATTAAATTAATTAATGTGACTTTTATGTTTTGAATTTTTTAAAATAGACTTAATTTTTGAATTCGGAGTAGAAAATATAGCTTAGGTTGAATTTTTGGTAATTTTCTGAAAAACTTCAATTTTTGATGAATAGTGAAACCACTAAGTGGTACTTATAAAAACTGATTTTTCGTTTAAATGAAATTTTTCGATCTTTGTGTTTTGAATTTCAAAAATCCGACATACATGGTTGTCATTAAGAAGTAAAATGTGGTTCAATGAGATTATAATAATTTTTTTGTGAATAGTAACTTATTAAGTTTTTAATCGCGATTAGTGGTAATTAGTGTAGTTTAAGGTAAAAATAATGTTTTAATAGTATGAGATGACCTAGACACATTTCATACCCTTATTGGATGTGTCATGGCCGACCAAGACAAGCCATGGGTCAACTTGGGGACCCCATGGAGCCACTTTGGTTGGGAAATGACATAAATAACTTTTTATTTAATGTTAAAGTAAAAATGACACAAACATGAGTTATTTTACTAAAACAATTTTTACATGGGGTTATACAAGTCAGATTTTTTACTATAAATATTAATTAGAAAGCTAAAAATATTTCCTACATAATAGTATTTGTTTTATAATTTTTAGACATTAAATAAATTAAATTATTTATGACATCATGATGATGCAATGATGACCTCATTATTTAACGATTTAAATAAAATGGAAAGATAATGTAAAATCTAAAATCTACACATGGCCAAAACCAATTGGATGAGTGGATTTCGAACCCTTATAACCTTATCCTCTAATTATATCAATGTGGGACCTTTTTAATCCGAAACTCATTTTAAAATAAAGTAACTTATCTTTACTTTCCAAGAGTGCCCCTCCTCTCCTCTTATAAAAGGCCCCCACCTCTACCTCCTTACCCATACTCCCAAAGCCTTTGGCTCGGCCAACCCCTGCCCATTTTGTCTCTCCACTTCCCTCTCTTACTCCTTGAAGCCTCACTTTGGGCAGAAGTCTTCCCAAGGAAGCCTTTGAGCTCAAACCAAAAGGAGTTACCCGATTTTAAGGTAATGTCTTCTTTTGAGTCCTTTTGTTTTATTTTGGTTCTCCAACCCCATAAACTCTTTTTATTATTTTATTTTGTAACAAATACAGTATCCTCAATATACTAGGATGTTTTTATAATAAGTATTTGATCTACACTTACACACACCTACATCTAATGGTTAACGAACATACTGTTTCCGTGGATGGAGAATTTATGCCTCCCGAAACGATGATTGTTCAACATTATTTTAACACCTTCAAAGGTGTCCATTAAGATGTAACTATATTTATATATGATATATAATATGTTTATGTTTTCCTTAAGCTTCTGTTTTTTTTATTTTGGTCATACCTTTATGGTTTCCATTATGGGTAAACGTGATATCTTCATTTAAGGAAGTGTGGACTACCGCCCCCTCAAAGTGAGTTGATTCGTTAAATACCATATGTGGGACGTATAAAGGATGGAACTATGATATTATATATGATATTATACTGTAATTATAATATACCTTTATATCATTATGATTCCATTCTATAAAATACGAAATAGAAATGAAAGTAGCGTTCATGCGTACGTACGGTTTACCGTCTCCATGAACGGTGCATTTCATTTCTTACCTCTAAATGATTATGTAATATTATAAATGCATGCATGTACTGGATATATATGACATATATGATATCTACATCATGAATATCATTATGGATATAATGGATACATGAACAAATTGTAATTATAAAGGGTTTATTTTTTACTCAAGTACCAATTATCGTTAAAATGACCGTTATTAACTTAAATAATTACATAGTATTCATGACATGGTAATAAGTGATATAAAAGGAATAATGAACTTAAAAAAGGTTCTTAATCAAGTATAAATTAACCCAAGTTTATTATTCAGGACATTAAAGAACGATCGAGTCAAGTCGGACCCGAGGTATGGGATTTCGTCTCAATCTCCTTTCATTGAGGCATATTTTGTTTTATACACAACCTTCTTTTATACGGTGTATAAACCCCTTTGACTTTTAAGTTTATCCAAAAGGAATCTTTTTTATACGAAGCGTTTTACAAAATGACAAAAGGGAATGTTTTTTTCGTACGTATGCGGCGACAACGACTTCTTCGCCGTCGTGACCATTATTTGAGTTTCGGCTTCCTCTACAAGCCATACCTTCTTTTTAAAAGAAAAATAAATACCATGTTTTAATTTTCTTTTATTTTGGTATTGAAAATGGTTTTCATAATGTTTTTATATCAATGTGTTGTATTGATATCTTGTGATTGAAAGGTGGAAATGTTATGTTTCCTTTATGCATGTTTTATGTGATACGATTATGTTGAGGTTCTTGGGAATTATTGTGAAGACGGGTGGTTCCGTGATAAACTACGGGCGGGTGAGCCCGATATAGCTCTCCAATGCATTGGGTAATGTGAAGGAGTGAAACGTTAAGGTTTCTCTGAAGAGATTTAGGGAATATACTGTGATGGGTATTCCAAACGTAACCAAGAGGGTTACTCCCTACGTAAGAATGTTATGAATGCCTCAAGTTACCTTTATATCTTATGATTTCTATGATTTATTCATGATTTGATGAGGTATGTTGAAGTGCTTATGTTTTATGGGTAAAGTATGATTTCATTCTTATGTATATATGTACCCATGTTTCCTTTCCATATTTTTATATCCCTTACTGAGCTTTTTATGCTCATCCCAAGTTTTTTTGAAATGTTTTTCACAGGTCAAGGGAAAGGTACATGATATGATGATAGTGTCAAGGAAGTGTCAATAATATCTTTATGTAACCACTTTGTTTATATGTGGAATGTAATTCAAGTTTTATGATCTAATTCTCTAAAACTCTAAACCCGAAAAGATCCTCAATGTGTAATATTGTAATAACTCAAGATTAAGTAAGGTTTAAGGCTGGGGCCTTATAGTTGGTATCAGAGGTCGGTTTAGATAACTTTAGGAGTTAGAATTCTATTAAATGATTATCTAAAAATATTTTTTTTTAAATGATATAGCATTTGAAGATTAGCATGTTGCTTCATCTAAGACATGTTTGTTCAGAATGGTTTTCCGCAGAGGAAACAGGGAAGTAGTGCTAGGAAGGAATACAGATGGAAATAACCTTCCGAATCAGCATCCTGAGATGGTCAGAATTGGAACTGAACAGTTTGTTGTAGTAATGGAACAGTTGAATCAAGCGATAAATGGTGGTGGTATCCATGCACGAGATCATCCAGATCAACCGCAGAGGAACATGTTAGTGGTGGAACATTTCATGAGGCAACATCCCCCATCATTCAGAGGATCATCTGACCCTGTGCTAGCTGAAGGGTGGATTAAATAACTGGAGAAGATTTTTGATGTCATGGGGTGTTCAGACAATCAAAAGGTTAGTCTTGCTATTTATCGTTTGGAGGGTGAAGCAGATCAGTGGTGGTCGATGGTTAAGAATATCAGGGACGCTGATGAGATTGATGCTCTCGACTGGGATGAATTCAAAGGTATGTTTCTTGAGAAGTATTTTCCTAAGGCTATTCGACTTAGGATGGAAAATCAATTCTTGGAATTGAGGCAAGAGGAAGACTCAGTGTCTACCTATGAAGAAAGGTTCACTCGATTGGCAAGGTATGCTCCAAATTTTATCCGAGACCTTGATAGTAAAATCAATTGTTTTTACTCAGGATTAAAGCCAAAATATCGAAGGGCATTAGCTTCTCGTGAGTTTAAAAGTTATGAAAAGCTTGTTCGATGTGCTGAGAAGGTGGAAATGGAGTTTGCTGATGATCAAGTGTTCTATAACAACCAACAGAAGAAGAGACCGAGGTGGCAGGAGAAAGGTAAGAATTCTTCAAAAAAGTCTGATGGTAAGAAAACTAATTTTCCAGTTTGTGATAAATGTGGCAAAAGGCATGTTGGGGAATGTCTTCTGAATTCTGGAAAGTGCTATCGATGTGGTAATATGGGACATAAGGCTCGTGATTGCACTGAAAAAGATCAAGGTGAAGGTAAGACCAAATTTGATTTACAGTTAGTGAAATGTTATAAGTGCAATGAGATGGGTCACTATGCAAACGAGTGTCCGACAAAGATCTTGAGTGATGGGAAGCAGTTAGACTACAAGTAGAAAGGGGTGGTGAAATCCTTTGCAACTACTTCAGTTGATGTCGGGCCATCAAATGAAGTTGTATTAGGTACTTTGTTTGTTTTTTCAGATTATGTCAGTGTGTTGTTTGATTCGGGGTCTACACATTCTTTCATCTCTGAAACCTTTTCTAGTAAAATGGGAATACCATCTCAAGAAATGACTCCTGAACTTTTGGTAAAAACACCTGGGGGGAATGTTGAGGCAAAAAGAATTTATAAGAATCTTCCTATCCTTATCTGTGGAAAGAACATACTTGCAAACATTATTGTTCTACCTCTAGTAGAGTTTGATGTTATCCTGGGTATGGATTGGCTCTCTATTTACCATGCTAAGATTGACTATAGATCTAAAGAATTTTCTTTTCAGTTTGTGTACAAGAATGAACCCTTACTGTTGATAACTTATCAAGAGGCCAAGAAACTTGTAAAAGATGGAAATAAATGTTACCTTGAACACATCGTTGAAAATAAAGGAACTGTTCAGATTAATTATGTGCCAGTGGTAAATGAGTATCCTGATGTTTTTCCTGATGAGTTTCCTAGAATAATACCATATCGGGAAGTTGAATTTACTGTTGACTTAGTTCCTGATGCTAATCCAATTTCAAAACCCCCTTATCGAATGGCTCAAATTGAACTTTTAGAGTTGAAGGCGCAATTGCAAGATTTATTAGAGAAAGGTTTCATTCGACCTAGCACATCACCATGGGGTGCTCCTGTCTTGTTTGTTAAAAAGAAAGATGGTTCAATGAGACTTTGCATTGATTATAGAGCCTTGAATAATATCACTATTAAGAACAAATATCCTTTGCCTCATATCGACGATTTGTTTGATCAGCTCCAGGGAGCTCAGTTTTTTTCAAAGATTGACTTGAGATCGGGGTACCATCAGCTGAAGGTAAAGGAAGCATATGTTCCGAAGACCACATTCCATACAAGATATGGCCACTATGAATTTGTAGTAATGCCTTTTGGGCTAACCAATGCACCTGCTGTATTCATGGACTTAATGAATAGAATTTTCCATGAGTTCTTGGATAAGTTTGTGGTGGTTTTTATTGATGATATTTTGGTGTTTTCTAAAAGTAAAGAAGAGCATGAAAGACATTTAAGGGTTATCTTGCAAACCTTAAAAGAAAATGAATTGTATGGGAAATTCAGAAAGTGTGAGTTTTGGTTGCAACAAATTTCTTTCCTTGGTCACATTGTTTCTAAAGATGGGATAACTGTTGATCCTGCAAAAACAAAAGTTGTGGAAGACTGGCCAAGACCCACAAATGTAACTGAGATTCGTAGCTTCCTTGGTTTGGCAGGCTATTACTGAAGGTTTGTTAGAAATTTTTCACGATTATCTAGTCCAATGACTAATCTAACTCGGAAGGGTGTTAAGTTTATCTGGACAAAAGAATGTGATGATTGTTTTCAGGAATTGAAAAGAATATTGGTGAATGCTCCAGTTTTGGCACTACCTTCTAGGAATAGTGAGTTTTTTATCTACAGTGATGCTTCATTGAAAGGACTTGGTTGCGTCCTAATGTAGAATGATCAGTTAATTGCTTATGCTTCATGACAGTTGAAAACTCATGAGGTAAATTACCCTACACGTGATTTGGAATTAGCTGTTGTTGTTTTTGCTTTAAAAATTTGGAGTCATCATTTTTATGGAGTAAAGTGTGAAATATATACCGATCACAAAAGTTTAAAGTAAATATTCACTCAGAAATAATTGAACATGAGACAAAGGAGATGGCTCGAATTAATCAAGGATTATGATTTTACAATTCATTACCATCCGGGAAAAGCAAATAAAGTGGCTGATGCTTTGAGTCGAAAAAATAATGCTTCATTAGCAATGTTGCATTTGGAACGTGATCTTTTGGTTAAGGATTTGATGAACTTTGGAATAGAAGTTGTTGGTGCATGAAGTTCTTCTGTTTTGTTTCAGGTATCAGTGAGATCATCTCTATCATACAGAATCAAGCAAGCACAGAAGCAAGACAGTGAGTTGCAGAAAAAGGTAGAACTGGTTCAGAAAGGTAAGTTGCCTGGATTCAACATTGATAATGATGGAGTTTTGAGATTTGGGAAGAGATTGTGTGTGCCTTGTGATTCATAGTTGAAGAGTGATTTGTTATGTGAAGCTCATAGTTCTCTGTTTTCAGTTCATCCTAGCAGTACTAAGATGTATAGAGATCTGTGGGAGTATTACTGGTGGGATGGAATGAAAAGAGATATTGCTGATTTTACTATGAAGTGTTTGACTTGTCAGCAGGTTAAAGCAGAGCGGCAGTTACCAAAAGGGATGCTTCATCCTTTACCAGTGCCAGAGTGGAAATGGGAGAATATATCCATGGACTTTGTTGTGGGATTACTGAAGACATCTCGAGGTAATAATGTAATCTGGGTTATTGTTGATCGCTTGACTAAATCTTCTCATTTCCTTGCTATACGAGATACTTTTTCCCTAGATCAACTTTCCTATTTGTATCTTAAAGAGATAGTCAGGTTACATGGATTTCCTCTCTCCATTGTATCTGATCGTGATCACAGGTTCACTTCTAACTTTTGGAAAGGCCTTCAGAAGTCATTGGGTACTGAATTAAATTTTAGTACAGCTTTTCATCCTCAATCAGATGGGCAGTCAGAACGAACAATTCAGACCTTGGAGGATATGCTACGAGCTTGTTCTATGGATTATCAGGGAAGTTGGGACCAACATCTTTCTTTGGTTGAATTTTCATATAATAACAGTTTTCATTTCAGTATACAGATGGCACCATTTCAGGTATTATATGGGAAGCGGTGTCGAACTCCAGCTTTCTGGGATGAAGTGGGTGAAAGAAAGCTGATGGGACCAGAATTGGTAGAAGAGATGGCAGAAAAAGTTCAGCTAATTCAGAAGCACATGAGAACAGCTCAGAGCAGGCAGAAGAGTTATGCGGATAACCGGAGGAAGGATCTATCTTTCGAGGTAGGTGATCATGTTTTTCTCAAGGTTTCTCCTTGGAAAAGTGTGATGAGATTTGGTAAGAAAGGAAAGATAAGTCCAAGGTTTATTGGACCATATGAAATTCTGGAGAGAGTTGGATCAGTTTCATACCGGGTGGCTTTACCTCCGAGTTTATCTCAGGTACACAATGTTTTTCACGTTTCGATGTTGAGAAAGTATATGTCAGATCCATCTCATGTTTTGAGTCCATAGGTAGTTCAGCTGGAAGAGAACCTATATTATGAGGAACAACCGATCTAGATTCTTGACCACAGGGAGAAAGTGTTACGAAATAAGGTGATTAATCAGGTAAAGGTTTTGTGGAAAAACCACATGATGGAAGAGGCAACATGGGAATCTGAAAATGCAATGAGGGATAAGTACCCCCATTTATTCGATAAGTAAATAAATTGCAGGGACGCAATTTTCTAAAGGGGGGAAGGATGTAACATCCCAAGTAAGTAATGAATAATAGATATTTTTATCTATGTCTATTAATGAATTAGATAGTGTTTTAGAGGCTTAAAATGAAAATAAATCCAATCTTAAGCATGGAATACACTAATATTCTTAAAAGATTGTTTTAATGCCTTTTGATGGCAAACCCTTTTTAAATAAATCTTTTGAAAATTTTATAATCTATATTTGTCAAAATAAACAAATTCATTATGATTGGGACATTGAATTTTACATTGGATAAATTTTTGGTATTTTTCTGACAATGTTCATTTTTTAATGAATAGTGAAAAATACTGCATTTTACATCAAAACTGCTTTTTACTCTAATTTATTTATATGATTAGATTATCTTTTTAATTGGTTTTAAAGTGAAATTAGAATATATTTTTACCATTTAATACAATGGTGGTCATTGGAATCAATTTCACTTTGAAATTGGACTTAAACTGGTGTCAATCTTTTGATACTTATTGTTTCATAAAAACACGCTATTTGTCATGACAGCGGGAATTAATTATTAAATTAATTAATGTGACTTATATGTTTTTAATTTTGTAAAATAGACTTAATTTTTGAATTCGGAGTAGCAAATATAGCTTAGGGTGAATTTTTGGTAATTTTCTGAAAAACTTCAATTTTTGATGAATAGTGAAACCACTAAGTGGTACTTATAAAAACTAATTTTTCGTTTAAATGAAATTTTGCCATATTTGTGTTTTGAATTTCAAAAATCCGACATACATGGTTTTCATTAAGAAGTAAAATGTGGTTCAATGAGATTATAATAATTTTTTGGTGAATAGTAACTTATTAAGTTTTTAATCGCGATTAGTGGTAATTAGTGTAGTTTAAGGTAAAAATAATGTTTTAATAGTATGAGATGACCTAGACACATGTCCTACCCTTATTGGATGTGTCATGGCCGACCAAGACAAGTCATAGGTCAACTTGGGGACCCCATGGAGCCGCTTTGGTTGGGAAATGACATAAATAACTTTTTATTTAATGTTAAAGTAAAAAATGACACAAACATGAGTTATTTTACTAAAACAATTTTTACATGGGGTTATACAAGTCAGATTTTTGACTATAAATATTAATTAGAAAGCTAAAAATATTTCCTACATCATAGTATTTGTTTTATAATTTTTAGACATTAAATAAAGTAAATTATTTATGACATCATGATGATGCAGCGATGACCTCATTATTTAACGATTTAAATAAAATGGAAAGATAATGTAAAATCTAAAACCTACACATGTAAAAAACCAATTCGATGAGTGGATTTCTAACCCTTATCACCTTATCCTCGAATTATATCAATGTGGGACCTTTTTAATCCGAAACTCATTTTAAAATAAAGTAACTTATCTTCACTTTCCAAGAGTGCCCCTCCTCTCCTCTAATAAAAGGCCCCCACCTCTACCTCCTTACCCACACTCCCAAAGCCTTTGGCTCGGCCAACCCCTGCCCATTTTGTCTCTCCACTTCCCTATATTACTCCTTTAAGCCTCACTTTGGGCAGAAGTCTTCCCAAGGAAGCCTTTGAGCTCAAACCAAAGGGAGTTACCCGATTTTAAGGTAATGTCTTCTTTTGAGTCCTTTTGTTTTATTTTGCTTCTCCAACCCCCTAAACTCTTTTTATTATTTTATTTTGTAACAACTTTAATATCCTCAATATACTAGGATGTTTTTATAATAAGTATTTGATCTACACTTACACACACCTACATCTAATGGTTAACGAACATAATGTTTCCGTGGATGGCGAATTTATGCCTCCCGAAACGATGATTGTTCAAAATTCTTTTAACACCTTCAAAGGTGGCCATTAAGATGTCACTATATTTATATATGATATATAATATGTTTATGTTTTCCTTAAGCTTCTGTTTTTTTATTTTGGTCATACCTTTATGGTTTCCATTATGGGTAAACGCGATATCTTCATTTAAGGAAGTGCGGACTACCGCCCCCTCAAAGTGAGTTGATTCGTTAAATACCATATGTGGGACGTATAAAGGATGGAACTATGATATTATATATGATATTATACTAGAATTATAATATACCTTTATATCATTATGATTCCATTCTATAAAATACGAAATAGAAATGAAAGTAGCGTTCATGCGTACGTATGGCTTACCGTCTCCATGAACGGTGCATTTCATTTCTTACCTATAAATGATTATGTAATATTATAAATTCATGCATGTACTGGATATATATGACATATATTATATCTACATCATGAATACCATTCTGGATATAATGGATACATGAACAAATTGTAATTATAAAGGGTTTATTTTTTACTCAAGTACCAATGATCGTTAAAATGACCGTTATTAACTTAAATAATTACATAGTGTTCATGACATGGTAATAAGTGATATAAAAGGAATAATGAACTTGAAAAGGGTTCTTAAGCAATTAGAAATTAACTCAAGTTTATTATTCAGGACATTAAAGAACGATCGAGTCAAGTCAGACCCGAGGTATGGGATTTCGTCTCAATCTCCTTTCATTGAGGCATATTTTGTTTTATACACAACCTTCTTTTATACGGTGTATAAACCCCTTTGACTTTTACATTTATCCAAAAGGAATCTTTTTTATAAGAATCATTTTACAAAACGACAAAAGGGAATTTTTTTGTCGTACATATGCGGCGACAACGACTTCTCTGCCGCCGTGACCATTATTTGAGTTTCGGCTTCCTCTACAAGCCATACCTTCTTTTTAAAAGAAAAATAAATACCATATTTTAATTTTATTTTATTTTGGTATTGAAAATGTTTTTCATAATGTTTTTATATCAATGTTTTGTATTGATATCTTGTGATTGAAAGGAGGAAATGTTATGTTTCCTTTATGCATGTTTTATGTGATACGATTATGTTGAGGTTCTTGGGAATTATTATGAAGATGGGTGGTTCTGTGATAAACTAAGGGCGGGTGAGCCCGATATAGCTCTCCAATGCATTGGGTAACGCGAAGGAGTGAAATGTTAAGGTTTATCTGAAGAGATTTAGGGAATATACTGTGATGGGTATTCCAAACGTAACCAAGAGGGTTACTCCCTACGTAAGAATGTTATGAATGCCTCAAGTTACCTTTATGTCTTATGATTTCTATGATTTATTCATGATTTGATGAGGTATGTTGAAGTGCTTATGTTTTATGGTTAAAGTATGATTTCATTCTTATGTATATATGTACCCATGTTTCCTTTCCATATTTTTATATCCCTTACTGAGATTTTTATGCTCATCCCAAGTTTTTTTGAAATGTTTTTCACAGGTCAAGGGAAAGGTACATGATATGATGATAGTGTCAAGGAAGTGTCAAGAAAGAATCCATGTTTTATTTTAAATATTTTTCCATTGATGGGAAAGAAGAATACTATCTTTATGTAACCACTTTGTTTATATGTGTAATGTAATGCAAGTTTTATGATCTAATTCTCTAAATCTCTAAACCCGAAAAGATCCTCAATGTGTAATCTTGTAATAACTCAAGATTAAGTAAGGTTTAAGGCTGGGGCCTTATAGATGATACATTGATGACTTTGTTTCTCATTGTTATACTTTCCAACAGGTCAAGGTCGAGCACCAGAAATATTTTGGTTTACTGCAGCCCCTTTCAATGAAGAATTTTAAGTGGTACAATATTTATATGGACTTTATGGTGGTCTTTACTTATATCCCTCATAAAAAAATTGATATGGGTTTTGATGGATCAGCTGACCAAATCGGCTCACTTTATACTCATCTATGATGCAACCAAAGTTGAGGACTTGGGAAGCTTTTATGTACAGAAGGTTTTCAGGTTTCATGGTGTTATATTTGTGATAGACTCTAATAAAGATCCTAGTTTCACTTATAGGTTTTATATAGGCCTCCATGAGGTAATGGGATCTTAGGTAATCTTGAGCATGACATATCATCCGTTGACAGATGGTCAGACAGAATAGGCGATATAGATTTTGGAAGACATTATTTGTTTTTGTATCCTCTATTTTAATGGATATTGGGATAAAAACTTGGGAAAGGTTGATTTAACCTATAAAAACAGTTACTAGTCATCCATTTATATTTCTTCCTTTGAGGCATTTTATAGACACCTGTATAAATATTTGTTGTGTTTCTTAGAGATTAGTTAAGCTTCCTTGGTTGGGACAAGTTTGGTCCAAGAGATGATAGCTAAGATTTAGTTTATTCATTAAATAATAGTGATGGTATAGAGATGATATAAATTTTATGATAATCATCATCAACAAATTTTGGAGTTTTTGGTTGGTGATTGTGTGTTATTGAGAGTTTCACCTTGGTTGGGACACTAACAACTTGGGAAATAGGGAAAGCTTGCACTGAGGTTTGTGGGTCCTTTAAAGATTTTTGAGCTGGTGGGTAAAGTGGATTATCATTTAGTGATTCCACCATAGTTTATGATGATACATAATGTATTCCATGTATCATAGCTTCAAAAGTATCTCTCTGGCCCTTCTCACATCCTGACTTGGAAAGATCTTGATGTTGAGTCTGATTTATCTGTGACTGAGCATCCAGTCATGATTGTTGATTCTAAGACAAAGTTACTTCATGGGAGGATGATACCTTTGGTCCATGTGTTGTGTTATCGTGGTTCTAATTCTTATGAGACATGGGAGTGTGAGACACTGATGAGAGAGTAGCGGCCTCATCTCTTTGATATGGAGCTTTCTTGACTGGCTTTCTGGAGATAGGAAGTTTTTATGGTGGGGTGGTTGTAACATCTCATTACCTTATTTCAGGTATTCCTTGACCCTTTTTTGATCTCCTTGGAGTAGGAACTTGTTTTGGGGTTATTCTAGGTGAACTTGGGAATTTTTGGAGGCTTTTTTGGAAATTCACGGTTGGTTCACGATTTGACCAAACAGTACGCCCCCCCCCCCAATGCCAACTGTGCCCCCCCCCCCAAACATTAGGGAATGCACAGTTGGTGCATGATTTCCCAAATTGTGCACCCACCCAGGGGAAACTATGTTCCCCAATTAGTAGGGGTGTGTGGCTGGCACATGTTTTCCCCTAACAATGTTCCCCCCTCCAGCTAAACGTGCATGCGGGATTTTAAAGTTCATAAAATTATTTTAAAATTCCTAAACCCTCGATTTAAGAGTCTAATCACTCCCATTCAGCCCTAACACAATATTTTGGTCCTTAAAGACTCTCAAGAGGTTATTTTAGCTCCTCCAAACCCTTTCCTTGGTGGATAAAAGTGATGTTGATCTCATTTGATCTCCTCCAGGTAAGTGGATCTCCTCTCGTGTGTTTTCTTCTGGTCTCCCTTTCTATCCTCCTTAGAGAGTGTTAGATCATCATGTTCTTGATGGATCTAAACTCTGTTTCATTTGATCTAATACTTTTCTTGATAGATATTGATTTTAGATTTGATTCTTAGATCTTCTTCTCTATCGATCATCATTGGTGTTCTTGTTGTGAGTGTTGATTGTTTGATTCTATGATTTAAAGGTAGATGGCTCCATTTTATATTTTCCATGAAATTGAAACCTTGATTTTCTTAATTTATTTGAAATAGATTTTAATTTATTTATAAAACATTTTTTTGGAATGATTTGATTATAAAATTGTAAATAGAGTGTATTTTGAGAAAAAAAACCACAATTCCAATGGAATTGGAATTATGGGATGAATTTTGAAAATGAGGGATTGATTTTTGAGAAAACAATTTGATGATGGAATTGATGAAATTATTTGATATTTGTTTTTATAAAATAGATTAAATTGAAATAATGAAAACACATGATTGGTTTTGGATTGAAATTTCATGAAATGATAAAAAACATGATTTGGTTTGAAATTAAATTGGTATATTGAAACTGAAAAATGGGTGATTGGATTGTAAATGATGATTTGATTTGAAATGAGATGATTTTACCATTACTTATTGATTGATTGAGAACATGCGATCTTGGGTAGTTAATAGGTTATTTAGGATATGTATTCTATGATCTTGATCTACTAGAAACGAATCGATGATGAAAATTCTAACAAAAAAACCTAGTTCGGCATGATTATCCTCAATGGCATTTTGATGAGTCCTATTCGGCATGAGCCTAAGGGACATGTGCACACATGTTTATCCATGATCATTAATTTGAGAATTTTGAGGATCTTATAACTAGAAACTAATGTACTTTAGAGTATATAACCATGGTTCTTATTATGTATTATTTTTTTATATATTCCATTAAATATAGAACTGTTTTTACTCATTCCAAATGAATTTTTTTTATCAATTGAAAAGAAATCATGTTTTTTAATATGAAAGTGATATGTTATAACATGCCCTATTTTATTTAAATAGAAATAAAGATTTGTTTATTATTATGGAATCTATTTTGGAACATTTGGTGGGACCATTGAACTTTATAGCTCACACCCTACTTTTTACTTCGGTTGTTTTCAGATTTTCTTATACTAGTTCCAAGAAAAGGGAAATTGCTACTTAGAGGTGGTGTATGTTCTTGATACTTTGGACCATGGAGTGTTTATGGTGATTGGTGGAGCTATTTTATATTTGTTACATAGGGTTTTTGAGACTTTTTTTGGTTGACATCGATATTTTCATTAATTTGTTTATCTATCTTCTCAGGTATTATTTTACTTGTTTGAATTATTGTGTGTTCTCCTTGAGGAGTGTTGGTATACCAACTTGTATCTTGTTTATCTTCTAATTTTTTGTGGAAAATTTTTTCTCTATTTATTATTGTATGATACCAACTGATGGTAGTTAACCCATGGGGATCAGAAATTCCCTTCGAGATCTGTCAGTTTTGGCTCAGGTATTAGGGTACCAGGGTATCTGGGCTAGTTATTAATAATTAAATTACCTAGTGGATATTATTCAAATGTGAATAATTTGGTGTCATTGAAGTATTGTAAATAAATAGGTATGAAATCTCATGATTGTCATGTACTGATGAAAAAACTGCTACCAATTATACTTCATGGTATATTGTTAACACCTGTTAAAAAGACTATCATTAGGCTATGTTATTTTTTCAAATACATTTGTAGAAAAATAATTGATCAAAATTTATTAAATGTGTTGGAGAATGAAGCTATTTTCATACATTTTCAACTAGAAATGTATTTACCACCTACTTTTTTTATATAATAGTCCATCTGGTGATTCATTTGGTATATGAGATAAGAATATGTGGACCTATTTATTCATGTTAGATGTATCCTTTTGAATGATATATGAAAAATTTAAAGGGATATGTTAAAAATACACATTGATCAGAGGCCTATATTGTTCAAAAATATGTATCAGAAGTGGTGATTGAGTTCTATATTGATTATTTATATGAAGTGAAGCATATCAATCTCCCTATATCTCAAAATGTGATAGTTGATAATGGAGGTAGAGGGATTTATGGATTAAAGGTAGAGTTCATTCCATGTGATGAAGTGATGTAGGCACCTTTATACATTTTAAACAACAAAAATGAGGTTAATCCATATATATCATCACATATTACTGAATTAAAGCTATGATATCCAAAAAGAAATGAAAAGTGGTTGATGATTTAACATAAAAAGACATTTTTCATGGTTTAAAGATAAAGTTGACATATATATATATCAACATTAGAAAAATTGAAATAGTTGGTAGGGGGACCATCACTTAATGTGATTACATGGTTGGTTTTGATAATGGGTACACATTTTACACACACAAAAATCAAGATGGTAAGAGTGTTGTTCAAAATAGTAGGGTAATAGTCATCGCTGAAGCACTGCATTTTTTGAGTGCAAAAGATAAAAAACCCAATTTCTGCATCAATGATATATTTTTGAGTTCTCAAGGATATATAGGAAATTGATTATACTAAATTTTGAGTAACAGTGTATAAGTGTAATTGGTTTGATAGTAATAGTAGTGTGAAACATGATGATTATGGGTTTACACTGGTTGATTTGAAAAGATTTATTTGTAAAGATGAACCATTTATCATGGAGATACATGAAAAGAAAATATTTTATGTCATTAATCCATCGAATGATCAGTGGTCCATCATTTTTCAAGGGAAAATAATTCATTTGGGTGATGAGGATGATGATGATGTTGGGATTTATGTGAGGTTTCTTCATATGTTACATGATTTCTAGATGATAAAAATGAAAATAATACAGACATAGTACATGTTGTATGAAATGATCATGCTGAAGGGTATGGGAAAACACTAAATTACTCTCCTGGTTATTCAGGTTAATATTTATATTTTATTTATTATTCAAAATTTACATGTGTAAAAACTCTATTTTTTTAATTTTGATGTTTAATTCTATATATATTGATTAGTTATATGATTTTTGTGTTAAATTTTATATTCAACAGTTATAGTTAAACATTTTTTTATTGAAAACCCTAACATATATCATTATTTTTTGGTTAAATTTATTCATATAAAAACAGTTTTTTGTAACTATGACATTTAAGTTATGAATATTGATCATTTATATCATTTTCGAATTAATTTTTATATTTAATAATTTAACTTGCTTATTTTTTTGTTAAGAATCATGACATAATTATTATTATTTTGAAACTTACACATATGTGACACTATTTATTTGCTTAAATATTTTTGTAATCATTGTTTTTAAATATTTACTTTTCTAATAATATGTAGGTACACAGAATATAATTACATTTTTCTATTTCAATGATAGACATAGAGGAAGAGGAATATTTATCAAGGTATATATCTTTTTTTATATTATTAAATATTTAATAATAAAATTATTTAATGAAATAAAATTTTTAACTTATAAAAAATAATTACAAGACTACTGATGCGCCTCCTATAGAGGAATATTATTCTTATTCTATAGAGAAAAATATTCCTAGCATTGGCAGACATGGGATTACATATTTACCAAAACATTCACTTTATCATGGATACTAGATAATACATATTAATTTTGATGATAATAATAACCCAACTGGCCCAAATGCAATGTCGTTTACAAGTTATATAGTCGTGCAAAGCTATTGCAGGATTAGCATTTTATATTCTGATTGGAAGTTCATAAACAATATGGAAAAAGAGAAGTTGTGGGAGAATGTAATGGTAAAATATCTCAATTTATTTATTTCTTATTTCAATGTTTAAATATTATATATTTTATATAACTAATATTTAATGTATTTAATTATGAATTAAATTCAATTTTCAATAAAAAAATGAAATTAAGAAAAGATTTCTATCTTTAGCAGCGGTTCAATTAAGAGATTTTAAAAAAATATTGACAAAAATTTTATATTTTTTGGAAGTTATGTAGAAACCCAATCCTAGAATCCCAAAGCCAGTGTCTACTACCATTACATTGGCATGATTACAAGGAATCAAATCCCAAAGGACCAAAGAGTTTAGTAGTCTTGGTAAACCAGATACATACATGAGTCTTGTATTACAAATGAATACACTAATTATAACATATTATTCTTCTTCTTTTGAGGATAACTTTATTCCCACTAAGAATATACTTACATATCTTTATTATAACACTTCTTGGATTTTTGGGGAAGGAAAAAAAATAAGGGTGAGCTTAGATACTTAGTAAAGGTTAATTATAGTGAAAGAAATAATGAATCAATGATAATAATCAATATGTCAAGGTAATAACTAATCACACATTCCACATAATCAATAAACTAAAAAGGAAGTTCATAAAAAATATGTAAAGGTAAATAACTGAGAACAAATTCTATTGAAAATAACTCGATAAGGCATAATCAATATAGAAAGGTAATTAACTGAAACATGTGTCATTTAATCAATAGGCTGAGAATGAAATGCATCCATAGATAATGTCAAATAAAAAACCTCATGGATAAATAATAATAATAATAATAATAATAATTAATTCTCGATGAAATAAATGCTTAATTATTGGGTGTCATGTCTGAGACACATGAAAACCTATAACATCAAGACCTTTCATAAGATGATTTAAAACTACAGGTAAAACCCCATTTAATTTTTGAAATTAATTTGTCTCAAGATAACATGTCGATGAATTGAGGGGATATATAAAGTTCAAGCCCCACCCCTCACTTCCAATCCAAATCAATTCTCATATCGAAGAATCGATTTAATTAATACGCAATATGCCTTATCAAATATTCATATTGAATAAAGAATACATATTTATCAATATTTACCTAGATAATCAAATAACTTTAAAAGTAAACATCGTATGTAAAAAAGATATATGGTTTAGGAAATAATCATATCCATAATAAATAATGTGGATCTTTAGGGGAAATTAAATTTTCAATGGCCACTGGAAAGTGAATATTTTAAGGGGAGAACAAAAATGAATCAAGTTAGTGAATAACAATACTATCCTTATCCAAATAAAAACCATACAAAGGTAGAATAAGGATGGTATCAATACAATATATTCTAATTGGATTAAAAAATGGTTTTTTTCATTAATGAATATAAGTAGTATAAAAAGATCTTTTAAAAAATTCTTGAGGAAAATAACCTTTTATTTTGAAAAACATTTTGAAAATACTTTTCTTTGAAAATAAATTTTAGAAACATTTTCTTTAAAAATTAACCTTTTAAACTTGAAAATGAATCCTCAAAGAAATGACGGCGGGTGATTTTGTACATGTCATACAAGGTAAAAGGAATATTCTTTTTGCAAGGTAAAAAGGTTAGAAAAGATCCTTATTTAGAAAGCGATAATAATATTCCTTTGAAAACATTTTCAAAAGATAAAAGGGGTAAAATTTTCTTTAGTAAATTATTTTTGAAAGGTTAAAAAGATTTTTGAAAAGATTTTTAGAAAATAGGGTTTTTAGAATAAAACAGGTTCTTCGACTGAAGAGAGAAATGAAGTCGAGTTTTCATAAAAACATTTTCTAAAACATTTTGAGTAAAAAAGAGTGGAAATGGTATTATTGCATGAAAAATGTCATTAATAACCATAGGAAAATAAAATTAAAGGTTTTATTGAACAATTAACACATAAATTCCTTTAATTGAGTTTCAATAACATGTAATCTTGATTAGAATGAGACTGTGAAATAAACCCTTAAAATAATCATAACGTTGAATTGAGAATTAATCAGTGAATAGATTTGGTGACTCAACTTAAATACACATAAAATAAGTTTAAATATATAAATATATATTCAAAGTCATTATATACATAATCATATAATATTAATGAAAATGAGTAAGTAATATAACCAAATTAAAGGAATTGAGTTATGAAATTTATTTACCACATGGTAAATTTAAGTTAAAATATCCTTAGATGAAATAATTCAAATTGAAACTAAAAATACCATGAATAATGAATTAATAATGATATTAAATTTCAAAGTGTATTATATTCACCATATAAAATAAATTAGGTTCATAACAACAATGAAGTCTCAATAAAATGTAAATTGAGACGAAATCTCTTACCTTCCATTTCCTTTTGGGTGAATGTCCTTAAACTTCTTATATAATGGTTTTAAGAATGTAAATAACTTAAAATAAAACTATAATAATATTTATAATATCATATGTGATATTAGTATAATATCTTATTACCTATTTGTTAACAATATTTCATTATTTTCATCATTCCATGTGTTAATTATCTTGTTTTTCGAGTATATCTTGACTTGTTATTTTTGTTCCTATTACATATATTATGATTTAATAATCTATATAATGTAAACCATGATGTAAATATTATATATATTCATTATATATTTATTTATATTAATCCATAAAGTTTCTGTATAGAAAATGAAAAGCATCATTCATAAAGATGGTAGGTTGTACATATACGATTGAATAATGGAACCTCAGTTGCCTAGCACCCTCCCTCTGCTCTCGGTATCTCCCCCTTTCTTCTCATCTCCTGATCTCCTACATCGCACTTTCTTCTAGGGTTTGGAGTTCTCCCCATCATCGATGGGACTTTCCTCCTTCTACTCCAGGTTTTCTTATATCTGATGGCTTCTTCCCTTGGATTCTCTTGCCCCTATTAATTGCTTCTCCCTGCTTAGTGTTACTTATTTTGGATTCAATCCTGGCTTCCCCTTTATTCATGTTTCTCTTAGGGTTTTATCCTCGTATTCTATATTTTCATTCAAGGATGTTGTTCGATATTTAGGGTTTCATACCTAGTTATCTCTTTCTTGTATCATGGTGGTTTTCTTAGGGTTTCATCCCTAGGTCTCCCATTTCTCGCTCAATGGTGGTTCATTCTTGGTTTATTTTTTGATTTTCTCTTGGTTTTTCTTCCATCGGATTGTTATGTCCCTTTCATTGTCGTTCTTTGTAGCTCTTACATCCGGGTTCTTTTCTCCCTCCCAGGTCGGTTGGGTGAGAAAATTACCAAGGATGTTTTGGGATGTGTATAGAGAGCAAAATGAGGTTCTGGGTGGCGTGACCTGTGGTGGATCTTTCTAGTTCTGTTGGCTCTTATGGTGATGGTGCAGGGTGTGTTGGTCGGAATCGTCTCTGCGAAAGACTTCATATTATGGTTCCAATGGTCTGTGTTGATAGTATTTCAAGATGGAGAAGATGGTTCATTTGGTTTTTTTATTTCAATTCTTTTGTTTGGATAGCTTTGTTGTGGATTGTTTTTGGAATGGTTTTGGTTTTGTTGGGCTGGTTCATGGTCATTCCGATGAAGACTCTCTGGATTGTGGTTCTGACGGTGATGATGTTGTTGATGTTCATTCTAGTTAATGATGTTGGATTATAAAGATGACGATGGTGGATTTTGGCGATGGTGATTCTGGTGGGTCTCGCCGGTGTGGGGGAGGAAAAAGGAGATGTTGGACGTAATAGGTGTGCGACTTGAGGCAGGTGTGTGACTCAAGATTATTGGAAACCGAGATGGGTAATGATGTTTTTTAAAAGTTTCAATTTGAAATTGAATTTTGTGGACTCTCGTGTAGATTTTTTTTGAAATGTAAGGTTTCTCACTAATCCTAAAGCGGCTTTTTGAAATTGAAAAAAAAAATTGATTTGTAGGGGGTAGGTCGTACGTATACACATAAACGCTACTTATATTTCTTTGTCGTATTTAAAATAATGAAAAGTAAATGATATATGTGTGTGTGTGTGTGTTATAATTACATTATCATATTTATTTCATATATGTCGTATATGTTTATTAAGACCATCCGTAATATATTTCATGTATATCTTGGATGAATCACATCACTTTGAGTAGGCGGTAGTCCACACGTACACAAATGAAGCTATCATATTCTCACAAAATGGAAATCATAAGGGTATATGTTATATTAAAATTCCATAAGTATAAAGACATTATAAATACTATATATATCATATATAAACTATAAATACATCATTATTACCAACCTTGAAAGGTGGTAAATGTAATAATTAACGGCATCGGTTCGCGAGGCGGTAGTCCGTCGTACGCATGAACGATGATTGCGTATCTCATTTGATGGATGTGTGTGAAAGTGTCGGTTGAACTATTAGAATAAAAACATCTCAGTATATTGAATATACTGAGTTTATTATATAATAATGATATATAAATAATTTAAGTGGTGTAGAATTAAATGAAATAAAAGTGATCGTTGAAGAATGTTACCTCTTATTCTGGTAACTCCTTTTGATTTATACCAAAAGACTTCCTTGGTTGGCCTTATAAACAAATTGAGGATTATAGGATGAGGATAGGGAATTTTTTTGATTATTTGGTTAGGTTTTTTATGATCTAAAGGGCTTGGGAGTTGTTAATAATTGGGATAGGTGAATACCTTTTTATAGTGGAGTAGGAGTGGAATTCTTGTAAATATAAAAAGGTAAACACTATTAAGAGATATCCCTTATATAATGTGCCTCTAATAATGAACCAAATTTAATAAAAGGTAGTGTATGGTATAAATATTTCCATATAATAGGTTTTTTATATTTTTATAGGCCATTTTGTCTCTTAAGTTCAAGGTTTAGTTCCTTGTTAAGATTAATTTTACCTTAATTGTTGTAATTAATTTTAATTGCTTTCACTAATAATTTTGGTCAAAAACAAAGTTTAACTTACTAGAAATTATAAATTATTCTGATTATAAATATGTAATCAATATTTATAAATTCAAATCACATAAGTGGCAGAAATTAATTTAAATGTAATCCTGCAGATGGGACGACAAAATAGGTTTTTAAAGTAAAAATGTTCAAAAGTTTTAGATGTTTTTATATCCAATTCTAATGTGAAATTGATTCAAATGAACTAAATTGGATTAATTAGTGTATAATTTATCTAATTGTACTTTAAAACCAAATAAAAACATAATTTAACTATATAAATAAATTATATGAAAAAACAATTTTCAATTAAAATTCAGTATTTTTCACTATTCATCAAAAAATGAAACTTCTCATAAAAATACCAAAAATCAGACTAAAATAATTTTTATGTTATTATTTCAAAAATAAAGTTTATTTTGACATATAAAATTTATAAAATTTCTAAAATTTGGATTTAAAATAGGTTTTCCATTAAAAGGCGGCAAAAATTCCTTTTTAGAAAAATACAGTTTTTAAGCGTAAAACTATATTTATTCTTATATTATGTCTATAAAATATATTGGATGAATAAAAAATATTTTATTTAATATATAATATATAAAATTTATTAATATTATTCACTGATAGTAATTAATTTAATTTATTATGATAAAACGCCTTTGAAAGCATAAAAATTGTTCTTTATAAAAGCATTTCCTATATATTCAATTGGTTTGGATATTCATTTTTATTTAGTTATTATCTAGTGGATTCAAAAATATATTTATAAATTAATCATTACAATTTATAATCATCAATTTAACGACTAGGTTGTATCTCATTATATTAAATAGTAATTAATAATATATTGTTGTTCAGTTAAACTCAGTCTTGCGTGTAATGAAAGCTATCAAAGAAACTTCTTATTGCATGCATGGAAAGATAATTCAGTATTGTAAGCATTTTAATATATTAAATTTATTTAAAATATTAAATATACCATAAATTCTCAATATTTTATATTCCTTTCTATGTTTGGTGTTACAGTCGTACATGCTATCAAATACAATGCACTTACATTAGAATTTCAGGGTGTTACATCCTCTTCATCTTAATTAAATTGTGTCCTCAGAATTTAAACTTAATATCAGTAGTCTAGGGTTTGATATTTGAAAATTAACTTATTGAAAAATCCACATCATGAGATGATTTAATAAATTATCCTCTTAATAAGATAGAATGAGAAGTATAAAGGTCACATGGAATAACATATAACTAGGTCATTAAGTAGGATAATATTAGTGAAAGTAAAAAATATGGACTTGAAGTAATAAATAATTATAGGGAGTGATTTAGTTCATCGATCACAAACAAGTGAATGAGAAATGGAAAGTTGAGGTCCTCAAATCTATAAATCTATAAGTATTTAAAAGACTATCATTTTAACAAAAATGAAGGTATTAGGATAACATTTTTCTTTTAAGATCATTTTTCCGAATGTTGAGGAATCCTTTTATTGAACAAAAATTTACTTGATACATTTCAATTTCATATGAATCATTTCATATTTTGGTTTTGATTTGATCAAATTCTAATTCATCCTTTACTCTATGAAATGGATATCCTAAAATAAACTTCTTCTTTTTATTTATAAAGTACTAAAATTTACTTTTTACGGATTGTAAGATCCGTAAAACAAGTCTTTTTGTTTTTCTATAACTATTTTACAAAACTAATATGATTAATAAATTAATATCTAAACCTAAAAAACAATATTTCTGGTTCATAATTAATATTTATTTTCCAAATTATTTATCTAAAAGCAATGATACATTAACCAAGACATCATGTAGGCCAATGGTGGGTATGAAACCCTTATCGTCCTTCGGTCATGGGTTCAAGCCCCACCTCCTTTCCAGATTTAATGGGTTTCCACCCTATATGTAGGTTTTCCTTTTTCTAAACTATATTAATGTTATTTCCAAAATAAATATGATAGACATCCTTGAAATTTGTTTAATCACTAAATAGCCTTTTAACTAAGGTTTTCAATACAAGCTCAATACATAAATAATTTATCCATTTATTTCCGCATAGGTCCTTGGTCTAGATTTTATCCTTTAGAAGATGGAATTGACTTGGGTAATGCCCAAGTTCCTCACATTTAAGGAAATGAACTATAAATGGATCCTTAGGGTGAGATTTATTTTTTTCCATCATACTCTTCATTTTTTTCTCAATAATTATTTACTTTATGTCCTTTTTTCCCACAGAAAAAGAATTTCCCAATTCCATTGAGAAAATTTATTGGGTGTATCCTTCCATATATCTTGCATGAGGGAAATCAGTCCCTTTTTCCTCCATGGTCTCCACCACTTGAGATCTTATAAAATCCTTCTCTTCTTTGGTGAGTTCTGGAGTTGGTTAAGGTATTTGTTTTTAATCATATTTCAGAAAAACTGATTAGGCATGAACATGATATATTTATCTCCTATCAACATCCCATTTGGTTTCTCATTTCCTCCACCTTCTCTTTCATGTTCAATGTTAACATGATTCCCTTAGGTTCTAACCATTAACTAAAACCAAAAATCATAGTGTGAGAAACAATTATCATAGTGGTATAACCATATAATCATTTTTTAGGGTGTCTAAATCTTGACACATTAATTTTTTATCTAATACACCTTAGTTTGAACCAAGTTAATTGATTTTCATTATATATTTAAATCCTTCATAATGGTTTTTAAAGAAAATATCAATTATCCTAAGCATATCCCTGAGGAGTTTCAAACTAGGTATGTAGTAAGGATCATTATCATGTACCAGGTTACACTCGAATCAGGCCCAATGCACCTTTTTGAAGTTGTTGCCCCTAGGTATATTTGTGCTAGAACCATATCCACTTGTATTATCTAGATAGGTATGTATTTCTAGGAAAACACTATAATCTCTATCTAACCAAAACATTAGGATGTTATTAAATACTTATCCTCAAATTCTATCTTAGGGTTATGTTCAATAATCTATATTTTCCTAAATCTAGTTCCCAAAGTTTCTATTAAACTTAATTTGATAACATGTCATGTACGTAACCTATTTTAGGGTTATTTTAAATTTATTTTCCACTCATGATTTTTTTTGGTGGTTTCCAAAGGTTTTATTGAGAATAGGTGAGTTTTCATGAATTGGGCCAAACTGCGAGCCCAATTCCAGATTTAAAAATAAATTTTGTTTCATTTATAACTTTTTCAATTTTTAATATTTTTGACTCATTCCAACTCCTAATTGTTCTCCCCTGATATATTAACCCCAAATTTAAATTTGGGGCCTTTATAGATCCATAATCTTGGTGGATATGGGTTTTTAGTTAGGGAATTGGGCCTGCCCAAAAGCCCATTTTCTGCATTAAAAATAAATTTTAATTCTTTAATATCTCTTTCAATATTTGCGTGTTTTCGGTGATTCCAAGCCTCATATGCGGCCATTACACCCAGACGCTCCCCCAGACTATTTAACCCCCTCTTTGGAGCTCTTAGGATCGCGATTTAGGGACGAACATCTTAGGGTTTCTAAAATCGGGCAGATTTGATGAGGTATGTTCATTCAATCATAACTCTCTCAATTCATAATCTTTTCCCTCCATTATAATTCCTAAATGACCTAATAATTATTGTGAGAACATCCCCTGAGTTTTGTCCGTTTTCAATTTCAGATACTGGTGTTTTGGGGAGATTCATTCTAGATTTCTCAAGTAAGTTTGTCTATTTCTTTTCTCCTTTCAAATTGATTAGGGTTTAATTCTATTTTTTTTAGGGTTTCCTCCCTTTTTTTTGAAGTGAACAATGACCAGTGGGTAGGGGATCGAACCTAAGGTTTAACCTTGGGTTTTCTTGAACCAATTTTCTATTTTAGGTTTGATCTACCCTTCTTGAGGTGCGGCGGTGGTGCGTTTGTGTTTTCGCACAAAGGATTCAATGGTTTCATTTGATTTGGTAGGTGATTCCAATGTTGATGCAATCTTTGTGTATTAGAATTCTGTATTTATCATATTTTTAAATTTATATAATTTTATTATTGCTGAAAAAATTGGTTCTAATGATGTTTCCATTGCAATTGAATTTAAAATGCCAATTTGGTGTGAAATTGGGGGTTTTCCAAAGAAGTGTTTTGTTTGTTTATTTGGGGATGCCCTATAAATACTTAGTTGTTTTTATTGATCTGTAATAAGGCATAAAATACTGTTTATAATGTTTATCCCCTTTGGTAATTGATGCAAAAAATGGGTTTTAATTGTGTTTGTAAAGAAAGTGAAGTTTTGGTTCCACTTTTGTGTGAAAATGAAGGTTTTACAAAGATAACACTTCTTGTTTAACATGAGGATGCCCAAAAATTGATTTGTTGTTTTAATTGATATTTATTGGGCTGCCTTTACTGTTTTGGTAACTTACAATTGTGAACATCGTGTACAAGTTGGTTTCTTAAGGGGTTTTGTGTGCAAAACTACACGAGATTTTGTGAAATTGATTTATTCAAATTCAAAGAGTTTGTTGTGTGTTTTAAGTGGTATAAAATGAGATAGACACTGTATTTGGTGTACGTGACCAGTAGTGGTGTTTTACATTAAAATGGATGTGTGTTAAATCTTGAAATTGTTTGAGCACAAAGGGGGAAGCCCGGGTACCTAGGTGGGGCGGATTTGTACTAGTACGGCTAGTGGACCGGATGGGTTTTGTCCCAGTTTCACTTAGCATTTGGATAACGACAACTCTAAATAAACTATGTGGATGATGATTGGGGACCACTAGGTTATGGGTATGTTCCCTACTAGTGGATCGTGCACGAGAAAGGATTTTACTATGGTTACATTACACTGAGGTACGAGGTACATGGGGCCTGAGACTATCTAGTGCCTAGGGGTGTTCCCGGTTTTGTTGCTCAGTGGATTTATGGTATTTGACCTTGTTTTTGGGTGTATTTGGAATTATAATGTAGTATCTAATATTCCTATTTAAATTTGTTAACATTCTTAAAGTTTTATCTTGAAAAATGTTTTCAATTTAAAGTTTCATTTCGTGGAATTTGTCACTGCTTTTAATTGCATATTAAAACTGCTTGCTTTTTCACCTTGTACTGCATGCACCTTGGAATCATAGTGTGGTATCCTATTGGGCTTAGGCTCACACCCTACTTACACCCCTTGGGTGTAAGTAGACCTTTTTTTTTGACCCAGTTAAAGGAAAGGCTAAGGGTGATGGCGGTTCAGGGTGTTAGTCCTCATCCTTGGGGCGGAGTAGTGGAGACGACTTGGGGGTGATGACCCCCCTTGTCATGTGGAGTCCATGGGGCTGTTTTGTTTCTGTTCCATTGTGTCTTTGGACCTTTTGTATTGACTCTAAACCTATGTATTCAGTTCTGGTTTTTGTTTAAACATCATTTGGTATAAATTTTCAGATTCAGTTTATTGATTGTTTTTAATGGTTTATGACTTCATATTCGGGTAAATCGTTCCCAAACCTAAATAAATGATACCCGGGCACTTGTTCCAGCCCGTGGGGATAGGGAACGCCCTTCGGGTCATGTCACGGGCTGGGTTTGGTGCTGGTTTGGGCGGCGACCAGATTTGGTTCGTGACAAAATGGTATCAGAGGAAGGTTCTGGTTAACTCTTTGGGTCACGTTATTTGGGGAACAGTCGGGATAGTATAAAGTTACGATTTTTGGGACTTGTTAGTTAGGTTATGGGTAGTGTTCCTGATCACTACACCTCATGACAGGATTCGAGTCGCCATGGGAAGTCGGGATTTATCTAATTCCTTTGGTTTTCTTGGTTTGATGATGATTAGGGGAAATGAAAAGAGAGTTGGGTTAATGGTCTCAGTGAGCTCATAGGGCCTGGAAAGCCATGTGAAGCTGGTGATATTCCCTAAAACACTCTTTTTGACAGTAAAGTGAATGGAATATGGCTGCCAACCATATTTCCAAGTCACCCATTGAAACTAGTTTCCTCTCGGATTGTTTTGTGCTTTAGTTTTGAAATCCTGGCACTTTGGTTTTCTGGTGACTTGGTTTTAATAAGCGTAAAGTTTTTATGAAATGTTTTTCAAATAAAGAGGGAATGGTTTGGTTTATGAAATTGAGGAATTGAATTTTCAGAATTGTTTTGAAATGTAAAATGGTGTGCTTACACCTCTTTTGAAAGCCGAAACCATATTGAAGTTGGTTTTCAAAAGTGTTTCCACTATAGTTTTCTAAACGATTAAAGGGTGTTTTAATGGGATGATATGTTTTGAAATTGATGTGAATAACTTGAAATTGAGTTCTTTTTTTAAATGTTTGTGTCCTTATGAAGAGTTTTGTAAGATGTGAATTGGGATTTTGATCTCATTGTTAGCAGTTTTGAGAAAAAGGTTGGGTTGGTTGAGCATTTTGTTTTTGAAAAGTGGAATGAATTTTTGTTTTACCCTTTGGTATTTCCATGAGTGACCACATGCATGGGGTTATATGGGATGATGGATGGTTGATGGCATGACTGTATGAGTGCTGGGATGGTTATGAGGAGGGTGCCCGGTGTGACACAAAAACATGCATGTGTGAGGCCCATGGGGTACCATTGGTGGATACGCTTACTGCAAAACCGTTTGTTTTCAAAGAAATAGTTTTAAAGAAAAACATGATGTATTGATGAATAGTTTGGTATAGTTTTTATTATGGGTTTTTGATAATGTTGATGTTGTGGGATGTTTTGAGTCCAAGAACCCCTCCTGTTTGAACTGTGTTTTGGGTTTGTGTTTGGTCGGTGAGCTGTGTTGTAGGGACGATTAGTGGTCTCTTTTGAAAAATGTTTTGGGATGCCTTTACGGTGGTTCCCTTCATGTGTTTGGATCTAGTTTGAGGCATGTTTTGACTAATGGACCATCTTGGTTGGGTCCTTGGGTTCTCTCATTGGATAAGGTATGCCCCCATTAAGGGTTAATGCACAGCTGAAGTGCAATCCATATTGTTTCGCCATTTGAAAATCCTCCAGTTGATCAATATAAGGAATATTTTATCGATCATTGTTGATTGAGTCTACACCCATTCATTTCGTTGATTTTTGGATCCTCTTGTAGTGGAAAAGTTATTGTGGAAGGTTGAAAGAAACCTTAGTTTCTAAAGTTTCATGATTCGTCGAAGGTGGAAGTGTTCTTTGGTTGTAAGTGTGGATGAGTGTCTCGATGGTGTCTAAGAGGACCTTTGGGTTCTTCAAAGTTTCTTTGATGCATTAATTCATGTTAATCCACCGGTGTGGGAAATATGGTCAGGATAGGATATTGTGGCCACTTCTAGAATTGTGTGTTGTTTGGGTATGTTGTATAAGGTCCCTCTCCATGAATTGTTTATATCAGTCGCAATGGTCATGTTCGGTGATGCCTTATGATGTCATGTGCTCGATTGACCATAGAGGTTAATGTCGTGAAATCCTATGAGAGTCCCTATTATGTTGTGAGAATGTCTCCCTTGGAAAAACTTAAAAATCTTCCATTTTAGACAAAGGTGAGTGTTGGTGTTCTTTACTTCTATTGTTTCTCACCTAAAGAAACAAGGTGTGATGTGTGTGTATCTTCTTAGCCCTTGTTTCAGTGAAATATCGGGATCGGTTAAAGTGAGTTTGGAATGTGTTATGTCTGGAAAACTTATCTGGGATTGCATTGTAGTTGTTGGTTTCATTGAAAGAAGAATTATCGTTCATGGGGTTTCCAAAGCCTAACTGCGAGGCCGAAGATGCTTCAATCATTTGAGCTCCAGCCATAGGTCTCGGAGAGAAGCTGGCGCGTAGTCAGGGGAAACTCCAGTGTCATTTAAACCCTTGTACAAAGTCATTTCCTCAGTATGAAAGTTAGGAAGATTTTAAACCTATGGTGTCATAATCATTCTTCTGTTGTCCATGTTCGGTGGAAATAGGTGGAGGGCTGTGTGCCCATGTCATCACCCAATGTTATTCTCTCCCCCTTTTGGTTGTATACACTGTTTGTGAACACAGTTTTCACTTGGATAATAGTGACCATGACCTAGAAAACCATGCGGAAAGAAGGATCCCAACTATTAGTGTATGGCTTCCCAAACCATGCAAACTAACCATGTGGTCGCCCCAACTCTTTAAATTTTGGGGTCTTTCTTTACCAGCCAGTGCTGGTTGGGTAAGATGATTGGTTCTTATGGTGGGGAGACCCACTATGAGTCTTATATAATTTCTTTTGTAAATTTCTAATGGAAGTATATCCTTTGTATCGGTGAGTCCATTTAGTCCTCCCCCTGTTAGTCTCTTGATTATGTCTCAAAAACAAATATTGGTTGTCTCTTATGGTGGGGAGCGTATTTGTGTCCCCCCCGTACCAGTAACTTAGATTTTTCCATGGTCTTGGCTTGGTGTAGATAGTCTCATTCAGATATATCTAGCTACCAACATCATTCTTGAGTAAACATTGGGACTAGAGAGCACCCAATGGTTTAGTTAAAGTACGGTAAGTGTAACCTTGTTCAAAGTTGTAGTTCGTTTGGGTGAATTGCTTGAGTATTGTTCAGATTGTGTTTGAGGAGTTTTTATTTGGGATAAAGCCTGAATGTTCTTGATGGTTTTAGGAAAGTGGTGTAAGTTTGATTTGTGAGAGTATTCCTTCCTTCATTGATCACTGGAGGTGTTTTGACCTTTGGAGGTGAAACCTGGCAAGGGTGTACCTATTGGTTTCTCAGTTGGGTTTGGTTGTTGCTTTGACCTTGCTGTGACTTTCCAGGGCGGAAAGTTTTCAAGGTGGGGAGAATTGTCATGTACGTAACCTATTTTAGGGTTATTTTAAATTTATTTTCCACTCATGATTTGTTTTGGTGGTTTCCAAAGGTTTTATTGAGAATAGGTGAGTTTTCGTGAATTGGGCCAAACTGCGAGCCCAATTCCAGATTTAAAAATAAATTTTGTTTCATTTATAACTTTTTCAATTTTTAATATTTTTGACTCATTACAACTCCTAATTGTTCTCCCCTGATATATTAACCCCACATTTAAATTTGGGGATTTTATAGATCCATAATCTTGGTGGATATGGGTTTTTAGTTAGGGAATTGGGTCTGCCCGAAAGCCCATTTTCTGCATTAAAAATAAATTTTAATTCTTTAATATCTCTTTCAATATTTGCGTGTTTTCGGTGATTACAAGCCTCATATGCGGCCATTATACCCAGACGCTCCCCCAGCCTATTTAACCCCCTCTTTGGAGCTCTTAGGATCGCGATTTAGGGACAACATCTTAGGGTTTCTAAAATAGGGCAGATTTGATGAGGTATGTTCATTCAATCATAACTCTCTCAATTCATAATCTTTTCCCTCCATTCTAATTCCTAAATGACCTAATAATTCTTGTGAGAACATCCCCTGAGTTTTGGCCATTTTCAATTTCAGATACTGGTGTTTTGGGGAGATTCATTCTAGATTTCTCAAGTAAGTTTGTCCATTTCTTTTCTCCTTTCAAATTGATTAGGGTTTAATTCTATTTTTTTTAGGGTTTCCTCCCTTTTTATTGAAGTGAACAATGACCAGTGGGTAGGGGCTCGAACCTAAGGTTTAACATTGGGTTTTCTTGAACCAATTTTCTATTTTAGGTTTGATCTACCCTTCTTGAGGTGCGGCGGTGGTGCGTTTGTGTTTTCGCACAAAGGATTCAATGGTTTCATTTGATTTGGTAGGTGATTACAATGTTGATTCAATCTTTGTGTATTAGCATTCTGTATTTATCATATTTTTAAATTTATATAATTTTATTATTTCTGAAAAAATTGGTTCTAATGATGTTTCCATTGCAATTGAATTTAAAATGCCAATTTGGTGTGAAATTGGGGGTTTTCCAAAGAAGTGTTTTGTTTGTTTATTTGGGGATGCCCTATAAATACTTAGTTGTTTTTATTGATCTGTAATAAGGCATAAAATACTGTTTATAATTTTTATCCCCTTTGGTAATTGCTGCAAAAAATGGGTTTTAATTGTGTTTGTAAAGAAAGTGAAGTTTTGGTTCCACTTTTGTGTGAAAATGAAGGTTTTACAAAGATAACACTTCTTGTTTAACATGAGGATGCCCAAAAATTGATTTGTTGTTTTAATTGATATTTATTGGTCTGCCTTTACTGTTTTGGTAACTTACAATTGTGAACATCGTGTACAAGTTGGTTTCTTAAGGGGTTTTGTGTGCAAAACTACACGAGATTTTGTGAAATTGATTTATTCAAATTCAAAGTGTTTGTTGTGTGTTTTAAGTGGTATAAAATGAGATAGCTACTGTATTTGGTGTAAGTGACCAGTAGTGGTGTTTTACATTAAAATGGATGTGTGTTAAATCCTGAAATTGTTTGAGCACAAAGGGGGAAGCCCGGGTACCTAGGTGGGGCGGATTTGTACTAGTACGGCTAGTGGACCGGATGGGTTTTGTCCCTGTTTCACTTAGCATTTGGATAACGACAACTCTAACTAAACTATGTGGATGATGATTGGGTACCACTAGGTTATGGGTATGTTCCCTACTAGTGGCTCATGCACGAGAAAGGATTTTACTATGGTTACATTACACTGAGGTACGAGGTACATGGGGCCTGAGACTATCTAGTGCCTAGGGGTGTTCCCGGTTTTGTTGCTCAGTGGATTTGTGGTATTTGCCCTTGTTTTTTGGTGTCTTTGGAATTATAATGCAGTATCTAATATTCCTATTTAAATTTGTTAACATTCTGAAAGTTTTATCTTGAAAAATGTTTTCAATTTAAAGTTTCATTTCGTGGAATTTGTCACCGCTTTTAATTGCATATTAAAACTGCTTGCTATTTCACCTTGTATTGCATGCACCTTGGAATCATAGGGTGGTATCATATTGGGCTTAGGCTCACACCCTACTTACACCCCTTGGGTGTAAGTAGACCTTTTTTTTGACCCAGGTAAAGGAAAGGCTAAGGGTGATGGCGGTTCAGGGTGTTAGTCCTCATCCTTGAGGCGGAGTAGTGGAGACGACTTGGGGGTGATGACCCCCTTGTCATGTGGAGTCCATGGGGCTGTTTTTTTTCTGTTCCATTGTGTCTTTGAACCTTTTGTATTGAATCTAAACCTATGTATTCAGTTCTGGTTTTTGTTTAAACATCATTTGGTATAAATTTTCAGATTCAGTTTATTGATTGTTTTTAATGGTTTATGACTTCATATTCGGGTAAATCGTTCCCAAACCTAAATAAATGATACCCGGGCACTTGTTCCAGCCCATGGGGATAGGGAACGCCCTTCGGGTCATGTCACGGGCTGGGTTTGGTGCTGGTTTGGGCGGCGACCAGATTTGGTTCGTGACATAACAACTATTGCAACCCAACCCCAAAAGTTCGGAGTTGTTGTTTACTACCATTACATTGGAATGATTACATGGAATCAAATCCCGAAGGACCAAAGAGTTTAGTAGTCCTGGTAAACTAAATAAAAACATGATTATTATATTAAAAATGAATACACTAATTATAACATAATTTTTTTCTTCTTTTGAGGATAACTTTATTCCCACTTAGCATATCCTTTCATATCTTTCTTAGTACACTTCTTGGATTCCTAGGGAAGGAAAAAAATAAAGGTGAGATCATATGCTCAGTAAGGGTTAAGTACAGTGGAAGAAATAATAAATCAATGATCATTATAAATATGGAAAGGTAATAACTAAACACACATTCCATATAATAAATAAATTGAGAAGGAAGTGTATAAAAAATAAGGCAAGATAAATAACTGAGAACACATGCCATTTAAAATAACTGGATAAGGCATAATCAATATGGCAAGGTAATTAACTGAAACATGCTCTATTTAATTAATAGGTTGAGAATGAAATAAATCCATAGATAATGTAAAATCAATAATCTCATGGATAAATAATAATAATAATAATTGAATTCTCAATGAAGGTAATGTTTAAATATTGTACATCATGTTCGAGGAACATGAAAACCTATACCGTCAAGACCTTTCACAAGACTGTTTAAAACTACAAGTAGAAACCCATTTAATTTGAACAACTGATTTATCTCATGAGAACCTATCAATTAATCAAGAGGATATATAAATTTTGGGTCCTACTCATCACTGCTATTCTAAATCATTCCTCATATCAAATAATAAATTTAATTAATAAACAATATGCCTTATCAAATATCTGTATTGAATAAATAATACAGATTTATCAATATTTCCCCAGATAATCAAATAACCTTCAAATTAAACACCGTATGTAAAAATGATATATGGTTTAGGGAATAATAATATCCATGATAAATAATGTGTATATTTAGGAGAAATTTAATTTTCATTGGTTAATAGAAAGTGAATATTTCAAGGGGACAACAAAAATGAATCAAGGAAGTGAATATCAATACTATCCTTGTCCCGATCAATCAAAAACTATCTACATGAATAATAAGGATGATATTAATAAAAAATATTCCAAGTGGAGTAAAAATAAAATGTTGTTGTCGTTGATGAATATAAATACTATAAAAATATCTTTTAAAAATATTCTTGATGAAAATATCCTTTTTATTTTGAAAAACATTTTGAAAATACTTTTCTTTTAAAATAACATTTAAAAACATTTTCTTTAAAAATTAAACTTTTAAACTTACAAAGTAATTCTCAAATAAACTATATTGGGTAATTCCATACATGTCATACAAGGTAAAAAGAACATTCCTTTTACAAGGTAAAAAGGTTAGAAAAAGTTCCTTATTTAGAAAGCGACAACAGTATTCCTTTGAAAACATTTATAAAAGACAAAAAGGGTAAAAATGCCTTTAGTAAATTGTTTTTTAAAGTTTAAAAACATTTTTGAAAACCTTTTTATAAAACATGATTTTAAGAAGAAAATAGGTTCTTCTACTAAAAAGAGAAATGGATTTGGGTTTTCATAAAAAAATTCTAAAACATTTTGAGTACCAAAGAGTAAAAATGGTACTATTACATGAAAAAAGTCATGAATAAACATAGTATAATAAAATTAAAGTTTTTATTTAGAAATTATCATATAAATTACTTTAATGGAGTTTCAAGAATAGGTAATATCGATTAGAATGAGATTGTGAAATAAACCCTTAAAATGATCATAACATCGAAGTGAGAATTAATCAGTGAAGATATTTTGTGTATAGAATGAAAGTACAGATAAAATAAGTTTAAATACATTAATATATATTCCAAATCATTATACACATAATCATATAATATTAATGATAATGAGGAAGTAATATAGCCCAATGAAATGAATTGAGTTATGAAATTTCTTTACCACTTGGTAACTTTAAGTTAAAATCCCCTTAGATGAAATAATTCAAATTGAAACTCAAAATACAATGAATAATAAATTATTCATGATATTACATGTAAAAGGTCAGTATATACATCATATAAAATAAATTAGGTGCATAACAACAATTAAGTCTCAATGGAATGTAGATTGAGACGAAATCCCTTACCTTGCATTTCTTTTTGGGTGGACATCCTTTAAATTCTTGTATAATGGTTTTAATCATCTAAATAACTTATAAAAGAACCGTAATTATATTTATAAAATCATATGTGATCTTCTTATAATATCTTATTAATCGTTTGTTAATAATCTTTCATTATTTTTATCATTTTTGGTGTTAATTGTCTTGTTTTTTGAGTATGTCTTGACTTGTTATTTTTGTTTCTATTACATAGATCATGATTTCATCATATAAATAATGTAAAACATGATGTAAATATTATATATATTCATTATATATGTATTTATATTAACCCATAAAGTTTGCAGATAGGAAATGAAATGCACCGTTCATGGAGATGGTTGGCCATACGTACGCATGAACGTTACTTCCATTTCTTTGTCATATTTAAAAGAATAAAAATTAAATTATGTATATATATATTATAATTATCATATAATTTTTATGTCATATATGTCAGATATTTTTATTAATACCATCCTTAATACATTTTATGTATAGTGTGAATGAATCACATCATTTTGAGGAGGCGGTAGTCCACACGTCCACAAACGAAGTTATCATATTCCCACAAAATGGAAAGCATAAAGGAATGTGTTATATTAAAATTAAATAAGAATAAATAAATTATAAATACTATATTCATCATATATAAACTATAAATACATCATTATTCCCATCCTTGTAAGGTGTTAAATGGAAGAACAAACGATATCGGTTCGTGAGGCAATAGTCTGTTGTACGCACGAATGATGATTGTGTATCCCATTTGATGGATGTGTGTGAAATTTTAGGTAAAATATTAGAATAACAACATATTAGTATATTTAATATATTTATTTTATGATATAATCATGATATAAAAATAATTTAAGGGATGGATAAGTAAATGAAACAAAAGTGATCATTGAAGAATGTTACCTCTTATTAGGGTAACTCCTTCTAGTTTATACCAAAAGACTTCCTTGGTTGGCCTTATTCCCAAATTGAGGATTCTAGGATGAGTATAGGGGAGTTGGGAGATTATTTTTTTAGGTTTTTTATGATCCAAATGGCTTGAGATGTGTTAATTGGTGGGATGGGTGAGTTCCTTTTTATAGTGCAGGCGTGACATTCTTGTAAATATAAAAAGGTAATTATTATTGAGAGGTCTCCCTTACATCATGTGCCTAAAATAATGAAAAAAAATCAATAAAAGTGAGTATATGGTCTAAATATGGACATAAAATTGGTTTTTTACATGTTTCTAGGTCATTTTTTCCCTTAAGTTTAAGTTTAGTCCTTTGTTAAGATTAATTTTACCTTAATCATTCTAATTAATTTTAATTACTTTCACTAATAATTTTGGTAAAAAACTAAGTTAACCATACTAGAGATTGTGAATTATTATTATTCCAAATATGAAATCAATTTTTCCAAGTTCCAATCATATAAGTGGCATAAATTAATTTAAATTTAATCCCGCGGACGGGACAATAAAGCGGGTTTTTAAAGTAAAATGTTCAAAAGTTTGAGATGCTTTTATATCAAATTTCAATGTGAAATTGATTTAAAAGAAATAAATTAGATTAATTTATGTATAATTTATCTAATTATACTTTAATAACAAATAAAAAAATAATTTGACTATATAAATAAATTATATGAAGATACAATTTTCAACTAAAATTCAGTATTTTCCACTATTCATCAAAAAATGAAACTTCTCGGAATAATACCAAAAATTAAACCTAAGATAATTTTTATGTTACTATTTCAAAAATTAATTTTATTTTTACATATAAAATTTATAAAAGTTCCAAACAAATTATTTAAAATAGTTTCGCTATTAAAAGATGGTAAAATTGCATTTTTAGAAAAATATAATTTTTAAGCATAAAACTGGATTTATTCTTATCTTATACCTATAAAATATATTAGATGAATAAAAAATATTTGATTTAATATATAATATATAAACTTAATTACTATTTCTCACTAATATTAATTAATTTAATTTATTATGATAAAACGTCTTTAGAAGCATAAAATGGTTCTTTATAAAAACATTTCCTATATATTCAATTGGTTTTGATATTCATTTCTATTTAGTTGTTAGCCAATGAATTAAAAAAATATTTATAATTATTTATTCCTATTTATAACCATTAATTTAATGTCTAGTTTTTATCTCATTATATTAAATAATAATATAATAATATATTATTTTTCAGTAAAACTCACTCTTGCAAGTGAAGAAAGCTATCGAAGAAACTCGTTGTAGCGTGTGATGAAAAATAATTTAGTATTTCATGCATTGAAAGTTATTAAATTTATTTAAAATATTAAATATACCATAAATTCTCAATAATTTATATTCCTTTCTATGTTTGGTATTGTGTGTCATACCCGTTATCGAATACAATGTTCTTACATTAGAATTTTGGAGCGTTATAGGTTACATGTAACATATTGTCCTAAGATCCACTAAAATGGTGCCTCAATTCATTCGGTCACATGGCCTAAAGCACACCTCACCATATAAAATAGGCTACTGACTAGTAGTGAGGTTCTAAATATGATACAGTGGGGATATTATACCCTCTGGATCAGAAATAAATACAACAAAAGTAATAGTAAATAAAGGCAACAAAATATAATAACAATTGATCATCAATAATAAATGAATGATTAATTGATAAAGCTCACATTTTCATATATTTAATACTTTAAATAATTGTTTATAATCCCACCAGATTGTTATTGGATGGGTAATTGTCACGTTTTTAGGTTTTAGTGTTATCTTGAGCCTAAATGTGAAAAATGCCTAATTCTGGATTTTAGACAGATTTTTACATTAAGGGTATTTTAGTCATTTAATATAAAATAAATTTCCAAATTTTGTGATTAAAATTTAATTATAATTCTGATTTTATTTCATCCACTTTTGTCTTTTGGACTAGGAGCTGATTCGGTCATCTAAAGGGTCTAAAAATTCATTGAAGTTGGACATTTTTATGGGCGGACAGCGTGGCCCCCACAACTATAACGGAACCCAAAATCGTCCTAAACATATCCAAATGAGGTTTTTCCACCTGGTATAGAACTATGAAATCAAGGATAGACTCTAAAACAAATTTTGGGGAGTTTGAAAGTCATTAAGGCGGCCATTAAACGACATAATTTGGGAGGAACCATCCTGGAAGCTTCATCCAGAAACAGAAATTGAGAATGAAAAAATTCATAACTCCTTCATCCAGTTTCCAAATTATCTGAAATTTTGAGTAGATACAGATAAGATATTTATGAACAACATTTATGAAGGGTGGAACGTGTGAATAGGTCATTAATTGTGTCTACAATGCGTCTAATTTCGGGGGACGAATTCTGCCTATAAAAGGAGGCCCTCTCCTCCTTCCCAAATCATCCCATTCTCCATCCATTCCTTCAAGGCACCAAGGAGGAGATATCCAATGAGGGAGGCCGGACAAAAATCTTCTTCATTTTAATTTATTTTATTTATTTTCTTTATTTTTAGTTTTCAATTATAATTTAGATTTCTAATAAATTCATGCATTGTTTTTATTATTGTGTTCACCCATCCACTATCTTTTCTTCTTCGCATCTCACCATCGTGAACTATAATACTCATGATCATGAGTAACTAATACGAGGAATATCCTGAGGTATTAATCAGGTTCTTGAACCCAAGGCCATGTTTTTAATATTCTTTGAGTTAATTCTAAGGATAATTTATAGTGGGTGTAATCTCATTGTGGTTGTCTAAAGTTTAACTTCTTAATCTACAACCATTTTCCCTCGATTGAGGAGGTGGATGGAGGGTGTGCTTAGAGATTGCTAATTAGACTTTTCATTCATAAGCGGGGTAGAATAAGGTGTGAAAACATACGATGGAGTGTGTTCACTAAGAATATTTGAAGCTGGCCAATGAAGGTGCTCCCTCAAAGTTCTCTTGGCAGAACTTCCTTTCTTCTCTAATTCCATTCTATTTAGCATTGCATGGTAATTTAGAATTTAATTTTAGTTTCATTTGATTTATGAATTTGATTTATTTTATTAAATCACATTTATTTAATAAAATATAAAACAATAAAAATAAGTAATTTAGGTTAATTAGATTAAGTAGGTGAATGAACTGAGAAATCTCCTCAAATGAGACGACCCTGGTCAGCCACTGTGCTACACTAGGAAAACATAAAAATACGCTTTTTCCACACCCTACGACAGGTGTGCGTAAAAACTGGCGCCGTTTATGGGGAGATAATTGGTTGTTTACTTTACTTTTTATATTTTAAAATTTTAGATATTTTTCATTAAATTGTTTTTTTTTACTGCAAAAAAAAACGTTTCCATGATCCATTCAAATTCAAATTATTCTGCATGTAATAATTACTCATAGGTACTGGAGGAAGAAACTGACTACACTGAGGAGGCCCTCCAATGAAGAGCTGATTCACTAATGATAACGGTCAAGCATGTGTAAATAGGCATAGAAACATGGATCTCACTAGAAGATTTGATGGTCATGGTTGATAAACTCCAAGTTGACTTAAAAAGATTCAAGGCCAAGAAGTAAGTTCCACTAGTCTTAACAGATTTAACTGAAGACATCCATGAATTCAAATCCAAACTCAAAGTGGAGGAGCCTGACTACCTACCTCCATCCAGTGAAGATCAACTCCAAGTGGCTCATTCAATTGAAGATGAGATTAAAATCGAACCAACTCAGGGAGATGATACAATCTTAAACTCAAACTCGTTTAATTTTATTGAGAATAATTTGGGTATCACCCCTAATAGTTTTGAATTTTCAGATTCGGCCATCTCATATTATGCCTTGGAGGGTGATGAGAGAAAAGAAGTTGCACCCGTTGAGGAACATTTAAAGCTCCCTAAACACGCTGAATATTTACTAGGCGGAGCACAAGAAGGGAAAGGGAATGTTGCACAAGTAGTAACAAATGAGGAGGAGGCTCTGTACTTCATCCTACCCCCTCCATGCAAGCTGTACCAAATTGTGAAGGGGGGGATCTAGTATACTCTGTCTACGGATTCATTTTCAATAAGAACAAAGAACTTCAAGCTGGGAAGATCCACATGTGGTGGTTCAAATCAAAGAAGTTTCATCCACCGACAGATTATGGATAAAAGCTGGTACTGCCCTCTAGAGGCAGTAAAAGATTCCAGGGCCCACTTGGGGGATCATACCAAGATTTATCTTTACATGATTTCTAGTAATTTAGATTTGAATTTCATTTATTAGAAAATAGTTTAGCATGCGACCCCTCTCTCTTTTCATTTTGAGCTTAAATTAAATGATCCTTTTGATTAATTGAGTAATTTCTCTTTTGTAGGATCATGAAGGCAGAAGGAATCTTCGAGAATTAGAGGAAGAGGATCAAATAATTATTTCAAAATAGAGTTAACTTTTTATGATTATCATTTAAACTCCTTTCATTTTTTGGTCCAAAACATATTTTGAGCTTTAATGAATATTCTTATCACTTGTCTCACATTAATTGATTTTGAAAGAGTTGAAATGATTTTTGAAATAATGAATTTTAAATTATTGATGATATGAACTTTTTTCCCTTGAAATTGATTTTCAAGCATTTTAATGAGTTTGACTAATTTTTGAAATCCATTCCCATGAAACACTGAATCAAAATATTTTTCCAATCCTGTGAGGTATTCTAAACCACTTTTACATATTATTCCTAATACCCACACTTTCTTGAGGGAAACTTGAATTTTGTGTGAGAACCAGAATTTGTGAATAATTATCTTTTGAAGCTTTGGATTTCATGTAATGTATTTAAAATGATTGAGGCATCTTTTTGGTTATCCACATTTTATCTTGAGATCCATTTTTACATTTATCCTTTGTAAGCCCTTAGATGCCATGAATTACCTTATAGGTTTAAGCCACATTACAAGCCAATTTTTCCTTACCTACCCGCACTTTTAGTATTTTTTCATGGTTATTTCAAGATTGAGTGTGGGGTAAGGGCCTTTTGTGTGAATTCAATGGGATGTGTATCATTTATTGGTGGTGCGAGGAGTGTGTCAATACTTTGGGTAGTGGATAATAAGATAATTGGGCATGTGTCATCATTTCATTGTGCTTTATTTGTTTCATCTATTTCTCCTTCAAAAAAAAAGAAGAAAAAACAGAGATGAGCTTGAATTACTCATTGTACATTCTTTTATGACTCATGTACCTCTCAAAATCAAGGGAATTAATTTTCATTCATTCATTGTATTCAATTTTCAGCTTATCCTCCATGAAAAAAAGAAAAAGAAAATAAAGTTGTGCCTTTCTGGAGCTTTGAAAAAAAAAGGAGAACTTAGATGATATCATTAATTATAATAAATTCTTGTCTCGTGTACCATGTCATAAAAGTGGGTGGTGTTTTTTTCACATTTTCAAGTGGGATTGAGAGAGGAAGTTTCTATGTTTTCCCTTTATTTAATCATGCATTGTACTTAAAAGTCCAACCTCCTCTTTTTAGCCTGAAATGTTTTCAATCATTTTCCCACCAACCCTAAGCCACAGAATCATTTGAAACTTTAATTAAATCCATCATGATTAAATTAATTTTCATGTTTCATGCTGTGGAGAAATGATAATTTTCACAAACCTATGGTGATACATGCGATTTTCAAGTATGAGTATAACTCTAAAATCAATTTCTCTTGAGTGAAGAGTGACATAAAATTCAATGTGAGGTAGGTTGTTATCGGGCCATGGATTGATTTATGAGGTTTAAAAAATTTTAATTATTGAAATGAAAATAAGAGAGAATTATTATTCATATATGAGACATTATGGAATTCTATTTTGGATAAGATCATTGATATTTTCTCATTTTTGATTGTTGTGTGGATTTTTATTTGGATGTAAGATGATTGCCCAGGAGTGCAATGTTTAAGTGTGGGGGAGTGATGAATCTCACATTTTCATATATTTCATAATATAAATCATTGTTTATAATACCAACATAGTGTTATTGGATGGTTAATTGTCACGTTTTTAGGTTTTAGTGTTATCTTGAGCTTAAATGTGAAAAATGCCTAATTCTGTATTTTAGAAAGATTTTTACATTAAGGGTATTTTAGTCATTTCATGGAAAATAAATGTCCAAATTTTGGGATTAAAATTTAATTCAAATCATAATTTTATTTCCTCCACTTTTGTCTTCTGGACAAGGAGCTGATTCGGCCATCTAAAGGGTCTAAAATTCATTGAAGTTGGACATTTTTTTCGGGCGGACAGTGTGGCCCCCACAACTGTAACAGAACCCAAAATTGGCCTAAACATATCCAAATGAGGTTTTTCTACCTTTTATATAACTAGGACATCAAGTACCGACTCTACAACAAATTTGGGGGAGTTTGTAAGTCATTAAGGCGGCCATTAAATGACATACTTTGGGAGGAACCATCCTGGAAGCTTCGTCCAGAAACAGAAACCGAGACTAAAAAATTCATAACTCCTTCATCCGGTTTCCAAATTATCTGAAATTTTGAGGAGAGATGGAAAATATATTTATAAAAAACATTAATGAATTGTGTAATGAGTGAAGATTTCATTAATGGGGTCTACAACGCGTCGACTTTCAGGGGATGAATTATGCCTATAAAAGGAGGCCCTCACCTCCTTCCCAAATCATCCCATTATCCATCCATTCCTTCAAAGAACCAAGGAGGAGATCTCCACCGAAGGAGGCCAGCCACAAATCTCCCCCCTTTCATTTTAATTTATTTCTTTTCTTTATTTTTAGTTTTCAATTCTAATTTATATTTCTAATAAATTCATGCATTGTTTTTATTATTGTGTTCACCCATCCACTATCTTTTTTTCTTCGCATCTCACCATCGTGAACTATAATACTCATGATCATGAGTAACTAATACGAGTAATATACCAAGGGAGTAATCAGGTTTTTGAACCCAATTCCATGTCTTTAATATTCTTTGAGTTAATTCTAAGGATAATTTATAGTGGGTGTAATCCTCATTGTGGTTGTCTAAAGTTTAACTTCTTAATCTACAACCATTTTCCCTCAATTGAGGTGGTGGATGGAGGGTGTGCTTGGAAATAACTAAGTATACTTTTCATTCATAATCGGGGTAGAATAAGGTGTGCAAACATACGATGGATTGTGTTCACTAAGAATATTTGAAGCTGGCCAATGAAGGTGCTCCCTGAAAGTTCTCTCGGGAGAACTTCCTTTTTTCTCTAATTCCATTCTGTTTAGCATTGCATGGTAATTTAGAATTTAATTTTAGTTCCATCTGATTTATGAATTTGATTTATTATATTAAATTACATTTATTTAATAAAATACAAAACAACAAAAAGAAGTAATTTAGGTGAATTAGATCAAGTAGGTGAATGAACTGAGAAAGCTCCTCAAGTGAGACGACCCTGGTCAGCCACAGTACTACACTAGGAAAACATAAAAATATGATTTTTCCATTCCCAACGACATGCATGAGTGATTAATCATGCATAAACATGCTATAAAGATGCAAGAAATGGTCATACAGTGGGTAAAGAATAAAAAATATACAAAGAAATAACAATATCCTCAAAGGATATCTCCACGATCATCTTGAGCTCTGGCTTTGTCTTGTGCTCCCAATCTCTCATGTATAAGCATAGTAGCATATAACACAACCCATGACCTTGAAACTGAAACCATGAGGTATGTTTGGGTACCCCGGTGTAATGGAGGCCCGAATAGGGTGTGAGATATAATCAGTAGGTCACCACCAATGGTGTCTAATGCAATCTATTCTGTGAATATAAACTAAAGCAGTGTATGGGTATATCAAAAGTTAAGCAGTGTAGTAAATGTAAATGTAATCAAGTTGGACTAGGTTCCTCAAGGACAAATTTTCGACCATACCTGCTTCAGCCTAATCCGAAATATCTCTGAACATGTTTTTTCATGTATATATATGCATATATGTAAAAAATATGTATATATATGAAAATATATATATGTACTATAGAGGAACTGAGGTGTAATAATAAGACGTCCATGTAATAATAAAGTTGATATTAATAATATAAACTAGGACCCATGAATACAAGCTCAAGCATCCATAAATGAGTGTCTCTAAACCATGGAACAATTCTAGGTAGTCACATATATCTAAACATAAGGCCACTAGCTGGTCAAGGACCCAAGGTACATAGCCAAGGTTTCCTGGCATAATAATCACTATAATGAAATACCACAAACTATATATAATAATAACCAAGAATGATATAATTCATTTGTCCTATGATCTAATCCAAGGCATTTTTTAATGAGGAACTCAAGCATCGCTAAAAGAGTAAAAAAATTCCATTTATTCCATGATCCCTTCCTTGTCATTCTATAATGAGGAAACTCAAGTATCACTTGTAACATATAACTACCCTATGAGCCCATACAAGGCATTCCATAAAAAGGAAACACAAGTATTGTTCAAGGTAGAATATAACTCAAGTTACCTATGTGCTCGTCCGTGGTATTCTAAAATGAGGAAACTGGTATCACTCATGGTAGAAAAAATCTCTCACAACCTATGATCCCATCCAAGGTATTCCATAAAAGGGAACTTGAGTATCGCTCAGGGAGTGAATAACTTATTTAACCATTTAAAATTAATTAAAATATAATTACATGCCCATAATCATGCCACATCACAATACAATTATAGTATTTGAGTCATTTCATTTATAAATAAATTTAGAAGGCCATGGGAAGAACCCATGGCATAATATAAGACAAACACATTTCAAATATCTCATTTATTTTAATTAGTAAGATAGTACACCTCAAAGGTTGTTTTATTAGAAAACTGATGTTTGGTTATCATGTAGATTTGTTCAATCAAATTAAATTATTATGATTGAACAACTCATAAATGTGAAGCATAAAGTAAGGTAACTCAAACAAGGAAGTTTATCAAAACCATTTAATTTATTAAGGCATCTATCAACGTGACAAGGTGATATGATCAAACCTACCCATGGGGTGGTTCGGGTTGAGGTTCAAAACCTCCAAACATATGTATAAGGGTGATATAGCATGTCTAAACAAGGTCCAGGTATTTAATTTCTTAAGTATTTCATTATTTAGGAGAAAATCATGGAAAGTTTGGTGTGTGTAACAATGAAAATATTATATAAATAAGTGATACTTTTAGAGGAAAATAATAGAGCACCTGCCTCATACTTAGAACAGTCCACTCATCCAATATTGGGTTTTGATTCGAGCCGAAACGAGAGAAATCAGAAGATTAGATAAACACCTTGAAAATAGAGTGAATTAGCTCACACAATGTTAGCACCAAAGGTGAGAATAGAAAATGAATTAAGTGGTGTGAGGATTCATAGACTTACTGATGCGTTTTCAATGCACCTACTGGCATTCAATTCAGATCTCAAACAAGTTATATCCACAAAAAAGGGAGGATGAACCCTTAAAGGGTTGGAGGGGAAAATCACCATTTTCCCATTTAATGAGGTACATGGTTAGGCCACACGGTTTGGATAACCATACGCCAACCATGAAACTCACACTGCCTAAACATCAAAATCCACACAGTATGGACACATGATTTAGGCTAATCATGCACCAATTGTACGGTGTTATAAGTTAAGTGACACTAACCATGTAGGCTAGGCACATGGTTTGGAAAACTATGTGAAACCTATGTTTCTACCTCTGTAATTTACTGCATAAATTCTCCATGTATATGCTCTCCATATTTCATGGTTTAGAAAACCATGAAACACCCCTTATAGGGCCACACGATTTCTCCTAAGGGGCCACATTATTTAAAAAATTGTGTGCCTTTTCTTTTTCTCCTAGAAAGTGAGATTTTGGGGCTCGATGCTCTCGAAACCCATACAAACTTTTAAGGAACTTATTGGGCCTTAAACCTTGTCCAAAAACTACACTTTTAAGTTTTCTAATTCTTGGAATTATGTTTTTATACTCAATTTAAGATTTTTCCCATACACCAAACAAAAAGTTCAAAATCCTTTGAGAATTAAACTAGTCCAAAAACACAGGATGTTATAATCTCCCCAACTTATAAATTCTCATCCTTAAGAAGTATTGGGGAATAAAGAAAACATAACCTAACCTACTTGGGTCAAGAATTTTCATTCAAATGGTCATGTTTCATTTCTCATGCCCAACACACTTGTAAGTGCTACTTTAAACACATGGTACTTAAGCTGCTAAAACTTGATCCAATGATCATACCCAAATTTAAAGCATCTAAACAACAATTACCCAATATTTTCTACCTCAATACATGATCATGTCATCATCTCTTTTATCATCCAACCTATGTTGCTCCCCACCATACATTCTAGATTTCTCATAGTCAATTCCAAGTCACGGTGATCCCACCATCAAAATTGCCTATTGAAGCATGACCTCAGAGTCCTAGTGATACCCTAGTGCATTTATAAATTTTAAAGGGCATTTAAATTCCATGAAACCCAACTTATCCTAATTATGATAACTTATCCTTGAAAATCCATAACTGGACCTTTAATATACACTCATCCTATCCCAATGGCATGAAAAATGTGGTTCCTTACCAACCACATTTAACTATTTAAGAGAACTCAAGTCAGACTGCCTCTGGCTGACTATTACAAAAAATGATCAGCTTCAAAAACTAGCACATCATTTAAAACAAAGCTCGAAAACCATTATCCCAAGGTGTACCATTTTTTTAGCAACTTCAGTGATGTCTCCTAGTTGAACCATATCCCAAGCAAAAACATCATCGTACTATAACTCCATCACACTCATTATCCTAATCTAGTATCCATGGATCGTAATGAGATGATCTGGGATTAACACCCACCAATGTATTTCACCTAAATCCATTATCGAACCATACTTGGAATTTATCAACGATTCCATATGTACATTACTTTATTAATTTAATAGCATACGATCACCAATATGACCATATAACAACCAATCTCAAAATTTCATGACCCTTCTCATGTGAGGGTATCCCACCACCAACTGATGTCTTGATCCCCACCTTAAGAGAATACATGACATCACATGAATGAAATGAAAACTGATTACCTCAATGCATGCCCCCGTCTATACTAGACATATGAATGGCATGGCTAAGAACTCACTCATCCTGATCACAATCACAAACATCAAATGTCACCTGCCCACTTCTAGAGAATGATTTCCACTATGATCACCAAAATTGGAACCATTACGAGGGTTAACACCCTTAAATAGCCATTTGTGTACCATGCGCCATGTGGAATTATTTTAACCTTGAGAAAAACTCTCAAGGAGTTTTTTTATAAACTCATAAAAGCTATTTATTTAGATAGCTCAGCATACATTTGATGCTTTCCTAGTGTACTTCGGACAATGTCATGATCACCTCTAAATAAGAGTAAACTAATATTTCATAAACATACATGTTTGGCTCTCTCTATCCATGATCAAATAATACATGCTATGTTTTCCTTACTTATATTCTGATGCCACATCTCCCAACGATGTGTGACCAGGTCCAACTATAGGGAAACTATCTCACATCACCCAACCCATTTTAGATTATCTCTCATCATCAGTCACTTCCTTCTAATTTTACCCAAAGCTTCGGGTTTCCAAGACACAAGCTCCACTTCTTTGAAACCACCAGTCCTTGGATGACACCCGACCATTCACTATTCTTGAATCTGATACAGTTACCATGCACAATTAGCATGAACTAACTTATCATTTATAGTAGGTATATTGTCCCATACCACCCGGTTTGAGGCATAACTCACATTCTCAAGAGTCATCCATCAATAAGGTCTAACTGAACATGCTACATAGTATTCCAGTTTCCATTAATCTACAAGTTCCCTTAGAACTACTCTTCAAATCGGGAATCTTACATGTTCCATGATTTATCAGATGATTTCCTCACAACATCTTTTCTGAGAATAAAGCGTTAATTGTGGAACCACTACTAGACAACTAAGCCAGGCACCCTAACTATCCTTCCTATTGTAATCAGTTTTGATAAACATGCACTTAGGGTGTTATTCAAAATAAAAGGAATCACCATTCCTAAACCAAAAGACTCGAGAAACTATCATGCATCATTCTAGAAATTAGCGTAAAACAAATATTTTCATAAAAAGGAAAACATAGTCCCAAACCAGCCTCTTTTGTAAGTTTTCCTTAACAGAAAAACATCATTAACCTTATAGGGTCTGATTTAAAGTGAGGTAATCAATTACAAGGCATCCAACATGCCTATAAACACTCTTTTAAAAAAAGGTTAAATTGAAACAAGTATGTAAGAAATGACCTAAAAGGGTCATAATCTATCGTCATCTACATAATGGAATCACTTTCCACAACATTGGGCTACTGGGACCTAATTATTATAGAGCATCTGGATAAGGGAAATCTCATTAAAAGGATAAAATAATAATATAGAGGATAAAAGGTTAAAACCCAGTCATATTTGTATATGGTAATACCCTCTTTAGGTTCAACTTACTAGACAACCACCCATCTACCCGAGGTATAATTTTATCAACAAGGGTTCTACCCGAATCAACTGGTTCAAATGGATAGCACTCACTGTGCTTAGAAAATTATCTCAGGGATCTATCGATTTCTCATCTCCAAGAGAACTACCACACGGATAACCCTTCATTTTAACATTAGGTGTCAGCATTATAAATTAGAGTCACACCTAAAAGATTACTAGGCTCTATTGCTTATCCTTTAGGTTTAAGCAACAACAAGTCATAAGGTATTTAAGACCTATGGGAAACATTTACATTCCCACTCAAAAAAATTCTAAATCAAACCCCTACATGAGGATTCAATCCATAATAACTCTAAAGGTTCATTTTGAGGAATTTAACCAATTCTTGTTCATTATGGAATTTTAAGCAGCTCGTAAAAAATGATTTCAAGTACCAATTTTCAAGACCGACAGTACTAAGTACTTTATTTAACTAATTCCATACAACATTTGGTGAATATATCATAATTTCTTTTTTAACCCATCATTTAATCTTCACATAAGGTTTTTACAATTGATCTTGATTAAATAAAATGTCAATTTACAATCTATAGATGAAACCACTCTTTAGTTTATAATTGAAATTTTAATTAACTGGTGACTCATGATAATAAAGCTCAAAATTAGATAATGGGTCTTTTATCAATTAAGGGGACTGTTCAAGTAGGATGCTAACATATTCTTATATGTAACACCATATAAGCAACTATAGACACTTTAAATAACCATCCCATTAACATAATCATACCCCCATGGGGTTAAGTACCAAGGCATATGAAGCTTAAGGTAACCCATGAGGGTCTCATCATGTTAATCTAGGTTCAATTATATGGTCATTCATTCCCAATTTATGGAGTCAGTACTCTATAAATTAAAATTGGCATCCCATTTAATTACAACCCATAATAGTTACATCATTAAATATATAACATGCCATTAATGGGTTTATATCATAAAAAACATGCCCCAGGTAACCTACATGGGTCCAGTTGTTCATTTAGGAATTTATCTTATAAACAACATGCCCCAACTGACCTACTTGGTTCTATTTGTGAATTTAGAGATTTAGTCATATGGGTCATAATTCCCAAGTAATATAGGCACTAGCCTTCATAAATGCAATCATTTCCTATAATAATTCCAATTCAGTATATATATATATATATATAAGCATCATGGTCCAGTTAGATGAATTACCATTCCCAAGTTATAAATGTACTTGACTTTATAAGTTACAATTGGAATTCATGTAACTACAACCATATTTTTTCTCTTCGGTCTCAAGGTATAACAAGTTTATATTTGATGGTTCAATTATATGGGTCACTATTCTTCAATTTATAAAGGCATGTGCACTTTATAAATTGAACAATTTGGTCCCATTTAATTGAAACTAGTAATGTTTCGGCCCATGAAACTAATGGACCATGGTTTAAACATTTCATAATTGGTTAGTTAAATAGAATGTCACCATCAAGCTATATGAGAAAACACCATTTAGGTTAATGCAAACACTTTATTTAACTGACCATATATCATGATTATAATAAGGCATACTGTCAAAGGGAAATAAATATAGGTAATAAACCAAGAATGGAATAAAAATAAGCAAGATAATAAATCACACATCATGGTATATAGGAAATCATGATGAATAATTACCTAAGCAGGGTATACAGATAAATATGGAACAAAATCAGGCAGTCAAGCAATGCAACCTACATGGCATGGCATATGCATGATATGTGAATATACATTCTTATAATGATTCATGTAGAAAAACTTCCTTGCCTTACCAATCCAAGGGTAAATCTCATAAATCAGTAAGAAATAGAAATTACATCAATCACCCAAGCTGAAATAATATACAGCTGTAATAACAAACTGCATGAACAACCACCTCATCCCTGGTAACTTTATCTTTCCCCTATGTGTGGGTTGGTCGAACCCAAAAATGAACTATTTATTAAGTGCCTATATGTTCCTTGTCTCTTATATACCATCCCAAATAGTAATACCAAAGGAAAATAAATATTTGATACTACTTTGTAACATCTCGACCCAGGAGTCACTGAAACGGTGCCCCGAGGTGGTCGATCACATGGTCTCAAGCATGCCTCCCTGTATGTCAAAGGCTACCGACTAATAGTGAGGGTATAAAGGTGGTATAGTGGGGAGACTATACCCTCTATATTAGAAATAAATATAGTGGAATCAATAATAAATAATGGCAGTGGAATATAATAACAACTGATCATCAATAATAAATGAATGAGTAATCATGCATTAACATGATACAAGATGCAAGAAATGGTCATATAGTAGGTAAATAATAAAAAATATAAAAAGAAATGAAAAAATCCTCAAAGTATATCTCCATGAGAATACTGAGCTCGAGCTTAGTCTTGTGCTCCCAATCTCCCTTGTATAATCATGGCAGCATATAGCATAATCCATGACCATGAACTTGGAACCATGAGGTCTGTTTGGGTACCCTGTTGTAATGACAACCCAAATAGGGTGTGAGATATACTCAGTAGGTCATCACTAACGGTTTCTAATGAAATATAGTCCATGAATATAAAATAAATCGATGTGAAGGTATATCAAAAGTAAAGTAGTACAATAAATGTAAATGTAATTAAGTCAGCTCAGGTTCCTCAAGGAAACTTAGTTGACCATACCTGCTTCAGCCTAAGTCAGGATGTATCTAAACATGTGTCATATATATTCATATATGTAAATGGATATATATATATATATATATTCAAAGATATACATGCACTGGTGAGGACCTGAGGTATAAGACCAAGGCATCCATGTAATAGTAAAGGTGATAGTAATAATATAACCTAGGACTCATGAATAAAAGTTCATGCATCCATAAATGAGTGTCTTTAAACCATGTAAAAATTTCAGGTTTTCACATGTATCTAAATATATGGCCACTTCCTAGTAAAGGACCCAAGGTACATAGCCAAGGCATCCTAGCATAATAATCACTATAAGGAAATACCATAACCTACATGTAATAATAACCAAGAATGATATAATTTGTTTGTCCTATGAGCCCGTACAAGACATTCTGTAATGAGGAACTCAAGTATGAACCAAGTAGTAATGAAATTCCATTTATTAAGTGATCCTATCCTTAGCATTCCATAATGAGGTAACTCAAGTATCGCTCATAACATCCAATTTCCATATGAGTCCATCCAAGGAATTCCATAAAAAGGAAACCCAAGTATCGCTCAAGGAAGAATATAACTCAAGTAACCTATGATCCCTTATGAGGTATTCAAAAATGAGGAAACCGATATCGCTCATGGTACCAATAATCTCTCACAGCCTATTATCCCATTCAAGGCATTTTGTAAAAATGAACTCGAGTATCGCTTAGGGTGTACATAACTTATTTAGCCATTTAAAATTAAGTAAAAGAGAAGGTAGTGACCATGAACATACCACATCACAATTCAATTATATCATTTGAGTCATTTTATTTATAAATAAATTTAGAAGTCCATGGGAATCACCCATGCCATAATATAAGACAAACACATTTCAAGTATCTCGTTTATTTTAATTGGTAAGATAGTGCACCGCAAATGTGGTTTTATTAGAAAATGTATGTTTGGTTATCACACTGATTCATTCAATCTAATTAAATTATTATGATTGACCAACTCATAAACATCAAGCATAAATTAAGCTACCTTGAACGAGGAGGTTTATCAAAACCATTTAATTTATTAAGGAATATATCAAATTTCCAAGGCAATATGATCGAACCTACCCATGGGGTTATTTGATTTGAGGTTGAAAAACTCCAACCATATGTATAAGGGTGAAATAGTACATCTAAACAAGGTCCAGGTATTTAATTTTTTAAGCCTTTCGTTATTTAGGAGCAACGCATGGAAAGTCTGGCGTGTGACATAATTTCAATATTATATAAATGAGATAGACTTTTAGAGAAAATAAATAAACCACCTGCCTCATAATTAGGATGGTCCACTCATCCAATATTAAGCTTTTATTCAATCTAGAATGAGAGAAATTAAAATATTATAAAACACCCTGAAATAGGTTGAATTAGATCGCATGAAGTTAGCACTAAAGGTGAGTAGAGAAGCTAAACTAAGAGGAATGAGGAGTCGTATACTTATTGATATTATTCCAACACACCTGATTGTGTTCAATTTGGATCTCAAACAAGATAGATCTACAAAAAGAGAGGAGAGGAGGAGGTAGGCATGTGCACGGGGACCTCCTGGTCGAATGGGAGAGGAAAAGGGAAGAGGGGCCCTTAAAGGGTCGGAGGGAAAAATCATCACCCCCCCCCCCCCTTTAATGAGGTGTATAGTTAGGTTGTATAGTTTGGCTAAACATGAACCAACTGTATAGATCACACTACCCAAGAGCTATGCCTCACATGGTTTAGACTAAATGTGTGCCAACTATGTGGTGCTACTGTTTGATTAGCACTAACCATGAAGGCTAGGTGAATGGTTTGGAAAACCGAGTGCATCTCGTGTACTCGCCTATGTAGTTTACTACTGACATTATGCATGGCCATCTGCCCCACCTTACATATTTTATAAAATTTTGATATACCCCTTATAGGGCCACATAGTTTCTACCAATGGGATGCACGGTTTAAACAAACTGTGCACCCCATCTGTTTCTCCTAGAAAGTGAGCTTTCAAATCTCGATGATCCTGAAACTCATCCAAACTTCCAAGACACCTCTCAACCCTTTAACATTATCCAAAAACAACACTTTTAAGTGCTCCAAATCTCATAATTATGTTTCAAGACTCAATTTAATATTTGTACCATCCACTAATTGAAAAGTTCAAAATCCTTTGAGAATTAATTCAGTCCAAAAATATAGGATGTTACATTACGGAATGAAAAATCATGCCTCAAGTATAGGTTTTTAGATGTAGATGCATGGAATAAATTTTTCATCAACTATTTATTTTCATGTAATAGGACTCTAGGAGATCTCATTAAGAGATCTAGTTGCATAATGTATACCCTCATACTTTATTACATGGAGGATATCATTTACTATAGGAGAAAATGATTGCATAAAATTTTGATTCATTAAGATCTAAATATAGTAGTGGTTTGTAAGAGGTACAGTTTAGTCCTCCATCTCCCCCACTCTCCATGAAAAATGGAAAAGAGTGAGAAGGAAAAAAATTGAAAAGTATCTTATAAATAAATTTAAGGAAGTATCTAAGAAAATTGTAAGAAATTAATTTTTATATTTCATGAATGTTTTTATTTTCTAAATTAATAACACTAATATACCACTTGAATTTTTCATTTTAAGATGGCCTTCAAGAGAAAGAAACATAGAGGATTTTTATTCCTGAGGGTAGGGTGGACATTCTAGCTACTACTTTAGGAAATCCATAACACCCTGTACGCATAAGAGGATATGAGACAGGTTTCAGTATTTGGAAAGTTTTTGGTAGTCAAAGTAATGAATTAAGATACCTAGAAATATATTCCTTAAAATATTATCTGAAAGATCTAAAATAGTCTATGAGCAATAAAATTCAATCAGTTGTGAATTCTATGTTTAAACAATTGATGATACAATCATAGCTTGCGTAGCTTGAACAACTTTCTAACTTAGTTCCTCCACTTTCTCCTTCGAACCTGACCTTATACTGTGAGTTGTCTGCTAGAGATCCCAATGTACATATTGTAGTGTATGGAGCCATACATATTTTAGGGGATTTTGTACATCACTAGCCAATGTAGTTAGGTCAAGTAATAGTATTGGTACATGATATTATTGATCCATATATTGTACTCTCATTTCCTACAGAGGAGGTTACCAAAGTTGGAGATTGTATTGGTCATTTTTTACTTTGGTTGGATAGCCTTATTCATCATCTAACATAAGAGGTATGCGTTGATTTTTAAATATTATTTACATTTTATTGAAAATTACTCATAATGTTTTATTATATTTAATTTATATAGGAGTATCTAAAATAAAAAAAAATTAGTAGAAAATAAACAAAAGGCTCAGAAACCAACAGCTTCAGATTATTCTAAGATTTATGATGGGATAAAAAGATTATCTCAGATTTTTTTCTTCCTTGGATAATATTTATGAGTTTTAGATGAAATTATATATATGTGTAAGGGACTATAAATTGATAATATTCAAAAAATATATCATAGATCTGGTTATTTTTTATGAGCTTAGCATGCCTGTGTTACTATTTTTTCCATGTAAGTAAATTTATGTTTTAGTTATTCTTTCTTTAAATAAAGATTACTTAAAGTGAATTAATATATTACTTATTTAATTAGGAATCTACACATGATTTTCATATAAAGTGAGACCACTGGTGTTTATGATCTTATAGATCCAGAATATATTTCAACTCTTGTGCGATATCTAAATAATGAGGATAGAGTTATATATATTTGTGACAGATTAAAAAATATAGATATTGGGTGTTGGTTTTTTCCATTCCTTGATGGGTAAAAATACTATAATTATGAACTAATATTCATTATAATTTCATTAATTGTGAACTTTTTATATTATAGCGTTCATTTTATGTTAGATGTATTCTACCCACATGAATGCACATTATATTGGTTTTTCTATTTATTAGGTGGTGTTCATAAAAGTTTTATAAAATTTCTAAATAAGTATTTTTTATTCTTTTTTATAAGTTATTTATTTTTAATTATTATTGTTTATACATGCTTTGTTAGTTGATATGTATGAAAATACAGTTCATATAAAAAGTTTAACGAAGATCACTTGTTGATACAGGAACCAAATAAAATTTAATACATGAAATTAATGGTAAATATATTTTATATTAGATAATATTTATTTTTTATTATATATATATATATATATTGGTTTTTATTTTCAATTTAATGTTTTATAACCATGGTGTCTTCATCAAAAGTAAGGGTGGAATGTGGTTATTATGTTTTAAGATTCATGTTTGAGATAATCACAACTGGGTCAATGAATGAATTTGATAAGGTTAGTTATATTAATTATTTTATGTTTTATATCAAAATATTCTATTTTTTAATCTTATAACATTCTTTATTATTTTATATTTTAAATGATGTCGAGTTGTATACGAATGAATTCCTTACCCATCTTCAAAGTTTGTTTGAAAACTATTTGTTAAGTATTATTAAATTTTAAATTATCTGGTATGTCATTTTTAATTATAGTTTAAAAATGAGTATTTAGACAATAATTTTCTACTTTAAGTTGGTATATTATGTTTGTTTTTACTGGTATGTTCTCTATTTTATAAAGCATTCAGGATTTATAAAATAATAGACACACTACACAAGCCTTAATTTAGAAATATACATCATGAATACCAAAGGACTTGAGTAATCAAACCATGCACTCATATGAGTGAGATAAAATCAATGACTCAAGGAAACATGAAAATCATTTAAGTCATATAAATCTAGGAAAAAATCAATGTAACATACATACTTAACTTTATAGGAAAATCAAGACATAAAAACCAACTTAAACAAATTAAACTTAGACAAACATATATCTACCAAATTTATCTTATATGTTAAACATATAAGAATGTATAAAGTTAGAAATATAAACAAACTAAAAAACATGAAAATCATACCTTTCTTTATACTAATTATCAATTTGAATTTAAAATCTTTTCTTAAAGTAAATTTTTAGATAACCATAAACTATAAGTTTTTAAATAAGGGAAACATAAATTAAAACTATTACATACTTTATGTAAAAACTCCTTGAAAATTAGTTTACTAGATATATAAAAAAAATATTTAAAACATATCCATTAATAATTTTGAAAATAAATTGTTATTTTTATCATTTGTTTGGGTAAACAACTGGTAGGAATGTCCCAAGAATAGCATGTAAATTCACTTGATGATTTGAGACCCCCTACCTTATTTATTGGAAAGTCATATCAGCCTAATGATCTCCAAGGAATGTTTCAAGTACAACTAAATAGCCCCTATAAATGATTAGACAAGATTTCATAACCAAAGAATCCAATATAAGACACACCATAATTAATGAATCACTAAACTCCAAGAAAAAACACATAATTAATGTTGATTCATTTTTCATAAATAACTTCTTTTGAATCCATTATTATGATAAATCACATCATACTTTTTATTTTACTTGCACTTACTTGAGATTTTATTTTTTCTACTTTTCTATAAATGTAACTTTCGATTTATGTTTTATATAAAAATATTTTATTTTTCAATCATATAATATTCATTGTTATTGTAGATTTTCAATGGTTTCAAGTTGTATATGAATGAATACCTTACCCATCATCGAAGTTTGTTTGAAAACTATTTGTTAAGTGTGATTAAATTTTAAATTATTAGGTATGTCTCTATTAATTAAATTTTAAAAAATATGTATTTAGAAAATCATTTTCTGCTTTAAGTTGGTATATTCTATTTGTTTTTATAGGTTTTTAGATGTTTTAGGTATGTCACTTTTAGTTAAAGTTAAAAAAATGAGTATTTAGACAATCGATTTATGTTTTAAGTTGGTATGTTGAGTTTACTTTTATAGGATTGTTCTTTGATTTAAGTTATTATGTTATGTTTTCTTTTATAGGGTTTTAGAAGTTTTGGGGGAATTTAATTTAATCTAATTTTTTTAAAACAAATCCAACTTTCCATGTCGGTTTTTTTATAAACCGACATTAAATCCAAATCATAAGAATTTAGACACTAGTTATTATTAAAAAATAATGCTAAAAATTGTTTTTAGAATAAAAAAAAGATGTTCAACATCAGTTTTTGGTAAAAACCAATATCGAAAGTTTTTTTGAGAATCAAAATAAAAGGACATTCAATGTTGTTTTTTACAAAAAATTGATGTCGAAAGGTACCTTCCACTTATGTTTTTCTAAAAAATGATGTGGAAATTTCTTAAAGATGCTTTCAATGTCAGCTTTTTAAAAAAACCAACATTGGAATATCAGTTAAATTTTCTTTTAATTAAAGTTTTGACATCACTTTTTTTTAAAAATGATGTTGAAACTCTTATTTTTAATGTCTCTTGGATCAACATCAGTTAAAAACTAATTTTGAAGATTAAAAAAATGACATTCAAATATGCTTTGCCAACTATCATTGATTTGTGAGAAACTTATCACAATTTTAAAGGCCACTAAATGAACTAAATCATAAGGGTTTGAAGTTTTTATAGGCTAATGAATGTGAAGATAACTTTAAATATTTAAAGAAGATGCTAATAACTGCACCTTTACTCACATTACCCATCAGTGGGGAAGGATTTTTTATCTACAATGATGCGTACAAAAAGGGATTGGGTTGTTTAATCATGAAAGATAGTAAATTAATAACCTATGTCTCTCACCAATTAAAGATCCATGAGTAGAACTACTAAACTTATGATCTAGAATTAGCTTTAGTGATCTTCGCATTGAATATTTCGATACATTTTCTCTACAGGGAGAAGTGTGACATGTATACAGATCACAAAAGGTTAAATTATTTATTCACACAAAAGGAGATCAATATGCACCAAAATAGGTGGTTAGAGCTATGTAATCCCACCTTTTTATTACATAAATTTTCATTACATGGTATATACAGAGGATCTTTTAAAGTTTATTTTATTGGAAATAAGGTACATAATACATTAAAACTTAAAAAAAAACTTCTAAATCTACTTGAAGGCATCCTAATGGGTTCATCCTAAGTACTTTTACTACATCTTATGTCCTGGGGACATACATCAAAGGCAAGGGGTGAGCATGCCCGGTAAAGGAAAACAGTTTACATGTGATCATGAGGAATATCAATAAGAACATGAGGAATGTAATTAAGGAATGAGAAAAGGAAAATAAGGCATATCATAATAAAAATAACATGAATCATAACATGGAAAAATGGATACAATATTTATTTTATACATTCATAAGCATATCACCAAGGTTAATCGCCAAGGTGTCGTAACTGAAAATTATCAAGGTTATTCACTAAGGTATCGTAAAACATGTCATCTTTAGAGATTAAATTATTTACCCAATTCATTAGATCACTATCAGTGTGTCCTATTCATATATCTTAATTAATGTGAGCCACATATATCATAATCAAAAATTTCATAAATAACCCATGGAGAATAAAGAACTAGTTTTTATCAAAATCATGGTGTTTCAAAAGTGCTTAAAGACATGAACATTATGTTATTTTTAACCAATGAAAAGGGGGATTTCATGTATTTTAATACCCGAATCAAATAAATCATTCTTACTTATAGGTGAATACCTCTGGAAAAGAAAGTGGTTTAGGTATTCATGATAAAAAATAAAAGAAAATTTCTTAAGTAGAGAAATAAATTTTTAGGAGTAAATTCGGCAGCACGACAGGTATAAAAAGTGGTTTTAGAAATGTAACGCTCTGACCCCAGTAGCCCAGATCCAATGCCTTACTTTATTATATTGTCATAAGATACAAGATATTGCATCTAAAAGGACCAAATAGTTTAGTAGTCTTGTTAAGATAGATACATATTTGAAATTCAAATTGCATTTTAAATAAAAAATACAAAAAAACATTTTCTTTGAGAACACTATTATTCTCTTAGCTTAACCCTACATATCATTAATAATATAATTCTCAGAATATTGGGTAAAAATAAAACATAATAAAGGGGTGGTCTTATATTCTCAGTAAGGTTAAGCGTATAGTGGAATCTATTATGAATAAATAATCATAAACATTAAGGTAAGGTGTATAATTAAAACACAAGTCATTTAAACATATTCTTGAGCATAATATGGAAAAAAATAATGAAAATTCAATAATTAAATATAAATAATCACATGGATATTCTACTAATTAGATAATCACATGAAATATCAACAAATAATCTCATAATGAGAGAATGTGTAATGTCAAACATCATAAACATATCGTTAAGGCTTTGGCCAAGACACCATACATAAACGGGTAAGGCCTCAGCCAATACCCAAACTAGTTTGTCTCATGAGACCTACCGATACATTGAGGGGCTATAACGGTCCCTGCCTGTCACTAACTAAGTCTAGTGAATTTCTCATATGAATGGGTTGAAACATAAATGAAATATACATATGAAATAACTTTCCCCAATCATTAAACATAATCACAAACCATTCTGATTAATATAGTGAATGGTATCAAAATAACACATCCACAGTCAAACTAATCATAAAAATTTTAATAAAATATATTAAATTATATCATAAGATATCAACATAAATCAATCATAAGATCCAAAAAATTATGTTGATGTATATTAAAATACTCTAATAAAATCATTAAAAAATTCTTGAGAGAAATACCCCTTTTTTAATTTGAAATCATTTATTTAAAAGACTGAGAAATTTTAAAAGAAAATATTTTCATTAAAAATAATATTGTAAACTTATAAATTAAGATTTAATAAATTAAGTTTTCATAATGGTAGAAAAATCCTCTCATTCTGTATAAGTTAAAAAAACATTCCTACTATTTTTTTTCAAAAAAGTCATAAAGTACCCCGTTTGGAAAATGAAAAAAAGATTCCTCTCAAACCATTTTATAAAAAGTATTTCATGGGTAAAAAGACCTTAAAAATTTGTAGTATTATAGTAAAAATATTTTGAAAAACATTTTTAAGAAACATGGATATGGATGATAAATATTCCCTAGTAGATACTTACGTATAAACAATCTCGAATAATAATGAGATTGTGAAATTAACCCTTACCTTGCACTTTACTTTAGTTGAATGTGATTTAACCTCATGTATAATTTTTTAAATAATGTTATTAATTTATACTATAACTATATCTATATTTATGATATCGTATATGATCCTCTTATATCATTTTGTTAATAATATTCCGTTATTACCCTTGTTTCGGGTGTAAACTCCTTCATTTTCCTATGCATGTTTTATCATGTAAGTCATGTTTCTTATGAATAGGATGTGTTTATTTTATCTCCATAATTATATTAAGTTCATATATACTATATTTACTCATTATATACATTTTTTTAAATCATTATTTAATGGTTAACATGAAAATGAATCACTTCGCGCCGTGGAGACGGTAGGCCGTACGTATGCACGAGCGACGGTATCATTCCATTAATGGTGAAAGAGTAAGGAATTTTATGGTATATTAATTTTAAAGAATAAATATCATGTCATATTTATAATTTATATTCATTATATCCATCATTATACCCATAAAAATAAATTGGTGATGAAAAACAATTACACCACGGCGTGAAGATGGTAAGTTGTGCGTTTGCACGTGCGTTGATTTAATTTTTTGTAGGATAGATAAAAGGTGGGATATGGTTGTAACTTAATCATAATAACATATTATAATATAGATTATTCTTTAATTATTAATTTATTATGGTAACAACACATGAAGATGAATTAGAATAAGAAATTAATTTGAATGAGTTAGTGAAACAATTACCTCTTCTTCGATGGACTTCTTTTAAATCTCTTCTTAAAGGGATTTAGATTTGGTTTTTTGGAATAATAAGACCTCCAAAACTTAGATAAGGATGTTGGGAGGAGAAATGGTTAGTTTTTTGTCGATTTATAATGATAAAAGTGGTATGAGAAAGTGAGGGAGGAGGTACCCTTTTATAATTGAGGTGCAAATCACTTTTAGAAACTCTCAAAATATTAAATTAATATAAATTAATTTCCAATTACAAATGGATCCAAAGTGATTTATTTAGAATATAATATTATTATGGGTTAAAATCATCTCAAACAATAATATTTATACAAGTTTATGTCCCATTATTATCCTTATCTTTTGGTTTTAACCCTTATTTAAACCTTTTAACTCTTATCGTGACAACATGTATTTTTACTCTTTGAAAGTTAATATAATTACTATAAAAAGCCAAACGAACCTTAAATGAGTTATTTATGAAATTTTAAACTTTATCCCAATAATTTGGATGAATTATAGTTTTTTATCAATTTTATATCATTTAATAAAATATTATTTATTTTAAAATATCATTAATGTTAATTTTGACACTATTCATTACTTGAATTTTTAAAAATATCATAATAATAGGATATCTTTGAAAAAACACTTCTAAAATATCAATAACATGTCAAAGTTATCTAGAAAATTTGTGGGTGATATTAATTATATCAATTTATATTATTTTAATATTTTTAATATCATTTAGTTGTTATTTCCATTAATTAAATAATTATTACATCCTCATTGTATAGGCCTTTAAGATAATTATTTAGTTCTCAAAAATTAAAAATAAATTGTCATGATTAATATTAGAATTTTATATTTAAATTGAATATTTATAGTCTAATTTATATTCTATACAACTTCCATATATTAAAAATGATATATTTATTAAAAATATGAGTATGACATGTTTAACTTTTCTTTAAATAAAATAAAATAAATGTCACAATCTCATACAAGTGGCTTAAAAATGTTATTATCTTGGCCCAATGATGCTTTTGGTTGACAACCACTCATAAAATGAAATTTGTACAAGTGTTAGGGTAATTTTCTAATATTTATAATATTATTTTCACTCTTAATTACTTGATTTACCTTTAACCGTGTTAATAAAAAATTACTAAACTTACTATTCATAATACCCAAAAATAAAATAAACTTATTTACATAATTTGGACCCACTAATTAAAAATATGGAATCTATTTTTCAAAATTCAAAACACATAAGTTGTAGTAATTAATTTAGAATTAGTCTCGTTGTCGGAATGAGAAAATGGGTTTTTAAAGTGAAAATATTCAAAATATTGAAATGTTTTTATATCCAAATTCAATGTGTGATTGATTAAAATGACCTAAATTGTATTAAATTATAAAAATGGATCTAATTTTAATTTAAAACCAATCAAAAATATAATTTAACACTATGAATTATTTAGATGAAAAAGTTAATTTAAAATTTAGTATTTTTCACTATTCATCAAAACATGAAACTTATCAAAAAATACCAAAAATTCAACTAAAGTAAATTTTTATGTTATGATTTAAAATAATAAGTATATTTTTTTCAAATATAATTTATAAAAGTGTCAAAACTATATTTAAAACAAGTGTTCTATCAAAAGGTGGTAAAACTGTCTTTTTATAAAAAATACATTTTTATGAGTAAAATTGGATTTGTTCTTATATCATGTATAGATTAAACATAGAACTAATTTTAAATACAATATTGAATATATTATATATATATTTCATTAAGATAATCCAAAAAGTGTGATTTTGTTATTTTATTAGTATAAAACACACTTGTGCATATTTAAATAGTTTTTATAAAAATGTTTCCTTTATATTAAGTTGGTTTTAATATTTATTTATAATTAATTTGGTAACCAATGAATTCATTAATATATTTTTATAAGTTATTTAATTATATTTATAACCACCAATTTAATGGCTAGGAGATAATTTCATAATAATATTAATAGTATATAGTGGTTTGTTTAAGCTCAGTGTTGTGTGTAATGTAAGCTATCAAAAAGATTAACTATAAAAAATAAGACATACCATAAAATCTTGGGGTGTTACATTCTCATCTCCTTCAATAAATTTCATCCTCACAATTTTAAATTCCACTTCAAAAATCAAAAGCTGATACTTAAAAATTCCTTTTTAGGAGACCCACATCAAAAAATAAGGCTAATAAAACATCCTCTTAATTAGAGGGAAAGGAAAATATGAAGGTCACCAGAAAATTAGGATTTATATTATGAAGTCATTAATGGAAAGAGAAAACAAGGATATGGAATAGAAATCTAATTATCATTTTCTGATGAAAAGTGATAGAGAGCATGGTCATCAGAAAGTCTACCATCACAAAACTATAAATTTGTGATGGGTTAAAGAGGAAATCGATTTCTTAGTAAGAAAATTAAATGAATAGAATTTTTTGTTCCAAATTCTTTTCCTATGGTTGAAGTATTTTATTACTATCAATACAATTACTTGAGAAAATAACTTACTTTACTACTTTCCTTGTTATAAGAATAATATCATCCTTTGGTTGTGCTTTGATCTATTTTCACTTTATCACTTACACCTAGAAATGAATGTTCAAGATGAATTTTTCATACTGAAAGCACTTTTATGAATCATAATATCCACAAGTCATCCCTTCAACCTTTAATTTTTATTGAAACTAAAATGGTTAGCATAGGTTATCTGATGTGATGAATCATATTTTAACCTCAAACAATAATATCAAATTTTCAACTTAATCCATTTCAATCTTAAGACTCATCCAAAATACATCTTTCTAAATTAATAGTCCAAAGATTTAGAAGGAAGGGCACTAAATTTTCAAAATCAACTTAATAATAGATTTTCCCTAAACAATATAATGCATATATTTTTGTCACATAACAAATATATTAATACCATTATCACCTTTAAAACCTTAATGATAACATGTCTTCTTCTAAATCCTTAAAGAATAAGTATTTAAATACAATAATTATATATCACATGATTATTATAACTAGAATATCATAACATAATTCTTGAATCCAAAAACACAAATACATTAATTATTTCACTTTGACTCTAGTAACAGTATAAGCTTGATCTTGATTCCTTTGCTTTTTCTAAGCTATATTTTCTTGATGCTTGGGACATTCATTTTCATAGTGTTGTATCTCTTTAAAGTTGAAATACTTTACATTTACAACTTCTTTATTTCCCTTACAATCATGATCCTGGTGACATTTTTCTCCACACTTGTAACAAACTCTCATTCCCTTTAGGTAAGTACCAGGGTGATTCTTCCCACAATTATCACATGTGGGAAAATATGTCTTTACCTTTTTTCCTTTATCCATATCTTTCTCCACCATTCTATTATTCTCTTAATTTCCTTTAAATTCATAATACTTAGATAATTATTATTCTATCTTAATAGCATATGAGACTATATCTTCATATGATAACAAAGTTTGGGAGACCAGTTCCCTTCAGAGGAATGGTTTTAATCCATAAAAGAATCAATCAATATTTCTCTTTGGATTTCATATATAATCTACAATATGCTTTTCTAATATTATAAAGTTAGTTTCATACTTAGAAACATTCCCATCATCCTTTTACCTCAAACTCAGAAATTTCCTCTCCATATCTTCTCTCTATTCGCGAGGGAAATATTTTTCCAAGAAAATTTCCTTAAAATATTTTTATTCCATGTTTTATATTTATTATTTATTATTTTTAATCAATGGACACTATTGCTCTCCATCTCCAGAGAGATGATAAACTATTATGACAACCTTCTCCATTTTCTTATTCCCAAAGAAAGAAATATATTCTCTAAGGAACTTATCCATTGTTCATCTACAAATTGATTTGTAGTCCCATTAAATGATAGAGGTTGTTGTCTCAAGAAGTGTTCTAACATTATTCATCCTTATTGTGGATCAGGCTACTCCATACAGATAAGGTTATTATTCATTACCTAAGTCATTTGTCCCAATATAGTTATAAGTTGTTCAGTATTAGTTGTATCTCCAACTCCCACGTCATTATCTTGTATAGGTCGGAAATCCCTACATGGATTATGTGCATTGATATGATTTCTATACTTCCACTAGGCATAATTTCTAAAAAAAAATGGTATACACTAGATTAGATCATAACGTTATGAAACATAATGTATAATCTTAGAACTAGTGAATCACATAAACTAAATTGAAAATTTAGGTATAACTAATCTCTAAATCATAATCTAAGTTTATTTGGATATATTTTCAAATTTTCTCATAGGGTTTCACTCTCTAATCTATGTTTTCTTAAATCTAGTTCTCAAGGTTTCTACTAAAATTACTATGATACCAACTGTAATGCCCCAAACCTAGTAGCTCAGAGCTGGTGTCTTACTTTATTATATTGGAATAAGATACAAGAGATTGCATCCCAAAAGACCAAATAGTTTAGTAGTCTTCATAAACTAGATACGTATTTGAAATTCAAATTACATTTTAAACATAAAAAACAAAAACAAAACATTCTCTTTGAGAACGCCATTATTCTCTTAGCTTAACCCTGCGTATCAATCATAATAGAATTCTTGGAATCATGGGGAACACTAAAACATAAGAAAGGAGTGGGATTAGATTCTAAGTAAGGGTAAGTGTGCAGTGGAAGTTATTATGAATAAATAAGAATAAATATTAAGGTAAGGTTTATAACTAAAAAAATCCATTTAAACATAATCTTGAGCATAATATGGTAAAAATGAATGAAAATAAAATAATTTCATATAAATAATCACATGAATATTCTACTAATTGAATAATCACATGTAATATCAATAACTAATCTCATAATGAGGGAATGAATATTGTCAGACATCATAAACATATCATCAAGGCTTCGACCAAGACACCAAACATAAATGGGTAAAGCCTCAGCCAATACCCAAACTAGTTTGTCTCATGAGACCTACCGATGCATAGAGGGGATATAGTGGGCCTTCACCATAACTTACTAAGTCCAATTAATTCTTAATATGAATGGGTTTAAACATGAACAGTATATGCATATGAAATAACTTTCCCTAATCAGTAAACATAATCACTAATCATTCTAAGTAATATGGTGAATAGTGTCAAAATAGCACATCCATAGTCAAACTAATCATAAAAAAATTAATAAAATATGATAAATGGTATCATAAGAGATCAACCTTAATTAATCATAATATCCAATAAATTATGTTGACATAGATGAAAATAATATAATAAAATCATTAAAAATTTCTTGAGATAAATGCCCCTTTTTTACTTTGAAATAATTTATTTAAAAGGTCGTGAAATTTTAAAAGAAAAAATTTTCATTAAAAAGAGTCTTGTAAATTTCTAAATTAATCTTCAAGACATTAAGGTGTCATGATGGTGAAAAAATCTTCTCATTCCATATAAGTTAAAAAACATTCTTATTGTATTTTTTGTTGAAAAAGTCATAAAGTATCTTGTTTGGAAAACAAAAAAACGATCCCGTTCAAACCATTTTATAAAAAATCAAACATGGGTAAAGAGGCATTAAAAATTTGTAGGATAATATTAAAAATATTTTGGAAAACATTTTTAAGAAAAATGGACATGGATGATAAATATTCTCTAGCATATACTTATGTATAAACAATCCTGAATAATAATGAGATTTTGAAATTAACTCCTACCTTACACTTTATTTTAGTTGAACGTGATTTAAACTCCTGTATAATGTTTTAAAGCATGTTATTAATTTATACTAAAATCATATCCATATTTATGATATCACATATGATCCTATTATATCTTTTTGTTAATAATATTTCGTTATTACCCTTGTTTTGGGTATAAACTGCTTCATTTTCCTATGCAAGTTTTTTCATGTAAGTCATGTTTCTTATGTAGAGGGTATATTTATTTCATATACAGAATGATATTAAGTTCATATAAATTATATTTACTCATCGTATACATTTTTTAAAATCATTCTTGAATGGTTAACATGAAAATGAATTACATCGCATTGTGGTGATGGTAGGTCGTACGTACGCACGAGCGATGATATCATTTCCTTAATAGTGAAAGGGTAAGGAATTGGATGATATACTAATTATAATGAATCAATATCATGTAATATTTATTATTTATATTCATTATATATATCATTATACCAAACCAAGTAAAGTGGTGATTAAAAACAAATTACACCATGGTGTGGAGATGGTAAGTTGTATGTACGCATGCGCAGTGCTTTCATTTTTCATAAGATAGATAAAAGGTGGGATATGGTTCTCCCATAATCATAATAACATATAATAATATATATGATACTAGATTTATTAATTTATTATGGTAACAACACGTTAATAGGAAGTAGAAGAGAATGAGTTAATAAAACAAGTATCTCTTCTTTGATGTACTTCCTTTAAATCTCTTCTTAAAGGGATTTAGAGTTAGTCTTTTTGGAAGACCAAGGCCTTATAAAATTGCATAAGGATGTTGTGAGGAGAAATGGACAGGGTTTTTTTGATATATAAGGCTATAATTGGTGTGAGTAAGTGAGGGAGGAGGTGCCCTTTTATAATTGAGGTGAGGGTCACTTTTGGAAACTCTCAAAATATTAAATTAATAATTTCTAATTACAAATGAATCAAAAGTAAGTTATTTAGAAGATAATATAAGGGTGGGTCAAAAAAATCTCTACCAATAATTTTTATACAAGTTTATCTTCCATTATTACCCTTATATTTTGGTTTTGACCCTTATTTAAACCTTTTAACTCTTATCGTGACAACATGTATTTTTACTCTTTGAAGGTTAATATAGTTACTATAAAAGATCAAAATAACCTTAAATGATTCATGAATGAAATTTTAAAATTTATACCAATCATTTGGATAAATTTTTTATTTTTATAAATTTTATATCATTTAATAAAATATTATTTATTTTAAAATATCATTAATGTAAATTTTGATACTATTCATTGCTTGACTCTTTAAAAATATCATAACAACAGGATATATTTGAACCAACACTTCTAAAATATGATTAAAATGTAAAAATTATATATAAAATTTTTGGGTGACATTAATTATCTCAAATTAAATTTATTTTAATATTTTTAATATCATTTATTTTATATTTCCATTAATTAAATAATTATTGCATCATCATTGTATAAGCCTTTAAGGTAATTATTTATTTCTTAAAAAATAAAAAAAATCATGATAAAGATAAAAAATTTAGATTTAAATTGAATATTTATAGTCTAATTTATCTTCTTTATAACCCAATATTAAAAATGATATATTTATTAAAAATATGAGTATGTCATCTTTAACTTCTCTTTAAATAAAATATAATAAATGTCATACTCTCATCTAAGTGGCCTCCAAATATTATAATCATAGACTAAGTATGATTTTGGTTGAAACCCACTCAACCAATGAAATTTGTACAAGTGCTAGGGTAATTTTTCTAATATTTATAATATTATTTTCACCCTTAATTACTCGATTTACCTTTAACCGTGTTAACAAAAAATTACTAAAGTTACTATTCATAATGCCTAAAAATAAAAGAAACTTATTTACATAATTTGAACCAAATAATTAAAAATATGAAGTCCATTTTTTAAAATTCAAAACACAGAAGTTGCAGTAATTAATTTAAAATTAATCTCGTTGATGGAATGCAAAAATGAGTTTTTAAAGTGAAAATGTTCATAAGATTGAAATGTTTTTATATTCAAATTCAATATGAAATTGATTCCAATGACCTATATTGAATTAAATGATAAAAAATGGATCTAATTATACTTTAAAACCAATCAAAAATATAATTTAATAGTGTAAATTATTTAGATGAAAAAGATGTTTTCAATTAAAATTCAGTATTTTTCACTATTCATAAAAACATGAAACTTATCAGAAAAATACCAAAAAATCAATCAAAGTGAGTTTTTATATTATTATTTAAAATAATAAGTTTATTTTTTAAAATATAATTTATAAAAATATCAAAAACTATATTTAAAACAAATGCATCATCAAAAGGTGGTAAAATTGTCTTTTTATAAAAATACATCTTTTATGAGTAAAATTGGATTTATTCTTATATCATGTATAGAAAACACATAGGGTGAATGTTAAATTTTAGATTGAATATTATATATATATATATCATTAATATAATCCAAAAAGTTTGATTTGTTTATTTTATTGGTATAAAACACACTTGTGCGCATTTAAATAGTTTTTATAAAAACATTTCTTTTATATTAAATTGGTTTTTATATCTATTTCTAATTAATTAGTAGCTAATAAATTCAATAATATATTTTTATAATTTAGTTAATCCTATTAATAACTACCAATTTAAAATCTAGGATATATTTTCATAATAATATTAATAGTATATTGTGGTTCATTTAAGCTCGGTGTTGTGTGCAATGTAAGCTATCAAAAAAATTAACTATAAAAAAAAGACATACCATAAAATATTGGGGTGTTACAAGAATAGGTTAAAATGATAGGGTACAAGGGTCTTCCATTTATGAAAAATAATTTTATAGTAATAGTATGATAAAAAGGGTAATAAAAGGGAGTAACCATAACATTTAGAAGATATATAAAAGGAGGTTCTTAAATTGAAGAAAAATGAAGGATAATTATCTTACCTTGAATATTTACTCCTAGATCTTGAGGAATGGAACCTTGGGTACTTGAATAAATCTTGGGGAGACTCTTTAGAAGGAAAAACTACCATATATTCATGTATTATTGATTGTGAGTGAAAGTAAATGGATAAATGGGTTGGTATTTATAGTAAAAGTGGAGGATTTGTTTAATAATTTCCAAATATAGGCTTTGGAAATATAGGTTGTGGAAAAAGAAAAACAATCATCTTGCTCGTGGTTTTTTTCCATGGTTTTGTAAATTTGGATCATATTTTTAGTTATTTTAACCCATAATAACTTATCATCATATTATATTACTTCTTTTGGTATGGAAAATAAAGTTTCCACACAATAATGTTTTTAAAGTCAAAGTTTCCATTTTAGACTTTGGAAAGTAAATTATAGGTTTGGAAGTTGATTAAAATCTATTAAATTAATTAATATTAATAAAATAACATATTTTAGGTCATGTATTTTGGTTAATTAATTATTACATCATTATGACATAATTATGAAGTCATTAAACATACCGAAAACTCAAACTGTATTTTTACTATTCACAGAAAAATAAAGTATTTTAAAAAATTATCAAAAATTCACCCTAAACTAATTTCAACATTCTTATTTCAAAAATTATTTTTATTTTATCATAATGATTCTATAAACATGCGAATTTTAACTTTTAACTATAAAAAATCTTATTTATTAAAAAATAGTGGGTTGAAATGCATAGTAAAATCTATGACACTTAAAAAAAATTCAAGGACATAATAAAATTATTTTATCGTTTATATTTGAATAAGAGTATTTTTATCATACTATTTTATTAAAATAAATATCATTTGTAATACCTTAGTTTATTATAAAAAATTATATCTTTTATGAAAAGTATAATTTGTGTCTGAAAAATCAATTTATCCAATTCCATCTCAATTAAACCTATATTGTTATTAAGAAAAAATAATCTTAAAATGGAATTTATGGAATAATAATTTTATTTATGCAAATGAATTACACTTTAAGTAACTAAGTTCTCGACACATAACCCCTTATAACACCCATGTACGACTTAAGGGTATGGTGTACAATAGTGATAGATTCATGGGGTGGATCGACTAACATCGAATGAGTGGTAATTTCCACAAACTTGAACTTCTCTCATAGTTGATTTCATTAAATATTCACTTTTTGAAGCTCAGATTGTGCTTGGTCAAGGGTGAGCCACATTGATGCTACCTCCCTCCTAATTTGTGATAAATGGGCTTCATACGGCATGACTCTACTGGTTGAGGTCATTGCTACTCCTTTCTGCATTAATTATCCTTTGTCATTTCTACTTATAAACACTAATTATAACGTTAAAATTATTACCAAGAGTGTAGTTTCTAATGTTCATATTAACCAATGGTCATATTTTACCAACATTCATATAATGGTCGAATCACGATGGTCACATTTCCCTTTATATACTACTTCATTGTTAAAGAGATATGGTTTTTTGTGTAAAATAAAATAACTCATGTTTTAAAGAAACAAATATCATTTAAAAAGTTTGGGTAGTTACAAGATTTTTTCAAGGATTATGATTGTTCAATCCATTACCATACTGGGAAGACAAACAAAGTAGCAGATGCCCCGAGTAGAAAGGATTTTAGAACTCTATCTATGATAATGATTGAAATGGATCTAATCTTCTTGTACATTAAAAGGATGGACATGGGAATAATAAAGGATATTAATCCTAACTTGATCAAATAACTACTCAACCATATATTCTTAAGAAGATAAAGGAGGCCTAGAAAGATGATGTGAAGCTACAAAAAAAGGTAGTGAATATTTCAGAGTTTAACTTTGCTAAAGATGGAGTTTTAAGGTTTATAACCTAGATATATGTCCCATAAAAACCAGAGATGAAGAGGGAACTTCTAGATGATGTGCATAACTCATCCTTCTCTATTCATCCAGGAGATACTAAGATGTATAGAGATCTACAGTAAAACTTCTGGTGAGATAACATGAAGTGGGAGATTGTAGAATTTGTATCTCGATGCTTGGTATGTCAATAAGTCAAGGATGAACGACATAAGTCTAAGGGTATAATGCAACCATTTCTCATCCCAGTATGGAAATGGGAAAACATAACCATGGATTTCACCATAGGACTCCCCAAGACATATAAATGTGATAAAATCATTTGGGTGGTAGTTGATCACCTTACAAAGTCAGTGCATTTTATTGTTATTAATGAATATTTCTCTATTGACCAACTCACTGAGATATACATAAGGGAAGTGGTAAGACTACATAGAGTGCCACTGTCATGACCCGTCCTAGTGGGTCATATGTCGTAACTCTCCAAGCCCACCTCTAACAGGACAAGGGACGGTGACTAGCACATAGTAGGCATATTACTAACATGGGAGGCATTGCCTAAGTACCTGCACACACACACATCTCCAAGACCACAAAATGATGAAATATAAAAACAATTAAAAAACCAATGCATGCATACATCTATAACCCACAACAAGAGTACAAAAATAAGTAAATTAAAGTAAATAGGTCCAAATAAAATCCCACCATAACGAGTCTATAACCACAAGTCCAACCTATAAGTAAAGGTACTAGGACTACTGTCTGAAATCCACAGGAACACACCTCAGTCTGTCTGGTCTCACTAAGCACCATCTGGTCCTGATCCTTCTAGGACTCTATCAAAAGATTGATCATCTTCACAAGATAAGACACGTGTATTAAAGACCCATGCAAGGGTTAGTATAACAATACTCAATAGGACACCCTGAAACCACAAAGAAATAAAACAAAGGAAAGTACAGTCATCTCTACATAGGTATATGTCTATAGCACATATAACAAGGATATCTAGATCTACTCAATACAATAAACATAGTACATAGGTAATCCACAACTGTAATCTACCAGACCTGGGATTTCAATTCAAATATTCCACAAAGCACTCATCTGGGAGAACACACTCCTAAGTTCGATATCACTGATGACGTATGTCTGAGAGGTAGTGCTCATTTGGTACTTTCATGAGAAATATATACTGATAGATCTGAAGAGAATACTATACACAAATTAGGATCACATCTAGGTCCATGGGGCGATACCAACAACTCGATCTAGATTAAATTGTTAAGTAAAGGATTGTTGCCCACGTAGTGTTGGTCACATCGATACCAACAACTCCACCTAGGGAACGAAGATGAATAGAGGATCCTACTCCGGACCTCTCAGGGGATTCCAAAAACTATATCCAGGAAGTTATTCTGAAGGTATATTAGTACTGGAAGTAGGAAACTATTCATACCAACCTTCAGGGAAACAATAAAGGGAAAAACCCTAACGAAACTTATCCAAGATACAGAGTACAAGAAGCTTAGTCCACATAGAAAGTGGCACACAGTGTGTAGTAGGGTCACACGTTGTGTCCCTTGACCCTGGGTACTGACCGTATACAAAAATCCATGTCATTCAAATCGTGTCATGTAAAAGAGGTATACACGGTGTGTATAAGGGGTTACACACTATGTCCTTTCATCTGGGGTCTGACCATGTACTCTGGCCATGTTCCAGTACATGGATTCAACCTGTGTGTCCTTGCCCATGTAACAGTACATAGGGTATCCCATGTACCCGGTCCACACCAAGCCGTGTGGGGGATTACATGTCATGTAGGCAACCCATTTACTCCACCATGTGTCTTTGTACCTCCCAAAGTTCATGTTGAGTTCATCCAAGGGGGGACACGTGTCGTATAGTCAGGGACTACACACTGTGTGTATCATGTTTTTCCAAAACTCGTCTTCTTCCTCCTGCTCACACCATCGATCTCTCATATCTCATTCAAGTGTTTTATTTTCCTTGAAACTCTATATCCAAGGTCATATTGTCACCCTAACACATAATCAATGGGATTCGGTCCTTCAATCGACTCAAAAAATTCGATCGTATTCGTTCTTCATTACCGCCAAAGAATGAAAATTCAGCACCCACCATTGTTTGATCTACTACTGCACCCACCATCGCACCTCCATCGAGTCATCCTGATATAGGATCTATAGTTTTAGATCATTTCACTAAGAATCAAGGGTGCAATGATTGATTGTTCACAAAGGTTTTCAAAGCATGGGGAAGAATGAAGAACGCATGAAGAATGCATGAACAAAGGGAGAAAAGCATAAAAAATCAAGAGGGACAAACCACGATCGATGTTCCTATAAATCTTGGTTCATAACCATTAGAATGACAAATGAATCCAAATAATTTCAAAATCAAACTCCCAATAAATCCCACAAAATAGCTCATCCCGCATAACGATCGATCCACTGGCCAATCTATTAGTGGATTGGTCTGCATCCCTCGTAGGAATAAATAATGGGGAATAGAAAACAAAAATAACACATCCTACCTCAGTTTGGGTCGGTCTCTGATGAAGAACAATGGTGAACTCAGATTTCCAATCCAGGCACCCATTTATAATTTATTCCACTTTTTTAGTAAAACTATGTGTGTGCTATTTAATATATTTAAAATATTTTAAACATTTATTCTGGGAACACCGGGCCTCAGAATCGCACGTCGTCTCAACACCTAGTCTCAAAATTAATCCATATAATATTTAATAATAATACACCAAAAATATAAGTCATTAAATTCTCCTCACCTTGGGACTTTACGTCCCCAGAAATCCAAAATAAGAGCTACTCAAAAAGATGAGGGTATTGAGCATGAATCTGAACCTCCTACTCCTAAGTGTTCTTTTAAAGATTATCATACTGCCACCGGACACACACCAAGGGAATTGATCACCTACGAATGATTCTCTCATGTCGATCCTCGGTCTTCAATGGGTATATATGATCTTGGCCTTTTCAGGAGACATCTCGGGTGCGTTTTCAGGTACTTTTTGAAGCTTTTAAGTACCTTTGATTTGGAGTAGTGTCTTGGGGTGAATTTGGGTGAATTTTTAAGGAAAACTAAAGTATAGTGGTTTGTGCATGGTTTGTGCACGGTTTGACAAACCATGCAGCTAAACTGTGCCAACAGAGAGGTCTGCACGATTTGCGCATGGTTTGAAAAATTGTGCGACTAAACCATACCAACCGTGAAAACCTAGATAGAGGGGTCTACATGGTTGGTGCGCGGTTTGCCCTAACCATATTCCTCTGCCCAAGAAACCATGCGCACAGAATTTAATATCCAAAAATCTTTTTTAAAACCACCCAAACCCTTTGAGACTTCCATATTTCAACCTTGGCTCAGTATTGACAAATTCAAGGTGTTCCCAAAGCCTTCTAGAGGGATTCCAAGGTGATACAAACATCATTCTTTGAGATCGAAATCCCAGATTAAAGATCCTTTCTCTTCCCAGTAAGTGGATTTCATCTCATTACTTATCTCGTTCTTTCCTCTATTCTTTCTTAATATTTTCATGGAATATTTCCACTGTTTCCATGAATCTAAACCTATGATTTGAGGTCTATATCTAAGATTGTGGATCTATATCTATATTTGAAAGAACTTGATGCCTTTGATCTTAATTTTGGTTTAGGGACTTAGATCTGAAGCTTGATCGATGACGTTGTGCCACTCAGATTTTAGGGATTTTTTTTGGGATAACTTCCGTCAATAAACCGAGATAGGTGGTCTAAATTGAACTCCCATAGTTGTGCATTTGATATGTGAATGTAAGTTTATGAATTTTCTAGATTCTCTTGATAATTGATTTCCTAAATTGAAGTAATTAGGAAAGTTAAATTGAATTGGGTTTACCTTGGTGATTGATTGATAATTGAATCACGAAAAAAACGAAAGGGGGATGCCCAAATAGGTATTTTTTTTGAATATTGGTTATGGGTTGAGATATTGTAATTAAGATATTGAATTTATTGTGATAAGATAATTAATTGGTTGAAATTAATTATGAAATGATGTTGGATATAAAATATAATTAATTATGATAATTAATTATGTGTCATAATGTTGATCAAAGATAATTAATTTTGAGAATTAATTCTGACAATTTGAGATTTAATATGGATAATTAATTATGAAGAATTAATTGTGGAATGAGAATTGTGTTGATTGATTTATTAATTGATGAATTGATTAATGGGTTATGTTTTTAGTTAATTTTTGAGTTAACTAATGGCCTTTGAAATGTTTATCTAATCATTGGATTATTAATGGAATGATGTGTCTAATTCTTGTAGATTAATGAATGATTAAATGGATAAGATTTTTGTGATGCTAGACATGGCGTTCTAGACCAATTATAAGTTGGGACTTGGACATGGAGTTCCTCCACAACTTTTATCCAAGCTTGAGATTATGGGGTGCTAGGCATGACGACCTACACCGAATGAGATATAAAGTGATAGGCATGACAGCCTGCACTTAATGAGATTTGGGGTGCTGGACATGACAACCTATACCGAATGAGATTTTAGGGTGTTAGGCATGGTGAAATACACCAAATGAATGATGATAATGAATGATGATTCAAATGGGAAACATGAATTAAAATTGGGCCTAATGTGATGATTTAAAGATTAAATGACAATATGATAATTGTTTAATCATGCATTGCATTTATTGTTTCATAGAATTGCATTCACTATCTTTTGACTAGAATAATTTTAGACACCATTGGTGGTGGCCTATTGAGTTATACTCACACCCTATTTGGGCCGCCTGATTGGTACCTGGGTAGACTTAGTTGTTACATGACAGGATAAGGGCAAGGCCCTGGGATAGGTCGTTGTTTGGGATTGGATCATGGGAGAGGGAATCGGACGTGGTTTAGGACCTGCTTGGGAGTTGTTGTGTCTTTACTTTTAGTTTCATTGTAGACACTTTACACTTGCATTATTTTATCATTTTTTACTTTTCAGTTGAGTATTGTATTTTTTTTGTTTTGACTATCATATGTCATGGTATTGTTCTGATTATTTATACGCTTCTGCATTTGGTTATTTTTGTTTGCTTCCAATGGTGTTTTATTCTAATAAAAGAGGGTATAATATCCCCAAGACTAACTTACCAGACCCTCACTGCTAGTCGACACCCTCTATAATACAGGTTGGCGCTCTTGAGGTCATGTGACCAACCAGATCAGGGCACCATTTAATGGAACCTAGGTTGGGACGTCACAAAGTGGCATCAGAGGGGTTTTATTTTCTTTCTTCTTCTTTTGTATTACTATTTTGGTAAAGGTATACGGGAGACTAGGAATAATAGAGTCTTGGTAATGATCTCGTGCGTGGGAGTTGCAAACCCATGTATGGGGGAAATTCTAAGTACTTAGGGTGGGATTGTTGTGATTGTTGTTTGTTGTTACAGTTGAATATTATTTCACCTTGGGTGACGCACTTGTGGTGTGACATGATATTTGTTTTAAAATTTATTGAATTTTGATTCGTGGCCTAAAGAGGCGTGATACTTGAGTCTTCATTCATCATTCTAGGCACTTAGATTTTTTGTAACATACATCATTCTAGGAACCCACGGGAAAACGGGTTATGGGTAAGTTATTGAACTTGAACTATTTTTCCTTGTTGTGAGATTGAAATAATGATGCAAAATGATAATAAATGGGTGTCTAATGAGAACCTTGATTGATGAAATGATTATGATTAATTAATTAATTGTTGAATTAATTAATTTGAGTTAATGTGATTAATTAATGGTTGAATTAATTAATGAGAATATATGTACCCTTTTTAACCAAGACCTAGAAGTAGGATGGTTAAGGGTAGTGATAAGGCCTCGGTGTTGACTGTGTGGTGAGAAAAAAAAGAGAATGATATATTAAAACTTGTTATGTTAGTTTATCCTCTTATGTAAATGTTATAAGGTTGTGTTATGAGACCTAAGATGTGTATTTGGATTTGTAGAGATATTCCTTCACAATGCTTGTTGAGGGAGATACCGAGGGGTATAGCTCAAAATGAACTTCCAGACAGGGAACTTGAGTCACCATTGGTGTAAGATGAGGATGAAGGGGAACAGTTCTGAGAGAACTTTTCTTGTTTCATGTAGTTTATAGAGAGAGACCCAAGGAAGGTTCTGAAAATCATGTATGAGTTAACAAGGGAGTTTTAGCTGCAGCACCCTCCTACTTTTACTAGAGAGGGTGAACCTGAGGGAGCTGAACTTTGGATTGAGTCCATAGATATGATATTTGACCATTTAGAGACTCCAAATAAGAGGAGGGTCAAGTTGGCTACTTATATTCTATGGGGGCCAGTGAATCTCTGGTGGGACATTCAGGTATGATCTGTACAGACTAATAATATGTTATGGAAGGAATTTCTGGAGAAGTTTTGAGAGAACTTCTATCCAGAGACGCTAAGACAAGAGAAGGCTTCAAAGTTTATGCATCTGACGTAAGGAATCATGTCCACAATGAATTATGTTGGACGTTTCATATATTTATAGTGTTTTTCTCCAACTTTGGCGGCAGATGAGGCTTCTTCGGCAAGATGATTTCAGGATGGACTTAGGTGTGAAATTAAGTCCCAGGTAAATATCTTTAGGCTGAAGAAATTCTCATAAGTGGTCAATAAGGCTCTTATTTCAAAGGAGAACCTGAAGGAGGCTTCCAGTACTGGACAGGTAGCTGTCACTGGACAATCAGGGAGTGTGCCTTCTGAGATTAGAAAGCATCGTTACGAGAACCTTATTCAGGAAAGTGGAAATCAAGGTGGACAGTTATGGGGAATAGTTACACCGAATCTTACTCATGTGATTTTCCACCAGTGTGGTAGGCAGGGACACTATCATACACATTTTCCTCGACCACCAGTGGAGTGCCAGTTTTTTGGTAAGAAGGGAAACCTATAGAAGTTATTCTGGAAGTAGTGACAGGCTGGTGCTGAGGGAGAAGCTACTCAGAGTCAAAGTGTGGGAAGGGGTATTCTACACCATATAGGTCTAGCAGTTGGAGTTCTATTGGTAGAGGCGGTAGAGGTATTGGTCATGGTGCTTCATGGTATGAATCCTTGTATCAGCAGAGTGGTGCTACTCAGGGGAGTCAAAAGACACCATAGAGAAGAGGGGAAGGATAGTTACATGCAGTGCAGCCTACACTTGTGGAGAGTGAGGTTGGTCTGTCGACAGTGAGAGGTACTATTCTAGTTGCTTCTACTTTACCTATAGCCTTGTTTGATATTGGTGCCTCTCATTCCTTTATATTTTTAAATCTTGTTAATGGATTGATCTTAGAGGTGGAATCTGTAAGCGGGGTGATTAATATTGATACACCATTGGGAACATAGACTAGGGATATCTTCTTATGAAAGGAATTTTTGCTAGAGATTAGAGAGTATCATTTTCTTTAGGATATATATGTCCTTGATATAATGGGCTTCGACCTGATTATGGGTATTGACTGGATAGTCGCATACCGAGCCCACATATATTTTTATCGTAGGAGAGTGACTTTTGTATCTCTCAAGGGTGACCAGTATGTTCATCGTGGAGAATAGGATATCCATACAGGCTGATCTAGGCCAATTACTCAGCAACTGGGAGAGCTCATAGCCCGAGTTTCTAGTCTTTTTCTAGATTATGGGAGTGGTAGGTAATACTTCCTTCCACCAGTAGTAGAACTATTTTAGGATGTCTTTCTTGAAGACTTTTCAGGGTTTCCACCTGAGATAAATGTGGAATTCACTATTGATCTCATACTAGAGGCTGAGATGGTATCTATTCCACCTTATAGAATGGAACCGACTGAGCTTCATGAGCTCAAAATGCATTTGGAGGAGTTTAAGGATAAAGAGTTTATCCGTCCAAGTACGTCACCTTGGGGATCACCTGTTTTGTTTGCAAAGAAGGCTAATGCAAGTTTACGATTGTGTGTCGATTACCGAAAGTTAAATAAAATGACCATGAAGAACTGATATCATCTTCCACATATTGATGATCTATTTGAACAACTGAATGGGGATAGTGTGTTCTCAAAGATCGATATGAGATTAGGGTATCATCAGGTGAGATTTCGGGATTCTAATGTACCAAGAACTACTTTTAGAAGCAGGTATGGCCTTTATGAGTTTGTTGTAATGCCATTTGGGTTGAAAAATGCTCCAACAGTATTTATGGCCTTTATTAAAATGATCTTTCATCCGTACTTAGATCGGTTTGTGGTGGTGTTTGTGGAAGACATCTTGGTGTACTCTAAGACTCATGAAGGTCATTCCCAATATCTTGACATCATTCTGGGTACACTGAGAGATCATCGACTATATGCCAAGCTATTTAAATGTCAGTTTTGTATTGACATGGTACACTTTTTGGGGAACATCATCTCGAAAGAAGATGTGGTAGTGGACCCAGAAAAAGTGCAGGTAGTGGTTTCTTGGGATCATACCAAGAATATTTTTGATATATGAAGATTTTTGGGACTAGCTGGTTATTACAGGAGGTTCATCCAGGACTTTTCCTAATTTTCATCACCACTTTCATGTTTGAAAAAGAAAGGGATAAAGTTTGATTGGAAATAATCATGCAAGAATGATTTCTAGGAGTTGAAGAAGCGCTTGACATAGATACCAATTTTGATCTTACCTGAGTCGGGTGAGGAGTACATAGTGTATTGTGACACTTCTGGGATCGGACTTGGAGTTGTGTTGATGTAAGGGGATCGGGTAGTTGTTTATGGGTCTCAGCATCTGAGGCCACATGAACGGAATCACCCTACTCATGAACTCAAGTTGGCAGCAGTGTTTTATGCTCTTAATTGTTGGTGACACTATCTTTTGGGTGAAAAGTTTACAGTTTTTACAGATCACAAAAGCTTGAAGTAAATCTTTTCATAGCGTGACTTGAATCTTCGGCAGTGAAGATGGGTAGAGTATATGTAGTCCTTTGATTTTGAACTGGAATATACACATGGGAAAGGGAATAGTGTGGTTGATGCCTTGAGTAGGAAAATTCAGACTTAGTTAGTATATGAGTTGAGTGAATAGTGTAATATGATGACCTTACTGGAGGAAATGCATGTGGTAGTTCAGGAGATTCAGGAGATGATGACTTTGGTTTTTTTAGTAGTGGAGCCTACACACTTAAGACGGATCAAGGAAAAGTAGTATGAGGATATGGAGTATTTATCCTTAAGGTAAATCCTTGAAGGTGGGGAGACACCTTCAGACTGGATGATAGATGAGGATGAGATCATCTATGTGAGAAACCAGGTTGTTGTGCTTACGAGTATGCTAGAGGAACTCATGCGAGAATTTCATGCCTCAAAGTGGACGGTACATCTTGGGGTGAAAAAAATTTATCATGACCTACGATGAAAGTTTTGGTAGCTAAGCATGAAAATGGAGATAACATGGTTGGTAACAAGATGTTTCACCTGTCAGTATGTGAAGGTAGAGCATCAACGACCTAGAGGTTTATTGCAGCCGTTACCTATTCTAGAATGGAAGTGGGATGATGTGACTACGTATTTCATGGTAGGAATTCCAAAGACTCTTAAGAAGAATGATGTTATTTGGGTCATTGTGGATCTACTAACTAAGGTATCACACTTCTTGCCTATCAGGGTGACGCACGCCTGTCGTAGGGCATGGCAAAACAATTTTTTTCTAAGTTAAAATGTAGTAATGTGGTTGACCTAGGATGTCTCCCGAAGAGGAGTGCACACAAAATGAGTTGTCACTTTAAAATGGGGGTACAAATGTTGTGAACGGAAATTTGAAATTCAAATGATTGAAAAACAATGAAATTAAAAGGGTGATTAGGTCGGGGTCGGTTTCCTAATTATAATGCTATCCTTGTTCAATTTAATTCAAACCTCTTCTTCTTAGTTGATTAAAGTGAGTTTCCACAATCGTTTCCTCTCACTTCCTTGGTGAAATTGTTATTGTGAGAGAAAACCTTACCAAGATCTCGGTTTGGTCAACTCTCCTTTCATGTGTAAAATAGTTGTATTGAATATCCTTAATTGAAATGGGCAATTCCCGATCGGGTTTTGTTTATCCCAAACAATCAAGAACATTCACTACACCTTTTACACGTACTGACGATCGTCGAGTACTTCACCACTAATTCCTAGTTTATTCCATCGTATATAAACCAGAAATTAGTGGAGGGAGATATTGATTATTTTACCAAGGCAAAAATAAATAACGAAATTAATATTCAAGAATGATCGCACTTGATTATAAAATCCGCTATAATAAATTGAAAACAACTTTGAAGAAGAAAGAAATTTATTCAATTACGTCCAAGAACTCAAGCATTACAATATAGAAAACCAACCCTTCCCCAATCACTCCAAAAGTTTACCCCACCATGGTAAGGGTAATCGAGTTGAATGGGGAAGAATAAGGCATTAAAAAACTATGAAAAATAAAATAAATAAAAGAGAAAGCTGAAAAGTTCTCCTTCTTGGTGTCCCGGAAGGAATGGGGTGGAGAAAGGATGCTTTGAGAGGGTGGAGCTCTCCTCCTTTTATAGCCAGAATGTTTCCCCCGAATGTCGACGAGTTTTAGCCCTAATAAATGACATCTTCACGCGTTGATACCTTCATGAATGTTGTTCATAATTTCCTTGTCCGTGTCTCCTCAAAATTCCAGAGGAGTTTGACTTGTATTCCGAGAGTTATTGCCGTTTTACTATGAGAATTTATTCTGTCCAGTCAGACTCTCCAAAACGAAATCCTCCGGATTAGGGTGCTTTAATGGCCCCATTAACGGCCAATTCACTCGGTTCTTCCTTCATAAAGGATGCTCCAAAACTCCTTGCGCGTCCACCCACCGAATTTCACTAGCTTTGGGCCCACAGTGGATGAGTTATGGATCCCACATCAAAACTAGGAAGAACTGAAAACAGTTTTCTTGATCCAACTTGTGAGCTTTTTTTGAGCTTCCATATGGCCGATTCAGATTTTGGTCAAAATATATTAAATGAAGCCCTAGATGTTTAGAATCTGAAAAAGAAAGAATATTTCAATTTGGATCAGTGTAGATAATGTTATGGCCAATATACCGAAATAATTTAAAACTGTTAAAAATCCAAAATGGCCAATTTTTACTATTCAGCTCAAAATAACACCATTATCATAAAAATGAAACAATTAAACTTAGAGGAACAATTTTGTGGGTTTAAAACAATTATATTCAATATAAATTAATTGAAAATATTTTCTCTATCACAGGGAAACCATTATAGCAGAACAGTTGGGAGAACTGTATGTACATAAGATAGTTCGTTTGCATGGGGTGCCATGAACTATAGTTTTATATCATGATTTGCGCTTTAATTCATGCTTATGACAGGGTTTACAGAAGGTGATCAGTACACAGGTTTTTTTAAGTACTACCTTCCACCCATAGACAGATGGGCAGTCATAGCATACCATACAGGTGTTAGAGGATATGATGCGAGCATGTGTTCTTGACTTTGGTGGTTCTTGGGAGAAGCACTTGGAGTTTGTGGAGTTTGCCTATAATAACAGTTACTAGGAAACTATACATATGGCACCATATGAGGAACTTTATGGTAGAACTTGTAGATCACTGCTATGTTGGCTAGAGGTGGGTGAGTCAAAGCTGTTGGGACCTAGTCTCATTCAAGAGACATCAGAGTAAGTGCAGTTGATTCGGAAACGTATGGATATGGCTTAGAGTAGGCAGAAGTTGTATACTGATAGATGGAGACAACCCCTAGAGTTTATAGAGGGTGACCGTGTATTCCTTCGGGTGTCACCTAGATTGGGTCACTGCAGGATACTGAGGTAGGGAAAGTTAGCGCCCAGGTTCGTAAGACCGTTTGAAGTGCTGGAGAGAATCAGGCCAGTGGCGTACTGATTAGCACTTCCATAGAAATTCAGCTCTATGCATGATGTTTTCCATGTGTCACAACTACAGCGGTATCACCCCGACCCTTCTCATGTGATTGATGTAGAAGAGGTTGACCTCGAGATAGATGTTTCCTTTGAGTAGCATCTGATATGTGTGTTTGGTTGTAGTGAGAAAGTGTTACAAGGAAAGACTGTGTCATTAGTTCACGTGTTATGGAAACATGGAAGTGTTCAAGAGGAAACTTGGGAATGGGAAGTAGACATGAGGGCTCAATGGCCCAATCTTTTTGGCTCGGAATCTTAGAGAAGTTCGGGAGTGCAGCTCGAGGATGAGTTGTTATAAGGTGTAGAAATTGTAAGATCCCGTTCTTTTTTAAAGTCATATCGGGCACATTTTCAGTTATGTTTTGAATCTTTTAAGTACCTTTGATTTGGATTATTTTCTTGGGGTGCGTTTGGGTGAATTTTTAAGGAAAACTAAAGGACAGTGGGCTATGTATGGTTTGCGAACAGTTTGAAAAACCGTGCGGCTAAACCATGCCAACAGAGAGGTACGCACAGTTTGTGCACGGTTTGAAAAACCGTGCGATTAAACCCTACCAACCATGCAAACATAGATAGAGGGGTCCACACAGTTGGTGCACGGTTTTCTCTAACCATGCGCCTCTGTCCAGGAAACTGTAAACGTGGAATTTAATATCCAAAAATCCTTTTTAAAACCACCCGAACCCCCCGAGACTTCCATATTTCGACCTTGGATCGGGCTTGACAAATTCTAGGTGTTCCCAAATCCTTTCAAAGAAATTTCAAGGTGATTTGAACACCATTATTCGAGATCAAAATCCCAGATTAAAGATTTTTTCTCTTCCCAGTAAGTGGATTTCATCCCGTTACTTCTCCCATTCTTTCCTCTATTCTTTATTAATCTTTTGATGGAATATTTCCACCATTTCCATGGATCTAAACCTATGAGTTGAGATCTAGATCTAGTATAGGGGATCTAGATCTAGATTTTAAAGATCTTGATGACTTTGATCTTAATTTTGGTTTAGGGGTTTAGATCTGAAGCTCGATCGACGAAGTTGTGCCACTCGGATTTTGGGGATTTCCGTTGAGCTAACTTCCATCAATAAACCGAGGTAGGTGTTCTAAATCAAACTCCCATAGTCATGAATTTGATATGTGAATGTGAGTTTATGAATTTTCTAGATTCTCTTGATAATTGATTTTCTAAATTGGAGTAATTAGGAAAGTGGAATTGAATTGGGTTTGCCTTGGTGATTAATTGATAATTGAATCACGGAACAAATGAAAGGGGGTTTCCCGAATAGATATTTGTTTTGGATATTGGTTATGGGTTGAGATATTGTAATTGAGATATTGAATTGATTGTGATAAGATAATTAATAGGGGGAAATTAATTATGTAATGATCTTGGCTGTGAAAGATAATTAATTGTGAGAATTAATTATGTGCCATAATTTTGATCAAAGATAATTAATTGTGATAATTAATTATGAAAAGTTGATATTTGATATGGATAATTAATTGTGAATAATTAATTGTGGAATGATAATTGTGTTGATTGATTAATTAATTGATGAATTAATTAATGGGTTATGTACTTAGTTAATTTTTGAGTTAACTAATGGCCTTTGAAATGTTTAACTAATCACTGGATTAGTAATGGAAAGATGTGGATAATTATTGTGAATTAATGAATGATTAAATGGATGATATTTTTTTGGTGCTAGACATGGCGTTCTAGACCGATTAAAAGTTGGGACTTGGACATGGAGTTCCTACCCAATAGTTATCCAAGATTGAGATTATAGGGTGTTAGGCATGAAAACCTACACCGAATGAGATATAGAGTGATAGGCATGGTGACCTACACTTAATGAGATTTGGGGTGCTAGGCATGGAGACCTGCACTGAATGAGATTTTAGGGTGTTAGGCATGGAGACCCACTGTAACACCCCGAGATTTTATAAGATATATTCTTTTTAATTTCTTTCATATCTTCTGTTGTACGCTACACCAAGATTATGTTGCGCTATACGCAACACCATATTATCTTGCAGTATACACAACAATAATCTTGGATCGTGTTACACACAATTTCAATTTCGTTTGATAGAAGTTATTTTATGCAAAATTGAGTGTATATATATATATATTCAATGTATAAATAAAATATGGTTCGATTCTATTATACGCAATAACAAATGAATCTTACACTACATGAAACCCTGACTTGTCTTTCATTACATGCAATGGAGACCTTCCATGATAGCGTGTGTTGTACGCAATACCGAGTTTCACTAAACAACGATATGTTATTAAAATATTATATAAACTAGCCATTATGAATAGTAATACCCACTTTTCAAATTTTAATAAATTTTATCTTTCAAAATGGACTTCATTTTTGGATTTGGAATATCAAAATTATCCTAGGGTGAATTTTTTTTATTTTTCTGAAAACTTTCAATTTTTGATGAATAGTGAAAACACTAGGTTGCTATTTAAAAACCAACTTTTTATTTAAATAATTATTTATTTTATTTAAATTTATTTTAGGTCAAAATAGATATATAATACCTATATAAGTTCAATGTAATTCATTGGAGTCATTTTATAATAATTTTAGATATATAAAAATTTTATTGAACTTTTCACCGTCTTTTATCCACCACCTATGAGAATTTGAAAATTTACATAAAACTTAATTTTACCACTTCTGTGAGTGGAATTTGGAAAATCCAAGAGACACGGTTAATATGAAGGAGTAAAATGTGGTTCAATAAGATAAAAATAATTTTTGGTGAATAGTAACTTTTTACTTTTATTTACCACGGTTAAAAGTAAACAGGGTAATTAAAGGTAAAAATGATATTATTTTTACCCTAACACATGTCCTAATTCTATTGGATAAGTATAATTCGACCAAAAACAACCATAGGAATATAATTTTATCATTTAGGTCCACTTGGATTAGATTAGGACATTTATTATTATTTTATTTAAAGAAGATTTAAAATAGTTAAAATCAAAGTTTAATAACTATATCATTTTTAATATATGGTTATACATAAGATAAATTCGACTATAAATATTCATTAGAAATATAAAACGATTTCCTACATAGTGGGATTTTATTTATAATTTTTAGACATTAAATAATTTAATTTATTTATGACACAATGATGATGCAGTAATTACCTTATTAATGAAATATTAACATAATTGATGTTATAAATACCCAAATAAATGTAATTTAAGACTTTTTATAAATTAAACTAATTTTTTAGGTTAATATGACATATTAGTATTGATTTAATTAACTTTTTTAGAACTAATCATGTTGTTATAATTTTCACAAAAATCAATTACCAAATAGTGTCAAAATTGACATAAAATAGTTTTTTAAAACAAATATTATATTATTAATTTATATTCTATTCCCAAAAATCTAAGGTTCATCCAAAAGTCTTATATAATAATATATATGACAGTAATGAACCAATTAGGGTTTTATTGGTAGTTTATAGTAAGTTTATTAACCATATAGTGTAAGAAAACAAGAAGACGCGGTAAAAGTTAAATTCTTTAACTTAGAGTTAAATCTAAATGATAAGGTTAAAATGGTAACCTAAACATGTCTAAAACCTATTGGTTGAGAGTATTTCGACCCATACCCACTTTATCTTCGAAATAAGTCACTTTGGAGCCATTATAAACCGAATTTGACTTTATTATAAAATAATATTTTAAGGTTTTCCTAAAGTGACACTCTCCTCCCTTATAAAAGGGCACCTCCTCCCTCTTCTCTTTACACAATTTTGAGACTTCAAGCTCGGCCAAACCCTGCCCATTTCTCTTATCCATTTCCCTAACAACATTCTGGAGGTTTTATTCTTCTCAAAATACTAACTCTAGTCCCTTAATAAGAAGCTTAAAGGAGGTGTGTCGAAGAAGAGGAGGTTCGGATACATATGAAGCATATCAGACATAAGGTAAGGGATAACTTTTCCAATCTCGTTTTTATCTGAGATTGTTTATTCGTAAGTATTTACTGGGGTTATATTTATCATCCATGTCCCTGTTTTCTAAAAATGGATTCATGTATCTTTAAAGTCCTTTTTACCCATTTTTGACTTTTACTACATGGTATGTAAAGAATCTTTCTTTTTTTACCATCGAGGTACTTTTTGACTTTTCCAGAAAAAGTATAAGAAGAATGTTTTTTTTAACTTACACGGCATGAATGGAATTTTTACGGTTTCATAACACCTAATTTTCATGAAGATTCCTTTACAATATTTCATGACTATTTTCAACAAAATACTTTTCTTTTAAAATTGCATGGCATTTTGTGAAAAGAAAATGATTTTGAAGAAGAAAGGATATTTTCCTCAAGAATTCATTTCAAGTGCTTTATCAAAACCATTTTCCATATAAGATGAAATTATTTCATATGTGTATGTTTCAAGTATAATGTCTCTATGATTTACATGGTTTCACTTTTTTATGATGAAATGATATCCATTTGTTTTATATGGATTATGTTATGATGGAATTATGTTTATGAAACCCATTTTATTCTTTGGGTTATTGTGAATGATTTATGTTTATGTTGTGGAACACGTAAGAATGATTTCATTATGAGATGGGTGGTACCTATATCTCCCTCCAATGCATTGGGTAAAGATTTATATCTCATGAGATAGACATGGCTGGAACGGTAAGTTAATCTGGTTCAGTGATACAGGACTGGAACGAGGAGTGAACTCGATTCAGAAAGGGATTTTTTCCACTAATATGGTCTTGGAAGCAATGTCTTTGCTACTATGGAAATCATATCATGTTCTTAATGCTTTTCCATAATTAAATGTTTTATTCCCATGATATTTTATCATGATTGATGTTCCTTTATGACCTATGTCTTATGTGCTGCCAAGATTTATTTCACAACAAAAGATTTTGATGTGTAAAATTTATGTTCATGTTTTGAAGTTCAAATGTATATGGTTTGTTTTATTTTCTCCATGCTTACCTTTACTGAGCATTTTATCTCACACTTTATATGTTTTCTTTTCCCCAGGATATAAAGAAAGGTTTTAGGTAAGAAAACAAAAGGGGAAGATCTTTATGGGAGATGTTGAAGATCTTTCACCGAGATTAGAAAATTATATTCTGAGTTTCCAAAGACACTAAACTATTACGGTCCTTTGGTGTATGTTTTTGTTATGTATTAGGTATTCCTCAAAAGTAATGTAATGTTCATGTATGTCAAGATTGGGTCTCTACAATTGGTATCAGAGAGAGGTTTAGTCAACCTTTGGAAACTAGGATGCGGTAACTTTAGTGAGATCCCTAGAGATATTTCTGAGGTATGTCTAGGGATTTCCCTAAGGTTAAGTATAAGTATAGGTTATAGTCCTAGAATTATGGTAAACCTAAGATGTTAGATATTGAAGGTACTCCCCCTTTATTATGTTGTTTTCCTAGCATGATTTTTGCCTCTCACACTATTCTTTTTGGGTTTTAGACGATGGCTGGAACCTGAAGGAACCGTGTTGATCAATGTAATGGACAATGCAATGATTTTCCTCCCAAGAAACCAAATTTGATGGGATATGGAGTGCAAAATCTTATTTCTATACTTACACAAGCTATGAATCATTCTGGATTTCCAAATGATCAGAGAAGGGAACAATATTCTATTGAGTTCTTCATGAGGCAACGTCCACCATCTTTCAATGGGTCTTCTGATCTACTTGTTGCTGAACAATGGATCAGTACCATTGAAAATATATTTTACATACTTCGCTGTTCAGAAAATGAAAAAGTAATTTTAGTTATTTACCGTTTAGAAGGTGAAGCAGACCATTGGTGGACTCTAATTAAGAATACAATGCCCCAAGATGAAATTTAATCCATGGAATGGGACAAGTTCAAGAACTTGTTTTTCAGTAAGTACTTACCTCATATTCTTCGAACAAATGTGGAAAAGGAGTTCCTTGAGCTTAAGAAGAAGGATGATGAATCTGTTGGTATATACGAAGTGAATTTTACAAGACTTTCAAGGTATGCATCTGGCTTTATCATCTAACCTGAAAGTAAAGTTGATCGATTCTTCAGTGGCTTAAAACCAAGTCTTCGAAGGGCATTAGCTATAAGAGACTTCATTATCTATGAAGAAATCATGCGTTGTGCTATCAAGGTAGAACTGGAAGTTGGTGTAACATATCCATCTCATGGTTTTGACAAGAAACGAAAGATGGAGTTCAAGGAAAAACCTCAGAACAATGGTGAAAAGAAGGTGAATGTTTCTTTATGATCAAAGTGTGGAAAGAAGCATGGTGGAGATTGTCTAAAAGGTACTAGAAAATGTTTCAAGTGTGGAAAAGAAGGTCATCAAGCAGATGAGTGCCGAAGTAATGGGAAAAAGGTTTCTAATGACGTGAATAGAGAAAAGACTACAGAGAATGCTCCACCAACACTTCAATGCTTCAAGTGCAAGGAAATGGGGAATTATGTTAATCAATGCCCTAATCCAAGGGTTAATGATGATCGACGTGAGAAACCTCTTAAGGAAAAGGATAAAGGGAAGTCGCATGCGATCACTATTGGTGATTTTGATTATGACAACAATGTAGTGGAATGATTATGTGTTTATGTAACGGGATTCCAAAATAATGTTGTGGAATCTAATTTATAGTACTGTGGAATATTAGAATATCTATGTATTGGTTTATTATGGTTTTCAATAATTATATGGTACCAGTAACTATGAAAAGTAATTCAAATATTTTGGAAATCATATGATATGCGCATAATGAAGGGATAAAGAGAAAATAATATTAATGAGCTCATGACTGATATAAGGAAAAAGTGATATCATGGTTTGAGTATATTGAAATTTTGGGATTTTGGTATGTGGAAAGAGTTACCTTTTGATAGAATTCATGTTTTCACTATGGTTCTATGGTAATTCATGTTGTAAGAGAATACAAGATTAAGGTATTCACATGTTTGGAATGCGATCAAAAAGATATATCTTATGATATATGGGGGATAAATGATGGTATTCACATGCTTGGTTAATGACATTTCTATTAATCGTTTTCTTTATACTATGAGATTGGACATATGTATTTTGGATAAGTCTAAAGACTATAATGGATTATGTCGGACATCAGATAGTATTTTTTAAGGCTAGAACTTTTTTCAATATTATTTTTGTAATGTTATAATAGTAATGTTTTTGAAAAAAAAAAGACAACCTGCAGGATGGGAGACAACTCGTCACGTCAGACAAGGTTGTGAGAATTGAACCCACAACCAAAGTGTGATAGGACTTTATTTCCTACCACTGGCCTACAGTAAGTCCCTGGTTAGTAGAAAATAGTTTTATTTTATTAAGTGGTATGATAGATGAAGTATAAGTCCATTGTTGGAATCATATATGATTAATCTCACTATAGATGGACTTATGTATATTTAATAACTTATGCTAACCTTTTTGTGATAGAAACAGATGGGATGACTTATCATTCTATCGCATGATCTGCTAACACTTCATGAATGACAAATTCAGCTTCATTTATTTAAATAGAGATAAAGTGTAAATTGTTCATGGAATGACCAACGATGATATTACACTGAAATCAAGTAAGTATTTCTCCTTATGTAAAAGTTCATCAACGTTAGGGAAATGATCTTGGAAACCAAAAATGTTGTCCTAGTACTCTCATATCTGATGAATCAGATGGTACCTTAGATCATCACAAATTTATGGCTTTGTGATTGTTGGCTTTTTCATAGCCATGTTCTCTACCACTCTCCATCAGAACTTGACGGTTAGATTTCTCTTCCATATCCATATTTTCACCTATGTTCTCCTATGTGGAAACCTAGGGATAAGTTAATTTGGGTAACCATTATGTTTCATACATTAATTTTTAAAATTAAGCTTTATTATTCCTTTTTATTATGTGGGTTTCTATTAAAGAAGATTTCAAGTAGTAAACGATTTATAACCCCGACGAATTTTGAGGGCAAAATTCATTTTAAGGGGGGTAGAATGTAACACCCCAAGATTTTATAAGATATATTATTTTTAATTTCTTTCATATCTTTTTTTGTACACTACACCAAGATTATATCGCACTATACGCAACACCGTATTAGCTTGAAGTATACACAACACTAATCTTGGATCGTGTTACACACAATTTCAAGTTCGTTTGATAGAAGTTATTTTACGCAACATTGAGTGTATATATATATATATATTCAATGTATAAATGAAATATGGTTGGATTCTATTATACGCAACAACAAATTAATCTTACACTACACGCAACCCTAACTTGGCTTTCATTACACGCAATCTCAACCTTCCACGATAGCGTGTGTTGTATGCAATACCGAGTTTCACTAAACAATGATATGTTATTAAAATATTATATAAACTAGCTGTTATGAATAGTAATACCCACTTTTTGAACTTTCATAAATTTTATCTTTCAAAATAGACTTCATTTTTGGATTCGGAATATCTAAATTATCCTAGGGTGAATTTTTTGTATTTTTTTGAAAACTTTCAATTTTTGATGAATAGTGAAAACACTAGGTTACTATTTAAAAATATACTTTTTATTTAAATAATTATTTATTTTATTTAAATTTATTTTAGGTCAAAATTTATATATAATACCTATATAATTTCAATGTAATTCAGTGGAGTTGTTTTATAATAATTTTAGATATATAAAAATTTTATTGAACTTTTCACCGTCTTTTATCCACCTCCTATGAGAATTTGAAAATTTACATAAAAATTAATTTTACCGCTTCTGTGAGTGGAATTTCAAAAATACAAGAGACACGGTTAATATCAAGGAGTAAAATTTGGTTCAATAAGATAAAAATAATTTTTGTTGAATAGTAACTTTTTGCTTTTATTTACCACAGTTAAAAGTAAATAGGGTAATTAAAGGTAAAAATGATATTATTTTTACCCTAACACGTGTCCTAATTCTATTGGATAAGTCTAATTCGACCAAAAACAACCTTAGTAATATAATTTTATCATTTAGGTCCACTTGGATTAGATTAGGACATTTATTATTATTTTATGTAAAGAAGAGTTAAAATAGTTAAAATCAAAGTTTAATAACTAAATAATTTTTAATATATGTTTATACATAAGATAAATTCAACTATAAATATTAATTAGAAAGATAAAAAGATTTCATACATAATGGTATTTTATTTATAATTTTTAGACATTAAATAATTTAATTTATTTATGACACAATGATGATGTAGTAATTACCTTATTAATGAAATATTAACATAATTGATGTTATAAATACCTAAATAAATGTAATTTGAGACTTTTTATAAATTCAAATAATTTTTTAGGTTAATATGACATATTATTATTGATTTAATTAACTTTTTTCGAACTAATAATTCTGTTATGATTTTTAAAAAAATCAATTACCAAATAGTGTCAAAATCGACATAAAATGGTTTTTTGAAACAAATATTATATTATTAATTGATATTATATTCCTAAAAATCTAAGGTTTGGGAAGAAGACTTATATAATAATATATATGACATTAATTAACCAATTGTGGTCCTATTGGTAGTTTATAGTAAGTTTATTAACCATATAGTGTAAGAAAACAAGAATACGTGGTAAAATTTAAATTCTTTAACTTAGAGTTAAATATAAATGAAAAGGTTAAAATGGTAACCTAAACATGTTTAAAACCTATTGGTTGAGAGGATTTCGACACATACCCACTTTATCTTCGAAATAAGTCACTTTGGATCCATTATAAACCGAATATTACTTTATTATAAAATAAAATTTTAAGGTTTTCCTAAAGTGCCCCTCTCCTCCCTTATAAAAGGGAACCTCCTCCCTCTTATCTTTACACAATTTTGAGCCTTCAAGATTGGCCAAACCCTGACCATCTCTCTTATCCACTTCCCTAGAAACATTTTGGAGGTTTTTTTCTTCTCAAAAGACCAACTCTAGTCTTTTAATAGGAAGCTTAAAGGAGGTGCGTCGAAGAAGAGGAGGTTCGAATACATACGAAGCATATCGGACATAAGGTAAGGGATAACTTTTCCAATATCATTTTTATCTGAGATTGTTTATTCGTAATTATTTACTAGGGTTATATTTATCATCCATGTCCCTGTTTTCTAAAAATGGTTTTATGTATGTTTAAATTCCTTTTTACCCATTTTTGACTTTTACTACATAGTATGTAAGGAATCTTTCTTTTTTTACCATATGAGGTACTTTTTGACTTTTCCGAAAAAAGTGCGAGAAGAATGTTTTTTTTAACTTATACGGCATGAACGGAATTTTTACGGTTTCATAACGCCTAATTTTCATGAATATTCTTCTACAAGATTTCATGACTATTTTCAAAAAAATCCTTTTCTTTTAAAATTACATGGAATTTTGTAAAAAGAAAATGATTTTGAAGAAGAAAGGATATTTTCCTCAAGAATTCATTTCAAGTGTTTTATCAAAACCATTTTCCATATAAGATGACATTATTTCATATGTGTATGTTTCAAGTATAATGTCTCTATGATTTACATGGTTTCACTTTTTTTATGATGAAATGATATCCATTTGTTTTATATGGATTATTTTATGATGGAATTATGTTTATGAAATCCATTTTATTATTTGGGTTATTATGATTTATTTATGTTTATGTTGCAGCACACGTAAGAATGATTTCATTATGAGATGGGTGGGACCTATATCTCCCTCCAATGCATTGAGTAAAGATTTATATCTCATGAGATAGACATGGATGGAACGATAAGATAATTCGGTTCAGTGATACAGGACTGGAACGAGGAGTGAACTCAATTCAGAAAGGGACTTTGTCCACTAAGATGGTCTTGGCAGCAATGCCTTGGCTACTATGGAAATCATATCATGTGCTTAATGATTTTCCATAATTAATTGTTTTATTCCCATGATATTTTATCATGATTGATGTTCCTTTATGACCTATGCCTTACGTACTGCCAATATTTATTTCACAATTCAATATTTTGATGTGTAAACTTTATGTTCATGTTTTGAAGTTCAAATGTATGTGGTTTGTTTTGTTTTATCCATGATTACCCTTACTGAGCATTTGAGCTCACCCTTTATATGTTTTCTTTTCCCCAGGATATAAAGAAAGGTTTTAGGTAAGAAAACAAAAGGGGAAGATCTTTATGGGAGATGTTGAAGATCTTTCACCAAGATTAGAAAATTATATTCTGAGTTTCCAAAGACACTAAACTATTACGGTCCTTTGGTGTCTATTTTTGTTATGTATTAGGTATTCCAAAAAAGTAATGTAATGTTCATGTATGTCAAGATTGGGTCTCTAAACCCACACCGAATGAATAATAATAATTAATGATGATTCAAATGGGAAACATGAATTGAAATTGGGCCTAATGTGATGATTTAAAGATTAAATGGCAATGTGATAACTGTTTAATCTTGCATTGTACTTATTTTTTCATAGAACTGCATGCACTATCTTTTGATTGGACTTGTTTTAGATACTGTTGGTGGTGGCCTACTAAGTTGTAATCACACCCTATTCGGGCCACCTGATCAGCACCCGAGTAGAGTTTGTTGTTGTAGGACAGGATAAGAGCAAGACCCTGGGATAGGTTTTTGTTTGGGATTGAAGCATGGGAGAGGGAATCGGACGTGGTTTGGGACCCGCTTAGGAGTTGTTGTGTCTTTACTTTTAGTTGCATTGTAGACACTTGATACTTTCATTATTTTAGTATATTTTACCTTTCAGTTGAGTATTGTATTTTCTAGTTTTGACTATCATATGCCATGGTATTGTTCTGGTTATTTATACACTTCTACATTTGGTTATTTTTGTTTACTTCCACTGGTGTTTTATTCTAATAAAAGAGGGTATAGTCTCCCCAAGACTGACTTACCAGACCCTCACTACTAGTCGGAGCCCTTTAGCGTACGGGGAGGTGTGCTTGAGGGCATGTAGTCAACCGAATCGGGGAACCGTTTAGTGGAACCTAGGTCGGGACGTCAAAGGGAACTTAGCACAAGTCACTCCATCCTCGATGTCCAGCTCGCCCCAGTAAATGATGTGTGATGGGTCATACATATACCTCCTCAACTATGACATGTGGAAGATGTCGTGTACCCGGTCTAACTACGGGGTTAGAGCTAAGAAGTACGTCACCTCACCAAATCTACATAGTATCTGAAAAGGGCCTATGAATCTCAGAGATATCTTACCACCTCATCCAAATATTCATAATCCACATCGAGGTGAAACCTTTAAGAACACATGGTCTCCTTCCCCAAACTCCAAAGGCCTTCACCACCTGTCAGCATATGACTTCTAACAGCTCTGTGTAGTCTTTATCCCTTGCCACCAAAATTGAATTTGGTGGTCCTTGTACGTATTTTCTACACCTGGATGTACCACCATAGGGGATGTATGAAACTCCTTCAGAACCTCCTCTCGTAAAATCACTAGTATTATTGTGTGTCCTCTGAAAATAAAGATGTGTTCCCCACCTTTTGAATATCCATCGGGAGCATGACTTGTGGATATCTGAGCATGTAGGGTATTATAGTATTTATCACCAAGTTTCACCTCCTATACTCGTTGTAAGATTGTGGGGGTGAAAACCATCAATTGGAGGTAAACTGCTTCATCTCTATCCACGAAGGATAAGTGCAACAAGGCTAACTTCTCTGACGCCTTGTTCAGAATCTGCAGACTAGATCTCCTACTGAGATCATCTTCTACCACGTTCCCCTTCCCATGAGTATAGAAAATCTCAAATTTATAGTCCTTTAGGAACTCTTGAAACATATTGGGATTTTAGAATGGGTCAAAATTCACTCCCGATTTGAATTTTTCAATTAGTGGTTATGCTACTTTTTTCATTGATCAGAACTCAATTATAAGAGTTTTGTTGGATTTATATGATAGTTCTAGGTCATTCTAGGGGATTTTATATTTCCCTTTGTGATTCTATTTATTTTTGGGAGCATCGGAGGCCAAATGGACTATTTTAAAATTTCAGGCCAGGGCGCACAGTTTAGGGGAAACTGTGTGGCCCTTCCAGGTAACCGTGTGACCTGGTTTTGTACTAGAGCATGGTTTTTGTAAACTATGCATGGGAGGTTCATGGTCATGTAGGTTTCTCTGCAGTTTTGATAGGGGTTTACCACACAGTTTTTGCACAATTGGAAAACCGTGAAGGTAGCCTGTGTGAGCCTAGATCCTTAGGCAATGGATACCACACGGTTGTCGCATGGTTTGGTAAATAGTGTGGGTAAACCATGTGACCTGTATAGTGGGGTTTTTTTAGTTGTTCTTTTATTCTTTTATTTTTCTTTCTTCTTTCTTCTTTACTCTCCTTCTTCCTTGTCATGCATAGTAGAGGGTTTCACCCCCATTTCTCCTCCTCCACTGATTTTGATCCCTCTTCTTAATTGTTGGTCCGTTATTCAATCCATTAGAGGCTATAGGATCGTATCAACAGGGATAACCCCATCCATACCTCTCTTCATCCTTGTTTTTTCCTCATAGGGATTTTTTTCCATCTGAGCTAATTTTAGGTTGTATGATGAAAACATAGATCTATGTCGATCAGCTTCAAATTGGATCTCGATATCAGAAGTGTCTATGTCTATGAGCCTAAGGTAGGTGGTGCATACCTTGATTTGTGTTTTTGCATACATTTTGGGGGTGTGGATATTAGAACGTATTTGGGTATTTTGAGTGAGACCATTTTCAATCTTCTGTTTCATATTAAAATGATTGTGTGACCTGTGGGATGTCGTTGGGCATGCCCAATGCCTTTTTCTCTTGAGCAAGGTCAGGTTAGAGGTTGTTTCTCCTTGGGGTATTTTAGAAGGGGTTCCAAAATTGTCTAAATTGAATTGTTTTGATTTAAATTTAATTGTTTAAATTGTTATGGCTTGGTTAATAGAATTAGAGGCATTCAAGACCTCTATGATCATATGTTGTAATTGTTAGATTATGTAATTCAATCTGTTAAATTGAATTGGTTGCTTAAATTTTTTTAATTGATTTATATATGTGTGTGTGTGTGGAATGATTGGTATTTTATATGTTGAGACCCATGGAGTCATGACGGGCTCAACCTGGGGTTGGGATGGTTTTCCCATTGAGATTGGGTGATGTTGATCACTAGTTGGTCCTGGCCCAGATTTTCTTGAGTGGTTTTGACCACAGGATTGGGCGTCGTAGATGTTGGATTGAGGTGGAGAGGTCGTCAATTTGGGAATAGACCATGATATTGGGATGTAAAGGATATCAGATTTGAGTAACATGGTCATAGGGTCATGAGGTTCTGGTTGGTGTGGCTTAGGTTCTTCATTTGGTGATTTTCTCTCACTCGTGACAGCCAAAACGCTGATTGAGTCATGTGCACACAAGTTGACTCCATGATGAGGTGGTTTTAACCACTCGTGTGGATAGAGGCCCCTAATAGTTGCGTCTTAGTTATTTATAGTTTGGGGGGTGTGTAAGAACCTGGGTTTTTTTAGAATGGGTCAAAATCCCGACCCTATTTAAATTTTTGACTTGTTTCTGAGAAAACTGGGAAAATCTGGGAAGTTCTGGAAATTTCCAAACTACACATTGTGTACTCTAAAGTACATGTCATGTTTGGGTTAGGTGCATATCAGTCGTGTGCTCACCGAGTACATGCCATGTGATGACCATGTAGGAATTTCCTACTACACGGCGTGTAGTGTTGCTCTACATGTCGTGTATCCTTATTTTTTAGGACCGGATGAGTTCAAGCCATGTGTTGACCCGTGTGGTGCGTCCAAGCCATGTGGCTACCTCCGCTTAAGTCAGAGTATAGACAAGGCTACTACACGGCATGTAGTCCTTTTATACACGCCGTGTATTTTTATTTTTATTTTCTTAAATGAAAGAGTGTCGCGTCTTATTTCGTAAAACCTATTCTTCTTCCCCAACTTCAGAACAATTCTTCTCTGAAAACCCGATGAACATCCCTTGCCCTAGAATCTTCATCTGACGTTCATTCTTCAATCCATCAGTGGCTGCGGAATCGCATCAGCAAGGATAAACTCGTGCACCCTTTTTCGTTCTTGATTCTCTGTCTCACACACTACAAATTCCATCCGATCAAAGTTGTCAAGATTTGATGGAAATATAGATCTACGAAAATCAGCTTCAAATCAGAGCTCGATATCGAATGTGCTTACATATATGAGTCTCAGGTGGGTGGTGCATACCTCTTTTTGTGTTTTTGCAGACCTTTGGGTGGCGTGGCTTAAAGCGTGTATTTTGATATTTTGAGCGAGGCCCTAATTTATTTGATATTTCATATTAAATTCCTTATTATACCTATGGGATGCCTTTGGGTATACCCTTTTTCCTATTTTTCTTGAGTGAGGTCGGGCAAGGGGTCATTCCTCATTTGGGGAATTTTGGCTGGGGGTGTTAAAATGGTACAAGTTGTTTTTGTTTGATTAAAATGATGAGTTTAATTTTTTAAGTTATGAGATGAATTGTTATAAGCTTCCAAGACCTTGGTACTGGTATAGGACAACACATAGCTAGTTCAATTCAACTGTTTCATTTTTTCATGTTTAATGTAATTATTTTGATTATATATGTGTGATGTGTGATATTTCATATGATGGGACCTTCAAGTTGTGTTAGGCATGGCCTGGGTATTGTTAGTGATGGTGATCACAAGTTGGGCTTGGCCTAGGTTACATTGAGTGGTTCTGACCACGGGATTGGGTGTCATGGGTGTCGGCTTGAGGTAGGGTGACTGTCAGGTTGGGCATGGCCTGGGTTATTTGGATGGTGAGGCCGTCGGACTTGAGCAGCATGGTCGCAGGGACTCGAGGTGTCAGAGGTGTTGTGGCTTGGTTACTATTTTGGTGATTACCGCTCACCTGGAACTTTGAGTAGTGTACACACAGATAGACTCTGTGATAAGGTGGTTTTAATCACTCGTGTGGGTAGAGGCCCCTGTTATTTATGATTTAGGTACTATTGTTTTGGGCGTTCTTGGCATAGGAAGTAATGTGGAAGGTGAGAAGCCTTCAGGGGATAGCATTGAGGCTATCGGGTTGGGGGAAGAGGTTCGCCGTTATTTGAGGGCAGATATCGTTGTCACTCCAATTACTTTATTTAAGGGAAGACATTGTTGTCCCTCCATCTACTTTATTTGAGGGAAGACATTTTTGTCCCTCTAGTTAATTTATTTGAGGGCAGACATTGATGTCCCTCCGGTTACTTTATTTGAGGGTGAACATCGCTGTCCCTCAGGTTATTTATTTGAGGATAGACATCGTTGTTCCTCCAAGTTACTATTTATTGGGCATGCTTTCGGGACATCGATACTTGAGGCACGCGGTGTCAAGGGGAACATGGTGTCAGGTTACATGACAGAGATTCCGGCATTGGCCGAAGCAAGTGACACTTCACGGTGGCTGCTGAGCACCAATAGAGTTTATGTTTATTTGTGCATCATATTGTTTACTATTTTCTTTATAACTGCATATCTGCTTAAACACTTATATTAGGTATGCACCATTGGGTGGTATCCTACTGAGATTTTTCTCACACCCATCATGGGCCCTTCGGGACGCATATAGACTTTATGGATTTGTGTGTAGGAAAGAGGTCATCTTCAGGAGCAGGATTGCATTAATTGTTGCATGGAGATGGTATGGACCTTGATGTCTTGCCTAGTTAGAATTTACCTTTTTTGTGATTTCCTTCCTATATCAGCATGTTTTCCTTGTTTATGGTAGCTAATGTTGGTTAACCATTGGCACCCCTTTTGTATTGACTTTCTATGGACGCATGATTGGTTTGTTTAGTAGTTGCAAGTCGTGTTCAACATACTGTTCTGTTTACTTTCTGTTGCTACTATTTATATTTATTGCTTCTTTTGTTTATCGATATTGAATGTGCTTCTGCTCTACGGGTCTGGTTCAAGTCTGCTGAGTCGTTTATTCTGTTTTATATTTATTATTACACTCATACCAGTACCATTATTATCCTTCAAGAGGGTATAGCCTCCCCACTATACCTATAAGACCCTCGCTGTTAGTCGTAAACCTTTGGCATTCGGGTAGGTGCGCCTAAGGTAGTGACACCCAACCCGTTTAGCACTGTTCAGGTGGCTATTCGGGTCCGATTCGTTACAAAGTGGTATCATAGGAGCTCTTGATAGGGGTTTAGTAGCAGTGTTTTGTTGGATACTGATGAGTTTGAGACTTATATTTTATTTTTGTTGGTTTTACTTTTTGGGATATGGTAGATTGTAGATAGGTTGTTTTCGGAACTGGCTTTCTAGCTTGTGCTTGGGTGCCTGCAGCCCCAGGTATGAGGTATGGACTGAGTTTCCATGGGTGGGAATTGTTGTTTGATTTTTTCTCAGATTATAGTTTATATTATTTCCACCTTAGTAGATCACTTAGTGTGTGATGTTATTGATTGTGATATGTTACCCTTGACCCGGTACGGTAAGGGAGAATTGGATCTTGGCCCAGTATGGAAAGGCATGATTGTTTGGCTTCTGATAGGCACATTTTTAGGGCATTTCAATTTCATAACTGCACGTATGCTTTTTGAAGTGATAATGCCATGTGAATAATATCAATTTTCATGCTTTGTATTCTTTTAAAATGCGAATAGGTGAAATTCCTGATAGAATTTCTTTTTTATTTCAATGTGTTATGTCATGCTTTATATATTTGTATAATTACTTATAGAAGGGTATTTGGGCCTGACTCTTATATGAGCAGGCAGGTACTATGACTGAGGTGATTTTGATCACCAGGATTGGGCACCCTGGACGTCGGTTTGAGGCAGTTTGACTGTCAGGATTGGGTGACTCGGTCATCGGTTTGAGGCAACGTTGGTTGTCAGGATAGGCATGGCCCGAGGTGCTTTTGATACTTGGATCTGTGAGGGCGGGTAAGGAGGCCATGATGTCGGGATGTCGTGGTAATGGGTTGTGATAAGGGAGAGTAAGGTGGGTTCCTTCCGGATGAATAAGATGGAGCGTTAGGTGGGAGATGGTATAGTGCCACAGGAGCAGGATCAGGTTCAGGATCTTGTGCAGGCAGAGCATGAACCGCATGTGCAGGCTCAGGGATAAGAAAAGGTCCAGGATCCAGTGTAGGTAGGACAATAGCCGGGTTTGGCAGCGTTCGGGCCGTGGCTCGATGAGTAGCTCCGAACTAGCCTGGTACGTGTCTTGCAGGGGATCGACAGAGGTGCGCAGGGTACAGGGATAGGCCCCAGGTTGTCCAGGCGATGGTTTTAGGTGATGGATCAGATAGTAGGAAGCAAGGATAGGATGAGTTCCAACAGGGCAGTCAGGCCAAGGACTCAGCTAGACCACCTCGTAGTAGTTCAGTAGTGGTTTCTTTCAGTGTGGGTAGCTAGGACATGTTTAGACTAAGTGTGATAGGCCTTCAAAGGAGTGTCAGGCATGTGGATAGGTCAGGCATCTTGAGAGGTTCTGCATTCAGCCTTCTTAGACAGTCGGTAGGCAGGGACCGGGACAGACGGTGGTGTCTAGAGTTGGTTCAGGTTCGGTACCAGGAGAGGGTAGCCGACTTTTAGCTGCACGCGGAGGACGTGATAGAGACAACGGGACCCAGCTGAGGGGTCAGTGGTTGGTGATTGGAACAGTACTGCAGGGAGGTCAGGCATCATGTAGTAATACTTCAGGCCAGGTGCATGCTGTGGAGTTATCAGGGGCTGAGCAGTCTGGTGAGTTGATGACGGTTAGAGGTACACCACGAGTGTAGCTGTGACTTTCTTGTTTTCTTTTGGCATGACCTGTTGAGGCATGTTCATTTCGAGTGCACGAGGTGCACATGATTCATATGGACTAACTAGATGTTGGTCAGTGGGATTGGTGTCATATCGGGTGTGTAATATATTTATATATATGTATGAGATGTGTGGCATCGAGGCATCGAGTATACGGGTTACTTGAGGTGCCTTGGGCATCGGGGCATCGAGGATACGGGTTACTTGAGGTGTCTTGGGCATCGGGGCATCGAGGATGTGGGTTACTTGAGTTGTGTGGCATCAGGTTTATTTTGAGCATCCATGGGATGCAGGACCTCGTGGAGGTAGACAACGATTCAGTGTGGGATACGTTCGTGTGTCGGAAACAACACGGGATCACCAATGAGGTGCATGGGTGACGATGTGTCATGAGAGGACCATGAGTCCAGAAACAGGTTAGTGAACCTTTTCTTGGTTTAAGTTTTGTCGGTTTGAGACCATATTAGGCAATTCCTAAGGTGGGGATCCCCTTGAAAAATTTAGCCAGAACCTTTGAGACCGAGGTAGTTCAAGTTACTTTGATCGGGGTGGTATGTTCGGTGCCATCTCCGGGTTTCATTTGATATCTCGGGGACGAGCTATGTTAAGGTGGGGAGATTGTATGAACCCGGGTTTTTTTAGAACGGGTCAAAATCCTAACCCTGTTTAAATTTTTTACTTGTTTCTAAGAAAACTGGGAAAATCTGGGAAGTTCTGGAAATTTCCAGACTACACATCGTGTACTCTAAAGTACACGCCGTGTATGGGTTAGGTGTGTACCGGCCATGTGCTCACTGAGTACATGTTGTGTGATGACCATGTAGTAATTTACTACTACACGACGTGTAGTGTTGCTCGACACGTCATGTATCCTCCTTTTTTGCGGATCAGCTGAGTTCAATCCATGTGTCGACCCATGTGGGGCATCCAAGCCATGTGGCTACCTCAGCTTAAATCAGAGTATGTACAAGGCTACTACATGGCATGTAGTCCTTTTATACATTCCATGTATTTTTATTTTTATTCGCTTAAATTAAAGACCGTCACATCTTATTTCGTAAAACCTCTTCTTCTTCCCCAACTTCGGAACAGTTCTGCTCCGAAAACCCGACGAACATACCTTGCCCTAGAATCTTCATCCGACATTCCTTCTTCAATCCGTCGGTGGATGTGGGATCGCATCAGCAAGGTTAAACCCACGCACCCTTTTCTATTCTTGATTCTATGTCTCACACACTACAAATTCCATATAAGAAAAGTTGTCAGGATTTGACGTAAATATAGATCTATGAAGATCGGCTTTGAATTGGAGTTTGATATCAGGCATGCCTATTTCTACAAGTCTTAGGTAGGTGGTGCATACCTATTTTTGTGTTTTCATAGACCTTTGGGTGGCATGGATTAAAGCGCGTATTTGGGTATTTTGAGCGAGACCCTAATTTATCTGATATTGCATATTAAATTGCTTATTAGACCTCTAGGATGCCTTTGGGTATATCCTTTTTCTTTTTTTTCTTGATCGAGGCTGGGCGAGGGGTCATTGCTCATTTGGGACATTTTGGATGGGGGTGTCAAAATGGTACAAGTTTTTTTGTTTGATTAAACTACTAAGTTTAATTTGTTAAGTTATGAGATGAATTGTTAGAGGCTTCCAAGACCTTGGTACTGGTATAGGACAGCACATAGCTAGTGCAATTCAACTATTTAGTTTGTTTTTCCTATTTAATGTAATTATTTTGATTATATATATGTGATGTGTGATATTTCATAAGTTGGGACCTTCGGGTTGTGTTGGGCATGGCCTGAGTATTTTTAGTGATGTTAATCACAGGTTGGGCTTGGCCCAGATTATATTGGGTGGTTCTGACCATAGGATTGGGTGTCATGGGCGTCAGCTTGAGGCAGGGTGACTGTTAGGTTGGGCATGGTCTGGGTTACTTGGATGGCGAGGTCATTAAACTTGAGCGGCTTGGTCACAGGGACACGAGGTGTCATAAGTGTTGTGGCTTGGGTACTATTTTGGTGATTACTTCTCACCTGAAACTTTGAGTAGTGTGCACACAGAGAGACTCTGTGATGAGGTGTTTTTGACCACTCGTGTGGGTAGAGGCCCCCGTTAGTTGCGTTTTAGGTACTATTGGTTTGGGGGTGGTTTTCGTAGGAAGTCACTTGGAATGTGAGGAGCCTTCAGGGGATAGCATTGAGGCTATCGGTTTAGGGGTAGAGGCTCACCGTTATTTGAGGGTAGATATCGATGTCCCTTCAGTTACTTTATTTGAGGGCAGACATCACTTTCCCTCCGGCTACTTTATTTGAGGGCAGATGTCGTTGTCCCTCCAGTTACTTTATTTGAGGGCAGACACCGACGTCCCTTTGGTTACTTTATTTGAGGGTAGAAATTATTGTCCCTCCGGTTACTTATTTGGGGACAGGCATCCTTGTTCCTCTGAGTTACTATTTCTTGGGCGTTCCTTCGAGACGTCGGTACTTGAGACAAGCAGTGTCAGGGGGCACGTGGTATCGGGTTACATGACTGAGATTTTGGCATTGGCTAAAGTAGGTGACACTTCATGGTGGTTGTTGAGCACCAGTGGAGTTTATGTTTATTTGTGCATCGTACTGTTTACTATTTTCCTTATAACTGTATGTATGCTTAAACACTTACATTAGGTACGCACTGTTGGGTGGTATCTTACTGAGATTCGTCTCACACCCTTCACGGGCCATTCGGTACGCGTGTAGATTTTATGGATTTGCGTGAAAGAAAGAGGTTAGCTTCAGGATCTGGACTACATTAGTTGTTGCATAGAGATGGTATGGACCTTGATGTCTTGCCTAGATGGAGTTTACCTTGTTTGTTCTTTCCTTCATGTATCAGTATGTTTTCCTTGTTTATGGTAGCTACTGTTGGTTATCCATTGGCGCCCCTTTTTTATTGACTTGCTATGGACGCATGTTTGGTTTGTTTAGTAGTTGCAAGTGGTGTTTAGCATGTTGTTATGTTTACTTTCCGCTGCTGTTGTTTATATTTATTGCTTCCACTGTTTATCAATATTGAATGTGCTTCCACTCTGCGGTTCTAGTTCAAGTTTGCTGAGTCATTTATTTTTCTGCATATTTATTATTACACTCAGACCAGTACTATTATTATCCTCTGAGAGGGTATAACCTCTCCATTATACCTATAAGACCCTTGCTTCTAGTCAGCAACCTTTGGAATTCAGGGAGGTGATCCTAAGGTAGTGATACCTAACCCGTTTAGCACTATTCGGGTGGTTGTTTGGGTCTGGGTCGTTACAAGGTGCTTGCTGTAGAGAGCCGTGTGGAAGGTGAGGAGCCTTCGGATGTCATCATTGAGGCTGACGATTGGGGGTTGAGGCCTGCTGAGATTGAGGTTGTAGGCCTAGACTTCTATTTGAGGATAGATATCAATGTTCCTACAATTATTGGGCCTTAAGATGATGTGTGCCTTTGAGAATGGGTTCATGCTACTAGGTCACAATCATTGGAGTGCCTTTAGGACATCGATAATATATTGAGACATGAGGTGTAAGGAGGCACGAGGTGTTGGGTTACATGATTGAGGTGAAACCTAAGGGTTCATTTAGACGTTGACATTAGGGGTGCCTTAGGCCATGGTCTAAGGACCCTCTTTACTTATGATATTCCAGTGTTTTCCAGAGCAGGTGACATCTCCATTATGGTTGTTGGGCACCAATGGAGATTGTGGTTATTTCAGATGCATGTGTTGCTTATTTAATTCACATCATACTTCTACTTAAACACATATGCTTGGTATGCACCATTGGGTGGTATCCTACTGAGATTCATCTCACACCCTACATGGGCCCTTTGGGATGCATGTATACTTTATGAATTTATGTTCAGGTAAGGGATCGGCTTCAGGAGCAGGATCGTAGTAGCTATTTTCATGGAGATTGGCATGGACCTTGAGGTCGTGCTTAGCCGAAATTTATGTTTAGTTTCTTTTCTATTTCAACATGATTCTATATATTATATGTAGCCATTATGGTCTTCCATGGGCAGTGCCTTGTGTATATTGACTTGTATGACCTGATATGAGATGCATGCATTGCTTGTTTTGTTTTAGTAGTGGTTGCACGTGGTATCTGGCATGCTGATCTGTTTACTTTATATTATTTCTTCTCTTTATATTTTGCTTCTACTATTTATTTGATATTTTTTTGCATCCACTCTATGGGTCTGGCTCGAGTCTATTGGGTCTTATTTCCATTGCATGTTACATTATTATACTCAAACCAGTGTGTTATCTATCCCCAGAGGGCATAGTCTCTCCAATTTGTTAAATTACACCATCTCTGCTAGTCAGTAGTCTTTGACATTCAGGGAGGCATGCCTAAGGCCACTGGCACCCAACCCGATAGCACTGTTCGGGTGGTTTTTCAGGTTGGGGATGCTACAAGTGGTATCAAAGGAGGTTCTTGACTGGGATTTAGTAGCAGTGTTTCACTAGATACTAATGAGATCAAGACTACCTTTTCTTTTCTACTAGTATTACTATTTTGGATGTGGTAGACTGGAGATTAGGTTGTTGTCGGAACTAGATTTCAAACTCGTTCTTGGGTGCCTGCAACCACATGTATGAGGGACAGATTGAGTTACCTTGGGTGGCATCTGTTGTTCTATTTTTTCTCATTTGACTATTGATATGATTTCCACCTCAGTGGATTATTTTGGAATGTGATGGTTATTGGTTGTGACATGTGATCCTTGTCCTGGTGTGGTAAGGATGAGAGATGGGCCTTGGCCCATGGAGTCAAGGCATGTTTTCTTATGTTTGTTTGGCTTTTAATAGGCACATTTTAGGGTATTTCAATTTTATAAATGCATTTATGCTTTGTAAAGTGATATTAATGTGTGATATATATCAAATTCCATGATATGAGTGAATTTATTTTGTTATATGCAATGATATTCCATGCCTTATATGTGTGTGTGTGTGTGTGTAAACATTGCATGTGGCATGTGAAATGGTCATGGATCTTATAGGAGTAGGTGGGTACTATAGATGAGGTGATTTTTATCATCAGGATTGGGCGACTAGATCGTTGGTTTGAGGAAACATTGGTTTCCAGGACGGGTGTGTCCCGAGGTTATATTGATACTTGGATCTATTGAGGGTGGGTAATGAGGTCGTGAGGCCAGTATGCCATGGGGCATGGTTGTAGTGGGTAAGAGTAAGGGTGCTGAGGATGTGTTTCCTTTTACTACTTTCCCTATTTGTTTTATATATATTGTTATATATATGGGTTGTCTGGACATTTATGGTATTCAATAGGTTCCTCCTAGATGGCTTAGATGAAGCGTTAGGAGGGTGATGATACAATGTCGTAAGAGCATGGGCAGGTTCAAACCCCTGAGGGTCAGGCAGAGCATGAGTTGTAGATATAGGCTCAGCTTTAGGTCTTATTGTAGGCAGTGCAGCTACTAGACTTGATAGAATTTTATTCATGGCTCGACGAGCAGCTCTAATTAAGCCTGGTATGTGTCTTGCAGGGGCTCAATCGGGGTGCTCAGGGAGTAGATTCTTTGATGGTGTATCTGACGCAGGAGTTTTAGTCGCAGCACCCGCTGCTTTTTTAGGGTGAGGTTGGTCCGTAGGTGGCTGGGAATTGGATAGATAGAATGCATATGATCTTAGAGCAGCTCAAGATGCCTCTATAGAGGAGGTTCATGCTAGCAACGTACATGCTCAAGGGGTAGTTAAGCATTGGTGGGATGTGCAGGTTTAGGCTAGCATGCACGAGGGACTGGCCTAGAAGGAATTTAAGACCAGATTCTTTGATCACTTTTCCCCAGAGATGCTGAGGGAGGAGAGAGACCGGGATTTCTTGAGCCTTTAGCAGGGTGACATGTCTATCATGGACTATGTAGCTACCTTCACTAAATTGTCTTGTTTCACACCTGGTATGGTAAGAGATGACACCTTGAGGGTGAGTTGCTTTGAATATGGTTTATGGAATTCCATTCAGGTGTGGGTAAAGAAATTTAAGTTGGCATCATTCTCAGAGGTGGTGAATTAGGTTCTCATAGCTAAGGTAAACCTAACAGACATGTCCCACTTTATTTGGGTAGTAGCTTCATGTGATGTTTGAGATGGTAGAAAATAAGGTCGGGATGAGTTCCATCAAGTCGGTCAGGCCAAGGACTCAGCTAGAACACCTCATGGTAGCTCAATAGTGGTTTTCTTCTAGTGTGGGAAGCCGGGACATGTCTGAACTCAATGTGAGAAGCCTTCAAAGGAGTTTCGGACATGTGGATAGGTCAGGCATTTTGAGAGGTTTTGCAGGAAGCCTTCTCAGATAGCAGAAAGATAGGGATCAGGATAGACTCAGGCTTCAAGAGTTGGTTCAAGATCGGTACCAGGTGAGGGTAGCTGAGGTTTAGCTGCACGCAGAGGGCGTGGAATAGATAGTGAGAATCGTCAGTGGGGATAGTGGCTAGTGGTTGGATCAGCATCGCATGCAGGTTAGGCTTCAGGTAGTTATATGTTAGGCTAGGTATATGTCGTGGATATTCCAGGTTCTAAGCAGGCTGGTGAGTCGACGACGGTTAGAGGTACGTCGTAGGCATGGCCGTGATTTGCCTTTGTTTTTATTTTGGCATGGCCTGCTGAGGCATGTCAGTTTTGAGTGCACGGGGTGCACAGGCTGTATATGGACTGACCAGACACTGGTCAGTAGGTTGGCACTGGGTTAAGTGCATGATTATATATATATGAGGTTCTTGGCATCAGGAACATCATTGGATGCAAGTTTTTAGGTGCTTAGGCATTGATGCATCCAATGGATACAAGTTACTTGAGGTACCTTGGGCATCGGGGCATCGAGAATGTGGTATTTTATTAAGATGTGAGGCACCAAGATTATTTTGAGCATCCATGGGATGTAGGGCCTCATTATTCCATGCGTGTCATGGGCTTGAGGTGGGAACCGATATAGTGAGGGATGTGATTGGGTGTCGAGAGCGACACAAGATCACTTGATGAGGTGTGGGAATGACGATGTGTCACGGGAGGACCATGGGTCTGAGAATAGGTCGATGGACCTTTGATTTATTTGAGTTTTGGGTTGACATGGATCGGGTTAGGAAATTCCTAAGGTGGGGATCCCCCATGAGGAATTTGTCCTGAACCCTTGATACTGGGGTATTCTGGGTTCTTTTTAAAAGGATGAGTATGTTCGGTACCATCTTTGGGTTTCATTTGATTGCCCAGGGATGAGATGTGTTAAGTTAGTGAGATTGTAATGTCCTGGGTTTTTATAACGGGTCAAAATTCACTCCCAATTTAAACTTTTCAATTAGTGGTTATACTGCTTTTTGTTTCATTGATCATAACTCAATTTTGAGAGTTCTGTTGGCTTTATATAATGGTTTTGGGTTAGTCTAGGGGCTTGGAGAGTGCCCCTAGTGATTCGATTTGGTTTTGGGAGCATCGGAGGTCAAATGGCATGTTTTGGAATTTCAGGCCAGGGTGCATGGTTTAGGGGAAAATCATGCAACTCCTTCCAGGTAACTGTGCGACCCAGTTTTGTATTGGAGAATGGTTTTTATAAACCATGCATGGGAGGTGCACGACCATGCGGGTTTTTCTACAGTTTTTATAGAGGGTCACTGCATGGTTTGTGCACGGTTGGAAAACTGTGCGAGTAGCCTGTGCAGGCCTAGAGCCTTAGGCAGTGGCTACTGCATGGTTTGGTAAACTATATAGGTAAATCATACGGCCTATACGGTGGGTTTTTTTAGTTTTTATTTTATTCTTTTCTTTTTTATTTTTCTTTCTTCTTTCCTCTCCTTCTTCTTCCTTGTCACACACATTAGAGGGTTTCACCCTCATTTCTCCCCCTCCATTGATTTTGATCCCTCTCATCAATCAGTAGTCCGTTCTTCAATCCGTCAAAGGCTATAGGATCGTATCGATAAGTATAACCCCATCCATACCTCTCTTCATCCTTATTTTCACCTCACACACCACTATTTCCATTCAATCAAATTTCAAGGTATATGAAAAAAACTCAGATCTACGTCGATCAGCTTCAAATTGGATCTCGGTATCAAACATGTCTACATCTACGAGCCTAAGGTAGGTGGTGCATATCTTGATTTGTGTTTTTGCGGATATTTTAGGGGTGCAACTTTTAGTGTGCATTTGGGTATTTTGAGTGAGACCATTTTTTATATGATGCTTCATATTGAAATGATTGTGTGACCTGTGGGATTCCATTGGGCATGCCCAATACCTTTTTCACTTGAGCAAGGTCGGGTTAGAGGTCATTGATCCTTGGGGTATTTTAGTCGGGGGTGAAAAAATTGTCTAAATTGAATTGTTTTGATTTAAATTGAATTGTTTAAATTGTTATGGCTTGGTTAAATGAATTAGAGTCATTCAAGACCTCCATGATCATATGTTATAATTGTTAGATTGTAAAATTCAATCTGTTAAATTGAATTGATTTCTTAAAGTGTTTTAATTGATTTATATATATGTATGTATGTATGTATGTATGTATGTATGTATGTATGTATGTATGTATGTATGTATGTATGTATGTATGTAATTCTTGATATTGAATATGTTGAGACCCATGGGGTCATGACGGGCTCAACCTGAGGTTGGGATGTCTTGGCCATCGGGATTGAGTGATGTTGATCACTGGTTGGGCATGGCCCAGATTTTCTTGAGTGGTTTTGATCACAGGATTGGGTGTTGTGGATGTCAGATTGAGGTGGCGAGGTCATCAGGTTGGGCATGGGCCCGTGATATTGAGATGGAAAGGACATCAGATTTGAGTGATGTGATCGTAGGGAAATGAGGTGTCAGTTGGTGTGGATTATGTTCATTATTTGGTGATTATCTCTCACCTATGATAGCCAAAACACTGATTGATTCATGTGCACACAGGTTGACTCCGTGATGAGGTTGTTTTGACCACTCGTGTGGGTAGAGACCCCTGATAATTGTAGTTAGGTATTTATGATTTGGGGTTTCTTGTCGTAGAAAGCCACGTGGAAGGTGAGGAGCCTTCGTATGTTAGCATTGAGGCCCGTGGTTGGGGGTTGAGGCATTCCAAGATTGAGGTTGTTGGCTTGGACTTCTATTTGAAAACAGATATCATTGTTCCTCTAGTTGTCGGGCCATGGGATGATGTGTGAATTTGATTAGGGTCTCATGGGACCAGGATATTATTGTTGGAGTTCCTTCGGGATGTCAGTACTATATTTAGATATGAGGTATCAGGAGGCTCGAGGTGTCAGATTACGTGATTGAGGTGGAACCTGAGGGTTCATCTGGATGTTGACATCAAGGGTGTCTTGGGCCATGGGCCAAGGACCCTCTTTAATTATGAGATTCCGACGCTGGCCGAAGAAGGTGACATCTTCATGGTGGTTTTTGGGCACCAATGTAGATTGTGGTTATTTCAAATGCATGTGTTTCTTATTTAATTAACATCATACTTCTACTTAAACATATATTATTGGTATGCACCATTAGGTGGTATCCTACTAAGATTAATCTCACACCCTACACGAACCCTTCAGGATGCGTGTCAACTTTATGAATTTACGTTCAGGTAAGGGATCAGCTTCAGGAGCTGGATCACAGTAGCTGTTTGCATGGATATTGGCATGGACCTTGAGGTCATGCTTATCTAGAGTTTATGTTGAGTTTCTTTTTTGTTTCAACATGCTTCTATATATTATATGTAGCCATTATGGTCTTCCATGGGAAGTTCCTTGTGTATATTGACTTGTACGAACTAATATGAGATGCATGCATTGCTTGTTTTGTTTTAGTAGTGGTTTCATGTTGTATCTGGCATGTTGATTTGTTTACTTTTTGTTATTGTTTCTGTTTATCCTTTGCTTCTGCTATTTATTTGATATTGTTGTTCTTACACTCTATGGGTTTGGTTCAAGTTTGTTGGGTCTTATTTCCACTGCATGTTACATTATTATACTTAGACCAGTGTACTATATATCCCCAAAGGGCATAGTCTCATCAATTTGTTAAATTACACCCTTACTGTTAGTCGGCAACCTTTGGCGTTCAGAGAGGTGTGCCTAAGGCCAGTGACACCCGACCCGATAGCACTGTTCGAGTGGTTGTTCAGGTCAGGGATGCTCCAACTCTAGTAATCACCTCTGTCTCAAGTTGAGGTCCTTCGAAGAGAAGATATACTTGAGACTCTTATGATTGGAGTATATGATAAATCGCTCTCCCATCATGTAGTGTCTTCGTATCTTCAAAGATAAGACTACCGCTGCTAACTTAAGATCATGGGTCATGTAGTTCTACTCATGTGGTCTCAACTGGCATGAACCATAGGAAATCAATGCTTGCCTTTGCATCAGAACACAACCAATCCTGGTTCCTGATGCATCGCAGAACACTGCATACTCGACACCTTCCTTCAGAAATCTCAAGATTGGAGCACTCGTCAAACTCTGCCTCAACTACTGAAAAGCCTTCTAGAACTTCTATGACAACACTAAAGTATTCCCCTTTTGATTAAAAGCTATCATAGGTGATGATATTCTAGAGAAATCAGGTATGAATATCCGATAATAGCCTGCCAACCCAAGGAAGCTCTACACCTCTGTCCTGAGACCTCTTGAAATATCTCTCACGTCTAGGTCTCTAATACTAGCATAGACTTCCTACTACTGAGGTCTCTAGTCTTATTTTCCCACTATTAACCATCACCAGTTGTATCTATTCATCCAGGAATCTTTCAACCACCAAATTCTTCTCAAACACCCCAGTATAAGTAGGAATGCAGAGAGGAATAACACTGGCTCAGATGTATCTACACAGACCTCGCTCGAAGGTCCAATCCCTGAAGTACTAATCTCAAACCATATCTATTGAGTACCTGGAAAGTTTGGTGAACCTCGATGAATAATCATCCACTGACATGTTTCCCTACTGGAGTTTAAGAAGCTCTTGGATGCACATAGCCCCTAGCATAGCTGGTGAGAAATTCTATCTGAAGAGGCGATCAAACTCTATCCACAAAAGAGATGCCTCATCATGAGTCTGGGAAACCAAACTCCACCATCATTCTACTGAGATGTGAAGAAGGCTCGCTGCCAATACCACCATCTGATCTGTTGGTATTCTAACTAGATAGAAAACTCGGGTCACCGCCTCAAGCCAGTCCTTAGACGCCTATGGGTTAGGCTCACCTCAAAACCTGAGGGGTCTCTTCCGCTGAAACTCGTGAAGCACGCCCATCCTTCACTCCTCATTCGCTAGTACTGTGGGTAACACATACTGATCTATAGGTGGAGGTATGGCTGGTGCACCTCCTAGAGGTAGCATCTTAGGAACTAGTCCCTGTATAGAAGCCTCGTCACTTAGGGGGTCATCCTTATGATCAAGATGTTAAATCCTAGCTGGTAAAGAGTGTGGACTGCGAGGGAACCCCTCCAATCATTGTCGTCGTAAAATGAATCTAAAGGATCCGCCTGTACCAAATCCTGACACCAGGGGCAGTGATACTCATTTGGAATCTGACACTCGTGAGCTGCCATTTTCTAGGAACGGTAAAGAGGTGATAATTGATGCTTCTCCGCCTCGATCTTCGGATCATATTAGAGATCAGGAGCCTCCCTCTGAAAAGTCTCGGACTACAGCCCTTTCTATGATGGTGATTGATCCTCCACAACAGAATATACAACCCTCCTCCTCTGCTTCTGAGAAAGGAAGGGCGGAGGAATCCACTCCTGGAGTTGGGGACCTAACCCTCTGCAAAGGGGGTGACTCTCATGGTGAGACCAAGGGAAGATATATGGATGCGAATAAGATATCATATAGTGATATTGTCCGAGGAGAAAAGAAAAGAGGCTCTGACAATGAGGGTGTCATATCTGCCCCTGTTTCAAGGAAACCAAGGAAGGACTACTCTACAGTTCCGAGGACCGTGACCACTAGGGCATCTGCCAAGAGGGAGATTGAGAAGCTATCGAAGGAGAAACTGGAAAAACGGAAGTTTTATAAGAAGTTTCTTAAACAATATGAGAATCAATCGGAATGGGAATCGGCTGATGCTGATGACACGATCGGGTATGGGGGTGGTGACGATGAATATTTTGACATGTAATCTCTCTCTCTTCCTTTCTGTTGTCTCTGTACTTTTATTTTATTAATAAATTTTGTGGTCCAAGCTTGCTTGGATCAGACCTTCTGGCTATGTACCATTATTTTCTCTACAACCAGTGTTCTCATGTACCAAGTCGAAAAGAAGGTTATCAGAGTCCTGGTGTATGGATACATCGATCGTCGCACCAACACTGGAGTCCCTAGCTTGAAATCTAAACTCTAAACACTTAACATTGTTGCTCCAAACCAATCTCATAGACTCTTAGTCCTAAAGTAGAACTGGCCTGCTCTGATACCACTCTATCACGACCTGTCCCAGTGGGGCTCGTGTCGTGACTCCCCAAGCTTACCTCTAATAGGCCAGGGGCTGGTGACTAGCATCAAGTAGGAATATTACTAACATGGGGGGCATTGCCTAAGTACCTACACACACACACACACATATACAAGCCTACAAAATGATAAAATGTAAAAAAAACTAAATAACCAATGCATTCATACATCTATAACCCACAACCAAAGTATAACAAGAAGTTAAATAAAGTAAACATGGACAAATACAATCCCACCACAAAGATTCTCTAACCATAGGTCTAACCAATAAGTAAATGTACTAGGATTGTTGTCTGAAAGCTGCAAGAATACACCTCGATCTGTCCGGTCTCACTAAGCACCATTTGGTTCTGGTCTGCCTAGGACTCTATCAAAAGGTTGATCATCTACACAAGACACGACACGTGTTGGCAAAGCCCGTGCAGAGGTGAGTATAAAAATACTCAGTAGGACACCCCAAAACTATAAATAAATACAAAAAAGGAAATTACAGTTATCTCTACATAGGTATATGTCTACAACACATATAATAAGGATATCCAGGTATACTCAATCCAAGACACATAATCTAGAGGTAAGACACAACCATAATCTACCAGCCCTAGGATTTCAGTTTGAAGATTCTATAAAGCACTTATCCTGGAGAACACACTCCTGAGTCTAATAGCACTGATGGTGTATGTCCGAGAGGTACTGATCATCTGGTACTGTCATGAGAAGATACTCTGATAGACCTGAAGAGAATATGATAAATAGATGAGGATCACATCTAGGGCCATGGGGTAATACCAATAACTCAATCTGGATCAACCCACTAAGTATAGGATCGTCGCTTGTGTAGTTTTGGTCATGTCGATACCAAAAACTCCACTTAGGGCACAAAGATGAATAAAGGATCCTTATTCGGGCCTCTCGGGGGATTCCAACAACTCTATCCAGGAAGCCTTGTTGAAGGGATCGCAGTTCTAGGAGTAGGAAACGATTCGTACCAACCTTCAGGGAAATAATAAAGGGAATTAACCCTAATGAAACTTGTCCAAGATATAGAGGACGAGAAGATCAATCCATGTAGAAAGCGACACACGGTGTGTAGTAGGGTCACACGTTGTGTCTCTTGACCCCAGGTATTTCCCGCGTACAACAGCCTGTGTTGTTCAAACCGTGTCGTGTAAAAAAGGTATACACGGTATGTAGAAGGGGTTACATGTCATGTCCTTGCATATAGGATCCACCCGTGTACTTCATCCATGTACCAGTACATAGTGTCAACTCGTGTATCCCTGCCCGTGTATGAGTACACGGGGTAGCCCGTGTACCTGGTCTAGGCCAAGCCATGTTGGGAAGTACACACCATGTAGGCAACCTATGTACTTCACCCCGTGTTCGTGTACCTCCCAAGGTACACGCTGAGTTCTTCCAAGGGAGACCACACGTTGTGTAGTCAGGGACTACACATCGTGTGTGTCAGGTTTTTCCAAAACCCATCTTCTTCCTTCCACTCAATTCGTTGATCTCCCGAATCTCGTTCAGGTGTTCGATTCACCTCAAAACTCTAGATCCAATGTCATATTTCCACTCTAACATTGAATCGATGGGATTTGGACCTTCAATCGGCTCAGAAAATGTGATCATAGTCGTTATTCATTACTCCCAAATAACGTGAATTCAGCACCCACCGTCATTTGATCCGCTGTCGCACCCACCGTCGCACCTCTGTCGAGTCATCCTGAGGCCAGATCTATAGTTTCATATTGTTCTGCCAAGAATCAAGGGCGCAATGATCGATTGTTCACAAAGGGTTTCAAAGAACGGGAAAAAATGAAGAATGCACAAATAACACATGAACCAGGGGAGAAAAGCATAATCAAATCGAGAGTGATGAACCTCAATAGATGTTTGTGTCGATCTTGGTTCGTCACCATTAGAACGATAGATGAATCCAAATAATTTCAAGATCAAACACCTGATAAATCATGCAAAATAGCTCATCCTACATAACGATCGATCTTTGGGCCAATATGTTCATGGATTGGTCTATGTTCGTCATAGGAATCAAGAATACGGAATAGAAAACCAAAATAACACATCATACCTTAGGTTGGATCAGTCGCTGACAAAGAACGATCGCTGCATCGTCATCATTGGAAAGATCCATCAAGATCGATGTGTATCGATTGTCACATACATGACTTATTTTAAAGTTAAATTCCATTTAATTTCTATTCATGCTTTGTTTTGAGGGTTTCCTAAGCTTTTATGGAGGAATGGGTGAGTTTTCATGAATTGGGCCAAACCATGAGCCCAATTCCAGATTTAAAATTAAATTTTTATTCCATTATAACTCCTTCATTTTTCAACATTTTTCATCCATTCCAATTCATAATTGTCATACCTTGACCTATTAACATCACCATATTAATTTGGACCATTTAGAAATCCATAATCATGGTGGATATTGGTTTTTATTTAAGGGATTGGGCGTGCCCGAAAGCCCATTTTCTGCATTAAAAATAAATTTTAATTCTTTAATATCTCCTTAAATATTTGCATTTTTTTGGTGATTAAAACTCTCACCCGAGCCCACTTACCTAAGGCGCTCCCCCATTCCCTCCTACCACAATTTGGAGCTCAATAGAGTTTCCAAAGTGGTTGAAACTTCTATGGATTTCAGAAATATCCCATATTTGGAGAGGTAAATTAATCCTTCCATAACTCCCTCTATTTTTACTCTTTTCCCCCATTACAGTTCCTAAATGATCTCTTAATCATTTTTTGAACCTCACATGAATGTTTGGATGTTTTAAAATTCAGATACTGGTGGATTTTGGGTCATTTTATTCAAGATTGTTGTAGGTAAGTGTTTCTCTCTTCAATTCTTCCCTTCTCCTTAGGGTTTCCTCCCTATTTCATGAATTTATAGAATGTCCAGAAGTTAGGGTTAGAACCTAGGGTTTGATTTGGTGTATTTTTGGTCAAATATTGCGTTCTAGGGCAGGATTTATCTTCCTTGTGGTGTGGCGGTGGTGTGGTTGATGTTTTGCACCAAGTTTTGAGGGATTCGACACTTTCGGTAGGTGGTCCCATATGTAAACAATTATTGATGAGTTATATTGTTGTATTTATTAATTTTTCATATTCCTCATATGTTAGGTGTGGTGCAAAAACTGTTTAAGATTAATTTGGATAAGTTTTTAATTTTATAGTTGCATTTTAACTTTAAATTTGGTGTTTTCGTGTGTAACTCATGGGGTATTATTTGGGTGTATTTTATAACATATGGAATTGGTTTAATAAATATTTTTTGGCCTTGAAATTATGGTTTGGTAATGTATTAGTGTCATGTGGACCTAAAAAGAGGGTTTTTGAATAGGTTTTATGTGTAAAACATTGTTATACTCCTTGAGAGTATTTTATGAAAATGTGTGTTTTCATTTGGATCATTTGTAGTATTATTCAAGGTGATTTTATAAAACTTGAAAGTGGTTTTATAAATGTATCTAGGGCTTAAAATTATGTTTTGGATAGGAATTTGTATGGTTTTTGGTCTTAAATTGGGGTTTTGAAATGAGTTTTATGTGAAAGACATATTTACAACACTTGGGTTCTTTTTATGAAAATTGTAAATGTTTTAGTTGGTTAAACAAAGTGGGAAAAGGGTGCATATGTAATTTTTGGTATGTGTGATCACCTATTATGGGGTTTTAAAGGTTAAGTGATGTTTTAATATGTCAAAAAAAATTAGAATGTTTTGTAAATTTCTGAAATGTTTTATTAAATTGTGATGTTGGAGCGAAACTTGTTTGTGGGCTATTTCGTGTAAGTTTGATGATAAAATGATTTTAAAGGTAAAAAGGGTATTATGTAACAAGTGATTGGGATGTTATGAGAGTTTTAATATATTTTAATAGTTTTATAAAATTGTTTTATGGATTTTTGTAAGTGTTAAAGAAATGTGAAAAGTGTTGTGGGCTATTTTGGTGTGAGTCGGATTTCAAGTTCATTTTGAATGAAAAGTGGACTTTTGTGACTTGTGTTGTATACATGTGGGATTTTTGGTGAATTTATGATATTTAAATGATATTTTCATGTGAAAAGTATATTCATTGACTTGTTGAACTTGTTTGAGCACAAAGGGAAAACCCGGGTATCTAGGTGGGTGGACGTGTACTAGTATGCTAGTGAATCTGTGGGGTTTGGCCTCAGTTTCACTTAGCAAGATTGACGCTTACAAATCTAACTAAACTATGAAAATGATGATTATTGGGGACCACTAGGTTATGGGTATGTTCCCTACTAGTGGCTCGTGTACGAGAACAGATATTCGTGATGGTTACTCTTACCAAGATACAAGGTACCTGGGACCCAGAACTAGCTAGTGCCTAGGGGTTATTTCTCATTGCTTGTGCTCACTAGATATTTTGTGCTTACCGTCGGCATATGGTATGAGTGGCTGTAAAATTAAGTATCTTTGGTATTAATTTTAAAAGTTTTTATTCTTTAAATTATCCCACATGAAAACTATTTTTATTTAATGTTGCATCTTTTAGAAATTGAAACTAGCATTTCATGTTTTTGAAAACATGCATGCTTTTTATCTTTAAACATTTATCACATGGAATCTCTTAGTGGTGGTATCATAATGGGCATTGGATCACACCCTACTTACACCCTTGGGTGTAAGTATACTTGGTTATTTTTGTTATCGCAGGTTGGGTACAGTTTTTAGTGCCAGTGGTTCGGGTTTCTAGCAGGTCCTTGGTGGTGAAGTCTTGTGGGGATGGCTTGAGGGAGGTGACTCTTGACATGTGGAGGTTCTTTGGATGTCCTTATTTGGTTTTGTAACTTTTTAATGGTGTTTAGACATAGTTTTAACTTATGTAATTCAGTTCTGAAATTTTGTAAAAGACGGTTTTAGTTGAAAAATCCATATTTGTTTTATTGAGTTTGTTTGTTGTTTAATGTTTATAAAATCAGATAAATCATTACCAATTATCATTATATGATACCCGGGCACTTGTGCCAGCCCGCGGGGATTGGGAACGCCCTTCGGGCCTTGTCACAGGCTGGGTTTGGGGTCGGGTTTGGTGGCGACCAGATTCGGTTTGTGACAAAATAGTATCAAAGGATGTTCAGGTTAACTCTTTGGGTCATGTTATTTGGGGAAGAGTCAGGACAGTGTAGAGTTAGGATTTTAGGGACTTTTTATTCTAGTTATGGGTAGTGTTCCTGATCACCACACCTCATGGCAGGATTCAAGTTTCCCGGGGAAGTCAGGATTTATCTAAGTCCTTTGGTTTTCTTGGTTTGATGATGGTTAGGGGAAATGAAAAGAGAGTTGGGTTAATGGTCTCAGTGATCTCGTAGGGCCTAGCAATCCATGTGGAGTCGGGGATCTTCTCTATAACACTCTTTGTGATAGTGAAGTGATTGGAATGTGTTCTCCAACCATATGTACAAGTCACCCACTAAAACTAGTTTCCTCTCGCATTGTCTTGTGTTCTTTAGTTTTGAAATCTTGGAACTTTGGTTTTAAAGTGACTTGGTTTTAAGAAGCGTAAAGTTTTTGTGAAATGATTTTCAAATAATGAGGGAATGGTTTGGTTAATGAAATGGTGGAACTGAATTTTCAGAATTTTTTTTGAAATGGAAAATGGTGTGTGTTTCCGACGCTTTTACGTCGGGGCGCGCGCGTGCGTCCGTCACGCATGGGAGGACACGCGGCTTGTTGCCCTGCATTCCCGCTTTCCAAAGGCGGGCGCCATCCGTTCCTTGTTTAGGGATGTCTGCTCCTTGATCGAAACTGGGATGATGGGATGTCGGTTCTTCCTTCCGTGGATTCCTCCTCGGAGCTCGTCACCTAGTCCGGGTCTCCCTCATAGATTTAAGACGGGTTCGTGAAGCTCATTCCCAGCACCATATCTGCATGGACGCCAGTTAATTATGCTGCTTCCGTCGAGATGCTCCAAGGGGTCTTGTCAGGACAGCAATCTTCGGTGAGGAGAATGGTCACATTGGGGTGTCGTTGGGGTGTCTTGACGCTGGGGATTGGCATGTATGTCTCATGTCCCTTATTAGAGGGCTTCTCAAGGGCGCGAAAGCACGAGGCATCCCACATCTAACGTGGGGAATTGTGTACCATATGAGGTTTTCCTCAGCTTTCCATGTTTAACACGGGGTATGTCGCGAGTTTAACGTCTTGTGGAGATGGATCGGACTGATCAAAACACTGAGAGTGGATCAGATTGAAGGACCCCCTAGGGGGAACACCGATGTTGGGGACAACACGTGGGCGACTTCCCGGATACCATGGAGTGGGATGGGGTGGCATGATCTCACCGGGATGTGGCGTCCTGGGTAAGGATCAATATGGGTGATGGAGTGACGGGCTTGAACCTTGTGGAGGCTTCCTACATATCCCCATGGCAGGGAATCAAAGTCCGCGTAGTTCGGTGGTACGGTGGGACACCTGAAGAGGCGACCCGTGATAATGAACGCATGGATTGAAGCCTGGAGGAAGTAAGATCTCTGGGTTAAGGCAGGAGCTTCCCAAGGCATGTGGGCTCGAGGGGGAAGTCAGGATGAGATGTGGGTGTGAGGCATGGGGCTTACACTCTGAGACGGCCCAAGAGGGGGAATACGGGGATTACGCTCTGAGGCGGCCCATAATGGTGCTAGTGAAACGACGTGAAGGGGGTCGGAACAACTGAGCGATGGGCTTGAACCTTGTGGAGGCTTCCTACGTACCATGCGTTAGCATGGATCAAAGTCCACATAGTTCGGGGCACACAGTTTAACGTCGTGAAGGACAAGGGCATACAGTTTAACGTCATGCGGGACGAGGGAATTTAGGGATTACGCTTTGAGGAGGCCCAGAGTGGACATGGGGCTTACGCTATGAGGCGGCCCATGGTGGTCGGGGAACCGACGTGGAGAGGTCAGAACAACCGGGTGGTGGGCTTGAACCTTGTGGAGGCTTCCTACGTACCATGCATTAGCACGGATCAAAGTCCACGTAGTTCGCTGGGATGGGGCTTACGCTCTGAGGCGGCCCAAAGAGGATGTCATGGTCGATGCGCGCTCTAAGCCCATGTGAGTCATGCTCGGTGTGAGAAACAAGAGGCAGCAGGGACCAGACGATCACGTCGCAAAGGGTGCGTCCGTGAGAAGCGGAAAGGGGCTTACGCGTTGAGCGGCCCAAAGAGGGAACAGGGGCTTATGCGTGGTTAGTGGCCCTTGGTGCCGGGGCTTACTCCAGGATGGAGGCCCGTGGTGCGACAAAGCGCAGTGGGAAAGGGACTCCACTGGCCTTGGCTGGGGGGAAGTACAAAGGTCCATGAGTGCAACCTTCCGTAAGAGAGGCTAGGGGATTACGCTCTAAGGAAGCCCTTCCCCCGTGGACAAACACCACTCCAACAAGGAGGATCTCATTCCATGTGAGGAAGAATCCATTCCCGTGGAGAGGAGTGGGCATAAAGAATGTCCGAGCCGGGGGGACCCTGCGTGCGAAGCACGGGGTCGGACCACAGTTTAACGTCATGTGTTAAGGATGAAGTGCTTAACAGTTTAACGTCCTGCAGCTTGGACGAGGTGGGTTCACTCCACACCCCTAGGGATTACATGCCCAATGCCCTCTACCCCTTGTGGGAGGGAAGGCATCGGCAAGGTCAAAGTAAACGGGGGCTGCAGGGCGAACCATCGAGGGGTCCACGTTAACGTGGTTATGCGAAGAAGCAATAGTCGTTAGCGTGCCTATACGGAGAAGCATAAGGCAAAGAAACGCAACAGGAAATACCTCCCAAGGGACCTTGAGGTTACTTCGTACAAGCCTGGAAGGCCGTATGGGAAAACAACGCATGGCGCACATGCCCGGCAGGGAAGACATCAGGTGCCGGTGCGGAGGGGCAGCCAAGGGGCATCAAGGTAAAGGGTCCTGGGTGTTGCGCACAAAGAGGAAGTTTGCGCGCAAAACACCAGGATGGCGCGCAATAGGACCAGAGGATTGAGCGGATAGGTGATTGCACGCAAAGTATTGGGATTGCGTGTACAGAAGGGGATAGCGCGCATGGGGCAAGGATTACGCGCAAGGGAAGAACCCGGAGGAGTGGGAAAATTCACTTAAGCCAGTGGAGTTGCACACAAAGGCGAACCCCGGGGAAAGGTTGCGTGAAAAGAGGAATTACCTGGAAGTCATCTTATGCATGGGGTAGTCCGAATTGCGCGTACGAGAGTCGTTCTGAATTCCGCAACCCCAAACCGTTTGGGGTCGCCTTCTATTTATAGGCATCGGCCGGCGCGGAATCCAGGCGGCGCGCGAAAGTTTCCGCGCCGGGAATCGTCGGCGCACAAAGCCTCACCGCGAGGAACCGGGGCGCGCAAAATTGCGCACCTCACTGGCTCGATTACGCGAATCCTGGGGATGCTTCGTTCACGCAACATTATTTCGCGCAATTCCTCCTTTATTTCGCGCACCACTTCCCGGGCCTCCGGACCGGGCCTCTGATTCCGAATATGACTTCGCTTTGTCATTTCGAAACTTCCTCTGGGAGTTACGAACTTTTTCAGCATCTACAAATCCCCCCCCCCTCGTAATTGGATCGGCAAGAGGTCGCAACGGTCGGATTCCGAGGGAAACGCCAAAACAACGAAGTAGGGCCTCTCTTGGGCACTTAGCACGCAAACAACCAACACGGCGCGTAAAACGACAGATCTGTGTGGAATTCTCTTTCCACGCGGCGCGGAACCCTGGACTCGCCTATAAAAAGGGGCGCTGGGCCCCGAATCCATACTCAAACTTTTCCGCGCGATAAGCTTACCACTCTCGTGCGTGAAATTTCTCCCGCGGCTGCGCGTAAAAACGCTCTGGCAGCGCATAATTCCTTCCGAATTTTGGCCGTCCTTGCGTGCCTACTCGGGATATTCCGCACCTAGCGTGCCGATTGTGCACCCATATCCTGGATTTCATGCTGCTACTTCAGGTTTCGTGCATCACTCTCCGATTCCGCGCACTACATCCTGGTTTCGTGCAACTCCCGAGATATTCGAGATGGCCGCAAACCGAGTTGAGGAGGGGGAATATGCCACTCATAGGACCAAAATGGTGGCTAACGAGGGGGTTTATGGCGCCAAGGTGATCGTTTCCAACAACCTGACCTTGTTCAATCTGCTGACTCCAGCCCAGAAGACGTATCCCCTGTCTGACAACCTCTCGCTCTGGAATTTTGGCATCCTAGAAGAGGTGCCCCTGCCGGGCTTCGAGGTGGACACACCGTGGTCGTGGGTGACCCGGGAGGATGAGCTTACTCGCTACAACATCACCAACAACGGCCTTCCTGCCAGGGAAACCAGACATATAGACGTATATGTCCTGAACCCGAGGACCAGGACCATTATTGGGGACGAGCCTGTCGTAGAGAATTCTCCGGCCCTCTACGCGAGCACGTTCCGTCAGAGCGTCACGGATGACACGAAGGGCTGGCTAAAGGATTGGGACCTGCGGTCTGGGGGAAACTTCACCAGAAAGTGGGCCTGGGCGTTCTGGGTTCTCCATACTTGCGACCAGTTCGGGGATGAACTGCGGCATATTGGCCTGTTCGAGGCGGTGTGGACATCGCAGTTCCACTTCCACCGTCAACCTGAGCTCAGGCCGGAGCTATTCACCTGGTGGTCTCCTAATACCAACACATTCTACCTTCACCATGGGGAAGTTGGCATCGGTCTCTGGGACGTTCACTGCATCGGAGGTATCCCACTGGAGGGATACCAATACGACAAGTTCGTTCCTCCAAAGAACACCTGGGAAGATAGGTCACGGATGCCCATGCTGATGTGGCACCTGTTGGAGCTGGACAAAGAGAGGCTGGGGGTCAAGGAATTCCTGAAGGAAATTTCCTAAAAGGGCTGGTTCAGCCAGTTCCTTGAGAAGGATCCGGCTATCAAGATGTCGGGATGGGGTAAACGGTGCCCAACCACGACTCAGAGGAGCAGGGATGGGTCATACTGGAGGACCCTGGAGGCGGGGCAATACCAATCATGGGTCTACCGCGTCATTGAGACCCAGGACCCGAACTTCCGGTACGTCGGGTTCCTTGCCGCCTTCCTGAGCGGGTGGCTCCTGCCAGTGCGGGACGGGAGGATGGGCGTCCATCCAACAACACTGGTGATGGTGGGAACCATGGCCGCGAACAAACGGTTCAACTTGGGGGTCCCTGTTCTGGCCAAGTTGTATGCCATCCTGGGACGCATCTCATGAGGGGGGTCGCCTCGGAGAGTATGTGGCCCCTTCGAGATCTTCCACAGCTGGGTGATGACTCGTCTTGGTGGGTACACTTTCCCAAATGACATCCATCCTCCGGGCAATGGCCTGCGACCGTCCCTACTGAACATCGTCGGGGTGGAGCTGATGACGCTCAATGAGGAGGGCGTGATAATCTGCATTGGTAACCAAAAAAACTTCCACTTCAGCCCATTCCCCACCCCAGTCGGCCAAATGGTGGATAATGGGCGAGGCTCTCTGGAACAGCAGGAGTATTTCCAGAGCATTCGGGGTGGGGTGCTCGTGGCTCGGATCGATGGGAAGGTGATCTGCGAGCCTTACGTGCCATCCCGATTCTCCAGGCAATTCGGGTGCCTCCAACGAATGCCGAAGAAGGTATTCACAACTGTCTGGCAGGAGAAGAATCCCTGCGTTCTGCGCCAGATGTGGTTTATGTTTACCACTTTCGGCTCCAGCGACGTCATTACCCTTCCTCCCACCGGGGTTGATGTTGGCCTAGCAACCGAGTATGCCGAGAACTGGACCATCGCGTACCCTGAGGGGATTTTACGCAAGCAAGTCCGGCAACTCGAGGCTACTCACGCGAAAACCTGGCGATAGGGGAGAAGGCAAGGTGCTGCTGGAAGGGGGGAACCAGGGGTGCGTCAGGCAGCGAGGCCCGTGCAGGCTGAGACTTCAGTAGCGGGAACTTCACACAGTGTCGTCGCGACCTCGTTGCCTGTAGGGGGGTCACATGAGGTGGACATGGAGATACCCTGGAAGCAGATAAGATACCTACTCGAACCTTCCCAAGATGAAATTCTCCCGGGACTGTGGTCGGCTTGGATGACCCTGCGGCAATCGCTGAGCGTTGAATCCATCTGGCAGAAGATAATGCAAAACGGGATCCAGCTGCCAGAGGTCGGGCTCGTTCGAGTTACCGACCGGGTAAATTTCCATCGTCGGCATGCTTATCTAATGGCCATGGACACATACGTGCGCCAAAGGGGTCAGCGTGCGGAGCCACCTTTCCTAATGAAAGTGGTGCTCGGCCAAGAGCATGATCCGGAAGTGATGCCACTGGGAGAAGGCGACAGTGACGAGGAGTCGGAGGGGGAGGAGGAGACCAGAGAAGAAGAAGGCGAAGGAGAAGATGAAGAAGAAGGAGAAACCTAAGGTGAGGGGTCATAGGGGGCGACCTACCAAGGGAGTCTCCGAGAGAGCGGCAAGATTATTGGCTCTGATCTCGACATAACTGAGATACTTGAGGTTTGTCTCTATCTTCATTAATTTTACTTCTTCATCCATTCTCCTTTTTAATTTCCAAACCATCTCTCTACCTCACTCAGAAGCGTCTGAGTGTTGGTCGGGCATCCCCACTAGAGGAGGGAGGAGAGGAACCGGTGGGATGGGATGGGGATCCGACGCCCATCATTGAATTGACAAGCGCAGAGGGGTCTCCCATCATGGAGGCTCCTGTAGCGGCTGAAACACTGGAGGCCGACGCTCTGGATTCCTGTAAGTCTCACACTTCACTACTGGCGCTTGGTATCAAAAGATCCCAACTAATCAGCATACGCCTTGCGCAGTGATCTCAACATTGGAGGCTCTTCAGGCTGCGGAGCCTGGGCCATCTGTGAGTGGACTAGTGGAGGAAATACCACCTCATTCAGAACATGCTCCCCACACTAATTCATCCCCAGAAATTGGTGATCAGGGGGCAGCGAACATCAGCGGCGCCGTTATTGAGGCGAGACTGGAAGCTGACGGAGGCACCGTCGCTGCTGGGGCGAGAGAGGAAGGTCGCCCGGACGTCGAGGATCCTATTCGTCATGAAGACATATCTGAGGCAGATCCTTTTGTCGATCTGCTGGCTGCCTTCCCTATGTACCGACCCGTTGACCCTGAGGAGATAGACAACTCAGACTCAGAGGCATCCGAGGAGAGCCGGATGACACGGCGCAAAGGGTGGAAGTGTATCCGGCGCTTTCTCAGACATCCCCAGTCAGATTGGCTGAGGCAGATGGGATCACTCCAAACCTAGCTACGCTTCCTGTGCGCCGGAGGGGCTGATGCTTAGCGCCTTCATCTGACGATCCGTGATTACATGGTCGAGAAGATACACGAGAGAAGTCGGCGCACCGACGTTGCCCAGTGTCGGGAAAGATCAGCGAGTGCACGAGCGTTGCTGAGGGAGGAGTGGGAGGTCTGGCACCTCAAAGGGTAGGCGGCAGATAAGGAGGCCTTCATTGCAACATGATCTAAGCTTATGGAGCAACTGACGGCCCAGCTGGCTAATGCGCAGGAACAACTGATGGAGGCGAGTCACTAGATGACCGTACTTCAAACCGAGCGGGTGCGGGCACAATATAGGGTTGGCGAGCTACACTCTACGGCAGCTGATGAGGAGAGAGTCTTCAAGGAGCGAGAAGCGGTCCTGGAGGCTACCAGCCAAAGGGTAGCAGCGCTGGAAAGATCGATTCAGCACGTTGATCCTTAAGGGCTTTGTTTTGGCCATCTCATGAACTTCTTGCTTGTACTGCTCATCATCTCAATCCAATGCATGGACAAATCCATTTATTTGTACTTTTGGTTTAATATGATCAACCATAATTCCGAAATGAATAACAAATCACCCCTAATCCCTTGTGGGTCGCACCCAACGCGAGAATCAAAGGATACTCGTGCTATCATTTCGTCCAACTGTGGGGCATTAACCAAGCTTCAGGCATCCGAAATTGGGCCTGGATTTCTGAGGAGAAGACCTCACTTCTCAATGTGATCTGACACACGAGCAGGGAAATGCTGGGGGCATTGAAATCCATCCGAACATAGGGAGATAGAAAGGAAAGGTGAATCACGCTACTCGAATTCGGAACACTTTGGGGCACGATGATGGAGGATAACTGTTAACCGTGACATAAACGCAGCATCCATATCGTGTTGGCCCGGAATGGGGACAATAAATGAGGGCTGACCGCTAACCATGTTTGCAATATGGGGCCTAACTCAAATATCATCGGTCAGTTTTCTGGAACGTTGGACCAGGACAGCAGGCGGACTATAGGTCTATCATCCATATTGCTACAATAGGCGGACCAAAGGTCTATCATCCATATTGTGGCAGCAGGCGGACCAAAGTCTATCATCCATACTGTTAGGGGGTCCCGTCAAAAATGACCAGTCCTCCGGAACGTTGGCCCAGGATAGTAGGTAGACCATAGGTCTATCATCCATACTGTTAGGGGGTCCTGTCAAACATGAAAGAGAATGAGGATCCGAATAAAAGGGGCACGCAAAGCGTGGAAAGTAGAGAGGTGGTTTGTTCAAACTGTTTCCAACACTACCGAAATTGCGCCACCGTGGCGGAGGCGCATTAGGCGGACATACCAACCTAATCACGGATCATCCCAATTTTTAGGCAGGACCTCTCTGGCAAGAGAACTGCCGCTTCCCATTATTACTATGGGGCATCTCGAACTTATTCGAGGTAGATGTCACGATTACACCACTTCCCAAGAATTCAGGCCGAGGGGCCGACAATAAGGAGGGACGGGATTTGGTAATCCCTGGGGCTAGACCCAAGACAAAATGTACGGGAATTCCTACGTATCTCATTAGGATGAGAATCAAGCCACACGTAGTTCTAAAAGCACAGTTTAACGTCATGTAGGACGGAATACAGTTTAACGTCGTGTGGGACAGAATGCAGTTTAACGTCGTGTGGGACGGTGGACACATCTCATCTGGGGATAGGCACAGCACGGCGAGTAACCTGACGTGAATGAGGACATAATCGTACACCACACCGTACAATCCCACAAGAGAGACCAAGTCATGGAAATCCAAGGAAAGGATCCTAGTTTTAGGTCTTAGAACTCGGACCAAAGGATAAGGGGAATGGGAGACACACGGTAAAGCAGTTGCAAAACCCAACGTGAATGGGGAAAAGCCCTGCTTACTATGTGCTCCTAGGGACGCGTTTAGGCCGAGAGACCGAACATGAAAATTTAGGCTTGGACCTGGCGGCACAGTTTAAGGTCGTATGGCTTGGACCTGGCGGCACAGTTTAAGGTCGTATGGCTTGGACCTGGCCACACAGTTTAAGTTCATATGGCTTGGACCTGGCAGCACAGTTTAAGGCCGTATGGCTTGGACCTGGCAGCACAGTTTAAGGTCGTATGGCTTGGACCTGGCAGCACAGTTTAAGGTCGTATGGCTTGGACCTGGGAGCACAGTTTAAGGTCGTATGGCTTGGACCTGGCAGCACAGTTTAAGGTCGTATGGCTTGGACCTGGCAGCACAGTTTAAGGTCGTATGGCTTGGACCTAGGGGAACACGCACGATGCGATAAAGCATACCTGATGCAGGTGAGGGTGTAATCCCATACCATCACCACGCGTGATTCCGAGAGAGGAGGCTCGGGCCAAAGGGGCCTATGAGGGTTCAACAATCAGGGGGGGTAGGAGATGCTAGCTCCCAGCTACGCTGGGCCCGAAACGCAAGGTCCGGGAGACTCCTCGTTCCCCATGGGGATGAGGGTCAAGCTGCATGCAACCTTTAAAGAAGAAACCCAAGCCCATACTCTAGCGCTCAGATCGTGGGAGCCCCAAGAGACATTGTTACGTAGCTTGGTCTGTCTGACGTGTGGGGGTGTACTGAGGGTTAGTACAAGGAGTGTCGAGATTCCACCTTGACATGGTGGGGAGGAACACAATTTGAATCATGAAACCAACATTCAGGGCCCGAGGAAGCCGGCGTGACGACTGAGGATTACTGCTGACCATGTTCTCAACACAGCATCCCGTTACGTTAGCCTAGAGGTAGGGGAAAACAAATGAGCATCAACCGCTGACCACATTCGCAACACGGGATTTGTATCAATTTGTTGCCTGAAACCCTTGGGGGCGTTGTCCTGTGACAATAGGATATCCCTTAGGCGTTGTATCCAGGCCGTTCTTGGGGGTCCCTCCGGGTGTAAAAGATAGTGGGGCCTGAATGAAGGGGAACACGAAGCTTGACAAGCGGACGAAAACTTGCCTAAGTCGAATCTGACACTCCAGGTCCTAGACCAGAGTACTCTGAACACATTAGCAGACCACTGGAGAGGGTCAAAGGGCTCAGTCTGAGGGCGTCCAAAAGATGGCGGATTCCCGAGGGAAGGGCAGGCCAAAAGACCGAGGCAACCGGGAGATCGTGGGATCTCCTAAGAGACGGGGCTGGACCTGAAATCTAAATGTTCAGGTAATCCTACGTATCCCATAAATATGGTAATCAAGCCACACGTAGTTCTAGAAGAACAATTTAATGTCATGAAGGACGAAATAAGGATCTTAGTTTTAAGTCTTAGAACTCAGACCAAGGTGCATTTTAGGGTCGTGCGGGACCATACAGTTTAAGGTCATGCAGGACCAAGGGGCCCAGATGTATGGAAAAATGTAGTTTAAGGTCATGTTGGACCGTGTAAGGATCTTAGTTTTAGGTATTAGAACTCGGACCAAGGTGTAGTTTAGGGTTGTGTAGGACCGTACAGTTTAAGGTCATGCAGGACCAAGAAAAAAGAGAGAACTGGGGCTGGACCCAAGACGAAATGTCCGGGCGTTCCTAAGTATCTCATTAGGATGAGAAACAAGCCACACGTAGTTCTAAAAGCACAGTTTAACGTCATGTAGGACGAAATAAGGATCTTAGTTTTAGGTCTTAGAACTCGGACCAAGGTGCAGTTTAGGGTCGTGCGGGACCGTACAGTTTAAGGTCATGCAGGACCAAGTAGGCTTAGGCAAAGTACTGCTTGAGGAACCTGGCGTTGGTGGGAGGAGTTACGCGCTCACCATCCATAGTCACCAGGGAATACGCGCCATTGGGATAAATCTTATGGACAATGAAATGACCCCCCCCATTTTGGATCCAACTTGGGTGGTTTACTGCCGGGAATCATTGGCGCTTTGAGAGCCAGCACCAGGTCACCTTGCAGAAAGGAGCGGAGGTGAACCTTCTTATTGAAAGCTCGAGCCATCCTGCTCTGATGCCTTTCCAAGTTATGTAAAGCGCAAAGCCTACTTTCATCCAGCGCTTCCAATTCGGCTAGATGGATTTCGAAAACTCTATCTGGCACTTGATGGTCGTAGATCGCCGTGCGCAATGAGGGCAACTGGATCTCGATGGGCAGGACGGCCTCAGCTCTGTATACCAGGGAATACGGAGTCACCTGGGTGGAGTTACGAGTCGCCGTCCTATAAGTCCAGAGGGAGTTGGGGAGCTTTTTCGGCCAACTTTTCTTGTTCTAACCAACCATCTTTTGCAGAATGTTAGAGAGGGTTTTGTTAAACGCCTTGATCGGCCCATTCGCCTGCGCATGATAGCGGGAGGTGTGGTTAGAGAGAATGTTGTACTTGGCATAAAATTTCTTCAGCTCGGCTGCTCAGAAGTTGGTTTCGTTATCCGTGAGGATAGCGTGAGTTACTCCAAACCGATAGATGATATTGGAGCCCACGAAGTCAGCGATAGAACAGGCCTTGACTTCCCTGAGCGGGATTGCCTCTGCCCACTTCGAGAAGAAATCTGTAGCGGTCAAGATGAACCGGCACTGGCGGGCCGTCGCCAACGGGTAAGTCCCTATGACATCCAACCCCCAGACTACAAAGGGACAAGAATACTTGGTAGTATGGAGAGGCTCTGGTGGCCGATGCACAAAGTTAGCGTGAAATTGGCACGCATGACACCTCTTGGCATACTCGATGTAGTCGTAGATCATGGAGGTCCAGAAGTATCCTAGCCTCCGAATCTGGTGGGACAACTTCAACCCGGCCTGGTGGGCGCCACAGGAACCAGCATGCACTTCTTGCATGACCTGTGGGATCTCGACTTATTGAAGGAAATGGAGGAGAACACCATCAAATTTGTGCCTGTAAAGGAGATGCTCGAGGCTGGGACTGCTTTGAAGGGTGAAATGTGGCGCACGGCGTCGGATTCTCTCTCGCTCGGCTTGGTCCGGCGGAAGATTTCTGTGCTGGAGATATTCAACCAAGGGCGTCCTCCAGTCAGGAACTGTCTCGATTACCGCACCTGAAGCCTCCGGGGATCCTGACGTAGGGGCACCAGCGGTGAGATGGTTCACTCGCGGGCCACGATCGCCCTCTGGAATAACAGGAGAAATGACTCTCCGGTGCGCCATGTGGATAGTTAGGTCATCCTGTTCGGGCTCCGCAAGTGATGCAGCCAGGCTGGCCAAAGCATCTGCTCGACTGTTCTACGACCGGGGAATGTGAACGACCTCTAGCTGGGAGGGGAAGTTAGCCATTAGACGGAGGGTGCACTCCAGCAATGGCACGAGTTCTGGATTTTTGACAGCATAGTCACCATTGACCTGCTTGATGACTAGTTTGGAGTCCCCTTTTACATACATATGGGGTACGTAAATCTCAAGAGCCAACTCGAGGACAGTGATGAGAGCATGATACCCTACCTCATTGTTGGTGCAGCCTTCTGATAATAGGAATGAATACGGAAGAACGGCTTGCTCTGGGGTGATGAAGACGATACCCAGGCCCACTCTGTTGAGCCTAGGATCATTGAGCCTTCTACCGGTGGGGCTCTGGGAGGCACCGTCAAAGTGCATATGCCAGCATGGGATGGCATGATCGACTGAGAGGATTGCCTCATCAGGAAAGCCTAGATCCAGTGGCTGGTCCGCGGAGGTTGGGTGGGCAGCTAAGAAGTCTGACAACGCCTGTCCTTTGACATCCTTCTGAGGTACGAAGCTGATGTCGAACTATTGGAGGATCACCACCCAGCGTGCCAATCGGCCGGTCAACATAGGTCGGTTCAGGATGTATTTCAACAGGTCTACCTGAGAGACCAGCTGTACCTCTTGGTGCTGCAAGTAGTGCTGCAATTTCTGCACGGCAAATACGAGCGCCAGGTAGCTCTTCTCGATGGGAGAATATCTAATTTCCACGTCTAAGAGCATGCGTCTGAGGTAGTAGAGGCTATTCTCTATTCCCTCGTTGTTCTTCTGGGCGAGAAGTGCGCTGAGGGATCGCTCCAAGGCGGTCACGTAAAGGACCAGCAGCTTTCCGGAAACAGGTGGCATCAAGACCGGAGGTTGGAGCAGATACTGCTTGATTTCCTCAAAAGCGATCTGACACTCTTCGTCTCATTCATAGGCGGCGCCTTTCTTCATGAGCCGAGAAAAGGGCTTACACTTGCCGGCCAGATTCGCAATGAATCGGCATATATAGGCTAAGTGGCCTTAGAGGCCTCGAAGCTCCCGAATATTATTCGGGGGAGGAATCTAACTGATGGCCTTGATCTTCTCTAGGTTGATCTCGATGCCTCGATACCTAACAATGAAGCCAAGAAACTTTCCGGAGGTAACCCCGAAGGCACACTTCAATGGGTTCATCTTCAAGTGGCGAGAACGGAGGAAGCCAAAAACTTTCTCAAGGTCTTTGAGATGGTCCTGGCACTGATGAGATTTAACCACCAGGTCATCCACGTAGCACTCCACCAGTGTCCCGAGGATCGACTTGAATATGCGATGCATAGCCCGTTGATAGGTGGCACCCACATTCTTCAAGCCGAAGGGCATAACCTGGTAGCAGAAAGTACCCTGGGGGCCCTGAAGGCAGTGAACTCTTCATCCTTGGGGGCCATCCGGATCTGGTTGTACCCGGAGTACCCATCCATAAAGAAGAGGGCTTGGAACCCGGTCGTGGCATCGATCAACAACTCTGTCATGGGAAGGGGGAAATCATCCTTCGGATAGTGGCGATTGAGATCGCGGAAGTCGATACAGACCCTGATCTGCCCGTTCTTCTTCCTGACTGGCACAATGTTGGCTAGCCACCTGGGGTACTGGACTTCCTTGACGAAGTTGGATTTGATGAGCTTATCAACTTCGGCCTCAACCATGGCACCGTGAGAAGGGTGAATCTTTCTGGGAGGCTGCTTGAACCCGCGATGGTTTGCTGGAAGGCCAAGGCGGTGGACAGCTACCTGGGGATCTATTCCTGGAATCTCATCGTAACTTTAGGCGAACACATCACGGTGTTTTCTGAGGAAGTCTACGTACTATTTCCGTTCCTCAGGGGGCATAGCGGCGCTGACCAATGTGGGTCTCGGGTCCGCCTTGCTACCGAGGTTCGCCTGCACTAACTCATCGACCGTGGTGGGGACGCCCTCCTCAAAGGTAGTAGGAGAATCTTTCATGTCCTCCTCTCCGCTTGTGGAGGGATCATCCATGGGGGATCCATTTCGGGTCTGCCAGACCCTGATGGGAAGCTGGTGCCGGCTTGGGCGGCAGAGGTCGTCATGTCAGGAGACTCATGCACTGCGGAGACCATGGCGACAAAGGCGGTTGATCCAATCCCATCTGGCCTTTGGCCTAAGGGGCCACGCTTTATGACATTAAAGTAGTAGCGGCGCGTTGGCTTGAGCCGGTCGATTCCGGACCAGCGAAACAGACATGTATGATGTATTGTCATTGCCATGAGCCTAATGTCCTGATATCATACAGGGGTAGGAGGCTCGGGGATCACCTGAGCCTGGTTGGTGTAAGAGTACGAGGTGATTTACCGCCGTCACTTGGACCCGGAAATATTCCTTCCTCTGGTACTCGAAACAACAAAGCACTGCCCCATGTCGGGGGGTCGTGGCCTCCAACCGATGGATTGGGAAGACATATGCGTCATCCAAACCTGCCCAGGGATCACTCGTGATAGTGGCAGGCTCAACCTCACCTGCCAAGATCTTCTTGTCCTTGCTCTTGTAATAGTCAGTGTTTAGATAATGGGCTTCACAAGAGGCAAAAGGAGACGCATCTCCTTGGATCACGCTCACTCAACCCTTAAGGGAGTATTTGAGGCACTGGTGATATGATGAGGGGACCGCTGCGTGAAGGTGGAGCCATGAACTGCCCATCAACGTGTTGTAGGCGGTGTCCTGAGAGACAACCATGAATTAGGTATTGGAAATTAGGCCGCCGAACTGGGTCTTCAAACGAATCTTGCTGAGTGGAGTTTTCTCAGTCCTGTCATACCCCTGGATCCTGAGGTCTGAGGGAGTTAGATCATCCTCAGACAGGACCAGCTTCCGCAGCGTCCGAGTTAGGATTAGGTTAATCCCAGAACCCGTGTCAACAAGACAGCGGCAGACTTCCATGCTATTGAACTGGCCGATGATATACAGTGGGCGAATGTGCCCCTATATGGGAAGGTATTCTTCTTCACCGGAAAACGAGATAACCTCCTAACATTCGGCGTCCTCAATCGCCTCGGTGTGGAAGGCTTCTACGGCCGCCACCTCCGTCTCAAAATGGAGGGGGCTCCTTAGAGCCTCGGCGAGTGCCTCACGCATTTCAAACGACAGGTGAAGGGCCTCAAGGATAGAAATCCTTGCCGGAATGTCGTCCAGGTGCTTCAGAACATCATACTTTCGAGCCAAACACGACCTTCTGCTTACAGGAGGCCGCTCTGCGATTGGAGGCATGACGGGCCCTGTCGGCGGGATCGGTGACTGACTGGTACTAGGAACGTCTCGCTGTTCACTAGTCGAAGCCTGGGAGGTGGTTGCCGTGTTAGGAATGGAAGGCTGTAGTCGGTCGGTGGCAGGGCAGGGCTGGTTGTGACACGGCCGAGGTGGTCCCGCCTGATCCAGCAACACGAACGGTGGTGGAGACGAACCTGTCGACACCGGGTGAGGGGGCTTCATGTGCTGATCTTTGTATCGGGCCTACTGCCTGGTCTCAGTAGCATGCACGGCCTGACTGAAGGTGACAACTGTCGTGCCCCGAAGATTCACGTAGCCACGGCTCCGCCGACATTGGTGATGGATGGGGACATTGGGGAGGTCCACCTGGCGTTCCTCGTCGTCGGGAGTCAAAAAGGGATTTACCAACTCTACGGTGTTAACCGAATCGTACCCCGGGCTTTCACTCGAGGAGTCATCCACTACCGGAAGGAGTCTCAGAGGGATCCCCATCTCTGGGGGCATAAAATTGCCAAGCGTGCGGGATGATGACGGCATTGGAAGGGCGCGTTCTTTCTTTTTGCGCCGTTGCTTGCTCTTCTGGGAAGAGGTGGGCTGGGATGATGATGTCAAAGCGGAGCTCGCAGATTATGAGGGCTCTGGCTGACTCAGGCGGGCATGGATGATGCCATGGGCACGGGCGACCATCCTGCGGGCCATCCAGTCGTTATAATTCTGGTACCCACGGTCGAAAACCTGTTCCCACTCATCCCTGTTGCCACTGCTGCCATCTGATCTCACGAAGACACCTGCCACTTGTGCCGGGGTCGGGCCCAACTTGACTATGTTGTTTTCAATCTGGTCTTGGAACCAGTTCTTGAACACATAGCATCGTTGGATGGTGTTCCCCAGGATACAGTGATAAGGGAAGTAGTTAGGGTGATCAGTGAGATGCGCCTCTTCTGGCTTCCGGTGCTCAGGCAGCCGCATGATCCTCTACTCCAAGGCGCTACAGAAATAATCGGGGACCTGGGCCTCGTCAAACGAGTAAGTCTGATTCCTTCTGTCTGGAAAGGGGTCTCTTGGAGGCTGACCATGACCAGGGGCCGGAGGAGCATGCCGAGGAGTCGGAGCCTGATTATCTCGCCTGGGTGGTGGCGGTGCGTTACGCGGAGGCGCCTGCCGGTTTTGAGGCGGTCGCTGCTGGGCCGGAGGCTGTGCCCGTGGGGGTAGAACCCTATGGGGCTGCTGAGCTGGCCTTACTGGTAGCAACTCTAGCTGTCTGGGGGCCTCTATATGGGCCACAACAGCGGGCTCGGCTCTAGCGGCTCTCCTTACAGGGATTACAGGAGGTAGCGGGCATGCCTGACTGGCCTGTTGCAGGGCTTCTTCGAGGTGTTGAGCCTTGTCTGAGAAGTCCTGGAACCCTCCGGGGTAATTCTGAGTGATCAGAGAAGGAACCAGCTCTGCCTTGATGTTCCCTACACACATTGTCAGTAATTGCTCCTGAGTTAGTGGCATGTCAAGGGAGTACGTGAGCCCCTTCCACCGAGCGACGAAGTCCACGACCCGCTCATCGGGACTTTGTTTGCACCTGAAGAGGTCTGAAATGTTCGTCTTCCGGGTTGTGGAACTGAACTGGTAGAGGAATTGCCAGCAAAGGTCCTCCCAGCTAGTCACAGATCCAATAGCGAGCTGGTTGTACCAGACGAATGCTGGTCCTTCCAGTGTCTGAACGAAGCAACGGAGCTTGGCAGCCTCCTGTTGCACCGGAGTCCCTAACATAGGCCCGCACCTCAAGTTGAAGTGGGCCAGGTACTGTGGCGGGTCTCTGGTCCCGTTAAAGGGGGCGAAAGTGGGGTTCCTAAATCCCGGCGGGGGCGGCATATCATCCACCCACGCTGGGTATGGCTTGTCATCCAGTGGGATTTCCACCTGCCGAGTTTCTAGGGCCTCTAAGCGGGCGATGAGTACTTCCATTAGATCGTCCGGATGCGGATTCCTGTCCTGACGGGGATCTTTAACTACAAGTGCATTGTCGAGCTCTTTAATCTGGTAGTCAAGCTCAGCAGCTCGCGGGGTGGCTGGCGGAGCGACTCTCGGGGCAGCGAGAGGAAACCAAGCAGGGTCCCCCAGGTGATCCCGCCGCTCGGGAGGGTTTGGCGAAACATATCGTGCCCTCTTTCCATGGGCTCCAGCCTCTCCCCTGTTGGCGAACGCAACATGGTCGCGATTTCCTGGGGGAATCTCGTCAAGGGGTAGGTGCTCCTTCCCCTGCTGTCCTGGTCTAGGGTTACCGTAGTCAAGCCGCCGCTCTGCAATGCGTTCGGCCAAGAGCTCATCAACCAGCCTCTTTTTCTTAGCAAGCTGTTGGCATAGTGTGGTCTTCTCGGGGTCTTCCTCTGCCTTCTGCACCGAGGCATATGGGTCAGTAAGCTTGACAGACCCGACGTTCTCTTTACCTTTGTCGATGTTTCGGCTCAGTGTTAGTGCCTCAGTGGGTGTGGGGAGACCTAGGAGGCTCCTCTGTTGGCGAGTAATCCTCCCAGATGGGTCCAGTAGCGGCTTGTCCTCAGGGGGAGAGTCCCCGTCGAGGATCTCCACACCATTTCTCTCATCTGAAAGGTCAGCCATGTTGACTGCCACTGCCTTTGGCGACATTCCCTCAGGGTCGCCCAGTGAATCAGGTTGTCGGCGGATTGCACAGAAAAGAATGGCAGCGTACTGCCCCCATCCGTGGACGTGCGCGTGGGGGGTGGCTTCCTCGATAACCTTGCGGAGTAATTGAAAACTCTAGACGCATTGTCGCTGGAGGGACCTATGATGGCCAAGTGACTCGGGGTGCCGAACCACGGGGAGCACAGCCAGGTCGACCCGACGACACTGCTCACTGATATCCTCAAGATGTGCTTGACTCTCGGGATAAGGCGCTAGCTGATGGCGAAGACGGGAGTGAGTCACCCAAAGAGTCTGGAGGAAACATTCCAACTCTCCCGGGGTGAGTGACTCTGGCATATCAAAATCTGATCCTGCGATCGGAAAAAATTTCTCGGGGAAGTGGCCTGCTGTGAGGACGGTCCAGAAGCTCCATGACTCCGGTTCGGGGTCCAGACCTTGTTGCCCCTTCTCATCAACTGAGAATGGTCGGGGAGATGGCAACGGCGCCGAGGCAGGCCACCGGGCCGGTGGGCTGGCCGGCGGGGAATACGGCGAACAAGCCGATTGGTCGCCGATCCCTGAGTCGTCCTCCAAGGGTTTCAGTACCCTGGTTGCCACGTCACGATAGGATGGGCTGGCGCACAGGCCGCCTGTCACAGTGTCGGTGCTCGCCAAGGGTGTTTCACGTCGCGACTCTTCCGTCGGTCCCCAGAAAAGTTCCCTACCCTCCCTGACTGAGGTGGAATGTGCTTCCGGGGAGGCCAGTGGTAACTGCGGGTCTGACCCCTGGGGGTACGCCGAGTCCTCGTCCTCCTGGATATACCTTCGGAGGGAGGAGGGAATCATACGGATCTTGCATTCGGGGAGTACGAGACTGACGCGCCGCGTCCCCATCCCTGCCCTCGACTCAAAGGGTTGGGGGGAAGGTTCCATCATCGAGTCGTACTCCGCCTCAGAGTCCGAGAAAAGGACTATTCTAATTTCCGTTCGGACTCCCCTGGCATTCCTCTTACGGCGACGACGCCCCGCCTTCCTTCTCCTGGGTGGCTCCTCAGGGTAAGGATGATTTCTGTCAAGGAGTCCCTTGGCCGCAATAGCGCTGGGGCAGAGGGAACTGAAGGCCGGGGTGTGAGAAGCACCGGGACAAATTTCAAAAGGGACATGGGGAGGGCCTCCATGTGAGTGAGTGACCGGATACACAATGACTCTATACTCGTGGTCAGCATTAGGGGGAGTGACCTCATACCCAGTGCAGTGGGCGCTGGAAAGAGTCATACCTGAAGCGTAGCTGTCGCGAAGAAGCCTTCGGCTTTCCAGATCAGTGGCACGAAATGAGACTTCATGGTGGGTGGCACTACCGCGGATTGGTCCACGGTGTCCATTGCTTGTGCTCACGACCGGGAGAGTCGACCCAACCTGCCTGCAGGGTAGTCGGGGCCTCGATCCTAGTCGGGCATGTGACTGCCCCTGCTCAACATGTGCGGGGGTCTGGTAACAGGAGTCAGTAGTGGCTCGGGCCACAGTGGTTGTTGACGTTGGTGCCCCAGGACGGGCATTCTCTTCTGCTCGTGCCCGACGCTAGCGTCGGGTCAGATGGGTTGGAGCCGGTGGTGCGGGCACGAAGATTGCCTGCTCCTCAGCCCGGGGAGTCGGGCGGTGACGTCGACGCAGCCTGACGGGGGTTCTTGCCGTTAACCCCTGGGACGGGTCTCCGATCGGGCGGACCTGGACATCCCCCACCTCATTGGAATAGGGGAGGGATGTGTCAAGGCGCTCCGGGGATAGGCTCCCGAAGCGGTTGAACGTTGGAGTGGGGAGTGGCGGCTCCCTGCGCGGCCCTCGGGGGCGGAGATGATGGTGAGGCGCAACCGCCTCTAGATCCAAACGGGCCATGACCCTAGTGGGGATGATCCCTTCCTCATCATACCTACGAACCAGGTCGTCGATCACCCTTCGTTGGATGATTTCTGACGGGGAGAGGGGGTGTGAGTGCCTGGCAGTCGTAGCAATCGGAGCCGGAGTGACTGTGGAAAAGGCGGGACCACGTGGGGTAGCTGCTTCGGTACTGCCCCTGCCCCTACATCGGTGGGCAGGTGGAGATCGAACTCCGAATGCAGTGATCTGATTCCTGGAAGTAGGGAGATAAACCCATTAGTACTAACAGGAAAAGAAATCGACAACCAATAGCCCAGCGTCATTCCGTCTTCCGTGGTTGGCAAGAGGGATCCACGCTGACGACGTCACAGAATGGAGTGATCAACATCCTGACTGCCTCAACCCCTGGCGGATTTCACGTCCCGGTGATAGGTACCCGGACCTGGTTACATGCTAATCTTCTGACACCCCGAATGATACCTGTCTCCATATTGAGGAGAAGAGCTCCACGTCGGGTTCACCATTTTCTATTTCTGACGCTTTTATGCTGGGGCGCGCGCATGCATCTGTCGTGCATGGGAGGACGCGCGGCTTGTTTCCCCGCATTACCGCTTTCCAAAGGCGGGCGACATCCGTTCCTTGTTCAGGGATGTCTGCTCCTTGATCGAAACCGGGATGATGGGATGTCGGTTCTTCCTTCTGTGGATTCTTCCTCAGAGCTCGTCACCTAGTCCGGGTCTCCCTCATAGATTTAATATGGGTTCGTGAAGCTCGTTCCCAGCACCATATATGCATGGACGCCAGTTAATTATGCTGCTTCCGTCGAGACGATCCAAGGGGTCTTGTCGGGGCAGCAACCTTCGGTGAGGAGAATGGTCGCGTTGGGGTGTCGTTGGCATGTCTTGACGCTGGGGATTGGCATGTCTGTCTCTTGTCCCTTATTAGAGGGCTTCTCGAGGGCGCGGAAGCCCAAGGCATCCCACATCGAATGCGGGGAATTGTGTACCATCTGAGGTTTTCCTCAGTTTCCCATGTTTAACACGGGGTATGCCGCGAGTTTAACGTATTGCGGAGACGGATCGGACTGATCGAAACACTGAGAGTGGATCAGATTGAAGGACCCCCTAGGGGGAACACCGATGTTGGGGCCAACACGTGGGCGGATTCCCGGATACCATGGAGTGGGATGGGGTGGCATGATCTCATCGGGATGTGGCAGCCCGGGTAAGGATCAGGATGGGTGATGGAGTGACGGGCTTGAACCTCGTGGAGGATTCCTACGTATCCCCATGGTAGGGAATCAAAGTCCACGTAGTTCGGTGGTATGGCGGGACACCTGAAGAGGCGACCCATGAGAATGAACGCATGGATTGGAGCCTGGAGGAAGTAAGATCTTTGGGCTAAGGCATGAGCTTCCCAAGGCACGTGGGCTCGAGGGGAAAGTCAGGATGAGACGTGGGTATGAGGCATGGGGCTTATGCTCTGAGACAGCCCAAGAGGGGGAATACGGGGCTTACGCTCTAAGGCGGCCCATAATGGTGTTGGTGAACCGACGTGAAGGGGGTCGGAACAACTGAGCGATGGGATTGAACCTTGTGGAGGCTTCCTATGTACCATGCGTTAGCACGGATCAAAGTCCACGTAGTTCGAGGCACACAGTTTAACATCATGCGGGACAAGGGCATACAGTTTAATGTCATGCGGGACGAGGGATTTTGGGTCTTACGCTCTAAGGCGGCCCATGGTGGTCGGGGAACCGACGTGGAGAGGTCGGAACGACCGGGTGGTGGGATTGAACCTCGTGGAGGCTTCCTACGTACCATGTGTTAGCACGGATCAAAATCCACATAGTTCGCTGGGATGGGGCTTACGCTCTGAGGCGGCCCAAATAGGATGGCATGGTCGATGCGCGCTCTAAGCCCACGTGAGTCATGCTCGGTGTGAGAAACAAGAGGCAGCAGGGACCAGACGATCACGTCGCAAAGGGTGCGTCTGTGAGAAGCGGAAAGGGGATTACGCGTTGAGCGGCCCAAAGAGGGAACAGGGGCTTACACGTGGTTAGCGGCCCTTGGTGTCGGGGCTTACTCCAGGATGGAGGCCCGTGGTGCAACAAAGCGCAGTGGGAAAGGGACTCCACTGGCCTTGGCTGGGGGGAAGTACGGAGGTGCATGAGTGCAACCTTCCGTAAGAGAGGCTAGGGGCTTACGCTCTAAGGCAGCCCTTTCCCCATGGACAAACGCCACTCCGACAAGGAGGATCTCATTCCATGTGAGAAAGAATCCATTCCCGTGGAGACGAGTGGGCGTAAATAATGTCCGAGCCGGGGGGACCCTGCGTGCGAAGCACGGGGTCAGACCATAGTTTAACGTCATGTGTTAAGGACGAAGTGCTTAGAAGTTTAATGTCCTGCAGCTTGGACGAGGTGGGTTCACTCCACACCCCTAGGGCTTACATTCCCAATTCCCTCTACCCCTTGTGGGATGGAAGGCATCGGCAAGGCTGTAGTAAAGGGGGGTCGCAGGGCGAACCATCGAGGGGTCCACGTTAGCGTGGCTATGCGAAGAAGCAATAGCCGTTAGCGTGCCTATGCGGAGAAGCATAAGGAAAAGCAATGGAACGGGAAACACCGCCCAAGGGACCTTGAGGTTACTTCGTACGATCCTGAAAGGCCGTACGGGAAAACAACGCATGGCGCGCATGCCCGGCAGGGAAGACATCAGGTGCCGGCACGGAGGGGTAGCCAAGGAGCGTCAAGGTAAAGGGTCCTGAGTGTTGCGCGCAAAACACTGGGATAGTGCGCAATAGGACCAGAGGATTGCGCGGATAGGCGATTGTGTGCAAAGTATTGGGATTGGGCGCACAGAAGGGGATTGGGCGCACAGAAGGGGATTGCGCGCACGGGGCAAGGATTGTGCGCAAGGGAAGAACCCGAAGGAGTGGGAAAATTCACTTAAGTCAGTGGAGTTGCGCGCAAAGGCGAACCCCGGGGCAAGGTTGCGCGAAAAGAGGAATTACCTGGAAGTCATCTTGCGCATGGGGTAGTCTGAATTTCGCGCACAAGAGTCGTTCTGAATTCCGCAACCCCAAACCGTTTGGGGTCGCCTTCTATTTATAGGCATCGGCCGGCGCGGAATCCAGGTGGCGCGTGAAATTTTCCGCACTGGGAACCGTCGGCGCACAAAGCCTCACCGCGAGGAACCGGGGTGCGCAAAATTGCACAACTCACCGGCTCGATTATGCGAATCCCGGGGATGCTTCGTGCGCACAACATTATTTCGTGCAAGTCCTCCTTTATTTTGTGAACCACTTCCCGGGCCTCTGGACCGGGCCTCTGATTCCGAATATGACTTCTCTTTGTCATTTCGAAACTTCCTCTGGGAGTTACGGACTTTTTCGGCTTCTACAGTGTGCTTACACCTCTTTTGAAAGAAGGAACTATATTGATGTTGGTTTTGGAAAGTGTTTCCAATAGAGTTTTCTAAACAATCAAAAGGTGTTTTAATGAGATGATATGTTTTGAAGTTGATGTGAATGTCTTTAAAGTGAGTTCTTTTCAAAATGTTTGTGTCTTTCTGAAATTTTTTTTAAGATGTGAGTTGGTATTTTGATCTCATGGTTAGCGGTTTTGAGAAAAAGGATGTGTTGGTTTACCGTTTTGGTTTTGAAAAGTGGAAAGATTTTTTTTTAACCTTTGGTATTTCCATGAGCAACCACGTGCATGGGGTTATATGGGATGATGGATGGTTGATGGCATGACTGGATGAGTGTTGAGATGGATATGAGGAGGGTGCCCGGTGTGTCATAGAAACATGCATGTGTAAGTCTCATGGGGTACCATTGGTGGATACGCTAACCACTGAACCGTTTGTTTTCAAGAAATGTTTTTAAATAAAAACATGATGTCTTGATGAATTATTTGGGCTGGATTATATTATGGAAAATTTTGATGTTGTGGGATGTTTTGAGTCCAAGAACCCCTCTTATTTGAACTCTGTTTTGGGTTTATGTTTCGTCGGTAAGCTGGGTAGAAGGACCGGTTAGTAGTCTCCTCTGAGATATGTTTCGAGACACCTTTATGGTGGTTCCCTTCATGTGTTTGGATCTGGTTTATGGATTTTTTGACCAATGGACCATCTTGGTTGGGTACTTGGGTTCTCTCTTTGGATAAGGTATGCCCCCATTAAGGGTTAATGCATAACTAATGTGCAACCCAGATTGTTTCTCCATTGGAAAATCCTCCAGTTGATCAATATAAGGAATATTTTATCAATCTTTGTTGATTGAGTCTACACCCATTCCTATATTTGATTTTTAGATCCTCTTGTAGCGGGAGAGTTCTCATGGAAGGTTGAAAGAGACCTTAGTTTCTTAAGTTTCCTAATTCATCGAAGCTGGAAGTGGTCTAGGGTTGTTAGTGGGGATGAGTGTCTCAATGGTGTCTAAGAGGGCCTCTGGTTTATTCACAGTTTCTTTGAAGCATGAGTTAATGTTAAACCATAAGTGTGGGAAATGTGGTCATGATAGGATATTGTGGCCACTTTATAGAATTGTGTGTTGTTTGGGGATGTTGTATAAGATCCCTCTTCATGCATTGTTTATATCAGCCGCAATGGTCATGTTCGGTGATGCCTTATGATGTCCTGTGCTCGATTGACCGTAATGGTGAAAGTTTGGAAATCATATGAGAGTCTCTATTATGTTGGGAGAATGTCTCCCTTGTAAAAACATAAAAATATTCCATTTTAGAGGAATTTGAGTATAGGTTTTCTTTACTATTATTTCTCACCCGAACAAACAAGGTGTGATGTGTGTGCATCTTCTAAGCCCTTGTTTCAGTGAAATATTGAGTTAGGGTAAAGTGAGTTTGGAATGTGTTATGTCTTGGAAAACTTATTGGGGATTGCGTTATAGTTTTTGGTTGCACAAAAAGAAGAATTATCATTCATGGGGTTTCTAAATCCTAACTGCAAGGCCGAAGATGCTTCAATCATTTGAGCTCCAGCCATAGGTCTCGGAGAGAAGTTGGCTCGTAGTTAGGGGAAATCACATGGTCGTTTAAACCCTTGTACAAAGTCCTATCCTCAATATGAAAGTTAGTAAGAGTTTAAACCTATGGTGTCATCATCTTTCTTTTGTTGTTCATGTTTGGTGGAAATAGGTGGAGGGTCGTGTACCCATGTCATTGCCCAATGTTATTCCCTCCCCCTTTGGTTTCCACTGAGTCTTTGGATAAAGGTTTGAAGTTTGGCTAGACTGGTTGAGAACACAATTTTCACTTGGTTAATAGTGACCATGCCTCGGAAAACCATGTGGATAGAAGGATCCACACTATTAGCGCATGGTTTCCCAAATCGTGCGGACTAACCATGTGACCTTCCCAACTCTTCAAATTTCGGGGTATTTTTGTACTGGCCCATGCTGGTCGGTTAAGATGGTTGGTTCTTATGGTGGGGAGACCCACTATGAGTCTTATATAAGTTCTTTAGTAAAGGTCTGATAGAAGTATACCCATTGTACCGGGGAGTTCGTTCAGGCCTCCCCCTATTAGTGTCCTAATTCTGTCTCGGGAAAAATATAGGTTGTCTCTTATGGTGGGGAGCCTATTTTTGTTCCCCCATACCAGTAACTCAGATTTATCCATGATCTTGGATTGACGGTAGGTAGTCTCTTTTGGAGCTCTCAAGGTAACTATATCTTCCTTGGGTAAACATTGAGATTGGAGAGTGCCCAATGGTTTAGTTATAGCAAGGTAAGTGTAACCTTGTTCGATGTTGTTATTCGTTTGGGTGAATTGCTTGAGTCTTGTTCGGATAGTGTTTAAGGAGTTTTATTTTGGGATAAAGGTTGAATGTGATTGATAATTTCAGGAAAGTGGTGTATGTTTTGGTTTTGATATTAATCCTTCATTAATTGATCACTGGAGGTGTTTTGGCCTTTGGAGATGAAACCTGACAAGGGAGTACCTCTTGGTTTCTCAGTTGGGTTTGGTTGTTACTTTGGCCTTGATGTGACTTTCTGGGGCGGAAAGTTTTCATGGTGGGGAGAATTGTCACATACATGAATTATTTTAAAGTTAAATTCCATTTAATTTCCATTCATGCTTTGTTTTGAGGGTTTCCCGAGCTTTTATGGAGGAATGGGTGAGTTTTCATGAATTGGGCCAAACCGTGAGCCCAATTCCAGATTTAAAATTAAATTTTTATTCCATTATAACTCCTTAATTTTTCAACATTTTTCATCCATTCCAATTCCTAATTGTAATCCCCTGGCCTATTAACACCACCATATTAATTTGGACCATTTAGGAATCCATAATCATGGTGGATATTGGTTTTTATTTAAGGGATTGGGTCTACCCGAAAGCCCATTTTATGCATTAAAAATAAATTTTAATTCTTTAATATCTCCTTCAATATTTGTATTTTTTCAGTGATTCCAACTCTCACCCGAGTCCACTTACCTAAGCCACTCCCCCATTCCCTCCTACCACAATTTGGAGCTCAATAGAGTCACTAAAATGGTCAAAACGTCTCTGGATTTCAGAAATCGCCCAGATTTGGAGAGGTAAATTAATCCTTTCATAACTCCCTCTATTTTTACTATTTTCCCCCATTCCAGTTGCTACATGATCTCTTAATCCTTGTTTGAACCTTACATGAATGGTTGGATGTTTTCAAATTCAGATACTGGTGTATTTTGGGTCGTTTTCTTCAAGATTGTTTTAGGTAAGTGTTTCTCTCTTCAATTCCTCCCTTCTCCTTAGGGTTTCCTCCCTATTTCATGAATTTATAGAATGTCCATAAGTTAAGGTTCGAACCTAGGGTTTGATTTGGTGTATTTTTGGTCAAATATTGTGTTTTAAGGGATGGATTTATCTTCCTTGTGGTGCGGCGGTGGTGCGGTTGATGTTTCGCACCAAGTTCTGAGGGATTCAACACTTTCGGTAGGTGGTTCCATGTGTAAAAAATTATTGATGAGTTAGCTTGCTATATTTATTCATTTTTCATATTCCTCATATGTTAGGTGTGGTGCGAAAACTGTTTATGATTAATTTGGATAAGTGTTTAATTTTATAGTTGCATTTTAACTTGAAATTTGGTATTTTCGTGTGTAACTCACGGGGTATTATTTGGGTGTATTTTATAACATATGAAATTGGTTTACTAAATATTGTTTGGCATTGAAATTCTGGTTTGGTAATGTATTAGTGTCATGTGGACCTAAAAAGAGGGTTTTTGAATAGGTTTTATGTGTAAAACATTGTTATACTCCTTGAGAGTATTTTATGAAAATGTGTGTTTTCATTTGGATCATTTGTAGTATTATTCAAGGTGATTTTATAAAACTTGAAAGTGGTTTTATAAATGTATCTAGGGCTTAAAATTATGTTTTGGATAGGAATTGGTATGGTTTTTGGTCTTAAATTGGGGTTTTGAAATGAGTTTTGTGTGAAAGACATATTTACAACACTTGGGTTCTTTTTATGAAAATTGTAAATGTTTTAGTTGGTTAAACAAAGTGGGAAAAGGGTGCATATGTACTGTTTGGTATGTGTGTTCACATATTATGAGGTTTTGAAAGGTTAAGTGATGTTTTAATATGTCAAACATTTTTAGAATTTTTTTTAAATTTCTGAAATGTTTTATTAAATTGTGATGTTGGAGCGAAACTTTTTTGTGGGCTGTTTCGTGTAAGTTTGATGATAAAATGATTTTGAAGGTAAAAAGGGTATTATGTAACAAGTGAGTGTGATGTTATGAGTGTTTTAATATATTTTAATGGTTTTATAAAATTGTTTTATGGATTTGTGGAAGTGTTAAAGAAATGTGAAAAGTGTTGTGGGCTATTTTGGTGTGAGTCGGATTTCAAGATCATTTTGAATGAAAAGTGGACTTTTGTGACTTGTGTTGTATATATGTGGGCTGTTTGGTGAATTTATGATATGGAAATGATATTTTCATGTGAAAATTATATTCATTGACTTGTTGAACTTGTTTGAGCACAAAGGGAAAACCCGGGTATCTAGATGGGTGGACGTGTACTAGTATGCTAGTGAATCCGTGGGTTTTGACCTTAGTTTCACTTAGAAAGATTGACACTTACAACTCTAACTAAACTATGACGATGATGATGATTGGGGACCACTAGTTTATGGGTATGTTCCCTACTAGTGGCTCGTGCACGAGAACAGATATTTATGATGGTTACTCTCACCAAGATACGAGGTACCTGGGACCCGCAACTAGCTAGTGCCTAGGGGCTATTTCCCATTGCTTGTGCTCACTAGATATTTTGTGCTTACCGTCAGCATATGGTATGAGTGGCTGGAAAATTCAATAGCCTTGGTATTCATTTTAAAATTGTTTATTCTTTAAATTATCCCACATGAAAACTATTTTTATTTAATGTTGCATCTTTTATAAATTGAAACTAGCATTTCATGTTTTTGAAAACATGCACGCTTTTCGTCTTTAAACGTTTATCACATGGAATCTCTTAGTGGTGGTATCCTACTAGGCATTGGATCACACCCTACTTACACCCTTGGGTGTAAGTAGACTTGGTTATTTTTGTTGTCGCAGGTTGGGTACAGTTTTTAGTGTCAGTGGTTCGAGTTTATAGCAGGTCCTTGGTGGTGAAGTCTTGTGGGGATGGCTTGAGGGAGGTGCCTCTTGCCATGTGGAGGTTCTTGGGCTGTCCTTATTTGGTTTTGTAACTTTGTAATGGTCTTTAAACATAGTTTTAACTTATGTAATTCAGTTCTGAAATTTTGTAAAAGACGGTTTTAGTTGAAAAATCCATATTTTTTTATTGAGTTTGTTTGTTGTTTAATGTTTATAAAATCAAGTAAATCATTCCCAATTCTCATTATATGATACCTGGGCACTTGTGCCAGCCCGTGGGGATCAGAAACGCCCTTTGGGCCTTGTCACGGTCTGGGTTTGGGGCCGGGTTTGGTGGTGACCAGATTCGGTTCGTGACACCGATCGTCGGTCTGAGATTTTGTTGTCATCCATCAAAAGGATTCTCCAAAGGTTGTATCTCCAACATCTCCAGAGAATTATAGGGTTATGAGGTTAACCCTAGATCTCTGATAAAAATGATTATTTAAAGATGAACCACCTCGTTGCATCAGCAACTAAAATAAAATAATTTTATTAAATTGTTTTATTCATTTAAATGTTCGTGATGAATTTTTCACAAACGACCTACACCGACCAATGTTAGGTCACGCCTAGGGTAAATATACTTTTCTGAACTCAACGGTGCCCTCAAAATTTTGAATCGGGCACCCATTTAGAAGTTATTTCACTTTTTTAGGAAAACTGCATGTGTGTTATTTAATATATTTAAAATATTTCAAACATTTATTCCAGGAACACCAGGAATTGGAATCACATGTTATCTCAACGCCTAGTCTCAAAATTATTCCATATAATATTTAATAATAATACATTAAAAATCCAAGTCATTACAACCACTCTCCATTGTAACTGATCGAGATCTGAGGTTTATCTCGAGGTTTTAGAGAATCCTTTAGCAAGCACTGGATACAAAGTTGAGTTTCAATACTGCTTATCACCCCCAGACAGATGGCTAGTCTAAAAGAAACATTCAAACTTTAGAGGATATGTTGATATCATGTTTAATGGATTTACAAAGATGTTGGGATCATCACCTTTCCCCGATAGAGTTTTCATATAATTATTTCCACTCTAGCATCTAAATGACACCTTATGAGGATCTATATGGGAAGAGGTGTTATACTCCAGCATGTTGGGATAAAGTTGGAGAGCAGAAGATTATGGGAATCGATCTTATTCAAGATATGATAAAGAAGGTTCAAACCATTCAACATCATATGAAATCCATGCAAATTAAACAGAAAATCTATACTGATAATCATCAACGAGACCTAGAGTTTGAGGTCGAAGATAAGGTGTTCTTTCATATATCACTGTAGAAGGAAGTCATGAGGTTTGGGAAGAAGGGAAAGCTTAGTCCAAGATACATCAACCCCTTGTAGATTCTGGATCACATCGGAGTTTTGGTCTATCAACTTACACTCCCACCTAACCTATCTCAAATACATAATGTGTTTCATGTATCCCTCTTAAGGAAGTACATACTAGACCCCTCACATGTACTGAATTCAGAGATGGTACGCTTGGAAAATGGTCTTTCATATGAGGAACAACCAATAAAGATATCAGATCATAAAACAAAGTTCTATAAAATGAGACAACTCACCCGGTCAAATTGTTGTGGTGGAACCATAAGTTTAAGGAAGCGACTTGGGAACCAAAAGAGGCGATGAAACAAAAGTACCCTCACCTGTTCTAGTGTAAAAAATAAAATTTTGGGGTGAAATTTCTAAAAGGGGGAGAATGTACTGACCCAAATTTTTATAAATGAAATTCTCTTTTTAATGAATAATTTTTTTATTAAGTGTTATAGTTATGGAAAATGCATACACTACTTTAGTTATTTTAGACCAATTATAAAATATAGCTTATCAGATTTAAAATATCATAAAGCAACTTAACTATTGATAATATAGTCATTGTACAATGACTGGTGATATTAGTATATATTAAGGGTTATGATAATGTTTAATTTGCACAAACGGAAGGAGCGATGGTCTTGACCAGTAGAATCGTACCCTATAAAGCCTATTTATCGAAGCTTTCAGGGAGATGACATCACTAGGCTTTTCCCTTGACCAATCCCAAGATAAAATTCAACAACTAAAGCATGAATGAAACCGCTTATGGGAGAAGTTCAAACTTATTGAGTTCACAACACAAACCATATTCACCGAACCACCCCAAAAAGCCCCACCATCGCACGCATTACCCTTAGTGCGTATGCTGGTGTAGTAAGGGGTTATGTATCTAGAGCCTAGTAATACAAATTTGTATATTTTTTTTAATAAAACAATGATTATATTTATGGTCTTTTATTATTACTTTATCAAGGATTATATAATGTGTTTGATAAAAATTAGATTTTGTCACCGAGAAATCAAAATTGTATTTTTAGGAAATATATAGTTTCAATTAAGACACTCTTTTGATAAATTCAATAATTTTTTAAATAAATAATATTTTAATAAAATGTTCTTATTGTATAATAATCATTTAAGTATAAATGATAATATAATTTAATGAAGTCCAATGTAATTTTTATAAGGGTCAGAAAGTGGTTAATATCGTAAAAACTAGTATTTTCCAGTAAATAGGGTTTTTTATTTAAAAGTGAAAATTATCATATTTAGAAAATTATCTTGATAAAATAAATATTATTTTTGAAATCATCACATTGAAATTAGTCAATGGTTAATTTTTCATAATTTTTTGAGACGATCAAATTTTTGGGTAAAAATTAAATACGGTGTAAATATACGGTTGTATTATGACATCATAGTAGCCCCAAAGTGATGTAGTAAATAGTATAAAGGGAATCCATGACCAAAAATATGTTTCCTCTTTAAAAATATGTTTTTTTAAGTTATTTGATTTTTTATAAACCATTAATAAATCCTCCAAAATCTATATTATATTTTAAGGTTTTAAAATCAATTATTTATAAACATGACTCACTTTCACATCACCAATGACATTATTTTAAGGAGTTTGGTTCTTGGAATTATAAACTATTGAAAACCCATCCTCTTTGATAGAAACCATGGGCAGAAACCATAATAAGGTTTGTGATTTTGATTATTTTATCATATGGATTCTAGAACCTAAGTTTATAAATTAATAAATAATTCTCCCCTCTTGCTATAAATACCCACCCATCATCCCATTCATTTTAAATTAAAACCCATTGATCATTAAGTTACTCTTTATATCCCTCTCTTAATCCCTCCCAGGGTGTTTTCAAACTCTTAAGATGCTCCTCTCAAGCTTTTAGAAGTACCTTATGATGCCTATGTAATGGGAGACCACCTTTCACTCACATTCACCCCTTTCCTGAACCTTTATATACACTCATTATGTTGTCGAAATTATCCTATGATTTTTCATGCCAAGCATTTGTGTAGTGAATACTTGTAACGCCCCGACCCCAGTTACCCAGAGTCGGTGCATTATTGCGTAACATTGGCATGATCACAAAAGATCAAGTCTCGAAAGACCGATTAGTTTAGTAGCCTTGGAAACACTAGATACAGTCATAAATGTTACATTACATCATAAAGTGAAAAACTACAATAACAAAGTCTTCATAGTCCACACTCATATACTCTTATGACTATCCCTGCAGGTCATTCATAAAATACTTCTTCACATCCTGGAAAATATTAAAACATTGAAAGGGGTGAGCTCAGATGCTCAGTAAGGATAACAATATAGCGGAAGCTTTCATAAATAAACATTAACATTTAAGGAAATGTATAACTAAAACAAAAGCCTTTTAAACTTGAACTTTAGCATAATATGGAAAAAGTAAACTGAAATAATGTCATTTACTTACTCACATGGATATTCTACTAGTCGAATAATCACATGAAATATCAATAACCACTTTCATAATGATGGAATGCATAATGCCAGACTATCATAACCACGTAGCCAAGGCCTCGTGCCAAGACCACAAATAAGATTTTGTCAAGGCCTCGTACCAAGACACTAGTTTGTCTCATGAGACCTACTGATGCATCGAGGAGCTATAGCGGGCTCCACCCGTCACTTACTAAGTCCAATGCATTCCTCATATGAATAGGTTTAAACATATCATATAACATAATCGTATCACATAAAACATGCATAAAGAAAACATTACATTTCCACATTTCAATCACAAGATATCAATACAATGCATTGATATAAAAAAAACACTTTCAAAACCATTTTCAATACCAAAATAAAAGAAAAATAAAACTTGTATTTATTTTTCATTTAAAAAAAGTTATGGCTTGTAGAGGAAGCCGAAACTCAAATAATGGTCATGGCGGCGGAGAAATCATTGTCACCGCATACGTACGACAAGAAAACATTCCTTTTTGTCGTTTAGTAAAATGTTTTGTATAAAAAGATTCCTTTTGAATAAACGTAAAAGTCAAAGGGGTTTATACAACGTATAGAAGAAATTTGTGTATAAAACAAAATATGCCTCAATGAAAGGAGATTGAGATGAAATCCCTTAAAAAGATCATTTTTTTTATATATAAAATAGATCTATTATGTGTATTCACTATAAGTACACATCTAGAAAGTAAAAATACAAGATAGGACATAATAATATCATGACATAATTTGAATGTAGGAGATTAACCCAAAGAATAGAAATTGGGTTAAGAAGTTCCCTTACCTTGTGTCCGACTTGATTCGACTGTTCTTTAACCTCCTGAATAATAAACTAGAGTTAATATCTACCATTTTTAATTTCATTATCCCTTTTATATCACTTATTACAATGTTATGAACATTATGTAATTATTTAAGTTAATAACGGTCGTTTTGTCGATCTTTGGTACTTGAGTCAACAATAAACTTCTTATAATTACAAGTTGTTTATGTGGTAGAATATCCATTATCTCCAGAATTATATTCATGATTTAGATGTCATATATATCATATATATCTAGTATATACATTCATTCATAATATTACGTAACATTTAGAGGTAAGAAATGAAATGCACCGTTCATGGAGACGGTAAGCCGTACGTACGCATGAACGCTACTTTCATTTCTATTTCGTATTTAATGGAATGAAATCATAATTATATAAAGGTATAATATAGTTCCAGTATAATATCATATATAATATCATTTACTCCATCCTTTATACATCCCATATATGGCATTAACGATTCACATCACTTTGAGGGGGCGGTAGTCCGCACTTCCTAAAATGAAATTATCGCGTTTACCCATAATGGAAATCATAAAGTATGCCATAAATGAGAAATACAGAAGCATAAGGAAAACATAAACATATTATATATCATATATAAATATAGTGACATCTTAATGGCCACCTTTGAAGGTGTTATATGAGTGTTGAACAATCATCGTTTCGTGAGGCAGAAATTCGTCATCCACAGAAACAGTATGTTCTTTAACCATTAGATGTAGGTGTGTGTAAGTGTATCTCGAATCCTTATTATAAAAACATCCTAGTATATTGAGGATACTGGTGTTGTTACAAAAAAATGAATAAAAAGAGTTTATGGGGTTGGAGAAGCAAAATAAAACAAAATAACATAAGAGAAGACATTACCTTAAAATCGGGTAACTCTTTTGATTTGAGCCAAAGGCTTCCTTGGGAAGAATTCTGCCCAAAGTGAGGCTTCTAGGAGTAAGGTAGGGAAGTTGAGAGAGTATTTGGGCAGAGGTTGGCCGAGCCAAAAGGCTTTGAAAGTGTGAGTAAGGTGGTAGAGGTGGGGGCCTTTTATAAGTGGAGAGGAGGGGCACTCTTGGAAAGTAAAGAAAAGTCACTTTATTTTAAAATGGTATTAGGATTTAAGAGGTCCCACATTGATATAATTCGAGGATAAGGTGATAAGGGTTAGAAATCCACCCATCCAATAGGTTTTGGACATGTGTAGGTCTTAGATATTACATTATCTTTCCACTTTATTTAAATTGTTAAATAATGAGGTCATCGCTGCATCATCATGATGTCATAAATAATTTAATTTATTTAATGTCTAAAAATTATAAAAAAAATACTATGATTTAGGAAATCTTTTTAGCTTTCCAATGACTATTTATAGTCAAAAATATGACTTGTATAACCCCATGTAAAAATTGTTTTAGTAAAACATTTCATGTTTGTGTCATTTTTTACTTTAACAATAAATAAAATGTATTTATGTCATTTTCCAACTAAAGTGGCTCCATGGGGTCCCCAAGTTGACCCATGGATTGTCTTGGTCGGTCATGATACATCCAATGAGGGTAGGACATGTGTCAAGCTCATCTCATATTATTAAAACATTATTTTTACCTTAAACTACACTAATTACCTCTAATCGCGATTAAGAACTTAAAAGTTACTATTCACCAAAAATTATTTTAATCTCATTGAACCACATTTTACTTCTTAATGACAACCATGTATGTCGGATTTTTGAAATTCAAAACACAGAAGTGGTAAAATTTCATTTAAACGAAAAATCAGTTTTTATAAGTACCACTTAGTGGTTTCACTATTCATCAAAAATTGAAATTTTTCAGAAAAATCTCCAAAATTCACCCTAAGCTATATTTGATATTCTGATTTCAAAAATGATGTCTATTTTACAAAATTCCAAACATATAAGTTGCATTAATTAATTTTATAATTAATTCCCGTTGTCACAACAAATAGCGTGTTTTTAAGAAACAATTTATATCAAAAGATTGACAATTGTTCATGCCCAATTTCAATGTTAAATTAATTCTAATGACCACCATTGGATAAAATGGTAAAAATTTATTATAATTATACTTTAAAACCACTAAATAGTATAATTTATCACTATAAATTATTTTGATTTAAAAAGTTGTTTTAAGTATTTTTCACTATTCATAAAAAATTGGAAGTTCTCGGAAAATTACAAAAAATTCAACTTAGGATAATTTCGATATTCCGAATACAAAAATGAAGTCCATTTTGAAATATAAAATTTATATAATTTCAAAAAGTGGGTATTACTATTCATAACAGCTGCTTTGATTAGTCGCGGTGTGTTAGAACTCGAGGTTGCATACAACACACGCTGCTCTATTATTCAAAGAGGAGCGTACCATGGAAGCTTGGGGTGTTACAATACTCATCCTCGTTTTCACTCAAGGGTAGTCACCTAGATGTACATGTCCTTCATTGATTGGGGACTTCTATGTATGTAACCCACGCTCCTTAATCATGGGGTTAAACGCGATGAAATACATTCTTATGTTGTATGATCCTTGTAGCAAACTAACGCATGTACATTATATGAATGTGACGGGTGGACCCGAAATTATATAGTTCTATAATGCATTGATTAATGTTTTTGTCTCATGAGATGACATGTGTGGTGCACGAGAGGTCATCCTAAACACACTATATTATGATGCCTTGGCGGTTAGCCTTAGGTTCATGCTTATGATGTCATGTTTTATGCTGCTACATTTCTATGTTGCTTTGATGTTATCATCTTATATCATGCTTCGACGATCATGTTTATGATCCTCGCCCTTTTTACGTAACCTTGGCATGCCTCTTTGAGTAACATATATTACTTTCATCATGTTACGCTTTGATTATTTCCTTACTGGACTTTATATCTCACTCATTTTCTTATGTACGTCCCTAGGTTATCTCGTGCAGTATTAGAAGATTGATAGAATATAAGGGCATATTTTAGAGTTTTTAAATAATGTTGTTGTACTCGTGTTTCAAGTTAATGTGTTGTGTACCTAATTTCTCAAATACACTAGACCTCACGATCTTTTGAGATTGTATTATGAACATCTTTATATAATAAATTATGAATTAAGGTGTATTAAAGACATGAGTTGTCATAATATGTGTGGTCACAGTTGTGTAATGCAAATGAGATGGGGAAATGTGGTTGTGATGGGATGTGTGGATATGTGTTTATGGTTATGTCAACATATAAGGGATGAGAGCATCATGACATTTATCATTGGGGCGTGAAAGCGACAAACCAGGGAGGAAGTGATGCAAGATACCTCCATGATATGTTCTTCATTATCATATTACTATATTAGACGCGTTATTGGGTGATTGAACCTTGGTGAGGATGAGTGGTAGTTGATCTGGTTTAGATGCATGTTGATTCCGCTGCTTATTCACTAAGACATTAGTATGATTCTTCAGTGTTATATGATACATCTTAAGGAGAATCCCACCGAGTATGCTTGTATGTTTGAATTTGTATACATAAATGTGTTTTACAGATTTCCAGGAGGATTTCAGTGACCGGACTGAACATCACTAGCTCAGAGTTGGAGAGTTGTGATTGGAGTTATTGACATAAGAGTTTTCATTTTGGTGTTTATTTTGAGACTTTGGCTTGAATGACATTTCATTCATTGCGAGACATTGATTCCGTTCTATTACACAGTGTTAATCAGTTGATTTCAATTGCATCCTATATGTGTGATCGTTACCCTCATTGCTAATCGTAAACTCACGGTTTATTGGAGGTGAGTTTTAGGGGTCATGCTTGTATTCACTTCAGACTTCGAAGGTTCCCAATAGGGGCAGATTGTGACATAATTAACACACACATATATACATTTTTTAATTTTAAATTTCTAGATTATTTCAATAATTAAACAAATATTTCAAAATAAATTAGGGTGAATTTTGAATAATGTATTTAACATAAAATTGTTGATACACCTTTTTTTTAAAGCATCTATTTTTTTAACAGAAAACTATTAAAAGTTTCATGATTCTCCGATTATGATAATGAATTTTAAAAAATAAATTTAATCTCATATCTCGTCGAGTTCAATTATGTATTATATCCGGCAGACTAGGTAAAGGCAGGGCAGGGGATTTTTTCGGGGGGTATTATTCCGATAAATGGAAATGGAAATTGACACACCAATCAGCGTCAAATCATTTTCGTTTTTTTTTTTGGCTATGACAAAGTCATTTTCAATTCCCATCGATGATAATTCATGATTAGCTGTCCCCGTCCCCACACACCCCCGCCCCCACTGATGGTCGTTTTGTCAAAGCTATTTCCACCCGAATCGTGCTCCTTCAGCCCACGCCAAGCACACTCCGTTCCTACTTCACCTGAAACGCCAGACACCAAGTTCGATTTCTTTTCTGTAAATCTGTTTTCCTGTTCGCCCATCTCTTACTGGGTGCAAGAGTTTCCAATTCCAGGTATTGAATCTGCATTTTCGTATACTATTCGACAGCGGTTTTTATGATGCAGTAAAACGTGCTGTTCTAGCGGCATTGCACTCTGTTTGGATCATCAAAAATCGAAGAAAATTGATAGAGAATTCAGGTTTAGATGCACTGCGGTCTGGGTTAATGATCAGTGCGATGGGTTGGTTACTGGATCCTGTCATCCATTATCAATTGAATTTCATTTTCTGATCATTCGGACAGTCATTCAGGTGTGCAGTATGAATGTATTTTTCTGAAGGAAGCTTTTCTGATTTATTTGGCTGGCACGTTTGAATTTAGAATGGAAGACGCGGGAAAAGATCCAGCAGAAACACCCCTTGTGTTAGATACACAATTTCCGCCTGCTGGTCTGCCCGATTGCGTGAAAAGGTCTTCCAAAACTGTAGCGTCAAGTGTCACTCGAAGTTCTAAGCTCCCAGGGCAAGGAGGCTCTAGCCGAAAGAGAGCTGAACCAAAGAGTGGCTCAGATTCAAGTTCAAGAGTCCTCAAACCAACCGGAGCTGTGCCTTCTCCTAGCTCAAATCTGGTTTCATTTTCCAGAAGGAATAGCACTGGTGGATTTCCGGAGAAGGGTGCTGTTGTGCCTGCAACAGGGAAACATGGTGCTCGTTCAGCTGCAACCAGGAACGCTTCAGTTGTTGATCCTGTGCGTCGATCTTTACCCGAGATCAGAAAGAATTTATCACCTGCAGTTGTTGCGAAACCTGTGGTTCGTTCTAGCGCTTCGGAGATCAGAAGGCCAGTTCCAATATCACCTGTTGGACAAATCTTGAGATTGCCCCCCGGGTCTGATGCCGCGATGGGAGATTCAATTCGGAAGTCATCAATTAAGACCGCATCACCGGATTCTTATTCAAAGAGGGGTAGTTCTCCATCTTTAAAGAGCAGTGGCAGCAGTGGACTTAGGAAGTCAGTTTCAAAGTTTTACTCTCCATCTTCATCGACTCGGTCAGTTAATAGTAGATCAAAAGCTGGGCTATCACCATCAATAGATAGGAGCTCTAGCGTATCTGGCAGCAGGAAAATTACAGTGTCTGATAGTCTAAATTCTCGTTTCATAGTTCTCCCTCAGGTTGATATCAAGGCTGGTGATGATGTGGTAAGAAACCAAATCCTTGTTGCCCTGGTGATTGATTAAGATGAACATGATTACGTACGTTTGTTAAATAAATTTTCTTTCCACTGTTTATTCCCCATTTTAATGTTACACTGTATTCAAACAAATTATGATTGCAACCACAACATACAGGTGGCAGTTGGCTTTGTACAAGCTTATCTGTGTTTTTGTGCCACTGTCCTTGCAGCAGTTGCATATAGACAGTGTAAATGTTGCAGATGTTTTAACTGCACAAGTTTGATTGATTAGGTGTGCAAATAAATACCGTGGTCTGGTTGTTTTGATTTTTTTACATGTGTTTAGCATTTTAGAGTTTTTTAGTTGGCAGACCCAATAATCTTTATTGGTCAGTTATGATTGGTTTTTAGCAACCTTGTAGAATTTAAATGGATTCGTAGAAAAGCTTAAGTAGTTGGCTTTGAGCAAACTTTTTTTCTGCCAGACAAATTTGAAAGCTTAATTTTCAAATCACGTCACACAAGTTTAAAACCCAATAATTGTATGTGGAGGTGTTATTATGAATCAAGGGTAGGATCTCATGTTTTGAACATTGCCAAGTCATCCTTCTACCTTGATTAATAAATTCATTAATCATAAACTTTCAAGCCTTGTAAATCTTAACTCAGTGTCTTCAAACACTCATGTTTGTTAATGTGTAAATTGGTGCTACCGAGTACAAATGTTGTATGATTTTTGGGAAGAAGACGTGATTTATGAAGTGGATTGGCTTTTTTGATTTTTAATGCATTGAATAGTTAGTTTTCCATTAAAGCATTTTTATCCTTTTCCCTCATGCAATCCTTTAGAAAAAACTCAATAAACCTGGTTTTACCTGTACAGTGTTTTTTAGGGAAATGAAAAAATCGTTTTAAAGTATATTTGCCCCGGAGTTTATCTTTCTATTCTTTTTTGTGGTTTCTTTTCTTTAATTTGACGAATTCTTGTTGATATTGCTTTGAGCTTGCATGATTTAGTTTCTTATATTCTTTTGTTTTTTATGTTGATGAATTTTATCTAAAAAAAATGTTAATGAATGATATCTTGTCATCCCATCCCGTTCCTTGATTTCAATCATTGTTTCTTTTTATCTTCCTCTCTTAACTGTTTGTTTCTGTAGAAGGATTTTGATTGGAGCTAAAATAAGAAGAACTTTAAACACGTTTCTGAATTAGTGTAAACATAATGTGGTTTAAACAAAAAAACAGAGTCTAGAAAACGTGAAACATTTTATTTTTGAAAGGAAAGGGTTTCCTTTATTTGGTTTCCTAAGTTGTCTTGTAATAACTCTGAATTGAGGGTATGTTATCTTCATGGATTGTAGTCAAACTTGTTTTATTTAATATTAAAATTGGCTAATAATTCAATGCTGAAAATGACCGATGGAGTGATGTTATATTTTATTAACTCATATTTGGACATGTAATTGTGTGAATTTCATTATGTGCTTGATGTCACACTATAAGTTTTCAGCCATCTTTTTGCATGATATTTTTTCTTTGCTGCTTGTTTTTGATTGTGCATGACTCATTCTCCTCCCACCCTTCTTTTCTGTATGGTTGTACGCTAACCTGAGAGGCATGGCCTGAAAATGAAGATGACATAATTTATTCACATCTTTTTTCGATTAAATTATATGTTTTAGTATTTGTGGCTTTGTTTTCTATAGCAACAACTTTTTTTTTTCAAGTCACCTCATTTTCTTTTGTTGCTGTCTTACCAGAGGTTGGATCTTCGGGGTCACAAAGTTCGTAGTCTCAATGCCGGTGGATTGAATTTAACATCAAATTTAGAGGTAAAATTGATTGCCAATCAGATATAAATACATTATAATGGAGATTTTTTTCCCGTCATTGGATTAAAAGTTTTGGTCTGTCAACTCTTTTCTGACCGGGATCTGTCTTTGGAATATCTGATTTCAGTTTAAAATAGTGATTATTCAGTTAAGCAGAGGGCTTCTGTTTTTTCTCTCTCGTTTTAATCTTGTTTTTTATAATTCAAATTGCATTTGAAACACATATAGGCTGTCCCAAACCTATTCTTGCAGTGGGCTTGAATTTAAAACCCGAAATCTAGGCTTTCAACCTGAAAAATTAACTGATGGACTCAAGTCAATTGATTGTTTGTCTCATGCATATATGGTTATTTGGAAGTATGGAGTTTGAAATATCAAATTTCCAGATAGAGAGGTTTTCGAGTTAAATTTTGTGACAGACTGGCCTGAGGGTACAAACACGGTCCGAAAATTTCTTTTTATAATAAATCACCCTCAAGCTGTTTGTGTGACAAGGCCTGGGCCATTCCTTAGGTCTTGCTAGGATTTGGAACACATGGCTTAATGGTCTCCCAAGTTCCAATTTCTATAAATAAGAAATGCTATCTTTTTTGTATCGAGAAACTCTTTAAGCAAGCGTCTTCACATAAAACATAAAATAATTATGCTAGAAATACTATGCCCGCGTGTACCAAAGACTTTGACTTCCCATTGGGATTTGAGCCCTTTCTACCATTGCTGATAGTGATTTTGAAGAAAATGTGTGATTCAATTAAGAACTGGAATCTGCTACAGAATTACAGACAAACTCTAAAAATGTTTTAGAGATCTCCATCGCCATTCCTGGAAGAACTCCTCTCCAGAGGCCCAAGGCTAGCTAGCCTTCCCGAACAGAAATAACCTACTGCCCCATCCTCTGAAACCCTACCCCCATTTATACTCCTCAGACCAACCAATTATAGGAATGCAATATACAATACTGCCTCTGATAGTTATTAGAACCCTTATGTATCCCCCTCTAGTACCCTTACCTATCAACAACATGCCAACACCCTTACCTATCCCCCTCAGGCACCCTTACGTATCAACAACACCCCAACACCCTTATATACCCCCCTCAGGTACCCTCAACACCCTTATATACCCCCCTCAGGTACCCTTACAATACTGCCTCTGATAGTTATTAGAACCCTTATGTATCCCCCTCTGGTACCCTTACCTATCAACAACACGCCAACACCCTTACGTACCCCCCTCAGGCACCCTTACGTATCAACAACACCCCAACACCCTTATATACCCCCCTCTGGTACCCTTACCTATCAACAACATGCCAACACCCTTACGTATCCCCCTCAGGCACCCTTACGTATCAGCAACACCCCAACACCCTTATATACCCCCCTCAGGTACCCTTACATATCATCAACACCTTTATGTATTCTTCCTCCTTTGGTATGTGATGTATATGGGAAGCCTTCGTCGACTTCCAAGTGAACTGCCCAGGGATTCTCCTTCCCTGGCCTCCCAATCACCGGCCTTCACGCTCACATTCCCATCAATTGTTGTCTACAAGCTTTCCATAGAAAGATAAATTGTGACACAAGCTCCATTGAGTTTTATAAGGACATGCATAATAAACATAAATGACAACAACACAATAACAATAATAAAACAAATATCATAACATCTAAATATAAAGATAAAAGATAATTTCAATCAATGCAATGCAACGTAAACTTTTTGGTTGTACTATCATCCGAGGAGCTGAATTTCACCGTTACTTCTGTCCTCATTTTCTTAGACTGTGCCGTCAGCCTAGAGGCTATCACTATCTCTTGATCAAACTTCTATACAGGCTATCATTGTTTATGATCCCTTAATCCGCTTATGGCCACAACTATGGCTGAGCGCATTCTTTATTGAACGAACCACTATATCTCTCCAGGTTCCATAACCTCACCCTACTAGGCATCATCTTCATCTGGATATTTGTATGTAGGATCATCATATATCTGAAATCTTCTTCTTGATCCACTGTCACCCGAATCTCTCTTTAGATTCAACCATCACTCGAATCTCTCTTTAGACCTTGTCGACATTTACTATTTGTGTCTAATTCGTCATCTTAGTTTTAAATTCGTTTATGATTCCCATGTCTGTCCATGATATATCTTACAATCCATCTGGGGTCTGCATATCTCTGTCCTATCAACCGGGCTTCCTTAGATGACTGCTCGAACAAATTCTACACCTAAGGGATTTTCCAATCTCTATGATCTAGAGAAATACTCCAGGCTAACCTTTATTATCCAATTGGAGCTTTTCCATAAATTAGGCTTTCTATCTTCTGTCACGGATACACTTGGGTCACGATGGATACATGACCTTCATTGTCTCACGATGGATACACGGCCTTCATCGTCTCACGATGGATACATGACCTTCTCGTTCAAAGTGACACTTAGGTCGCAAGGCATATGTGAGCCCCTTCCTCTTCATAAAGCGCGTCTCAATATCATACCTCCTCCTTGGTATTCCATTCCCTTGGTAATTTTGAACCTTGTTGCATTCTATATTAACCCTTTCATTAAAACATGTCCAATGTCAGGTGGTGTTTTTCAAAGACACCTTCGATATATCTTGTTTCCATCTTAACTTTTAGTATCAGAGGGAAGCCTCATCTCAACTTTTGGTTAATCTCTTGAACAATCAAATTTATATGTAGGGTGTGCCGTTGGACATTACTCAGTTTTGGATTTACCTGTGGATCCACCCCTTTTATTTTCCATCCGTACAACAATCTTAGAGTTTCCTCAAATAAACATACATCGTGTAAATCCTTGCTAGGAATTATAACCCAATTCTTATGACTAAGTGGTAACCTATGATATATATGTCTGACATGCACGAGTCGAGACATTTTGGTCCCTCCGGTCAAGGGTTATACATGGTTTCGCTCAATTCCAATCTCAAGCTTATCACAAACCCGATGATGCCTTGATCATGAGAGTAACAAGGATCCCTTAGGAGGAAAACCAGAATGAATGCTATAAGAAAATGTGATGTGCTATTTATAATAGCGCATCCAAAAAAAAAAAGGATAACCAATTAATAAGAGGTTAGGAGGAAAACCAGAATTCTTCCATCAATCGGTATTTATCAAAGAGCAATTACAAGTATAGATGGAAAGCCGAAATACAGGTCTCGCTAGAAGAGAATACAGAGGGAGAGAGGAAGTAACAATAGAGTCTCCTAGTAGGTCCTCCAAGACCAAAGGTCGAAACCTCCAACAGCCGAGCTGCCCTTTTCTGTTCCCCACCTGTCCCCCCTCAAAATGGAAATCCAACTTAAAACCTCCCAACTTAGAACCAATTACCAAACTACCCTTCAATATGGGAAACACGCCCTTTCCTCCTAGTATAGGTCTTAAGTGGCTGGGAACTTATGTGCTCCGCCCCAACCATCCTATAATTTCTGTCCACTTGAAGAACCACCTTGTCCCCAAGGTGAAAATAAGGAAATTGGGCACGAAACAACTCAACATTTTCCCAAATAACATCTTCAACAAACCGCCCTCCCCATTTCACTAACCATAGGCACGCACAACCCCAACTTTTTTGTGTCCAAAATGGCTTTTAGCAACACCTGGTCATCGGTACCTTCCATAAACTGCTACGGTAAGTCTTGGAAGGCCCGGTCACCAACTGCCAACTCAACCGGGAAACATGAAAAACCGGATGAACCTTACTGTTTTCCAAAAGATCAAGCCAATAGGCAACAACCCCCAACTTAACAACAACATAGAAATGACCATAGTACCGCGCAACAAGCTTATAACAAACCTTGGAAGGAGTTAAATTGGAGTGAGGAGATCTGTGTTTAACATAAACTAAATCCCCCACTTGCAACTCAACTGCTCTTCGTGTTTTATTTGCTGAATGCTGCATAGACCGCTGGGCTGCCAACAAATTAGATTTAAGTTGTCGAAGGACTTCGTCCCTATCAACCAAAGCAGATGCCATTACGTCTAGAGCAATTTCCCCTCTAGTATAATGGGTGACACGGACCTGTCTTGGGGTGTGACAAAAACAAATATTTTGCAAGTTAAAATGCAGTATAATGGTCAACCTAGGTTGTTTCCAGAGAGGAGCACTCAACAATCGTATTTGTCGCTTGAAATTAGAGAAAGAAGTGAGATTGTTTGATTTAAAAAAAAAGCAATTAAAATGATGTTTGAAACCAAATTGATGAAGAGAGTGACAGAGTTGGGGTATGATCATCTTTTGCAATGTCATCGGTCATAAAGATTGTAGAATGATAAAATAGGAGAAACCGAACCCCCAATGCGTTCTCTCTAAAGGAGCTCTTGGGGTTAATTTATAATGAATACTAAAGACCACACCGGATCTCAAGTCCGATGTGGGACCTCAAGCTAGGTGAACCTAGCTTGGACACATAAAGAAAAAACAAACCAAACCAATGAAGATAAAACAATCAACAAACTGCAAACACTCCCCCTCAAGCTGAACATACCCAGCTTGACGACAAAACAAGACAAAACAGTAAAGAAGATAAAGCTTCAAGGCTGTTGCGCCCCCTCACGACCGCAGCTCCCCCTCAGGATGATGGATGGATGATGTCGCGAGCGCAGCAGAAGAAACCATATAGACTGGGCCGGTTGACGGAGCGCCAGGAATGTTGCACTAGTGGGGCCGGTCGATGAGACGCCGAAAAAACCACACTAGCACCTGGAAAACCGCACTTGCGGGACCAACGACTGGAGGCGGGGATTCCGCAGAGTCGTTGCGGGATCTGGCGGCACCAAAGGGCCCAGATCTGAGGCGGTCGAAGTGCTGCGCCACGGTGGAGGAAGCGCATGGGCGTGCCGACAGACAGGGATGCGGGAGCCGGGAGTCGCGCGAGAGGTTGGGAGCCGATCCGCCGGGAGCCGCGCAAGGAGGCGGGACTGGAGTCGCGCGGGTTGACAGGGCCGGCGCGCGCAGCGGGGAGGAGACGCCAGGGAAGGAAGCCGTCGCCGGGGGGAGATCCGCTGTCCGTCAGCACAGGAGGGCCGTCGCGCAGGAGCGGTGCATGGAAGACGGGAGCGGACAACGGGAGGAGGGCGACGAGATGCGTCACACTGGAAGCTGGGGGGGAATCAGGCGCCGACAGGGGGGAGATCCGCCGGGAGGGAGGGAGGTGGGGCTGGAAGTCCGCACAGGGGGCCTGGCCGGCGCGCGCAGAGGAGGCCGGGAGCCGGGAAGGGTGCCGCATAGGGTTGGCTGTCGGGACGCCGCAGAAGGAGATGCCAGCAGGGGGGGAGATCCGCTGGGAGGGAGGGATTCCGACGGTTGTCGCGCGGGAGGGGATCTGCGCAGTCGGGAGCCGCGAGAGGCGGGCCGCTGGGAAAAGCCGCAGGAGGCGGGCTTCCGGGAAAAGCCGCAGGTGGCGAGATCGGGCAGATCCGAGAATCCGCAAGGAAGGAGGCGGTGCCAGGAGAGAAGGAGATCCAGCAGAGGGGCCGCCTGAGAAACGAGCCCGGAGGGGCGGCGACATAAAATGAACCTAGCCCTACATGGGGGCCGCCGCCCCCCACGAGGGAGAACTTAGAAAAATCTAGGGCTGGAGGAAAAAAAAGGGAAGGAGGGTTCAAGATTAATTTCCCTTTGATACCATGTAGAATCATAAAATGAGAGAAACCGAACCCCCAAGGTGTTCTCTCTAAAGGAGCCCTTGGGGTTAATTTATAATGAATACTAAAGACCACACCGGATCTCAAGTCCGATGTGGGATGCAGACTCCAACAAAGATCATTCTCCCTCTCTTTCTATTGAATGATAAGTGAAATACTCCCTGATCGAGTTATCAATCACTCTTGGTTAAGAAACCAATGAAAACCACTCCTATATGTATGAAGATTCATAAACTTTTCCCAAAATAACTAAGGCAAGCCCCGATTGGGAATTGTTGCTCCTTAGAAATCTAGAAAAAGTCCGCTTATTCCACACACGTGCCAACGATCGCTAGACACTCACCACCTAACACAATTTGCTCGATCGAGACAAATTGCACTAGGCGGAGGGAGTTTAAAGTTCTTTAACCAAAGCTATAAATAATAAATGAAATCAAAACCCAAAATCCGTTCGCATTAAGAGAATTAAACACCATTGAAAATAAATATCATTCAATAAGAAAAGAGTTTTACATTAAAGCACAAGACTCCGACATTATAAAAGGAAAACTCCTCCTTCCCCGATCATTCAAGAGTTTTACCCCTCCATGTGAAGGGTAATAGAGTTGAAATGGGAAGAAGTGAGCATTATAAAACTAAGAAAAGAGAAAAGAGAAAATTCACATCACCTCAAGCTTCAAATCCTCCAGCACAACCCCCTTCTTCTCCCTCTTCAACAACACTCTTGAATGGAAATGGACACATATATTTATAGGCTTGAGGGGTGGAAAATTTTCACTCCGAATTCAATCATCCGAAAGTTTGAGTCTATTTCGCATAATAAATAGCTGAGTCTCGGGAAGGTTTTTTCATAAAAGTTGTTCCTCTCTCTCTTGTGCATGCGCCCTCCAAAAATCAGCTTCTTTGGACAAGTGTCTGAAAAGTTATGCTCGAATTACTGATGAAGACTTTTTCTGCCCGAGGATACTGCTCAACTCCCTCCACTTTTGTGCATGCAATGGATGCCTTAATGAGAGCATTTATCCATGAAATTTATTGTGGACATGCGGCTCGAAGTTATTTTTCTAATACTGTTGGAATCATTTCAATTGGATGCCTCTAGATCGAGATATGCTTTTATTACTGATGTGGGGTCCATTCTGTTGGTCAACAAACCTTTTCCACTTGATTGATTTTTCTGGGCCAATGTGATTCGAATTGGGTCTGGGTCCAGAAGACAAAGTTGAAGCCCACGAGTAAGTAAAACCTACAAAAAAAGGAATCATTCAATTTGGATCAAAATTGTAAAAGTTATACTCGAAAAACAGAAGCTCCAGAAAACTGCCAATTTTCCAGAATTAAGTAATTTTCACAATTAAGGCCAAAATTCTCAAAAAATACTAAATTAATGAAAATCACCCCAAATTGATTAATTGGAAAACTTAAATCATTGAAACACATGAAAAATATTGAAAATATTAGCTCTATCAATTCCCCCAAACTCGCACTTGGACTCCTGGACAAGTTAGTATCAAATCAAAGCAAATTTAAAACACATACCCATGAGATCCATCAATTGCACACCATGAAACAAAAAATATCACGCCTCGTCAAAAACCATTACTTCAAGTCCTCCATCAGATCATTCAGTATATTTTCTCTTTATTTCCCCTCCCATGCACACAAGACACCCACCTCACATGAATTTTCTCTCATCTCACAATTGTCAATTTTCAATTAGAATTTTCTCATCCAAACCAATGTAAGTGTCACCATAGACTTGATAAATTCCTACATCTCCACCCGATGTGAGTCAAGGACACATGTTTATCACGAGGACTTTGTAGGGTTCTGTGGTTTTCGGTTGGTAGGATTTAGATGTCAAAAAATCCGGAGGCCGAATGAGGTGGTCTTGGCTCTTTTTGAAGCAAAATTGCAAGATTCTAATTTTCACTTAAGTATGGTCTCCTCCTTACTCCCCTTAGTAGCAAATCAGCTCCGTCATTATGAAAACTTAAGGAAAGTGCACACCATTCATCATTTCACCATAAAAAATGTGAATCTTCTCAAATATAATTTTTCTTGAAAACTCCAGATGGGCACAACTTTCTTTTTCCATTAGAAGCTCAAAAAATACACAACTTCTCTTATCATGAAAGCTGTAGAAAAGACACAACTTTAAACAGAACGATTTTTTTTCAGCTGTAAACACATCTCTTAAGCATTTGATTTTCCACCCAAAGTATCACCAAATGAGGCAGCACAACACAAGACAACTTCCCCCACACGTTCAATTAGATCATGCAATTTAACTTTAAGAGCAGGTTGGATAGGGAAGATTGACTTGTAATGTGGCTAACCTAGCAGGCAGTTCATGACTTCTATGGGCTACAAAGATTAAATGTACAAGGTAGGCTAGAATGAAAATGGTTCTCTTGAAAAATGGGCTTTAAAACCCAAGAAATGCCTCAATCATTTAAAATACAAGTACCTCGAACCCTCAAGTTTTGACAGGAATAAATCAAATTCTGGTTAAAGCAAGCATGGTTTGATTCTTTCAAGAAGTGAGGTGAATGAAAAGAATATGAGAAAAATGGTTCCGAAGCCTTACAGGAAAGTGATTTCAAAGATAAAGACAATGAGATGTGGCATGAAATTCAAAAATCAGAGTACTTTTCATAAAATTCTCAAAGATTTGAACTTGAAACAAAGTCATTTTTCAACATATATTTAAGCTCAGTTTCATGGAATAAATTGTTTCACTCATGGGCATGGGTTTCAAAAATGAAAATGACAATCATTTCAGCTCAAAATTTTCAAAAACACACAAAAACAGAAAAACAATCACAAAATTTTGAAAAATACACAATTTTTTTTGAAAAATAGAAAAATAACAAATGAAAACCCCTCCACACTTAAATGATACAGTGTTCTCAATGCATTCAATTGAATTTGACATGTAAACATATTTGAAATTGAATCACAACAAACAAGAAAGTGTAAACAAGAGATATGACCTGATGACTTTTATTGATAAAGAGGTTGGAGGAGTGTGATCTCCTCCACCGGATCTAATGGGATAGTCCAATGGAATTTCTTCAGCCTGTGTCCATTAACAGTGAGTGACTCCTGCTCTCCATTCTTCACAACCTGCAAAACACCGAAAGGATATACATGAGTAACTATAAATAGACCTTTCAATCTGGAACGAAGTTTACCTGACATCAACTTGAGTCTTGAGTTGAATAACAACACTTTGTCTCCAGGATGAAAGTCTTTTGGTTGGATCAGCTTGTCATGAGCTACTCTTGTTCTCTCTTTGTAAATCCTGAAATTTTCAAATGCTTCCTTTCCTCCAGCTCCTGCAATTGCAATCTTCTCTCTTTCTCAGTGCTTTCAAGATTCAAATTCATTTTCCTCATAACCCAATATGCCTTATGCTCCAATTCCACAGGTAGGTGACAACTTTTCCCATAAATCAACCTATAACGTGTCTTCTAACCTTTGGCTCCAATCCTTCCTGTTTGGTTTAACAGTCTTTCAAAATTCCTTTGATTTCCCTGTTGGACATTTCGGGTTGATCGTTTGTGTGTGGATGATAGAGAGTTGATGTTTTATGATGCATCCCGTACTTCTTCATCAAAACCTCCATTCTCCTATTGCAGAAGTGAGTCCCTGATCATTGATGATGGATCTAGACACTCCAAACCTACAAAATATGTTAACCCTGACAAAATCACAAACAACTTTAGCATCGCCAGTTGCAAGCAAAATATAAGAATTTCCAAATGACATTGGGAAAAGTCCCATAAAATCTATCCCCCAAACTTCAAAAATCTCACAAAAGTTAAGTGGCTGTTGGGGGCATTTCTTGTCTCTTTGAAATGTTTCCAGAAAATTGACATTTTTGACACATTTTGCAAAATTCATGAGAATCTTTAAAAGGGGTGGGCCAATAAAGTCCAGATTCTAAAACCTTCCTTGCTGTCCTTTGAGGTCCAAAGTGCCCTCCAAAAGCTAAAGTGTGACAAAACTGACAAAACCAATTTCACTTTCACGCAAACATCTTCTTATCACTCAGTCATTGCAAATCTTCCAAAGAAATAGATCATCCCAAATGTAATATTTAGATTCAGCTTTCAGTTTGTAAATTTGGTGAGAATTGAAATGAGATGGGACCTGAGATGTTACCAGATAATTGACCATGTCAGCATACCAAGACACTCCTTCTTCAATCAAGTACAACTGCTCTCCTGGAAGGTGATCATTCAATGGTTCTTTTTCTGGAATTTCAGCTTCAGCAGTGTTGGGAAGTCTGCTTAAGTGATTAGCCACTGGGTTCTCAGATCTCTTTTTGTCTTTGATTTCTGTGTTGAACTCCTGCAGCAGTAACATCCATCTCACTAGCCTTGGTTTAGCTTCAGCCTTCTTCATCAAGTACCTAAGAGCTGCATGATCAAAAAACACAATGACTTTAAATCCAAGCAGATATGCTCTAAATCTTTTTAAAGCAAAAACAACTGCTAAAAACTCTTTTTATGTGGTTGTGTAATTGAATTGAGCCGCATCTAAGGTTCTCGAGGCATAAGCAATGACTTGTGGCCTGCCCTCAATTCAGTGAGAAAAGACTCCTCCAACTGCTTGGTTGGAAGCATCACAAAGTAGCTCAAATGGTTTTTCCCAATCTGGTGGCTGCATCACGGGTGGTGTAATCAATCTCCTCTTCAACTCATCAAATGCTTCCCTACACGCACCATTGAAATCAAAATCAGTATCTTTCAAAAGCAATCTAGAGAGAGGAAGAACCATCTTACCGAAATCATTTGATAAACCTCCTGTAGAATCCTACATGTCCTAAAAATGATCTAACATGCTTCACACAAGTTGGGTAAGACAATGAATTTATCACTTTAATTTTTTATTTATCCACTTCAATTCCTTTTTTGGAAATGACATGCCCAATGACAATTCCTCTCTCAACCATGAAATGACACTTTTTAAAATTTAAAATAAGATTCTTTTCAATGCCGGTTTTCAAAACTTTTTCAAGATTTTTCAAACAATGGTCAAAAGAATTTCTAAAAACCGTGAAATCATCCAAGGAAACCTCCAAACAGTCTTCAATGTGGTCAGAAAAAATACTTACCATGCACCTCTGAAATGTACCTGGAGCATTACATAATCCAAATGTCATCCTTTTATATGCAAAAGTGCTGAAGGGACAAGTAAAGGTTGCCTTCTCTTGATCTTCGGGAGCAATGAGTACCTGAAAATAACCTGAAAATCCATCCAAAAAACAATAATGAGTTCTCCCTGCCAATCTCTCTAACATCTGGTCAATGAAGGGGATGGGGAAATGATCTTTTCAAGTGACCCGATTCAACTTCCTAAAATCAATGCACACTCTCCAGTTATTCTGAATTCTTATCGAGATTAATTCATTCATTTCATTAGTGGTTAGGCCAATTTTTTTTTGGAACTACATGAATGGGGCTAACCTATTGTGAATCTAAGATGAGATAGATGATCCCAGCTTCTAAGAGCTTCTCGATCTCCTTTTTCACAACCTCTATGAAGGTGGGATTCAACTTCCTTTGGGGCTGTCTCACAGGTTTGGAATCTCCCTCAAGAAGAATTCCATGTGAGCATATTTTTGGATTTATTCCGAGGATATCACCTAAGTTCTACCCTATTGTTTGGATACTCTCTCAAAAGATCAATCAAAGATTTTTCTTGGGTTTCAGACAAATTATTAACAATTATCACCGGTAATTTCTCTCCCTCCTTAAGGTATACATATTTCAAATCGGTGGGGAGTGGTTTTAATCCCAGATCAGGGGGCTGTTCAAGGGATGAAACTAACGTTCCCCACTTCCAAAGGTTGGACCTCCTGCACATAAGAAACCATATCATCTTCCTCATCATCTAACAAATCATCAAAGAAATCAGATTTTACCTCTTCCTCCCACATGAAATCAGAATCTCCAGCGTTTTGGGCATCCACATGTTAAGTGATATTTTCAATGGAAAAATTATCTCCCAAGGCTAAGAATTCATGGCACATACCTGATTCTTCAATTGGTTCAGTACCAACTTCACGAGCGAGTGAAAAGAGAGTGACCATCCGATGGGTGCCTCATGGATTCAAAAATATTGAAGTGGACAGTGCTATCTCCAAATTCCATGGCGAGTGTCCCTTCACGGACATTGATGATGGTTTTGGCGTCTTTAAGAAGGGTCTCCCCAAAATGATGGGTGAGTGTGTCGGTCTCCTATCTTCTTCCATATTAAGCACATAAAAGTCAGCTGAGAATAAGAGATTTCTGACTTTTACCAGGACATCCTCCAGAACTCCTGCTGGGAAGACTATTGATCTGTTTGCAAGCCGAACCACCACTCTTGTGGGCTTCAAGTCTCCCATCTGCAAAGTGTATACTGAGTGAGGCAATACGTTAATTGAAACACCTAGATCACACAAAACATTAGAGAAATTTAAAGAACCAATGGTGCATGAAATGGAAAACGTTTCTGGATCTTGACATTTGGTCGACAATTGTGGTGTGATAAGGGCTGAGACACTTTTTCCCAAGTTGATCCTTTCATTCCCTTGAAGTCTCATCTTTTTTGTGCAAAGATCATTAAAAAATTTAGCATATTTTGGAATTTGTTTGAGTGCTTCAAGAAGGGGATATTAATTTCCACTTTTTGGAAGATGTCCAGAATTTCTTTTTTGAAGTGCTTCCTGCAATCTCTTTGATTCAATCATCCTTGAGGGAAATAGTGGGGGTAAGTCTTTCTTATCCCTTTATTGCATTTGAAATGGCTTTTCTTGTCTTTTCCTCCTCGCCCTATCCTTCTCATCCTCTTTCTTCTCTTTTTCACGGTGCATTTTTACAGAATTTTCCGAATTTACAACTTCATTCTCCCTCATCTCTGGTGGTCTTGTTTCAGGTTCATGGGCTACTGGTGGTGAAAGTTCTTTTCCACTTCTTATTGTTATCACGCTGACATTCTCTTTTGGGTTTGGGATTGTTTGGGAAGGGAGTTTTCCAGGATTTTTGGTTAGGAAGTCCATAAGACTTTCGAACTTGTTAGAAAAATCTTTTACGGTGTCTTTCAGCCCCTCAATCTCATATATCTGCTGTTGGTTTTTGTAGGTGGCGAATTCCCCTTATCTAAATGTGAGGTGGGGACATTCTTTTATAGATGAGTAAAATGGAATACAAGGTGGAGTATTTCGATGTGGGACTCAGAAATACCCAATATAATAAAACTGGGTTTAGCACTCCCCCTCAAGCCGGATATGCCCAGCTTGGACCAAGAGTCTTACAAAAGAAAGACGACAGCGAACAAGACCAAACACACTCCCCCTCAAGCTGGGGTGCTGATGTTGTTGATACCCAACTTGGTACTGAGAGAGTCCAGCTGAGCTCCCAGGAGGCCTTTGGTGAAGATGTTGGCAAACTGATCCGTCGTTAGAATGTGGCCGAAACTGATATGGTTCTGCTTGAGATGATGGCGAAGAAAGTGACCGTCCACCTCGATATGCTTCGTTCGTCCGTGGAAGACGGGATTCAAAGCAATTTTCGTGGCCGCCTGGTTGTCACACCAGATATGAGCATATGTCTGCGGTGGGAAGCCAATCTCATGAAGGAGATGACGAAGCCAGAAGACCTCAGTAATGACTGTGACCATGGCACGATATTCAACCTCCACACTAGATCTAGAGACGACAGTTTGCTTCTTTCAGCGCCAAGAGATGAGGTTACCTACCAAGAAAACGGCATCCCCAAAAGTAGACTTGCGGTTAGTAAGACAACCAGCATAGTCAGCATCACAGAAGACCTCAACATTCAGATGAGCGTGATGTGAGTACTAAAAACCACAAGTAGGGTTTTTCTTGATGTATTTGACAATGCGGAGGACAACATCCCACTGAGATTTGGTCAGATGCTTCATGAACTGACTCACTTTGCCAACAACGCAGACAATGTCCGGTTTGGTCATGGTAAAGTAATTGAGTTTGCCCACTAGACGACGGTAACTCTCTGGGTGAGGAAAGAGTGTCGTGTCGTCATAGAGAGGACGTTCCCCAGGCTCAAGAGCAGTGTCCACGACAGTTGTCTGACTCAAACCCGTATCCTGCAAGATATCCATGACATATTTCCGTTGGCAGAGAGAGATGGTGTCCGTAGAACGGGAGACCTCGACACCAAGGAAGTATGTGAGAGGACCGAGATCTTTGGTGTGAAAGTGGTGGTGAAGATGCCCCTTGAGTTGGGCGATCCTAGTGGGGTCACTCCCGGTGACAATGATATCATCAACATATACCACCAGCAAGATGCAACCGTTGGACGTCGTTCGGTAAAAGACGATGTGATCCTTTATACTGCGAGAGAGTCCAAAGGCGGCGACGATGGTGCTGAAGCGGCCAAACCAAGCACGAGGAGACTGTTTGAGACCATAAAGAGAGCGACGAAGTCGACGGACATGGGAGTCGGCTTCAGAGGCACGAAATCCTGGGGGCTGCTGCAGATATATCTCTTCTTCAAGAAAACCATGGAGAGACATTCTTGATATCCAGTTGATGAAGCGACCAGTGATGATAAGCGACCAACGAGATGGATAATCGAACGAATGCCATCTTTGCAACTGGAGAGAAGATATCAAAATAGTCGATATCATATGTCTGAGCAAAGCCCTTCGCCACAAGTCGGGCTTTGAGGCGATGGAGAGTGACATCGGCATTCAGACAGACCATATAAATCCATTTGATGCTGACCGCATGTTTGCCTGCCGAAAGGGGGACCAGATCCCAAGTATGGTTGTCGTCCAGAGCCTGCAATTCACCCCGCATCGTTTGCAGCCATCCTGGGTGAGATTTGGCATCGTCGACTGTGCGAGAAATAAATATCGTCTCCAGAGCTGACAAGAACGAGTACCTTTCCGGAGTGCAATGGGCAAGTCGTCCGGTGCCGGTGCAGGAACATCGGACGAAGCTGGGACGATGGTTTCCTCAACCTGGATGGGGGCACAGTCGATGGGCGATGAGAGTAGACCGTACCAAAACGATGATCAGCAGGGGGAGACACCAGAGGAGGATGAATGATGAGAGGAAGACAATCATCGATGTCAGTGTCTGGATGGGGAGAGAGAAATGAGAATGGAGAGCTTTCAACAAACGAGACGTCAACAGAGATGATATTTCGCCGTAGGTTTGGAGAGAAGCATTGGTATCCTCGCTGAGTACGTGAATATTTGAGGAACATGTAGCGGAGGGATTTGGGAGAGAGTTTGGAGAGGTCGGGACGAGTGTCACAGACATAATAGAGACATCCAAACACACAGAGTGGAAGTGAGTGAGGAGGGAGAGAGGAGAACAGAGTCCGAAAAGGAGTCTCTCTCTGAAGGATAGAAGAAGGAAGACGATTGTGGAGGTATGTAGCAGTAAGAATGACATCTCCCCAAAAGAGAAGGGGCACCTGTTGGTGGAAGAGTAGGGCACGAGCGGTCTCCAGAATATGTCGGTGTTTTCGCTCGGCTACTCCATTTTGCTGGGGTGTATCAGGACAGGAGGTCTGATGAATGATGCCGTTCGCCTCAAGAAATTGCTGAAAGGGAGTGGATAAATACTCTCACCCATTGTCCGAGCAGAGACATTTAACAGAGATGGAAAATTAGGTATGAATCTCATGGTAAAAAGTCTGAAAGGTAGAAAACACTTCAGACCGATCTCGAAGTAGGTACAACCAAGTCATACGCTAAAAATTATCAATGAAAGATATATAATATTTATACCCTAATTGACCCGAGACAACACAGAGACCCCATACATCTGAATGAACCAAATCAAAGGGTTTGGAAGCCCGTGTATCTACTCGAGGAAAATATGATGTGCGATGATGTTTTGCAAATTTACAAGACTCGCAATGAAAGGAGACATGCTGACTGATATCAGGAAACGACTGATGAATGACGGAGGCGGGTGGATGGCCCAACTGGGAATGAAGGTCCAATGCACGCACAAAGACAAACATGCATACGACGGATGACGATCCATCGAACATGTATAGCCCGTCCCGAAGCTAGCCTCTACGAAGTTCCCGGTTCGTCGTCCGTTCTTGAAACACAACAACAGACGATGTAAATATGACACTGCAATTGAAATCATTTGTAAGCTTACTGATGGAAAGAAGGTTAAAAGGGTTGCAAGGCATATGTGCCACAGAGGGCAGGTGAATAGATGAATTCAGGGAGCAAGCACCAAAGCTGGCAATGGGGATAGTTGATCCATCAGCGACGGTGATGACCGAGGAACCAACATATGGATGGTAGGTGGATAACATACCTGCATCACCGGTGAGATGGTCTGATGCACCTGGGTCTAGCATCCAGGCAGAGGAGCGACGACCGACAAAGGCAGTGGAACCACCAGAGTGGGCAAGAGAACCCAAAGAAGGACCTGGCAGAGAGGTGGTCCGATGATCGTGAATCATCTGGAGCTCAGCCAAGGAGAGGTCTAGAGATGAAGGAAGAGTTGCAGCTGATGGTGAAGCATCGTGGACTGCAGTTTGGCCTTGCCGAGGTGGTTGGGATGAGTGGCCATGAAAAACTCAACAACGATCGATCAGGTGGCCGAGCTTGCCACAATGTTGACAGAGGGGACAAGGACGCCCCTCCCCACAACAACGTCCACGAGTGACTGATGAGCGTCCACTGCCACGGTCCAAGAGGGCAGTGTGATCGATGCTGGGAGTGGGTAGGGGAAGTGCCCGATGAGCCTTTCCCAGACGATGATACACATGTGAAATCTCTAGGGAAGAGGGGCTGACAAGCATCTCCGTGTCCGTTGTCGCAGCGAGGCCATGGAGCAGGCTAAAGAGGCACAATTGGTCCCTTTGGGCCAAGGCTGCCTCTGGTGTCTAGGGAATGGGCCATAGCTCAAGCAATTCATCCCGGAGAGCTTTTCATTCCATGAAGTACGCCGGAAATGAATGGTCCTGCTGGCGGATGACAACATGCGCTGAAGAACATCGGAGACCCGAACCAAATTATTGGTCTCGAAATACACGAGGTTTAAGGAATCCCAGAGTTCCTTAATCGTATTGGCGGTCCGAGTGACGTCTTTGACGGAGCGGTCCATGGAATTGACCAGTAAGGCAAAGATCTTGCTATCAACAAGCTTCAATGGACCCTATTTGGGATTGGAATATAGGGGCAGAAGAACCTCGAGGTGAGAGTCGAGGTCCATGCCCGTGAGTGACATCAACACCGTCTTTCGTCATACCGAGAAATTGGTTGAGTTGAGCCGCTCATCAACCAGGCGGGTGGAGGCAGTGATTAGCGGAGGCAGAACCGAAGGTGCGACTAAAGGTTTGGCTATTAGAAGGGCGGGGCCGGTACGTGCTGAGGAGAGCGGGACTAGGTCCGAGATGTGAAACTGGAGAGCCGCGGGAGGGCGGAGCCGGAAAATTACGGCGGAAGGCGGGGCTGGTCGCAAAGCCGGGAGGCCGTGAGCAGGCGGGTTTGGGAGAGCGCCGTGGGAGGCGAGCCGGGAAGCGCCGCAGGAGGCGGGGCCTAGACTATGTCGGGAAGCCTACTGGAGGGCGGGATAGGGAGGCGGGGGCTGATCGCGAAGCCGGGAGGGGCCGCTGGTAGGCGGGGGCTGATCGCGAAGGCGGGCGACGCCGTAGGAGGGCGCGAGCGGTCGGGGACCGGGAAGTCGCGGGAGGGCGGGCCGGGACACGTCGCCGAGGTTGGGCTGGGAATCCACACTTGATGCAGGGAGAGGCAGGCCGTTCGATGTCGGGAGAGGGAGTCCGCCAGGAAGGGGGGGATCAGGAGTCTGCCTGGAGGCGCGGCAGAACCAGGAGGCGCGACGAGTGAGGCGGGGCTGGGTGAATTGGGGAGGCTGCCGGGAGGTCGGGGCCGGACAGAACCGGGAGGCCGCAGGAGAGGGTGGGGCAGAGGGCGCCGCACTGGAGGGATTCTCTGAGAGAAGGGAGGGCAGCGGAAATTATCGGGATTTACCCTTTGATACCATGTAGTTGGCAAATTCCTCTTACCTCAATGTGAGGTGGGGACATTCTTTTATAGATGATAAAATGAAATACAAGGTGGAGTATTTCGATGTGGGACTCAGAAATATCCAATATAATAAAATTGGGTTTAACAGTTTTGAATTGAAAGTTGTGCACTGGTGGATGGCTGATCATAGGGTCTTTGGAAAGTTGGTGGTTGGTGATAAGGATGGTTATATGATTGCTTTTGTTGAAATGGTGGTGGGTTTTGGAATTGTTGCTGGAATGGGGGTTGGTTTTGGAACTGGTTTTGGAACTGGTTTTGGTATGGGGGTCTAGATTGATTCTGGTGATTTCCAAATCCATATTGAACTTGGTTAGGCTCTCTACATCCTTGATTTTGTTGGAATTGCCTCGGTTGAAAGTTTGCCGCACAAGTTTCCGTTCTCTGTATTTCAACATATTGGTCAGTGAATTGATCAGGTGACAAACATAAACCACATACCTTAGCCGGTGCTTGCCGATCACCTACTTGTTTCAAAGCCATCTGTCTCACCAAACTGGTTAGGTCTTCAATCCTAGTTTCTAGTAAAGGTGATGGATGAGAAAAGTTCGTGCCTCATGAATACCTCTTGTGCCAGTACCTCTTGTACTAAACTGTTGCGAGTTCTGGAAAATCTTCTCAATCAGACCATTGACTTCTTCTGGTGACTTGTCAATCAATGCGCCCCCAGACGATGCATCCAGAAGGTTTATGTCATTGTCCAATAAACTTTGGTAAAAGAAAACAAGAAAGCGATGCTCCTCTGTTGCTTGATGTGGGCAGCTAGCACATAACTTTTTAAACCTTTCCCAGTACTCGTAAAGGGTTTCTCCATATGACTGTTTGATGACATAGATTTCCATTTTGATGGCCGTGCTTCTAGAGGTGGGGAAAAATCTTTGCATGAAGCATCTCACTAAGTCATTCCAATCATGCACATCTCCTGTTTGTAGGCCATACAACCATTCTTTGGCAGCTTTTTCCAATGAAAACGGGAATGCCTTCCGCTTTACTTGCTCCTCAGCAACTCCACGGGGTCTGAATGTAGTGCAGACATGTGCGGACTCTTTAATATGTTTGTTTGGATCTTCACCTGCCAAGCCATGAAACTTTGGAAGCAATGAGATCATGTTAGGTTTCATCTCAAAATTATTTTGTAACTCTGGCATGTCAAGTTGATTGTTTTGATTAAGAAATTGTGGTGCGTAGAGGTCTCTAAGGGTTTGGTTCTGATTTCCAGCCATGATGACAAACTCAGAGTGAACACTTGAAGTTTCACTCGAGTCTGCAAGAGAAATTTCCACAAATTCGGATTGAAAATTAAGGTCTCTAAGTCTATTCAACGAGGTTCTTTCAATTCTAGGATCTAGGGGGCAAGATTCATTGTTTGAGGTTCTCGTCATGCAATTTTGAAGAGAAAAGAAAGAAAGAAGAAAGAAAGAAAAATTGTTGGCACCACTTCCCCGACAACGATGCTAAGTTTTGATACGTGTTTGTCGTGAGGTGTGACAAAAACAAATATTTCCCAAGTTAAAATGCAGTATAGTGGTCAACCTAGGTTGTCTTCAGAGAGGAGCACTCAACAATCGTGTTTGTCACTTGAAATTATAGAAAGAAGTGAAATTGTTTTTGAAGTTTGATTTAAAAAAAGAAAGAAAACAATTAAAATGATGTTTGAAATAAAATTGATGAAGAGAGTGACGGGGTCAGGGTAGAATCACCTTTTGCAATGTCATCATAGTTGTTAGAAGATGTGAGTCCCACATCGATGTTTAGGTGTCGTGCCATCTTTATTATTCATTATAAAATAACACCGAGGCCTCCCTTAGTGTAATGGCCCGGACCTCTTCGGTCTATTCCTTTGTGAAAATGTGGGGCTAAAGGTGTTTTGGGAAATCAAGGTGACTTGGAGGTGCGTTTGGGTGAATTTTTTTTTAGAAAACTGGAAGTCCTGTAGCTTTCACACGGTTGGCGCACGGTTTGTTAAACCGTGCGTAGCTGGCCTTGATGGCAGTAGAGACCGCACGGGAGGCGCACGGTTTATCTAAACCGTGCCGCCAAACCGTGCGAGCTGAGTGGCTAAGGCAGTGGTGACCGCACGGTTAGCGCACGGTTTGTCTAACCGTGCGACTAGGCCGTGCAAACACTTAAAGTTAGATCCTAAATTTTAGGATCTTGACCGTTTAGCCTTTATCTTGCTCGTTTAAGCCCCTAATCGGCCATAACTCGGGATTACCCTTCCTTGGAAGTAGAAGAACCTCTCTCAAGCGTTTTGGAGGCGATCTGGAGGCTTCTCTTCGCAAATCAAAGCCGGTTCCTCAAGGTATGTGATCGTTCTTGTTGGGTTCTTAGATCTTCTCAGATCTACTCCTTCTCTTCCCTCGGTTTCTTAGATCTACGCCCGTTATGGGTAGATCTAAGTGTGTGGATGTCGAATGTGATGAGTCTTGGTCTTGATCTTGCTAGGAGGAGAGATCTAAGGCGGGGTTTCGGAGAATCGACCCGGGTTTCTTGAGCGTTCTTCGACTGTTGTGGGTTCCGTAAAAAAACCCTTGAGGTAGGGATTTTACCTTCATCTCTCTAATTTGTGCATCATGCGGGATGGGTGTCCTCTTGCTTTCACGAGACACAGTTGAACCAGTTTAATAAAGATAATAACCGGTTAAAGAACGAGTTTGGGGAAATTCTGTTGATATTGTTTTATTTTTTTCCATCAATGCTTATCCTTTGTTATGTTGTGAATTGAATAGGCTATGCCTACTGAAAATCACGGTCGTTGGGGGCCTTTGCTTGCGCAATTAAATGTTGCCTATCTTTCTAGACCGTTGTGTGGATGGAAACTTTGTGGAATATGGAAATTGGTTAATCACGTAAAGTTGGCTGATTAAATGAATATCCGAAACCCTTGTGTGATCACCCCGGTTGAACCAAATGGAATAATGAAAATGTGGGTGTTGGTTTGGTTACGTGGTGTGTGAAAAAGGGGGTGAATCCTGGGTTATTACGAATAAGATGGGCAGCAGGGCTACGGTAAATGATATTAAAGGGGCAATGATGCGGCACGAGCCTTGTTTTGTGATACGGTTGTGGAGATGTGGTTATAGTGGCAGCAGGGCTGCAGTAATGAGTTGTGATGTTAAAAGAAAGTGGAAAGTTGATAAATGTACTGTGGGGAACGATAATGAATTAAACACGGGAACAATCAATGGGGATTGATTGATGATAAAAAGGTTGGTTTTGTGTTGTTTGTGTTCTATCTAACTTGATTTGTGGTTGACAGGATTTTGTTCTGCGAAACGCTTGATCTGGTTTGATAGTTGCCCAGTAGTTAAGGAACTAATAAACTAATACTGTTGAAACATGAAAACCTAAATGGGGTTGGGATTGTTTGTTGTATGCATGCTTCGTAGTAGCAGTGCCGAGGCACGTGCTCAGTTTCTCTGTTTAGAAGCCATAGGTTGGGCTGTGTGTTGGTATACATATATGTATCTGTATCTTGTGTTTTGTCGCACCCCACCCATGTTGAGCACCTAGTGCCGAACACTCCCATTTTATGGGAGAGGGTGTTTTTCCCCTTAGTTACTAGCTCCTTCCTGCTCCTTCCATAGGCTGTGATGGCTTGAGGCGACCTTACACCCAAGACTCTTCGGGTAGGTTTCGATAGGCTGTGATGGCTTGAGACAACCTTACACCCAAGACTCTTCGGGTAGGTTTCGATTGGTGGGATTCTTAGCCCAAGACTCTTCGGGCAGGTTTGTTTTCCCAAGAATCTTCGGGATGAGGCCCAGGTGTGTTCGGGCGGGGATGTGACTGTGGTTTGTGAGACCCAGGTGTGTGCGGGCGGGATATGTGGTTTGTGAGGCCCAGGTGTGTGCGGGCGGGATATGTGGTTTGTGAGGCCCAGGTGTGTGCGGGCGGGATATGTGGTTTGTGAGGACCAGGTGTGTGCGGGCAGGAAGAGTGTGGTAGCGTCAGGACGTTCGCCGTTAGGAAGAGCAGCTAGCTATTGGGGGGAAATGGTGCGGGGTACCCAATATTCTTGTTCTTATATACTACTACCTGTTGTTTTGTGTTTTTGGTGAGCGTGGCTGGTGAGGTTGGGTGGATAGAACTCTTTGCTAGGTTTTGGTTTCTTCTGTTGTTCTCACGGGACATTAGGATGCCCCCCCCACCTGCGCACGAGAGCTTTAGGTTTCCCTACTGAGTATACTTGTATGCTCACCCTATGTTTACTTTCAGGTTTCCAGGAGGACTACCAGGGCCATGCGGCACCCTACTAGTCGGGACAGTTGGAGTTGTTGCAGTTGCTGTACTCTTGTTTCTTTGGCATTGCACTTTTGAGTTTTCTTGTACTTGTACCTTGTTTCAGAATTGTTCAAACATGCATGTGGGATTGGTTTGGGTTTATTTTCATTTACTTGTTCCTTTTCCTTTTGGTGTTTGACTAATCCTATTTCTCGATCTTAAATAATAAAAAGGGTAATGCCTCCTATATTTGTGAAAACTCATACCCTTGGTGCTAGTCGCCACTCCGGGGCCTACTGGAGGCGGGACTCGGGGGTCATTATCTCCCTTTCACCTTTGCCAGCTCGGAAGGGGCATCTTTGGTGGGAGGGGGTCGTGACAGAATGGTATCAGAGCCTGATGGTTGAGAGATAGGATGAAGTCTGGAGTTAGGCACAATGAGGATTGAATGGGATGGTAGGGCAACAGTGTTAGGTGATCTTGGTGCGTGACATAGGCCAGGGAAGACCGGCTAGGACACGAGATTTTAGGGCCCCCCGTGATCCGATGCAAGGACTCTGAGCCTACCGAACAACCAAGTGAGACTACATTGATTGCAGGGTAGAGACCCTATGGAAGGTACATGCATCATCATGTTTGTGTTTTACTTGATTTGGGTGTTCTGGGAAAGAAATTGAAATAAAGTGATAAAATGAAACCTTGAGGCATTTCCTTACTACTTGGGTTTAGGCGATCTTTGTTTACCGTACAGCTATGGCACCTGGACGTCGTCCCCGGGTGACTCAAACAGTTGAGGCCCAGCAGATTCAGGCGGTCGATCAGTTGAGGATTGACCGAGAGGAGGAAGATGATCAGTGGCAGAAGATTCTCCGTTCTTTCCAGCAACAAACCCTCAAGAAGTACGAGGGTAGTACTTCAGATATGGAGACGGAGGGGTGGCTTGAGGAGTTAGGGATCGCTTTTACTTTGATCCGTGCTCCGAGGGTGTACTGGGTTCCCCTAGCAGTCAGTCAGCTGAGAGGTGCGGCGCGTCAGTGGTGGACGCTCTACCTTGGGGAGAGGTCAGAGGCAGAGGTTCCGTGGGCTGACTTTGAGAAGGAGTTCCGAGAGGAATTCCTTTCTTCCATGATCAAGGCGGAGAAGCAGCAGGAGTTACTCTCCCTCCAGCAGGGGAGTATGTCAGTACGAGAGTTGGGGATCAAGTTCAAAGGTCTCCTACGCTTTGCTCCGGATCTCTTTCCGGATGAGGAGTCTCGGGCGAGACGTTTGGAGGAGGCGCTTCGTCCTTCGCTCCAGTATGCTGTCACCCCCTTCACCCTTCCGACGTACTTGGCAGTACAGAAGAAGGCAGAGGTTGTAGAGAGGATGCACTCGTAGGGAGGTGCACCACGAGAGGGGATCCAGCCGGGTTCGTCGAAGGGGAAGGCAGTCAGCAGCAGGTCTCCTGCGACAGGACCTTCCAGATTCAGGCCAGTAGGGAGCAGGCCCCAGCAGTTCCAGTTCAGATCTTCGGGTCCTCGTCCCTTTTTCACAAGCCCAGGACCGAAGTGTTTCTCTTGTGGAGGTTTCGAACACATTCAGAGTCAGTGCCCGACTCGAGCTCAGTACGGTGGAGGTGGGCAGGTTCAGCGCCCGCCTCAGTAGCACCAGTTGCCGGTGAGGCCCTTCCAGCAGCAGCAGGACCCTGCTCCTCCGAGGGCAGACTTTGCAGGAGGAGGCCGACCTCAGGGCGCTCCTCAGGGACCTTGACCAGGGCGTGGTCGGGGAGGTGGTCGACATTAAAGAGACAGAGGAGCTGGGCGTGGACAGTTGCACGCAGCAGAGTTGGCAGCTCCAGCAGGACCAGAGGTGGTACGAGGTACGATTTGTTTGTTCAGCACTCTCGTTTCTGCTTTGTTCGATTCGGGAGCTTCGCACTCCTTTGTTGCACCCGGTCTAGCCCATGCTTTGGGTCTAGACGTAGAGAGACTTTCCGTACCCCTGGTGCTGAGTACACCGGTTGGAGGTCAGACCAGCGTATCTTGTGTTTGCCGGGGATGTGGGCTGACGTTGGAACCGCATCGATCTAGTGAGGATCTTCTTTTGCTACAGATGCAACCATACGATGTCATCCTAGACATCGACTGGCTGTTTTCTGTTAGTGCCGTTATCGACTGCTTCCGAAGAAGAGTCGTGTTCTCCGACGTGGATGGGCAGCGTGTAGCTTTTGTTGGCGAGAGGAGCTATCAGGTGGGAAGCCGGCATGCGAAGCCTCTCCTTTCCTTGTTAGGCGGGTTATCGGTGGTTTCGGCTGATACAGAGATGATGGATGTTCCAGGGGTTGTTGGGGAGTTCCTCGATGTTTTTCCCGAGGAGGTTGTGACTCTACCCCCCGACGTGACGTTGAGTTCGGGATAGACTTACAGCCCGGTGCCCGTCCGATTTCGATGACCCCTTATCGGATGGCACCTTCGGAGTTGCGGGAGTTGCGGATTCAGATTGACGATCTGATGGAGAAGGGTTTTGTTCGACCCGACGTGTCGCTATGGGGTGCTCCAGTTTTGTTCGTGAAGAAGGCAGATGGTGGTCTCAAGCTATACATAGACTACCGAAGGTTGAATCAGGTAACGGTCAAGAACCGTTACCCCCTTCCAAGGATAGATGATCTCTTCGACCAGCTGAGGGGAGCAGGTTGGTTTTCTAAGATTGATCTACGATCTGGATATCATCAGCTGAGGGTAAAGTACATAGACATCTCGAAGACAGCTTTCAGGTGCAGGTATGGGCACTTCGAGTTTGTAGTGATGCCGTTTGGAGTTACGAATGCACCAACTGTGTTCATGGGACTTATGAACTTTGTCTTCCGAGAGTTTCTGAACCGGTTCGTCGTTGTGTTTATCGATGACATCCTGATCTACTCAAGATCAGAGGAGGAGCACGTTGCGCATCTCAGGGCAGTCTTGGAAGCCCTTCAACACCACCAGCTTTATGGGAAATTGTCGAAGTATAAGTTCTTGACGCAAGAAGTACACTTCCTTGGGCACGTGATGTTTCAGCATGGAGTGTCAGTGGACTCGTCGAAGGTGGAGACAGTTGTTTCTTGGGCGGCACCCAAGAGCGTGACAGTTCGTAGTTTCCTGGGGTTGGCAGGTTATTATCGGAGGTTCGTTTCGGACTTCTCTCGAGTTGCTGCTCCATTGACAGCTTTGACTAGGAAGAACCAGGTCTTCCTATGGAGCGAGCAGTGCCAGAAAGCTTTCGACTACCTGAAGGAGAAGTTGGTCAATGCTCCATTACTCAGGTTGCCAGAAGAAGGGTTGTTGTATGAGGTGTTTTGTGATGCTTCTGGCCTTGGGTTGGGGTGCGTACTGATGCAAAAGAAGGGTGTGATCTGTTATGGGTCTAGGCAGTTGCGCCCTCATGAACGTAACTATGCCACCCATGACCTAGAGCTTGCAGCAGTAGTGTTCGCACTGAAGTTGTGGCGACATTACCTCTTTGGGGAGCGCTTCGTGGTCTTCTCAGATCACAAGAGCTTACGTTATATCTTCTCCCAGCGTGATCTGAACTTACGACAACAGAGATGGGTCGAGTTCTTCCAAGACTATGACTTCGAGATCTCTTACACTGAAGGTAAGGGCAATGTTGTGGTTGATGCCCTGAGTAGGAAGTCGCATAAGGAAGTGGTTCGGGAATCCGCTGATGCTTGGAAAGCGATGGGAGAGTTGGCTGCCTTGCACTTGGATGCAAGGGTAGAGGGTGTTAGAGGTTTGTTTCAGATGACGATGCAGTCCTCCTTGTTGTAGCAGGTGGAAGAGTATCAGTGGGGAGACTCCGAGGCGGAAGTAATGCGAGATCGTATCGATCATGGAAACGCTCCAGAAGGATGGTCAGAGGACAACCGACATCGGATGCTTTTTCATGGATGGTTGTTTGTTCCGGAGGCGATGCGTGAGGGAGTTCTCCGTGAGTTCCATAGCTCAGCCTTGGCGGTACATCCAGGAGTTTCAAAAATGTACCGAGGCCTGAGGGAACAATTTTGGTGGCCCGGGGTGAAACGGGCAGTGGCGGAGTTTGTGGCTAAGTGCCTAGTATGTCAGCAAGTAAATGCTGAACACCGTGTTCCCAGTGGTTTGTTGCATCCTTTAGATGTCCCCGAGTGGAAGTGAGATGACATCTCAATGGACTTCGTCACAGGACTACCCAGAGCTCAGGGTGGTTATGATGCTATCTGGGTAGTGGTGGATCGACTGACGAAATCAGCTCACTTCTTAGCAATTAAGGAGTCGGGCCCGGTGAGTACCTTAACACAGAGGTACGTAGACGAGGTGGTGCGTTTGCATGGAGTTCCGAAGACGATCGTCTCAGATCGGGATACTCGGTTTACCTCACGAGTCTGGAGGGGGTTACAACATGCTTTTGGCACCCAGCTACGCCTTAGCACTGCTTTCCACCCCCAGACCGATGGGCAGACAGAGCGGACTATCCAGACGTTGGAGGACATGCTACGAGCATGCGTTCTGGATTTCGGAGGATCATGGGTGCGACACTTGCCTTTAGTAGAGTTTGCCTACAACAACAGCTTCCACTCTACTATTGGCATGGCACCGTTTGAGGCTTTGTACGGAAGACCATGTCGTTCACCCATTTGCTGGACAGAGGTTGGTGAGACAGGTGCTCTTGGGCCAGAGGTAGTACAGAGCACCACAGAGAAAGTCCAGCTTGTGCGTGAGAGGATGAAAGCGGCTCAGGACCGACAGAAGTCTTATGCTGATTGTCGGAGGAGACCCTTGGAGTTCGAGGTGGGAAATCATGTGTTCTTGAAGGTTTCCCCTCGACGGGGGCAGCGGAGGTTTGGGAAGGGGAGTAAGCTCTCCCCTAGATTCATCGGACCTTTCGAGGTGCTGAAGCGAGTCGGCGAGGTGGCATATCAGCTGGCCCTGCCACCTCAGTTGGAGAAGGTTCATGACGTCTTCCACGTCTCCCAGCTTCGTCGGTACTTACACGACGACTCTCACGTCATCGACTGGGGAGAGTTAGATATGGGGGATGACGCGACCTTCGAGGAACGACCAGTCAGAATTGAGGATCGTGAAGAGAAGGTGCTCCGTGGACGAACCATTGCCTTGGTTCGTGTGTTGTGGAGGCATGGCGGCCTTGAGGAGAGCACTTGAGAGCGGGAGGCTCAGATGCACGCTCAGTACCCAGAGTTGTTTTGACTTGTGTTTTGCTTTGTTCTTCTGAGCTTTGTTTTGATGTTATACTCTGTACCTTTGATTTATGGAATGCTTGGCTTGTCGGTTGTAAGACGTTTTGTTTCCTTGTTCTCTGGAAGTGTGTAACATGTCCGGATGTGTGGGGAGGGGGAAAACCTGATCCTTAATCGAGACGCATTAATGCGGATGCGATTGAACCCGTGCGGGCGAGACAGTGCCGCCTAAAGCGGATAATATCTCAACATGGGAGAGGGAATTCCCCAAGCCATGTGTTCGGGCAGTGTGTTGGTTGTACGGTGTTGGGGGCAGTGTAAGTTGGAAAAATCCTAATATATGGAAGTGGGAAGACCCAATTCTTAATCGAGACACATTAATGCGGATGCGATTAAACCTGTGCAGGCGAGTCAGTGCCGCCTAAAGCGGATAATATCTCGACATAGGAGAAGAAATTCCTTACACATATGATTAGGGTTGTTAGTTGGGTTCTTGTTATAACGAGAGTCCTAAGAGGTATCTTATTGGGTTCCTCTGGGTTGGGTTTTGAATTCTCGGGGACGAGAATGTTTTAAGAGGTATCTGATGTAATGGCCCGGACCTCTCCGGTCCATTCCTTTGTGAAAATGCGGGGCTAGAGGTGTTTCGGGAAATCATGGTGACCTGGAGGTGCGTTTGGGTGGTTTTTTTTAGAAAACTGGAAGTCCTGTAGCTTTCGCACGGTTGGCGCACGGTTTGTTAAACCGTGCGGCCAAGTCGTGCGTAGCTGGCCTTGATGGCAGTAGAGACCGCACGGGAGGCTCACGGTTTGTCTAAACCGTGCCGCCAAACCGTGCGAGCTGAGTGGCTAAGGCAGTGGTGACCGCACGGTTACCGCACGGTTTGTCTAACCGTGCGACTAGGCCGTGCGGGCACTTAAAGTTAGATCCTAAATTTTAGGATCTTGACCGTTTAGCCTTTATCTTGCTCGTTTAAGCCCCTAATCGGCCATAACTCGGGATTACCCTTCCTTGGAGGTAGAAGAACCTCTCCCAAGCGTTTTGGAGGCGATCTGGAGGCTTCTCTTCGCAAATGAAAGCCGGTTCCTCAAGGTATGTGATCGTTCTTGTTGGGTTCTTAGATCTTCTCAGATCTACTCCTCTTCCCTCAGTTTCTTAGATCTACGCCCGTTATGGTAGATCTAAGTGTGTGGATGTCGAATGTGATGAGTCTTGGTCTTGATCTTGCTAGGAGGAGAGATCTAAGGCGGGGTTTCGGAGAATCGACCTGGGTTTCTTGAGCGTTCTTCGACCGTTGTGGGTTTCGTCAAAAAATCCTTGAGGTAGGGATTTTACCTTTGTCTCTCTAATTTGTGCATCATGCGGGATGGGTGTCCTCTTGCTTTCACGAGACATAGTTGAACCAGTTTAATAAAGATAATAACCGGTTAAAGAACGGGTTTGGGGAAATTCTGTTGATATTGTTGTTTTATTTTTTTCCATCAATGCTTATCCTTTGTTATGTTGTGAATTGAATAGGCCATGCCTACTGAAAATCACGGTCGTTGGGGGCCTTTGCTTGTGCAATTAAATGTTGCCTATCTTTCTAGACCGTTGTGTGGATGAAAACTTTGTGGAATATGGAAATTGGTTAATCACGTAAAGTTGGCTGATTAAATGAATATCCGGAACCCTTGTGTGATCACCCCGGTTGAACCAAATGGAATAATGAAAACGTGGGTGTTGGTTTGGTTACGTGGTGTGTGAAAAAGGGGGTGAATCCTGGGTTATTACGAATAGGATGGGCAGCGGGGCTGCGGTAAATGATATTAAAGGGGCAATGATGTGGCACGAGCCTTGTTTTGTGATACGGTTGTGGAGATGTGGTTATAGTGGCAGCAGAGCTGCAGTAATGAGTTGTGATGTTAAAAGAAAGTGGAAAATTGATAAATGTACTGTGGGGAACGATAATGAATTAAACACGGGAACAATCAATGGGGATTGATTGATGATAAAAAGGTTGGTTTTGTGTTGCTTGTGTTCTATCTAACTTGATTTGTGTTTGGCAGGATTTTGTTCTACGAAACGCTTGATCTGGTTTGATAGTTGCCCAGTAGTTAAGGAACTAATAAACTAATACTGTTGAAACATGAAAACCTAAATGGGGTTGGGATTGTTTGTTGTATGCATGCTTCGTAGTAGCAGTGCCGAGACACGTGCTCAGTTTCTCTGTTTAGAAGCCATAGGTTGGGCTGTGTGTTGGTATACATATATGTATCTGTATCTTGTGTTTTGTCGCACCCCACCCATGTTGAGCACCTAGTGCGGAACACTCCCATTTTATGGGAGATGGTGTTTTTCCCCTTAGTTACTAGCTCCTTCATGCTCCTTCCATAGGCTGTGATGGCTTGAGGCGACCTTACACCCAAGACTCTTCGGGTAGGTTTCGATAGGCTGTGATGGCTTGAGGCAACCTTACACCCAAGACTCTTCGGGTAGGTTTCGATTGGTGCGATTCTTAGCCCAAGACTCTTCGGGCAGGTTTGTTTTCCCAAGAATCTTCGGGATGAGGCCCGGGTGTGTTCGGGCGGGGATGTGACTGTGGTTTGTGAGGCCCAGGTGTGTGCGGGCGGGATATGTGGTTTGTGAGGCCCAGGTGTGTGCGGGCGGGATATGTGGTTTGTGAGACCCAGGTGTGTGCGGGCGAGATATGTGGTTTGTGAGGCCTAGGTGTGTGCGGGCAGGAAGAGTGTGCTAGCGTCAGGACGTTCGCCGTTAGGAAGAGCAGCTAGCTATTGGGGGGAAATGGTGCGGGGTACCCAATATTCTTGTTCTTATATACTACTACCTGTTGTTTTGTGTTTTTGGTGAGCGTGGCTGGTGAGGTTGGGTGGATAAAACTCTTTGCTAGGTTTTGGTTTCTTCTGTTGTTCTCACGGGACATTAAGATGCCCCCCACCTGTGCACAAGAGCTTTAGGTTTCCCTACTGAGTATACTTCTATGCTCACCCTACGTTTACTTTCAGGTTTCCAGGAGGACTACCAGGGCCGTGCGGGACCCTACTAGTCGGGACAGGTGGAGTTGTTGCCGTTGCTGTACTCTTGTTTCTTTGGTATTGCACTTTTGAGTTTTCTTGTACTTGTACCTTGTTTCAGAATTGTTTAAACATGCATGTGGGATTGGTTTGGGTTTATTTTCATTTACTTGTTCCTTTTCCTTTTGGTGTTTGACTCATCCTATTTCCCGATCTTAAATAATAGAAAGGGTAATGCCTCCCATATTTGTGAAAACTCATATCCTTGGTGCTAGTCGCCACTCCGGGGCCTACTGGAGGCGGGACTCGGGGGTCATTATCTCCCTTTCACCTTTGCAAGCTCGGAAGGGGCATCTTTGGTGGGAGGGGGTCGTGACACTTAGAGAGACACATTGGGTATTCGGTCCACTCTTCCATTTCTACATGGCATCAAAGCAGGTTCTACCCTAACCCTAGCCTTCCCGTCTCTTTTTTTTGGCGAACGCCTAGGTATTTCCCCCCGTTGGGGGGCGGCGGCCTCCATGGGCAGAGAGCCATGAGTCCTCCGTCGTTGCCCCTTGTCGGCATCTCCCTAACCGCAGGCCCCCTCCAGCGCGTCGCCCTCCCGCTGACCCCCTCCCTGTACGCGCAACGACCCTCTACGATCTCTCCCGGTTCCGCTGATCGCTGCATCTGCGCCTCCTGAGCGCCCGACCCCGTTTTCCTGCGCCAGCGCGTAGCCCCGGTCGTCCTGTCGCTCCTTCCTGGGCAGCAACTGCCTCGCCTCCTCACCCTCTCCACCCGCGAGAGCACCGACAAGCAAATCCGCGAAGCCAACACTGACTCCCTCGTTCGGGCTTCCTCCTCCACCGCGCCACCTCCTCGTCGCGCGTCCCGTCCATGTCTTGCATCCCCTGCCTGAAGATCCCGCGTGCCCTCACCTCTTCGGCACTTCCCCGCATGCGCCGTTCTCCTGCAACGCCGACCCTCCTGGCGTGATTTTCCTGCGCACGACGACCACTCCCTCCCGTGCTTGGCATCTTCTTTTCGGTCACCGTTGCTCTCCCTTATTGTCTCTCCAGCCGGTGCCCCTCCTCTCTGTGCGACGGATCCTGCTTCGCCGACTCCTCCCTTTCACGCCTCTGCATTTGAGCGGCGACCTCCTGCTGAGCAGCCTCCTCGCTTTTGCCAGACCCGTGCGACACTGCTGCCCTAGCAGGTGTGCAGCCCCTGACGCCATGCTCCTGCGCACCAGCACGCCGTGTTCAGCGGATGCCATCTCCGACGGACGCATCTCCGACTCTTCCTCTGCTGCGCCCCGACGCTAGCCTGTCCATGCAGAAGCCATCGCCTCTCGTCTCTGGCCCTTCTGTCGGTAGCCCTCCTTGTTGCTCTTTAGACCCTTGCTATCAATCACTCTTGGGTCCGCAAGTCGGACGCTGTTTCAACTCATCATTTTTACGGTCCGCTAGACGGACGCCATTTCACCTCGGCAATTTGGGTCCGCAAAGTCGTACGCCGTCTCACCTCAGCATTTTAAGGTCCCCTAGTTGGACGCCGTTTCACCTTGGCATTTTAGGGTCCACTAGTCGGATGCTGTTTCACCTCGACAATCTGGGTCTGCAAAGTTGGGTGCCGTATCACCCGACCTTTTGGGTCCGCTAGTCGGGTGTCGTTTCACCCGGCCGTTTTGAGGTCGTTTGTCGGCCGTCGTTTCATCCGACATCTTGAATCAAGGGTCGTCCTTAGTAAGGGAGTATGAGAGTTTTACGATGGTCATATTTTCTTTAGCAGCCATGGGCGGGAGCGCAATCAGTGTGGAGCACAACCAGTGGGTAGTGCATACGGGCGTTGTTCCTTCACGGACACATCTTTTTCAGCAACATCTTTCATCATCCATCATTTTCATCTTGAGGGGGTGCTGCGATCGCAAATAATTTTTTTTGTTTCGTCTTATTTTGTATTCAAGCTGGGCATGCCCAACTTGAGGGGGAGGGTCATGGATGATTATTTTTGTTTGCTTTGTTTTATTTGGTTTGTTTTCCTTGCTTTGTTTTCTTGTGTATCCAAAGGGGGAGTGTTAGAAGACGTGAGTTCCACATCGACGATCAGGTGTCGTGCCATCTTTATTATTCATTATAAAATAACACCAAGACCTCCCTTAGAGAGAGACCTTGGGTATTCGGTCCACTCTTCCATTTCTACAATAGTTATAAAGATCGTTCCTCCTCTCTTCCTATTGAATGACAAGTGAAAGACTCCTCGATTGAGTTATCAATCACCCTTGGTTGAAGAAGCAATGGAAACCACTCCTATGTGCATGAAAATTCATAAACCTTTCCCAAATAACTAAGGCAAGTCCCGATTGGGAATTGTTGCTCCTTAGAAATCTAGAAAAAGTTCACTTATTCCACACACGTGCCAACGATCTCTAGACACTCACCACCTAACGCAATTTGCTCGATCGAGGCAAACTGCACTAGGCGGAGGGAGTTTAAAGTTCTTCAACCAAAGCTATAAACAATGAATGAAACCAAAACCCAAAATACGATCGCATTAAGAGAATTGAACACTACTAAAAATAGATATCATTCAATAGAAAAATAGAGTTTTACATTAAAGCACAAGATTCCGACATTACAAAAGGAAAAATCCTCCTTCTCCTATCACTCAAGAGTTTTACCTTTCCATGTGAAGGGTAATAGAGTTGAAAGGGGAAAAAGTGAGCATTATAAAACCAAGTAAAGAGAAAAGAGAAAAGAGAAAATCCACAACACTTCAAGGTTCAATTCCTCCAGCATAGCCTCTCCTCCCCCTTCAACAACACTCTTGAATGGAAGTGAACACATATATTTATAGGTTTGAAGGGTGAAAACTTTTCCCTCCAGATTCAATCCTTCGAAAGTTTGAGCCTATTTCGCATAATAAATGGCCGGATCTCGGGAAGGTTTCTTGATAAAAGTTGTTCCTCTCTCTCTTGTGCATGCGCCCTCCAAATATCAGCTTCTTTGGACAAGTGTTCGAAATGTTATGCCTGAATTACTGATGAAGACTTTTTCTGCCCGAGGATACCGCTCAACTCCCTCCACTTTGGCGTATGCAATGGATGCCTTAATGACTACATTTATCCATGAAATTTATTGTGGACATGCGGCTCGAAGTTATCTTTCTAATACATCTAGAATCACTTCATTTGGATGCCTCTAGACCGAGATATGCTTCAATTATTAATGTGAGGTCCATTCTGTTGGCCAACAAACTTTTTCCACTTTGATTTTTTTGGGCCAGTGTGATTCGAATTGGGTCCGTCCAGAAGACAAAGTTGAAGCCCATGAGCAAGGAAACCTACAAAAAAGGAATATTTGGATCAAAATTGTTGGAGTCTGCATCCCACATCGGACTTGAGGTCCGGTGTGGTCTTTATGATTTATTATAAATACACCCCAAGGGGGTTTCCTCATTCTAACATGGTATCAGAGGAGGTTTGATTCCTCCCTCTCATTTTTTTTCTTTCTTTCTTTCTTTTTCCCCCTTAGGGTTTTCCCGTCCGGGGGGCGGCGGCCTCAAAGCCCCGTAGGGTTACCGCCGCCGCCCCTCCGCCTCTGCCCTGCGCGATTTCCCGGCGGCTCACCCCTCCCTCCCGAGGCCTCGGCCAGGCCTCTTCCCCGGCGGCTCGCCCTCGGCGCGACGCGGCTCCCCGGCTCCCGGCTCCTCCCGCTGCTCCTCTCCTGCGCGCGCATCCCGCCGCCGTCCTCCCGCGGTGCGCCCTCGTCCCTGCCGGACTTCGCCCGGCGCCCGCGCCCTCTCCCCGCGGCTCCCCGCGGCTCCCGACGCCATCACCCGCACGGCCCATCCCGTCGCCGGACCTCCACTGCACGCGACGGCCCTCCCGGCGGATCTCTTCCCTCCCGGCGCACTCCTCCTCCCTGCGCGGCTCCCCGGCGCGACGCGGCTCCCCGGCGCGACCCGACTCCCGGCTCGCCCCTGCATCCTGTGGCCTCCCGCGCCTCCCTCTGCTCCCGCGCGCTCGCCTCTCTCGGCTCCCGGCGGCATCCCCCTCTCCGGCGAACCCTCTCCGGCGGCCTCTCCCGTCCCGCTCCCCTCCCGGCGACCTCGCCTGCTGCTGTCCGGCGGCCAGATCCGGACAGCTCCGGCCGGATCCAGCCGGATCCGGTGATTTCCGGCCAGATCCAGGCTACTCCGGCCGGCTCCGGCCTGATCCAGCGATTTCCGGCCAGATCCGGGCAGATCCGGACTGTTCCGGGCAGATCCGGGCAGATCCGGACTGTTCCGGCCAGCAACCGGCCTCCACCCGTGCTGGCCGCTCCACGCAGGTGGCCTCCTCCAATTTCCAGCGCTGTCTCCCGGTCTCCTGCACCCTTGCTGGCCTCCTCCTGCGGCATCCCCGCCTCGCCGGCATCTCCCGGCACCTCCCGGCAGCGGCATCTCTCTCCGCCGGCACGTCCATTCGCTGGCGCAGTAGCTCGACACCTTGGATTTGGGTCTGTTGGCGCCGCCAGATCCCGCAACGATTTCTGCGGAATCCCCGCCTCCCGTCGCCGGCCCCGCAAGTGCGGTTTTCCCGGTGCTAGTTTGGATTTCCCGGCGTTTCATCGACCGGCCCCACTAGTGCGGCAGTCCTGGCGTTCCGTCAACCGACCCGGTCTCTGTGTGGTTCATCTGCTGCGTCTGCGACATCATCCATCCATCTCCTGCGCAGGAGCTTCGATCGTGAGGGGGAGCAGCCACCTTTGCAGCGTTCTCTGTTTTTTTTTTACTTCGTCTGGTTTTGTAATCAAGCTGGGCATGTCCAGCTTGAGGGGGAGTGTTGGTTTTTCTTGCTTTCTTTTCATTATGTGTCCAAGCTAGGTACACCTAGCTTGAGGGGGAGTGTTGGAGTCTGCATCCCACATCGGACTTGAGGTCCGGTGTGGTCTTTATGATTTATTATAAATACACCCCAAGGGCTCCTTAGGAGAAACACCTTGGGGGTTCAGGTCTCTCTTATTTTCCCTATCTACAAAAATTGTAAAAGTTATGCCTGAAAAACAGAAGCTCCAGAAAACTGCCAATTTTTCAGAATTAAGCATTTTTCACAATTAAGCCCAAGAATTACCAAAAATACTAAATTAATGAAAATCATCTCAAATTGATTAATTGGAAAGGATTAAATCATTGAAACATGCATGAAAAATAATGAAAATATTAGCTCTATCAATGAGGGAAAATTAGGAGGTTTCCTTCCATAAACGATCTCAAACGGAGTCTGCCATGTTAAAACTGTTGCGGAATCGCCGGGAGAAACAACGACAGAAACGAGGAAAAACGAAAAAAAAAGAAAAGCACAGGACACGACGATTTACGTGGTTCGGGAAAAATCCCTACGTCCACGGGAGAGGCAGAATTTCACTATGATTCGGGAGCACAAAATTACAGAGGATTTCCCAACATGAAACCCTAGCCCGAAATGGGCTATAAAACAAATGGAGAAGACGATCACTATTCGAAAAGTGGTCCGCGTCGCTACAGTGAACGACGACTGGCTTTGTCAAAAGCGCTACAGTAAAGTTGACCCCGAAGTCCGCACCGCTACAGTGCTTGTCGGTGTCGGTCGGTCAGTTTCGCTACAGTGGTCAGCATTTGCTACAGTGCCGGAAAATTTGGTCCGGGGGCCTTTGGCCCCCGGACCCCCGGAGCAGGGGCGCGTTGCCCCCTGCAACCCCCAACGAGCTCACCGTGGAGCTCGACCCGCGAAAGTTGCGGGCCACAAGCATTCGGCCCAACCGGATCGAGCAACACCAATCCAACAAAAACGTGGAATGAATATAAAGGAATTCTGCCCAAGGCAACCACTTAACCCATTGTCGAGGTTTGTTTGAAGAAAAAAACCACAAATAAGTCTCGAAGCTTTTGTTCACAACTACGGGTTGTCTATCTGTTTGAGGATGATATGAAGAACTCATTTTGAGCTTAATTCTATGCAACCTGATTAGTTCTTTCCAGAATAGGCTTGTGAACAACGGATCTCGATCGCTGACAATAACATTAAGTGTAGGATCGTAAGAATTAGCTTATGATGACTATACTTACAAGAGGGGTGAATTGTAATTTAAAAAACTTAGTTTAAAAGATTTAAACTAAACACAACACAAAGCCTTTTAAAATAAGGTTATCGGACTCAGACTCAGTTCGATTATCAAAGTTGTAGAATCAGAATTAGAAACTGTCCGATTATTTCAGAGTAAAAGATCGGTATCACGATGGATCCGATTAATTAGAGTATGTTTATCGTAATTAGAGTAATAACGATAAAACAAACAATACAGAGATGAGTACAATGGCCGACTTTCTATTACATGCAGCTGGATAAATACTTGTAAAAAACAGACAATACAATAGCTATGTAAAAGTAAGAATTACTTGCAAGTTATATTAAAAAGATAACTCTTTTAACCTTAAGAGTAAGGTAGTCAATAACCTTGACTAAATGTATCCCCTGTTTTATACTTACAGTAAAGTCTGTCTTTTCTTACCAGGAAAGCCCTCGATACGATGACCAAAATTGCTCTGTCTTCCTATCCCTGGAAGTCCTCGATATAAATATCGGCGTCTGTCTTCCTAGCCCTGAAAGCCCTCAATCTGATGGATCAGATTCACTATCTTCCTATCCCGGGAGCCCTCAATTGTAACTATGATTGGACGCAGATTACAATTGCAAAAGTTCTTAAAGGAAACATCCTTGACAAGGATTCCTTAAAAACGACAACTCTCTAAAGAATAACACTGACTAAGAATGAGCGGTTCACACAAAGCTATCTTCATAAAACTTGAGTTGCGAAAATGAACAAATGAATCACCTCCAAACTATTCAAATGACTCCGTATTTGTAGGCGATCTCCCAACGATCATATTTCCAAGTTTGTTGCAACGACTTCAGACACCTGACACCTGACAACTCATTTGTAACTGGATGTTCGACGTCGTATTGATTAACACCATTACAGTGTTAAAGATTTTCCTTACGATAGAAACAAGTCTTTGTATTCTGATTATAAACTTTAGTCAGTCCGATGGACTTCCTTAACAATTTTCAATACGATAATCTTTATGAGGGTTAATCCATTTTTATCGGTACTAGAATCAGTCCGATAGTTTCGACTTTTGTCTGTACGATAGACATGACTAAAGTCTAACTCCTGGTCTGATAAAAGATAAGTCCGTTTAATCGTATCCATACTCATTTCGATTTTCGTAATGAAGAAAGTAAAGTTTATATTCGTAATACGATACAACTTATTCTATGTGTGGTAAAAGATAAATTTTTCTACAAAAATATACTAAAACACTTGGGACATAAAAAGTTAATAAATATGTTTTAAGAAAGTGTTTGTGATTTCCAAAACTAAAGGAATGAAAAAGTAAGAAGTAAAACTTATGACTCTAACAATCTCTCCCTTTTTTAGAAAGCACAAACCCCAAAACTTAAATGGAAAATAACTTGAAAAACTTACAGCCCATTGTTCTTTTAAGAACTTCGTATTAAGAGTTAATATTTTATATATATATATCCCATCTTAATCGGTTAGAAAATCTTTCACGTTGGGGTTTGAAATATATAAATCAATATATCACATTACTCGTTTAAAACTTTGTTGCGTGTACTGATTTATTAATTAGATTGTCCAATCTGGTGGTGCAAAATAAATAAATTAAAACCGTCTGAACAGGCGGTAACCCAACCTTTATGACGGTAATTAAATAAACCACATAAACCGTCCAATCCGGGGGGGCTGCACTGCCCTTTTATAGGCAATGCAACATGGTAGGTAGAGGATTGGTGGGGGTGGGCAGCCCACCCCCGTTGAAGGATTGCAGCCGCCTGCGGTTGCCTCACAATAATATTTTTATTATATTATTTTTGAGGCTTCGTAATGCTCGCATTCCTATGCTGGATCAGTGATTCATCACGAAATGCAACTTAGAAATATCCCCAAGGTTCAAACATCGATAACCATGGTTGTCCATCACCATCGAGCACATATGATGATTATTTATTTTAGTAATAAATATAAAATATCCCATAAACTCAAAATGCTTGGAAATTCACCAAAACCCAGCCCAGGGTTAAACACCGTACCCCAAGATCAACAAGACCATTGGAAATTTTTTTTGAGATCATCTATTAAGGTAAATTTACCGTTTTACCCTTGAGGAGGTCTGACTTTGAGAACTCAAAATTGAGCCAAGTCTTGTTCAGGAAAAATCCGAGTCTTTTCAGCTATACTGAAATCTATCAGATTTCTACTTGCCATAGCAGGTTGCATGATTATGAGATTTGATTGAGGAATGTCAAAACAACATTCCTTATTGAGAACCTTAAGGAAGATGTCTATATGACACAACCAGAAGAGTTTGCGACTCCAAAAGATGCCAATAAGGTATTTAAGTTGCATAGATCCATTTATGGATTAAAGTATCTAAATCTTGGAACATTCGCTTTGATGAAGCCATAAGGGAATTTTGTTTCATAAAGAATGAGTGTGAGCCTTATGTCTATAAGTGGTTTAGTTGTAGTACAATTGTTTTTGTAGTAGTGTATGTTGATGACATATTACTTCTGGGAAATTACATATCAGTCTTACGGTCTGTTAAGATGTGGTTAAACAAATGCTTGGACTAAGTCAGGGTACATATATTGACAATGTACCAAAGAGATTCAGTTTGGAACAATCTAAGAGGAGATTGTTGCCAATGATACATGACATACATCTCTCCAAAAAAATGTGTCCCCATACACAAGAGGAGAGAAGGATGAGTAAAATCCCATACGCATTTGCGATAAGATATATCATGTACGCTATGTTATGTACCAAGTTTGATGTTGCCTATGCTTTGACCATAGTAGGCAAATATCAAGTAGATCCAGACGACTACCATTAGATGACAGTCAAGACTGTCCTAAAGTACCCGAGGCGTACTAAGGATATGTTCCTGATGTTTGGTGGAGATGAAGAGTTAGTCATCAGGGGGTATACATATGCTAGTTTCCAAACAGATCAGGATGATCTAAAATCGCAGTCGGGATATGTGTTCTGCCTCCATGTAGGAGCTGTGAGTTGGAAGAGTTTTGAGTAGCCCGTGGTCGTCGATTCTATAGCATAATTTGAGTATATTGTGGCTTTTGATGCAACTAAAGAAGTGGTTTGGATATGCAACTTCGTTCAGGAGTTTGATGGGGGTACCTAACAGTAAGGTTGCTATTACAATGTATTGTGATAATACTGCAACAGTGGTTTTCACCCAAGAGTCAAGGCCATAACGACATATGAAGCATATACTTCGAAAGTATCTATCTCTTGAGGGATTTTTTCTCAAAAAGGTGATGTTGCAGTAAATAGAGTTTTCACGGAACCTGTTGACTAAAGCCTTATCTCAGCAGAAGCATGAATGTCATGCGAGAGCTAGCAGACTAAATGCCGTTAACAATTGACTCTAGTTCAGGTGAGAGTTTGTTGGAGTTGGCGCCCTAAAACCAACTACCTTGTACTTTAGACAACGTGTTTATATTCAAAGATATGAATATTAAGTGTTTTCCTTATCACATGATTAATTTCTCCGCCTTACATTAATGAGATGATGTCCTTAGGGTATTTGTCACATCGAAATGACATAGTAGTTCTCCACTATGATGAGATCCTTGAAGTGCTATGTCATATTTCTAAATATAGTTCGACGATCAGGATAACATTCTATGACGAGACATGTAGTATGTTTGGCTGTCTTGTGCTTGATACTCATAAGCGGACAAGACTTGATGTCATGAAATTCGCACTTGATAATCTTCAAGACGAAAGAATATGAGGACAAACCCACGTGTAGGAATTCCATATATTTGTGTTTCATTGGATATTCCAGTCTATGAACGTGTGTAATTATCCTTCGACTTGAAATTATTATTAATACATATCACAAGTTGTGCACTTTTATGTATTAACGTAAACCATGATGACCTATGCTCGCAACGAGGTGAGATACATTGGGTGAGTCACGAGTGATATGACATTAATGAATAAGTCAAGAAATGATTTCCATTCCATCCTTTTGAAAGTTGCTATCTCAGGTCCTTTTGATTGAAATGTAACCATCTGATAAATTCAAGGTGTTTGACAAGTTAATTTCAGATAGTTAAAGAAAGAGGGCACATAGGTTGAAGACATGAAGTATGCAACCTGCTTGATTGGAGATGCTGAGACAAAAAGATTATATTATATAGTGAACATTCATATGTGATTGATGTTGTTGCGACATAACTTTTTTCTCTATGAATGCCTTGACACGTTGCTAGACACCAATTTTGGGCTTTAGACCAACCCGCCTAATGCCACTGAGAAAAAGGTCTGGAGGATCACACACAAAGTGTATCCGTGATCTCAGTTAATTTTTTTTGAATTTAACGGTTGAAATAAATAATATTCTCAAGATCGAAGAATATCATTTATTCAAAATTGGTTGATCGCAAATATTCAGTTACTATGTAAGTATAATATTTAGTAAATATTTATTCACAACAACATGAATATAATATTTATTTCTTAAATGAATATCATTTATTTAAATATTTATTCAAGGTTCAATAAATGTTGAGGATGGACATACCGAGTTATAGGTTCAGTGATAAATATTTATTCGCAAGACCGTGCATATAATATTATTATTATGCGAGATAGCGCATGCCATGAGATATAATAATAATACTAATATTATTATTATTTGACATGAGGTATATATTGAGTTTAATATTTGATTAAGGACAATTATCAATATTAAACCCTAGCTTTATATATACCATGTTATATCATTTTGGAGCATAAGCAATTGTGTTGTGCACAATGTCTCCAAGAATGAGAGAAGCTATCATCCTCCTTCTTCCCTCTCAAGCTCGAGAGAACTAAGACACGATCTTCATGATCGAAAGATCTTAACTTGCAATCGACAATGAACGACACAAGGCGATCAGTACCTCCGCGCCAACACCTGGAGATCTGACGATGACGTTCCAAGATCAAGGAGCATGCATGGATTACCACTAGAGTGATTCTATTTTGGATCCTCTAAATGCAATGACGATACAACTCGAACGGGGTTCGTGAAATCAACATCTACTGCGAAGAAAGACCGAGGTAATTTCTCGTTAAATAAATTATAAATTTAACGTGAAAAGATTCTCTTTTGATTCTAGGATTCTTGTCAAGTTTAATCGGGTATGTTCGTTAGACATGACAATTCTTTGTCATGATCTTCGGGCGCATCACGTAGGGCCTAGCGCGCGCTGCTTTTGGGCTCATGGTGGGATTAGCAAAAGGCTTGGGGCTGCTTCAGAAGGGCATGAAGAGGTGTGCTGGCGCGTATCAATGCGCAAATCGCGGCACAAGTCGTACCGCGATTTGCGGTGTCCAATGGGTTTCACATGGTTTCGGTGAGATTCGTGGCAGGATTCGCATAAAACTATAGGCAGATCTGAATTCTGGAATCACCCCGTTTTTTCCCTTTTTTTAAATTTTTTGACTTTTGTTCCTTTTTTTAGTTTTTGTTAATTTTTTTTTGAAACAGAGATAAGGGCAGGTAGGAATCGGGCTGGCCGACTGGTGCAGGGGACGCCGCGACTCGCTTGTGTTGGTGGGTGGCGCACCGCGTCTGGGGTGGTGCGAACATGGATGGTGGGCAGTCGCACAAGGACATAACAGTGACGCCGGATCCCAGGGAGGCTGGGATCGCAGGGGTTGCAGAGGAACTCTGCATAGACAAGCGCAATCAGTGGCGGCGAACAACGAACGACCTCACTCTGGTATCAACTGATGCAGTGGAGCGAGGATAAACGAGTCCTTGCACGTGGAACTCTGGAGGAACACAAAGATAACACCCAAACAGAGAGAACGTTCTAGGGAATTCTATTAATCTTGTAGCGAAGGAATTTTCCTTACCTCAAGGTGAGACAGAGACCTTTTATAGATTGAGAAAAAGGAATACATGATGGAGTATTCCGATGTGGGACTCAGAAATACCCAGAATAATAAAAACAAGGTTTAACACTCCCCCTCCAGCTGGACATGCCCAGCTTGGACCACGAGTCCCACAAAAGAAAGATGACATCAGACAAGACCATACACACTCCCCTTTAAAGCTGGGTCACAGATGCTGTGGATGCCCAGGTTGGAACTGAGCGAGTCCAGGCGAGCCCCTGGGTGGCCTTTGGTGAAGATGTCGGCAAATTGATCCGCCGTCGGGATGTGGCTAAAGCTGACATGGTTGTGCTCAAGGTGGTGGCGAAGAAAGTGACAGTTCACTTCGATATGTTTCGTGCGTTCATGGAAGACTGGATTTGAAGCAATCTTGGTGGTTGCCTGATTGTCACACCAGATATGAGCAGATGTCTGCGGAGGAAAGTCAAGCTCTTGGAGAAGATGACGAAGACAAAGGATCTCCGTAGTGACGGTGGCCATGAGACGGTTCTCAGACTCCGCACTGGATCTGGAGAAGACAGTCTGTTTTTTGCTGCGCCAAGAGATGAGGTTGCCTGCCAAGAAAACGGCAAACCCAAAAGTAGATTTCTGGGTAGCAAGACAACCGACATAGTCAGCATCACAGAAGGCCTCAATATTCAGATGAGCGTGGTGGGAGTAGCGAAAACCACGAACAGGGTCTCTCTTGATGTATTTGGCAATGCGGAGGACAACATCCTACTGAGAGGTGGTCGGATGCTCCATGAATTGACTCACTTTGCCAATAGCGCAGACAATGTTTGGACGAGTCATGGTGAGATAATTGAGTTTGCCCACCAGTCGACGGTACTTCTTTGGGCGTGAATACGGTTCCGAGGAGTCATAGAGAGAGCGTTCCGCGGACTCAAGAGGAGTGTCAACGGCGGTGGCCTGTGTCAGCCCAGCATCCTGCAGAATGTCCAACGCATATCTCCGTTGGCAGAGGAAGATGGTGTTCGGAGAACAGGAGACCTCGATGCCTATAAAGTATGTGAGAAGATCGAGATCTTTGGTGTGTAAGTGATGATGAAGATGACCTTTGAGGTGAACGATTCCAGTAGAGTCGCTTCCGGTGATGATGATATCATCCACATATACTACCAACAAGATGCAGCCGGTGGATGTCGTCCTGTAGAACATGGTGTGGTCCTTCATACTGCGAGAGAGTTCAAAGTCGGTGACGACGGTGCTGAAGCGGTCAAACCAAGTACGAGGAGACTGCTTGAGACCATATAAAGAGCGGCGAAGTCGACAGACTTGGAAGTCGGCGCCGGAGGCATAAAATCCAGGGGGCTGTTGTAGACAAACCTCTTCATTAAGAAATCCATGGAGGAAGACATTCTTGACATTCAGTTGATGAAGGAACCAATGATGATAGGCGACCAGAGAGATGAATAATCGAACGGAATCCGTTTTGGCAACTGGAGAGAAGGTATCAAAATAGTCAAGACCATATGTCTGAGTAAAGCCCTTTGCTCCAAGGCGGGCTTTGAGGCGATGGAGAGTGCCATCGGCATTAAGCCAGACTGTATAAATCCATTTGTTGCCAACCACTTGTTTGCCTGCCGGAAGGGGGACTAGATCCAAAGTATGGCTGTCTTTCAGAGCCTGCAATTCACCCCGCATCGCTTGTAGCCACCCCGGGTGAGATTTGGCCTCACCAACTGTGCGGGGAATGGATATCGTCTCCAGAACTGACAGACCTCTGTATGAAGATGTAAATAGAGGAGTGCTCTGACAAGAACGAGTACCTTTCCGAAGTGTAATGGGCAAGTCGTTTGGTGCCGGGACAGGAGCATCAGACGAAGCGGGGACGATGGTGTCCTCGACCTGGACGGGGGGTACAGTCGATGGGCGACGAGAGTAGACCATATCAAAACGGTGATCAACAACGGGAGACACCAGTGGAGGGTGGATGATGAGAGGAAGACAATCATCAATGTCAGTGTCGAGATGGGGAGAGGGAAGTGAAAACGGAGAGCTCTCAACAAACGAGACATCAGCGGAGATACCAGCGGGGACGATGGTGTCCTCAGCCTGGACGGGGGTACAGTCGATGGGCGACGAGAGTAGACTGTATCAAAACGGTGATCAGCAAGGGGAGACACCGGTGGAGGGTGGATAATGAGAGGAAGACAATCATCAATGTCAGTGTCGGGATGTGGAGAGGGAAGTGAAAACAGAGAGCTCTCAACAAATGAGATGTCAGTGGAGATGGTATACCGTAGGTCCGGAGAGAAGCATCGATATTCGCACGAAGTGCGGGAATAGCTGAGGAATATGCAGCGGAGGGATTTAGGAGAGAGCTTGGAGAGACCGAGACGAGTGTCACGAACATAACAAAGACATCCAAACACACATAGTGGAAGTGAGTGAGGAGGAAGAGAAGAGAACAGAGTCCGAAAAGGAGTCTCCCCCTGAAGGATAGAAGAAGAGAGACAATTTAGGAGGTAGGTATCAGTCAGGATGACATCGCTCCAAAAATTGAGAGGCACCTTCATGTGGAATAGGAGGGCACGGAAAGTCTTCAGAATATGGTGATGTTTCCGCTCGGCCACTCCATTCTTCTGAGGTGTATCGGGGCTGTATGTCTGGTGAGTAATGCCTTTATCCTTAAGAAACTGTTGAAAGGGAGTGGATAAATATTCTCGTCCATTGTCGGAGCGGAGACATTTCAGGGAGGTAGAGAATTGAGCATGAATCTCATTATAGAAGGTCTGAAAGGTAGAAAATACTTCAGACCGATCACGAAGAAGGTAGAGCCAGGTCATGCGGGAATAGTCATCGATAAAGGATATATAATAATGGTACCCAGATTTGCTAGGAACCCTACAAGGACCCCATACATCGGAATGAACATGGTCGAAAGGATTCGCTGTACGCAGGTCCAATCGAGGAACATATGTCACTGGATGATGTTTAGCAAACTTGCAGAGTTCACAATGGAAGGAAATGTGGGGACTAAATTGGGGGCAAAGCTTTTGTAGGACGGAAGCCGGCGGATGACCAATGTGAGAATGAAGGTCAAGGGCATAGGTTGAGGTGGATGAGCAAGCAAGAGGTGGTGGGATATCAAGTATGTACACCCCAACCCTAAGATGACCTCGACCAAGTTCCCGATTCGTCGACCGCTCCTGAAAAACAACACCAGATGATGTAAAAATAGCAGTACAATTTAAGTCTTTGGTGAGTTTGTTGATAGAGAGAAGATTAAACGGGCTGTGAGGAACAAGAGCGATTGAAGGCAGACTAATAGACGGGGTCAAAAGGCATGTGCCAAATCCCGCAATGGGGATTGTTGATCCAATGGAAACAGTGATTGTAGAAGCACTAGTAGACGGATGGTAGGTAGCGAACATACCAGAATCCCCTGTAAGATGTTCGGACGCACCAGAGTCGAGCATCCAGGCTGGCGGTCGATGAGATAGACAGACGTTAGAGCCATCAATCTGAGCAATGGTGGCCGGAGAAGAGGACAGTTGCTCAGGCGGGGGCCGAGAAACCGCGGGAGGTGGGCCGAGAGACTGCCGAGGAGGGCGGGGGCTGGGAGACTGCGTTAGAGGTGGGCCGGGAATCACTGAGGAGGGCGGGGGGAGCCGGGCGACCGCGTTGAAGGCGGGCCGGGGAGTGCTGCGGAGGGCGGGGAGTCCAAGAGACCGCATCGGAGGCAGTGGCCGGGAATCTGTCGGGAAGTCGGTCGGATTACGGGATGTCGCAGCGAACGGGAGACCCGGGGGAGATGGGCCGTTTGTCGAGCGGGAGAACCTGCGGGGGTCTGGAGATCACAGCGAGAGGCCGCAGGGAGGCGGGGCCGGTTGAAGCCGGGAGGCCGCAGGGAGAGGGGGCCAGTCGGTAGCTGGGGGCGCAGCGTCTGGAAGAGGCGGATGGCCGGGCGCCGGCGTTGGAGGTCCGCCGGAGAGAGAGCCGTGACAGGAGCCGGTGCTGGGAGGAGATCCGCGCTGGGTGGGAAGCGTCTGGGTCGCCGTGCGAGGAGGCCGGCGTGGAGAGAGGCCGACTGCGGGGAGGGATGCTGCCAGGATGGCGAGCAGGAGGCCGATCACACCTGGATGAGGAGGGTGCCGGGACGAGCAGGGCTCCGGGATGAGCAGGCGAGAGGCTGGGCTGGGCGCCGCGAGTCGGGAGCACTACTGGGAGAGGGCCGCAACGGGAGAGGAGGGCCGCCGGGATGTGCGACCGGGGAGGGGCGCCGTGGGCGAGGCGGGAGCCGGGAAGCAGGGGCCGCCGGGATGTGCAGCGGGAGTCGCTGAGGGCCAGAGAGCCACTGGAGGCGAGGAGGTGGGAGGCGGTGTGCTGCACAGGGAAGGAGGCTGGGCTGGGCGAACCGGGAGTCCGCAGGGAGGGCAGGGCTGGGTAGAACCGGGAGGCTGCACGGGGAATTGCTAGAAAAAAAATTGGGAGGGAGAACTCGGGATTAGTTTCCCTCTGATACTATGTAGAGGAGGAATTTTCCTTACCTCAAGGTGAGACGGAGACTTTCTTTTATAGATTGAGAAAAATGAATACATGAGGGAGTATTCCGATGCGGGACTCGGAAATACCCAGATTAATAAAAACAGAGTTTAACAAATCTAATAAAAAAACTGAATACAATTAACAGCATACCACCTATTTATAGGCTAAACCCTAAAAAATTAAAAGGCTAAACCGCCCTTAAAAATATCCTAAGCTAGTGGGAAAATCAGTAACTAAAGGAATTAAAAAAAAACACTTATAGGCCACGCAGGCGCTGTGCTGGCTGCTACACCAGAGGGGCTTAAATCTGTGTTGCATCAAAATTTCATTTCATTTTTAAAATCCTTTATCTGAATCCTGTTTCTCTGGATAATCCTTCAAAAACATCATCAAGTTTATTCATCCATGAAAATCCATCTAAACAGCCACCATCTTTTATTCATCCATGAAAATCCATCTAAACTGCCACCAGCTTGCTCAAAGTGGCCACTGATACATCAAAACTTCTATAGAAAGCCTGGGGTTTTAAAAATTTACTGTTTTTATTATTTGTCTTCCATGGGCTTATTTGTTGTGACTGTCTTCCTTATGATTTGGAATGTTCTAATTTGCTGATGCATGATTATTCACTGTTTTTTTATACTTTTCTGCACTGACTGTTCCATTTGTCAGTTTGTTTATCTCAGAGACAATCTCTTATCTTCATTAGGAGGAGTTGAAATTTTAAAGCAGGTGAAGGTAGGTTTATGGATTTTGATGTGTTGTTTTCGATGATTTGTTGGTCAATTCCTCTTACGTATCTGTATTTTGATTGTGTCTCTCTAACCCCTGGTTTGTGGTGTTACTGTTATTATGTTAGGTTCTTGATTTGAGCTTTAATGATTTTAAAGGTCCCGGTTTTGAGTCTCTTGAGAACTGTCAAGTTCTACAGGTTTATTTTTTCTCTTTTTTGTTTGTGTTCAGAAAAATTGCATGGACAGTGGAACATAGAACTTATTTTTGTGGTTTCTGAAATATTTTGTACTCATGCAGCAACTTTATCTTGCTGGAAATCAAATTGCATCTCTTGCCAGCCTTCCCGAGCTTCCTAACTTGGAAGTAAGTGTAAAATTGTTCCTCAAATTTTCCTGTATACTCTTTTATCATGCTGATCTTGTGTATGCATTCTTTCCCCTTTTAGTTTCTTTCTGTAGCACAGAATAAGTTGAAGTCCCTGTCCATGGCTAGTCAGCCTCGTCTGCAGGTGAATGATATTTTTTTCTTCTTCCTGGATTTTTGTTTTTCTCAATAACTCTGTTGTCTTTCATTCTAATTTAAATGCTTGGTCTTGTTTTCCAGGTTTTAGCTGCCAGCAAAAACAAAATATCAACCCTGAAAGGTTTTCCACATTTGCCTGCTCTCGAGGTCAGTTTTTTTGTGCCTTTTGTTTTTGTCACTTTATTATGCTATGTTACTTAGTCAAAGCATGGTACAATGTTTACCATAAGCCCTTCAATTGGCAATGCCAGCTTCAGGAGTGGATTGTTTCCTGGTATTTGTTTTTTAATCTTTAACTAATAGGATGTTTGTGGGGCTGCATTTACTGTTCTGGAAATGAATTGGGTGGGATTAGGGTGACACAACCTTACAATATAGGCTTTTATATTTAGAAGTTGCTTAACTTGGTGTCAGATCCCTTCAATGGGCAGGGGACTCAATTATACTTGTCCAGGCTTAGTTTTGATGTTGGATTTTGTTACTGAAATAGAACAAAGCTGGGCTTTGGTATAGTTGGCATGGCTTGTGCTCAATGGATGATGCCTTTTCAATAATGCATGGTGTTGGACCTAATTAGTGTCATGTATTTAGAGTCCCACTTTGGTTTTCAGTCACTTGTATTATTTTACTCCATCTTTATAAATAAAGCGCTCCACCTCTTATTGAAGTAAGGAGTAGAGTTTTACTCCTACATGGCATCAAAGTCTTCATTTGATCCCACCACTTTGGTGCGTCGTTTCCCTACCCTAGCTGCCGCTACCTTATTCCCCCCCCCCTACGTCGTGGGCTCCCTATGCTCCTCCTTCCACCCCGTCGTGCATCCTAGGCGCGTGCACCCCGGGCAAACCCGATGCTGCCGTCACGCTTCTTTGGCAAGCGGCAAGTCTGCCCGGGGTGCGCACGCCTCCTGCTTTGGCAAGCACGGCGGCGACCAACGCGTCGCGCATCCCTGGCGAGCACGGTCGCCTCCCTGACGAGGTCGGCCCGACCCCTTGCTGCCGTGGTCGCCTCATGCTGTTGATGTCCCCACCAGCACAAATCCCTCTTCCAGGCACGTCCTTGATGGCATGACCTCTCTGACGCGGCACTCCTTCCCACGGTGCCGACCGCAGCCCCTCCTTGCTCGGTGACATCCCTCTGTGCACGTGCCACTATGTGCGCTCTCATCCGCTGTTGGCCCCTCCGGCCTCCTCGTGTCGCACAAAATGTTATCTTCCGCACTAGTGCTGAATCTAAATATCATGCTATGAGGACTGTCACTACTGAAATTCTTTGGTTTCGCCAACTACTTCGTGAAATTGGCTTTCCGCAGCAGCAACATTTCACCTTTGGCTACATTCCCACTGGTCATCTGATTGACTATATCTTCAACAAAGGTCTCTCTGCGCCCGGCTGAACTTTCTTTGCACCAAGCTGGACATGCACAACAATTGCAACCCAACTTGAGGGGGAGTTTGTTCAGTCTTTGTTGTCTTTCTCTTCATTTGTTTCTTTTTTGTGGGACTCATATTCCAAGCTACACATGTTCTAGCTTGAGGGGGAGTGTTGAACCCAATCGGTGTCATGTATTTAGAGCCCCACATTGGTTTTCTATCAGTTGTATTATTTTACTCCATCTATATAAATAAAGCGCTCCACCTCTTATTGAGGCAAGGAGTAGGGTTTTACTCCACCTGGAAAAACAGAGTGATAAATGAACCTTTTTACAATGGTTTTTAAGTGGGAAGCCTTGAATAGCAGGGTTGACTTTCTATTCAACTTGGATTTTGTTTACTGCATGTTGGGTTTTAAATTAGCACTTCTTTTTTAGATGGTTACATGGTACCAAGAGTGATCATTTTTGTGATTTTCGGGTCAATTGTTTGTAGAGTTGTTAAGGGAAGGACTGGAAGAGAAGCAAGTGCAAGAGAAAGGAGTGGTTTCTACACCCTTAAGGCGTAAAAGTAACTTTAACTTGAGCTAGCTCATGATATCTACAAGAAACTGGGGCAAATTTCAGTTTTTGTCCCCCCTTTGTTGGACATGAACAAATTCAACATTTATTGCTTTTATGTTCTAGCAGTATTGAAGAGCAAACGTTTTGTGGGGAGGAGAAAAGCGCGGGGATCAAATTCACACCCCTTAAGATTACATGTGATGTTGGTTCCTATAAACTAGTGTGATCCTTGATCGATACATGATTTATGGTTGTGACCTTGATGGCTGATTTACCAACTCCAGTCAGTCTAAATTTTTTCTGGTTGTGTGGTTGTACTGTATGCAAGTGTCTAGCTATTTTTTCCAGTTGATTGAGCAAATACGGGTTTACTAAAATTCTGGATCACTATCATTTGGTGCAGCATTTAAGAGTGGAGGAGAATCCTATCCTTCAGATGGCTCATTTAGAGGCAGCGTCTATTTTGCTCGTGGGCCCGACTTTGAGAAAATTCAATGATAGGGGTATGTTGTTTTAAGTAATGAGAGTTATTCTTGGTTAAATTCATTTAATTTTTATCTCTTCAAAAATTTCACCTTGGTTCTCTCAGGCCTCTTCTTGTTGGAAGTGGTCATAATATTTTGCTAGAAGATTTTGGGGCACATTTCTTCATGTTATTTTGTCTTCTTCATTTTATTGTTCTTATATGCACTTTGTGTTAATCTATATGCAATTAATTTCCTTGAATGGTTTTAATCAATCCTGACAATTATTGTACTAATATTGGCAGCTTTTAGTAAACATTTAAACATATTATAAATTTCAACAACAGAAAACTTGTGCATTGATCTTAGCAATAATTTTAAGGAAAGAGTAAGCTGAACACACTATGTATTTCGCATTTGTTCACTAATTGTGGTTTTCCTCTTGACAGTTGGATTGTTAGGGTTAATTCTTCTAATCCCTTCTGCATAATAAACTTTCCCTATTAATTTTTCTGGGGTGGAGGTGCTTTTGTTTTTTATTTGGAGAACTACCCAACTCTCTTCCTCCGATTCTTGTCTTTTTCATGGGCAAAAATTTCTTTGTTTGCATAATTTATAAGGGTACTTTGCTAATTAATTTTGTATGACACTTAACATTTGAATGTGTTTTAGATCTTTCTGAGGAAGAGCTAGTGCTTTCAAAGAGTTACCCGGCGCACACAGCTCTGTGCATAAGGGGTGGGTGGGATTTTTGTGGTCCTGAGCATGCCAAAGGTTAGTTTTCAAGGCACACTTTACACTGCATAGTGTCTTGCAGATAATGCCATCCCAGTGTAACTATAACTGATCCTAACATTGTCATTAAGATGTTTCTGGGTTTGATCTGGCTGCATTTGGGGACTACTTTGAATAATTTTACCATTTTGGTACCTTTGATGGATTGTTTTCTTCTTCCTTGAAATGCTGTTAGGATTTGTCTGACATGTGGCTACGCTGGTGAGCAGTTGTCTTGTGAAATTGAAGTGGATGCTAGTACTAGCCAATGTTTGGGATTCTCCATGTAGCTTCATCTGGATTTTTTAGGGTGATATTGATTCAAATTATAGTAGTGTTTAATTAACAATGATTTGAAAACATTGTCTCTTGAGCAGAGTCAACTTTCAGATTTCTTATTGAACAATGGAAGGGCCATTTTCCTCCTGGTTATTTACTTGAAGAAGCCTTAATTGATCAGCCATTTGAAGAGGATCCCTGTCACTGTCATTTTGTTTTTGTCCAAGATTGTACCCCTTCTGGCGACTTAAATCTTGCACTAAGATATCAGTGGTTTGTTGGAGAAAGAACCGCTACATATTTTACAGTCATCTCTGATGCCACTGGAGAGGTAATTTCATAATCTTTAGTATTTCAATAATCTGATGCGTAAATTATCTCTTTTTTTATCGCATGCAAGTATTTCTTTTCTATTGTATCAATTTACCCCATTATATATTTTTCATTTTTTGTAAAATGTTGTTTTTTATTTTTTATCCTGTTTTTTCTTGAATTTATGTCACCATCCTGACATTACTACATTTTTACAAGGTTTATTGGCCAAAGAGTGAGGATGTTGGCAAGATTCTAAAAGTTGAGTGCACTTCCATACTGGGGAGTACAGAATATCCTCCGATTTTTGCTATATCCTCTCCTGTTTCTCCAGGTGTGATTTTTTCTAGTTTCTTCAGCTGCTTGTGTTGCCTGTGGTGTTGTCAATAGTGGTCCTTGCGGCCGTTATAGTGGTATCATGTAGTGTAAAAATCAACGAATGTTACTCTAATATGTAAGTTGTAGTAGTGAATCATGGATAGCGTTTGATAGATTTAACACATATGATATGCAAAATGGAATTGATCCTATCTTTTTTACTGATTGTAATGATAATCAATTACTCAAAAAGATGATAGTGTTGAAAAAAATTGGTTTTTGATAATGATAATTTAATTTGGCGATATATTGAAAGTGTATCAAAAGAAAAACAATTTGAGACTTACCCAAATGCAAGAAAAAAGCAAATCCAATCCCGTTTTTTAGAAAACCTGTATGGACCATTAAATGATTAATTTCAAAATTTAAAACAAGCATAACATCTTAAGTTCAGGGGAGAGTTGGTGACAGTGACATATAATGGTTGTAATAGTGAATAGTGGATAGCGTTTGATAACGTCACTATTTAACACATATTATATGCAAAATGAAATTGACCCTATTTTTTTACTGATTGTAGTGATAATCAATTACTCAAAAAGACTGAGATTGTGTTGAAAAAAATTGTTTTTTGATAATGATAATTTAATTTGGCGATATATTGAAAATGTATCAAAAGAAAAACAAATTGAGACTTATCCAAATGCAATGGGACCATTAAATGATTAATTACAAAATTTAAAACAAGCATAGCAGCCCTGCCTTTAATGCGTTATGTGGAAGAAATAAAACCGTAAAATACGTGGGATAAGAGGGAAAATGAACCTGATCAAACTCATTGAACCTGGGCATACCCATATCTAGATACTTAATTGCTTCCCTCTCAAGCTAAGACATAAATATTTAGCTTGCTCAACCTGCTAAACAAGTGTTTTTACCCGTGACCTTGAAACCCCTTAAGTAAATATATCAACGAGATGTTCTACTGTCTGAATGTGGCCAAATGTGTTGTTTTGTTTTTCTCTTGTGGCAAATGTTGCAGAAACGTTTGGAGTCGCAACAACAGAATAGGTTTGCAGATGAAGAAAAAAACCGAAGAAACACTCAGGATACAGAGATTTACGTGGTTTGGGAAATGATCTCTATGTCCACGGAGAGACAAAAATATCAATATAGCCGAAAGCACAAAATTAGTTTCAGGGTTCTCAATCACACACAAAACACTAGCCCGAAATGGGATAAAAAAGAGGACGAAACACTATTTCACCAACCGCACAAAAAGTCTGTTGTGCTACAATAGAAGTGGTTGGAAAGTCACATCGCTACAATGTCGCGACCACCCGAGTCCAAGCTGCTATAGTGGCTAGCGGCTGGAAGTCCGCGGAGCTACAGTGCCCTATCGGTGTCGTCCGGTCAGCTCTGCTACAGTCGGTTAGAGCTGCTACAGTGCCCCAAAATTTGGACCGGGAACCTTCGGTCCCCCGACCCATGGAGTTGGGGCGCGTTGCCCCTTGCAACCCCCAACGAGCTCACCGCGGAGCTCGACCTGCAGAGTTGCGGCCTGGTGCGCAGTATGGACCACAAGCATTCGGCCTAGCTTCATCCAAAACAGATCGGACTGCACCAATCCAACAACAAATCAACGTCAATGTGTTTCGTCTGCTCATGAAAAATCAGGTTGGTCACAATTTTGATGGTCACGTGATTGTTGCACCAAACATGCATGGGTTCCCGAATCGGGCGATCAATCTCCTGCAAAAGTTCTTATAACCATCAAATCTTTGTGGCCACATGAGCTATGTCTCAATGCTTTAACTCAACACTCGAGTGGGATACAGCCGTTTGCCTTTTGCTTCGCGAAGAGATCAAATTACTGTTGCGGAATCTCCGGGAGACAGAACGACAGAAAAAACGAGAAAACGAAGGAAAGAAAAAAGCAACAATGAACACGGCGATTTACGTGGTTCGGGAAAAATCCCTACGTCCACGGGAGAGGCAGAATTTCACTATGATTCGGGAGCACAGAAATTACAGAGGATTTCCACAATAAAACCCTAGCCCGAAATGAGCTACATATGAAGAAGACGGTCTACTGTTCTGAATAGTAGTCCGCGTTGCAACAGTGATCGGCGGCTCACTTTGTCAAAAGCGCTACAGTGTCTGTCGGCTGGAAGTCAAAAGCGCTACAGTGTTGTTGACCCCGAAGTCCGCACCGCTACAGTACCTGTCGGTGTTGCGGGCCACAAGCATTCGGCCCAACCGGATCGGGCAACACCAATCCAACAATCTCCCACTTGTAGCCTGATCCGCTGCACTGCTATTCTTCGATGCAACTGATGAAGACAACTTACTTAATCTAAGTTCTTCCTCTTCTTCACTCACCAGTGCCATGCTTTCACAGATTCATGAAATACAAACTGTTTTCCTCTTCTGCTCCCATCAAGTCCTCCATCATTCTGCCTCTCATCCTCCGTTCATCAGTGGAGACCAACAGAGGCACAGCAGTGCCTCAACTTCTGTATCACCATAGGCTTTGTCAACATGTCTGCCGGATTGTTGGTTCCACATATCTTCTGCAAAGTCAGCAACCCATCCTGTATCAAACCTCTGATGAAATGGTACTTCAACTGAATGTGCTTCGTCCGGGCATGAAACACTGGGTTCTTGGCAAGATGTATAGCACTCTGACTATCACAGTGCAATACATTCTCCTCTCGCTTTCTTCCCAATTCATCCAAGAAGTTCTTCAGCCAAACCATCTCTTTCGCAGCTTCTGTTACAACAATGTATTCTGCCTCTGTGGTGGATAAAGCCACCACCTTCTGCAATTGTGATATCCAACTTACCGCAGTCCCTCCACAGGTAAAAACATAACCCGTGGTACTCCTCCTGCTGTCGACATCGCCTCCAAGGTCAGCATCCACATACCCCTGCAATGAAGTTCCTTTCCCAAAGCACAGAGATACCTCCTTGCTGCCCTTCAAATACCTCAGTATCCACTTCACAGCTTCCCAATGTTGTTTTCCAGGGTTAGCCATATACCTGCTCACAACTCCCACTGCATGAGCAATGTCAGGTCGAGTACAGACCATGGCATACATCAGGCTTCCCACAGCTGATGCGTATGGAACTTTTTCCATGTACTCCACCTCTTCTGCCGTCTTCGGTGATTGCTCCTTTGATAATTTGAAATGACTCGCCAATGGAAGAGAGACTGCCTTTGCTTCCAGCATGCTGAATCTTCTCAGCACCTTCCCAATGTAATCAGCCTGTGACAACATTAATGTTCCAGCTGTGCGGTCTCTCTTGATCTTCATTCCCAGAATCTTGCCAGCTTCTCCAAGATCCTTCATTTCAAACTCCTCAGCCAATTGCCCTTTCAGCTCATTAATCCTCTGCATACATGATCCTGCAATGAGCATGTCATCCACATACAGACACTGTAGCGCTTTTGACTTCCAGCCGACACACTGTAGCGCTTTTGACAAAGTGAGCCGCCGATCACTGTTGCAACGCGGACTACTATTCAGAACAGTAGACCGTCTTCTTCATATGTAGCTTATTTCGGGCTAGGGTTTTATTGTGGAAATCCTCTGTAATTTCTGTGCTCCCGAATCATAGTGAAATTCTGCCTCTCCCGTGGACGTAGGGATTTTTCCCGAACCACGTAAATCGCCGTGTTCATTGTTGCTTTTTTCTTTCCTTCATTTTCTCGTTTTTTCTGTCGTTCTGTCTCCCGGTGATTCCGCAACAGTAATTTGATCTCTTCGCGAAGCAAAAGGCAAACGGCTGTATCCCACTCGAGTGTTGAGTTAAAGCATTGAGACATAGCTCATGTGGCCACAAAGATTTGATGGTTATAAGAACTTTTGCAGGAGATTGATCGCCCGATTCGGGAACCCATGCATGTTTGGTGCAACAATCACGTGACCATCAAAATTGTGACCAACCTGATTTTTCATGAGCAGACGAAACACATTGACGTTGATTTGTTGTTGGATTGGTGCAGTCCGATCTGTTTTGGATGAAGCTAGGCCGAATGCTTGTGGTCCATACTGCGCACCAGGCCGCAACTCTGCAGGTCGAGCTCCGCGGTGAGCTCGTTGGGGGTTGCAAGGGGCAACGCGCCCCAACTCCATGGGTCGGGGGACCGAAGGTTCCCGGTCCAAATTTTGGGGCACTGTAGCAGCTCTAACCGACTGTAGCAGAGCTGACCGGACGACACCGATAGGGCACTGTAGCTCCGCGGACTTCCAGCCGCTAGCCACTATAGCAGCTTGGACTCGGGTGGTCGCGACATTGTAGCGATGTGACTTTCCAACCACTTCTATTGTAGCACAACAGACTTTTTGTGCGGTTGGTGAAATAGTGTTTCGTTCTATTTTTTATCCCATTTCGGGCTAGTGTTTTGGCGGATGAACATCTTGTAAATCATCATCGTAAAATGCTTCGAAGATACCTCTCGCTTGGCTCGAGATGGGTATCAATAGTGTTAGAATGGAACATCTTTGTCTCATATAACAAATCTAGAGCCTACTTCCTTTGAGATAAGAAGATATCTCTCGTGCATCGAGAGACCTCAATGCTCACAAAAAACCCGAGAGGACCCAAGTCCTTCATATGAAAGCATTGATGAATGATGGACTTGAGCGAAGAAATTCCTACAGAATTAGCCTTGATGATGACAATGTCATCCGTATAAATGGCAAGCAGAATGCTCCCAATTGTATACTATTGGTAAAACATTGTTGAATGCTTCGATTCCGAGGGAGGTCAAAGTCTGTCACAGAGGCTATTTTGGTGATCAGAGTAATTATATCGAAGTAATTAATGTCATATGTTTGTACATATCTCTTCACAGCGAGATGGGCCTTTGAGATCCATATGCATTGATGCAAGTAGTGTAAATCCACTTACAATGAACTGCCTACTTACCTAGAAGAAGAGGGACGAGATCCCATGTATGGTTATCATTGAGAGCCTGTCCGCATCTCTTGTTTCTATCCAGGCTGAACTTTGCCGTTAGAGAGGGTATGAGAAATAGTGATGATACTGACAAAAGCAACAATACATGTAGAGAGCCATGATAAGTGTGAGAATATACTAGAGTCCTCTAAAAAGCATGTGGGTCTTTTCATAATGCAATTGGGATTAGACCAATGACAATAGCATCGACAAATGCTATAGGAGGCAGATCATGTGTGCGATGAGTATGGGAAAAGTCAAAATGGAACTCACTAGTCTTAGAAGGTGCTGGCGGAAAGGGGTTGATAGGAGGGAGACTTTGCCAAAATAGAACTGACCAAACTTGAGAAGACCTTGAATAAAGAATGATAGGTGTGAAGGAAAAAGAGTGTCAAACTTTGAGATCAACGATGAGACTATCTTGTGGAACATGAGGAGGCTCAAATGGGGAGGTCTTGTTGAAGGACACATTGGCGAAGATGGCATAACACCCAAGTTCCAGGGAGTTGCACTGACAACTCGAGTAATCAAGAAAGCAAGAAAGCAAGAAAGCGACAACTAAGAGAATAGACATCAAACTTGGTATTGGTGGGGCAAGTGTCGAGGACATAACACCGACATCCGAGGACTCAAAGTGGAAGCAAGTGAGGTGAGAGTGTAGCGTAAATGATATGATAGAGTGTCTTCCCCTCAAGAATAGACAATAAGAAATGATTAATGAGATTGGTGGCTGTGAGGATATCATCACCCCCACCCCAGAAAAGCACGAGCAGAGCTTAGGCAACATCTAAAAAGATGATGATTCTTGTGCTTGATAATATCACCCGAGACAAGTTATGAGTCTCAGAATGCATGAGTCAACGAGCCACCTTGTTCTTTGACCGTATTCGTGTTTTTGGACACATGTTTGACCAACTTGTCCATTGAATTGAGATTGAGGATGGATATCTTATTGTCCTCTAATTTCTAGGAAACAAATAAGAGATCATTTTGATATGGAGGATGACTAACAAGCGCAGTGATCCATTTCCTTCAAAAAAAAAAAAAAACGATAATGGGGTAAAACGGGAGGAATCAATATGCTCATCGACCAATTGTGAAGTGGAGGTAATCATTGTGGGCTTGACAATAATCTTTGTGGGAGTGACATGACCATAATCGGGCCATCAAAAAAATAAAAAGTAAAAAAAAAACGTGAACCAATAGATGATTTAGGAACAAGGGGGACCTGCTGAGGAATCAAGCAAGCGAAAGAAGCGAGCGCCATTCCTTCATCAGAGAAAACTGAGAAAAACCAGATGAAGTCCTGAGTGCAACCATAAAGGAGGGTGCCCGACAAGGAGCCTAAGTGCACCTGGGCAGGAGGTTGATAGGGGAATGTTTGGGGGGGGGGGCATTGGTGTAGGAGACCGGTAGGGGTCTGGGATCGGGAGCTGGGATTTTGCCGGGGCAGGAGGTTGATAGGGGGCGTTTTGGGGGGGGGCATTGGTGTAGGAGACTGGTAGGGGTCTAGGACTCTTGGATCGGGGGCTGGGATCTTGCCGGGGTAGGAGGTTGATAGGGGGCGATTTGGGGGGGGGGGCTTTGGTGTAGGAGACCGGTAGGGGTTTAGTACTCTCGGATCGAGGGCTGGGATCTTGCCGGGGCAGGAGCGGTAAGGGGCTTGGGCATGCCTGGATAAGTGGTTGACAATGGTCGGGACACACTTGGGTTGGTGCTTGGCAGGGGCTGAGGCCCGACAAGGAGCTTGCTGAGGGCTGGTAGGGGGTCGATTAGGGTTCCTTGGAGAAAGAGAGAGAGGGGGCCCAACAAGGAGCCTAGTTGCACCTGGGCAGGAGGTTGACAAGGGACAGTCTGGGGTGGGGGGTGGGCATTGGTGTAGGAGACCGGTAGGGGTCCTGGACTCTTGGATCAGGGGCTGGGATCTTGCTGGGGTAGGAGGTCGGTAAGGGGCATGGGCGTGTCTGGATAAGTGGTTGACAAGGGTTGGGACACACTTGGGTTGGTGCTTGGCAGAGGTGCTGTTGACGCCGAAATACGCGTGTCACGTGAGAGGTTGAGGGAGGCACGGTTGGTTCAGAGCAAATTCGGGTCAAAACGACCCAAAAATGCACTTAGGGGATTGGATTCGTGAAGGTTGCCACCATCGGGAACGGGTCTTGCTCGCGAAGGTCCCTTCCGCGTGAAGGCTTGAAGGTAACCTCCACGCAGCCAAAGTCCATAGTTGCAGAGCGCCTCTTCGCGCCCGCGCTGAGGGTTGACGATTACCTCCGCGCAACAGCATTCGGGATTGCAGAGCCCCGTCCATTCGCAAAGCTCATAAAGCCTCAAGAAAGACTCTAGCTTTCACAAAACCCACACCCTGCATCCGTTGGGCCTATAAATACCCCTTTAAGGCCGACTTTTACGCGACGCGACCTTTCGACTTCGGAGAAACGCTCTTAGTTCGCGATACTCCTGAGCTCCGCAATTGAAAGAGAAGATGGATCTCCCAAGGTATCCTTCCTTCGCGAAACCGCCTCCCATGGGTTCTTGAGAAACGCTCTTAAGTGTGTCCAGGTCTCTGTATACATCAAAATAAGAGATACATGATTCATGATAGCCGGAAATCTCATGAAAAAAGGGGGAAATGATGAACCTACTCATACTCAATACACCTGGACATACCCATGTCCAAATACATAAATGCTCTAACACGCCGTATCGCTTGAAAAAAAGCGTTTTAAGGAAGTTTAAGGATATTACTAATAACATTTAGATATTTGTTGAATTTTCTTTGGCTATTGAATGCTGAAATGAGAAAATAATTAAATTTAATTTTGATTGACACGTCGATTAAAAGTGTAAAACTGGCCCGGCTGCCCGAGCCCTTGATTTGGGCTTTTTCGGCCTACCCAATCTGGACCCAACCCGGCTTTGAAATATATTTATTAAAAATTATTTTGTTTTATTAATGTTATTTTATTTTATTTTTGATTTTTTTTGAAAATTAACCGAGTTGGCCAACTTTAGCCCAAAAATCTGGGCCTCTGGACAATAAATTTTGAATGCCCAGCTCTGTTAGGCCCGGGCTGGACCCTTTTTACACCCCTAACATCGATAGTAGAACACAAAAGTATCAAGTTTATTATTATTATTATTATTATTATTATTATTATTTTGATGCTAAGGGAAAAAAAAAGGATGCAAAAGAAAATTAGGAGAATTATATTGTATTTTGTTGGAACCCATTTAAGTGTAAATGGGTGAGTCCCACATCGGACTTACCCGTCTTGTATATTGGTTTTCTAATCTATAAAAGAATATCCTCACCTCACATTGAGGTAAGGGGGAATTCACCCGCCAACATGGTATCAGAGAGATTTTAATCCCGACCCTCCCTCCCCGCGGCTTCCCGGTTCTGTCCGGCCCCGCCTTTCTTCCCCCTCTGGCCTTGCCCTTCCCCGCGGCCACCTCTCCTCCCGGCAGGCTCTCCCTCCCGGCGCCCCTCTGCTCACGGCGGTCCTCCCTCCTGGTGCGCCTCCACCTCCCGGCGCCCCTCTGCTCACGGCGGTCCTCCCTCCTGGTGCGCCTCCACCTCCCGGCGGGCCTCCTTCCAGACGCGGCTTTCGGCCCCAGCGTCCCCCGTTTTCCCGCAGCGCGCCCTAGCCCTCGCGGCTCCCTCGCCCAGCGGGCCTTCTCCCGGCTCCCGGCAGCATCTCCCGGCCCGCTCCCTCCTGCGCGCGCCATCTTCCGCCTCCCCGGCTCCCGGTGCCTCGCTGCGGCGCACCCCGCCCTCGACGTCCCGCTCTCGGCGGCTCGCCCCGCTTCGCCCCGGCACCCTCACCCTCGCCTGGCGCGCTCCCGGCACCCTCGCCTCCAGCGCCTCCAGCGCCTCCCGCTGCCTCCCGCGCCTCCCGCTGCTCCCCGGCGTCTCCACCAGCCTCCCTTCCCCAGCGGCCTCCCTTCCCCGGCAGTCTGCTGCTGTCCGGCGGCTCCTTCCGCCCTCCTGCGCGCCTCACGGCGGACTTCCGGCCCCGCCTCCTGTTGCGGCTCCCCGGCTCCGCCTCCCTCCCGTCGGCCTTTCTCCCGACGCGGCCCTCCGCGGTTCTTCCCGTCGGCGTCCAAGCCCCGACGGCCTCCCGCGCCTCCCGCTGCTCCCGGCGCCTCCCGCTGCTCCCGCGCGCTCGCGGCTCCCGGCACCCGGCGGATCTCCCTCCAGTCCGGCGACCCCTCTCCGGCGGCCTCTCCCGTCCCGCTCCCCAGCCCATCTCCCAGCGGCTTCCCTGCAGCTACCCTGCGGCCTTCCTGCGCCGTCGGCCCAGCCCCCCCTGCATTAATGGCTGGCGTGTCCGCCCGCGGCCCTCCGACATCACCTCCGGACGACAACATTCCGGCAGGGCCGCACCCTCACTTCCATTGTCGGCCTTCCTGAGCACCTATGCACTTAGCCGAGCAGCTCTCCCATCCTCTATCATCGGCTCTACCGCGCCGCGGTCCTCGTTCATCCAGTACCCGTTACAGGACAACACTCTCGCCGGAGGAGATTGCTTTGGTAAAATCTTATCGAGCGACTGCGCCACCATCTTCTTCTCTCGCCCCACTTGCTCAGACTGGCAACTCCACCGCCTGTGTTTCTCATCGACAGACAGCTTGGATGTTTGACTCCGGTGCGTCAGAACATCTCACAGGAGACTTTGGTATGTTCACTACCTATCATCCGTACACTGGTGCCTCTGCCATTACTGTTGCTAATGGCTCAACAATCCCTATTACCGGCTATGGCACATGTTCCTTGACCCCGTCTCTTCCCCTGACATCGGTCGCTCATGTTCCTCAAAGTCCCTTTAATCTTATCTCTGTCAGCAAACTCACCACAGATTTGAATTGTGTTGCTACTTTTAGCTTGCCCCAATCTCTCCAAACTATCACCCAAATCCTTTCGCTGTATTTTTCTCGGGTATTCCCGCACTCAGCGCGGGTACCGATGCTTCTCTCCAGACCTCCGCCGGTATATCACCTCTGCCGACGTTTCGTTTGTCGAGAGCTCTCCTTTCACTCTCCCCTCTCCTCCTGACGCTACCATCGATGACTGCCTTCCGCTCATGGTTCACCCGCCTCTGGTGTCTCCTCCGACCGGTCATCTCTTTGGACAGACCTACTCTCGTCGTCCTTCCACTGTACCTCCCGTCCCGGCCGAGGAAACCATTGTTCCCGCTTCGCCTGATGTTCCTGACACAGCTCCCGAGGATGTGCCGATTGCGCTCCGGAAAGGTACTCGCTCGTGTCAGAATACTCCTCTCTTTGTATCTTCTTACAGGGGATTGTCCGCTCTGGAGACCGTGTCGCTTCCTCGAACGGTCGGTGAAGCCAAATCTCACCCCGGGTGGCTAGCCGCAATGAGGGATGAATTGCAGGCTCTGGATGTCAACCGTACTTGGGATCTTGTTCCCCTTCCGGCAAACAAACAGGCGGTCGGCTGTAAATGGATCTTCACGATCCGTCTCAATCCCGATGGCTCTCTCTGCCGCCTCAAAGCCCGGCTTGTCGCCAAGGGATTTGCTCAGACATATGGCGTCGACTACTTTGAGACATTCTCTCCAGTCGCCAAGATGGCCTCGGTCCGCCTCTTCATCTCTCTGGCTGCTCATCATCACTGGCCACTTCATCAACTCGACGTTAAAAATGCTTTTCTCCATGGCTTTCTTGACGAGGAGGTCTACCTGCAGCAGCCCCCTGGTTTCTCTGCCTCTGGTGCCGCCTCCCATGTCTGCCGTCTCCGTCGCTCCCTCTACGGCCTCAAACAGTCTCCTCGCGCCTGGTTTGGCCGCTTCAGCACTGTCGTCACCGCCTTTGGCCTCTCTCGGAGTATGAAAGATCACACCGTCTTCTTCCGTACGACGGCACACGACTGTATCTTGCTTGTCGTTTATGTTGATGACATCATCATCACAGGGAGCGACTCCAGAGGCATCGCCAGCCTCAAGACGCATCTTCACCAGCACTTTCACACCAAGGACCCCTCACGTACTTTCTTGGCATCGAGGTCTCCCGAACTGCGGACACTATCTCTCTCTGCCAGCGCAAGTATGCTCTTGATCTATTGCAGGATGCCGAGTTGAGCACCGCCACCACAGTTGACACTCCCCTTGAGCCTGGGGAACGCTCCCTTCATTCCGACTCGGAACTCTTTCCTCATCCTGAAAGCTATCGGCGCTTGGTTGGTAAACTCAACTACCTCACCATGACGCGTCCCGACATTGCCTGTGCCGTTGGCAAAGTCAGCCAGTTCATGGAGCATCCCACCTGCTCTCAGTGGGATGCTGTCCTCCGCATTGCCAAGTACATCAAGAAAGACCCTGCACGCGGCCTTCGGTACTCACATCATGCTCACATGGATATTGAGGCTTTTTGTGATGCGGACTATGCCAGTTGCCTCGCTACCCGCAAGTCTACTTCGGGATTCGCCGTATTCTTCGCCGGTAATCTCATCTCTTGGCGCAGCAAGAAGCAGACTGTGGTCTCCCGTTCTAGTGCCGAGGCCGAGTATCGGGCCATGGCCACTGTCACTACTGAGATCCTCTGGCTTCGTCATCTTCTCCAGGAGCTCGGTTTCCCGGCATCGACTCCTGCTCATATCTGGTGTGACAATCAGACCGCCACGAAGATTGCCTCGAATCCCGTCTTCCATGAACGGACGAAGCATATCGAGGTGGACTGTCACTTTCTCCGCCACCATCTGGAGCAGCACCATATCGGTTTCGGCCATATCCCGACGGCCGATCAGCTTGCCGATCTCTTCACCAAAGGTCTTCCCGGAGCTCGTCTTGAGTCTCTCACTTCCAGGCTGGGTGTTCACAGCCTCCATGGCCCAGCTTGAGGGGGAGTTTGAGATTGTCTTGTTATTCTTTCTGTGTGAGACTCTATCCAATCTGGGCATGTCCAGCTTGAGGGGGAGTGTTGGAACCCATTTAAGTGTAAATGGGTGAGTCCCACATCGGACTTACCCGTCTTGTATATTGGTTTCCTAATATATAAAAGAATATCCTCACCTCACATTGAGGTTAGGGGGAATTCACCCACCAACATATTTCATAGGAGCTGTATTTGTGTTTAGTCTTGTATTTCATTATATTAATACGGGTTCATTTAAAATTTTAGGTCTTGAGGCCACCCTCTAATGTAAGGCTTCCGGGCCACCTCGGTAATGCTTGAAGGCCTTTGGATCCCCCAAGGGTTTCAGGCCAAAGTTAAAAGAAAAAAAGTATCTTGTTATTTTTACACATTGTTTTGTGTAATTTGTATTAGCTATTTGCACGTTTTGTTGATTAATATTATTTTGCTAATAGCAGTCGCTATGCTATTGGCCACTCATTCGTTGCGGATTTTGGCCTCCCCACTGTTATCCAGTATTCGTTAATGAATACATTGGTTACTTGTTGTGATGAATTGCTGGGCATACTTTTCGTGTGCTTTAACAGTGTAGACTGAGTGCAGTTTTGTTTGATGAATCGAGTAATAATTGTATTTATTTAGTTTATCAAACTCAGTAAGATGGAATTGAAGGATTGATATTTATGTTTTAGAATCTGTGAAAACAATATCAAAGGATCCATCTAGCTTGAAAGTTGAAGAAAAATAGTATTAAAAAATATAATGGTTGCTGAAATGGAGTCCTTCGGTATTTTTGCTGCGCAATTTTTTTTGAAGTGTCACACTGAATTGTTGTTTTGTATTATGGTCCTTGAAGAATCCCATTTGTTTACTTCATTAACAATTGGTTATGAGGTATAAACTTGATATGTTATCATATTTTGTCAACAGGTGACTTGTGTTGTTTTTTGGTAAAAAATTACTTGTTTTATCCCCTTTTGTGTATCAGTAGAGTCCTGTTATGTTTGCTATTGATGCAAGGTGTTTAGAGCCTCACATTGACTTGAGTCTAAGTTATGGGTTTTGTGCTAATAGCACCCACTTAAAATTATCTATATGCTTCTATTTTGCTCGATTTTCAGGTTTATGTTTATGATGAAGTGTATCTATAATTTTTTTAGCAGTTCTCGTTGCTTAAACTTGAACCTTTATTGTTGTTTTTTTGATTATATATATATATGTGTGTGTGTCTATATAAATATATATATATTTCTGTCATGTTCTCTATTCATTACACCTTCAGCATTTTAATTATCTATTGGCTTTCTGTTTATGATAAATGATTACCTTGCATATTTTCATGTGCTTTTAATCTATTAAATGTTGGATTGGTGTTGCCCGATCCGGTTGGGCCGAATGCTTGTGGCCCGCAACTGTTCATGTTGATGCTAATGCAAGGGACAAGCTTGATGCCAAGTCCAAAAAATGTTTCTTTATTGGCTATGGTGGTGAGGAGTTTGAGTATCGCTTTTGGGATGATCTCAACAGGATGGTCATCAGGAGCCAAAACGTGGTATTCAATGAAGGTGTCATGTACAAAGATCGCCATGCAGTTGAAGATGAAAATGAGAACATTGAATCAGAATGCAAAAAGCAAGTGGAGCTTGAAGGTGTGGCTGAGCTTGAGAGATCCGAACCGGTGGAACCTACTACTCCAGTGGAGTTGAGGAGATCATCAAGGGTGAGAAGGCCTGTGCAGAGGTATTCACCATCATTGCATTATCTATTATTGACTGACGGTGGAGAACCAGAATGCTTTGAAGAAGCAATGCAGCTGAAGGAGTCGAGCAAGTGGGAGCTGGCTATGAAGGAGAAGATTTTCTCATTGCATGAGAACAACACTTGGGAGCTGACACCTCTGCCAAGAGGAAAGAAAGCATTGCAGAATAAGTGGGTCTACCAGGTCAAGGAAGAACATGATGGCAAGAGGAGGTTCAAGGCAAGGCTGGTGGTGAAAGGCTTCCAACAGAAGGAGGGAGTGGATTTCACAGAAATATTCTCACCAGTAGTGAAGCTTACCACCATCCGGGTGGTTCTCAGCATTGTGGCGTCAGAGGATTTGCACCTTGAGCAGCTTGATGTCAAGACTGCTTTCCTTCATGGAGATCTGGAGGAGGACATCTACATGCAGCAACCAGAGGGATATGTAGTGTCTGGAAAGGAAGACCTGGTGTGCAAACTCCAGAAGAGCTTATATGGATTGAAGCAGACACCCAGGCAGTGGAACAAGAAGTTTGGTTCATTTATGTCTAAAAATGAATATAAACGATGTGGCATGGATCAGTGTTGCTACATCAAGTCTTTCGGTGATGAATATATTATATTGCTTCTGTATGTGGATGACATGCTCATTGCAGGATCATGTATGCAGATGATTAATGAGCTGAAAGGGCAGTTGGCTGAGGAGTTTGAAATGAAGGATCTTGGAGAAGCTGACAAGATTCTGGGAATGAAGATCAAGAGAGACCGCACAGCTGGAACTTTAATGCTGTCACAGGCTGATTACATTGGGAAGGTTCTGAGAAGATTCAACATGCTGGAAGCAAAGGCAGTCTCTATTCCCCTGGCGAGCCACTTCAAACTATCAAAGGAGCAATCACCGAAGACGACAGAAGAGGTGGAGTACATGGCAAAAGTTCCATACGCATCAGCTGTTGGAAGCCTGATGTATGCCATGGTCTGTACTTGACCTGACATTGCTCATGCAATGGGAGTTGTGAGCAGGTATATGGCTAACCCTGGAAAACAACATTGGGAAGCTGTGAAGTGGATACTGAGGTATTTGAAGGGCAGCAAGGAGGTATCTCTGTGCTTTGGGAAAGGAACTTCATTGCAGGGGTATGTGGATGCTGACCTTGGAGGCGATGTCGACAGCAGGAGGAGTACCACGGGTTATGTTTTCACCTGTGGAGGAACTGCGGTAAGTTGGATATCACAATTGCAGAAGGTGGTGGCTTTATCCACTACAGAGGCAGAATACATTGCTGTAACAGAAGCTGAGAAAGAGATGGTTTGGCTGAAGAACTTCTTGGATGAATTGGGAAGAAAGCGAGAGGAGAATGTATTGCACTGTGACAGTCAGAGTGCTATACATCTTGCCAAGAACCCAGTGTTTCATGCCCGGACGAAGCACATTCAGTTGAAGTACCATTTCATCAGAGGTTTGATACAGGATGGGTTGCTGACCTTGCAGAAGATCTGTGGAACCAACAATCCGGCAGACATGTTGACAAAGCCTATGGTGATACAGAAGTTGAGGCACTGCTGTGCCTCTGTTGGTCTCCACTGATGAACGGAGGATGAGAGGCAGAATGATGGAGGACTTGACGGGAGTAGAAGAGGAAAACAGTTTGTATTTCATGAATTTGTGAAAGCACGCACACTGGTAAGTGAAGAAGAGGAAGAACTTAGATTAAGTAAGTTGTCTTCATCAGTTGCATCGAAGCATTGCAGTGCAGTGGATCAGGCTACAAGTGGGAGATTGTTGGATTGGTGTTGCCCGATTCGGCACTGTAGCAATGCTGACCACTGTAGCGGAGCTGATCGACCGACACCGACAGACACTGTAGCGCTTCTGACTTCCAACCGGCAGACACAGTAGCACTTTTGACAAAGTGAGCCGCCGATCACTGTTGCAACGCGGACTACTTTTCGGAACAGTGGACCGTCTTCTTCATATGTAGCCCATTTTCGGGCTAGGGTTTTCACTGAAAATCCTCTGTAATTTGTTGCTCCCAATTAGTGAAATTCTGCCTCTCCCGTGGACGTAGGGATTATTCCCGAACCACGTAAATCGCCGTGTTCATTGTTGTTTTTCCTTTCTTTCGTTTTCTTCGTTTCTGTCGTTGTTTCTCCCGGCGATTCCGCAACATTAAATGTTCCAGTAATTTTGGCTAGGATGGTGCTAGCATGGAAAATGTTCAAGGGAAGGAAAATTTATTGTTTTGTTTGATTTAAATACATTTTTATTCTTTTAGAACATAATTAAAAATGTGATACAAGTTCTTAAAAAATAAAAAAATAGGTAAAAATACTTAAAAGAAACATTGGGTTATTGTTTTTCTCCTTTCCCCCACCCTTTCTTGATCAGTCAGAAATTATTTTTCTATGATTGTATAAAGTTAGGGCATTGATTAATTTCTCAAATCATTGCCCGGTTTTTCAGATTGAGACAGATGTAAGGAATGAAGTCAGACAATGTTGCTTCTTCATATGTCTTTATCATGGTGTAATGGGTTTAATCGGGTCGGGTCGAGTCGATACAGTAAACTACACAAGTTTGAGGTTGATACTCGACTCGAACTTGATCGAATCATCATTTTCAAGCTTGAACTCAACTATATTTCTGAATCGAACTGCTTGAGCGCACTCGATCAAGCTAGATTCCTAAAGTAATAAAAGAAAAAATAAAATAAAATAAAAAATACTTTACAAAAATAGCATATAATGACATTTTTTTTAAATAATAAATGTATATTAACATTAATTTATAAATTTAAATATCAATTACTCGATTAAACTCGTGAGTTACTTGATTAAGCTATTTTAATACTTGAATTCAACTTGGTGTATGGCTTGACACATCATTTGAGTTAATTTCAATTATCTTGTATTATTGTATCATCTACATCTCTAATCTTGATTATGCTTAGCTTTTCATGAATATATATATGTGTGCGTATGTGTGTATATTTTTGTTTATGTAAAAATGTGTGTTTTTTCTTTTACTGTATTTATCATGCTGTTCATGCTCAGCAGCAGTTTAATTGTTTTTTTAGATCTGCCTTGCATTGCTTGCTCATTCTTAGCCTGCTGTCCCATGAAGGCACTGGATTTCCTAAAGTTGTGAGCCTTGATGTGCGTGGAGATTTAGTGGAGGGAAATATTATCAGAGGCTATGCTGAGGTTGCTTGGTGTGGTGGTACACCAGGTAAAGGCGTAACTAGGTGAGAACTGAAACTGTTGATGGTCTATCAGTTTCTGCAGACTTGCTTTTGTAGGAGTGTTGAGCTTATGGTGTTGTGTGTGGAGTTTCAGAATCAATCTAGAATGCATTGATAATCATTTACTTTCTGTAATGCTCTTCTATGGTTCTCTGGTTCTGTTTTTCTCAAGCGAACAAAATATTCTTTGAAACAAGATGCTCAACTTTGTTTTTGACATTTTCTAGTTGGTTAAGGCGAAAATGGAATAGCAATCCAGTGGTTATAGCAGGCGCTGAGGATGAAGAATATAAATTGACCAATGATGACATTGAAGCACGCCTGGTTTTCATGTACTCGCCAGTAACAGAAGAGGGTGCTAAAGGGGAACCTCACTACAAATATACAGAATTTGTAAAAGCAGGTGCAGGGAAAATTGAAAATTTTATTGCTTGATTTGTATGAATTCTTTCTCAGTTTTCAAAATTATTTATGTTTTTATATTTTTTATTTTTTTCCAGGTTTTATGACCAATAAAGTACATATATGATGACTGTGATTATCCTTTATGTGAGTACATGTATGAGGAAACCAGCATACATGTATGAGAAAACTGGCATGTTCTAAAATGCTTTCTTTTGTGATGCACTTTTCATCTTGATGCTTGTTCTTAGGAGATGCATTCAACAAACTCTTAACCAAATGTTAAGGATCGTAATTATTTGTATTTGTTAAATGGAATCCTGTACCTCGTAAAGTGGTTGAGAACTTATTTATAGTAGAATGAAAGAGTACAAACAGGAACATAAATCGATGCGGGACTCGAATAATATTAAGAATAATACGAGCTTAACTCATTAATCTAACCCATAGGATTGGCCTAGTCAAACTCTGTATCCTAAATATCTAATTACTCTTGCACTCCCCTTCAAGTTGCGACATATATTTATCATGTCTAGCCTGGTACACAAAAATTGGACACGTGCTCCAAGAACTCTCTTTGTGAGAATATTTGCAAGTTGATTATAGGTGTGAATGCGACTAAAAGAGATCCTTTGTGTTTCATAATTCTCCCGAATGAAGTGACATGCAACTTCAGTATACTTTGTCCACTTATGGAAGACTGGATTTGTGTCAATCTTGGTTGTTGGTTGCAATTTGATTGTCACACCAAATATGCGCTGACTTCTTGATTGAATAGCTAATCTCTTGTAAAATCTACTGTGCCTATATAATCTCTGCAGTTGCATGTGCCATGACATGATACTCTGATTCTGCACTCGATCCGGTGATAGTTGTTTGCCCTTTGCTTCGTTAGGAAATCAAATTATCTTCAATAAAAACTGCAAAGCCAAATGTCGATCTTCTGGATAAGAGACATCTTGTATAATCCGCATCGCAAAACGTTTCCATCTTTGTGTGCCCATGATTAGAATACAGGAGGCCTAGGCCAGGTTCTCTTTTTACATATCTAATAATGCGAAAGACAACCTCTTATTGCGGTTTTGTTAGGGATTCCATGAACGGGATCACCTTACTAAACACAAGCAATGTCAGTTCAAATCATCGTCAAGTAATTAAGCTTCCCAACAGGTCTTCAACATTTGTTTGGTGGAGAGAATGACTCACTTAAGTCTAAAGCGACTTCTCTCCAAGTTCTTGGGGCGAGTTAGTCGACTCAGCTTGGGTGATGCTCATCTCCACCGGTAAATCAAGAACATACTTTCTCTGAGAGAGAAAAATTCATTTGGTACATCCAAAGACCTCAACCTCCAAGATGCTTTGTAGTGGACTCAAGTCCTTTGGAAATTTTGATGAAGGATTTAACTCAGTCAATATCGACACCATCATTGCTAGTAATAACAATATCATCCACATAAACCGCTAGAGGAATGCTCCTCGTAGCGTATTGGTGATAGAAAACCGAAAGATCTTTCATGCTCTAACACATGCCAAAACTGATCAAAACAATGCAGAAGCGATCGAACTGGAGATGGGGTGACTTAAGTCCATACAATGACCGACAATGGTGATATACCTTAGAGGACTCCCTTTGAGCAACAAAACCCGGTGGTTGTTTCATGTAAGCGTCATAAAAAAAACCATGAAGAAAAATATTTTTAACATCCACCTGATGTAGTCCAATCATGAGTGTCGACAAGAGAGATAAGTAGGCGAACCGATGTCATCTTGGCCACCGGGGAAAAAGTGTTAAAATGATCAATGTTGTACGCCTGTGCATAGCGCCCTTGGTGACTAGACGTGCTTTGAGGCGATTAAGAGAGCCATCAACATTGACGCGTACAATATTGATCCACTTGTATCCGCCAACCTGTTTCCTCGATTTTAGTGGTGACAGGAGTGCTGAGGGAAGTATGCCAACATACTGCTCTCGGTGGCCTCCTGTGCTCTATACCTACCAAAGGAGGGGTAGTAGTAATATGTGTAGGGAACAAGAGGCTTAATGACTCCAGGGGAAAACTTGTAATTAATACTGTTTACCTTGTGGGGGGAAGTATAAGTAGGAGTCCGACTGATTGTAAGAGCCATTCGGTTGGGATCAAATTCAGGCCCGCGCGCCTAGGTCCTGGAGAGTCCAGAGACTTCCAGGAAGAGTCCCGAACAGTAAGTATGTTCCGCTTCTTGTTTCCAGAATTGTAGAATTCCTTCAAATTCAATAGAAATCTACCTATACTTCTTGAAATTCCTATCAAGTGGGACTCGATCCCAAGTATGATTAGCCTCCGCGACATGCTGTTCATTTTGCATAGCCTTTAACCAGTTAGGATGAGATTTGGTCTCAGTGACAATGTGCGGTGTCGATTGAGTAATCAACGTCTCAATGAACAAAGATGTAACTGTAGATAATCCTTGGTAAGAACGAGTGCACATGATATTTTGATAACATGAGTACAGGCCTTTTCAAAGTGCAATAGGCAACTCTGTCGTTGTAGGATCAGGAACAATTGAGTCATCAATTGTAGTAGCATCTGGCCTTTTGGGGTGGCAGGTATGCTAGACCTGTGAGTGTAGACCCGACCAAATTGTGATCCCACAATATCAGGAGGAATATATGGTGGTGTAGCTGGGTCGAGGGAGTATGGTTGGGTAACTTCGAGATCTGGGACAATAGGTGATGGTGTTAAATTCGGAACATGACCAATGGAAAATACGATGAAGAAGGAATTATCAACTAATACAATATAACGACGCAAATCAGGTGAGAAGCAATAGTATCCGTGATGAGTACGGGAATAATCAAGGGAAGATGCATGAGTGTGTGCATCGAACTCGGCAATCAAAGACCAAGTATCACTAACATAACACTCTCAACAAATAATGTGGAGGCAACGAATGTGGTGATGATTTCAGACACAATGTATGAAATGGTGTCTGGAAATACATGTGTTTGATTGAGATCACACCTGATCCTTTTGTAGCTTGAGTAACATTGATGTTTTGCTAGTGATTGCTTTTTGATTACAATTATGGATTAGAGAATTCATTGTTTTTAACACTACAAAGGTCAGTGGGGTCACACTTGTTTTAGCTGTGTGAATTAGGATTAAGTTTTGTTATAAATTATTGTACAAAACTTTGAAAGTCACTTTAAAAGTGGTTTAGAGTATATCTAAAAGGAGTTTTGGATAAATTTTCACAAGTTGTTACATATGATGCAACATATGATGAAAATAAATGATTGCTTTTCCAAAAAGGAGTTGATATCCAAAAGGAGCATCGAATATGGTTTCAATGTCCAAATCAATTGTGTAAACGAACAATTAAATTGCAACGATGAGCTGAATGTTACAAAGAGCTGTAACGTTATGGAACATTTATAAAACGTTTCATTCATAGCCGAACATTTGAGAAATGTTTGGGATCCAAGGAGGGACTTTGGAGAGCTATATAAACCGATTCATGATTTGTGAAAGTGATCGATGTGTGTGTGACATTTGATTCATGAAATTCCTTGAACCGAAACTCTCATTCTCTTACTCTCTTTAATTAAGGTTATAACAGACCATGAAGAAGAGAGAATGCTTTTCAAGCGTTTAGTGATTCATAATAGCTCGTGGATTACCCTAAGAGGAATACTTTTTGCTTATGAGGGATCTCCATCAAGCACGTTTATAATAGCTTGACAGAAAATACTTGATTATTGTTAGAATGCATACAACAAAGTTTAGCGGAAAATTGTGTAGTCATGATAATAGGAACGAAACATCATAAAACTTTCAGAACAAATTTTCAATAAATAGCCTCAAGTAATCCGTAAGAAACTGTTAATGAAAGTTTCAAAATATCGACGTCCCAATTTGCTAGGACTGGGGTTGGGTCCCCATACATTAGAATGGACTAAATGAAAAGGATCAGATGTATGCAGGATCGCCCAGGGAACATAGGTGACCAGGTGATGTTTGACGTAATGACATGACTCATAGTGAAAAGAAAAAATATGACCCAACTCTAGACAAAGCTGCTGAAGAATGGTCGCAGGTGGATAACCAAGGTGATAGTGAAGCTGCAGAACAACCAAGATTGACAGGGCAGGTGGGAATCGGGGCCGAGTCAAGCATGTGCACACTACCTTGAAGTTGTCCACTACCAAGCACCCGAGTCGTCGAAGGCTTCTGAAAAATAACAAAGGTTGGTGAGAACGTGATCTTGCACTGTGAATCAGTAGTCATTTTACTAATGAACATTAAATTAAATGGATAATGTGGACTCAGTTCCATTGAGGAAAGTGTCAAAGTAGATGTAATCGTGCAGCTTCCATAATCTGTAATTTGAACTAGTGAACCATCTGCCACGGCAATATTACTCCTAGTTGAAGTTGAGCTATAGGACCAAGGAATATCTGTATTCTTAGTGATGTGCTCCTAGGCACCAGAAGGGGGTGCGGCTGCAGGCGGCACAGAATGGGGTGCGGCAGGAGAAGGGCTCAACAGTGGCAGGGAAGGTGGTTTGCAAGAAACCCTCGGGCTGGCTGATCTTCTTCCTGCTGCATGGAAAACTACTGGAATGGGAAGGGGGGGAGAGCTAGTGCTCAAGTGAGAGAGAGAGAGAGGAGAGAGTTGGGGGGGGGGGGGCTTGGGTTGGGGAACCCGCTCAGATACCAATAATAAAAAGTATAACTTGGGCTTAGCCCACTATTCTGACCCATAGGATTGATACACACTCCATTTCCTAAATCTCTAATTACTTTTAACAGTATTGAACATTTTAATAAATGTCTAATTACTTTTAACAGTATTAAACATTTTAATCAAAGATGGGAACTTACGGATGAAGATCCCCCACCATTACTTCATGGAAAAAACTATTGGATTTAGAGGGCTTTAGGCTTTATGCCCAATGGATTTTTCTGTAACAAGGGTGTGTACTACTTGCCCATGCTTTTATGGCATTTTCATTTCATCAACTTCAAGAAAAATGCTTTCTTCATGGTTAGCATGAAAATTTGAAAGAAACATCAGCACTTGATAGCATTTATTTAGTTTGGCATGCCTGCAATTATATAGGTGATACATTTCACAAGTTCTATATTTTGTTTTTTAGTTGAATTTGAAATTCTCTTTCTATATTTATATATATGTGCTAGGCATCGTTATTTAGCGTGGCATCCATTTTTGATTTTTCGAATCAACTGCTTATTGTTCTTAGTGTGGTCAATTCTAAACCTGAGACAGATCACAGATCGGTTATATTGTTGAAATTCTAACTAGTCTTGCATGCTTGTAATGTCACATTTCATCAAAGCACTACTAGTAAGTCTTGGTTTTCTTTGAGCATGATGAATTTAATTATGATATGCTTTTTTTTTGCGGATTTGTTATGGACTGGAACTTTATTATGGTATGTAGGTATCGATTATGTTTGGTCTAAAGTCTGTGCTAGTTGTGTTTGCGCCATGGATGGCTTGTTTGTGTCCCTGTATTGCACAGGTGTAGGGTTTAGGGTGTGCTTGCACATAAACTGGCAGCATGAAGATGCTATTGAATTGAGATGATACACTGTATCATTCTGTACTTTGTTGAACTACCCCTTTTACTAGTTGATATTGTGTTGAACTTTTTACTGTTTAATTCAAATCACAATCCTTCCAAACTTGTAGCAGAGTAGAAATATGTTTGTATTGAAGAATTCAAATTTGAATGTGGATTGTGTTTCCTCTTCCAGCTCCACCATCAGTCAAAAATGTGCGAATAATAGGTGATGCTGTTGAAGGAAATACCATCAAAGGAGTTGGTGATTACTTTGGAGGAAGGGAAGGTCCAAGCAAACTTCAGTGGTTGCGTGAGAATAAGGACACTGGGTTAGCGTTCTTTGTAAAACTTTTCTCATCCCTGCGTCTACTGCAGTTGTGCTGTTGGAAAGTTGAATGTTCTCTCAATTTGTTGTTGGGATTTACAATTTCAGTTTAATGCTTAATTGTTTTATGTTCATTGCTCCGAATATATTCCTAGCCATAACGAGTGTTTATTTGGAGTCTGATTCATTGCGGGGAGCCATTTTCACTGTACATTAATGGACATCTTATGAACATGTAGCCATAAATTATGATAATAAATGTGGGTATAAATTTTTTGCTCAAGACCTCTTGGTTGTTCTGCTCTTTGTTCCTACCTTTTCCCTCTCCCCCCTTCTCTTTGTCCTCCGGATCTTTGTTTTCGCATCATTTATCTTTATATTCCCAGTAATATTTTTATGCATTAGAAAAAGCATGCTTAACACCTTTTTTGAATTTTAAAAGCTTTAACGACTTAAGTTTAATCCATTCCATTTTTTGTTGTTTGTTGGATTGATTTTCTTTGCAGGGGCTTTGTACTGGTTTGTACTGATGCTGCAGAATATACTTTGACCATCAAAGACGTTTCTCTACGCCTGGCTTTTGTTTATATACCTTTGAATATTGAGGGTTTGCTCTGGGTTCTCTGCATTCCTTTTTGATCTCATATTATTTGCAATTGTTCGCTTTGAAGTTTTTTTTTGAGTACAATGTGATACTCTAATGAATTTTTTTTCCAGGGCAGCAAGGCGATTCCTCATCGATAGTGTCACCAGTAATAAAGAAAGGTAGTTTTAAGAATTCTATTGATGGAATCCGATTATGTTTGAATTTTAATTGAATTTGACTCCCTTTTCATCTTCATTTGTTGTTCCATCAATGCAACACCCATTTACTATTTTAAACACCTGTGCGTGTAGTAAACATAAAACAATTGGCCCCAGGTCGCATGACCCTCCTGTGCGTGGCCCTCCCGGGCGACCCTCTTGTGAGTGTCCTGTTTTGTCTTAGATGTGAGATGGCCAAATGGTCAAGAGGGGGTGAATTGACTATTTCAAAAGATTTTTTTTCTCTAATGATCATATTTGAGTTAATTATTAATCCACCAGTGGAATTAAAATAAATAATGATGTATAATGGAGAAACCCACTTACCTTCAAGGTGAGGTGGGGCTATTCTTTTATAGAATGGAAAAACGGAATGAACAAGGGAGTATTCCGATGTGGGACTCGGAAATACCCATAATAATACAAAAGAGGGTTTAACACTCCCCCTCAAGCTGGACAGACCCAGCTTGGACAACGAGTCCCACAAAAAAGAATAAGAAGACACCACACAAGACCCATAACGACTCCCCCTCAAGCTGGGTGTCAGATGTGGCGGATCCCCAGCTTGGAACTAAGCGAGGCAAGGCGAGCACCAGGGAGGCCTTTGGTGAAGATGTCAGCAAGCTGGTCTGCCGTCGGAATGTGGCTAAAGCTGACATGGTTGTGCTCCAGGTGGTGGCGAAGAAAGTGACAATCCACCTCAATATGCTTCGTGCGTTCATGGAAGACGGGATTCGAAGCAATTTTAGTGGCTGCCTGATTGTCACACCATATGTGAGCAGAAGTCTGCTGAGGAAAGCCAAGCTCCTGGAGGAGTTGCCGAAGCCAAAGGATCTCGGTAGTAACGGTGGCCATGGCACGGTACTCAGACTCGGCACTGGATCGAGAGACGACCGTCTGTTTCTTGCTGCGCCAAGAAATGAGGTTGCCTGCGAAGAAAATGGCGAACCCAGAGGTAGATTTCCGAGTGGCAAGGCAGCCAGCGTAATCAGCATCGCAAAAGGCCTCAATATGCTGATGATGATGCTGGGAGTAGTGAAGACCACGGGCAGGATCCCGTTTGATGTACTTGGCGATGCGGATGACAGCATCCCACTGAGATGTGGTGGGATGCTCCATAAATTGACTCACTTTGGCTACCGCACAGGAAATGTCGGGTCGAGTCATGGTGAGATAATTGAGTTTGCCCACCAATCGACGGTACCGCTCGGGATGGGGGTAGGGAGCCGAGGAGGCATAAAGAGACCGTTCGCCAGGCTCCAGAGGAGTATCGACCGCAGTGGCCTGAGTCAGCCCAGCATCCTGCAATATATCCAAAGCATACTTCCGTTGGCAGAGGGAGATGGTGGCAGAGGAGTAGGAAACCTCGATGCCGAGGAAGTATGTGAGAGGACCAAGATCCTTAGTGTGGAAGTGCTGGTGAAGATGAGCCTTGAGATGGGTGATACCCACAGAGTCGCTGCCGGTGATGACGATATCATCCACATAGACGACCAATAAGATGCAGCCATGTGGAGTCGTCCTGTAGAAGACAGTGTGGTCTTTCATACTGCGGGAAAGCCCAAAGTCGCTGACGACCGTGCTAAAGCGACCAAACCAAGCACGGGGAGACTGCTTGAGGCCGTAAAGAGAGCGGCGGAGACGACAGACACGAGATTCAGCGCCGGCGGCACAAAATCCGGGGGGCTGCTGGAGATAGATTTCTTCCTCAAGGAAGCCATGGAGGAATGCATTCTTGACATCCAATTGATGAAGAGGCCACCGATGATGGGCGGCGAGAGAGATGAATAGCCGGACAGAGGCCATCTTGGCAACCGGGGAGAAGGTATCAAAGTAATCAACTCCGTATGTCTGAGCAAAGCCTTTGGCCACAAGGCGGGCTTTGAGGCGATGGAGAGTACCATCGGGATTCAGCCGGACCGTGTAAATCCATTTGCTGCCCACTGCCTGTTTTCCTGCTGGAAGGGAGACAAGATCCCAAGTATGGTTTTCCTCCAGAGCCTGCAATTCATCCCGCATGGCTGCGAGCCACCCGGGGTGAGATTTGGCCTCACCAACTGTGCGAGGTATAGAAACCGTCTCCAGAGCGGACAAACCCCTGTAAGAAGATGCAAATAGAGGAGTACTCTGGCAGGAGCGAGTACCTTTCCGTAGGGCGATAGGCAAGTCCACGGGTGGCGGAGCAGGAGCAGCGGACGAAGCGGGAGCAGCAGTGTCACTGGCCGGAACGGGGAATACAGTCGAAGGACGGCGGGAGTAGACCTGACCAAAATGGGTGTCAACAGGGGTTGACGCCGGTGGAGGATGGATGAGGAGAGGAGGACAATCATCGAGGACAGGGTCAGGAGGAGGAGAGGTAGGAGGAGGCAAATCCGGAAGAGGCCGGAGGATGAGGGGAAGACAGTCATCAATGGCAGAGTCAGGAGGAGGAGAGGGAAAGGAGAATGGAGAACTTTCCACAAAGGAGACATCTGCGGAGATGACATACCGGCGAAGGTCCGGGGAGAAGCAGCGGTATCCGCGCTGAGTGCGGGAATAACCGAGGAATATGCAGCGGAGAGATTTGGGAGAGAGTTTGGTGCGGCCAGGGCGAGTGTCACGAACATAACACAAGCAGCCAAACACTCGAAGAGGGAGGGAATGAAGAGGGAGAGTGGGGAAAAGAGCCCGAAAGGGAGTCTCCCCCTTAAGGATAGAAGAAGGAAGGCGATTGAGGAGGTAGGTAGCAGTGAGAATGGCATCGCCCCAAAAGAGCAGAGGCACCTGTCGGTGGAAAATGAGGGCACGGGCAGTCTCTAGAATATGTCTGTGTTTCCGCTCGGCCACGCCGTTCTGCTGGGGTGTATCAGGACAGGAGGTCTGATGAAGGATGCCATTCTCCCGGAGAAACTGCCGAAAAGAAGTGGAGAGATACTCGCGCCCATTATCCGAGCGGAGACATTTGACCGAGATAGAAAAACGATTCTTAATTTCATGAAAAAAGGTTTGGAAGGTGGAAAACACCTCGGAGCGTTCCCGAAGAAGGTAAAGCCACGTCATTCGCGAATAGTCATCAATGAATGAGATATAGTATTTATAGCCCAAGTGACTCGGAACGGTACACGGGCCCCAAACATCGGAATGAACCAGATCAAAGGGGTGGGAGGCCCGTGTATCCGTGCGAGGAATGTAGGAAGAGCGATGATGTTTCGCAAAAGAGCATGACTCACAATGAAAAGTAGGAGTCCTACGGAAGTCCGGAAACATCTGATGAATGGTGGATGCAGGCGGGTGCCCTAACCGAGAATGGAGATCAAGTGCCCGAGAAGAGGTAGATGTGCAAGCAATGGGCGCGGGCCCCTCGAACATGTAGACCCCGTCTCGAAGCCGACCTCGACCAAGTTCCCGGTTCGTAGCCTGCTCCTGAAACACAACACCAGAGGAGGTAAATATGGCCGCACAGTTATAATCCTTAGTCAGTTTACTGATGGAAAGCAGATTAAAGGGACTGCGGGGCACATGTGCCACAGAGGGTAGATGTATCGAAGGAGTCAGGGAGCATGCGCCGAAGCCCGCTATGGGGATAGTGGACCCATCAACGACGGTGATGGCTGAAGAACCGGCATAAGGGCAATAAGACGTCAACATACCGGCATCACCGGTGAGGTGGTCGGAGGCACCTGAGTCCAGCAGCCATGCAGGGGAGCAATGGCTGACCAAGGCAGTGGGGCAAACCGTACGGGCCAGAGAAGCCGAGGAGGGAGCGGGGCGGACAGAGGCCGGTGGATCATGAGGCCGCCTGAGGTCGGCCATAGACAGGGCCAGAGACGGGAAAAGAGAGGCGACAGTCGAGGACACGTCCCGGACCGCGGGCTGTTCCGGCCGCAGGTGCTGAGAGGGTCGGCCATGCAGGACCCAACATCGGGCGATCAGGTGGCCAAACGTGCCACAATGGTGACAGAAGGGACGTGGACGACGTGAAGCACGACCACGTCCCGAGAAGTCCGCCATGGAAGCGGCGGGAGCTGAGGCAGCGGGCTGGCGGGATGAGCGGGCGCAGGACGTGCGCGTGCTGGAAGGGCTGCCGGAACGAGGGCGCTCGGCGGGGATGAGGGCGTGCTGCCGGGAGAAGGGGGCTCTGCCGGGAGCGCGCGGGAGCAGCAGGAGGCGCCGGGGGAATGGAGGGCCGGCGCGATGGAGGGCTGCGCGATGGAGGGCTGCGCGACCGGGAGCCGGCAGGGAAGAGGCGGGACACGAGGCAGAGGGCCGCCTGGGAGCCGCGGCGACGGGACGAGCGCGCAGGAGGAGCGGGCCGCGGGAGGCGCAGAGGAGCAGCGGGAGGAGCCGGGAGCCGCGCAGGGGGGGGAGGAGTGCGCCGGGAGAGGGCGCGGGCGCCGGGCGAAGGCCGGCTGGGACGAGGGCGCACCGCGGGAGGACGGCGGACGCGGGGAGGAGAGGTGCGCCGGGAGCCGGGAGCCGCGGGAGCAGAGGGAGGCGCGGGAGGCGCGAGAGGCGCGGGAGGCCGCCGGCGGGGCGCGCGGGTGCAGGCGGCGGGAGCAGCGGGAGGCCGCCGGGAACAGCGGGAGGCCACCTGCGGGGCGCGCGGGTGAAGGCGGCGGGAGCAGCGGGAGGCCGCCGGGGCGCGCGGGTGAGGCCGTCGGGAGCAGCGGGAGGCCGCCGGCGGGCGCGCGGGTGAAGGCGGCGGGAGCCGCGGGGAGCGCCGTCGGGGAGAAGCGGGGCGCGCGGGTGAGGCCGCCGGAAGGGAGCGCGCAGGGCAGCCGGGAAGATGGAGCGCGGTGCGACGGGAGGGCCGGAGAGGAGAGGAGCGCCGGGAGGGAGGGCCTGCCGGGAAAGGTTAGGGCAGGCGGGAGAGAGGCGGGGCCGGGAGAACGCCGGGAAGCCGCAAGGGAGGGAGGGTTCGGGATAAAAATCCCTCTGATACCATGTATAATGGAGAAACCCACTTACCTTCAAGGTGAGGTGGGGCTATTCTTTTATAGAATGGAAAAACGGAATGAACAAGGGAGTATTCCGATGTGGGACTCGGAAATACCCATAATAATACAAAAGAGGGTTTAACAAATGACAAAATTTTTATTTTAGTTCGGATCAATGTGATTATACTTTACTCTTCATCCCTCTCAAACGTAGAGAGAGATGATATCTACTAACTATGGAATCTCTGACTTTTGATGGGGAGTGACAACCCTTAACAATGACTTCTTCACATATGGAGTCGCAACCCAATTACATTGCCTTTTTCTCACCGGAAAGTAAAACCCAAACTAGTCCTGCCTTTTTCTACCCGGGGCACAATCCGAACAGTCCCACCTTTTTCTTCTTGGAGGCACAACCCAGATGGTCTTGTCTTTTTTTTTATTCAGAGGCACAACCCGAATATCTCGAAATGGCTGCTCAACAAAGCTCATTAAAACAATTAATACAGCAGTTAATGTTCCATAAAATAAAGTTTAAGAGTCCTTGGAATCCTCTCAGAAAGCATGTGAGATTAACTCTTCATATTCAAAATAATTCAAATTCCAAACTTGCATTTTTCCTGAATGCTTAAAGCACATGATAATTAATTAAATCTATCTAAAATACTTCCAAATTAATTTTCCCATACTCAAAATAATTAATATATTATTATGGAAAAATAAAATCAAGAGAAACGAGTATAAAAGACGCGTTAAATCAAAATGTCAAAAAATAAGTAAAATAGAGCATGCCTTCCGGTTTTCACGTAAGCATGTAATTCACGTAGGCAAATTTCTCTACATTGGCAGTTTTCACGTAAGCAGACGGAATCAAGTAACAGAATTTGTCTACATAACAGATTTGACGTATCCAAATATAATTCATGTAAGCGAATTCCCTTATATAGGCAAATCCACGTATCCAAATATAATTCATGTAAGCGAATTCCCTTATGTAGGCAAATCCACGTATCCAAAAATAACTGACGTAACCAAATTCCCTTATGTAGGCAAATCCATGTATTCAAAGTTCTCACATAATCGAATCAGCGTGACCAAAATTCCTATTTTACAGATTTTGAACAAATTGCGGATTTGATGAAAAAAACTATTCTACATGCAATGTAACCTTAATAAACCTAGATAAAACTTCCAAACAAGATAAATAAGATTTTCAAAGCTATGAGAAATTATAATTATCCAATTTAAAAATAATTGAAACACTAGTACTTATAAATTACTTATATTGGAGGGAATAAAATACAATAATGTTTTGTAATTGTCAAAAACATGAGCCACTTAACAATCTCCTCTTTTTGATAATTGCAAAACAAAGTTTATGATTTAAAAAATATTCCCCCCGTTTTTTAAATTATCAAAAAGACTAATAGACCCCCCCCTTATATTGATAGAAAAATAGTGATAAAATCCCCCCCAATTCATTAATCAATACTGGGAAAGAAGCCAGCAGTTCTGAATTTTCTAAAAAATTGATTTAAAAAATTTTCAACTTTGATTTAAGTTTCTCTTACTTAAAATCATTTTAGCTTCGCTTTCTTTAAAACATCTCAGCTTCTCTTTAAAATCTATGTGCATATTTTGAAAAACTGTTAGGTGAAAAACAGTGCAAAATCTCTCTTAAAATGACTTTTAAAGCTAAATAACAGATATTTCAATAAGTAGACATGATCAAGGAGCCGCTGGAAAAATTAAAACATTAAATATCTTGAAATGTTTAATATATACTTCTTCAGGGATATAACCATTTAGAAAATCACTTTTGAAATTCATTTAAAACAATTTAAAACCACGAAATGCGCCATAAACTAATAGTATTCTAATTGCTTTCAACCTAGCAATTGGTGCAAAAGATTCTTCAAAATTTTATGCATTTTTCTTGAGAATATCCTTAGCAACCAATCTAGCTTTATTTTTAACAATATTTCCAGATTCATCAAGTTTGTTCCTAAATATCCATTTGGTTCCACATAAGAATCATGTAGTGGGTGAATTCCCCTTACCTCAATGTGAGGTGAGGATATTCTTTTATAGATTAGGAAACCAATATACAAGACGGGTAAGTCCAATGTGGGACTCACCCATTTACACTTAAATGAGTTCCAACACTCCCCCTCAAGCTGGACATGCCCAGATTGGATAGAGTCCCACACAAAAAGAATAACAAGACAATCTCAAACTCCCCCTCAAGCTGGGCCAGGGAGGCTGTGAATACCCAGCCTGGAAGTGAGAGACTCAAGACGCGCTCCGAGAAGACCTTTGGTGAAGAGATCGGCAAGCTGATCGGCCGTCGGGATATGGCCGAAACCGATATGGTGCTGCTCCAGATGGTGGCGGAGAAAGTGACAATCCACCTCGATATGCTTCGTCCGTTCATGAAAGACGGGATTCGAGGCAATCTTCGTAGCGGCCTGATTGTCACACCAGATATGAGAAGGAGTCGATGCCGGGAAACCGAGCTCCTGGAGAAGATGACGAAGCCAGAGGATCTCAGTAGTGACAGTGGCCATGGCTCGATACTCTGCCTCGGCACTAGAACGGGAGACCACAGTCTGCTTCTTGCGGCGCCAAGAGATGAGATTACCGGCGAAGAATACGGCGAATCCCGAAGTAGGCTTGCGGGTAGCGAGGCAACTGGCATAGTCCGCATCACAAAAAGCCTCAACATCCATGTGAGCATGATGTGAGTACCGAAGGCCGCGTGCAGGGTCTTTCTTGACGTACTTGGCAATGCGGAGGACAGCATCCCACTGAGAGCAGGTGGGATGCTCCATGAACTGGCTGACTTTGCCAACGGCACAAGCAATGTCGGGACGCGTCATGGTGAGGTAGTTGAGTTTACCGACCAAGCGCCGATAGGTCTCAGGATGAGGAAAGAGATCCGAGTCGGAATGAAGGGAGCGTTCCCCAGGCTCAAGGGGAGTGTCAACTGAGGTGACGGTGCTCAACCCGGCATCCTGCAATAGATCAAGAGCATACTTGCGCTGGCAGAGAGAGATAGTGTCTGCAGTTCGGGAGACCTCGATGCCAAGAAAGTACGTGAGGGGTCCAAGATCCTTGGTGTGAAAGTGATGGTGAAGATGCGTCTTGAGGCTGGCGATGCCTCTGGAGTCGCTCCCGGTGATGATGATGTCATCAACATAAACTACAAGCAAGATACAGCCGTGTGCCGTCGTACGGAAGAAGACGGTGTGATCTTTCATACTCCGAGAGAGGCCAAAGGCGGTGACGACAGTGCTGAAGCGGCCAAACCAGGCGCGAGGAGACTGTTTGAGGCCGTAGAGGGAGCGACGGAGACGGCAGACATGGGAGGCGGCACCAGAGGCAGAGAAACCAGGGGGCTGCTGCAGGTAGACCTCCTCGTCAAGAAAGCCATGGAGAAACGCATTCTTAACGTCGAGTTGATGAAGGGGCCAGTGATGATGAGCAGCCAGAGAGATGAAGAGGCGGACTGAGGCCATCTTGGCGACTGGAGAGAAGGTCTCAAAGTAGTCGACGCCATATGTCTGAGCAAATCCCTTGGCGACAAGCCGGGCTTTGAGGCGGCAGAGAGAACCATCAGGATTGAGACGGATTGTGAAGATCCATTTACAGCCGACCGCCTGTTTGTTTGCCGGAAGGGGAACAAGATCCCAAGTATGGTTGGCATCCAGAGCCTGCAATTCATCTCTCATTGCGGCTAGCCACCCGGGGTGAGATTTGGCCTCACCGACCGTTCGAGAAAGCGACACGGTCTCCAGAGCTGACAAGCCCCTGTAAGAAGATACAAAGAGAGGAGTATTCTGACACGAGCGAGTACCTTTCCGGAGCGCAATCGGCACATCCTCGGGAGTTGTGTCAGGAACATCAGGCGAAGCGGGAACAATGGTTTCCTTGGCCGGGACGGGAGGGACAGTGGAAGGACGACGAGAGTAGGTCTGTCCAAAGAGATGACCAGTCGGAGGAGACACCAGAGGCGGGTGAACCATGAGCGGAAGGCAGTCATCGATGGTAGGGTCAGGAGAAGGAGAGGGAAGAGTGAAAGGAGAGCTCTCGACAAATGAAACGTCGGCAGAGGTGATATACCGGCGGAGGTCTGGAGAGAAGCATCGGTACCCGCGCTGAGTGCGGGAATACCCGAGAAAAATACAGCGAAGGGATTTGGGTGATAGTTTGGAGAGAGTTGGGCGAGTTTCCCGGACATAACAGAGACATCCGAAGATACAGAGTGGAAGGGAGTGAGGAGGGAGAGAGGGATACAGGGTATGAAAAGGAGTCTCCCCCTGAAGGATGGAGGAGGGAAGACGATTGAGAAGGTAAGTAGCAGTGAGGATGGCATCCCCTCAGAAAAGAAGAGAGACCTGGTGGTGGAAGAGGAGGGCACGAGCGGTCTCCAAGATATGTCGGTGTTTCCGCTCGGCCACCTCATTTTGCTGAGGGGTATCAGGACAGGAGGTCTGATGGATGATGCCATGGGCCCTCATAAACTGCTGAAAATGAGTGGATAAGTATTCTCGCCCATTGTCAGAGCGGAGACATTTCACAGGGAGGGAAAACTGTGTCTGGATTTCCTGAAAAAATGTCTGAAAGGTTGAGAGAACCTCCGTTCGATCTCGAAGAAGATAAAGCCAGGTCATGCGGGAGTAATCATCAATAAAGGTGATATAATAACGGTACCCTGACTGGCTAGGAACTCGGCAAGGACCCCATAAATCAGAATGAACAAGAGCGAAAGGAGTCGCTGCACGTGGTTCCGGGCGAGGGGCATACGTCGTCCGATGATGTTTGACAAACTTGCAGGATTCACAATGGAAGGAGAGGTGAGAACTGAATTGGGGGCAAAGTTTATGGAGGGTGGAAGGCGGTGGATGGCCAAGGCGGTAATGGAGGTCAAGGGCTCGGGCTGTGGTGGATGAGCAAGCAAGGGATGATGGGGTATCAAACAGGTAAACCCCATCCCGAAGATAACCTCGACCAATTTCCCGATTCGTCTGCCGCTCCTGAAAAACAACACCAGATGAGCTAAAAATAGCAACACAATTCAATTCGGTGGTGAGTTTGCTGATAGAGATAAGATTAAAGGGACTTTGAGGAACATGAGCGATCGGCGTCAGGGGAAGAGACGGGGTCAAGGAACATGTGCCATAGCCGGTAATAGGGATTGTTGAGCCATTAGCAACAATAATGGTAGAGGCACCGGTGTACGGATGATAGGTAGTGAACATACCAGAGTCCCCTGTGAGATGTTCTGACGCACCGGAGTCAAACATCCAAGCTGTCTGGCGATGAGAAACACAGGCGGTGGAGTTGCCAGTCTGAGCAAGTGGGGCTAGAGAAGAAGATGGTGGCGCAGTCGCGTGGTAAGATGTTACCAAAGCAAGCTCCTCCGGCGAGAGTGTTGTCCTGTAACGGGTACTGGATGAAGGAGGACCGCTGCGCGGTAGAGCCGATGATGGAGGATGGGAGAGCCGCTCGACTGGGAGCATAGGTGCCGGGAAGGCCGACAATGGAAGGGAGGGTGCGGCCCGGCCGGAATGCTAGCGTCCGGAGGTGATGCCTGAGGGCCGCGGGCGGACTCGCCCGCCATTAACGCAGGGAGCTGGGCCGACGGCGCAGGAAGGCCACAGGGTAGCTGCTGGTAGACGGGCTGGGGAGCGCCGGACCGGGCGAGAGTCGCTGCTGGGAAGGGAGCCGCTGCGGAGGGCGGTTGCAGGAGGAGGGCCGCCGGAGGAGGAGGTGCCGGGGCGAGGGTGTCGGGGCGAAGGTGTCGGGGCGAAGCCGAGGAGCCGGGAGCCGGGGAGCCGGGACGTCGGGGCGAGCCGGGGACGCCGGGATGAGGGCCGCCGGGAAGAGAGGGCCTTCGTGAGGGGAGCGCCGGAGAAGGGAGACCCGCCCGGGAGCCGGGCAGGGAGATGCCGCCGGGAGCCGGGAGCCGGGAGCCGCGAGCGCGCGGGAGCAGAGGTAGGCGCGGGAGGCGCTGGAGCAGCGGGAGGCGCCGGAGGTGCTGGAGCAGCGGGAGGCGCTGGAGCAGCGGGAGGCGCGGGAGGCCACGGGACGCAGGGGAGCCGCGTCGGACCGGAGGGCCGGGAGCCGCGCGAGAGGAGGGAGGTGCGACGGGAGGGCCGGGAGCTGCGGGCGTCGGGCCGAGGGCGTTCCGGCGGGGCGAGGCGGGGCTGGCCGGGAGGGAGTGTCGAGGGAGGTGGTGCCGGGACGGGGGGGGGCGCGCGGGTGATGGCGTCGGGAGCCGCGGGGAGCCGCGGGAGCCGCGGGGAGCCGCGGGGAGAGAGCGCCGTCGGGGAGGAAGGTCGCAGGGAGGAGCCGGCGCGGGCCGCGTCGGGGAGAGAGAGGGCCGTCGGGCGAGGGCTAGGGAGCCGCGCGGGCAGGGGCGGACGGGGCGAGGGACGACCGCCGGGAGGATGCAGGCCGGAGAGGAGAGGTGCGCCGGGAGGAGAGGGGTGCGCCGGGAGGGAGGGCCTGCCGGGAGGGTGCAGGCCGGAGAGGAGCTGCGCCGGGACAGGAGAGGAGGCCCGCCGGGAAAGGTTAGGGCAGGAGGGAGAGAGGCGGGGCCGGGAGAACGCCGGGAATCCGCAAGGGAGGGAGGGTTCGGGATAAAAATCCCTCTGATACCATGTAGTGGGTGAATTCCCCTTACCTCAATGTGAGGTGAGGATATTCTTTTATAGATTAGGAAACCAATATACAAGACGGGTAAGTCCAATGTGGGACTCACCCATTTACACTTAAATGGGTTCCAACAAATCATTAGGTGGAACAACCAAAGTTCACACATTATTTTTGGTAAACCAATTTAGCTCATCTTGCATAGCCAAGATCTAATTCGAATCATTTAAAGCTTTCTCAATATCCTTAGGTACAAAACCTGAAATTAAAGCATGATAAACACAAATATTCATAGCATATCTCCTTGTTTGAACATTTGATTCAGAATTTCTGTTAGGTATAAAACGTGAGAAAGAGAATTGAAGAGAGACGAATGCACTATTATATAAATTTTCAAGAAAAAGTATGTAGTGAGAATACTCTAACTACAACTGTGGTAAGGAGAGAACTACAATAGAAGAACCTGGAGGAAGTCCACTTCCCTGGGTTGTTCGCCTGCGGGTGGTAGGAAGAATCTCCCAGAGGTTGGACCACTACCTCTCTCCATGGCTGGGCCCTCCAGTTTGGTCCTAACTGAATTTCAAGTGAGTCCCCAATTCCGATCCTCCAACTGTATTATTAGGCCGTTCTTGCGAAACAGACTGCCCACCATGCCCACATTTCCCTTCTCACCCCTCCTTTGATAGGTGTGAATTAAAGGGGGCCACAAGCCAATATTTCTAACATTTTGCACCTCCTCAAAAGGCACCTTGTCCCAAAGGTGGAGTTCTGGAAATCGAGAAAGAATCAATTTTGCGTCTTCCCAAGTTGCCTCCTCTCTAGGTTTTCCCTTCCATTGTATGAGCCACATGCCCTGTGGGAGCCCGGTGGCTGGTTTGCTAGCTAGTAGAGCTGTCGGTTCTACTCTTGGAAGGAAGGCGCCGTCCCACGTCCCACATCTCTGGTAAATCCGCTTGCACTAGTGAATTCCCAACCGCTCGTTTGAGCTTCGACACATAGAACACCGGGTGAATTTGTGTAGTTTCTAGTAAAGTTCGCTTATAAGGTGTGTTTCCTAGTCGGGTCAAAATCTGGTATGGGCCATATTAACAAGTAGCTAGCTTTGGGTTAAGCTTGGAAGATTTTGAGGTCCGCATGTTAGGCCCAAGCTTCACAAAAACTGACTCCCCCACTTCAAACGACACATGCCGCTGGTGCCTGTTGGCATAACGTGACATCAATTACTGGGCACGAAAAAGATTACTTCGGAGCTGGAGTAGAATGTGATCCCGTTCCGCAAGGGCTGAGGCAACCGAATCGACTGGTGTATCCCCTCTAACAAAGCGCAACATTGTTGGTGGCTTCCTTCCATACACTACCTCAAAGGGAGTCAACTTGGTGGATGTGTGAGGGGTAGTATTAGAACAGTATTCTGCCCGTGGTACCTGTTGGAGTCTTTGTCCCACATCGGACTTGTGGTCTTATATGGTTATTATTATTCATTATAAAATAACCTCAAGGCCTCCTTTGGAGAGACATCTTGGGTATTGGGTCCACCTCTCTTATCTTTCTATATGGTATGAGAGCGGGTTCTCTAACCCGATCCCTCCCTCCCTTAGAGAGACACCTTGGGTATTGGGTGCACCTCTCTTATCATTCTACATGGTATGAGAGCGGGTTCTCTAACCCGATCCCTCCCTCCCATTTTTCTATCTCCCTAGGTTTTCCCAGCGTTTTCCCCCGTCGGGAGGCGGCCCCTCCCAGCAGAATTAGTCGGCCGCCGCCCTGCCAGCTTTCCTCCCTCCCGGCAGATCGAGCCCCGTCGGTCCTCCACCCGTCTGTTTTCCTCTCCAACGCCGGCTCCCTCCTTCGGGCTTCCTCCCCGCCCGATGACTCCCTCCTGGCGGAACCCTCCCGACGACTCCCTTCCGGCTCCTCCAGGTGCGACGACCCCCTCATTCCCGTTGGATCCAATAGCCTCCCTGCGCGATGCATCTCTGTGCGATCGTTCGTTTCGATTTCCAATCCGGAGCGACTTGGATTTGGATCTGGATCTCGGCCTCCCTCCTTGCGCGCTCCTCCCTGCCCGTCAAAGCCGTTCGCCCCCTGCCGACTCCCTCATCTGGGCTTCCCCTTGCCTTCCCGGCTCTTCCGCAGCGCCCCGTCGCCGGCACACCCGCGCAGAGCCCTTCTCCTGCGACGGGCCACTTCTCCCTCCCGTGCGACGGTACCTCCCTGCGCGACGACTTCTCCAACGATCGTCCCTCCCTACTGATCCAGCCCCGCCGACCACCGACACCTCCCGCATCGGCAACTCCTTTTGTGCACGACGGTCCCCGGCGGACCCTCCCTGTGCACGCGATGGTCCCGATGGAACCCACCCTTCCTGCACGCGACGACCCCCCTTTCCTGTTCTAGGTAGATCTGTGCACCGCCGCGTGACCGATCGGGATCTCGATCTCTCCGTCGTTTGTCCTCATCGGAATCGCCGACAACCTTCCTCTGCGGGTGTGCCCCCCTCCTCCCCAGCGGTGCCACAGACATGGCCCTCTCCCTCAGTCTTCCTGCAATCGCGGCCCCCTTCTTGCTTATTTTTCTCCCCGCGTGCCAGCGCCTCAGTTCCTCCCTCCCTGCCGGCTTCCTCACGGCGGATCCCTCCTTGCGCGCGATGCCCGGTGGAACCCTCGATTTCTCCCTCTAGTGTGTCTTTCCCGACGCCTCATCGACCGACCCCGCCTATGCGGCTTTCCCAGCATCCTGACGATTGTCCCGCCTGTGCGGCTTTCCTGGCGTCCCGTCGACCGGCCCCGCCTACGTAGTTCCTCTACTACGCCTCGACAACTTGCCGCATCACTGATGTAATCCGGTTATTTTAGCGACATCTTCCATCATCTTTCATTTTCATCTCGAAGGGGAGCTGCGATCGCAGATGATTTATTTCTTTTTTTTTTCGTCTTGTTTTGTAATCAAGATGGGTATGTCTAGCTTGAGGGGGAGTGTGTAGTATTTTGTGTTTGCTTTGTTTTCTTTGGTTTGTTTTCATTAATTATGTGTTCATGCTAGGTAGACCTAGCTTTAGGGGGAGGGTTGGAGTCTGCGTCCCATATCGGACTTGTGGTCTTATGTGATCTTTATTATTCATTATAAAATAACCTCAAGGCCTCCCTTAGAGAGGCACCTTGGGTATTGGGTCCACCTTTCTATCACTCAGTACCCAACGCGACCAAGAAAGAGGTCGTTCTGAAGAAAAACACTGGAGACAAGTCTCTAAACATTTGTTGACATTCTCCGTTTGTTCATCTGTTTGGGGGTGGTATGATGAACTCATCTTTAATGCGGTTCCCTCCATTCGGAATAACTCTTTCCAAAAATTACTAGCAAAGATTGGGTCCTGGTCACGAATGATGGAACTAGGTATTCCATGCAAGCGGACTAGTTCCTTAACAAAAGCCTCGACCAATAACTTTGCTGTGTAGGGATGTCGTAAAAGCACAAAACGAGAGTATTTTGACAGGCGGTCCACAACAACAAGAATGGCATTATACCCCTGGAATTTGGCTGATGATAAAATCCATTGATATTTCATCCTAAAACAATTCAGGAATGGACAGCGGTTGAAGGAGGCCACCATGAGTCATAATACTTTTGTCGTTGGCATGTATCGCACTCTCGAATGAATTGCATGATGCGCTGTGGCATTCCTTTCCAAAATATCCCTGTTGATAACCATTTATAAGTCTTGTGGAAGCCTGCATGGCCCCAACTGTTGAAGAATGATAGCAGTGCAAAAACTTTGGGATAAGGCCGGACCAGCTGGACAAAACCAGCCATCCCTTCTTGAATAACAACCCATCTCGAAGGATGTATACTATGTAAGACTCAGGTCGTAGTTCAACAACGGCGAGGACTTCCTTAAGTTCGAGATTCTAATATAATTCTGCCTTGATAACATCGATTTACAATCAGAATGGCTCTGAAACCATAGTTCTCAATTGCTTGTCTTTGGTGCTGCTGTTCACTTCTCCTTCGACTTTTCGGGAAAGAGAATTAGCTGCTTGGTTGTCTCGTCCTGACTTGTATACCACCTCGAAGTCGAGCCCCAGAAGTTTTGCCTGCCAGTTATTTTGATTAGCTGTGTGGTACCGTTGGCTAAGGAGGTGTTTGAGTGCCTTATGGTTTGTGTAGGTCTCGAAATGCTTACCAACCAGATATTGTCTCCAGTGATTCACTGTCAGAACAAGGGCCATAACCTCCTTCTCATAGATTGATTTGGAGAGATTGGATTCAGCCAAAGCCTTGATGAAGTATGCGACTGACCAGTGCCCCTGCATAAGGACAACTCCAATTTCCCTTCCCGAAGCGTCGCATTCAATAATAAATGGTTTCTGAAAATTTGTTAAAGCCAACATTAGAGCAGTGACCATACATTTCTTTAGTGTTTCGAATGCTTGCTCTGCCGCTGCACACTAATGGAAGTTGTCCTTTTTCGCAACCTTTTCACATCCTTTAATAAGTTTTCTATAATACCCCGTAAGGCCTAGAAACCCCCGGAATCCCTTCACATCATGGGTGCATCATCCTTGTTGAGTGCATGATCCTAGTACATGAGTGCATCATACCTGTTGAAGACTTCGTCTATAATTGGTTTTTCTACGATCATTTTGTGCTCATAATAGATCACAAAATGGTCGAAGAAAAAACAATCATAGATGGAGTCATTTCTTCATGTTTGTGAAAATTAACAAAATAAGTACTAGATAAAAATGATAAAAAAATTAACTAAAAAAAGTAGATAAAATGATGAGAAAATTAACTAATTAAGTAGTAGAAAGTCACCTCTTCATGATATTTGTATACATTCTGACACCATGTATTTTATCCATTCGTTTCTGAACAAATATTTTTCCTCATATTTACAAATTATTAATAATATTTAGTAATTAACACTAATATTTACTAATTATTACTAACATTGCCTACTTATTTATTAATTATTACAAATTATTTAATGATTATTACTAATTATTTTAATTAATACCGAATTTATACTAATTATTGTGAATTTTTAATAGTTAGTATTTTTTATATTTTTTATTAGGTATTACAAATTTTTTAGTAATTATTACATTTTTTTTAATTTTTACTAGTTGATACAATTTTTTATTAAGTAATACTAATTATTTATAAATTATAACTGAAATTTTAATAATTATTACTAATTTTTAATAATTACTAGTATTTCATATATTTTCTTTTATAATTGTAGATGGCGAATTCCCCTTACCTCAAGGTGAGATAGAGATATTCTTTTATAGATGAGTAAAATAGATTACACGGTGGAGTATTCCGATGTGGGACTCGGAAATACCCTTTATAATAAAACAAGGTTCAACACTCGTCCTCAAGCTGGACATACCCAGTTTGGACCAAGAGTCTCACAAAAGAACGACGATATCGAACAAGACCATACAAACTCCCCCTCAAGCTGGGCCGCTGATGCTGTGGATACCCAGCTTGGTACTGAGAGACTTCAGACGAGCTCCCGGGAGGTCTTTGGTGAAGATGTCGGCAAGCTGATCTGCCGTTGGTATGTGTCCGAAGCTGACATGGAGTTGCTCAAGGTGATGATGAAGAAACTGGCAGTCCAGCTCGATATGTTTCGTTCGTTCATGGAAGATGAGATTAGAAGTAATCTTCGTGGCTGCCTGATTGTCACACCAGATATGAGCAGACATCTGCTGTGAGAATCCAAGCTCATGGAGGAGATGATGAAGCCAAATGATCTCAATAGTGACTGTGGCCATTGCACGGTATTCATACTTCGCACTAGTTCTGGAGATGACAAGTTTGTTTCTTGCTGCGCCAAGAGATGAGGTCACCTGTCAAAAAAACGACAAACCCAGATGTAGATTTCTGGGTAGCAAGGCAATCAGTATAGTTAGCATCACAAAACACCTCAACATTTAGATGATTGTGATGTGAGTACTGAAGACCACATGCAGGGTCATTTTTAACGTATTTGGCAATGCGGAGGACAACATCCCACTGAGATTTGGTCGGATGCTCCATGAACTGGCTAACTTTGCGAGCAGCGCAGACAATGTCCGAATGCGTCATGGTGAGATAATTGAGTTTTCCCACAAGACGACGGTAACTCTCTGGGTGAGAATAGAGTTCCGTGTTACCATAGTGACAGTTTTGTAAGCTCAAGAGGAGTGTCAACGACAGTTGTCTGAGTCAAACCAGCATCCTGCAAGATATCCAAGGCATATTTCCGTTGGCAAAGAAAGATGATGTCCGTAGAACGGGAGAGCTCAATGCCAATGAATTATGTTAGTAGACTGAGATCTTTGGTGTGAAAGTGGTGGTGAAGATGCCCCTTGAGTTGAGTGATTCCAGTTGAGTCGCTCCCAGTGATGATTATATTATCAACATATACCACGAGCAGGATGCAGCCGGAGGACGTCGTACGGTAGAAGACGGTGTGGTCCTTCATACTTAGAGAGAGCCCAATTTTAGTGACGACGATGCTGAATCGACCAAACCAAGCACGATGAGACTGCTTGAGGCCATAGAGAGCGACGAAGTCGACAAACATGGAAGTCGGCTCCAGAGACACGAAATCCTGAGGGTTGCTGCAGATACATCTCTTCTTCAAGAAAGCCATGGAGAAAGGTATTCTTGACATCAAATTAATGAAGAGGCCAATGATGATGAGCGACTAGAGAGATGAATAATCGGACAAATGCCATCTTTGCAACCAGAGAGAAGATATCAAAATAGTCGATACCATATGTCTGAGCAAAGCCCTTCGCCACAAGTCTGACTTTGAGGCGATGAAAAGTGCCATCCGCATTGAGGTGAACCGTATAAATCTATTTGATGTCGACTGCCTGTTTGCCTGCCGGAAGGGGGACTAGATCCCACGTGTGATTGTCGTCCAAAGCTTGTAATTCATCCCGCATTGCTTGAAGCCACCCAGTGTGAGATTTGGCGTCGCCAACCGTGTGGGGAATAAATATCGTCTCTAGAGCGGAAAGAGCCCTGTATGAGGATGTGAACGGAGGGGTATTCTCACAAGAACGAGTACTTTTTCGTAGTGCAATAGGCAAGTCGTCTAGAGCCGAAGCAGGAGCATCAGACGAATTTGGGATGAATCTTTGGTGAGCTTGCTGATGGAGATAAGATTAAACGGGTTGTGAGAACATGAGCGACCGAAGCCAGGCGAATAGACAAGGTCAAGGGGCATGTGCCAAATCCGGTAATGGATATTGTTGATGCATTAGTAACAGTAATTGTATAGACACCAGTGTACGGATGATAGGTAGTGAATACACCAGAGTCCCCTGTGAGTTGTTCCGACGCACCAGAGTCAAACATCCAAGTTGTCGGTCGATGAGATACACAGGCGGTAGAGTTATCAGTCTGAACAATGGGGGTTGGAGAAGTGGATGGTGACACAATAACCCGATAAGATTGTATAAATGCAATCTTCTCCTTTGAGAATGTCAGTTTGTAACGGGTACTGGATGAAGGGGGACCGCCTTGCGGGAGAATCGGTGACGGAGCATGAGACAACTGCTCAGGCGGGCGCATAGACGCAGGGATGAATGGTGGGGCTACTGCGCGGGAAGGCTGACGATGGTGGTGAGGGGGCAGCCTTGCAGGAAAGTCGGCGACCGGAGGTGGTGTCGGAGGGCTGCGGGCGGAAGAGCAACCATTGAGGTGTCGGTGGGCCAGGAAGCGCAGAGTGAGGTGCGGCCGGGAAGGCGCTCGCTGGGAAGGCTGCTCGTAGGGAGTCGCACAGGAGGGAGGAGTGCGCAGGGTGAGGCAGGGTCGGGACGTCGCAAGGGAAGCGGGTGCCGGGAGGCCGTGTTGGGGCTGGGTGAAGCCGGGAAACTGCTGGAGGGCGGAACCTGGAAATTGCCGCGGGAGGCGGGGGTTGGTTGCGAAGCCGGGAAGCCGCGAGCGTGAGAGGCCGCAAGATTGCCGCAGGAGGGCGGGGCTGGTCGTCCGCGTCGCTGGCGGGCTGGGACGTTTCGCAGGAGGACGAGGCCGATCGTCGCCGGGACGCTGCGCGGAAGGCGGGGCGAGAGTTGCCGCAACGGAGGCGGGTTCCGTCGGGAGGGTTCCGCTCAGGCGGGACGGAGGGCCGCGGCGTTGGGCATGTATTGTCGCAACAATACTCTATAATCAATGATGATTTTGATGCTCACAAATAACTTTGTTTTCTAATGAAGTTTTTATGAGCAAGTTTTTCAGGAATTTTGTTCATATCAAAGGAACTCTAACGTTGCGGGATTTACTCTGGAAACACTGTTTCTATCTCTACGTTACGCTGTTGTGAACAGTGCGCGTATGGATCATTATTCCTAAGTTATGTTAAAAAGTTTCCGTTTCAAACGTACAGTGAACAGTGCGCGTATGAATCATCATCCCTACGCTACGCTAAGAAGATCGCGTATGGATCAACAACCCTACGTTGGAATCTGGAAATACTGTTCATAAACCTTACATTCAGGAAATATTGGAAAGTATGGTTCGTCAACCCTATGTGACATCCCTACGTTACGCCGATGAACGTATGGAAGATGAATGCTACGTGCCATCCCTACGTTATGCAAATGAAAGTATGGTTAGTAAACCGTACATTGGTAAAAGAACCCTACGCTACGCAGCTTGACCCTACGCTGTGTTCTCAACGGCAGTGATTTGTGAAGCCGTGTTGCTTATTCAAATCAGTTGGAATGATTTAATCATGGTTAATGACTGATTCAAAGATCGTTATGATCTGTTTCGAAGAACCCTTTTTCTCGGAGAACCGCTTCGATTCTTAAGAGAAGTTCCCTTTAAGATTTGAATTGCCGCGATTAATCAGGCAAGAATTTCGGATATGGAAATATCGAAGGAAATCACTTGCTTTATTTATTCTTTACAGAGCCGAGCAAAATTAAGAATGTATGTATGTGTGAATAGTTGTTGATACTGATAATTTTTTTTAAGTGCTGCTATTATAGTTGATCGAATCTGGATCATCTGCAAAAGAGGAGAAGCTTTGAAAGTACTGATTATTCTCAACCTCGTTTTGCTTACATGAAGTTGCAATTTTATTGAAGATCATCGTGCAACAAGGATCTCTTCAGACTATTCTTTCTCGAAGAAATTCTTTTCTGAAGAAGAAGATCCATCAATTGTCAGTTGCGTACTGCTGCAACTGTGAAGATCAACCTTACTATTTTACGAATCAATTCCTATTAATTGGAGTTTCGACTGCTCGTACTCAGTTGTGGTGGAGTATCACCTTCTCGGTCTAAGCTGTGGATATTGGTTCTTTGTTACAGAACAAGAAAACTTTTTTGTTTTAGTCTTATTTGTAAAGGTGTCAACTACCTGCACTCAGTTGTGGATTGAAGGTCTTGTGATAAGAGGACTTGTTCTAGTGAAATCACCAAGTTCGCTGGGAGAGTGATTGGTGGAGTGGATTAGGGTTTTTTTGTGCCTCGAACCACTATAAAAATCTGTGTTCTTTATTTCTGCATATTCGTTGCACTTTTTCATACAGAAGAACATCACTGCAAATCTTCGTAATTTTCAGAGGGATTCAAAAATCTGAATTGTGGAACGTAATTTGAAAATACACAATTCACCCCCCTCTTGTGTTGCTTTGTACATTCCGACCTAACAATTGGTATAAGAGGTGAGCTTTTTGGATAAAGCTATAGCAAGTTGAAGAGTATAAGATCTGTACAAAGTGGATGACAATGACTGATCCTAGAGAAGGAATGTCAATGGTACGTGCTCCATATTTCAATGGTGAAAACTATGGATGCTGGAAGTCAAGGATGATTATATATCTAAAGAATCTCGGATACAAAGTCTATTCAAAAATCCTATCACCTTACCAGATTTCTGAGAATCCAAAGACTTAGGATGCAGCTATTGAAGCAGATTATGATATGAATTCAAAAGTAATGAATGCTATTATTTGTGGTATTGGACCAGACGAATCCAACCATGTATCGCAATGCCCTACAGCCTATAAAATGTGGCAAACAATTGCAGTAGCCTACAAAGGTACTGACAATGTTAGACAAATTAGATATGCAACCGCGAAATTAAAATTCGATACTTTCAGAATGTTTGATGGAGAGAGCATTACACAGATGAATGAAAGGCTGACCGAAATTGTTAATAATGTTACATCCTTGGGTGAGCTTATTAGTCAACCTGATCAAGCCTTGAAAGTACTAAGAGTACTACCCGCGAAATGGTATGGAATATCAGCTGCAATTCGGCGATCATCTCCTGTAAAAAATTTAACAATGAAAGAATTAATTGGGACTCTGATGATGTATGAAACAGAAATGCAAGAAGAAGCTGAAGATCATAATGTTATTGTGAAAAGAGAAAACACTGCATTGAAAGTGACATCTTAGAACCAAAGCAGAAAGCCAAAACAAGAAAAAATGGAGAAGAATTCAGACTCCTCAGATTCTGAAATTGAACTAGCTCAATTAGCCAGAAAGTTCTACAAAAAGAAAAGAGGCTTTAGAAAATCTTACAAGAAGGATGAGAGAGAATCAAGAGAAGTTCGATGCTATGAATGCAAAAGATTGGGACACATCAGACCTGATTGTCCTCAATTGAAAGAAGAAAGAAAAAGACCAGAAAAGAAATATCAGAAAAATGTTGATTATGAGCAAAAAGGGAAAAGAGAAATGAAGGCTACATGGAGTGTATCTGAAGACTCCAACAACTCTTCAAAAGCTGATTCAGTAAAAGAACTACAGAATCTAAAAGCCAATATGTGCTTTATGGCTAAAGAAGAAGAAAAGGTACAATCATATTATTCCTCTAATTTTGATTCTGATAGTTGTTTAAATGAAAAGTTAGCTGCCTATTGCTCAATGCTAGAGGAAAAATATGATTCCTTACTAAAGAAGTACAAATCTTTTAAGAATATTCACAAAGCAGTATTAGGAGAAAGAGACACTTTACTCAAACAATATCAGGAGTTGAATGAAAAATTCAATTCATCTACTACAAACAATGTTGATCATGAAATCAGGATCAAAGTGTTACAAGATGAAGTAAAAACTTACAAAAGTGCTGCTCTCTTTTTTACTAAAAGAGAAAATATTTTGAATGAAATTCTTGGCAAGTTGTAATCAAAAAGGAAAAATTTGGTATAGGAAGTAAGGGTGAAAAACCCAAGCTTTATTAGAATTATTTTGTTTCTAACTCAAAAAGTGTAACTTGTAATTATTGTGGAACAAAAGGCCATATATCAAAAAACTGTTACTTAAGAAATCCTCAGATAAGTGGAATTAAAAGGGCTTTTATTTCAAAAAGCTTATATGAAATAAATGATATGAGTTAGGGAAAAACAAAGTAGATCTGGGTTCCTAGAACTCTGTTAGCTAACACTGCTGGACCTAAGATGATGTGGGTACCAAAATAAACTCTTGTCTAATTGATTTTGCAGGAAACAGGTCATAGAACCAGAAAAACTGTATGGTACATGGACAGTGGGTGCTCAAGGCACTTGAGTGGAAACTCAGCAAACTTCAGTACACTGACTCAAATAGATGGAGGTCTAGTTACCTTTTGCGATAATGCCAAAGGAAAGATAATTGGACTTGGAACTGTTGGTGATCTAGAAACTGTCTCAATCAACAAGGTACTATATGTACAAGGGCTGAAGCACAACTTGATAAGTATTTCTCAACTCTGTGATGATGAATATTATGTTGATTTCTTTAACAATTCTTGTTCTGTATTTAAAGATGAGATGCTTAAATTTAAAACACCTAGAACTGATAATGTTTATACTTTGGATTTAAATTCATTGTGTAAACAGAAAGTGAATTGTTTGACTGCTAAGGTAAATGAGTCATGGATTTGGCATAGAAGACTTGGTCATTGTAATATATATGCTTTACATAAATAATCTAAGAAGCAATTAATTTCTGATTTGCTTAGTCTTAAATTTGATAGTGATAGATTCTGTGATGCATGTCAAATTGACAAACAACACAAGTCTTTCTTCAAATCAATTAATAAAATTGCTACATCTAAACCTTTAGAACTTATCCATATGGATTTGTTTGGACCATCCAGAAAAGCTAATTTGGCTGGTAAATTATATGTATATGTTTTAGTTGATGATTATTCAAGATTTATATGGGTTTATTTTCTAAAACTCAAAATTGAAGTGTTCACTGTTTTTGAAAGTTTTTGCAAAATTATTCAAAACGAAAAGGGTCTTAAAATAATTTCATTAAGAAGTGATCATGGTGGAGAATTTGAGAATCAAGAATTAAATTCCTTTTGCTCAAATCTAGGTATTTGTTGGAGTCTGCATCCCAAATCAGACTTGAGGCCCGGTGTGGTCTTTAATATTCATTATAAATTAACCCCAAGGGCTCCTTAAGAGAGAAAATCCTGGGGGTTCGGGTTTCTCCTTTTTCCCATTCAACATGGTATCAGAGGGATCTTAATCCCGACCCTCCCTCCCTAATTTTTTTTCCTCCCTTGCTTTAGGGTTTTCCCCGTCCGGGGAGGCCGGCGGCTCCAATCCAAATAGCCCCCCCCTCCGCTGCTCCTCCCGGTCGCGCAGGACCTCAGTCGCGACGCCTTCCCCTCCGGCGCGTGCTCCTCCTGCGAGCGAGCCCTTCCAGTCCGGCGGGCTTCCTTCCCCCCTGCCGGCGATCCCTTCCCGGCAGATTTCCCATCCCGGCGGCTCTGTCCGGCGGCTCTCCAACGCTGCTCCCCGTCGCGGCTTCCTCCTATGCGCGCAGCACGGCCCGACGCCTCTCGTCCCGACGGCGTCCCGATCCCGGCCCCGCCTTCTGCAGCGGCGCCCTTCCCTCGGCCTCTCGGCCCTCCCTTCCCGGCGGATCCTTCGCGCGCGGCTCACGCTTCCCCCGGCGCGGCTCCCCTCCCGGCGGCCCTCCTCCCTGCGGTGTCGCAACCCCCGACGACTTCCTCCTCCCGCGCGGCCGACCACATCCCGGCGTCTCCTTCGGCCGCGGGTCCCCTCCGCGGGTCTCTCCCGCGGCTTCCCGTCGTCGGCCCTCTGCGGCTCTTCCCGGCGGCGTCCAGATCCAGCGCGGATCTACTTCCTCCATGCGCGCGCCTCCCGTCCAGATCCATCCGCGCCTGCTTCCTGGCGCTCCTCCCCTGTAGCGGATCTCCTTCCGCCTGAGCGGATCCTTCCTGGCACCGCGTCCTTCATGCGCGCCGCCTCCTGTGCGGACATCCAGCCCCGCCTCCCTATTCCCTCTGCCGGCGCCTGCGACAGCCGACCTTCATTCCCGTCGGATCCTCCAGCAGCAGCCGGCCTCAAGCCTCGCCGGCACCTCTCTGCGCGACAGCCGGCCTCCATTCTCGGCCGGCTTCCAACGCCGCCTCCCGCTGTCCTGCTCCCTCGCCGGCCTCCTCATGCGCTCCTCTTCCGGCAGCCAGCCGGCTCCAGTTTCTCCCCGCGGCTGCCCTGCTTCAAGTTTCGGCTCTCCGGCACCTTCTGCGGCATCCCCGCCTCGCCGGCATCTCCCGACGACTCCCGTCAGCCGCATCTCTATCCGCCGGCACGCCCATTCGCTGGCGCAGCAGCTCGACCACCTAGGATTTGGGTCCGTTGGCGCCGCCAGATCCTGCAACGATTTCTGCGGAGTCCCCGCCTCCCGTCGCTGGCCCCGCAAAGCGGTTTTCCCGGTGCTAGTTTGGATTTCCCGGCGTTTCATCGACCGACCCCACTAGTGCGGCATTCCTGGCGCTCTGTCAACCAGCCGATCTGAGTGGTTTCTTCTGCTGCGCCCGCAACATCATCCATCCATCATCTTGAGGGGGGAGCTTCGATCGTGAGGGGGAGCAGCAGCCTGGTAGCTTTATCTATAATTCTGCTTTATTTCGTCTTGTTTTGTTATCAAGCTGGGCATGTCCAGCTTGAGGGGGTGTGTTAGTGTCTGTTTTGTTGCTTTCTTTTCATTATGTGTCCAAGCTAGGTACACCTAGCTTGAGGGGGAGTGTTGGAATCTGCATCCCACATTGGACTTGAGGTCCGGTGTGGTCTTTAATATTCATTATAAATTAACCCCAAGGGCTCCTTTAGAGAGAAAACCTTGGGGGTTCGGGTTTCTCCTTTTTCCCATTCAACGGTATTAAATACATCTACTCTGCACCAAGAACACCTCAACAAAATGGAATTGTTGAAAGAAGAAATAGAACTATTCAAAAAATGTCTAGGGCTATGCTAAATGAATACTGTTTTCCTACCTACTTATGGGCAGAAGCTGTAAGCATAGCTTGCTATATAATGAATAGAGTATTAATTAGACTAATTTTCAAAAAGACACCCTATGAACTTTGGAATAACAGAAATCCTAAAGTAAAGTATTTTAAAGTTTTTGGATGCAAATTGTATATCCTGAACACCAAGGACAATCTTGGTAAGTTTGATCTAAAATTTGAAGAAGGAATATATTAGGATATTCTGCTAGTTCTAAAGCTTATAGAGTATTCAATAAAAAGTGAAGGACTGTTGAAGAATTAGTTCATGTGAAGTTTGATGAAATTGACCCTTTCAATAAAGAGAAAGATCAAACTGATGAAATTACTGACTCTAATGATAACATGAGACTAGAAAATCTGAAAGATGATTTTGAAAATAATAAAACTCAGTCCAGTTCAGAAGAACATGAAACTACTGAACCAATTAGTGTTTTACCTAGACATACTAGAACTCAAAAGAATCATCCCTTAGAAACTGTTATAGGAGACATAGACATAAGAATTAGAACTAGAACAAGTGCAGGAAACATAGCAGGATTCTCTGCCTTTCTATCTCAATTAGAACCTAAGTACATAGAAGAAGCCTTAGAAGATGAAAGTTGGACTTTAGCAGTGCAGGAAGAGCTAAACCAGTTTAAGAGGAATGAAGTTTGGAAGTTAGTTGAAAGACCTTTAAATTATCCAGTTATAGGAACTAAATGGGTCTTTAGAAACAAACAGGATGACCAAGGAATAATAACTAGAAACAAAGCTAAATTAGTAGTTAAATGATACAATCAGGAAGAAGATATAGATTATGATGAAACCTTTGCCCCCGTAGCTACATTAGAAGCCATTAGAATTCTTTCAGCCTATGCATCTCATATAAATTTTAAATTATATCAGATGGATGTAAAATCTGTCTTTTTAAATGGTTATTTAATGGAGGAAGTCTATGTTGAACAACCTCCTGGTTTTGAATATTCTTAAAAACCCAATTCTGTTTTTAAACTTACTAAAGCTCTCTATGACCTTAAACAAGCACCTAGAGTTTGGTATGAAAGATTAAGTTCTTTTCTTTTGAAAAATGATTTTACTGTTGGTCTGGCAGAGCACACTTTTTAAGAAAACAGTTTGTCCTTATATTTTATTAGTTCAAATATATGCTGATGATGTAATTTTTGGTTCAACTAATAAAAAGCTTTGTAATGATTTCTCAAATCTAATGCAAAAAGAATTTGAAATGAGTAAGAGAATTGAATTTCTTTTTTGGACTTCAAATTTTCTAAAAAGATTTTGGAAATGTTTTAAATCAAAGCAAATACATTATTGATTTACTAAAAAAGTTTGGACTTGAAAACAGTAAGACATATACAACTCCTATGTGTACTAATGTAAAACTTGATTTGGATGAAGCTGGAAAACCAGTGGACAACAAGTTATATAGAGGTATGATTGGTAGTTTATTGTATCTTACTGCTAGCAAGCCAAACATTTTGTATTCAGTATGTCTTTGTGCAAGATTTCAATCAAATCCTAAAGAATTCCATCTTACTGCTGATAAAAGAATTTTTTGATACGTAAAGGGAACTGTTTTCCAATCTCTTCTTTACCTCAAAACTTCTGATTTTAATTTAATTTCATATTTAGATGTTGATTTTGTTGGCTGTAGATTAGATAGAAAAAGGAAATCAGGAACCTGTCACTTTTTAGTAAAATCTTTAGTATCATGGTCAAGTAAGAAACAACACTCAGTTGCTCTGTCAACAGCCGAGGCAGAATATGTATCCGCAGACAATTGCAGTGCACAAGTGTTGTGGATGAAAAACACTCTATTGGACTTTGGACTAAGGTTTAATAGTACAACTATTTTATGTGATAATATCAGTGCTATAAATATTTCAAAGAATCCTATAAGTCACTCGAGGACTAAGCACATTGATATAAGACATCATTTTCTAAGAGATCACGTCCTTAAAAAGGATATATCTTTGAAATTTGTTAATACCAAATATCAATTAGCTGATATTTTCACTAAACCACTTCCCAGTGCAAATTTTGATTTTATTAAAGGGGAGTTAGGATTATTTAATTTTAAGTAAATATTTACTTTCAGTTACTTTGTTTTTAAGTGCCCGTTTAGTTTTTCTTTAATAGACTTTAAAACTGTCCAGATATTTATTTATTTAATTTATTTTGGAAAATATAATATTACTTTTCTTTTTCAAGAAAGTAATAAAATAAAACGTTTTTGAAAGTAATGAGTATCATCTCAATCGGCGCTAGAAAACCATTTGCATTCTTCCGCTCATTATTCTCTCTCACACATCCTGTCAGTTAATGGAGCACTCTCTCGGAACCCTCTCGCAAATCCTTCAAAACCTAAACCTTCGAACCTTCAAACCAGAAACCTTCAGAAGATGGATGGCTCAAGGAGATCAGACGATGCGTAGTTGGAGCTCTCTCTCTATCCGCAGAAGAAAGCCAAAAGAATTCTTACAGGAAAGGTAATTGACTTTAACTATCTGAATTCAACAAATCTGTCTCTCAAGCAAGCAATAAGGTTTCAAGGGCTAGAGTTTATCTTTAGAGAAGATAATACACCGGTTGTGTATGATCTAGATGTTAAGGAATTCTGTAAAAATGCTTCTTTCAGTTTCGGTTTTGAGGAAGATACAGTGGTTTCTAAAATTCATGACAAAGAATTCTCTTTCTCTTCGGTCGAGATAGCAGAGGAACTGCGTTGTCCCCATGAGGGGGAGTGCCATTTTGATTTAATGAATATTGGTGATGGTAAGTATCCCTCAGAGGATATAATGTTTTCATTATTCGGAACAAGAACCATCAAGAAGATCATGTCCAAGGAACTGACTCCAGATAGGCGAGTTATGATGAAGTTCATACAGTTAGCTATACTGCCCAGGACGACAGAGCTAGAGAAGGTTCTATATCCGGATATGTATGTGATGTTTTTATTTTTGAATAACATCAAGTTCAATTTATGTCGGTTCATGCTGAGGTATTTAAGACATTGCTGTCATCCTGAAGCAAAGATGGGATATTATCCCTATGGCGGAATTCTCTCTCTGCTTTTAAAGAAAAAAGGCAAGCCGACTAGTATGTTTTGTGCACAGAGGTGCCATCATTCAAATACTTTGACTGCTGGGGTGGTCAAGAAGCTGAAATTTGTATGGAACAATTCTTGAAACAGTTTATTACCTGTTGGTGCTGAGAAACAACAAAAGCTGTTGGCCGCGGCTCAGGGGGAGCGAAGAATGATTTCATCGGTTGGCTCTATGAGACAGATGCCAGAGGAGACCAGTGGATCAAGACCACAAGAATCATTAATTCATTTCAAGCGAAGAACATCAGTTGTTATTCCAGTTGCAGTGGATGAAGCGCCGGAAGTACCAGAACCTGAGGCTCAACAAGGTGAGCAGGTTGAAGAAGATGAGCAAGAGGCTCAAAGCTATGAAAATCCAAGGGAAGTTGTCCCAAACCCTGCTGATCTTTCCATGATTATTCCAGATTCAATGGCCATAGGTGAATCTGTTCAGAGGACAAGTCCTGAAGAGAATCGAGAGCTAAGTTTGGCTATGGTTGGTTCTGAACACACAAGAGAATAATCTGAATGTTCTGACTTAGAGGCCAATGCCCAGGTAATCCGTATTCGGCTATTGGATGCTCATAATGCCTTCCTAAGGGAACAATTAGAAGCAGAAAAGAAAAAGTTTGAGGAATACAAACTGACTACAGTGCCCAGAGCAGAATTTGAAGCTCAGAAGATTCACTTGGAATAGTTCAAAGAAAATCTCATTTTAGTGAGAGATCTTAGGGAATTCATAAAGATGCTATATGGAGAGATATATTCTATGAAAGGTGAAGTTGTGAAGAAATCTGAGTTTAACGATTTCAAGCAAATGGCGGTGAGGGAATTTCAATCTCTTAAGGAAAGTGCAAGTGCATCTTCCTTGGCTCACCAATCCTCTCCCGATCTTATTAAAAGGTTTGAAGCCATTACAACAGTGTTGGCTGATTTTAATGACTGACTGCACACTCTCCAGTGTGACAGTACACCTTTGAATGTGCTGATTGACAATCAAAGGCACCTGGTGAGCCAGCTCACTTCAACCGATTCATGGATGGGCTTGGTGGCGACTCAACTTAAGGACAAGTTGAATTCTTTCATTTAGTTAGAGGAGGCAATGAATGACTTAATGAATATCAATCTTGTTGAAAACTTGAAGGTTGGCCTGAACTCAATGAAGCTTCTTCAGCGATGGACAAAAGTGTTCAACAAACACTTCCAGAGTCTGCTGATGAAGATCATAGAGCTTACCAGTGCAGTTGAAGCCATTTCTCACCCACCTGCTGAACCCACAGTGTCTGGCGAACCTGATGAAAGCCCCTCCTTTTAACCCTCTCTTTGCTGATCGTGGATGATACATAAACTCAAACATTTCATTGCTGTTATAATTTTATAATTTTTATTTGAAGATGTGATGATTTTCTTTACTTTCAAGTCTTAACTGCCAATCCTACATTTATTTCTCTCAATAGCTTTAGTAACTATTCCTTTATAGTTCAGTGCTACAATAAAGTGGTAAATATCCTTTGTTCTATCGAACCTTCTTTTTGATATCACAAAAAGGGGGAGATGGAGATGAAATGGGGAGATGGAGATGAAACGGGGAGATAGTTGGAAAGGGGAGATGGAGATACAGATGTGAAAAGGATCTAAAATGAATATCAAGTTATTTTTGCAATGCAAATCACAAACATCTTTACAAAATTTACTTGAATCTTGTATTTAAGTTTATGGATTATTTTATGGGTTTTGTGATCATCAAAAAGAAAGAGATTGTTGGGCATGTATTGACGCAACAATACTCTATAATCAATGATGATTTTGATGTTCACAAATATCTTTGTTTTTTAATAAAGTTTTTATGAGTAAATTTTTTAGGAATTTTGTTCATATCAAAGGAACTCTGACGTTGCGACATTTACCCTGGAAACACTGTTTCCATCCCTACGTTACGCTGCTGTGAACAGTGCGCGTATGGATCATTATCCCTACTCTATATTGAAAAGTTTCTGTTTCAAACATACAGTGAGCAGTGCGCGTATGGATCATCATCCCTACGCTACGCTAAGAAGATCGCGTATGGATTAGCAACCCTACGTTGGAATCTGGAAATACTGTTTATAAATCTTACATTCAGGAAATATAGGAAAGTATGGTTCGTCAACACTATGTGACATCCCTACGTTATGCAGATGAACGTATGGAAGATGAATGCTACGTGCCATCCCTACGTTACGCAAATGAAAGTATGGTTAGTAAACCGTACGTTGGTAAAAGAACCCTATGCTACGCAGCTTGACCCTACGCCGTGTTCTCAACGACAGTGATCTGTGAAGCCGCGTTGCTTATTCAAATCAGCTGGAGTGATTTAATCAGAGTTAATGACTGATTCAAAGATCGTTATGATCTGTTTCGAAGAACCCTTTTTTCTCGGAGAACGACTTCGATTCTTAAGGGAAGTTCCGTTTAAGATTTGAATTCCAACGATTAATCAGGCAAGAATTTCGGATATGGAAATATCGAAGGAAATCACTTGCTCTATTTATTCTTTACAGAGCCGAGCAAAATTAAGAATGTATGTATGTGCGAATAGTTGTTGATACTGATAATTTTTTAAGTGCTGCTATTCCAGTTGATCGAATCTCGATCATCTGCAAAAGAGGAGAAGCTTTCAAAGTACTGATCATTCTCAACCTCATTTTGCTTACATGAAGTTGCAATTTTATTGAAGATCATTGTGCAACAAGGATCTCTTCAGACTATTCTTTCTCGAAGAAATTCTTTTCTAAAGAAGAAGATCCATCAATTGTTAGTTGCGTACTGCTGCAACTGTGAAGATCAACCTTACTATTTTACGAATCAATTCCTATTGATTGGTGTTTCGACTGCTCGTACTCAGTTGTGGTGGAGTATCAGCTTCTCGGTCTAAGCTGTGGATATTGGTTCTTTGTTACAGAACCAAAAGATTTTTTTGTTTTAGTCTTATTTGTAAGGTGTCAACTGCCTGCACTCAGTTGTGGATTGAAGGTTTTGTGATAAAATGACCTGTTCTAGTGAAATCACTAAGCTCGCAGAGAAAGTGATTGGTGGAGTGGACTGGGGGTTTTTTGTGCCCTGAACCACTATAAAAATCTGTGCTCTTTACTTCTGCATATTCGTTGCACGTTTTCATACAAAAGAACAACACTGCAAATCTTCGTAATTTTCAGAGGGGTTCAAAAATCTGAATTGCGGAAGGTAATTTGAAAATACACAATTCACCCCCCTCTTGTGTTGCTTTGTACATTCCGACCTAATACGCGGGCGATATGATTTTGCCGGGCGGGAGAGTTCTGTCGAGAAGGATGAAGGGCCGCATTGGGACTGGGAGGCGCCGGGAAAGGCAGGGCCGGTCGTTGCGAGGGAGGCCGGAGGGAGGGTAGGTCGAGATTCGCGAAGGAGGCGGGTCAGGACGTTGCCGCGTCGGAGGCGAGGTGGCCGGGAGACTGCGTCGATCGGGAAGGTTTTGCCTGGAGGGAGTCGGGAGGGAGTCGGGGCCGGTCGTAGCCGGGAGGCCGAAGGGAGGGCGGGGCCGGGCAGAGCTGGGAGTACACAAGGAGGGCGGGGTCGGAAGAAGCCGGGACTCCGCTGGGAAGGCTGGGCAGGAGGCGCTGTAGGAGGGATTCTTCGGGAGGAAGGGCAGTGGAAAAAAAAATCATCGGGATTTTTCCTCTGATACCATGTAGATGGCGAATTCTTCTTAGCTCAAGGTGAGACAAAGACATTCTTTTATAGATGGGTAAAATAGATTATACGGTGGAGTATTCCGATGTGGGACCTGGAAATACCCTTTATAATAAAACAGGTTTCAACAACAATTTATTACAAATTATCCTAATTTCCTCATATTTACAAATTATTAATAATATTTAGTAATTAACACTATCATTTACTAATTATTACTAATATTGACTAATTATTACAAATTACTTAATGATAATTACTAGTTATTTAATGATTATTACTAATTATTTTTCCTCGAACTGTTGTAATTATCACTAATTATTTAAATTATTATTATATTTTTACTAATTTGTAATTATTGCAAATTTTTAATAATTGTTTGTATTTTTTATATATTTTGACATGGTATTACAAAATTTTTACTAATTATAAATGTAGATTGAGAAAACTCCCTTGCCTCCTTACCTCAAAGTGAGGCGGAGGCATTCTTTTATAGATGAGTAAAAATAATTACAAAGAGGGTAAGTCCGATGTGGGACTCAGAAATACCCATTAAACTTAAATGGGGTCCAACACTCCCCCTTAAGCTGGACATGCCCAGATTGGATTGAGTCCCACTAAGAAAAAGATGATAAGACACAAAGACCATCTCATACTCCCCCTCAAGCTGGGCCATGGATGCTGGGAATAACCCAGCGTGGTAGTGAGAGAGTCAAGGCGAGCTCCTGGGAGGCCTTTGGTGAAGATGTCGGCAAGCTGATCTGCCGTCGAAATATAGTCAAAGCCGATATGTTGTTGCTCCAGATGGTGGCGAAGAAAGTGACAGTCCACCTCGATATGCTTCGTCCGTTCATGGAAGACGGGATTCGAGGCAATCTTTGTGGCTGCCTGATTGTCACACCAGATATGAGCAGATGTTTGTGCCGAGAAGCCGAGCTCATGGAGGAGATGACGAAGCCAGAGGATCTCAGTGGTGACCGGGGCCATGACGCAGTATTCGGCCTCTGCACTCGATCTGGAGACGACAGTCTGCTTCTTGCTGCGCCAGGAGATGAGGTTACCGACGAAGAACACGGCGAATCCCGAAGTAGACTTGCGGGTAGCGAGGCAACCTGCATAGTCCGCATCACAGAAGGCCTCAACATCCAAATGAGCATGATGCGAGTACTAAATGCCACGTGCAGGGTCTTTCTTGATGTATTTGGCAATGCGGAGGACAACATCCCACTGAGATCTGGTTGGATGCTCCATGAATTGGCTGACTTTGCCAACGGTGCAAGCAATGTCTGGTCGCGTCATGGTGAGGTAGTTAAGTTTACCCACTAGACGTCGATAACTCTCGGGATGAGGAAATGGTTCCGAGTCGGTATGGAGAGAGCGTTCCCCAGGCTCAAGAGGAGTGTCCACTGCAGTTGCTGTGCTCAAACCTGCATCCTGCAAGATATCTAGAGCATACTTGCGTTGACAGAGAGAGATAGTGTCCTCAGAACGGGAGACCTCGATGCCAAGGAAGCAGGTGAGGGGACCAAGATCTTTGGTGTGAAAGTGGTGGTGAAGATGCGCCTTGAGGTTGGCGATTCCTGTGGAGTCGCTCCCTGTGATGATGATATCATCCACATAGACCACCAAGATGATACAACCAGCAGAAGTCGTTCTGTAAAAAACTGTGTGATCCTTCATACTTCGAGAGAGACCAAAATCAGTGACAACAGTGCTGAAGTGGCCGAACCAAGCACGAAGAGATTGCTTGAGGCTGTACAGAGAGCGGCGGAGTCGACAAACTTGAGACTCGGCGCCGGAGGCACAAAAGCCGGGTGGCTGTTGCAGATAAACCTCTTCCTCAAGAAAGCCATGGAGGAAGACATTCTTGACATCCAGCTGATGAAGAGGCCAACGATGATGTGCCGCCAGAGAGATGAATAATCGGACGGAGGTCATCTTGGCCACTGGAGAGAATGTATCAAAGTAGTCCACCCCGTAAGTTTGTGCAAAGCCCTTAGCCACAAGGCGGGCTTTGAGTCGATGGAGAGTGCCATCGGGATTTAGCCGGACAGTGTAAATCCATTTGCTGCGAACCGCCTGTTTTCCTGTTGGAAGGGGGACAAGATCCCAAGTATGATTTTCTTCCAGAGCCTGCAATTCATCCCGCATTGCTGCTAGCCACCCCGGGTGAGATTTTGCATCACTAACGGTTCGAGGAATCGATACTGTCTCCAGAGCTGACAGCCCCCTGTATGAAGATACAAATAAAGGTGTACGCTGGCACGAACGAGTACCTTTCCGGAGTGCAATGGGCAAGTTTTCTGGTGCCGGGGCAGGAGCATCGGACGAAGCGGGGACGAAGGTGTCCTCGACCGGGACAGGGGGTACAGGCAATGGGCGGCGAGAGTAGACCACACCAAAATGGTGATCAACAGCAGCAGGGGGAGACACTAGTGGAGGGTGGATGATGAGGGGAAGACAATCATCAATGTCAGTGTCTGGATGGGGAGAGAAATGTGAAAAAGGAGAGCTTTCAACGAACGAGACGTCAGCAGAGATGATATACCGCTGTAGGTCCGGAGAGAAGCATCGATATCCGCGCTGAGTATGAGAATAGCCGAGGAATATGCAACAGAGGGATTTAGGAGAGAGTTTGGAGAGACCGGGTCGAGTGTCACAGACATAACAGAGACATCCAAAGACACGCAAGGGAAGGGAGTGAGGAGGGAGAGAGGAGAACAGAGTCCAAAAAGGAGTCTTCCCCTGAAGGATAGAAGAAGGGAAGCGGTTAATGAGGTAGGTAGCAGTCAGGATAGCATCGCACCAAAATTGGAGAGACACCTTCATGTGAAATAGGAGGGCACGGGCAGTCTCCAGAATATGGCGGTGTTTCCGCTCGACCACTCCATTCTGCTGCGGTGTATTGGGGCAAGATGTCTGGTGAATGATGCCTTTATCCTTGAGAAATTGCTGAAAGGTGGAGGATAGATATTCTCGTCCATTGTCGGAGCAGAGACATTTCAGCGAGGTTGAGAATTGAGTATGAATTTCATTGTAGAAGGTCTGAAAGGTAGAACATATTTCAGACCGATCACGAAGAAGGTATAGCCAGGTCATGCGGGAGTAGTCATCAATAAAGGTAATATAATACTGGTACCTAGGCTGGCTAGGAACCCTGCAAGGACCCCATACATCGGAGTGAACAAAGTCGAAAGGATTCGCGGCACGCGGGTCCAAGCGAGGTACATATGTCACCCGATGATGTTTTGCAAATTTGCAGGGTTCACAATGGAATGAAAGATTAGGACTAATTTGGGGGCAAAGTTTATGTAGGAAGGAAGCCGACGGATGACCAAGGCGAGAATGAAGGGGCACGGGCTGAGGTGGATGGGCAGGCAATAGGGTGTGGGATATCGAGTATGCACACCCCGGCCTTAAGATGACTTCGACCAAGTTCTCGATTCGTCGATCGCTCCTGAAACACAACACCAAAAGATGTAAAAATAGCAACACAGTTTAAATATTTGGTGAGTTGGCTGATGGAAAGAATATTAAACTGGCTGTGAGGAACGTGAGCAACGGAAGACAGACTCATAGATGGTGTCAAAAGGCATGTGCCAAGGCCCGCAATGGGGATTGTTGATCTATCGACAACAGTGATTGGAGAAGCACTGGTCGATGGATGGTAGGTAGTGAACATACTAAAATCTCCTGTGAGATGTTGAGACACACCGGAGTCGTGCATCCAGACTGACGGCCAATGAGATAGGCAGGCGGTGGAGCTACCAGTCTGAGCAATGGTGGCTGAATAAGAGGGCAGATGCTCAGGACGGGGTTGGGAAACCGCTGGTGGCGGACCGAGAGACCGCATTGGATGCAGGAGTCGAGAAGCGTTGGGAGACTGTCCAGTGGCACGTCGTCGGGAGTGCCGCGGGAGGGCGGGGCCAGATGACCGCATTGGATCCAGAAAACAGGAAATTCCTGGATTGCGGGAGGAAGCACTGGACTGGAGGGCCGCTGTCTCCTGGTGGGAAGACGACCGGAGGCGCCGCGAGGTGAGCGGTCGGCCTGGATCTGCTGCCGGTGGCCGCAGGCAAGCTTGGTGCTGGTACGACCGAAGGAGAGAGCCGACCTAAGGGGCAATCGGCGGAGTGGCTTCGAGCTGGGACGTCAGGGAGCTCCAGCGCTGGTTGGAGGGAGCCGCCTGGACCGGTTCGTCGGGAGGGAGTCGGTCGACCGGGACAGAGCAAAGCCGGGAGGAGTCTGGGTTGCCTGGACGGAGCCGGTCCGTCTGGAGGGAGCATCCGGGGATTGTTCGCGTGGACCGGGTCGCGGCTGGTCGGAAGCCGCGCGCAGGGGAGGCCGCCGGGGGGGGGGGGGGTTGCGCGCATAAGAGGCCGCCGGGAGTGCTGCGGGAGCCGCGACGGAGGCGCGCACAGGTGGAGGTGCGACGGGGTGCTGGGGAACCGCTTGAGGGAGATGGGTTCGCCGGGAGGAGACGCTGGGCCAGTGGGAGAGGCGGAGCAGTTGCGTATCTCTCGCCTAGAGAAGCGGGAGTTTGTTGCTGGCTGTTGCGGGAGTCGGAACGACTGCCGGGGAAGGCGGGTGTTGTTGAGGATGAGTGCGGTGCGGAGCGGGAGATGCGGGAGCCGCGCGGTGGGACGGGGCGGAGCCGACGGGAGACGCGCGCGATATCGGGGCCGGCGCGCACAATAGGGAGGAGTCGCCGGGCCGGCGGGAGTCGCCGGGAGCCGCGCCTGGAGCCGGGGGTGGCGCTGGGTGAGGGAGCCGGGGCGAGGGCGCCTGGAGGGGAGCTGCGCCGGGAGGGGAGCCGCGCCTTGATAGAGGGCCGCCGGGAGGGGAGCCGCGGGCAGAGGAGGGAGGCCCGCCGGGAAGGGCAAAGGCAGATGGGAGAGAAGCTGCGACGGGGAGCAGCGCTGGAGATCCACCGGACAGAGCCGCCGGCAGGGATAAAAAAAAGAGCCCGGAGGGGCAGTGAGATTCGCGACTGAAGGATTCGCCGGCAGGGGAGGGAGGGCCTGCGCGACCGGGAGGAGCAGCGAAGAGGGGGGGGGGGGGGGCGGACAGAACCAGGAATCCGCAGGGGAGGGAGGGTTCGGGATTAATTTCCCTCTGATACCATGTAGATTGAGAAAACTCCTTTGCCTCCTTACCTCAAAGTGAGGCGGAGACATTCTTTTATAGATGAGTAAAAATAATTACAAGGAGGCTAAGTCCGATGTGGGACTTAGAAATACGCATTAAACTTAAATGGGGTCCAACAATAAATAACCAAGTTTTTAATAAATATTACTTATTTTTAATAGTTATTGTTTTTTCATTAAAACAATTTTTATAACGTTTTTTTATAAAAATGTTTTTCTTATAAAAAGCCTTTTGTTTAAATGTTTTCTTTAAATTGATTTTCTCATCATTTTTATGAAACACTCATTTTCTATTTATTTGATACGTTATATATATATATATATATATTACACGATTTCTTAATTAAATATATTTTTACATTTTTTTTAAACAAATCTATATACACGCGCGCACATACACATATATATATAAAAAATCTTACATGTTTTTTAAAATGTTTATATATATATATTCAAATGTTAATATATATATGTAAACGTTTATAAAACTATATTTACATGTTTTAAATAAATGAAAACCAATCATAATATAACAATAAAATATGGTTTAACATCACAGTCACAATCCAAGCATTATCATAAATCATAAAAAATTATATCCTCATAAGCATGCTTTCAAAATAATCACAATAAGGTATAACATTCGACAATCTCTTTAAACAAATCCAACAACATTCACGTTTGGCACAATTATATATATATATAAATATACACACGTTACACATAATTATATATATCAACATATTGGTCTAAAAAAACATTCAAATATATATATATATATATATGTGCATAAGTTTAAAAGGTTGCCTAGTTTATATATATACATATATAACTTGCAATATTTTTCAATCATATATATATATATACACACACACAGACATAGAATGTGAGAAATGTTAGCAGGTGCAGACGTCTGCGGGGCGGTCAGATATCTCAAAATAAACAAAGACGAACACCCAAATAAAAAAATCTCTTAAATCTATAGGTTAAATATTGGGAAAAATACCTCAAATCGATTGTAATCAACCTGTGCTTAGCCAAAACATGTGGTATTTGATGTTGGACACCCAAATAGAGAATAATAACTTGCAGTAACCTGAAATACCAAATCAACCTTACAAATCGGGTAATTTTTTTGACCTAGGGTTTGACCAAACCAATTTCTGCAAGATTGAAAGGGAAATCACAAATAGAATGAAGGAGAGAAGAGGAGTCTGTAGTTCAATCTTGCAGAAATGGGTTTGGCCAGACCCTAGGTCAAAAAAATTACCCGATTTTTAAGGTTGATTTGGTATTTAAAGTTACTGCAAGTTATTATTCTCTATTTGGTTGATGGGTTCAGCGACGTGGTGGTCTCTGTTGTGCCGTAGTCCTTGTCCTGGTTTTTCAAATCCGTGGTGTGGACCTCACCGTGTTTCTCGGACACGGCTTTGACCAGCTCTGCTGCGGTGTGGTCCCTTCCCTTGCGCCGTGGTCCTGCCCCTTTTCAACAATTCTGCGCCGTGGTGTTATGTTTTTCAGATTGCCTATAAAATCTCGAACCCCCTCGAACCCTGCCTTTCTTCCGGCTTTTCTCTCGGATCTTGGCGACCCAAGTGCGTCCTTAGGAGGTCTTTCAGTCCCTTTTCATTGGGTTTCAACCCCGACCTTGGGAGATCGATCCTTGGTGGTTTTAGGCGAGTTCCCTTCTTTCCTTCTCCCTGCTTTCTCCCTGTTCTTCGTCCAGAGGAGGCTGCTGTCAAGAGAACTGTTGGTTTGGATGATGTTTCTGTAAGAAATTGATGTGGGCTGCTGTGTTTTAAGTTGATCAAGGTGTTCCCTCTCGTTGCGGTGCTTGATGGTCACCTTCCTCTTGTGTGACAGTTCAGAAAGCTTTGTTTGAGGTCGAAGATCCTTCATCTTTCCTCTCTTAGTTTTACATGTGGAATCATCATGCTTTTGATTTCCTTGGGGGAGATGGTATGCACTGGCTAAATAACAATAATCAATTGGTTAATTGAAATTGAAGGGGAAGAGGAAGGAAACACATGTTTTACCGCTTTTGATGTTATTGATGTTATACATGCTTGATGTCTTGCTGAAAAATCATGACTGTTGGGAGCCTTGCTTGTGTTGTTGAAATCATTGCGGAACCCTTGTCGTGTGATTGCTTGATGTCACCTTGAATGAAAATTGGCTAAGAATGTATATCCGACTAATAAAATGGTTGCCCATGAAATCTCGGTTTGGGTGAGAATGCCCTTGAAATAAAGTGAATGTGATGAAAACCCTTTTTTTAAATTGAACTGAAATAATATGTGAAAAGTGGCTGTGTTTTGCGGTTGTGATGATATGCGGCGGTTCTAATGGGAAGTGGTTGTGATGCGGCGGTTGTGGTAAGATGCGATTGTGATGTGAATGGTGGCAATGTGGGGTTGTTGGCATGAGGAGGATGGGTTGCAGTGTTGTGATGTGTTGTGCTAGTTGCCCGATAGTAATGGAATTAATTAATAATGATGAACTGGAATGTCTAATGAGTTAGAATGGCTAATGAGTTGGAATGACTAATGAACACTTGAACTAAAATGGCAAGTGTGGTTAAAGTGGTTGTTGTTTAATGTGAAATGAATGAGCTGAATGAATGAAATTGGTTGGTAATGGGAAAATCTGGAAATTGACTTAACTAGAAAAGAAAGGTGGAATGTGGCTTGTGGTGTGGGTTGTTTGTGTGGTGTTGTGCATTTAGAGGTGATAGCGAAAGTGATGGAGGTAGTGATGTGTTGCGGTGATGTTGTGAGTTGGGATGATACTCTTGTTGTTAACCCATAGGTTGGGCGTGTGTGTGTGACTATTATATATATGTCACATTTTCATTGTGATTTCTATACACACCCCATCCGCGTCAAGCACTTTGTGTCGACACCCAAATGTTTTGGGGGGTGTTTTTCCCGACATCCAGATGGCGAGGACGGATGGCTGGCTACCCCAATCTTCCCCTGCTCTTTTTTCCAGGCAAGTTTGATATGCACGAGTTGTGATGACGTCAAAAGTTCACTTGTGATGATGTTTGATGAGATGATGTAGTTTATGGTGGTGGAGGTTGTGCATGGTAGGAGGACACGAAGTTGATGTTCTTCATGTTCATGATACCCTACTATTTTGGTTATGAGTTTGGTAGAGATGTGATGATCCAGGTGTCTTCAGACGAGATGTGATGCGATGTCCCAGGTGTCTTCGGGCTGGATGTGATGACCAGTTGAATGTCGGGTGCTTGACATGATGTGGTTGCCCATGTTTTTTTGGGCAAGATTATACGAAAGAGATGAGAGCGTTAGGACGTACGACGTTGTGGCGTAAGTGAGACTAATCAGTGGGAAAGTGGTGTGGGGTACCTTTTTATCGATATGGTTCTTATTATGTTACTATATTTGGATGCGTTATATGGTGAGTGTGCCATGGTGAGGATGTGGTCAGTTAGTTGACCTGCTTAGGTGGTGTTGGTTCCGCTGTTTGTTCATCTCATTTCACATGTGCACAAGAGACTTTGGGTGTGATCTTATTGAGTATACATGTTATGCTCACCCCACGCATATACAAACTCTTTTTTAGGTTTTTAGGAGGACTTCGTGGACCGTGCTAGACATTACTAGCTCGAACCTTGGGGTGGCTGCTGTGTCACTGCTTTAGGATTTTCTTTTGGGTCTTTATTGGTGATTCTTTGTTTTTGTTTATTTTCATATGCATTGTGGGATGATTTTGGTTTCTTTTTTTATATTATGTCATGGAGTTGCTTGATGGTTGGTATCTTTTCTTCCGATCCTACATCATCTTTGAGGGTATGCCTTTTATATGTGAGATTCTTATACCCTCAGTGCCAATCGCCGACCTGGGGTCTACTGGAGGCGGGACTCGGGGGTCCTTATCTTTTTTCCTTCATTATCAGCCCAGGTTTTTGGAGGGAGGGGGTTGTGACACAGTGATGTCAATGAGAGGTTGAGAGATAGAATGAAGTTTGGAGTTAGGCATAATAATGATTGTACGAGTTGGTAGGGCAACGCTGTTATTTGATCTTGGTGCGTGACATAGGCTAGAGAAGACCGGCTAGGACACGAGATTTTATGGTCTCCTATGATCCGATGCAAGAACTTTGAGCCTATCAAACGATCAAGTGAGATGGCGCCGTTTGTAGGGTAGAAACCCACAAGAGGCTCATACATCATGATTGTTTGCGTTCTTATTTGAATTGGGTGGTTCTGGGAAGTTAAAATGAATTAAATGAGTCTTAATAAAATTCTATACTATCCGGCTTAGGGAATCATGAGTTTCTCTTTCAGTTTTGGCTCTTAGACGTCGTCCGCGTGTGGTTCAAGCTGGTGAGGTTCAGCAGATTGACCCGATTGATTGTCGGAGGGTCGACCCGATTGAGGAGGATCAGTGGCAAAAGGGCATTGCGTGCCTTTCAGTGGCAAGCTTTTGAGAAGTATGAGGGCAACGTCTCTTATCTGGAGACAAAGCACTGGTTGGAGGAGCTCGAGATCGCCTTCAGTCTGATCCGGGCTCGGACAAAGTACTGGGTTCTGTTGGCAGTTAGTCAGGTGAGAGGTGCAACACATCAATAGTGGAAGTTGTATCTTGGTGAGCGGAAGGAGGCTGGCGTTTCTTAGGCAATCTTTAAGAGGGAGTTCAGCTTGGAGCTCTTATTGTCGGCCATGAAGGCAGTGAAGAGGCAGAAGCTGCTTTCTCTTTAGGAGGGGAGCATGTCCATGCAAGAGTCTGGGATCAAGTTCAAGGATGTTTTGCGTTTCACCCTCGATCTTTTTCCAGATGAGGAGTCCTGTGCGCGGCGTCTTGAGGAACCACTCCGCCCTTCTATCATATATGCAATTACTCATTTTACGTTATTGATGTACTTGAAGGTTCAGAAGAAGGTGGAGGTGATCAAGCGTATGCACTTGTAAGGAGGGTTACTGCAAGAGGGGAACCGACAGGGTTTCTCAAGGAGCATAGTTGTCAGCGACAGGTCTCAAGCGCCAAGATTTTTGAGGTTTCAACCAAGGGGGAGTCAACCTCATCAGCTTCCTTTTCAGCCTTTTGGGGCCAGTAGTTTCCGTGCTTTTCCTTAGGGCTTTGGGCCAGTGTACTTCGTTTGTGGGGGCCGCGGTCATCGTCAGAATCAGTGCCCAACAGTTCTTAGAGTTCAACAGAGTGGTGGTGGTCAAGTTCAGCGTCAGCCTCAACAACAGTTGCCGACGAGGCCGTTTGAGCAGTAGGGTCAGTAGTCTTATGCTCCGTCGAGAGGAGATGAGGTAGGTAGAGGTCGACCTGAGGATCTTCCTCGTCTTCAGGGCCTCCGACCTGAGCGTGGTTGTGGAGGTGGCCTTCAGCGTCGAGATAGGGGAGTCAGACATGGACAGTTGCACGCGGGGTGTTTTGCATGATGTGGCTGCCCTAGTGTTTTCATGCAGGATTATACGAAAGAGATAAGAGCGCAAGGACATACGACGTTGGGGTGTGAGAGCGACAAATCAGTGAGAAAGTGTTGCAGGGTACCCTTTTATCGATATGCTTCTTATTATGTTACTATACGCGTTATTTGTTGAATATTTCATGGTGATGATGAGGTTGGTTAGTTGACCTACTTAGGTGCTATTGGTTTTGTTGTTTCCTCACGGGTGCATTAGTATGCTATTTTCATAGGTACACTAGAGACTTTGGGTATGATCCTATTGAGTATACATGTTATGCTCACCCAATGTATATACAAATTGTTTTTCAGGTTTCAGAAGGTTTTCATGGTCCGTGTTGGACATTAGTAGCTCAGAAGGCTTTTGCCGTGTCACTGCCTTAAGATTTTCTTTTGGGTATTTATTGGAGATTTTGTTTTTGTTACTTTTCATATGCATTATGAGATGATTTTGATTTTTTTTATATTATGTCTTGGAGTTGCTTAATGGTGGTATCTTATCTCCGGATCCTACGTCCTCTTTGAGGGTAATGCCTTCCATATGTGAGGTTCTTATGCCCTTGGTGCTAATCGTCAACCCAGGGCCTACTGGAGGTGGGACTTGGGGGTCATTATTTCTCTTCCATCATTGCCGGTCCAGGAGGGGTGCCTTCGGAGGGAGGGGGTCGTGATTCATATTTGGTGCGACTATCAAGCTGCAATCAAGATTTTCACAAATCTGGTCTTCCATGAGCAGATGAAGCATATTGAAGTTGGTTGTCACTTTGTTTAAGAGAATTATGAGAAGAGGATTACCTTTAACCATATTCACTGCTCTAATCAACGTGCAAACATTCTCATAAAAGAGTTTTCTGGAAGGCGTTTCCAATTTCTATGTACCTATTGGAGCATGATAAATGTAGATGACGAATTTCCCTTACCTTAATGTGAGGTGGGGACATTCTTTTATAGATGAGTAAAAAGGATTAAATGGTGGGATATTCCGATGTGGGACTCGGAAATACCCATTATAATAAAACCGAGTTTAACACTTACCCTCAAGCTGGACATGCCCAGCTTCGACGAAGAGTCCCACAAAAAGAAAGATGACAGTGAACAAAACTATACTCACTCCCCCTCAAGCTGGGTCGCTGATGCTGTGGATACCCAACTTGGTACTGAGAGAGTCCAAACGAGCTCTCGAGAGGACTTTGGTGAAGATGTCGGCAAGCTGCTCTGCTGTCGGAATGTGGCCAAAACTGATATGGTTCTGCTCGAGGTGATGGCGAAGAAAGTGGCAGTCAACCTTGATATGCTTCGTTCGTTCATGGTAGACAGGATTAGAAGCAATTTTTGTTGCTGCCTGATTGTCACACCAAATATGAGGAGACGTTTGTGGTGGGAAGACAAGTTCATGAAGGAGATGGCGAAGCCAAAATATCTCAGTAGTGACCGTGGCCATGACACAGTATTCAGACTCCGCACTAGATCTGGAGACGACAGTCTACTTCTTGCTGCGCCAAGAGATGAGGTTACCTGCTAATAAAACTGTAAACCCAGAAGTAGACTTTCGGGTAACAAAACAATCGGCATAGTCAGCATGACAGAAAGCCTCAACATTTAGATGATTGTGATGTGAGTACCGAAGACCACGGACATGGTCTTTCTTGATATATTTGGCAGTACGGAGGACAACATCCCACTGAGATTTGGTCAGATGCTTCATTAATTGGCTCACTTTGCCAACAACGCAGACAATGTCTGGACGCGTCATGGTGAGGTAAATGAGTTTTTCCACAAGATGATGATTGCTTTTTGGATGAGAAATGGTTCCGTGTTGTCATAGAGAGAACGTTCCCCAGGCTCAAAAAGAGTGTCCACGACAGTTGCTTGACTCAAACTCGCATCCTGCAAGATATCGATGGCATACTTCCGTTGGCAAAGAAAGATGGTGTCCGTTGAACGAGAGACCTCGATGCCAAGGAAGTATGTGAGAGGACCAAGATCTTTGATGTGGAAGTGGTGGTGAAGATGTCCGTTGGGTTGGGCGATTTCGGTGGAGTCGCTCCTAGTGATGATGATATCATCAACATACACCACCGACAGGATGCAGCCGTTGGACGTCGTACGGTAGAAGACGGTGTGATCCTTCATACTGCGAGAGCCCAAATGCGGTGACGACGGTGCTGAATCGTCCAAACCAAGCACGAGCAGACTGCTTGAGACTATATAGAGAGCGATGAAGTCGGCAGACATGAGAGTTGGTTCCTGAGGCACGAGATCCTGGAGACTGCTGCAAATATATCTCTTCTTCAAGAAAGCCATGGAGAAAGATATTCTTTAAATCCAGTTGATGAAGGAGCCAATGATGATGAGCGGCTAGAGAGATGGATAACCAGACTGATGCCTTCTTGGCAACCAGAGAGAAGGTATCAAAATAGTCGATACCATATGTCTGAGCAAAGCCCTTCGCCAAAAGTCGGGCTTTGAGACGATGAAGAGTGCCATCGGCATTGGGACGGACCGTATAGATCCATTTGCAGCCGACCGCCTGTTTGCTTGCCAGAAGGGGACCAGATCCCAAGTATGTTTGTCGTCCAGAGCCTACAATTCATCCTGTATCGCTTGTAGCCACCCCGGGTGAGATTTGACATCGCCAATCGTACGGGGAATAAATATAGTCTCTAGAGTTGATAGATCTTTGTATGAAGATATATAGAGAGAAGTATTCTGGCAAGAACGAATACCTTTTCGTAGTGCAATGAGCAAGTCGTCTTGTGCTGGTGCAGGAGCATCGGACGAAGCGGGGACGATGGTGTCTTCGGCCTGGATGGGGGGCACAGTCGATGGGCAATGGGAGTAGACCGTACCAAACCGGTTATCACTAGGCGGAGACACCAGAGGAGGGTGGATGATGAGAGGAAGACAATCATCGATGGTAGTGTCTTGATGCGGAGAGGGAAGAGAGAATGGAGAGCTCTCGATAAACGATACGTCAGCAGAGATGATATACCATCGTAGGTTCGGAGAGAAGAATCGGTATCCGCGCTGAGTGCGTGAATATCCGAGAAAGATGCAGCAGAGGGATTTGAGAGAGAGTTTGGAGAGATTGGGACGAATGTTACGGACATAACAGAGACATGCAATGTAAACTCACAGAGTTGAAGTGAGTGAGGAGGGAGAGAAGAGAACAGAGTCCGAAAAGGAGTCTCTCCCTGAAGGATAGAAGAAGGAAGACGATTGAGTAGGTACGTAGCAGTAAGGATGACATCCCTCCAAAAGAGAAGAGGCACCTGTCGGTGGAATAGGAGGGCACAAACCGTCTCCAGAATATGTTGGTGTTTTCGCTCGGCCACTCCATTTTGCTGAGGAGTATCTGGACAGGAGGTCTGATGAATGATGCCGTTTGCCTGGAGAAATTGTTGAAAGAGAGTGGACAAGTACTCTCGCCCATTGTCCGAGGGGAGACATTTAACGGAGATGGAAAACTGGGTATGAATCTCATGGTAAAATGTCTGAAAAGTAGAAAATAACTCAGACCGATCTCAAAGAAGGTACAACTCAATCATACGCGAAAAATCATCAATCAAGGTTATATAATATTTATACCCTAAGCAACTCGAGACGACACAGGGATCCCATACATCCGAATGAACCAAATCAAAGCTTTTGGAGGCCCGTGTAACCACTCGAGGAAGATATGAAGTGCAATGATGTTTCGCAAATTTACATAACTCACAATGAAAGGAAACAAGCTGACTAATATCAGGAAAAAGTTGATAAAGGGCGGAGGCGGATGGATGTCCCAGCCAGGAATGAAAGTCCAATGCACGAGCAGAGACAGACGTGCAGGCGACGGATGTCGGTCCATCGAACATGTACACCCCGTCCCGAAGCTGGCTTCTACCAAGTTCCTGGTTTGTCGTCCGCTCCTGAAACACAACAACAGAGGATGTAAAGATGACACTACAATTGAAATCATCTGTAAGCTTACTTATGGAGAGAAGGTTAAAAGAGCTGCGAGACACATGTGCCACAGATGACAGGTGAATAGATGAAGTCAGGAAGCATGCACCAAAGCCCGCAATGGGGATAGTGGATCCATCAACGACAGTGATAACTGATGAACCAGTATATGGGCGGTAGGTGGATAACATACCTGCATCACCTGTGAGATGATCTGATGCACCTGAGCCAAGCATCCAGGCAGGGGAGCGACAACTGACAAAAGCAGTGGAACCACTCGAGTGGGCAAGAGATGCTGAAAAAGAACTTGGTAGAGAGGTGGTCCGATGATCGTGAATCAGCTGGAGCTCATCCATGGAGAGGTCTAAAGATGGAGGAAGAGTTGCGGCTGATGGGGAATCATCTTGGACCACAATCTGACTTTGCCGAGGTTGCTGAGATGGGCGACAATGAAGAACCCAACAACGGTCGATCAGGTGGCCAAGTTTGCCACAATGCTGACAGAGGGGACGAGGACAACTCTCCCCACGGCTACGTCTACGTCCACGAGTGCCTGAGAAGCGTCCACTGCCACGACCCAAGAGGGCAGTGTGATCGATGTTGGGGGTGGGTCGGGCAAGTGCCCGATGGGCCTTTCCAAAGCGATGATACACCTGTGAAATCTCTAGCGAAGAGGGGCTGACGAGCATCTCAGCGGTCGTCGTCGCATATTCAGGATCGAGACCATAGGGAAGGCTTAAGTGACACAATTGGTCCCTCTGGGCCAAGGCTGCCTCTGGTGTCTGGGGAATGGGTCACAACTCAAACAATTTATCCCGGAGAGCTTTCCATTCCATGAAGTACGTCAGAAATGGACGGACTTGCTGGCAGATGAGTGACAGACGCTAAAGAACATCGGAAACCTGAGCCAAATTATCTGTCTCGGAATACATGAGGTTTAAGGAATTCCAAAGTTCCTTAACCGTATTGGCGGTCCGAGTGACGTCCTCGACGGAGTGGTCCATGGAATTGGCCAGTAAGGCAAAGATCTTGCTATCCGCAAGCTTCCATTGACGGTATTTGGGATCGGAAGATGGGGGCGGAAGAACCTCGAGGTGAGAGTCGAGGTCCATGCCCGTGAGTGACATCAACACCGCCTTCCGCCATACCGAGAAATTGGTTGAGTCGAGCCGCGCATCATCCAGGTGGGTGGAGGCGGTGATTAGCGGAGGCATAACCGATGGTTCGGCCATTGGAAGGGCGGGGTCGAGACGTGCCGAGGAGAGCGGGACCGGGAGTCGCCGAGAGAGGCGAGGCCGGGTGAAACCGGAGAGCCGTGGGAGGGTGGGGTCGGTAAAGCACGTTGGGGTGCGGGGCTGGTCGTGAAGCCCGGGGGTTGCGAGCAGGCGGGGCTGGTAGAGCGCCGCGGTAGGGATTCTGCCTGGAGTGCGGTGTCGGTCGTCCGAGGTAGGAGTGCCGCGGGAGGGAGGCGATAATCAATGCCGGGAAGCCTCGCGGAGGGCGGGGCTGGTCGCGAAGCCTGGAAGCCCGTAGGAGACGAGGCCGGGACGTTGCGACTGAGGCGGGGGTTGGGAGCTGCGACGGGAGGCGGGCCGGGAGCCGCGATGAGAGGCGGGCCGGGAACCGCGACGGGAGGCGGGCCGAGAACTGCGACGAGACCGGGAGCTATGAAAGAAGGCGGGGCCGGGTGCCGCGACGGGTGGTGGGGTCGGGAGCCGTGACGGGAGGTGGGGTCGGGAGCCGCGGCGGCAGGTGGGGCTTGGTGTAGCAGAGAAACCGCAGGGAGGGCGAGTCGTCGGGACACCTGGAGGCCGAAAGGAGGGCGGGGCCGGACGAAGCAGAGAGGCCGCTGGGAGGGATTCTCCGGGAGAAGGAAGGGCAGCGGAAAAAAAAAATTATCGAGATTTTTCCTCTGATACCATGCATATGACGAATTCCCCTTACCTCCTATAAATGTAGCCGTTTAAATAATAATTCTGATCCACCAAATCCTCTGCCTTCCATATATGTAGGCATTCAAATACTACTAATCCTGGAATCAATCAAGATCCATCTTCTGCAACTGCAGTTATTTAATAATCTGAACTCACCAAATTTGTTGCTTTCCATCAGTTTAGTCATTTGAATTATAATTGTTGAATCAGTCAAGATTTGTTTGATCACTTGTTTGGACTTCATTCATGGAGCTCACACATGGCTTTCTTCTCCTAAAACAGGTCTTCAATGGCTGTAGTGTTGATGCTATATTATTAGTCTCCCCCCTTGGAAACTAGTCTTTCCTTAGGCCTCAAGGATGTAAATTGTTTCACTAATAATTCAAGGTTCCTGGCTAGACTCCTCTATTAGTCTTTCGTTCCATTGCACGAATAATTCAAATATTGGAACTCCTCTGGTTTGTACTCAATGTCATGGCTGAAGGATGAAAATTGTTTAACTAATAATTCAAGGTTCTTGGTTAGCCTCCTCTTTGAGCCTTTCATTCCATCGCACCCATTATTCAAATGCTGGAAGTCCTCTGGTTTCAGCCCAATGGTGACTGAGAATGCTCTTTGGAAAGTTCCGAATCAACATTAAGTTGGGGGGGAGGGGTGGCATGGATGGGTCTTGTCTCTGAGTAGGCTGCAACATTGAGGCATGAATGGTAGTGAGCACCTTAGCAGAAGCTGGACTGATTGGATTAAGGGATCATGAATGCAAGATCTGCTGTCTGTGGTTGATTTCTGAAGCCAGAGGATGGTTTTCTGCTAAAGCTTTGATTGTCTGCTTGCTCTGCAGAATGTGGTGTTCTTGATGAAAGCTTTGGGTCCTCTGGTCTGACAGTGGGTGCAAATCTTCCCAGACGACTGTTTCGGTACTGTTGAAGCCTTGAAGCTTGGGGTTAGGAACTGCTGTAATTAGGGAGAGAAACCTTTAGGTTGTTGTCTGACGAGGAACCATGGGGGTGAGGTTGTGGTACTCATGGAACTGGGGAAGAGATTATGAAGAAGTTTTCCCCTCCTCTTGAGGTCTTCCTCTTTAACAATGCTTTGATATCATGTTGGAAAGAAAACTATAATATGAATTTAAAATTATATCATGCAGTGAAATTTTTATATATAAACTTTGTTTTCGTATTTGAGATTTTCATAATATCCTTGATTAATACAATGCTTCTTAATGACTTCAAGAAGGTGAGATGACTCTTTGTTTTTGCTCTGGCCATTTTAGTTTGACCCTGTTAATGGTTTATCACTTTTTGTGGTACTAATTTCTCGAGCATTAAAATATCCGGCATATCTTTTTTATTTATATATTAAACATTCCAGCAGGAAAATAGTGGAAAATTATTGACTTCTTAATTTTCAGAGTTGGTTTAAATGCATTGAAATTTCTAATTATTACTACGTGCACAAGCAGCATAATATTTGTTTGCCTTCCCACAGAATACATGTCAATTAATCTTTTTTAGGTTTATAATGTTGTGACTCTGGCATTGTTTCTTTTAACTAATAATTTTGTCCTTGTTTGAATTTTAGCACCCCCAAGGGTAACAAATGTGAAAATTATTGGTGACTTGAGAGAAAATAGTAAGGTAACTGTAACTGGCATTGTAACTGGTGGGAGTGAAGCATCAAGCAGGGTTCAGTGGTTCAAAACATTTTCTTCAACATTGAATGGTGGTGATGGTCTTGAAACAGTGAGCACAGCTAAAATCGCAAAGGTTAGGTTTGCTTGATTCCTGTTAGTTCATTGATATTGTAGAATTCCAATATTTCATTGATCAGTTTTTATTTGTGTCAAATATTTTATTTATCGCTGCTATTATTATTATTATTGTTGTTGTTGTTGTTTTTTGTAACATGATTTGGACATGTTAATAAGCCGAACTTAATGATAAATTCACTTATTAAATGTAGTAGAGGTAGACCTAAAAAGACTCCCTTTAACAAATCATTCAATATGATCTTTTTCTAAATGGTTTTAATGAAAATATGGTCTTCGATAGAGGTAATTGATGATGTTTGATCCATGTAGCCGACCCCATTTAATTGGGTTTAAGGTTTGTTTGTTTGCCGTTGTTTGTTGTAATTAGTGCTTTATGTTTTTAAAGGTTTTATGAAAAATTTACCTCATTTTGATTACGTATTTTCAACTGTGGACATGACTTCTGTTGAACCCAGTTAATTGTATTTTCAGGTAAAGGGTATTTCCGAGTCTAACATCAGATTATCCAATTTGTAATTCTTTTCATCCATCTATAAAAGAATGTCTCCACCTCTTCTTGAGGTAGGGACTTCACCATTCTATATGGTATTAAAGGGTAACTCCCGATAATTCTTTTTTCCCCCTCCCATCCGCTGCGCTCCGCCCTCCAACGAGATTCATCTCTGATGTTGGTGGAACCCCCTTGGGCGCTTTGCCCACAGCGCAGTTCCTTCCTCCCGGCGGAACCCTCCAGCCCCTCCCTGTGCGACTTCTCGGCCCGCCTCCCTCCGCGTCTTCCCGGCTCCGCCTCCCGCTGCGGCCTCCCGGCCTCGCCTCCCATTGCGGACTCCCGACCCCGACTCCCATTGCGGACTCTCGGCCCCACCTCCCACTGCGTCTATCCCGACCCCGCCTCCCTCCTACGGACCCCTGCCTCCCTGTACGGCTGTCGAAGCAACCCCCGTTGCCAGCTCCTTCTGCGCCGAAGACCCATGCCCTTTCACCGGCACCTTCTGTGCGGAAGCCCCACACTTTATCTCCAGCTGCCTCGTGCCCTCTCGCCAGCCCATCTGCGTGGCTCTTCCGCTTCACTCGGTGCAACAACGCTGCTCCTCCTGACGACCCACCAGTACGCAGGCCCCTCCACCGGAATCCCGTTGCCAGCCCTCCAGCGCGGCCATCTCCTGCGCGACTGCATCTCGCCACGACGACCCCTTCATCGGCCCTCTTGCTCGTCGCTGCTAGATCCCGCAGCGATGCCTCCCGTTTCTCTAGACACGTCTCTCTCCTCGGTAGATCTTCCTCGCCGACCCTGGTCTAGGCCGTCTCCACCGCGCGGTGCCCCAATTATCTTCCTCCTCGGTCCGCCTGGCCTTCCAGATCTGGACCAGCGAGCGGACGTCCCCTCTGCACCGCTGGTACGCCAAGGAGTCTCGATCCCGCTGCCTGCCTACGCGAGTCGGACAACCACCGTGATCGCACCCCCTTCCTCTGCGGTGAACTCCCGTTCGACGCCTCCCGAGCGGCTCTTCCACAACTTTCCCTGCACTTCATCGCCGGCGATCCAGAAGCCCCTCTCGGGCGGCTCTTTTGCGCAATCCCGTTGCCCACCTCCCGCTCGCGGCTCTTCCGCTCGCGGCCCTCCAGCACCACCTCCTGTCGATGGCACCACCCTTCGTCGGCACCCTCTGTCCCGTCGACGACCCTCTACACCCCATCCTGCGCGCATCCCTTCTACACAACATTCCTACGGACAGTCGGTGACCCCTCTTCTGCGAGGCCGCCCCCTCGCCTTAGTTGTCGGCCTTCCCACACGAAAGCCCCACGCTCCATCCCCGCATCTGTTCGCTCGCCTGCACGGCTGTCCCATGCTCCATATTCGGCCCTCCCGCGAGGCAGTTCCCCTTCCCTGGCGCACTCTGCATACCCAGACATGCCTTTATCTTCACCATCATCCAGTATCCGTTACAAACTAACACTCTCGGAGGAGATTGCATTTATACAATTTTATCGGTCTGCTTTGCCACATTTCTTTTCTCCAGCCACCATTGCTCAGACTGGTGGCCCTACTGCGTGTATATCTCATCGACCGACAATTTGGATGCTTGATTCTGGTGCGTCTGAACATCTATAGGGGATTCAGGTATGCTTACTACCTATCATCCGTATACTGCTGCCTAACCAATTACTGTTGTTGATGGATCTACAATTCCTGTTAGCCATGTTGGGCCTAGGCCTGCCGACCAAGATAGTAGGCCTCCCATCCTTCATACTTTTCGAAGGAGGAAAGCCTACTAAGATGCTAACGTGGCTGGAGAGTCTAATAAGGACCTGCTGACGTGGCTGGAGGATGCCTGACTTATAAAAAGGCATCGGGCAGTTTGGAAAGCCATTCGGGACTGTGACTGTTCTAGCGGGAGCAAGACAGTAAGTGGAGAGGTGGTCTCTCTCTAGGCGATTCCAGGCAATTCTTCTTCTACTTCTTCTCGGCTGGAGATCGAGTCTGAAGAACCCTACAGATACGAACTATACTCTTTCTGTATTGTTTACTTTTCATTCCAATGGATGTATTAGCGGAAGCATACAGATAAATACAAATTCGGTAAATTTGTTATACAATTCCTGCTGTGAAATCCACTTCTATTTCTCCTGCTGTGAAAACTACTTGAGTTGGGCAAGATATCCCTAACAATTTGGTGCTCTCGTTGAGAGAAAGCTAGTCTGGAAATCGAGATAAGTTTGAATGCAGACGAGAATAGATAGCAAGATTGCAGCGATTGAATTGACACTAGAAGCACAACAACGAATAGGTCAGGATCTTGAAAAATTGATCACGACAGTGCAAGTCAGCATGGAGAAGGTCTTGATTGGACAATCCGAAAGTCAGAGATTGATGCAGGAACAGATGCGTTCGAACGAGGAGAAAGCAACGTGAAGAATACGAGATTTGGAAGAACAAACAGTGGAAAGATTTATGGAAATTCAGCAGCAAACAAATTGGAGGTCGGCGTCTGGAAATCTGGAAGAAAGAACGACGAAATTTCCTGCTTGTAGTGGCGAAGGAGACGAAAGTGAACCAAAACAGGGAGCAAGTTCTCCTGCTGTGGAGGTGACTATGGGCGAGAGCTTAAAGACAGTACCTAAGCGAGTAGAGATGCCAACTTTTGCTGGTAATGATCTGTTTGGATGGATTACCAAAGTGGAGATTTATTTTAGGATACAACGTACTCCGGAGGACTTGAAGCTGCCTCTGACGCAACTTTGCACGGAGGGCGCAACACTATACTGGTTTCTATTCTGGTAGTTTTCTGGATCGAATTTGGGCTGGGAACAACTGAAACCGGCTTTAATGGAACATTATGGGAAGGCTACCGAGGGCGATCCTGTACGATACCTTAAGTCGCTGTGGCAAGAAGGAACAGTGGACGAGTACACTGAAAAATTCGAACAAGTGACATTGAGAATTCCAGATTTTCCAGAAATGTGGTACATGAGTCTGTTTATGGGAGGGTTGCGATCGGAGATTGAAAACAGAGTTTCGACTCATGAATCGGCTAATAAAAACAGGTTGGTTTCCTTAGCCAGGAAAATAAAACAGGAATTGATTGGTGAATGATTGCTTCGTGGAAAACCATCAACAACCCCTTTGCCTCGAAGGACGATGCCACTAGTACCTGTTACTTTTGCTCCCAAATACACTGTAGAAAGGAACAGAAGTGAGGAGGAAGCTAGGAGAAATGGGGTTGGGAACAGTTGGAATGTTGTCAAACCCATTAGCCGTCAAAAAAGAGAAGAATGTAAGCTTAATGGAATCATCGGGCATAGCAATAGCCCATTTGCTATTCCCATTATTTTAGTAAAGAAAAAAATGGGCAGTGGAGGTTATGTGTTGATTATAGGAATTTGAACAAGTTAACAATACCCGACAGATTCACAATTCCCGTTATTGAAGAATTGCTAGATGAGCTACATGAAGCAAGATATTTTACCAAGTTGGATCTCACTTCCGGATTCCATCAAGTCAGGGTTCGAGAGGAGGATATTCAGAAAACAACATTTAAAACCCCTGAGGGACACTAAGAATACCTCATCATGCCTTTTGGGTTGATGAATGCCCCAACTACTTTTCAATCAACCATGAACCAAATATTCAGACCGCTCCTAAGGAAGTTTGTGCTAGTTTTTTTTTTTTTGACAATATATTGATCTATAGTTGTTCTTGGATGGAGCACCTTCGGCACATATAAGTTGTCTTTCAATTTTTATTATCAAATCATTTGAAAGAAAATCAGAAAAAGTGTTCTTTTGCTCAGCCTACAGTGGAATATCTTGGCCATATTGTTTCTTTTGAAGGGGTAAAGATGGATCCCAAAAAGGTGGCTTGTATTGTGGAGTGGACCCGTCCACAAAACGTGAAGGCAGTGCGTGGTTTTTTGGGGTTAACTGGATACTACAGGAAATTTATTGCTGGATATGGGAAAATAGCCAAGCCATTGACAATGTTAACTTGGAAAGATGGATTTGTATGGAATGACAGTGCAAAACGAACCTTCGAAGAGTTAAAACGCTGCATGATTTATCCCCCATTGTTAGCTGTAGGTTGAGAAACCCCCTTGCCTCCTTTCCTCAGAGTGAGACGGAGACATTCTTTTATAATGAATGAAAAGGACCACATCGGACCACAAGTCTGATGTGGGATACAGACTCCAACATTCCCCATCAAGCTAGGTGTACCTAGTTTGGACACATAATGAAAAGAAAGCAACAAAAAAGACGCTAACACTCCCCCTCAAGTCCAGCTTGATGACAAATACAAGACAAAAACAGAAGAAAAGGAAATAATAAAATCGTTGTTGATGCTGCTCCCCCTCAAGATGGTAATGTGATGCTGCTGAAAAAAAAAGGATGGGTCATCGCCGGAAAAGTGTGGGGCCGGACAACAGAGCGCCGGGAAATCCACACTGGCGGGTCGGTCGTCAGAGCGTCGGGAAAATCCGCACTACGGGCCAGTCGTTAGAGCGCCGGGAAATCCGTAATGTCGGGCCGATCGTCAAAGCGCCGAGAAAGCCGCTCGGGAGGGCCGATCGTCAAAGTGCTGAGAAATCCGCAATGGCGGTGCCGGTCGTCGAAGCGCCGGGAAATCTGCAGGAGGTGGCCGGCGATTGAATGCGGTGATTCCGCCGGAGGCGTCGGGCAGGGAGGCGGGGATTCCGCAGGAGGTGCCGAAAGGGAGTGGATGAATCCGGTCGGAGGGAGGGCTGCCTTGCAGAAGGAGGCTGGCAAGGAGGGAGAGCAGCGGATGGGGAACCTGGTCCGTCGGAATTCTCGCACAGGAGGAGCAGCGGTCCGGTACAGGAGCCCGGCAGGGCTGGAGGCCGACTGCTGCTGGAGGAGCCGGCAGGAATGGAGGCCGACTGTCGGAGGCGTCGGGGCGAGGGCGCCGGGAGCCGCGCCTGGGAGGCGCGGCTGGAGGAGCGGGGCGCCGGGGAACCGCCTGAGGCGCTGCGCGCAAAGGACCGCCGGAGAGGGTGGTTCGTGCGTAGCGGGAGAGGTGCGGCTGACCGGTTCGGGCGCCTGGAGAAGCCGGAGCCGGTGCGAGGAAAAGGCGGGCAGTTCGGGCGAAGCGGGAGAAACCGTTCTGCGCGCCGGGAGTTGCGGAAGTGGGTGCCGGCAATTACTGCATCGAGAGAGGTCCTGCGGGCGGGTGGATTCCGCCGGGATGGAGTCACCGGGAGGGTCGTCCGATTGCTTACTTTAGTAAGGCCCTTGGAGATATAAATCTTTCCAAGTCAGTCTGAGAAATAAATTATGACTTTAGTGTTGGCTGTCAATCATTAGAGACAATACTTTTTGGGACAACATTTTGTTGTATGTTCAGATCATAAGGCGTTAAAACATTTACTTTCCCAGCGGATACATACTCATAATCAGAAGTGTTGGATATCTAAGTTACTTGTTTTGGATTTTGAAGTCGTATACAAACTAGGGAGGGTAAATCAAGCTGCAAATTCTCTATCTTGGAAGACAGAAGAACGGGATAACTGTGAAACACCTACTCTTCATCTATTTTCAGCCATTTCTGCACCTCTTTGGCTGGAACTGGATCAAGTGAAATCTGAACAGCAGCCGGACCCTGACTTAAAAGGGATTATATCTACTATAGAACGTCAGTCAGAAGTCAAATCCAAATTTCAACTACGAGCAGGGATCATGAATTACAATGACCGACTGGTTCTTTCTAAAACCTCACCCCTTATTCCAATTTTTTTACAATATTTTCACTCTTCTGCAGTAGGGGGCCATGCAAGATATTACAAGACTTATAAAAGATTGGCAGGAGGATTATGTTGGAGGGGAATGACTCAAAGCGTCTTAAAGTATGTGTGGGAATGTGATACTTGTCAGCGCCAAAAGTATTTGGTACAGCTTCCAGCCGACCTGCTCCCGCCCTTACCCATACCCGAACAAATATGGGAAGAGATATCAATGGATTTTATTTTAGGTCTTCCTCGGTCACAAGGATTTGATGTAATAATGGTGATAGTGGATAGACTATCCAAATATGCTCACTTTGTTTTACTCCGACACCCTTATACTGCTAAAATTGTAGCTACTCATTTTGTTAAGGAAATCGTCAGGTTACATGGATTTTCCATCTCTATCATCAGTGACCGCGATCTTTTGTTTGTTAGTAATTTCTGGAAGGAATTATTTTGTTTGGAAGGTACAACCTTGAAAATGAGTTCACCCCACCATGCACAAACGGATGGACAAGCAGAGATTGTCAATAGATGGCTTGAGACTTATTTAAGGCGCTTTGCTTCTGAGCGACCATTATCTTGGGCCTGGTGGTTACCCTGGGCAGAATATTGCTACAACACCTCCTCTCATTCGGCCACGTGAATGACTCCTTTTGAGGCCGTTTATGGTTGGCAACTACCGACAATTCACCGATTTATTTCAGGAGAAACTCTTGTAGAATTAGTGGTGCAGGCTTTGGGAGTTCGGGATGCTGTACTAATGGAGCTTCGATGAAATCTTTTATGAGCTCAACAATTAATGGTTCATTATTCTAATAAGCATAGAAGGGAAGAACATTTTGTTGAGGGTGATCTTGTTTATGTTGAATTGCGTCCCAATGCTCAGACCCCAACATCTAAGAAAGTATATTTTGGCCCCTACCTAGTTTTGTCTCGGCTTGGAGCTAGTGCTTACCGTCTTTCCTTGCCGGAAGGAACTCGTATATATCCGGTGTTTCACGCTTCTCAACTTAAACGGGCAATTGGAAACCATCCAGTTCAAGAAACTTTACCTGAAGTTGTTGAAGAAGGGCTGGTTTGCCAAGGTATTCCTGTTGAAGTATTGGCTTATAAAACCCTGGTTCATCGAAAGGAGTATGTCTGATTCGGTGGCAAGGATTCCCAATAGAGGAGTCCACTTGGGCGGATGCTGCCTTTTTCCTTTAGCAGTTTCCAGAGTTTCACCTTGAGGACAAAGTGAATTTTAAGGAGGGGTGAATTGTTAGCCATATTGGGCCTGGGCCTGCCAACCAAGATAGTAGGCCTCACATCCTTCTTACTTATCGAAGGAGGGGGAAAGCTTACTAAGATGCTGACGTGGCTGGAGAGTCTAATAAGGAGCTGCTGACATGGCTGGAAAATGCCTGACTTATAAAAAGGCATCGGGCAGTTTGGAAAGGCATTCGGGATTGTGACTGTTCTGGCGAGAGCAAGACAGCGAGTGGAGAGGTGGTCTCTCTCTAGGCGATTCCAGGCGATTCCTCTACTTCTTCTCGGCTGGAGATCGAGTCTGAAGAACCCTAGAGATACGAACTATACTCTTTCTGTATTGTTTACTTTTCATTCCAAAGGATGTATTAGCGGAAGCATACAAATAAATAAAAATTCGTTAAATCTGTTATACAATTCCTACTGTGAAATCAACTTCTATTTCTCCTGCTGTGAAAACTACTTGGGTTAGGCAAGATATCCCTAACAATCTCCATTGCGGGATTTAACACATGCTCATTGACTCTGTCTATTCACATGACTTCTGTAGCTCATGTTCCTCATAGTTTTTTTAATCTTCTCGATCGGCCGAGAAGACACCCGCGGGTGTTCTCTTTCTCACAAGCAGCGTCGTCCTGTCAGACGACTTCTCTCTTGGCGCGCTGCTACTCTTTGGCTCGTCATCCACCACTGCCGACCTCGGGGACGCAGCAGCGGCCGCGACTTCGCACGACGTGCGATTCTCTTTCCCGGCGGCGCTTGCTCTTCTGCTCGAACATGAGATGAGCGTTCCTGGAGATCCGATCGCGTAGGAGGGGAACGCATCGGGATCTTCTGATCGCGCGGGAAGAGGCGGCGTACCATTTTTTTGCCGCATAGGTACAATAGCGCTACAGAAAAAAATTAAAAAAAAAGGAAAGAAAAGAAAGAAAAGTAGGGGGCGGCTCGCGTTTCTACCTCGGAAGGGAAAAGCAGGAACAAAACAGAAAAAAAGTCTGTTTGCCAGAAATGTTGCCCGAAGACCAGCTCTTGTGGGAGCAAAAAATGGGAGCGTCATTGGCGGGAGGAAGCTGAGTTCCGACGATTCATGCTTGGTGTGGTGCAACGCTGGGAGACGAGGCCGCAGGAGGCTGCAGGGCTTCCGACACAATTTATTGAACCGCTTTTACTTCAGCAGGCGGTGACTGATGTAACAGAGCAGCACCACCATGGGTGGATGGTTGATGATCAGTCAGTGCCGGATCGGGAAGCGTCTAACTCACGATCAAATGACGGTAGTGGCAAGGGAGATGCGTCTCGGGATTTCACCAACAAGAAACCCCCGCAGGAGGTGACATCGTCTCCTCTGACTGAGATGTTTGCTGGTACCAACCAGTCTATAGTGATGGAAGCCGTCATGTTCGAAAGTGAAGAAACACGGCAGCCGCAGCTCCCAATGGCTGGCCTTCCTTTCGCGTTTGAGCAGTTTTCGAGTTCGCTTGATGTAATACTGGCATCTCCGATAGTTCAACACTTCTTTGCCGGTGGGGAGCATCACCCAGAGCGAGTGACGCAGCTCACAGTCCATATTAGTGCAGCTTCCAGAACCAGTAACGACGACGAGACGCCAAACGCAAAACATGAGGCGATTCTGCCTTCACCACCACTCGAGGGGATTCTCCCACAGCTACAACTTCTGATATTTTTACACCCACACTGGCCCTTTGCGCAGCCCAGGTCCTATTCGCAGCTGCCCTTACTACTGTCGGGTGCTGACTCCACCGACTTTGGCATGTATTATCTAGGACTCAGCGCCACGGCAACACCAGCAGGGATGGGGGGTTGGAACATTTTGCCAACCTTGTGTTCTTACGCGCTGCAACAGTCTACCACACTAGCCAACCTTTGGCGGGGCCATGAGGCGGCGCGACTCGTCTGGGAAATTGCTTGGAGAGTATGGGATAAGGAGGTGCGCGCTTGTTTTCTGTGGGACCTTAAAACAGGACGAATCATTTGGCATATTGCTTGGCGATTACATGCTACAGAGGTGCCTCGCAATCAGTTTCTTTTCCTCAGTCTTGAGGACAAGACTGATTTTCAAGATGGTGGGAGTGATATAGGCCTGGGCATAATGGGAATAAAGGAGATTATTAGTGAGGGAATATTCTGTTATGGGGTAAAACAGTCTTTTAGGGTGAGTCGGTTAGGTTGTTAGGGGGAAGGTTCTAGGCCCCACTTGTGGGGCTGGAATTGGGTTATATAAACAGTTGGGAGTGAAATGTGGGGGGGGGGAGAAGGTGGTAGATCTGCCTTTTGGGTTGGGATGCGGCCTACGGGCTTTGGCGGGAGTGCGGCCTGTCGCCTCTCGATTTCTTCTTCCCTTCTGTATTTGTAGCTCTGTTCTGGTTTGTAGTACTGCTTATAATTCTAAGGAGGCTGATTTAAGGGCTGAGTTCTATCACAGCCCCCCTTAAGCAGCTGTTTGCAGCTCTCATTGGTTGCCTTATGAGCTGCTCGTTTTCTGAAGCACTCTTCCTTAGCGCCAACAACTCCTGTCTTGAACTCATCGCTAAACTTGATTGAAACCACAACCGCTAGCCCTTTAGGTCGTTCTGAAAATTCTTACTGCGCTGATATTTCAGCGAATGTCTCCGTTAGAACCATCACCCCAAGTGGCAACCTGCACAACTGCTTTGGACTGGAATTAGTTTGTTCCTTATCACTCTTTTCCCAACCAGTCCAGCAATCTTCTAGACAATTTCCAGCTGTGTCCAATCCTTGGAGTTCAGACAGCTCAACAGAAGCTTGCACTTGTGTTGGCACTGGCAGTAGCGTCTCTTGCTGCGGCTGTTCGGATCTGGAAATTTTCAGCTCCTCAACACATGATAGGAGATTGGTTTGCACCTGAATCTCAGAGAAATTAGCCTCAGCCTGAGTAATCGCAGCTTCCGTCTTTTTCGCTGTCGTGCTTCCAAATCTCCCGAACAATACTACTTTGAATTGCTTCCAGCTTAGCCCTTTCTTATTTGGTTCCAACAAAAAATTTCAAACCCAAGCTCCTCCTTGCATACTCAATTCGGCCATTGGTACCTTCATTTATTCCGGAATTTGGCGGTATGAAAAGTATGATTCCGCTTCCGTGATCCAATATTTTGGATCCTTACCAGAAAATTCTGGTATCTTCGTATCTTCTCTAGCCCATGAAGTTCCCTCTTACTCATTTCCAGCCTCGCAAAATTCATCCAGAGCTCTCTCATTTGTTTCTCCATGTGTGCGTGTGGTCAGTTGCTATGTCAGCTTCTGTTGTGATATCTCCACTACCGAACCTCTTGTTGCTTGTCTTTTTTTTTTCACTGTTGCGACATTGCGCTTCCAGCACTTTGGTTTTTTTTTCACTGTTGCATTTCGGCTCCTCTGTTGCTCATGGATTACACTGCTGCACAGCCGGAACGACAAGCTGTGTCAGCTGCTCTGCACAATACAAGTCCGCTCGCTTCAAGTGCGGCATCAGCGTCTGTTTCGTCTGGCATAATAAGGAGAACCTCTTCGGTCTCGTCTGGCTTCGTCTCCCCCAACCGCGTTCAATCGAGCTTGAATTGAGCTGAAGTCCGCGTCGCTGGTTCGGGTGAACCAGACCCGCCTGCTTTTGGTGTGGTTGTTGCGCTCGCTTCATCCAGCGTATCACTCAACTGTTGTGAATCACGTACCTTCGTCTTGTTCCGCCTCAACTGTTGTGGCTGGTGCGTCCACAGACACGTCGACTTCAGTGTAAGCAATAGACGGAGTAGAAGAAAAGTAGATGATCTCATGTGTAAATGATTCAATCTGCTGTGCTGCGAGTCTCCTCCACTGTCATTAATAGTTTGTCTTTCACTGCTGCGTGTCGTTCACCTCTGCTCTTGTGGACGCAAGTTGCTGCGAGCCGTTTGCCGCCGCTGCTGCTGCGAGCCGTTTGCCTCTGTTGCTGCTGCTCTCCAAGGCTTGGCCACAACCACATTCTGCTCTGCAGAATCCTTCTAAAATCATCCGTAATCCCCTTACCAAGCCCACAACTCCTCTTATTTAAAGACTCTACTGGAACCTTCTAGAGAATCCTCTTACAACTGGTATTTACAGCTAGAGCTACTTAATAGCCTGACAACTAGCACAATCACTAATCACCCCACTAACAACTTTTTATTGTATTTACAATACTACCCCTGACAGATTATTAATACTCCCTAACTACTTCAATTCACAGCAGCTTCCCTAGCCCCTACCCATCGCACAACCTAGCTCCCAACACCCCTACGCAGCTCCTAGTGCCTATCACATGAGATATAAATCTTTATTCAATGCATTGGAGGGAGATATAGGTCCCACCCGTCACATAATAAAATCACGCATATTGTGCCACAAGATAATAAAACATTCATCATATCATGACCTGTAAAAGGAGATGGGTTTCATAAACATAACCCATGAAATGTAATGGTTATCATAAACATTTTAATCATATCATTACCTATGGAAAAGAGATGGGTCTCATAATCATTCTATCAAAACATAACTCGTGAAAAGAAGCGGGTTTTAAAAACATATAACCCGTGAAAGAGAAACGAGTGTCATAAACATCATTCCATCAAAACATAAGTCATTCAAGAAAGAATATGAATGGTATCATTGGATCATATCATCAGTAAAACATAAACTATAACAAAGTATGTCATCTTAAGATGAAGAAGGATTTTGAAGGATCACATGAAACATTTTTGAAGGAAAATAGCTTTTCTTTGAAAACCCCTTTCATTAAACCATTTAAAAAATCCTTTTCTTATAATGAAAGCTTTACAATTTCATTTAAAACATTTTTTGAGGAAAATATCCTTTCCGCTTTGAAAAACACTTTTTAAAACATCAAGTATTTTGAAAACCTTTTTCTTTTAAAATAGCTCTGATGGCGTATAAAAGATGCTTGAAGATATTTTGAAAAACCATTTTCCTTGAAAACTTATAAAAGAAGTTTTAAAACATTCAAAACACTTTTTAAACATAAAACATTTTTGAAAACCTTTTTTAGAAAACATGTTTTTGAAAGAACACAAATTTCCGACTAAAGAGAGAGATAAAGCCTGATTTTTTTAAAAACACTTTCTTAATTATCTTAAGTACCAAAGAGTAGAAAAATTGTACCAATACATGAAAGTATCATGAATAACCAGAAGAGAAGAAAAGTCATGAGTGTTATTGAGAGATGGATGATAAGATTTCATCAATGAAGTATAGTCATAAACAATTTCGATAAACAATGAGATTGTCGCAATAAACTATTACCACTTAGGTAACTTTGACTCACAATCCACATGGGATAAATAACATTTCATGAAGCTTAAAATATAATGAAAGAAGGAGATTCGTGATATAACATGTCAAAGGGTGGTATATACACCCTATAGAAAAATATAGGTGCATAACATAACATGTATCTCAAAGAAGGTAAATCGAGACAAAAAATTACTTTACCGATTTGGTAACTTTTGAACCATAAACCCCATGAAAGAAAGATCATAAAATGAATATGTAAATATCCATAAATTTAATTATAAGCATCATAGAATACATTCATGGACAATATATATACCACACAAAAGAAATGAGTGATAAATAACGCGTAAGTCTCAGAGAAATCGAAGTGAGGTGAGAAAACCCTAACTACTTGAGTAACTTTAGAATCATGATCCCCATGAAAGAGTAACATTAATTAAAGCTTTGAATATCATCAAATGAAGAAAATTAATGATATAACATTTCATAGGGCAACATATACACCACACAATAGAAGCGAGTGCTGAATATGATATGGTATCTCATGGAAATAAAAAGCGAGATGAAATTTCCTTACCATTTGAGTAACTTTCGAATCGTGATCCCCATGAAAGAATAACATCAATTGAAACTTTTAATATCATGAAATAAAGTAAATTCATGATATAACATGTCATGGGACAATATGCACATCACATAACAAGAATAAGTGGTGAATATAACATATGCCTCACAGAAATAAAAGTGAAATGAGAAAATCTTTACATTAATTCTTGACTTTCTTCGTACACATTCAAACCTCCTGTATAATAAATATAAGTTTATTATACATCTATCACAGAACCATATTATTTTATATCATACCATATATGATTTACTTATGACTTTATATTATCCGTTTATTAACAATTCCGTGTTAGAGTAACGTTTCGGGTAATAACTGTTTTGTTTTTCATATATGTTTTGACTTGTTATTCTTGATCCTCTTACTTATATTACGACTTACTCATTTTCAGAATGTAAAACATGATATCAATATCATATATATTCAGTATATAAGTATTTATAATAATCTATACAAGATAAAGATATGAAATGGAATACACCGTTCATAGAGATGGTAGGCCCTACGTACGCATGAACGCTGTTTCCGTTTTATTGTTGTATTGAAAGAAAGTAAATGACATATATGTGTATATATATATATATAATATCATTCCAGTATCATTATTATGTCATATATATTATATAAGTTCATTAAATTCATCCTTAATATATTCCATGTAAAGTGTGAACGAATCACATCGCAATTACATCGCTTTGAGGATACGATAGTCCACACGTCCACAAACGAAGTTATCGTTTTTATACAAAAAATGATAAGCATGAAGGTATGTTTTATATAATAATTTCAGAAGCATAAATACATCATAAATATCATATACGTCATATAAAAACAGAGTGTATATTAGAATGCAACCATGAGAGGTGGTAAAGGAAAAACGAACAAACATAGTTTCGCGAGGCGGTAGTTTGTCGTACACACGAACGGTAAGTTCGTTACCCATTTGATGGAAGTGTGTGTAGGTGGAGGTCGAACCCTTAGAATAACATATCAGTATATTGAGGATATTGAGGTTATTATATAAGAATGGAATAAGAAGAGTTTAGGTGGTAGAGAATGAAAATAAAACAAAAGAGCTTATAAAAGGATGTTAACTCTTATTTGAGTAACTCATTTTGGTTTGCACCAAAGAGCTTCCTTGGTTAGATTTCTGCAAGTGAGGCTTCTAGGTTGAGAGGAGAGATGTTGGGAGCTTATTTGGGCATGGGTTGGACGAACCAAAGTGGCTTGAGAGGTGTAAGGAAGGGGAAGATTAAATGCCTTTTTATAGAGGAGTGACATTCTTGTAAATACCAAAAGGTAAACACTATTGGGAGGTCTCCCTTACCTCATGTACTTCTAAAATGGACAACTAATAGAGTAAAAAGGAAGTATTGCCGAGCCAAACCTCCACCACACAAAAATAAGTGTATTTTTATAATTTTGTTCTTTAACTTCCAAGTTTCTTTATTTTTATCATTTTAGTTTTTATTAAAGTAACTAATTTTCTATCCTAAGTAATTTAACCATTAAGACTAAATTAAAGTGAGATTTATTAGACAATAAAGACCCACTGAATTCTAAATATTACATAGAACTTACAAAATAGAAATCTCATATGTGTTGGAAATTAATTTTAAAACAAGCGCATATAACGCGTAAAAACACCGCTTTAACTCGAACCATGCTAACAATGTTTTTATTATCTATGGGTCAATATATTAGTTACAAATTATCATTTGGTCCATGAATAAACCATATTTGATATTTACTAACACATACAAATCACTCGGCAGAAGATATGATTTTTATTAATTTTAAATCATTTGATAAAATATCATATATTGTGAAATAGCATTAATGTCAATTTTGACATTATTTATTTAATTTTAATTTAAAGATATGAAAACAATATTGGAATTCAAATTTGTTAAGTTCACAACTGTTTTAACATGATATATTCATCTACAAAAATAACGGAACACAATAATTCATTCAATTTACTTCCCTTCTAATGGAGCTAATTCATCTCTAAAAATTATAGTTAAATTATCATGATAAAAAGAACTAATTTACCTTTCAAAATAATGTTTATAATGAAAACTATGTAGCTTCTTCTATACTCTAAAGCTTTATAAATGTTAAAGGTAAGACATGTTTCTTTTTTGTCTTTTTTTACTTGTTATGTAGGTCATTTTCATGGAATAGTATGCCACTAACTCATAAAATTCGAACCAAGAGGGGGTATGGTCGAACTATTGACACCTAATGGCTTTTGGACAAGTGTTTAGGTTATTTTGGCCATTAAGTTTAAGGTTTAGTTCCTTATTAAGCTTGATTTTACCTTAATCGCTGTAACTAATTTTAATTACCTTCACTGATTTTTTTGGTCAAAAACTAAGTTGATCTTATTAGACTATAAATGTTATACTGATTGCAATCGTTTATGTCTGTTTCTTCAAATTCAATTCATAGAAGTGACAAAATTAATTTTAAAATTATTCACGTAGACGCTGTGAGATGATGAGCTTTTTGAGGAGAAAAGTTCAAAAGATTGAATTGTTTTTATGACTAATTTCATTGTGAAATTGGTTCTAATAACCTAGATTGGATTAATTGATGTACAATTGATCTAATAAATCTTTATAAAGTCAAATTAAAATATGATTTAACTATATAAATAAATTAGATGAAATAACAGTTTTCAATTAAAATTCAGTATTTTTCACTATTCATCCAAAAATGAAATATTTAAGAAAAATCCCAAAAATTAACCCTGAGCTAATTTTGACATTCTGAATTCAAATATGATGTTTATTTGATTTCATTTCATTTCTAAGTGTCCCAAATTAATTTTATTATTGTTCATAGGATATAAAAAGTATATAAAACCATTATAAATAATATTTAAATTGTAGTTATTACTATTCATATTACTATGTTTAACGGCTATGTTATAACTATCTTGTTTAAATAATTATAATAATAAAATGTTGTTTCGTAAAAACAAAACCTTGCGTTTAACGTAAGCCAAGTCGGTGTTGCGTGTAGCACAAACTTATCTTCGTGCAGCATACAAAACAAGAATAACTTGATGGTTTCATATAACACAAGCTATATTCAGTGTTGCGTGAAATGAAAAATATAAAAAAGATTAAATTAATTCGGAAAAAAATATTTCACAAAATCTCAGGGTGTTACATTCCATCTTTATAGAAGTTGATATGTTAACCCTTTGATTGAAATGGAACCGTTGATCTAAATTCTATGTGCATGGTGTAACAACGTGTTTATTTCAGATAGTCAAAGAAAGACGCATCGATCATATAGGTTGGTGACACAAATGTGCAACCTGCTTGATGAGATGTTAAGACAAAAAGTTTATATTACACAGTGACTGTTCGTATGTGGTCGTCGTCGTTGTGATATTAAGTTCTTTCTCTTGGGTGATTTGACTTGTTACCAAACAATAATTGTTGCCTTTAGAAATGCCCACCTAATGTAAACGAGAAAGAATCTTAGAGGGTCACACACAAAGTATTTTCGATGATCTCGATTAAATTTTATTTGAATTTAATTAATTGAATAAATATTATTCTCAAGACCGAGAGATAATTATATCCATATTTTATCGATCGCAAATATTTATTGATGAATGAAATATTTAAATTAAATATTTATTCGGGTGTTCAATAAATGATAAAAGAGTTCGAACGGATCAAAACTGTGTTCAGTGACAAATATTAATTAACAAACCGGTTAAATAATATTTGTTATTGCGTAAGTTTGCGCACCACAATATAATAATAATAATAATAATATTATTATTATTATTATGTGACATGAAATTTATTAAAGATTATAATATTATTTAAGGGATGATATGCAATCAAATAATGTTTTAACCTAAACCCTAGCTCTATAAATAGACGATTATGTCTATTGTGTATTGCATCCAAAAATCGAAATTAAAGAATTGTTGCACACAACAAATTTTCTCTAATCCTCTCTCATTCTCAAGAATGAGAAGCGCAAGAGAGATTCCTTCAAGACCGAAGAACGAGCGATCAACACAAACAGCGGAAGACAATCGATTCGCCGCTCTAGTACCCGGAGATCGATTGACGTTGTTTGATGATCAAAGGGGCACGTTTGGATCCCCGCTAGAGAGATTCTAGCCTTGGATCCTCACAACACAACGATGACAGCCCAAAAAGGTCTTTTCGGACAATTCCTAAGCCAAGGTATTAGTTTTTTCCGATATTAAATAAATTATTTATAAATTTGACGTGCAATATATTTGCTTAGAGTTTCGGGCAACTCAATATTAAAAGAAACTTTAATATATCACCCACCATGACGCCCTTCCGCTGCGCCCGGAACCAATCGTATTGACATAAAAAAATAGTGCATGTGATAATGGAGATTATCAAACAGTTCTCCATGTTGTGGGATGATTGTCAAACATGAAGTAATACTTATCCATCTCAAGTCTTCCAACTTAAGCAATGGCACAACTAAGGAGAAATTTAAGCTTTAACATGGGACTAAACACCCTTCTGTAGACTCTGCTATAAGAAATGATTGAGTTCACAACCGTCTAGATCGATCTTTTGGGACAAGTGATAAATCATACTTGTGATTATGTGGTATCAAAGTGGTTGCGAATTCGAATCCCCAAGTGGTAAATGGAGTTTTTCACGAACTCCAATCAATAGTATTTATTAAACTATTAGAATGCTATATAGTGGCTGACCAGATTTGTTTCTCAGGGAGCCTTACTAATCACTCAATGTTCTTCTATTTTATTGATGTTTTTGTATTTTTTATGCTTTTATGAAAACCAAGAAACCAAGGGGATTGGTGGTGACAGAAAATAAATGAAAGCAATGTAAAATGTTAGCGAGAGAGAAGTAGTGGCGATCCTTTGGGTGGATTGCCACTTCATCCTATCACTTTGCACGAATGATAGCTCCAGCTGTCACTCATACTCAGTGAAATAACCCAGGACCATGGATCACTCACCCTTGTATCGAGTTAATTTTTGAGGTCCAACACACTATGATCACCCTGCCCTCGCTTCCTATGTGTGAATTGGGGAGCGTCATGGCAACGGCCAAGCAACTCAACAAAACTTCAGCTTCCCCTGCTTAGGCAACTCCCAACCGGGAGAAGTTGTCTCCAATAACAGTGAAGATCTTGTGCTTTGCTTCCCTCTTATGTGCCTGTGACTGACACTTCACTGCCCAACCCACACCATTCCACCGTTTATGGAATGAGTTGGATAAAGGGACTTAAGATTTAAACAATGCAAGAAGAAGAACGGTAGGAAGAATGAACCAAAACATGACAACCGCTTATACTCTATCCATCCAAACTACTGTAAATCCAGAATAAAAGCAACAGAATGAAGACTTTCATTGAAAACAGGGGTTCAACGATTACAGTAGTTCTCCCTCTTCCAGATCAACCACCAGAAGGTCTTAGTTCTTCATTAAGACGAGAACACAGGGGGAGAACACTAAGAAATATATTGAAACTGACAATAAAACTAATCTAGATCTAGAATGTCCGAGTCTAGAATCTCCCTATCTCTTCACCTTCTCCTTTTTATAGATAATGCAGTCCTTGGAGATCAGTCCATGTGGCAAATTGTGCTCTGTGATGATTCCACGTGTCAGGGATTGTTTGAGGTTACTTCCTAGCTGAGCTTCGGGTGACTTGATTTCAGCACCCATGATCTCCTTTCTTTCTCTCTTCACAATCTTCTTGCACGTGTATTTTCTTAACAACCTTATCCGATTCAGGCAAGCAAAATTTGTTCGAAGATACTCTTCATTTGCATGCAGTCCACGTGTATTCAAGATGAGATCAATGAACTAGGTTCAGCTTAAGAGTTCTTCCTAGAATGGTTTTGATCCTCTGCTTGAAATCCTGTACCTGGTATGGCGTGCACACATTTAAGTGCTGCAATATCTTCAATTGTATTCGACGATTGGCTCGGATTTGATGATATGAACCTGTTTTCTCAAATGACATCTCTTCTGCCTGTGGAAGTGTTGTGCCACTCTTGACGATGTAAGATATCGAATTTAGCGAAATATTCATGCAGCCCCCCTTGTCCAATGCATGGTTATGTCAAAACGACAAATATACTTCCAGCCTCTTCATATGACGTGGTGCAGCAACTTGACAAGGATCTGAGGCGTGAGTTGCCTTGCAGGAATTGACTTGTTGATCTCTCGAATGCAAGTTTGGTGACACTAGTGCCTTGAGTTGATAAGCTGGTATTTAAAACTTGCTGCGGGCCTTGTTGTGGTTCTGCAATGCTTGAGAAATTGGTGCTGAAATCCCCAGTTCTGAAGTCACCGATTCTGCGATTTAAAAATGTGGGCAGCTGATGGTGGTGTGCATGGCATTCACGCTGCATGAAGATTCTCGGTTGCAGCCTCATTTTTCTCCCCAAAGACGGCCCTGTTGGCCTCTACGATCCTTATCACAGCAGCGATTTCAGCATGCCATAATGCCGACAACTTGAAAGCTTCCAATGAATTTATGCCGTTGATTGCGAGATCTCCTGTCGTAACTCCGATAGACAGCCACAACTTCATCGCCATTTCTGATAATCAATATCGTAAGAGGTGATACTCACTGTTCATGTTTTCCCAGAAAAACCAGTCTCGTGGTCCTGCCACGACTTGCTCCTGTCGTGACGATTCCTTCGGCACCCCCCCTACATCTTCAGTCGTCTTCAGCGGCATTCTCCTCCCACTCTTCTTGGTTGACAATCCCTGGTATCTTTTTTAACAATATCAACTGCGGGCAGCGACAGCCTGCAGTTCAGCCCTCTTTATTGCCGGTGGATGTCGTATTTGACGATAAAAATATCATATCACCTGCTTGCATGGAATTGTACCTGAAATGCATGAGCTGAGCTGAGTGTGGCTTTACTGGTGTGTTGCATTGGCGGCGAGCTCGGGTTCTTCAAGGCTGCGCCCCGCCGTGCGCGCGCCTCTTGTGCGGATCGCCCCTCCGCCGTGCGCACGCCTCATGCTTGGCGCGGCTGCCCGGCGGCCCTTCTGCCTGGCGCGGCTCCCGGATCCCGGCTCTCCGGCGGCCCTCCTCCCTGGCGCGGCTCCCGGCTCCCCGCTTCGCCCTCCCGCAGGCTCCCCGCGCCCCGCCTCCGGCTGCTCCCGCGCCTCCCGGCCACCCTCGCCCGGCGCCTCCCGCTACTCCCGCGTCTCCTGCGCGCTCCAGCTACTCTAGCCCCGCGGCTCCCCTCACCCAGCGCGCTCTCGTCCCGGCAGCGCGCCCTCGTTCCGGCGGCCCTTCCTGCACGCCCACGTCCTGCGCCAGATCATCCCACCAGCCCGCTGCATCAGCTTCCCGTCGCTTCCATGGCAGACTCCTCCCCTCTACCGCCGATGATCACCGCTTCTACCCGCCTTGTGGATGACCGATTGGACTCCACAAATTTCTCCATCTGGAGGAAGATTGTAGTGATGTCCCTCACCGGGATGGACCTCGATCATCATCTTGAGGATCCTCCCCCGGCCTCGACTGATCCCAAATATCGTTCCTGGAAACTTGCAGACAGCAAGATCTTCGCTCTGCTGGTCAATTCCATGGAATGATCGGTCAAAGATGTCACCCGCACAACAAATACCGTCAAGGAGCTCTGAGACTCCTTGAATATCATGTACTCCGAGACCAATAACCTCGCTCGGGTGTCCGATCTCCTTCAGCGACTGTCCCATGTTCAACGGTGGACCAGCTTGCTGATATCTTCACCAAAAGCCTCCCCGGTGCTCGCCTCGCCTCTCTTAGTTCCAAGCTGGGGATCCACAGCATCAGACGCCCAGCTTGAGGGGGAGTGTTGCGGTCTTTTTTATTGATTTGTCTGTTTTTCATTATGTGTCCAAGCTAGGTTCACCTAGCTTGAGGGGGAGTATTGGAGTATGTGTAACTTCCTGCCCCACTTCCTTTGTAACTTCTCTTTGTAACTTTCCTTTTTTTCTATAAATGAGGGCCCTCTCCTCACCTTGAGGAGTGTGAGAATTTCTGAATTTACATTCCCTATTGCTGGAATAGGTGTACATGCCGGCTGCATGGTGGCAAGATGTTGTTGGTGGAGCGTGGACAGCTTTTTCGGCATGTGGCTGCTTGCAAGGGTGAGAGTTTGAGGTGAGGCTGCGCTCGCACGGTGACTGGTTCGTGCAAGCAGGCTGCTGCTGGTGTGCTCATGCAGTGATGGTTCAGGTTTGGTTAAAGAGATGCTGGCCAGCTCAGGTGGCTTCCATAATGAGGTGGAAATATTTCTGTTTATTCGCTGCCAATGCCTGAAAAGCTTCAATCGTAGGGAGTGATTTCCATTGTAGCCTTTGGCACCCTTCTCCCGTAGCATCTGGTTGGGACGCGGGCAGCGACATGCCGTTGTCGCTGCCTGCGTTATACTTATTTCTTAAAAAATCATGTATTGTGGTATATGATCATTTTTTCTGCCTGCGTTATACTTGTTTCTTCAAAAATCATGTATGGCGGTATGCGACTCTTCCATGTCATCAGATACGACATGCACATTTTTTTAACGCCCCCTCTTATTTCTTTCAATTCCATGGCTTGCCTAGCTTCCCAATGAATCCTTCAACAAACAAAAATCAATATGAGTGTCACAATTTAACCTTTTAATTTACATATGCAATGCCCAGATTTGAAGGATTTAGAGTGTAAAGTTGATTAAAATGAGTTTTTATTTACAAAATATCAAAAACCATATTTCCTAACTGTACTTACCCATTTTAACAGAAAAACACACAAATCACACAAAAATTTTTAAGAGAAAAACATGACAAAAATCTACTTATCAATAAGCGTGGAGGGGGTGATTGTTGGGATATTTTCCAACATTCTCTATGATACTCATGACATGAGACTAACAACTCTCTCGTCGACCATGCTATTAGTTGTGGTTGAGTTTACGCCTCACTATATCAATCTTTAGGGACAAGTGGGCTATACACATGATTACAATATTTTTGGAATTTAGGTTGATGTTGGTATTGGATTTGTTATAAATAGTGTTGTTGAGGTTTGTTGAAGGTGTTCTTGGAGATTCATCAAGTTTTGGAGATATTAGATATTGTTTTGAAGGTTGTAATATAATTTGGGAAATTCTATATAGGAATCGTATAATACTATCTATATATTTAGATGATTGAGGTCTTGAAGAGTATTTGCTTTGCAAGAAATCTAACACTTGGTATTTTGAGGGTTTCTAAATAATCTCACCATTTACCTTCTCTATACATCTCATGTATATTATTGTATCTTATACATTCCTTATATGTATTCATGCTTCTAATTATTTAATTTACTTGTCATGTCTTGAATCAAATTAACATGTTTCATTCATGTTAATATATAAATCTAATGTTATGTCTAGTATGAAACTCCTTAAATGCATGGTGTGACATTCTATAGAAGCAATCTAAACAATTTAAATTATGCATACAGGTATTCACATATGAATTATTTTGACATAATAAGAATATTCATTAATAGAGAATGAATAAACAAATGAACAATTTATAATTTTAAACATGTGAATTGTAAGCATTTCACAATTTAAACAAACAATAAATGAATATTTCATATAATTCAAAACATCAATATAATCAATTTATAATTCAAAACATTATGGATTTTTCATAAAATATAACCATTTCGCATTTATATCATAAATATGAATATTTCATATTTAATAATTAAATTGTATGTATGAACTCCTTTATTTTTTTATTAAAATATATAATCCATTGTGAAATATGAACTATTTACATTTCATTTGATCTTAACATTTTGTATTTTATAATGTAAATAATTGACATTTTTAAATATTATATATATTTTAATTCCATGTAAGAATGAAGTATGGATATTCATATTTATTTATTAAATATTTTATAAATATTTAATAGTTAATTATGAACCATTCATAATTTAAAAAATTTGTCAACCTTTGACACCTTAAATATAAATATTTTATAATTACTTAATTTTTTAATTTATAAACAATTTTTAAGTTATATTCCATTTCTCAAATGAATGAAATAAATCAATTTTCTTCTTTTATATTGTATTATACGATATCCTATATTGTATAATACGATATAGGCGCTTCCTATAACATAAGTTGTTCAGGCATTCTGGCAGTGCTTATGCGGTTCGATATCGCGTAATATGATATTTATATATCATAGTCGGCGATATGCCATTATTCAATTTACACTGTATCGGTTCATACGATATCATAGAGAGCTATTCGACGCTTTGTTTAAACCATTCTTGGTACAATGTAAAATATGCTATCGTAGCATGCGATAGATTATAGCGTACTATGTGATATAGTTCGAAATAGAAGAAACTGACATCCCGCATCTTATGATATCGTCTATTGCCACATGCAATACCTATATCGCACCTTACGATATAGCCTCTCGCTATGTGTGATACCAATTGCACCATACAACATCCCATGTCTTGTTTGATTGAGTGATCAAACGACCATGATTTGGCTACGTCATTATATAATACAATACAATATCACGTTCTTTGTTAAATAACAAAATTTTCTAAAAAATATGATTTTCTTTCAAATATCACTAGATTTGCCTCTAATTCCATTGAAGGGTTTTGGAAACTTCTTGAAATTCTAAATGCAGTGAAAAAACCAAAAACTAACCACCATGTTCTTCTAGAAGAGCTTTAAAAGAATAGTAATGAAGAACATAAAATAAATGTGTGTACCTTTGCTCTGCTGATCCGAAACTCTATCACCATGATGCTTGATTAGAATCACTTAGCAACAACCATTAAGCTCTTACCTCCGCAGTAGTCCACCAATTGTACGAATCATGTATCATATATTTAGTACCCCACTTTATCTCCATGACATGCTAGTACTTCCACAGTTAAGAAGAAAAGAATGAGAAGAAAACTTCGGCTAATGGAGTTTCACACTTACCTTTACATTGCTAAAATGTGGCTTAAGACTCTATATGACAGTCATTCATTAAATGAACGAGGCTCCTCAAGTTTGAGCATTTCACAATAACATCTATAACACATCACGTAATAAGGTTCTGTCAATTGTTAAATGCTTTAACAGTTGATGCACCTCCTTCAAATTTCTCATAACACATCATCCAATGACATGTAAGTTGAATAGATGATAACTCACGCGGAAGTGGTATTCATGCAATACCTATTCAATATGTCATATCGTATGTATATCGCATCAAGCGAAATAACATATATCTTAAAATACTTGCATATCGCACGAAGCAATATAGCCCATACTGCACCATGCATTATGAGTTTTAGTGCATTTTTCCATCATAAGTGTTGTTTAATTATGAATTATCATGTAATGATTTTTTGTGAACTTTGATTTTGTGCTCCCCCCCTCTCTGTTGTACTTTTCTAGCCCTTTGTTTAACATGACATTTAATGCCTATTTCATATATTTCTATTTTATCCTTTTTGTCACTTTTATTTTCATATTTTACTTAAAACATTCACCTTTCTAGGCCTTTCGCATTCCTTTGGGAGCTGTTGGTTGTTACATTGTTTCAAAATTTACTCCTATGACTCCAGATGGTGATTCAGGTGAACCAGTGTATGCAATATCCAAAAGAGCAGTTGAGTGTGAGTATTTCCATTTCTTTTTTATCATTATTGTTTTTTTTTGCCCCATTGAAGTGATGTAAATATGGTATATGTTTACTAACAAAACAATCTTCTTGAATAATGAGGGCTTGTAATGTAAATGATTATTTGGAACAATCAGTTTTTGTAAAAGCTGTGGACCGGGCACTTCTAGCCTTTGAGATATTTGCATTGAATACCTGTAAATGTCCTAATATGCCTGAAAGATTTAAGTGTCCCTCGATTTTAGCACATCATAACCGTTTGGAGTAGTTGTACTGGGGAGGATTTTATGGATACTGCTTTCCTATTTTAATGGCAGCATTCTTTCTTTTTTTATTAATGAACTTTACTAATAAAGACGGTGAAAAGTGGAACTCTTAAGGATTTCATCTTCCATCGGGCATCTGGGAGTTTATATTGGTTTTCTCTTGTACTTTTTATAATCTATCAGTCATTGCTTGCTTTTCTTATCTGCCTTTCTATGTTTTTCTCTTCTATTTTGTTTCTGAATTGTTTCTTCCCTGTTGCAGTTAAATGTGGTGATATTTTTTATTAATGCCCATGGAGTTTCTTTGCAGCTCTACCGCCGAACTTAAATTTTTTAGCGATTACCGGGGATTATGCCGAGGATGGGATTTTGACAGCATCGTATGGATATATAGGTGGTCATGAAGGAAGAAGTTTCTATAATTGGTATCTTCACGTGGTATGAACTAAAATTGAGTATATCGTATGCTTGCCTTTTTTTCGGCTACTGCTAATGTTTATATAATATTTGACTATGAGAGGATTGCAATTAAATTTTTATTTCTATCGTAAAACTCTGTTCTCTTTTACTGTCAAATGCTTTATTTTGCTTGTGTGCACTCACATAATTGGGAGTTTTGTAATCGAATATACAGTCCACATCATAATTCATCGAACATGGAGTCTTTGCTTGAGTTATGCTATTAATTATGTTTTTCTTATTCTTCTATGAATAAAAACAATACTTTCCTTGAGATGAATTATTAATGTAAATCTTAACACAATACAATCTTAACACTCTTCCTCATGTTGGTGCATTCACATCTTTGTCTAATTTGTTGCAATGATTGCTAGTTGGCTTGAGTCCTGTTATGTAAAATTGTCAGTTTGTTCTCCAATTTTCTGATGTTCTATTGAAATCAGATTTGTTATATCTTTTTACAAATCTAATGACTATCAACTTGGATATGTTTGGTTTTTCTATCAAATAACTTTGTTGGCATGAAATATTTTCATTGACTTTGGTTGACAAATGATATATTTACATTATTCACATAAGGACGGTGCCTGCTATGTATTTTGATTCTACGATTGAAAAAGACATAATATTTTGTTTTTTACTGTAAAAAGAGTCTGTTCAGAAACCATTACTCTTGAATGGGGACCGAACTCATTTATATTGATAGATATGAGATACAAGGGTGAAGATAAATATAAAATACCAAATTCAAATTAGAAGGGATAAGATGGACCTAGTCAATACCCATATCCTGAATATCTAAATACTCTATCACTCCCCCTCAAGCTCACACATACTCCAGCTTGCCACGCTAATTTTAAATACGCAGGAGCTGGTGAAGATACACTAGCCTGCCGCCAGGCCCTCTAAGGGCGTCTCATCAGCGACTCTCACAAGAGGGGGACAACTGGGGCGCCTTGTCTCCAGCTGTTGTTACTTCCTATATTGGGCATCGACCAGTCTCAAGATGTAACGGGATTTACCATGCACTGGAGGTTCACCGGTCACCTACGCAATTCATTTTCAAAATGGGCATCAATCTGAAAAACTGGTGCTGGAAACGCTCGTCTAGAGAGAGGATGCTGTGAAATGGTCATTCCAGGTGTGGCAGCAAAGAACCAGGCGCGCAGGGCAGATGGGTTTCAGATCCGGTGGAGCTTCGCTTGGAGGTGGTTGTGTATGGAGAGAGGTGAATGAGCAAGCGAAGGCGCCTGGTGCAGATCTGCAATAGTGCTGGAGCAGAGCTCGAACAGCAGCTGATGCGCCTGGAGGAGGCCGTGCCTGGAGAGAGAGGGCTCGTGTCTAGAGGAGGTGTGCCTGGAAGGTGAGTGTGGAAGGTGCGCTGCAGTGAGCGTGTCCTAGCAGAGGGAAAATTTATACTGGAACAGGTGTGTAAGGAAGACAGACACATGGCGTGGGGCGCGACAGAAGGCCAGGAGCCAGGCCCCCATATAGGAGGAATGCCTGGGCACCGGGAAGAGTGGGCAACCTCCAGTGTTTACTAGTCTATGATACCATGTAGAAAGAATAGGCCCAGAAACTGTTCCTCTTGAATGGGGCACGGAGCTTCTTATTTATAAAAGATAGATACGAGATACCAGACTTAAGATGTATACCAAATACCAAATTCAAATTAGAAGGAATAGGATAGACCTAGTCATTACCCACATCCTTAATATCCAACAAAAACACAGTAACCTTTCGCGAATCTTCCATCAATCTTGGATCCTGCCTAATCCATTTCGAAAAACACCTTTGCGATTCTTACAGAAACATGCTTTTCCTAGGAGCCCCCTTCATGTGGTATAGGTTTTTCTCTAGAGTTGTTGGGTGTTGAATTTCTTGGATCAACTTGAATTGATTGATAATACGATTGGAGCATGCAGTGTTGGGATGTGAGGGTAGTAGTTCAGTTTTTCAATTAATCTCCTATAAATGTGTGGAATTTCAAACAAGTATGGTCATGGTGGGAATCCCGTCGGCGGGATCGAGTATACCCCGCCAAGATCACCTCCGCTAGGTTAGGCGCCAGCAACAAACATTGAAAAGGACAATCTGATGGATATCAAGTTTGGGCATGAGTAATAAGGGGTAAAATGGTCTTTTAGGGTGAGTCTGTTATAGGGGGAAGATTCTGGACCCACATGCAGGGGTGGAGAATCATTATACAAGCCATAGTGGGGGATATAGAGAATATTTGTTTTTTAGGCTGTTAAACAGATCAATCGTAGGCTTGGGAGTCAACCTTTGTGGCTCGGTCGGGAGTGCAAGTGCCTCCTGATTTCGTCCTTCTTCATCCTTCTTCTTCATTGCTAATGCAATACAGAGTCGCCTGTTCTTGTTCTTCTACTGGCGTGGTTACCTAACAATTGGTCCGACTTGTCGTTGTGTGCCTTACCGGGAAACCATCAGCGGTGATGCACGCTGTCGATTACCATTCAGAGGAGATGTGCATGGTTTGCACACTACCGGACAAAGTGCACACCACGGCGGGTTTTCTTCAAACCGTACATCACACGTTTTCCCAATTTTTGTTCATCAACACCGCTTTTTGCTGGACAAAATTTGGCAGCGGCCTGTTTTTGCCGCACTTGCTCGGATGACACTCACTTGGCCATGACTCGTTCGAAGTAGTCGTTCGCTGCTAGCTTGCGTCAGGAAGAGCCATGATCGATTGCGCGTGCACAGTGCCAATTCTTCTCGGGCATGCATTACAACATCACAATCCCGCAACGTTTCTCACGTTTCGATGCCCATGCACTACCAGGATACCTCCCAACCACCGACAAGTTGGGTGACGGGGTGTTAAAGACTCGCAAGCTAACTCACCAAGACGACGTCGGCCAGTGGCTAGGGCGACTTGAAGCTTACTGGAAACTTGGGGACATGAGCAGACTGCCTTTCGACGGGCCCAGGTGCACGACATTGCTGAACTCACCAAGATTGTCTCCGGCTTGATCCGTCGCCTGGACAAGGCTCCTCAGCCGGACGAGGCGCGTTTATCTCTGGTAACAAAGGTGTCTTCCTCGCGCACATAATGGTCTTATAAACCCCCTGCACCCGACCTGGATGCGGCTATAGCTGCACTCACTTTCCACACTGGATCAGGGCGGTAGACTCATACTTGGCGGGTGGAGCTCCTGGTTTTTGCTGGCACAGATCCAAGAGGTTGGTTCGTGCGCGTTGAGATGTATTTTCGTATTCACCAGACCACCGAAGCTAAGAAATTCGCCCTAGCTCAGTTAAGTATGGAGAGCATTGCTATTCATTGGTTTACAATTCTGGTTTAGGTGCACCCGACTTTAACGGGCAGTGTTCAAAGAGGAGTTGATTGAACTTTTCAGCGGCTTAGAAATTTAGAACCCCTACGAAGAGTTTGTAGCCTTCCAACAGCAGGGACCCATCCAGGAATATATTGTGCAGTTCGAGTATCTGTCGTCCTTACTACCCCGCCAACCTGAGGCTCAATATGTTGGTTATTTCCTACATGCCCTGAGCGATGATATTTGAAGTTGGGTTCGCATTCATGACCCACCGACTTGATTGCAAGCCATGCACTTAGCTCGAAACGTGGAGCTCACTATCACAGGAGGCGAAAGTTCTCATCTTCACGGTGAGGGGACCCACAAATTCACCAAGGTTCGCGAGTCTGAACCGTGGCATCTTCCAATCTGCTCGGGGCCGCACCCACCCGATAAGACTTTTCTCCCACCGACCAAACATGGAGAGGCCGTCGGGAATGGAGCTTGCCGCGAGCCTCCTACTCACACCACCCGTGACGGGTTAAGTGTTTGACACTTGACCACCCAGGAGCAGGAGGATCAACTCCGCGACTTTTGTTTTCGGTGTGGTCAGCTCTACGAGGCCATACATAGGTGTCCCGATTTACACTTGAGGGTGTTGATATTAGGGGAAGAAGATGGTGGAAATAAAGAAAGGGCAGCAGAGTGGGGCCCAGAGGCAGCCCAGGACAACGAGGAACAAATTCCCCAAATTCATCAATGATGGATACCAAGTCTGGGTGTGGTGGGTAATATGGGGTAAAATGGAATTTTAGTGTGAGTATGTTAGGGAGGAATGTTCTGGACCCACATGTGGGGCTGGAGAATCATTCTATAAGTTATAGTGAGGGGGGGGGGGTGAGTAAGGGGATTTAGAGAATATTTGTTTGTTAGACTGTTAAACAAATTGACCGTAGTCTTGGGAGTCGGCCTTCGTGACTTGGGCGGGAGTTCAAGTGTCTCATGATTTCATCCTTCTTCATCGCTAATACATTATAGAGTCGCCTGTTCTTGTTCTTTTACCGGCGCGAATGGGAGTCATTTGCATTGTCCTAAACATCCATCACATTGAATAGATACCAAAAAATCTCTATGTATAATAACATCCATCCATAATACAACACGTTGGTAAGTCCCTCATGCCAATGGTCCTTCTTGAATAGGCTCCTTAGTATTTATATAATGAATACAGGAGGAAACATAAGAAGAAATAAAAGTAAAGGAAGAAAAACCAGAATGAAAGATGAGAGAACTACACGAGAGGCATTCCGCTTTCCTATTCAAGCCCCTGATCGAACTGATCTAACAAAATTCTTTTTCTTTCCCCCACCCTCTCCCGCCCCCTCCTTTTAACAACCTCCCTCCCCTTATTTATCATGTGGAACCCCTAACAAACAACTGTGGGGACCTACAACAAGCAGGCTATTGAGGAAACCTTGGAAGTTACATGACAAAAGTTTGCAGATGAAGAAAAGACTGAAACAAAAGAAGAATAAAATAAACACAGACACAATGATTTACGTAGTTCGGCAATAATCCCTATGTCCACGAAGAGATAGAATTTCACTATGATTCGGGAGCACAAATACAGAGAGAATATCAGAGTTTCACACCACAGAAACCCTAACTCGAAATGAGTTAATAAAGAGAACGAAACACTGTTCCACCAACCGCACATAAAGTCTGTTGTGCTACAGTGAAGGTAGTTGGAAGTCCGCACTGCTACAGTGCTGCGACCACCCAAGTCCTAGCTGCTACAGTGGCCGGTGCCAAGAAGTCTGCAGAGCTACAGTACCGTTGTTTCCAAAGTCTGAAATGCTGTAGTAGTTGTGCCAAAGTCCGCACTGCTACAGTAGTCGTGCCAAAGTCTGCACTGCTACAGTGCTCTGTTGGTGTCGTCCGATCAACTCTGCTACAGCCGGTCAGAGTTGCTATGGTGCCACAAAATTTGGACTGAGGGACTACGGCTCCAGGAGCAGGTGTGCATTGTCTCATGCAACCCCGAACGAGCTCACCACGAAGCTCAACCCACGAGAGTTGCAGCCTCGTGTGTAGTATGGGCTACCGGCATTCGACCCAACATCATCCAAACGGATCAGGGCTACACCAATCTAAATAATCTCCCATTTGGAGTTTGATCCACTACGCTGAGCTGCTTCGATGCCACTAACTTAGACAACTTACTTAATCTGAGCTCCTCTTCACTCGCTGGTACGTGCTTTCCTTTCACAACTTCATTTTCAAGCTGACGATTCATGAAATACCGGCTGTTTTCCTTTTTGTGCTCCCATAGTTTCCTCCCCTATGCTGCCTCTCATCCTTTATTCATTATTGGAGACCAGCATAGGCACAACAATGCTTCAACTTTCGTATGACCACCTGCTTTGTCAACATATCTGCTGGATTGTTTGTTTCCACATCTTCTGCAATGTCAACTACCCATCCTGTATCAAGCCTATGATAAAATGGTACTTCAGCTGAATGTACTTTTTCCGGGCATGAAACACTGAGTTCTTTGCAAGATGTATAATACTCTATCACAGTGCAATACATTTTCTTCTTGCTTTCTACCCAGCTCATCTAAGAAGTTCTTCAGCCAAATCATATTCTTTCCAGCTTTTGTTACAACAATGTATGCTGCCTCTGTGGCGAATAAAACCATCAGCTTCTGCAATTGTGATATCCAGCTTACTGCAGTTCTTCCACAAGTAAATACATAACCTGTAGTACTCCACCTGCTGTCGACATCACCTTCAAGGTCAGCATCTACATACCTTTGCAGTGAATTTGATTTCCCAAAGCACAGAGAAACTTTCTTACCACCTTTCAAATACCTCAGTATCTACTTCACGGCTTCCCAATGTTGCTTTTCAAGGTTAGTCGTGTACCTTCTTACAACTCCCACTGCATGAACAATGTCAGGTCGTGTACAGACAATGACATACATCAGGCTTCCAACAACTAATGAGTATGAGACCTTTGCCATGTACTCAACCTTTTCTGTTGTCTTTGGTGGTTACTCTTTTGATAATTTGAAATGGCCTGCCAGGGGAATAGAAACCGTCTTTGCTTCCATCACACCGAATCTTCTCAAAACCTTTCCAACATAGTCATCCCGTGATAACATCAAGATTCATGCTGCGCGGTCTTTCTTGATCTTCATCCCCAAAATCTTGTCACCTTCTGCAAGATCTTTCATCTCGAACTCCTCAGCCAACTATCCTTTCAACTAATCAATCCTTTGCATACATGATCCTGCAATGAGCATGTCGTCCACATATAGAAGCAACATACTATATTCATTACCAAAATATTTGATGTAGCAACATTGATCCATGTCACATCATTTGTATGCATTTTTAGTCATGAATGCATCAAACTTTTTGTTCCACTGCCTGGGTGTCTGCTTCAATCCATATATACTCTTTTGGAGTTTGCACATCGGGTCTTCTTTCCCAGAATCAACATATCCCTCTGGCTGCTGCATATAGATGTCCTCCTCCAGATCTCTTTGAAGGAAAACCGTCTTCACATCAAACTGCTCAAGATACAAGTTTTTTTATGCCACAATACTGAGAACCATCCGGATAGTGGTAAACTTCACCACATGTGAGAAAAATTCAGTGAAATCCACTCACTCCTGTTGAAAACTTTTCACCACTAGCCTTGCTTTGTACCTCCTCTTTCCATCATGTTCTTCTTTGACCCGGTATACCCACTTGTTCTGCAATGTTTTCTTTCCTTGCGGCAGAGTTGTCAACTCCCAAGTGTTGTTATCACGCAATGAGGAAATCCCCTCCATAGCCAGTTCCCACTTGCTTGACTCCAACTACATTGCCTCTTCAAAACATTCTGGTTCTCAACCGTCAGTCAATAACAAATAATGTAACGATGACGAATACCTCTGCGCAGACATTCTTACCGTTATTGATCTCCTTAACTCTACTTGAGGAGTAGACTCCACTAGTTTCAGTGTCTCATGCTCAGGTACACATTCAAGCTGCACTTGCTCGTGACAGTTTGATTCTTTGTTCCCATTATCAACTTTAGCTGCATGACGATCCTTGTACGTGACAACTTCATTAAATACCACGTTCTGGCTCCTGATAATTATCTTGTTGAGACCATCCCAAAAGCGGTAACCGTACTTCTCAACCCCATGGCCGATAAAGAAACTTGGTTTGAACTTAGCATCAAGATTGTCCCTTGCATCAGTATCAAAATGTACATATGCCAAACATCCAAAGACTCGTAAATGTGAATCTTACTTCTTTACTAGACCAGAGCTCCTCTGGTAGTCATTCTCCCATTGGTACAGATGGACTCCTATTGATGAGATATGTTGCCATGTTCACTGCATCAGCTCAGAAGGTCTTGGGTAACCCTGAGTGCAGCTCCATGCTCTTGGCACGTTCATTCAATGTTCTATTCATCCTTTCAGCTACACCATTCTGCTGTGGTGTTCCTGGAATTGTCTTCTCCACTGAATTTCATTATTTGAACAAAATTCCCCGAACTCATTACTGACGTACTCTCCACCGTTGTCAGACCTCAAACATTTCAGATTTGTTCCCGAGTCATTCTCCACCATGGTTTTTCACTTCTGAAACATCTTAAATAAATCAGATTTTTTATCCAGAAAGTAAACTCATAGCTTCATTGTTGAGTCGTTGATAAATGTTACATAATATTGTGACCCTCCAAGGGAATGTATTGGTGCAGGCCCCCAAACATCAGTGTGCACCAGGTCTAACTTCCCAGCCTTCGGTGTTCTGCCTCCTTTTGCAAATGACACATTCTTCTGTTTTCCGAAGATACAGTCTTCACATAGGACAACATCCACTGATTTCAGCTCTGGTAGCAATTCTTTTGTTGCCAACAGCTTCATCCCCTTCTCACTCATGTGGCCTAGGCTGTAGTGTTGCAGTTGTGAATCTCCGACAACATTTATTGATGCAACCATGTCAATGCATGTTTCTGTCATGTTGTACAGGGTACCATTCTTTGCTCCTCGAGCTATAAACATGACTCTCTTGGTGATCTTCCATGCACCACCAGTGAACGTGGTGTTAAAACCTGCACCATCAAGGTGTCCGACAGAAATAAGATTTCTTCTTAGTCTTGAAAAATACCTCACATTTTTCAGAACCAGTAAACTCCCACTATCGGTCTTGATTCGTGCTTCACCCTTCCCTAGAATCTGCAAAGGTTCGTCATCAGTAAGATGTACGTTGTCAAAATTTCCAGAAACATAAGTGTTCATGAAATCATGCTCTGACGTGGAATGAAAAGATGCCCCTGAGTCTAAAATCCAAGACTCCATAGGGCTATCCACGCTCAACAACACATCATCAGTTGCTTCAGTCGCTGTGTTTGTTGTGTTGGTTTCAGACGTCTTCTGTTTATCTCTGTACTCTTTCTTGGCATGTCATTTCTTCTCACAAATCCAGCAAGTAGGACCAACCCCCTTTGCCTTGTCTCAGCTCTTTTCTTTTGACTTTGATCGTTCTCCGCGATTGTCTCGTTGCACATATCTTACTCTTCCTTCAACGTTCAGAGCAGAGCAGAGAATTTGCCCGATTCTCTCCTTCGAATATTCTCACTGAGGATCAGGTCCCGCACATCCTTTAGAACCAGTTTTGTATTCCCCGAAGAACTGCTCACGGCTGTTACAGTTTCTTCCCAACTATCAGGTAACAAAGACAGTAAAACCAGTGCACATACCTTATCGTCAAGCGCAATATCCACCGATGTCAACTGACTTATGATGATGTTGAATTCGTTGATGTGATCTGTAACAATCCTTTCTTCAATCATTTTGAAATTGAACAATCGTTGCATCAGGTACACTTTGTTTGATGCTGAAGGCTTCTCGTATATATTTGCGAGAGCTTTCTAGAAAGTGTTTCTCAGGTATAGGCCAGGTATGGGTCATGTGCTTCTCAGTTGTGCCAGTTGTGGTTAGGTAAGGGCTTTATCACATGTTGTGATTGATATGTAAATGCAACATAAAAGACAACATGCAATCGATGTAACAAAAATGCCCACTCCAAAGAAATCTTAGGTATCCGACTAGAAAGGAGGTAGAAGCTACAATACAATACTAGGGATGCAACTTTTTAAACTTCCAAGTCATGCTTAACTGCTAGGGATCATTGATGCCACCAACATGACCACCACCAGCTCCTCTACCTCCTTGTCTTGCAAGATGAAATATATAGTCATAAGAGCCTTGACGCACAAGTGCTAATGTTGGAGTGAATATGGCCAACTACTGTAGTCATCCCAAGTAATGTGTTTAGTCAAATACCTTGTGCGTGCAATGAATCATGTGTGAGAAAAACATGGCACTTTCTCCCAAACCTAACTTGGTCTAATTACTTAGGTCTGCATAGACTTATCTATAAATTCACTACAAACAAACACTTACCAAATAGCTATGTGAGGGTAGTTAGTGATAACATACACCAAAACAAGCACTTGCCAAATAGCAGTGTCAGGGAAGTCAGTGTTAACGTACACCAAAACGAGACCCAAAATCTAATCACTCTAGTTAGGAGAGTTGACCACAATTGTGTGTATCAGGTAGTTCCCAACTTGTCGTATGTCAGTCAAGTTAGTCCAATTAGTATCCTTAGTTATGAACTTTTTGTTTAACTATTAAGTTGGTCTAGTTCTTATTCGTAGTTCCAATTAAGTTTTTCCAAAATCCAACACTTACTCCTCTACCATCTCGTGTCATTTGATGAGAGGTGGGGTCCCTTTACTGCTCCTAGAGTTATACTCGGGGCTACCCTCACTTCCATGAATGTCCAAGGTCAATACTACAATGCCTCTTAGCACGACATCCTTCCACTATCAATCTGTTCCATGAGTTGCTTTTGATGAATCCTTTATGCTCTCCAACCACAATAACTCAGATCACATGTGGATCAGACTAGATGATACAATGTTCCTTGCAAGATCTAGGGTTCTCAAAACCCATTCCCTTGTTCTCATGTGTCTCCTGATGTGATGAAATCACTACACCATGCAAATTTGGATTTGAGCTACACTTCTGAGCCCATTTGACTCATTGACCTATCATTTATTCCCATGAAATAGTCTATAGGTGATATCGTAGTTGAATCCTCTACTGGTGATAACACTTATGGTCAAATTTAGTCAAACTTGGAAAAGCCCGATCAAATAAGCCAAGCACGTTTAAACACAGTCAAATGTTCTCAAACAAGGTCACTGTGGTAAAAAATGGTCAACCATATGCATATGACTTCAAATTTGGTCAAACATTCTTGACTGTGTCGCCAAGCATCTTATAGCGTCTCCAACATTTTTTTTGTTACTTAGAAGCTTTGTCTAATTGATCCATCGTCAACAAGGATCCTCAAAATTTGAAATGTTTAGAAGTGTATTTAAATGAATTTCTTTGACTTGAAAAACTCTTTCATTGTAATCTAAATGGAAAAGTGATTGAAATCAACACTTCACGGGCCCCAAATGGACTCTGGATGGATTCCTAATGAAGAAAAACAATTATTGTACAGCATAGCATGCTAGATGTCTTAGTATAACCTCCATCAAATGTCCGCTAGATGTCCGACTAACCCTGAAGGCCATGCAACCCAACAAACTAGATGAACCAAGCTTACAACAGGGAGGATACTAACTTGACACAATTGATGGAAGGACCCAACTTTTCCATGAACTAGAGGAACTGAGTTGACAAGAGGGTGAGGGCGGACTAAATGCCATTGAGGGTGGGAACCATTCTTGCCTGACTTTTCCTGTGTTGGATGATATCAGAAGCATAATCTGAAGATTTGAAACACCCCTGCGCACTCACTAGGGATTGAAGTTTTCCGCGTCATGTGTTGCAAGAAGAAGACTCACACAAAACCAAATGATGGTCTAAGCTAACCCGCACATGTCAATGAAGCTGAGGCTGCTATCGTAATTTCACGCCCATTGATTTAAGTCCCTTGACAGTGCTGGGCAGCACGGGGAGGAGAGGTTTTAGTCATCTTCAACGGCTTGATGAATGATGAGACCTGGGCCTCTTTAACCAGATTGCTGGGGTGGGCTACACTGGGAGGTTTAAGGCTTGTATTGGGGGGTTTGGGTTTTCTTTCAGAAAAAAAACCATAAGCCTTTATATCATGTTTTTTTTGAATGAAGAATAATAATATTTTCCTGGATTTGAATTTCAAACGTGCATGTGCTTATAACATGTTTAGGAAATCCCTGTTAGGAAATAGAATAAAAAATTAAAGAAATTTCAAATTTTCTAGTATTATCTGACATATTTAATATTTTGCTCATTTTCTTGAATATTTTGTACATCCAAACAGTTTCTATTGGACTATTTTTTTTTTTTGCTTCTATTTCCTTTTCAAACAGTGGTGCATCATTCATTTTGAATTTTTCCATAAGTCAGACTTTTTTGCTCTATATAATAATTTTCCTGGGTTTTTAATCAGTACCCCTTGAATACTGGATAGCAGCCCATTTATAGAAAATATTAAGTTTGGGATGCACTGTTTGTGCCTTGTGTGATCTATTTCATTTATGCATGAAAAGCATAAATTTTCCTAAAGAAGGAATTTCGTTCAATCCCTATAGGCGCTAAAAAAAAACCGATGTGTCTGTTGTGTGCATTTGTCTGTTGAAGCACAGTTTCTCATTGACCTATACTCTTGCTCTGCTGTCAGGCTGAAATAGACATGGGCACAATGATTCCAGAGGCTGCAGGACTTCTTCAATATCGCATCACCAAAGATGCAATTGGTAAATTCATTTCCTTCAAATGTACCCCAGTGCGGGATGATGAAATCATGGGCGAGCCGAGAACTTTTATGGGACAAGAGCGTGTTCGTGCTGGTAACTTCAATTTTTACTGGTCTTTATATTCTGTTCACTAATGATGTAATTAATGCATGGTTTCCTTGTTTTTCTTGGCTTAAAACCTCGTGAATGGCTTATGTGGTCTAAATAAGATCTGCATCCTCTGGCTGTTGGGCTGTTTCTGTTTAAGAAATAGCTGTCCCTGCCCTTTTATTGAATAAAGTGTGACATAGTGAGATTAGATGGTTGATTCGCTACAGTTGATGGGCCAAGTTTTCCATAGTGAAAATTGGTCGTTAGTTTGAATTATTTTTTTGGTCATTTTCATTCAGATATGATAATAGAAGCAGGTACCAGTCTCTTGTTCTGAGTTGTAAAATCCCTGATAGCCTTCTTTTTATCCATTTTAGTGTACTGTTTGTAGAGCCTGATTCATACCCAGCTACCCATGAAATCTTTGTTAGCCACATGAATTATTACCCAATTCTTTGACTCAACATTCGAGCGAGTTACAATAGTCTGTTTTTTTGTTTCATTAGGAGATCTAATTACCTCCAACAATGACAACATGCTTGGATGTGGATCTCCCGAAGGATATTCATCTTTCATGATCAACATTGCAAAATGTTTTAATTTTGGTATGCCCATGATAAAAATATAACATACCCAAGTTTGGACGCATGTTATGATGTGAAGTGCTACATCTCATAGTGGAGCCTTGTTGAATGTTATTTGAACTCGCTCATTTTACTCGTTGCACATACAATATTTTGTACTCCAAATACTTTTTTTTTTCAAATAATTTAGGATGATTTATAGTCAAATAATTTAGTTTTCCAACCTGTCTGCGATATTTGTTTGATAAGGGAAATGCCTCACTCTTAATATGAAGAGACCCCTCACTTGACTTGAGAAGGGTATTGATACACTGGACATTTATGTCTCTTGCAACAAATCCAGAACATACCTTCTTTGAGGAAGGAAGATACTTCTTGCAAATCGAGAGAGCTCAATACCTAAGAAGTACCTAACCCAAGTCAATGAAAGAGCTGATGAAGGAAGGACTTGAGCTGATGAATTCTTTCCGAGTTATTCCCAGTGATTACCATGTCATCCACACAACGACCTAAAAGATACTTCCAATGATTGGCTGCTGATAAAACATCGATGGATCCTTCCACTCTGAGAAAGCCGACTGTCAATCATCACAATATAAAATCAACCAAACCAGGCTCGTGGGGACAGCTTGAACATATATAAAGTTCATCGAAGGCGACGAACCTTAGATTGCTCCCCCTGAGCAGCGAACTTAGATGGCTGCTCCATATAAACTTTTTCATCCAAAGTGTCATGTTGGAAAACATTTTTGACATCTATCCAATGTTAAAACAACTAATGAGAGACAACTGGAAAGAGAGTCTCACTGAGACCATTTTGGTGATCAGAGCAAATGTGTTAAAATAATCAATGTAATATGTTTAGGCATATCCCTTGGCAGCAAGACACGCTTTCTACCGATTGGAGGGATCATTTACATTAACACAAATAATATAAATCCACTTACATTCAACAGCTTGCTTACCGGAAGGAAGAGAGTAAATCTCATGTGTGATCATCCTCAAGAGTCTGTAACTTAGCTTGCATCGCTTGTAGTCAACCAATGAGAGCTTTGACTTGGACAAATGTATGTGGAATGAAAGTGATAGTTAGAGTATCCACAAAAGTAGTGTCTGTGTCTGGGCATTAGACCCAGGCATATCATCTTCCCAGCTGCTACTTTCTTTAGGTGTATGGAGCACTATACTTGATTTGCTGCGCCAGCCCGCTACAACTCACCAAGCATTGTGCGCTGCTGCTTGTCCACTACCAGGGCTTCGCATGCGCCTTCTTCGTGTTCTTCGTGCACCTTTTGCACATTCTCTGTGCTCGCGTTTTTTCATGCCAAGCATGGACATCCTATTATTGATAGAATTAAAGGAGTTTTTCCCTCTAGCACCCCACACAATTCTAGCCCATGCCAGGCGAGAGCACTAGGTGCTTGTGCAAGTCCAGACCCAGATGCTCCCGACTCCATTCCAAACTGTTGTAGACTCGTGAGTTCTACCTCCATGCGCACACTCTAGCTTGGTCGCACCTTCGTGCGCGTCCAAGCGGAAGTGCCTCTTGTGCGTTGTGTCGCTATTGACATAACTCCTGCACGCATGTTGGAGCACCCCCCCCCCCCACGTGTCACTTGCTGGGGCATGCCGTGCTCTTGTCTAAGCTCTACCAATACCATACACCAATCCAAGACAACACGTCTTCCACGCACACACTCACGCACACACTCTAGGTGTGACCATCTTTCCAAGCGCGACTTCCTCTATTTGAGCACCCTTCATCCAGGACAGGCAAGTCCAGACATGATTTAGCCCCCACCCAAGACCCGAACGTCTTTACTCTGCATGCCTATTGTTGTGTGTGTGACTCTTTGTTGTTGTTGTTGCTCTATGCATGCCACCTTGCTATTGTTATAGGTGTGTGTGGCACCTTGTCCAAATCCTATCAAATTTTTCAAATAGAGATCTGCACCAGGTTCACTCCATCCTCTTCATCCATGAGCCCTCTACTCACGCACCTCATGCTGACGAAGTCATACACTGCTGCCAGTTAGTGCCAATCTTTGTCTAGTCACCATGTATTGAGTCTCTATGTTTGCAAGATTTGATGGCACATTGTCTCTTCGCAACATTTATCAAGATGTTGTTTGCTTTTTTAGATGTACCATTTTAGGCATCCTTTCAGACCACCGTTAAGGCATCCTTTTCAAACAATTGTTTTTTGATGTTCTTTTTAGACCACTGTTTTAGGCATCCTTTTTAGACGATCGTCTCGTGATGTCCTTTTCCAGACGACCTTTTCACATGTCTTTTCTGTGCCCACTATGACACCTCCAATTAAAGAGATGATTGGGATGCATTTTCCGTGACAGTTCCGACATTGTATCAAAATGAGTATCTTTGCCAATTTCAATGCCTTTTAAATTAGTGTAGCAAGCTGGAGTATTTAGGTGTTTAGGATAAGAGTATTGGCTAGGTCTATCCTATTCCATTTTCCCCTCTAGTTTTAATTTAATATTTGATACAACCCTCGTGCCAATTAGTTTACCCCAAGTGGACGATTTTGTCTGTATTGTGCTATAGGATTCTAGAATTACAGGAGGAAGAAAAAAGAGAATCATGAAAGAAGATACATGTGTGGTTTCTCACTCTTCCGCCCAAGCCCAACTGGCCGAAACTACAACAAAAATATTCCTTGCCTATTCCCACTCACCCTCGCTGTTATAACAGCTTCCCCTCCCCCCACGTGGGCTCAGCTAGCCTAACTGACATCCCCTCTAGACTCCTCCGTTGCTAGGACTCTTTTACTCCTAGAATAAACCTTCCGATCACCCGGTAAGTCACCAACTCACTTGCCACTCCTTGAGAATCAGTCATGTTCTCAAGATTGAAGGCCAAAAATTGGTTTCGGATGACGAAATCATCTTCCCACGACGATTCCTCGACAGAGCGCCCTTGCCAATTGATTAAGCTTTGCGGATGTTCAACTCCTGCTTGTGGATTGAGGTGTTTGGACAATGCTTTTTCTAGCTCCAAACAATCTAAGAAATTTGCTCCCAAATCAAGGGGCAGGGTAGGTTGGATAACCAGGTAGGTGTCCCACCACTGGTTTAAGCTGGGAAACGTGGAACAATGGATGTATTCGGGCTGAAGTCGGTAGTTCCAGTTGATATTCCATGGGGTCAATGTGCATGATGTTTCAGACGTAGCGAAAACACCTATTGGGTTTATGAGCAACTCGGTTTTTGTCAGATTCAATTCAACGAATCATTCACAATGTACACGACGATGAACGCCATGGCCAATGGAAAATTTTACGAAGAATATTAGCAAATTTTTTCAAAACCAAAAGAGATGATCTTTTTCATATTAATTTATAATTAATTTAATAGCATGAATAAATACCTTGGTCTCAAGTTCTTTCTTCGATGTAGGGGTTGATCGTCTGAAGGTTATTCAGTTGTATTTTTGTTGCGTTGATGAGAACCCAAAGCAGAGTCCCTATTCCTATAATCTAAACGTGCTCCTTTGATCTTGGAACATCGTTGAGGGTACTCCGTGTGGTAACGCGACGATACCGATCGCCTCGTTTCACTCCCTTGATCGCTACCATGATCTCTCTGGCAGGGAAGGAGGAAGAGAATCTCTTGAGCTATTATATTCACAGCCAGATGAATAAAATATTTATTTTAATATTCGCGCAATTAAATAAATTATTTATTAATAAATAATTATTTATCATCTTGCGAATAACAAAAGATAAATATATACATTCAATAAATAAATAAATATTATATTCACAGTCTGATGAATAAATATTTATCTTAATATTCACGTAATAAAATAAATTATTTATAAATATATATTTATTTATTACCTTGCGAATTACAAGTGATAAATAGATATTATAAATTCGTGTAATTAAATAATTTCCTTGTGAATAAATATTTATTTAATATTTGTGATCAATTAATCCTGAAAAAATATCACTTCTCGGTCAGGAGAATAATATTTATTCCAATCGTTATAAATAATATTCAACTGAGATCAACGGAAACACTTTGTGTGCGACCCTCCAGACTTCTTCCTCAGTAATATATTAGGCGGGTTTGGCTAAAGTCTAAGATTATCATGTTGCAACGGGTCAAGGCTCCCACAGAGGAAGAAGATGTGTCACAACGACAACAACATACGAACGCTCACTGTATAATATATTCATTTTGTCGCGATATCTCATTAAGCAGGTTGCATACCCGTGTTATCAACCTATATGCTTGATACATCTTTCTTTGACTATTTGAAATAAACTCATCGTTACACAATGCTATGAAATTTAATGTGATAGTTCCATTTCAATCAATGGGCCGTGATATGAACTTCTATAAAGATGAAAGAGATAAATCCTTCATCGACTTATTTATTAATAACACATCATTCGTGACGCACCCAATGCACCAAACTTTGCCATGAACTGTCTCGTCATGATTTACGACAATACATCTAATTGTGTGAGTCGTGATATGCATTAATAATAATCTTAAAGTCTAAGGGTCATTACACATGCTTGCAGATAGGAATATCCGATGACACGTAAACATGTGAAATTCCTACCAGTGGGTCTGTTATCATCCCGTTTTGAAGATTACCTAGTGCAAACTTCATGAGTTGAAGTTTCATCCGTTTACGAGTACTCACACCTGATAGTCAACAAACTATGTGTCCCGTCATAGAATGTTATTGGACCGTAGAACTAAAGTTTAATAACATCGTTACTACATATCATGATTCTCATCATAGCGGGGAACTGAATATGACCTTTTAAATGCAACAGATATTCTAGGATATTATCACGTTAATATTATGCAAAAGAACAATCAATATGTGATAAAGTATTAATATTTAAATCCATGAATATACATGGGAAATCTAAAATACAATGTAGTTTGTCCTAAGGCATCAACTCCAACAAACTCCCACTTGCACTAGAGTCAACTGCTAACGACTGATTAATTTTTACACGTTAAACATATGACTACAACTGTTGGGCCTACAACGTTTTTGTGGTTAGGGTTGGTATAGCCACATGAATGTGTGGCGAATTTGCTTACTACGACGTCACTACCTTGAGAAAATCCCTCAAGTAGTGATATTTTTGAGTATCCTACTCTTGTTCCCTTGTCAGAATCCTGACATCTTTGTGACGCCCCGGACTCGCGCTCCCAAATTCGGTGTTCGTAGACATATACTTTACATGCTTGATATCAGCTATAAAAGCTTGGATATAACCATCCATAATTACAAAATCAATAACGATTATTGAATTTCTTACATCTGAAGGATCTTTTTAGGTTTAGAGGTTTAGAGAATTAGGACTCACCGTAAACTAATAAAGTCCCTGTCTTTCTCAACTAATAGACATTTTTTTCTATTATATATGAAACTACCTAATCCTTAATGAGTCTTCAACACATCCCATAAATTCTTCCACTCGTGATATCCTTTTAAACATGTCATGTGTACTACTTTTCTTCATAGTTTGGGGAAATGAAAACATAAGGAGTGAGCTCAAACGTCCAGTAAGGGAAAACATATAACTGAAGCAATCATGGCTTAAACATGACATAAATATTATGAAAGGAATAAGTAAACAACATGAAGGCATAATCAACTTGAAACCGAGAGCATGTTATATTCATGATAATAAATGAAAACATGGATATCAGTAATACCGATCTCATACTGATGGAATACATAACGTCGGACATCAAAAACCTGCTATCAAGGCCTTGGGCCAAGACACTTTACGTCGAGAACGCAGTCAATACATCTTGCTGAATTGGGCAAACATACACCAAATACCCAAATCTGTTTTGTCTCATAAGACTTGTCGATTCCTCGAGGGGCTATATAATGTCGGGCCCCACCCGTCACTTGTTTAAGTCCAATGCATTCACCATAAGAGTTATCAAGACTTTTCATACCGTTCTCCGAGGCACCACTTAATAAAAACATGGTTATCCGTATAATGAAAAATAAGAAATGTCAATACTTTTTATTATATCAATAAAAGGGATATCATAATCATAACTCATCCAGAGAAAGAAGGTGAATGGTCAAATAATACATAGTCAACTTGTCAATAATTATCCGTATTAGAATGGTGATACTTTTCCCCATGACAATAAAATAGCATACTTTCTAGGTGAACATAATTCAATCTGATTTGTGTAAAACGTGATGTTCACACTGAAATAAGACAATACTGAAATAACATGATCATAAGCCATCCGTAGAAAGAAAGTGTATGGTTTCAACATATTCCAAGAAATGAGAAATATTTGTCAAAAGATTTATGTGGTAGGAATGTATATCCCCAAAAAGCAAAGAGCGAATACAACATAATACAATCAAAGGGCGGAATGTGCCCAACTTATATGAAATAAGTTCAAAGAATGATCATAACTCAATGAACTAAAATTGAGTTACCAAAAATCTTCACTGCTGGGGAAACAACTGAATCAATAGCCACTTGAATAAGGGAACATGATTTGGTTAGTAAATCCCATTAAATACGAGTATGGTAAAAATATATCCATGGGTAGTGAATACACTATTCAAAGAAAACATGTTGCGCAAAATGTTTATGTCTCAAAGAATTAGAATTGAGACCAAGAAAATCCTTACGGCTTTAAAAACTTTTGAATCAAAACCCCTTGAAAGAGAGCATGCAACTGAACTTCAAATACCATGATTAAAAGATAATTCATGATATGATATCTCGAATAGACAATATATACAACACATAAATGAAATTAGGTGCATAAATACAATACTTATCTCAGTGTAGGGAAATTGAGATGAAAACCCTTACGTCTTTTGAATTCCACAAGCCTACTTTTACCTTCTGTATCACAAACATAGCTATCTTAATCACTTAATTTATAATCTTACTTATATCCATTTTCATTCTTACTTTACATAAATAATCATTCTTTACATGAATTCTTCCGATTTTCCACATTGTGTTTATGGTCATGATCGTTTGTACTAGTTTCATAATAGCGGTGTCCGTCTTTATTCTTCTTTCAAAGTTTATCATTACTAGATCATTAAAGTTACTGGTAGGGATTTTTAATTATTTATGATGTTTCAAATTCGATTCATGAGCGTTTTAGTCTTTATCTTTAAAGATGAAATCGATAAAAAACATGTTTCGGTGATTATTAACAATCGAAGAGTGTTTTTTTAATTGATTACTTAAATATTAATATAACTTACCAAAACCAAAAACAAAACATTATTTACATATTTATATCATGTTTTACCAGTAATTATGTTCTCATAATCATTCATGATATAAATTCATAGTATCGTTCAATTAGGTGGTTAAACCGATCCAAACATGAACATACCATGGTTTAATGAATGATTATGATGTGATTTTGTTGTAATATCATTATAACAGAAACATAATGAGCTTCTTTAGTATTTATTAGTGTTAGAGGTTAAGTTGACCTGAGTCCCACATCGGACTTATGTATCATGCCATCTTTTGTTATTCATAATAAATAGATACCAAAGCCTCCTTTACAGAGGTATTTTGGGTATTGGGTTCTTCCATGTTTTCAATTATAGGGTTTCTCACTCAACTCCCCTTCCGTTGGGTTGTTCGTTGAGATAATCTATGCATTGTCCCTCACACCCATGGTTACTTCTAGGTCCAGCCATTACTAAATTAAAAGGGTTGACATGAGTGACGAAGGATTATCAATACGGGGGAATTATCATAATCAACAACATAAAAGAGATTCAACATTAAAACCTTTTACCCTTACCATCATGTTAGCCTGTAATTGCTTCAGTTCAACCTACATCAATCTTAGTTTAACCTATATCATTCTTGGTTCACCATATACTTATTAACATAATCCTTAAAATAGAGATCCCAAATTACCATCAACCTTCTTAAAAATATTCTAAACCCAATAATCATTGAAATCTATGCTCTAAAAATCCAGCTTATCCTTGAACAAAATTAATCATTCCTACAATCATATACCCAAGTATGTATATACCCTAATCATATATTCTTCATAACATACCTTTCCCAAAACCTTTTGAATCTCCAAGTCAATAAACCACAATGAAGTTATATATTCCTCCAAAAATCAATTCTATCTTTAATCCTCAAATGATATTAGCCACTAGTTCATCAAATCACACACTAGAGAATATATATCATAATCTCAAAAATGCGATAAACTTCACTGAAAATATCCTGAATTATCATCAATCCCAAGGATATCGATACTACATAACTTACATTTTCAAAATCACCCAACCCTTTATTATCTCAACATCGCGTGTATAATAAACTTAAGAGTTATCCATATCTCAATCATGTGTTCTCCAATAGCTATAAAAAAATATAACCTTGTCATAAAATTACTTTTCAAGGTTATTAATACCATTTAATATATGCCACCATACATTTACAGTAAAACTATTAAAGAATAATCCTTAGATGTTTTACATAATTCTCAGAACTTTTAGAATATACCAGAATTTTATTGATAAATATCACTCACTAATGAAAATAACTGAGAATTTCAAGAAAATATCATCCTCACTGCATTTGGTGAGATTAGAAAACTCAGATTTTCCATCATAACAGACATATAATAAGATTCTCAACCATTTAAGTATGCTCCCTTATTCGGTTATAAAACATAGTGGTTTCCAGGTACATATCTTTCTCAGCTTCATTTCTTTGTTCCTGTTTCAACAAAATACTAAAACCAAAATGGTGATGATAATTTTCAAAACATGTATATGAAAACATCAATTTGAATGTCTTCCCTTATGACACCTTTGTTTTTAACATATGATGCTTTCGGATCAACCTATGACTCTCCTTGTTTAATCCTTGGTTATCCACGGTCATTTTTCTATTAGGTTCTCTAACTTAATTAGTTAACATCATTCTTAAATCATTTACAATGGTTCATGAAGAGAATGTGATTACCCAAAGCATATCCCTCATGAGTGTATCGCCAGATGTGCAATATTAGGTCCATTCACTGTGTACCTGAGTGAAGATCGAGTCCATGCTCAATCAGCCTTTTTCTGGGTGATTACTCCTAGATGCATCTATGTCACAACTATATCTACTTGCCAGTATCCAGACGGAGATGTATTGCTATTAAAACCATATACTCAAGACTTTATCAAAAGTTCATGATGTTAACCTATACTTAGACTTATTCTTAGGTTTTAATCCCCAAATAAAATGTGCATTATTGCCTTAACATTAAATAGTATACTATCTCAAAAGGTTATCTATTATGATCAAACTGTACTTATTAACTCTTAAATTTTCCTCAAAAAACATCCCAATTTCCAAAGTTATCTAAATTTTAACTTTGATACCAACTGTGAGGCCCCAGACCCGTGCTCCCAGTTCCGGTGCTAATAGACATATACTTTACATACTTGCTTGATACCATTTGTAAAAGATATAACTATTCATAATTACAAAATCAATAACGATTATTCAATTTCTTAAACCCGAAAGATCTTTTCAGGTTTATAACTTTAGAGAATCAGGACACATCATAAACAAATAAAGCCCATGCCTTTTTCAACTGATGGACATTTTTTTCCATTATATCTGAGAACTACTTAATCTATAATGAATCTTTAGCATCTCATAAATTCTTCCACACATGCTATCCTTCTAAACATGTCACGTGTACTATTTTTCTTTATAACTCGGAGAAATGAAAACATAAAAAGGGTTAGGCTCAACAGTAAGGAAAAACATATAACTGAAGCAATCATTGTTTAAACATGACATAAATATTATGACAGGAATAGGTAAATGTAGTAGGGTGAATTCCCCTTTTCTCAATGTGAGGTGGGGATCCTCTTTTATAGAGAAGTAAAAACTAATTACATGGTGTTAAGTCCAATGTGGGACTCAGAACAGAAATACCCATTTAACCTTAAATGGGGTCCAACACTCCCCCTCAAGCTGGACATGCCCAGATTGGATAGAGTCCCACAAAGAGAAAAAGACAACAAAGACACAGGACCATCTCAGACTCCCCCTCAAGCTGGGCCAGGGAGGCTGTGAATACCCAGCCGGGTAGTGAGAGACTCAAGGCGAGCTCCTGGAAGACCTTTGGTGAAGAGATCGGCAAGCTGATCGGCCGTCGGGATATGGCCGAAGCCGATATGGTGCTGCTCCAGATGGTGGCGGAGAAAGTGACATTCCACCTCGATATGCTTCGTCCGTTCATGGAAGACGGGATTCGATGCAATCTTCGTGGCGGCCTGATTGTCACACCAGATATGAGCAGGAGTCGATGCGGGGAAACCGAGCTCATGGAGGAGATAACGAAGCCAGAGGATCTCAGTAGTGACGGTGGCCATGGCTCGATACTCGGCCTCGACACTCGACCGGGAGACGACAGTCTGCTTCTTGCTGCGCCAAGAGATGAGATTGCCGGCAAAGAACACGGCGAAACCTGAAGTAGACCTGCGGGTAGCGAGGCAGCCGGCATAGTCCGCATCACAGAAGGCCTCAACATCCATGTGAGCATGATGGGAGTACTGAAGGCCACGGGCAGGGTCTTTCTTGATGTATTTGGCAATGCGAAGGACAGCATCCCACTGAGATCGGGTGGGATGCTCCATGAACTGGCTGACTTTGCCAACGGCACAGGCAATGTCAGGACGCGTCATGGTGAGGTAGTTGAGTTTACTGACCAGGCGGCGATAGCTCTCGGGATGAGGAAAGGGTTCCGAGTCGGAATGAAGGGAGCGTTCCCCAGGCTCAAGGGGAGTGTCCACGGCGGTGGCGGTGCTCAACCCGGCATCCTGCAATATATCAAGAGCATACTTGCGCTGGCAGAGAGAAATAGTGTTCGCAGTCCGGGAGACCTCGATGCCAAGGAAGTAAGTGAGGGGACCAAGATCCTTGGTGTGAAAGTGCTGGTGAAGATGCGCCTTAAGGCTGGCGATGCCTCTGGAGTCACTCCCTGTGATGATGATGTCATCCACATAAACCACAAGCAAGATACAGCCATGCGCCGTCGTACGGAAGAAGACTGTGTGATCCTTCATGCTGCGAGAGAGGCCAAAGGCTGTGACGACCGTGCTGAAGCGGCCAAACCAAGCCCGAGGAGACTGCTTGAGGCCGTAGAGGGAGCGACGGAGACGGCAGACATGGCGGTCGGCACCAGAGGCCGAAAAACCAGGAGGCTGCTGGAGGTAGACTTCTTCATCAAGAAAGCCATGGAGAAAAGCATTTTTAACATCCAGTTGATGAAGCGGCCAGTGATGATGAGCAGCCAGCGAAAGGAAAAGGCGGACCGAGGCCATCTTTGCGACTGGAGAGAAGGTCTCAAAGTAGTCGATGCCATATGTCTGAGCAAACCCCTTGGCGACAAGCCGGGCTTTGAGGCGGCAAAGAGAGCCATCGGGATTGAGACGGATCGTGAAAATCCATTTACAGCCGACCGCCTGTTTGCCCACCGGAAGTGGAACAAGATCCCATGTATGGTTGTCATCCAGAGCCCGCAATTCATCCCTCATGGCGGCAAGCCACCCGGGGTGAGATTTGGCTTCACCGACTGTCCGAGGAAGCGACACGGTCTCCAGGGCTGACAGACCCCTGTAGGTAGATACAAAGAGAGGAGTAGTCTGACAGGAGCGAGTACCTTTCCGAAGCGCAATCGGCTCATCCTCGGGAGCGGGGACAGGAGCATCGGACGAAGCAGGAACAAGGTGGTCCTCGGCCGGGATGGGAGGTACAGCGGATGGACGACGGGAGTAGGTCTGGCCAAAGAGATGACCGGGAGGGGGAGATACCAGAGGCGGGTGAACGAAGAGCGGAAGACAGTCATCGATGGTAGTGTCAGGAGAAGGAGAGGGGAGAGTGAAAGGAGAAGTCTCGACAAACGATACGTCGGCAGAGGTGATATACCGGCGGAGGTCTGGAGAGAAGCATCGGTACCCGCGCTGAGTGCGGGAATATCCAAGAAAAATACAGCGAAGGGATTTGGGAGAAAGTTTGGAGAGATTGGGGCGAGTGTCCCGGACATAACATAGACATCCGAAGACGCGGAGTGGAAGGGAGTGAGGAGGAATAGAGGGGAACAGGGTATGAAAGGGAGTCTCCCCCTGAAGTATGGAGGAGGGAAGACGATTCAGAAGGTAAGTAGCAGTGAGGATGGCATCCCCCCAGAAGAGAAGAGGGACCTGGCGGTTGAAGAGGAGGGCACGAGCGGTTTCCAAAATATGCCGGTTTTTCCGCTCGGCCACCCCATTCTTCTGAGGGGTATCAGGACAAGAGGTCTGGTGGATGATGCCGTGGGCCCGCAGAAACTGCTGAAAGTGAGTGGATAAGTATTCCCGCCCATTGTCAGATCGAAGACATTTGACAGGGATAGAAAACTGTGTTTGGATCTCATGAAAAAATGTCTGGAAGGTGGAGAGAACCTCTGTCCGATCTCGAAGAAGATAAAGCCATGTCATCCGGGAATAATCATCAATGAAGGAAATGTAATATTTATACCCAGATTGACTCGAGGTAGCACAGGGACCCCATACATCAGAATGAACCAAATCAAAGGGTTTGGCGGCCCGTGTGTCAACTCGAGGAGGATATGAGGTGCGATGATGTTTCGCAAAACGACACGACTCACAAGGAAAGGAAAAACAGGGACTAATATCGGGGTAGAGGCGATGAAGTGCAGAGGCGGAAGGGTGGCCCAACCGGGAATGGAGGTCAACGACATGAGCCGGGAGAGACGCGCAGGCGATGGAAGGCGGGCCAGCGAACATGTACACCCCATCCCGAAGCTGGCCTCTACCAAGTTCCCGGTTCGTCGTCCGCTCCTGAAACAAAACAGAAGACAAGGAAAAGAGAGCAGCGCAATTGAGATCCTTGGTCAGTTTGCTGATGGAAAGCAGGTTAAAAGGACTCCGGGGTACATGAGCCACCGAGGAGAGGTGAAGGGAGGAGGTGAGGGAACAGGAGCCAAAGCCAGCTATGGGGAGAGTGGACCCATCAACAACAGTGATGGCGGAGGATCCACTATAGGGACGGTAGTGGGAGAGCATACCTGCATCCCCGATGAGGTGGTCGGACGCACCAGAGTCAAGCATCCATGCCGGGGAACGATGACTGACAAGGGCAGTGTGACCACCGGAATGGGCAAGAGAAGCTGACGAAGAGCCCGCGATGGAGGTGGACCGGTAATCGTGAATCAGCTGGAGCTCAACCAGGGAGAGATCCAACGACGAGGGAAGAGTAGCAGCAGGTGAGGGCGCATCACGGAGCGCAGTCTGGCCCCGGCGGGTGTGCGACTCAGGACGACCATGCAGGACCCAACAACGGTCTACCAGATGGCCGAGCTTGCCGCAATGCTGGCAGAGGGGGCGAGGTCGGCCGTCCCCACGGCCGCGCCCACGAGGGCCGGTAGGACGACTACCGCCACGTCCGAGGAGCGCAGTGTGATCAGGGAGGCGGACGGGTGGTGCAAGGGCCCGATGTGCCTTCTGCAGGCGATGATAGACCTGCGGGATATCCAGTGTAGACGGGCTGGCAAGCATCTCGGTGGCCGTCGTGGCGTAGTCCGGTGCGAGGCCATTCAGGAGATTGAATAGGCAGAGCTGGTCCCGCTGAGTCTGCGCTTCGGCCGGAGTTTGAGGAATCGGCCAGAGTTCCTGTAGTTCATCGCGGAGACCCTTCCATTCCATGAAGTAGGTGGGGAAGGTCCGATCCTGCTGGCGGATATGGGAGAGACGCTGTAGAACGTCAGAGACCCGAGCCAAGTTATTGGTCTCGGAGAACATGACAATCAAGGAATCCCAGAGCTCTTTGACGGTGTTGGCAGTCCGGGTGACATCTTTCACGGAGCGGTCCATGGAGTTGACCAGTAGGGCGAAGATTTTGCTGTCCGCCAGCTGCCAAGAGTCGAACTTAGGGTCAGTGAGTTCAGGTGGGGGTTTCTCAAGATGAGAATGAAGTCCCATGCCGCAGAGGGACATCAAGACCGTCTTTCGCCAGACGGAAAAATTGGTGGCATCCAGCCGGTCATCGACAAGCCGGGAGGAGGCCGTGATGAGAGACGGAAGAACGGAGGATGCGTCCATGGAGGGCGGGCGCTGGACCCGTTCGCCGAGAGTCGGGCGGTGGAAGGGAAGCGGCCCGGAGATGCGGCCGGAGGGAGCAGCGACAGGGGGTCACACTCAGGATGGTGCGGCCGGGCAGGGGCGGCGCGGGTGCTGGGGGCAGGGCTGGACCTGGGCGCGCCGGGCGCCGGAAGTCCGAACCGGGAGAGGGCGGCGGGAAGGGAGCCGCTGGGGGGGCGAGGGCGCGGCGCCGGGGCGAGGCCGAGGGCGAGACGCCTGGGCGGGGCGCCGAGGGCTGGGCGCGAGGGCGCGACGCCGGGGCGAGGCGCTGAGGGCGGAGCGCCGGGGCGAATCGCCGGGGGCGCGAGGGCGCTTTGTCAGGAGGAGGGGCGCCGGGAGTCGCGGCGACGAGATTCGCGCGCAGGAGGAGCGGGCGCCGGGGCGAGTCGGGAGTCGGGGAGCCGGGGCTTCGGGGCGAGCCGGGAGCCGGGGAGCCGGGAGCCCGGACGGGAGATGCCGCCGGGAGCCGGGAGCCGCGAGCGCGCGGGAGCAGAGGGAGGCGCCGGAGGCGCTGGAGCAGCGGGAGGCGCCGGGAGCAGCGGGAGGTGCGGGAGGCCGTCGGGAGGAAGCGCGCAGAGGAGGGCCGCTGGAGGGAGCGCGCAGAGGAGGATGGCCGCCGGGGAGGAGAGCCGGGCCGAGGCCTCGGGAGGGAGGGGAGATCCGCCGGGAAGTCGCTCAGGGCAGAGCGGCCGAGCGGGGCGCCGAGGGCGGGGCTCCGGGGTGAGTCGCTGAGGCCGGAGCGCCGGGGCGAAGCGTCGACGTGGAGAGCGCGCGCCTGGCAGGCGGCTGGCAGGCGGGAGACGCAGGGGAGGCAGGGAGCCGCGGGGAGGAGGGAGGGCAGTCGGGAGCCGCGGCAGGCAAGAGAGCCGCCGGGAGGATGGAGGGCTGCCGGGAGGGAGGGCCAGAGAGGCGCCGGGAAAGGGCTAGGGCAGCACGGAGAGAGGCGGGGCCGGGAGGACGCCGGGAAGCCGCAAAGGAGGGAGGGTTCGGGATAAAAATCCCTCTGATACCATGTAGTAGGGTGAATTCCCCTTTTCTCAATGTGAGGTGGGGATCCTCTTTTATAGAGAAGTAAAAACTAATTACATGGTGTTAAGTCCAATGTGGGATTCAGAACAGAAATACCCATTTAACCTTAAATGAGGTCCAACAGTAAACAACATGAAGTCATAATCAACTTGAAACTGAGAGCATGCTATATCCATGACAATAAATGAAAACATGGATATCAATAATATTGACCTCATACTGATGAAATGCATAATGTCGAACATCAAAAACCTTTCATCAAGGCCTTGTGCCAAGACACTTTACTTGTCATCGAGATCGCAGTCAAGACATTTTGCTGAATTGTGCAGACATACAACTAATACCCAAACTTGTTTTGCCTCAAGAGATCTGGCGATGCATCGAAGGGCGATATAATGCCGCCCCACACTCGTAATTTGTTTAAGTTTAATGCATTCATCATAAGAATCATCAAGACCTTTCATACAATTCCCCGAGGAACCTCTTACTGAATAAAAATATGGTTATCCGTATAATGAAAAATACGGAAGGTCAATACTTTTCCCTATGTCAATAAAAGGGATAACATGATCATAATCCATCCAAAGAAAAAAGATGGATGATCAAACAATACATAACCAACTTGCCAATAATCATCTGTATTGAAATGCCGACACTTTTCCTCATTACAATAGAATAACATACTTTCTAGGTGAATATCATCCAATCTGATTTTTGTAAAATGTGATGTTCACACCATATAGAGCAAGACAATACTGGAATAACATGATCATAAGCCTTCCAAATAAAGAAATTGGATGGTTTCAACATATCCCAAGAAGTGAGAAATATTTGTCAAATGGTTTATGTGGTAGGAATGTATATCTATAGAAAACAATGAGAGAATACCACATAATACAATCAAAGGGAAGGATGTACCAAACTTATATGAAATAAGTTCAAAGAACGATCATAACTCAATGAACGAAAATTGAGTTACCAAAAATCCTTACTTTTGGGGAAAGAACTGAATCAATAACCTCTTGAATAAGGGAACACAATTTGACTAGTAAATCCCATGAAATACAAGTAGTATGATAAAAATATAATCATGGTAGTGAATACACTATTCAAAGAAAACATGGTGCACCAAATGTATTTTGTCTCAAAGAATCAGAATTGTGACAAAAAAGACCTTTATGATTTTAGAAACTTTCGAATCAAAACCCTTCGAATGAAAGAGCTTGCAATTGAATTTCAAATACCATGATTAAAAGATAATTCAAGATATGATATCCCAAATAGACAATATATACACCACATAATTGAAATTAGGAGCATAAATACAGTATTTGTCTTAATGAAGGGGAATTGAGACGAAAACCTTTAGATGTTTCTCACTAAAGAGTTTAGTGAGCGGGTTTTATCAGATGATCACATAGAGATGTGACGCAGATTTCATATGTTGTAATGTGTTTACAAAACCCTGACATTGTAGCGAACATAAGGCCGATATGGCAGTTTATCATATATGATATGAAAAGCCGGTTCTTATGCTGAGTTTGTTAAATATTCTTAAAGGGTTTATGAATATTAAAATTTATCATATTAAAGGCAACCTCTATATTATCATTCTTTCACGTTGGCTACATAAATGTATATATAGATATACATTTCATGAAGTGTAATGATAATTGACCTTTCAAAGTACGACTTTGAGTTTATCCCTAACTGATGTTCGTCATGGAGTATTATAGTTTGTGACGAAAAGTTAAGGTTAGCATGAGTAGGATTCTTGTATAGAGATACAAAATATGCTCATAGGCACAAATCAAAGAATAAGATTCTTTGAGTGCGCTGGATGACCCACTAAGTACCACATGGAGTGTCATTTAGATGTTTTTGGTATACTAGAGGTTCATGGATTATATTTGAGTCCCCACTACCTGAAGTTGGTGAGATACCTAGCATGAGAACCATTATACTTACCCTACTTACGTAAGTCTATATATTGACTTAGCTAATACGGGGGTGGTTTGGTATGTTTCTGATCATGTCGCTGGTTGGAGCTTAACCTAGATGAGATTTGTCCCTCGTATGACTAGTATGACATCTTGGCCCTCGATTAAGATAGCCCGTGGGAGTGTGCAGTCGCACCTAGATATTATATATATCCATTTGGAGGAGGGACATGTGATATCTAGAAGGATGAATGACGTGATGTATTCATCGATCAGATCGGTCTACATAGAGAATCAAGAACAGATGAGTTGACTATATGAGATTGACATGTTCCATGTCTCATGATCCCTCGATGTCTTGGACAAAAGGAAAATACGAGAATGCAGGTTTGCATAGGATGCAGACTGGTGGACACAGGTATAAAGATACATGTGTTTGATGGACATCATGCTAGATCCTTTTATAGCTTTAGTAGCATTGATGTTTTGCTAGAGACCACTCTTTGCTTACACTTATGGATTCAGAGATTCGAATTTGTTGTCAATGCTGTAAAGGCCCGTAAGGTCACACTTTGAGGTTGATTAAATGATGATGAGTTTGACTTAGAGAGTTACTCTAAAAAGTGTTTTAGAGCTAATTCAAAAGTATTTTGGATGAGTGTTCACAAGGTATTGCATATGATGTGATATAATGTGAAGTTAATGATAACTTTCCAAAAGCGTTTTGGAAGATATCCAAAAGGAGTTTTGGATATCGTTTCACAAGCTATTGTATACGATATAATATAATGTGAAATGACACAAAGTCTATTAGGCTTTAGTGTAATGGGAGATTGAAGGAGATATGCCCTCAAGTCGATGATTATGGTTGGTTGAACCTCCATGAACCTATTGCTCTCTCTTTTCTTCTTCCTTTACAAGCTGAGATGCTAGCACATCGTTGGAGAAAGGAGAATCCTGCATGTACGACATGCGATTCATTCAACCCGTGGATACCTACGAAGGTGAGATGGTTTTGTTTGTCACTTTTGGTGATCCTTATAAAACTCATCAAATGAAGATCATGAATGATGCAGTGGCTCTCCGGTGTAAGGTACGCCAGATTTACAGTAGTTCTTTTTTTCAGTTTTATCGCATGTTTCATATTATCTTGCATGGGGATTCTCGACAAAAGGGTTTTAATTGCTTCCGCTGGTTCTAATAAATGTTATTAGAATCTAACAAAACCCTTGAGTGTATTAAATTCATTGCGTGTAAATTAATTATGTCACACGTGATTTAATTAATTACTACACATCTGTCGACCACCGCGTCGTGTGGTGTTGCACAACATGTTTGCGAGTTACATGCCGCGTAACCTTGCAAACTATGTGCGACCTCCAGATGGTTCTTCAGATGTTTTTCGTATATTATCAATTGATCTGGGTTATATGTGCAAGAAACAAAGAGGAGAAGAGGAGATCTCAAGAATTGGATTAAATGAACGAATTTCTTAAAATGAAAACTAACTTTTAAATACGTAAAGAATCAACAATCAATCGATAATTATAAATTGAATGTGACCATTCTGATATCACTTGATGATTTTCATACGTTGCGGAAGCGCTTATTGGGGCTATGACCAACTCGACTTTTGTCAGATTCAACGGATCAATGACAATGTACATGATAATAAACGCCATTGGCAATGAAAATTTTTCCAAAGAATATTGACAAGTTTTTTCGGAATAAAAATATAAGATTTTTTCATATGAATTTATAATTAATTTAGTAGCATGAAGAAATGCCTCGGTCTTGAGTTCTTTCTTCGATGTAGGTGTTGATCGTCTGAACACCGTTCGATTGTATTTTCATTGCGTTGATGATGACCCAAAGTAGCGCCCCTCTTGCGGTGATATACACATGCTCCTTTGATCTTAGAACATCACCGATGGTACTCCGGGTGCTACCGTGGAGTCACCAATTGTCTTGCGTTGCTCCCTTGATCGCTGCCGCAATCCCTTCGGTCTGGAAGGATAGACTATTGATCTCTTAGGTTTGAGAGGAGGGAAAAAGGAAGAGAGAATCTCTTGAGTATGAGGGAAAGCCCTTCGTTGAGAGAGAATTCTCTATGGAAGAGATTGTTGTGCAGAACAACCAACCTCTCACAATCCTCACAATTATCTATTTATGGACTCAGTGCTACGGTTTCATATTAATTAATTGCATTAAGACCCTTAATAATATTTTAAATCCAAAAGGAAGCCTATGACATGTAAAATAATAATATTATTTTATTCTATGGCGTACGTTAACCCGTGCAATTATAAATATAATTTACAGTTTGGTAAATAAATATTTATCATTGGACCAATAACTGGGTCTGCTCGTCCTCCTGGATATTTATTGAATTCTAAAATTTTTTATTTATATATCGCAAATAAGTATTATATTCACGGTTTGGTGAATACAATATTTCTTTTAAATTTACGTAATTATATAAATTATTTATTAATAAATAAATATTTATTACGTTGCGAATAACAAAAGATAAATATATACATTTAGTAAATAAATAAACATTGTATCCACAACTAGGCGAATGAATATTTATTTTTATATTCGCGTAATTGAATAAATTATTTATAAATAAATAATTATTTATTACCTTGCGTATTACAAGAGATAAACAAATATTATAAATTCACGTAATTAAATAATTACCTTGCGAATAAATATTTATTTAATATTTTCATTCAATTAATACTGAATAAATATTACTTCTCGGTCAGGAGAATAATATTTATTCTAAGCGTTATGAATAATATTTAACTGCGATCAACGAAAACATTTTATGTGTGACCCTCCAGTCTTCTTCCTCCGTAGAATTTGGTGAGTTTGCCTAAAGTCCAAGATTACTATCTAGTAACAGGTCAAGACACTCATAGAGAAAGATGATATTATGCAACGACAACAGCCACATACGAATGCTCACCGTGTAATATAATCCTTCTTCGCGATATCTCATCTAGCAGGTTGCATATCCGTGTCATCAACATATATGTTTGATACGTCTTTTTTTGACTATCTGAAATAAACTTGTCATTACACCATGACTGTGAAATTTAATGCAATGGTTCCATTTCAATCAAAGGTCCGAGATATTAACTTTTATAAAGATGGAATGTACAAATCCTTCTTTGATTTATTCATTAATAACATATCATTCGTGATACAACCAACACACCCAACTTCGTAATGAACTATCTCGTTGTGGTTTACGACAAAACATGTAAGTGTGTGAGTCATGACATGCATTAATAATAATCTTAAAGTTTAAGAATCATTACACACGTCCGCAGATAGGAATATCCGATGACACGTAAACATAAACATACAGAATTACTACTGGCAGGTTTGTTCTCATGATCTCTCCTGTTGAAGATTACCGAGTGCGAACTTCATGAGATGAAGTTTCATCCGCTTACGAGTACTCACACCCGACAACCAACATACTATGTGTTTTGTCATAGAATGTTATCCCACCATAAAACTAAGTTTAAGAATATCGTCATTGCATATAAGGTTCTCATCATAGCGGGGAATTGCTTATGATTTTTTAAATACGACAGATATTTCTAGGACATTATCACACTAATATTATGAAGAACAATCAATATGCGATAAAGTATTAATATTCAAATCAATGAATATATATGGGCAATCTAAATTACGAAGTAGTTGGTTGTAGGACATGAAGTCCAACAACTTGTGCAATTTAAGTTTCAGATATACTCGGTCTCCCACTCGAAGGGACACTTCGTGCCTGTGACGATCGACCTGCTGCTTTATGCAATCTCGTGACTGTGACAAGTGGTGCTTGAGTTGTTTGAGAGCATCATCACACTCCCGCACAGCTTGAGCCACTGCTTCAACCCGTATTTCAGATGGTAAGAAGCGAAAAACAGTGGGCGGTTTTCTACCATACACCGCTTCAAAATGAGTTGTGTTAATAGTTGTATGCCAAGTAATATTGTAGTTAGCTTGGCCCAGGGTAACCAATATGATTTTGCGAAAACATCAGGAGCCACAGCGAGAAAATGGTTTGCAGATGAATAAAAGAGAGAAACAAAAGACGAGAAGAAGATCACAAGACACAGAGATTTACATGGTTTTGAAAATGATCCCTACGTCCACAGAGAGGCGGAAAATTTGCTATAATCAGGAGCAGAATTACAGGGTACAATCAGAGTTTAAAGCACACAAAAACCCTAGCTCGAATGAGCTCATAAAGAAGACGATTCACTGTTCCACCAACCGCACAGTAAGTCCACTGTGTTACAATGCCACAACCATCCAAGTCCAAGTTGCTACAATGACCAGTGGCTAAAAGTTCACGGAGCTATAGTACCACTGTCTCCAACAATCTGAGATGCTACAGTGACCGGTGTCAACTTCATCCAAACAGATCTGGTTACACCATTTCAACATATGACCATCACTTGGGCTGCTCCACCGCAAAGCATCGTAAATATATTTCAAGATAGCGGTTGATGGTCTCGGTTTGGCCATCGGTTTACGGGTGATAGGCGGAGCTCAACTTCAATTTTATGCTAGGAAGTTTGAACAATTCGGTCTAGCAATGACCGATAAAGACGGAATCCCGATCACTGACAATAGAGTCTGAAATTCCATGCAAATGGACCACCTCCCGTGTGAAAACCTCAACCACCCCTTTTATCGTGTATGGGTGTTTTAGCATGATGAAATGCGCGTTCTTTGAGAGCCGATCAACCGTCACTAAAATCACATTGCACCCTCTTGATTCGACAACACTGTTATGAAGACCATGAAGAGGTCACCCCATACGACCTTTGAAATGTCTAAAGGCTACAATAAACCTACTAGCAACAATGCTGAATACTTGTATCACTTGCAAACGACACACTTTTGCACAAAGTCCTGTGCTCGTTTCTTCATGCCCGCCCAATATAAATTTGCAGGCAACTTTTGATAGGTTCTGTAGAACACAGAGTGGCCTCCTTGTGGAGTGGTTTGAATTTTTTCTAATAATTTGGGCACCCATGTTGACGACACTAGAATTATTGGTAATCCCTTATATTGAAGTGCTCCCCTCGTGTACACTGGTCTTGGATAAGAATGAAGGTTCTGGGGCCCAGCGGAAGCGGCCCGACCCCTTGTTCAACAATGACTTTTCAATGATTTGTTCGGATAAATCCTCAGAACTCGACGAAAGCAACCCCAAAATCCTCAAATGCAGGATCTTTCACATATAATTTATAATTCATTTATAAATACAGGAATTACCTTTGCAATTTTTTCGTTGTCAAATCAGTGACCTTTTCTTGTCGTACCACCGTTGCGGCAAAGGATTCAAGTGTAGAATCTCTCTAGCAGTATCCATACGTGCTCTACGAATCTCGGAACGCCACTGTAGAATCATCGGGTGCTAGCGTGAATAATTCACACTGTTTGCGTCTTTCGTCGTTTATCGCAACAAGAACTCTTTCCAAAGGATTCTTCTTGTTCTCTCAAGATTGAGTGGGATGATGATTGATGCTCTCTATTCTTGAGAGTGTTTTGGAGAAAGTTCTCTCTAGGGTTGAGAGAATTCTCTCGAGGCGATTTGTTGTGCATGACAACATTTAACCTAAAAATGATATAACCAAGTTTAAATACTTAGGTTAGAGAATAGGTTACTACACATAGACCTTTAACCGTTTCTTTTTTAATTCTAAGCAAACCCCACGCCTAATAATAATAATAATATTATTATTATTATTTTCTTGACATGCGCAGAACCTGCGGATAATTTTAATATCATTTTTTAAAGAAATAAATTTATATTTATTTAAATGATATTAAATATATCATTCCCACTGAAAACTTTAACTTGGTTCGTCAACCCCCCCTCGTTATTTATCGAACCTTGAATAATAACTATTTATTTCATTAAATAAATATCATTGCAGTATTCATTCATTCAATAAATAAATATTATATTCACTAAACTTATGAATAAATATTTATTTAATATTCAACTCACATATTTATTCTTTTGAATAACTCGTGATTGAATTTTTGTGATCAACAAACCCTCTATAATTATTAAACCATAAATCAGGAATAATATTTATTCAAACTTGTTCAATTCAAATATAATTTAACAGAGGTCCTGCATATACTTAGTATGTAACCCTCTAGGCCCTTCTTAGTTGTGTTGGATTGGTGTAGCCCGATCCGGTTTGGATGTTTGAGCCGAATGCTTGTGGCCCGTAGCCGCAATTCACTGTAGCTCTTTGGACTTCCAGCCGGCAGCCACTGCAGCACTTTTGACTGGGGTGACCGCCTTTCATTGTAGCGATGCGGACTTCCTGTTCAGTTGGTGGAACAGTGGATCAACTTCCTTCTTTTGTAGCCCATTTCGGGCCAGGGTTCTCTGTGAGAAACTCTGAGAAATCTCTCTGTAATTTGTACTCCCGAACCACGTAAATCTGTATGTTCTCGTTCTTTTTTCCCCTTTTACTCTTCTCTAAATCGTTGTTTTTTCGTTGCGACTCCTAGCGTTTCCGTATCAAGTTGCATTAGGCAAATATGCCTAAAATCCAAGATCAATGTCTAACAACATGTCAATACACCCATAGAGGAAGACGTTAATGTTGCAACGACAACAACCTTATACAAATGCTCACTGTGTTATATAATTTCTTCATTTCAATACTTCATCAACCAGACTGCATTACATGTTTTATCAATCTATATGTTTGATATGTCTTTCTTTGACTTTTTAGATTTGAGCACGTCGATATACCGCCATGGCCATGGACTTATCATCTTCCATCAAACAGAAAGGGTCAAATCCTATCTTGACTTATTCATTAATTCCCTACCACTCATGAGGCACCCAACGTACCCTATCTGGCTGCAAACACATGACATCGCGGTTTTTGTCAAGACATCAAAGTACGCGACTCATGGTATGGATTAATAATAATCTCAAGTATAAGAATCATTACACACGTCCGTTGTTTGCTGACTTACTGAACGTCACCACAAAATGGATGGTTTTCTAGCCACGCTTTGTTAGGAATATGTGTAATTGATTTTAGTGGGTTGCTGCCCGTGTGGGGGGGGAGCAGCAGTGGCTGGAAAGTTTGTTAAGGGGCGTGGGGGCTGCCTGTGTACAACTGCCAAGGGGCAGTAATGTCTTTGGGTTGTTTTTTAGTGTTTGTTAGTTTGTTAGGGGCTGGTGACAGCTGACAGTAGGTTGTTAGTAAGTTGTTACCTGGCTGATAGCTGGGTTATAAATTGGAGGGGTTGGCTGTAAGAGCAGGATACGAATCATTTCAGCAAATGCTTGGCAGCAGGTCGCCGGTGGTCTCGGCTGGGTTCGTGGAAGGGTGGTCTCCTCCCGCGGGTTACTTCTTCTCTTTCTCCTCCTCTTTCCCTTTCTATTGTAGCTCTACTCCTGTTCCTGTTCAGCAGTAATATACAGATTTTTCGGTTGTTTTCTCTCTCTCTCCCTCTCTCAATATTTTTACATAACAATTTGGCGACTCCGCTGGGGAACTGCCGTGTGAGAGGACTAATCGCACGCTTGGAGACAGGCGTAGCAGGAGAGGAGGATTGCTGCTGAAAAATCGTAGCAGCAGGAAGAAGAAAAAAAAAAGAAGAAAAAAGAAGAAGAAATCCGCTCTGATGCAGTGGAGCTGAGAGGCAACGTAGGTGAGGTGGAACGCTGTTGGGAATTGTTGTGCTAGAGGAACAATCGTGGAGGATCGCGGAAGGGGAGTGCAGCGTGAATCTATTTTCTGTTCGTTGCTGGAAAAGGACCGAAAGTCGACGCTGGGGAGAGCCGTGCGAGAGGGAGGTTCGCTGCTGGAGGAGAATCGAACGCAACAGTAGGACGTTCGTTTGCTAGAGGTAGAGCAGTACTGGTCATTGCTGAGGCCGCGTGAGAAAGACGCCAGTGTTGGTAAGACCAACGCCAGTGTTTGCTGTGTCCAGTGCACATAGTTTGGTCGACTCAGAGCAAATCGATCGCAGCTGGAAAACACGGTCAACAGTACAGCAAACGCTGTCTAGCTGGAGACGCGTGCACACTGGGGAATCGTGTTCTAGAAGAGGAGCACGTTCGTTGCGCGGGAATGAGAGCAGCAGACCGGCGTTGAAGGCGGCAGCATTGCTGAAGTCCTTGGGTGCAGGTACGAGCTGTTGTTCGCTGGAAAGGAAATAAAAAAAAGGGGGGCAGGTACGAGCTGAGCTGCTGTTCACTGGAAAGGGAAAAAAGAAAAAAAAAGGGGGGCAGGTACAAGCTGAGTTGATATTCGCTGGAAAGGGAAAAAGAAGGGGAAAAGGGGGGTTGTTCGTTTAGCTGAGTGGGGTGTGCAGAATGGCAACAAGAGTCACGCTGCCAGATTTTATAGGAGAAGATTCGTATGACTGGATCAACATAGTAGAAAGGTATTTCGAATTTTGTCGGACGACAGATGACATGAAATTACATTGGGCCCAACTTTGTATGGTTGATACCACTCTATTTTGGTTTTTGTCCTGGCATAGAGCTACGCCAAACCTGTCATGGGAAATGTTTAAACCAGCTCTATTGGAAAAGTATGGGCAGCGGATGGACAGGAAACCGTTTCAGCAACCTATTGCTTTGGAGGAGCAGTTTGTTTCCACTCCGGAACAGCAGAGAAAAGTAATTGATAACCTGAGTACTAGTGTGGAAAGGCGAGACAATCATATTGAGGAGCAGGTTACTGGTTCTGGTATTGCTGGAGGAGCAGCCACAATTTTTTTTAGCCAAGTTGGAAATGAAGAAAAAAAAGACGAAAATGGACAAGGTGAGTAAAGCAGAGCTTCTGTGTACCCTTCGGAGCTGGGCATGGTGGCAGGGTACCCAAAGCCTGCTCGAGTGACGCGTGGGCACTCTCCACAGGACGATTCCGGTGATACGTTTATGGGCATTGTTGATCATGAGAACGGCGATTCGGGTGAAGTACCAAAAAATGATGAAGCCAATTGGAAAGAGAAAGATCAAATGCTTATAAAGTTGGCTCAGTCTGAAGTTGATCAGCAAGAGTATGTTTCTGCCATAATGTATAACGAGGAGGTGGCCTTTGCAGAACTCAAGGTTGAGAAGCTAGCAGCGATTGCATACCAGCAGGCCACATCTCACATTTTGAAAGGTGCTAAACAGAAGGCTTGGGCTGTAGCTGAAAGAGCTGGGGACTACACAACAATTTTGAAGGGAACAAATCAGGAGTCAATCAAGGTAAAGACTCTGCTATGTGAAAATGAAGTGAAGTCAGAAAAAGAGGAAATCGAGAAAAAAACAGCAGGGGAAAAACAGGATGTCTCCCAGACTTTGAAGGGTGAGTTGGATGGCATCAAGGGTGCCATAGAAACTTCCAAAGGAATTGCACATTTGATGTTGTGGCCTCCACCCAAGACGCAATGCACATACTTGGCTATAGTCTCCAAAGGACGGGGAACTACCTTGATTTTGGTCTGTGATTCAGGTTTCACGCCTCCGAATGCAGCTTCTTTGCTGGAGGTAATGGCCGCAAAAAGGCAGGCACGAGATTCCCAGAGTCATATTTCTGTTCCCGGACTCCACACCGATCCAGCTAGACAAATATTGGCTGAACCAGAATTTGTTATGCGGAATGTTGCTAAGATTCATCGTTGCTGGAAAATGGAGCAGGTTTGGGCACGGTTAGGATCAAATAGACTAGCTGGGAGGTATACCCCTAAGTGCATTATTGCTAAGGACATATGAGGTTTTGGCCAACTTATTTCCTTTATTGGAAGTACAGTTTCAGCTACACATGCTTTTGGACAGAATTTTTCGCAAATGTGGAGCTTGGAGATGTTTGGGGCACTTCCTACTGTTTGTGAAGATGTCTTGGCAACATTATTCTGGTCAAGATGCAACTTGGTTTGTTTTTGGGTAAATTCTTGTGGGGAACAAGAACACCCATTTGAAGAGCAAGCAGCTGAAGGGGATAGAAGACATTTGGAGAAATGTAGGCGGCTGGACGAGATAGCATTCAAAATCGGGAGCTCAAATCTGCAAACACATGGGATGCTAAGGGTTGTCTTACTTTGCCAGCTGCTTGCAATACATGCTGGTTTTTGTGTTTGGCATGATGTTTTAACTGTTGGGCATCCAAAGCAGCTTCGAGAAATGGAAGTTAAAGACGAAGGGTTGGCTGGAATTTGTGTTGGGCAGGAGACTTATTGTGCTGCAGCACAGCGGAAGCTCGTCGGGCTTGTTGTTTGGGACCAAGTGGAAGATAGAGGAACAAGAATCTCCACAACGGCAGGGATTTCATCATGTTCCAGATCCACTGCTGCAACCACAACTGGCAATAACCTCTATAAGGGTCGTGGGGCAACCTTTGTTTTGGTTTCTGACCTTGGTTTCACACCTCCACATGCAGCAATTCCATTGGTAGAAACCGCAGCTGTTTCTACCAGATATGATACCCCTTCTACTTGCAGAATTCATCAGCAGCCCTTCTACTCGCAGGTGCTGGATCAGATGTGTTGCCGACTTCAAAGGGGGCTTATAGAACCAATGTTGAAGAGGTTGAGCTGTGTTTTTGGTGGTCCACCTTGGGGACAAGGTGGTTTTTAAGGAGGGGCGAATATTAGGAATATGTGTAATTGATTTGAGTGGGTTGCTGCCCGTGTTGGGGGGGAGCAGTAGTGGCTGGAAAGTTTGTTAAGGGGCGTTGGGGCTGCCTGTGTACAACTGCCAAGGGGCAGTAATGTCTTAGGGTTGTTTGTTAGTATTTGTTAGTTTGTTAGGGGCTGGTGACAACTGACAGTAGGTTGTTAGTAAGTTGTTAGCTAGCTGATAGCTGGGTTATAAATTGGAGGGGTTGGCTGTAAGAGGAGGATACGAATCGTTTCTGCAAATGTTTGGCAGCAGGTCGCCGGTGGTCTCGGCTGGGCTCGTGGAAGGGTGGTCTCCTCCCACGGGTTACTTTTTCTCTTTCCCCTCCTCTTTCCCTTTCTATTGTAGCTCTACTCCTGTTCCTGTTCAGCGGTAATATACAGATTCTTCGGTTGTTTTCTCTCTCTCTCCCTCTCTCAATATTTTTACATAACATGCTTGAATTTCATATAAAATTTGTGCCACTATTATCTTGTACTAAACAGAGAAAAACATTTTGGTAGCAAATGCTAGGTAATACTGATGGGCCCACGATGAAGATTTGTCCTCACCTTGATCATCGGGTTGCGCCCAAATGTACCATGACATTTGCTTGTTTGTATTCAATGTGTTTTTTTTCTTTAAGACACAAATAGATGTTTATCAAACTTGCAGGCTTTGTTCGTACTGTTAAGAGTAGTAGAGTATTAGATATTTTTTAATATTCATATCACACATCGATGTGAGTTATCTGTTGTATTCCTTTTCTCATCTGTAAATTAAGCACCCTACCTCGTTGTGAGGTATGAGTTTTCCTTTCTAGCTTGGTATCAGAGGAGGTTACATAACTCCCTCTATCCCGACACCGCTCCAGCCGGCTGCACTCCTCCCTATGCGACAACCCCTCCGCACTTCCTAAGCGTCGCCCCCTTTGTGAACCTCCCCTCCCTACGGGAAGACCTCCAGCGTGACTGCCACTTATATGTCGCCTCTCCTGGTGCGAATATGCGACGCCCCAAAATGCACAGTCACGTCCCGCCGCTATCCATACTGATCTTTCTTCTATAACCTAATTGATATCTGGATGTTCTAGTTGTGCAATTTCAGCACCTATTCTCTGCCAACTGTGCACCTTCAGCACCTTGTCGGCGTGCATTTTCAGCATACAATCTATGACATTATCAAGTTCTACTGTTGCCCATGGTGATACTTCAGCAGGGTGTCTATTCTAACGGTACACCACATGGGTTCTTGACTCTGGTGCCTCGGAGCACATCACCGGGGATGTAGGTATTCTTTGGTCCTATAGATCGATCTCGCCTGGAGGTAATATTATTGTGGCCGATGGTCAGATAGTGCAGATTATAGGTTATGAGAGTTGTACAATTATGCTTGACTTGACACTATTCGTTGTTGCCTTTGTTCCCAGTTGTCCTTTTAATTTACTATCCATTAGTAAACTTACAGCTGACTTATAGTGTCAGGCCGTATTCTCACATGCTTCAGTTATATTTCGAGAACATTCGACAACTTGGGTGCTTGGTAGTGAATGTCTTCAGGGTGGTGTGTAAGTTCTTGACTCGGCCCCAACCCTCGCATGTCCTGCCACCTCTGATCATCCCCTTCAGCTTCACTATCACCTTGGTCATCCAGCTTCCCCCATTCTTCAAAAACTTTTTCCGGAGTTGGGTCTTCTTCTAACTTTTGAATGTGAGTCTTGTCACTACGTAAAGCATCACTGGGTCACCTATGTGTCCCGAGCAATCCCCCGTGCATCCACTTCTTTTCATTTGGTTCATTCTGATATCTGGGGGCCCAGTTCTAGTCCATCTAAATTGGGTTATTGATATTTATCGTTACTTTCATTGATGATTTTTCACGTATGACTTGAGTCTATTTGTTGAAAAATCGTTATGAAATCTTTTCCGTGTTTCACTCCTATTATCAAGAAATCACCACCCAATTTTCTGCTAAACTTAACTGCTTTCGTTCTGACAATGACTGTGAATATTTATCTGGACAATTTCAGCATTTTCTCGATGATCATGACATTATCCATTAGACTTCTTGTCCTAACAACCTCAACAAAACGGTGTTACTGAACGAATGAACCGCCATCTGTTAGAAGTTGCCCAGGTACTTTTATTTCAGAAGAATGTTCCAATCGTTTTTTGGGGTGATGCCATTATCACAACCACCTATCTTATCATCAGACTCCCTTCGTCTATTCTTCAGGAGGACACCCTTCCATTCTTAATTTCTAAAAACACTTCCTTATTCCTTACCCCTACGCATTTTTGGTTGTGCGTTATGATAGAGATATTCGCCCCTCAATTACCAAGTTTTATGCTCGTGCTCTAAAATGCATCTTTCTTGGCTATTCTAGCACCCAACGCTTATATCGATGTTTCTCTTCAGATTTACGTCGTTATGTTGTCTCAGCTCATGTTTCCTTTATCAAATCATCAGTTATTTCTGTTCCTGAGTTCCCACCGCCATCTTCTGTTTCTGATTCCGAAGTTATCCGTATTCTCTCGATACTCCACCACCCCTATCTCTTTTTAGTGATATTGTTGGATCACGATTTGGTCTGGTATATACTCACTGACCTAACACACCTTCCACCCTGCCACCTGATGTTGCTACCACACTTGACGACTCATCTGCCCCTGATGCTCCATCACCAGAGTTGCCTAATGCGCTTCGCAAAGTCTCACGCTCCTGTCAGTCTTATCGTGGTTTATCTACAGCTACCTCACGAGTTAGTGAGACACTAACTGCTTACTCAACCCCGCACACTGTTGTCGAGGCCATATCTCATGTTGGTTGATTACAGGCTATGCAGGATAAACTTCAGGCTCTGGACGTCAACCATACTTGGGATCTTGTCCCTCCTCCTTCGGGTAAGCAGGTGGTTGGTTGCAAATGGATCTATACAGTACGCGTCAACGCCGATGACTCTCTTAATCGTCTCAAGCCTTGCCTTGCTGCTAAAGGTTATGCGCAAACATATGAAGTTTATTTTGACACCTTCTCTCCAGTGGCAAAGATGACCTCGGTTCGCCTATTTATCTCTCTTGTTGCCTCATCTCACTTGTCTCTCCTTCAGTTGGATGTTAAAAAATGTTGGTCGGAGTGGATACTCAAGAGGGGGGTGAATTGAGTTCCAATTAAAAATTTCTGTTAAAATATTTTTCTCTTAAAATCCCCCAATTTAAAAACAAAGTTAAACTGTAGTGAATCTATACAGAGTGTAAATGTTCAATCAGTTTCTCAAAGATTGATTAGGTCTCAGTTGACTTAATCTGAAGATTAAATTAACTTTTGAAACTGACTTACTGATTTACAATAAGTATAAACACTTGCGAATTTAACTATCAAAGTAGCTTTAAAATAGTTTTGGATTTCAAAGCAATAGCAGCGGAATAAGTATATAGTTTACTTGTAGACTTAAATTAAAATGCACAGCAAAGTTAACCAAGAGGTTCAGTCTCAAGCCGAGACTTAGTCCTCTCAACAATTTATATAAATTGATCCACACCCTGGATCAGGGTTAACAACAGTTTACAAAACTGTCCAGGCCACGCAGGGACCTCTACCACTGTTCTTCGTGGGAAACAAAACAAAGACCAGGCCACACAAGGACCTCTTTCACAGTTGACATGGGTAAACAAGAGTTGAGAGATTTGGAGTGAGGATTTTGATATCCTCCAGTTCAGTGCAGGAGACAGTGTGTGTAAAAGATATACAGAGTACACCACACAACTCAAAAATGTAAGTAAAACAATCACTAAGAGAGAATGTATCAGAGTGTAGAAAGCTCTAGTGATTGGCAGTGCAGCTCTGGACTTGTTGGATTCAGCAGAAATGCTTCTAAGTTCTTCTCTGGTTTTTCCCTTGAAAAACAGAGTATCGTGATTCACTTCCTTCACTTCCAGTGTAGGTGTTCAGCTCAAGTATGAGTAGTCATTATAGCTGTTGAGCTTCTTCTTTGAACTTGTGTTCTTGATGTATATTGTTAAACCCTCTTTTGTATTATTATGGGTATTTCCAAGTCCCACATCGGAATACTCCTTTGTATCTTTCGCCGTATCATTCTATAAAAGTAGGCCCCCACCTTACCTTGAGTGTAAGGGGGTTTCCCTATTCTACATGAGGGATCTTAAACCCGACCCTCCCTCCCGGCGGATTCCCGGTTCTGTTCGGCCCCGCCTCTCTCTTCCCCACGCCCAGCGGCGGATCGCCCTCGGCCTCGCTCCGGCGCCCTCGACCTCGACCCAGCGGCGCCCCTCCCGGCCAGCCCCGCCGTGCGCGAGCTTCCTGCGCGGATCGCCCCTCCGCCGTGCGCACGCCTCCTGCCTGGCGACTCTCCCCTGCGGCCCTCCTGCCTGGCGTCTCTCCCGGCTCCCGGCTCCCGGCTCTCCGGCGGCCCTCCTCTTTGGCGCGGCTCCCGGCTCCCCGGCGTCCCGGCTCCCCGCGTCGCCCTCCCGCAGGCTCCCCGCGCCCCGCCTCCCGCTGCTCCCGCGCCTCCGGCGCCTCTCGGCCACCCTCGCCCGGCGCCTCCCGCTACTCCCGCGCCTCCCGCGCACTCCGGCTGCTCTAGCCCCGCGACTCCCCTTACCCAGCGCGCCCTCGTCCCGGCACCCTTGTCCCGACGCCCCCAGTTTCGTCCCGGCAGCGCGCCCTCGTCCCGGCAGCGCGCCCTCGTTCCGGCGGCCCTTCCTGCACGCGCACGTCCTGCGCAAGATCATCCCACCAGCCCGCTGCATCAGCTACTCGTCGCTTCCATGGCCTAATCCTCGGGACGTGGTCGTGCTTCAAGTCGTCCACGTCCCTTCTGTCAACATTGTGGCAAGTTTGGCCACCTGATCGCCCGATGTTGGGTCCTGCATGGACGGCCATCTCAGCACCCGCGGCAGGGACAGCCCGCGGTCCAGGCCGTGTCCTCGACTGTCGCCTCTCTTTCCCCGTCTCTGGCCCTTTCTATGGCCGACCTCAGGCGGCCTCCCGCTCTTCCGGCCTTTGTTCGACCCAGTCCCTCCTCGGCTTCTCTGGCCCGTACTGTTCGCCCCACTGCCCTTATCAGTCATTGCTCCCCTGCATGACTGCTGGACTCAGGTGTCTCCGACCACCTCACCGGTGATGCTGGTATGTTGACGTCTTACTGTACATATGCCGGTTCTTCAGCCATCACCGTCGCTGATGGGTCCACTATCCCCATAGCAGGCTTCGGCGCATGCTCCCTGACTCCATCAATACACCTACCCTCTGTGGCACATGTGCCCCGCAGTCCCTTTAATCTGCTTTCCATCAGTAAACTGACTAAGGATTATAATTGTGCGGCCATATTTACCTCTTCTGGTGTTGTGTTTCAGGAGTAGACTACGAACCGGGAACTTGGTCGAGGCCGGCTTCGAGACGGGGTCTACATGTTCGAGGGGCCAGCACCCATTGCTTGCACGTCTACCTCTTCTCGGGCACTTGATCTTCATTCCCGATTAGGACACCCGCCTGCATCCACCATTCATCAGATGTTTCCCGACTTCAGTCGGACTCATACTTTTCATTGTGAGTCCTGTTCTTTTGCGAAACATCATCGCTCTTCCTACATTCCTCGCACGGATACACGGTTCTCCCACCCCTTTGATCTGGTTCATTCCGATGTTTGGGGCCCGTGTACCATTCCGAGTCACTTGGGATATAAATACTATATATCCTTCATTGATGACTATTCGCGAATGACGTGGCTTTACCTTCTTCGAGAACGCTCCGAAGTGTTTTCCACCTTCCAAACCTTTTTTAATGAAATTAAGACCCGTTTTTCTATCTCGGTCAAATGTCTCCGCTCGGATAATGGGCGCGAGTATCTCTCCACTTCCTTTCGGCAGTTTCTCCGGACGAATGGCATCCTTCATCTGACCTCCTGTCCTGATACACCCCAGCAGAACGGCGTGGCCGAGCGGAAACACAGACATATTCTGGAGACTGCCCGTGCCCTCGTTTTCCACCAACAGGTGCCTCTGCTCTTTTGGGGAGATGCCATTCTCATTGCTACCTACCTCATCAATCGCCTTCCTTCATCTATCCTTAAGGGGGAGACTCCCTTTCGGGCTCTTTTCCCCACTCTCCCTCTTCATTTCCTCCCTCTTCGAGTGTTTGGTTGCTTGTGTTATGTTCGTGACACTCGCCCTGGCCGCACCAAACTCTCTCCCAAATCTCTCCGCTGCCTATTCCTTGGTTATTCCCGCACTCAGCGCGGATACCGCTGCATCTCCCCGGACCTTCGCCGGTATGTCATCTCCGCGGATGTCTCCTTTGTGGAGAGTTCTCCATTCTCCTTTCCCTCTCCTCCTCCTGACTCTGCCATTCATGACTGTCTTCCCCTCATCATCCATCCTCTTCCGGATTTGCCTCCTCCTACCTCTCCTCCTCCTGACCCTGCCATCGATGATTGTCCTTCTCTCCTCATCCATCCTCCACCGGCGTCAACCCCTGTTGACACCCATTTTGGTCAGGTCTACTCCCGCTGCCCTTCGACTGTATCCCCCGTTCCGGCCAGTGACACTGATGCTCCTGCTTCGTCCGCTGCTCCTGCTCCGCCACCCGAGGACTTGCCCATTGCCCTACGGAAAGGTACTCGCTCCTGCCAGAGTACTCTATTTGCATCTTCATACAGGGGTCTGTCCGCTCTGGAGACGGTTTCTATACCTCGCACGGTTGGTGAAGCTAAATCTCACCCCGGGTGGCTCGCAGCCATGCGGGATGAATTGCAGGCTCTGGAGGAAAACCATACTTGGGATCTTGTCCCCCTTCCAGCAGGCAAACAGGCAGTGGGCAGCAAATGGATTTACACGGTCAGGCTGAATCCCGATGGCACTCTCCGTCGCCTCAAAGTCCGCCTTGTGGCCAAAGGCTTTGCTCAGACATACGGTGTTGACTACTTTGATACCTTCTCACCGGTTGCCAAGATGGCCTCTGTCTGACTATTCATCTCTCTCGCCGCCCATCATCAGTGGCCTCTTCATCAATTGGATGTCAAGAATGCATTCCTCCATGGCTTCCCTGAGGAAGAAATCTATCTACAACAGCCCCCCGGATTTTGTGCCGCCGACGTTGAATCTCGTGTCTGTCGTCTACGCCGCTCTCTTTACGGCCTCAAGCAGTCTCCCCGTGCTTGGTTCGGCCGCTTTAGCACGTTCGTCAGCGACTTTGGGCTTTCCCGCAGTATGAAGGACCACACTGTCTTCTACAGGACGACTCCACATTGCTGCATCTTATTGGTCGTCTATGTGGATGATATCGTCATCACCGGCAGCGACTCTGTGGGTATCACCCATCTCAAGGCCCATCTTCACCAGCACTTCCACACTAAGGATCTTGGTCCTCTCACATACTTCCTCGACATCGAGGTTTCCTACTCCTCGGACACCATCTCCCTCTGCCAACGGAAGTATGCATTGGATATATTGCAAGATGCTGGGCTGACTCAGGCCACTGCGGTCGATACTCCTCTAGAGTCTGGCGAACGGTCTCTTTATGCCTCCTCGGCTCTATACCCACATCCCGAGCGGTACCGTCGATTGGTGGGCAAACTCAATTATCTCACCATGACTTGACCCGAGATTTCCTGTGCGGTAGCCAAAGTGAGTCAATTTATGGAGCATCCAACCACATCTCAGTGGGATGCTGTCATCCGCATCGCCAAGTACATCAAACGGGATCCTGCCCGTGGTCTTCACTACTCTCAGCATCCTCATCAGCATATTGAGGCCTTTTGCGATGCTGATTACGCTGGCTGCCTTGCCACTCGGAAATCTACCTCTGGGTTTGCCATTTTCTTGGCAGGCAACCTCATTTCTTGGCGCAGCAAGAAACAGACGGTCGTCTTTCGCTCCAGTGCCGAGTTTGAGTACCGTGCCATGGCCACCGTCACTACCGAGATCCTTTGGCTTCGGCAACTCCTCCAGGAGTTTGGCTTTCCTCAACAGACTTCTGCTCACATATGGTGTGACAATCAGACAACCACTAAAATTGCTTCGAACCCCGTCTTCTATGAACGCACGAAGCATATTGAGATGGACTGTTACTTTCTTCGCCACCACCTGGAGCACAACCATGTCAGCTTTAGCCACATTCCGACAGTAGACCAACTTGCTGACATCTTCACCAAAGGCCTCCCTGGTGCTCGCCTTGCCTCGCTCAGTTCCAAGCTGGGGATCCACCACATCTGACACCCAGCTTGAGGGGGAGTATGTCTTGGTCTTGTGTGGTGTCATCTTATTCTTTTTTGTGGGACTCGTTGTCCAAGCTGGGCCTGTCCAGCTTGAGGGGGAGTGTTAAACCCTCTTTTGTATTATTATGGGTATTTCCGAGTCCCACATCGGAATACTCCTTTGTATCTTTCGCCGTATCATTCTATAAAAGTAGGCCCCCACCTTACCTTGAGTGTAAGGGGGTTTCCCCATTCTACATATATCAATGTTCTTCAAGTTCTTCTTCTCATGTACATGTATGGAAGAATTCTCTCTCTTTTTGTATCTTCGTATCTGTTGTATATCTGTGTGTCTCTTTTTGTGTTGTCTATCTGTGTGTCTTTACTGCAGCTCGATCTTCTTTTTATTCCACGAGCTCCGGCAGTAGGAATGATTACCTTTTTAGAGGTACGAGGTACGGTCTCCTGACATGCCAACAATCAACATTAAATAACATTAATTGCATTAAAAACATCAAAAATGACCGTTAGAGTTAAATACGAATTTATAGAAATTCAAACAGTTTTCATGACTATCGGTGAGTCATGTGATCGGTGAGACATTTTGAATCTGTATTGGTTTCGATAGCATTAGCATCGGTGTCTCAGCATCGGTGTCTCAGTATCGATGTTTCAGCATTGGTGTCTCAGCGTCGGTGTCACAGCATCGGTGTCTCAGCGTCGGTGTCTCAGCGTCGGTGTCTCAGCATCGGTGTCTCATGATCGTCGGTATCGGTGACACATGATCGTCGGTATCTCTTTAGATCTTCGGTAGCTATCGGTGCGACCGTTCATCATCGGTGCGACCGTTCATCATCGGTGCGACCGTTCATCATCGGTGCGACCGTTCATCATCGGTGCGACCGTTAATCATCGGTGACTCAGAAAAATGACTATCGGTGAGTCAAGATGAGGAATTCTTACAAAGTGTCTGTTCAATCCAGAAGACTTCCAGGTCAACCATAACCATACATTGATCATAGATAAACAATTGTAGATATGATTTAAACATATTTAGAACAAGTTGAACAAGAGATTAAAAGGAAATAAATAAAACTAAGATTTGTGATTATTAAAATAACCATTCCACAGAGAGTTCAACAAAAATGTTTTTCTTCATAGATTTCTTAATGAAGAAGTATATATATGGAGCAACCACCTGGGTTTGTTGCTCAGGTGGAGTCCTCCAAGGTTTGTCGTCTTTGTCGATTGTGTGGACTCAAGCAGTTGCCACATGTTTGGTTCGACCGTTTTTGCCCCGTTATGCTTAGCTTTGGCATGTGCCAAAGCATAAAAGATTCTTCTGTTTTCTATCATCAATTTGTAACAGTAAACATTTTTTTGGCTGTCTATGTGGATGACATTGTTATTACTGGCAGTGATGCTGCTGGTATTGATCGACTCAAGTCTATTCTTCATCAAAATTTTCAAACAAAAGATTTGGGTTCACTGCAATATTTCTTAGGAATTGAGGTCTTCAGATTTGACAAATGAATTTTTCTATCTCAGAGAAAGTATGTTCTTGGTCTGCCGCAAGAAATTGGCATGACTCGAGCTAACTCGGTTTACTCACCCCTCGAACCTGGAGAAAGATCTCTTTATACTGACATTGAAATGTTTTCATCACCCGACAAATATAGACGACTTATTGGAAAGTTTAACTACTTGATAATAATTCGACCTGATATTGTTTGTGCGGTTAGCAAAGTGAGTCAGTTTATGGAATCTTCAACAAAAACGCAATGGGAGACTGTTGTTCACATTGTAAAATATGTGAAAAAGGAACAATGTAATTTTCAAGAAGTAGACTGTTATCTACCAATCAAGTGCAGAGTTGGAGTATCATGCCATGAAATATGTGATTGCTGAGATTATTTGGGTACAATATAATTTTCAAGAGATTGGGTATACGATCATGAAACCTACACATATCTAGTGTGACAATTAAGCTGCCATCAAGATTGCCACAATTTCGGTCTTCTTTAATGAGTGGACAAAGCATATATTGTCATTTCGTTCTAGAAAACATTGAGAAGAAGAAGATCATCTTCGGCTATGTTCACATCTTTGATCAATTTGCTGATGTTTTCACAAAAAGGATGCTTGGGCCACTTGTCCAATTTTTGTGTAACAAGTTGGACATGATAAATATATATGTCCCAGCTTGAGGGGGTGTATTAAGAGGAGTAGAGTATTATATATTTTTTAATATTCACATCTCATATCGGTGTGGGTTATCTGTTGTATTCCTTTTCTCATATATAAGTTAAGCATCGTACCTCGTTGTGAGGTACGGGTTTTCCTTTCTAACAAATACATTTATACTTTATAATTTGTTGTACTGTCAAAAGTTTAACTTGTCCTATTGCTGTAGTTTTTCTTTGTAAGCTGACTCTACCTTTTAATCAGGAACCCCAAGATTAAATTTTTTACAGATAGTTGGGACGGCTGTTGAAGGAACAACACTGTATATTGATAAAGAATACTGGGGTGGTGAAGAAGGAGATTCAATCTTCCGCTGGTTTCGGGTATTTATGTGCTTAATATTTTTTTCCCTTCTGATCACCTTTTGTCCATATGATGGGTCCCTCATTTTTATTTTCTGTCTCATGATGCTATTGCTGGGAGTTTTCTGCCCCGTAAGCAATTAAAGCTTGGGTATCAGTGATGCTTTCTCACTTCTGAAACAGAAAAATTAATATTTTACTATATTTCTTTTCTTGTTTTGAACATATGCAGACCCATTCAGATTGCACACAGAGTGGAATAAAAGGTGCCACAACAGCGTCTTATGATATTTCAATTGATGATATTGGTTTCTTTATTTTCACTTTATGTGAGCCTGTTAGAAGTGATGGGACCCACGGTTCTATTGTTATTTCTGAACAGATTGGACCTGTAATACCTGGTATGCTGTTTATTCTCAGTATTTCCTTTGAGAATTTAAGACACTGTTTCACTTCGGAAAATATTCCTGCTTTCTATTTTCATTTTCTTTAAAAACAGAAAACAAACATGTGGTTGTGGAAAATGCATTTAAAATTTTGGGAACAAAAATGGAAAGGGGCCAGATTTAGAATACAAAAAGAAGTGGTTTTTTATTCTTTTTCAATATGTTTTTCATTTTTCAAAAAATCCATAAAAACCATAAGCTCTCAAACCTCAGACCATATATTTTAAAAATCTAGGCACTAAAAACTTAAAACTTCAAATCCCAAATCATAAATCATAACCTCTAAACCTGAACGGCCTAAAACCTCAATCATAACCCTTAAAAGTCATAATTTACATTTGTAATTGCCAAAATTCAAAATAACTTCCTAAATCCAAAACTCAAAATCCATAATCCTTAATCCTTTATCCATAGATCCTAAAACTACTGCCATCATCCAGGTTGTTAAGTGGCACCAGGGGGTCTACCTATGGCATCTCACAATGGGGCTCAAATCCCCATCATCACTAGCATTTCATCCGATCCTAAAACTGCTTTAGAACTTTAAAAGTCCTTAATATCATAGTTTAAGTGGAAAAATGTACTTAGAAAACATATTTTCAATATCTTTATCCATGAATTTTTTTTTTCTATTTCCAATACCTAACATGTTTCTTGTAATTTAAGAAATAAAAAGTGAAAACTGTTTCTAGAAAATGAGAATGGAAAATGAAAATAGGAAATCTTTTCAAGAACCAAACACATCCTTGGTACTCTTGGAGTTCCAAATCCCATTTCTGTTTTTCTCTTAAATTTTAATAGCTCGTGTGTTTGTTGACCATGTGTGCATATGCATAGATTAGAATATAATGATACTGGTTTTGGCGTATAATTCTCAACATTCAATGACCATAGTGTCTCTTAAATTTTTTTTTTTTGGTCCAGGCCTGCCAACTTGCCCATCTCTTGAAATTCTTGGACCAACAATCGAAGGGATGCGTTTGAGCTTTTTGGCATCCTATAGTGGAGGGTGGGCCTTTTTTAGCTCAATGATTGATGCTTTTTTGAACTTTCTAGTCTTTTTATGGCAATCATTGTTGCTATTCTTGTATTTTTTTTTTCATTCAGGGAAAGCGGGAATTGCTCCCATGAATGGTTTAGGGTCAGTAATATCGGTGCAAAGGAGAAGTTGAGTGATAATGGTGAGCTCTCTAAGACTTATGATGGGAATATTTTATTATTTTCCTTTTTTGATCCTCCACCCTAAAAAGAAAAATCTTAGAGGTCATGCATCTTGTTCAAATTTGATGTCGAGTGATGTAGATTTTCTATTTGAGCAGAGTTTCTGGATCTGTCACTTGAGGAGGTTGGAAGTTGCATCGAGCTTGTTTATATTCCCAAACGCAAAGATGGGCTGGAGGGGAGTCCAAGTGCTGTTGTATCTGATTTAATTTCCCCAGGTAATAATCCTGCATTTTGAAAAACATTGACTAAAAACGGTATTGGACAGCTGAATGTTTACTTTGCGGCGATATTTATTACCATAATTATAATGTCATGCTTTCATTTGGTTTTTAAGTGTAATCTAACCATTGGTATTTTTTGATTTTTTCTTGATCGCCTTTGATAGGATTGCACTGTTTTGTGAAAAATCCATTTTAAAAATGATTATCAAACTACTTGTCTTTTACTTATGACCCTTTTTTATCTTTCCAATATTTATTTCGTTATTAGCGATGTGGTGTTTAAACGTATCCTGGTTAATTTTCTAATTAAATTATTTTGTGAATTCTATATGAAGAATGGGAAAATAGGAGACCCGAACCCCCAAGGTGTACTCTCTAAGGAGCCCTTGGGGTTCTTTTATAACAAACAATTAAGACCACACCGGACCTCAAGTCCGATGTGGGATCCTCAAGCTAGGTGTACCTAGCTTGGACACACAAAGAAAAAACAAAGCAAGCAAAAGACGCTGCAAACACTCCCTCTCAAGCTGGACATACCCAGCTTGATTACACTACAAGACGAAACTAAATAAAAGAAAAAAGTTGCAAGGCTACTGCTCCCCCTCACTATCGCAGCTCCCCCTCACGATGATGGATGGATGATGTCGCGGGCGCAGCAGAAGAAACCACTCAGACCGGCCGGTTGACGAAGCGCCAGGAATGCCGCACTAGTGGGGCCGGACGATGAAACGCCGGAAAATCCACACTAGCACCGGGAAAGCCGCACTTGTGGGGCCGGTGACGGGAGGCTGAGATTCCACAGAATTGTTGCGGGATCTGGCGGCGCCAAAGGGCCCGGTCCTAAGTGGTCGAGCTGCTGTGCCAGCGCATGGGCGTGCTAGCGGACAGAGATGCGGCTGCCGGGAGTCATCGGGAGATGCCGGCGAGGCGGGGATGTCGCAGGAGGTGCCGGAGAGCCGAAACTGGAAGCAGGGCAGCCGCTGGGAGAAACTGGAGCCGACTGGCTTGTCGGAAGAGGAGCGCAGGAGGAGGTCGGCGAGGGAGCAGGACAGCGGGAGGGGACGCTGGGGACGCCTGGAAAATCAAAGAGGAGTCACGGCCGTGAGGCACTGTCGCCAGGAATCTCGCACAGGAGGCGGAGCCGGGAGAAGCAGAGGCGCCGGGAGAATCGCGAGGAGGCGCGCCGGGATTCTTGACAGGAGGGAGTCGCAACTCAACGAGGCGGACGGGATCGCGACGGGAGGCGGAGCCGGGCAGATCGCCGGGGAAGGCGTAGCAGGAGTTTGGATCGGGAAAGAGGTGGCGCTGGAAGCCACTTGAACGGGAGGGCGGTTCATGCGTAGCGAGAGATGTGGGAGCCGGCCGTTCTCGCCGGGAGATGCGGGAGCGAGCCGACAGTTGCGGGGAGCCGAAAAGACCACCAGGGAGCCGGAAAGACCGTCGGGTAGGGCGGGATTGGCGGAGGAGGCGGGGCCAGATGTCGCCGGGAGTTGAGAGGGAGCCGGCGCACGGAGGATGCGTAGGGCGGGAGGGAGCCGCCGAGAGGATGGTCCGGCGGGAAGGGAGGCGAGCCCGGGCTTCGTCGGGAAGCCGCAGGAGTGGCGGGAGGCGCCAGGAAACGCTGCGGGAGCCGGGAGCCGCGTCTAGAAGCGGGGCCACCAGGGTGCACCGCTGGGATCGCGACGGGAGGGATCCGCCGGGAATGCAGCAGGTCGAGCGGTGCTCGGGAGGGCCTCGGGCGGGATGGGTGGAGTTGTCGCGGCGCGTAGAGGGATGATTCCGCCGAGATTGGGAGCCGGCGTCCGTTGTGCGCACAGAGGCGGGAAGGGGACTCCGGGGAAGGCGGCAGTCGCCGGCAGGGAGAGATCCGCCGCCTCGGATAAAAAAAAAAGAGCCCGGAGGGGCGGCGGAATAAAACCCAGCCCTACATGAGGGGGGGCCGCCGCCCCTCACAGGGGGAGAAACTCTAGAGGCCGACGGGAAAAAAAATATAGATGGGAGGAGGGTCGGGATTAGGTTCCCTTTGATACCATGAAGAATGGGAAAATAGGAGACCCGAACCCCCAAGGTGTACTCTTTAAAGGAGCGCTTGAGGTTCTTTTATAACCAACAATTAAGACCACACTGGACCTCAAGTCCGATGTGGGATACAGACTCCAACACTATAAATATCAAAACAGTGGTTGGATTGTTTTATTTATATTTGTGTGTTTGATTAGGCGTTTTTCTTTCTTGCATGTCTAATCAACAAGACAAATGATAAGTATTCTACAGCCGTATGCGCATCATTTGTGACTTCATGTGCATTCTTTTTTTTTTATGTGCTTGTCATAAATCATGCTACTTTTATGAGATGTTCAGTGCTGCATAAGCAATAAACTGGGCACTAGTAGGAGTTAAAGATGAAGGCCGTACACATGTTTTATAGTTTTTCCTGCATAATATTTTTTGAAGAGGCTTGCTTTTTAGTGTTAGTGATTCTAGTTAAATCCCGACCCATCATTTTTGGTGTTGTTGTTTAGAAAAATTGGATGTCCAGTTGTAATGTGCCTTTCTTCTGCACACGTTGCGTGAATGTTGTTTTTGGTTAATGGAAAGATTTTATGTCTTTTACTGATGTGGCCTTTTCTGCATGCATTTCTTTGTAAGTTTGGGTAACCTAACACGATAATTTTGGTAGTTTCATGCTGCTGCGAAACTACTTAAAAATATCTTGCAAAACTTTTAGGAATCATATTTTCCATGCAGAGCATCATGTGTACTAGTTGTATATCCGATCTTTGTCTGCACCTCCTTGTTAAATCATGCTTGCTTGATGTGTATGCAACAGCTGACCCTATTGGATTGGAGCTTAGGATTCCAGATTGCTGTGAGGATGAAGAGGTGGTTCCTGACAAGAGGTACTTTGGTGGGCAGGAAGGTGCTGGGGTATATATTTGGTATCGATTGATGGATAAGCTGCATGGATTAGCCTTGTTGGATATATCAAATGCTGGTGAAGATTTGATTGTCTGTGGGAAAACTTTGTAAGTTTATTGCAGCATAGTGGATCCTATGTTTTTTAAGTGATGCCATTCTATTGCAAATTTGCATCATGCAATGCCATGTCACATTGGCAGAACATACACACCAACTCTGGATGATGTTGGTGCGTACTTGGCCTTGTATTGGTTGCCTGCTAGAGTGGATGGAAAATGTGGAAAGCCATTGGTCACAACTTGCAACTCTCCGGTGGCTGCAGGTATATTTTATTTCTTTATGCATCAGGGTGGAAGTTTACTAATGTTTTTTCTCCTGTTATTGTGGTTAGATAAATTGTTTGAACAAGGCCCCATTGGGCTGGGCTTGTCCAAGGGTTCCAATACTTAAAGTTGCTACGATGGATATGTGTGTATTAAAGAATTAATTGACCTCTCATCCAATATGTGGATAACTTGACTTCTCGCCCTTTTTTCAACTCTTATTAGGATTGTGCTAATTCTGATAGTGTTCATGAATTTTGTTCTGTAGTTTCATCTGATTATAGCTTGCAGCTGTTGCCTTTGCATGCAATAGGCAAGTATAGTCATGGTCTTTCATTTCTCCGCATGGATTTAAGAACATTGAATTGTTGGGGTTATGCATAAATTTCTGCTTAATTCTTGGCCCAAGTTATAGCATGATTACTCAGTCCATTTGTCTTTTTTTGTAACATTTTGATGTGAAATGACGTGGCAGCACTTCCAGTAGCTTTCAATGTTGTAGTGAAGGAGTTATCTCATGGCGTTTATATGGGAGATGGATCATATTTTGGTGGACATGAAGGACCGAGTCTTTTTAGCTGGTATAGGAAAACGAATAAGGGTACTGTTATCCCAATCAGCGGGGCTAATGAGAAAACTTACGAAGTCACAGATCCAGATTACAACCATCATTTATTATTTGGGTAACCTTTTGTTTCTTCCCTTTCTGCCTCTCAATCATTTCATTTTATTGTCATTATCAATTGTGTCAATTGGAAGATAGTCCATGCATGCAGTGTAGGATAGAAATACATTTCCCCTGTAACGAAAGGGTGAACCTACTTTATGCAGTGACCTGCACAAATGGCTACTGTTAGCCAGCTTGCCATTAGATTAGTTTTTTAAGTGATAATCTAATGCCGGATTGCTCTTGACCCGTAACCAGCTAGCTACTGTCCGGTGGGTTAGATTAACTGGAAACCAGATCATTAACAACATTTACCTGTGGATTTTAAGTTAACTCTGAGTTGAAAACCTTAAGTGTTAATGTCTTGTGTATTTTAATGGCCGGCTTTTTTGTATCTCAACAGATACACACCAGTGCGGTCAGATTCAGTTGCAGGAGTGCTAATAATGTCAGAGCCAACTAACATTATTTATCCTGGTATTTCCGTTTTGTAGTGATGGGTTCTCAATTTTCTTTTATTTACATCAAAAGCAATTTGTTATCCTTTTTTCCCCACATTATTTGTACACTCGAGTCAGGGTTGTAAAATTATACTAGGATTTTTAATATATGCCATTGATTACTTATTAATGTTTTTTTGGGAATTCTCATAATCAGATTTCCATTATTGCTTTTCTTTTTTAGTTTATGTTATATGCAGTTCTATTTATTTTCCTATCTTATTTATGGCCTTTTGATATTGCGTTGTCCTTTAGAATGTCTGGAAGTTGAGATGCTTGCCCTTACGGGAAAGGCGGTTGAGGGAGCTGTGCTCACTGCAGTTGAAGTGATCCCAAATTCCGAGACCCAGCAACTTGTTTGGGAGAAATACAAGAAAAATGTCAAATACCAATGGTATAGTTCTCTTTCAAGGGTTGAAATCTTTGTAGTCCATCTTGGGTCTCCTTAATTTCTATAGACTGCCCTTATGTGCTAATTTTCTTGAAAAAACAATGTTGTTATTTTTTAAGTCTTCATCTGCGTCAAAGATCCAGGGGACTTAGAGAGATGCAAATTTATCGTTATTTGTGCATGACTTTGTTAGGAATATGTGTAATTGATTTGAGTGGGTTGCTGCCCGTGTAGGGGGGGAGGAGCAGCAGTGGCTGGAAAGTTTGTTAAGGGGCGTGGGGGCTGCCTGTGTACAACTGCCAAGGGGCAGTAATGTCTTTGGGTTGTTTGTTAGTGTTTGTTTGTTTGTTAGGGGCTGGTGACAGCTGGCAGTAGGTTGTTAGTAAGTTGTTAGCTGGCTGATAGCTGGGTTATAAATTGGAGGGGTTGGCTGTAAGAGGAGGATACAAATTATTTTAGCAAATGCTTGGCAGCAGGTCGTCGGTGGTCTCGGCTGGGCTCGTGGAAGGGTGGTCTCCTCCCGCGGGTTACTTCTTCTATTTCCCCTCCTCTTTCCCTTTCTATTGTAGCTCTATTCCTGTTCCTGTTCAGCAGTAATATACAGATTCTTCGGTTGTTTTCTCTCTCTCTCCTTCTCTCAATATTTTTACATAACAATTTGGCGACTCCGCTGGGAAGTGTCGTGCGAGAGGATTGATCGCACGCTGGAGGTGAGGAGGATCGCTGCTGAAAAACTGTAGCAGCAAGGAAAAAAAAGGAAGAAGAAGAAGAACGTTGTCGCTGCGCAAGGAGGCTCAGACGCCTGGAAAATATTTGCGGAAGGCGAACACCGGAGCCGGTCAAAGATCCAACTGGAGCTGCGTACGCTGCTGGAGACGCGAGAGGCCGACTCGTTTTCTTGTATGCAGTCGTGCGAGGGAGATCGTTTTGTTGTGGTAAGCGTTCCGAACACTGGAGGCGACCAGAGCTGGAGACGCGATCGTGGGAGCAGGACGATCGCTGCGAGGGTAACACATTTCGGAAGAGAACGATCGTGGAGGAGGAATCGCAGCAGGTGAGTGCCGCGCAAGGAGTGCTGCCCGAATTTGTTTTTTGTTCGTTGGTGGACAAAAACCAAAAGCCGACGCAGGGTAGTCCGTGCGAGAGAAGGGTTCGCGACTTAGAGAGCTTTCGGGCCGTGGTGCCTAACCGACGTAAAAGTTGTTGACGAACGGAAAAGAGAGGAATGAAAATTAAAAAAAAGGGGGGCAGGTACGAGGTGAGCTGCTGTTCGCTGGAAAGGAAATATAAAAAAAGGGGGGGCAGGTACGAGCTGAGATGTTGTTCGCTGGAAAGGGAAAAAAGAAAAAAAAGGGGGCAGGTACAAGCTGAGTTGATATTCGCTGGAAAGGGAAAAAGAAGGGGGGGAAAGGGGTTGTTCGGGCAGGTACGAGGTGAGCTGCTGTTCGCTGGAAAGGAAATATAAAAAAAGGGGGGGGGGCAGGTACGAGCTGAGATGTTGTTCGCTGGAAAGGGAAAAAAGAAAAAAAAGGGGGCAGGTACAAGCTGAGTTGATATTCGCTGGAAAGGGAAAAAGAAGGGGGGAAAAGGGGTTGTTCGTTTAGCTGAGCTGCTGAACAGAATTTTCTTTCTTTGTGATACGGATTGCCACTGAGGAAGACAAGATTTGCCATTGGTTTAGCTGAGTGGGGTGCGCAGAATGGCAACAAGAGTCACGCTGCCAGATTTTATGGGAGAAGATTCGTATGACTGGATCAACACAGCAGAAAGGTATTTCGAATTTTGTCGGACGACAGATGACATGAAATTACATTGGGCCCAACTTTGTATGGTTGATACCACTCTATTTTGGTTTTTGTCCTGGCATAGAGCTACGCGAAACCCGTCATGGGAAATGTTTAAACCAGCTCTATTGGAAAAGTATGGGCAGCGGATGGAAAGGAAACCGTTTCAGCAACCTATTGCTTTGGAGGAGCAATTTGTTTCCACTTGATAACCTGGGTACTAGTGTGGAAAGGCGAGACAATTATATTGAGGAGCAGGTTACTGGTTCTGGTATTGTTGGAGGAGCAGCCACAATTTTTTTTAGCAAAGTTGGAAATGAAGAAAAAAAAGACGACAATGGACAAGGTGAGTTCAGCAGAGCTTCTGTGTACCCTTCGGAGCTGGGCATGGTGGCAGGGTACCCAAAGTATGCTCGAGTGACGTGTGGGCACTTTCCACAGGACGATTCCGGTGATATGTTTATGGGCATTGTTGATCATGAGAACGGCGATTGGGGTGAAGTACCAAAAAATGATGAAGCCAATTGGAAAGAGAAAGATCAAATGCTTATAAAGTTGGCTCAGTCTGAAGTTGATCAGCAAGAGTATATTTTTGCCATAATGTATAACGAGGAGGTGGCCTTTGCAGAACTCAAGGTTGAGAAGCTAGTAGCGATTGCATACCAGCAGGCCACGTCTCACATTTTGAAAGGTGCTAAACAGAAGGCTTGGGCTGTAGCTGAAAGAGCTAGGGACTACACAACAGTTTTGAAGGGAACAAATCAGGAGTCAATCAAGGTAAAGACTCTGCTATGTGAAAATGAAGTGAAGTCAGAAAAAGAGGAAATCGAGAAAAATACAGCAGGGGGAAAACAGGATGTCTCCCAGACTTTGAAGGGTGAGTTGGATGGCATCAAGGGTGTCATAGAAACTTCCAAAGGAATTGCACATTTGATGTTGTGGCCTCCACCTAAGACGCAGTGCACATACTTGGCTATAGTCTCCAAAGGACGGGGAACTACCTTGATTTTGGTCTGTGATTCAGGTTTCACGCCTCTAAATGCAGCTTCTTTGCTGGCGGTAATGGCCGCAAAAAGGCAGGCACGAGATTCCCAGAGTCATATTTCTGTTCCCGGACTCCACACCGATCCAACTAGACAAATATTGGCTGAACCAGAATTTGTTATGCCGAATGTTGCTAAGATTCATGGCTGCTGGAAAATGGAGCAGGTTTGGGCACGGTTAGGATCAAATAGACTAGCTGGGAGGTATACCCCTAAGTGCATTATAGCTAAGGACATACGAGGTTTTGGCCAGCTTATTTCCTTTCTTGGAAGTACAGTTTCAGCTACACATGCTTTTGGACAGAATTTTTCGCAAATGTGGAGCTTGGAGATGTTTGGGGCACTTCCTACTGTTTGTGAAGATGTCTTGGCAACATTATTCTGGTCAAGATGCAACTTGGTTTGTTTTTGGGTAAATTCTTGTGGGGAACAAGAACACCCATTTGAAGAGCAAGCAACTGTAGGGGATAGAAGACATTTGGAGAAATGTAAGCGGCTGGACGAGATAACATTCAAAATCGGGAGCTCAAATCTGCAAACACATGGGATGCTAAGGGCTGTCTTACTTTGCCAGCTGCTTGCAATACATGCTGGTTTTTGTGTTTGGCAGGATGTTTTAACTGTTGGGCATCCAAAGCAGCTTCGAGAAATGGAAGTTAAAGACGAAGGGTTGGCTGGAATTTGTGTTGGGCAGGAGACTTGTTGTGCTGCAGCACAGCGGAAGCTCGCCGGGCTTGTTGTTTGGGACCAAGTGGAAGATAAAGAGGAACAAGAATCTCCACAACTGCAGGGATTTCATCATGTTCCAGAGCCACTGCTGCAGCCACAACTGGCAATAACCTCTAAGGGTCGTGGGGCAACCTTTGTTTTGGTTTTTGACCTTGGTTTGACACCTCCACATGCAGCAATTCCATTGGTAGAAACCGCAGCTGTTTCTACCATATATGATACCCCTTCTACTTGCAGAATTCATCAGCAGCCCTTCTACTCGCAGGTGCTGGATCAGATGTGCTGCCGACTTCAAAGGGGGCTTATAGAACCAATGTTGAAGAGGCTGAGCTGTGTTTTTGGTGGTCCACCTTGGGGACAAGGTGGTTTTTAAGGAGGGGCGAATGTTAGGAATATGTGTAATTGATTTGAGTGGGTTGCTGCCCGTGTAGGGGGGGAGGAGCAGCAGTGGCTGGAAAGTTTGTTAAGGGGCATGGGGGCTGCCTGTGTACAACTGCCAAGGGGCAGTAATGTCTTTGGGTTGTTTGTTAGTGTTTGTTAGTTTGTTAGGGGCTGGTGACAGCTGGCAGTAGGTTGTTAGTAAGTTGTTAGCTGGCTGATAGCTGGGTTATAAATTGGAGGGGTTGGCTGTAAGAGGAGGATACGAATTATTTTAGCAAATGCTTGGCAGCAGGTCGCCGGTGGTCTCGGTTGGGCTCGTGGAAGGGTGGTCTCCTCCCGCGGGTTACTTCTTCTCTTTCCCCTCCGCTTTCCCTTTCTATTGTAGCTCTACTCCTGTTCCTGTTCAGCAGTAATATACAGATTCTTCAGTTGTTTTCTCTCTCTCTCCCTCTCAATATTTTTACATAACAGACTTGTTGATTCAGATTTGCTATCCTTGGACTAAACATAAGTGATACAATTTTACTCAAACTTAGCCTGGCTAAGCAGTCTAACAGGATACTGGAATATTTTATGGTCTATTTACACCTCGTGTGAGTACCTTGACAAAATGCCCTTGTTGTGGGTGTTCTTTCTAAATTTAAGAAATCACGACACTGGTGTCTTGGTTATTTATAATATCAAAGGTTTCTTCTGACTTGGCAATTTTCTTTTTAGATTTGGCTGTCCTGAAATTGTGCTTTAGTGCTATGTTAAGACTAGTAATTGGAGAGGCAGAAATTTATTTTCTATCAACTATATAATTCTAGCCATAAGATCCAGTCCATTAGATGGTGATTCTCATTTCTGATCACGACTGTTATAATTTTGTTTTTAATTACAGCTAAGCTTCCCACATGCTCCTCATTATTTCTGAGCCTTCATGGTGTTCTGTTGTCATCATTAATATTGGTTTTTTTCTAAATCAGTCTACTTCTCATATTTAATTAGCCCAAGAGTTTTTTTTTTTTGTGAATGTTGCTTCCCTTTGTTTCTGTTTGCATCACATAATTGATTATGCAGGTTTTGCTCAGTAATGGACGATGAAAGATCTTTTGAGCCACTGCCTTTGCAGTGTTCCTGCACATATAGAGTGAAGCTGGAGGATATTGGTCGATGCCTAAGATGTGAATGTGTTGTGGTTGATGTGTTTGAAAGGTCAAGCGGGCCTGTATTTGCTGAGACTGCTCCTGTTCTGCCAGGTCAATTTTCTGGAACTTTTGTACTTTCTCTGATCGAATATGGTTATCGCCTTTCTTTAACCTGTGTTTTGAACAAATGTTTCTGGAGGTTCTCATTATTTTTCCATAAGATTATGTAGCTCTTACTTCATATGCAAAATGCAATAGAACAAGATTAGAGTTTTCATTACAAGGGAATAGAAAAGCAAGGAAATGCCTCTATTATTTGGTTTGTGGATTAATAGTTAAAAATAAATATTACATGTATTCATAGAATTACTTTGTTACTAACCAAATAAACGAATAATTATTCCATTAAAATATATATTGATATTGCTTGAAATTTTATAATTAAATAATAAAATTTTGACTCCACCTTAAAAATTTCCTATTGGTTTTGGAATTAAAGTTATTGAGTTTTCTCATGCTGTTAAAAGTCTATTTATGTCTGTCCAAGAGTAATTTATGTTTGGTACATTGTATCCGTGTGTTGTCTACTTGAGAAATTCACGATGATCTTGTGTGAGGTGTTAATAGTTGCAATCATGGTAGGATTTAATTTTATGATAGTTAAAATATTCCATTAGGTTATTCTTTCAACTACCAATTGGTTTAAAAATGAAAGTCAGTTGTGTCCCACATTTGAAAATGCTCATGTTTGATTCAAGCGTTTCCACACTATATGTTAAGAATAGAGGCTGGCAGGGGGTTGTTGTGGACTTGTTGGGGGCTGTCCATACTTGGGCTGTCAAATGTATAGGATATAGGCTGGCAGGTGGGGAGGGCAGTTTGGACCTTTAACTGTTGGCTGTGTTGCATGAGGCAGTTGGGCTGTTAGAGGAGAGAGGGGAATATTCTTGGTTGGGAGGGGGACCACCTGGACACACACCTGAAGCTGTTAGCTGGCTGGGTGGGCCTTTAAATAAAGGGGCCAGTGTGTGTAAGAGGGGGAATTCATTCTGGGAATTATTCCACAGCAGGCTGCTATGAGAAGGGGCTGGTTCGTTGGGACGTCCAGCAGGGGGCTTGGAGGAGTGGTCTTCCACGGGTTCTTCACTCTCTCACTCTTCATCCATCTCCTTCCTCTACCTCCCTACTGTATTTCTCAATTCTGCTGGATCTATACAATGAATACATCAATATATATTGTTTAACTTCTCTTTTCTCCCTCTCTCACATTTTTACATAACACTATATGCTGTCTAATGTGTTTGGCTCAGAACCAAATATTTCCTAGGTTTGTTTGTTGGCCATAGGCCACCTGATATAATTTCGCCTCGGGCAAGGTGTCACTAATGCAGGTCTCCACTGACCATACCACACTATGGCATAACTAGCACATGGTTGTGGGCACTACTGGTCTTCAGTTCACATCATTTTACACATTATAGAATAGATCAAAAAATTAACATGGTACCTATAAACATCCTTATAAAATCATGAACAATTTTACCACTAAATCCGTACAGGTTACTTTCAGCTGAGCGCCTTGCCTGCAAAAACGTTCCCCTTAACACAATTTAAATCTACCAACCTGTCACATGCAATATCGGTTTGAGCTTGAAAGACCTCAATGAATGCGGGTGTAAAAAGTCTGCCACACCAAATCACGAACAGTGCATACATCAATATATACATATATTTATGTGTGCGCTTGTGTTTCCTGTATTTTTCTATGCAAGGGAAATGGGAGACTGAATGGCCTCCTGTTTCCTGGCATGATGTGTGCCTAAGAATGAATGCTTGGGTCTTCCAGATTTAAGAACCTTGAACAATGCTCTCTCAGCTAGAATATCATTTGAGCTCGAATTCAAAAGACACATTATGAATGAGCAATGCAAAAGCTTGGTGTTTTGGTTTGTTGGAGTCTGCATCCCACATCGGACTTGAGGTCCGGTGTGGTCTTTACTATTTGTTATAAAAGCACCCCAAGGGCTCCCTTGGAGAGAACACCTTGGGGGTTCGGGTCTCCTATTTTATCATTCTACATGGTATCAGAGGAGGTTAAATAAACCCGACCCCCCCTCCTATCTTTTTTTTTCCTTTCCGCCAGCATCTAGGGTTTCTCCCGGTTGGGGGGGGGCCTCCATGGCCCGCAAGCCCTAGGTTTCTCCCGCCGCCCCCCTGCCGGCTATCCCTCTCTCCTGGCGGATCTACTCTTGCCGGCATCTCCTTCCGCCGCGGATCAGCTCCCCTCCTGGCGTCTCCTCCCGGCGGCCCGATCTCCCTCAGGCGGTGCCCCTCTCCTACGCGGCTCCCCTCTCCGTCGCGGCAGCCCTCCGGTGCGCCTTCCCTCCCGGAGCCCGCTCCTCCTGCGCACGATCCCTCCCGGCGCGGCTCCTCCTACGCGCGCCCTTCCCGTCGCCGCTCCTCCCGAGCGCGACACTCCCGACGCCCCGCTGCGGCTCCTCTCGACGGCGACCCTCCCGGCACCCCGTCGCACCTCCACCTGAGCGCGCCTCTGTCGCGGCTCCGTCCGGCTCCCGCAACACTCCCGGCGGCCTCCTATGCGCGCAACCCTCCCGGCGGATCGGCTCCCGACTCCCGTCCCACCTACTCCCCCCGGCGATCCTGAGCGAGATTCCTCCCAGCGCGACAGACCCGCCCTCCCAGCGCGCGACGCCCCGCCTCCTGTTTCCCGTAGTGGCTCCCGACGGACCAACCTCCCAGCGGCTCCCTGCTCCAGCGGTGCACCCCGGCGGCCTTGTTCCGACGGATCTCACCCCCTGCCAGCGCCTGCTTCTCGGCGCCCCTCCCTACAGCGCGTGTCGGACCCTTCCTCCCGTCGCGATCCGGTTGGCTTCTCCCTCCCGGTGATCTCCTCCTGCTGCAAGTTGGATCTCCAGCGTCCCCTTCCGCTGTCCTGCTCCCTCGCCGGCCTCCTCCTGCGCTCCTCTTTCGGCAGCCGGCTCCAATTTCTCCCAGCGGCTGCCCTGCTTCCAGTTTCGGATCTCCGGCACCTCCTGCGGCATCCCCGCCTCGCCGACATCTCCCGACGACTCCTGGCAGCCACATCTCTGTCTTCCGGCCCGCCCATGCGCTGGCGCAGCAGCTCGACCACCTAGGATTTGGGCCCGTTGGCGCCGCTAGACCCCGCAACAATTCTACGGAATCCCCGCCTCTCGTCGCTGGCCCCGCAAGTGCGGTTTTTCTGGTGCTAGTTTGGATTTCCCGGCGTTTCAACGACTGGCCCCACTAGTGCGGCATTCCTGGCGCTCCGTCCATCGGCCCGGTCTGAGTGGTTCATCTGCTGCGTCCGCGACATCATCCATCCATCAACCTGCGGGGGAGCTTCGATCGTGAGGGGGAGCAGCAGCCTTTGCAGCTTTCTTTTTATTTCGTCTGGTTTTGTAATCAAGTTGGGTCTGTCCAGCTTGAGGGGGAGTGTTTGCAGTCTGTTGATTGCTTTGTCTTCATTTGTTTGACTTGTTTTTTCTTTATGTGTCCAAGCTAGGTTCACCTAGCTTGAGGGGGAGTGTTGGAGTATGCATCCCACATCGGACTTGAGGTCCGGTGTGGTCTTTACTATTTGTTATAAAAGCACCCCAAGGGTTCCCTTAGAGAGAACACCTTGGGGGTTCGGGTCTCCTATTTTATCATTCTACATGGTTCATAGGGAAAAAACACTTTAGCTACGAGACAGCTTATTTGCAGCTTGCAACTCATGGTAGCAGGCTGAATCGGAAGTCTCAGATTGGACAACTGAAAACAAGTTTGACATGGCAAGGCATACGAAAGAGGCAATGAGGTCAGATGGCCTGCTGTGGTTTGGAAATCCCTGGCTCCTGCAAAGATAAAATTCATTTTATGGCTTGCTACTAAATGAAAATTGAGAACCGAGGACAGGTTGATTTTGATGAACACTAACCAGGTTTGTGTATTTTGTTCGCAGCAAGAGTCATTACCTGCAATTGTATCGAGAAGGGGTGGAAACATATCTGGGAATGGGCTCATTCGCAGGATGCTCTAACTTGAATACTGGTTTCTGGTTTCTTCAGTGAAGAGCAAAGAAGAACGGGGATCTAGATGGGATGCGACTATTGTTTGCTGGAACTGTTAGTAATGGGGTGGTTGGTTTAGTTAGTCCTCGACCTCCTATCTTTCATACCTATGAAGGAAGGGAAGATATGAGGTAAATTGTTTGGTGTAGGCATGTTGGTTAGTAGGTTGGTTGGTAGTGCAACTGACTATAAAAATAATAGTCAGGTGATCTTGGGAGGACACTTCGCATTTTACTCAGAAAGATAGGCCTACTGGAGCAGTCGCTGAGGAGCGGAGGCCTCTCTCCGGAACTCGAGCCCCCCCCCCCCCACACACAGCTGTAATCCTATCTCTTCTCCTTAAACTGTAAATCTCCATTACTGTTGTGCAGTGTAGTAATAAACAGATAGATTGTTTCTCTTTCTCCCTAAGCACTACCACGCGATCCATTGTTAGCTGGTTATCTAATAATTTGGTTCTTTTATTGAGAGAATGATCATAGAGATTAGTTGTTGTGTGGCTGATCATTGCTTGTCGGTTAGAGTGTGTGGTTTCCGTGAGCACTTTCTAGTTTGCATGCATACTAGAATGGAGAACAGAGCTGCCTTCATTGGATCAACACTGAAGAATTAACAACGGAGGTACGATGAGAGAGAGCGAGCATGTGGACCGAGGGAGCAAGCATGAGATTAGACGTTGTCGGCTATGCAGTCTAATACAGATGAGCTGGTACGAGGACAAGCCGCTTATCAACATAGTTATCAAAACGCGTTGTAGCGCCCGCGATAGCGCCGACGCGGTGCGGAGCGGTGCATCGCCGCTCCTGGCGACTGGATCGCGGGCAAAACGCGATCGCGCCGCCTCCGCCGCGATCCCAACTGTCGCGGTTCCGACGCGATCCCGGCGGGAGCGGACGCATCCTATTTGCTCGCTTGTGTCGCTGCTACTGTGACCCCTCCACGCTGACGACAACCCCTCCCATCTTGTTTGTTCCGCTGCGCCGCCGCCGCCTCAACCCTGACGACCCCACCCCCCATCGAGTCGCAACCCCGCATCTCTACTGCTTTGGCCTACGTCGTCACCGCCGACCCCTCAACGCCAACGAAGTCCCCCCCACGAGTCGCGACTCGCATCTGCTGCTCTGGTCTACGACGCCGACGCCGACGACACTCCCTGACTCCTTTAATTTTTTTTTTATATTTTATTTCTTGTTGGCTCTTTTTTTTTCTATTTCCCAGCATCAATCCCTCCATTTTTTATCTTGTTTTTTGTTTTTTTATTCCATTCATTGGTTAGAATTTTCCAGCAGCCCCTTTTTATTTATTATGTTATTATATATGTATTATTTTAATTATGTTTTATATTTTATTTAACGTATTTTAATTTTTCATCGTATATATGTGTAAAATTATATAATTTAAATTATATTATTTGGTCCGCGATTAGATAAAAAAGCGGCCGCGACGCGATCCGCGTCGCCGCTATCCCGCTACAGAACCCTGCCGCGTCGCGCCGTGATCCGAGATTGAAAACTATGCTTATCAACGATTTGTGCATGAACAGATGCAACAGTTAAGAGGAAAGAGTGTCACTTAGGATGCGAGATATAAAAGAGAAGACAATAAAGAAGATCAAGGAGCTTGAGTTGCAAGTGGAACACAGTTCAGATACTGGTAAGCAGAGTAAGGAAGCTACAGTGTTTCCAAGCGGAAGTAGAAGTATGAATGCGGAGGTGGAGGTTGACAACGGACAAGGTGGAAGTCTGATATCGGAAGATGCTGCTCTGGCTGAAGGATTGAGTGTGACGAAGAGAGTAGAGTTGCCTTCATTTTCAGGAGAGGACCCTTTTGGATGGATCGCAAAAACAGTGACTTATTTCTTAATAAGTTGGTCACCGGAAAATATGAAATTACCTTTAGCTCAGATCAGTATGGAGAAAACAACATTTTACTGGTTTTTGTCTTGGCAGAATGCTAATCCAGGTCTGAAATGAGAACAGTTGAAGCCAACGCTCATGGATAGATGTGGGAAGGCAACAGAGGGGGATCCACTGCGGTTCTTGAAGACTCCTCGACAGACCGGTTCCGTGGAGGAATATATTGAAGAATTTGAACAAGTGGCACTGGGGATTCCGGATTTCCCTAAGTCAGGATGGTTGAAAGGGAGCTGGTTGGGGAAAGAGTTCTGAGAGGAGTCTGGGGAAAGCAGGTGCTACAGCTGGATGCACAGGGAATTGGATTCGTGGTGCCCAACTTTCTGTCCAGTAGACCCGCAGCTAAAAGGTGTAAACAGGAAGAAGAATGTAGAAGAAACAGTGGAGAAGAAAGCTGGAATGGAGTGAGAACTATTAGTCGGCAAGAGAGGGGAATGAAAACAAAAGGGGCTGTGTTTCCGTTATGGACAACCCTATGCATAGATGTCCCGACAAGCACTTGAGGATATTGGTGCGGGTGATTGAAGAGCCGACTGTTGAGGGGGGGGGGGGAAGAAGTTGATATGCAGCAGATTTCGAAGCAAAGTCAACAAGAAAGAGTAGGCAAGGGAACTGGTGGAATACAAGAGTATGGGGGAGGAAAAGACAGTTTTGTTGTTGTTTAGCGGACATATTTCAGGGGTGCCAATTGTAGTCCTCATTGACAGCGGCACAAATCATAACTTGGTGTCTAAATCTCTCACAAAAATGGCAAAAATCGCAAGGGGTATGTGAGCAGGCAGAGGTGTGTTTGGACAATTTCACTATCAAGATTGAAGCAGATGTTTTCAATATCAGGGGGACTAGATTTTGTTTTAGGTAAGTAGTTGAAGATTTTGGGGTTATGACTAATTGAAGTCACAAAACCAGGGAATTCACGTTGAAGGGAAAACAAGTTAGGTTATAAGGGGTTATGGGGCTGTCGGTGAAAACAGTGCGACTTGCAACAGTTACTGCAAAAGTCAGTAATATTTATGGACCGTTGGGTCTGGAAATCTGAGCTTATGCTTCCCACAAGAGAGACTAACTAAGAGGAACAGTGTTGCCAACAGCAGTTGGAAGAGTTAATTTCAGAGTATCAGATCCTCTTTGATGAACCAAAAGTGGTTCCCCCAAGTAGGCAAACAGACCATGCAATAACGTTAAAGATGAGGTAGAAAAACAAATGACAAAGATGCTGGTAAATGGTATAATACGACATAGTAACAGCCCTTGTGCTAGCCCAATTATTTTAGTCAAAAAAAAGATGGGGGGTTGGAGAATGTGTGTGGTTTACCAAGCGTTAAATAAGTTGACAATGCCCGATGAATTTTCAATCCCGGTTACAGAGGAATTGTTGGATGAGTTACATGAGGTTACCAAATTGGATTTCAAGTTTGGATTTCATCAAGTTAGGTTGAAAGCTGAGGATATCTTTCAAACGACATTCAAAGCACACGAGAGACATTATGAATACCTCGTGATGCCTTTTGGGCTCATGAATGTGTAACGGCCCGGAACTTCCAGCCCATTTGTAGGAATTCAGGTGGTGGTGGTGTTTGGAGGAGGTCTCGAAGAGTTGGAGAGTGGTGTAGAGGTTGCAGCTGGAAAATCCAGCTAAGGAGCTCTGCAGCGTGGAGTGTGGGGCTGCGCCGTAGGGGTGGCCGTTGTGGCGTAGGTGGGCCGGATGTGGCATAGAGCTACTGTTGTTTTGGGAGGTAGTTGCGCCATGGAGCTTGGTTGCGGTGTAGCCCCCACTCGACAGGTGATGGTTGCGGCGTGGAGCATTCGACTGCGGCGTAGAAGGGCTCAGAGGTGGTGGTTGGCGGTTCTAGCATTTTGAGGGTAGCTGTGCCATGGAGATGGGTTGCGACGTAGCCTCCCTTCCAGTTTTTTGGGTCATGCGGCGTGGTGAGGGGTCCTGCGCCGTAGCTTTGACCAGCAGGGTTGCAGCGTGGTGAGGGGTCCTGTGCCATAGCCCTTTCGGTTTTCAACAGTTTTGAGGTGTGGTCCTAGGGGTTGTGTCGTGGCCTTATGTTTTGCAGACTGGAATAAATTCTTAAAGCCCCTCGAACCCTACCTTTTGTCCAACTTTACTCTCGTTTCTTGGGTGACCCAAGTACGACCCAAGAAGCTCTTTCAACCCCCTTTCAGTGGTTTTCGACTTTGACCTTGGGGGGTCGATCCATGGTGGGTTTAGGCAAGTTCCTTCCCTTCTTTCTCCTTGTTTTGATAATGGGATGTTGTGGGGTGTTGTGTTTAGGGTGATCACGGTGTTCTTTGTTGTGGTGCCCGGTGGTTGTCCCCTCTTGATCCAACCTTCAGCATCAGTATGGAAAGCTCGTAGAGGTCGGAGATCCTTCGTTTCTCATCTAGTGTATCATGCGAGATGGGTTATGCTCTTGTTTATCATTGGGAAGATAGTTTTCACCGACTTAATGAAGATAATGAATTTGTAATTTAAAATTGAAAGTGGAACGATAATGAATCGCATGCTTTACAACGTTTTGATATCATTGATTTTGTGATGGTACGGGCTTGACATCTTACTGAAAATTGTGGTCGTTGGAGGATTTATTTGCGTTGTGATTGTTGTGATTATGGAAACCTTGTTGTTTATTGTTTGTTATCTTCTAAATTGGAATTGACTAACCATTTATATCCGGTTAATGAAATAATTGTTCTGGGAGATTTATGTCTTGTGTGTGAATACCCTTAAATAAAAGTGGAAGCGATGAAAAGCCCATTGATAAATCTATGAAATGATATGTGATTGATGTGAAAAGTGCTATGAATATTTGTGTGTTGTTGTGAGGTGTGGTATGTGGGTGTTGTGATGTGCGGGGCAATGGTTATGAGATGAGGTGTGGAAAGTGGTTGTGGCTGTGAAAGGGAGGTGATGTGGACTTGTTGGCATAAAAAAGATGGGTGGTTGTTGTGTTGTGTTGTGTTATATTGTGCCAGTTGCTTGGGTAGTAATGGAATAAATGGTAAATAATGAAATATGGAATGACTTGAATAGAAATGGCATGGGTTGAAATGGTAAACGAATGCTCGAAATGATATGGAAAGTGTGGTTAAATGGTGATTGCTTACATGTGAAATAAACGGACAAGAAAATGAATGAGTTGAATGAATGAAATTTGATGGTAATGAGAAATCTGGAAATTTGGCTTAATTTGAAAAGAAAGGTGAATCATGGCTTGTGGCTTATTGTGTGGTGTTATGCATTTAGAGGTGGTAGCGAAAGTGGGTGTTGTGAGGTTTGGTGGTGATGTAGTGAGTTGGTTTGTAATTCTTGTTGTGAACCCATAGGTTGGGCTCGTGTGTGCCTATATGTATATACATTGTATATTTTTTGTGATTTCTATACGCACTCTGCCCATGTCGAGCACCTTGTGCCGACAACTAAATGTTTTGGGGGTGTTTTTCCCTACATTCCAGCAGTGAGGATGGATGACTGGCTACCCGGTCTTCCCCTCCCTCTCTTCCAGGCGGGTTAGGTATGCATGGGTTGTGATGGTCAGAAGTCAAAAGTGCACCAGAAATGGTTGGTTGATGAGATGATGAGATGGCGTATGGTGGGGGTCGTGCATGGTAGGAGGAGGGCACGAGTCTGATGTCCTTCATGTTCACTATACCCTACTTCTCTGGTTATGTGGTTGTGGATGTGATGTGATGACCCCAGGTGTCTGTGGACGAGATGCGATGTGATGTGATGTGATGTGATGACCCATGTGTCTTCTAGTGAGATGTGATGTGATGTGCTGAACCAGATGTCTGTGGGCGAGATGTGATGTGATGACCCAAGTGTCTATGGACGAGATATGATGTGATGACCAGTTGCACGCGGGGTGCTTGGCATGATGTGATGTTCAGAAGGGATGAGAGCTCCAGGACGTACGTCATTGGGGTGTGAGAGCGGCATCCCAGTTAGAAAGCAGTGTGAGGTACCCTTTATCGATATGGTTCCTATTATGTTACTATACTTCGATCCGTTATTTGGCAAACGAGAGGCGGTGATGATGAGTTTGGTTAGTTGATTTGTTTAGGTGCTATTGGTTCTGCTGGTGCATTAATATGCTTCTTTCACATCTGCGCGAGTAACTTTGAGTATCCTATTGAGTATACTTGTATGCTTACCCCATGTATATACAAACTGCCTTTTAGGTTTCCAAGAGGACTGTGTGGACCATGCTGAACACATTACTTGTTCGGACCATTGAAATGTTGTTGTGTCGCTGCCTCAACTTTTTTTTTTTGGTATTTATTTAGAGATTCTTGTATTTCTTTACATTATTCATGCCTTGTGGATGGTTTTTGGGTTACTTTTCTTTTATATTATGCCATGCAGTTGTTTGTGGTTGTTTTATCTCATTTCTTGACCCTACTATTATATTGGGCAATGCCTCCCATTTGTGAGATTTTTATACCCTCGTTGCTAGTCGCCAACGCGGGACCTACTGGAGGTGAGACTCGGGAGTCATTATATCTCTTACTTTATTGTCATCCCATGAGTGGTACTTTTGGAGGGAGAGGGTCATGACAGAATGCTCCGTCAACCTTCCAATCAACCATGAATAGATTGTTCAAGGGCATATTAAGGAGGTTTGTGCTGGTTTTCTTTGATGATATTCTTGTTTACAATAAGGCTTGGTCAGAGCATCTTTAGCAGTTGGAGACAGTGTTCAAAATTTTACGAACAGACTAGTTGACCGCTAATAAGAAGTGTTGTAGTCTGCATCCCACATCGGACTTGTGGTCTGATGTGGTCTTTGTTATTCATTATAAAAGAACCTCAAGGCCTCATTTAGAGAGAACCTTGGGGATTAGGTCCACCTCTTTTTATCATTCTACGTGGTATCAGAAGAAGGTTAACCCTAACCCTTCCGTCAATTTTTTTACCCTCGGAGCACACCTACGTTCTTCCCCGTTGGGGGTGGCGGCCCAAGGCCCCTTGGCCACAGTCACAACGGTGCCACCCCTTGCGCCTCCCGTTGTGACCCCTCCTCTCTCGGTAGCGACACCGCCACTCGTCCGATCCCCTTGGAGATCTCGTCTCTCGTCTGTCTACTGTGACGTCGTCCGCTTCCCGTCGCCCTCCAACGCTGCCTTCCGAGCAGGTGCGCAGTTCCCCGATAGACCCCTTTCGCACAGCCGTGCCCCGTCCAACCCAGACGGCTCCTCCCTGCGCGATGGATCCTGTCGCGTCGCTTCCGTCACCGTCGAGCCCCGCCAACCATCGTCACAATTTTGCGATCTCGTTTGTGAAGACTGTCGCCGACCCGCACACAAGCTGCCCTTGAGCGTTGACTCCCTGCAAGCCGACCTCACTTGGAGCGCTCCTCTCTGTCGGACGAACCCCCATTCCGAGCGCACTCCTCCCTATCGGACGACAACTCCCGACGACACCTCTCCTCACTCCACTAGGCAGGCCAGACCGCGTGCAACCTCCCTGAGCTATAGCCCTGGGCAGCCCTTCTCCAGCGGCGCTGCCCTCCCTGATCCGGCCATATCCGGCCGGATCCCATCTGCGCCGCGCTTCCTTCCGCCGGTCGGGTGCTTCCTTTGCTTCGCTTCGGCCTTCTACACAGGCCCTCTCGACGCGATGCTTCTGCGCTGACTCCCTCCCTGTCCACCGCTGCTCCCTCCATGTCGGCCTCCTCCTGCGGCAGTCCCAGACTCCATGTCGGCCTCCTCCTGGGGAATTTTTTCCTCCTGATGACCGGCCCGCGAGTGCGGATTTCCCAGCGCTCCGACGACCGGCCTGCCCGTGCGGCTTTCCCGGCGCTCCGACGACCTGCTCCGCCAGTGCGGCTTACCTGGCGCTTTATCGGCTTCTCCATCATCAATCACCTTCCTGAGGGGGAGCAGCAGTCATGACGTTTATCTTTTTTTTGTTTTGTCTTATTTTATAATCAAGCTGGGTATGTCCAGCTTGAGGGGGAGTGTTTGCAGCGTCTGTTGATTGCTTTGTTTTTCTTTATGTGTTCAAGTTAGGTACACCTAGCTTGAGGGGGAGTGTTGAAGTCTGCATCCCACATTTGACTTGTGGTTTGATGGGGTTTTTATTTTTCATTATAAAAGAACCTTAAGGCCTCCTTTAGAAAGAACCTTAGGGATTGAGTCTTTACCTCTTCTTATCATTCTACAAGAAGAAATGTTTTTTTTTTCCGTTTTGCCAACAATGGAATATTTGGGGTTATATAGTATCCGGGATCGGGGTTTCTGTGGTCCCTAAGAAGATTGAGTGTATCGAGAGCTAGCCTAGGCCACATAATGTGAAAGAGGTGAGAGGTTTTCCGGGTCTCACCAGTTACTACATGAAATTTATTATTGGATATGGGATGGTTGTAAAGCCTTTGACCGAATTGACCAACACGGATGAATTCTAGTGGGATGCGAGGGCGGAGTTGGCATTTGCAGAGTTCAAGCATTGTATGACATCAACATCACTATTAGGTCTTCTAGATTTTCGGAGGCCTTTTGTCATTTAATGTGATGCATCTAGGAAGGGCACATGGGAGTTGTGTTAATGCAAGAGGGCCGACCCATGACTTATTTCAGTAAGGCATTGGTTGAAGAAAATCTCTCTATGTCAGTCTATGAAAAGGAGATTATGGCTTTAGTTTTGGCAGTAAGCCACTGACAGGGAGACTTAATGGGCCAACATTTCATGGTTTATACTGATCACAAGGCTCTCAAGCATTTGCTTAGTCAGAGAATACATTCAACCAACCAGTAGTGTTGGCAGACCAAACTGTTGGGTTTGGATTTTGAAGTGATCTATAAGCTCGGAAAGGTCAATCAAATCAAGCTGCGGATTCCTTGTCGAGGTTGGCGGAGGAGGATTGCATTGTGGGTACGGGGGGCCACACTACTTTGTTTAGTTGTTTTTGAGCCATTTTACTGTGGGGTGAAGAGCTTATGAGTGTTATTTTTGCTGTTAAACAACAGTTTGACTCTAGACCTGGATATCGGTTCCGGGAAGGCCTTTTGTATTACAAAGGCAGACTAGTTTTGTCAAGACAATCTGTCTTAATTACAAAAATTTTGCACGGTCACCATTCCTCCCCTGTAGGGATTCATCCATGGCAATATCGCTTGCTGGATTGCTCCAACCGCTGCCAATATACGGCTAAGGTGGTGGTAGAGTTCTTTGTTAAAGAGATAGTTCGATTACATGACATCTTAGTTCGATTCTTAGTGACATGGATCCTTTGTCAGTAATTTTTTGAATGAACTTTTCCGGTTGGAGGGAACTATGTTCAAAATGAGTTCTTCCTATCACTCGCAAACAGACGGACAAACGAAAATTGTCAACAAAAGTTTGGAGATGTATTTGAGATGTTTTGCATTCAAGCGTCCTATCACATGGGCTCGGTGGATTCTTTGGGCAGAATATTGCTATAATACAACAATCCATGCTTCTACAAATTGTCACCCTTTGAAGTGGTTTATGGTAGGAAACCACCTACAGTTTTGTGTTATGCGAAAGGAGAAGCTCTGGTGGAGTCATTGGTGAATGCTCTTGTGGAATGAGATGAGGTGTTAGCCCTGCTTCGTCGGAATTTGCATAGAGCCCAACAATTGATGACAAAGTTCTCCAACTGGCATAGGGGGGATGAGAGTTTTGAGGTTGGCCAATTGGTGTTTGTAAAGCTAAGGCCAAATTTGCAAACTACGAAATCCTGGAAGTTGTGTGCCAAACTGGCTGCTAGATACTAGGACCCTTTCAAAGTGCTTGCTCGGTTGGGAGCAACAACATACAAACTGTCTTTGCCAGAGACTACTCGTTTGCATCCCGTTCCATGTTTCCTAATTAAAGCGAGCAATTGGGAACTTCCCTGTACAAGCGGATCTCTCAGAAATGTGGGATAGTGATATTGGTCATGGGGTGGAACCGATCTAGCTGATGGCAACCCGCGAGGCACCAAGAAGGTTTTATGGCTTGCGGCTTATTCGATGGAAGGGGTTGCCAACAAAAGAGTCGACTTGAGAGGATGCGGAAAGAATTATGGAGCAATTTCCGAAACTTCACCTTGGGGGATAAGGTGGTTGTTGAGGAGGGGCAAATTGTTAGTAATGGGGTGGTTGGTTCAATTAGACCACCTATTTTGCATTTTATTTGGAATGATAGACCTGCTGGAGCAGTCGCTGAGGAGAAGAGGCCTCTCTCCGGAACTCTCTACTCGCAGCAAGGGAGTAGCGCAAAGAGTTTGTCTCTCCCAAATTCCCCCCAGTTGTAATCCTATCTCTTCTCCTACTGTAAATCTCTATTACTGTTGTGCAGTGTGGTGATAAACGGATAGATTGTTTCTCTTTCTCCTTAAGCACAACTCTGAAATCCATTGTTAGCTGGTTACCTAACAGGAACAGTTTATATTGTATAGAAGGAGTTGCTGGGTGTTCAAAATGGTATCAAGTGGTGAATTCGTTGATCAAATCATTGGGGTATTCATCAAATTTTGGCTGCCAAAACTGAAGAGCTTAGATGAATTTTAGGACTGTATTGCATTTTTATTATTTAATATTTGGGTCAAGTATGTGGATAAGAAAGAATATATGGAGTGTCGTTTTAGCGAAGGATTGTCTAGTAATATTATGCATGTGAAATTGGGAGACCATATTATTTAAAATGTTATCGTTTTCAATATTTAGGCTCATTTCTACAATGTAAATTGGATGTATAAAATGGAGAAAAACTTTTGGGATGCTTTGTGATCATAAATTTCCTTTGATATTGAAAGGTAAATTTTATAGGATTGTTATTAGACCAACTATTCTATATGATAGTGGGTGTTTCCCTTTGATAAGACATCTTGAGCAAAAAATAAAGGCAGCGGAAATGAAAATGTTAAGATGGACATGTAGACATACTGAGATGGATAAGATTAAAATGAATGTGTTTGAGAGAAAATTGGAGTAATTTCGATCGACGGGAACATGACTGAGACTAGATTAAGATGGTTTGGTCATGTTAGAAGAAGACCTAGGGATGCACCTTTTAATAGGGTAAACTTAATGATAAAGTCACTTATTGAAATAAGTAAAGGTAGACCTAAACGGGCCCTTAAACAAATCATTCAAGATGATCTTGTTCTAAATGATTTTAATGAAAATATGGTTTTCAATAGAGCTAATTGGCGCCGTTTAGATATGTGAGGTTGTTAAGTAGTCTCTAAGAATTCCATGAGTGATGTTCTTTCTTTCAACTTAGAATGCCGAGGTATACTTTTATATTCTCCATTTTGATCAAATGATTTTTTTAAATCTTTTATCGGAGAATTAATATTAATACATAGAAGTAATGCTGCCAAAAAAGATTGTCTACCCCACTGGAGAGGGCATATTAATACATAGAAGTAATACCTATTCACATTATTCATGACTTCAACATGGCTAAGTGACCATCATCTTATGCAGGCATTGTTCTGCAATATGCTTGGGCCTTTGGGTGCATATCTTCTGTCATGAGAGCAGTGAAAAACAACTGTGAAGGTCAGATGATGGTTGAAACCCCCACCTATGCGCTTGCACCCTGAGACTCCTGCTACTGCTGCAGTCATCAGACTTTACACTGCATCACAATCTCCCACATGGAGGCTAATCAGAAGCTGACTCATGTTGAGTCTTGTAATACCCTGTACTTCAACCACAAATCTCCCAACTACTGTGGGGTCCTCGCAATAATCAACAATGAAGACCAGCTGAAGCCATGCAAAGCTTCAGCTTCTCTGTTGTAACTACCTTGGTTAACATATCTGCAGAATTCATGGAACCAAAGATTTTCTTCACGGACAAAGTACCCTTTCTAACCAGCTCCTTGATAAAGTGATATCTTAGCGAATGTGTTTTGTTCTTGTGTGAAATACTAGATTCTTTGCAAGGTGAAGTGCGCTTTGACTGACACAATACAAAGTGATGTATGTAAAGAAGAGATTTTTTATTTCCCAGGAGAAGTATGTTGAAGAATTGTTGAAGAAATTTCAAAAGGGATGAATGTAAACCTGTATCAACTCCAATTTGGGTGGGAGTTAAATGGACCATTGATGAAACAAGGAAATGTGTGAATGCCACAAAGGATAGATAAATGGTTGATTGTCTTCTGTACTTGATTGCTACATGGTCATATATTACATTTGCTCGCTGTTTGGTTGCAAGATACTAGAGTGATCCAAAAGTGTCATGTGATGTCTGTCAAGAGAATTTTCAGATACATCAAAAGAACAATCAAGCATGACCTTTTTTATGGTGCATCTAATGAACACAATCTGTTTTCTTTCTTTGATGCTGATTGGGCAGGTTCTGTGATGACAAAAAATCAACTTTTGGATTAGTATTTTTCCTGGGAAGTAATTGCATTAGTTGGTTGGGCAAGTAGCAGAACTGTGTTTCCTTGAGCACATTATAGGCTGAGTACAGAACAACCACACAAACCTGTACTCAGCTCATTTGGATGAAACAATAGTTAGAATAAGTATCATTTTATTAAGGAGAAAGTGGAAAAGGCTTTGGTGAAACTCAATTATATTTCTACTTCCGATTAAGTAACAGATATCATGATGAAAGCATTGTCAAGATCTGTTTTTGAAGAACATGGGCCGAACTTGGGAGTTCTATCACTTCTCGTCACTTGAGGTGTTGAGAAGTGTCAACCTTTTCCCTTGGAAATTATTGAATATCTGTTGGTTGATTGTGAAAGTAAAGTTGCAGGTGGAGTTGCATATTGAGGGGGAGTTAAGTGTTGATATTTGGTTAATTTGATCTTAGGCACTGCTTTGAGTTTCTATTAAAATACTCTTGTTTCCTATATTGAGCACAACTGACATAAGCTTAGAGTTGTTTATTTAGACCTTTTAGCTCCGAGATACTGGGAGTTGGATTCATCAGTGACTAAAATTCTTTGAATTTGTTGTCAAAGGGGGAGCAAGTGTCCAGGCCAGGGGGAGTGTTAGCTCGATGATTGTTTGGTGCTGCTGGTTATCAGTAAAAGGGGATGACTGTTGTTGAAGTGTGTTTATTGCCTATTCTTTTTGGTTGCCATCAAATCCAAATGAGGAGTTTGTTTCACCCATATCATGGGTTAAGTTGGATTTGCTCCCTTGAGATCATTGAGAGAAGTCCCTGGTGTTTTGCAGTTATGCGAGAAAGAATATATTCTGTGAAGGAGTTAATATTCTGTATGGATCTTAGCTAAAGTGGAGGCTGCTTGTTGCTGAGATAAGGTTTTACTGCATATTGGCTTTAATGTTTGAGATGTTGACAAGAGCCCATCAGAAGAGGTGTTTGAAACAGTGGAAGTGTTTGAAGATGTTTGTGTATTGTTTGTAGTGTGTGCGGTTCACAAATGTGGCCAGGTGTGGAAGTGACCATGTAGTCTGCAGATTTTGTTCTACTCGGCAAACTGAGAAGTTGTATCAATGTGGTCATGAAGTGGCTTCAAGTGACGGTGACTGTTGTTATGAAGGGGAGGCTACAGTCCAGTTATGATGACATTTCCATGCAGAACGACTTATGCTATTGTGCAGTTCAATGAAGGTGACCGTGAGTGTTTTTAAGTGAAGAGTTTATTAAATGATTTAACTGGTTATATCAAGTTGGTTTATGCGGGAAATGCCTGTACACATGGAATGATCCGACGAGTCAGTTATTTATATTGAATTAAAGATTGTCGATGAGGAACCTCTTAATCATGGGACACACACGGCTGATGATGAGACTGTTGGAAATTATCCGAACTTGCTAATCACAATAACTCTGTCATGTTTTAAAAAAAAAAAAAAAATAGATTGCTAACCGCAGCAGTATAATGGTATCAAACAGTTTGGTAATATTTACACTGATTTGGAAATAATGGAAAAAAACACCCATAAAAATAATTGTCGTTACAGCATTGATATTAAGTCAAAATTGGCATTATGTATAGTCACACAATAATAATTGTACTTTCTTTTTGATAAAATTTTCCTCTTCATAATGAGGAAATATTTAATTCAAAGCGGCACCTACTCATATATTTCTCTCTATTTACAAAACCCAGTGATTGACTATGCTCACACCATTTTGGAGATAAAAAATGGAAACGAACAAACAATCTCTTTGTAAACATAGGAATGCTGCAAATTCTCATCTCCTAATCAATGCCTCTTCCATTCTTTTCTAGAATTTCTTTTTCCATTATTTTGGCACTTTTGTTTGCGTTTTCATTGGCTTGATGCTATGTTTATAATTGATCTTTATTTTAAGGGAGATTTATCTAGAAATCATTTTTCTAAACTTATTTATCAGGAGGTCTAGTTTACAGTCCAAAAAAAATTTAATTTTTGGACCTCATGGTAAATAAGCCTAAAAAATGGATTTATCAATATGTATCTGTTATTTTAACTCTTATTCAACAGTCCCGGACTTTTTTATTAACGCTATATTTATTTACAGGGATCCCAAGAATAGATAAACTTGAAATTGAGGGGAGGGGTTTCCACACCAACCTGTATGCTGTCCGTGGGAATTATAGTGGAGGAAAGGAAGGTAAAAGTAGGATTCAGTGGCTTCGGTCAATGGTTGGAAGTCCTGACCTCATCTCCATACCAGGTAATCAAATTTATCAAGCAAATAATTTGGTGGAATTGTGTTTTTGCTTTTGATAAAATATTAGATTGATATTTTCTTTGAAAAAGGTATGCAGGGAAAGGACACCTAAGTGGGTCTTAGTACCCTTCATGCTTATTCCTCATGTGTGTGTGTGTTTCATGTTGCCTAAAAAATGAACTGGTGTATCTATTGAAGGGAAAACGTGTTGGGTGTACAAGCTTGGAAATGTGGGAAGGAAAAATGGAACATCACAAAAGAAACTGCTTTCAAGCTTTCATTTCACACTTTACGGACTACACTTGCCAACAATTTATAGGCATTTCTAAAGAAATGAAACGGACACATTAAATAAATGAAACGACCACATGGGGGAGACCCTTTGAATTTTCACCAGATGAATTTGGTTTGGAATTCCAACACTTCTCTTCAAACCAAAACAGACTTCATTCCGAGCATCGTTCTTAGTTGTTTGAATGCATCTGTCGGTAATTCCTTTGTGAAAATATCAGCCACCTGTTATGTAGTATGACAATACTCAAATTTTATCGTTTTCTGCTTCACATGATCTCTCATAAAATGATATCGGGTATCAATGTGTTTGCTTCTTTCATGCTGCACCAGATTTTTGGTTAGTTTGATTGCCGACTTATTATCCACATATATGACTGTGAATCCATCCCGCGGATGCTTCAACTCCTTTAGTAGGTTTCTTAACCAAATTCCTTCACAAATAGTGGACGATGTTGCTATGTACTCTGCTTCACATGTGGATAGGGCGACCACACTCTGCTTCTTCGAATTCCATGTGAAAGCAGTCGTTCCAAGAAAAAATGCATATCCAGTGGTGTTTTTTCTTTCATCTTGGTCACCTCCTCAATCACTGTCTGAGTATCCATATGACATTGCTTCATCATTGTATGGGTAGAAAAGACCAAATTCCACTGTTCACGTACTTGAGGATTCTTTTTGCGCCTAGCCAATGTGATTCTTTTGGCGTTTCTATGTACCTGCTTAGAAGCCCAACACTGTAAATGTTATTGCCAACATCCATTTGGCTTTGGCAGACGGGGTTCTATCGAGCATTGCGGAGAAAAAGACGGCAAAAGAAATATGAGATACTCTGACGAAGTTATACGAGACCAAATCACTACACAACAAAATTTTCCTGAAGAGAAAATTGTACACTCTTCGGATGGCGGAGTCATTATCGGTGACCGACCATAGCAACAATCTCAATACTATGTTCGCTCAGCTCACGGCGTTGGGCTATAAAATTGTGGATACTGAACGTGCAAAGATTCTACTCCAGAGTTTGCCAGATTCATATGACCAATTTATCATCAACCTCACCAACAATATCCTGACGGATATGCTGCTCTTTAATGATGCTGCAGCCGCGGTTCTTAAAGAAGAAAGTCAGCGCAAGAACAAGGAGGACAGACAGACAACTTCGCACCAAGCAGAGGCTCTGTCAATGGAGAGAGGACGGATGATGGAGCATGGTTCCAGTGGGAGCCAAAATCATGGTAGGTCCAAATCAAGGAGTAAGAAGAAGAATGTCACATGTTTCAATTGTGGCAAGAAGGGACACGTTAAGAAGGATTGTTGGAACAAGAAGAGTAGTGAAAAATGCTTTCAGAGAAATGTGGCGAGTATTTCTGGAAAAAGAGATATACTAGTTAGTGAAGCGGCAACGACTACTGGGAGTAGTCAGCATCTCGACGATGCATGGATTATCGACTCAGGAGCAACATGGCACATGACGTCTCGTCGGGAATGGTTTGACTAGTATGAAACCATCTCGGAAGGACTTGTGTACATGGGGAACGATCACACCCTGAAGTTCGTTGGATTCGGTACCATCAAACTGAAGATGCATGATGGCATAGTACGGACCATCCAAGGAGTACGTCATGTGAAGGGCCTGAAGAAGAATATATTGTCTTTGGGACAATTTGATGAAATCAGATGCAAGACTCGCACCGAGAATGGAGTGATGATAATTGTGAAGGGCACGCTTGTGGTAATGAAGGCGGAGAAGATCTCGAAGAACCTGTACGTGCTTATGGGTGAAACGTACAAGGAGGCGGAGATGGTTGTTGCATCAACTACCTCGACGGAAGCGTTGACGGCGTTATGGCATCGAAAGCTTGGTCATATGTCAGAACAAGGCCTGAATATTCTTACGGATCAGAAGTTGTTGCCTGGGCTGACAAAGGTATCCTTACCATTTTGTGAGCATTGTGTTTTGAGCAAGCAACACAGGTTAAAGTTCGGGACGTTAACAACGAGAAGTCAGGAGATCTTGGAGTTGATTCATTCCGACGTTTGGCAAGCACCGGTTATATCCCTAGGAGAAGTAAGGTACTTTGTATCATTCATTGATGATTATTTCAGGAGATGTTGGGTGTACCCAATCAAGAGGAAGGCAGATGTTTTTGAAGTCTTCAAAACATTCAAAGCACGGAAGGAGCTTGATTCTGGAAAGAAGATCAAGTGTCTAAGGACTGACAATGGTGGAGAATATACAAGTGAGGAATTTGATACTTTTTGTCAACAGGAAGGAATCAAGAGACAGTTCACGGTGGCGTACACTCCTCAGCAGAATGGAGTGGGAGAGCGGATGAATAGAACCCCGTTGGACAGAACGAGGGCGATGTTGAAGACTGTAGGAATTGCCAAAACATTTTGGGCAGAAGCAGTGAATACCACCTGTTATATGATCAACCGATCTCCTTCAATGGCGATTGAGCTGAAGACATCGATGGAGATGTGGACTGGTAAACCCGACTATTCTCGGTTACATACTTTTGGAAGTCCTGTATATGCAATGTTTAATGACCAGGAAAGATTGAAGTTAGATTCGAGATCCAGGAAATGTATCTTCTTGGGGTACGTTGATGGTGTGTAGGGGTATCGTTTGTGGGACCTCAATGCTCGCAAATTTATCATTAGCAGAGATGTCATTTTTGCAGAAGATAAGGTGCAAATAACAATTGATCGAGACACGGAGAATGAGAATACAGAAACTACAACAGTCGAAGTAGAAGACAAATCCAAGGAAGAACAAGTTTCCTCTGAGATATTACCAGAGCACGATGATCAAGCACCGGTTGAGTCTGGACCACGACGGTCAACTCGAGAGAAAAGAGCACCAGTATGACACTCAGACTATGTCACTGAGAGCAATATTGTGTACTGCTTATTGACAGAGGATGGAGAGTCATCTTCTTTTGTGGAGGCGACCCAGAGTCCAAATGTATCCTCATGGATGGCGGCGATGCAGGAGGAACTTGAAGCACTGCACAGGAACAAGACTTGGGATCTTGTTCCATTACCTCGTGGAAGGAAGGCTATTGGAAACAAATAGGTCTTTAAGATCAAGAGGGATAGAAAGGACCAGGTGGAAAGATATCGTGCAAGATTGGTGGTCAAAAGATTTGCTCAGAAGGAAGGTATTGATTTTTGTTGGAGTCTGCATCCCACATCGGACTTGAGGTCCGGTGTGGTCTTTAATATTCATTATAAATTAACCCCAAGGGCTCCTTTAGAGAGAACACCTTGGGGGGTTCAGTTTCTCTTATTTTCCCTTCCAACATGGTATCAAAGGGAACCTAATCCCGACCCCTCCTCTCAATTTTATTTCCCCCGTTTAGGGTTTCTCAGTATTTTCCCCCCGTGGGGGGCGGCGGCCCCTCATGTAGGGCTACGTTTTTTTTTCCCAGCCGCCGCCCCTCCGGGCTCGATTCCCATGCTGCCCCGGCGGCCCTCCCTTCCGGGGGATCTTCCTCCTGCGCGCGGCGACCCTCTCTCCCTCGAGCGGCGCCCCTCTCCTTGCGCGGCTCCCTGCGCGATGGCCCCGCCTCCTGCTGCGGCATCCCGACGCCGGCACCCACCTCGTTTTCCTCCCGCCTGTGCGCGACGCCAACGGCGCTTCCGCCTCGCCTGCGCAGTCCCGGCGACGGCCCGCTAGTCGCCGCCAGCTCCCGCAGCGCCTCCTCCCGCCGGCCTTCCTCCCGTCGCGGCCCTCTCCAGCGGCGCTCTCGCCTACGACGCCCAGCCCGGACTCCTGCCTCTCTCCCGACGGCCCTCCCTTCCCCAACGGCCCTCTCTCCCGGCGCTCCTTCCCCTCCCGATCCCGGCGACTCCTGCTGGCCCTTCTCAGCGCGACAGCCGGCCTCCAACCCTGCCGGCCTCCTGTGCCGCCTCTGTCCAGCAGCCTCGCCAGCCACCTTCTGCGGAATCCCCGCCTCGCCGGCATCTCCTGTGACAGCGCTGCGCTCCTCTTCCGGCAGCCAGCCGGCTCCAATTTCTCCCAGCGGCTGCCCTGCTTCCAGTTTCGGATCTCCGGCACCTCCTGCGGCATCCCCGCCTCGCCGGCATCTCCCGACGACTCCCGGCAGCCGCATCTCTGTCCGCCGGCACACCCATGCGTTGGCGCAGCAGCCCGACCACCTAAGATTTGGGCTCGTTGGCGCCGTCAGATCCCGCAACACTTCTGCGGAATCCCCGCCTCCCGTCGCCGGCCCCGCAAGTGCGGTTTTCCCGGTGCTAGTTTGGATTTCCCGGCGTTTCATCGTCCGACCCCACTAGTGCAGCATTCCTGACGTCCCGTTAACCGGTCAGTCTGAGTGGTTTCTTCTGTTGCGCCCGCAACCTCATCCATCCGTCATTCTGAGGGGGAGATGCGATCGTGAGGGGGAGCATCATCCTTGCAGCTTTTATCTTTTATTCTGTTTTGTCTTGTTTTGTCACCAAGCTGGGTATGTCCAGTTTGAGGGGGAGTGTTTGCAGTCTATTGATTGCTTTGTTTTCATTTGTTTGACTTGTTTTTTCTTTATGTGTCCAAGCTAGGTACACCTAGCTTGAGGGGGAGTGTTGGAGTCTGCATCCCACATCGGACTTGAGGTCCGGTGTGGTCTTTAATATTCATTATAAATTAACCCCAAGGGCTCTTTTAGAGAGAACACCTTGGGGGGTTCGATTTCTCTTATTTTCCCTTCCAACAATTTTAAAGAAATATTTTCTCTTGTTGTTAGACTGACGACTGTTCGGATAGTTCTGGCGATGTGTGCTACATACAGGTTACATCTAGAGCAGCTGGATGTGAATGCTGTTTTTCTCCATGGTGATCTTGATGAAGAGATCTATATGCTCCAACCAGAAGGTTTTTCAGAAGAAGGTAAAAAGAACTTGGTTTGCAAGTTGAACAAATCTTTGTACAGTCTCAAACAGGCGCCGAGGTGTTGGTACAAGCGATTTGAGTCCTATATTATGAGCCTTGGATACGACAGACTTCATTCAGATCCTTGTGCGTATTTCAAGGGTTCGGATGGTAATGATTTCATCATTCTTCTGTTGTATGTGGATGACGTGTTGGTTGTAGACCCCAACAATGATCAGATCCAGAAGACGAAGGCACAGTTGGCTAGGGAGTTTGATATGAAGGACTTGGGACAAGCAAACAAGATTCTTGGGATGCAGATTTACCGAGACAGAAATAATGGAAAGATTTGGCTATCACAAAAGAGTTACTTACAGAGTCTTGAAACGCTTCAACATGCAAGACTGTAAGTCAATCTCTACCCCTCTTTCCGTTAATTTTAAGTTATCCTCCATGATGAATCCTAGCAGTGAATCAGAGAGAATGGAAATGTCTCGAGTACCATATGCATCAGCAGTGGGTAGTCTAATGTTCGCTATGGTTTGTACTAGACCAGACATTGCACATGCAGTGGAAGCAGTTAGTCGGTACATGGCGAATCCAGGACGGGAGCATTGGAGCACAGTGAAGAGGATCCTGAGATATAGGTGATTCTGACCAAAGGAAATCCACTACTGGTTATGTGTTTACTCTTGCAGGAGGAGCTGTGAGTTGAATTTCGAAGTTACAGTCAGTTGTGGCTTTATCCACGACGGAGGCAGAGTACATGACAGCTACACAGGCTTGCAAAGAGGCAATTTGGATGAGAAGGTTGTTGGAGGAGCTCGGGCACAGACAGACGCAGATTCCATTGTTTTGTGACCGTCAGAGCGCCTTGCACATTGCAAGGAATCCATCTTTTCATTCCAGGATGAAGCACATTGGGGTACAGTATCACTTTGTCCGAGATGTGGTGGAGGAATGAAGTGTGGACATGCAGAAGATTCACACTAAAGAAAATCTGGCAGATTTCCTGACGAAGGCGATTAACTCTGATAAGTTCAGATGGTGCAGATCCTCGAGTGGCCTTGCAGAGACTTGAGCAGCATGTTTGGAAGATAGAAAGGAGGTGTGAAGATGTGATTGGTTCTCAATCAAATATCCAAGTGGGAGATGTGTTGGCAGCAGCTTATTTGGAGGATGGTGCCGCCCCTTCATGTTTGTCAAAGGAGGTGGGCTGGTGGTAGATGGTGGGTGGCCAGCTCCACCTAATCCATTCAATGGGAGAAAGCAGCGGGGCGGGGAAAGGAGGCCTATAAAAGGAGGCTCTCCCCTCTTCTAAAGATCATCCCTCATCGGTTCCAACACCACCAGCAGATCCTATATTCGAGCGGTATTTGTTAGGCGGTTTCCCCATTTATTCAAAAGAGATTTTACGAGAGTTTTGTTCATGTGATAGTGAGAGAGTGTGTACTCGCTTTTACCCATAATGAGATCCTTCTATTTGTCCGTGGTTTTTTACCCCTTTCATTTGGAGGTTTTTCCACGTTACATCTGGTGTTCTTTTTATTTCCGCATTTTGCACTTTATTTTATCTCGTGATTATCGCTGCACCGGTGGGCCAATCATTTACGGTCCCAACATTGTGATTTTGTGGTATCTTAGGATTCCAATCAGACTCTTGAATAAAGTCGAGTCAACGTTTTTTCCTTCTTTGTCTTTTGTCAGTTTTAAGCCCGTTGCTACAGGCGTGTTTACGACATTCAATCAGTCATCTTGAACTTTTCAAGCAATTCATTGGCATACTTCTTCTGGGATATATAGATGTCCTCATGTTGTTGCTTTACTTCAATGCCCAGAAAAAAGGACAGAAGACCTCCATCGGTCATTTCGAACTCCTTAAACATGGCCTTCTTGAATTCATCGAACATCAGTCAGTTGTTCCCTGTAAACAACAAATCATCAATATACAGGCATGCTATAAGTATATCGCCACGAGCATTTTTCTGGTTGTAAACAGCATGCTCATGTAGACATTAGATGAATCCGTTCTCTTGAAGATAATTGTCGATGCGTGCATTCCAAGCACATGGAGCTTGCTTTAACCCATAGAGAGTTTTCTTCAGTCGATACACCTTGTGTTCCTCCTCTTCCATAACAAAGCCTTCAGGCTGGTCAACATAGATCTCTTCTTCTAGAATTCCATTCAGAAATGTAGATTTCACATCCAGTTGGTGGATCATCCAACTGTGATGGACTGCAAGGGAGATGATCATCCTCACAGTGTCAAGGCGAGCAACAGGAGCGAAGGCTTCTTCATAGTCTGCCCCGTACTTCTGTTTATACCCCTTTGCTACGAGTCTTGCCTTGTAGTTATCGATCTCGCCGTCAGCTTTTCACTTGATCTTATACACCCATTTGACGCTAATGGTTTTCTGGCTATTAGGAAGTGCAATCAGCTCTCATGTGTCATTTTTCTCTATGACCTGAATTTCTTCTTTCATTGTGATTCTCCAACATTCTTCTTTTATGGCTTTCTGAAACGTCAGAGGCTCGTGATTTGCATACAGACAAAAAAGATTTACCTCTTCAGTTTGCTCATAGATGTCGCTTAAGTTTTTCATTTTTATAGGCGCCATGGGTGAAGACGTGATGGCCAAAATGTGACTTGATGGAGTGCTTTCAGGAGTGATGGAATGTACTACTAGACTTCTGCGAACTAATGTTGCACCCAAAGAAGGTGTTGCAGGCATTTGCTTCTGATAATCATGTCTTTCTTTAGGATCTTATGTTTCGACTGGAATATCTTTGTTTGATTCTTCATCAATCCATTTTCAAGCTTCTTCCTCACTAAAGATCACATCTCTACTCACCACTACTTTATTGGTTAGTGGATTGTAGAGTTTGTAGGCCTTAGACGCTTCACTGTAGTCGATGAAGATTCAATTTTCACCACGATCATCAAGCTTCCTTCTTGCTTCTGGAACTTGAGTGTCGGCGACACACCCAAAGATTCTTAGGTGCACCATGCTCGGTTTGTAGCTGCCCCATGCCTCTTGTGGTGTCAAATTTTTGACGCTCTTGGTTGGACACCGATTGAGAAGGTAGGCAGTACATGCAACTGCCTCTGCCCAAAAGCTCTTTGGCAACCCTTTCTCCTTCAGCATGGTCCTCATCATGTCGAGGATGGTGTGGTTCTTTCGTTCTGCAATGCCATTCTGCTATGGCGTGTAGGCTGCAGTGTATTGCTGTTTGATGTCTTGTTCCCAACAAAAATTTTGAAATGCATTTGAAGTGTATTCTCCACCACTGTCAGATCTGAGTACTTTGATTTTGTGACAACTTTCTGCTTCAACACGGGCTTTGAAAGTTTTAAAGATAGTAAAAGCGGAAGATTTTTTTTTGATGCAATACACCCAAAGTTTTCTGCTGAAATCATCAATGAGGGTAATAAAGTACTTATTACCTCCAAGTGAGGGTGTTTCAAGTGGTTCGCAAATATCAGTGTGAACCAACTGAAGTGGTTCCTTTGCTCTTACGGACACTCCACTTGGGAAGGAATTCCTTTGTTGCTTACCGTGTGTACACGCCTCACACACATGATTTGGAATTTCAATTGCTGGCAAGTCATGCACCATGCTTGATGAGGATAAGAGTTTCAGACCACTGAAATAGAGATGCCCAAAATGAAGATGCCATCTCCATGAGTCATTCTTCACGAGTTCAAAGAGACATTGCTCAGCCTTTGTGTTAATATGCAGCGGAAACATGCGATTTTTTGCCATTTGGATTTGAGCAACAAGTCTCCTGTGAGCATCTCTCGTAGAGAGAGAAGAGTTCTCTATGTATATGACATACCCCTTCTCAAGGAGTTGGCCGATACTAAGGATATTATTTTGCATGTTTGGTACATAATACATATTAGAGATGTAATTTGGCTCACCATTCTTCTAATAGATTTTAATTTTTCCTTGGCCAATCACGGACTCACGTCACCACGAACTCCGCCTGTGAGTTCCTCGAACAATTCTTTGTTACCACTCATATGGTTGCTTGCACCCGTGTCGAGATACCATATATCTGGCCGTTCACATGCTTTTTTTTGTGCGAGTGTGGTGACTTCTTGTTCATGGTGAGATGCTTCAGCATAGTTGGATTGTTTGTCTTGATCCATTTTGCTCCAACACTTAGAGGCATAATGGCTGAATTTCTTGCAATTGTGACATTGAACGTTCTTTGTGTTTCCATGACCACGCGTAAACCGGCCTCCACCATTTCCTCTTCCACGGAAGCTGGTGAAATTCTGTTGTTTTTGTTGATGGCTTGGATGATATCCTTGCCCTTTGCCTCTTGCACGATTACTAGTACCATGACCGCCTCGTTGTGTATTGTCATTCTTTTGATCTTGTAGCGTATGTCGAGTCGGTGTTGCGTGTAGCGTACGCCGAGTCGGTGTTGCATGTAACGTTCACCGAGTCGGTGTTGCATGTAACGTACACCGAGTTGGTGTTGTCTGTATTGTACGCCAAGTTGGTGTTGCGTACGCCGAGTCGGTGTTGTGTGCTGAGTTGGTGTCGTGTGAAAGGAATGTTTGACTTGGTGCAATGCAAGACATCAATGAAAATTATTTCATTCAAAGAAGAAAAATGGTCCATAAAAAACTCGTGGTGTCACAGTTGCAGGGTACCTTTTTGATATATATTCTTTTGAGATTATGAACTGTTGGAGTCTGCATCCCACATCGGACTTGAGGTCCGGTGTGGTCTTTCTTATTTATTATAAATACACCCCAAGGGCTCCTTAGGAGGAATACCTTGGGGGTTCGGTTCCTTTCTTTTATTTCTCTACATGGTATCAGAGGAGGTTTTTTGAACCCCCAATCCCACCCTCCCTATTTTTTTTTTCCCTTTAGGGTTTCCCCGTCTGAGGGGGCGGCGGCCTCAAAGCCCCGTAGGGTTACCGCCGCCGCCCCTCCGCCTCTGCCCTGCGCGATTTCCCGGCGGCTCTCCCCTCCCTCCCGAGGCCTCGGCCTGGCTCTCCTCCCCGGCGGCCATCGTGCCTGCCAGCGGCTCCCGGCCCTCCGACGGCTCTTTTTTTTTCTCTGGCCTTTCCCTCCCGGCGGCACCTCCCACGGCGGCTGCTCCCTGCACGACTGCTCTCCTCGCGGCGGCTCCCTGCGCGACGTCCCCGCCCCGCCGGTCCTCCTCCTGCGCGTCGCCCTTGGTCGAGCGGCCCTCCCTCCCGACGTCCGCTGTCCTCCCGCGGTGCGCCCTCACCCGCGCCCCGGCGCCTCTTCCCCGGCGGCTCGCCCTCGGCGCGACGCGGCTCCCGGCTCCCGCTGCTCCCGGCGCCTCCCGCTGCTCCAGCGCCTCCGGCGCCTCCCGCTGCTCCACGGCCTCCCGCGCCTCCCGCTGCTCCCGGCGCCTGCTTCCCCGCTGCGCACGCGTCGGCCCCCTTCATCCCGTCGCGATCCCGACGGCCCTCCCTCATCCAGCGGCCTCCATCCCTGCGCGCGACCCTCCCTCATCCAGCGGCCCCGCCCTGCCCCGACGGCCTGCCCTACGCGGCTCCATGCGCGCGACTCCCCTCCTCCTGCTGCCGGCCTCTCCCTCTGCCAGCGCTTCCAGCAGCCGGCCTCCACGCCTCCTGCGGATGTTCCGGCGGACTCCCTGCGCCGGCAGCCTCCCTTCCCAGCGGCTCCCGGCCCTCCCGTCGCACCGCCCTCCAGGGGCTCCCGCCCGCCGCTCTTCCTCCTCGACGGCGCTCCCTACCTGCGGCTCCCTCCCGTCGCACCGCCCTCCAGCGGCTCCCGCCCGACGATCTTCCTCCCCGACGGCGCTCCCTCCCCGCGGCTCCCGACGCCATCACCCGCGCGCCCCGCCGGCGGCCTTCCGCGGCTTCCCGGCGCCTCCTGCTGCTCCAGCGCGACCCTCCTCTGCGCGCTCCCTCCCGGCGGCCTCCCGCTGCTCTCCGGCGGCCAGATCTGGACAGCTCCGGCGACTCCGGCCAGATCCGGTGATTTTCGGCCAGATCCGGCCAGATCCGGCCAGATCCGGCGATATCCGGACTGTTCCGGGCAGATCCGGACTGTTCCGGCCTCCACCCGTGCCGGCCGCTCCACGCAGGGGGCCTCCTCCGGTTTCCAGCGCCGCCTCCCGGCCTCCTGCACCCTCGCCGGCCTCCTCCTGCGGATCCCCGCCTCGCCGGCATCTCCCGGCACCTCCTGGCAGCCGCATCTCTCTCCGCCGGTACGTCCATTCGCTGGCGCAGTAGCTCGACATCCTCGGCTTTGGGCCCGTTGGCGCCGCCAGTCCCGCAACAATTCTGCGGAATCCCCGCCTCCCGTCGTCGGCCCCGCAAGTGCGGTTTTCCCGGTGCTAGTTTGGATTTCCCGGCGTTTCAACGACCGACCCCACTAGTGCGGCATTCCTGGCGTTCCGTCAACCAGCTGATCTGAGTGGTTTCATCTGCTGCGCCCGCAACATCTTCCATCCATCATCTTGCGGGGGAGCTTCGATCGTGAGGGGGAGCAGCAACTTTTGCAGCTTTCTTTTTATTTCGTCATGTTTTGTCATCAAGCTGGGTATGTCCAACTTGAGGGGGAGTGTTAGCGTCTGTTTTATTGTTTTCTTTTCATTATGTGTCCAAGCTAGGTACACCTAGCTTGAGGGGGAGTGTTGGAGTCTGCATCCCACATCGGACTTGAGGTCCGGTGTGGTCTTTCTTATTTATTATAAATACACCCCAAGGGCTCCTTAGGAGGAATACCTTGGGGGTTCGGTTCCTTTCTTTTATTTCTCTACATGAACCATACTTGAATGCATTATTGGGTGAGTGTGACTTAGAGAGGTTGCGTGGATGTTGACCTGGTATAGGCGCGAGTTGATTATGCTGTTTATTCACCATGACATTGGTATACTTCTGCCACATTTTTCACGAAAGGTTTTGGGGAGGATCCTACTGAGTATACCTATCTCCCCCTCCCCCATATATATCTATGTATGTATATTGTTTTTATAGGATTCTAAGAGGGAGATGACAATCAAGTCGGGTCATACCAGCTCGTGGAGATTGTTGCTATTCGCGGAATCTTTGTCGTAGGAGTTGATTTTGGCATTCTATTTTGGAGACTTGTTATGTATGACATTTACATGCATCGTAGACTAAGTTTAATTTATAGTTGATTGATGGTTTATTTATGTTCCTGGGATTATGCGGGTAATGCCTCCCTTAGCTTGGTAGAGGACTCCCCGTCCGATATCAGCTTCTGATTCGTTTTAGAATAGGAGTGTAGAAATAGAAGAGTGGACTGAATACCCAAGGTGTCTCACTAAGGGAGGCCTTGGAGTTATTTTATAATGAATAAAAGAGATTACATGATACGTCAAGTCTGATGTGGGACTTGACACAACCTAATCTCTAACACTCCCCTTCAAGCATGGTGTTCCTATCTTGAATACATAATAAAAAAGAAAAACACAACGCTCCCTCTCAAACTGGGACATATATATTTATCATGCCTAGCTTGTTACACAAAAATTGGACTCTTGGTCCAGACACTCCTTTTATATGAATATCGGCAAGTTGATTAGAGGTGTGAACGTGGACGAAGACGATCTTCTTTTCGAAGTTTTCTCGAACAAAATGACAATCAACTTCAATATGTTTTGTCCGCTCATGAAAAACTGGATTTGTGGCAATCTTGATAGCAGTTTGATTGTCACACCAATTATGTGCTGGTTTCTTGGTCGTATACCCAATCTCGTGAAGAATTTATTGTGCCCAAATAATCTTTGTAGTCACATATGCCATGACACAATATTCTGACTCCGTACTTGAGTGGGAGATAACGGTTTTCTTTATGCTTCTCCACGAGATCAAATTTCCTCTAACAAAAACTGCAAAACCAGACGTAGATCTCATAGAAGAGAGACATTCAACATAATCTGCATCACAAAAAGCCTCAATGTCTGTATGCCCATGATAAGAATATAGAAGACCTAAACCTGGTTCCTTTTTCACATATCTGACATTGCGAAGAACAGTCTCCCACTGCGTTTTTGTTGGAGATTCCATAAATTGGCTCACTTTGCTAACCGCACAAACAATATCGGGTCGAGTCAATTGAGCTTCCTAAAAAGTCGTCTGTATCTGTCGGATGATGAAAACATCTTACTATCAGAATGTAGTGACCTTTCTCTAGGTTCGAGGGATGAGTCAACTGAGTCAGCTTGAGTCATTCCAGTCTCTTGCATAAGATCAAGAACATACTTCCTTTGAGATAGAGAAATTCTTTTGGCACATCTGGAGACCTCAATCCCCAAGAAATATCGTATTGCACCCAAATCCTTCGTATGAAAATGTTGATGAAGGAAGGATTTTAGTTGATCAATGTCGTCAGTATCACTTCTAGTAATGACAATGTCATCCACGTAGACAATCAAGAGAATGGTGCCTGCTGTAGACTAGTGATAGAAAACAAATGAATCTTTTATGCTTTGACACATGCCAAAACTAAGCACAATGATGCAAAAACGCCTGAACCAGGCCCTAAGTGACCGGCTTGAGGCCATACAATGATCGACGAAGGCGACAAACCTTGGAAGACTCCCCCTGAGCAACAAATCTCGATGGTTGTTCCATATAAACTTCTTTATCAATAAAACCATGAAGAAAGACATTTTTCACATCCAGCTGATAAAGAGGCCAATGATAAGAAGCGGCAAGAGAGATAAATAAGCAGACTGATGCCATTTTGGCCACTGGATAGAAGGTGTCAAAATAATCAACGACATACGTCTGTGCATAACCCTTGACAACAAGTCGTGCTTTGAGACGATTAAGAGAACCATCGACATTAACGCGCACGGTATAGACGCACTTGCACTCGACAACCTATTGATCCGTAGGGAGAGGGACAAGATCCCAAGTGTGGTTGGTTTCCAAGGCCTGAAGTTCATCCTGCATAGCACGTAACCAATCGGGATGAAAGATGGCATCGACAACAGTGCGTGGTGTAGAGTAATTATCAAGTGTCTCAGTAACTCGGGAGGTAGATGTGGATAATCCCTGATACCGATAGGAGCGTGAGCCTTTGCAGAGTGCAATGGGCAACTCTGGTGATGAAGCATCCGGAGCAGATGAGTTGTTAGGTGTGGTAGCGACAGGAGGTGCCAGGGTGGCAGATGTGCGAGGTCGTGGAATATATATTTGGCCAAATCATGATCCAACAATATCACAAGGAAGAGATAGGGGTGGGGGTGTATCGAGAGAATATGGCAAAATAATTTTAGAATCAGGTAGAGTAGATGGTGGTGGGAACTTGGGAATAGAAAGATTTGATGATTCGACAAAGAAAATATCAGCGAAGACAATATAGCGACGCAAATCTGGAGAGAAGCATAGCCAAGAAAGATGCATTTGAGAACACGTGCATCAAACTTGGTAATCGAGGGGCGAATATCTCGAAGATAACACACACAACCAAAAATGCGGAGGGGTAAGGAATGAGGGGGCGTGGTTGGAAATAATGAATGGAAGGGTGTCTCCTCCTGAAGAACAGACGGGGGATGTTTGTTGATAAGATAGGTGGCTGTGAGTGAGAATGACATCACTCCAAAACGTTATTGGAACTTTTTTCTGAAATAAAAGTACCTGAGCAACTTCTAACAGATGACGGTTTTTTCATTCAGAAACACCATTTTGTTGAGTCGTGTATGGACAAGAGGTCTGATGGATAATGCCATAGTCAGTGAGAAAAGACTGGAAGGGTCCATAAAGATATTCATGACCAGTGTCAGAACAAAAGCAGTGGAGTTTAGTGGAAAACTAGATGGTGATTTCTTGATAATAAGAGCGGAACATGGTAATGATTTCAGAATGTTTTTTCAACAAATAGACCGAAGTCATCCGTGAAAAATCGTCGATGAAAGTAACAAAATACCGATAACACAGTTTAGAAGGACTAGGACTGAGCCCTAGATATCAGAGTGAATCAAATGAAAAGGGGTGGATGCACGAGGAACTGCTCGGGGAACATAGGTGACCTGATGATGTTTTGCGTAGTGATATGACTCACATTCAAAAGGAAGAAGAAGTCTCAATCCCGGAAAAAGTTTTTGAAGAATGGGGGCATGCGAATGATCAAAGCGATAGTGAAGCTGGAGGACATGATCAGAGGTGGTAGGGTAGGCGAGAGTGGGGGCCGAGTCAAGCACATACACACCACCCTGATGTCGGCCTGTACCAAACACCTGAGTTATCTTTGTGTTCCTACCAAGTTCCTTGTGCAAGGACCTGGTTTATTCCCGCTGCGCTGCATCAGGTTCCTTGTTGATGTATATATATTTTTGTTACCATGTTATTATACTTGAATACATTATTGGGTGGATGATCCTTGGTGAGATTTGGTGAAAGTTGACATGGTATTGGTGTGAGTCGGTTCTTATGTTTATTCATCAAGACATTAGTATGCTTCTTTCACATTTTTTGGTGGATCCTAAGTATACTTGTATCCTCACCCCCCTCCACACACACACATATATTCATTTTTACAAGTTTTCAAGAGGGGGTTGGGGGTTGAACAGGGTCATACCAGTTCGTGGAGGTTGTTGGTGTTCGCGGAGTTGATGTTGTAGGAGTTGTTTTTAACATTCTATTTTGGATACTTTTGTCATGTATGACATTTACATGCATTGTGAATTGTGTTTTATTTTGTTTCAAATGGAGTTGATCGATGGTTTATTTTATGTTCTTGAGATTATGAGGGTAATGCTTCTCATTTTTGTGATTTATATTTTCGGTGTTAATTGTTAACCCGTGGTCTATTTGAGGCGAGCTTTGGGGGTCAGTCTCTTTTTCACTGCCGGCTCAGGAGGAGTTTTTGTTAGGTCTTGGATGGTGATACCCAGTGATCTAGAGGGGAGTGAATTGATAGATTAAAATTTTAAAGGGATGAATTAATTAATTATCAAAGTTTATTATCAAGAGATGAAATGTAGTGAAAAGGTAAAGAATGAACACATGTATTTTTATAGTAGTTCGGTCCAAAGTGGACTATTCTACTTTTACACTTCTCCACTCCTTGAGAGATGCGTTGCATACTATGAACCTGATTTTTATTTTGGAATCATAACCCATTACCTTTTCCATAGGTGGTACAACCAAACACTGATTTTTTTGTGGGAGTCGCAATCCTTACAAAATGACTTTAGACAATGGAAGTCATAAACCAAACGGTTCTGATTTTAGAATTTGGAAGTCACAACCTGAATAGAGAGAATGTTTTTGGGTTGGAAAAGCACAAATCGAATATTAGAGTATAGGAGAGATTGATAGAAAGAATTAGAGCAAACTCAAACAAAACCAAGAAGAAGATGAAGACAAACAAGGAACAGCTTCTAGTTTATTGAGTAGAGGATCACTTCTTCTCGTCAAGACAGTAGTAGTAGTCGAAGAATATAAGTTCAGCAGATGAGAGACTTGTTTGCACAGGATCACAAAATCATTCGTCACTTTCAAAGAAAAAAATTGAAAGTTCTCATCGAAGCAATGGTGCAGCATCGAAGCAATGTGTGTATTCAGTAATATTATTATCGAAACAATGCTCGGTGCCCTTTAAATAAAAACAACTCAACACAGCCAAATAATTCGTTAGACAATTCAAATTCAAAATAATAATATCTATACCTGGATTATCGCCAGAATTATGGAGAGATGAATTTTCGAAAGAAAAACTATTGTTTGAATTTAAAAACATTTGAACAATTCAAACAAAATTGAAACATCGTTATAATAGTTTGAAAACAACTTCATAATAATAGGTCAAAGAACATCTCATGATAATCACATAGTTTCCTTAAAAATAAAAAATTCAAAAACTTACAGAAAAAAATAAATATAGATAATTAAATGTGTTTAAAACACTGTAAAACTACTTTGCACAGTATGTAAATAATTAATATAAGTTTATGAAATCATTAACACAATTTAAACATATAATATATACTTAAGAGTAATTCAAAATCCAAGAAAGTAATGAAAACAGAGCCTAAATAGGCTTGTTTTAGACAAAGGTCATTTTACATGACCTGTGTAAAGGTCAGAAGCTTTTTATACAGCTTGCATGAAGGTAACATAAGTTGCGTAAGCATAAAACGAAATTTCTAAAGGCTGCATCAATGTAAACAGATTGCTTGGGTCAAGGTAAAAAGAAAATCGCAAAATACACTTGAAGTATATGATGTCGTGAGAAATTTTAATTATCCATAAAATTCTGTTTGCAGCGTCTGTTGATTGCTTTGTTTTTTCTTTATGTGTTCAAGCTAGGTACACCTAACTTGAGGGAGAGTGTTGGAGTCTGCATTCCACATCGGACTTATGGTCCGATGTTGTCTTTATTATTCATTATAAAAGAACCTCATGGCCTCTTTTAGAGAGTACCTTGGGGATTCGGGTCTACCTCTTTTAATACTTCAACATGGTATCAGAGGGTACTTTCTAACCCAATCCCTCTTTTTTTCTCTCCTATTTAGGGTTCTGAGAAATCCCCTGCGATTTCCCGGTTCTGTCCGGCCCCGCCTCTGACCTAACCCTACTGTTCTTCCTCGGCGCGGCTCTCCTCGGCGCGGCTCTCCTCGGCACGGCTCTCCTTGGCGCGGCTCTCCTCGGCGCAGCTCTCCTCGGCGCAAGCTCCTCCCGGCAACAGGCGTGGGTCTCCTCTGTCCAGGGCCTTCGACTGGCGCTTCTCTTCCCGGCGACGAGGCCCTGCGACCCCCCCGCGCGACGGCCCTCCCTCCAGCGGCTGCGCTTCCTGCACCCTCTGCGAACCTCCGTCGCGATGAAGGCACGCGACCCCCCCCCCCGGCTTCGCTCCACCCCGACGGCATTCCGCCCTTCCCGTCGGCTTCACTTTGCCCCGACGAAGGTCGCGGCCTCTCTTCCCGGCCGCGTACCGCCTGCGGCCTCTCTTCCCAGCCGCATCCCGCCTACGGCCCCTCTTCTCGGCCGCGTCCTGCCCTTCCCAGCGGGTGCACTCCGCGCGCCGGCCTGCCCTCCCAGCTCTGTCTAGGCACAACCTCTACCGGCCTGCCCTGCCGACTCTGTCCAGGCGCAACCCCGACAGCCTGCCCTCCAGGCGCCAGCCCCAACCTCCCGCTCGACGCCCTTCTTGCGGGCTGTCGGCATCCGGTGCTGAATGCCGAGTTCATCAGCAACTCCCGACGACCTCCCTCTGATGGCTGCCTTAGTCCTCCCTCCACTTATCACCGCCTCCACCTGCTTGGTCGATGAGCGGCTCGACTCCACAAATTTCTCCTTCTGGTGGAAGACCGTGCTGATGTCACTAACCGGCATGGACCTCGATTCCCATCTCGAGGATCCACCACCACTACCTACCGACCCGAAATATCATCCGTGGAAGTTTGCAGACATCAAAATCTTTGCCTCGTTGGTCAATTCTATGGACCGCTTTGTCAAAGACTCACCCGGACAACCAACGCAGTTAAGGAACTCTGGGATTCCTTGACACTCATGTACTCCGAGACCAATAATTTGGCTCGGGTATTCGATCTTCAGCGGTTGTCCCTCCTCCGCCAGTAGGCCCGTCCATTTCCAGCATACTTCATGGAATGGAAGGCTCTACGGGATGAACTTCTTGAGCTTTGGCCCATTCCGCAGACACCTGCGGAAGCGTTAGCCCAGCGGGACCAGGTCTTTTCAGCCTCCTTCATGGCCTCGACCCAGAATATGCGACGACGGCTACGGAGATGCTAGCCAGCCCCTCATCCCTCGAGATTCCGCAGGTCTATCATCGCCTTGGGAAGACTCATCGGGCCCTTGCCCCACCAATCTCAGCCTTGATCACACTGCTCTCCTGGGTCGTGGCAGTAGCCGCCCTACCGGACCTCGTGGACGCGGGCGTGGAGACAGCCGACCTTGTCCACTCTGTCAGCATTGTGGCAAGCTCGACCACCTGGTTGACCGTTGCTTGGTCTTTCATGGTCGTCCTGCTCAGCCCCCACAATAGGGTCAGACTGCGGTCCAGGATGCATCCCCGTCTGCTGCCGCTCTTCCTTCATCTTTGGATCTCTCCATGACTGAGATCCAGATGAGTCACGGTCATAGGACCACCTCACTATCGGGCTCTTCATCAGCATCTCTTGCCCACTCGGGTGGTTCCACTGCGTTTGTCAGTCATCGCTCCCCTGCCTGGATGCTTGACTCAGGTGCGTCCGACCATCTTACCAGTGATGCAGGTATGCTCTCCAACTACAGTCCTTATACTGGTTACTCAGCTATCACTGTCGCTGATAGTTCCACTATCCCTATTGTCGGCTTTGATACATGCTCCCTGACCTCATCTCTTCACCTATCATTGGTGGCTCATGTACCACGTAGTCCTTTTAACCTTCTTTCCATTAGTAAGCTGACCAATGATCTCAATTTTAATGCTATCTTTTTATCATTCTACATGATATCAGAGTGAACCTAATCTCGAGCCCTCCCTCCCATTTTATTTTCCCCCCTATCTAGGGTTTCTCATTAATTTCTCCCCCATGGGGGGGGGGGGGGGCAGCCCCCATGTAGGGCTAGGTTTATTTTTTGCCGCCGCCCCTCCGGGCTAGTTTCTCAGGCGGCCTCCCTGTGCTTTTCCGGCGGATCCCTGCCCCTTGTCGGCGCCTGCTTCCCCAGTGCTTTTCCCCGCTGCTCTCGACGGCCCCATCCATCCTCGCGTATCTCCCGGCCCGCCTCCTGTTCGGACTTCCAGCCCCGCCTCCCTCCCTCCCGGCGGATCCCCCGCCCTTTCGGCATCTCCTTCTGTGGCGTCCCGACGGCCAGCCCTACGCGGCACCCTTCCCGAATCCCGCATTTCCCGGCTCCCGCAACTGTCGGCTTTCGCAACTCCAGGCAACCACCCCTCCCATCCCACTTCATGTGCGGCTCTCGGCTTCCGCCCGTCACGGGCGTCCGACCCTCCCTTCCCGGCATCCTCCCAGCGGCATCCCGACTCCTGCGCGAGACACTCACCCAACGTCATGACTCCCGGTCCCGACAACAGATCCCAGCGCCCCTCCCCATCTGACGCAGCCGTCGATGTCCGGCTGGACTCCCCCGCGGATCTCCCCCCTTGCCGACCTCCCATCGCAGCTCCCGACCCGTTGCGCCCAACCGGGTCTGCCCTACGCGGCCACCCCCTCCTGCCTTCCGCCCTCCAGTCAGCCCCCTATGCTCGCACCGGCCAGGCCCCCTGCGTCCCTCCTGCGGACTCCCGGCGACAACCGGCTCCGCCTTCCTGCACACTGCCTCTGCAAAGCTGCTCCCTCAGCGTCGGCTTCCTGCGAAAGCTCTGCCTCCTCGCTGGAACGTCCTGCGGAATCCCCGCCTCCCGTCGCCGACATCTCCCGACGACTCCCGGCAGCCGCCTCCCTGTCTGCCGGCACACCCTCGCACTTCCTCCACCGTGGCGCAGCACTTCGACCGCCCAGGATCCGAGCTCTTTGGCGCCGCCAGATCCCGCAACAATTTTGCGGAATCCCCGCCTCCCATCTTCGGCCCCGCAAGTGCGGATTTCCTGGTGCTAATGTGGCTTTCCCGACGTCTCATCGACCGGCCCCTCAAGTGCGGCATTCCTGGTGCTCCGTCAACCGGCCTGGTCTGTGTGGTTCCTCTGCTGCGCCCGCGACAACTTCATCCATCCATCATCCTGCGGGGGAGCTGCGATCGTGAGGGGGAGCAGCAGCCTTGAAGCTTTATCTTTTTTACTATTTTGTCTTGTTTTGTCGTCAAGTTGGGTATGTCCAGCTTGAGGGGGAGTGTTTGCAGCGTCTATTGATTGTTTTGTTTTTTCTTTATGTGTTCAAGCTAGGTACACCTAGCTTGAGGGAGAGTGTTGGAGTCTGCATCCCACATCGGACTTATGGTCCGATGTGGTCTTTATTATTTATTATAAAAGAACCTCAAGGCCTCATTTAGAGAGTACCTTGGGGATTCAGGTCTACCTCTTTTACGGGTCACAACAAGATGAGCCACATACTTTGTTGTTTTCCCTTTCTATTCACACATTTATGAAAATGAAAGCAGGAAATTTTAAAATCAAATGCAGCCTTATTTCCATTCTGTGTTCCGTAAGGCTCTGTCGTTGGCCATTATCCCAGCAGCAAATTTTGGTGGGCTCAATTTCATACTGATATTGTCCTCATGTTTAGGCTTGGCTGTCGTCTTATAATATCTATACGTATTCATGTTATACAAGTAATTTTATGGTGCAGGTGAGATAGGAAGAATGTATGAAGCTAATGTTGATGATGTGGGGTATAGGCTTGTAGCAATATATACTCCTGTGAGAGATGATGGAATCGAGGGGCAGCCCGTATCTTCCTCGACAGAGCCAATTGCAGTTGGTATTTTTTTTTTTTTTAACTTTTTATTTGCAGCACTTGTTTTTATATTAATCATTTACAGGCTTATGAAACAGCAAAGATCCAGTTCTTTTGCTATTATTTTATTCAGGGGCTAGTTTATTTGGTTGATTTACTTTTGCTAATTCTTGCCTCTGCAGAGCCTGATGTTCTGAAGGAAGTGAAGGCGAGGGTCGATCTTGGATCCATAAAATTTGAGGTGTGTTTTTCTTGCATATATTACTTTTGAATTGTGCTGACATTGAAATTTTCTTAAAACAGGTTCTCTATGAAAAAGATAGATCTCCAAAAAAGGTAGTGATTTATTCAGTATGTTATGAAAAAGAACAGGGGTTGAATTATGTTTAAATTGCGTTTTTGGTGTACATTGGTTAGGCTGCTGGTGGAGGAGGTCTTGAAAGGAGAATACTGGAAGTGGGTAGGAGAAAAATCAAAGTGATTAAACCTGGATCAAAGACTTCTTTTCAAGCCACTGAAATGCGTGGGACTTACGCGCCTCCCTTTTATGTAAGTTGCTTCGGTTTTATTGTTGTTATTATTATTATTATTTTTGGGAAGTGAAAATTGGAGGTTTATGAAAATATGTTTTGTTTTCATTTTGCAAAAATGTATTGAATGATGGGAATTGGGCAGGTGGAAGCTGTTGGAAACGACCAACACAGGCTTAGGATTGTGGTGGACGGGAGGAATGAGGCAGAGTTGATGGTGCAGACGCGGCACCAGCGGGATGTGATTGTTCTGGTGATCAGAGGCCTCGCCCAGCGCTTCAATAGCACGTCTCTCAACTCCCTCCTCAAGATGGACCCCTGAATTTCTGAGCATCTATTTATGCCCCTCCCCTCCCATTGTTTGATTATTTTATTTCCTTATGCTTTTGCTGTTCCGTGTAGATGAACTTATATATCTGCCTAATACTTCTTGAAAATTGTTTACGATACTTACCATTTACGGTAATTTTGAAGAAAAAAAATAAGTAGCTTTTTTGCCATAGAAAAATCACTTACCGAAGTGTCAATTTTTTTGTAATAATCAATTTAGTCACATTTATACATTATCACTTATTATAAGTTGTAATGTTTTTAGGCTTAGTTTTGACTGGAATAGTTGAATGATTTGTTGGTTATACATTTATGTATAACACAATATATATAATGAGACGACAAGTTTCCGGGTTGGGTCTATCCGTATTCTTTGTTGCGTGCCGCTTTCGTTGTTTTACTCAATTTTTATATAATGACATGACACCTAATACAGTCATGCACGTACAGATATACATACACAAAACATATATGTTAACACATGTGCACACACATCTTAATACACTACAAAATGGGATACACATGTAAACACGAGATTTAAGCATATAAACAGAATGTATAACCACAATCTCAAACACACAACATAGAAGATAAGCTTATAAACACAAAACATATATATATTTCTATATTTATATCTACACAAACATAGCACAACATAAATTCAAAACATGTATTCTATATTTAAGAAACTGTATATTTATTTTGTAGCATATATTTAATATTTTTTAAAACATAAAATATAGTCTTGTTTTATATATTATTTAATATTATTCATTTTTTTAAATATTTTTTGTAATGTAAAGCACATTTCTTATATTTAAAATATTAAATATTTTTTAATATTTATTTTTCTTTTAAAATGTAAAATTTTCGTTTTATGTTTTTAAAATTTTGTAATATTTCATAGTACTTTTCAGTTTATGTATGTGAGAAAAAAACATTCAAATATTTCATTTTTAGAACACAAAATATATGTTTTTTAATATTTCATAGTACTTTTATTTATGTTTTGTGTTTTATGCCATCTTTTTTTATTCATATATTCAAAAAATTTATAGTTTTGAATTGATATATAAGTTTTGTCAATTTTTAATATTATATTTATTAACTAAAAATGAAATAGGATGAACGTCAACATGATCCAAAAACACCCTAATAAGGGGAGGGGGTAAGTTAGGGTGTTGAACTTTTCTCTCAACGTATGGATCTCTTCTTGCATTTGTAAGAACAATTTGAACATGTCAATACAATTAAACGTCCACAACGTCAAAATATTAAAAGTAAATGTAGGGATAATAATTTTACTTGGTTCATCCAAAATGAGTTGCATCAAAAAAGCATATGTCGAAAATGTGTTAACGTACCAAGAAACCACTAATGCATTGTCATGATTTTCAGAGTTTTAGATCATCATTGTCGATATTAGGAGTCACTACCCCTTTCTACCTATTCACTATAGATACAGAGGGATGCAACTGTTGAAGATATGCCTTAAAGCATTCACATATGATGTGATTAAGATATTGTAACATCTTGACCAGAATCATCGGATCTGAGTCGAAGTACCACATAACCTCATGCGCGCCTCTTCGTACACAAGAGGTTGTCGACTGGTGGTGAGGGTCTAAAGTGACGTGAATAGATTGCCCTTAGTAATCATAGCCATACACAAAAAAAACAATATAAACATAAGCCGACTAAACAACACAATAGGAGATAGCATGAATAAATGCTATAATGGATGTCATGTCAGGTCATACAACATCAAACCAAACGAACCCTCAATGTGGCAGATCAGTATATCTGGAAATGATAATAAATAAAAGTGATGTGGCAACTATCTGGAGTCCGTCCTGATACCTCTTCGATTTCTCAACTCCAAGCTCCTTTACAACCTGCTGCAGAGCCCTTGCCCTTCTTTGGATCTCTGATCTTAAAGTCTGCAAGCACACCAAGATGCCCGTGAAGGGTGAGTAAAACGCAGTAGAACACCACAAATATGTCCTTAACAGAAGTGCAGGTACTGGGGCGCGTAGCGGATGGGGAATTAAAATTTTATCATCGAAGCGATGAAACTTTGTCGTTTACGATGATCTGAGCCCCGGTATGGTCTAAGGATTTCATGTGAATTATCAGAGCACAAAATTAAACACGAATGATTACCTCATTCGATTTGACGCACATTCAACTGCAGCTTGTCACCGACGATCGTTGCACGATGGATTCAAAGTCGAACCCCTCTAGATCATCCACACATGCTTTAAGAATCCATACGTACGTTGTTCATCGAAATCTGAATGCCAGTGAAGAGCTTTGATGATTTCTTCGACGTCACGACAACCATCTTGATCTCATGACTTTGATCCGCGAAGGCATTCTTGAATCACTCATTCGGATAGAGTCTTTCTCTCTCTTGGATGTGGGAGGATAGAGGAGCTCTTAATCCATTGGAATGAATAACGCAACAGAAAATGAGCTCCTGTAGACTTATATAGTGGATAATAGAAATACCCGGATAGGGTTCCTCGACCCCTGTACATTTAATGTCCATTAAAAAAGCAATAAATAAAATAGTTATGACAAACTAACTTCATCATTAATATTATTTATATTTTATCACCTACTAATAATATATAATAAATATATTACGTGATAAACTCGAGTCATTAACTCGACTCATAATTGCCGCTAATATTAAACGAACCTTGATTATTAAAATAATATTTGTTTATCTAATATTATTCCATGTATTCACTTAATACCTTGTGAAATACTTTTAATAAATAAAATCAACCCAATTATTCTATACTCAAATAATAATGAGTTTATTTATTTTTTGGTGATCGTTAAAACTTAGACAACTCTCAGACCCCTTTGCAGGGCCCACCGTGTCCTATATAATTCACCAGAATATGATAGAATCTTGAATGCGCTATTTGTGTGTGACCCTCTAGACCCTTATCCCGAAAGTAGTTAATAGTATTTACAGACCAAGATCAGAGTCTAGCAACTCATCAAGACCCCTAAAGAGATAAGAAATAGTCATTACAACGATAACCTTTCCTACGAACACGCACTGTGTAATATAATATCTTTGTCTCGCGATATCTCATAAAGCAGGATGTATCTGTTTGTGTCATCATCTTTTCTTGCTTTATTATTTGTTGACATTACTAGACGGACTTACCTTTCTTCATGGTCGTGGATTTAGTGAGATACTATCATCCTAATCAACTATGTTTGAGATATCTCTTCCTCAACTCGGAAATGACAAATTCTCTCTTGACCATTTAACCAATGTCATACCACCAATGATGTACCCAACACAAGATACCTCTCCATGACTTTAATGTCATGGTTTTTGCCTTGCATCAAACGATCAAATGACACACATTGATAACGATCTCAATTCAGAAGACCAATACACATGTCTATAGATAGAAACAATCAATGACAGTTGAAACATGTGGTGTTCATATTGGTAGGTCTGTCCTCATGATCTCATCTACTCAAGATCACCAAGTGCAAACTTCATGAGAATAAGCTTCAATGCTTACGAGCCCCAACACCTGATGGTCACACATCATCTGTGTCCTGTCAGTATGATGTATCTGAACCATAGGACATAACTTAGATTATTATCATGATATCTCTAGGTTCTTATTACAGACTGAGAACTGTTATAACCTTTTGATACAACATGTAATCTAAGGACATTACCATAAATATAGTGGACACAAAAGTATCAATACCTTTCTGGTAAGATAAACACATGTATATATCAAACTGTATACATGTAATGACAATCAAAGTACATACATAAGTTGTCTCTAGGGAACCCACTTTGAACACCCCCACTTTCACTAGAGCCAACTGCTAAAAAGTCTCAATCTTCTAGCTCTCGCATGTGAATCATGATTTTGCTAAGATATGGATTTAGTTAGGGGGTCTTCCACGTTATCCTTTGTGGCTACTCTGCTAACCGCGACTTCACCTCTTTGAGTAAAATCCCTCAAGAGATTAAATTTACGATGTATATGCTTTGTCCTCTAGTGTGACATGGGATCCTTAGCAAGCACCAATGCTGCAGTATTTTCACAATAAACTGGAACAGGGTCTGCATTGCTAGGCACAACATCAATGTCTAAGACAAAGCTGGGTATCCAAATCGCCTCCTTAGCTACATAAAAAACCACGATATACTCAAATTCTATTGTAGAGTTGGTGACCACATGTTGCTTTGAGTTTCTCTAGCTCATTGCACCACAATTTAGGAAAAATATATAGCCTAACAATGATTTCATATCATCATGATTTTTCTAGAAACTAGCATCATTGTATCCTCTCATTACTAGTTCATCATCTCCTCCATACACCAGGAATATATATTTTTTATGCCTTAAGTACTTCATGATAGTTTTCATAGCTACCCAGTACTGCTCACCAGGATTAGCTTGATATCTGCCCACCATGCTTAAAGCAAAGGCAATATCAAACCTTGTACATCACATGTCATACATGATAGATCCCACTACCGAGGCATAAGGGATTATACTCATTCTTTTAATCTCCTCTTGTGTTTTTGAACACATTTTCTTAGAGAGATTGATATCATGTGACATTGGAAATAACCCTGTCTTGGATTAGTCCATACTGTACCTTTTAAGAACATTGTCAATATATGTACTTTGACTTAGCCTAAGCAGCCTCTGAGATCTATCTTGATAGATCTTGATCCCTAGAATGTAGGCCGCTTCAACTAAGTCTTTCATAGAGAAACAATCATTTAATCAAGTCTTAACTGACAGTAATAATTGCACTTCATTTCCCATAATTAATATGTCATCAACATTAATACTAGGAAAATGATGACATTCCCATTAACCTTCTCATAGACACATGGATCAATTTCGTTCTTGACAAAACCAAATTCTCTTACAGCCTCATCAAAATGAACATTCTATGATCGTGATGCTTGATTTAACCCATAAATTTATCTTTGCACCTTGCAGACTTTTTTGTCATTCTTTGACTTAACAAACCCTTTGGGTTGAGTCATGTAGACATCTTCAACAAACTTCCCATTTAGAAAATCAATTCTGACATCCATTTTTCAAATTTCATAATTATGGAAGCTTGTTATTGCAAGTAATATTCTAATGGATTTGAGCATTGATACTAGTGACAATGTTCCTTCATAGTCTATGCCTTGATGTTTCCTAAAACCCTTCACTACCAGTCTTGCCTTATAGGTATTGACCTTACCATCCATGTCCATCTTTTTCTTGAATACCCATTTGCACCCAATGGGGTTTACATTAGCTGGAGGGTCTATCAAAATCCAAACTTGATTTTGGTATATGGACTTCATCTCAGAATGCATAACTTATTTCTACTTAGCAACATCTTTTCCTTCAACTTATTCCTTGTAGGTTAAAGGTTCATCATTCTCAAGGAGTAATATGTTGCCTGACTCGATGACAAGAAAACCATAATAACGCTCTGGTTCTCTAACCTCTTTAGTTGACCTACGTAGTACTTGTGTCTTGGGATCATCTTCATCTCCCATTATCTCTTGTGGAGATCGTTCATGTACCAACTCTTGTGCATCTGGAGCATTAACTTCATCGAAGTCAATCTTACTCTCACTTATTCAACTGGAAATGTGTTCCCTTTCTAGAAATATGGATTTTATTGCCACAGTCACTTTTCTATCTAAAGGGTTATATAGGTAATATCATTTTATTTCTTTTGGATAACCTATAAAACTTCTCTTTGTGCTTTAGGATTCTAATTTGTCACTTGGTATAGTTCTGAAAAAGCTTCGCATCCCCATACACATATGTGTGACAGACTAGGTTTCTTTCCATACCACTACTCATATGGAATCCCATCTGTAGCTTTAGTTGGTACTTGGTTAAGGGTATATGTCATTGTCTTCAAGGTGTATCCCCAAAGGGATAATGTAAGAGTTTCCTAACTCTTCATTGATCCGACCATGTTAAGAAAGGCCTGATTCCTCCTTTCACCAACACTATTCCACTATGGTGTATAAGGAGTGAGTTGAGATACTATCTCATGCTTCTTTAAGTGATCAATAAAATCTTGGTTAAGATACTCTTCGCCTCGAACTAAGTGAAGTGCCTTAATCTTTTTACCAAGCTGGTTTTCTACTTCACACTGATATTTCTTAAACATCTTAAAGGAATCTGACTTATACTGCATTAAGTAGATATATATATACCTACTAGTCATAAATAAAATTAACGAAGTATGAAAACCCACCCCTGGGCTCTATTGGAAATGGACCGCATAAATCATTATGAATAAATTCCACTAATTCAGTGGCTCTTACTCTCCCAAAAATGGGTGATTTGATCATTTTTTCTTTTAAATAAGTGTGACATACATCCAGGGGTTTTAACTCAGTTGAGTCTAAATACCTTGATTGATGTAATTTCTATAAATGATTCTCATTTCCATGACCAAGCTTGAAGTGTCATAGGTGGGTGTTATATGAGTCATATTTGTTGGTTTTGTCATTGATTTCCATTATTGGGTTTTCAAGTTCAAGTATATATAAACCATTGTTAAGATGTGTCATAACATAACACATGTTATCCTTATAAAAGAAACAACATTTGTTTCCAAACTTGAAATAAAATCCCATAGTGTCTAAATGTGACGATGAGATTATGTTTCAGTTTACTAAAGGTACACAATATAATTTATTCAATACAAGAACCAAACCACTAGGAAAATTCATATGATAATCTCTCACTACCAAGGGTGTTAGACTCCCACCATTTGTGGCTTAGAGATCCACTTTTCTCATTGAAATCTTCTTGAATCTAATTGGTTCATGTATATAAATACAAATGTGCAAGTCACACGTTGTATACCCAACTTGTAGATAATTATAGATCGCATTTAATGAAAAAAATAGCTGAAGTAAAAGCATCACCTTGCTTATTTTTCCCAGCTCTGTAGTTATTCCAATGGTCTTTCTTGCCACATAGAAATTAGAAAACCTCCTTCTCATACCCCACCCCTCTATATCTTTGGCTTCTTGGTGGGAAGGTGAATCGGTCTCTTCGACTTGAGCTTATAATTAAACCCCTTAGCCTTGCCTTTCCTCCTCTTCTTCACTATAAGAGCTTCTTCATATCCTTATCATCTTGGTGAACTAAATCCAAAATACCCGGTAGTGACTTTGTCAAGTTATTCATATTTTAATTAACAATAAAAGTCAAAAATATTGGTGGTAAAGAGGCAAGAATGAGATCGGTCTCTAGTTCTTAGTTCGTCTTGAACCCAGGGCTTCAAGTCTCTCAATTTACCTGATCAACTTGAGTACATGAGGCCCTTCTCGATTCCACTCTACTAGCCTATACCTATACAATGCACTAGAAATCTCATACCTTTCTTTCCCAGCTCTCTCATGATATAATTTCTTGTGATGAGTTATCATCTTGTATGCATCTTCATCCTCATGCATTTTCTGTAGTTAACTGTACCTAGATGAAAAAATGAGACACTGAAAATCTAGTGTGTCATTTAAATGTTTTTATATTTATCTTTATATGTCTTGCTTTCTCCCTGAGGAGGCTTGACTGGTTTTGAGGACTCCAGCACATAAAGCTTCCTCTCATGGTGTAGTACTACGTGCAAACTCTTGTACCACTCTTGGAATTTATGGTAGACCATGATATTTTCTTTATCTAGTATGGATTACAATGATTATGTTCCGGTGGTATTTGTGATTGCCATTTTTATCTACAATAAAAAACTTTAGTAGTTAATTATTTTTCTTGATTACCTTTTAGACATTTTTTATTAATTAATTTTTAAATTATTAAATATCTCATACTATTTTATTAAACCTCAATAACCTACACTATTAGATTCAGAATACTCTGTCACTTAAGTATTCTAGTGGAAAAGATTCTTGAAACCTCTCTTTGTAGTCTACATGCTTTTTCTATGCCACTACTTAGAGAGTTTCATGGTAGGCGCTAGACTGATGAGCCACATTGACTTGCGGTTCCTTGAACAATTGAGTAAAATCCCAACTTATCAGAATCATAACTTTGATTCACACAATGCTTTTCCTTTAAAGTGATAGAAAGCTAGCTATGACTACTCATTTGCTACCAACTTTAGTTAAGTTAGCCCATAACTATTGTAAGAACTCCCTAGTAGTAGGAGGCACACTTAACTATGACTAAAGAGCACCCCGTGCACCCAGTTTTGTTCATATTTGAGCAACAAAAGGCATTACGAGTTAATATGAATTTTTAATATTTCTCGATGAATGTAATCCATTTCTATTAAATATATTCATACTATGCTCTCACGCTCACAACTGATCATTTATTAATAGAAAACATTCATCACATCTTTATTCATTTTTCTGTTTCTTATTTTATGTGTTCCCATAGTAAACATGCACATGAATAAAATAATAAACAATGCATAAAGAAAATAAATTACCCGATTGGTCTTGAACATCTATTAATGGTTGATCTATTTAAACACAATAGACCAACCGTGACCTAGGGGTATCATACCTGAGTCAGATATAAACTCTGGTACACAGCTCACTCCCGTTCCGGTGTATTCACTTCTCAATTGGGCTATCTTCTTGTCTTGGTGGGATCTATGCCTTACAGTGTCAACATCAATAGTACATCAATACTCACAGTGAGGAGGTTTGGGAAGCACACTATACATCCAAGATAAATATTGATGGATGCACGAACCCTTACACATATTGAATAAATGAGAACGATGCGTAGACCGTCATAAAATTAACTAATTATTACAAACACCATATGCAAGTAATAAATAATTAAATAAATAAAACATACACAAGGTTGGTCGGTGCTCAAGACCAGTCAATGGGTACATTAAAAGTGTGATAAAATTAAATTGCTATAAATTTAATGTTGGAGACTATTAAATAAATTAAATGAATTATTTAAATTCAAATAATTTACTTTCATTCAGTCATGATATTAATTTAATTTTAATTCCAAAAATTAAATTAATAAATTAATTTAATTATAAACCAAATTAATTTAATTTTTTAAATAATAAAATTATTATTATTTTTAATCCAAAAATTAATAACTTAATATTTTGGTTGTATTATAAAATTTTCCTAGGTCTAGAAACCCCGCCGAGACCCATTGCAAGTTGGACTGAAACCCCACAGAACCAGTTTGGGCAAGACAGACCCGTGCATGGCTGTTCTAGGCTAGGCAGACCTACCCTGACCCGTTCCAGGTCGGGAGGACCCCCTCGGACCATTACGGGGCGAATTGGGTCCAAAAGAACCTGAGGGGGGTTAGTGGGAACCCAATCGGACAGAGATGCACCAGGTAGGGGGTCCGTGCGTGCCGGTCTATATTGATAGGGAAGGAGGCCGGCTGAGGGTACTGACTTAGGGAGGCATGCAGATGACACAATTCGGTTAGAGGGAGGTGCAGTAGTGGTCGGCTGTCTCACGGTAGGGGTCGGCGGTGATCAGATCGACTATGGCACAATGGCACGATGAGGAGCCAACGACTGATCGGTGACCAGGTGACGACATGACCTCACGACAACGACCAGGCGGCGGCGGGCGCTCGGTTCTAGGCAGCGAAAACGGCCATTTCTAGGAGAGGGTGGCCTCCAATGATCGAGAGAGGGAGGAGGCGGTGATAGGGATGCTTCCTTCAGAAGATTCGCCCCTTGTTTTTTTTGTTTTAAAAATAAAAAGTGTTTTTTTATTTCTTCCTTCTGTTAAAGGTTGTCGGCAACCTCACCCAAAGCCATGCTTACTATTTTTTTGTGGGTTCGTTGGACAGCAACCCCCAACCCCCATGTCTTTTAATTTTTTTAAACAAAGGCTAATAATATCCTTTTGAAAAAATTAAAGAATATTTTAATTCTTAATTAAAGAAATTGATTCCACAATTAATGTGGATCAATTCACCACCGGCCTGAGAAAATCTGACCGGTTTTGTCCAGAAAAATGGGATGTCATCGGATCCATCTTCTGCCACCGATTTGGAGTAACTGGAATTCTTATCTCACACCTAAAACTCATTTTGTGTATATATATATATACATTTTTCAAAATATATACCCACACAAAACAAACTGATTTCGATTTGTATTTTTTTTTTCAGATGACCATAACTTGGTCATCCAAGATCAGATCAAAGCGTGGTTAGTTTTGTCATGTCATGACCCAAACTAAGTTGGGGCTCAAGCGTCAACTACTCCAAGCCTGCCTCCATAGGTTAGGGGGTGAAGACAAGCACCGAAGTCACAAATAAATATGGGAAGACTTTTCCTAAATACCTGCACACACACACACCGACTCAATGAAAAAGTCTAGAGGGAAAGGAATAAAAGATGAAACACTGTTATAAATAAACCAAACATGCATGAACCTCTAAACAGTACAAATTACAGCAGTCTAAACTGAAAAAAAATGTGAAAAATACACACCCAACTAGAAATATGTCCCAACCTGACAAAACTGGAAAAGAGAAAACAATTGAGAGAGCTCTGCTCCAGAATCCCAAGATACGACCATCGTACACAGTCCAAGCACCCCGTATCCCTAAGCTTCTCTGAATTCATGATCAACCTAACCGCCGTCTACAAAAGACACGACACGTGTTGGGAAAAGCCTATGCAAGGGTGAGTATATACATACTCAGTAGAATTCCTTGAAAAAGGTGAAGAGGGAGCAGTACGAGATACAACTGAAGAGGAAAACAGTAGATAGGATAATGTATAGTAATAGAGTACAGTTCAACCCGACAAGAGAGTGAGAGTAAACTCATCCAAAGACAATGAGATTGAAATGGTGAGAAGATGAACTTCTCATTAAGTGTTCTCTACCTATAGTAGGAGAATCGACTCATTCAACCACAAGAAGCTAGACATGGAAATCACATGACATACCCCACACGTCTTCGCCTCTCCTAGAAGGAGAGTAACCAAAACCCAAGGAGTGAGTACGGAAGGAGGATATATATATATATATATGCTCAGTTAAAGAATCCCAAATGAGAGTGAGGGGATCTCCATCTCACAGCTCGACCCAAGAATATGAGTTGCCAATAGTTCCAAGGTAATTCCATCAACGAAACCTAGCATCTCATGCATCTTCCTATGACACACAAGTCTAAGGGATTAAATCACCACACCTTGATACTATCTTCTTTGGGCGACACTAACTCTCCCGCACAATTTTAGATCGCGTCACAAGAGCGCATCTCAGTGTGGAAAGCATCCCTTCTTCTCGTGAGTCCAATGATACGTCAAACCACGCCTCATCACTGTGCTGCATAGTTGAGGGGTTACCAATTTTTGGAGGGGTACCCATGCCCTGGTATGATAGGAGGGTCCTACTCTGGTAGTCACCGAGGAATGCCACTGCCTAGCCCAGTTGGAGGGTACCACTCAGGAAGGTCATCAGGGAATGCCATTGACCAATCCTACTAGAGGGTAAGCTCGGTGAGTCGTTAGAGAAATGCCATTGCCCAGCCCTATTGGAGGGTTACGCTTGGAAGATGTCATCGGGGAACGTCACAGCCCAGCCCAGCTGGAGGGTAAGCCCATAACATCGAGGAACTCCACTGCCCAGTCTTACTGGTGGGTAACTTGGAAAGATCATCAGAGAAAACCACTGCCCAGCCCAGTTGGAGGGTAATATCGAAACTTCCATCAGGGAACACCACAACCCAGCCCAGCTGGAGGGTAAGCCCGATACTTCTTTGGTGATTCTATATGATTGCTTCCATTATCGGGTGTCGCCTCAGCACGTACCAAACCCATAACATTTCACATCGTATCTCAAAATCAACTTTTGAGGGCACCATCACATTCTATGTGAAAAAACAATCAGGATAGGCATCTCGAGGGAAAAAATATGAGTTCAAATGAAGGAGATACAGATGTTTGAAGATCGCTTAGAAGGGCTCAAGTAGTACATGGCATGTGAGGGGACCCACACGGCATGTGGTCCCTCCTTACTCTGTGGCCGTGTCTCTGGTTGGTACACATGTCCCATCTATGTAGGGGTACATGCCGTGTAGGTGGACTACACAACATGTCCCACCTATCTGAGGACCGGGTTGTGTCCTATGCCTGTGTCCGTGTACTTGGACCCCGTGTCCGTGTACTTTGGTACACAAAGTGTGGGTTCACATGGGATGATGCTCGTGTGGCCAACCCATGTCTGTGTACTTTTTACATGGAGTGTCTATGGCCATGTAGTCTGCCACATCGCTCATTCACAGAAGGATGTGTTTACACAACGTGTCAAGGAAGTAAATGTTGAGCCATCCTTCTGGGTTCCCAAACCCTAGCATCGCTGCGGGAAAGGTACTACACGCCATGTGTTCTTCATTATAAACGGTGAGTAGTCGCGATTTTTCCAGAAGTCTTAGATTTGATCCGCTGCTTCAAATATGCTTCAAACACCGCTCATATCGCTTGATGCTGATCCAGAATCTTTGGCTCTGGCTGAAGAACATGAATTCCTGTCATAGTTCACCGTGATTCATCCTCGTTCATCGATGGGGGTTTGACTGATCGTTCCAAACATCGTCGTGCCTCTGTTCTTTGTGATTTCAAATATTAATCACTGGATCAGTCATACCTGCTTCACAATCTTTCCAGATCCATGCTCATCTCATAAAATTTTTGACTATTCGTTGATATGTTGCAAATCCAGGCACCTGATTGAGCTTTGGATTCCAAACAACTGTCGAACCATGAATCACGGGGTTCCAACGGTGAAGAAAGAAAAGAACGGGGGGGGGGGGGGGGGGGGAGCACCATGAACAGAGGTTTTAATGATCTTTGGCCAAGTGTTCCTGGCCAACGATCAAGAACGTGTTCCATGGTTAGAAACAATTGATTAAGTAAAAGAGATGATCCAATTTTAGTTTGTTAGGATAAACAAAGGGTACAGGGAGGGGCGTAGATCGATAAATAATTAAAAATCTACTCAAACTTTTAATCTAAGGGCGTAAAACACCAAAAGATGAGTCCTACATATTTTTTGGATCATTCGTTGTTGAAGAATGTACTCGCCAATGAATTCGGGGGAAACCACCACATTTGCTGCGCTTCAATCTTCCTTGAATAAGAGGTTTGTTGTTCCTCACCAACGGAAGAGAAAGAGAGAGCTCTCGCTGGCGAATTCTAAGAATTATGAGGCCAAACCTAGCCAAATACCCCTAATAACCTATTTATAAACTTTTAATTATGCCAAAAGTTAATTAATTAATTAATTCACTTAAACGCACCTCCAACAATTGTGGGGTCCAAACATCCCGTGCCAACTCATTTTATGTCATGCCTAGGGTAGACACTGCATTTTGGACCCAATCGTGGTCTCATATTTCTAATATGATCAACCATTTAAGAGTTATCCTATTTTCTTTAATTAACCACACATTCATAATATAAAATATATTTAATATTTTTATAAAATTAATTCTCAGCATACTAGACCTTGGAATTGCATGCCACCTCAGTGCCTAGCTATGAAAATTTATTTAGAATTATTTCAAAATCTTACAAGGTAAAAACTAGGTCTCTACATCATTCCCTCCTTCATGCTTTTCATCCCTGAAAAGAAAAACTAATAAAAAAACCCAGAATACTGAGCCCGCATCTGGATCTCCCACTCCCAAGAACTCTTCTGCACGTTTCTATGTTGCCACATCATGTGAACCAAATATATGGTATGTCCACGCAAGGTTTGCTCTTATCAGTCCTTGATCACCACCAATTCCATGCTTGATGTCCAACTCGCCTCTACCGATGACGTGCATAGGATCATGCATGTATCTCCTCAGTTGTGACACATGGAAGATGTCATGAACCCACTCGAGTTATGGGGGTATGTAGAGGTGGTAGGAAATCTCACCAACTCTCTGCATGATCTTGAACAACCTGATGAACCTTAGGGATAACTTGCCTCCCCGATTGAACCTCTACATTCCTCATCGAGGGGAGAGTCACAAGAAAACATGGTCTCACTGTTCAAACTCCAAGGGCCTACGACGGTGATCTATGTAGGATTTATGTCTTCTTTGGGCCATCCTGATCCGTTCTTGGATGACCTGTACTTTCTCCATCGTCACCTACACCAACTCTGGGCCCACAAGAGATAACTTTCCAATCTCTGTCTAGTATAAGGGTTACCTATAGGGTCTCCCGTATAGGGCCTCAAAAGGTTCCATGCCGATGTTAGAGTGGTATCTGTTGTTTTACGAAAACTCTACCAAGGGCAGGTTATCCTCCCAGATCCAGATGAAATCCAACACGCAAGCCCTCATCATATCCTCTAGCATAAGGATAGTGCACTCAATTTTCCCATCATTCTGGGGGTGAAAGGCTGTACTCATCCACATCTGGGTCCTAAATGCCTTCTGTAGGCCTCTCCACAATCGTGACATAAAATGCACATCACGATTAGAGACAATCATCGAGGGTACCCCATGAAGGCGGAAAATCTCTCATACATGAAATTGCCTCAAACTCTCCACTGAACTCTACTCCATGATGGAAAGGAAGGGAACTGACTTCATGAGTCGGTGAACTATCACCTAGATGAAATTATGGATCTTCACTGTGCGTGGAAGACCTACGAAGAACTCCATAGATATATTGTCCCATTTCTACTCTGGGATCTCAAGAGGCTATAAAAAACCCATCAGAACATGGTGATCAGCTTTCACCTACTGATAGGTGAGGCACCGTGAGATGAACTCAGTTATGCTTTGTCTCATGCCGAACCACCAAAACTACCACTGAATATCTATGTATGGATTCCCCACATCAGGATGTACAATTAATGGAGAAGTGTGAAACTCCCACATAATCTCCTCCCACATTGCGAATGGAACCACTGTTCACCCCTAGAACAAGATCTCGTGATTCCCTCCTTCATAATATCCATCTGGTGCATCATCTATGGATATATGATCATGTAGAACCTCATAGTCGATGTATCCTAGATGGATCTCTTTCACATGCTCGAGGAGCAAAGGAGTCAACACCATTTACTATAGAAAAGTTATATCCTCCTACTCCACTAGGTCCAGCTGTAGGGAAGCTAACTGCTCCAAAGATTCCTGCACTAGGTGAGCCTAGTACTTCCTGCTAAGGGAATCCGTTACAATGTTTTCCTTATTGGTAGTATAGACTATATCGAAGTTGTAGTCCTTTAGGAACTCTAACCATATTCACTGTCTCAGTTTCAGGTCTCTCTAAGTGAATACGTACTTGAGACTTTGGTGGTCTGAGTAAACCAAAAAGCGTTTTCCCAGAAGGTAGTGTCTCTACATCCTCAAGGTGAAGACTAACACTTCTAACTCCAGGTTGTGAGTCACATAATTCTTCTCATGGGGTATCAAATACCTCAACCTATATGTGATGACTTCCTAATGTTGCATCAACACACAACCAAGACCGGACCCTGAGGCATCACAATACACTACGAACTCAATGCCTTCCTCTAGTAGTCTCAACACTGGAGCACTCATCAGCCTCTTCCTTAACTCCTCAAAATCCCCCTAGCACTACTCAGACCAGGTAAATGGTTATCCATTCCACATCAGGGCTGTTAAAGGGGATAAAATTCTAGAGAAGTCTTCCATGAACCTTTTATAGCACCCTGCCAAGCCAAGGAAGCTCCACACCTCCGACACATTATTGGGAATTTTCCAAGAAAACACTACTTCAATATTTTTCTTGATCCATGGCTAAACCTTGTTAAAAAATGATATTCCCCAAAAAGTGAACCTCCTATATCCAGAACTGGCACTTCAAGAGCTTTTTGTAAAGCTGGTGATCTTGAAGTATATCAAGAACCATCCTTAAGTGCTATGTATGTTCATCCTCTGTTACAGAGTAGATGAGTATGTCATCGATGAAGACAACAAAAGACTGGTCCAAGTATGGCTAGAAGATCTGGTTCATCAAATCCATAAAGATGGATGGGACATTTTTCACACCAAAGGGAATCACTAGGAACTCGTAGGATCCATAGCAACATCGAAAAGACAAATTTGGTATATCAGCCTCGTGAACCCACAAATGGTGGTAGCCAAACCTAAGACTGATCTTGGAAAACCATATCACACCTCAAAACTAATCAAATAGGTCATTGATTCTTAGCAAGGGGTAATTGTTCTTTATCGTGGCTTGGTTTAGGCGACAACATTCCATACAAAGCTGTAAGCTCCTGTCTGTCGTTTTCACAAATAGAACTGGAGCCGCCTAGGGGGATACACTGGGTCAGATGAAACCTTTCTCACGAAGGTCCTCCAACTATAATCATAGCTTCTATAGCTCATTTGTTGCCATATACTATTCCATATAAGATATTAGGGCAGTCCCAGGATGCAAGTCTATGCAAAACTCCATTTACCACCTCAGAGGTAGTCTCGAAACATCCTCAGGAAATACATACATATAATCCTACACAAATGATGGAACCCAGATGCATGAAGAGTCTGATGATCTAGTTGTTACACTTTATAACTAATGGGTGATTGACTAGAATATTCTCCTCACAATTTCCACCTACCTCGTACTAAGATCTCTCTCGCTAGAAAAGGAGAATTTCATCCCATCAGCACGAAGGCATCTGACTTGTCTGCGGTGAAAATCAATCTGGTACCAGACCATGGAAATCCAATCCATACCCAATATGATGTTATAGGGTTTCATCGTGATGACCAAGAGGTCCCATGTGAACCTCTCTCCTCCAAGAGATAGTTCACACTGCCAGTAGATGAAAGATACAGATGAAGCGTTCCCTATAGGAACCTCAAGACAAAGCTATTGTGCTAGAATATCTACTGGGGTCTCTAGCTATTGCACAAGAATTATTGAGATAAAAGAATGAATGGAACATATATTTATTAATATTGAGGAAATAGTAGAATAAACACATATCATACCTCTAATCATCTCATGTGATGCGGGATCGTAGATATCCAAAGCCTACAGCTATCTACATCCCTGATTTCCATCTCCCTAAGCATGATGTGGGCCACCTAGTGGTGGTGGTGGAAGGATATCATAATTCCATCCTCCACATGAAGCTACTTCTACTCCTCATCTAGCTCCGCCTCTTTGGGGACCACCCTGTCCCCACCTAGGAGATCCCTGATCACGGTGCTGTCTTTACTGTGGCAGTCTATCAGCAATTTTCTTGGGCTGCTCAGCATGTCTAGTTGGGCTATCCCGTTCCATGTAACCTCACCTATCACAAGTAAATAACTACCCCTATTTGGAATACTATGATCCTCTGCATTGTCTTGGCCCCATAAGACCATGTGTCTGAGCTTTCTCATGGAAGGGTCTCCTGTTTCGAGATCTCTGAAACCTTCCAACTATTGTAGATGACTTAACTCTATTGTTCCCACTGCCATCTATAGCTACCTAGCATCCCTATAACAAAAATAACTTTGTAACTAGTGCTAATTACAACACCCTGGAATAGGTGTGGATTCACAAGGGCACTACACTAGCTCAAATCTCTCTGCGGAGTCCCTAATCAAATTTCTGTGATCAAAAGTAGCTGTCACAGATCATGTTGAGAGAGTATCATATAAGGTGTGTGAAACTAAATGCATACACCACCATTATCATCCCTACCTATTGAAGCTCCAGAAGCTCCTAACCCCAAATAGAGCGTACGAAATAGGGGTAGTACTCTTCATGAAACAACTATTATAAGTCATCCCGTGAGAGTACCAACTCATCATTCATCTCAGTTACTAGGTTCCACCAATGCCTAGCTGCTCCATGGAAAAGACCGGATACCAAATCCAAAATATGATCTGTCAGTTTTCAGATAATACTAAATATATGGACCACTGACTCTATCCAATCCTCTCCCGGTAGGGGATCTAGCTCACTACAAAACTTCAGCAATCTCTGACATTGGAACTCATGAAGTGTGATCACCTGTACACGTCCTCAGCATAATCTATTGGAATAATATGCTTCTCAACAAGTGGTGGTGATTCTACCTTCCCACCTAGAGGAAGGGGATCACGAGATGGACCTTGAACTGAGGCCTCATCACTCATAGGGCCATCATCACGAAACAGATCTGGTATCCTGGCTGGCGGTCATCGCAGAGGCATCCTGAAATCTATTAAGGAGTACTACATTCAGATGAGAACATATATATATATATATATCAATGATAATGGGGTGATGAATCAAGAAGTATAGTTAAAGAATTAATCCTATATGATGCATGTACCATTGATCCCTACAAAAAATGTCTCAGGGTGCCGAGTCGACAATCAGGTAGTCAGGGTCCTGGTGAATGGATACGTCAGCTGCCACACCATCACTAGACTCCTTGGCCCAAGATCCACACTCGAGACACTTTGAAACTATTTCCCTAAACCCAACCAACACTTTTAAGGAGAAACATCTGAACAATGTCACAAGGAATTAAATTTCTCTGATAACACTCTGTCATGACCCAAACCAAGTCTGAGCTCAAGTCGAGACTACCCCAAGCCAGCCTCCATAGGCCAAGGGGTGGAGAAAAGTGCCAAAGGCACAACTAACTTGGGTAGGCCTTTTCCAAAATACCTATACACACACACACACAACCAACTCAATGAAAAATTTTAGAGGGAAAGGAATAAAAGATTTAACACTGCTATAAATAAACCAAACATGCATGGACCTCTAAACAGTACAAAGTACAGTGGTGTAAACTGAAAAGAAATGGGGAAAAATTCATGCCCAAACAGAAATATGTCCCAATGTGAAAAAATTAGAAAATAGAAAATAACTGAGAGAACATTACTCCTGAATCCCAAGTTATGACCAGCGTATGTGGTCCAAGCATCCCATATCCCTAAGATCCTATAAAGTTACGATCAACCTATCCACCATCTACAAAATACATGACACGTGTTGGGAAAATCCATGCAGGGGTGAGTATATACATACCTAATAGAACACCCTAAAAAGGTGAGGGGGGGGGGAGTAAGATATAAAACTAAAGAGGAAAGTAGTAGATAGTACAGGGTATAGTAATATAATACATCTCAACCCAAAAAGAGAGTGAAAGTAAACTCATACAAACACAAGGAGATCGAAATGATGAGAAGATGAAATTATCATTGAGCATTCACTATCAATAGTAGGAGAGTAGACTCGTCCAACCATGAGAATCTATACACGAATAACACATGGCATACCCCACATGTCTTCACCTATCCTGGAAGGATAGTAACCAAAACCTAAGGAGTAGGCACTGAAGGAGGATATATATATATATATATATATATATATGATCAGTCAAAGAAGCCCAAATGAGAGAGTAATGTGATCTACATCTCATAGATCAACCCAAGAAGATGAGTAGCCAAAAGTTCCGAGGTAAGTCTTTCAATGAATCCCGACATCTCATGTGTCTGCCCAGGATAAACAATTATAAGGGACTCAATCACCACACCTTGATATTATCCTCTTTGGGTAGCACTGACTCACCTGCATGATTTTAGGTTGTATCATAGGAATGCATCTCAGTGGGGAAAACGTCCCTCTTTCTCATGAGTTTAAAGGTACGCAAAACCACACCTTATCACTATGCCACATATTTTCGGGCTTACTAGTTTTTGGAGAGGATACCATGCTCTGGTATGATAGGAGGGTCCTACTTTGATAGTCACCAAGGAACGCCACTTCCCAACCCAGCTAGAGGGTACCACTCAGGAAGGTCACCGGGGAATGCCACTACCCAATTCTACTGGAGGGTAAGCCCAATGAGTTGTCAGGGTAATTCCATTACCCAGATGGGCTAGAGGATTATGCCTAGAACATGTCATTAGGGAACACCACTACCCAGCCTAGCTGGAGGGTAATCCCAAAACATTGAGGAACTCTAGTACCTAGTCCTACTAGAGGGTAACTCAGAAAGATCATCGAGGAATGCCACTACCTAGCCTAGATAGAGGGAAATCCCAAAACTACCATCGAGGAATGGCACTACCTATCCCAGCTATAGGGTAAGCTCGGTACTGATTTGGTGATTATCTATGATTACTACCATCATTGGTTGTCACCTCAGCATGTACCAAACCTGTAATATTTCACATTGTATCTAAAAATTATCTTTCGAGAGAACCATCACATTCTACGTGGAAAAAACTCAGGATAGGCATCTCGCAGGCCAAAATATAAGTTCAAATAAAGGAGATAAAGATGTTTTAAGATCTCTCAGAAGAGCTCAAGTAGTACATGGCGTGTGAGGGGACCCACATGGTGTGTGGTCCCACCTCACTCCCAGGATGTGTCACTGGTCGGTACATAGGTCCCATCTGTGTAGGGGTACATTCCATGTAGGTAGACGAAACGGTGTTTCCCACCTATCCAGGGATCGGGCCATGTCCTGTGGCCATGTTCATGTACTCAGACCTCTTGTACATGTACTTTGGTACACGACATGTGAGTTCACATGGGATGCCACCCATGTGGCCAACCCATGTTTGTTTACTTTGTGCATGGCGTGTCTCTATCTGTTTAATTCTTCACACAGCTCATTCACAAAAGGATGTGTTTACACGACATTTTAAAGAAGTACATGTTGTTCCATCCATATGGGTTCCCAAACCCTAGCGTTGCCACTAGAAAGGCACTACATGTCGTTTGTTCTTCATTGTACATGGCATGTAGTCACGATTTTTCTAAAAGTCTTAGATTCGATCCACTACTTCAAATATTCTTTAAACACTGCTCATATCACTTGATGTTGATTTGAAATATTTAGATCTGGCCAAAGAACACGGATTCCCATCCTCTCTCTCCGTGATTCAGCTTCGTTAGTCGATGAGGGTTTGGTTGATCATTATGCATGCTGTCATGCCTCTATTAATCATGATATCAAATATTAATCATTGGATTGGTCATCCCCACCTTGAAATCTTTCTAGATCCATGATCAGCTCGCAAAATAATTGATGATTCGTTGATCCGCAGCAAATGTGGGCACCCGATCAAGCTCAGGATGCCCAGAAACTGTCGAACCAGGAACCATGGGGTTCCAGCGGCGAAGAACGTGAAGAACTAAGGAAGAAAAATCACCAAGAACAATTTTTTTGATGATAATTGGTCAATAATTCTTGTACAATGATCAAGAATGTTCTCCAGTGTTAGAAACAATTAATTAAGCAAAAGAGATGATCCAATTTCAATTATTTGTGATAAAAAAGGGTACAGAGAGGGGCATAGATCAATGGATAATTAAAAATCTACTAAAAATTTTAATATAAGGGCATAAAACATCAAAATACAAGTCCTTCCTCTTTTTTGGATCATTCCTTGTTGAATAATTCAATCTCCAATGAATTTGGGGGAATCCTCTGCGTTTCTTACACTTCGATCCACCTTAAATTAGAGGTTTTTCGTTCATCGCCAATGGAGGAGTAAGAGAGAGATCTCTCTGGTAAATTCTAGGAATTATGAGAGAAACCCTATCTAAATCCCCCTAATGAACTATTTATAAACTTTTAATTATGTCAAAAGGAAATTAACCAATCAATCAATTAATTAATTCACTTAAACACACTGGCAATAAGAGAGGGGTCTGAACGTCCCACGCTAACTCATTCTATGTCACACATAGGGTTAGAACCATGTTTTTGACCCAACCATGGTCTTAGATTTCTGATCTGATCAAATGTTTAAAAGTTATCCCATTTTATTTAATTAACCGCACATGCGCAATATAAAATATTTTTAATATTTTTATAAAATTAATTCTGGGAACACCGGGCCTTGGAATCACACACTGTCTCAACTCCTAGCTCTAAACATATATTTAGAAATATTTTAAATTATTACAAGGAAAAAATGGGTCTCTATACGTTGGGACCAAATTAAATTCATGTAATTAGATTTAAGGAAAAATAATTTTTCTTGGATCAGAAAATTCACACGATCACTTTGATACCAATTGCTGGTACAGGGGTGCGTAGTGGAAGATGGTGGGTTTAAGAATTAACATTTGTATCATTGAAGTGATGAAACTTTGTTGTCTCTGATGATCTGAGCCCTAGTACATTCCATGGACCTCATGCGAATTATTAGAGCACAAAATTAAACATGAACTTTTACCTCATTCAATTCGACACACATTTGACTGCAGCTCATCGTTAGTGACTGTTACATGAAGGATCCAAAGCTGAACCCCTCCCGGTCTTCTATACATGCTTAAAGAATCTACATGTATGTTTCTCGCTGAAATATGACTGTTAGGGTGGAGCTTTGACAATTCCTTCGATGTTGTGATGATCACCTCAATCTTATGCCTTTGATCCACAAATGTGTTCTTATATCACTCACTCTAATAGAGACTTTATTTCTCTAGGATTTAGGAGGAGAGAGGAGCGCTCAATCCATTGGAATAAAAAACACAACAAAATTGAGCTCCTGCAAACTTATATAGTGGATGTTAGAAATACCAGATATGGTTCCCTGATCCCCATATATTTAACATCCAACTAAATAAGAAATAAATAAAATAATTATGATGAACTAACTGCATCATAACTATTATATATATTTTATCACTTACTTTTAATATATAATAAATATATTACGTGATAAACCCGAGTCATTAACTCGACTCATAATTGCTGATAATATTAAACAAACCTTAAATATTAAAATAATATTTGTTCATACAATATTGTTACATGTATTCACTTAATACCTTATGAATAATTTTAATAAATAAATTCCACCCTATTATTTTATACTTGAATAATAATGAATTTATTTATTTTTTTGGTGATCGTTAAAACTTGGACAACTCTTGGAACCCATGGTGGGGCCCACCATGGCCTATATACCTATTCACCAGAATATGAAATAATCTTGAATGCACTATTGTGTGTGACCCTCTGGGATCTTATCTTGATAGTAGTGAAGAGTATTCACAGATCAAGAGCAGAGTCTGACAACCCATTAAGGCCCCTAAAGAGATTATTAATAGTCATAAAAATGACAACCTTTTCTACGAACACGCACTGTGTAATATAATATCTTTGTCTCGTGATATCTCATAAATCAGGATTCACATTATTGTGTCATAATCCATTCTTTATTTATTATTTATTGACCTTACTAGATGATCTTACCTTTCTTCTACAATGGTCATGGATTCAGTGAAGGTACTACCATCCTGTTTAACTAGGCCTAGGATATCTATTCCTCAACTCAAAAGAAATTTTTTTTATCTTGATCATTCAACCAATGTCATACCACCAACGATGCACCCAATATAATCTACCTCACCATGAATTCAATGTCATGGTTTTTGCATTTCATCAAAGTACATGATCAAATGACACACATTGATAATAATCTCAAGTCAGGAGACCAATACACATGTCCATAGATAGAAGCAACCAATGAAAGTTGAAACATGTTGTGTTCCTATTAGAGGGTCTATCCTCATGATCTCATATAATTTAGATCACAACTTGTGAACTTCATGAGAAGAATCCTCAATGATTATGATCCCCCAACACTTGATGACTACACATCATCCGTGTCTTATCAGTATGATATATTTGGACCATAGGACATAAATTTATGTTTATTGTCATGGTATCTCTAGATTATAATTATATCATAGGAATTGCTTTAACCTTTTGATATGACATGTAATATAAGGGAATTACCATAATTATATTGGATGTAGAAGTATCAATACAATTATGGTAAGATAAATACATGTATATATAAAATTATATACATATAATGGTAATAAAAGTACATACATAAGTTGGGTCCAAGGAACCCACTTTCAACAAAAAGTGCACATGCATAATAGGTTTATTCCATGACAATAAGGAAATGCACAAATAAGAAACAATCAATTATGTATCGAGCATTCGTGCTCTAACTAAGTTTCCATGAACCCTGGTCATAACTGCTTTAGCTCTATGTCGGAAGGCCGATCATAATAGAAGTAGTAATCATGGTTGAACACAAGGCCACCTCATGTATCTTTGAGTACCCATAAAGAAAACAAGTCTCGATTTGGGAAACAAGTCCGTAAATCCATGTCACTATCATGGGTCAGGCCACAAGGTCGTCGTACCCATGTCTATGCCTCGGGTCAGGGCACATGCTCGTCGTATCCCAACACTACCTCGAGTTTGGACACATGGTCATCATACCCCTACCCTGTGTTTCAGTCCATCATCATCATCCTCACATGTCATACATGCTCTCCCTCAAAGGGATAACCAATCCATGATGGTCCACCTGTCATTTGCTACCAGAACCAAATATTCCAAAAGGCTACACATCACACACAACAAAGAATAATACATATAGGCACAACATAGTATATCAAGCCTAAGTATTAGTATCCACACACACACACACATGTAATCATCATAAAAAATGGGCCTCATAGGCTACACAAACATACATGTGATCAAACTCAAACATGGGTCTTGAAGAACACAAAAGAACATACCATCATATCATGCCAAAAATCCTATACAAGGACTCTATATAGTAAAGAACTTCGTACCTTTACAATGTTGATGCTAAACTCCATGTTCCACCGAGGAAAAATACCCAGATCATGTCCCTACACTAAAATTAACTAGAAAAAACCCAATCCATCAATATATAACCTTAAATATTGGAATTAAAGGAAGGAATCTTGCTAATGGGTGAAATCCACATCAACTTACCAAAAGGAATTTGCTGTCAATAGTAGATCTAAATCCACTCAAGAGAGAGAAAACAATTTATAATAGATATAGTTACAATACTTCAAATAATCAATAATTATTCTTTAGATCATGATAAAATTCATAGATCTATCCAATATAGCTCATATCTATGACTCATCCCAAGAGAAAAAGAGGAGATCTATAATAGACATGAAGAACAGAGGAGAAAATGATATCTTACCTTGAATCCACATGAGTCAACACTCTAGATATTTTGGATTTAAAGTATGGAGGAATTTTAAACACTAAGAATCACCACTAGAATCCCTAGGTTTGAGATCCCTAGGTGTAGGAGGAAGAAAGTGAGGTTTTAGGCTTAAAATCTAATTTTCAGATTAATTAATTATCAACGCATGGTTTGGTCGGATGGTTTTACAAACCATGAAAAACCTTTCTTTAACCTCTTATAACACCCCAAACTAAACCACTGAGTCTAAGACAGGATTCCACACAGCCTCATGTGCGCCTCCTCATACACAAGAGGTTTCCAACTGGCAGTGAGAGCCTACAGAACATCATGGGGAGACTATGCCCCCTGTATTAGGTAAACATAAGAGCATAATAATGGAAGTGATAAAAAAAATAAAAAAATAAAAAATAATAATAAATAATCAAAGTAACAACATAAACAAATAATTCTATCCCATGAATTATCATTATGAAATGTCAGATACATAAACCAAAACTAAAAAAAGACACAATGTATCCGGTAAAGATACTAAACAAAAGAAGTAGCATACATTTATCCCTAAGTCCATCCAAAATTATCCACATCCTCCTGCTAACCTACTCATCCATCTACCTTAGGACCCTCTCCCTTTACTAGATTCCTAACCATTAAATATATAAGCACACCAAAATTCTCGAGTAGGGTGTGAGTAAAAGACTCAGTAGGATACCACCAATGAACCTTAATATAACTGCACGAAAAATATACCGGTGTATTCCATGAAATTAAACAGAATGGATAGATGCAACAAGTATTTAACACAAGAATAATACATATGGTGGGTATTTAGAGACTGAATTTACCTACTTCAGAACCATGCCACAAGGAACATCAACTGGCCATGTCTGACACATCCCCCTCTTTGACAAGATAGTTCAAAAAACATGTTTGACACATCCTGCTATAAGGAATATCCCATGTACATGTTGATCAATATATTACACATCCATATTATGTGGAAATAGTCTATATGTCACAACCTACATCAACTATAGAGGTAAGATATAACAATACATGAAAAACATGTATACATGATGACAAATTAAACATCACATCATAACAATCAAGAGTCAGAACCATAACAAACCGTATACGAGAAAACATTAACCATAGGTTTCATGTGTATATATATGCACACCAATAATCATGCCAAGAATTCGTATAAAACATGCACTAAATTTAATGGATTCTTACCTCAAATACAATGATGATCAAAGGAACAGGCCATCGTCTGAGTCCAAAATCACCACTGAATCCTAGAACCATTTTCAAATCGACACAATTTAGAATTCTAGGATCAATTTTGAGAAGAAACCATACCATAAAGGTAGTTCAAGGTCAAAAATACTAGATATGATCAATTGTTGACAATGATATTGGGACAATTGATGCACAAACACTAATTCCTAGAATTTGGGTGCTGATTCTACCAACGATCAATAAAACCCACATTAGAACAAGCCAAAACCTCTAGAACCGATCCAAAAATTTATGATTTAATTAGTTTTGATAAAGGAGAAGAGAATAAGATTGTTCTATAACAAAGGACACATCATATTGGAAGTACAAGATCAATTCATTGTTTGGGAATTGAACAGAGGAGTTGGAAGGGGTGATGAGAGCCCGAAATCATTGAGAGAAGGCTCCTAGGGTGTTAGGGATTGAAGTAGGTTTGAATAACTAGAAAAGAGTGAGTGGATACAAGGTTTTACAAAAAACACCTATAAACTCAGTGTTTTTACTGGGATTTATTGGATGCCATCAGATATCCAGTGGCCACTAAGAAAATCTAGTTTTTCTTAGGAACCTCATTAGTGAACTGATGGGATCACTGTAGTTCAAAAAGCTACAGAAAGTCTCCCAACCCCACCTCAGCTCGGTTCTAACCTCAAGAACACCCCTAAACCATCTCAAAACACTTAAAAACATGATCAATAGGCTATGTAAAAGTTTAAAAGAGGCTTACCATAAATATAGGTGCTGAAATTCTCCCCCTCTTATGACTTATCATTCTCAAGAAGTATCCCCAGAGGTATTCTTGAACATATCAGGCCACTGTGTCTGAATTTATGATTCCAAATCCCACATATCTTCCTAAAAATGACCATGCTACCACTGAACCCAAACAATAAGAACTATTTTCCCTCATAACACCTCCTTACTTTGGTCCACTATCCAAACAGGACACTCATAAAAGATGTGTCTGACTCTAGCTCCACATCCTCACAATTGAGCACATGCGTAGGACCAGGGTCGTACTTCTAAAGTTGATACACGTGGAACAAATTATTCATATCATGATACTAAGGAGTAAGATCCAAATGATATTCCATTTTCCTGATGTGTTTGATGATCTCAACTAACCCAACATACCATGATGCTAACTTTTCTTGCATCCTCAAACGCTGCTTCCTTTATCAAGGGGTCACCCACAAGAAAACCTTGTCAGTAAAATCCAAGGGTTGTATCCTGCAATAGGAATAATATAATTTCCTATTTTGATCTATGACCAACCATTTCTGAATCAACTTCACCCGCTTTGAGGTATCCTATACCATGATCGACCAAAAAACTAAAGATTCACCTGCCTCATGCAAACACCATGGTGAAATACATGACCACCCATAAAAAGCCTCAAATGGAGCCATATTAATCAAGGTATGTAAGGTTTTATTGTTAAATAACTACACTAGAGTCAATCGACCTTTCTAAGAACCTCTAAAATCCAAAATACATGCACAAAACATATCCTCTAAAGCGTGGATTGTTATTTTTAAATGTTTATTGGTTTTAGGATGAAAGGATATACTTATCTTAAACTCCCTTAACCTTGTGTAATCATTTCCAAAATTGCAAGGTGAAATGGGCATTATTTTCAGATACCATGCTTGAAGACACTCCGTGAATCCAGACGATCTCTAAAACATAGATATTGCCTAGCTTATCCACTATGTTAGTCACTCAGATCGATATGAAGGGATCCACCTTTTTCAACCAATCCACTATTACCCAAACAGTGTCTCAACCCCTCGGGGTCCTGGGAAACCCTATCACAAAGTTTTTCTCCACCTCATACCATTTCCATATAGGAACTAGAAGTGGCTGGAGGATCCCTTATGATCTTTGATGCTTGGTATTGATTATATGACAAGTAAGATAATGTGAGATAAAGCCTGCAATGTATCTCTTCATGTTGGGCCTCCAGAATTGTTGCTTAACATCATGATACACCTTGGTAGACCATGGGTGCACTGCCCACTGTGAAGCGTGAGAGGATCTCATCAGCTCATCTCTCATGGGAGATGAAACCATCACCCTACCATGAACCAGAAGAACCCTAAATTTGTCCAAATCCCATCCTAAAATTGAACCATTTTCTTCCAACATCTCACGCATCACGACACACTCTAGATCAAGATCATGACTGGTCTTCACTTATTCCAACAATGAGGATGTGATCACTATGGGTGCACAAATCACTACCCCTAGATCCTCATATATTCCAACCTACAAGTTTTCCAATAATTTCATGAGCTTCCAGCCATCTTCTAATGTTCACTCCCCAACCTCATGTATCTTCCTGCTCAATGCATATGAAACTAAATTTACTTTATCATAAGAATAATCTATCTCAAAGTATAATGTTTGAAAGTACTCTACCTAAAGGCTCTAATAAAGATTCAAGTCATGCTGCGAGAAAATATACTACAGAATCTTGTGGTCTGTATACATGACAAATCTCTCACTGAAGAGGCAGTGTCAAAAAAATTTCAATGCATGAACCACCACCGCTACTGCTAAATCTAATTCATGAGTAAGGTAATTACATTCATGGGGTCACAGTTAAAAAGACTCGTATAAAACTACCTTATCACCCTTAATTATAATTTCTCCCAAGATGACTCTAGATGTGTCACAAAAGTGAAACTTCGAGTACATGGCATAATGATGATGTTCTTGAAGCATGCTCAATATGATATCAAGGTGTCTAGTATGTGATTCTAACATCTTGGGATACATTAGTATTTTTGAGTCAATAAGGTTTTCCTTATGACTTTTCCATTCCTTCTTGTTTTGAAAATCACAAACACCTTTCTTTAAGAAAAATTGCTTTTATAAGGAAAATCTCTTTTATAAGGAAAATCGCTTTTATAAGGAAAATTGCTTTTATAAGGAAAATTGCTTTTATAAGGAAAATCACTTTTGTAAGAAAAATTATCCTTATCATATTTTCTTCCATATTTTTTTCTTAAGTATAAGATTCGGATTTATTTCTATATTCTCGGAATTGTTTGAAACTTTGATATGAAGTATTCTGTTTTAGGATCCAAATTCTGGATAAGAACTATAATAAAGTTCACTCCGAATTCCAAATGGGAACTGTAATAAAGTCTCATTCCGAATTCTGGATACAAACTCTGATTAAGTTCTACTCCGAATTCAAGATACGAATCCTTATGAAGTTCGACATCGAATTATCATTACGAATTCTGATGATGAATTCTCACTACGAATTCTGAAGACGAATTCTCATTACGAATTCTGATGACGAATTCTCATTCCGAATTCTCATTCAGAATTCACCTATTAAACAGAATCTGATCATCTTTGTTTTATACACTCCGAATTTATTTAGACTCCAAAAATTATTTTTTTGTTACACTCAGAATCTTCACTCCGAACTTTTTAGTTAGACTTAAAATGATGTCGTACATTCTGTTACATTTTTTTGTTATAAAACGATGTCATCTATTCTGTTATAAACTAACGGTTGGTTAAGTTACACGTGTACAGGTCCCTACGATTTTTTAGGAAAATATGACCGTTGGAAAGGAGGCCGACCTTGCCTATAAATAGGAGCTCATTTGAAAGAGCTCGATGCTGACTGCTGACTAATGTACTATGCATACATGCTGTTGAAGTGATTTCTAGAGAGAGAGGCTCTTATTAACTCTCAAAGCTTCATGCGACTCCGAATGTTGGTGATTACATTCGAGGAATTCTGGGGATAGGAAGATAGAGGTTTACAACACCTTGAAGTTGAGGGCTTCCTTGCTGAGGAAGACAGAGGTTTCCAACTACCTTGAAGTTGAGGGCTTGCGGGGATAGCAAGACAGAGACTCCGATCTTCATATCGAGGGCTTACCCTGGTGTGGGTAAGACAGACTTGCTTGAAAGTATAAATCAAGGGACCTTTATCCAAGGTTGTTGGATACCATTCTCTTTGGGTTAAAATAATTATATCTTGTTACCTGTAGTTTTACTACTTGTTTGTTTCCGCTGCATTTTGTATTATAAGGAAAGTATAACTTTCTTATACTTCTTTACTTGTACTCTGTTTCATTTAGATTCTATACGCTTTAAGTTAGAATCTCATATTGTAATATTTTGTTAAGTTTCAATTTCCGGAACCATATTTCCGGAACCTACTTTCAGAATCTCTTTCCAAGTTTTCATTTGGTGTTAGAGGTGTTGTGAATTTGCTTATTTTAATCTTTGTTAAACTTAGACCTTTCCTTTTATTAAGGAAACCATAGTTATTCATAAATAACTTTAAAGGTTCCAAAGGAATTTTTAAAGTATACAATTCACCCCCCCTCTTGTATATTGAGCATCTACATCATTATTTTGATCCTACAATTGGTATTAGAGCAGGTCTCTGGAATACTTGTACTCACGTATAAGTTTTTCTTGCTCACTTTCTCATTCTGAACTTTCCCATTCTGAACTTTTTCATTCTGAACTTTGTTATTACGAATCTTTTCTACTAACAAGTTTGTGTGCCAAATGTTTTTTCAAGTATGACAGGAATTAATGTTGGTTCTATTGATAATCTAAATCCTACAAGACCACCAATCTTTGACGGTAATGATTATGAGTACTAGAGAGATCGAATGAAAACTTTTGTTATCAATACTGGAGTGGACAACTTTGTTATGCTTACTGGTGATTATAAAATTCATGATAAGGAAGTTAGAACTTTCACTAACCAGGAAAAGCAAGAATATCAACTCAATTATAAGGTACGCAATACTCTACTTTGTTCAATGACTAGAAATATATATAGCCAAATTTCTTCTTGTGAAGAAGCTAATTGTATCTGGAAGAAGTTAGAAGTTACACACTTTGGTACTTCTAAAGTGATTGAGACTAGGAGAGCTATGCTTAGAGCTGAATATCATGGTTTCAATTTTCTTTATGGAGAACCAATTTGTAAAGTTCAATAGAGATTTATGAATATTGTCAATAGCCTACAGTCTATGGGAGAAAAAGGATTAGACGATGAAGCACTTGTGGATAAGATAATTGATATCATGCCCAATGAGTGGTAATCCAAAAGAACTACTATAGATGAGAACAGGAAGGTCACTCAAATTTCTCTTGATGAGCTATTTGGAATTCTTCTCCAACATGAAACCAGAATGAAGAGAGATGCTGACAAAATCAAAAAGAAAAATGGAAATGGTACTGTTGCTTTTACAACAACATCAAATCAGATGAAAGCTAAGACTCCTGAAAGAGTAACCAGATCCAAGTCTAAGAAATTTATTTTCCAATCTGAATCTAGTGAGAGTGAAATCTCTGAAAATGAGTTAGAAAATCTTGCTCGAAGGATGAACAAGATAGCTGGCCAGAGAAATTTCCAATCCAAGTATAAGAAAAAGGACAGGAAAGATAAGAAAGATGGAGAAGTTACTTGTTATGAGTGCAAGAGAGCTGGACATATTAGACCAGATTGCCCTTTGCTCAAAAAGAAAGAAAGGAAAGAAAGGCATTCTGACAGGAACAGAAAGAAGTATTATAAAGACAAAGCTAAGAAAGTTTTGAAAGCTAATGACACCTGGAGTGCTAGTGGTGGTTACTCTTCAGATGAATCTTCTGATTACGAATCTTCAGGACAGAAGAATCTTGGTCTTATAGCCAGATTACCTATTGATAATCATTGTTTTATGGCTAAGGTACGAAATGCTGAATCATTGACCAATATTTCTTTAAATTCTAATAATAGTAAGTATTATAACTCTTCTGATGAAGAATCCTCTTCTGATGAAGAAAATACTTTACCTACTTATGAAGAAGTCTCTAGTTTTGCTGAACTTCTTAAGATTGAGAATTCTAAACTCAATAAGAAACTTGATAAGGCAAACTCTAGGAATTCTATTCTCACAAAAGAGATATCAGATCTTTCTATAGATCTTGATAGGAAGAATGATGATTTTGAAAGTATTTCAAAAAATCTTGAGGAAGTAAGTTCTGAGAAGAACAAACTTTCTAAAGAATTAAAAAAAGTAATTTCTAAGAAAAATGTTTTCGAGCCTAGCTCTAGTTCTAAAACTAATGATTTTGAGGATAAAAACTTGGTTATAAAACTCAAGTCTGAAATTTTTTCCTTAAAGTGTTTATCAAACTTTACCCATGGTAAGAAATTTTTTGATAAAATGTATTCCCAAATATGACCTTTAAGAAATAAATCCGGATTTGGTTATACCCATGCAAAAACATTTTTTAGTAACAATTATTTTGTTCCTCAAAGTGCCCCATTTTGTACCAAGTGTCAATGTGGTGGTCACTGGGCAAATAATTGTTCCTTAAACAAAACCCAATCCTTAGGTTTTCACAAAGCTCACTTTTCCAAGAAAATGTGGGTTCCTAAATTTTTTTTATCTGGTAATCTCGGATCCAAACAAGTTTGGATACCGAAAATCTAATTATCTTCTTGATTTTAGGAAAATAAAGAGAGTACCAGCAACAATACATGGTACATGGATAGTGGATGTTCCCGGCACATGACTGGTAACAAAATCTATTTTGAAAAGATTATCAAAACGAAAGGAGGAAAGGTAACTTTCGGAGACAATGCTAAGGGAGAGATTGTTGGTATTGGTAATATTGTTCTTTTAGGAAAAACTTTGATTTCAAATGTTCTTTTTGTTAAGGGTCTTAAGCACAACCTCATTAGCATAATTCAGTTATGTGATGAAGGATACCTTGTGAATTTTAGGAATGATAGGTGCTTAGTTCACAATTCCAAGGAAGAATTTATTCTCTCAGCCAATAGGCAAGAGAATGTTTACACTTTGAACCTAGAAGACCTCAGGAGTCAAGATTTACCTTGCCTAAGTGCAATGGAAGATCATTCCTGGTTATGGAATAGAAGACTAGGTCACTGTAACCTTATAAACCTATGTAAACTCTCTAAGAAGAAAATAGTTAAGGATCTACCGGAGCTTAGATTTGATTCTTCTAAAGTTTGTGATCCTTGTAAATATGGAAAGAAACATAAATCTAGTTTTAAATCAGCCGGTGAAGTCTCAACAACTGATGCATTACAGTTAGTGCACATGGATCTTTTTGGTCCAACACAAACTGGAAGTATTGGAGGCAAATACTATGTGTTTGTTCTAGTTGATGATTACACTAGATTTACTTGGGTTTATTTTCTAGCAAATAAATCTGAAGATTTTTCTTATTTCAAAAGTTTTAGAGCTCAAGTTAAAAATGAGAAAAACCTTCCATTGAAAACTATTCATAGTGATCATGGAGGATAATTTCAAAATTCTGATTTTGAAACTTTTTGTAGTAGAAAAGGTATTACTCACAATTTCTCAACACCTAGAACTCCTCAGCAGAATGGTGTAGTTGAAATAAGAAATAGAATTCTTCAAGAGATAACTAGAACTATGTTGAGTGAATATTCTATAGCTAGACATTTCTGGGCTGAAGCTGTAAGTACTGCTTTCCATACTATAAATCGAGTTTTGATTAGACCTTTTCTTAATGAAACTCCTTATGAGTTATGGAATGGTAGAAAACCAAGACTATCCTACTTCAAGGTTTTTGGTTGCAAAGTATTCATTCTGAATACTAAAGATAACCTACATAAATTCGCACCAAAATCTTATGAAGGAATTTTCTTGGGTTATTCCACAAGTTCTAAGGCTTATAGAGTTTTTAATAAAACTACTTGTACTGTTGAAGAAACAGTGCATGTAAAATTTGATGAGTCTGATCCTTTTATTTTTAAACCATCCCAGCCTACATCCTCAGATGTGTTTTCAAAAAATGATTGTCAACATTTAATAGAAGAACCTTCTGATAAGGAAATTTTTCAAGAAGATACTTCTGAAACATTTAAACCAGAAGACTTTCTACCCTATGTTGATGGAAAGGTTTTTCAAAACCCAAATCAGGTGTTTCTTAAGAATCATCCCAGTGATAGTATCATTGGTGATGTAAATCAACCTGTAAGGACTAGAAGTTCCTTAAAAAATGAAATAGAACATCTATCATTTCTTTCTCAATTAGAACCAAAAAGCACTGATGAAGCTTTAGGTGATGATGATTGGATCAAAGCAATGCAAGATGAACTAAATGAATTTGAAAGGAACAAAGTCTGGATCTTGGTTGAAAGACCTAAGGAAACTTCTGTTATTGGAGTAAAGTGGGTTTTCAGAAATAAATGTGATGAAAATGGAGTCATAGTAAGAAATAAAGCTAGACTTGTTGTTAAAGACTATAATCAGCAAGAGGGAATAGACTATGAAGAAACCTATGCTCCAGTAGCTAGACTTGAATCTATCCGTATTCTACTTGCCTTTGCAGCTTTCTTTAATTTTAAACTTTTCCAAATGGATGTGAAATGTGCTTTTATTAACGGTTATGTTCAAGAGGAAGTTTTTGTTGAACAACCTCCTGGCTTTGAAGATACAAAACATCCTGATCATGTTTTTAGACTTACCAAAGCTCTGTATGGCCTTAAACAAGCCCCACGAGCATGGTATGATAGACTCACTAGATTTTTGCTTCAAAATAACTATGTTAAGGGAAATAAAGATCCAACCCTTTTTATAAAGAAAGATAAGAAAAATGTTTTGATTGTTCAAATTTATGTTGATGACATCATATTTGGTTCAACTCAGCAATCTTTGACCGACTCTTTTGCAAGTCTAATGAAATCTGAGTTTGAAATGAGTATGATGGGTGAGTTAACTTTTTTCCTTGGTTTTCAAATTTCTCAAAAACTAGAAGGCACCTACATATCTCAACATAATTATATTAAATATCTTCTCAAAAAGTATGGTTATGACAACACTAAGAGTATAAGTACTCCTATTGGTACCTCAAACTCTTTAGATCTTGATGAAGCTGGGAAACCAGTAGATAAAACATCTTTTAGAGGTATGATAGGAAGTATACTATACTTAACAGCTAGTCTACCAAACATAATGTTTTCAGTATGCTTATGTGCAAGATATTAATCCAATCCTAAGGAATCTCACTTAAAGGCAGTAAAAAGAATTTTTCACTACCTTAAGGGAACCATGGATTTAGGATTATTTTATACTTCTGGAAATGATTTTGTTCTAAAAAGCTTTTCTGATGATGACTTTGGTGGATGTAGAATGGATAGAAAAAGTACATCCGGAACTTGTCATTTCTTAGGAGATTCTTTAGTTTCTTGGTCTTGTAAGAAGCAACATTCTGTAGCACTCTCCACTGCTGAAGCTGAATATATAGTAGCTGGAAGTTGTTGTGCTCAAGTGTTGTGGATGCAACACACACTCACAGACTATGGCTTGAGTTATACTAAAAATCAAATTTTGTGTGATAACACAAGTTCCATTTCCCTTAGTAAGAACCCTGCACATCACTCTCATGCAAAACACATAGATATTAGGCATCACTTTCTTAGGGATCACACACTGAAAGGAGATATTATTCTTCAGTTTTTCGAAACGCAAGATCAACCTGCTGATATTTTCACAAAATCCTTGACTTCTGATAGATTTGAATACATTAAACATAAGTTAGTAATGATAACCATAAGGTAATCCTTCTTAATTAACTTTCTGTTGAAAAAGTCTCCTTACAGCAATAAACTCCTTTTCATAGGGGGAGTACATTTGATTGTTAGAGTAACTAAATTTTTCAAAGATAGTTTTTCAAACTTTTCGGAACTAAAATTCCGGAATGGGAATTTCTGGAACTAAAATTTTCCAGAATGGATATTTTCGTATAGAAAACTTCTGGAATGGAAATTTTCGTATTGAAAACTTCCGGAATGGAAAATTTCGTACTGGTATTTTCGTAACGGGATTTTCGTACCGAATCTTTCATAATGAAGTTTTTCGTTTTCAAATTTTGTAATTTTCGTACTGAGTTTTCCGTACTGATTTTGTTTTTCATAATGAGTTTTGCGAACTTTGTCTTTTCGTAGTAAGGTTTTTTTTCGTAGTTTTCTTAAGAATGTTATCAATTACGAATAATCTTTCTAAGACAATCCAAAAGGTATGATTTCCTTACTCAATTTTTCGTAGTCATACTTTACTTGCTGGCATTTTCTTATATTTTGTTTTCGGATTATAGTTTACTTAATTCTTTGTTTTAATAAAAACCTCAAAAGATCGGATTCAAGTTTTCTTGAGAATTGGTTTTCGATCGTCAGATTTGATCTCAGCTTGTCACAACCATTCGATCAAATGTTGAAGTCAAACCGTCTTCTCGTTGCCTATATAAAGGGGACCCCAAATGGTTGCCCCACATCGGTTTTCAAGCTCCAGCGTCCCGAAGCTCTGCCTCTCTGTTTTAATACTGTTCTGAACTTCATCTTTATCCGTTCCGAACTTCTCAGAAGTCATCAGACCCGGATGTCTGTGGAATTAGCTTCTCAAGAAATGTCATCCTCCAAGCCAATTTCACAATGGTTAGTTTACAAAGAAAGGCTGGTTCATCCGGATTTCTTCAACAACTATGATTCTCTTATTTTGAAGAACATAAAGCTGAACGGATGGGAAGATATTACTGTGTCCAAACTGGGGAATCAAGATGATGTTTTTTTGGAGTTACTTTTTGAATTCTATGAATCAGTTTCCTTCTTTAAGGAAGATAGTAGGGAGAAATTTTCTTTTAAGTCTTATGGAAAGACTTATAAGCTTTCTTATACCAAGGCAGCCATCTTGGTAGGGCTGACCTATGAAGGAGAAGACGAGTTCATATCTCACGTATTGCCAGATTCTAAAGGAAGCTTCAACAAGGAAAAAGCTTTGAAGACTCTCGGACTGTCAGACGACAAGGCTTTGAAGATTTCTAGCTTGTCTACAAATTTCCGGATTCTAGAGTTGTGGGTACAAGGACTTATCATACCGAGGAAAGGTGATAAAGGCAGTCTGAAGAATAGTTAAATCTATATCTTATATTTTCTGATAAATCTAAGGAAGTTTAAATTCATGAGACACATTCTTATAACTATTGAGAATGTTAAGAAAGGAAATATCAGAGCCCAAATTGTAATGTACCCAGAAATTTTATCAAAGTTAATAGTTCGGTGCCTTCAGTCTTTCAAGGAAGCTTGCAAGACTAAGCCAAGGGTTTGAAAAATTTTGTTGGTGAGTGATGATACTCTTAAGAGGATGGATGTGGATTTCAACAAGGAGACTGGTGAGTTCTTCGATTTTCCAGGTCAAGAAGAAGCGGTTCCGAAAGCTGCTGAACCGGAATCATCTAAGCCAGTAAAGAAAAGAAAGTTGAAAGAAGTTGCAGCTGAAGCAGAGGATCCTAAATCTAAGGAAGTTCAATCCGCACCTCCAAAACTGAAGAAGAAGAAAGCCTATCCTGATGAGGTAGTTGCGAAGTGGAGAGCAGATAAAGAGAAAAGGAAAGAAGGGGATCCGCAGTTCGGATTGGATCCTGCGGAAGCTAGGGCTTTAAAGGAAAGGACAGAAGATGAATTGGTAAAAATCGCAAAAGAAAAGAAGCTCAAGAAGAAATGACAGAAGCTGAGGCAGTTCAAGCTTTGTTAAAATTTAATGAGATGGTTTCCGGAAGCATTCCAGTTCTGAGATCTTTCTCCTTGGAATCTCTACCTGAGACTCCAGGAAGAAACCTTGATTTTCCGGAAGAGATTATAGCTGAGCATGTTGAGGAACTCCAGCAGATTCAGCAAGTGGAAGAGGAAGAAGCAGTTGCTGAAGGAAGTGGTGAAACTGGAGATCTGTTGAAAGAAGTAGAAGATTATAAGGGGTCACCTTCGGAACATCTGTCACTCCGAACTTCAGAGGCTGAATCCTCTAATTTAGTAACTACAGAGAAGGATAATAATGAAGAAGATGTTGTCCAAAAAGTTGTTGATGATGTTATTCAAGTATCTAATAGCGATAAGAAAAATCCAGAACAAGAATCCATTCTGAAAAAGGACAAGGGAAAACAACTCCTTGTTGATACTCCGAAATCAGTAGAAAGCAAGAAAAGAGAATTTGGTGATTCGTCTAAAAGGAAGTTGGAGCTTATTGAGGAAGAAAATTCTCCAAGAAAAATCTCGGATTTGGAGTCATCCTCGTTGGGGCATGACTTTGTTGTTAAATCTTTGAGGAAGATGGTGGGTTCCATTCCGACCATCTAGACTATAGATTCAAGATGCCAGATTCTCCAACATGCTCTGAATCAAAAATCAGATTCCGTATCCATGGTTATGGATAAGTGTGTCGAGATAGAAGCTGAATTCAAATCTTTTCTTGTCGGCTATGAAGCCCACAAAAGATCTTGCAAGAGGATGACTAGTTGGTCGAGGAAGACTGTGGAAGAGATGAGGCTCTTTGATTAATTCCAAGACAATGTGAAGGATGCCTTTGAGATAGAAGACAAAAATCTAAAAGATCTTTCATCGTCCTTTGAAGAAAAGTTGACAGCTGAGAAAAATTCCCGGAATCAAGAAGTCAGAGATCTGAATGGGAAGCTAAATTCGGTTGCTCAAAACTGGAAATATGAAAGGGATCATTGGATTCAGTTTGATGAAAAGTTCTTAAATCAAGAACAATTATTGAAGGCTCAGGAATAAAAGATTCAGGCTCATGAAGAAAAACTTAAAGCCCAGGAAGAAAAGATTAAAGCTCAAAGTGCAAGAATAGTGGTCTTATAGAAGCAAGCTGAGGAAGACCATAAATACTTGAAGAAGATAAAGACTATTCTTAAGGGTCTCATGGCGAAGGAAAAATATCCAAAATAGACAGATCCGATCTTTTGTTGTATCTAAATTTCTTTGTTGTTGAGATTTTCAAACTTAATGAAAATTTGTGCTTGCTCGTTTCTTTTGTTGTTGCTACTAATTGTTTTTCAGGTACTTTGTCATATTTTCCATTCTCTCGAATTATTTTTGAAAATAAAAAAGGGGGATAAGGAAAAGAACTCTAATGAAAGGGAAAAAGAATCTTAACAAAGGGTGAGAAAGAAAACAAACTCTAATAAGAGTTTATCTAAGGGGGAGTTTTTCATTAAAGAATACTTTCTTATTCGTAATGAAATATCATTCCGGAAATCTAGAATATGATCCTTAGAGTTTCAAAGCCTAAGGGGGAGTTAGTCGTATTCATCTACATCCATAAGCAAAGGGAGATAAGCCTTAATGTTTTATTTCTTCTTAGATTTTTTTTCATAGGGATGTTTGTGCTTTCCAAAAAGGGGGAGATTGTTGAGTCAATAAGGTTTTCCTTATGACTTTTCCATTCCTTCTTGTTTTGAAAATCACAAACACCTTTCTTTAAAAAAAATCGCTTTTATAAGGAAAATCACTTTTATAAGGAAAATCGCTTTTATAAGGAAAATTGCTTTTATAAGGAAAATTTCTTTTATAAGGAAAATCGATTTTGTAAGAAAAATTATCCTTATCATATTTTCATCCATATTTTTTCTTAAGTATAAGATTCGGATTCATTTATATATTCTCAGAATTGTTTGAAACTTTGATATGAAGTATTCTGTTTTAAGATCCGAATTCTGGTTAAGAACTATAATAAAGTTCACTCCGAATTCCAAATGGGAACTGTAATAAAGTTTCATTCCGAATTCTGGATATGAACTCTGATTAAGTTCTACTCCAAATTCAGGATACGAATCCTTATGAAGTTCGACATAGAATTCTCATTACGAATTCTGATGATGAATTCTCACTACGAATTCTGAAGACGAATTCTCATTACAAATTCTGATGACGAATTCTCATTCTGAATTCTCATTCCGAATTCACCTATTAAACAGAATATGATCATATTTGTTTTATACACTCCGAATTTATTTAGACTCCAAAAATTATTTTTTTGTTACACTCCGAATCTTCACTCCGAACTTTTTAGTTAGACTTAAAACGATGTCGTACATTCTGTTACATTTGTTTTGTTATAAAATGATGTCGTCTATTCTGTTATAAACTAACGGTTGGTTAAGTTACACGTGTACAGGTCCCTCCGATTTTTTAGGAAAATATGACCTTTGGAAAGGAGGCCGACCTTGCCTATAAATAGGAGCTCATTTGAAAGAGCTCGATGCTGACTGATGACTAATGTACTATGCATACATGCTGTTGAAGTGATTTCTAGAGAGAGAGGTTATTATTAACTCTCAAAGCTTTGTGCGACTCTGAATGTTGGTTATTAAATTCGAGGACTTCCGGGGATAGGAAGACAGAGGTTTCCAACACCTTGAAGTTGAGGGCTTCCTTGCTGAGGAAGACAGAGGTTGACAACTACCTTGAAGTTGAGGGCTTGCGGGGAGAGCAAGACAGAGACTCAGATCTTCGTATCGAGGGCTTACCCTGGTGTGGGTAAGACAGACTTGCTTGAAAGTATAAATCAAGGGACCTTTATCCAAGGTTGTTGGATACCCTTCTCTTTGGGTTAAAATACTTATACCTTGTTACTTGTAGTTTTACTACTTGTTTGTTTCCGCTGCATTTTGTATTATAAGGAAAGTATAACTTTCTTATACTTCCTTACTTGTACTCTGTTTCATTTAGATTCTATACGCTTTAAGGTAGAATCTCATATTGTAATATTTTGTTAAGTTTCAATTTCCGGAACCATATTTCTGGAACCTACTTTCAGAATCTCTTTCCAAGTTTTCATTTGGTGTTAGAGGTGTTGTGAATTTTCTTAGTTTAATCTTTGTTAAACTTAGCCCTTTCCTTTGCTTAAGGAAACCATAGTTATTCATAACTAACTTTAAAGGTTACAAAGGAATTTTTAAAGTATACAATTCACCCCCCTCTTGTATATTGAGCATCTACATCATTATTTCGATCCTACAAGTATTTCATCAATGAACACAATGAAACAGTCCAAGTATGGGTGAAAAACATTTTTCATGAGGGCCATGAACATTTTCAGAGAATTCTTCAGTCTAAAGGGTATAATGAGATGCTCATACAACCCATACCTTCTCCTAAAAATTGTCTTTATCATGTCTTCCTCTCTGAACCTAAGTTGATAGTATCTAAAATGCAGATCAATATTTTACAACCACTGGGATCTCCTCAATTGATCAAACAAGTCATCAATTCTTGGTAACAAACACCTGTTCTTCACAATGATTTGATTCAACTTTTGGTAGTCTATAAAAATACAAAGACTACCATATGCCTTCTTAGCGAAAAACACTAGATCTACCCAAGGGGAAGTTCTCAGTATGATGAAGCATTTATCCTTAAAATCATTAAGTTTCACCTTGATCCATTGTAACTCAGTTAGTTTCCTACGATACAGTGGAATCAATATGGGTCATGTATCAAGCACAATCACGATCTCAAACTTAACTCCCCTACATGGAGGCAACCTTGATAAATCCTCAGGAAAGATATCTTGGTACAAGTCTACCACCATAGTAAAAGAGGATAGATTCACCACCCGACCCACTTAAAAGATTATACTAACCACTTGTGTTGAAATGAATTCTATATGATGAGGATTAGGTCCCACTCTTCCTGCCTAGGTGTCCCATTCACTAATCAAAACAAACTTCTCCCCTTTAGGCAATGTAAAAGTTACTCATCTCTGATAAAAATCGATGTTTTCATGGTATCTGGTCAACTAGTCCATGAAAAAGATCATATCGAAACCTCTCATCTCTAGAATTGTGAAGCTCCAAACATGATTGAAGGTAGAAACCACTATCAGACAGTCTGGATATATATTACTTATGTTGATCTACTTTCATTCCTAGGGATGTATTGATAAAAAATAGCTCAAAAGAGAATTTAACTGGAAAATCCAATCCAACAACAATTCGAGAAGATATGAATGGATGAGATGCTCCTGTATCAAACAAAGAAAAAATAACATAGAAGAAATCAGGATATTACCTTGCACTATGGAAACTCCCTCTCCACTATCTTCCAAATACTGATCAACCATATAAGCCCTACCAAAAACGACTCCATGATGCCCTAGAGGCTCATGAGTTACATGGTTCATCGACCCTTGTAGGGTATGCACCTACTGTTAAGGTCTTATCCCCACACCAAAACATAACTTTTCTCTACACATCCTCAAATAATTATCACAAAATCCACTTTATATGACCACTCTCTCCACACTGGTGACAAGTCTTGTGAGAAATAGTGAAAACCTTGAGAAAGTGTCCCTTCCTCCTATAGTTATAGAACATGGTGGATTCATTTCCCATAGAGGGATCCAAGGAAACTCTTCTCTACTATGACTGTCAACTACCACCTTAGTGTTCATCCTTCGAATTCCTCTTCCCATTCTTAGAGAAAACAACTATAAAAACACTAGAGAAGGTACCTTTTGGCCCACTAGTAACTAGAAGAAGACCTGAAACTTTTTCTTTCTCAACACCTTCTCTATAGTCAACACCTTATGAAACACTGTAGCATAAGTCATTAGATATAAGTTCCTAACACTTCGTTTTAGTTCTGGGTGAATTCTAATCTCAATTTTTTTGGCCTTCTACACCTCATTCCTCTCTATAAGGGGATCAATGTAAATCCTCTTAATGAATCATGTTGAATAGGCATACATCACCATTGTTTCTTGAATGATCTCCATGAAATTATGAGCATGATCGATCTTTAGTGCATATTGGAAGAAATACTCAAAGAAGAGGTCCTTAAAGGTATCTCATGTCAGTCCTTCATGTCGACCTAACTACAATATGTCATCCCACCATTGTCCTATTGCTCCTTAAAGAATAAAGGTTTCATGCTTCAACTTCTAATCCTCTGGGGTCTCCAGCAAGTCAAAAATCATCTTGATGAACCATATACAGTCATCCACATACTAGGTTCTTTTAATGACCTAAAAGGATGTGGGTGTTGTACTAGAAAGTTTCGATCATAATCAACCATCGTCGGCTCGCCCCTGTGGGGTCCTCCACCTTGAACAAGCACTAGTCGAAATACTAGACCAAGCCTCAGAGAAGCATACAACTTAAACAAGAAGATTTATTATAGAATCCAAGCCCCCAAAAGGGTTAAAAACAAGGTTCAACCTAAGAGGATACCCACAAGAACAAGGAATAAACCCAAAATCAATACCCACAACACAAGAAAAGCCTTCAGTACCTACATGTTAGTCACAATCACATACATAAAATCAAAAATAGATTCCATAGATGTAAGAAATAATGCACTAAAAAACATATCACAATTTCAACATGCATTTAATTATTTTATCTCTTTATAATGTAAGCAATAGATATATAAAATATGATACTAAATTCCTAACATGATGCATGAATGCACACCACATACAACAAATCACTATAAAATATAATGTGCATCACCTAGGGTGAATTTAAATCAAAGGTAACAACAAACAACAAGAACACCAAATCCCACTTTATGACAACTCAGAGGTCCACTATACAGTGATGGCTAGGCGCTGACATAGTTTCCCTATATGAGTACCAACTATCATATCTCCTATCTTCCCTATCCCAAAGCAATACAAAGATAATAAACAATTTAGTGAACTTGGTGCTTTGATATCATTTTTTAACACCTTGACCAAAACCACCGGGTCTGAGTCGGGATGCCACATGACATCATGTGCACTTCCCTATACATAAGAGGTTTTCAAATAGATTCGAGAGACTGTGGAACATCATTAGGGGACTATGACCCCAGTACTAGGTAAACATTAGAGTACAATAATTGGAATAATAATAATAATAATCAACAAATAATAAATAAATAAATAAATAATCAATCATTATAGTAGTATCATACACAAATAAAACTATCCCAAGTAGTATAAGTATTTCATGTCAGATACATAAACTAAAACTAAAAAAAAGGACCCAATGTATAAGGTAAAGACACTAAATAAAACTAACACCAGACATCAAACTCGAAGTCCATCTAGAAAAATTTTCATCCTTCTACTAACCTACTCAACCATCCACCACAGGGCCCTTTCCCTTCTTCAGTTATCTGACCATAAAATATACAAGCACGTCAAAATGTCCAAGTAGGGTGTAAGTAAAAAACTCAGTAGGACACCACCAACAAACCTTAACATAAGTTTATGAAAAATGTACTAGTGCATGCCATGAAAGTAAACAGAATGGTTTCATGCATCAAGTATTTCACACAAGAACAATATGTAGGTTCCAGGCATAGAGGAAGCGCAGTTGGGCCAACGCCCAACTTTAAATTTTATCATGATCAATTATTATTTTGGGATTAATACGATGAAGAATGATAATATCCACAAAATAAAATCAAAGATTTAGATAAAGAAGAAAGAGTCATGGAACCCAGAGAGAGGATCGACATATTTTGTTTATAATTAATTTAATTAAATTAAATAAATACCTCCAAGGTTTTCTTTCTTCATTAATGTGTATGACCATAGATATGTGGTGAGCCTTTTATTTCTTTGTAGAGATCAAGAGTATATATCCTCTAGTGGTAATATACACATGCTTTGTGAATCTTTGGATGTCGCCAAAGGATTCTCCGGGTGCTAGCATAGAAGGTACTTGTGCTTGCATCGTCCACCCTCAATCACATTGAGATACACTCCTAAAGAATTATCTAATCCGGTGGAGGATGACCACTCTCATTCTTGAGAGTGTTCTTGAAAAAAAAATATCACTCAAGTTTTGAGAGGGTTTTCTCTAAAATGTTCTGCACAACCAAAATTGGCTATCTAGCCTATGGGTTACCCCATTGGCTAATAAGAGAATATTATATAACAAAGAATTTAATTCACTATGTAATAATAAATAATTATCACAAGTACTGTTACTTAATTTATTATTCCATGTGAAACCCCCATATCAAATAATAACAACAATACCATTATTTTCACGACATGTTATTAGCTTCAAAGTTACAATTAAATATTATTTTAATCAAATAATATTTAATATTATTTTCTCATTGGACCCTTTAACTCAGTCCGCCCATCCTACAAAATATTTATCGAACCTTGAATAAATACTATCTATTTATTAATTAAATAAATAAATCTAACTACATTTTTCTCTGATAAATAAATAAAATGCGATCAGGAATACCTAAATAATTATTAAACTACAACTAGGAATAATATTTATTCAAATTTTTATATAATAAATTATTTAACTGAGATTCCGGATACACTTAGTGTGTGACCCTCTATGCCTCTTTCTTAATGGAATTAGATGATCCTGCCTAAAGTCCAAGGTTAGCGTCTAACAACATGCCAAGGTACCCATAAAAAAATAAGTTGATGCCACAATGAAATGTCACCTCATTTGAATGCTTATCATGTAATATAATCCCTTTACCACAATATCTCTAATCGAGTAGGTTGCATGCTAGTTTCATCAACCTATATGTTCGATAACTCATTCTTTGACTTTTTAGAAATAGAACTTGACTAGAAAACACCATATCCAAGGATTTATTTAGGATATATCATTTCCATCAAAGGTACTAAGATATTTACTTCCGTTAATGAACAAAATGGATAAATCCTTTCCCACATTATTCATTAATGCAATATTACTCATGACGCACCCAACATATCCTACCTCGCTGCGAGCATATTTCATCACAGTTTTTGCTAATACACCAAAGTGTGAAACTTATAATATCCATTAATAATAATATTAAAGTATAAGGACCATTACACACATCCATAGATAGGAACATACAATGACACTTATAATGTGGATTTCCTACTGTCGGGTCTCGTTCTCATAATATCCTACTAGATATTACCAGGGGCATACACCATGAGAAGGTGATTCAAATTACTATGAGTCTCCACCCTTGATAGCCTGTATCATTTGTGTCCCTTAAAATGATATCATCCGGTAATAGAAAATTTATTCAAGAATAGTTTCATTGCACTTCTGGGTTCTCATTATAGCGGGGAACTACTATGACCTTTTAGTGTGATAGCTACTCTTGGAAAATTATCACATGCTATGTTTCGTAGAAGAAAAATCATGACGTGATAAGGAATTTATTAATATTAAAAATAATGAATATAAGTTTATCATAAAGTATAAAGAAGTTGGTTCTAGGTCACTAAGTCCAATAGACTCCCACTTTAACTAGATCCAACTACTAACAACCTTCAGTCCACTAGCTCTCATGTGATATTTTTGCTTCTATTGAGATATGCCTTCAGTCAAGGGGTCCACCACGTTCTTCTTCGTGGACACTCTACTCACTACAACTTCATCCCTCTAATAAAAATACCTTAAGAGGTGATACTTCCAGAGTATGTTCTTTGTTTATTGATGTGACCTTAGATCCTTTGCAAGAGTCACCACTTCAGTATTATCACAATACAATGTGATAGGGTTTCTACTGCTAGGCACTACATCAATATCCTATACAAAGTTACGAATCTATACGACTTTAATGGATTCATCAAAAGCCTCTATATATTTAGACTCCAATTTAGAATCAATGACAACTGGCTACTTTGTACTCTTCCAGCTCACAACTCCTCTTTTGAGATATAAAAAATATCTTGATTGTGACTTTAGATCATTCTGGTCTATCTGAAAACTAGCATCAACATACCCTTTGATGACAAGCTTCTCATCTCCTCCATACACCAGGAAAATATCCTTAGTTCTTCTCAGATAATTAAGGATAGCCTTAACAAAAGTCCAATTCTATTCTTATAGATCTTCTTGATATCTTATTATAATGCTCAGTGTATAGGAAACATCAATCCTAGTACATATCTTGACATAAATGGTTGATCCTATCACCAAAGCATATGGGATCTTACTCATTCTATCTTTCTACTGTTGTGTTTTGGGACACATTTTCTTAGAAAGATGTATGCCATGTGACACTAGAACCAATCCCCTATTGAATTATTCTATACTAAATCTCTTTAGTATCTGGTCAATGTATATACTCTGACTTATCCCAAGTAGCCTCTTGGATCTATCACAAATGATTTTGATCCCTAGAATGTAGGCTGCTTCACCTAAGACTTTCATAGAGAAGCACTTTTTCAACCAGTCCTTAACTGAATATAAGATTGGTATGTCGTTTCTAATAAGTAATATGTTGTAAACATATAATACTAGGATAATGATTGAATTCCCATTAAACCTTTTGTAAAAACACGACTCACATTCGTTTTTAATGAAACCAAATTTACTTATGGCTTCATTGAATCAAATATTCCATGACCTAGATGCTTGCTTCAATCCATAAATGGATATCTACAACTTTTAAACACTTTTGGAATCACTTGGTGTCACAAAACCTTCTAGTTGTGTCATATAGACATCTTTCAGAAGGTTCTCGTTAAAGAATGCAGTTTTGACATCCATCTTCCAAATATCATAGTCAGGTAAGCTGTTATGGAAAATATGATTCTGATGGATTTATACATGGAAAATTGTGAAAAAGTTTCATCATAGTCAATTCCTTAAAGTTGTTTAAAACCTTTAACCACTGGACTTTCTTTATAGGTACTACCTTTACCTCCCATGTCCAGTTTCTTCTTGATTACCCATTTTCACCCAACAGGATTTACTTCAACTGACACATCGACTAGATCCCAAACTTGGTTATGATACATGGAATCCATCTTAGAATTCATATCCTCTATCCATGTTGAATATTATGAGCTCTACTACCTCCTTGTATGAAATAGGTTCATCATTGTCCAATAATAATGAGTCACCATCCTCAGTGATAAGAAATCCATATCTCCCTAGTTCCCTTACATCTCTTAAACTCATACGCAGTACTTGTGTTTTAGAAACTATTTCTTCCATGAGGACCTGTGGAACTTGTTCCTATACCAACTTCTGTGTATCTTGAGCATCAACTTCATCAAAGTCAATATTTATCCCACTATTATTTTTGAGGATGTTCTCCCTCTCAATAAAGATATCCTATCTGGAAATAGTCACTTTCTTTTCTTAGGGGTTTTATAGGTAGTATCCCTTTTTTTCCTTTAGATACCCTACATAGATACACCTCGTGCCCCAGGGTACTAGTTTTTTGTTTGAGAAAGCCTTAAAAAATTCCTCACATCCCCATACATGTGTATGTGACAAAACAAGTTTCTTTCCACTCCATAACTCGAAAGGGATTTCATTTTACTCCTTAGTTGGTACTCGATTTAATGTGTATGATGCAGTTTGTAATGAATATCCCCAAAATTATAACGGAATATTTTCATGAATCATCATCAACCTTACCATGTCTAACAAGGTACAATTTCTCCTTTAACTAACACTATTCCACTGTGGTGTATAAGGTGGAGTGAGTTGAGATAGAATCCCAGACTCTCGTAAAAGGTCGATGAACTATTGGTTAAGATATTCTTTACCTCAATCCAATCAAAGCTTCTTTATCTTCTTACCAAGCTGATTCTCTACTTCATTCTTGAACTCCTTGAATTTATCAAAGGAACTAGACTTGTACCTCATTAATTAGATATAGCCATATCTACTCAAGTCATCAATAAAATTAATAAGGTATCCACCTCTATATTGTATCGGTAATGGTCCACACACATAAGTGTGTATCAATCCTAGAATATCCGTGGCCCTTTCAACTTGCCCATCGAATGGTGGTTTAGTCATTTTCCCTTGTAAACAAGCGTGACATCTATCAAGTGGTTTTAGATCTAAAGAGTCTAAATAACCATCTTGACAGAGATTTTTCAGGTGCTTATCATTTACATGACCAAGGTGGTGATACCACAACTGGTTGTTATATGAGTCATGTAAACTTGATTTGTTATTGATTTCCAACACTTGGTTTTCATAATTTAATACATACAAACCATTATTTAAATGTGTCATACCATAACATATGTTTTCCTTATAAAAGAAACAACATTTATTTCTGAAATTGAAAATAAATCCATCTGTATCTAAAATCAATGCAGAAATTATGTTCTTGGTAACACTTGGTACATAATAACAGTCTCGTAAAACCAAAATCATCCTAGTTAGCAATGAAAGGTGGTAGTCATCAATGGAAAGAATAGCCAGCCTCGAACCATTGGTAGCTCGCAGATCCACCTCTCCTCTAGAAATTTTCTTAAATCTACTTGGTTCCTACATTTGAATATAGATTTGAGCACCAAAAACTATATCTAATACCCAATTTGTAGAAATGGAAAGATTACACTCAATAACGAACACACCTTTGGATTCTTCTTACCTCTGGATGTATTTCCTCTTCTAGTGTCCTAACTTGCCACATGCAAATCATATTGACTTCTTTTCCTTTTCCTCCCTTTGGATCTTCTTCTTCTTGGTCAGATGGTTCTCAAGATCTTTACTTATAAATCTTAGGCCCCTTTTCCTTTTCCTACCTCACCCTATTCACTATAAGTACCATAGGTTTGTCATGCCCCATGTCCTTATCCACTTGGTGAATTAGGGTCATAATTTATGATAATCTATTCTCATTATTTCTCATATTATAATTCATAATAAAACTAGAGAAGGACTTGGGTAGTGATGATAGTATGATATCTGTACGCAACTAATCTGGGAATTTAATCCTTAAGATGTCCAGATGCTCAATGTAGCCAATAATCTTGATTACATGTGGTTTAGATAGCGTAGACTCTCCAAGATTAGTAGTGAACAAATCATTGGATATATCATACCTCTCTTGTCTCTCCTTCTCTTGATAGAGATTTTGAAGGGGACACATCATGCTATAAGAATCAATTTCCTCACATTGCTTCAAGATCTCAGAAGACATAGATGATAATATGAATAATTGAACATTTGTAGCGTCATTCAGATATTTCTCATACATAGAGAGTTACTCATCACTCACATCATTTCTAGGTGCAACTGGTAAAAGTTTCACCAACACATATAATTTACTTTCATGGCGGAGGATGACGCGCAAACACCTCTGCCATTCCTGGAAATTCATGCTAGTGAGAAGGTTTTCCTTCTCGAGTATGGAACACAATGATACGTTTGATGTCATTTTTGATTACTGTTTCTACAATTAAGATGAGTGTAATTTTATTAATTTATCTTGATAATATTAGACAAATAAATAAATTAATATTTATTAGTCTCCCACTATTTTATTGAAACCCAATAGCCCTCACTATTTGATTCAGAATATCATTTTTCTTGGATATTCTAGTGGAAAGGATCCATATTCCATTCACATCACCCCAACTTTGGTTGGTCAAGCATCTTGAATGGTTTTAGGTAGGCATTCCAAATTCCAACTATATTAACTCGTAGCTCCTTGAACCATTGAGTGGACTCCCCAATCTTGAAATCATTATTTTATATTTCCTCAACCCTTGATGTAAACCAAGTTAAGTCAAACCAAACCTTAAATTAGAATTCCCCAATAAATTAAAGCACCCCAACTTTAGATGGTCAAGCACTTTGAACTGTTGGTTCAATTCTAATTGAAGTAATAGAAGGATATACCAACTTAATATTTTATTGAGGGATTTTATCCTTCATGCATAAATTTCCTCTTATTATCTTTTCACATGCTTCTTAATATTAAGTGGGATATACTTAAGTGATTAACCATGTCTTGATAATATTTATGCAAAATCAATTTTATTTTTAGTTCCATATTTCATTCATGTTAATTCATTAATTATGTGCTCGTGACAATACATCCATAATGAATAACCATGAAACTGACAGAAATAAAATAAAGGGTATGATCATAAGATTTTATAATGGTTAGTTTATCTAGTGGTTGATAAAATAACCCTAACCTAGGGGAGAAATATCTTGAACCTTTTAAGGTTCGTGTTTATAGCTTTCCATATGTCCACCTTTATATCTCTTTGGATTGGTTTTGCCTCAGATTCTAACTTGAACTGACTCCACTAGCTTGAGATCTCCATCCATTAGATATGCTTTTAACTCACATGCAAGTGAGGGGTAAAAGGGGGTTTAAATAAAAGAAACCATGGGCATGTAGGACCTACATATTACCGAGGAGAAGGCATGCATGCCAACAATTTTAATTTATCAAATAAATTAAAAAGGAAATAAATCACATACAAAGTTCTAGTATAGCTCACGATCATCCAAAAAAATGCAACAAATTACACATTTAATAAAAATAGCATTAAATTATTTTAATCATTCTTATTAAGATAAATCACACTCGAATTGATTTATTATTATTTTTAATCAACCAATCCTTTTATCTTAATCCATTTTCTGAATTCCTTGAGATTATCATCCATATAATTTTAAACAGATAAATTCATTTAAAATCAACCTTGTACATAAATATACCTTGGAGACAACACCATGAATACCCATCTGAATCTAACCAACATGTATTATCTTCATATTTTGTTTTACTCCAGTGACATATGGCATACACCATTTAATTCCTAATATCACAACGTGTACCTCATAGATGATTACATGAATCACATGATTATTTAGGCCATGTATTATGCTTAAATTCATAGAGTAACAACCTATAATATGATTTATACGTGATATGTAGTTCTGTACATTACACAAAATTAAAATTTTAATTCTGTATAATTTGGTAAAGTACACGACATGTAGTTCCGACTACACGGTGTGTACTACCTTTCACCATCTTATCTGAAGTACATGCCTAGGGATTCTTCATGTGTGGCATCCTTCAAAAATCTTATAGCACATGGCATGTATAGTGGGCCACATGTCGTGTTGTCTCTAGGTTACATGGTCACTGGTCTGCTAAGCCGTGTATGGGATACACAGTTTCTCCATGACCTGAGTGAGACTACACGCTATGTATAGTGGGCCACATGACATGTAATACGGTAACAATGTGCCTATCTATCTTGGTCAATATGTGGTGTAAGAATTAACTACACCGCATGCAATAAATGCACACAGCTTGAGTAATTTCCAAATTACTCCCAACACATTTAACAAAACTACACGATGTGTAATCCGAATTACACGGTGTGTGTGGTAGATTACACAGCGTATAATTCCAAATACATAGTGTGTACTATTGTGTTACCTAGAAAGAATCATTGGCGCCTCCTGATGCGATCCTCGATGTAATTTTAATCCAAAAATTATTCATTTCTGTTAGATTTACGAGAAATGAAATAGGAAGAACAAATATCAAAATTCAGATTACAAGGATGATTAAACATGGATTGAAAAACTAAATTATTAAAGTGTAAATCATCAAAAAATTATTTAAATAATTATAAATTAAAATATGAATGCTTTGATATCACTTTTAGGTTCCAGGTGCAGCGGAAGCGCGGTTGGGCCGACACCCAACTTTAAAATTTACCGTGATTAATGATTATTTTAGGATCAATATGATGATTAATGATAGTATCCATGAAATAAAATCAAAGATTTAGATAAAAAATAAAGAGTATTGGAATCCAGAGAGAAGAATGACATATTTTTTTATAATTAATTTAATTAAACTAAAGAAATACCACCAAGGATTCCTTTATTCATTGATGTGTCTGACCATATATCTGTGGTGACCCTTTTGTTACTTTGTAGAGATCAAGAGTAGATATACTATAGTGTTAATCCACACGTGCTTTGTGAATCTCTGTATGTCACCGAAGGAGTCTTTAGGTGCTAGCACAGAAGGTCCTTACACTTGCGTTGTCCACCCTTGATCACCTTGAGAGCTGCTTCCAAAGCGTTCTCTAATCTGGTGGAGGATGATCACTCTCGTTCTTGAGAGCATTCTTGAAAAAAAGATCTCTCAAGGTTTGAGAGATTTTTCTCTAAAATGTTGTGCACAAAAAAAATTCGATATCTAGCCTATGGGTTTCCCCCTTGGATAATAAGATAATAATATGTAACCAGGAATTTAATTCACTAGGCAATAATAAATAATTAGCACAAGTGCCGTTACTTATTTTATTATTCCATGTAAAACCCCCATATCAAATAATAATAACAATACCATTATTTCCATGACATGTACTTAGCTTGAAAGTTACAATTAAATATTATTTTGATCAAACAATATTTAATATTATTTTCTCACTGGACCCTTTAACTCAGTCCGCCCATCCTCTGAAATATTTATCAGACAATGAATAATGACTATTTATTTATTAAATAAATAAATAAATCTAACTACATTATTTTTCGATAAATAAATAAAATGTGATCAGGATTACCTAAATAATTATTAAACCATAACCAGGAATAATATTTATTCAACTTGTTATATAATAAATTATTTAAATGAGATTTTGGGTACACTTAGTGTGTGACCCTCTAGGTCTCTTTCTTGGTGGCATTAGGTGAGCCAGCCTAAAGTCCAAGGTTAGCGTCTAACAACACGCCAAGGCACCCATACATAAAGAAGTTAAGGCCACAAAGACATGTCACCTCATATGAATTCTTACCATGTAATATAATCCCTTTATCATAATATCTTCAATCGAGCAGGTTTCATGCCAATGTCATCAACCTATATGCTTGATAACTCGTTATTTGAATTTTTGGAAATAGAACTTTCCTAGAGAACACCATGGCCATGGATTTATTTAGGCTATATCATTTCCATAAAAGGTCATGAGATATTTACTTCCATTAATGAAAATAATGGATAAATACTTTCTCACATTATTCATTAATGCAATATTACTCATGACGCACCCACCATATTCTACCTCACTGCAAGAATATGTCATCACATTTTTTTCCAATACATCAAAGTGCATTAATCATAATATCCATTAATAATAATCTTAAAGTATAAGGGCCATTAAACACGTCCGCAAATAGGAACATCCAATGACACTTATAATGTGGATTTCCTACTATCGAGTCTCATTCTCATAATATCCTACTGGATATTACTAGGGGCGTACACCATGAGAAGGTGCCTCAAAGTCCTATGAGCCTATACCATTATTATCCTGTGTCATTTGTGTCCCTTAAACTGATATCATCAAGCCATAGAACATTTATTCAAGTATAGTGTCATGGAACTTCTGGGTTCTCATCATAGCGGGGAACTGCTATGACCTTTTAGTACGACAACTACTCTCAGTAAATTATCACATGCTTTGTTATGCAGAAGAACAATCATGATGTGATAAGGAATTTATTAATATTTAAAACCATGAATATAAGTTTATCATAAAGTATAAAGAAGTTGGTTCTAGGGAACCAACTCCAAAACAATACATATGTCAAGCCCTTATAGACCGTCTCTACCTACTTCGACACCATGCTAAACAGAATGTTAACCATCCATGTTTGAAGTATTTCCCCACATCAGTAGGATAGTAAAGAAAATATTTTTGACACATTCTGTTGGAAGGTATAGGCCATGTACATGCTGATCAATATCTCACACATCCCTCTCAAGGGGGAATAGTCCATATAGAATAACCTATATCAAATGCACAATACAGAGAGAACATAACTTGAAAAACATGTATATAGAATGATATAACAAACACCACATCATAATAATAAAGAGTCACAACCATAAAAAATCATATGCAAACATCAAATATAGGTTTCATAGAGCTACACACGCACACCAAAAATCATTCCATGAACCCATATAAAACATGCGCTAAAGTCAAGGACTTCCAATCTAAAGTAAAATGATGATCAAAGGAAAAGGTTATCATCCTACTAGTATATAAAATAACTTTTACATCAAAAGCATAATGCTAGTTTTTAAATAACCAAAATTAAAAGGTTTTTAACATCATTTATTTATATAACCCATGTTAAAAACATCCAAGTTGTGTTTTACATGTTAGTTTTAAAATAATTGATGTGAAAAAGATCATTTTTCTTATTGTTTATTTTAAAACCCACATGATAGTTAAAATTTGGGATCACACCACCGTAAATTTTTTTTATAGTGCACCTTTGAAATTTTAAATTACCACCTAAAATTTATTATTTCATGGTTTTCTTTTCAAATTTCATTTATACGTTTTCATGATCCAAACATATTCATTTCATGATCAATAATTTTTATCATCACCATCATTCCACCAATTCAACTCTTTTAATATTTATCATCATTCCATCAATTCTTCTTGTGGAAATATTATCATGGTATTTATAATTATTTTCCCATAATTTTATTTGTTTATGATTAGTTTTATCAATTGATACACCGGTTAATGATTAATTTTTTTTATAATGAATAATCCTTCCTTAGATTATGTTAAAACTATAAAGGTTCCTTAGAAGTCTAAAATACATTCTAAACCACAACTTTGGATGCCTCATGAGATCATTCCTCCAAAAACAATTTATTGAAAAAAAGAATGACAATATTGAAAATTAAGTCAAAGATTTAATTTTATTTTTCTAGATTAAATTTGGCTTTTCTAAAAAAATTCCATTTATGGATCTTGTATTTTCATCAGATGGAGTAATCGACATTGAAAAAAATAGATAGTTTTTAGGTTGTTTATTATATAATCGACATAAAAAGTGATATTCAACATCAATTTTTTTATAATCAAAGTTGAATATAATTTTTTACGTTGGTTATACAACAATGAATGTAAAAAGTATTTAAAATAATAATTTTAATATCTTTTATAATAACTGATGTTTAAAACATGTTTTTTACATCACCTACAATAACATCACCGATAAAACTGATGTTAAAAACAATAAAAAATTGACATAAAAAAACCTATTTTTTCACTAGTGTCTGAGTCCAAAAGAACTAATGAATCCTAGAAACATTCCCAAATTGACACAATTTAGAATTATAGGATAAATTTCAAGAATAAACCACACCCTAATGGTAGGTCAAGGCCAAACATACCCAAGAAGACTTGCCACCGATAGCGATTTTGGTCTAAGTGATTACAGATTCCAATTCCCTGAATCTAGGTGCTAATTCTATCAACGATCAAGGAAAACCCCATTATACCATGACAAAACCTCTAGATCTGATCCAATTTTCTATGATATAATCAGTTTTGATCAAGGATTAGAAAATAGGATCATTATAGAACAAATAATGACTCACTATATTGGAAGTGTAGGATCAATTTGTTGTTCGGGTGTCGAATAGAGGAGTTGCAAGGGGATAGGAGAGCCCAAAATTTCCAGGAGAAGGCTTCTAGGGTGTTGATGGTCAAAGGAGGTATGAAAAATGAGAAAAGGGTGAGCGGTGGTTATAGAGACCCAGCCTTTTATTACAATACTATTACATCATTTAGAATATAAACAACATTATAGTATTACACAATGAGGATCCAAAGGTTTAGTTTCTTGGGAAAACTAGGACCATACATAACATTTAAAATATAAAATGTAAATATTTATTTAATCTATTCTTCTCCAACTTCTTATTTTCCCTTGAAAACTCCTTAGTACACATAATCACCTGAGGATATACATAAAAAAGGGGTGAGATAAAAGCCTAGTAATAGGATAGATATGAACAATATTACAATTTGTGAGCACAATTATAACATAGTCAAAGGATCATGAACATGATAGGAAGCATTAATAAATGACATGAAATGTGGCAATGTATAAAAACGAAACATCATGTATTAGTGGTAAACTACCAAAAATAGTTGTGAACAATGATAACATAATGTTAACACATCATTTCCCTTTAAATCATGAGATTCATCACTTTACCCAATGAATTGGTTCACTGTATAATTTCGGGCGCACCCATCACATTCAAACATTTATATTGCGCTATATAATTCCAGGCGCACCTGTCACATCATAACTTTTTTATTATCATGAATTTTACATAGAACATATATAAATAATAAACACAAATAACCCATGAAAAGTAATGTATTTCATATTAGAAGAACACATTCATAAACTTTAGTTTCCCAAAATAAATAGGGAATAATATACTTGATACAAGAATCACCAACCTTGAGTGAGAAGTAAAAGGCATGTTTTTGAAAGAAGAGTTCTTTTGGAAAACATTTTGTTTGAAATAAAATATAGAGAAAAAAATGTATATACTATAAAGTTAAGATAATTATTAACAAATTATTTTCATGAGTAACCATATAAAAAATGGAGTGAAAGTGGGAGAACCTGAAGAAAGAAAGTTGGGTTCGAGAATTTACTCTTACCTTGTATCCGAATGATTTATTCACTTTAATGTCCTATATAACCACATTATATTCATTAATTAACAATTATAGAACATTTTATACATTAATAATATTTATTAAGGTTTTATTAAGTTCACTCATGGGCTTTTGGATGAGTTATAGAGTTTAAATTCATTGTTCGGGAACATTTTTTTATAGTTTTCTTGAACGGTTCACTTGTATTCATGAATGGAAGTTCATTTAAATCAGGTATAAACATCCAGAATTGTTATTATATGTTATTGATGATGTTACAGAACTTGAAATGATCTTATAAATAATTTTTTTATATACCATGAGAACGAATCATTAGATAATAATTTAATGATGATCGTTTGGGTTAATTCGAGCGGTTTTTCGACCACAACGAACTTGTTTTGTTTAATCATTTAGTAATATGGACATAAGTTACTTACAGAAAATTAAATAGGATATAATACATATAAAATAATTTGGTTAAACCATAAAAATGGTTTCATGACTATATCTGAAGGCGGTAAAGGAAAATGAAAACATGTCGTTCTCGAAGGTGATAAATTAACACCTCACGAACAATGTTTTCCTTTATAAAATAAAAATAAGAGGATAAGGGGGTTGGATGATATATTATACCATTAGTATCATAAAATTATAGTATATTTAAGAAACCAGAGTTACCGTACCATGTGTATGAGGATATTTGGAGAGATATTAAGAAAAGAACTTGAAATTGAAAGGAAATTAAAGGAAACGAGAGAGGGGAACTACCTCTTGAATCCTCCTTAAGGAACCTTGGATTGGTATTTTTATGAGACCAAAAGTTCTTAAACGTGGGGGAGGGATAGGTAAGATGTTTGGGTAGAGTTTAGACAAGGATTTAAGTTTGAGAGGTGTGAGGAAATGAGGGTATGAAGGGTGATATTTATAATGGAGGGGAGATGTGTTTTCTCAATATTATATTCATTAATTTATTATTTCTCCATAAGATAAGTAATAGTGATGATTCAATGACCAATAATAGTAATAAGTGCATGTGAGTTTGATCCAATTGGGATTACATCTACAGAACATCATACATGACTCTATAATTAATGTATTTAGCATATTTTGTAAATTATAGTATTTCACTATTCATAAAAATTCAAGTATTTCAGAAAAATCCCAAAAATTCACCCTAACCATTTTTTGATGTGTAGAATATAAAAATGAAATCCATTTTTCAAAAATAATTTTTTAAATATGATTAATTTAATTTTTAATTAAAATCATAATTTACTTGAAAAATACAAATTTTAAAATTAAAACTGATTTCGTAATGCTTTCAAAAATTACATAAGGTCTTATAAAATTATATTAAAACCAGAAGACATATAATTATTAATTTATCAAAAAAAAATCGGATTTTTTTAAGTTAATTAATTAATTATAATTATTTATTTATGGCTTACAAAAATACCAATACTTTTACTATGGTCATATTGTCACTTATAAGATGCCTAAATTTTATTTAATCATTCATGTATAAGGTTACTATTATTTTGGATAATTTAATATTCATAAGGTTCATATTACTATTCATAAGGGTAGGTTACTATTCATAAGAGTAGGTTACTATTCACCAAAAATTAAGTTTGTCCTATCAGACTCCAAACATCTTACTGATCGCAACCGTGTATGTTAGATTTTCAAAATTCAAAACACAGAGGTGACCAATTTATATTTAAAGGTAACATATTATTTAATATCATTATATGTCATTGTGTTTTCTAATGTGATTATAATTTAAGGAATGATTATAAGAAGGGATTTCCATCGATAAAACTTTGGGTTTTTACATTCTTCCCCCCTTATGAAATTTCTCCCTCGAAATTTCATTTTACCCAAATAGGTGAGGGTACTTCTCCTTCATCACCTCCTCAGGTTCCCAAGTTGATTCTTTAAAATTATGGTTCCTCCACAACACTTTGAAAAGGTGGGTTGTCTTGTTGCATAGAACCTTATCTCTCTGGTCCAGAATCTTTACTGGCTTCTCCTCATAGAAGATATCATCTTCCAGTTGTACCACCTCTGAGTTTAGTACATGTGAGGGATTTTGTATGTAATTCCTCAGGAGTGATACATGAAACACATCATAAAATTGAGACATATATGGTGGAAGTGTAAGCTGATAGGCCGCATCTCATATACGGTCAAGGATTTCAAAGGGGCCAATGCACCTTGGGCTTAGCTTACCTTTATTTCTAAACAATATGACTCTCTTCCATGGTGATATTCGAAGGAAGACTTTATCTCCAACTTCAAACTCCAAGTCCCTTCGATGGTTTTCAGCATATCTCTTTTACTGACTCTGAGTAGCTTTGATATGTTTCGAGATGACTTGAACCTTCTCTATCATCTCTTGAGAAAGATCAAGTCCAAGTAGCTTTCTTTCTCCAACTTCATCCCAATAGGTTGGAGTTCTACATCGCTTTCTATACAAAGATTCATATGGATCCATCTGAATACTCGAGTGGGAGATATTTTTGTATAAGAACTAAACCAATGGGAGATGCTGATCCCATCCACATTTGAATTATAGAGATCATGCTCTTATCATATCTTCAAGTGTCTGAATAGTTCTTCCAGATTGGCCATCGTTTTGGGGGTGATAGTCCATGTTGAAATTTAATTCAGTACTCAAAGAATATTGAAGACTCCTACAAAATTTATATGTGAACCTTAGATCACGATTAGATACAATCGAGAGTGGAACCCCATGCAGTCTCACCACTTCCTTTACATATATCTTTACAAGTTGTTCAAGCGAGAGATCTTCCTGAATAACGATAAAGTGAGCAGTCTTGGTGAGTCGGTAAACCACAACCCATATCGCATTATTTCTCTTGGACATCTTCATGAGACCCATGAAAAAGTCCATACTGACATTCTCTTATTTCCACATGGGTATAGGCAATGGTTGCATCATACCTTTGGACTTTTGTTGATCTACTTTAACTTTCTAACATGTTAATCACCTTGAGATATACTCCACAATATCCTTCTTCATGTTGTCCCACTAGAAGTGTTCTCAGAGATCTCGATACATCTTGGTGCTACCAGGATAGATAGAGAATGTTTAGCTATGTGAACTTTCTAATAGATCCTTCTTTATCCTGGGTGATGAAGGCACACAAAGCCACATTCCAAATCAAATCACACCATAATCATCGATATAGAACTCTTGCAGCTTCCCTTCCTTTATTGCATTAACCTTCCTTTATAACTTCAGATCATCCATTTGTGCCTTCTTAATCTTCTCTTGGATAGATAGTTGCACAATCATTTGGTCAAGGCATGATTTATCCCCTTCCCTTATGATTTCCAAATCCATTCTTTGCATATCCAATAAGATAGGGTCTTTCTCAATCCGTAAAATGGATAGAGTAGCAGGTTCTTTTCTGCTTAGAGCATCAACTACCTTGTTTTCCTTTATAGGATGATAGTGAATAGAGTAATCATAGTCCTTGATTAGCTCTAAACATATCCTTTGATTCATTTTAATCTCCTTTTGTGTGAATATATACTTTAGGCTCTTGTGGTCGGTGTATATGTCACACTTCTCACCATAAAGGTAGTGCTGCTAGATTTTCAATGTAAAAATCATGGCTGCCAGCTCTAGATCAAGTGTTGGGTAGTTTTGGTCATGGATATTCAACTGTCGTGAGGTATAGGCTATCACATTATCATTTTTCATGAGTACACAACCCAAGCCTCTCTTTAAATCATCACTGTATATCACAAAACTTTCTACACTTTTCAGTAATGTGAGTACTGGTGCAGTGATCAGCCTTATATTAAGCTCCTTGAATCTTCCCTCATATTCTTTCATCCATACATACTTTACCCCTTTCCTTGTTAACTTAGTTAGCGGGCTTGAAAATTGTGATAAATTTCTCACAAAACGTCGATAGTACCCATCTAATCCAAGAAAAATATGGATTTCTTTGACAATAGAGGGTCTAGTCCATTTTTCAATCACCTTTGTTTTTGAAGGGTCCACAGAAATTCCATCACTTATGATCACATTTCCCAGGAATGTGACTTGTTTCATCCCAAAGTCACACTTTCTAAACTTGGCGTACAACTCCTCCTTTCTCAATATCACTAACACAAGTCTTATATGGTCTTCATGTTCCTCCTTGGTCTTAGAGTAGATGAGAATATCATCGATAAACATTACCAAAAATTTGTCTAGGTAATGTATAAAGACTCTATTCATAAAACCCATAAATATTTTAGGGGCATTAGTAAGTCCGAATGGCATCACTAGAAACTCATAGTGCCTATACCTTGTACGGAAGGCAGTCTTCTGAATATCTTCCTTATTCACATTTAGATGATGATATCCAGAATGATGATCCACCTTTGAGAAGTATTGATCTCCTCTTAACTGATCGAACAAGTCATAAATCCTTGTAAGAGGATACTTGTTATTTATGGTGATCTTATTGACTTCCTGATAATCGGTACACAACCGCATTGTTCCATCCTTCTTCTTCACAAAGAGAATTGGATCACCCCAAGGTGATGCACCAAGGTGTATGAACCCCCTTTCCAAATTCTCTTGCAGCTATTTCTTTAAATCCTCCAGTTCAATAGGAGCCATCCTATAGGGACACTTTGAGATATGAGTAGCTCTAGGTATGAGTTCTATGGAGAACTCTACCTCACAATCTGGGGGAAGTCTGGGTAACTCTTCAAGAAATACATCACTATATTCCCTCATGATGGGAATTTCTGCTAGGTTGACACTTTGCTTTGACTCAACCATTTGAGCGAGGTATGCCTCTTCACATGGAATCAACACCCACACCGATGAAGGAATTTCTAAAAGAGATTCACGATCTTCCTTGAATTTGAAGAAGAGCATGAGATGGTTTTTAATATGAAAAGATATTTCATTTTACCAAAAGTTGATATGCGCTCTATATAATGAGAGACAATCTATTCCCATTATAGCATCCAATTCCACCAAGGTAAGTATTACGAGATTCACTGGAAGAATCCTCTCACATACGCCAACAAGAGAAGAGTCAAAAACTTGGGTTTCAATGATTGAACCACTTGGTTTTTTTACAGATATCTCTACTTCAAGGTTTTGGGTCTTTGATTATATAGTTCTAGAAAACTTTCCAGATATAAAGGAATGCGTATAACCAAAATCAAATAACAATTTTACCATTATTGAGTGAATAGAAATTGTACCTTGTACGAATTCATTTTCTTGCTTCACTTACACAGTAGTGATGGCATAAGCCTTCCCTTTCTCCTTTGGATTTGGTGGCTGCTGATGTTGATTACCCTTGAGGAATTGAGGTTTAGTGCACTGGCTTGCATAGTGCCTTTACTCCCTACAGTTGTAGCATCAGACCATGGGTGGTGCTCTTCTTTCTTCCACCACATTCTTCTACCTCATCATGTCTTTTCAAAATTCAGGAGCTTGGTGGACTTCTTTCCCACACTTAAAGCATTTCACCGTCCCTTTGAGGTAGTTCCCATGATGAATCTTACCACATTTTTGGCATGTGGGTGGTTGAGTTTTCTTCCCACATTTATCATTAGATCCAACAACTTTAAACTCCATCTTTTGTTTATTATCACCATAGGAAGGTGTGGTTTTAATCCACTAAATAATCTATCAATTTTTATATCATTATTGATAATAGAACCTAAAGCGTACCTTGAAAGCCTTGTGAAATTCTCTTCGTAGTTTGTGACATATTCTCCTTCCTTTTTATTGAGCTTTATGAATTCTCTATCCATATTTGTATGAAGAGTTCATGGGAAATACTTGTTAGTAAACATGATCTTAAAGTCTTCCCATTCCACCTCTTCAATTTTGTCAACCGTCTTGGTGTTCTTAAGCAAATCCCACCAATGGTCGACCTCTCCATCTAGATGATAAATGGCCAGAGTCACCTTCTTTTTCTTAGAACAGTGAAACAAAAAAAAAAGATCTTCTATAGGGAGTTGACCCACTATTCTGTAACTAGTGGATTAGAATACCCACTAAATGTCAGTGGTCGTTGCCGCATAAAACAATCGACATCCAGTTGCTCCCTCTTAGGTGAAGAAGGTTGTTCCCCATTATTATGATTATTGTTCATAACCAGAGATATTTGGTTAAGAATCTATATGAATTTTTGAACTCCACCTCCAAAAGCATTGGGGATGTCATTTGGGCAATCGCTGCATTGTCCCTTGCATGGTTTGTTAGTCCGATTTCTCTTGGTTCCCACCATTTCTAAAGTAGAAAAGGTTAGAAAAAAACATGAGTAAAAAAGTCATGAATAAATAATTTATTCTCTTGTAAAAACAATACTAAAATTATATCTTATGGGATCCATATGTTTATCAAAGATTCTTGTGTGCTTATTTATACTTATTATCATACTAGAGGTTTTCTCTAGGGTCCACTAATCCTAATTCCCAAATTAACTAAACCTTGCATCTGATACCAACTATAGCGACCCAACCTTTTCTTACACTACTATTAAATAATTTAGAATATAAAATACATTATAGTATTACACAATGAGGATTAAAAGGTTTAGCATCTTGGGAAAACTAGGAACATACATAACATTTACAATATAAAATGTAAACATTTATTTAATCCATTCTTCTCCAGCTTCTTATTGTCCCTTGAAAACTCCTTAGTATACATAATAAAATGAGGATATACATAAAAAATGGGTGATATAAAATCCCATTAAGAGTATAGACATGAATAATATAACAATGGGTGATCACAATCATAACATAGTCAAAGGATCATGAACATGAGAGGAAGCATTAATAAAAGACATGAAATGTGGCAATGCATAAAAGTAAAAAATCATGTCTTAGTGTTCAACTAACACACATAGTTTTGAACAATTATAAAATTATTTTCATGAATCATTTCCCTTATTATATTCAACACTTTAACCAATGCATTGGAGTGCTGTATAATTCCGGGCGCACCTGTCACATTCAAACATTCATATTGCGCTATATAATTCTGGGCACACCCGTCACATCATAACATTTTCATTATCATGCATGACACATAGAACATATATAAATAATTAACATAAATAACCCATAGAAAGTAATGGGTTTCATATCATAATAACACATTCTTAAACTTTGGGTTTCCAAAAGAAATAGGGAATAACATACTTGATATAAGAACCATCAAACTTGAGTGAGAAGTAAAAGGTGTGTTTTTGAAAGATGAGTTCTTTTGAAAAACATTTTTTTTGAAATAAAATCCACTTGAAAACATTTATATCCCATAAAATTTAAAATAATTATGAAAAAATTATTTTTTAGGAGCAATCATATAAAAAATGGAGTGAGAGAGGGAGAACCCAAAGAAAGAAAGTTGGGTTCGATAATTTCCCCTTACCTTGTATCCGAACGCTTTATTCACTTTAATGTCCTTTATAACCACATTATATTCATTAATTAACAATTAAATAACCTTTTATAAATTAATAATATTCATTAAGGTTTTATTAAGTTCCCTCATGGTCTTTTGGATGAGTTATAGAGTTTAAATTCATTGTTTGGGAAGGTTTGTTTTTATAGTTTTCTTGAACGATTCACTTTCATGAATGGAAGTTCATTTAAAACATGAATAAACATCCAGAATTGTTATTATATGTTATTTATTATTATAAAAAACTTTAAATAATCTTATAAATAATTTTTTTATATACCATGAGAATGAATCATTAGATAATAATTTAATGATGATCATTTGGGTTAATTCGGGCGGTTTTTCGACCACAATGAACTTGTTTTGTTTAATCATTTAGTAATATGTACATAAGTTAGTTCCAGAACATTAAATAGGATATAATAAGTATAAAATAATCTGTTTAAACCATAAAAATGGTTTCATGACCGTATCTGAAGGTGGTAACAAAAAGTGAAAACATGTCGTTCTTGAAGGTGATAAATTAACATCTCAGGAATAATGTTTTCCTTTCTAAAATAAAAAGAAGAGGAGAAGGAGGTTGGATGATATATTATCCCATTATTATCATAAAATTACAGTATATTTAATATACTGTAGTTACCATACCTTGTGTATGAGGTTAGTTTGGGAGAGACTAAGAAAAGAACTTAAAATTGAAAGGAAATTAAAGGAAAAGAGAGAGGGGAATTGCCTCTTGAATCCTCCTTAAGGAACCTTGGATTGGTCTTTTGATGAGACCAGAAGCTATTGTACATGGGGGAGGGTATAGGGAATATGTTTGGGCAGAGTTTATACAAGGATTGAAGCTTGATAGGTGTGAGGAAATGAGGGTGTGAAGAGTGGTATTTATAGTGGAGGGGAGATGAGTTTTCTCAATATTATATTCATTAATTTATTATTTCTCCACAAGACAAGTAATAATGATGATTCCATTGACAATAATATTAATAAGTGAATGTAAGTTCGAACCAATTGGGATTAAATCACAAAAACATCACACATGACTCTATAATTAATGTATTTAACGTATTTTGTAAATTATAGTATTTCATTATTCATAAAATTCAAGTATTTCAAAAAAATCCCAAAAATTCAACCTAAACATTTTTCGAAGTGTAGAATCCAAAAATGAACTCCATTTTTCAAAAATATTTTTCTAAGTATGATTAATTTAATTTTAAATTAAAATCATAATTTACTTGAAAAATACAGATTTTAAAATTAAAACTGATTTCGTAATGCTTTCAAAAATTACATAAGGTATTATAAAATTATCTTAAAACCAGAAGACATAGAATTGTTCATATATGAAAAAATTTTAGGAAAATAAATTTTATTTTAAATTAATTAATTAATTATAATTATTTATTTATGGCTTAAAAAATACGAATACTTTTACTATGGTCATATTGTCACTTATATGATGCCTAAATTTTATTTAATCATTCATTGGTATGGTTACTATTATTTTGGATGATTTAATATTCATAAGGGTCATATTACTATTCATAAGGGTAGGTTACTATTAATAAGGGTAGGTTAATATTCATAAAAATTAATTTTTTCCTATCAGACTCCAAAAATATTTCTGATCGCAACCGTGTATGTCAAATTTTTGAAATTCAAAACACAGAGGTAACACATTTTTGTTTAAAGGTCACATAGTATTTAGTATAATTATATGTCATTATGTTTCCTAATGTGATTATAATTTAAGGAATTAATTTAATAAGGGACTTACATTGATAAAACTTTGAGTCATTATAGTGGCCAGGTTAAAAAAAATTCATATAAACTCGGTGTCGTTACTGGGCTCTGTCAGACGACTCCAATAAAAACCCATATCTTTTATATAACTTATTTCATGATTTATTACATAAAGATACACATGATAAAATCCTAGATGATAGATAGACCTAGTTTCTTTGATAAATTAGATACATAACACATTAACTTGAAACAAGTATACAAATACATTATTTAAAACTCCATAACATGCCCTTAAAATCCATTTATCTTCTAAAATTGCATGGGATAACCTGGGGATGTTCATAAGAAAAGGGTGATCTATAAGGCCCAGTAATGGAATAATAAAAACATAATATGATTAAAGTAATATATGTGAGTTAAGAGGCATATCAAGGTGACATAAAAGGTTAAGAATCATAAACATGAACATCGTAGCATGATATAAGATGATAACATCATGATGATACATGAATGTGGCAACAACATAAAACATGAAATCATAAGCATAAGTCAAGGATAACCACTGAAAAACCATAACATAGTATTCTTTGGACTACTTATCATTCACCATACATGGTATCTCATGAGATAAAAACATTACCCAATGAATTGGATGACTATATAATTTTGGTCCCATCTCTCACATTAATATTAGGTAAATGAATTTGTGTTCCACATAGATCATACAACATAAGAATGTCTTTCATAAAATTAAATTCAATGATAAATGAGTATGGGTTATATAAATTTAATTCCTCAATCGATGAAGGATACACACATATAATTTAATACCCTTGAGTGGAAATGGGAATGAGTATTCACATCACAAAAGTTGGGTGTGTAAAATCATAGGATAATTATAAAAACATAACGTATGTACATAAAGTTTCATAAGAGGGTTTAATGAGAGTGAAAGACATTATATAATTACATTTCCAACATAAGGGAAGTAAATTTAATTTCAAAAAAACATTAAAACATAAAAAAATTGAAATCAAAAGGCTTAATATGAAGAAAGTACTTGGATAAAAAAGAGGAAAATAATCCCTTATGTTGAGAGGGTGCTTATAAAAGCTTAGGATAAGATTACTAAGATCTTGGGAACACCATGGTGGGATTTAGAGAAGGATAGGGAGGGTAAATTTGTTATAAATGTATTTTTAATGAAGAGGAGTGATAAGTTGGGTGGGTATTTATAGAAAAAGAGAGGAAAATTCTTTATTAATTTCTAAACTTAGGTTTTGTACACTATGATAAAATAATCAATACTAAAAACCTTTACATGGTTTTTTCCCATGGTTTCTGCAAAATATGAGTGAGTTTCAATATTTTATAATTCTAAGAACCGAAAATATTAAAATATTACCATTGGTGGTGTAGAAGTGAGTCTTGTTCCTAAAGAATAAATTTTAAAATTTTAAAATATAATATAGATTTTGGAGGATTCATTTAAGGCTTATAAAATTAATAAAATAACTTCAATTTTTTTTACAGGGAAATATATATTTTTTTCATTTATTCCATTTATATTATTTATTACATCACTTTTAGGCTATTATGATGTCATAATAGATACAATATATTTATACCGTATTTAATTTTTACCCAAAAATTCAGTTATCTCAATTTTTTTTGAAAAATTCACCATTGGATAATTTCAACATAATGATTTCAAAAATAATATTTATTTTATAAAAAATAATTCTATAAATATGAAAATTTCCTCATTTAAATAGAAATCCTCATTTATTGAAAAATATAGTTTTTTACGATAATAACAATTTTATGACCCTTATAAAGATTATATTGGATTTAATTAAATTATATTATCATTTGTATATAAAAAAATATTATATAATAAGAATATTATATTAAAATAAAATTTATTTCAAAATTCATGAATTTTTCAAAAAGAGTGTTTTTATTAAAACCATATATTTTCCAAAAATACAATATTGGTTTCTTTTTATCAAAATATAATTTTCATCAACTCATATATAATTATATATATAAATTAATAATGAAATAGGATAAATATAATCATTATTTTATTATAAAGAAAACATACAAATTTATATTCCTAGGGTCTAGTTACATAACCCCTTATGACACCAGCATAGGCCATAATGGTAATGTGTATGATGGTGGTACTTTCTTGGGTTGGTTTAACGAACATGATTTGGGTTGTGATCTTGATAAAATTGAACTTATCCTATAAATATTTTCATTCATGTTTCAGTTGTTGAATTTTAGTTTGGACTTGGTTAAGGGAAAAGCCCAATGATGTCATCTCTTTCAGAAGATATGATAAATGGGTTTCATAGGGTATGATCCTACTGGTCATGGACATCACTTCATCCGTACACATCAATTAGACTTTATTATAACCTTTAACATATACTAATCTTAATGGTCACTATACAATGACTATATTATCAATAGTTATAATTATTAACAATCATTTAAATCTAACAGGCTATATTTTATAACATTTCAAAAAAACCAAAGTAGTGCATACATTTTCTACAACTACATTACTTAATAAGACATTCATTCATTAAAAATAGAATTTCATTTATAAAAATTCAAGTCGTTACATTATTCCCCCCTTTATAAATGACTCCATAAAATTTTCATTCCGTATGCTAAAATAGATAAGGGTACTTCTATTTAGTCATCTATTCTTGTTCCCATTACACCTCCTCAAAAATTTTGTTTCTCCAAAAAACTTTGACCAGATGATTTGTCTTGTTTTGTAGAAATTTATCTCTTTGATCTAAGATATTCACTGACTACTCCTCATATGAAATATCATTCTCCAAAGGTACCACATCTTGATTCAATACATGTGAGAGGTCTGATATGTACTTCCGTAATAGGGATACATGAAACACATCATGAACTTGAGATAATTTAGGTGGGAGTGCTATTATATAGGCCACAACTCTGAAGCGATCACATATCCCAAAGTGGAAAATGTATCTAGGACTAAGATTTCCCTTGTTCCCAAACTACATGAATTTTTTCCATGGTGATTTATGAAGGAACACTTTATCTATGACCTTAAACTTCAAGTCTCTTCAATGATTGTCCGCTTTGTTTTTTGTCTACTTTTTGTGGATTTCATATGATTTTGAATGATTTTAACCTTATATATAATCTCTTGGATAAGATCAGGTCCCATAAGCTTCTTCTGTCCAAATTTATCCTATCATGTTGAAGTCTAACACCTCTTCCAATATATAGCTTCATAAGGTGCCATTTGAATACTAGAATGAAAAGTGTTTTTATATGAGAACTCCCCTAGGGGAATGTTCTAATCTCAACATACTTTTAAATCCATTAAACATAATATCAACATATCCTATAGAGTTTGAATAGTTTTTATAGACTAAAAATCTGTCTAAGGGTGATAAGTAGTATTAAAACCTAGCTATATATCCAGTGCTTGTTGAAGATTTATCCAGAACCTCAAGTTAAACTTAAAATCTTGATCCGATACAATGGAGAGTGGTACTCCATGATTTCTTATAAATTCCCTTATGTATATACCAATGAGTTATTCAAGAGAGAAATATTCCTTTATAGTAATGAATTTTGAAAAACTTTGTAAGGAGATCAACTACCACCGAGATGACGTTATTATCTTTATATGTCATGGGGAATCCTAAAACAAAATACATAGTTAGGTTTTACTATTTATACACTAGTATGAGAAATGATTTCACCATACCATTATAATTTTTTTATTTAGCCTTAAATTGTTGGTATACCAGGAATTAAGATATAAATTCTGTGATACCCCTATTCATGTTATCCCTCAATAAGTTTTGTTTTAGATCTCTATCCATCTTAGTGATTTCGAGATGAATAGAGAAATATTATTTATGTACATCATCCAAAAGTTCTCTCTTTAGCACTGGTTTTTATGGGACACATATCCAAGTTCCAAAACTTATAATTACATCTTTATAGAAGTTTAACTCTAGAATATTCAATACCTTTATCTGTATCTCCTCATCATCTTTTTGGGACTCCTTGATCCTCTCAAGAATGGATGACTGAAAATTTATTTGAGAAACGTACGATGAATATAATTTTATTATCCCCATGTCTAACCTTTTTACTCTTAATAATATTGGATCTATTTCAATATTTATTCTTTAAAGGGTTAGAGGATCCTTTCTATTCAGAGCATATGCCACTTTTTTCACCTTCTGAGGATGGTATTGGATTGAATAATCATAATACTTAATCATTTCTTACCACTTTTATTAGTGCATGTTTAGATCCTTTTGTGTGAATATGTACTTGAGGATTTTATGATCTATATATATTTCACACTTCTACCCATAGATATATTACCACCAAATATTCAATGTGAATATCACTACAAAAAATTCTAGATCATGGGTTGAGTAGTTATTCTTACGGTTCTTTAATTTTCAGGAGGCATGGAATATAACCTTTTCATATTGCATGAGTAAACAACCTAATACCTCTTTGGAAACATCACTATAGATCAAAAATCTTCCCCCAATAGTGGGTAATATGAGAAAAAGTGCAGTGATTAGTTTATTTTTTAAGTATTTAACACTCTCCTCACATTCATCAATCCAAAAAAACTTCACCCTCCTTCGATTTAACTTTTTCATTGGGATTTAAAATCATGATAAGTTCCTCAAAAATTGACGATAGTACCCAGCTAATCTAAGAAAACTACAGATCTTCGTCACAGATGTTGGTGTGATCCATATTTCAATTTTCTCAGTCTTCGAAGGATCTATAAATATCCCTTTTCTGGTGATAACATTCCCCATGAATGTTAATTTCTCCATCCAAAAATCACATTTACTTTAATTCACATTTAACTTTTCCTTTCACAAGGTCTTCATTACAACATTAAAATGCTCCTCATATTTCTCCCTACTTTTTCCGCTTCGGCGGTGGCATAGTGGTGTGTGGTCGAGTTCCACAACAATGGTGTTCGGTGAGGTCTGGGGTTCGATTCCTGGGAGCTGCTCTTGGGAGAATTTCTGCCTCTCATGTACCTCTCACCTTGCCGGGTCACCCGGTGTCTCACCGGGTGGGCAGAAGGGCGCATTTTACCTGGCTGACGGATTGCTATGTCAAACCATCACTGATCAAGATGTAACCCCGCGGGATGCTCTGTCATCTCAGCTGACAACGGATCCTTCCCGACTGAGGCTTCTTCGGATGACCTCTTCGTAGGGAGGGGGGTTCTTGGTTGTGGAGGGTTCGAAAAGTCCACTTCTGGGAATTCCCCTTCTCTAAAAAAAATATTCCTCCCTACTTTTAGAGTAAATAATAATATTGTCTATAAAGACTACCAATTTTTTTTCGAGGTAATCCCTAAATAATATATTCATTAATTATATGAAGATATCTAGAGTATTAGTCAATCTAAATGGAATAAATATTAAATCATAGTGCCTATACCTTATATGAAAATTAGTCTTGGGGATATCCTCCTTCTTTACCTTTAGTTGATAATATCTTGACAGAAGATCCACCTTAGTGAAGTATTGGGTTTCACGTAACTAATCAAACAAGTCATCAGTCAATGAAAAATGATATATTTTTATCATGATCTTGTTGAGATCATTATAATCAATAAAAAGGCACATTGATCCATCCTTCTTCTTGATGAAAAGGACCAGTGTACCCCATGGTGAAGCACTTGAGCATATAAGCCCTTTATTCATATTCTCTTATAATTTCTTCTTCAACTCTTCAAGTTCAATAGTGTCTATTCTATATTGATTCTTGAATATTGTAAAATCTCTAGGTATAAGTTTGATTGATAAATCAACCTATCTACTTAGAGGAAGACCAGAAAATTCTTCAGGAAACACATCATTGTATTCCCTCACAATGAGCATGTTATCAATTTTGATCTTTTCTTTAGTATTAATCATTTTATATAAATAAAATTTCTTATAAAGTAATAATATCTATGATTGAGATTATGATTCTAAAGAATATTCAAACTACTCCTTGATTTTTTACAGAATTAGGGGTGGATTTGTGATACAGAGGGTGATTTTATTCTCTCTGAAATTTATGTTGGATCTTTTATAGGAAAGTAAATCCATACCCATAATTTCATAGAATTCCACTAAAGGAAGTATCACAAGGTTTATTGGAAAATTAAGCGCATAGATATGGTCAAGGGATAAGTTATATACTTGAGATGAAATTATTTCCCAATTTTTCATTTTCACTAATATTTCAAATTTTATGTTTTTAGTTAGTGTTTAAATAATTTTACTAAAATTTCATGATATGAATTAATGTGTAGAACTATAATCATATATGGCATTTGAGGTTTATGAATGGATAATAAGCCCGCCTTTCAATATTTTATTTTGGTTCTAATAATTTACTTTATTCAAAACTAACTTAGGGATGATAATTTTCAAACTATTAAACATATAAAATAAAAACTATGGACATTTATGGGATAACCCATAAATTTAATGTATTTATTAAACTATAAATTTTTAGGTTTCAATATAAGTGATCCATGGTCTATTTCTTAACATAAAATTTTATGTGCATTTTTTTCACTTCATTATAGTTTGTAAAAGGATTTTTAATATACTGAATCATATCCCCCAGAAGTGTCAAACTAGGTGTGAAACAAGGACTCTTTGTCATGCACTAGGTTATAATCAATTTAATACCTAATACACCCTTTTGGGGGTTTTTACCACTGTGTATAACTATGTCACAACCACATCCACTTGTAGTATCTAGGTAATGATTTTTTTCTTGGAAAACACTCACTCTACATTTTACCAAAATTTAGGGATTTTTTCTTATGTTTAGTATTATCCTTAAGGCTTTAAATAATGTTTTCTAATCCTAATCCCCCAAAATTACTAGGCCTTCCTTTGATACCAACAATGAAAACCCATATCTTTTATATTACTTTTTTCACGATTTATTACATAAATTTACACATAATAAAATCTTAGACAATTGATAGGCCTAGTGTATTTGGGAAATTAGATACAAATAACATTAAATTGAAACAGGGACATAAAGACCTTATTTAATACTCCATAGCATACCCTTAAAATCCATTTCTCTTCTAAAACTATATGGGATAACTTGGGGATGTACATAAGAAATAGATGTGCTATAAATATTAGTAAGGTAATAATCAAAACGTAACATGATGAAAGTAATACATGTGAGTCAAGAGGCATATCAATGTGACATAAAAGGGTGATAATCATAAACAAGAACACTGAATCATGACATAAGCCGATAACATCAAGGAAATATAGGAATGTGGAAACAACATAAAACATGACATCATAATCATATGTCAAGGATAACTGATAATACATCATAACATAGCATGGTTAAGATAACCTATCATGTACCACACATGGTATTTTATAAGATAAAAACATTACCCAATGCATTGGAGGGCTATATAATTCTAGGCCCACCCGTCACATTCATATTATATACATGCATTTGTGTGCAAATATATCATACAACATAATAATTTCCTTTATAAAATTTAATAACACTATTAAGGAGTGTGGGTTAAATAAAAATAAGTCCTCAATAAATTAATTATAGGTAAATATAGGTGAATACCCTTGATTGGAAATTTTTATGGGTATTCACAACACAAAAGTTGGGTGTGGAAAATTAAAGGATAATTTCAACAGTATAACGGGTGTACATAAAGGTTCATGGAAGGGTTTAATGAGAGTAAAAGGTAGTATCTCATTACATGTAAATCATAAGTGTAGTAAAGGGATGTTTAAAAATACATTACAACATGAACAATTGTAAATAAAATGGCTTAATATGAAGAAAGTACTTGTATAAAAAGAAAAGGAAGAGAATCCCTTACCTTGAGAGGGTGCTTCTAAAAGATTGTGAGGAACTTATTAATAGATTAGAAACACCTTATGAGGGATTTGGAGAATGAGACGGAGAATAAATTCATACATAATGAGTTTTGAGTGAAGATAAGTGAGAGGTTTGGTGAGTAGTTATAGCGAATGAGAGGATAATTTTTTAACTTCTAAACGTAAGTTTTGGACTCTATATGATAAAATAATAAAAAAAACCATACAATGGGTTTTATTATAGTTTCTACAAAATAGGAGTGTTTTATATATATTTTATAAGGTAAATAACAAAAAATATTAAAATAATACCATTAGTGATGTGGAAGTGAGTCAAGTTCATAAAGAATTGATTTTAAAATCTTAAAATATAATATAGGATTTGTAGGATTACTTAAAGGTTTATAAAATTAATAAAATTAATAAAATAACATAAAAAATACATTATTTTATATTATAAATCTATTTTTGGTCATGTATTCTATTTATAGTATTTATTACATCACTTTTGAGTTATTTGATGTCATAATAGATATAATATATTTATACCATATTTAAGTTTTATCCAAAAATTCGACTGTTGTAGAAAATTATGAAAAATACACCATTGGATAATTTTGGCATTTTGATTTCAAAAATAATATTTATTTTATCAAAATAATCATATAAATATGAAAATTTTATCCTTTAAATAAAAATCCTCATCAATTGAAAAATACTGGTTTTTTATGGAAATAACAATTTCTTGACCCTTATAAATATTAAATTAGAATCAATTAAACTATATTATCATTTATATATAAATAAATATTATTTATTAATAACATTATTTTAAAATAAAATTATTTTCAGATTTCTTCAATTTATCAAAAAAAGTGTTTTAATTAAAACTATATATTTTTTAGAAATTCAATTTTGGTTTCTTTCTATCAAAATATAATTTTCATTAATGCATATATAATTTTATATATAAAGTAATAATTAAAATGGATAAATATAATCATTATTTTATTATAAAGAAAACATAAAAATTCATACTACTATGGTCTAGATACATAACCCCTTATCACACCGACATATACCCTAAGGGTAATGTGTGTGATGGTGGTAATTTCTTAGGGTGGTTCGATGGCATGGTTTGGGTCATGATCTTGATAAGGTCGAACTTTTCCTATAAATGGTTTTTTGTGTCTTTGTTATTGAATTTTAGCTTGGTCTTAGGAAAGGGAAAATCCCATTGATTCCATCTCCTTTAGAAGCTCTAATAAATGGGCTTCATAGGGTATTATATTATTAATCAAGCCCATCACTTCTTTCCTCTATGTCAATTAGACTTTATCATAACCCTTAATATATAATAATCTCAACGGTTACTATACAATGACTATATTATTAATGGTTATGATGCTTTATTACCATTTAAATATGATATGCTATATTTTAATACATTCCAAAATAACCAAAGTAGTGCATGTGTTTTCTATAACTACATTACTTAGTAAGGAATTCATTTATTCAAAAGGGAATTTCATTTATGAAAATTTGGGTCATTACACCACCAACTAGACAATGGATTCTATCTTATATCTAGGGGCCTCCACTGGTTACTCAATGGTCATTGGGCAGATCTGGTTCTACCCAGGAGCACCACCGGCTGGCTGGTGGCTTCTAGGTAGAATCACTTCTTCCCAGGAACCTCATCCCGATGACTTCCACCAGCCAGATGGTGGGACTTATATAGCTCAAAAAACTATAGAAATTCCCTCAGCCCTACTTCATCCTGATTTTAAGCTCTCGAACACCTCTAAACAATCTCTAAACACTTATAATCATACTAAAAAAGCTATGTAAAAGTTGAAAAGAGGAATACTTGAAATAGAGATGTCACACCTTTGTCCCATGAAACATGGTTTTTTGGTAAATGTCATACGATTTGATCTACTCATGTTTTAACCATGATTTTCTCATCATTTAAATCCAAAACAAGCTACATGGTTTCCTGGGGAGAGCCTCATAGTTTCCCCTAACCATGCACCAACTATATACCCCCCTTTTGGCCTCTAAAACTTTCCAAAACCATCTAGAAACTACCCGATAATTAACCCAAGAAATGAATAAATCAAAAAAACTTAAAGAAGGGATAAAAGTAAAGTGAAAGTTACCTGAAATCCTCCAGGATGTTACTACTATATCAAACTCTATAATTAAGATAAATTTTACGATACAATTCTCTCTAAATATCCTATGATTGTTATGAGAATTTTGAACATTGAAGCTTAATGTTCAAATCATCTTCCACCCGAACTATCATTATTTTGAGAGTTTCAAGGTAGAATTTATAACATAAATTAATCCATGAATAAATATGTCCAAATATTACAATAATTATAATCAAAATTAGTATTCACTTATACGTTTTATACCATACAAATGAATGCATGAACACTCAAGGAGTGTCCTCAAGGGCTATTTAAAGGGAAACTTCCATGTGATGATGCATGTTTGAGCCTATACTAATTCTCCCCATAAATATCTCATCATGTTCATCATTTACACTTCAAGGAACTAGAATGTCATGGTAGGTGGAAGTATCTCACTTGGGTGTCAAGCGATTCATCCAACTTGTGGATACACCATGGAGGGAGGACTCTTTTGATTGCGCTTAAATGGTCTTCATTGAGATTGTGGGATGAAGACAAAAACAAAGTATCTCTAAGGTGTAAGGTATGTATTGTTCATCATTTTATATTTATAGTATGGTTTACGTTATCTCATATGATGTTCTTGTGTTTTAGGTTTCTTAAATTCTTTTGGTGTGATAAACAAGTTTTATTTGATACTAAGAAACCTAGCAGTGGTAATACCATATGTTTTGATTGAAATCATAATGTAGAATGAATAAATTGTAAACAGAGCACAAAATAATCTTAATTGATTTAGTGTGATTCATTAAATATGATTGAAAGATGCATGCGTGGTATCATGGATTATGGTAGTCTTTGAATCATTATTACATGGGACATATCACATGTAAGAATAACCATGGTTTAATGTCATTCCATGAATATTCCATGTGAAATTAATCCTATGAAAGGGCACTTATTGTAAGTGATTAAGGATTAATACTACATGGGTTTTCGACACATTGAATGAATCATACACAATTTAATAATATGAAGACATGATCTATGCATGATTAATCGTACGTGGAATCGAGATTCATTTTACATAGGATTCCATGTGATAGATTTATCTTTCACCGCACCTATCATAATGTGATTTAATTTGACATGGGACAACATGGTATTAATCCGACGTAGGCCCTTGTACCACTATTTTAATATTAAAATCCATTCTAATTCACCTAAATTTACCCAACAAGTTGAAGTGGTAACTTGAAACACAACAAGAGTTTTCAAATCCTAATAGACCTAAGGAACAACCTAAGACACACAAAAATTTTACAAAGTGATTTGGATATAAAGTGAAAAACTTAGGGTTTATTTTATTTGGATTACTTGAACACAAAAATACCTAATTGAATTTTATTAAGAAGAATGTATTGATCCTAGGTTTTTTTGGGGTAGATTAGTTGAATTTATTTTTAGAGGAATTCAATTTCTTAAATTCAAGAGGTATTCATTTTCTAGAATAAGAACTGCCCCCATCACTCATTATTTTAATACCTACACAATCCTGAGGCTAATAACCTAATCACTTGGAGAATCATTTTCAAGAATACTCTAAGGTTGAGAACCACTCTAGCACTCAAAATATGTAGCCTTAATATTTAGTTAGGGAAAATGAATAATAATCATCAAATGAAATTATTAATTAAAATATGTGATTAAAAGTTAATGTCATAATAAATAACACCCAATTAGTATACCCTAATTAGAACAACTTTCAATTGATTAAATACACTTGCAAAGAAAAATTGGCAGAATAACATTACAATCAAAACACCCCACTTTCTTTCATTTACTTCACTACAACTACCATAATAGTTATTTTTGGATCCTTGATCAAACACCTATATTTACAAGACTTTACACTTGATTAGGGTTGACATAGGTTGGTGGGAAGTTTGTGGAAGGTATAATTTTCCACTATTGACCCAAATCAGTTCAACTTTATTTTCTCCAACTTAACATGCCAAAATGATCTTTTATAGGGATGATTTTGGGTGGGTCATAGAATAAGAAATTGTAGACCAAGATATCTTCTAACCTATGGTGAAATTTAATCACCTTTGACACCTCAATATAATATTTGATCAAAGTTTAATGAAATGTTCCTCATTATGTTCTCTATACATAGTATAAATTTTTTCTTTATTAGATTTTTTTCATGACCTCTATATGCATTTTAAATGACCGGTGTCCGGTTCACTTCACCGAGAAAATTCTAGATTCAAGGCCCAAAATGACTAGCTTCTCCAATTAATCTCTCATTGGTCTAGAAGGAGAAAATATTCCCCATAACTAGGGTAACCTGATCCTATAATTTAAATTTCAAATTAAGATAAGTGGGTATTTTACTTATTGAAAAATGAGTAGAGTATTGGTGTATTTTAATCAAGAATTGAAAACATGATGAGAATTAAATTTTAAATTATAAAATGCACTAATACAAGTGTATTAGTGGTTAATCATGTTTTTTGATAGGTTTAATCACACACACACCCTTATCGTAATACATTATTCCTAGTGCTACGTCAGATTAGCATTGGTTATTCCTATGTTGGATACCACCTGATCTGAGTTAATATTACGCGACACTATTTTTAATATTATGCAACCCCTATATGTCAGAATAATCTTATATAGTGCCTCTAGTTTAATCCTACATAACTTCACTGTTTTAATCCCACATGATGTTTAAAAATGGGGAAATATTATTTTTCTTAAAATTCAATTATGAATTCAATTAAATAATTTAAAAATCATATATAAATTATAGAAAAAGGTATAATGGAATATTTATTTATTTATAAAGGTGTTTATAAATTAGTTAGTTATAAATTTCTTATAATTAATTAATTAAATTTTTATAAAACATTCAATAAATAAATATTCATAATATTAATTATTGATAATAAAATATAACTTTTTTTGAATTATGTGGCATGAATTATAATTTAAATATAAGGTTTTTATATGGAAATTATAAGAGAAATTTATAAATTATTTATAAATTATAAAATAATTCATAAATATAAAAAAATTTATATTTAATATTATGAATTGTTCATAATATTTAATTTGAATTGTTTAAATTAAAGGCCTTATTTGATAAATTATTTAAACTGCATAAAAAATGAGTTTTGATGATTGATTTAATCATTTTTTAAATAATAAATGTGTGATATTTTGTAAAGTCCCGAATTTTTCTCATAATTTTTTTAAATTATTTAGGATTATTACGAGTCTGTGAAAATTGACGGCACATGATTTTGAGGCCCAGAGATCCCAGAATGGATTTTTTTAACTTTTTAAGGCACATTCAGTAAACGTGCGGGCGACGATTTCTCTCTTTTGAATCGGTGCTCAGATTAAAAATCTGAGGGTACCGTTGAATCCGCAATGCTGTGATTTTCTTAAAAGAAGCTTAACTTCGACCAGCAAGGGTCGAGTAAAAAAGTTATTTTTTTGGACTTTAAAAAAAATTAATAAAATAACTCAACGAGTTATTTTATTTCTTTCTCTATAACTGTTGAGCATCGGTGGCGGGACCACTGTGTTGTCCGACCATTTAATGGACAGTTACACTTGGTTGTGTAACCGCACTGTTGGGAGAATTAATAGGTTCTTTAATTAAATTTATTAATGAACCTCATTAATTGTGCGGTGGGTTGATATCCTCTTTTTTATATTTAAAAAAAGCTCGGGCATAGATTTTTGGCACTAAAGAGAGGAACCTCTGACGAAGTGTCGGCGACGTCTTCGACCAACGTAGAATGGAGCTTCGATGACTATTGGAGGATTCGACGATGAGCACCAAAGGACGTGAACCTTCTCCTTTGTCCGAAACATCCTCAAACGTGGACACTCCTTCATCATCCATAGTGACTTCCAAAAAACTCAAGGTAGGGGGGTTTCGTTGTTTAACTAAGAGTTGTTCATTCTTGAAATGATTCCCTTGTTATTATGCTAACATAGAGGGCACGATCCAAATAAATAAGGCCCATACCCTCCATCGATCTCAGTATTGGTTGTATTCTTCATGGGAAACCAAAATATATGGCATAAAGGTGTAACCAAGAGCCGTGCAATGTAGGCACCATCCTGGGAAACCTGTAGGTGCATACGGGAATAAAAATCGGACCACCAGAACTTCACCGGTGGCCCGCGGAAGCTCCACTGGCACGACGACGTTGGTGACCGAGGGAGGTGGATGCTGGAACCCACCGGACAGGAAGGGATGGCAGCACCCAAAGGTGCTGCAACAGTCAAGGGGTGGCCGGACTTTGCTGGTCGTGTTGGAGCCGGGCGGTATACTGCTGCGGCGCGCCGCAGAGGAGGGCCGCACCTTCGAGCCGCGGTAGAGGGTGGACACACGGTCCGCGGGTTCTATAAAAGGCCAGTCCACGAATACCATCCAGGTGGTGGGGAAACATTCATCGATGCTGCTTTGAAGAACTGAACGGATCAACTGTTCGGGAGGGGAACAGAGCCCCACGCCCGGCGGGTCGTACCCAACCGGGTGGGTTGGGCCGAACTCGCTGCCCAGCTGGCCTAGCCCGTGGCTAGCGGGCCGAGCCCCCGACCCAGAAGGCTGAGCCCGTGGCCCTGCAGGCCAGATGAGGTCTAGATGAATGGGGCTGAGCCCATCCCATTCGGGCCAGGTCAGGTTGGTCTGATCGGGTCGGACCAAACCCGGACCCCTTTCGGCCCAACTACACTTAAATGGTCATATCTCCTAAAATGGACATCCATTTGATGAACCGTCTATGGAGACGAAACCCTTAGGAAGAGGTGGTACTTTTGAGATACTTCACTTGAGTTTTGGAGAAATTTGGAGTACAACCGGGTTGGATCAAACCCGAATCTAACTAGGCCCTCGGCATTAAAATGCCTATAACTTACAGACCGGGCGTCCGGTTGACGCGCCGTCTATTTTGTTGGAACCCTTATGACATGATGGTTCATTGGGTTAATGTTTCATGGGAATTAGTTCTAGTTTAAATATGAAGGATGGATTCAGGAGAGGATCCTCCCGGAATCAAGCATGCTTTTTGTGGGAATCTAGTGGCTAGCTATTACATGAAGAATGAATAGAGATCCTATGTGGGTCAGCACCGAGCGATCATGTGTGGGTCAGCACCAAGAAATCATGTGTGGGTCAGCACCGAGCGATCCTGTGTGGGTCATAACCGAGCGATCCTGTGTGGGTCAGCACTGAGCGATCCTATGTGGGTTAGCACCTAGCGATCCCATGTGGGTCAGCACCGAGCGGTCCTGTGTGGGTTAGCACCGAGTAATCCTGTGTGTGTCAGTAGCAGAGGATCTTGACAGAATAAGATGATCTAGCTTTACGACTAATCATCTGTACTTCTGTACTTAAGTTATACCTAGTGTGAGCTATCTTTTGATTTGTGCTTTGTGATTGAGATCATTCTTTATGGATTTTTCTTTGTGGAATTCTAGGAGACCATCAGGGTTCTTGAGGTCCCTACTAGGTATTGTAATAATCACCCCTGCACAAGATTCGCTCGTACCTTGTTGTGTCTTGTGCAGATGACAGACAACTAGATTGAGTCTTGAGAAGCCAGGGCTTGACAGTGCTTGTATGTGATTGAAAGACGGTGTACGGAGGTGACCAGTAGACGTGGAGAGCTGCGGTGACGAGTTGTACCTACCCTTCAGGTAGGAACCTTGGTAGACGACCTCAGAATCTATTTCTCCTTTTTTTTGTACTTCCATTTCAGTTGGGCTTGTATTCTAGACCCATTACTTTCATTAATCACTTTTACACTCAGTGGTGGTTTTTAGTTATGGTTGTACCTTTCTTATTCTATTGTGTTTACTTGTATGCAGTGTTCCCTATATGTGTGTGTACAGGTTTTTGAGGCAATGACTTCCCATTTTAGGGATATTCCTTTATGGTTCTAGTCGCCAACCCATGACCTATAGAAGGTGGGCTTGGGGTAGTAATGGCATGGGCCCCGGGGGACGGGTCGTGACAAAGTGGTATCAGAGGGGTTGATTATACTAGAAGAACTAAGTGGCTATGTTTTCAATGGAGCAATATTGTTAAGTGTCTTGAGTTTGGGTTTCAGTTCGGGGAGTCCAGTGTTGGTGTGGCAGCCGATGTATCCATACACCAGGACCCTGAATTCTGATTTCCAACTCGATACATGAAATCATTATTTGCGTGTGTTTTGAAAATGTTGTTTTTCTTTTGATCTCTTTGATTCATCTCACCAATTATAACTTACTGACCGTGGTGCACCTATTTTATTTCAGGATACCACTGCATAGATAGCTAGCCAAGATTCCAGAGTGAGATCATGATGACGGCCTATCGAGCGATGAGGCATCGGTGGAGGGCCCTCTTACAATTATGGCACCTTCAGGTGGTGTACTAGTAGCACAACCACTCGCAAGGCAGCAGTTCCACCAGCCCCACTAGAAGACCATGCATACTGACTAATCGCGTTGCATGAGTTCCATAGATATAGGATTCTGAGGTTTCAAGGTGAGATAGATCCCTAGGCAGCTGAGGACTGGCTGGAGGATGTGGCAGGAGTTTTTCCACTTAGTTGAAACACCAGCAGATCAAATGGTGATCCTAGCTGCTAGCCTCTTCCAGGGAACAATAGGGAGATGGTGGAGCCTAACGCTCCATATGCATGAGGAGGAAACACTCTCTTTGGCTGGACTTTGAGACCCTCTTCGGGGAAGAGTTTTTACCATTAACTTTGCGCTCTGTGCGTATCCATGAGTTACTACACTTACAGTAGGTAAGCCTGACAGTGGCTCAATACTCGACAAGATTCACTAACCTCTCTCACTACTCCACCGACATGGTAAGAGACCCATTCTTTAGGTCCCAGACCTTTGATAAGGGTCTCCGGTGGGAGACCAGGGTGTCGATGACATCGCTCAATATCCCAACGAGGGATGGAGTGCTCGAACAAGCATTATTGGTGGAGAGATTCTTAACTGAGCAGGAACTGACGGTGAGAGCCACCACCAGACGAAAGATAGCCAAGTTATCTGCAGCCGACAGTAGGCATATGACGTAGAGGTCCAAGTGGGCCATCCCTTATGAAGGACGACCCCAGGACGCAGGGTCGGAGATACAGAGCTCGTGAGGTAGAGGAGGTCATTTGAGGGCTGAATTCTGTTACTCTTGCGGTGGAAAGGGACACATGGCTCGTGACTGTCTAAATCCCCACATGGATGATCAAAAGATGGTAGAGGGAATGCTGAGACAATGTCCTAGGTTTGAGAGAGGAGGTCTATAGGGAGGCATACGTGGCAGAGGAGCAGGCCGTGCAATAGGCGATGGGCGATAGTTTGAGGTACTACCACCACCACCCCCAGGTGGTCCACCTCGACCATAGGGAGCAGGTGGATAGGGGTGAGCTCAGCTTCAGGTGGTAGAGGCCTATGACTACGGTGCTCCATAGATGATTAGAGGTATGATCTATGTTTACTCCACCCTAGCTACAGTACTTATAGACACAAGTTCCAATCAATCTTTCATTGCCACAACACTCGTTCAGAGCTCAGAGATTCTGATGGAGTCGTTGGCTCAATCCTTATGATTAGATACTTATACAAGAGAGGATTCGATGATTAAAAATTGATATAGTTTGTGTGATATCACTCTACAAGGAGAGTGCTTTGGCTGGGATGTCCTAGTAGTGGCATCTAGGCCTTACGATATCATCTTGGATATGTACTGGCTATCCACAGTCCATGCTCAGATCGAATATTTTAGGCGCATAGTGCGGTGTGTCTACAAGGATGGGAACATGTTTTCCTTTACTGGTGAGAAGGAAAACTTTGTGTCATAGGATGTGATTTCTCAAAGGAGGGTGCATCCGATCACTCATCAGCTGGCTAGCACCACCCTTAGTGTTGTTGATGAGAGGAGTCTAATCTATCCTGTTGTGGTGAAACAGTATACTGATGTCTTCCCTAATAAAGTTCCAATAATACCTCCTCATATAGAGGTAGACTTTTACATTGACCTGTACCTTGGGAAGGTACTGATATCTACACTAGCATATCAGATGTCTCCCATGAAACTTCATGAGTTGAGGGTATATTTGGAAGACTTATAGAGGAATGAGTTTGTAAAGCCCAGTGTTTCTCCATGGGCAGCCCCAATTTTGTTCACCAAGAAGGCAGATGGAAGTATGAGGCTTTTTGTGGACTATCAGCACCTGAGTCAGGTAACTGTGAAGAACATGTATCCTCTTTAGAGAATTAATGATCTCTTCGAATAGTTGAAGGGAGCACGATGGTTTTTGAAGATAGACCTCAGATCAGGCTATCACCAGCTCAGGGTATGGGATGAGGATGTACCGAAGATAGCCTTCAGATGTTGGTATGGCCACTACGAGTTCTTGGTGATTTCTTTCGGCATGACCAACACTCTTGTAGTGTTCATGGGACTCATGAACAAGATATTCCAGCCTTACCTTGACTGCTTAGTGGTGGTATTAATTAATGACATCTTGGTATACTTGGCGACAGAAGAGGAGCATGCCATGCACCTTCAGATAGTTCTGGATACACTCCAAGAGCACTGAATTTATGGAAAGATCTCGAAGTTCCAGTTCTGGATACGATAGGTCCACTTCCTAGGGCACATTATCTTGAAGGATGGAGTTGCAGTGTATCTGACAAAGAGAGAGACAATGCTTTCTTGGGATCCACCTGGGAGTGTGATCGAGGTGTAGAGTTTCCTGGGATTGGATGGGTACTACTAGAGATTTTTACCTGACTTTTCCAAGGTAGAAGCACCATTTTCAACTTTGACAAAGAAGGGACAATTTTTCTTGTGGATGGAGAAGTGCCAACAGATGTTCCATGAGCTGAGGTGGAGACTGACGAGTTCCCCATCTTGAGGCTACCAGAAGAGGGCATTGGGTATATAGTCTACTACGAAACATCAGGGACTAGACTAGGATGTGTCCTGATGCAGGAGCGAGCGGTGATTGCCTACGACTCATGAAAGTTGAGACAACACGAGCAGAATTATGCTACCCATGACTTGGATTTAGTAGAAGTGGTCTTTTCATTGAAGATGTGGAAACACTACTTGATGGGAAAATGGTTTACTATCTACTCTAATCACAAGAGTCTCAGGTACATCTACTCAAAGAAGGACATGATCATCAGACAACAACAATGACTGGAGTTTCTCTAGGACTATGACTTTGAGATAGTCTAAACTCTTAGGAAGGGAAATGTAGTAGAAGACACACTCAGCAGAAGGTCTGGTCTATAGTTACTGAGTGAGGCGATAGACCATCTAGCCATATTGTAAATATCCTTCATGGATAGTGATGGAGAAACTTACCTCTAGTCTATTACTGTCACTCCCCCAATCCTTTAGTAAGTTTGGGAGGCACATCTTGGGACGTGGACTGCGATCTCCGACGTACTTAGATATCCTCAGGATAGGCTCCTAAAGGATTTTATGAAGGTGGGGAGCACGTCATCCTCTTAATAGGATGCACCATGGTACCGGTGATGCTGCGAGAGGAGGTGTTGAGGGAGTTCCACATATCCCCTTTGGTGGTACATCCGGGTGTGGCAAAGATGTACTAGGATCTCTGACGTCAGTACTGGTGGCCAGGGATAAAGAAAGCAGTGGTGGAGTTTGTTTCATGATACCCCACTTGTCATTAAGTGAAGTCTGAGCATCAGGTTCCAACAGGCTTAACACAACCACTTGAGGTGCCGAAATGGAAGTGGGATGGTATCTCCATGGATTTCGTGACAGGGTTACCATGTACGTCCAGGGGCCATGATTTCATCTAGGTGGTCATTGACCTACTCAACAAGTCAGCCCACTTCCTACCCATCTGAGAGCAGAGATCAGTAGAGGGCTTGAGACGCCTCTACATATAAGAGATTTTATGACTTCACAGGGTTCCATAGATGATTTTCTCAGACCGCGGTGCATGTTTTACCTATCGGATATGGAAGGGATTGTAGGAGGTGTTTGGGACTTAGCTGATATTGGGCAATTCCTTTCATCCTCAGATAGATGGTCAGATGGAGCAGACTATACAGACACTCGAGGAAATACTTCATGCTTGTGTCCTAGATTTTGGACACACTTGGGAGGACCACATGCCATTGGTGGAGTTCTCATACAACAATAGTTATCACTCTACCATCGACATGTCTCCGTTTGAGGCCTTGTACGGGAAACCATGTAGATCAACTCTATGCTAGATAGACCTAGGGGAGTCAGCACTTATGGATCCAGAGTTAGTATGGGCTACCACTGAGAAGGTGAAAATCACCCAAGAGCGGATGAAGACTACAAAGATATGACATAAGTCTTATGCTGACAGGAGATGGAGACCCTTGGAGTTCGAGGAGGGAGATCATGTCTTCCTACGGGTCTCACCCCGACGAGGATTACAAATATTTGGATGGGGCAGCAAGCTATCTCTGAGGTTTATTGAACCTTTCCAGATCCTCAAAAGAGTATGCGAGGTGGTGTACCATCTAGCTCTTCCCCCACAAATGCACCGGGTGCATAATGTTTCCCATGTGTTTCAATTGAGGAGGTACGTGCATGATCCATCGCACGTTATTGACTGGGGCGAGCTGGACATCAATGATGGGGCGACATTTGCAGAGTTCTTGGTGGAGAGAGGATTTACAGGAGTGGTCCCTTCATGGGTAGTCAATTCCTCTAGTGTGAGTTCGGTGAAAGCACGAGAAACTGTAGGAGAGCACATGAGAGCGGGAGGCTCAGATATGTGCTCAGTACCCCCATTTGTTTCCCTAGATTTGTTATGGATTTCGGGGATGAAAAGACCTAAGTTGGGGAGAATGTAAAGACCCAGATTTTCCATATATTTTTTTAAATTAATTGGGATTATTACGAGTCTGTGAAAATTGACAGCACGTGATTCTGAGGCTCAGAGATCCCAGAACAGAATTTTTTTATCTTTTTTAAGGTACGTTCAGTAAATATATGATCATTGATTTCTATCTTTTGAACTGGTGTTCAAATTAAAAATATGAGGGCACCATTGAATCTGCAACACTGATATTCTCTTAAAGGAAGCTTAACTTTGACCGGTAAGGGTCGGATGAAAAATTTATTTTTTTGGACTTTACAAAAAAATAATAAAATAACTCAACGAGTTATTTTATTTATTTCTTTGTAACTATTTAGCGGTAGTGGTAGGACCGTTGGGTTGTCAGACCATTTAATGGATGGTTACACTTGGTTGTGTAACAACACCGTTGGGAGAATTAATAGGTTCATTAATTAAATTTATTAATGAACCTCATTAATTGTGCGGTGGGTTGATCTCCTATTTTCTTCTATTTAAATAAATCTCAAGTAGGGGTTTTTGGAACTGAAGAGAGGAACCTATGACGAAGTGCTGACAATGTCTTCCACCAATGTAGAATGTAGATTCGATGACCATTGGATGATTTAACGACGAGCGCAAAAGGACGTGGAACTTCTACTTTGTCCGCAACACCCTCAAACGTGGACACTCCTTCCTCATCTGCAGTGACTTCCAATGAAATCAAGGTAGGGGGGTTTCATTATTTAAATAAGAGTTGTTCATTATTGAAATGCTTCCATTTTTATTATGTTAACACAGAGGGTGTGGAAAAAAAAAACATATCCTGGACCCTCTGCCGATCTCGGTATTGGTTGTGTTCTTCATGGGAAATCAGAAGATATGGAGACAAGGTGGAACCAAGGGCCGCGCAGCGTAGGAACCATCCCCGGAATCCCGTAGGCATAGACAAGAATAAAAATCAGACTACCAAAACTTCACTGGTGGCCCGTGGAAGCTCCACCAGTGCGGTGGTGCCGGTGACCGAGGGAGGCAGCGGCTGACACCCGTAAGCCATGATGGGACAGCGGCGCCCGAAGGTGCCTCAGAGGAAAAGGGGCGGCCAGCCTTTTTCGGCCACATTGGAGTTGAGCGGCGCACTGCAGAGGAGGGCTGCAACTTTGAACCATGGTGGAGGGAAGACCCGCGGTACATGGGTTTCGCAGAAGGCCGGTCCACGCGGACCAGCCTGGTGGTGTTGCGCCATTCAGTGCCGCTGATTTGAAGACCCGAATGGCTCAAACATTAGTGAAGGGAGAAGACCCTTGCGCCTAGCCAACGGGCCGGGTAGTTCTATGGAACAACGGTCCATGCCCAAACAGGTGGGCCGGGTCGAACCTGTGGCCTAGGGAACCATACGAGGCCTAGCTGAACCGGACCGGACCCAGCGGGGTGGGTCGGGTCAGACCAGACCCGAACCCCTTTCAGGTCAGTTATGCTTAAATGGGCATATCTCCTAAACCAAAAGTCATTTTGATAAACCGTCTATGGATCTGGAACCCTTAGGATATGGAAGTCCTTTTGAGATACTCCACTTGAGTTTTAGAGAAAGTTGGAGTACGACCAGGTTGGTTCAAACCCGAATCCAACCAGGCTCTCGGCACTAAAATGGCTATAACTTACTGACTAGGCATCCAGTTGACGCACCGTCTATTGTGATGAAACCCTTATGATATAATGGTTCATTGGATTACTTATTTTTGGGATTTTTTACTATTTGAAATAAGACCGATGGCATGAGGAGAAGATCCTCTCAGAATCAAGTGTGCTTTGTGGGGGAATCCAATGGCTGGTTGTGATATGAAGAATGAATAGCGATCCTATGTGGGTCAGCACTGAGTGATTCTGTGTGGTCAACACCGAGCAATCCTTTGTGGGTCATCACTAAGAGATCCCGTGTGGGTCAGCACCTAGTGATCCTATGTGAGTCAACACCGAGTGATCCTGTATGGGTCAGCACCGAGTGATCCTGTGTGGGTCAGCACTGAGCGATCCTGTGTGGGTCAGCACCTAGCGATCCTATGTGGGTCATCACTGAGAGATCCTGTGTGGGTCAGAACTAAGAGATCCTGTGTGGGTTAGTAGAAAATCCTCTTAATAGAATAAGATGATCTAGCTTTACGACTAATCATCTGTACTTATGTACTTAAGTTATACCTAGTGTGAGCTATCTTTTGATTTGTTCTTTGTGATTGAGATCATGATTTGTGGATTTTACTTTGTGGAATTCTGTGAGACCATCAGGGGTCTCAGGTTCCCTACTAAGAATTGTAATACTCACCCCTACATGGGCTTCACCCACACCTTATTTTGTATTGTGCATACGACAGACATCTAGACTGAGTCTTGAGGAGTCAGGACTTGATGGTGCTCGGAGGTGATCGACAGACGGTGTACGGAGGTGACCGGTAGACGTGGAGAGCTATGGTGACGAGATTTACCTAACCTTTAAGTAAGAACCTTGGAAGATGACCTCAGGAGCTGTTTCCCCTTTTTTCTGTACTTCCATTTTAGTTGGTCTTGTATTCTGGACCCTTTACTTTCAATACTCACTTTTACACTCAGTGGTGGTTTTTTAGTTGTGGTTGTACCTTTCTTCTTCCATTGTGTTTACTTGTGCACAGTGTGCCATGTCTATGTGTATACGAGTTTTTGAGGCCATGCCTTACCATTTTAGGGATATGTCTTTCTGGTTCTAGTCGCTAACCCCTGGCCTATAGAAGGCGGGCTTGGGGTAGTCACGACACGGGCCCCGAGGGATGGGTCGTGACATATTTATATTATGTAAATTATTTATATAATAGAACAAAAATATAAAAATGTTAATATTTCATATAATATTATATATTTAAAGTGAAATTCATATAATTAATAATATGAAAGATTTCAAATATGGAATTAATATAAAGTGTTTATATTTATTTAAATATGGTTTGTCCATAATGAATGACTAGTTTATAAACTATTTATAATTAGTTATATTTATAAATTGTTCAAAAAGGATTTATCACATGCTTAAACATTTTATTTTTTCATTTATTTAGCCCCTTGTTTTTATGCATAGCTATAAAATTTTAAATTATGGATATTTTTGTATGATTTAGTTTAAAGTGTTAAACTACTTCTAGAGATTATCATACATGAATCTAAGAAGTTACATTCTAGGTATGATAATGAATTTAATTTTTTATCCTTTGACTTTGTCTTGTAGTGATTTATGATCTTAAATTAAGTAGTTAATTGTGGTTTATACACATTTGATGTTATACTTATATTAGAATTGAAATCACTCTTGGGGAATGTATCTCAGGGTAGAGAGACTTTTGGTCAGACTACTCACTGGCCTAGAGCATTATGCCTTGTCTAGAAAAGTAAGGGTTGACTACCTATGGCTCCAGGATTACTCATGTGGGGGTTGTTTGTTTCATATTATTCTAATCCTTTACATGAAATGATTTCATTTGCCTTATGTATGGGATGAATTTGGATATGTATAGATATAAATGGATTTTAATTTGTCTTAATAACACAAGTTGTGAGTTGTGTAAAGAGTTACAAATCAATATGTTTTGAACATATTGATTTGATAGAAGGAATATGATTGAAAAATAAATCATAAAAATCATGCATGAATATAAAGGAAATAACATGATATAAGATGGTGGGATTAAATCCCATTCAAAATAAAAACTATTAGATTATTTCTAAACTAAGAAGATGTTAAGATCCCAATCATTCAAATGGGAAATTTCATGCTAAAGTTTGGCTCCCATAGATTATCTTATGCAAGGAATGGAAGAGGAAACTAACCCTAAGAGTTTGGTAAAAAAAAATCCCACTTCTTTGCTTTGGGACACACTTAGCTGGGAAACCCTTAAGAAGGATAATAAAGAAATAAAGTTGAGATTATATTCAGATGATGGATTTGGGTAAAGGGTTGTCTGATCATATATCTAAGAGTCATATATGATATGATTGAAATGATGACATACCTAAATAGCTAAATGGTGAGATGAACACTTAAGTGCACCCATTTCATAGTGAAATATGGATATTGTCCCACTAATGAATATAATAAAAATTTAAAAGGGGTCATTATTTTAGTGGGAGAAGATTCAATAAAAGTTATTACTAAATGTTTGTAAAACATGATACTCATATAATAAAATATTATATTGTAGATTAATAATATCATCATCATCAAACATAACTTTGAGATTCATACATGAAAAAGAGAAGGTTAATGTAAGATACTTCTATGATTGGTAATTTAAGAAAAGTTATTATGTATATAAATTCTTTGTGTTAAGACAAACACTTTATGGGGTAACTTAATGTTGAAGTAGTTCAATGGGTGAATCTAGATGACTATGAGAAGAGTATAAGGATTCAATTATGGTTTCAAAGGTATTTGATGCATGGTGACCTAAGGAATTTTACTCCTCACTCATATACTCAACATGATTGAGTATACTAATGATTTGGAGTGACTAAAGGTTTCTTATAAGGCTTGTTCTGGTTAAGGAATTCATTTTATTTACATCCATGGAAATGTTTTGATAATGTGAATGCGTTTAAGAAATGTTTACCTGATATTCAAAAAGCGTTGAGGATAGTTGAACTAGTCCTATGATTCATAGGTTCTGGTGATGCATCGACAATACACTAGAAAAAAGTGGAGTTAGATGTAGTTTTCAAAACCATTGCTCATTATTTTTCAATTTTTTAGTGGTGGTTTTATAAAAACATTGTTAATTTGTAGTAGTTTAATAAAATTTACCGTTAAATTTTATTTTTTTATTTTTTATTTTAGTGGTGGTTTTTTAAAAACCATCACCAAACTAATAACAGTTAATAATAATAATTCATTATTTATTATTTATTTAATATTTAGTATTTAATAATTATTTATATTTATACATATTTATATATAAATACACACACATAAACCTATATATATATATATATATTATTTTTATATAATTCTCTTTAGCTATATATATAGTATTTATATATATTTATGTAAATATATATATATATGTATGTATGTATTTATGTATATTTATATATATTTTTATATATTATGTGGGTATATATATAGATATAGATAATAATATGTATGTATATATATATATATTCCCCATGGGGTGCATTTCAGTGGTTGCACCCTTACTATATCCATGGTTGTGGGGGCGGTCTCTGGTTTGAGACTTTCATGACACGCATGTGTGGATTTTTCTTTTCATTTCACCCTTCCCTAACTTATTGTGATATTTTTATATATTTATATTAAATTATGTATATATATGTATATAATTATGTAAATTTATTTATAGTTGTATTTATTTATAGATATTCATATGTATATGTGTGTGTGTGTTTATGCGTCTTTATATGTTATATATACATACACTTATATTTAATTGTCTTTAATTGTTTATATATGTACATATATATATATATATTTATGAATATTTATTTACAATAGAATATATTTATAAATAAATAAATATATATATATATATATTTCTGTATATTTATATGTATATATATATTTATAATTATTTATATATATTTATAATTATTTATGTGTATTTATTTATATATTATGTGTATATATATATATATTTATATGTATTTATCTATATATTTACTTATTTTTATATATTTATATATATTATGTGGGTATATATATACAATTATATTTAATTATATATATATATACATGTGTATTTATAAGTATTTTTATATATTTATGTAAATTTATATATATTTTTATATATTTATATAAATTTATATATTTATTATGTTGGTACATATATATGTATATTTATATGTAACTATATTTTTATATGTATGCATTTATAAATTATGAATAAATATATATACTCAAATATATTTATTTACATGTATTTTTATGTATATATATAAGTATATTAAAATCTGTTTTTGTCACCACATGAAGAGTTTGGCGGAGTGGTAAAGTCTTTACAAAATAATTAAGAGGTAAGATGTTCAAATCTCACTCTACACATAATATATGTTTGATTTTATAGGGTGAGTCTAGGTGGGCCAGGGCATAGTGGGCCTTGGTTGGGGTGAGTTTGGGATAATAATAAATAATAAATAAATAAATAAGAAAAATAAAAAATAAAAAATAAAAACCTATGTTATTTAATGGTGGTTTAAACCACCACTAAATAAAAAACTATCATGAAAACATTTTTTACACACAAATTTCTGGCAGTTTATAGAAAGCGTCGTAAATCATTTAGTGGTGGTTTAAATCGCCACTAAAAAATGCTTTTGTTGTAGTGGTTCAAGTGTGTAAAAGTTCAAACTAAATGAATAAATGTTAGTTGGAAAGTCTAACATAGTTTCTTCAAGTAGCTAGTTATGATCATTGAAACCTCAAGGCGTTTTCAAGAAGGAGGGTTAGTGATTCCATATGTTGGAATTATCTAGGATATCTGAAGGGGTTTGAGAAATACCATGGAAAATCCATGTTAAGTATCAGTGTTATAAAAAAAATTCATTTTTGAAGTCTATGTGATACAAAATGTATAATTTACAAATGTTTCAAGTATAAACGAGTTCAAAATCAAGGTAGGAATTGATAAATCTTGTTGTTTGCATTCAAGTGAAGAAGCAAAGTGTTACTACATCAAAGATTTGAATGCAATAAAATATATCAAGCTCATATATATTTTAGTAAAGGATGTGTATCTTCATCTCATTTCACTTATATTATAATAGAATTTGTAAACAAAGAGTTTTTATGAACATTATGAGATGATTGACTCAGATACACATGGTTTATGATTCATTGAATTATATAACATGTTTGAAAAGGAAATAAGGATAAAGGGGGTTTTATCCAAAATAAAAGAGTTTATCCAAATATTCGTTAAAATATGAAGGATTTTATCTCACCACCTTTAGTAGAATATTTTAAATAATAATATTTTCAAGATATTTCTCTAAAAAAATATAATACCATATATTATATGGACGAAATAGTTTATTTTTTAAATATTCATACTAAGAGGAAATAAGTTAAATTTCTTAAACACAAATGAGTTTGTTTATCTTAGATTGATATTTTGGAGATAATATGGTGTCTAAGAGGTTATTGAGAGTATGTTTGGACTTTATAAAGTTCAAAGTTAACAAATAAAAGAGTATTCCTGTCAAAATAAAAAAGGGAATGTCACTTAATATGATAAAGGAGTTTAGGATGTGTTGGGGAGATACTAATGTAAATATTAACATTAGTTGAAAAAATATTTTGAGGATTATATTTCATGGAAAAGGTTACAAGGGTGTTGATTGTAACAATATAATATTTTAAGGTATTCTTTTTTTTTCTTTTAAATAAATTTAATCTCTTTGAAAGATTATGTTGTAAAGAACACCAAGCTTAAAAGATCTCAAAAAAATATATTTTTATTTTAACATGACCATTATAACCTAGCCGTTAATTTGGCAGGAATAAATAGTATTAAACATATTATTAAATCTATAATTTTCCAACTCATTTTTTAATATATTAATTTTTTTGAGGAAATAAATTCATAATTTTTAATAAAGTCATTTTCTTCTTCAAATATATGTTTTCTTCAAAAATTGATTTTTTTTACTTTCAATGAGAAAATAATTATAAATGATTTTTACACTTTTAGAAAATTTATTTGATAAAATGAAAATAATTTTTGGATTTATAGTGTCAAAATTATCTTAGGTTTAATTTTTTATAATCTTATGAAAATATTAATTTTTTCATAAATAGTGAAAAATACCGTTTTTTGTAAAAATGTCATTTCTTTTTGATAAATTAAGAAATTTAAAAGTACCATTATGTTTTGAGTATGGTTTAAAGTAAAATAAGTATAATTTAGTTATATTTAACCCACTTAAGTTCTTTTGAATCAAATTTATATTTTATTTTAGAATAATTTTATTTTTGGGTTTAAAAATGGGACTTTATGAAAACTATTTTAAAGTAAATAATGTTTCTCCTTTTTAATTAATTAGAATAATCCCTAATAGGGAATTTTTTTAAATGAAATTAATAGATTATATATCAGTAAATATTAATTTATTTTTATACATTGATAATTATTATTCATAAAGTTAATATAAAATCATCCTTTACTTGAAAAATACAATTTTTAAACTCCCTTTTTCATCACGATTGTGAATTTTTTTTAAATATAATTTTTAAAATTATGTAAATTTAATTTTATAAAATGAATTCCATATTTTGAATCAAAAGGTCCAAATTAGGGTGTAATTTTATTTTCATTTTTAGTCAAAAAAAGTTATTGTGGTAAAAAAAATATTTACCGTAGTATATGTAAAATAATGAAACAAGTTAAAATTAAAAGTTAAAAGCTTAAAATACCTAGAAACTAAAACATTAAATGAGTGTTTGATGTTCTTATAGACCATAAACATCCATTAAAACATTAATTATAAATCTAATTAATTGGAATTAATGCCACCCAATTGTGATTGGCTTTAAATATAAAATAAGCATTATTTAATCACTTAAAACCACCCCTCATCAAGTATAAATACCACTCTTCACCACCCCTTTCTCCTAAAAGGACTTAAATCTCATAAAGTATATAAAAAAACCTATTCTCCCTACTCTTCCCACATCCAAGTTTTGTTGGTCTCACCAAAATACCAATTCCACGGTCTTTAAGGGATCCTTCAAGGAGCTAATATTCAAGAGGTAATTTTCTCAAACCAACTCTCTTATTTTCTTTTCTTATTATACCTTCTCCTAACATCCTTAATCCATCATATAATAATAACTATATAATCATGTAAATACTGTAATTTTTTTTATAATGGAATATGTTATATCCATCCCTTTTATTACCTCCTATTATTCAAAGAAACGAAATCATTGTCCAAATTATGGAGGTTAACTATCTCCATGAATAATGATTTTTTTTCCATTACCACCTTCAAGGATGGTCATAAAAGTATTATTTTGGTCAAATAAGATTTTAAAAGGTATATTATAACCTATTTCATGTTCTGAAACAAATATATATACATAATATTAAATAAAATGAAACTAGTTTTTGATGGTCGGAAAAAGTGCCAAAATAAATTAAACATTTATCATTAACATTTTATTAAATGAATCATACCCATGTCAGAAATAAAAATGATATATGAGATAATTTAAAATTATTTAAGTGAATAAATAACATTTCATTTCATTTCTCGAGTTTTATTTCCATTTGATAAGAAAATATATAATTATACACAAATGAACCAATCATAAAACCATATAACAAACACACCCGAAACAATGAAAATAATGAAATATTATTAATGAATTGGTGGTAGGATGTTATAAATGTATCAAATATGGTATTATTAATATTATTATAGTTTTTTAATTAATTAATAACATTATTTAAACCTTTATATAGGTGGTTAAAGTATGCAAAACTAAATGTAAGTATGAGGTAAGAGTTTCTCATACAACTTTTAATTATTTAAGATATATGCCTTATTTAACACTTATTTATTGTGTGTGGTGTATATAATTCCCTTTGATATATAATATCATGAATTTAATTATCTTAATTTTATTCAATTTTTTATTTGATAATTATTACTTTTATGGGGTATACGATTCGACTAATTACAAATGGGAAAGGAAATTCAAAAGCCAATTTCCATTATTTGAATGGGATTTTTGAATGGTGTAATACTGAATCGATATTTTTTGGGTGTTTTTTAAATTTTGATATCAGTTTTTGTAAGGTTTACACTCAACCTTAAATTGGATTATTTATAAAATAAAAAAAGTATTCGGTGGGTTAAACTTCAACTTAATTAATTATGTCATGCTAAGATTATGTGTGGAAAGACTTTTGATTATATTATGATTTTATTTACACTTGTTTTATGTGTATTTATAGTTAATACACACAATCGATTAATTTTATTAATTTAAAATTCAATGATATGATATCTATAAGGGAATTTATTTTAAAAAATCATCTTTTTAAAGTTTCCCTTAAAACTCACATTTTCTTCCATGCCCATGTTTTCTCAAATTGTTTCCAAAATTGTTTTTACTATTATCTTATAATTTTTTAAACTCATTTTTACTCATGTTTTAATTTTTAAAAAATTTCACTACTGTAAATATGACTTATACCAATGGTTTTGGCCAAACCGTTGGTATAGTTCATTACTTTGGACCTATACCAACAGTTTTTCCAAAACTATTGGTATAGGTCACTTATATGGACCCATTAAGAGACCCTATACCAACGGTTTGACCAAACCATTGGTATAGGTCCCCCTATACCAACGGTTTATCCAAAACTGTTGGTATAGGTCCCAAAATCAAAGGACCTATACCAACGGTTTTGAGAACCGTTGGTATAGGTTCTTTGATTTTTTATCGAATCTTCTTACCGAGAACATTATATAAATCAAAATTTAAAATAATTATGATAATACATATATATATTTATGAAATTATGTTCACAAAAGTCATGTTAGGTTAGTGGTTAGGTCTTTTAATTATAAACTAGAGGTCCTGGGATTAAATCCCACTGAATGTTTTTTTTTGAAATACATATACCAATGGTTTTATGGAACCGTTGGTATAAACCTTTCCCCACGGATTACTTGGCCACGGTCCTCCAAACCATTGGTATAGGATATACCAACAGTTTGGAGGCCTATACCAACGGTTCCAAACTGTTGGTATAAGTTATTTTTCCAGTAGTGTGTTTTGAAAGGATTATTTTTTTTGTTTTCTAAGAGAGGTTATTTATGAATTTTTTGAAAAAAATACATAAGGAATATTTTTTTAACTTATACTACATGAGAGGGTTTTCCAACCATCATGATTCCTTAATGATTTGATGTTTACTTTAAAATATTACAAGGTTATTTTCAAAGAAATCTTTTTCTTTTATAATTATGTGTCTCTTCAAAAAAATGATTTTAAAATGGATTTTTTTTCAAGTATCATTTCAAGTGATCTTTTAAAATTATTTTCCATCTAAGATGACATTATTTGATGTTAATTATGCTTTTATAGAGATATTATTCAAGGATACTATCCTTATTATTTTTATGGTTTTTTATGTTTATGATGGAATGCTAATTATCAAACCCATTTCTTTTCCATGGGTTATTCTATGGTAAAATGTTTATGAAACCCATTTATTTTCATGGGTTCTATATGAGGAATGGTGTATGTTATTATGGCACAAATATGTATGGTTTTTATTATGTGATGATTGAGACCTATATCTCCATCCAATGTATTGTGTAATGATGGATAACTCACAAGGTAAACATTTTATGCGTGAACCTGATTTCATGCTCTCAATTTTATGCGTATACCTAGATTTCATCTATATAAGATTATACAAGGACCTGGTTTCATGTCCATAAGTTTATTAAAGGACATAGTTTCATGTCTTTAACTTAATGAGTGAACCTATTTCTATTTAAACATGTTTAAAATGTAATAAGTTTGTGTATATTCCATAATTTCATGTTTTATGTCAATATTACACTTATGAATTATATTATTATATTATTTTATGATTCATGTCTTATAAAATTCTAGGATTTATTACATGGCTCAAGATTATTATCCTTGATATGGCGGGTGTAATTTTCAAATGTTATGTTCATGTTCTTATTCCCTTATTCTCATGTTATGATTGATATCTCCCCTATTACCTGTACTGAACATCTAAGCTCACCCTTTATTATGTTTCTTTTACAAATATATGAAGAAAGGTTTTAAGTATGATATGTAAAAATGGTCTAGTTTTGAAGGAATAAGTGGGAGATGATGTAAATGTTTTACAAACCAATTGTTTATGTTTCCAAGTGTCCATAACACTAAACCTATACAGTTATGGTGTGGGTTTTTATGACATGTAATGAATATTCATCTATTTAAATGAAATATCTATGTATCAAAAGTAATGGTTGTTATAGTTTCTATCAGATAAAGGTTTATTTAACATTTGGAAACTATGATGAGAAAACCTTAATTATGATCCCTAAGGATAAGTCTAATTATTGGTTACAATCCTAGAATTTTGTTAATGATCAGGAATAAATAGGATTAAACATAATATGTCCTAGATTGAAATTTTATAAGCAATTTCTATTGATTATGTGGTTTCACACTATGATTATTGTTGCTCACACTATTATTTTTGGGTTTTAGACAATAGTAAAAACTAGGAGGATTCTTGTTAATGGTGAATGTGATGGACAATGGAATGATCTTCCTCACGAGAAACCAAATAAAATGGGAGTAATAAGTTGAAACCTTGTTATTATGACTACTCAAAAATATCATAATATGATCAATAATCTCAAATTTGGTGAGTTTCCTGAACCATATAATAAGAGAAAGATAGAGTTTCATGGTGACCATAGAAGAAATAAAGTTACAATATCCTCATGTAAAGCATGTGGGAAGAGGCATTGAGGAGAATGTTTCAAAAAATCTAGAAGATGTATTGGGTGTGGAAAATAAGAACACAAAGCAAGTAATTACAATTTAAAAGTGAAGGGTTCGGTTAACACAATGGATGAGAATAATGGTATTCCTAAGGAATCATCAATAGTTAAATGTTTTAAATATAGAATGTATGGGAATTATGAAAATTGATGCCCTAGGGGGGAAGATCATGAAGATAATTGGAATGTTTTTATGAGTAATGGTTATATTGCTGATGATTAAGAGATTATGAATGACATATGAGATGGAAGAAGTGTTAAGGAATAAAATAACAAATCTTAGTAAATGGTTTAAGAAGAAAGTGGAATAATTGAGTATTTATGTATTAGAATTCAAGAATAATATTATAGAAGTACTTTTGTAGTATTATGGAATAATAAAACATCTAAGAATTGTTCCACTGTAGTTTTTTCCTTAAGTATTTAAAAGTATATGTTGAATGGTACTGGTAAGCATGAAAAGTAAGGTGATATTTTTTGAGAACACATGATTAAGGGAAAGATAACCCTTAATATATGCATGATGTTGGGATAATAATGATATAAAGATATGTTTTATTGTGATAAAATAAATGGGATAATATTTATGACCTTGGAAATAATTAGTAATATGATGATAAGGTGGTTTATGGATTGAGTTTATATAATTTTTGGATTTATGGTATGAGGAAAGAGTTAATTTTTTAAAGCATGCATGTTTTCACTAAGGTTTTATGATAATTTAGGTTATTACCATGTTTCAAGAGAATAAATGATACTGATATTCAAATGTTTTGTGTATGATAATTAAGGGTTACATCAAGTTTTTTGGGGGATTAATTATAAGTTTATTTTGAAAATTTAGTGACCTTCATTTCAAAGTTTTGGATTTTAATTTTTTTTGTAAGGTTCATAAGGGTAACCATTTATGAAACTATTTACATTGAACTTTGGATAAGGTTTTTGAGATTAATGTATTACTTAACCATATGAATATTATTTGTATTGAATAATATATGCAAACCATTTTTGATGATAACTAGAGATAAAAGGAATGACTTTTCATCCCATTATGGATATTATAACCGACTAGTTATGCATGCATTACAATTTGAACTTCATTTATTAGAGTAAGAAATGAAGCAGATAATGATCAAGGCACAACCAAAGAGTGATATTGTATTTATGATATGAAATCAAGTAAGTATATCTTCTCAAATTATTTTTAAATAAATTTTATCCTATTACCATAATTCTGGATGATATCAATGACCTTTTTCATACCTATTTGGTATATGGTTTTGTGTTCATTAACCTTCCAATGACTATATTCTATATAATTCTCCATCATAAATTGATAGTTATAATTATTTTACATATCCATATTTTCACTTTCCACTAATATTAACTTAATCAAAATCCTAGTTTTGTGGTGATATTTTCCTTTAACTTTACCTCTTTTTAAGAGAAAGTTTTATTGACCCTTTCTACGATGCGGGTTTCCTAAAAAGGAATTTTCAAGTATCCACCTTATATTTTTGAAGTGTAATTTCAAATTTCAAGGTCACAATTTTTCTTTGAAATTCTTGATCGTATCAGGATGGTATTTTATCATTTGGATCTTCCACAAAATATATCTCAAGTTCATGATGTGTTTTATCTATCTCTCATAAGGAAGTATATACCTAATCATTCACATGTAATAAAATCATAATCCATACCGCTGAAGAAAGATATTTCTTAGGAATAATAACTAGAAGAGATTATGGATCATAAAGATAATGTTCTATGAAACATGACCACTCACTTGGTTAATTTTTGGTGGTGAAACCACCAATTCGAGGAAGCTACATGGGAACCTGAGGATGTGATGAGGTAGAGGTATCCTCATCTATTTTTATTGACTGATGAATTTAAAGGGTAAAAATTATTTTAAGGTGGTAGAATGTAACACCCCAATATTTAACGATATGTATTTTTTTAAATAAATTTAATCTCTTCGATAGCTTACGTTGCACAAAACACCAAGCTTAAATGAAATCCCAAAAAATATTATTATTTTAATTCGACCATTATAACATAACTGTTAAATTGGAAAGAATAAATAGTATTTACCACATTATGAAATGTATAATTTTCTAACTCACTATTAATATATTAATTTATTCTTAGTAAATAAACACATAATTTTTAGTAAATTCATTTTTTTCTTCAAATATACATTTTCATCAAAAAGAGATTTAATTGTTTTCTATGAGAAACATAAATATAATTGATTTTTTATACTTTTAAAAAATGTATTTGATAAAATTAAAATAATTTTTGGATTCATCATGTCAAAATTATGTTCGTATTATTTTTTTAGAATCTTTTGAAAAGATTAATTTTTCAACGAGTAGTGAAAAATACCAATTTGTCTAAAAATGTAATTCATTTTCAATAAATTAAGAAATTTAAAAGTAAAATTTTGTTTTAAATATGTTTTTAAGTAACATAAGTATTATTTATTTATATTTTATCCACTTAAATTCTTTTGAATCAAATTTATATTGTATTTTCGAATAAGTTAATTTTTGAGTTTAAAAATGAGATTTTTCTAAAAACTATTTTAAAGAACATAATGTTTTTCCTATTTAATTAGTTAAAATAGTCCCTAATAGGGAATGTTTTAAATTAAATTAATATATTATATATCATTAAATATTAACTATGTTTCATAAAATTACAATTATTATTCATATAGTTAATACAGAATCACCTTTTTCATGAAAAATACACTTCTTGAAAACATGTATTTTCATTACGTCTGTGGGTTTTGTTTTAAATATAAATTTTCAAATTATGTGAATTTAATTTAGTAAAATGGATTAAATATTTATAATAATAAGGTTCAAATTATTTTATGAGGTTATTTTCATTTTTATTCATAAAAAATTTACCGTGGTAAAAAAGATTTACCACAATATAGGTAAAATAATGAAACCAGTTAAAGTTAAAAGGTAAAAGATTAAAATAACTAAAAAATAAAAATTTAAATGGATGGTTGATGTGTTTCTTGAAAATAAATAGCAATTAAAAAATTAATTATCAGTATAATTCATTGGAATTAATTCCACCCAAATGTGGTTGGATTTAAATATAAAATAATCATTATTTAATCACTTAAAACTACCCCTCCTCAAGTATAAATACCACTCCTCACCACCCCATTTCTCCTAAAAAGAATTGAATATCATAAATTTATAAAAAACCATCTCCTCACGTCCAGGTGCTTTTGGTATCACAAAAATACAAATTCCAAGGTCTTTAAGGGTTCCTTCAAGGAGGTGATATTCAAGAGGTTATTTTCTCAAACCACCTCTCTTATTTTCTTTTATTCTTCCACCTTCTCCTCACATTCTTCATCCTTCAAGGAATAATAACTAAAAAAGCATGTAAATAATATAATATATTTTTTATAATGTAATATAATATACTCATCACTTTTATTACCTCCTCTTATTCAAAGAAATGAAACCATTGTCCAAATTATGGGGGTTAATCGTCTCTGTGAATAATGATTTTTCATTTTCCATTACTGCCTTCAAGGATGGTCATAAAAATATTATTCTGGTTAAATTAGATTTTAAATAGTATTTTTAACCTATTTAATGTTCTGAAACTAATATATATACATAATATTAAATAAAATGAAACTAGTTCACGATGGTCGAAAAAATCGATAAAATAAAATAAACTTTTATCATTAACATTTTATCAAATGAATCATCCTCATGTTAGAAATAAAAAAGATATATGTGGCCATTTAAACTTCTATAAGTTCATTAATACCATTTCATTTGACTTCTGAAGTTTTATTTCCATTTGAAAAGAAAATTCACAATTATACACAAATGAACCAATCATGAAGCCATGAAAGGAACACACTCAAAACAATGAAAATAATGAAATATTATTAATTAATGGGTGATAATATGTTATAATAGTATCAAATAAGGTATTATAAATATGATTATAGTTCATTAATTAATCAATAAAATTCTTTAAACCTTTATATAGGATGTTAAAGTATGAAAAAAATAAAGGAAGACTTTAGGTAAGGGTTTCTCGTCTCACTCCTGCTTCTATGAGATATATGCCTTATTTGTAGAGACCCGAAGCCTGACATACATGGACATTACATTACTTTTGCGGAATACTTTGTACATAAAAAAAAACACACAAGGACCGTAATAGTTTAGTGTCTTTGTAAACTCGGAATATAATCTTATAATCGTGGTTAAAGATCTTCAACATCTCCCAGAAAGATCTTCTTTTTTTTAAACCTAAATCCTTTCTTTATGTCCTGGGGAAAAGAAAACATAAAAGGGTGAGCTCAAATGCTCAGTAAGGGTAAACAAAAGAAATATCAATCACGTCATATTCATAAGAACATATCTTTTGGAAATCTTAACCTACAAAAGAGATCATAATTTCATAACATGGGATAAATCATAGTAGTGAAATGTAATCCCAATAATCATAAATTAAAACATGAAACTTTGTGGAATACACACATAATCATAGAGAATCATTTCTTATTATTCAAGACTCATTTCCAAGACTATCTTAGTGGACAAAGTCCCTTTCTGAACCGAGTTCACTCCTCGTTTCAGTCCTGTTTCACTGAACCGGTATAACCTACCGTTCCAGCCATGTCTATCTCATGAGATATAAAATCTTTATCCAATGCATTGTAGGGAGATATAGGTCCCAACCATCTCATAATGATACCATTCTTATGTGTTCCACAAAATCAGAAACCATACATCATAGCATAACCCATGTAATAAAAATGGGAATCTTAAACATCATGACATCATAAAACAATTCATATAAGATAAAGGATTTCATAAAAATATTTCAATCACAACATAATCAAATCCATGTAATAATAGGGATAGAAACAGATTCCAATATTATCTTAGATGGAAAATAATTTTTATAAAACACTTGAACTCCATTCTTGAGGAAAATATCCTTTCTACTTCAAAAACACTTTTCCTTTCTTAACATGTCATAAAATTCTAAACTAAGAGAAGTTGATTAAAAATAAACTTGAAAACTTGTAAAGGAAGATTCTTGGAAATAATGTTTTAAAAATCCATTCATGCCGTATAAGTTAAAAAAAACATTCTTCGTACTTTTGTCGGAAAAGTCAAAAAGTACCTCGTACAAAAAACGACAAAAGATTCCTTTCATATCCTTTACTAAAAACTCACCGATAGGTAAAATTGGATATAAACTATTGTATAAGGATATAAATATTACATATTGAGGAAACATGGATGTGGATGATAAAATACACCCCAGTAAATTTCAAAGTATAAACAATCTCAGATAAAAATGAGATTGTGATATTTCCCTTACCTTAGGTCCGATATGCTTTGTACGTGTCCGAACCTCCTGTATAATGATTTAAATAATGTTATTGACTTATTACAGAATCATACTTATTTTTATGATATCATATATGGTCATATTCTTAGCTTCTTAGTAGTAATATTTCATTGCTACTTGTTATTCGGGTGTTTATAACTTTTTGTTCTTATGCGTGTTTTGTCGAATAAATTCTTATTCTTATCTTTAGGTTATAGATACCTCATTTCCAGAATGGTATTAGTGTAATACATATCATATTCATTCATTTAATTCATTTATATAATCATTATGAAATGAAGATCATGTAGAACGAGTCGCATCACATCGTGGAGACGGTATTCCGTACGTACGCACGAGTGATGATATCATTCCTATGATCATGGAATTGTATTGGAGTTTATGTATACTATTTTAGAATCAGTATCACTTTATAATAGTCATATATAGTCATTATTTACACCATTATACCCATCCAAGTAAGGTGGTGGTGGAAAATAGATTACACCATGGCGTGGAGACGGTATTCCGTACGTACGCATGCGCGGTGATTTCGTTTTCCATAGGATGGATAGATGGTGAAATAAGGTTGTTTAATAATTATAATAACATATCAGTATATAAGTGATACTGATGTTATTACTTCATAATGAAACAACCTAATAAGAATAAGTGGAAGAAGAAATAAAGATGAAAGAATCGGTAACGGACATTACCTCTTCTTTGAAGCGCCTCTTTGAGATCTCCTTTTAGGGCACTAAAATTGGTCTTTGAGGAAGACCAGAACCTCTAGGATGTTACTAGGGAAGTGGAGAATAGAATTTTGCAGAGGTTTTCTGAGCTTGAAGGCTCAAAGTGTTGTGAGGAAGAGAGGAAGGGGGTGCCCTTTTATAAGGGAGGAGAGGGGCACCTTTGGAATAACTAAAAATATTATTTTATTATAAAGAAAAATTCGGTTTTAAATAGTTCCAAATTAATTTATTTCTAAGATAAGGTGGGTATGGGTTGAAATACTCTCATAAAATAGAATTTAGACAAGTTTAGGTTCCTATTTTAACCTTATCATTTAGATTTAACATTAAGTTAAATAATTTTACTTTTACCGTGTCTTCTTGTTTTATTACACTATAAGGTTAATAAACTTACTATAAGAAGCCAAACGAACCCCAAGTTGTTTATTATTAATATATATAACCTTATATAAGTCATTTGGCCAAACCTTAGATTTTTAGGAATAAAATAACAATTAATAATATAATATTTGTTTTAAAAACTATTTTATGTCAATTTTGACACTATTTAGTAATTGATTTTTGTGAAAATCATAACTGAATTATTAGTTCGAAAAAAATTACTTAAATCAATAATAACATGTCATATTAACCTATAAAATTAGTTTAATTCATAAAAAGTCTTAGATTACATTTATTTGGGTATTTATAACATCAATTATGTCAATATTTCATTAATAAGACAATTACTGCATCATCTTTGTGTCATAATAAATGATAATTATTTAATCCCTAAAAATTCTAAATAAATTCCTATGATGTATATAATTGTATTATCTTTCTGTAGACTATTCATGTTCGAAGGTTCATTAACTTTATCACTAAATTAAAATTATTATACTTATAAGATTTAAGAAAGTGACATGTTGTCACATTCTTTGGTTTTAATAATAATTAACTTATTTTCATGGAAAAAAGTCCATTAAATGAATCTAATCCGACCCTTAGGTGATATGGGTCGAATTTTATTCATCCAATAGGATTTTTACATGTGTTAGGGTAATTTTATAATATTATATTTACCCTTAATTACCCGATTTACCTTTAACTATGGTAAATAAAATTTACCGTAGTTACTATTCATAATTCCCAAAAATAAAAAGTAGATTATTAACATAATTTGGATCCACTGATTCCAAATATGGAATCCATTTTTCCATATTCAATACACAAAAGTTTCAGAAATTAAATTAAAATTAATCCCGTTGTCGAAAGAAAACGGGTTTTTCTTTAAAACATTGTAAAAGATTGAATTGATTTATCCTACGAATTCAAGGTAGAATCAATGCTAATGACATAAATTATATTAAATGGTAAAAATATATTATATTTATACTTTAAAACCATTCAATATTATAACTTAACCATATAAATTATTGCGATGAAAAAATTTGTTTTTAATTAAAATATAGCGTGTTTTTACTATTCATCAAAATATGAAAGTTACCAGAATGATATGAAAATTTATCCAAAGTAAATTTTTATTTAATGATTCCAAAGAAGAATTTTATTTTGTAAAATTGAACTTATAAACATGTCAAAAACTATATTTAAAGTGGGTGCGCCATCAAAAGGCGACAAAACTGCATTTTTTGAAAAATACTTATTTTACCCGAAAAATTTATTTTGTTCTTATACCATGTTTTAGAAAATGTGCAAGACGAATAATAATGTTATAAGATTCAAAATTTAGTTAATACTATTCATAATGGCTAGTTCATAATAATATTATAATAATATATCGTTGTTTAGTAAAACCCAGCATTGCGTACAACACACGCTATCGAGGAAGGTCGCGATTGCGTGTAATGCAAGCCAAGTCAGGGTTGCGTGCTGTGCAATAATCCTTCGTTGTTTCGTATAACATAATCCAACCATATTTCATTTATATATTGAATATATATATATATATATATATATATATATACTCAATGTTGTGTAGAATAACTATTATCAAAATTGTGTGTAACACGATCCAAGAATAGTGTTGCGTATACTGCAAGCTAATACAGTGTTGCGTATAGCGCAAGTTAATATTGGTGTAGAATACAACACAAGAAATTAATGAAATTAAAAGAATATTTTTCATAAAATCTCGGGGTGTTACATTCTACCCCCCTTAAAATGAATTTCGCCCTCGAAATTCGTCGGGGTTAGAAATGGTTTACTATTCAAAAGTTTCTTTAATAGAAACCCACATCGTAAAAAGGAATACCAAAAAAAATCTTTAAAAACAAAAGTATGAAATGTAATGGTTACCCAAATAAACTAATCACTGGGTTTCCACATAGGTGAAAATATGGATATGGAAGAGAAATCTAACCATCATGTTCTGATGGAGAGTGGTAGAGAACATGGCTATGGAAAAGCCAGCAATCACAAAGCCATAAATTTGTGACGATCTAAGGTACCATATGATTCATCATATATAAGAGCACTAGGACAACATTTTTGGTTTTCAAGATCATTTCCCTAAAGTTGATGAAATTGGAATTAGAAGAAATACTTTCATGATTTTGGTATAGTCTCACCATTTTTCATTCTTTGGACAATTTCCAATTCATCTCTTAAAGAAATGAAGTTGAATTTGTCATTCGTGATGTGTTAGCAGATCATGTGATAGAATGATGGGTCATTCCATCTGTCTCAAACAAAAGGTTAGAAAAGTTATCAAAAAATATGTAAGTCCATATATAGTGAGATTAATATTATATGGTTCCTAAAATGGACTTATACTTCTTATATTATACTACTTAATATAATAAAACTAGTTTCTACTAAACAGGGACTTCATGTAGGCTAGTGGTAGGCGATAAAGGCCAGTCGCACTTCGGTTGTGGGTTTGATTCCCACAGCCTTGTCCGACGCGATGGGATATCGCCCGTCCTGCAGGTTGTCCTTTTTCTAAAGCTATATTACTATAACATCCCATCAACAATATCAAAAAAAAGTTTTATCCTTAAACAATAATAACTTATTTCCAACATAATCCATTCCAATCTTTAGGCTTATCTAAAATACTTCGGTCCAATCTCATAGTTTAAAGAAAATGATCACGTGAATGCCATCATTTATCCCCCATATATCATAAGATATATCTTGTTGGTCAAATTACAAACATGTGAATACCTTAATCATGTATTCTCTTGAAGAATGAATATCCATTGAACCTTAGTGAAAACATGAATGCAGTTAAAAGTTAACACTTTCCACATACCAAAATCCTCAAAATTCTATAAACTCAAACCATGATATCACTTAGTCCTTATATCAATCATGAGCTCATGAATACTATCAAACATATTATATTCTCTTTATCTCTTCATTATGTGCATATCATCTACTTTCCAAAAATATTTCAATCACTTTTTATGGTTACCGATTCCATAAAATTATTGAAAACCACAATAGACCAAAACATAAATATTCCAATATTCCACAATACTATATACAACATTATTATGGAATCCCATTACATAAACACTTAATCATTCCACCATATCTTTTTCATATTCAACATCACCAATGGTGATCGCATGTGAATTCCCTTTGTCCTTTGCCTTAAGTGGTTGCTCATGTCGATCATCACTAACCCTTGGATTAGGGCATTTATTAGCATAATGCCCCATTTCCTTGCACTTGAAGCATTGAAGTGTAGTAGGTTCATTCTGTGTATCCCGTCCTTTGTTTGCATCATTAGGCATCTTCTTCCCGTCATTGCGGCATTCAAATGCCCGATGACCTTCCTTTCCACATTTGAAACATTTACTTGTCCCTTTAAGACAATCTCCACCATGCTTCTTTCCACACTTTGAGCATAAGGAAACATTCATCTTCTTTTCACCATTATTCTGAGATTTCTCCTTGAACTCCATCTTTCGTTTCTTGTCAAAACTATGAGATGGATAAGTAACACCAAATTCCATTTCTACCTTGATAGCACAACGCACAATTTATTCATAGCTACTGAAGTCTCTTATATCTAATACCCTTCAAAGATTTGGTTTTAAGCCACTAAAGAATTAATCAACTTTACTTTCAGGTTGGATGATAAATCCAGATGCATACCTTGCAAGCCTTGTAAAATTCGCTTCGTATATACCAACAGATTCATCATCCTTTTGCTTTAGTTCAAGAAACTCCTTCTCCATCTTTGTTCGAAGAATACGAAGGAAGTACTTATTGAAAAATAAGTTCTTGAACTTGTCCCATTCCATGGACTCAATTTCATCTCTTTGCCTCGTATTCTTGATAGGATTCCACCATTTATCAGCTTCAACTTCCAAACGATATACTGCTAAGATGACTTTATCATGTTCAGAACATTGAAGAACTGAAAATATCTTTTCAGTGGTACTGATCCATTGTTAAGCAACAAGTGGATCAGAAGACCCACTAAAAGAAGGTGGACATTGCCTCATGAAGGACTCAATAGAATGTTGTTCCCTTCTCTGCTCATTTGGAAGTTCAGAATGATTCATAGCTTGTGTAAGTATAGCAATAAGATTTTTCACTCCATCTCCCATAACATTTGTTTGTTCAGGAGGACAATCATTGCATTGTCCATTACATTGATCAACACGGTTCCTTCAGGTTCCAGCCATCGTCTAAAACCCAAAAAGAATAGTGTGAGAGGCAAAAATAATGCTAGGGAAAACAACATAATAAAGGGGGAGATATAGGTCCCACCCATCTCATAATGATACCATTCTTATGTGCGCCACAAAATCAGAAACCATACATCATAGCATAACCCATGTAATAAAAATGAGAATCTTAAACATCATGACATCATAAAACAATTCATATAAGATAAATGATTTCATAAAAATATTTCAATCACAACATAATCAAATCAATGTAATAATAGGGATAGAAACAGATTCCTATATTATCTTAGATGGAAAATAATTTTTATAAAACACTTGAACTCCATTCTTGAAGAAAATATCCTTTCTACTTCAAAAACACTTTTCCTTTCTTAACATGTCATACAATTATAAACTAAGAGAAGTTGATTAAAAATAAACTTGAAAACTTGTAAAGGAAGATTCTTGGAAATAATGTTTTAAAAATCCATTCATCCCGTATAAGTTAAAAAAACATTTTTCATACTTTTGTCGGAAAAGTCAAAAAGTACCTCGTACGAAAAATGACAAAAGATTCCTTTCATATCCTTTACTAAAAACTCACTGAAGGGTAAAATTGGATATAAACTATTGTATAAGGATATAAATATTACATATTGAGGAAACATGGATGTGGATGATAAAATACACCCCAGTAAATTTCAAAGTATAAACAATCTCGGATAAAAATGAGATTGTGATATTTCCCTTACCTTAGGTCTGATATGCTTTGTACGTGTCCGAACCTACTGTATAATGATTTAAATAATGTTATTGACTTATTACAGAATCATACTTATTTTTATGATATCATATATGGTCATATTCTTAGCTTCTTAGTAGTAATATTTCATTGCTACTTGTTATTCGGGTGTTTATAATTTTTTGTTCTTATGCGTGTTTTGTCGAATAAATTCTTATTCTTCTCTTTAGGTTATAGATACCTCATTTCCAGAATGGTATTAGTGTAATAAATATCATATTAATTCATTCAATTCATTTATATAATCATTATGAAATGAAGATCATGTAGAACGAGTCGCATCACATCGTGGAGACAATATTCTGTACGTACGCACGAGTGATGATATCGTTCCCATGATCTTGGAATTGTATTTGAGTGTATGTATACTATTTCAGAATCAATATCACTTTATAACAGTCATATATAGTCATTATTTACACCATTATACCCATCCAAGTAAGGTGGTGGTGGAAAATATATTACACCACGGCGTGGAGACGGTATTCCGTACGTACGCACGCGCGGTGATTTCGTTTTCCGTAGGATGGATAGATGGTGAAATAAGGTTGTTTCATAATTATAATAACATATTAGTATATAAGTGATACTGATGTTATTACTTCATAATGAAACAACCTAAGAAGAAGAAGTGGAAGAAGAAATAAAGATGAAAGAATCGGTAACGGACATTACCTCTTCTTTGAAGCGCCTCTTTGAGATCTCCTTTTAGGGAACTAAAATTGGTCTTTGAGGAAGGCCAGAACCTCTAGCATGTTTATAGGGAAGTGGAGAAGAGAATTTGACAGATTTTGGCCGAGCTTGAAGGCTCAAAGTGTTGTGAGGAAGAGAGGAAGGGGGTGCCCTTTTATAAGGGAGGAGAGGGGCACCTTTGGAATAACTAAAAATATTATTTTATTATAAAGCCAAATTCGGTTTTAAATAGATCCAAATTGATTTATTTCGAAGCTAAGGTGGGTATGGGTCGAAATAATCTCATCCAATATAATTTAGACAATTTTAGGTTCCTATTTTTACCTTATCATTTAGATTTAACATTAAGTTAAATAATTTTACTTTTACCGTGTCTTCTTGTTTTCTTACACTATAAGGTTAATAAAATTACTATAAGAATCCAAAAGAACCCCAAGTTGTTTATTATTAATATATAATATTATCTAAGTCATTTGGCCGAACCTTAGATTTTTAGGAATAAAATAACAATTAATAATATAATATTTGTTTTAAAAACTATTTTATGTCAATTTTGACACTATTTAGTAATTGATTTTTGTGAAAATCATAACAGAATTATTAGTTCTAAAAAAATTACTTAAATCAATAATAACATGTCATATTAACCTATAAAATTAGTTTAATTCATAAAAATTCTTAAATTACATTTATTTGGGTATTTATAACATCAATTATGTCAATATTTCATTAATAAGACAATTACTGCATCATCTTTGTGTCATAATAAATGATAATTATTTAATCCCTAAAAATTCTAAATAAATTCCTATGATATAGATAATTGTATTATCTTTCTTGAGACTATTCATTTTCGAAGTTTCATGAAGTGTATCACTAAATTAAAATTATTATACTTATAAGATTTAAGAAAGTGACATGTTGTCACATTCTTTGGTTTTAATAATAATTAAATTATTTTCATGGAAAAAAGTTCATTAAATGAATATAATCCGACCATTAGGTGATATGGGTCGACTTTTAGTCATCCAATAGGATTTTGACATGTGTTAGGGTAATTTTATAATATTATATTTACCCTTAATTACCCGATTTACCTTTAACTATGGTAAATAAAATTTACCGTAGTTACTATTCGTAATTCCCAAAAATAAAAAGTAGCTTATTAACATAATTTTGATCCACTGATTCCAAATATGGAATCCATTTTTCCAAATTCAATACACAAAAGTTGCATAAATTAAATTAAAATTAATCCCGTTGTCGAAAGAAAACGGGTTTTTCTTTAAAACATTGCAAAAGATTGAATTGATTTATCCTACGAATTCAAGGTAGAATCAATGCTAATGACATAAATTATATTAAATGGTAAAAATATATTATATTTATACTTTAAAACCATTAAATATTATAACTTAAACATATAAATTATTGCGATGAAAAAAGTTGTTTTTAAGTAAAATATAGCGTGTTTTTACTATTCATCAAAATATGAAAGTTACCAGAATGATATGAAAATTTATCCAAAGTAAATTTTTATTTCATGATTCCAAAGAAGAATTTTATTTTGTCAAATTGAACTTATAAAAATGTCAAAAACTAGATTTAAAGTGGGAGCGCCATCAAAAGGCGGCAAAACTGCATTTTTTGAAAAATACTTATTTTACCCAAAAAATTTATTTTGTTCTTATACCATGTTTTAGAAAATGTACAAGAGGAATAATAATGTTATAAGATTAAAAATTTAGTTAATACTATTCATAACTTCTAGTTCATAATAATATTATAATAATATATCGTTGTTTAGTAAAACCCGGCATTGCGTACAACACACGCTATCGAGGAAAGTCGTGATTGAGTGTAATGCAAGCCAAGTCAGGGTTGCGTGCTGTAAAAGAATCCTTCGTTATTTCGTATAACATAATCTAACCATATTTTATTTATACATTGAATATATATATATATACTCAATGTTGCGTAGAATAACTATTATCAAAATTGTGTGTAACACGATCCAAGAATAGTGTTGCATATACTGCAAGCTAATACGGTGTTGCGTATAGCGCAATGTAATCTTGATGTAGAATACAACACAAGACATTAATGAAATTAAAAGAATATTTTTCATAAAATCTTGGGATGTTACATTATTCACCACTTATTTCTTATGTGTAGTATATACATATTGACCTTTGATATATAATATCATGAATCTCATTATATTAATTTTATTAAATGTTTTATTTGATTATTATTACTTTTATGGGGCATATGATTCGATTGATTACTAAGTGGAAAGAGAATTCTTAACCAAATTTCCATTATTTGGGTTAAACTTATAATTCATTAATTATGTCAGGATAATATTATGTGTGGAAAGACTTTTTATTATCTTATGATTGTATTTACACTTTTTTTATGTTTATCTACATAAAATAAACATAATTAATTAAATTTATTAATGATCACTTCAATGATATAATATTTATATGGTACTTTCTTTTCAAAAATTATCTTTTTAAAGTTTCTCTTAAAACTCCATTTTTCTTCCATACCCATGTTTTCTAATTTTTTTAAAATATATTTTTAATATTATATTATGATTTTTTAAATCCGTTTTTACTCATGTTTGACTTTTTAAAAAATGTATTGAAAGGATTATTTTTGTCTTTTTCTAAGAGAGGTTCTTTATGATTTTTCTGACAAAAATACAAAATAAATATTTTATTAACTTATACAAAATGAGTGGATTTTCCCGCCATCATGACGCCTTAATGATTTTATATTTCCTTTACAATATTAAAAGGTTAATTTTTAAAGAAAATGTTTTCCTTTATAATTGCGTGACTCTTTAAAAAGAAATGATTTGAAAATGGAAATGTTATTTTTTTCAAGTATTATTTCAAGTGATATTTCAACATTATTTTTCATATAAGATAACATTATTTGATATAACTTATAATTTATTGGGGATATTATTTAATCAATATTATGGGAGATTTAATGGTATATTTATAAGATAAATCACTGCATGAATAAATATTTCTGGGGTTTATAATAGTTGTAACCAAAATAATCATTCACTAATATTTTTTATTATATATGAATGAATGCATTATCACTTGAGGAGTTTAATCAAAGGATATTTATAGGCCCACTACCATGCAATGGTGTGTATCTGAGCCTTTGTTAATTATCCTAGTAAATTTATCATCTTATTCCTATACACTTTCGGGCACTATATTTTCATGAAGGGTGGAAGTATTCTACTTAGGTGTCGAGTGATTCATCCATCTCATGGATACACCATGTATAGAGGACTCCATTGATTTCTCTTAAGTTTTATTTATAATTCACATGGGATAAAGAAACCATAAAAAATATATCTATATTGTAAGATACATGCAGTTATTTGTTTTATATTTATAACATGTTTTTGGGTATCTCGCACGGAGTTCTTGGGTTTTAGGTTTCTTAATAATTTTCCCTATGATGAATGAGTGTCGTTTGATCCTAAGAATCCTAGAAACAACACATAGATCGTTTAAAATGAAATTTCCAAGATATGATTAATATATAAAAATAGAATATGTGTTTGTCTTTAGTTCCATCTTCATAAATGAATCCAAATCTTCAATATCTTATGAATAATCAAACTGAATCACAATAATCTCTTTGAAATTCTAGGTTGGAAGAAGTTATTCCTCTCTTTCATGTATTTATTTCTACATTCTTCAATTACCATTATTAATCTATTAAAATATATTTTAAAAAAATCTCTATATTTGAATACCACATTTCATAATATGATTAGCCTTCAAATTAACATGTTGTTTGAATTAAATCTCAATTTCATCAAGCCAAACTTCCCATATTTGAAAAATATTCAAACTTCTGGAATTTTATGTTGTCAACCTCATTACGGTGTAACAGGAACCATTGTGGTGTAATGACCTTTGGTTACTAGATCCATAAAAAATAATGGTTTAATATTTTAACTATCCTTTAGAATTTAAGGGGTCAATATCTAAGAAATTTTACTGATGCATACATTATGATGTAATTCAAAGCCTTATGACATAGTGACATGATTTGGCTATGAAGTGGCCAACTTAGAGTTGATTTAATATGGATTACTAAAACAAAAAAAGACCCAAGTGAATTCAATTAAAGAGAATGGTTTGATCCTCATACATGATGTCGACCCCCTTTCATTGATGAATCATACATGGATCTATACTTTCCTATTTTTTCATATTTCCTTCAAATGAATTTAGGGCCACTTAAGATCAACTCAGAGCCTTCTAAAACACTTCCAAATACCTCATAAAATCTTTAGATTATTAAAGGAATTATTTTAATGATTCATAACCTCTTTATATTGTTTCAAGGACTCTCCTATTAGGTTAGAACATTAAGGATGAAGAAACAGGGGGGTGAATTGTGTTCTTTTTAAAATCTCCATAAATTCAAAACTGCCCTCTTAAGTTTAAAGCAAGTCTTTCCATATCTCTTAAAGATGAGTGAGAAGAAAAAAAAGAAATAATAGCACATAAATATGTATAATGGTTTGGGGCATAAAAATACGTTAGTCCACTTAACCAATGCTCTCTCCATGAGATTAATGATTTTCACTAGTAGATCCTTTTTTTAGGGACCTCTACAACTGAGTGTAGGAAGTTGATGAAGGTTTTAGGCATAATAGAAATGTGCGATGAGTCATTCCTAAATTTTATTTTTGTCATGATTGATGATCAATCAGATATATACAAGATAATAAACACCGTGATCAATTGAATTGAATCAAATAAAATAGACAATGGATAAAATTCCAGAACTAGAGAGAGGATCATCACATATTATTTATAATTAATTTAATCAATTAAAGAATTACCTTTAATTAATTATTTATTCATTGATGGATCTGACAATAGATCTACATTGTACCATTGTTTCATTGTATGAATCAAGAGAAGACTCCCTCTAGTGGTGATCCACATATGTTCCCAAATTTTTTGAACGTCGCCGAAGGAATCTACAGGTTATAGCATTGAAGATCCTAGTGTTTGTTTTTTTATCCTTTGATTTCCATGAGAATCACTTCCAAAGAATTATCCTTGATCTCTCTAGACTCGAGTGTGGGTGGTGGAGGAAGATTTCTCTCAATTCTTGGGAGCATTCTTGGAGAGGGAGCTCTCTAGGGTTTGATAGGATTATCTACAGCTATCATTGCACACAACACAAAATGAATTGGCTCTATTGAAAAATAATATAATTAGGTTTAAATACCAGTAGGGTTTAGAAATAAATATTTTCAAAAGTTCCCTTTAATATTTATTTAATCCCTTACAAAAACCCATGTTTAAAATAATAATAATATTATTATTTCCTTAATATTCGCTTAACTTGCGAATTAAAGTAAATATTGTTTAATTAAATAATATTCAATATATATTATTTCTCACCAGACCTAAAAAATCGATCCTCCATTCTTCCATAATATTTATCAGGCCTTGAATAATGACAATTTATTTAATAAATAAAAATCACTGCATTATTTTCCAATAAATAAATAAATATTCTATTCACTAAATAAAAAATAAATATTTATTAAATATTTTTCTCACATAATATTTTCTCAAATAACTTGTGACAAAATATATATGATCAAGAATGCATTAATAATTATTAAACCATGTGTATGAATAATATTTATTCAACTTGCTAAATAATAAATAATAATATATTATTTAACTGATATTTTGGATACACTTAGTGTGTGACCCTCGAGACCTCTTTCTCAGTGACATTATACTAAAAAAGGGGTGGTAGTGGTAATTTTGTGTGGACTAGTGGTGGTTTAAACCACCACTTATTAGTATATAGGTTGTTTTAAAAACCGCCATGTATTGCATGGTTGCTAGTCTTTTAGTAGTGGTTTCATTAATTTAACAACAATTTTTTCTATGTGTCATTTTTGGAGTATTTAGCAGAGTTTTTTTTATAAAAAATATCTTAGAGGAATATTTAAAAAATGAAAAGAACCTTCGTTGATACGTTCAGTGGAGGTTTGTTTTAGCGGCTGTTTCTAAAAATCTCCACAAAATCAATTTTAAAAAAAATATTTAATAAAAAACTGTAAATATAAAAAAATTACATTAAAAAACTAAAACATGAATATATGATAAACCATAATACATATGTCATACACCTATAACAAATACACAAACATCCCTAGTCATAATATCCTCAATCTCAGTCAACCCATACATCTATCAACCAATACCTCAATCATCAATACATACATATAACATATGTTCAACAATAAACCATGCCAAATATATATCCACTTAATGAACTCCACTTCAACTGTTTTCCTCTACTTCCCCTCATCAACTAAAATCAACTATGTCATCTCAAAGACTATAACAAAAAAGAAAACAAAAATTAAAACTAAACATAATAAATCATAATTACAGTATAATAATTGGTAAAATTTTAACATACCACGAAAAATAATAACCATTACAATTACCTTCTGAATAATTTCATGGATTGTAATGTTTAAACTTCTACCTACTATTGTAATATTCCACCTATAATGAAAAATAGAATATTTAATAAAGGAAACCCAAAAAAGAAAAGACACATAATATATTCAGAATGATGCACATAAATTTTTTAATTTTTCTAATCAAATAGAATAGATTTTAACATAAAAAAATAATATATAATTAATATCACTTTTAAAACATAAAATTACCTATTTAAGATAATATTTAACACTTGAAACTAAAAAGGGATAAGTAAACATTCTAATTTATTTTTAAAGCAACGTGCGGCGTACTTGAAATTTACTTAATAAATAAATTTTAAATACTTTGATATCAAAACATTTCCTATATTTGAAAAATAAATTTTTGGTGGGTTTACAATGATTTGACATCAATATATGGTCATTTTATATTGTTTTGATAATTCCACGCACGTTATAGTGTTTTAAAACACTAAAAACACCTTTACGACCATAATGGGAAAACTGTCATTCAGATTGACATACCATTAGTTCCTACATTTAAAAATTAAATATACAATTTTTTCCTTTGATTTTATGGAAATATGATTTCATTTTACTAGTTTTTACCCCAAAACACTTGTTTTAAAGGTTTCTTTACCTTTAAGAAGTGGTTGCCGAGTCATTTCGACCACACCATATGTTAGATTAACGTGTTGTCTATGAGTACACATTAAAAATAACTTAGTGGTGGTTTTCAAATGATTTTATTTCAATATGTGGTTGTTTGATATGGTCTTGACTATTCCATGCACATTTAGTGTTTTAAAACACTAAAAATTCATTTACGACCATAATAGGAAAATTGTCATTCAGAATAATGTGTCTTCGGTTCCTAAATTTCACAATTAATTATACATCCATTATCCCTTGATTTTAGGACAATAATTCATCATTTTTTTCACAATTAGGTTTTATTTTTTTTCTTGGTTTGAGTTCATTTATGGGTCTTAGTTTTTCTCTTAAGAGCTGGGTGTGACGGGTTGCAATTTTTGGGGTATTTCTTTCTTTCTTTTTAGCATAGAGATTATCCATGGGTTTTACCCTTGAGTTTTGGTGAAAAATTTAAGTTTTTGGGTGAACAGAATGTGGCACATAGTTGGTACATAGTTAGGGGAAACCGTGTGCCTTGACAAGGAAACTGTGTGCCAAGGTGTCATTTTTGGATAGAGCCGAATCATACAGTTAGCGTACGGTTTGTCTAACCATGCGACTAACCATGAAACATGTCCCTTGTGGATAGTGGATACCACATAGTTTTTTCATGGTTTATAAAACCCTATGGGAAAACCATGTAGACTATCCAGGTCATTTAAAATTATAAAATTACCTTTGTGTCATCTCAGTATTTAACCATATTTCCTCCTCCATCTACCCATTCATTATTTTTAGCCATTAGAGCCTTACCTAAGCTTCCATATACCTCTTGGGAACCATTACTTGGGCTATTTTGGTGTGTAAACTTCAAGGGATCATCATGTAAGTCCCTTTTGATTTGATTTCTTCCTTTTTATAGGGGTTTCTTTCCCTCTTTCTTGAGTTCCTATTCTCTAGTGGGTAGAGTGACCTAATGATGATCAATTCCTGTGTTGTTGAGTGAGATCTTAACATTTTTTGTTAAATATTTCCTTGTTAGGGTCTTTTGGTGGTGCGGTTGGGGTTTTTCATCATTTTCCAGAAAGTTCCAAGTTATAGGTATGTGGTTCTATGCCCTAACATTTTTGGATGATTTTAATATTCTTTCTTGGTTAATTATATGTTCTATATGATTTATCTTTGTGGTGAAAAAAATGTTTTGGAAGGGTTTGACATGATTATATGATATAAATGGATTTTTATAAAGGGAAATAGTTATGTTTTTGTGTGTTTTTTATGGTGGGGCTTCTTGAAAGTGTTTTATGATTTGTTTAAAGGGTGAAAAATGCATTTTTAAAGGCACTTAAGGTGAGAATGAGTTTGAAAGTATGTTTTTAAAGGAAAATTAATTACTTTGGAATATTGGATTTTGTTTTGAACTTTTGATAGTAATTGTAAATTTTTAGAATTATGGGAAGAATGTTTTAAAGATGATCTTGGTTTATGTGTGGATTTGAAAGGGTCTTGGCCCATGGGATTGGTTGATCAATTGTGTGTTTTTCTTGTGCTTTGTAAAATGGGGATTTATGAATTATGTAAGTGATGGTAAATGTATTTGAAAATGGTTTTGATGTGTGCAAAAGGGTAAAGTGGTTTTGTTTATGGAAAATTGTGACTACTCAGTGTATTTATAATGTTTGACATGTGTATGTGAAAGTGGTAATATGTATGTCTTGTGAACATGATTTTGAGAACAAAGGGTATCCTGAGTATCTACGTGATATGAATAGATCTAGTATTTTAGTGATACATAAGTGGGCAGTCTCAGTTTCACTTAGTTGGATTGATTATTACAACACTAAATAAACATGTATGATGATTGGAGACCACTAATCCATTGGGTTATCCCCTCCTAGTGGATCATGCACGAGAAAGATGATTTTTGTGGTTACTATACCACATTTCACCGAGGTATGTGGTTTTAGCATCTCACTCGAGCTATATTATGCCTAGGGATTTACCCATGGTGATCTCTTGATACTTTTGTAATGTGGTTCCATTTATCATCATATGTTGTTCTTTGAGTAAATTTCATTTTAAATAAAGTTTATCTTAATAAATGTTACCTTTAAAAGTGAATTTATGAAAATATTTCTTTGAAGAAATGGTTTTCTTTGAAATTATTCCCTTGAAAATGGGTTCCCTTTAAAATATTTTCTTGAGAATGTTTCAAAGGATTTGGTAAAAATGTGTATGTTAATTTGTCTACAAATTTTAAAACATGAAACCTTCTATTTTGGTAGGTGTCATAATGGGCTTTGGATCACACCCTATATACACCTTTGGGTGTATGTAGACCTTTTTATATATGACCCAAGTAAAGCCAATATGTTTCGTGGTGATAGTAGTGGATATGGTAGCTATTGTTCTCTCATGTAGGGTCCTTGGTGGTGGCTTGATAGAGATGTACCTCTTATCGAATGGAGGTTATTGGGTTATTTAGTGGTTTCAATTCAATTATTTTCCTTTTGGTTTTGGTTTATGGTTGTAAAAATTGAATATGTATATTTTTTTACTATGCCCGGCTATGGTTATTTTGGTATGTCTTGTATATTTTAGTTGGTTATTTGTGCTTATCTAAATGGGAGAAATCATTCCCAAAGAATAATGTTGTTACCCAGATACTAGTTTCTAGTCCATGGGGATCAGAAATTCCCTTCAGGGCTTACAATAGACCAGGTTGGGTGTCGAGTTAAATGGTACCCCATCGTGGTTCGTGGAAAATTTTTATCAAAGTAGATCATTCTCTTTTTGGATCATGTTATTTGGGGAAGAGTCTATGTAGACCATAGCTAGGATTGTCGAGACTTGATGTTCTAATTATGAGCAGGGTGCCTGGCCATCACACCTTGTGATAGGACTCAAGTTTCCATGGGAAGTCAGGTTTCTTTTGGTTTCCTTGGTTATTTCAGGCTGTTTGTGTTTGTGAAATGAAAAGAGAGTTGGGATAATGGTCTCAGTGAGATCGCAGGGCCTAGAAAGATATGTGTTGTTAGGGACACAATCATAGAATACATTCTATGACAGTAGTGTGATTGGAATATGGATTCCAACCATATGAACAAGTTACCCACTGACAATAGTTTCCTCTTATGAATTGTATTATGTCTTCTTGGGTTCTGAAAAATTATTTTAAAAACCCCGATTTTGGAAATTGTGAAAATTAGATTTTAAAGTGGAAATAGTTCATTTTTGGAAAGGTGGAAAATGAGTTTTCAGAATCACTTTAAAGTAAGCTTTAGTAAAATGGACTTTTATAGAATGAATTTTTTGAGTAAAAGGGAATGATATTATCAAGATTTTATTTTCATAATGAAAACTTATAGATTATCAAAATTGGTTTCTTGGAAAACATAAACTATTTCAATATGGGTTTTGGAAATCTGTTTTAAATGGAATTTATTGAAATGATGATTTTTAAATGGTATAAATTAGTATTTGAAAATGGTTTTGAATGAGATGAATTGGTATTTTTTGATAGAATCCATGGTATTTTCTTTTTAGAAAAGACAAAATGGTTTGATGTGTGGGATTTCAATATGATTTTTGACTTGGTGGTGAGTAAAATTTTGAAAAAATTTATGATTTTTTTGAAGTGGGAATTAAATTGAGAAGTTGAGAGTGTGGGTTGAATGTTTTGTTTTGAGAAGTGGTATGATCATGAGAATTCATGTGCATGGATATGTTTTAAAAAATGTGGATGGTTGATGGCATGGGTGGATGGGTGTCCATGGTGGCATGAGAATATGTATGTGAGTGAGGCTCTATGAGTTACCAATGGTGAGTGTGAAACCCACCAAGTTTTTTTTCTTTTCAAAATAGATTTTAAAATAATATGTAATGTTTGATAACTAGTAGTTTCATGGTGTTTGATTTTGAAAAACCTTCTTGTTTTAAATGGTGTTACAAATTTGAGTTCGTTCAATGAGTTGATTTGGAAATAATGGTTAGCAGATTCTCTTGAGAAATTTTCTGGGAATCCTTAGATTTGGTTCCCTTTGCGTGTTAGGTGTTTTTTGGGTACATTTTGGCTAATGTGCTATTTTAATTGGTTTATTGGTTTCCCTTATTGGCTAGTGTTCACCCCCACAAGATTCAATGCATATTCAAAGTGCGGACATGGTTGGTTCACTATTGGAAGACCCTCCAATTGATCAACGTAAAAAATTTCTTGTTGAATTTAAAAAATCAAATCCACCTCTATTTTTCGGTCAAGAGAATCCTCTAGAAGAGGAAGAGTGGACGCGATGAATTAAAATAAAACCTATTTTTCTTAAGTTGCTTGATTTTTCAAATCTGATTTTTTCCACATGCTTTAAGGTCTTATTAGAAAGTGGTGAAGGGAATTCTAGTGAGGAGAGTGGAAAGCAGCCTGAGGCTATTGGTGCTGGTTATGGTATTAAAAGGTCTATGTATTTTTAAATAATTTATTCTAAGAAATGGATCATGTTGTGCCATCAGTGTGGAAAGTACGTTCATAAAAAGCTATCGTGTCCATTTGCAGAAGTAGTGTGCTATTTGGGGCTTGATTTAATGTACCTTTCTTTATAACGATTCTTTTTGGTAATGGTCTTGTTTGGTGGAATTTTGTGGTGTTGTGTTTTCTTTTAATATGGATGTGTCTTATGTATGTTCTTTTTCCGTTATTTCTTGTTCGAGGTGAAAAGGGGTGGTTCATGTGCATATTCTAAGTCCTTGTCTCGGTGAAGTTACATGTTGAGGCTAAGTGAGTTCCATGGTATGTTGTGTTTTGTTGAATTCTTCTACGAATAATATATGGTTGTTTGTAAAAGAAAATAAAGTATTCCAACCGAGGATTTTCTGATTCTATATGTGAGGCATGAGATGATTCAAACATCAGGGTTCTAGCCATAGGCCCTGGAGTGAAGATAACACGAAGTTAGGAACCACATAGGGTGAGAGAGACCTTGGTCCATCTTGGTCTCCAGTGTTGGATGGATATAGTTCCAACTTCTCTATTGTAACCCCTTTTATTTTGGAAAGGCCCTGTTTTATGGGAAGTATCTTGAATTCCATGTTCTTCATCACAACCTATGTGGGTGGAAGAGTTCCTCCTTAGTTATGAAGAGGTGTGGTTGCCTCTTTTTCTTAAACCCCAGTGGTTGTACCTTTTTGGATATGAATCTCCATGTTGTTGTCCTTATGTGGTCAGCCTTGTAATTTAGTTTTTGTTTTGGCCTATGCGGTAAGTTCCTATGTTGTCCCATGTAGGTATTCCTGTGTTGGTCTATGCTATTTGGATAAGATGGTTGGTTCTCATGGTGGGGATACCCATCATGGGTCTTGTTGAAATTATTTATGGAGTAAATCAGCACAAGATCATTTCAAATGGTGGGGAGTCTGTTCGGTCCTACTTGTGTTGATAATCCAATTTCCTTTTTGGTGTTGGCTTGGTAGTGGGTGGTCTTGTTTGAAGATATATAATTCCAAGTTCCACACTTGAGTAAACATTGAGGTTGGAGTGAACCCAATATTTTTTTGATGTGAGGTTGTGGAAGTGATCTTGATAAGTGGTTTGAGTTTGTTTTTTGATTTCAGGTAACTAGTTTGAGTTTCAGTTAGTAATGTTTGTAGTACTCTTGAATTGAGAGGTTTGATTATCTGTTTGTGAGGATTTATTTATTTTGATCAATCAACTGGAGTTGTTGTGGCTTTTTGGGGCAAAAGGCATATGGTAGGGAGACCATTGTGGCATTTCAAACTCAAACTTGTGAACCTCTTTTATGTTTGTGGTGTTATTGCTTCCTTTTCATTTGATGTTGTTGGGAATTTCCTTGAGATGTGGATGAGTATCAGTTTTTGTTTTTAGACCAAGCCTTGTTGTGGCTTTTTGGGGTTAAAAAGTGTTATGGTGGGGAGAATTGTCATACCTTGGTTTTTATTTTAATTGTTAGATCTGGTTTATTTATGGGTATCAGTTTTTCTCTCAAGATACAAGTGTGATGGGTTGCAAGTTTTTATGTATTTATTTCTTTATTTTTGTCCTAGAGATTATCCATGGGGTTTCCCCTTGAGTTTTGGAAAAAAATGTAAGTTTTTGGGTGAATATAAGGTGGTGTATAGTTGGCGCATGGTTAGGGGAAACAATGTGCCTTGCCTAGGAAATCATGCACCAAGGTGTCATTTTTAGATATAGATGAATTGCACGGTTAGTGCACGGTTTGTCAAACCATGTGACTAATTGTCCGACATGTACCTTGTGGATAGTGGAGACTACATGGTTTTCGTATGGGTTAGAAAACCCTGTGGTTAAAGCATGTAGACTATCCAGGTCATTAAAAATCGGAAAATTACCTTTGTGTCCTCTCAAGACTTAAACATATTTCCTCCTCCATCTGCCCCATTCAGGATTTGCAGCCATGGGATCCTTCCCTAAGCTTCCCTAGACCTCTTAGGCAGCATTCCTTGGGCAATTTTGGTGTGGAAACTTCAAGGGATCATTAATTAAGTCCCTTTCCTCTTGATTTCTTCCTCTTTATAGGTTTTTCTTTTCTTCTTTATTGAGCTCCCATTCTCCAACAGGTAGAGTGACCTAATAACGATCCGATGTTGTTTTTTTGAGTGAGATCTTAACATTTTTTTGTTAAATCTTCCCTTGTTATGATCTTGTGGTGCTGTTGATGGGGTTTCACATCATTTTCCAAAAAGTTCTAAGTGAGAGGTAGGTGGTTCCATGCCCTAACATTGTTGGATGATTTTAATATGGTTTATTGGTTAATTATATGCGATCTATAATTTATTTTTGTTGTATGAAAATTTTTTTGGAAGGGATTGACATGATTATATAATATAAATGGATTTTTATAAAGGTAAATAGTTATGTTTTTATGTGTTCCTTATGGTGGTGCTTCTTGAAAGTGTTTTATGATTTTTTTAAGGGTACAAAATGTTTTTTTTCAAAACAACTTAAGGTGAGAATGAGTTTGAGAATAGTTTTTTAAAGGAAAATGGATTACTTTGGAATATTGGATCTTTTTGTGAACTTTTGATAGGAATTTTTAATTTTTTAAATAATGGGAATAATATATTAAAAATGAGCTTGGTTTCTATGTGGATTTGGAAGGGGCTTGGCCCATGGTATTGGTTAATCAATTGTGCGCTTTTCTTGTGATTTTCCAAATGGGGATTTATGAATTACATAAGTTATGGTAAATGTATTTAAAAATGGTTTTGGTGTGTGTAAAAGGGGTAAGTGGTTCTTTTTATGGAAAATGGTGACTACCCAGTGTATTTATAATGTTTGACATGTGTATGTGAAATTGGTGATATGTGTGGCATGTGAACATGATTTTGAGAACAAAGGGAGTCCCAAGTATCTAGGTGGGTTGAATAGATCTAGTATGCTAGTGATATGGAAGTGGCTAATCTTGGTTTCACTTAGCTCGATTGAAAATTACAATACTAATTAAACATGTATGATGATTGGATTCCACTAGGCCATTGGGGTGTCCCATCCTAGTGGATTTTTCATGAGAAAGATGATGGTTATGGTTATTATACCACATTTCACTAAGGTATGAGGTTTTAGTCTCTCACTCAAGCTAGATTACCCCTGGGGATTTACACATGGTGCTCTCTTGAGGCTTAGGTAATGTGGTTCCATTTGTTGGCATACAATAGACCATGAGTGCATTTCATTTTAAAGCAAGTTTATCATAATAAATGTTACCTTTAAAAGTGTATTACTAAAAATATATATTTTAAGAAATGGTTTTGTTTGAAAGTGTTCCCTTGAAAATGGTTTCCCATTATTTTTTTTCTTGAGAATGTTTTAAAGGGTTTGGTATAAATGTGCATGTTAATTTTTCTACTAATGTTATAACATGGAACCTTCTCTTTTAGGAGGAATCTTATTGGGATTTTTATCACACCCTATATACACCTTTGGGTGTATGTAGACCTTGTTATGTATAACCTAGGTAATGGTAAGACGTGTCATGGTGATGGTAGTGGATCCGGCTGCTAGTGTTCCTATCATGCAGGGTCATTGGTGGTGGCTTGAGGGAGATGTCCCTCTTATCGCATGGAGGTTCTTGGATTATTTCATGGTTTTCATTCTGTTTTTATACTTTTGGTTTTGGTTTAAAGTTGTAAAATGTTGAACATATATATATTTGTAATTTTTTTGGATACAGTTATTCAGGTATGACTTATTTATTTTAATTGGTTATTTATGCTTATCTAAATGGGTGAAATCGTTCCAAAAGAATAATGTTGATACCCAAGCACTAGTTTCCAGCTCATGGTGATCAGTAATTCCCTTCGAGACATTCCAAAGACCAGGTCATGTGTTAGTTTAAATGGAACTCCATCTTGGTTTGTGACATTTTTCCTAGTTTTAACCTCCCGACACTTGTTTTTAAAGGTTTTTATACCTTTAAGAAGTGGATACTAAGTCATTAAAACCACACTAAATGTTATATTAATGTTTTTTCTATGCGTACATATAAAAAATAACTTATAAGTTGTTTTAAAATGATTTCATGTCAATCTGAGGTTGTTTTCTATGGTTTTGACCATTCCATGCATGTTTTGGTGTTTTAAAACACTAAAAACATGTTTAGTACCATAATAGAAAAATATTAATTTAAAATGATGTGTCGTTAGTTCCTATATTTAAAAATTGAATATATGGACGATTTTTCCTAATTTTAGGGAAATTCGACAACGTTTGTCTGGTTTTGACCCCCCCGACACTTGTTTTTAAAGTTTTTGTACGTTTAAGAAGTGGTAACTTAGTCATTTCAACCACACCACATGTCAGAATTATGTTTTTTATATTTATAACTATCAAAAATAAATCATAAATTTTTATCTAATGATTTTACATCAATATGAGGTCGTTTTCTATGGTTTTGACCATTCGATGCACGTTTTAGTGTTTTAAAATACTAAAAATGTGTTTACGACCATAATAGAAAAATCGCCATTTAGAATGATGTGACATAAATTCCTACATTTCAAAATTAAATATACAATAATTTTCCATTTATTTTATGGAAATATTATGACATTTGTCTAGTTTAGACCCCTAAAACTTGTTTTTAAAGGTTTTTATACCTTTAAGAAGTGGTTACTAGTCATTCCGACCACACCGCATGTCAGAATTATGTGTTATCTATGCTTACATGCCAAGAATAAATTATGGATGTTTTCCAATTATTTAATATCAATATGAAGTCTTTTTCTATGGTTTTGACAATTCTATGCACGTTTTAGTGTTTTAAAACACTAAAAATGCATTTATGGACATAATGGGCTAACCGTTATTTGGAATGATGTGCTGTAAGTTATTATATTTGAAAAATAAATCTAGGATTGTTGTCCCATGATTTAAGTTCAATCCAAATTCCTTTTCTTGGTTTTGAACCCCTGATTCATATTTCTAAAACTTTGATATCTTTTAAAATTTCTTATTGAGTCATTTTGAGAACACCACACATTGAATAAATGTGTTGCTTACTTGTACATGTCACAAATAATTCAATAGTGGTTCCCCATGATTTAACATCAATATGATATAATTTATTATTGTTTTTATTGTTAAATATTCATTTTAGTGTTTTAAAACACTAAAAACATATTTATAGGCATCATAGGAAAACCGTAACTCAGATTGATGTGACGTTGATTCCTACATTTCAAAAATAAATATTTGGTTGTTTTCCTATGATGAATTTTGTAATAATTAAATATTTTTAAAAAATTATAATCATATAGTTAATATATTATTAATAGAATTAATGATTTATCATACCCTACCCAATGGTGTGCTATTTCACACCCTATCTAGTCATATCGCTTATCGTACCCTATCCAGACACACCACACCTCATGACTAGTCTACCTCACACCGACACCACATTCTCTGGTCAAAGGAACTGGGTGCTTTAAGCTGTTAAAAAAGGTTCACTACAAAAAAAATTGGTCTATGTGGTGGTTTTTTTACTACTAGCGGTGGTTTAAGTAAACTGTCAATACATTATTTAGCGGATGTTAAGTAAACCAACATGTATTTCATGGTCAATAATTAGTTAGTAGTGATTTTTATAGTTGATTAATAGTTTTAATATTTGTTTTTTTTGGTACTGATCAGTAGGTTTTTATTCAGTTGGTGATAGTTTATTTAACAAAAAATAACATTGGGGAAGTTAATGGGAAAGATCATCATCTCACAAGAAAGTTTCCCAAGAATCTATCCATATATTCCAGTACCGTCATTGGTAGGCACCCCAAACTCATCAAATGGAACGATAATATTGAATTCCTTCAGGTCCCTTATATATTCCATGTTCATATTTGTATCCCTTTTATGTTTGTCTTTATCTGTTAGACAAATGAATTAAACAATTAATAAAAGATTAATTTTTTTTGAAAAATGATATACATACCAAAAATGGTAACTATCCAATATCCCCTAGATGGAGGGGTGATGAAATACTCCATCGTGAAAGGTGAATCAACTGGTGGGATATCAAGGACATCTATGGAAACAACTAGCTCCCTAGCAGTCTTGGGTAAAAAAGAATCACTAGAATCCATAGAAGATGACGGTAGTGGTGGCGTTCTTCGAGATGACGATCAACTAGGATCCTATTTTTTTTATTCTCGGCATTTATTCATTTTAAATCGTTAAGATATAAGAAATTTATAAATAATGGAAAATAATTTTTTTACACAAAAAAATAAAAACTAGAACAATGCATATATGTATGAAACACTTATTAATGAGAAATTGTAATATATTTTCATTAACAATTTATAAATTCAATTATCTTCATATTCATTATCTTTATTTTTATCAACCTCCATTTTGATAAGTCCTTAATTTTCACCCTTGCTTTCAAGTTATACTATTTCTATATTTTTAGGAAATTTTTTTTCAATGTTTTGTGGTTGATGAGGTTCATGGTCACACAACACCAATTTATCTTCCTCACCCATATCATATAAGTCTCACTGCTTTAAGTTTACAAAAACACTCCAAACTTCATTTATTTTGTCATCTACATAATAAACCATCTTTGGTTGCGAATCCAAGATAAATGGATCATGATCTACATGCTCACCAATATCCATCAAATGAGAGAAGTTTAAAGAAGTAAAATGAAACAAATATTTCATTATACCTCTATCAAAATTGACCCAATTTCATTTAAATATGACAATTAAAAATTGTCCATGATTGTTTAATTAAATTAAATCATTCAACTTACCATAGTATCCCACCTCTAAAAATGTAAATATACCACTATTCTATTTTGAAGTCTTCTTTAGGATAAATTGTACGGAACTTGAAGCCATGAATTTTGTAGAAATCGAATCTCTTAGCCTGCATTAGAGGAACTCAAGGCAAAAACTTAAAATCATTCGATATTTCATCTTGATTATAAACATTAATTATCTAGACAAAAATATATAAGTTGTTTTTTTAACATAGAAAAAATAACTACACATCAATAATATGAATATTATTATATACTTACACAATAGGAAAACTATTCGAAAATCTTCTTATTAACATATTTTGTTAATTCCAGCTCAATTTGATCTCAAACCCTTAGTTGACTCTTTATTTTTATTTGAAATTATTAAATAAATGGATCTAAAATAACACTATTGAGTAGAAAATATGTATTTTATTATAGAAACTCCAAATTAGTTAGTTTAAAATTTGACCCCATTCCAACTAGTTGTCTAATAGTTTGAAATACAGATGACTGATTTTAAGAATGAGAATTAGTGGAGATGTCATCATCATTTCCAAAATGATTGAATCTAGTCTTAATACCATCAAAATACCTTGAATAGAAGTTCAAGCACTCTTAGACTATGTAAAATTCATTAATAGAGCCATATGGTTGAGCTTTATTCCTCACATATGATTTCAAATGACCTAAGTACCTGATGGAAATAATAGGGAATATATTAAAAAAACTTTCGCAATGATTTTGTAAAATTGAATTCAACAATGAAAAAAAAAATCAATGTATATATCAATTGGATACATCCATTGGTAGTGTAATGATCCACCAAGTTTATATTCTTCAACCAAATTAATAGTCAAATGAATCATGATTGTGAAGAATTAAGGGGGAAGTAATATCTCCAAATGACATAGTGCCAAAAAAATTATTTCTTAAAGTTTATCAAGATCGGTTAGATTTAGAGTTTTTCCACAAAGCACTATGAAAAAGGTGTAAAAATAAACTAGAACTGCAATTAATTTTTTAGGTAAAGTAATACATAAATCCAACAACAACAACGACTCCATGAAAATATACAGGTCATGAATTTTCAATCCAAGTAACTTTCAATGTTTTAATTCAAATCACCTTGATATGTTACTTGAATATCCATATAGAACTTTTACATTTTTAATGCTTGAAGGAATACATATTTCTCATAATTTTTCATTGTAAAAATATCCAAAGGATACTTTTCATTCTAATTTTCCCACAAACCATGATTTATATTCATTTAAACCAAATCCTTACAAGTGTTAAGGTGATCCTTTGATTTACCTTGCTCATTAAGCACTATAAATATTACATTGTCACAGATGTTCTTCTGAATATACATTACATCAAGATTATGATGTATAAAATTAAACTCCTTGTAAGGAAGTTTGAAAAATATACTATTTTTCTTCCATTTTTGTGTTCCAGCTTCTTTGGATACTGTACCTCGTACCCTTTCCCCCTTCTTTAAACTGATGTCATTTTCCAAATTCTTCAGTGAAATGAATTAGTTGTCTAAATATTTTTTAACTAGATAACACCTTCAGTGACTTTATCATTTCAATATCTCCATTGAATTGTATCTTTTTAAACCTGAATTTATAAGAAGTATCAAGAAATTGAAGATGAAACATGAAAAACCATTTTCTACTATGAGATAATCTTTGAGGTTCAAAATCAAAATTACAAACTGGAAAATCCAAACTAGTATGAGTGTTCCAACTAGAAAAATTTTCTAGTCTAGGAAAGTCACTAATTTTCTACATTAAAGCAACATGCATTTTGAATAGTTGTATCATTGAAGCACAATATGTTTCAACACCATCCATCCATCCAAATTAGATTTTTATTCAAAAAGAGAGTACAACAAGGAACCAAATCTAAGGGGGTCTGAAATAATGCAAGTCAAGGGCATCTCCTCAAACTAAAATCACGTCCTCCAGTTTCAAGCTGTTATTAGTGAGGAGAGTAGTTCTAATGGAGCTATGGTCCGCTAAAGAAGCCAGATGATCCACGAACCTATTCCCCTCATGCCAAGTATGAGTTACCTGGATGTGGTCTCCCAAAAGATATTTTCATTTGTGAACAATGTATTCAATAGCCCAGGGAGAATAACCTCTACTGAGCAGGGAATAATGGAGGATCATAGAGTTAGTCTCCACCAGTGTAATTTCAAGGTTCTTTTGCATGAAGAGTGTGAGCCCAGTAAGCATTTCATTGGCCTAGAACTGAATAAAGGTTCCATCTCTAAAGAATGAAGAGTAGGGAAGAACAAAATTACCCCTTGGACCTCGAAAAACGCTCCCTCCACTCATGGAAACCATCAAACACGACCTGTCAGAATTCAATTTCAGGACTCTAATGAGAGGATTCCAGCAAACCCATCTCCCTTGTAGATGGTTGAGAGAGGGAGATGAGGGCGATACCCTATCCTGAAGAAACTTTAGTGAAGGATCCCCCACTAGTTCGGGTTGAGAGATACCAAATCCACAAGTAGAAAGAGGGTCCTTATGATGATGGTCCACACCAAAGGAAAATGGACCTCAAATCTTGCATGATTCCTGGCTTGGCACAGACACCAGTAATCATCATTAAATATCATATTCCACGCCATCCATTCCATACCTGAATCCATCATGCCCTAAAACCATATGATTAGAAAAGGAGCATCCCTAAGATCCCTCAAGGAAAAGGCTGTAAGGCCATCGAAGCTGGACCACACTCCCTATACCCATTACCTTTCAAAGAAAATATGCTGACAGATCTCCTCCCGCCCTATGCTACAACAATGGAACCTTGAAGAAAAACTGATCCCCACCTTCTAGATATTCTCGTCCGTGGATAAGGCCTGATTCCTAATGTTCCATGATAGAAAATTTTACTTTGATGGAGTTTTGTTACACCATAGTACTCCATTCCAGCAATCTTGATGGTTCTGTGTAGAGACCGACCTGCGGAAATCCCTAGAGGAGAAGACACCTGAGGAAGAAGGAGTAAACATGAATTTATCTATCTCTGAGTTGAACATGATGGAATTGAGGAGGCCCTATTTTTCCCCATCCAGGACAGACTTCGTGAATCTGGGAAAGAGGCTCACTTCCTTCACCATGATCTGGGGAGCCGGAAAACTAGGGTAACCTAGAATTGAGCCCACCCAATTGCTATTCTAGAATGAGATGTCCCCTACTCCAACCAGCCGACAAGAGTTATAGAAAACCAAACACATCATTAAACAAATTTTAAACTGAATTCTCCTCTACCGGGTCACTTTGTATTTCATTGACAGTGTTGTCATCGTTTTTACTTTCCATAACATTTGATTCACAATTCCATATCCATCATACATATTGAGCATGAAACTATTTCAATATAAAATGATTATATACTTCATTTATATCCAACCATCACTTGAATTTACAATCAAGACACATACATTTTATTCTACCATCCACCGATAGGTTTTCAATTTCATAATCTAAAAATTATTCCAAACCCTTAGCATATAAAGGTGTGTTTCGAGGTAAATTAATCCAAATTTTATCCATAGGTATTGGATTGTATTCTCCCTGTATATTCAAATATAAAGATCTAAATGTTTAATAAAACATGTATAATCAAAATTAAATAAGGATCTATATGGGTTGGAATAAGACTCAAGAGCATGGTATTTGAAGTTAGATAAATGATTGAAACAATCAATATTTAATGATGGAAGTGTGGAAAATAACCTCTACATTAAAGAAGATAAAAATGTATCAATTTTTGAAATTTTATATGTATATGATATTATTTTTATGGTATAAAAAGATAATGATGTATTCTACCCTAGTGCTATAACCAAGGAGTGTTCATTCCATTGAAAAAAGCTACATTGATCAATGTATGAACCATTTCCCATGGTCTAACTAAGACCAAGAATACCCCTTAAAAAATATGAATATTATACTTTATTTGGATATCACACACCATTGGATGGATAAAACTGATAAACAAAAAATTTTTAGGTTGTTATACGTTCTTATACTTCATTCCACCATTTAAGGTCATTTTATATATGCAACTAACATTTACTGTAAAACTATCCATCACTTCCCATGTTATAAAATAGAGGCGACACATAAATTATTTCATAATAACATATTTAACCATTCAACATATATGCTCAACCAACCTCTATAAACCCTTTTAGAAACATCCCCTTCTCTTTCATTGTGAGCAATAATCAATATGAAAAGCCCCTATGGGAAATCAACATGCCATAGCATTTCAATTTACAAAATATATCAAGGGGTATAGTCTATGGTAAAATTTTAATACTATTTAAGAAATGTTCCAACCATAAAGTCAAATACACTTTGATAAAATTCTTAATAAAATTTACATTGAAAACTCAAATACTCAATCATCATAAATTCACTATATTCAAGGTAAGACAACATTTGTTATTAAAAATACATGAACACACTTTGAATTAATGATTTTCCATTAAAAATTATTTTAAAGACAAAAATTACTTTTAATTTCTTGAAATCACGTAATAAAATAAATTCTAGAAATGAAGTATATGAGAATTTGATATTGAAATAGTTTCCTGATCGATATGTATGTTGGATTTGGCATGGTGAATCAAATGTTATGGAATTTCAAAAAAAATAAAAATACTATGAATGAAATAAAAAGAGACCCAACGGAGGATAATTTAGTTCAAAATTTGTTAAATGATGTATCTGGTTTTTCAAAATACAATGTACAAGATTTCAATAGATCAATAGAACCTTTAGTTAATCATGAGAAGGTTAATCTTGGTTAGAACTTTAGTGACCTAGAAAACGATTTTTTGGAATCAGTTGAATACGGAAAGAAAGAACTATATGGAGGGCAGTCCAAGTACTCATTGTTTACTTTTCTGGATAATTTTCATCATATCAAGTGTCTCTATGGAATTACTGAAAAGAAATGTACATTATTTTAGATTTTTTTCATGATGAATTTAGTGAAGATAATATTCCTACATCATTCTATGAGATGGATAAAGTCATCAGCAAACTTGGACTTGATTATAAAATGATACATGCATTCCCTAATGATTTCATGATTTACCGAGGAGAATAATTTGATAAATAATAATAATAAAAAAGATGTCATACAAGAAGATAAAAGTCAATGAACAGCATTGAGATTATAAATCAATACAACCTCATGAAGAAACAGAAGAAGAAAACCAATGCAAAGGTATTGTGTGAATTTCCTCTGAAACCATGCTTACATAGATTATTCATGTCGTCTAAGACTACAAACAACATGAAGTGGCATGCTCTAAATAGTAATGATGGATTTATAATACATCCAAAATATTCAACATCATGGAAGATATTTGATTCTCTATATCCATATTTTTATTCAGATCCTAAGAATGTATATTTGGGATTGGATTTTGATATCCTTAAACCTTTTGGTACTTTAAGTACTAATTATAACATTTGGATAGTTATTTTGATACACTATAATTCACCTCCATGAATGTGTATGAAGAAGACTTATTTCATTATTTTGATGATTATTCCTAGAAAGAAAACACCTAGAAATGACATTGATGTATACCGTCAATCACTAATCAAATAATTGTGTGAATTATAGGATGATGGAATAGAAACATATGATTATTCAATAAGAAAACTATTAAAAATAAATTCTACCTTAATGCAGACAATTAGTGACTTTCCTGGACTAAGAAATTCATTAGTTTGGAACAATTAAACTAGTTTGGATTGTCCAGTTTGTAATTTTGATTTTGAACCTCAACGATTACCTCATAGAAGAAAATGGTATTTTATGTGTCATAATCGATTTATTGATGATCCTAATAAATTCAGGATTAACAAGACATGATTCAATAGTGATATTTAAATGAGAAAATCACTAAATGCGTTATCTAGTTCAAAAATCATGGGACAATTAATGAATGTCACTGAAGAATTTAGAAAATGTCATCATTTTAAAGAAGGGGGAAAAGGGTATGAGGAACAGTATCCAAATAATCTAGAATATAACAATGTAAGAAAAGAGTATATTTTTCAAACTTCCTTATTGGGAGTTTAATTTGATATGTCATAATCTTGACATAATGTATATTGAGAAGAACGTCTATGACAATGTAATTTTTATAGTTCTTAATGAGCAGAGTAAATTGAAGGATCACCTTAATGCTCGTGAGGATTTAAAGTTAATGAATATAAAGCATGGTTTATGGGAAAAAGATAATGGAAAGTATCCTTTAGCTATTTTGACAATGAATAATCATGAGAAAGACATATTACTTCGAACTTTAAATAATTTAAAAGTGACAGATGGATATTCAAGTAACATATCAAGGTGTGTTGACATAAAACATCAAAAGTTACATGGATTGAAAAGTCACGACTCACATATTTTTATAGAGAAGCTTTTTCTGTTGGATTTGAGTAATACTTCACCAAAAAAATTAACCGTAATTCTAGTTGAGTTTTGTACCTTTTTGAGAGAGATTTGTGAAAAAATATAAATCCAAATGAGTTAAAAAAATTCAAGAAATAATTGTTTTGATATTTTCATTTGGATATGTTATTTCCCCCTTCATTCTTCACAATCATGATTCATTTTTATGTTCATTTTTTTGAAAAATTTAAACTTGGTGGACTGGTACACTATTGATGGATGTATCCAATTGAGAGGTATGTTGATATATATATTTTTTATTTTCATTGGTCAATTATATTTTATCAAATCATTGAGATTTTTTTTTAATATGTTTCTTATTTTATTTCATCGGGTACTTAGGTCATTTGAAATCATATATGAGGAATAAATCTCAATTAGAAGACTATATTGCTGAAGGTTACATAGATTAAGAGTTATTGAACTTCTATTCTAGGTATTTGGATTGGATTGAAACTAGATTCAATCATACTGGATATACTGATGATATCTCCACTAATTCTATTTCTGAAAATCAGTTATCAGTATTTCCAACTATTAGATGACCAATCGGAAAGGGGTAAAATTTTACACTGATTGAATTAGAGTTGCTACAAGAACATAGATATATGATAATCAATAGTGTTTTTGTAGATCCATTTATTGAATTGAAAATAAAAACAAAGTGGTGAATAAGGTGTCGAGCTTAAAATGAGTTGGAATGACCAAAGGTGTTAATAAGGATCTTTTCAAATGGTTCTACCATTGTATAAGTATATAATCATATTCATATTATTGGTGTGTAGTTATTTTTTATATGTTAAAAGTAACAACTTATATATTTTTTGTTTTGATATTGAATGTTGACAATTGAGCTGAAATATAGAATGATTTTAATTTTTTGGATCGAGGTCCTCTAAGGAAGGCTAAGAGATTCGATGCCTATAATATTTATGGATTCTGGTTTCATACAATTTATCTTGAAGAATACTTGAAAAATCAAAATAGTGGTTTATTTACATTTACATAGGTGGGATACTATGGGAAGATGATTGATATAGTTGAATTAAACTATCATGGCCAGTTTCTAGGTGTCTTATTGAAATGACAGTGGGTAAACATTGATAGGGGTATAAAGAAAGATTTGTTACATTTTACTTCTACCAACTTCTCTCACTTGATGGATACCAGTGAGTGTGAAAAACATGATCCATTTATCTTGTCTTCACAATCAAAGATGGTTTATTATGTGAATGATGATATACATGAAGGTTGGAGTGTCGTTATACACTTAAATAAAAGAGACTTATATAATATGGGAGATGGAGATCAATTGGTGCTTTGTGATAGTGAACCTCATCAACCACAAAATATTTAATAGTTTTTTCTTGATAATATCAAAATGGTAGAACTTATAGGATAGGGTGAAAATGAAGGACTCTTCGCAATAGAGGTTGATAACAATGAAGATAATGAAGATGGATATAATTGAATATATAAATTTCTAATGAAATTATATTAAAATTTATTATTGATAATTTTTTCATACATATATACATTGTTCTAGTTTATTTATGTAAAAATATTTTAGTTTTTTATTTTTTATATATTTAATATCCCTTGACCATTTGAAATGCAGGAATGCCGAAAACAAATTTTTTAGGATTCTTTCCAATTAGAATCTTGGAGCGTGCCACCACTTCTGTCATCTTCTATAGATCCTAGTTATTCTATTGTACTTGTGACTACTAGTGAGCTAGTCGTTTGCCCAGATGTCGTTGGTTAACCACTGCCTGATTCACCTCCGGTGATGGAGCAGTTAGTCACCCCTCCATTGTAACAGCCCGAGATTTTATGAGAAATATTATTTTTTAATTACTTTGATGTCTTGTGTTGTATGCTACACCAAGATTATCTTTTAATATACGCAACACTGTATTATCTTACAGTATACACAACACTATTCTTGGATCGTGTTACACACAATTTCAAGTTCGTTTTGTGGAAATTATTCTACGCAACATTAAGTATAGATTTTGTTTAATGTATAATTGAAATAAGTTTTGATTATGTTATACGCAACACCAAACTGAGCTTTCACTACATGCAGCCCTAACTTGGATTGCATTACACGCAATCAAGACCTTCTTCGATAGCGTGTGTAATACGCAATACCAAGTTTCACTAAATGAGATATTATTATAATATTATTATGAACTAGCCATTATGAATAGTAATACCCATATTTTTAAAATTTATCTTTTAAAATGGACTTCATTTTTGGATTTAGAATATCGAAATTATCCTAGGTTGAAATTTTGGTATTTTTCTGAAAACTTTCAATTTTTGATGAATAGTGAAAACACTGGGTTACTATTTAAAAACCGACTTTTTTATATAAATAATTATTTATTTTATTTAAATTAATTTTAGGTAAAAATTGATACATAATACCTATATAAGTTCAATTTAATTCATTGAGGTCATTTTATAATAATTTTAGACATATAAAAATTTTCTTGAACTTTTCACCGTCTTTTACCCACCTCCTAGGAGAGTTTGAAAATTTACATAAAACTTAATTTTACCGCTTCTATGAGTGGAATTTCGAAAATCCGAGAGATATAGTTAATATCATGGAGTAAAATGTGGTTCAATAAGATAAAAATAATTTTTGGTGAATATTAACTTTTTACTTTTATTTACCACAGTTAAAAGTAAATCGGGTAATTAAGGGTAAAAATGATATTATTATTAACCTAAAACATGTAATAATTCTATTGGATAAGTGTAGTTCGACAAAAAAGAACCTTAGATATAAAATATTACCCTTTAGGTCCACTTGGATTAGATTAGGACATTTATTATTATTTTATTTAAAGAAGAATTAAAATAGTTAAAATCAAAGTTTAATAACTAAAACATTTTTAATATAGGGTTATAAATAAGATAAATTCAACTATAAATATTCATTAGAAATCTAAAAATATTTCCTACATAATGGTATTTTATTTATACTTTTTATATATTAAATAATTTAATTTATTTATGACATAATGATGATGCAGTAATTACCTTATTAATGAAATATTAACATAATTGATGTTATAAATACCCAAATAAATATAATTTTAGACTTTTTATAAATTCCAATAATTTTATAGGTTAATATGAAATTTTAGTATTGATTTAATTAACTTTTTTAGAACTAATAATTCTGTTATAATTTTCAAAAAAATCAAGTACCAAGTAGTGTCAAAATTTACATAAAATAGTTTTTAAAAACAATATTATATTATTAATTGTAATTTTATTCCTAAAAATATAAGGTTAGGACAAATGACTTAGATAAGGATATATATATTAATAATGAACTACTTGGGGTTCTTTTTTCTTGTTAGAGTAAGTTTATTAACCATATAGTGTAAGAAAACAAAATGACACGGTAAAAGTTAAATTATTTAACTTAGAGTTAAATCTGAATGATAAGGATAAAATAGTAACCTAAACTTGTCTAAAACCTATTTTTTGAGAGTATTTTGACCCATACCCACCTTATATTTTAAATAAATCAATTTGGAGCTATTAAAAACTGAATATGACTTTATTATAAAATAATATTTTATGTTTTTTCTAAAGTGCCCCTCTCCTCCCTTATAAAAAGGGAACCCCTTCCCTCTTCTATTCACACCCTTTTGAGCCTTGAAGCTCGGACAACCCCTTCCAATTACTCTTCTCAACCTATTTAGTTATATCATAGAGGTTATGGTCTTCTCAAAATACCAAATCTAGTACCCTAAGAATAAGTCTAAAGGAGGTGCGTTGAGAAAGAGATAATCTCTTCTACCGACTCTTTAAAGTTTCTTTCTTCTTATACTTCCTCTTCTTTAGTTGTTTCATTTTGAAGTAATAACAAAAATATCACTCATATACTGATATGTCATTATAATTATGAAACAACCCCATTTTACCTTCTATCCATCCTATGGAAAATGAAATCACCGCGCGTGCGTACGTATGGAATACCATCTCCACACCGTGGTGTAATCTGTTTTTCCACCACCACCTTACTTGGATGGGTATAATGGTGTAAATAATAACTATAAATGGTTATTATAACATCATAATTATTATGAGATATTATATCATTCACTCAAATTCTAATCAATAATTATGGGAATGATATCATCGCTCGTGCATACGTACAGATTACCGTCTCCATGAACGCGATGAGATTCATTTTCCATGATTAACCATTAAAGTATGATTATAAAGTATATATAATAAATAATCATGAAATATATTACATAATAATGATACTTTATTTATGTACATATATGTTTCATTTACTTAATTCCATTTAATTCAATAAGGAAACGAAAACAACGTTCATGCGTACGTACGGCCTACCGTCTCCATGAATGGTGTATTTCATTTAATTTATATATCTATTATATATATATATATAATGAATATATATATGATATATAAATCATTATTTAAATTCTTTAAGTAATTAAATCAAGATATAAGTAATAATAATATCAAGAACAACAAGTCCAAACACGTACGATAAATAAAACGATTTTACCCAAAATGCTGCTTTAACATGGAACTTACAAAAGAACAGGTAATATAAAGTCATAATTGAACCATATATGATATAATAAAAATGAATATGATTCTTTAATAAGTCAATGACATTATTTAAATCATTATACAGGAGGTTCAGATACGTACGAAGCATATCGGACCTAAGGTAAGAGATAATTTGGCAATCTCATTTTTATCCGAGATTTCTTATACGTAAGTATTTACTGGGGTTATATTTTTCATATATGCCCATAAAATGTTTTTCATAAAGTGTTTAATATTCCTTCATGTATTTTTAAAGTCATGTTTACCCATATTTGAATTTTACTTTGTGTTATGGAAGGAATCTTTCTTTTGTTTAACATATGAGGAACTTTTTGACTTTTCTGACGAAAGTACGAGGAGAATGTTTTTTTAACTTATATGGAATTAATGTATTTTTATGGTTTCATAACGACTTATTTTCATGAAGCTTACTCAACAATATTTCATGACTATTTTCAAAAAAATCCTTTTGTTTTAAAATTTCATGGCATTTTTTGAAAAGAAAATGATTTTGAAGAAGAAAGGATATTTTCCTCAAGAATTCATTTCAAGTGTTTTACCAAAACCATTTTCCATCTAAGATGACATTATTTCATATGTGTATGTTTCAAGTATAATGTCTCTATGATTTACATGGTTTAAATTTTCTTATGATGAAATGATATCCATTTTTTTTATATGGATTATGTTATGATGGGATGATGTTTATGAAACCCATTTTACTCTTTGGGTTATGATGAATGATTTATGTTTATTTTGAGGCACAAGTAAGAATGATTTCATTATGAGATGGGTGGGACCTATATCTCCCAACAATGCATTGGGTAAAGATTTATATCTCATGAGATAGACATGGCTGGAATGGTAAGTTAATCCGGTTCAGTGTTATAGGACTGGAACGAGGAGTGAACTCGATTCAGAAAGGGACTTTTTCCACTAAGATGGTCTTGGAAGCAATGCCTTGGATACTATAGAAATAATATCATGTGATTAATGTTTTTCCACAATTAAATGTTTTATTCCCATGTTATTTTATCACGATTGATGTTCTTTTATGATCTATGCCTTACATACTGCCAATATTTATTTCACAACTCAAGATTTTGATGTTTAAACTTTATGTTCATGTTTTTAAGTTCAAATGTATATGGTTTGTTTTATTTTTTTTCCATGATTACCCTTACTGAGAATTTTAGCTCACCCTTGATATGTTTTCTTTTCCCCAGGATATAAAGAAAGGTTTTAGGTAATAAAAAAAGGGAAGATCTTTATGGGATATGTTGAAGATCTTTCACCAAGATTAGAAGATTATGTTCCAAGTTTCCAAAGACACTAAACTATTACGATCCTTGAGTGTCTGTTTTTGTTATGCATTAAGTATTCCGCAAAAGTAATGTAATGTCCATGTACGTCAAGCTTTGGGTCTCTACAGTTGGTATCAGAGGTTCAGTTTATTTAACCTTTGGAAACTAGGATGCGAAAACTTTAGTGAAATCCCTAGAGATATTTTTAAGGTATGTCCCTAAGGTTACGTATAAGTATAGGTTATAGTCCTAGAATTACAAAAACGATATTAGAATTAATCCTAAGATGTTATATATTGAAGGTAATCCCCCTTGATTATGATTTTTTCCTCTCACACTATTCTTTTTGGGTTTTAGAAAATAGCTGGAAATAGGAAGATTCACGATAATAGAGGATATGATGGACAATGGAATGATATTATTCATGAGAAACCAAATGAAATTGGATCTGGAAGTCCACATATCATTATTATGCCTAATCAGTAATCTCATAATATGATCAATAATCTCAACTTTGGTAGGTTTCCCGACTCAGATAATAAGAGGAAGATGGAGTTTCATGATGATCATAGAGGAAAGAAAGTTCAATTTCCCTCATGTAAATCATGTGGGAAGAGGCATTAGGGAGATTTTTTCAAAGGAATTGGAAGATTCTTTGGGAGTGGAAAATAAGGACACAAAGCCAGTAAGTGCAAAGAAAAAGGTTCAGTTAACACCATGGACAAGGATAATGGTATTTCTATGACATCAATAATGATTAAATGTTTTCAATGTGGAATTTATGGGAATTATGCAAACCAATGCCCTAAGGGAAAGTCTCATGAAGAGAATCAGCATGGTCGTATGGGTAGTATTTATGTTGATGATGATGAAGAGACTGCAAATGATATGTGAGATGAAAGAATTTTTGAATCTCGGTCAATGGTTTAAGAAGGTAGTGGAATGATTTTATGTTTATCAAGAGTAATGTTTTATAGGTAATGGTACTATGGAATAAAGACACATCTAAGGATTATTACACTATTGTTTTTCCTAAAGTATTTGAAAGTACATGTTGAATGGTACCGGTAACCATGAAAGGTTATTCAGATATTTTTGGAAAAAAGATGATATGCACATAATGAAGGGATAAAGAGATAATGAAATGTTTGATAGTATTCATGAGCTCATGACTGATATAAGGACAAAGTTATATCATGGTTTGAGTATATAGAAATTTTGGGATTTTGGTATGTGGAAATAGTTAACTTTTGACAGCATTCATGTTTTCACTAAGGTTCAATGGGTATCCATTTTTCAAGAGAATACATGATTAAGGTATTTACATGTTTGGAATGTGACCAACAAGATATCTTGTATGATATATGGGGGATAAATGATGGTATTCACATGCTCGGTAAATGACATTTCTTGTAATTATTTTCTTTATACTATGAGCTTGGACAAAAGTATATTAGATAAGCCTAAAGATTGTAAGGGATTATGTTGGACATAAGTTATTATTATTTAAGGCTAGAAATTTTTGATATTATTTTTGGAATGTTATAATAGTACAGTTTTAGAAAAAAGACAACCCGTAGGTCGAGCGGCAACCCGTCGCGTCGGACAAGGTTGTGGGAATCGAACCCACAACTGAAGTGCGATAGGCCTTTATCGCCTACCACTGGCCTACAGGAAGTCCCTGGTTAGTAGAAACTAGTTTTATTATATTAAGTGGTATGATATATGAAGTATAAGTCCATTCTTGGAGCCATATATGTTTAATATCTCCATATATGGACTTATGTATATTGAATAACTTTTACTATCCTTTTGTTTGAGACATATGGAATGAACTATCATTCTATCGTATGATCTACTAACACTTCACAGAAGACAAATTCAACTTCATTTCTTTAAGAGATGAAGTGGAAATTGTTCAAGGCACAAACAATAGTAAGATTGTACCAAAATAAAGTAAGTATTTCTTTTATTCAATAATTCTTTAAATTTAGGGAAATGATATTGAAAACCAAAAATGTTGTCCTAGTGCTCTTATATCTGATGAATCAGATGGTACCTTAGATCATCAAAAATTTATGGCCTTTTGATTGTTGGCTTTTTCATAGCCATGTCCTCTACCACTCTCCATCTGAACTTGATGGTTATATTTTTCTTCCATATCCATATTTCCACCTATGTTATCCCATGTGGAAACCCAGTGATGAGTTAATATGGATAACCGTTACATTTATAACTTTCCTTTTTAAAATGAAGTTTTATTATTCCTTTTAATGATGTGGGTTTCTATGAAAGAAACTTTCAAGTAGTAAACCATTTATAACCCCGACGAATTTTGAGGGCGGAATTCATTTTAAGGGGGGTAGAATGTAACAGCCCGAGATTTTAGGAGAAATATTATTTTTTAATTACTTTGATGTCTTGTGTTGTATGCTACAACAAGATTAGCTTTTACTATATGCAACACCGTATTAGCTTGCAGTATACGCAACACTATTCTTGGCTCGTGTTACACACAATTTCAAGTTCGTTTTGTGGAAATTATTCTATGCAACATTAAGTATAGATTTTATTTAATGTATAAATGAAATAAGTTTTGATTATGTTATACAAAACACCAAACAAATCTTTCACTACACGCAGCCCTGACTTGGATTACATTACACGCAATCAAGACCTTCTTCAATAGAGTGTGTAGTACGCAATACCAAATTTCACTAAATGAGATATTATTATAATATTATTATGAACTAGCCATTATGAATAGTAATACCCACTTTTTGAAATTTTATCTTTCAAAATGGATTTCATTTTTGGATTTGGAATATCGAAATTAGCCTAGGGTAAAATTTTGGTATTTTCTGAAAACTTTCAATTTTTGATGAATAGTGAAAACACTGGGTTACTATTTAAAAACCGAATTTTTATGTAAATAATTATTTATTTTAATTAAATTTATTTTAGGTAAAAATTGATACATAATACCTATATAAGTTCAATGTAATTCATTGGAGTCATTTTATAATAATTTTAGACATATAAAAATTTTATTTAGCTTTTTACCGTCTTTTACCCACCTCCTAGAAGAGTTTGAAAATTTACATAAAACATAATTTTACCACTTTTGTGTGTGTAATTTCAAAAATCTGATAGACACAGTTAATATCAAGGAGTAAAATGTGGTTCAATAAGATAAAATAATTTTTGGTGAATAGTAACTTTTTACTTTTATTTACCACGATTAAAAGTAAATAGGGCAATTAAGGGTAAAAATGATATTATTATTACCCTAACACATGTAATAATTCTATTGGATAAGTGTAGTTTGACAAAAAATAACCTTAGGGATAAAATATTACCCTTTAGGTCCACTTGGATTATATTAGGGAATTTATTATTATTTTATTTAAAGAAGAATTAAAATAGTTAAAATCAAAGTTTAATAACTAAAACATTTTTAATATAGGGTTATACATAAGATAAATTCGAATATAAATATTCATTAGAAATATAAAAATATTTCATACATAATGATATTTTATTTATAATTTTTAGACATTAAATAATTTAATTTATTTATGACACAATGATGATGCATTAATTACCTTATTAATGAAATATTAACAAAATTGATGTTATAAATACCCAAATAAATGAAATTTTAGACTTTTTATGAATTAAAATAATTTTATAGTTTAATATGACATGTTAGTATTGATTTAATTAACTTTTTTCTAACTAATAATGCTATTATGATTTTCACAAATAATAAAGTACCAAATAGTGTCAAAATTGACATAAAATAGTTTTTAAAACAAATATAATATTATTATTTTTTATTTTATTCCTAAAAATCTAAGGTTCTGCCAAATTACTTATATAAGGATATATATATTAATAATGAACCACTTGGGGTTCTTTTTTCTTGTTATAGTAAGTTTATTAACCATATAGTGTAAGAAAACAAAAAGACACGGTAAAAGTTAAATTATTTAACTTAGAGTTAAATCTAAATGATAAGGATAAAATAGTAAACTAAACTTGTCTAAAACCTATTGGTTGATAGGATTTAAACCAATACCCACATTATCTTCTAAATAAATCAATTTGGAGCTATTAAAAACTGAATATGACTTTATTATAAAATAATATTTTAAGCTTTTCCTAAAGTGCCCCTCTCCTCCCTTATAAAAAGGGCACCCTTCCCTCTTCTATTAACACCCTTTTGAGACTTTAAGATCATAAAACCCCTGAAAATTCCTCTTCTCAACCTATCTAGTTATATCATAGAGGTTCTGGTCTTCTCAAAAGACCAATTCTAGTACCCTAAGAAGAAGTTTAAAGGAGGTGCGTTGAGAAAGAGGTAATCTCTTCTACTGACTCTTTCAAGTTTATTTCTTCTTCTACTTAGTCTTATTTAGTTGTTTCATTTTTAAGTAATAACATCAGTATCACTCATATACTGATATGTTATTATATATATGAAACAACCCCATTTCACCTTCTATCCATCCTACGGAAAACGAAATCACCGTGCGTGCGTACGTACTGAATACCGTCTCCATGCCGTGGTGTAATCTGTTTTTCCACCACCACCTTACATGGATGGGTATAATGGTGTAAAGAATAACTATATATGGTTATTATTTTATCATATTTATTCAGATATATTATATCATTCACTCCAATTCTAATCAATAATTATGGGAACGATATCATCGCTCGTGTGTACGTACGAATTACCGTCTCCACAAACGCGATGAGATTCATTTTCCATGATTAACAATTCAAGTATGTTTATAAAGTATATATAATAAATAATCATGAAATATATTACATAATAATGATACTGGATATATGTACATATATGTTTCATTTACTTAATTCCATTTAATTCAATAAGGAAATGAAAACAGCGTTCATGCGTACGTACGGCCTACCGTCTCCATGAACAGTGTATTTCATTTCATTTATATATCTATTATATATATACTGAATATATATATGATATATAAATAATGACTTAAATTCTTGAAGTAATTAAATCAAGATATAATTAATAATAATATCAAGAACAACAAGTCCAAACACGTACGATAAATAAAACGATTTTACCCAAAACGCTACTTTAACATGGAACTTACAAAATAACGGGTAATATAAAGTCATAAGTGAACCATATATGATATCATAACAATGAATATGATTCTGTAACAAGTCAATGAAATTATTTAAATCATTATACAGGATTTTCGGATACGTATGAAGCATATTGGACCTAAGGTAAGGGATAATTTGGCAATCTCATTTTTATCCAAGATTGCTTATACGTAAGTATTTACTGGGGTTATATTTTTCATCCATGCCCATAAAATTATTTTCATAAAGTGTTTAATATTATTCCATGTATGTTTAAATTCATGTTTACCCCTATTTTACTTTTACTTTGTGTTATGGAAGGAATCTTTCTTTTGTTTACCATACGAGAAACTTTTTGACTTTTCCGAAAAAAGTATGAGGAGAATGTTTTTTCAACTTATACAGCATTAATGGATTTTTACGGTTTCATAACGCTTTATTTTCATGAAGATTACTCTACAATATTCCATGAATATTCTCAATAAAATCTTTTTCTTTTAAAATTTCATGGCATTTTGTGAAAAGAAAATGATTTTGAAGAAGAAAGGATATTTTCCTAAAGAATTCATTTCAAGTGTTTTACCAAAACCATTTTCCATCTAAGATTACATTATTTCATATGTGTATGTTTCAATTATAATGTCTATATGATTTACATGGTTTAACTTTTCTTATGATGAAATGATATCCATTTGTTTTATATGGATTATGTTATGATGGGATGATGTTTATGAAACCCATTTTACTCTTTGGGTTATGATGAATGATTTATGTTTATTTTGAGGCACAAGTAAGAATGATTTCATTATGAGATGGGTGGGACCTATATGTCCCTCCAATGCATTGGGTAAAGATTTATATATCATGAGATAGACATGGCTGTAATGGTAAGTTAATCAGGTTCAGTTTTACAGGACTTGAATGAGGAGTGAACTCGATTTAGAAAGAGACTTTGTCCACTAAGATGGTCTTGGCAGCAATGCCTTGGCTACTATAGAAATCATATCATGTGCTTAATGTTTTTCCACAATTAAATGTTTTATTACCATGTTATTTTATCATGATTGATGTTCCTTTATGATCTATGTCTTACGTACTGCCAAGATTTATTTCACAACTCAAGATTTTGATGTTTAAACTTTATGTTCATGTTTTGAAGTTCAAATGTATATGGTTTGTTTTATTTTTTTCCATGATTACCCTTACTGAGAATTTGAGCTCACCCTTGATATGTTTTATTTTCCCCAGGATATAAAGAAAGGTTTTAGGTAAGAAAAAAATGGAAGATCTTTATGGGAGATGTTAAAGATCTTTCACGAAGATTAGAAGATTATGTTCCAAGTTTCCAAAGACACTAAACTATTACCATCCTTGAGTGTCTGTTTTTGTTATACATTAAGTATTCCGCAAAAGTAATGTAATGTCCATGTATGTCAAGTTTTGGGTGTCTACATCAAGCTAGGGGATATTGGTGATTTATCATTACTGGTATGTATGTTATTTAAAAAAAACATTATATTTTATTAATTTTTTATGAATTTTTAAAATAGATAAAGATAACCATATAAGGGATACAAATATGAACACAATAGATGTATGGGGCCTGAATTAATTCAAGATTATTGTTCCATTTTATGAGTTTAGGGTTCCTACCAATGATTCTATTGGAATATATGGGTAGATTCTTGGGCATCTTGCTTGTGAGAAAATGAGATTTCCCATTAATGATAAATATTGGAGGCATATTCCTCCATCTTGGAAAAATGAGGTATTTGATACTCAAATAAAGGTAATATTAATTTAATATTCCTTGATAACTAATTTAAAATACATGAGTAATTTTTTTAATATAACTATTAAGTGTTATATTTTTTATTTCTAGATGTTTTTTTATTTTGATGTCCCTGACTCTGTTTCACGCCCATTGACTTTGTAATGAACACAAAAACCATCCATAAAAAAATTAAACATGATAATTATATATATAAAACACGTATTTCAAGTTATAATGAGCACATATTATTCCAGATTTACATTTGGTTGATTCCTACACTTCAAAAATAAATTATTAGATCATTATTCATAAGTTTGAAAACAATCCGAGTGTGTTTTGTTGGTTTTGACTCAGTATACACTCATGAAAGGTACAAAAGCCTTTATAAAAAAGTGTTGAGGGTAAAAAATAGGAAAAAAATATTGGGTTTCCCTTAAATTAGGGTACAATAAACATAGATTTAATTGTAAAATGTAGGAACCAGAGGCATGTTATTCCAAGTGACGGTTTTCCTGTTATAGCTGAAAACACATTTTTATTGTTTTAAAACACTAAAACATGCACAGAATAGTAAAAAAGAAAAAACACTATGTCATATTGTCTTGAAATCAAAAGAAAATGATTGTATATTTAATTGTGAAATATAGGAACTAACAACACACCATTCTGAATGATGTTTTCCCATTATAGTTGTAAACACATTTTTAGTATTTTAAAACACTAAAACATGTGTGGAATGTCCAGAACTAAGTAAATAATGTTGTATTGTCATAAAATTAGGGGATAAATATCGTAAATTTACTTTTTAAATTTAGGAACTGACAACACATCATTCTGAATGACGGTTTTCCTATTATATCCATAAACATGTTTTTAGTGTTTTAAAACACTACAACATGCATGGAACAATAAAAAAATGATATCAAATTTTCCTGAAAGTAAGAAAAAATGAAAATATATTTAATTTTGAAATGTATGAACCGATGACACATCATTCCCAATGACGGTTTTCCCATTATGGGCATAAATGTATTTTTAGTGTTTTAAAACACTAAAACATGCGTGAAACTGTCAAAACCATGAAACCAAAGTTATATTGACCTAAAATAAAGGAAAAATAACTTTATATTTATTTATGAAATTTAGGAACTGACAAAACATCATTATGAATGACAGTTTTACTGTTATGGCTATAAACACATTTTTAGTGTTTTAAAACACTAAAATGTGCGTGAAATGGGAAAAACTAGAAAAACAATGTTAAATTATCTTTAAATCAAGATAAAATCACAATATATTTAATTTTTAAATGCAGGAACTGATGGAACATCATTTAAAAATATGGTTTTCTCATTATGGCCATAAACATGTTTTTAGTGTTTTAAAACACTAAAACATGCATGGAACTATCAAAACAAGAAAAAAACATCAGATTGTCCTAAAATAAAGGGAAAATGGCCATATATTAAATTGTGAAATTTAGAAACCAATGACACATCATTCCGAATGACGGTTTTCCCATTATGGTCATAAACACATTTTTAGTGTTTTAAAACACTAAAATGTGCATGTAACAGTCAAAACTAGAATTTTTTTTGAGTTATCCTAAAATATTAGGACAACAAACATAGATTTAATTTTGAATTTTAGGAACCAACATAACTTCATTTCAAATGAAATTTTTCCCGTTATGTTCGTAAATGCATTTTTAGTGTTTTAAAGCACTAAAACGTGCGTGAAACGATCAAAACCATGAAAACAATGTTGTATTGTTCTTAAATTAGGGGTAAAGGACTATAGATTTAATTTTAAAATGTAGGAGCTGAAAACATGTCATTTTGAATGACAATTTTCCTATTTTGTCTGTAAATGGGTTTTTAGTGTTTTAAGACATTAAAACTTGCGTGGAATGGTAAAAAATAGACAAACAACATCAGATTGTCCTGACATCTAGGGAAAAAATTATATTTAATTATGAAAATTAGGAAATGATAGAAAATCATTCCAAATGAAGTTTTTCTCATTATGTCCATAAACATGTTTTTAGTGTTTTAAAACACTAAAACTTGTGTGGAATAGTCAAAACCATAAAAATAAAATCTAGTTGTCCTGAAATTAGGGGTCAATGACCGTATATTTAATTGTGAAATTTAGGAACTGATGACATGTCATTCTGAATGATGGTTTTCCCATTATGGCCGTAAACATGTTTTTAGTGTTTTAAAACACTAAAACGTGCATGAAACGGTCAAAACCATTAGAAATGACCTCATATTGATGTGAAATCATGGGAAAACCACCAATTAGTTGTTTTTGAAATATAGGACATGTTGTGATATCAAAATATTTTTTTTATTAAATAAATTTCAAGCACACCACATGTTGCTTTAAAAATAAATTAGAATATTTACTTATCCCTTTTCAGTTTCAAGTGTTGAATATTATCTTAAATAGGTATGTTTCTATTTTCAAAGTGTTTTTCATTATATATTATTTGTTATTTGTTAGAATAACTTCTATTTGATTAACAAAATAAAAAATTTTATGTGCATCATTATAAATATATTAACTATCTTTTCTCTTTTATATTTCTTTTCCTAAATGTTATAGTTTTCATTATAGGTGGTAGGTGTCAATAGTAGGTAGGAGGTTGAATGTTATGATCCATGAAATTTTTCATAATTTAGTCGTGATGGTTCTTAGTTTCAATGGTATTTTAAAATTTTATAAATTATTCCATTGTAATTCTGATTTATTATGTTTAGTTTCGATTTTTGTTTCATTTTTTGTTATAACTGACGAGTTGATATGGTCGGTTTTAGTTGATGAGATGATGTGAAGGCATACATATATAGTGGAGGTCATGAAATGTATGTATATTGGGCATGTGTTTTTTTATACATTTTATATATGTATATATTGATGACTGAGGTATTGTTTTATGTATGAGGTGACTGAGACTTAGGTTATGATGATTGTGGCTGCTTGTATATGACTAGATATGTAATGTATGAATGATGGGTTTATCATATATTTATGTTTTAGTTTATATCATGTTATTGTTTTTTATATTTAATTTTTTTATTAATTTATTTAAAAAATAAAAATAGATTTAGGTGGTTTATAGTAACCGCCGCTAAACATATTATATTGAATGTATTTAGTGATAGTTCAGTTTAACTACTGCTAAAAATAACCACCACTAAATGATTTTCAGTGGTTACTTTTATTTTATTTATATTCATAGTGGATATTTTTTATTAAGAAACCACCACTAATTTAACAATAAATGGTTGCTAAATTCTCCAAAAAAGACACTTAAAAAAACCATCGTGAAATAAAATAAACCACCGATATTTGACTAGAGAGCATGAAATACATGGTGGTTTTAAGAATCATCGCTAAACAATTAGGCGGTGGTTTAGACCTCCTCTAGACCACTAAATAACCACTGCTAATGACCCTTTCTTTTGTAGCGGACTTACCATTTTATTTTCATTCTTATCTTTAGAGTTTTTAGTAGATTCATTACTTGATCATCATAGGTACTCTAGATATCCTTCATGAACTCCTTAACTTTCCATTTATAATTAAATTTCCTTTTATATTTAAGAATAGGAAAATATTATCTAATATAACCCTTTTCTTCAAGGCATCTCACTTATTTTTCTTCATTCTTCTTTAACTTCTCCTTTATACTTTTTTATAGTTTGCTAAAAATTTTAGCAGGATATGATAGCTCTTCACTTTAATATGAATGACTTGAATTAGAAAATTCTTCCATTGAAACTTTAAGTGAAACTTTTTACTTTTTAATAAAATCATGGTTTTCAACTTTAGATTGCATATCAGCTTCATACATCATCAAGGTTCCAATTAGTTCTTTTACCTTCAACTATTTAATATGTGAGTATTTTCGAATAACAGTAGATATTCTATTCCAGTTAGAAGGTAAAAATATAAGCTTTTCAATGACTGATCTAGTTTTGGAATGTGATCTCCCAAGGACACAACATCATTGACTAATTCTATCAATATTCCATTCATTTAAGTGATAATTTCATATTCATGGATCCTAAATGTATCAAATTTTAATTTTTATATTATTTCACCTTAGTTTTATAACATTATCAGTTCCTTCATAGGCAACCGAAATGGTATAACCCATCTCATATGTGGTAGAAAAATAAGAAACTGTATTAAATTTAATATATCCTAATCCATAGATAATACTAATTTCATATCTTAAATTAAGATCATATTCTTTCTCTTGAGCATCATTCCACTTCTCTCGATATTCTTTAGGAATTGTTGCAGTCTTTAATACTTTCAAATAAAATCTTATACCAAGATTTTTCAAATAAACAATCATACAATATTTTAATCATTAATAATTTTCACCATTAAAATAAGGTGCAAAGATCATGGACACACCTTCTCTATAATCATCCATTTGAGATTTATCTTTATTTGGATCTTTAACTATGAACTTTTTGAGTAAAAAGAAATATAACCATTGAATCTAACTTTTAGATATCAATTTTTGGTACTTAATAGAAATAATAGAATCTTGAGGGATTTATAAAAATAAATATATCCAATGTAACACTTCCATTGATACCAATTGTTGGGTTGGAATGGTAAGGATGAAGACACAGGGGGGGGGGGTTAATTTTGTTCTTTTTAAAATCTCCACAAATTTGAAACTTCCCTCTTGAGTTTGAAGAGATTATTTCCTTCTCTCTTAAAGATGAGTGAGAAGATAAAATAAATAAGGAAATAACAGTACATAATTATGTATAGTGGATTGGGGTAAAAAAATCCTTTAGTCCACTCCACCAACAGTATCTTTGCAAGCTTAATGATTTTTACTAGTAGATCCTTTTTCTGGGGACCTCTATAACTGAGTGCATGCAGTTTAAACCTTATAACAAGGATTTTATAAGGTCTTATGGTTATTTTATAGGGAACTGATACATCCATAACTTAGTATGAGAAGTTTAAACTCTAACATGGATGAGTATGAGTAGTCAATAATTTAACAAAAAAATATATGAGTTGATGATGATTGAATAATAGGTTCAACTTATAGTTGAAGTAGTAACTGAAAAATGAAATAATATTTAATAAAACATTGTAGTAGAAAGATAATTTTCAATGTCAAACCTGATTCCTTTAAACAAAAGTAGAGGACATACTAGGCATATGATCAAACATGTATTTCTCTAAAGTGTAGATTTGATCAATGCTTTATTGAACTATAGTAAAATATTAATAAAGAGACACAATAGTAGTAATAACATGTCAATCAAATATAAAAGAATCAAAACATGTATGTCTCTAAAGTGTAGCTCTGATGAGAACTAGAGATGAAGTCACAAAAATATTTCTGAAAAATTATCCATCTTATTGTTGAGAATAATAACTCTCAGTATTTAATAAGACACTTGAATTGCTTCAGGTTAAATAGATCCAAAAATATCACATGAAAGACTGTGATGATAAAAACACACATCATGATTTGAATTTGAATTTAAATTCTTAGAGAAAATCATAACATACTTTATAAATATAAATGATTTAATCCATTAAAAAAGTGCATTTAAATCGATCTTCAAATATCTTTAAAATATATATTTAATATGGTGAGACCATTGTATAAATCATAGAAATAATCCATAATTTCATAATCTATAGTTGATTGAGTAAAATGAAGGGTTTCTCTATGTAGCGATAAACTTCACAAGAAGGGTTGAAAAACCATATACCATCTCTTCAAATGTAAGGTTACTTCTAAAATTAGGGTTTCTGATCCATACATTCACTCAAAACACAGGGTATGAAAGTATGGTTCCATACAGAAAGTATGGTTAAAAAACTATACATTTCAATTAAAAACATATGGTATAAATAGTTTTTTAATACTTCTTATAAGCATATCTATAATACTTATACTTTGAGAAATTAAACAATATTCCACTAGATTTAAATATAAAATAATCCAAGAATAAAAAATATATTCTAATAGTCATTATCTTGAAATCCACTTAAATTAACTTCATTAGTAACAAAAATGTGAATGTTTATGAGCATCAAATAAAAAAGAAATTAATGAAATTGTTGGATCAACACATTCCCAACATTTCTAACATGAAAATTTACAAGATAGATTATATCATATATGTCAACTGACTTCTCATTATAGATTCACTTCAGTCATCTTAAACCTTCATCCAAAGGATGTTTCTTCCTTGATTTTAGAAACCAAAATTATTAATGTTCCTTGTATGGTTTCCTCAAAACTTAATATATCTTTCTTTAATAATTTGAACCTGGTTTTAAGCTTTTAATGACAGCCATACAAGCTACCCATTATAGTCTTTTCCACCCATATTTTCTTCACTCAAAAATTCTCTTGTAACATGTTGTAGATAGTGCTCTTTCTCCTCTTGTAGCACTTTTATTTTCCATTATGACCAGCTCTTCAATCATCACAATTATAAGGATTCTCATATAGAAGTTAACTCTTCCAAGTTCCCTTTTCAATATAAGACACTTTTTTCCTTTGCATGTTCAATATAAGCTTCTATAATAACCATAACCATAAACTATATGGGTAGTTTCTTCAAATTTAGTGGGTGAATAATCACTCCATCACCCAACATACATTGACTTCCCTTTTCACAATTACATTAGAAAAAATATTATATATAGTAAATATAACTTCAACTAGTATGACACTCCAATACCCCCTTTTTATTTGTTTTCAATTCTAAATTATCCTATAAACACTTCTAAATTCAATTTAATTCGTATCACCCTAAATAAAAATAAATTAAAAGGTCAATATAGGGTATTCTATAACAATTTTAATGGAAATTTAACCTCCCTCTTTACTCTTTTAACTTTAAGAAAAAAAAATATTATCCCATTTTTCTTTATACACCGTTGTTGATAAAGTCTTGTAAAATTATATATGAGAGAAGGGTGTTGCCACATATTTCATAGCAGTGTACCATCAACTAATCCACTCTAAGTCTACTTGGGCTAGACCAGTGAAGAAAAAAATATTGATTAATTTAGAAAAAATGTTGTTCATATACAAACTACAATCTGATACCACATATGAAACTTACTTTTTTTTTTCAGTGATGATCAAATAAACTTATTGAAAAATGGATAAAAAATATTCTCAACTTGAGCAAGAACATAAAAACTTTTCAAGAGTAAACATTTTTTCCCTCATTTATGCTAGACATTCACTCCCCCTTATTAACCATATTCAATAAGAATCAAAATAGTGATGGGAGAGTGAAAATAATATATCATCCTTTATATTTTCAAGGGTTGTATAGATTTCTAGATATAACAAGAATAAATAAATCTAAAGCACTTTTAATTCTTTGGTATCTCCCCATAAAGGGATAAATTTCAATGATCTTCATCATGAGTGTTTCCGAGAATGTATGATATCGGTTTGAGCATGATACCAATTGTGAGATGAATACCAATTGAGATATCCAATGATTAATAAACCTTCATGCTATTTAGAATTTATATCTTTGAGAAAATTTTACTTCTTTGATATATCAAATTTAATTACCCTCCTCTGACCATAAAAAAATGACATGGGAATAATGTCACACCTAGGTTTTTTATTTCACCCTTTTGTTTCGGTTGAGGTTTGGATCTCGGTTATTTTCTCGGAAACTAGGTGTGACAGGTTTGAAATTTGTATGTCTTTCATTTTTTTTATTTTTAGTATAGTTCTTTTACATGAGTTTACCCTTTAATTTTCAAGAAAAATGTATGTTTTTTGGTGGAAAGTATGTGGCGCACGGTTGGCGCACAGTTAGTAGACACTATGCACCCTGCCCAGGTAACTGTGCGGTAGGAGGCCGGTTGAGGCAGAAGCTACCATAGAGCTTTCATATGGTAAGTTAGGCCATGAAGAATAATCGCGAGGTAGGTAAATTCTTAAGAAGTGGGGGGGGGGGGGGGGGGCATGGTCCCTACATGGTTTGAAAAACCGTACAATATAACCATGCGGCCTATCCAGGTCCTTAAAATTTAGTTTCCCCATTTTATCTCTTCCCTATTTTTATCCCTAAACCCAATATCCTCTTCTCCAACAGCCCCTCCAGCCCTAGGCGTGCCTCCATCCTTCTCCTAATCTCCCTTGGGCTCATTTTGGTGGTGGTTTCAGCTCATATTCTTCAATTAATCTTCTTGTAATTCTCTCATATCTTGATTTCTTTCTTTATTCTAGGGTTTCTATCCTTATTCTTTGGGGTTTTAGTTTTACAGTGGGTATGGTGGTTAATTTAGGGTTTTTTATTGCTTAATAGGGTTTGATATTTATGTTTGGGTTGGATCTTGCCTTTCTAGGGTCTTTTGGTGGTGAAGATGGGGTTTCACATCATTTTTCAGAAGTTTTTTCTCATAAGGTATGTGGTTCCGTACCTTAACATTTTTAGATGTTTTTAATATTCTTGTTTGTTTATTTATTCTTGTTAAATAGATTAATTTTGTGGTGTGAAATATATTTTTGGAGTTTTTTGGAATGAATTATTGTTGAAAGTATATTTTAAAAGGGGTAGGGTTAAATTTATTAAATGGTGAAAGGCATGTTTTAAAAAAATAGTCTTGGTTTATGTTTGGATTTAGAGAGGGGGCTTGGCCCATGGAATTGGTTAGTCAATTATCTATTTTTCTTATACTTTATAAAATGGAGATTTATGAGTTGTGTAAGTGGTAGTAAATGCATTGGAAAATAGTTTTTGGCATATGTAAAATGGAAAGTGGTTGGGTTTATGGAAAATGGTGATTTCATGACATGTTTATAATGCTTGGATTATATATGTGAAACATGTGAGATGAGATTTTTCACAAGGGAATCTTGGGTATCTAGGTGGGATGAATATTTTTAGTACACTAGTGATTCAGAAGTGGAAAATTCCCAATTTCACTTAGCTGGATTGACGCTTACAACACTAACTAAACTATGATGATTGGAAACCACTAGGCCCATGGGGTTTCCCATCCTAGTGGATCGTGCATGAGAAAGATTTGATTGTGGTTTCTATACCACCCTACACTAAGGTATGATTTTCTAGTATCCCACTTGAGCTAGATTAACCTTTGGGAGTTACCCATCATGATCTACCTTGAAATGATGCATATATAATGCATTTTCATCCTTCAACACACAGTGGACCTCATGTGCATCTTTATAATTTTTTTAAAGCATGTTGTTTAAAAATGGTTTTCCTTGAATGTTTTCCTTTTGAGAATGTTTTCCCTTAATTTGTTTTCCTAGAAATGTTTTAAAATCCTTTACATAAATGTGCATGTTAAGTTGTCTTTAAATGTTATAGCATGAAATTCTTTTATTGGGTGGAATCCTACTGGGATTTGGGTCACACCCTACCTACAACTTTGGGTGTAAGTATACTTGGTTATATTTGAAAAATGTAATGGAAAGGAATTTGGAGATGGTGTTTTGGGTTTCAAGAGGTCTTCCTTGTGAGGTGTTGTTGGTGGTGGATTGTGGGAGATGCTCCTCTTGTCATATGGTGGTTTTTGGGATATTTTTGTTTTCCTTTGTTTTAGACCATTTTTGGGTTTTTGTCTATTATTGTATACTCAAATCTAGAAATTTTTTTATGAAATTTTTGGTTGTATATTTTTATTTTCAGTTTATTTATTTTGGTGGTTGGTTATGATAATGAAATCATGTAAAATCATTCCCACACTTTATCATTGATACCTGGGAACTTGTTTCCAACCTATGGGGATTGGGAACACCCTTCAATCCATGCCACGAATTGGGTCGGGAGCCAATTCAGATGATGACCTGGCTTGGTTTGTGAAAAAATGGTATCAGAGGAGGTCCTTCTCTTTTGGGTCATATTATTTGGGAAAGATTTTGGGTAGACCATAGCTAAGATTTTTAGGAATTTCATTATAGTTATGAGAATAGTTCATGGATATCACCCCTCATTGTAGGACTAAAGTTTCCAAGGGATGTCAGGTTTTATTTGGGTCATATGGTTCTTGTGGTTCATTGATGTTTGTGAAATTAAAAGAGAGTTGGTTCAATGGTCTTAGTGAGTTTTCACAGCCTGGAAATCTATGTGGAGCCAAAAACATGGTCCTAGAACACTCTATGCCGGTGGTGTGATAGGTGTATGGATGATAACCATATGTTTGAGTCACCCATCAACACTATTCCCCCCACTTTGAAAATTGTCTTGTGTTCCCTTGAGTTCTGAAAATTATTTTGAAAACCCTTGTTTGAAAATTGAGGAAAAATTGTATTTTAGAGTGGAGATGGCTTGATTTTCAGAAGGAAGAAAATGGTTTTTCAGAATTGTTTTGAATAAAGCTTTTAAAAGGTGGATTTTATTAAAATGGTTTTGAGTAAATGGGGATGAGAATATCAATATTGGATTTTTATAATCAAAACTTGAGGTTTATCAAAAATTGGTTGTTTGGGAAATGAAAATTTATTTTGAAAGGGTTTTGGAAACTTATTTCAAATAAGAAGAGATAATTTTTAATTAAGTGGTAATTTATGAGGTAAAGTTTGATGTGTATCTAAAAATGTTTTGAAACAGGTGAAATGTTTTGTAATTGATGGGTAGAGTTTGAAAATGGGTTTTGGGTTTTGTGTCTAGTAGTTTTTTAAAATAGGATTCATGGGATTTGAAATAGAAATATGGGCTGATTTGTTTCCCTAGAAGTGTTTTTAACTTTGGTGTTTCCGTGAGTGACCACATTCATGTATACGTGTGGGAAAGTGGATGGGTTCCCGATATGGCACGAGAATATGCATGTGTGAGGCTCTATGGGATACCATTTGTGAGTGTGTAACCCACCCAGATTGTTTTATTTTCAAAAGTGTTTTTCAAGAAAAAATGTAGTGTTTGATAATCTGTAGTTGTGTGGTGTGTCTTCTTGTATTTTGGGAACATTGATTACAAGGTGTTTTGAGTTTGAAAACTCATATTGTTTGAATGATGTTTCAAGATTGTTTTTTTGGTAAGTTGGTTTTAGAATAATGGTTAGTGGGTTCTTATGAAAAATGTTTTTGGAATCCTTTGAGTTGGTTCCCAATGTGTGTTCGGTGTTCATTTGTGGTGAATTTTGGATAGTGGGCTAAATTAGACTGGGTCCTTGGATTCCTTGTGGTTAGTGTATTCCCCCATAAAGAATCAATTCATGTTTGAAGAGTGTCCATGGGGGATTCAACATTGGCATACCCTCAATTTGATCAACTTAAGTACTTTGTTCTTAAGATTCATAAATCAAATCCACCTCTCATCTTTGGGTTAAGATGATCATCTCATAGTGGAAGAGTAGATGCGTAAATAATTGAACAAAACCTTAGTTTCTTGAGTTACTTGAGTCATCAAAGGTGAAGTTTGACACCTTTATGCCTGAAGGTCCTACCTAGAAGTGGTGAATGGAATTCCAGTGAGGAGAGTGGAAAGATATCTACGTTGTTTGTGCTGGATGATATCTTAAAGGGTCTTTGGATCTTTCATTGGTTACTTCTAAAAAAAGGATCATTCTAGTCTGCCAATGTGGAAAATCTAATCATAATAGGTTGTTATGGATGCTTTTAGAAATCGTGTGCTTCTCAGGACTCAGTTTAAAGTCCCTTTCCTTGTAAGGCCTCTTAGGTTGTAATGGTATTGGTCGGTGGCATCTTGTAGTGTCGTTTTCTCATTAAAATGAAAAGGTGGATGTTGTGGAACCTTTTGAGTTGTTTCTTATTCGAGGTGAAAGGGATGATGTGTGTGCATCCAATAAGTCCTTACCATGGTGAAGTGTCATGTTGAGGTAAAGTGGGTCCCAGGGTGTGTTGTGTTCTTTTGGTGTTGTCTGGGTTTCCATGTGATTGCTCATGGAATAGAAAAGAGGATTTTAAATTAGGGGTATTCAATGCCTAACTACGAGGCATGAGATGCTTCAAACATCAAGGATCTATCCATAGGTCTCAGAGTAAAGCTGATGCATATTCAAGAACCCCCGGGGAGTGAAGGAACTTGGTCTAATTTCTATCCTCAGTATGGGAAATGAAGACAATTTAAGCCTCCTATGTAGATGTTTTATTTTGAATGATCCCGTTTGGTGGCAAGAGACATGGGGACCTCATTTACATGTTGTGACTAGTGTGGGTGGTAGAGTTTCTCCTTGGGTATAAGGAAGCATGGTCATCTTGTTTTCTTAAAATCATGGTGGTTGTGCCACACTGGGTGTGAGTTTCCATTTTATGGTCCTTGTATGGACATAATTATGAATCAATATCAGTTTTGGTTTGGTATCATCTAAGGATGGTAGAATCCTGTGGGGGGGGGGGGTAGTGAGTCATGAAGTGTTTTCCATTTGGTTTATAATTTCTTTCATCATAACCCTTATGGTGGCGGTTGGGTCTGTGTTGGGTTTCCTGCATCGGTTTAGGTGGGTTAGTTCCTATGGTGGGGAGACCCACTATGGGTCTCATTGAGGTTCCTCTGGATTAAATCATTGTTAGCCTATTTTTTATGGTGGGGAATCTGTTCGGGCCTCCCCATATTATCACCCTAGTTTTATTTCTGGTGTTGGCTTGGTAGTGGGTAGTCATGCTTAGAGCTATCTCATTCCAAGTTTATTCCTTGAGTAAATGTTGTGATTGGAGCGCACCCAATAGTTTTGTTGAAGTGATATTATGAAAGTATTCATCAAGAAGTGGTTTAGATTAATTTTCTCATTCCAGGTAAGTGGTACGAGTTTTTTTGATAATGCATGGGTAGTTTGGGATTAAGAGGTTGTATTTTACATTGTGAGATTTACCTTCCTTTTATTGATCAACTGGAGGTGTTTTATCTCTTAGGGGTGAGTGGCACATAGTGGTTTTAGGAAACATGTATGTTTTTAGGTGGATGGTGTGTGGTACAAGGTTGGTGCATGGTTAGTAGAAACCATGCACTTTTCCTAGGTAACTGTGTGGTAAGTGGCTGGTTGAGGCATAAGCTGCCGCACAACTTCTACATGGTAAGTCAGGCTATGTGGACTAACTGTGTGGTTGGTGCCTGCTTAGGTAGAGGGAGGCGCACAGTCGCCACATGGTTTGGGAAACCATGAGGTATAACCATGTGGCCTATCCAGGTCATTAACATTTAGTCACTTCCTTTTCTATCTCCCAAATATTTAGCCCTAAACCCCATTTAATCTCATCCCTCAGCCTTCCTAGCCATAGTCACACCTCCCTCCTTCTCCTCCTCTCCCTTGGGATAATTTCGTGGTGGTTTTGGCTTGGATTCTTCAAAGAATCTTCATGTAAGTCTCTCCTCTCTTGATTTCTTCCTCTATTATAGTTCTTCTCTCCTTCCTCTTTGGTGTTTTATTTTTTCAGCAAGTAGGGTGGTTGATTTAGGGTTTATTCTTACTTAATAGGGTTTGATCTTGATGTTTTGGGTCTGATATTTCCTTTCTAAGGTCTTGTGGTGGTGCGTATGGGGTTTCACATCATTTTATGGAAGTTTCTTCTCATGAGGTAGGTGGTTACATACCTTAACATTTTTAGATGTTTTTAATATTCTTTTTTGTGTATTTATTCTTCTTCAATATATTAATTTTATAGTTCGAAATATATTTTTGCAGTGTTTTGGCATGCGTTCTTATTGAAAGTGGGTTTTCAAAAGGGTAAGGTTATGTTTGTGAATGTTTTATTATAATGTTTTACAAAAATGGTTTTTATGCCTTGCATGAAAGGTAATGAATAGGTTTTTAAAGGCACTCATGGTGTGAACATATTCAAAATGGGTTTTTGAAGGAAAAATTATTATTTTAGTATGTTGAATTTTGTTTGTGCACCTTTGGCATGGATTTTAAATTGATTAAATGATGAAAATCATGTTTCAAAAAATGGTCTTGGTTGATGTTTGGATTTAGAAAGGGGTATTGGACCATGGAATTGGTTATTTAATTGTCTTATTTTCTTGTAATTTATCAAATGGGGATTATGAGTTATGTGAGTGATGGTAAATGCATTAGAAAATGTTTTTTTATTTGTGTAAAATGGAAATTGGTTGGGTTTATGGAAAATGGTAATTTCTCAGTATGTTTATAATTATTTTCTTGTGTATGTGAAACATTTGAGATGGGATTGAGAACAAGGGAATCCCAGGTATCTAGGTGGGATGACTAGTTCTAGTACTCTAGTGATTCTGAAGTGGAAAAGTTTTGAGTTCACTTAGCTAGATTGAAACTTACAACACTAACTAAACTATGATGATGATTGGAGACTACAAGGTCCATGGGGTTTCCTCTCCTAGTGGATCATGCATTAGAAAGTTGTGATTGAGGTTTCTATACCACCCTACACTGAGGCATGAGGTTCTAGCATCCCACTCGATCTAGATTAACCTTAGGGATTTATCCATGGTGCTCTACGTTGAATTGATACTTATATGATGTGGTTCCATCCGTCGGCATATGGTGGACCTCATTTGTGTCTTCATAATTCCTTTTTAAAATAGGTTATTGTGAAATGGTTTCCTTGAAAGTGTTAATTTTGAGAATTTTCTCCCTTAATTTTTTTTCTTAGAAATGTTTTAAAAGCCTTTACATAAATGTGCATGTTAAGTTGTTTTTAAATGTTATAGCATGGAATCCTTTTATTGGGTGGAATCCTACTGAGATTTATCTCACACCCTACTTACACCTTTGGTTGTAAGTAGACTTGGTTATGTTTGACACATGTAAAGGCAAGGTGTTGGAAGATGGTGGTTCAGGTTGCTAGAGGTCTTCCTTGTGAGGTGTTGTTAGTGGTGGCTTGAGGGCGATGCTCCTCTTATAATATGGTGGTTTTGGGATATTTATTTTTTCCTTTGTGGTATCCCCTTTTTGGGTTTTTTCTAGTGTTATAAACTCAAATCTGGAAACTTTTTGGTGCCATTTTTGGTTTTATATTTTCAGTTTCAGTTTATTTATTTTGATGGTTTGTTATGATAATGAAATCGGGTAAAGTAATTCCTATGATTTATCATTGATACCCAGGAACTTATTGCCATCCCATGGGGATCGAGAACGCACTTCGGGTCATGCCATGGATTGGGGCTGTCGCTGATTCAGATGATGAATCAGCTTAGTTCATGACAAATAAGGTGGAATTTTATTGGCTACTTAATGTGGGCAATGAGGATGAGTCATTATACCAACACATAGAATCCTTTTTTTGAAGATCTAAAATTTATGAATCTCTTCATTCTTGCTCCCATCTTGATTTTCCAAATCTATTATTCTTTGGGAAAAATGATTTCTCTTTATTTTAATCTTTATTATTACATAGAATGACCTTATTCACTTGAGAAATCATAGAACTTTCATTATTTTCCACATTCTATATCATCTTGGATTTCTTCAAACTATTTTGGTCATATTTTAAACCATTATTTCATTACATGGTCAACATTCTTTGTGTGTGTTGAATCCTTCTTTGAAATGAACTTTTTGGTACTAGGAGTCATTATTTATTTTCCCTTGTTTCTCATTTTTCTAAGAAAAATAATTATACATCCCATATCCATGTGTCCTACCTACTTGAACCTTCCATATATATTTTAAATAACCTTTGGATTGTAATTCTTAAAAATATCTCATAAAATTTTTATTCATTTGGGGTTTCAACCACTAATCTAATTAGTATATATCTCTCTTGGATGGATTCATTTTTTGGTTCCAACTTTCTTCCTTATTTCTTGATGTTCATGAAAATATTGAAAAGGTCCATGATGGGGAATCTATTATCATGGTAGACGAATCTCTTTTCAATTTGTTTGAAATCCCCTTCAACTATCCTCTTGAGTGTACTCTTCTTAGAATTATTCTTTTATTTATTTCCAAAATCAGACATGTAATTTTTCTTCACCTATTTTTTTTTTCTATTTTGGAAATATCTTCATGTTAGTATAATATTTATGTGGGATGGTATACACTAAAACTCTTCATAAAAATGTCCAATTTTTTTCAAAATTGATAGAAATATTCCTAACATCCAAATTTGTTCCTTGTAGATATATTCATTATATTATGTGAATATTTAATCATCCCAATGAGTTTACTTTGAATTTTAGATATGATCCACATTTCTTTCATAATTATATAGATTCCATTTACTAACATGTCATGCCATAAATCAGTAGATATGTGACCGAACCTCCAATAACACCAATAATAGCCTATAAAACTCTTCCTTTTTCCTGAATATATAGTTTTGACAAATTTATATGCTAGATATTTTTACACTATTTCATCCCATTTATAGGATCTATTTGGGAGATGCTTTTCTTATGCATGTATACATTCACCCTTGATGATGTGATGAATTTATTGTAATTTTTCTCCTTCCATATTTGTGTAGTTTCAGAACATGATTTTTTTGATAATTGTGATGACTTATTTGTGATGGGTGTCCATTGAAAATAGCCCATCATGAAAGAAGTCATTGAAAATATAACTATTTGGGACAATCCATCATAGAAACGTTTTTTTGTGATGGATATACAATCCATCGCAACAAAATCCTGAAATATTATTTAGAACAGTTTTGCGACGATCCATCGTAAATAACCTTTTGCGAGGAATTATACATCCATCACAAATAACCTTTTAAAAAATAGAAATAATTAAAATTATTTATAAATAAAAAATACAATTACAAATATTTAAAAATTATTAAAAAAAATTAAAACACACATAAAAGTAATACGTTATTTTAAATATAATATTTTTATCATAAGAAATTACAGAATAGCCATAAAATCTTCAGAAATCATCAAATGGTATCAGGTGGAGGAGGATCACTCGAAGAACCTGGGGGAGGAAACTCTATACCAACACCACACACAAGTAGTCACATATACTCCATCATCTCCTCATCTCTTAAACACTGCTGCTCACACTCCTCCTCCCTCTACTTCTTCATATGCTATATCATCTCATCCTGAGCACTCAACATCTGCTCATAATGTGCATCAGATGATGACGTTGAAGACGACTCTCCATGATCTCCCTTCGCCCTCACTGGAGCCATCACATAAGTACCATAATAACTCATAAGTTTGAGTCAATAACCAATACCAATCACTCAACCTTTCTCGAAACCCTGTGAAGTTGTGTGTATCCAATCCCCCTCATCGAAACCCAAATCAACAGTGACATCTTGTTCGATCTCAACTTGAATCTCCCGTGAATGAGAAGTCCAACCTCATATGTTTCCTTTAAATATAATGAAAAATTATAATAATAATAAAATTAATATTGATGAAATTGTTCAAAAAAATCACTAACCAAAATACGGTGTTGTCATTTTCTTACAACTTCTCCCGTATGGGGATCAATATACATATTTTTATAAACTTTAAACTCCATAATAAATGGGTCAGTAGTGGCCTGTATAATATAAAAAACATGTTATAGTTAAAATAAATATGCATTAATAAATAATATCCCTTACCATATGTTGTCGATGTATGCCAAATGTACAACTACCGACTCAATGGGTGACCTCTTGACTCTCCTAGATCTGACGTATAGCTGATGATCTCCTCCTAAAAGTCTTTCCTAGCTAGAAGGAGCACAACCCATCCCATACCTGAGCTGATATATAATCGGGACAATGAGAGAAACAAGAATGATAAAAGATTATAGTACATGTTTTTTCCATAGCTCGCTTTCTGATATTGTGTAGAAACTGATGAAAGTGTTCATGTATACAAGTATCCCATGCCTTTCATATAATACCTCTCTAGCTATTAGAAATCACAAAAAAAATAAATTCTATAAGAAAATTAAAAAATATGTTAGTAATTAAATAAATTTTGAAAAATTATATTTTATTTAATAATGTACAATCTAGTAGTCGAACATCTGGTCATGCATGATGATGGGTACCAGGTCCCATGAAACCCATGGATCAAAAAAATAATTTCTCAGAATCGCCCCAGCTTTCCCAATGGCTAAATGTAAAAAACTATGCAAATTGAAAAAAATATAAAATCACAAAATTATTATCAAAACTGATACACTTATTTAATATAAAATAAATATCTTAAACAATTAAAAATACCTCTGTAAATGAGGATCAAAACCAACAGATGGCCATATCTCTAGAATAGGATCTAGAATCAGTAATTGAGAAAGACCACACCACCTCCTAGTAGGGGAACCATCTCGAGGAGGAGATGATGAATCGAGATCATTATCAGGAAGTCCGTCATTAGTGAGAGAATGTAATAAATCATCAGAATCATCTACATCCATCTGAAACAAATATTTTCACCAATAAGAGATTCTTAAAAGAGATATGAAATATAAAAAATTAATAAATGTCAGAATAAAATAATGTTACCTATAATAGATTTTTAATACAAATATGAAATTTACCAAACTAATAAATATAAGAATATGATACCTATAACTAATTACTTGAATATAATACATTAATCATCATATTTATTACCATTTTCATTGACATCAATGTCATCATCCTCATATTAATCATTTTAAACTTCCATATGACTTTCAGTTTCATCATCCATTATAACTTTATCAACATTATCTATATCATCAGCCCTTAACTAGGGGGTTTCATCATCAGTATTTATATCCTGTTGGTTAAGATATATATTTTAGTATGTTTATTGAAAAATTTCAATATTTTTCACTTCCAAAGAACCATTTTAATTTTCAATAAACTAATTTTCATGTGATTTCATTTTTATCACACTCCACCAGTCCTTCAAATCTCTTGAAACATCATAGTAATTTTTATAGTAAACTTGATGTGCTTAATGGGCCAACATAAATAGTTCATTTAATATAAGAAGACTATTATATTTAATGTCAATAACTCCATGTTGTGGATGAACTCGTAACCCTCGATCAGTATCAAACCAATGAAATTTAAACATTGTAACATAATTTGGTCCCATATAACATAAATCAATTATTTCATCTAGTATTCCATAAAGGTCAACTTAACTTTCCTTATGATGGTATCCTTTAAAATGAACACCACTATTCATTGATTTTTTTGAGTCACCATATATGCGTGTATGTAATTAAAATCCATTAACCACATACCCATTATAAGATTTTACCAATTTCTATGGAGGGTTTTTAAGCACACATAATTGAATTTCAATTTTATTTTCATGTTGTGTTACTCTTAAACAATAAAAATTATTAATAATAGATATCATTAGAAGTTAATTTATTATTCCATCAAAAGAAACTTAACTTACCAGTCTTTGAAACCAATATTCAAATTGTTTTTGCGAACATTCATCAAGAGAAGAAGGTGTAATTTGTATAAATTGATTTTTGATATGGTAATCATATAGTATATAAAAAAGTTAATGTAAATAAAGATATATTTTATAAATATTTAATGAAATAATAAAAAATTAGTACTTATTGCACAAATCCTATCATTTCTTCACAATTAAACAAACATAAGTATGAGCTCTGTGCGGTTCTTCATCTGCAAGACATCGCTCATGATAACCACCAAAACCAAGCTCGAGATGATTAAAAACTAACAACTAATGTTCTGTGACATCATAAAAATTTGTCTCATTATGACCAATTTGATTATGTTTTGAAGGATATTCTGACTGAAAATAATAAGAGCAAAATTTTTAAATTTCCTCCTACAAGTATGATTTTTCAATAGAACCTTAAACTAATGCTTTGTTACGTACTTTCTTATTTAATTTTTTCATACACCTCTCAAGTAGATACATCCACCAGAATTTTACCGACCCTCCATAGATAACTTTATATAGAAAATAAAATATTAAATGTTCCATGGAATCAAAGAATCCTTGTGGGAATATTTTCTCCAATTTACATAAATTTAAAACAAAATATTTTTTCATCAAATACAATGAATTATAATCCAATGTTTCCATGAAAATATCTCAGAAGAAATATGATATTTTTGTCAACACATCCCAAATTGAATAATTCAACAGCCCTCTAAGACCAACAAGCAATAATCTTTCAATTAGGACATGACAATCATGACTTTTAACCTAATACTTTTCCAATTTCTAAAGAAATAAGACAAATTAGAAGCATAAACATCTGGTAAACTCAAATATCTAATACATTAATAGAATAATAAACAATTTTCTTTACTAAGTGAGTAAGATGGTTTTGAATTCATTAATTTGTGTGATATTTCATCTTCAAATAATTTAAGTTCAGGATGTATGCAAATCTACACAAGATCTAATCGTGCCTTTACATTATCTTTGTTCTTACCAGGTGTTTCCAACATGGTATAAAACATGTTATCAAAAAAATTATTCTCAATATGAATTTCATCTAACATGTGACGAGCCAAAAAATTAGACTAACATGGAAGGTCCCAAAAAATACTATGTTTTATCCAATTATGATCTATTCTAAATCCATTTGTCTTTTACTCATTTATGGTTGGTCAAAAAGTAACTTGAGGTAATGTAGAGATAATAGATTTTACCTAATTACCTAAGAGCACTGCTGGAGGTGCTTCTGTTTCAATTCAACCTTTTTTAAAATTAATTCTGTGTCTTATAAAAGGGTGATCCATATGATGAAATCTCTGACGATAGTTAAAATAACTAAACTTTCTCCCATTGAAAAGAATAAACACTTTGTTCTTAGCCATGTAGTATAGACATGATTTTGGAGCCTGTGTGATCCATCCAAATAACTTACCATATGCCAGAAATTCACTGATAATCCATATTAATGTAACCTTCAATATAAAATTATAATATGAAATTATATTAAATGTAGTCACACCGTTGTTCGATAATGAAATTAACTCATCAATTAGTGGAATCAAATAATCATAAATATTCTTCTTTGGATGACATGGAATTAACAACGTCACATATATATATGGTTCTTTCATCAATATATAATGAGGAAATGTGTAAGGAGTAATGAAAATCGTCCAATAATACTATTGAATGCTATAAGAAACAAATGAAAAAAAACATCAGTAGAAAGGACCAACTGTATGTTACGGGGTTCTACATCAAATGAAGGATGTGTTTGATCAAAATGTTTCCATGAGTTACCATCACATAGATGGTTTAATCTTTTTTTTTGATGGGAATATTTGATTTGTGCCATGTCATAAATCAAGATGTGCTGTGAGACATAAAAAAATGCTGTAAATGAGGTGTAATTGGAAAATATATCAACTATTTCATGGGAACTCTGGACTTTCCTTGTTGGTCCTCTTTATACCTTGATTCTATAGATGTTGTAAAATTAACCAAAGATTCATATTCACTATAATATTATATGTATCCATTTGAACATGCATGGATCTTATGATAACTTAGACGCAAATTATGAACCAAACTTTTACTTTCATAGAAACTTGCAGGTAATGTATTTCCATCAGGCAACAATGAATTAACCAAAGATAAATTCTGATCAAAAAAACTATTAGACATTACAAAATATGATTTAATATCCATAAATTTTGTAACATCTTCAAATTTTATCATCTGATTCCTAGATATAAGGCCACCTCAACGGATTTCAAAAAATTGTAAAACTGAGAAGGTCCAGATTCTGAATTTGGAATATCATTCTGAGTTTTTGTTTTAGGAATAGATGGACTAGTTTCCTCATGTATTAAATTGTGAAATTATAGATATGAAACTAAAAAAATTGTATTTTCTACTGTACTCTTTTCAATATGTTGATACCAAAAATATAATCTTTCCAAAAACTGGAACACAATAAATGAATTCCAACATTGTCAAATGTTTTGAATGTCCTAATATCACATTTCAAACACAAACATTTAATTGTTCCTTTAGAAATAAAATTTGAATTTAACATTGAAAATGATATAAAGGCTTCAACACCTCCAATGTAGATAGGATTTAAACCAGATATGTTTGTATTTTTTTGATTATTTATCCAATCACAATTACATAAGATATATTGGTGTCTACTTTCTGAGTCTATAGTTAATTAAAAAACAACAAAATAAAAAATTATTACAGATCATTTTGACTAATTGGAAATTATTATTATATTTTATCACCTTGAAATATTCTATGGAATATGATCAGAGTGAGACACTAGGTTATCACTAGATTACTGGGCCCAAAGAGGCTTGGCATAGATAAAATAACAATATTAAATATATTATATAAGACGCACACTATTTTTTGAAAATAATATAATATATCTCGAACATTGTCTCATATGAGACACACACTATTTTTTAAGACACAATATTTTTTATACATTTTTATATTTTTTTACAAATTATTATTATTATTTTATAATCATAGATAATATTAATAATTTATTAATAATAATGACTCATTTATTGTTAAATATTATAAATTATTTAAATTAATACTATTTTTTTAATAATTAAGATTTTTTTAGTAATTTTTAATAAGTCTTATAATTGTTATATTTTTTAAAAATTATTACTAAAAATTATTTTAATTATTATTAACTAACTTTTTAATAAATAGTACATACTTTAAATTTTTATTTTTCTTCATTAAACTAATTTTTTAAACATTTTTTAATATAAAAAATTCTTATAAATAACATTTAGTTAATTTTTTTAAATTAATTTTCTCATCATTCTTAAAAAACACTCATTTCTATTTATTTCATACATTATATATATATATAACACATAATCAAATATATTTACATCATATTAATTTTTACATGTTTTTTCAAAGAAATTAATATATCAAATCTATATATTTAAATACACGCACATACACACGGGATAGGTCCTGGCTTGCGGCATGACCTTTCTTATGGCATGCGTTCGGGTGGATGGCTTAGCGGTGATGTTGTTTCATTCCTTGATTTTTTATTTGTTTCTAGTTTGGTTGTGATCTTTTGTGCAATTCTAGTCTTTTGGTGAGTATTTGTGGTTTGTGGATTGATGGAGGTGTTGTGAAGGAACAAGCGTCATCAATGCAGCGATGGATTCCTGATATTTGATTATTGTTTTTTTTATTTTGGACGTGTTCCAAATTCTATTTGTGTGATAGTCCTTGTATACTTTGATTATGCTATTTGTGGTATGTTTTGGATGATTCTGCTATGGTATTGGGTGAATCTTCATTTTTTCCTTGTGGTGAAATGTGTGATAGTCTTGTTTTGGTGGATTGGCTTTGGTGGAGGAGCAAATGAAGGTGTTTTGGTGAAGGAGGTCTTGATATTGGTTAATATTTGATCTTGTGGAATGGTTTTCAGAATGGAATCATTTGAGGGTTTTGAGCAAGAATCGCATATTGAATTATGCAGTAGAAGGGTTTAGGGGTTGCTTTTTTCAGATGTTCTATAAGGAAATTATTTAGAAGAGGATCAGAGTAGGTATATATCACCATGTATGGCTATTCTAATTAGGAAGTTTGAGAGGGTATGGTGTTGCCATCGGTACCAGGCCCATGCATTGCTGAGTATTCGTGCAATGGTGGAGGCTTTCCATAATGATGTTGATGATGGGGAGGGGTATTAATTAGTAGTCTTGTTATGGGATGATTGCGGCCCTTTTGACATTTGGGTTTGGTTTTTATCTCTACATATTTGAAGTCTATGAGGTTTTCCCCCTTTACCCTTAAAAGGGGGTTTATCAAAAAAATGAATAAAAAATTTAGGCCTTCGGGCCATTCAGTCAGTAATATAAATATACCAAAAACAATTCTGAAAATTTTCTTTAAACCAATATACATATTAAATTTATATATACGTAGATATAAACATACATAAATATTTAATATATATTAATAATATTGAGTAATTAATTAGTAATTATTATAAATTATATAATTATTATTATTAATTATTTAAATTTATATTTAATTTTTAATTATTATTATATATATATTTATCACGATTTCATAATTAATATAAATACATAAAATATTTTCTCACTCTTTTTTAAATAAATATACATATCAAATATATATATATATATATATATATATTAAACCTTACATGTATTATTAAAATATTTATATATACATATTCAGATGTTAATATATATATATATATATTACATGATTTCATAATCAAATATATTTTTACATGTTTTTTTAGAAAAATATATATCAGATAAACACACACACACACACATATATATATTAAAAACATTACACATTTTTTAAAATGTTTATATACGTCTATTTGTATATATATATATATATCATAAACTTTACACATTTTTTTAAAACTTATATATCTATTCACATTTTAATATACATACATGTATGTATATATATATATACATATTAAAAACATTACACAATTTTTTGTATAAATAAATAAATAAATAAATAAATATATATATATTAAAAAAATACATGTTTTTTAAAACATTTATAAATGTATACATAGAATGTATTGTTTACATATATTTATATTAAAAAATTTCTTAATTAATCAGAATGTATTATTTATATGTATTTATATTAAAATATTTATTAATTAATATAAATATATAAAATATATTTTGGAAATTTTTTTAACAGATCTACATATCAAATTTATATATACATATATACAAATATAAATACAAAACAAATATAAATATCAAAAATAAAAAATTAGTATAATTTCTAAAAATCAACTAAAATAAATTATACAAACTAGATTAAAATAAAAATAGAGATTAATACAATTATGTCAGTCCTAAATATCAAATAAAGCATCCAAATCAAATAAATTTCTAAACTTAGGGTTTAACCAAACCAGTATATTTGACATTGAACCAAAATACACAAAAAATGAACCAGAATAAAATCAAAATATAGATTAATACAATTGCGTCTATCCTAAATATCAAATAAAGCATGAAAATTAGATAAATTTCTAAACCTAGGTACCAAACCTGTATATTTAACATCGAACCAAAATATGCTAAAAACATTTATGGAGAACGTAAGCAGAGTCTATACCTTAAAGATCTGAGCTGAAATCAATAAAAAATAGGAATAATGGAGATGCAAGGAGTTGGAAAAAATTGATCGGTCGTAGGGTTTGTAGCGGATTCTGGAGAGGGAGGGGAAATGAGAGGAGGAAGAAAGAAAGGAGGGTCACATGGTGGTTAAAACGATGTGGTTTTTTTTTGTGATGGTATATTTATGATGGAATTAATGTTATCGTAAATATTTTTTTGTCAAAATTATTTGTGATAGACACTAATTTCCATCACAAATAATCTTGAGCCTAAGGGAATTTACGATGGTTTTTGTTATCCGTCGCAAATTTCCATCTCAATTACTTTTCACACTGGGCGGCAGGAAATCCCGCCAAAACTATTTGCGACAGATTATTTATTTCATCGCAATAAACCATTTTTTGTGATGGAATAAATAATATGTCGTAAATAGTAACAAAAAACAAACTATTTGTGATGGGTCATCTGACCATCGTAAATGACCCATCACAAATAGTATAAATTCTAGTAGTGTTTGTGATTTAAAGTCTGTATACCCAGTAGAAACATATTTGGTATAAAAAAATTCAACTGTTATATGGGTCTCTTTTATATATGATATGGTTGAGGGTTGATCATGAGATTATTCCTAACTCTTCTTTACACCATTTTTAATCTTCTTTAATGTAAGAAACTTCTCTAAAATTTGTATGGTAATATTTATTTTCTCAAATTTTTGGGAAGTTCTAGTTTTTTCCACTTCCAAAATTTTCAATTTTATTTTCAGCTCAAGAAACTTCATCTTGAGAATATTCTTTTCATACTCAACAGATATCAATCTCTCTTCCTATTTTCTCTTCAACTTTCCAACTTAATCATCATTTATCTTACATGTATTTTTTAGTAAACTATCAAGTTTCATTATCTTATTTGGTTTGTCTTCCAACTGATCATCCTTAAAATTCTTAGAGACTTTATATAATTTCTCCAATTCATGGATAAATTCCTTGAAATATTTATCAAATAAAACTTTCTTAAAAATCACTCTTTGTAGATCTTCATCAATCAAAGAAATTATTTCACTACAAAGTAAAGAATATTCTTCCTTAACTTTTACCAGTTTTGTGAGGATGTTGTAACTACTCACCTTCTTAGATAACTCATCTTAATTTTCATCATATTCTTTTTCCACTTACGAATTTTCATCCAATATTCTCATGCTATAAGAAAATATGTATGTTTCAACTTAAATGGGAAATTTCTTAAATTAATATATAATTTTAGAATATAAATCACTAATTGACTCATTGAACTCATCTTTATCACAAATATTTTATATTTCATTAGAGGATCAATAATAAATAGATTTATTTGAGAACACTTACTGGGGGTGAACAATGTGTCTCAAACTTTTTAAAAAATTCAAAATACTCTTTTATCTTTTATACCACTTAGTCTTTGAACCTATACCAACTAATAAAAATGGATCATTTCTTGTTTAACATAGAATACACACCTATATACAATGAATTAAATTAGTAAAGTATAACACATAAATTTTTATAATGTTCAACCCCTTCTTGAGAATCCTTCTCACTATTCTTGGGATGTCTGAGTCATAGATTCTCCATTATAATTGTATCATCAATACAAGTGGAGATTGAGAAGTTATCATACTGACCCAGTCTCACCATATTACATAGATTATTGTATTATCAATATTATACATGTGAATAATCACAATATCTAACTACACTTATTTATACTAGAATCCCACCAGTCTTGAAAAAATTATAGCCTCTTTTAAAGTAGATTTCCAAAATATCTAAATATGTCACTGAACCCACAAAAATTAGATTTTATTCTTAACTAAATCAAATAATTTGACTACCTAAAGGTATTTAAGAAATCATGCAACTCTTTCTCTATAAACTGCACATCTCCCAATTCTTCATCATAAACTGCTGACTGGGATTTCTCAACTCAAAAAATTAAGGAGTTGACTATCACTGAATATTTAGAAAAACACCATCATGTTGGCCTTTATCAGAAATATTCCATAATAGAAATCCTAGAAAATTACTTAGTGAGTATACAATAAAGTCACTGGTATGTTTTTTCTCAATTCACTCCTTCCTTCAGTTATTCTCCTACTTCTACACTACTACATGTTATAGGAAATGATATAAAAACTAGATTCGCCCCTCCCCCTCTTATTACAGATGGTTTAATTCTTCAAAAATAACCAAAAGTATATTCTTATTCCTCATGATTTATGGTTCTCTTGACTCACTACTCATGTGTACACCACTATCTTCCTTTTTTTTATATTTTATTTTTTCTCAATTTAATCCATAGCTATATAGAAAACTTCAATTAATTTGTGGGATCACATTAAATTTATTTAAATTAAAATATTTTAGAGGACTCATATAATAAAAATAAATAGAACACATGCACATCTCACACACCACGATCTCTATATCTCTTTTTCTCAATGACAATACATGGGTGTGTTTCCATGTCCCTTATTTTTAATTAAACTGCTGTCTCCAGATGTATTACAAAACACCCTTTTCATATTTCTTTATCATTCATTATCTTAACCAAATTAGTATTCTATTTTCTTAAAATAGGATCTAGTTACTTTATTCATCTCAAAATCTTTCTATATAATCCATAAATAAAACATTCTCCAAGGTTGTATAAAAATATACATCAACAACTTGCGGCATGGTTCTTTCCCCTCACGACATGAAAGCTTCCATTTAAACCAATATAGAATTCAAGATTGAGTGTATACTCTAAATAGAGATACTCAAACCACTTATCAATTAATTCAGATTGAGTCACAATTTAGTTTGTGATATTTAGAACATGGTAAAATAACACATGAAACTTCACATTTATTTTTCTTAAAATTTAATTTTCTAAAAATCTCATCATTCTCAAAAACTCATCCAACTTTGATATTCTATTTATCGTATATGAGGATTAGATTCTCATTTTTTAGATTAAATCATGACCCCTTTAAGTGTTTTTCATGTTTATATTATTTAATAAAATCTCAAACATCATACCCTATGATTTTATCTTTAGAATAATCAATTCTGGAAACTCTATATTTTCAAACAAGACATAAGGATAATATTTTCTTTACATGGACTCTTATGTCGATGACCCATTTTGGATCCCCATACATCGACCAACTATCTATATTGGATCCCCTTACATTGACGACTTAGGCATGGATCCCTTTACATCGATTCATATATGTGGTTAGATGACCCTTACATTGAACTCTATATGGGAATCTCCTTCATGTTCAATGGGTGGATACTCACTCTGTCACCCAACATACATTGAATTTCGTTTATACAATTACATTAAAAAAAATTATTATATACAATAAATAAAACTTAAACCAATAGGACAATCCATACTCATAATAAAATTTAAAGGATTACTAAACAAATGATATTTATATATGGAACCAAATAACTCTAGCTCACACCCCATAGTACCAAAAAATTCATTGTGGCATTTTAATTAAATGGATGAAATTTTATATGGTGATAAATCATATCGTATAACCATGTATACCAACATTTTATACTCATGAACTTAAAATTTCTTCAAAATTATAATCAAGGTATGAAAAATAGTTTTATATTTATTTTTAATGTTTAAAATGTACATTATCACATGAAAGGTGAATGAAATTTTATTTTCCATTGACAACCTTTTTTTTTATTTTCACACCCAACATAGAATGAAACTGCCCTTAGTATTCAAAAAAATTATTTGGGGGTGAAATGGAGGAGAGGAGTTCCAAAATAAAAATTGAAATAAAATTATAGAAAAAAGTATCCTGGTAGTTTGAAGATGAAGGCCATGTTATAACCAATTGATTGATCGATCCTCATGTCATTCTCAGATTCCACATAGATGAGGGAAAACTATGTTTGAAATCTATAAAACAAGTGATTTTATTATAAATATTTTAACCTTAAGAAACCTATAATATTACAAAAAAACCTATTTGGAACACCATGGAAATACCAAGGGGTTTCCTTAACTAAAAATGAAAAAAATAAATAAAGAAAAACATAATTTTTTATTTTAGAACATCAAACATAGACTCAAGGTATAAGTTACAATAAAAAAACAATAGTAGACACATAGTTATATATAAATATATATAAAAAAAATATCAAATATAAGTATATATATAAAGGATGGAAAATGGGAGCATAAAATCATGTAGGCCGATGGTAGGTGTTGCATCCCAATCACACTTTGGTTGTGGGTTTGAGACCAACCGTCTCTCTGGATACAACAAGCTATTATCTGGTCTGTGCATATTTTTTTTAAAAAAAAGAGAAAATTATCTTTTTTATTTTTTTAAAGTATATTTTTTTCACTTTATTTATTTTATTTTTCTTAATTACACAAACACATAAAATAAAATAAAAAACTCTTTAGTATTTGGTTTTACTCCTAGGAATTTCTTAGTTTAAAGTTGTTAGGTTAACTTAACCCTCACACATTTGAAGTGTTATTTGGTTCATAGGTTGGATTATTCAACTCCTCTATAATTTCATGTTTATGGAATGATTTAATAGAAGGTTTTATTCAATAAATTTTGAACTTATAGACATAACCACTGATGGGGTCATGAATATCAACTACCCCTTGAGGGTACCCATGATACAAAATATAGGTCTTTGACCATCTCAACCTTGAAATCCTCAAGTGAAAATAAAGTTCGGAATTTTACAGGAGCACAAATATTATGGGTTCAAAGTATTTTACTTTAATATTCCTAGTTTGATAAGACTAAACCCTATATTTTTCCACCCTTTAATTTTTAAAATCCTTATTTCAATGTTCCTCAAGTTCATTAAAGTCCAATTTCCTCTGTTCCAGTTATAAAAATGTCAAAATTCAATTTCATTATTGTCCAAAAATATTTATACTCAATTTTAACTGGAAAATAGAATGATTTTCCATAAATGAACTGATATGGTGACATTACTAGGATGGTTTTTTATTTAGTATGATATTACAAAGGGGAATCCAAGTGCTTCATTATCAATATTTCCTACAGGGGTTGATAGTTTTTTAATAATTTTATTTATGTCCATATTTACAAACTCATCTTGACCATTGGTTACAGGGTGGTGGGTTGTGGAATCTTTGTAAGAGATACCATAGTTAGACATGTGTGTTGATAAGGGATGATTTCATAAATGGGTTTCACAGTTTCTGATTAAATCCTTAGAAATTTCAAATATAGAAAATATGTTTTCATTAAGGAAATGAATCAAAACCTAATGATCATTGGACTTAGTGGAAATGATATTAACCTATTTAGATATGTAATCAACAATTAAGAGGATATAGAAAAGTACCCTAATGTTTGGGAATGGTCCCATAAAATCAATTAACCAATAATCAAAAAAATATAATTAGAATAATATTATGGATAATTTGATTCATTTTAGTGATGGATCCCAATTGTTCACATCGAGGAAAACTTTAACAGAATGTGTAGAAATCCCTAGAGAGGGTAAACCAAGATAAACCACTATGAAGAAACTTTTTATTGGTTTTAATTATATAAAATTGTCTTAAATATGCCTCTACATGACAAGAACTTATAATGGACTCTTACTCGGCCTCTTAGAAACATCTCCCAATGATTTGACCTGAATAAAACTAGTAGATGTATGGATCATCAAACACATAGTGTTTGAAATAATATATTAATTTACTCCTATATCGAGTCCCTAACACATTTGGATCAATTTTTGTAAATAACTAATTTTATATATCATCATTCCATGGGAAATCACTCAGAAAATAGAGGTAGTCATTAAGAAATAGATCAAACATAGAAATATGGGGTGAATTATCCTTGAATTCCAATATAGAAAGGTGATCAGATACCAAATTTTCAACCCCATTTAGTCTTTAATTATTATATCAAATTATTATAAGATAAGGAACAACCTAATAAATATTTCCTTAGTGACCTATTTTCTCGAAAAGGTATTTCAATGCCGAATGATTAGTGAAAATAGTGATGTTGGATCCTAAGAGATAGGATCTAAATTTCTCTAAAGAAAATAAAACTACAATAAATTATTTCTTAGTGGTGGTGTAGTTGATTTTTTCATCATTTAATGATTTTATTTCATATTCAATGAGAAATGGAGTTTTATCACATTGTTTTCCAAAGATATATCTTACAATAAAATCTCTCATATCACACATGAGTTTGAAATGATGTTTCTAATTAAGAGATCTCATGATTGGTGGATAGATAAGACATGATTTTAGTGTCAAGAAATATTCTTCATAGATTTATATCCATAAAAATGTAGAATATTTTACAAGTATAAAAAAATGGGTTCGTGCAATGGAGATGAGTTTTCTAATGAATATTCTATAGAAACCAGCATATTCTAATAATAATCTCACTTCTTGGATAGTTTTTGGATAGGGAAGGTGAAAAATTATATCTAGGAAAAATTATTGTTTATAGAAGATTAAGGAAGTGAAATATAATTATAGGGGAAGTAAATATTGTGAAATATTAATAAGATACTGAAACTTGAGAGTAGTCTTGAAGGGGTGGTGAGAGACCCCTTTTATAAGTGGTGAGAATTACATTTTTTTGTAAATATTCCATCTTAAGATAAAGAGAGCACATGTTTCACATGTCAAAAAGAATCAAAAAATGGAAAATAATTGAGTGGATATAAAAGTTGGTCTATCCAAATCATAATCAATCAATTAAAAACTTTTTTTAAAATGTTAGGTCTTTTACCCATTTAGTTATCACTTTCCAACCTTTTGGATTTTACCATAATAACTAGTTTTTACCCAAGTAATTCATTTTTATGCCTTCAAATAATATGATCCTTATTATATAAAATGGGACATCAAATTCAAAATTTTAAATACATTTTAATGTATTCACTTTCTAAAAGTGATAAAAATTAATTTTAAAATAATAAATTTCTAATGAATTAAAAATAGTTGTAGAGAATAGTGTAACTTACATTCTAAAATATCAAACATAGTTTTGTAATCTAAAAAAATATATTTTTAAAATTTTAATGTATCTTATAAAATAAATATTTTTTATATAAAAGGATTTCATAAATTTTCAAATCATACTTATTGTAATGACCCAAGGTTTAATCAATTGAAATTCTCACTACCCAGTTTAAAGAGGACATTGCTTTGTTTTAATAATAAAATGAAGCTTCAGCCCAAACCTTAAAAAAAACAATGGAAATTCCCTTCTTATAATTATGTTATATAATATAATCACATGAAATCACAACATAATGAACTAAAAAGTACTATGTGAACTTTAAATAGAATATTGTCACTTCTGTGACTTGAATTTCAAAAATATGACATACACAATTGTGATTAGTAAGATGTTTGGAGTCTGATAAGACAAATTTAATTTTTAGTGAATAGTAGTTGACCCTTATGAATAGTAATGTTACCCTTATTAATAGTAATATGACCCTTATGAATAGTTTATAGTCCAAGTGAATAACTAACCTTACCAATGAGAGTATATATAAAATTTATCCATCTTATAAGTGAAAATATGATATAATTATATCATAGTGTTGATATTTTTGTGAGTCTTGTATATTTAATTACAACTTTATGATTAATTTAATAATTTAAAAGAAATTTTATTTTCATAAAATTTATTCATAAATAAGTATTTTGATGAATTATTATTATATGATAATTTTAAGAGGCCTTAATTAATTTTTCAAAGTGTTAGAAAAACAGTTTTAATTTTAAATTTTTTATTTTTCCAGTAAATTATGATTTTAATTAAAAATTAAATTTCACATATTTAGAATTTTTTTTTCATAAAATGGACTTCATTTTTGAATTCTAAATTTCAAAAAATGGTTGGAATGAATTTTTGGGATTTTTTCTGAAATACTTGATTTTTTGGTGAATAGTAAAATACCGTAATTTGCTGTATATATATACATTATATGATAAATACACTATTTATTGAGTCATTACTATTGTAATCACCTTGGGTTCGAAATAAAATGCACATATTACTATTTTTTGTCACAATAATCAATACTATTGTTTGTATTGAGAAAAATAATAAAACAATGAATAAAATATTGAGAAAACCCTCCTCTCCTCCACTATAATAACCACCCTCACCCCCTCTTATCTTCACCCCTCTCAATCCTTATTCCTAGTCCAAATTATGATAAAATACCTCCCTAATAACCTATACCACATATATCATCCTTTTTTCTCTTAAAATTACCAAATCCTCTCCCTTAAAGAGGTTCTCAAGGAAGATATATTCAAGAGGTAAATTCCTCTTTTCAATCTTTTATTTTCTTTCAAGTTCCATTATTTTCTTTTTCTTTCCTCACCATATTTAATAAAAATGTTATGATAAATCTAGTAAATTAAATGTAATGTAATTTTTTTATGATAATTTTATAATTCATTATCATATCTCCTTTCCCCTCCCTTTATACTAGAAATGAAAACACCATCAGAGATCTGTTAATTTATCATATTCAAGGACGACGAGTTTTCAATTTATTTTACCATCTTCAATTTTGGTCATGAAACCATTTTTATGGTTGAACCAGACTATAATATATGTATTTTTTATAATTTATGGTTATGTAATATTTTTTACACATTATATTAATTTATACAGCAAAATTTGTTCGATGTGATCAAAAAACCCGCCAATTAACCAAAACAGTCATCATTAATGTTTTATATAATGATTCATCTTCACTCCAAATAACCCAAATGAATTTTATAACAAAGTAATATATTTTATGATCAATAATAAAATATAACTCTAATTATGTACAACCATTCTCATCTTACATGTTTATCCTTACATATATATAAGTAAAACAATCATGAAAACCAATGAAACAAACAATGAAATCGAACCTATTAACCCATAAAAAAGGTCATGAATGAACTTAATAAGGTTAAAATAAATAAATTACATAAATAATAGGTTATATAGATATTAATTAATGAATTTAATTTGTTTATCTAGTACATTAAGATCAATTGAAGGACACCATCATACTTAAGGTAAGGGATTCTACCCGAACCTCCCTTATTCCTTCAGGTTGCTCTATCATTATTTTTACCCAAATGAAGTTACATTTTATTTTTATGTACATATTATAAATGATTTTTATATTCTCCAAACCCATGTATCAAGATCCATTCATCATTATCTTTCAGGGATATACATGTTTTTAAATGATTCCCTTCTCAAATACTTCCTGATAAGCAAACCCATTTTAAGGGAACTTCCTGATTTCATACCCATTTCTAAGTACACTATATAATATGTTTTTAAACCACCATTATTTTTATAAAATCACTATTTTTATTATTAAAAACTTATTAATTCACTTATGGTTTTATATAAAATATTATTCCCTTTTCTATTTTAAGTGATATTTGATATTTTCCTTAAACCACACTAAAATGCTTTAATTCTAAAGTTTTATAAATGCTATTTTTTAATATTTTCACTTCAAATTGAAATAACTTATCATGAAATATTCCTATTATACAATATTAATGTCCATGAATGATCTAATTACTTTCCTTCATGGACAATTTTATGATATGTCCATTTTTATGCTTTATGACATGAATATAATACCCAATTCTTTTCCACAGGTAACCTTATGTTTATGTATGATTGATTATGTATGATTACATATGTGGAAAGAATATTCATGAACATGTTATTATGGGTACACACATATAGTTCTCCAATTAATTGTGTAAATTTGAGTCTCAGGATACATTACATGCAACGGTCTTGGCGGTTAGCCTTGACTCGTGATACTATGTGCAACGGTCTTGGTGGTTAACCTTGACTTGTGATCTTCTATGTGCAAAGAGACTTGAATCATGCTAAATTCAGGTTTTATGTTGCTGCCACATTACTATGAATCCATGTTTATATGATCCCATGTTTATATGTTATGAATCCATATGTTCCATGCCTTTTTATATCATTATGTCATGCCTTCTAACCCATATGCTAAAGCCTTATTCTTATGTTTATTCCTTTATTGGTCTTTTTATCTCATCCCTTTGTTAATGTTATCCCTAGGTTATCCTATGAAGATGTATGAACACAATGAAAGTTAGGGGATCTTTATGAAGACTAAATGAATAAATGTCATATTTAGTTCCATGTTTTATGTTTTATGTACCTAGTCTTCCAAGACACTAGAATTTACGATCCTTGGATTGTAATATTATGATTTACTATGATTAAAATCATGTAATGATATGTGTAAAAGGTTAGGGTCACTATAGTTGGTATCAGAGGATGGTCTAGTTATTTTTGGAGGTTAAGAATATAGAAATTTAGTAAGAACCTTAGGGATGAGACTAAGTATAAGAAAACATTCCTAAATTTTGGTAAGTATAGAGTAAGTTGTTTATTAAGAAAATAAATCCATTTATGGATAAAAACAAGTAGATGTGGATCTGGAATAGATGTATCTAGAGGTAAAACCCGAAAACACTGCTTTGATCTAGACTTGAATGGGAACTGGTGCATGACAATAGGCCTTGCTGCACTCTTGGTTTGACACTCCTAGGGGATATGATTTGGTAAATTCATAAGATTAGTACGAACCATTATTAAGGGAAAAAAATATCCCATAAGAATATATGTTAAGTAATAGATAAAGGATAAACTACATTGAAACATAGGGAATCACAAGTTATGATGTACTTTTCCTTGAATATTTTATCCTCTTATGTTTAAGGTTTCCTTTTTTATGCTTAATATATAAGTATTAACGCCCTATAATTTTACCTTATTTTTCTTAGTTAATTGAGAGAAATAAAAGAACACGTGCTAATAATAAATGTGATAGGGAATGTGAAGATTTCCCTACCGATATTCCAAATATGATGGGAATGGGTGATCAAAATTTCATGATAGTACTTGCTCTGTTGGCTCAAGTTATGAATAATAACTTGAATGATGTGGAATTACCTCCTCCTCCAAGGAAATAGAAAGTTTATATCGAATAATTCATGCTGAAAAGGTCTCCTCACGAAACAATGGATCCACTCCATTAAAAATATATTCTCTATCCTTCAGTGCTTATAAGAAGAGAAAATTGTACTGTTGGACTATAATTTTTATGGGGAAGCTGATCAATGGTGGACACTGATCAAGAATATGATGTCTTAGGAGGAAATTGGTTGCATGGATTGGGAGGAATTCAAGAAAATGTTTTTCAATAAATATTTTCCCCGAACCCTCCATCTCAAGATGGAAAGGTAGTTCCTTGGACTTGAGTCGAAGGAAGATGAGTCCATAGAGGTGTATTAAGAAAACTTCACAAGGATTGAAAGATATGCCTCCGGTGTTGTCATGAACACCGAAAGAAAGGTGAATTTCCTCTTTAGAGGACTAAATCTGAGTCTACAAAAAGAATTGGCAATACGTGACTTTGATAGTTATGAAGAGATTATTCGTTGTGACCTCAAGGTTGAAATGGTGATCGGATAATCTTAATGGTCTCATGGGACCAATGAAAAAAAAGAAGAGAATGGAGTCTAATATGGGTGGTTCGGAAAATAAATCCCAAGATGTAAAGAAGATCGAACACCCCTTGTGTCAAAATTGTGGGAAGAAGCATCCTGGGAACAATATACAGGGAACTGAGAATTGATTCAAATGTGGAAGAATGGGACATCTTGCTAAGAACTACTTGAGGGATATAATGAATCCCACTAATGTACAAGAAGAAAGGAAGGTTCAAATCAATTCTCTGCCTGTAGTGCAGTGTTACAACTGTAAGAAGCATGAGAATTATGCAAAAAATTTATCTAAGCCAAGGGATGTCAGAGGAAATCAATGACAACCTCCAAGGCAACAGGAAAGGGATTATGCTATCACTACTACTGAGGTGGACCTGGACAATAATATGGTGACACGTACAATATTTATTCATTCAAAAATAGAGAGTTTACTATTTGATTTTGGTTATACACATTCTTTCATATCTTGAAAGTTTAGTAGAACTATTCAAACACCACCTCAAAATTTAGAGGTTGAGTTATCTGTGAGAACATAAAACAAGGAAATTACTGTATCAAAAGTATATAACTCCTACCCAGTTAACATTTTTGGACCGAACCTCTCAACAAATCTCATCATACTTCCTTTAGGGAAGTTTGATATTATCTTGGGCATGGATTGAATATCTTTATACAAATACAAAATCAATTTTCAAGAAAGGGATATCAATATTCACATCCCAAAGCATCCTCCAATTCTTTACAAGTGTAAGGAGAAAGATGATTATCCTTTATAATAATTGTCTAAAGTGTGGATATTAATACCTTATGAGAAATCATATCTATCTCAAATGACTGAGACAGAAGAGATGATAATTCTTGAATATATTCCCATATTGAGGGATTACACCGATGTATTCCCTAAATAATTTCCTGGTCTTCCTCCTGATCGAGAGGTTGAGTTATCAATTGAAATTATTCTTGGATATCTACCTATATCAAATAAACCTTATAGAATGGACACCATAGAGCTAGAAGAGCTAAAGAAGGAGTTACAAGAGAATCTGGAGAAGGGTTTTATATGCCTGAGTGCTTCACCATGGGGTGTTCTATTCCTCTTCATCAACAAGAAGGATAGATCAATGCGCCTCTTCATTGATTATCATGAGCTCAATAAAATCACGATAAAGAACAATTATCCCCTATTATGGATAGATGAATTGTTCAATTAGCTTTATGGGGCTATTTATTTCTCTAAGGTGGACCTTCGGTCAGGATATCACCAATTAAAGGTAAGGAAGGAAGATATCCCCAAGATGGCCTTTCAAATGAGGTGTGTACACTATGAGTTCATAGTTATTCCCTTAGGAATCACTAATTATTTGACAATATTCATGGATTTAATGAATAGAATTTTGAGATTACCTCAAAAAATTTGTGGTAGTCTCTATTGTTGATATTATGATATACTCTAAGTGCAAGGAGGAACATCAAGAGCATTTGAATACTATGATGATGACTTTAAGATGAGAGAAACTTTATGAAAAGTACAATAAATGCGAGTTCTGGATGGAGGAAGTATCATTCTTGGTGCACGTTATCACCAGCAAAGGGATATCTGTAGACCCTTCTAAGACAAAGGCAGTCGAAGAATAGCCCAGGACAACATCTGTAATAGAGATCCATAGCTTTTTGAGTCTATCTGAGTATTATCAATGATTTTTGAATAAATTTATATAATTGTAAAACCCAATGAAAAAGTTTACATGGAATGGGGTGATGTTTGTCTAGACTCAAGAATGTGAGGAATGTTTTAAAGTGCTCTAAAATCAACTTTCCATTTATTTTTCTTCTAAAACTTCTTAAATATATCATACATTATAATATAATGAATTATGTATTATTATTATAGTTAATTATATATATATATATATGTAATATCCAGTAACCAATATCCCCCTTTTCCTTAAAAAAATGAAAATATCATTTGTTTTATGTGTGGACTACTGCCTCCATGAATAAAATGTTCTATTTTACATTAATACTACACTTGTATAGTTAAAAGGAGGTATTTAAGGAATAAATTTTATCTTTATAACATTTTCATTATTCTTAAATGATAAATCATTATCTATATTTTTTATGTTCTATGGAAAATGAAAATGTCATCTGTGTGTACATGCGGGGACTACTGCCTCCATGGAATGAAATATTTTATTTTTCATCACCATTATACTAAGACGATTATAAGAATTTATTTAATGAATAAAAATGATTTTTATGACATTATTAAGGTTATGAAAAGGTAATATTAAAATTTAAATTTTTATTAATCTTCCAAATATTTATAAAAATTGTTGAAACGAGATTATTAGTGCTTCCATATTCAAGAATCTTGACTAAAACTCTCATGGAATGAAATTATAAATTTATAAACCATTATAAAGAATAAATTATTTTTCCTTGTATAATCTTGTAATTATAAACTTGGTATCAAATAATGGGTATCAATATCAACATTTTAATGCATGCACAAAATAATCAAATTTGTTAATATCCGATGAAGAAAATAAACTACAAATAACTAATACATGTATAATAAAAAATTATAATTAAATGATATATAGGGTGATATATATTAAAAAATTTATGAAATAGTTTATTAATGTGGTTATGTTTATTATATAGGAATTTAAATCACATTCATGGAAGTCGATATCAAAGGTAAAAGATTTCTCATCTCGATTTTTATTCTTTGATACATATTCCATTTTCACCACTTTTTTTATTTTATGTGGTGTATATACTTAAACATGGATGTAATTTTCATAACTTTTATGAAATTAAAGGGGTTTACATATCCATTTTATGTTATTTTTTATTCAAGGTCCTTCGATTCAAAATTTACTAAATCTGTAAGGGTTTTCTTGACTCAAGTTCTTTTATTGAGTCATAATTATTCCCCATTAACTATGGTACTACAATATTTTTTTCTTGTATACTAGGATTATATTATATTTACATTCATAATTTTCTATATAATTACATTTTTAAATAAAATATATGTTCTTTGATTGATTTTATTCTTCATAAAATTTAATGATTTTAAGAATAATTTCAATCCTCTCCAAATAAGAAATTTTTCTTCTCTATGGTCCCATGTTTTGAGTTACTTGAAAATTAAAAGTTAAATTGAGCTTTTATTTTGGTGGGTAGAACAAATTTAAATTTTATCTTTAGAATGAAATTTATTAGAGTTTTAACACTTTAAAGTGTTGTTTTTGGATGGGTTTTAAGTCCCAAAATGTGACTCAGGAGTCTGGAGGAATTTCGAGAGAATTGGGCTTCAAGAACTTGGTTTTTGGAAGTAAAAGGGGTGGCACATAATTAGTGAATAGTTATTACTAACCATGTACCTCAAATGTGTATCCCTATAGGGGTGTCACATGGGTTTTCAAACAATTCACCCAAGTTTGTATGGACGTGTACGAAACTGTAGCAAAACGACATAGGTAAACCATACAGCTTGGGCATGATTTTTCTAACCCTACACCCAGACCATGCGGGATATGGAGAGAGGCAATGTGAGATACATGTTTAGCGCACTATTATCCAAATAGTACATCCAAACATTGAAACATTTTAAATTTTTTGAAATTATGATTCTTACCCACCCTTATTTTATTCCTTAATCTCCATTTTTATTTTCCTCATTGCACACAATATCCCACAATGATAGCTCTTACTTCCCTCTCTTATGGGATTTTTATTTACTTATCTATTATCCATATAATTCGATCATCATTCATTGTGTTGGATAAACCTTGTTAATTCTTCAATTCCTTCACCTTCCTTTCTTAGATTAACTTTTAGTATGGAATTCTATTTCCATATGGGATAATATGCCCTATTTCTATAGTGTTTGTTTGATTCTTGTTTTTCTCTCATTTTGAATTGAATAATAGGTTGGTATTCAATGGGAGGAAGTTTAGGGGTATAAGTTAGGTGGTTCTTATATTTATCCTAATTTATACATTTGTTTATGTGACTCGTGATAAATAGGTGTGAGTGGGGTGGTCTGAGTGTGATTGTTTTTATATTTATTTCCTTTTATATTATTATTGAGAGATGTAAAGGGGTAATATCATGTGTAATAAGTTACATTTGAGCCTTGTGTGGCATGGAAGGTGTGAAACAGGGATTCGTGTTGATTCAGAAGATTTTTTTTGGTTATGTAATTTATTTGAATTAATATTATGGCTATGTGGGTTTCATGGGAACACATTGGTCATAGACCATGAGGTCTATGGTTATGTTGATCATCAGTAGTGAGGCAACATGGTTTGTTAGGTTGAGGTGGATGGTGATGAACAATACCATATATGGGAGACATGGTTTTTAGGTGGTGATGGAGTTTCTCCAGAGTTTTGACTTAGGTTGTTGGTGATTGCATCTCATTGTTGTTGGCTGAAATAAATATTGGGGTCATGCAAACATAGGATTAGGACCCCATGAGGTGGTTTTAATAACTCAAATTAGGTGGAGTCCTACGTAGACTTAAAAGCATAGGGTATGGTAATGGATATTAACATGGAGGAGGTGCTCACCATAGAAAGACACATGTGATGGTATGTAAGATCATAAGATATGGACCGTTGCTCACCAATATGTTGGGGATGATGGGTCAGGACTATGGAAGGACATGTATTATCATACCTTGGGATGTCTAGCTAAAGAGATGATGATTATTGAACTAGTAAAAGTCTAAGGGACTTGTTATAAGTTATTGGTGTGCTGAAGGGACATCAGATTTACCCAAAATGTGGTGTATGGGGTAGTGGATGTAACTTAATGTCGTGTTGTATGGGAATTTATGGAAACTGAGGGTTCTTCTAGTTTAACAAATAATGGATGCATTGTTACACTTAGGCATTGCCCGAAGTAGGTAAATGATCTCTTGTTGCTTCTGAGCATGAGTGATGTGGATTATCTGATGCATGGGTAGATTCTATTTATTTATGTTTTTCATACATTGGTATATCTATGGATGTAATATAGTCACATGTTTGTAGTGTCTTACCGAGTTCATACTCACATCCTCCATGGGCCCCTTAAGACTCATGTAGACTTTATGGATTTGAGTGTAGGAGAGGGATCAGGTTCATTGGTCTGGACCTTAGTGAGATAGAATGTGTCGAGGTGAACAAGATGCATAGCATAGTTTTTTACATGAAAACCAAGTGGTTCCTTTACACTGAGATAGATTTATTTTTGAGTTTTACTTACATACTTATATGACCAATCCATGGGTGATCCTACATACTTATGTACGACTATCATGACATGTAGATATTATATAGTCTTTATAACAGGTTTGATTTTGTCTTGTTACTGTTGCTGTTTTATATTCATTCCATTGAGTTAGTTTATCATTTACATAGTGTAGTTATCATTATTATCACCAGAGGGTATAGTCTCCCCACTATCATCTAATAGACCCTCACTACTAGTCATAATCCTTTGGTGTTTGGGGAGGGGTTCCTATAACCAAGTTTAATACTAGCCCAAATAATTGATTGAGTGGCTCTCAGGTCATGGCATTACAAAGTGGTATCAAAGGACATTGTCTTTTGTATTTCTATTTGGGTGTGGTATGGATGGGACTATGATATTGATGGAGATTGGTAAATATCTTGTGCTTGGGTTCCTTCAGCCCCATGAATGGGGGATAAACCAAGTTTTCAGTGGTGGGATGTTGATGTTATTTCTTTTTCACTTTTATAGTTGATTTATTTTTTACCTTGAGTGGTGTACTTGGGTATGATATTATTGTTTTATGAGGTTTTTGTCTCTTGGAATAGTATGGTGAGAGAGGGTGTGCATACATGCATCATAATAATCACTTAGGATAAAATTAAATATGTTCATATTTGTGATTGTTTCTTGGAACTTAAAGTACAAGAAAGGGGGTTCGGATATTAAAAGGGTCATCAACATGCTAAATAGGGTTTTACCACATAAACTCTTGGAGCAATTATAATCATCCAGAATGTGTGTGTAGTTCCTTGTGTGATCAGTATGTGATCCTATGTGCAGATGGAATATGGGTTCTAAACCTGATATGAGTATGTGGAAATAAAAATAAAAAGTGGGTGAGCTATTTATTGTGTCAATAATAGGCTAAATAACATTTTCTGGCATAGCTATTTAGTGGATTTCTACACATCCATCCTAGATTTATAGATTCTGGTATGATTGGTATGTGTTTCCTGACTCTAATATGGGTAATAATGGGACCAAAAGGTTGGATGACATACAATATGGGTGTGGTAGGGAAGTTTATGGGTGATGAGATGTGTTTCTTGTTACAAATTTTCCTATTTGAGATATATGGACTATTATTAATGGTATTTATCTTATTATTTGGTCTTCAGTGTGGTTCTACCTAGAATTATTTGGAGGGATCCTTATGAGGGTAAAGATGTGGTGCTTCCATGGAATGCACATGATGAGGCCCCTGAGGGCAGGGATGATCATGAGCTCTGGGTGGAGGCTCCGAGGTAAGCGGGATAACAATAGAAACCACCAAAGCTTGGGTGTGGCTAGAGGAGCAGTTTAGGGAGATCTTAGTGTACGCTATTTATAGTGTTGACTAGGGATCTTAGGGAATAGATCCATCCATAACATATCTGATATGGGAGTTTTAGTCATATCTCCCCCATTATTTCTGGGTGAGGGTGGACAACATGTATTAGAGTTCTGGATAGAGTCTGTTTAAACTATTTTCAATCAGATTGAGAATCACCCAAGAAAGAGGGTGTAGTTATCCACTTATAAGATCATGGGAGTGGTAAAGCACTGGTGGGATGTACTGGTACATGCAGGAGAGTAATTGGGACTAGCATGAAAGGACTTTGAGACTCTATTATTAGAAGAATTATTTACTGACACATTGAGGGTAGATTGACCCCATGAGTTTATGAAATTGTAGTAGGGAGACACATCAGTCATATATTATACTATGAGGTTCAAAAAACTATCACATGTTTCACCCTCTATATCAAGAGATGAAATATCCAGGGTGAGGTGGTTTCAAGATGATTTTTCATATAACAGTAGGGTACATGTGAACATCTTCAGGTTGACCTCATTCTTAGAGGTAGGGAACCATGCCTTGAGAGAAGAAGGAAACTTGATGGATAAGACTTACCCTAGCCGATTGACTATGTTAGGTGATCCAGGAAGTGTTGCTTCAGGTAGCCATAAGTGAGGCTATGAGGAGTCTCAACATTCCAGTTAGGTCAAAGACCCGAGCCGACCACCTAGGAGTGAATCATCAATGGTATGATTTTAGTGTAGGAATCTAGTTTACATTTGGTTCCAATTTGAATGACCTAAAAAGGATTGTAGAACATGAGGAAAGATGGAAAATTTATATAAGTTTTTTCAGAAGATGTATCATACATTTTAGATTTAGGTACTGGCTTATACTTAGGGATCTTAGGTAGGACTGAGATTGGTTTCATGATCTGGTAGCTAGGATATAACTATATGTGGTATGGAGAGTGATACTAAGAACTGAGGGTAGTGGCTGATAGTGGGTAAAAAACCATAGAGAGTCCAAACATCAGATAGTTGGGATTTAGGCTAGGAGCATAGGGATGAGCTAACAGGTTCAAATAAGGTTAGGAATCTGATGATAGTTAGATGTAAAGACCTAGGCCCTGATAGCCCAAAGCCAGTGTCTTAATTTATTATAATGGAATAGATACAAGTCTAGAATCCAAAAGGACCAATTAGTTTAGTAGTTTTTATATCCATATTACATACATGAACTTTACATTATAACTTGAAACAAAAAATAACATAACACCTCCATTGGAGACACCCATAAAATCCTAGATTATATCTGTAAGTCATTCATAATATAAAAAATCACATCCTGGGAAAAGATAAAACATAATAAAGGGGTGAGATAAGATTATCAATAATGGTAAGTAATATAGAGTAATCTATTATAAAAAATAGTAATGGTGACTGACTAAAAACACATTCCATTAGAATATAATCTTTAGCATAATATGGAAAGAACAAAAGATGAATAAATAATTCCATATAAATAATCACATGAAAATGAAGTTTAACCATGGATATTATACTAGTAAAATATTCACATGGATAATAAATTACTAATATCATAATGAGGTAATACATATTCTATAAATCATAAACATACCATCGATGCCTCATCCAAGACACTTGAAAATAAATGGTCAAGGCCTCATCCAAAATCCATTTCTGTTTTGTTTCATGAGACTTACCGATGAAACAAGGGGATATAACAGGCCCCACTCATCAATTAATAAGTCCAATACATTCCTCATATGAATATATTTAAACATAAACAACATATACATACTAAATGTAAATAACTTTCCCCAATAATTAAACATAATCACTAACCATTCTGAGTAATATGGTGAATGGTATCAAAGTAGCACATCCGAACTCAAACTGATCATAAAATTTTTGATAAAATAGATTAGATGATAATAATAAGAGATAAATGTCAATAAAAAATAATATTAAATAGATGACTTGAAATATATTAAAATACTCTAATAAAATCATCGAGTAATTATTGAGATAAATACCCGTTTTTACTTTTCAAAGAAGAGTTCTTTTGGAAAAATCATTTGTATTTGTCATAATTGATTGTATAAAACCAGAAAGGAAAAAATATAGTTTTTCATGAAAAAATTATTTATTTTATAAAAATAATGGTGTCTTAAAATAGATTATTCATGGTACTTGAAAAGGGGTAAGCAATTGAGAAGTTTCCTTTAATCAGGCTTGCTTATTTGGAAGAATTGAGAAGGGAACCTTGTAAAAAATATATTTACCCATAAAATAAAGATAAAATAATATGGATACATGATTTTGGAATATATAAATATAATTTATAATAATTATATAAAAATAATGAAGAATTATATTGGGCTAAAGTGTTAGAAAGCATGACCCGAATGGAAAATTGAGGTTCGGGAAGAAACCCTTACCTTATGTTCGAAAGTGTTCTGCAGTTGAACTTAATATCCTAGATAATAAAATTAAATACATTAATTAATTAATTAAGAACCTTTTATACATGTATTTTAATTAATAAAATTTTATTAATTCCATTTATGGTCTTTTTGATGAGTTTTAGGATATAATTTTATCATTCAGGAGCATTCGTTTCCTTGGTTTTCATGATCGATATACTTGTATATGAGTATGGTTGTTCATGTAAAATTGGAATAGATATCCAAAACTGAAGTTATATGTTATTAGTTAAAATAAAAAATATTAAATGGTTATATAATTCATTTTAATTTTTTGGGTGAGGATGAATCATTAGATAAGACATTAGTGATAATCGTTTAGATTATTTTGGTGGGTTTTCGACCATCACAAACTAGTTATTTATTAATTAACATTATGTGTATATAATAGTTACAAAACATTACATAGTATGTAATACATATATTATAATTTTTTTAACCATAAAAATGGTTTTATGACCAGCCTTGAAGGCATTAATTGGAAATGAAAATGCATCGTCCATGATGTTGGTAAATTGATACATCACGAGCAATGTTTTCATTTATAGATAAAAGAGAGAGAGGGAAAGGAGTTTGATTATAGATATTCCATAAAAATGATATAATTATAGTATATAAATTATATAGGAGTTATCATGTCTCTTTTTATTAGGGATTTTAGGTAAGGAAAAGAAAAGAAAAGAAATTGAGAAGAAAATAAAAGAAAAGAAAGAGGATTTTTACCACATGAATTATCCTCCTTGAGAACCTCTTTAAGAGGATTGGTTTTGGTCTTTTATTGAGACCAAAGGATACTGGAAATGGGGGAGGGTATTTGGTAAGAGGATTTGGAATAAATTTGACAACCCTCAAATCTTAGAAGGTGTGAGGAAAAGGGGTGATATTTATAGTGGAGGAGAGGAGTGTTTTTTGAATATTTTATTCATTGTTTTACTAATATGGAACAAGACTATGAATAGATTTAGAATTATCATCAAATATATTGAAATAATGAATGATATTTATATATTATGGGTTTACACCATCCATAAATCACCTATGACTCAATAATTCATGTATTTACCATTTATCATAAATTATCGTATTTTACTATTCACAAAAATTTAAGTATTTTAGAATAATCCCAAAAATATACACTAACCCTTTTTCAGTGTGTATAAATATAAAATGAACTCCATTTTATGAAAATAATTTTCTAAATATGATAAATTTAATTTTTAATTAAAATCATTATTTACTCGAAAAATACATATTTTAAAATTATAACCAATTTGATAACACTTCGAAAACATTTATGTCTCATAAAATTATATTAAAATCATGATATAATAAAATATTAATTTATGAATAAATTTTATGTAAATAAATTTTCTTTTAAACCATTTTATTAATTATAAAATTGTTATTAAATATTTATGATTTACAAAAGTACCAACACTTTAATTAATACTTTTTATAATATAAATTTACTTATACTATGATATAATTATATCATAATTTAATTTATAAGATTCCTAAATTTCACTTATACTTTCACGGGTGAGGTTACTATTCATCTAGTCAGTTTACTATTCATAAGGGTCATATTACTATGCCTAAGGTCAAGTTATTATTTCATCAGTATAGGTTCTTTTACTTCTAGAAACACCTCTTATTTCATTCATTATTCATTTATAAAGTTTTTATTGTATTCTGTAAGTGATATTATGCGATTTATACTATATGAAATAACTATAATTATGGAAATTTAATTAATTGAATTCTGGGTCGTTACATTCTCCCCTCCTACAAAAAATTTCAGCCTTGAAATTTAGAGAATGTCACCTCATAAAAATATTTTTGTAGTTTTTCATCCTAAGTTTCTCAGGAACCCACATTTCTTCCTCAATTTTGTGATTTTTCCAAATTACCTTTACTAGTCAAGTCGTTCGATTCCTCAATACCTCTTATTTAGTTTTCAAAATCAGAAAAGGCTCTTCATAGTAAGATAAATTAGGTTCCAAATCAATTCCTTCATAATTGGGGATATGCATTGGGTCAAGAATGTAATTCCTTAACAAAGATTTGTGGAACACATTGTTCACTTTAGAAAGACTTGGCAACATCGCCAAACAATAATCCACAACTCCAATTCTCTCCAAGATTTCAAAAGGACCAATGTACCTAAGGATTAGTTTTCCATTATTTCCAAATATTATAACACTCTTCCATGGAGATACTTTTAGGAAAACATGTTATCCCATTTGAAATTCCAAATCCTTCCTTTTATTATAGACATAGATCTTTTTCCTACTTTGAGCTACTTTAATATGGGTTTGAATAGTCTTTACCTTTTATATTGTTTTCTCCACAAGATCTGGTCCTACAAGCTTCCTTTCACCAACTTCATCCCAATAAGTTGGTGTATGACATCTCTTTCCATACAATGATTCATATGGTGCAATTTGAACACTTTAATGGAAACTATTGTTGTAGGAAAACTATAACAAAGGTAAATACTGATCCCACATACCTTGAAAGTCAAGTGAGCATGATCTCAGCATGTCTTATAATGTTTGAATGGTCCTTTAAAACTTCCCATCAGTTTGAGGGTGATATGTAGTACTCAAATGAAGTTCAATATCCAAATATTTCTGAAGACTTTTCCCAAATTTTGATGTAAATCGTGAATCCATATCAAACAAAATTGAAATATATTCTCTATAAATTCTTAAAAATTCATTAATATAGAGTCGTGCAAGGTGCTCCAATAGAAAATCCTCCATTATGGTGAGGAAATATGTAGAGTTGGTAAGTCGATCAACAATTAACCATATTGTATCATTCTTTCTTTGATTCCTTGGTAATCTAGTGAAAAAAACATAGTAATGTCATCCCATTTACATATAGGAATAGGAATAGGTTGCATGACTTTTCTAGGACGTTCTTTTGATGTCTTAACCTGTTGACATACTAAACATCTTGAAAAATAATCAACAATTTCACGCTTCATATTATCCCACCAGAAATGTTCCTTCAAATCGCTATACATCTTTGTACTACTAGGGTGTATATATAAATTTTTACTATGGGAGTCATCCAATAACTACTTCTTTAGCTTGGGTATAGAGGGAACACAAATCCTCTTCCCAAATTTTAGAATTACATCATCATATATGAACTATTACAACTTCCCATATTTCACACCTTTAATTTTCTTTTGAAGATTATCATCCTTAGACTGATAACTTTTAGTCATTTATAATAAATATGGTTGGAAAACCAATTAAGAAAGTAATGTTATTTTACCTTCTTTGATAATTTGCATATTCATCTTTTCTATCTCCATGTACACAGGATCCTTGTCAATCCTCATTTTTTTAGAACTCCATGATCCTTCTTACTCAATGCATCTACTACCTTATTCACCTTCCCTGGTTGGTAGTGTTTTGAACAATCATAATCCTTCAGTAGCTTGAGCCATCTCCTTGGCCTCATGTTCAGTTCTTTCTATGAGAAGATATATTTCAAACTTTTCTAATATGTATATATCTAACATCATTCACCATAGAGTCAATGTATCCATATTTTCAAAGAAAATATTGCATCTGCTAACTCAAGATCATGATTTGGATAGTTTTGTTCCTGATTCTTTAATTTCCTTGATGCATAGGTAATAACTCTACCATTCTACAAAAAGATACAACCAAGTACTTTTTTTGATGCATCACTATAAATAACAAATCCACCATTTCCCAATGGAAGAGTCAAGATCAGAGTATTCCCTAATCTCCTCTTCAATTCTTTAAAACATTTTTCACATTCTTTTATCCATACTAAATTAACCCTTTTACAGGTATGCTTGGTTAATGGGTTTGATAATCAGGAAAATTTCTAAATGAAACACTGATAATAACATGATACACCAATAAAACTACATATCTCAGCTATGTTCATTAGTGTAGGACATTCATGAACCGCCTTTGTCTTTATAGGATCAATTAAGATTCCATCCTTAGAGACAATACGTCTAAGAAAAGAAATTGTTTGAAGCCAAAATTCACACTTTCTAATCTTTCCATATAACTATTTTCTTCTAAGAGTCTCCAAAAAAACATGTAAGTGGTTCTCATGGTTCTCATAGCTTTTGAAATATATCCAGATATCATCAATAAATACCACAAAAAAATCATCAGGATATTACTTGAACACTCTATTCATTAGATCCATGAAAAAATTGGATGAATTAGTCAGTGTAAATGGAATTACTATAAACTCGTAATGTCTATACCTGGTTCAAAATGATGAATTTAGAATATCTTCCTTCCTAACATACAACTGATGATATCCATATCTAAGGTCAATATTCAAAAAATATTTATCTCTATGAATTTGATCAAATAAATCATCAATCTGAGGTAGGGGATACTTTTTCTTTATTTTAATAGCATTGATTTCATAGTCAATGCACAACCTCATGGATCCATCTTTCTTCTTGAAAAAGAGAATAGGGGCTCCCTTTGGTGAAATATTAGGGAGAATAAATCCCTTATCACTCAATTCTTCTAGTTTTTTCTTCATCTCCACTAATTCCACAGTGTCCATTCTATAGGGAGTCTTTGATATAGGTCTTTCACTAAGAATTAAATAAATATGGAACTCAACTTCTCACAATGGAGGATGTCTAGGTAAATCCTCTAGAAATACATCAATATATTATTGCACAATAGGTATATCTTAAATTTGAATAATTATTTCCCCATATATAGATGAAATTTTCTCTTCCTCTAAAAGAATTTCATTTAGAATAGTTACTGGAGGTAGATCCAGATAAGAATCAGATGATGAGGTTTCTGCTCTAAAGATAATGGATTCTACATCTTACTCACTAATCATAATTTCCTTATTTTTTCAATATATTTTCAAATAATGTTTTAAAATCCAATTCATACTGAGGATTATTTCTAATTCAATCATAGGTATAATGACAAGGTAAACAACTAAATAATGGTTATGTGTCATAAATAGGACTAGTTGAGAAATCTTTATTGCAATGATACTTCCCTTAGGAGTTTTGATCGACAACTCCTTTATAAAATCAAAATGGAAATGTCTATTTTTCTTGGAAAACTGGGAAGATATAAAAGAATACGATGATATAGAATCAAATAAAGAATTGGATAAGTTTGAGGAAATGACTAAAGTACCTGCCACCATATCATTAGGAACTTAAACCTCCACAGTTGTGATCGCATAATCTTATCCTTTTCTAGGTAAAGTTTCTTTGATGTATAGGAAAATCATATGCATAGTGTCTCATCTACCTAAAATTATAGAATTGAACATTGGTAGATTATTTCGTTCCCTTGTAATATTGGGCTTGGTGGACTATTTCTCCACAATTTTAATAGACTCCTTTTACATTTAAGTAGGCACCAAGATTTTTATTTCCATAAGTATCACACATTTGAAAAATACCTTTTTTATTCTTACATTAATCCATTCTTTCCTCCAACAACCTCTTCTTTTATTATTTTACCTTAAATTCATAATACTTAGAGAATTATTTCTATGTCTTGATATCACATGAGACTATATCTTCATATGACGAGAAATGTTGGGATATAAGTGCCCTTTGAAGGAATTGTTTTAAATAATCAAAGAATCAATCAATCTTGATCATTGGACTACATATGTAGTTTTTGGAATGTATTGATAAAATTTCCATGTTGACTTCATCCTTCGCAAGGTTTTCATCCTCTTTTTGTTTCAAAATCAAGGATTTCCTCTCCATATCTGCTCACTATTCATGAGGAAGATATTTTTATAGGAAAATTTCTTTAGAATATTTCCATTACATATTTGAAATTTCTTCTTAATTTTTGTGTTTTGAATCAATGACCACTATTTATCATTGTATCCTAAGAGATGATAAAATTCCATGATAACCTTCTACCTTTCATTACTTACCAAATCGAGAAATATCTTCTATAAGGAACTTATCCACTAATCTGTTACAAATGGGTTTATAGTCTCACTGAATAATAGAGGATGTTGTCTCATAAATATTTCTATCATTTCTCCTCCACATTTTGGATCATGATGCTCAATACTGGTAAGGTTATTATTTATAACTTGGTTCAGTTTTCCCAGTATAGTTATAATTTTCCCAGCACTAGTCACATCTCTAGTACCAACATAATTATCTTGCATAGGAGGGAAATCCATACATGGGATATGATCATTGATATGGTTTTCATTACTTCAACTAGGAACTATTTATAAATAATAGAATACACTAAATTAGGTTATGAATCATAATGCATAATTTCAAACTAGCAAAACATTTAACATAAATTAGAATTTATGCATATAAAATATCATAGTCATAAATATGGTTTCTTTGGGGACATATTTACTTTTAAATCCCTCATAATGGTTTATAAAGAAATTGTTAATTATCCTAAGAATTTTCCCCATGAGTTCCAAAATAGGTGCAAATTAAGGCACATTTTTATGTATCAAGTTACCCCAAGTCAGGCTCAAGACACCTTTTCAGAGTTATTACCCCTAGGTACATCTGTTCCAGAACCACACCCACTTCTAGTATCCATGAAGGGTTGTATTTCTAAAAAGATCCACATAATATCTACATTACCAAAATTCTAGGTTATTATGTTATGGTTATCCTCAAAGTCTATCTTAGGTTTATGTTCCCTAATTCGTGTTCTCTAAATCTAGTTTCTAAGGTTTCTACTAAACTTTCTATGATACCAACTATAAAGACCCAGACCCTAGTTGCCCAGAGCCGATGCCTTAATTTATTACATTGGCCTAGATACAAGACTCTAATCCCAAAGGAACGATTAGTTTAGTAGTTTTTGAATCTAGATTACATACATGATCTATACACTGCAACTTGAAAGGGAAAAAACCTAGAAACTCCATTGTAAACACCCATAAACTCTTAGATTATCCCTACAAGTCATTCATAATATACACCTTCACATCTTGGGGAAAAATAAAACATAATAAAGGGGTGAGTCATATTTCTAGTAAGGGTAATTAATATAGAGGAATATAATATAAAAAAAGTCACATTGAATGACTAAAAACACATTCCATTAGAACATAATCTGAAGCATAATATGGAAAGAATAAAAGCTGAATAAATAATTCCATATAAATAATCACATAAAAATGAAGTTTAATCATGGATATTATACTTGTAAAATATTCACATGTATAATCAATTACTAATATCATAATTATGGAATTCATGTGATGGAAATCATAAGCATACCATAAAGGCCCAACCAAGACACCGAGAAATAAATGGTTAATGCCTTATCCAAAATCCATTTCTTTCTTGTCTTAGGAGACCTATCGATGTATCAAGGGGATATAATAAGCTCTACCCATAACTTATTAATTCCAATTCATTCCAAATATAAATTTGATTAAATATAAAAAAACATATATATATGAAATGTAAATAACTTTCCCTAATCAGTAAACATAATCACTAACTATTCTGAGTAATATAGTGAATGGTATCAAAGTAGCACATCCACAATCAAATTGATCATAAAAAATTTAATAAAATATGGTATATGATAATAATAAGAGATAAATATGAATAAATCATATTATTAAATAAATTAGTTCAAATAGATGAAAATAATCTAATAAAATCATCGAGGAATTCTTGAGATAAATACCCTTTTTTTACTTTGCAAAGAAGAATTCATTTTGAAAAATAATTTGTATTTGTCATAATAGTTTTTATAAAACAAAAAATGAAAAAATATAGTTTTTTCATGAAAAAATTAGTGATTTTAGAAAAATATTGGTGTCTTAAAATAGATTATGGATGGTACTTAAAAATGGGTAAGAAATCGAGAAGTTCCATTTAATCGGGTTTGCTTTTCAAGAAGAATTGAGAAGGGAACCTTATAAAAAATGTATTTCTCAATAAAAGAAAGATAAAATGATATGAATACATGAGTTTGGAACATATAAACATAATTTATTATAATTATTTAAAAATAATGAATAATTAAATCGGGTTAAATAGTGAGAAAGTGTAACCCAAAAGGAAAATTGAGGTTCAAGAAAAAACCCTTAACTTATGTCCAAAAGTATTATTTACTTGATTTTAATGTCCTAGATAATCAAATTAAATCCATTAATTAATTAACTCATACCCTTTTATACATTTATTTTCTTTAATATAATTTTATTAAGTCTATTTATAGTCTTTTTGATGAGTTTTAAGATACAATTTTATCATTCGGGAGCGTTCGTTTCCTTGCTCTTCATGATCAGTTTACTTGTATATGAGTATGGAAGTTCATATAAAATTAGAATATATATAAAAAAATAAAGTTATATGTTATTAATGAACATACATAAGATTAAATTCTTATATAATTCATTTGTATTTTTTGGGTTGAGGATGAATCATTAGATAAAACATTAGTGATAATCATTTAGAATATTTTGGTGGTTTTTCGACCATCAAAAACTAGTTTTGTTTTATTAATTAAAATCATGTGTATATAATAGATCCAGAACATTAAATAGGCTATAATAGATATATTATATTTTTTAACCATAACAATGGTTTTATGACCAGCCTTGAAGGAGTTAATGGAAAATGAAAATGCTTCGTCCATGATGTCTGTAAATTGACACATCACGAATGATTTTTTCATTTATAGATCAAAGAGAGAGAGAAAGGAGTTTTATGGTTGATATTCCATTAACATGATATAATTATAGTATATAAATGATACTGTAGTTTTCATTTCTCTTTGAATATGGGAGGTGAGGTAAGGATAAGAAAAAAAATTAAAAGAAAATAAAAGAAAATAAATAAGATTTTTACCGCTTGAATTATACTCCTTGAGAACCTCCTTATGGGGATTGATTTTAGTATTTTTTTGAGACTAAAGTCTCCTAGATGTGGGGGATGGGATTTTGGAAGAGAATTGGGTAGAAATTTTACAAGGATCAAATCTTGGATGGTGTGAGGAGAAGGGGTGGTATTTATAGTAGAGGAGAGAAGTGTCTTTTGAATATTTTATTCATTGTTTTATTATTTTAGATCAAGACTATGAATAGTTTGATCATTATCACCAAATATATTGAAATAATGAATGTGATTTTGAGATTATGGTCTTACATCATCTATACATAACCTATGACTCAATAATTTATGTATTTATCATTTATCATAAATTATTATATTTTACTATTTTTTGAAATAGTGGTTGCCCTAGACCCAAATATTTAGTGCTTTTGATTACCATATCATGTATACATTTAACTATACATTATTTTTACTTACCATTGTAGTATCGAATTTTTATTGTCCACTGCTCAATGGTAATTTCCATAGATTAATTATCATATCAAAAGGTTATAGTAGTTACCAAGCTATAATTAGAACCTCAAGATACTATGACATTAATATTAAATAAAGATCTCATGGTCTTGATATGTCTTTATAATTAGACATAGTAGATGTTTGACTATCAGGTGTTGGGAGATCATAATCATTGAAATTTCTTCTCATGAAGTTTACAATTGGTGATCACTAGTAGTGATATCATGAGGAAAAAACTGCCAATAGGAACACCACATGTTTTGGGTGTCATTGGATGTTACTATCTACGATCATGTGTAAGGGTCTCTTGAATTGTGATCATTTCTGATGTATGTCATTTGATCATTTACTTTGATGAAAAATGAAAACCATGATATTGAAATCATGTTAAGGTAGTTTGTGTTGGGTGTGTCATTGGTGGCATGTCATTGGTTTAATGGTCAAGAAAGGATTTGTCGCTTCCAGGTTATGGAAGTAATATATCTCGGGATGTGTTGATAAGGATGGTAGTACCTTCATAAGACCATGGCCATGGTAGTTGAGGTTAAATCCCTCTAGTTAGATCAATAAACAATAAAGAAAGAAAATGGCAATGACACATGATTGCATCCTGCTTTATGATATATTTAAAGAGAAAGAGATTATATTACATAGTACGTGTTCGTATATTGGTTATCGCTAACGTGAAAATACTTATCTCTTTAGGGACCATGATGGGTTGTTGTATCCCACTCTTGGTTTATGAATAATATTCACTACTATCAAGATAAGGGCCTAGAGGGTTACACATAATAGCGTATTCAAGAATCTTCCCTATTCAGTTGAATAGGTATATTGGACATGGTGGGCCACACCAACAAGGTCCAAGATTTTTCCATGGAGATACGATCACCAATGAAATAAATAAATTAATATTACTCAAGTTATGAATAATGAGAATTGAAATTATTTATTAAATATATTTAAAAGTTTTAAGTAAATACATGGAAAAATGTTTTTTGAGCGGATATTAAAATATTCAAGGTTCAATTAATATTTCCGGGAGTACGATCCGAGTTAATACCTAAGGTATTATCACGTAATATATTTATTATATTTCAATAAAAGTTGTAATAATAATAAATGATATTTATGGATCAATATAGTAGTCATAATATCATTTGTATAGCATGTTAATTATTTGAGGGTTCAGGGAGGAAATACCAGGTAATTTATAAACACGCTATATATAGAAGAAGAGAGACTCCCACTAGTTTCTATTCATGATATTTCTCTCTCTTATTCTCTCTATAGAGTTCTAGAGAGAGGTACTGGATCCCAGAGCTCGAATCGAGCACTCTCTCATACATCATAAACTAGGCGATGTAGTGATCGTTGGAGCATCAAAGGCATCATCGAAACTCTACGCTAGCACCCAAATTTTGAAAAATGGAACTCCCGAAATATCTTGAATCATGTGTGGAAGATATAGAGGAATTATGATTCGGGTTCTTTGAACAGTGATCAATAAAGATGGAAAAACATCGTGCGTGAATTCAGATCTAAACCAGGTATTTTACAGTTTTAATATTGTGCTTAAAACTCTTCACATGATATCCTCAACTTAAACTGGGTATCAATTCAATAACGTCGAAAAGTTCATTTCGAACATCAGTAAAAAAATTTAAAATCCCACTTTTGGGGTTTCCGATGAATGATTGGTACCTACAATTGGTATTAGAGGAATGCGTGAAACTTTTATGCCAATGGATATATTAAATTTTCATTTAATCTAAAATAGGGTGTTGATACGGTCCCAACGTCATAGATGGTTTCTATATCTAAACAAGGATGACTAATCTGCGGCCATCCGAATTTAAAATGGATTAAAAATCAGTTAAACCTAGTTTTCCAATGAGACTGAGTTGGTTGTAATAGTTTTTTCTGGCCAACCAAGTATACCTCTGGATAACAATTATTTATTTTAATAATAACATTATTATTATCTTAAAATTAAAATAATGGTAATGATATGTGAAGATTTCCACATATAAAAAAAAAATTAAAATGAGGGGAGGGGTTTTGGAAGGTCAAGGCTGGCTTGACCTGTCAACAAAAAAAAATCAGAGAGGTGCCTATGAATTTTTTCCCATCCACAGATTTTTGTAAAAAGGGGTGGATATGGATTTTTTTTTCCATCAAAACTCTTTTTTTTATAAAAAAACACAAATAGAGGGGTCCCTTTGTCTCCTCCCTGATCAAGCTGCCTGTAGATCCAAGGAGCGGCCCTCCTCCCATCGTCTATCAACGAAAGAACACTAGTTGTCCCTCCCTGCCGGCAAACCCTACCCGGCCAGCGTACCACCTATGGTTGCCACCCTGCACCACCTTGAACCGATTCCCTTATAGTATGCTGCACGGTGCTACTTGATCCAACCAAAGCCCCTCTGGCCCTCCCCAGCAGGTCCGGTCATCTGTCGAGAGTCTCGCAGTTGACTCCTCCACCCGCTGCGGCCAATTCCGCCATGCTGCACTAGGAAACCATGACGCCGCCTGGCCATGATGGAACCTCCCGAATCCTCCCTTTCTCTCTTCCCCACTCCACCATCCATCCATCATGGTTGGGGACTTCCTACATAAGACACTCCCCGGATCTCCTCCCTCGAGCTCCCGAACTAGATCGAGCCACTGCCTCGAACCTCGGTCACACAAATACCACTGGACAACCACCTCCCTGGCCGGATGACTCCCTTAGGTAGAAACACTTTTAAAATGGGTTCATCCTCCTCCTCCTAGGACCTACACTCACCAAACTACCTTACACAGCGATAGAGGCTTACCCACAGTGGAGTCCCCTCGACATCAGATCCAGCTGTCGCCTGGTTCTCAACCGCATCCTGGTCTGTTTCCCTGTAAAATGGGATCAGATGGTTCTGCCAAGTCAAATAACAGGTTTAGGTAGATCTTTCTGGTCCAGAATACCCTTGCACAGTGTTGGAATAGCCCAGAATGGGCTTGGATGGGTTTCCCCTACCCGTAAAGGCCCTATCCTAAGTTTTCACAGCCTGAGTATTTTTTAATTAACCAAAAATTAATTATAATAGTTAATTTAATTTTGTTTTCAAATAAAATTAATTAAATATTAGTTTTTTTGGTTTTATTAGCTTTGAAAAAAATTAATTTAATTTGGTGTTTAATTAAATTAATTAATTAATTTAATTTTTAGTTTTAAAATTAAATTAATTAATAGGGACCAGACAACGTAAATATTGAATTAAAAATATGAGTGAATTTTTTAATTAAATTAAATTCCATCGAGTTTATTTTAATGAAAGTTTAATTTAATTATTTTTTTAATTTTAATATATGTGATTTTAATGCGTATATGATTTTTCATGAGCCATGGACCAACCAATGCGTGTTTAGAAAGTGTTTATTTATTTATTTATTTATTTCATTGTCTTTGTAATAAGTAATTAAATAAGACAATTTGTGTGTCGTCTTAGGGTTATTATTTGTACAATGACCTATGTTTCCAACTAAGAGTTGTATTTTATACTCCCTAGTTCCCTTCACTTATGTGCGAGTATTTTTGTAAAATGACGAGTTGAAAAGTGATGCAGTTCGCGCCGAGTGATGGAGATGCACCAGCTAGGAGTTAGATGCATTGGATGGGTAGGTACTGCAACACGAGTCGCAAGCGACATGACTCAAGGTATATCCCCTAGGGTCTTGGTTGGTCCATTATTCGGTAAATGGATCAACCATGAGTACTGGATCATGATCAGGTCTTTATTTTATTTTTTCATGGTTTATTATATTTTTGTATGTGTAGTTATGTTACAAACACAAAGAGTAATAATAAAAAAGCATGTAAGATAAAATGAACATGTGATGTGATTAAATTTTCTATTACTTGCAAGGTCATTTGTGAGTGAAATCACATAGTACGTGCTATGAAGATAAAAATAGATTTCATTCATCACATTAAAAACTATAAAACCATCAAAGAAATATTAATTTTTCATCTCATTTTATCATTCAAATTTGGATAAAATAGGGTGTTTGGGGTCCCGGTCATGCCGTAGATGAGGGTTCCTCTTACTATTGGGGATTTCTTATGAGAGCGGTGGGTTGAATTAACTAAAGTGGTTATAAGGATTATCCATTTCTAACTTGATATAATTTTATAGGTAAGTGTTGAGTAAATCAAGTAACAATTTATGAATTTGGGACTTCACTCAATAGATCAAGAAACCACGAGTTAAAGCGGTTGAACAACCAAAATCCAACCCTGAAGCCACCAAGTAGTGGAATAGCCATAGCTTGTAGACTATGAGGGGAGGTTCGAGGATCCTTTCTACTAGAATAATCAAGCGATGAAGTATTCCAATTCTATCACAAAGGGTTCCTAGAATTGAATAAAATAGTGGGATACATTTAATGAAATAATTAATTAGTAAAAATGTCTAAACAAGTAATCATGATAAAAGTACTAATATGTTAAAATTTATTTTTGGTAGAAAAATGGAAAGTTATAACACAAGTTTAAAAACTATGATAAATATTAGAAAAATTCAATGTCCACATTAGCACGAGTATCCAAGAATAGTACAGGTGATTGCACACAATACTATTAGAAACTTAGGGTGTTAGTGTCCCTATACCTATTAAACCTCCACAAGAAGCGAGGGTAAAATTGATTATAAGAGACTAATGTACAAATCATATTATAGTTATGTCCTTATGCTTCATCAACATCTGGTGTTAGTTGTAGCCACTACATCAGGACATGGATTCTAAAACGTATAGTCTCATCTCTAAGTCGTTTTCAAGGAGAAAGTGAAGAAATGATATGAATAGGTTACATGGATCTGTGTAAATTAAAAGGAGGGTTATGATATTTCAATACATCCTATTCAAATATCACTTTCACCCTTTTACTCAAGTATCATTTTAAGTTAAAAAATGAATAAGTATTGAGTAAACACTTTATTACCAATTCAGATAAGGTTCTCCAAGTGAATAAGAATATAAAATATAGATTTATATTTAATTCTTATGGAAAAAAATTGAAGGCAGAGAAAAAGTCCATTGAAAAGTAATGTCAGAAGCACATTTACAGCGTCTTTCAATGAAATAGGTATTGATAGAGGTTATTTATTTTTCATATCTTAAAACAAAACTATGGAAATTAAAAGTAAAAAACTGAATAAAGTAAGAAAGTTATTATTTCTTCTTCAGAAATATTTATTAAGGTAATGTTTTAGTTTTACTACTTGGGTATTAAATACAATATTCCAATTATATATATTTATTCTAATATGGTAACCAAGTAAGTATATAAACCTCACTGGAAGTCAGGTGTATTCTCCAAGTGTATTCTCTTCTACATGCATGTGGTAACTTTGTTAGGGCAGATGCATTGGGTCTCCAATACTTTCGACCTCCTTAGGTTTGTTCTGTGTAGGGATTTTCCCATCATGAAATAATAATAAAAAGTTAATGTTGGATGGATGGATATAGAACTATTATTAAGTATATCCAAAACATTAATCTCTTATGTCCTTTGACATAAGAATACTTTATTCCAGGTTTTGGAATTAATGTGGTTTTTTTGTATTTAATAATCAATCAATAGTTTCGTGATACATAAATCATAGGCAATGAGTGATGAATATAAAAATATAAGGATTATAACCAGTTTTGGAAAGATAATTCTTTATCAAGCAAAAAGTGGATGCCAAGTATATACCCAGTATGGTATTTAGGCTCAACATAGCTAAACACCTTTGGTATTATCGACGTCTTTAGTTTGGAAAAATAAATCTTTAGATATAAAGGTATGTCACAATGGTTTTTAAATTTTTTCAACAAGTGAGAATGAACTGTTTCAAGGGAATGTTAGTGGTAAATATACATCACATTATTCCTTTAAGTAAAAAAAGAGTGAAAAAGTGAAGCATGTTATATGCATGGTCAGAAGATATGAGTTTCTTCGAGCCATAATTATGAAGAATAACTTGACCAAGAATTATTCAATCATGATAATGTATCATGGAGTAATTCCTAAAATCACAATACCTTATCTACATCACAATAATGATGTTAATAAGGAGGATTGATGATGAAGTCTTACATGTCAACATTGATCAATAAAATGTAGCGTGGAGCAATTCCTAAATGAACATTTTATATAATAGAGTAATGATATAAGTAGTTTTGATGTTTCCATTTATAGAAACATCTATTATATTTCATGACGTGCGTTAAAAATAATGGTGATATACCCCAACCATATGAAAACTATAATGAAAAATGGATATCATACGATTCACAGTATGATAGAAATTTATTATGTCCTAAGGACATGTGTTTGGATGCAAAAATTTCACTAGGAAATAAAAAAAATCATTAGGAACAAACAAAATGTGCATCTATTGTAATCATCCTAACAGTTTCTTATGATTTTATTACCTAAATCCCTCAGATAGAAAAGTTGCAATCAAGTGATAGAATAAATTTCTATAATAGGGTGCACATATCTTAAGAGATAGTGGGAGCCAGGTTAACTTGGGATTAGTCAATGCTCGAGATGCACATGTAATTGGCATATGAACTAGTTCCAGAAGTGCATGTGGAACAAATAATGTTCTAGAGACACATACTATGTAGGAAGAATAAAACCACGATTATGGTTTTTATTCACCGTGGTCGGTGATCTATTCCTCTTTGAGAATAATAATTCCTACAAGTAAATAATATATAGAAACTAGTTAATATTTAAAAGATCAATTAAAATTCAATAATGGATTCCATTTATCAAATTATAAATGAGATTATCAATTGAAAACGACAGTGGGTATTCAAATGAGTTGATACATGGATGGTACAAGCATATTACCAATAAGAATCGATTGGTTTCACCAAACTTTTATACATAAATCCGTTAGAATTTTTCTTGTCATATATAATATCTATGATCATATTATTTAGAATTGGGTGTGATGAACACCATTTGTGGAAAGTGTCTATATGATGCAACCATAAAGTGATGTTCATGTCACATAATGCTAATATAGGTTGCAAGTTACTAAAATCCAGTTTAGGATTGAAGTAAGAAACATGATCATAAGATATTCATTTTTAATTAATGTTTTCCATGTTTTTATTAGATATTAGTGGGAGCTCAAAGGTTTTATAGATAAAATATGTTAGGAAACATATGGAAAACTGATCAGTCTTCAAGTTAACTTAGACCAGGATGAAAGTTATTCTCCAATGATTGACTTTAAGTAGCAACCTAATTTATAGGGAACAAGATCTATTGAAGTATATTTAAATGTTTCTTGGACCTAGTCAATTATACATATAGTGACATAGTATTGAAAAATACAAGTTGTAACAATTCAAGGGATGAACTTTTGCCAGTGTAACAAGGAATTATCACTCCAGGTTCAGATGTCTGAGACATGGGAGGTGATAAATGCAGTGAGTTAAAATCTACATGCTTATGCGATGGATTAATCACATCTGCAATGAACTATACAAGAATTGATATTTTCAAGATATACTTTATAATAGGAAAATATCCATTATATCGAGGATCACTACAAGAGAAGTAGTAAAAACTATCCGATTGAACTTTAGTAAGTACATTTAAAGACCCGTAAAATTCAAGGGAAATTTTTTCTTAATTTTCTTTGGATTTTTATAAGAACGCGGTTTCTAACGGCACCTGATTCCGAGGCCCGGAGTGCCCAGAATCAATTTCCGAAGTTCGGCTCGGGTATGTTCAATGAACGAACGAGTGGGAAATTCTAACTTTTGACCCGGTGCTCGGAATTGAAATCCGAGGACACCGATGAACTCGCAGCGCCGATATTCGCTTAAGGAGACCTTTTCTGAGGTTGCGTTTTAGGCGGGAAGAAAGTTAGTTTTGGGAGAATTATAAGAAGTTAAATAAAAATGTGAAACACTTTTTTTTTAACTTGTTGGTTAACTCCTCTCAAAGGAAGTTAGGGGTGGGACCCACACCCACTTAACCTTCCTTGAGAGGATTAACTGTGGTGGGGCCCACACGAACCCTAACTTTTCATATTCTCTCAAAACTCCCTTTAACCCCTCTTTAAATGACACGACAACTTGTTATTTAATTTGGAGTTATTTTATTTGAATTTCAAACCTTTGAAATTCAATTTGTTAAGTGTGTGAATAAAATAAGACTCTAACTTATTTTATTTGGTTAGAACTCTCTAGCCTTCTTGAGAGGATTTTGGGAGCTTCTTCTTCTTCTTCAACTTTGACGAAGAACACGAAGAACCTTCGAGCTCCGACGAAGAACGCCGCTCCTCTCTTCTTCACAGCCGGTTGTTTCCAAAGATCGACGACGCCTTCCGTGTCAACGAAGGGAACGCCACTTCCTCCTTGGACTTCCTTCGTCAGCTTACGAAGATTCACCAATGACGTACCTCTTCGGACGTACCTCTTCGTCAACGGAATTGACGAACGTTACCGCGACGCCCGACCTCCGCGACGTTGTCTTCCGCGGGTCGTTGACGATCATCGATCTTGAAACCAAGGTAGGGGTTGTTGATGATTATTTATTTACTCTCGTTCTTGGTTCTAGCATGATAGTCTTGTGGATTATTATTTAAGAGTTATCATCTAACGAGAGGGGGGTCGGACCGCGCAAATACGGCCGAATCCCCCTCCTTTGTTGGTGATTATTATTATTTTCTTGTGGATGAACGAGATAGCGTGGTGCCGTCGCACCACGCGGGAATTCGCACGGTTATATTGCGCGATGCCGTCGCATCGCGCCGTGGAAGGATCATCATGAACGCAACGCCGTCGCGCCACGTCGAAGAAAACCGAAGGCGCCGCGGCGGAGGGGTGCGGTGCCGTCGCACCGCTCCGGACGACGAACACCGCGGCCGGTTCCGGGCCGCGGCGGGACGAGAGGACCGGCGGCTCGCCGGGCCGCCGGCGTCGGAAGCCGGAAAGGGGACTGGTTTGCCGGTCCCGTTGAAGAAAAACTGGCCGGCCAGGTGGGCCGGCCGGAAGGACCAAGACCGGGGGAATTAAATTCCCCCGACCAGGTTAATTGCCCCCCCCATTATGAGGGGGGGCCGGTTTCATTAAGGGGGGCATGCGCCCCCCCCGTTTTTCCTCAAAGTAGGCCCCCACGAGGGGGGGGGGGGGGGGGGGGCGGTTCTCCAAAGGCGCGGCTTAAGCCGCGCCGCCAGCTAAACAAAAGCGGGGGCCTTGCCCCCCGCGCGCTGCACCCGTGCAGCGCCAGGCCGCACCGCCGCCGGTCGGGCCGCGCCTCCGCACCGGACCGCGCCGCCGCGCCGGGCCGCCACCGGCCGGGCCAGGTCGGACCTGGGTCGGGTCGAACCGGTTCGGGTCGACCCGGTTCGGGCCGACCCAGGGGGGGTCGGGCCGGGTCGCCCCGGACCCGGACCCCCCGTTTTCGAGATGACTTTGGTCTTTTGGCCATATCTTGAGCCACGGACCTCCGATTGACGAACCGTCAGCAGAAATGCGATCCTTGGATCGAGACGGCCGATTCGGTAAATCGCATTCAAAGTTTCAGAATACTTGGAGTTCGGCCGGGTTGGTTCGTTCACGAAACCAACCGGGCCTTCGGAGCGGAAACGCTCATATCTTGAGCTACGGACGTCCGATTGACGTGCCGTCAGCTTTGTTGTGTTCCTCTTAGTGAGAAGGTTATTTTGGCATACTCCGCCCGAGGTTTGGACGCAGGTGGAGTACGGTCGAGTTGGTTTTGCCTTAAAAACCTACCGGGCCCCTAGGACAAAAAAGCCAATAACTCTCAGACCGGGCGTCCGATCGACACGCCGTCTGTTGCGTTGAGTTCCTGTTGACGATACGGAACTTTTGGATACATCAACTCTGGAATTTGTGACAGTTGATGTATCAGCCTCTCGGCTCGTGGAGCGGACCCTCCTGAACGAGCTTGCTGTGTGCGGGAACCCTAGTGCTGGCTGCGACTGCGACTGCTACTGCTACTGCTACTGCTACTGCTACTGTGACTGCGACGACGACAGTACAGAGATCCTGTGTGGATTCGAAGATGACTACAACACTCAGCGATCCTACGTGGATCAGTGCTACAGGTCCTGTGTGGGCCCGATCCTGTGTGGGTCTTTTGCGGGGGTTAGTTACCTATCGATCCATTGTGGGTCCGACGACTTAGATGGATCAGAGATCATCTTTATCGTCCTTTGAAGAAATATACCTATGTGAGCTGAATCCTGTTGCTATCCTGTGTGGATTTCGTTTTGCTTTCCTGTGTGGAATACGTTTACTTTCCTGTTTGGACTGAGTTATACTTGGGCTCGGAGGTTGGAGCATATTGGAATTGATGACTTAGGTATATGTATGGGCATATACTTAAGCAGTGTCGGTTGTTACTTCGTGATTGTATCTTCCTTTGTGGTTTATCCTTTGTGGATTTTGGGAGACCTTCGCGGGTCTCGGGGTCCCTACTGAGTAGCTTATACTCACCCTTGCACGGGCTATGCCCGCACTACGTTGTGTTGGTTGCAGACGACGGACAGCGTTGATCTTGGCTGAGGCTTGCAGAGCAGGACGGTACCTGGAGGCGGTCCACTGGGCGGGACGTGTTCGGAGCGGACGGCGGGACCCGAGGAGCAGTGAAGCTATCTGTACCCACCCTTCAGGTGGGATTTCCAGTGGACAGCTCGGTGTTGCAGCTTTTACTTTACAGTTGCTGTTTTCCCTTTCGAGTTGTACTTTACTTTCAGTTTGGGTTTGTATACTGGCCCATTTACTTTTCCGCACTTTCAGTTGTACTCTGTTTTTACTTAGTGTTTACTTTCCGCTTGCTTACTCTGAAGTGTTTGTTTACTTTACAAAGGCAATGCCTTCCCTTTTTACGGGGAATTACGCCTTGGTGCTAGTCGCCAGCCCCTGGCCTATGGAAGGCGGGATTGGGGTAGTCACGGCACAGACCCCGAGGGCGGGTCGTGACAAATTGGTATCAGAGGAGTTCGGTTCTACCGCGAACTCTGATCTTTTCTATGTGAAGCAATAATGTTTAGCGTATTTAGTGTGGTTATCAATCCAGGGAGTCCAGTGTTGGTGCGGCGGCTGACGTATCCATACACCAGGACCCTGACTTCTGATTTCCGACTTAATGCACGAAAACATTGATTGCATGTGTGTTTCAAAGTTTTCTTTGTGATTACTTCATATCAGCTCACCAGGTATACTATTCTGACCGTGGCGCACCTGTTTCCTTTTCAGGATGGCCCCACGACGGCAGCCAGCTAGGGTTCCGAGAGTCGAGTGTGACGACAGCCCACCGAGCGACGAGGCCTCGGTGCAGGGTCATTTGTCAGCAGTGGCACCGGCGGTAGCTCTACCCGCCGAGCCACCGATGCTTCCAGCACCAGCCGCTGACGATGCACGTCGCCTCAGCGCACTGCATGAGTTTCAGCGCCAGCGACCACCCATGTTTCGTGGGGAGACGGATCCCCAGGCAGTAGAGGACTGACTAGAGGCAGTGGTACGTGTGTTTAGGCTAGTGAGGACACCAGCAGACCTCATGGTGATCCTCGCTGCGAGCCTACTACACGCAGCAGCAGGACGATGGTGGAGCTTGATGCTCCAGGTGCACGATGAGGCATCTCTACTTTGGAAGTACTTTGAGAGCCTCTTCCACTCAGAGTTCATCCCAGCCACCCTTCGTGCGGTGCGTATCCAGGAGCTTCTTCAGCTGCGGCAAGGCATCATGACGGTCACTCAGTACTCGGCGAGATTTACTGATCTCTCACGTTACTCAACCGACATGGTACGGGACCCATTCTTCCGGGCTCGGACCTTTGAGAAGGGTTTGAGACACGATATCAGGGCATCACTGATCTCCCTCAGCATACCGACTTAGAAAAGAGTACTGGAGCGATCCCTTTTGATCGAGAGCTTCCGTGCTGAGTCTACACCAGCGCCGAGACCCACCGTAGGGCGGCACGTGGCAGAGTCATCTGCAATAGGCAGTCGAAGGATGACTCAGGGGTTCAGGCAGACCAGAACTTCAGGCAGATGACCTCAGGACACTGGCTCAGCAGTGCGGGGCACACAGCGCAGATCCAATCTTTCGAGAGGCAGGCAATGCTACTCGTGCGGCGGGCAGGGCCACATGGCTCGTGACTGCCCGACCCGCCGTGCCGAGGAGCAGCAGACAATTGAGGGACCACCGAGGCAGAGGCAGAAGGTCGACCATGGCAGTCCGCAGGGAGGAGGCGGACGAGGCAGAGGAGCTGGCCGAGCAGCAGGTGGTGGGCGACGTTTTGAGGCTCTGCCACCACCACCACCAGGAGGTCCACCCCGACCACAGGGAGCTGGCGGGCAGAGACAGGCACAACTCCAGGCAGCAGAGGTCTACGACCACGGCGCACCCGAGATGATTCGAGGTACTATCTGTGTCTATTACACCCTTTCTGCAGTTCTTATAGACACAGGAGCAAGTCACTCTTTCATAGCCACTGCCCTTGTTCGGAGCTCGGAGATTCCGACAGAGCTGTTGGCTCGATCCTTACGGCTAGAGACTCCTACGGGAGCAGACTCGACGATTACGTACTGGTTCCGACAGTGTGAGCTCACTCTAGGAGGTGAGAGCTTCGGCTGGGATCTTCTTGTAGCAGCGTCGAGGCCTTACGACGTCATTTTGGGCATGGATTGGCTATCTACGGTCCATGCGCAGATTGACTGTTTTAGGCGCAAGGTGCGATGTGTACGCACCGACGGGAGCAGGTTCACCTTCACTGGCGAGAAGGGAGCCTTTGCAGCACAAGATGGACTTCCGCGGAGGAGAGGACAGCTCATCACTCATCAGTTGGCTAGCCTCATCCTTGGAGCAGTTGACGTGCGGAGTCCTGGTTTTCCTGCAGTGGTGGATCAGTTTGCGGACGTTTTTCCTGATGACGTTCCAGGGCTACCTCATCGCAGAGAGGTAGACTTTTATTTTGACTTGTACCCCGGGATAGCCCCAATATCCACTCCAGCATATCGGATGGCCCCCGCCGAGCTTCGAGAGCTACGGGTACAGTTGGAGGACTTTCAGGGCAAGGGGTTCATCCGACCCAGTGTTTCACCCTGGGCTTCCCCGATATTGTTCGCCAAGAAGGCGGACGAGAGCTTGCGACTTTGTGTTGACTATCGTCGCCTGAACCAGGTGACAGTGAGGAACAATTATCTGCTACCGAGGATTGATGACCTCTTTGATCAGCTCAAGGGAGCACGGTGGTTCTCGAAAATAGACCTCAGGTCAGGCTATCATCAGCTCAGAGTCAGAGACGAGGACGTGCAGAAGACGGCCTTCAGATGTCGGTATGGCCACTATGAGTTCTTGGTTATGCCTTTTGGCGTAACTAATGCTCCAGCAGTGTTCATGGCCCTCATGAACAGGATCTTTCATCCATACCTCGATCGATTTGTCGTAGTCTTTATCGACAACATTTTGATTTACTCTACGACCGAGGAGGAGCACGCCTATCACTTGCGAGTTGTACTAGACACACTCCGAGAGAACCAGCTTTATGGTAAGCTCTCGAAGTGCCAGTTCTGGATACGTGAGGTCCACTTCTTGGGACACATTATCTCTGAGGTGGGAGTTGCAGTGGATCCTGCGAAGATCGAGGCTGTGTTAGCATGGGAGCCACCCAGGAGCGTGATTGAGGTTCGGAGTTTCTTGGGACTAGCTGGTTACTATCAGAGGTTAGTTCCAGACTTATCTAGAGTTGCGGAACCACTCACAGCTTTGACGAAGAAGGGTAAACCCTTCGTGTGGTCAGACATATGTCAGCAGAGCTTCCAGGAGCTGAGACAGATATTGACCAGCGCACCTATCTTGAGGTTGCCTGAGGAGGGAATAGGGTACGTAGTCTACTGCGATGCATCAGGGACCGGACTCGGATGTGTTCTGATGCAGGAGCGGGCAGTGATCGCCTATGGATCACGTCAGTTGAGGCTGCATGAGCAGAACTACGCTACCCATGACCTGGAGTTAGCAGTAGTGATCTTCGCTCTGAAGACATGGCGACATTATCTGATGGGCGAGCGCTTTACAGTCTTTTCCGATCATCAGAGTCTCAGGTATATCTTCTCGCAGAAGGACCTGAACCTGAGACAGCAGCGATGGCTCGAGTTACTCCAGGACTATGACTTTGAGATAGTCTATACTCCTGGGAAGGGAAACGTAGTAGCCGATGCCCTCAGCAGGAGGACGGGCATTCAACTACTTGAGGAGGCGACAGAGCAGCTAGCCTCTTTGCATATATCCTTCGTGGATAGAGATGGAGCAGCCTTCCTCCAGTATCTCACAGTCACCCCTCCACTACTGCAGCGGGTCAGAGAGGCACAACGTGAGGACGCTGACTATGAGACACGGCGTGCACATATATCCTTGGGACAGGCACCTGATGGTTTCTCCCTTGGAGAAGAGCACGACATCCTTTTCAGAGGACGTACCATGGTACCAGTCGCTTTGCGAGAGGAGGTGCTGAGAGAGTTTCACACTTCTCCTTTGGTGGTACATCCTGGAGTGGCGAAGATGTACCAGGACCTCAAACGACAGCACTGGTGGCCGGGCATGAAGAAGGCAGTAGCAGAGTTTGTTTCTCGATGCCTCACCTGCCAGCAGGTGAAGGCAGAGCATCAGGTACCAGTAGGCTTGGTACAAACCTTGGAGGCCCCGGAGTGGAAGTGGGATGGCATATCTATGGACTTCATGACTGGACTTCCACGCACTTCCAGAGGTCACAACTCCATCTGGGTGATTGTTGACCGACTCACCAAGTCGGCACACTTCTTACCCATCAGAGAGCAGGGCTCAGTGGAGAGCTTGGGACTTCTCTATGTTCAGGATATTGTGCGGCTCCACGACGTGCCATCATCTATCATCTCCGATAGAGATGCTCGTTTTACTTCCCGGATTTGGAAGGGGTTACATGAGGCGTTCGGGACGCAGCTACGTCTGAGCACAGCTTTTCACCCTCAGACGGATGGTCAGACGGAGAGGACCATTCAGACTCTCGAGGACATGCTCCGCGCATGTGTCCTTGACTTTGGTCGTAGCTGGGAGGACCACCTACCCTTGGTGGAGTTTGCGTACAACAACAGCTACCACTCCACCATCGGGATGGCACCATACGAGGCGTTTTACGACCGACCTTGTAGATCTCCTTTGTGCTGGACAGACCCTGGGGAGTCAGCACTGGTGGGACCGGAGATGGTCCAGGCCATGATAGAGAAGGTCCAGGTCATCCAGGAGCGGATGAGGACAGCTCAGAGCCGGCAGAAGTCATACGCTGACAGGAGGCGGAGGCCACGGGAGTTCGAGGATGGCGACCACATCTTATTGCGGGTCTCACCTCGACGTGGTATTCAGAGATTTGGCCGAGGTGGCAAGTTATCTCCGCGCTTCATCGGACCCTTCCAGATCCTCAGTAGGATTGGCGAGGTGGCTTATCGCCTGGCTCTACCACCTCAGTTGCACCGGGTGCACGATGTCTTCCACGTATCTCAGTTGAGGAGATACGTGCACGACCCGACGCACATCATTGACCATGGGGAGCTAGACGTTGACAATGGGGCGACTTTTACGGAGGTCCCGATGGAGATAGAGGATCGACAGGAGCGGGTCCTACGTGGGCGATCGATTCCTCTTGTGCGCATCAGATGGAAGCATGGGAACCTCCAGGAGAGCACATGGGAGCGGGAGGCTCAGATGCGTGCTCAATACTCTCTTTTGTTCTCCTAGTTTTTGTTGTATCTTTACGGGGACGTAAAGCCCTGAGGTGGGAGTAATGTAAAAACCCGTAAAATTCAAGGGAAATTTTTTCTTAATTTTATTTGGATTTTTATAAGAACGCGGTTTCTGACGGCACCTGATTCCGAGGCCCGGAGTGCCCGGAATCAATTTCCGAAGTTCGGCTCGGGTACGTTCAGTGAACAAACGAGTGGGAAATTCTAACTTTTGACCCGGTGCTCGGAATTGAAATCCGAGGACACCGATGAACTCGCAGCGCTGATATTATCTTAAGGAGACCTTTTCCGAGGTTGCGTTTTCGGCGGGACGAAAGTTAGTTTTGGGAGAATTATAAGAAGTTAAATAAAAATGTGAAACACTTTTTTTTAACTTGTTGGTTAACTCCTCTCAAAGGAAGTTAGGGGTGGGACCCACACCCACTTAACCTCCCTTGAGAGGATTAAGTGTGGTGGGGCCCACACGAACCCTAAATTTTCATCTTCTCTCAAAACTCCCTTTAACCCCTCTTTAAATGACATGACAACTTGTTATTTAATTTGGAGTTATTTTATTTGAATTTAAAACCTTTGAAATTCAATTTGTTAAGTGTGTGAATAAAATAAGACTCTAACTTATTTTATTTGGTTAGAACTCTCTAGCCTTCTTGAGAAGATTTTGGGAGCTTCTTCTTCTTCTTCAACTTTGATGAAGAACGCGAAGAACCTTCGAGCTTCGACGAAGAACGCCGCTCCTCTCTTCTTCGTAGCCGGTTGTTTCCAAAGATCGACGATGCCTTCCGTGTCAACGAAGGGAATGCCGCTTCCTCCTCGGACTTCCTTCGTCGGCTTACAAAGATTCACCAACGACGTACCTCTTAGGACGTACCTCTTCGTCAACGGAATTGACGAACGTTACCGCGATGCCCGACCTCCGCGACGTTGTCTTCCACGGGTCGTTGATGATCATCGATCTTGAAACCAAGGTAGGGGTTGTTGATGATTATTTATTTACTCTCGTTCTTGGTTCTAGCATGATAGTCTTGTGGATGATTATTTAAGAGTTATCATCTAATGAGAGGGGGGTCGGACCGCGCAAACGCGGCCGAATCCCCCTCCTTTGTTCGTGATTATTATTATTTTCTTGTGGATGAACGAGATGGCGTGGTGTCGTCACACCACGCGGGCATTCGCACGGTTATATTGTGCAACGCCGTCGCGTCGCGCCGTGGAAGGATCATCATGAACGCGACGCCGTCGCGCCGCGTCGAAGAAAACCGAAGGCGCCGCGGCCGGAGCGGGGCCACGGCAGAGGGGTGCGGTGCCGTCGCACCGCGCCGGACGATGAACATCGCGGCCGGTTCCGGGCCGCGGCGGGACGAGAGGACCGGCGGCTCACCGGGCCGCCGGCGTTGGAATCCGGAAAGGGGACCGGTTTTCCGGTCCCGTTGAAGAAAAACTGGCCGGCCAGGTGGGCCGGCCGGAAGGACCAAGACCGGGGGAATTAAATTCCCCCGGCCAGGTTAATTGCCCACCCCCCATTATGAGGGGGGGCCGGTTTCATTAAGGGGGGCAGGCGGCCCCCCCGTTTTTCCTCAAAGCAGGCCCCCACGAGGGGGGGCCGATTCTCCAAAGGCGCGGCTTAAGCCGCGCCGCCAGCTAAACAAAAGCGGGGGCCTTGCCCCCCGCGCGCTGCACCCGTGCGGCGCCAGGCCGCACCGCCGCCGACCGGGCCGCGCCGCCGCGCCGGACCGCGCCGCCGCGCCGGGTCGGACCCGGGTCGGGCCGACCCGGGGGGGGGGGGGGGGGTCGGGCCGGGTCGCCCCGGACCCGGACCCCCCGTTTTCAAGACGACTTCGGTATTTTGGCCATATCTTGAGCCACAGACCTCCAATTGACGAACCGTCAGCGGAAATGCGATCCTTGTATCGAGACGGTCGATTCGGTATATCGCACTCAAAGTTTCGGAATACTTTGAGTTCGGCCGGGTTGGTTCGTTCACGAAACCAACCGGGCCTTCGGAGCGGAAACTCTCATATCTTGAGCTACGGACGTCCGATTGACGTGCCGTCAGCTTTGTTGTGTTCCTCTTAGTGAGACGGTTCTTTTTTCATACTCCGCCCAAGGTTTGGACGCAGGTGGAGTACGGTCGAGTTGGTTTTGCCTTAAAAACCAACCGGTCCCCTGGGACGAAAGAGCCAATAACTCTCAGACCGGGCGTCCGATCGACGCGCCGTCTGTTGCGTTGAGTTGCTGTTGACGATACAGAACTTTTGGATATATCAAATCTGGACTTTGTGATAGTTGATGTATCAGCCTCTCGGCTCGTGGAGCGGACCCTCCTGAACGAGCTTGCTGTGTGCGGGAACCCTAGTGCTGGCTGCGACTGCGACTGCTACTTCTACTGCTACTGCTACTGTTACTGTGACTGCGACGACGACAGTACAGAGATCCTGTGTGGATTTGACGACGACTGCAACACTCAGCGATCCTACATGGATCAGTGCTACAGGTCCTGTGTGGGCCCGATCCTGTGTGGGTCTTTGCGCTCAGCGGTCCTGTGTGAACCAGTGCCTACAGGTCCTGTGTGGGCCCGATCCTGTGTGGGTCTTTTGCGGGGGTTAGTTACCTATCGATCCATCGTGGTTCCGATGACTTAGACGGATCAGAGATCATCTTTATCGTCCTTTGAAGAAATATACCTGTGTGAGCTGAATCCTGTTGCTATCCTGTGTGGATTTCGTTTTGCTTTCCTGTGTGGAATACGTTTACTTTCCTGTGTGGACTGAGTTGTACTTGGGCTCAGAGGTTGGAGCGTATTGGAATTGATGACTTAGGTATATGTATGGGCATATACCTAAGAAGTGTCGGTTGTTACTTCGTGATTGTATCTTCCTTTGTGGTTTATCCTTTGTGGATTTTGGGAGACCTTCGGGGGTCTCGGGGTCCCTACTGAGTAGCTTATACTCACCCCGGCACGGGCTATGCCCGCACTACGTTGTGTTGGTTGCAGACGATGGACAACGTTGATCTTGGCTGAGGCTTGCAGAGCAGGACGGTACCTGGAGGTGGACCACTGGGCGGGACGTGTTCGGAGCGGACGGTGGGACCTGAGGAGCAGTGGAGCTATCTGTACCCACCCTTCAGGTGGGATTTCCAGTGGACAGCTCGGTGTTGCAGCTTTTACTTTACAGCTGCTGTTTTCCCTTTCGAGTTGTACTTTACTTTCAGTTTGGGTTTGTATACTGGCCCATTTACTTTTCCGCACTTTCAGTTGTACTCTGTTTTTACTAGTGTTTACTTTCCGCCTGCTTACTCTGAGGTGTTTGTTTACTTTACAAAGGAAATGCCTTCCCTTTTTACCGGGAATTACGTCTTGGTGCTAGTCGCTAGCCCCTGGCCTATGGAAGGCGGGCTTGGGGTAGTCACGGCACGGACCCCGAGGGCGGGTCGTGACAGTACAAAAGATATGTACCTGGTATATGGAGAAGAAAATATACTAATTTTTAGGGGACACAAACCAGTCTTCCTTAGATCCATGTGATCTAATATTGAAGTTAGGCTAAGGTGATGAGTGAGACAAGATCTTACAAGCCAGTGGTATCCATACCTACAAATACTGAGTATGTTGTAGCTTCTGAGACAACAAAGAAGAAGTTGAATGCAATGATTTGTTCTAGTTCTTGAAATCACACATATTAAGTAAAGCATTATAATAATGTCAATTATGATATTATTACTAATAAAGACATCAAGTTATGATAATGTAAAAAAGTGATATACTCGAGGATAACATTACTTGAGAAAATTTACTCAAGAAGGTAAGTTCACAAATAACAGAATAGCCACATGGAAGAATTGTGGCAGACCTAGTATCTAAGGTCGCAACTCAGCAAAAATATGATATTAATAATGTGAGAAGCTAAAAATTTTGGTTAGTAAGTTGGATCCAGTGGGAGTGGGAGTGTTGAAATAGTGGGTGCCCTAGACCCAACTATTTAGTGCTTTTGATTACCATTTCATTTATACAGTTAGCTATACGTGTCATTTGATTACCTTTATAGTGTTGACTTTTTTGTTTCCACTAATTAATGGTAATTTCCATAGATTAATTGTCATATCAAAAGGTTATAGTAGTTCCCAAGATATAATGAGAACCTCAAGATACTATGAAATTAATATTAAATAAAGGTCCTATCGTCTTGATATATCTTACTGATTGGACATAGTATATGTTTGACTATTAGCTGTTGGGGGGATTAAATGCATTGACACATATTCTAATGAAGTTCACACTTGGTGATCTCTAGTAGTGAGATCCCGAGGGCATACCTCCCAATAGAAACACTACATGATTTGGGTGTCATTGGATGTTCCTATCTATGATCATGTTTAATGGTCTCCTGAATTGAGATCATTGCCAATGTATTTCATTTGACCGCGTACTATGATACAAGGCGACAACCATGATATTGAAATCACAGTAAGGTAATTTGTGTTGGGTGTATCATTTGTGGCATGTCATTGTTTGAATGGTCAAGAAAGGATTTGTCGCTTCCAAATTATCAATGTAATATATCTTGAGCCTTGATGATAAGGATGGTAGTACCTTTATAATACCATGGCCATGCCAGTCAAGAGTAAATTCGTTCAGTTAGATAAATAAACAATAAAGCAATAAATTGGTGATGACATGTGAGTACGTCCTACTTTATGAGATATTTAAAGACAAAATGATTATATTACACATTATGTTTTTGTAGGTTGGTTGTCACTGCTGTGACAATCCTTATCTCTTTAGGGGCCATGATAGGTTTCTAGATCCCGCTCTTGGTCTGTGAATAATATTCACTGCTATCGAGTTAAGGTCCTAGAGGGTCACACACAATAACGTATTCAAGAATCTACCATATTTAGTTGATTAAGTATATTGGAAATGGTGGGCCCTACCACTGGGTTATGATATTTTTATAAAGAGATACGATCAACAGTGAAATAAATAAATTCATATTATTCAAGTTATGGATAATGGGCATTGAATTTATTTATTAAAAGTATTTACAAGTTTTAAGTCAATATATTGAAAAATATTAGTTGAACATATATTAAAATATTCAAGGTTAAATTAATATTTATGGGAGTACGAGTTGAGCTAATGGCTCAGGTATTATCACATAATATATTTTTTATATTACAAGAAAAGTGATAATAATAATAAATGATATTTATGGATCAGTATAGTAGTCGTAATGTCATTTGTATAGTGTGATAATTATTCTCATGGCCAAGGAGACAATACTGGGTAATTTATAAACACACTATATATAGAAGAAGAGATCCTCCCACTAGTGAATATTCCTGAGCTTTCTCTCTTTTATTCTCTCTTCGAAGTTCTAAAGATAGATGGTCTAGATCCAAGAGATCAAATCGAGCTCTCTCCCATGCATCGCAAGCTTGGTGATGCAATGATCATTAGAGTGTTGAAGGCATCATCAGAACTCCGTGCTAGACCCTTTATTTCGATGAAAGAAATTCCCATAGATTCTTGAAGTGCGTGTGAAAGATCTAGAGGAATTTGGCTTTGGGTTCTTCGAGCAGTGATCGCTAATGATGAGCATACGTCGTGCACGAATTCGGATCTAAACCTGGTATTTTATGATTTTAATATTGTTCTTAGAACTCATCACATGAGATCTTCAGCTTAAATTGGAAAATAATTTACCATTATCCAAAATTTCATGTCGAACATTGGTGAAAAATTTTAAAATCCTACTTTTGGGGCTTTCGATGCATGCCCGATACCTATACTATTCACAAAAAAAATCAAGTATTTTAGAAAAATCCCAAGAATTGACCGTAACCATATTTTAATGTGTAGAATTAAAAAATGAACTCCATTTTATGAAAATAATTTTCTAAATAGGACAAATTTAATTTTAGTTAAAATCATCATTTACTCAAAAAATAAAGATTTTAAAATTATAACTGGTTTTATAACAATTTGAAAAAATTAAATAAGGTCGCATAAAATTATCTTAAAATAATAAGACAAAAAATATTAACTTATGAATAAATTTTATGTAAACTAATTTTATTTTAAATAATTTTATTAATTATAAAATTGTAATTAAATATTTATGACTTACAAAAATACTAACACTTTAATTAATAATTTTTTATAATATTAATTTACTTATACTATGATATATTTATATCATACTTTCATTTATAAGATGCCTAAATTTTATTTATACTTTCATAGGTGAGGTTATTATTCATTTGGTCGGTTTAATATTTATAAGGGTAATATTACTATTCCTAAGGTCAAGTTACTATTTCATCAGTATAGGTACCTTAACTTCTAGAAATACCTATTATTTCATTCATTATTTATTTGTAAATTTTGTATTATATTCTCTAAATGATCTTATATGATTCATACTATATGAAATACCTATAATAAGGGAAATTTAATTGATAGAATTCTAGGTTGTTACATTCTTCCCTCCTATAAAAAAATTTCATCCTCAAAATTTCCAGAATGTCATGTCATAGAAAGATTCAGGTAGTTATTCATCATAAGTTTCTCAAGATCCCACATCACTTCTTCAATTTTATGATTTTTCCAAATTAACTTTACTATTCAAGTCACCCAATTCCTTAGTACCTGTTCTTTAATGTTCAGAATCTGGATAGGATTTTCATAGTAAGATAAACCAGGTTCCAAATATATTCCTTCAGAAGTGGGGAAATGCATTGGTTCTAGCATGTAATTCCTTAACAAAGATATGTGGAACAAATTATGTACTTTATAAAGTATCAGCGACGTCTCCAAAAGATAAGCTACAACTCCAACTCTCTCTAAGATTTCAAAAGGACCAATGTACTTGGGGCTTAGTTTTCCTTTCTTTCCAAATATTATAACACCCTTCAATGGAGATACTTTCAAGAAAGCATGATCTCCCATTTGAAATTCCAAATCCTTTATTTGATTATTGGTATATCTCTTTTACCTACTTTGAGATTCTTTAATATGGGTTTGAATATTCTTTAACTTTTCTATTATTTCCTCCATAAGATCTGGGCCTACAAGCTTCCTTTCACCAACTTCATCCTAAGAAGTTGGTGTATGAAATCTATTTCCATAAAATACTTCATATAGTGATATTTTAATAATTGAATGATAACTATTGTTGTAAGAAAAATATTCCAAAGGTAAATACTGATCCCACATACCTTGAAATTCAAGTGAGTATGATCGCAACATGTTTTATAATTTTTGAATTGTCCTTTCAAAATGCCTGTCAGTTTGAGGTTGATAATCCATACTCAAATAAAGCTCAATATACAAATATTTATGAAGAATTTTCCAAAATTTTTATGTAAATCATGGGTCAATATCAAACAAAATTTAAAACGTGCTCCATAAATTCTTATAAATTCATTAATATAGAGTCGTGCAAGGTGATCCAATGGAAAATCCTCCCTTACTGTGAGGAAATGAGTTGGTTTGGTAAGTTGATCAACAATTAACCATATTATATCATTGTTTCTTGGAGTCCTTGGTAATATAGTGAAAAAATAAATTGTAATGTCATATCATTTCCATATAGGAATATAAATAGGTTGTATGACTCCTCTAGGATGTTGTCTTTCAGTCTTCACCTATTGAAATACTAAACATATTGAAACATAATAAGCAATATCACGCTTCATATTATCCCATCTGAAATGTTCCTTCAAATATCTATACATATTACTGCTATTAGGGTGTATATAAAAATTTAATCTATGGGAACCATCCAATAAATCTCTATTTAGCTTAGGTATAACAGGAACACAAATCCTCTTCCCAAATTTCAGAATTCCATCCTCATACACGAAGTCTTCCAATTTCTAATCTTTCACAGCTTTAATTTTCTTTTGAAGATTCTCATCATTAGAATGATAACTTTTAGTACTTTCTCATAAATATGGTCAGGAAACCAATTTAAGAATTAATGTTTTTTACCTTCCTTGATAATTTCCATATCCATATTTTCTATCTCCATGTATATAGGATCCTTAATAATCCTAATTTTGTTTAGAGCTCCATGATCCTTCCTGCTCAATGCATTTTCTACCTTATTTACATTCACTGGGTGGTAGTGTATTGAACAATCATAATCCTTGAGTACCTCGATCCATCTCCTTTTCCTCATGTTCAGTTCTTTCTGTGAGAAAATATATTTCAAACTCTTTTGATCTGTATCTATATCACATCTTTCACCATAGATATAGTGTCTTCATATTTTCTGAGAAACGATTGTATGTACTAAATCAAGATCATGATTTGGATAGTTTTGTTCATTATTTTTTAAATTCCTTGATGCATAGGTAATAACTCTATCATTCTTCATATGGATATAAAAAATTCTTTTCTTTGATGCATCACTATAAATCACAATCCACTATTTCCCAATAGAAGATTCAAGATCAGAGAATTCAATAATTTCCTCTTCAATTATTCAAAAAATTCTTCACATTATTTTTTCCATACAAACATAACCACTTTAAGATTATTCTTGGTTAATGAGTAAGATAATAGGGTAAATTTCTGAATTAAAGGATGATAATAACCTACTAAACTAATAAAAATACATACCTCAACTATGTTCATTAGTGTTAGCCATTCCTGAACTACATTTTTCTCTATAGGATAAACTAAGATTCCATACTTAGAGATAATATAACCAAGAAAAGAAACTATTTGAATCCATAATTCACACTTGATAGACTTTCCATATAACTCTTTTCTTTTAATAGTTTCCAAAACAACCCACAAGTAGTTCTAATAGTTATCATATATTTTGGAATATATCATGATATCATAAATAAGTATCACAAAAAAATCATCAGGATATTCCTTGAATGCTATTTTCATTATATCCATGAAAACATAAGGTGAATTAGGTAATCTAAATGACATTACTATAAACTCGTATTGTCCATACCTAGTTCGAAATGTTGTATTTAGAATATATTCCTTCCTCAAACATAACTGATGATATCTAGATCAATGTTCAAACTTTAAAAAATATTGATCTCTATGAAGTTGATCAAATAAATCATCAATGTGAGGCAAGGGATACTTATTCTTTATTATAATAGCATTTATTTCTCAATAGTAAATGGATACCCTCATGGATCCATCTTTATTCTTAAAAAAGAGAATAGGGGCTACCCATGGAGAAAAACTAGGGAGAATAAATCCCTTATCACTCAATTTGTCTAGTTTTTTCTTCAGATCCAAAAATTCCATAGTGGCCATTATATAGGGAGTCTTTGATATACTTCATGAACAAGGAATTAAATCAATAGACAAATAAACTTCATGATTTGGAGGATTTCCAGTTAAATACGATATAAATACATCAATATATTCTTGCACAATATGTACATATTCAATTTGATAATTTATTTCCTCATTTATAGATGATTTTTTCTCTTCCTCCCCAAGAAATTCATTTAGAAGAGTTAATGGAGGTAGATCCAAATAAGAGTTAGATGATGAGATTTTCACTCTAAATATAAGGGATTCTATATCTTTCTTACTGATTGTAATTTTCTTCTTTTTTCAATAAAATTTCACATCATGTTTTGAAAGCCACTTCATACTGAGGATTATATGAAAGTAAATCGTATGTATGATGACAAGGTCAGAAAATAAAGCATGTTTATGTGTCATAAATGGGACTAATTAACACATCTTTGTTGCAATGATACTGCCCTTAGTATTTTTTATTGAAAACTCATTTATTAAATCAAAAATGAATTGTCTAATTTTATTGGAAAACTGGGACTATATAAAAGAAAATGATTATCCAAAATGAAATAAAGCATTGGATAATTTTGTGGAAATTATTAAAGTACCTGCAACCACATCATTAGGAATTTGAACTTTCGTACTTGTGATCGCATAAGCTTGGCCTTTCTCCCTTTTCCTTTTTAGTAAAAGTTTCCTTGATGCTTAGGACAATCATTTTCATAGTGTCTCATCTCCTTAAAATTATAGAATTGAACATTGGTATCTTCTTTAATTCCCTTTCAATAATGGGCTTGGTGGAATTTTTCTCCATACTAGCAATATAATCCTTTTCCTTTTAAGTAGGCACAATGATATTTCTTTTCACAAGTATCACAAGTTGGAAAAATCCTCTTTTTATTATTCCCTTTATCCATTCATTCCTCAACCACCCTCTTCTTCTATTACTTTCCCTTAAAGTAATAAGACTTAGAGAATTATTTATATATCATGATTATACATGATACTATATATTCATATGATGAGAAATTTTGGGACACCAATACCCTTTGGAGGAATGGTTTTAAACCATCAAAGAATCGATAAATCTTGCTCCTTAGATTACGTATATAGTCTATGACATGTCTTGATAACCTTGTAAATTTATATTCATACTTCACAATGTTTTAATTATCTTTTAGGCTCAAGAATTTCCCCTCTATATCTTTTGGATGTTTTCCAGGAAAATATTTTTCTAGGAAAATTTCATTAAAATCTTTCCATTCTATATTTACAATTTCTTCTTCATCCTTTATTTTTGAATCAATGACCACCATTGATCATTGTCTCTTGATAGGTGATAAACTTCCATGATAACCTTATCCCTTTCATTACTTCCCAAAGTAAGAAATATCTTCTCTAAGGAACTTATCCACTTCTCTACTATAAATGTGTTTATAGTCCCATTGAATAGTAGAGGCTGTTTTCACATAAATTGATCAAACATTGCTCCTACACATTGTGGATCATGATGTTCCATATGGGTAAGGTTATTATTCCTAACCTAAGTCAACTATCCTGATATAGTTATTATTTTCTTAGCACCAGTTTCAGCTCTAGTACGAACATCATTATCTTGCATAGGATAAAAATCCCTACATGGGATACACACATTGATATAGTTTCCATTACTTCCACTATGTTCTATTTGTAAATAATGGAATACACTAAATTAGGTTATAAATCATAATTTATAATTTCAAACTTCAAAAACACTTAATATAAATTGGAATTTATGCATAGCTAATATCATAATCATATATATGGATTCTTTGGGGACATATTTACTTTTGAATCATTCATAATGGTTTGTAAAGAAATATGAATTATCCTAAGCATATCCACCAGGAGTGTCAAACCAAGTGTGTAGTAAGGTACTTTGTCATATCCCAGGTTACCTTGAGTTAGGACGAGAACACATTATCTAAGTTGTTACCCCTAGGTACATCTGTGACAGAACCATGTCCACTTATAGTATCCAGACATGGATGTATTTATAGAAAGACCCATATAATCTCTACCTTACCAAAATTCTAGGATTTTCTTCTATTTTTTATCCTTAAAGTATATATTAGGGTTATGTTAATCCATGTTCTCTAAATCTAGTTTCCAAGGTTTATACTAAACTTTCTCTAATACCAACTGTAAAGACCCAGACCCCGGTAGTCCAAAGTTGGTGCTTTACTTTATTACATTAGTATAGATACAATACTTTAATCCCAAAGGGCTGATTAGTTTAGTAGTTTTGGAATCTATATTTCATACATGAACTTGACATTAAAAATTTAAAGGAAAAAAACATACCAGCTTCATTGGAAACACCCATAAACTCCTAGATTATCCCTACAAGTCATTCATAATATACATCTTCACATATTGGGAAAAAAATAAAACATAAAAAAGGGGTGAGATAAGATTCCAAATGAGGGAATGTAATACAGTGGATGATAATATAAATGAAAGGCATGGGGAATGACTAAAAAACATGCCACTAGAACATACTCTTGAGAATAATATGGCAATGATAAAAGCTGAATAAATAATTCCATATAAATAATCACATGAAAATGAATACTTACCATGAATATTATAGGAGTAGAATATTCATATAGATAATCAATTAATAATATAATAATAAAATAATTCATATGCCTAACATCATAAACATATCATAGAGTCATTGACCAAGACACCTATAAATAAATTGTTAATGCCTCATCCAAAATCCGTTTCTGTTTTGTCTCATGAGACCTATCGATGCATCGAGGGGCTATAGAGGTCCCAACCATCACTTACTAAGTCCAATGAATTCATCATATGAATGGGTTTAAGAATAATATATATTTATATATATATACATATACATATATATCAAATGTAAATAACTTTCCCCAATCAATAAACATAATCACTTACCATTCTGAGTAATATGGTGAATGATATCAAAGGAGCACATCCAGAGTAAAACTGATGATAAAACATTTAATAAAACATGGTATATGATAATCCTAAGATATAAATATAAATAAATAATAATATTCAACATAGGAGTTTAAATAGATGAAAATACTCTAATAAAATCATGGAGAAATTCTTGAGAGAAATACCCTCTTTTACTTTGCAAAGAAGAGTTATTTTGGAAAAATCATTTGTATTTGTCATAATTATTTGTATAAAAAATGAAAAAAATAGATTTTCATGGAAAATTTATTGATTTTATAAAAAAATGGTGTCTCAAAATAGATTATGGATGGTACTTGAAAATGGGTATGAAATCGAGAAGTTCCCTTAACTCGGGATTTCTTATAGGGAAGAATTGAGAAGGAAACCTTGCAAAAAATATATTTACCCATAAAAGAAAGATGAAATGATCTGAATACATAATTTTGTAACATATAAATATAATTTATAAGAATTATATAAAATAATTAAGAATTAAATTTTGTTAAAGAGTGAGAAAGCATAAACCGAATGGAAAATGGAGGATCGGGAAGAAACCCTTACCTTATGTCTGAAAGTGTTCTACACTTGACCTTAATGTCCTAGATAATAAAATTAAATCTATTAATTAATTAATTAATAACCTTTTACACTTGAATTTTATTTAATATAATTTTATTATGTCCATTTATGGCCTTTTTGATATGTTGTAAGATACAATTTTATCATTCGAGAGCATTCATTTCCTTGGTTTTCGTGATTGGTTTACTTGTATATGAGTATGGAAGTTCATGTAAAATTGGAATAGATATACAGAACTGAAGTTATATGTTATTAACGAACATATATAATTTTAAATGGTTATATAATTCATTTTGATTTTTTTGAGTGTGGATGAATCATTAGATAAGTCATTAGTGATAATCGTTTAGATTATTTTGGCAGTTTTTCGATCATCATAAACTAGTTTTGTTTTATTAATTAACATCATGTTTATATTATAGTTATAGAACATTAAATAGACTATAATACATATATTATAACTTTTTTAACCATAAAATGGTTTTATAAACAACCTTGAAGGTGTTAATGGAAAATTAAAGTGCATCATCCATGTGTTGGTAAATTGACACATCACGAGCGATGTTTTCATTTATAGAATAAAAGATAGAGAGAGAGAGAGAAAAGTGTTTGATGATGGATATTACATTAACATGATATAATTATATTATTAAAATGATACTGGAGTTATAATGTCTCTTTGGACAAGGGAGGTGTGGTAAGGATAAGAAAAGAAAATAAACTTAGAAGAAAATAAATGAAAAGAAAGGGGATTTTTACCTCTTGAATTCTACTATATGAGAACCTCCTTAAGGGGATTTTTTTGGTCTTTTGTTGAGACCAAAGGATCTTGTACAGTGGGAAGGGACTTTTGGAAGAGTTTATGGAATAAGTTTGACAAGGCTCAAAGCTTGGAAGGTGTGATAAGAAGGGGTGGTATTTATAGTGGAGGAGAGGAGTGTTTTTTGAATATTTTATTCATTTGATTATTATTTTGGATCAAGACTATGAATAGTTTGAGAATTATCACCAAATATATTAAAATAAAGAATTAGGGTTTGAGATTACGGGCTTACATCATCCATAAATCAATTATGACTCAATAATTCATGTATTTAGTATTTATCATAAATTATCATATTTTACTATTCACAAAAAACTCAAGTATTTTAGAAAAATCACAAAAATTAACCCTAACCATTTTTTAATTATTATAATTCAAAAATGAACTCTATTTTATAAAAATAATTTTCCAAATATGATAAATTTAAATTTCAATTAAAATAATCATTTACTCAAAAAATGCAGATTTGAAAATTATAACTTATTTTATAACACTTTGAAAAAATTAAATAAAGTCTCATAAAATTATCTTAAAATCATAAGACAACAAAATATTAATTTATGAATAAATTTTATGTAAATAAAATTTATTTCAAATCATTTTATTAATTATAAAATTGTAATTAAATATTTATGACTTACAAAAATACCGACACTTTTATAATTTTTATAATATTAATTTACATGTAATATGATATAATTATATCATAATTTCATTTATAAGAGGATTAATTTTTATTTATAATTTCCTGGGTGATTTTACTATTCATTTTACCAGTATACTATTTATAAGGGTCATATTACTATTCCTAAGGTCAAGTTATTATTTTATTGGTATAGATTTTTTAACTTATATAAATATATCTTATTTCATTCATTATTCATTTATAAAGTTTTTATTTTTTTCTCTAAGTGATTTTATGTGATTCATAATATATGAAATAACTATAAGAAGAGAAATTTCATTGATATAATTCTGGGTTGTTACATAGATGTATGGCATGAACATGGTCATGTTATTTTTGTTTTTGGCATGACAGACATCGGTGCATGAGGTGAACGTATGATAGTTGAACTAAATAGGTCCTAGTTAATATGTGGGCATTCGATATGGTGCATAACTTGTTCGACATGTGATGACATCAAGGAACTTTTGTGGGAATTATGTATTTAGTGCGGGATCTTTTGGGAATCAATTGTGATGCGGTAACTTTCAGACATTAACTGTGATGTAGGACCATATATGAGTCATTTCTAAAACGGGTATGAAATGAGAATTTTATGAGATGTAGGATTTAATGGTATATGGTATTTAGAACATGAATATCTAGGGGATGGTTGTTATGGGACCATCGAGCCTCCTTAAAGCAAGAGAAGAGTAATCTCTAATATTTTTCAGGAATTCCAACATACACTAGTGTAATTCACCTTTGAATCCCTAACTATCATATGGAAATCAGAATAAAATTGGATAATAGGGAAGAGGAGTGGATAATGGAGGATTAAATTTGATTTAGTATTAAAAAACTCCCATGGATTTACCTTAAAGAAATATGTAAGAAGAGGGGGAAGAGAAGGCCAAGGGAGATGTTTGAAAAAGAATCCATATGACTAGAGAGAAGTGAGATTGAGGGAGAAATTTGAGGAAAATAGAAGTGATGGATGGGATAAGGCCAAGAATACCCAATTGAAAAATAAGTAATATGCCTACTAGGTATCCAATTTGGGCCACCAGGTACTTAGTGACACCCTAGGACACCCTAGCCTCTAGCCAGTCTAGGGGGTACCTAGTGTCACCTATAGTTTTAAAATATAGCTGTCACCCCTTCTTAGGTAACCCAAACTCTAAAAACTCTATCGAGCCTCTAAACTCATCCAAAAAATTCCAAATTATTCATCCTCAATCTCTCAAAATAAAATCCAAATCCTCAAATAAAAAATGACCCCTCAACCGAAATAAGAAATTCAAATGAACCTGTGCTTTAACCATTCGAGTTTCCCACCTAGGGCCTCAATGACATTGTAACTTAGGTATGCAAGGCATGAACCATTAAAAAATACCCCATAATAATACTTAATTAAAGGGGAATAAAATCACATTATAATAAGCTCGTCACATAGTTAAGTATATCTCTTATCACATACGCAATCATAAGGGGTAATACATCTCACTTAGACATGACCATCTTATAGGGAAGTAAGTCCCTTGAAACATATATAGTAATAAGGGGAATTAAATCCTATTTGAACATAACTATCACATAGTGAAGTATATACCCCATAATTAGAGTAGTCACATGGTGAAGTATGTCTGACTTGAACAAGATATCATGACAGTGGGAATGAAATCCCATGCTTATAATCATACTAAGTCAAGGTGGGAATTTTTATTCTATAACAAGGAAAAATGGCATAATATCCCATGTTTAAAACCATATCAGCGAATGTGGGAATCTCATACATTTATATGGAAGTGTAAACCAATGGGAATAACATCCCTTTCCATGGGTAACATCACATAATAGGTCATAACATCCCTAACTATATGTTATATCACATAATAAGGAATAGCATCCGTAACCATGAGAATCAAGAAAAGAGTTTGAATTAATTTCAAAGTCATAATTAATAACACGTAAATGATCATAGTATCCACTTCCATATAAATATCAAATATTGGGAATAAAACCCCTTTTCTATGGGAAATAATAAATAATGGGAAGATTTTCCCATGATAAGTCCATGCCAGGAAAGTGTGAAATATGTCCCATTCCTATAATCATCTCATCAAGAATGGTAATATCAGTTCATGCTATAGGTGTCAAAAAAATAAATGGATTTATAATATCGCACTTGATAGATAAACAAATCAATATGGAATATCCATATAAACAATTTCTCAAGGTATACTAATAAAATATTAAGATATATATTATACTTATTAACAAAATTGGTATTGTGTCAAATTTATTTCATAATATGTATTAGGTTGGTTTACACACAACTAACCCTTTTCAATATTTCTATACAAGTTATAGCCTTCCCAAAACCATTCTAAATAAAGTTAGATAAATCAAATCACTTAGCCATTCTCAAATAACCCAAAAAGGCGATAAGGTAGTTCAAGATACTATTACAGGGTAAGAGTCGATAAAAACTCTTAGATATGACACATACCCTTATCAAATGAGGTTAAAGAGCACATATTAAGGTCAATTACAATATAATTTATCAAAGGAGAACCCCTCTTTGGTTATGAACATAATTCCCACAACATCATACTTAGGTATTATGATCATCAGTGACCATATAATCAAACATAGAGTGTTTAAAGGACCTATAACATTCCATATAGTCTATAATCATTTCTCTAGAACCAAGGGAACCATATTTTTCCATTATAGTTAATATTATTATATATAATATAGTTAATCTCATAGCCCATAAATTGTATCATCTTGAATAATCACTCAAAGAGAGTATTAAATACAATAACAAGACCTATAGGTATTTAATTCATATATTAAAATAATCCACACTACCCAAGTTATAAATCCTCTATAATAAATCTTATCATGAACCAACCTGAGTCCACCCCAAACTAGTCACCTGATCCAATCCATGAAAAGGCCCGAGAGGTGTTCCCGATACTCATGGGCTGGCAACTAGCGTCAAGGCATGAACAAAGAAACCAATGGAATGATTTCACCCAATATAAATAAATGGAATAGAGAAAAAAAGAGAATCCCAAAATAAATGAAATATTCCAAACAGAATATTATTTATATAAAGATGAAGAATACAAAAAATGATACAAAAAAACCCAAACTAAACCTGATGACCACAATGTCTCTATGTGACCCTGAGGGTCACTCTCCAATACCAAAACCAACCATCACCCACGGTGATCTAAACCAAGCTGGAACCTATAACAAAAGATAAAAACATGAAATAAATGTATGAGAGAGTATTAAAACTCTATAGGAATGCCTTAAAAATCTATTACCAATTAAATTACTTTAAATGAAAGCAACATCAATTTTAGGAGTGAAATGCAATATATAAAACTAGGCTTTTCCGCACAATTTCCTCTTTAAAATGAAACATGGTTCATTTCCCTTTTTATATTTAAAACCATGTTCCTTTCCAAGAATCATACACAAATTTTCCATAATTATTTGAAAACCAAATAATCACATTTCAAAAGGAGTACACCACACAATATAGAAACAAAAATGGTCACATAATAAGGGAAATGGAAAAAATACCAAACACAAGAGTAACCAACCAACGAAGCATCTCAATCATCCGCCGTAGAAAACTAAGTATCTAAGAACATGGTAAAACCTAGGAGATAAATGGAATAATATAGATCATACTATACATCTTGACTCATCCATAATCCAATCCACATAAGATGACATCAAATTTCTCTCACATGCTCGATCACACCCTACTTGGTCTGACTAAGGGGCACTATCCCAGAACAAAAAAAACCCAGATCATATCCCTTACTATGGGACAATAGGAAGTGAGAAATCCTAATATAGTGTAGTAAAAATTCACCAAAAATCCACTAATATATCAAGTACCCATTTCTAGAGTAAATTGGGGGTGAGCCAATAATTCCAACCAAGCATCCAATCACATGAATATATATCATATATAAAAATCTCACAGAAAAAGTCACCCCTGAGCCACCTAAGGAAAAATATCTTACCTTTAAACCATATAATGAAAAGGGATCCACTTATCATGGGCCTCCCAAAACAATAATCATAAATAAGGAAAGATAATTATCCAAGAGGAGTTTTCAAGATTACCAAATTTCACAAAAAAATCTAAACGGGCCTAAAACACCCTTTTAGAAACCACCCCTTTTCAAGGAACCAAATACACCTTTCCAAAAAGGTGAAAACACACCATTTTTTATTTCAAAACCATTTTTAAAATTACATTTAGGAACTCACACCACATTTTCAAAATGAAGCCACTTCTATCAAAATGAAAAATGGGCCACACACCATCAAGGAATCACCCATTTCCAAAAGGAAACCAACACATTTCCTTCACATGTCAAACCATTTTCAAAAGCCAAACACACACCTATTTTAGATCAAAAACTAATTTTAAAATCCATTAAAGAAACCCAAACCATTATTTCACATTCCAAAAATACATTTACAAAGATAAACCATGCTTTAAAAATAAAAAATCACTCTAAAAATCCAACTGAGCATTTTATAAAACACTTGGTGTGAAAAACTTAACAAAATAATAGAATAAAATTATTATTTTTATTAAAACCATTTAATTTTATATCAAAAAATTATTTTAATTATCACACATCACTATTTAACATATAATGATGGCATAAAAAGAAAGAAACCAATGATTTTTAAATTTAAAGGGAAAGTGCAAAGGGAAACCTACCTAAAAAAACATGAACTTCAATAAAGCCAACATGAAACAACTCCAAGAAGGTTCCAAGAGTTATGAACATCCAAGATAAAACCTAATAAGACAAAAAACCCATCATAAACCAAGGGAAGCATGAACCCTATATCCACAAGACAAATGGAGAAAAGAAACTCAAGAGAAAATAGAAGGAGGAAAAAGAAGAAGAAAAGAGAAGGAGATTGCCTTGAGAAATTACACTTAGAACTTGAAGAAAACCCTATATATACAACTTGGGATAGGAGGGGAGAATTGAAGAAGAAGGGAGAATATCCCATTGGGTTTTACAAACTAGGGGAATAGAGAAATGGGTGTTTTGGTGTTAAAATCCTAAGATGGTAGAAGAGATAATTCACATTTTTAATGACTTGGTAATTATACATGGTTTGGCTGAATAGTTTCCCAACCTTTCACTAACCGTGTGTCCCTTACTAGACACACTGGGCACTCACACAGTTTGGTAAACTGTGTGCCAATCACGCGACATGGTTCTGTCCAAAATGGAAGAACCATGTGCATGCCTACCACACAGTTTTCCTAACCATGTGTGGGCAGTGCGACGCTAACCAGAGGAATCCCAAGGCTTGCATGGTTTCCTAGAGCATAGAGCATGGTTTCCTCTAGCCATGTGTGAACCATGTTCTATCTATTATCAATCCCCAAATCCATCCTTTTAACCAACAACTAATGGGGAAACTAGGTAATAAACACAGGACCTAAAATAAGGAAAGGAAAACCTCAAAACAAAATCATGGAACACCCAGAACATGAAAGAAAAACTGAGATCCAAACGATGACCTGGAACAAGGATAAAAAAAAATCAATGTGTGATAATTCTTCCCACCATAATTATTTTTGACCATGGAAAGACACAACATTTTCTAGTTAATTGATCAAAGACAAGGGACACCCACAACCACAAGTCCCAACCTTTCAAACCAAAAACATCTCAACCACCACCAAACAAAACTCATACCTCTTACCTAAAATGAACCAAAAAACCCAAACCCCTTCTCGAGAAATGAAATAAGACTCAAAATACAACCCACATAACCTAGCCACAAAAAAAACAGTTAGGTGTGATACAAAATCCAAATGTTACCCCCAAGTGATGAGAAATTCAAAATTAGATAACTTCTAATGAAACCACCCATTCACAAGAAAACACTAGAAACTAAACCAAATTATCAAAAAGGGAGGCTAGAATAGACTACCGACCATTAGAGACCATATAGGGCTGAACAACTCTGGGAGATGCCCCACTGAGACTCATGGTGTATCTCCCTACCATTTAGAACTTTCCAACACCAATCATCCCCCACATCAAGGGTGATTCAATGAAGGAAAATCCAAACCAAGAGCTAACCAAAACCATGATTCATAATCTCTATAATATGAAACCATATTTTTAAGAGTGAAAATAAAATAAAAACTTATCCATAAGGTATAGACACACAAGTAAAACCAAAAAGAGATTCTCAGCTGAAAAGGCACAACAATTAGAATATTTAAACTGCCTACACCCCAACAGCGGAGTCAAGGACTGATCCAAAGTTCCCCAAACCCCTGGTGATTCCCAACTATATGGAGAGATTCAATCTAGTACCTATGGTTATATCCCTAATTTCTTGAATTATATGTTTCCCTGTAGTCAAGCACTAATAATTCCCGATCAGAACTTTTTGGTGCCACTAGAAGCCACACAACATCCCAGGTAGAACCAAAAGAACACGACACGCCACATGATTCACTTGGATTAAACAAGGAAATTTCACAAAGTGAGGGATTAATAAGATACAAAAACATCATCCTATTTCACCATAATGATAAACAACAGGAACAAGGAACCCACAAAACACACCTCCATTTAGAATGTAAAAATTCATAATTTTCGAATGAAAAACACGCTTTCATTAAAATAGAAGTTATTATAATAGTTACAATCTAGATATTAAATTTTAAATAGAAATGAAATAACACCAAACACCACTCGACACAACCATTACAAATAATGAAGCCTTACATAAAAATGGGATTTAAACTAATCCCAAAACATTACCCTACATCTACAACTGGGATGGGGTTTCTTTAGAAGGGGTGGATTTGGATCCACAATGCTTCTAGGAAACACACTAACAAAACTATTTCAAGTGACCTAGGTATCCAAAGGCATCAAAATTATTTGGATCACTCAAAAACTATGTATTATTATAATATTTCTTGCTGTATTGATATCACACCACGATCCTAAACTTAGAAGAAGCTGATGAAATATCTAGATGAATTTTAATTTTGTGACCAACACTACTAGCTTCATGCTATTTTATGACCCCCTTATTGGAATTACATTCATCAATTTTAAAGACTATAGGAAGGTTGAACCCCTCAAGAAATCTTGCTAACATAGCTTCAACATGAATAGCATGCCTTACCATATCAGTGAAAGAAGTTAGAGCAAATTTTGACACCTTCGAATACAGATCAGGACTAAGCCCAATCCCAAAATGTCGAGCCTTTAGGGGATCATATGCATCCCAATATGGTAGGTAAGAAACTAGATACACAAAATTATGAAAGAACTCCAACACTGATCCACCAACTTACGAAAGATAAAACATCTCCATCCCATTCATCACCTTCACTACCTCATAGAAATACCACCAGATGAACGAAGCCTTGAAAAATTCCCATGTAATATCTTCTTGATGCTTAGATTGAGAGACCAAATTCCACCACTTCCAGGTCATACCTTCAATCATAAAGGTAGAAAAATTTACCTTTAACGACTCAGGAAAATCAATGAAACTAAACTTTTCCTAAATTTTTTGCATCCAATATTCCTCTTTTGGAGGATCCAATTGACCATAAAAGAGAGGAGGATGCAACTTCTAAAACTCAATAAGAAAGTATATGGGTTGATCAACTAAAGGGTCCATTAATGGTGAACCACTTGTGGCCACAGTTTGAACATTCATCAAATCCTTGGTGGGGGTGAACACTAACTAACAAAAAAACCAAGAAAACATTCAAAAGAAATTCATCAACAAGAATTATCAAACTCAAAAATTCCACATAAGAAACATGTCCCAAATCACAAGAAAAAAAATCCATACGGCTACTGGTTACTAAAACATCACATTTTCTTATTCTCTTAAAAACTCTTTTGAAAAGAAAAAAACATGGTGGGTTACACACTCACCCATGGTATTCCTTAGAGCCTCACATACATGCACATTCCCATGCCAATCTGGGAACCCATCCACTCATGCCAATATGAGAACTCATATACCCATGACATCAACCATCGACTTCCTCAAACACATCCATGCATGTGATCACTCATGGAAACACCTAAGGTCAAAACAAAACATTCTCATTTTTTGAACAAACCTTCAACCAAATTTTCATATTCTCAACCCACTTCCCATTTTAAAATTTATAAAACTTTTCAAAATATTATTAACCATCAATTCAAAAACCATTTCCAGATTTCACACATTAATCCATTTCATCATGTTCAAAATAAAATCTCATGGATTCCATCAAAAAATATACTTCATCCCATTAAAAAAAAATAGCATCTCAAAAAATATCATTCCATAAAAAATAATTATATTAAAAACTAATTCCTTATTTCTTAAAACGAATTTCCAAATCCCACATTAAAATAATTTTTTTCTTTTCCAAACAAAAAAAATCCAATAAACCTTAGGTTTTGATTATAAAAACTCAATCTCAATAAACTCATCCTCATTTTACCCAAAATTAATTTTATAAGGATTTATTAAAAATAAATTTAAAAAATCATTTTCCATCTTCCAAAAAACCAAAACATTACCACTTTAAATACATTTTTCACAATTCCAAAACAAGGGTTTTCAAAACAATTTTCATAATCAAGGAAGAACCAAAATAACTCACAAGGGGAGACTAGTGCTGATGGGTGACTTGGACATATGGTTGGTAGCCATATACCAATCATGTCACGATTATATAGAGTATTTTAGGACCAAATACCTATCTCTAATTGGATATCTAGGCCCCGTAAGCTCATCAAGACCACTGGTCGAACTCTCATTTCATATCCCAAACACTAAACATCAAACAAGAACTAGAGAAACCAAACAAAACCCAACTTCCCATGGAAACTAAAGGTTCAATACAAATAGTGTTGGACAGGAACTTCTCCATACCTACACCCCAAGCTTAGATAGTCCTACTACATCTAAATTTACATCCCAAATAACAAAGGGTGATCTAAAAGCAAGGTATTCTAATGAACCAAACTTGTCTAATACCATTTTTTCACAAAATAACCTGGGTCTACCTCGAACTGGTCACTCAAGAAGATCTGTGAAAAGGTACAAGAGGCATTCCCAATCCTCCCAGGCTGGCAGCTAATGTCACAGTATCAACAGAGAAATAGAGGGAATGATTTTACCCAATATAAATAAATGGAACACTAGAAACAAACAGAGCAACCCAAAATAAATTCAACATTCCAAACTGAAAATCATTTATACAAAGATGAAGAATACAAAAAATGATAGAATAAAACCTAAATTGAACCTAATGACCACAATGTCTCCATTTATCCCCAAGGTTCACTTTATGATACCAAAACTAACCATCTCACACGTTGATTGAAACCAAGATGGAACCTGTACAAAAATATAAAAACAAGAAAGAACTATAGGTGTGAGTATTAAAACTTAGTAAACATACCCAAACAAATCTATTCCCAATGAACTTATTTTAAATAAAATCAACATCAATTTTAGGTGTGAAATATAATATATAAAACTAGTATTTTCCACACATTTTACTCTTTAAAACCAAACACCATCCATTTCCCTTCATCCATTTAAAACCATGTTCCTTTCTATAAAGCATACATTATTTTCTCGAAGAGAAAGAAGATGTTTTCATTAAAAATGAGAGAAGGGGAGTATAAAACATTTCCAAAACGTTTTCCATAAGCCTTTGAAAATCAAATCATCACTTTTCAAAAGGAGTACACCACACAAGAGAGAAACAACGATGGTCACATAATAAGGGAAATGAAAAAAATATCACACACAAGGGTTTTTTTAAAGGGTAATGCCTTGGCCAAAACGAACAAATCACAAATTTTATTAAAAGAAAGATTAAAAAATACTAAATTATAGGATAATATTACAATCTTTTTATGAAAGGGAATAAGGGAAGCTATGAGGTCTTCACACCAGGTAATGTCTTGATTGACTCCCAAGTTGGACAAGCCATTAACAACCATGTTTTCTTCCTGATAAACATGTGTGATGATGTAGTTCAGGTCAGTGAGTAATCGGTTGCATTCCATCTATTGGGTAGTAATCGGCCAAGATAAATGAGTTACGCCATTCCAAATTTCTTGAACGATGGTCGTCGAGTCACTTTCAATCCAAAGTTTTTTCCAACCATAAACCATGGAAAATTTAATCGCATGAATCAAGCCCATCATCTCAGCTTCAAGGGAGGAGGAAATGCCACAATGACCCATAAAGCAGCCTAGAATCTATCTGAGGTGGTTCCTGAAGACAGATCCACACCCTACAGGTCCCAGATTACCCTTAGAGGCATTGTCTATGTTTATTTTGATCCATCCAGAAAGAGGAGCTCTATAGAACACCTCCAGAGTGCAGTGTGGTTGACAGAAGTTGCCATTGATCCGTAGACATTTCAGGATTCCAAAATCATGCACAGTATTGTGGAAATGACCTTTTTGAATCAAATAAGCTTCATGTATGGAAATAAAAATCTGGGTACGACCTGCATTAAGATTGAGCGAGTAGTTGTTATGAATAATTTCATTCTGATCATACCAGGTCACATGGTGAAGTTCAGCAACTATCGCAAGGAAAAGGTTTCTGATTTGCTGAGAGATATCCAACTCTGCACATTTCATAAGTTTATTTTTGAAAGAGTCAAGAATCAACCATCTACAATCAAATATGTCAAAAATATAGTTCCAAAGAGTATAAGCAGTAGCACAAGAAAAGAAGATATGGTTAGCATCTTCTTTATGTTGATTATAAATTTTACATTTAGAGCAGAGCTGAATTCCAAAAGATTGAAGACAAATATTAGTGGGAACTCTATTGTGAGCTAGGTTCCAGATGAGACTGAATCTTGAGGCCTTTATCCAAGGTTTTATGAAGTTCTTAATCCAACTGTAATCATTCTCATTATTACAACACATATGAGTGTAGTAGTTTTTAGAGGTAAGCATTCCATTATGCTCCATCTCCCAAATTAAGAAATCATTATTGTAAGCGAAAGGGTAGTCATTAATGAGATTCAAAATAGTGTCTGCGAGATGTTATTGTTGAGATTTTAAAGCATATTTGATAGAGATGTTGGTGTTTTAAAGGATTTGTTCAGGTGAAATCATGGATATTAAAGGCATTCCAGTCTAGTTATCTAGCCATAATTTCATGGAAGAATCTCTAGAGACCATCCATATGGAGTTATTTATAATGTTGGTGAAGGCGTGTTTGATGGTAGGCCATATGGATGAATTAATAAAGCTCAAATTTCTAGTCTTAAGTTTACCAAGAAATCTATTTTTGAGAAAAATGAGGGATTCAAAATAATTGTAAAAAATATTCCAAGTAATCCAAGCTTGAAGGGCTTCATTAATGTATTTTAAGTTTTTTATACCAATCCCACCATTATCAATAGGCTTGCAACAGGTTGACCAAGGGATCTTCACAATTTTTCTTTCAAGAGTACTACTGGTCTAGATGAAATTTTTAATAGTTGTATTCATTTTTTTGATAAGATCCATGGGCCATTTGTAAACCATCATAGATTAGAACATCTTAGAGACAATAGTAGACTTAACAAGGCAAGTCCTACCTACCATAGAGAGAGATTTACCCTTCTAAGAGGAAAGATGGTTAAAAAATTGATTAACAATAGTGAAAAAGTGGCAAGATTTGGGTCTACCCCAAAAAATGGGGACACCAAGATAAGTAAAGGGAAGGTAGCCTTCTTTTAGACCCTAATCATTGATAATATTAAATTTTCTATTGGGGAGAAATTTTTTCCCAAAAAAGATACAAGGTGTGTTCCAACATATGGTTTGACCAGAAACCTCCTCATAGTGGGAGAGAGCAGTTTTGAGGTTAAGAATGTTTCTTTTGTATCCTTGAAGGAAAAGGATGATTTCATCAGCATAAAAAGGTGATTAGGAGCATTAACATTTATGGAGACATGAATAGGTTTCAATTTATTTTAAACCACCATATGATTGATCAGTCAAATGAGGTAGTCTTCCACTATTGAGAAGAGAATGCCAGAGATAGGGTCTCCTTGTTCGACACCTTTGGTGCATTTAAAGTATCCTTTGGGAGAACCATTGATCAAAATGGATATAGTTTCCGAGTTGAAGAGAGTTCTGATCACAATGATGAAGTGTGTCCTAAAACCAAAACTTTGAAGATAAAACTCCAATTCATGGTTTCAAAATCTTTCTTGATGTCCAGTTTAATAGCTATGTTGCCTCCTCTATTAGTTTTATTCAAGTTTTTGATACATTCAGAGGAAAGACAGATACAATATTGAATGGATCTACCTTTTATAAAGCCAAATTGGTTCCATGAAACAATTATACCAGTAATATTTGATATCCTATTAGTAATGATTTTGGAAATGATTTTGTAGAGAGTGTTGATAAGAGCAATGGGTCTGAAAAGATAAATTTTAGAGGCATTATCCAATTTAGGGATCAAGGTGAGAAACTAAGCATAAAAAGCATGAGGAAGAACCCCCTTTGTGAAAAATGATTTAACAATATTACAAACATAGTACTAAACCACATCCCAATAATGTTGGAAGAAACCATTGTTAAATCCATCAGGACCCATGGCACTATCATGATTCAGACTGAAGACAATGTCTTTGATTTCATGATCTAGCAGCGTGTTAAGAAGGAAAATATTGTCCGCATTAGTGATCACAAAAGGAATGACCTCAGGAAGGAGGTATTTGTTGTTATCTAGGACATTAAATATGGTTTCATAATAAGAGACTATATATTGAGCAATGTCATCATCATTATCAAAAATATTATCCCCATTCTTTAGAAAGGTTATAGGTCTGCATGCCTTCTTGGTTCTTTAGAGGGCATTATAGAATTTGGTATTTTTGTCCCCATCACTTAAGCATTTAAATTTATAATATTTTTTTCTCATATTGTCTTTAAAAGTGACCAAGAAATCGAGATTGATCGCAACATTTATTTGTTGCATGGGATCAGTGTAAAGGCCCGAGTTGGTGTTTTTCTTTTGGAGATCATCGAGTTATTTCTCAAGAAGAGTAATGTCATTGTTAACTTGTTTTTATTTGGAGTTACACCAAGATTTGAGAGTCTGTTTGAGGTGTTTTAGTTTGAGGTTTCATGTAAAGGCATCATTACTATGAGACATAGAGGACCAAATTTTTTTGATGACATGATTGCAATATTCATCAGAGAACCACACATTATTGAATTGAAAAGGTAATCTTGGTTTCATGTATTTTGAGGAAATGTTTACTAGGATGTGATGATTGGTCTGTGAAGAGTGATGCTAGATATAGTGTCCCATTTATGTAAAGCCGGGGAATTCGTAAAGGCTCTGTCTAATTTAGAAGAAACCACTTTATTGTAATGTATTCTATACTAGGTGTATTTTTTACCAGTGAGATTAATTTCAATAATATTATTGTCTTAGATCAAGGTTTTAAATTATCTCATGGAGATAGAGGCGTGAGAGGGGGAAATTTTTTCACTAGAGTTAATAATAACATTAAAATCCCCCATAAGAACCCAGGGTGCATTGGAGTTGGTGCCTAAATGAGAGAGGTCATTCCAAAGAGTTCTTATTTCTTGGTATTTATTCTTAGCATAAACAAAGGAGAAGAAAGTGCGAGTACCATCAATAAAAAATGTGAATGTTAGAATATGATCTGAGATACTAAAAATAGTAAAATCTTGTAAAGATGAATGCAAAAAAATCCATAGAGAATCAGCATTTAGATTATTATTGATTGCACCAGAAAACATGTAGTTGTGTTGACACAAGTGATAATATTTAGAGGAGAAAGATATTTTTGGTTCCACAATAGAAAATAGAGTAGGGTGATGTGTCTTAACCATTCTTTTATGAACATTGAGGGTGTCAAAGTTAGCAATACCCTGACAATTCCAGAAAAGGATATTCATTTAAACCAGAGTCTGGAGTTAGAACTCCCTTTTTTATTTTTTCTAGATCCTTTATTTCTAGTAGATCTTCTAACCTATTGAGTATGAGTGGTCTTTTCTTGTTCTGTATGGAAATGTTTTGGGGGTTTATTCAAGTGTGTAGTAATATTTAAATCTTTGGTATCCTTTGGAACTGGTGGCAGGTTAGTGGGACTTTGAGATACCAGATTTTTAGGCCTAGTAATGCATTCTACATTTATCACAGTAGGGGGATTAGAATTACCTAGAACCTTTGTATCCACTGCGGACATAGGCTTGATAAAGTTAGGTGATTATTCCTGTTTCAGTGTGTCTTTATTTTCCTTCATATTTATAAGTTCTAACATAATTGGTAGATTATCATGTGATACCAGTTCTATAGTGGCGTCTCACACATAAGGGAAACTAACCAACAAATCATCTTAATCATCCACTGTAGAGAACTAAGTGATGAAGAACATGGGAAACCCTAGGATCTTAGTGGAATAATCTAGAACATACTATACATATTGACTCATCCTGAAGTCATTCCTCACCTAATGACATCAAATTTCCCCCCCACACTCAATCTCACCCTACCTGTTCTGACTAAGGAGCACTATCCCATAGCAACAAAAACAAATAGACCATATCCCCTGCTATGGTCCACTAGGTAGAGAGAAATCCTAAGCTAGTACAACAACCATTCACCAAAAATCTGCTAGATATACCAGGTTCCCCTATTAATAGTAAAGTTAGGGTGAGATAACAATGCCATCCAAGCATCCAATCATATTCACAGATATCATATACAAGAAACTCACAAAAGAAGTCACCCTCGAGCCACCCCAAGAAACAATATCTTACCTTTAAACCATCCAATCAAAAGGGAGACTCTTAGTGTAGGCCTCCCACAACAATAAACATAAATAAGAAAAGATAATTATCCAAGGAGATTTTTCAAGATTACCAAATTTCACAAAAAAGACAAAAGAGCCTCAAACACCCTTCAACAAACCACCCTTTTTAAAGGAACCAAATCCACCTTTCCAAAATGGTCAAAAACCCACCATTTTCCATTTCAAAATCATTTAGAAAATTCCATATAATAACTCACACAATATTTTCGATATGAATCCACTTCCATCAAAATTAAAAATAGTCCACACACCATCAAGGAATCACCCATTTTTAGAAGGAAACAAACACATTTACTTCACATGTCAAACCATTTTCAAAATCCAAACACACACCTCTTTTACATCCAAAAACACATGGAAAACCCAATCCATCATTTCACATTCCAAAAGTACATTTAAAAATCCAAACCATACTTTACAAATCAAAAATCACTCTCAAAATCCAATGGGGCATTTTATCAAACACTTGGTGTGAAACTCTTAACAAAACAATGGTATACAATTCAAAACAATTATGAAAACCACCTCATTTCATAACATAAAATTATAATAAATACCACACATCAGTATTTAACATATAATTAAGATGAGAAGAGTAATAAACCAATGATTCTTAAACTTAAAGAGAAATTGAAAAGGGAATCCTACCCCAAAACACATGCACTTCAACAACTCCAACCTGAAACAACTGCACAAAGGTTACAAGAGCCAAGAGAAACCAAGAGAAACCCTAAAAAGACAAAATACCCAATATAAACCAAGGGAAACGTGAACCCAAGATCCACAAGACCAAGGGAGAATAAAAACTCAATAGAAAACGGACGGAGGGAGAAGAAGAAGAGAGGAGGAGAATACCTTGATAAATCACCTTTAGAACTTGAATAAAACCTTACATCCACACCTTGGGAGAGAAGGGGAGGCTTGGAGGAGAAGGGAGAATCTCCCTTTGGTTCGTAAAAACTAGGGGAAGAGAGAAATTGGCATTTTGAGGTTAAAATCCCACTAGGGTAGAAGGGAAAATTCACATTTTTAATGACCTGGGTACTATGAACACTTTGGCTGCATGGTTTCCCAAACTATACACCAACCGTACGCCCCTTACTAGGCACATTGGGAACTCACACGGTTTGGACACATTGTTCGGTAAATCATGCCCCAATCGCGTGAAATGGTTTTACCCAAAATGACAGAACCATGTGCACACCTTCCACACAGTTTTCCTAACCATGCGTGGGCCATGTGCCCCTCACCAGAGGAAACCTAAGGCTCACATGGTTTCCTAGAGAATGAAGCATGGTTTCCTCTAACCATGCACCAACCGTACACCACCTGCTGTCAATACCAAAATCCCCACTTTTCACCAATAACTTTTGGGGAAACTAAGGAATAAATATGGAACCCAAAATAAGAAAAGTAAAACCTCAAAAACAAAATCATAGAACACCTATAGCTCAATAGAAAAAACAAGATCCAAAAGATGATCCATAACAAGGATGAAAATAAAATAAATTCAGGTGTGAAAAATCTGATCACATAAATAATATAGCCATCATTAGTGAAAAAATAAACACATGACATGTGAGGACTCGCTAAGAGTCTAATCCACCATCCCTGACTCTTATAAAGAAACTCACCCATGGTTCCATATTGAGTCACTTTCTATCATGTACCCATTTTTATATTCCATAAAGTATATGTATAAATATATAAATAGGTAATATTAGGGACCACCAACCTCGAATATGCAGTTGTCCCCTCTGGTGACCCTTATCCACTGTCTTCAAGGTTTTTACAAGCCCATATTGGCCATCATAGACAACCTTAAGATCCTAACTTCATCAAAAATATACTTAAATTAATTAAAAAACACATAAAATTAATTACCACAATCATTCTATATTTAATTCAATAACACATAATCGAGGAATATCTCATCAGACTACATATATTTTATGAAACCTTAAGTAACAAGGTACTATACAATCTTGAAAAATCCCTAAGTCCACTATTGATAAAATCCCCATCAATCAAAATCACATCACTACCCAATTTCATCTTAACTTGATAAAAATACATATATAATCAATACAATGACTTAACTCTAACAAAATTATGTACAACCATGTGAAATCACTATGGGAAAACTAGGCTATTGTGACGGGTTGTTTACGACGAGTCAATATCCCATCGTAAATAGTCCTATGGAAAAAGCTTTTGTGACGGGAGAACCTTCTTGTAACAAATAATAAGGCTTTTGCGATGGGTAGATGGATCCCATCGCAAAAGCATTGGAGCGTGAAATGGTATTTGCGATGGGATATTGTAGCTCGTTGCAAATACCCGACAGTGTTTTAGGTATTTATGACGGTATATACATCTCGTCACAAATAATATGTCGACAGGTGGTCTTTTGCGATGGAACCCATCACAAAGGACTTTTTAAATCAGAGGATATTTACGACCGGTCTCATCACAAATGTTATTATTTGCGGCGGTTTTCCCATCGCAAATAACCCCGTTGCAACTAATCTAACCTATATATACCCCAACCCGTTTGTTCTTTTATTCCATTACATTCTCTAATCTTCTCTCCCTCTCTAGTAAAAAAATTTCTCTCAAAATTTTTTATAGTTCAAAGTCTTAATTTGGGGCATTTTTTGCAACTTACATCCTTCAAAAGCTTCAGTTTTAAGGTATTTTTTTATTTTTAACTTAATTTATTTTATTTTAATTGTAGTTATTGTTAATTAGTTGTAGTTAAATTAAATGTGAATTAAATAGTTTTATTTATCGTTGTTTATGTTTATTCTTACAAATAATTATGCGTGATTAGTATGAATTAGTATGAATTAACAGTTATTATATTAATTGGGGATCTGCTCAATCCTTGTGGCGCTACCAAAAGTGCACTGCACAATTGTTGATCCTGTGGACAACAACTGTTATATAGAATTGATTTGATGGATCGCACCAAACCCTGCTGAATTCCTCTCCACCTATGCTGGATCTCTGCTTCGTATGTGGACTTCATAATAATGGAAATCTTTTTTGAAGGGTTGTCACCTTTTCTGCTTCTGTTGATGTGCATAGCATGTTGGGTATGTTTCATTCTCACTGAATCTCTTGTTGGTGCAAATTCTTTGCACTTCATGTAAAAATTGTTCATTTTTGTTTTTAATAAATTTTCGGGAAGTGTGAGCTGGGTTTCCAATTCACACTTCAATCTTCTTAAAAAAATAGTTATTATATTAATTAGTAATAATTAGTATTAAATTGTAATAATTAGTAATAAATTTAAAAAATTAATAATAAATTGAAAAAATTAGTAATAAATTGCAACAAATAGTAATAAATTGCAACAATTGGTAATAAATTGCAACAATTGGTAATAAATTGCAACAATTAGTAATAAATTGCAACAATTAGTAATAAATTGGAACACTTAGTAATAAATTGGAACACTTAGTAATAAATTGCAAGAATTAGTAATAAATTGGAATAATTAGTAATAAAATGTAGTAATTAGTAATAAATTCCAACAATTAGTAATAAATTGCAATAATTAGTAATAAATTATAATAAATACTAATAAATAGTAATAAATAGTAATAAATAGTAATAAATAGTAATAAATAGTAATAAATAGTAATGATTAGTTATAAATTCTAACAATTAGTAATAAATTATAAAAATTAGTAATAAATTCAAATAATTAGTAATAAATTCAAACAATTAGTATTAAATTCGAATAATTAGTAATAAATTCAAAAAATTAGTAATAAATTGCAATAATTAGTAATAAATTGCAACAATTAGTAATAAATTGCATTAATTTGTAATAAATTGCAATAATTAGTAACAAATTCGAACAATTAGTAATAAATTCGACCAATTAGCAATAAATTCGAACAATTAGCAATAAATTGTAATAATTAGTAATAAACTATAATAATTAGTTATAAATTATAATAATTAGTAATAAATTGTAATAATTAGTAATAAATTGTAATAATTAGTAATAAATTGTAATAATTAGTAATAAATTGTAATAATTAGTAATAAAGTGTATAATTAGTAATAAAGTGTTATAAATTGGATTAATTAGTAATAAATTGGAACAATTAGTAATAATTAGCAATAATTTCAAATAATTAGCAATAAATTCAAATAATTAGCAATAAAGTGTAATAATTAGCAATAAATTGGAATAATTAGCAATAAATTGAAATAATTATTAATAAATTGGAATAATTAGTAATAAATTAGAATAAATAGTAATAATTAGTAATAAGTTCGAATAATTAGCAATAAATTCTAATAATTAGTAATAAATTGGAATAATTAGCAATAAATTTGAATAATTAGTAACAAATTGGAATAATTAGCAACAAATTGGAATAATTAGTAATAATTAGCAATAAATTCAAATAATTAGTAAAAAATTACAATAATTATTAATAAATTGTAATAATTAGTAATAAATTGCAATAATTAGTAATAAATTGAAATAATTAGTAATTAATTACAATAATTAGTAATAAATTGAAATACTTAGTAATAAATTGAAATAATTAGTAATAAATTGGAATAATTAGTAATAAATTGAAATAATTAGTAATAAATTTAAATAATTAGTAATAAATTAGAATAATTAGTAATAAATTGGAATAATTAGTAATAAATTGGAATAATTAGTAATAATTAGAAATAAATTTGAATAACTAGCAATAAATTTGAATAATTAGCAATAAATTTTAATAATTAGCATTAAATTGTAATAATTAGAAATAAATTGTACTAATTACCAATAAATTGTAGTAACTAAAAATAAATTATAATAATTAGCAATAAATTTTAATAATTAGAAATAAATTGTAATAATTTTCAATAAATTGTTATAATTTACAATAACTTATAATAATTTATAATAAATTGTAATAATTTTCAATAAATTGTAGTAAATTGGAAAAATTAAAAATAAATTGTAATAATTAGTAATAAATTGCAACAATTAGTAATAAATTTCAAAAATTAGTAATAAATTGAAAAAAAATTATACTAATTTGTAACAAATTCTAATAATTAGTAACAAATTCTAATAATTAGTAATAATTAGAAATAATTAGTAATACTTAGAAAGAAATTGTAATAAATTCACAAAAATGTAATAAATTGGCACACTTTTCAGTGGATTGGCGACCCCCTTTTGTTCAATGCCTTATCTCCTTGCAATTTTCTCCCACTGAAATCACTATGAAAAATCTATCCTCAGGTACAAATAGTCATTTTTTGTATCCACGATAATGGAGAGCAGTGTGGAAAGGACTTACTTCTCTCCATTTTTGTGCACATAAAAATGGATATGCGTACATCAGAGAAAATAATATTTTAACTATTTTTCTTTTAAATTGAAATTGAAGGATTTATACGAGGCCATGATGCCTTAGAAATAAGATAAGAGTCAGGTAGAAACCGATTCTTAGACCAATGCCCATCGATTTGATGAGACATCATGGATGTAGGTGACCCAATATGTCTTCAAGAAAAGCCAAGTTGCTGGTATTAGCTCTCAATTGGTGCCTGTGGATTATTATGACACCACTTCGATGTGGACATCCAGCTCGAGAGGAGCTCGTGGAGAGTCATCATCATCTACTACAGAGTATCAGGAGAAACTACAAGCTCAGAGTGAGCCTATAGAGAGTATATGTAGGAAGTAGGAGCAAATGCATCAAAGGTAGCAGCAAAAACATGAAGACTTCCTATGACAAAAACAATAATAGGAGATACCGGAGGAGATGCGTTGATGGCGACAACAACAGGAGCATGAGAAGTTGGAGTACATGCGATGTCTGACTCGTGGTTAATATTAATATTACTATTTGATTAATATTAATATTAATATTATTATTATTATTATTATTATTATTATTATATTTTTACACTATTTATGACGGATCGTCGCAATAAGGTATTTAAATACCACGATGAAGCTATTTGCGACGAGTGTGAATCCTGTCACAAATATTTACTTTCTATGACGAACCATCCCAAAAAACTATTTTTGCAATGGGCAGTCGCAAAAAATCTCTTTGCGATGGGCCGTTGCAAAAAACATTTCTGGCGATGCTGTTTCCTTCAACAAGTCATTTGTAATGGGATCCCGTTGCAAAAGGGTATTTGTAATGAGATCCCATTGAAAATTCCCCAATTTCCAGTAGCGAGTCCCCTCTCCCAAGACTCCTCTAGACATGATGAGAAAAATTCCTATCATTCTAAATATATTCCACCATACTTCGATGGAATCAATACTAAATCCTTAATCCATGTCCATTGAAATCAGAGGGAAAAGAGAATAGTAAGATGATGGAGGGAAGAATGGAAGTATGGATCACCTCCACCTTTAACCTTTCATTCTCAAACCATCATAGTTGAAGGATATAAATAGGGATGAAGGGAAAGAGGGTTGTGGTCCCCCTAGTCTTGGTCAGCTAAAAATGGGTTCCCAATTTTATTAAAATATTTCAATATTTAAAATAAATTAATATTTTTTTAAAAACACACACATGTCATGTTGCTGTGTGAGAATTTATATAATTGAGTAATTCCCTATCAAAACAATTCCCAAAAAAATAACTTTTAACCACTATAATGTGATTGTGTGCTTCATGGTGTAACTCTCTACTCTAAAAAAGCATGAAATAATCAGGTTCCTATAGTTGTGGTGATCTCATGCTTCCTATAATAATACCCTATCATTTTTGGGTTCCAACTCCCTCATTCTCTAGAATTTATTCTTATATAGGGTATTATAGTTTTTTCTATGAATCAGATCATTAAATGCCCTTTTTTGTGTATTATGAAACTGGAATTGCATTTTCCATCAGCATGGTCAGACCACACATTCTACTTGACCATTTCAAAATTCGCTTCATATTTTTTGTCATGTGTTTTCATGGAATTCAGAGGTCATTCATCTAGTTTTGATCCCCTGGGCGCACCTTTTTAAAGGGCCTCAAATCATTAAAAACCATTGATTCCGTCATACCACACAGACCACATGTCTGATTAACATTACATCTCTTCATACACGTCAATAATAATTATAATATGGTTTTATTATGATTTAAAGTTATTCTGATGTTGTTTTCTATAGATCTGACCGTTAAGCGTCTGTTTTGGTGTTTTGTAAAACCAAAATTGCATTTTCCATCAACACGATCAAATAACACCTCCGATTGACATACTGTCTTCTCAACCATTTCAAAATCTACTCCATGGTTGTTTTTGTCTAATTTCATAGCATTCTGAGGATGTTCGACTGGTTTGGTGAACCCTTCCCACCTCTTTAAAAGGTGTCAACTCTTTAAAGACCACAGATTCAGTCGTACCACATAGACCGCATGTCTTATTGTTGTGTCATCTCCTTGTACACATACCAAATAATAATAAGATAGTTTTCATGTGATGTAAAGTCATTCCACATTTGTTTTCAGTGGATCTAACTGTTAAATGTCCTTTTTTGTGTTTTATGAAACCAGAATTTCATTTTTCGTCAGCACAGTAAAATGACACATCTGATTGATATACTATTTGATCGATCATTTCACAATTCACTCCATTGTTCTAAGGTTTTTCAACTGATTTTGACCACCCTTCACACCTTTTTAAAGGGCCTTAAATCTTTAAAGACCATAGATTTAGTCATACCACATAGACCACAACTTCGATTTATGTGTCATCTCCTCGTACAGGTCACAAATAAAAATAATATGGTTGTCCTGTGATTTCAAGTCATTCTAATATCATTTCTTATGGATCTAACTGTTAAACATCCATTTTGGTGTTTTATGACACCGAAATTGTATTTTTCATCATCACGGTCAAATGGAACCTCTGATTTACATACCATCTACTCGATCATTTCCCAATTCACTCCACGATGATTTTTGTTTGATTTCACGGCATTCTAAGGTCATTCGGCTGGTTTCAACCACCCTATGCACCTTTTTAAAGGGGCTCAAATCTTTAAAGTCCAAAGATTTAGTCATACCATACACACCTTTTTAAAGGGGCTCAAAATGGTCCATAATTAAACCCTTGGATGATTTGGGTATAGATATACTCAAACAATAAGGTTTGGTCAAGTTTATGGTCCGTTTTATGGGTATTATTATTGTAATACAAACTATATTATTGATTTTTTTAGTAAATAAATTATTTTTGCATCATTAATGTATAATCTATTAAGGTTATTAAATATCTCTTAAAAATTACAAATAAATTTCCATAAAAAATAAAAACATTTTAGCTTTAAAATTAGTATTTATAATCGAATTTATATTCTGTATAAATTTATATTAAAAATACTTTTAATTATTAAAGTTTGAGTGAGACATATTTCTCTTTCTTTAAAATAAAATAAATTAAAGGTATTAATCACATCCAAGTGGGTTCCAATAGATTCCATTTCTACCCAAATATGACTTAGGATAAAATATAACAATCCAATTATATTAAGACAATTTTAGGGTAATTTTATAATATTATATTTACCCTTAATTACCCGATTTACCTTTAACTATGGTAAATAAAATTTACCATAGTTACTATTCATAGTGCCCAAAAATAAAAAGTAGCTTATTAACATAATTTGGACCTACTGATTCCAAATATGGAATCCATTTTTCCAAATTAAAATCACATAATTTTCAGAAATTAATTTAAAATTAATCTCGTTGTTAAGAAAACGAGTTTTAAAAGTTAAAACATTGCAAAAGATTCAAAAGATTTTACCTATGAATTCAATGTAAAATCAATGATAGTGACATAAATTATATTAAATGGTAAAAATATATTCTATTTATACTTTAAAACCATGAAATATTATAATTTAACCATATAAATTATTACGATGAAAAAAATTTGTTTTTAATAAAAATATAGCGTGTTTTTACTATTCATTAAAATATAAAAGTTATCAGAATAATATGAAAAATTTATCCAAAGTAAATTTTTATATCCTGATTCTAAATAAGAATTTTATTTTGTAAAATTTAACTTATAAACATGTCAAAAACTACATTTAAAATGGGTGTGCTATCAAAAGGCGGCAAAACAACATTTTTTGAAAAATACTTATTTTACCCAAAAAATTTATTTTCTTCTCATACCATGTTCTAGAAAATGTCTAAGATGAATAATAATTTTATAAAATTAAAAATTTAGTTAATACTATTCATAATTTATAGTTCATAATAATATTATAACAATATATCGTTGTTTAGTGAAACCCGATATTGCGTACTACACATGCTATCGAGGAAGGTTGCGATTGCACGTAATGCAAGACAAGTTAGGGCTGCGTGTGGTGAAAGATCCCTTTGGTGTTGCATATAACATAATAAAAACTTATTTAATTTATACATTAAAAAAAAATCTATACTTAATGTTGCGTAGAATAATTTCCACAAAATGAACTTGAAATTGTGTGTAACACGAGCCAAGATTAGTATTGCGTATACTGCAAGTTAATACGGTGTTGCATATAGTACAAGCTAATCTTGGTGTAGTTTACAATAGAAGAAATCAAAGAAATTAAAAAGAATATATCTCAAAAAATCTATGGGTGTTACAGTTTAAAAGTTGTAAAGTCCACGCCCGTGGCCGCTAAATTACGAAAATGCCCCTGGGGGTGTTTTTCACAGTTGGCCCGTGCCCACGAAAATTTCACCTCTCCTAGGATAAAGGGCACACTCCTGACTCAATGATGCCCTCATTTTTCCCATATGAGCTACTACTTAGGAGTTATTTTGTTTATTTAGCACGTCCAGTGTGAACGCATGTCAAATTTAATTCTGGCCACACTGGGGCTCGGAATCGCACGCCGTCTGAACGTCCTACATTGGAAAAACATCAAGAAATTCGCAAAGTCTTACAGGTTCAAAATCCATGTTTTTATAATAATAATTGATTAAAATAACATTACATTTCATCCCATTAATAGATATTTGTGATATAGGTCAAAATACATCAATATACACCAACACAAGCACTCTTTTTGAATTTTATCTTGTGTATTTAATGTTTATCGAGTGATATTAAATTTTTGATAGGAATGAAACATGTGTGTATGATCACATGATATCTTAGTGTTATTTTTATCTCCGTCACTTTTCACTAGATCTTCAAATTTTGGTTGTCTCAAATGGTCATGTCGTCTATGCCACAACCTATTTTCTTCTTCTTTGGATAAAAACATATATATTCTTCTCAACTAAAAAGGTATAGATTCCAATTCATGAACTTACCTTGAATAACAACTACAATAACCTTTATATTAATAGTATTGTTCTTCTTGGTAAATTTAATTACATTCCTCGAGTCACATAGTTGACTAACCCTAAAAAAGTGTGACTAAGACCTTCAATAACCAAGAAATCTACACATCTCATATATTTTCCCCTAAATTTGTCTTCCCCAGAGCTAATAATATTTAAACCTTCATTATTTACAAATCTGAAAAAACTATCCTTATCATTCTTAATTCCCAAAACATGAACCTTATTTTTTTCATGTGAGAAGTGAGTTTTCTGTCAAGGATTCATCCACCAAAATGATTTGATTCTTTTATACTAATATCAGTAACCATTTCTAACTCGTATCTTTTCTTTTGGATAAATGTCTTTGGATTCACACTTGGTGTTGATTAATGTGCTTGATCTTATTCAAAATATAATATACCAACCTCATATTTCAAATATTTAAAATGATTTTTGGATTTTATATCACTTGATGATTCCTTGAGCTACTAAGTATGACCAATTTTAGTCTTCATTGACATATTATTCTATATTTTTTTATGATAAATACCTATTTATATGTTCAAATCCTCCACACTTGAAATAGTGGTAATCAAAAAAATCTTATAAAATTTAACTCAATTCATCTATCAATATTTTTCTATTCTATTCAGTATCTTTTAACTCTAGAAAAAAATTCTAATAGTTCCCAATCTTTATGAAATAATAACAAATGATACACAGTGAATTATTATGTGTCTTGGAAACAACATAAATTATATCATGGGTTCTCTAAGTATGTCAATTATGAGTTATACCCAAGTTATTTTTTAACTTTATATTGGGTTGTGATTGTAACAACATATACTCAAAAAAACCTAGAGCCAATAGTTATATTACTTAATTAGTATAGAATAAAAGAGTTTTCATTGTATCAAATACTTTATTAGTCTTTTGAATAATATATACATGAATAAATTACATTTGAAAACATAATATACATCATGAACATATTGCAATAACATTATTATCCCTTCATTATATCCCTAAAAATTATACATAGTTCTCCTCTAAGATTCCGATGGAAAGGAAAATGAATAAGGGTGAGATAATATTCTCAGTAAGGAGTAGTATTCAATAGAATCCATCGTAACATAAACATGACACACGTTATATGGTAGGAATTAATAAATAACATGAATCAGTAATCAACTGAAACTGAGGGAATTTTATATCCATGATAATAAATGAAAACATAGATAACAATAATAATTGATCTCATACTGGTTGAATGCATAATGTTGAACATAAAAAAATGATTTCAAGGCCTTTTTCGAAGACACTATACTTATATGGGGATATGTATGCACTAAAACCCAATCTATTTTGTCTCATGAGACTTGTAAATGTATCAAGGGGATATATAATACCGAGACCCACCCATCACTTATTTAATTCCAATGCATTCACCATATAAAAGATATGAATACCAATAAAATGCATAATAAAATATTATTAGGAATCAATAAAAATCTATATTTATATAAAAACATATAGAACATTAATAATTTTCAGTTCAATAAGTGAACATAATCCATCTGTTTAAATAAGGTGTATGGTTAAACAACACATAATTAAAATTGAAACTATGGGGTATTTTCAATGTAATAGGAAGTAACCTTTTAAAGTAAAAAATGATAAGGTAATGGTGATGGATACTTAAAAAGTAATCAGTTATCAATATAAGATAGTAATTGAGTTCAATAATTTGTACTCTTAATAGACTATAGTAATGTTAGGGAAATCCCTCATTGTGGTTTGTAAGGAGCGTGTGAATATTCCAAAGAATTCCCCCTGGGAGTGTCTATCCAAGTGTGTAGTCATATGCCCAATAGTCACACATCAGGGTGATGGTTGATTCAGTGCTTCATCCAATCCTTTTCAGGGTGATTACCCCTAGGTGTATATGTTCCACAACTACATCAAATTTCAAGTATACAGACAAGGACTACATTGCTAAAAAAACTATACACACTTTTCTTAGCCAAAATTTTAGATTTTTGGGCATTATAATGACATAGGAAAATGATTTAATGGGTGTAAATCTCATTACAGATATATCAAATGCATGATAATTCCATATAATTATTGATGACATTATAATAATGGTCAATAATTGAAAATAGAAGAGGTTGAATGAGAGCCCTTATGTGAGCATAATAACAGCATGGGAAAAAGGATATAATTAGAGAGCATAAATATTCAATCATTAACAAAATATCAAATGTGAGATAATACTATGAAATTACAATCAACTAAATATGTGGAAATGGTATTATAAAAAAGTAATACCATGAAATTACATTCTCCCACAATAAAATAATTTTGTTCTATAAATTGGGGTATATATCAACTATTGAACAAATGTGGATATTACTTTCTCATATCTTCTTTAGCATCTCAGGTTTCCTCTTATATTTTTTGATTTCTCCAAAGAACTTTCACCAATCAAGTTGTCTAATTCCACAAAACTTACTCTCTAGTGTAAAGAATGTGAACATGCTATTCCTTATAAGAAAAGTTATAATACAAATATACTCCCATAAATGAGAGTACATGCATTATATCTGGCATGAATTTCCTCAATAATGAAACATGAAAGATGTCATTTTATTTAGAAAGGTTGGTCAGCATAGCCAACCAGTAATCTACTAATCCAATTATTTATAGAATTTCATTTCTTTAATTCTATTATTAGTATAGATATTTGTTTTCTCTAGTATTATTTAATATGATCTTGAATAGTTTGTACTTTAATAGTCATCTTCACAAGATTTGGGAAAACTAACTTCTTTATACTAACTTCTTACCAATAGGTAAGAGTGAAATACATCCTCCTATAAAATTATTCTCATGGTTACATAAAGATTATTGAATATAATCTATTATTAAATATAAATTACATAAAAGGAAGATATTGATCCTACACACCTTATAAGTTAATAGAACATGATCTCAGTATGTATTCCAATGTATAAAAATTCTTTTTAGACTACCATCAGTTTAAGGATGAGAAGGTATTCTTAAATATACCTCATTTTTGAGATCCATTTAAAGACTCTTATAGAATTTTAATGTGAATCAAGGTTCATGATTAAATATAATTTATAGAGGTTCCCCATTAATCCTTACGATTTCATTGATATAGAGTCAGGAAAGGCACTAGATCTTATATTATCACTAAGAAATAATTATAATTAGTAATTTCATTGAAAATGAACCATATAGAGTCATTGTTACTTAGTGTATTCAGAAGTATAATGAAAAAAATCCATTTTAATATTTTCCCACTTCTAAATAGGTATGAGAAGAGGTTGCATGACTCCCTTAAGATGTTGTATTTTAGCATTTTCCTACTGGAATACTAATAATCTGAAATTATATTTCACAATTTCCAACTTCATACCATCCCACAAAAAATGTTCTTATAAATCTATATACATCTTTGTTCTGTCAGAGTGTATTGAGAAATTTTATCTATTTTCTTCATCTAGAAGTTCCTTCTTCAACTTTGGTATGGATGGAACACAAAAATCTTTCCAAACTTCAGCACTTCATCTCTATAGATGAATTCTTTAAATTTACCATCATTTAAGTCTTTAATATTTATTTTTAATTCCTTTTCATCTTCCTAATTATTATATATATTTTCTAGTAATAATTGTTTATCAATTTCTTAAAAAAGGGATGATGAATCCCCTTGCATAGAAATCACCATATCAATCTTTACTAGATCCTTGTATATAAGATCCCTATTAATCCTAATCATGCTCAAAACTCCAAGGTCCCTCCTACTCAATGAATCAACCACCTTGTTTAACTTTCCTGGGTGATAGTGTATTGAGCAATAATAGTCCCTGAGTAGTTATAACCATCCTCTTTGCCTTGCGTTGATATCATTCTGAGATAATATATACTTAAAACTATTATGGTCCATATATATATATATATCGAATATTTCACTATAGAGGTAGTGTATTCATATTTTCTAATAAAATATCATGGATTTAATCTCAATGTCATGATTTTTATAGTTTTATTTATATATTTTAAATTACCTTGATGTATATGAAATCACTCGATCATTCTACATAAAGAAACAACCAATTCCTTTCTTTGATGAATAATTATATATTAAAAAATACTTTATCACCTAATGGTAAAATTAATACTAATGAATTAATTAGTGTCCTTCCCATATCCTTAATATTTTCCTCACATTTCATTGACCATGGGAATTTAAATGCTTTACATGTTATCTTAGTTAATGGGTTGGGAAATTGGGTGAAATCTTGAAAAAACCATCGATAGAAAACCTACCAATCCTTGTAAAATATGTATCTTAGTTATATTATTCGTTGTAGGAAATTATTTAACTGCCTTTTTATTTTAAGGGTAAATGAATATTCTATCCTTTGAGATAATATTTCCAAGAAAATAAACTTCATTGATAAAAAATTCACAATTAATATATCTCACATATAATTATTTTTTTGTGAAGGTCTCCATAATTATTTTCAAAGGAATCTCATGATCTTTACAGATCTTAGAGTATATCAATATATCACCAATAAATACCACAAAAAAGTTATAATAATAACACTTAAATTCTATATTCATCATATCCATAAAGACTAAATGTGCATTAGACAATCCAAAATGAATTATTATAAATTCATTGTGTCTATACCTTGTTTGAAATGTTGTTTTTATTATATCATCATTCTTCACTCTTAGATGATGATAACCAAAGTGAATATCAATCTTTAAAAATCATTAGGATCATTGAATTTAATCAAATAATTTAAAAATATGTGGTAATGGATAGTTATTATTTATAGCAATTTCATTGATCTCCCTATAATCAATTCAAAATCACATATACCCATCCTTATTTTTCAAAAATAAAATAGGGGCTCCCCATGGTGAAACACTATGACATATAAATCCCTTACCACATAACTACTATAGTTGTTTCTTTAAATCCATTAACTCCAATGTTGCATTCTATAGGGATTTTTAGATATAGGTATTATATCAAGAATGAGTTCAATTGAGAACTCAAGTTCACTCTATGGTGGATGACTTAGTAATTATTCTGGAAAAAAAATAAATGAATTTTTTCCATAGGTATATCCTCTATTTAAAGGATATCTCAATTATCCATGGATTTCTCTAGATATTCCTATATAGTTTCTTGAATTAGCGACCACCATTGGTCCACATCTCCCTTCAGATAGTAGACTAGGATGATGAATTTTCCCATTTAACTACTTCTCAAAGAAAGAAATATCTTTACTAGGGACTTGAACAAATTTTCAGCTATCAATGGATTAGTAGTTCCATCATATGTTAGAGGTTGTTTTCAAATGTATTAATACTATGTAGTTACACCGTGTTTTGGATTATCATGTTTCTCTATGAGAGTAATATTATTTGTCATAAACATGGACAACTTCTCTAATATTGTTATGTTCTGATTAGTCTTAACCCCAACATCATTTAATTTCTTAGGGGGAACACACCTATATTGAGTATGGGGGTTTATATGGTTCACATTCCTCATGTTATTAATTATATCACATAATATTCTCATGATATTTAATTATAAAAATAAAATTACAACATATTTTTCTAGAGTGTTCCCTAGAAATCTTGAGGTTTTTTAATAGTACTAGTGATATCTGACTATGTTCCTATAAATCTTTTCCTAAGGATCCTACTAAACATTCTCTAATACCAACTATAAAAAGCTTAAATCCATAAACCTAGATCCCCCCCAGCTATATTACATTATTGGTATAGAATAATTTTTTTTGTATGATCCAATATATTAGTAGTCTTGGAAGACTAGATAGATACATACATTGCATTTAAAAACATAAGATACAACATAAAAAACTCAACAGAACATTATTTTACTTTCCATTACATCCTTGAAAATTACACCTAGTTATCCACTAGGTTTCTTGGGGAATGGAAAAAATAAGGTAGAGCTCAGATTCTTGGTAAGGAGTAGAATAAAGTGGAATTTATCATAACATAAACATGGAACAAGTGACATGGTAGGAATGAATAAACAAAAATAATCCATATTCAACTGAAACTAATGGAATTTTATATCCATGATAATAAATAAAAACATGAATAACAATAATAATTAATATTATACTAATGTAATTCATAATGTTAGAAAAAAAAACATATTTTCATCACCTTTAACCAAGAAAATATAATAATATAGGGATAGGTATATAAAAAAACCTATTTTGTTTTTTTCCATGATACATATCGATGCACCGAGATGATACATAATATAATTCTCCACCCATTACTTCATTCATTTTAATGCATTCACAATATAAAAAATATAAATATCGATAAAATTCATTTTCAACTTTCTTTATAAATCTATAAACATTGTCATTGAGATACAAACTTATGGAACTTCAATACTTTCCTAGTAAATAAGTGAAAATAAGACATCCTAATATAGAAATTGTATTGTTAAACAATATATAATTAACATAAAAATGATGGGGTATTTTAAATATAATAAGAAGTATCTTTATCAAAGAAACAATAATAAGGTATTGGAGAAGGGTACTTTCAAATTGTTGGTTTATCGATAGAATATGGTAATTGTGTTCAATAATTTTCATTGGTATTATTCCATATAAATGGAAGAGAAATACTTTATTATGTCTAGTAAAGAGAATGTGAAAATTTTAAAGAATATCGCTTAAGAGTGTCTATCTAGGTGTACGGTCTTAGGCTCACTCATAATGCATCAAGGTAATGGTTGAATCAATTATTTATCCAAACATTTTTAGGATGATTACCCCTAGGTGCATATATACCAAATCCACATCCACTTTTTAGTATCCATATAGGGTTTCCATTTCCAAGAAATCCTTGTACTATTTACCTACCAAAAATTTAGGATTTTTAGGCATTATGAAGGATTAGGAAAAGTATTTAATGAGAGGAAATATCATTATTTATATATCAAATGGGTGATAATTCTTTATAATTACAATAACGATGACAATACAATAAAGGTTTGTAATTGAAAATGGAATGGGTGGAATGAGATCCCTTATATCGACCTAATAACGACATGGAAAAAAATGATATAATGAGAGGGGATAAGTAGTATCACATTAACAAAATATAAAATAGGAGATAAAATTATGAAATTATAATCAAGGAAATATTTGGAAATGATATAATAAAAAAATAATTTCAATCAAAAAGGAAAGAGAAGGATTGGAAACCCTTACCTTTCTAAGTAGCTTCTTAAATATTTGGAGGACTCCATAGAGCCTTAGGAACTCCTTAGGGGATTTAGAGATGGGTATGGATAGGAACTACATGATAAATTAATTTTGGGTGGAGTGAGATGAGATAATTTATGGGAGTGATCTTATTTTATAGGTGAAAATGAGGGTATTTTTCATGGAAGCTAAAGTTAGGTAAGGGATAAGAATGAAATCACATGGGTGTTAGGTATCTTAGATGAGTAAGGTGCGTTAGGTGTATAAATTATAGGTGATACACATGGTATGACTTTTATACCTAATAAGGATTTATAGAAGGTGTTAGTGACCTTTTAATTATTAAAAATTTAAGATACTTAATTTATCATTTTTACCCTTATTAATCTTTATTAAAAATTAACCACAATAATTATTTTATTACTAGAAATATAAGATGGCCAATATTACAAAATTTTTACATTGTGAATCAGAATTTGGAATCTATTTAAACTAATTAAACTTAAAAATGTGTGAAAATTAACTTTTAAATTAAAACATAAGATATAGGAAAAACTATTTTTATAGAAAAATGACTTTTTATAATTTTTTTATAATTTCCTATAAATTATTAATTGAATGAGTGTTTCTATATATTTTGATATCTTTAAATAAAATATTAGAGTCATAATTTAAAATATATTAATCTAATTTATTTATATGAAATTTATATAACTCTTCTAAAATTATTTATTTGAAAACAATCATTTTACTTTTATTATGGTAAATAAACTTTAATCTAAGTAATTTATTTTCAATTACTTAAAATAAGATTGGATTTGTTAAATAATATAGACCTACTAATTCTAAATGTGAATTATATTTTATCAAATAAAATTAATATGTTTATGGAAAATTATGTTTAACATTATTTTGGGTAAATCCTATTTTTTTTAGAAAATGTGTATTTCCAAGCATAGAAATTGTCATTCGGATAAAACTAATAATTCTTATGATTTTCATGAAAAAATTGGTTTATTATAGAAAAATTAAAATTCATGTAGATTCCAAAGAAATCCAAAACCAAATTTTATCAAATTAATATTTAATTAAACTAAAAGAATAAAAACATATTCTTTTATTGGAAAATATAACTTAAGTTTATAAAATCATAACCATAGGTTTTATAAATTAATAATACTATTTCAAAAATATATATTTTTACTCCATAAACACATATTTTATGATCTATAATGTTTTATAGACTTATAGTTCTTTATTATATAATGATAAGGTCATAAAAGTCATAGTTTTGGTAAAAATATCACTTTCACTATTCACTTAAAAATCAGTTATTCCATAAAAATTCAAAATTCTCATCTTAACATAGTATATTTAGGATGAATTCTAAAATGAAATTTTTCTAAAAATTCTAAAATTAAAAAATTTAATTTTTAAATATACTCATGAATAAAGTCTATTTAGAGTGTGCATTGTTTAATAGTTAATGATATGGTGTTTACCTACTATAACATGGTATATAATATTACACTTGTGGCCTAGAATCAAATATCACTGTTTTCTATTTGCAATAAAGAAACATATAATATTTTCAATTATGATGTGTCCTCTACTTATGTTAATAGTCATTTCCCTATTTTTTTTGGAACTATATACTTCACTTTTACTTTTTCTATCACTTATATAATCTACTTCTAGATGTTATACTGGGAGTCAAGAGTTCCACTAGATCTTCTACTTCTCATTACAAAATAATAACTTCCTCCTTAATCTCTTTTATTTTTTTGACCTGGTCTCTCACTATATTAGTCAAACCATTAATGACTCTAATTTATTCTTTTACTTTTATCTGTTACTCAACAACACTATTAGAGTTTTTTATCTTAGTATACTTGAGATTTTCAATTTCCCCCATTATCTTGGATTTTTCCTCTTATTACCACCACATATAGAGTTTGGAATCATGATCCACTCTATTGGATTTCTACATTTTGACTTTCCAAACATTTATCTCTTCAAGGGAAGCCTCTGATTCAAGCCGGATACTAACTCTTCCTTTTACATCTACTTCATCATTATCACTATCTTCCCCTATTTTGGAATTTCCCACAACAACCACTATATCATTTTATATATAGTATTTGTAGTCTATAATTTTTTATCTCAATTTCTTATAAACTTATATTTTCTTGTGAACGTAGTTTTTTTCTTAAAAAAATACAAATATTTCATCTCATACCTTTCACATTAGCCAAATAATTATTCATGGTAATTTCATTATCATCATAATCATCTTGAATGTTCTTAAGACACATTATTGCAAGGTTTCCAACCTTTCCCCATAGAAAGTATGTGAGTGGAAGTTTCCATTTAAATTTTTCATTTAAATTTTATATATTAGAGTAAAGAAATGACATGGATTCATCCACATCTTGTTCTTCCTATCCATTATCCATGACATGCTTATTAATGTCCTTGAATGTCACTTCCTTAAACTTCCCCTTTTTCAAAGACACATTATCATAGTTCCTCATTTCATATAAAACTAGAGTACTATGAAGACTATAAAATGAAAACTCTTTTGGATATTTATAATTATCTATAGAGACTTTTGAATTTAACCATGGTGTAAATCTTCTTAGAACGCGCTTAATAATCTTCATGTTATCAAGGGTTTCCTCGATACCACACATGTCCCCCACAGTAACATTCAACTGATCAAATAATACATCAAAAGATTCATTCCAATGCATCATAAAGTCCCCATACTTGTTCCACAAAACCTTTAATTTACCATATCATACTTTTGAATCAAATTCATAGATATTTATCATCTTTTCCCACATGGAATGCAAGGATTTACATGACACTAACTTCATGTAAATTTTATGGGATATGGCTCCCCTTAAATCATTGAATCTTCTAGTGGCGACATAAAAATATATTTGGTATGATTCTAATAAATCTCCAATGTCTATAATAACTGAAATACAATGAATCAAATTCGTAAAAATATCTATGTATAATGATAAAAAGTGTTACCACATCTAATTCTTCCACATTGGAAAATTATTTCCACTGAATATCAGAATTCATTTGTGATTAACTGCTACCATTGATTGCACTAATCGAATACAACTAAATTTAAACTTTATCTCTTATACCAATTGTTGTTCCACTAGGTTAAATACATTGATAGGGGGTGAAAGGTGAATCATGGTATGATAGATTAAAATAACTTCACCTTTTTATCTTGTTTCATTGTTAAACAAAACTCTATTTTATCTTCTTCACGAAACAATTTAAATATGAAAAACAATTCAAGAGAAACACAATTTATACATAGTTCACCCTTACCAAGGTATTCCAAGGAGAATAGAAAAATAATGTGCCAATGTACTAGGATTTATATAGATAACTACTATTACAATTTTGAAAGAAAATTCATTATCCCTCCTGGTTAAAAATTATTCACACTCAAGAATATACTACTCTCTCAACCAAAGTGAACACAATGATCCTTTTGAAAATCCATTATATGATCTATATTAGCTATAAATTGGTTCACACCTATATAGGTTTGTCATGAAGATTATTTTTAATATGAGATATGAAATATACTTCACCACATATATTTATATTTGGTAAAAATATTCACAAACTTATTCTTCACCATGAAATTCCCACTACACACATACCACACAGACACCTTGCACTTCCTAAGTAGAGTACTATTCACCATTAACCTATTAGGAGGAATATTTTAAGATAGATACTATTTCATGAACCTCCTGTATGGACCACCTTTACAAGATGCCACTATGAACAACCCATGTGATTTTCTTCCTCTGTACACATCTTGTGTATCCCATCCCACACAAGATTCTTCCGCCATGAACTTCCTAAACAGATCAACTTCCTCTACATAATTCTTGCAAAGAAAACCTTCAAATGGGACTTACCACATGAAACTCATTTTCTACATACTTTACTATGAAAACTTCCTTCTAACATTGAGTAAATCTCCAATGATTATCCTCAATGATATTTTTTGCTCTAGAAAAATAAGTGATTTGGGGGTCCTTATATAGGAAAATAAAAATTGAAAAAAACCATTAATCACAAAATTAATATTTATCCCTTCGGCATGATTTCTTCTTTGAGGTATTCCTTTTTACCACCTTATAACTTCACACTGACTACACAACCATATGAACATCCTTTGTAACTTTACCTAATGTCAACTTCTTAAGAAATGATCTCCTTCAACACACTACATTTTTCAAGATTACTTTATTATGTCACTAACCACATAACTCCTAAGTGGTCTTGTACTCACTGGGTGGTCTCATGAATTGACACCCACCACTTGCACAACATTATGCATGTACCACATAGTTCACCTAGTTACCATGTGAAAAACCTTCCTTTTCTATTTTCATGGAAACCACCAAACTTAGATTACCCTAAAAGGCATACCTATAAATTTTTCAAACACTAGGGAATAAATTCAACTATTTGACTCCTCCTTAGGCAACAAACATATTGTAAAATTTTCAACCAATATTTTCAATGAACACAATCAACCTAAAAATTCAGAAACATCATCCCAATGGATTTTTTATCAATATCTTTAGAATTATATTTTTTATTATTAGAGTGTTCATCAAAATTATTATATATTTCACTAGTATTTTCACTATTCCATGAAATTTCACCAACTTCATGTATAGATTATTTTAAATAAAACTTGATATTATTCAATTAATATTTATCCTCTAATTCCATTTTCTAACAATTAACATGTTTTTTTCTTTTTATTTGATGTTTTATTTTAAAATGTCATTCATCTTTCTCTTAATCAAGTGATACATTTAAACTATAAACTTCTTTTAATAATTGTAGCACTCTTTCACCTTGGTCTTTGTTAACCTCATTTGTAACTTCAGATACCTTTACCAATTTCTTATTCTGTTTTCTAGTTTAGATATATTCACAATAAATTTCTTTCATTATTTATTTATCATGAATTAAATATCCATATCTTTTCCCCTATATCGCTAGATAATTTCTCTCTATTCTATATAAAAATGAATAATGTCTCACCATGATCACTAAATGATGAATAATTCTTACATTCACTATCATCACATTCTTATTTCTTCATATTAAAAAAATTACTCCCCTTTTTGAATTTCAATAAATTAGTTCCCTTTCCCTTATATCTTCTTATTGAATTTTAAATTATTTTTTCTAAAGAAATTATTTAATGATCCTTCATGAACTTTACTCTCCTCTCCCATCATATTTGGATTAATTACAACAATATTTTCAATACCTAAACAATTAAAACACTTAAAATTATATTATACATGATATGTACCTTTTCCATTTAGAAAATTCTTGAGGTAAGTGATATATCTTATCATGGTTTACATTAATATGAATATGAATTTTATTTGTTTTATATGACATTATTAATAGTTTTCTAATTATTCAGAGATTTAAAATCTATTTCATTATCACCTTTAATTCTATTTATAAAATAAGTACTTTTCTCAATTCATATTTTTCAAACACACTAAAAAATCTATAAAATGGTCATATATTCAAATCATTATTTTTAAGAGAAAAAACTTTAACATAAAACTCATCCAACAAGAAAGATATCAACTTCATGATAATTTTTTAATCTTAAAGAGTTCTATAAAATTTCTTATAAATATCATTATATCATTAAATCTAGTAGATAAATAATTTTTAATTTCTCCAACAAAAATATGAATATCTTTAAATTAGGAATTCTAGACATGAATTTTTTTTCTTTTACACTAACATACACTTCACAAATATTTTATATATTAACCAAAATTATTTTTATTGTATAGTTATCCATAAAATTTATAAATTATCTCTATAAAAGTGAGGCTAAGATAATATTCCTTATACATCCATCAATCATAAAATTAATTTTTAGTAGTTATACATATCACTTCACCTTCCACAAAAGAGTAAAATAATTATTTATAGCATCAAATACTTCTATATCCAATGAGAGAAAGTATAAAAACATTCATTACTTAAAAAAAATTTTACATCAAAAGTGGGAACTCCTTTACGATTCAATGAATTAATTTGATCCATTATAGATATAAAAATTTATACCATAACTTAATCTATAAAAAAAATAGTAAGAAAAATATTCAACTTCTAAAAGCATTGATCTCTTTGATGGAAACTCGAAAATTATTATAATACCAACTGTAAAAAAACACTACCACCAATAGTAGTGAAGTACCATACCAAGTATTCATTAAATGGGGGTCGAATCAATGAATATAAATATTTTATGATTCTTACCAAATAAATCTTTGTTACATATTAAGGTGATTACAGCCAAGATATCTTTCAAAATTTTCTTTTCAACACTAAATTTATTTAATTTAATCAGTTGAATTTTGGGACCTCTTTCTCAAATTCACAAATCTAAAATTGAAGACTGGTATTTATATGGTTCAAAATCGAAAATGAATGGTCACATCATTTACATGTAATTATAACATCCATTTTTATATGAATCACTAGTATCTTCCAATGGATATGAGAAATATAGTTTATCCTTAAAATTATGTGAATATAATGTCTTCTAAAAAGTGTAAATGAATCCTAAAAATATAAATTTTCCCCATATAGATAAATATAACTCTTTAGTTTCATTTTAATTAAAATATTTTATCACCAATAAATTGTTAATAGAGTATAAAATCTGATCTTGTATTAGAATATTAACACTCTAAAATTTAGTGTATGAATACTTATTCAAGACCAAAAAATATCTTTATTTTTCTTCAGATGAGATATATTGATATGTATATGAATATTTTATCATTAAAAAATAATAATAAACTCAATACCACATTGAACAACAAAAATAGTCCATATTTTTTAATTCAATCGTTCAATATTCACTTTATAAGGATTTATAATTTAAGATTTATGTTAATGAGAAGAAATAATAAACCCTAAATTAATTGAGTGTATTCCTCTTCCACTCTGATCCTTTCATCAAATTATTTTCTTCTTATTTTTCAACAATACACTATAGAAACACACATGATCTCTTTCCTTTAATTTTGAATTTAAAATTTAAAATAAAAATCCCATAATGAATTTTATCTTCTCTCAACTCATTCTTGGACTTTGGACCAGTATAAAACATAAAATAAATTTTGATATGGCCAATATACATTGAGGATTGGGATTAAGTTTCCCATGTGAAACACACCAATATATAACATAAAAACCATTGAAAATTGATAAATTTTATAAGACATAATTTGGTCATATAAATTAAATTTAATGAATATAATTTCTAAGTAGTTACATCCACTACTCTTGAAATTGGATCTCTCAACTGAATCATTATAGTGTGAAATATTAAAATATGGAATTATACTACTTACACATCTATTTTTTTTTCAATTATTCATTATCCACTTTTCTAATAACAATAAGAAAAAACCATTTTTATTATACCCTTAAATTATGACTTAACTTAACACCATAATTTTCAAAAACATGAGATTCATAAGATCATGGAATTGATTTCGTAGTGAAAATCAAACTATAATGGAAAAAATATTCCTTTATGATTCAAAAAACTTCTCATAAAAACTAATAAGAACACATAAAAATCATGATCTCTCCATTATGGAATGAAAAATATTTCATAAATAATAGTACAGGAATCATCACCTCTACCAAAAAACCATGGTTTAATATATATTTTTTTGTGACATGAACTTTTTAGTACTAATTTTATATATAAATTCTTAACAAATATTGTCATTTAATACTTAATATTGTGATGTGTTTTATTATATATTACCAAAAAATTGCCAATTTTTTTAACTCTTCTAAACAACCCTAAATATCCTTAGGGAAAACTTTAACATGTTATTAAAGAAAATTTATTACTTAATTTATGGTTTAATGTGATGAAAAAAAATCCAAAACCAATATTATAACACTTTTTTTACTTAAAATTATTTCAATCAATAGCCTTTTGCATCAAACATCTCTTAGGGTATAATAATATCCTTAATCATCACCTTTTTCATAATATAATTAGAGTAATGAATCTATAAATTGTAAACCCAAAGTGGATAAAATGAATTAAATTATGGGTTTTACATAATTCATAGAAATGAAAAATATAAAAGATATTTCTTCTAAATATGACTAGTTATGTTAGAAATATACCTATTATCTCTGAGTTCATAGAAGAAGATGATCTAAATTTAGAAGTATATTGGTCAGAAAAAACATATTCGAAGACAAAATATTTCAAAAAAAATAACCAAGAAAATTTTGGAAAATAGAATCCTATTAGTAGGAATAAATGAAGGTGAATTAGTAAAATCACCTAGGATTTAATTTTTATATGAGTATTTATAAACATATAAAATTTAAATACTTATTTGTAATAACTAGGACCCAGTTACTTAAACAGCACCCAAACAAGGTTTCCAAAACTCTATATGATCACCTACTAATTTAAAAGGTTTAATATAAACACCAAGATATGATTAGTAATTAGGTGGGAGATTCTTTACTCTATTTTGAACAATAATATGTCACTAAATAATCACACAAAAATTTCTGCCTGACCTTTTTAGACAAAGGATTACTAAACACCTAAACATATCTGATAATGTGGGAATTAATATCTCAAAGATACTTGAAATATCTAAATAGTTATATAAAGTTATAAAACTATATAAGAATAAAACTTTATAAAAAAATAATCTAAAACATTTTAAAAAAACATTAATCAAGAGTAACTGGATAAAAAAATAGTAAAATCCATGGTGAACCAAACAAACCCTAAAGGGAAAAAAAGTGAGCTCTATGTGCAAGAAAATTTATGTAGAATGTCTTATGACAACCCATATGTTCTTAATAGAATCATAAAATAAAAACTAAAAATAAAACATCTTTACTTTAAAATATAAGTTCTATGAAATTCTATTCTATGGAACTTTACTTTTACTCGAGTTACAAACAAAAGGTTCTATATGTATCCTAAAAGTACATGTTTTGGGTGTGAGTATAACATGCCCAGTAGGAAGTAACCACCATTACCCTACCTACCTAATATAGATCCAAGTTTATATACTATCAAGATATTAAATACAAATAAATAAACAATAATTATCTTGTGTTGGTAAAAATTATAGGCATATATATCAAATATAATAATTAACATCCATTATAGGTAAGATAAAAAACGGTGTTACCAATATTGAGACTATATCAGAATATTTATTGTGACTATATTTAGAATACCTAGTTCATGTACCAAATATAGTCAGTTAAAAAACATCATGGTGTAATACTTGTGACATGGTAAAGGTATAAGAACTCAGAACTTCTTTCCAGGTATGTTCTTATTTTATAGTTGTTTTTGAAGAAAAATAGGAGTTTCTAGAAATTTCTTAAGTACACACTGTGTACTTTTTGAGTACACACCGTGTACTTGGTTACCACGGGTAGTCGTGTGCTGGTCGTGTAATATCCATGCACACGACTATGTGTGGTGACCTAGAGACCGCTTAATGCAGGGGCCAGTTAAGGCAAGTACACGCCATACAATTTTTTTATTAAACGTACTGGAGTTGTGTCTGACGGATAGAACACACCTCCTCTTGACGTAGTTCATCCAGGAACATCCGCACGGTCGTGATTCTTCTAGGATCCCTTGATCAAGAACCCGTTCTCTGAATCGATCGATGTCGATTGTGTTGGGATTTCCACGGTAAGATCTTCCTTCTTCTAGAGTTTCATTTCCTAATTCATCCTATTTCAAGAGTTATCCTCAGTTGAGAGTTTTTGTAGATCAACCATGTTATTGGGAAATTTAAGGCTTTAGGTTCACGTATATCTATCCTACAACAATGAGGTAGGTGGTTTGTGCCTTTCCGTAGTTAGTCTTTGAGTATTATGTGAAAATGTGCCCAATACCCTTGAATGGGGTATTGCGCATTTACTATTTTAACCTTGTTATTGCCCACTATGCTTTATATGCTTGAGTAGAGGTCATTTGAATGTGAATTGGGTTAATTGCTATGCTATGAATGTGTTTTACCATGCTTGTATTGTTTATGACTGTTTGGTCTAGCTTTTCCTGTTAGGCTGCTGCTTTGTTTCCATACCTAGTATTATAGGGTGGAGTGACTTTATTTATCTGACATACAATGATATTCGGTAGATTTTTTATCCAAATAGTTATTGAGGTTTACTTTGTCTTCCATACATCGCTGTGATCGATTGACTTACACAGGGTTGTGAGAACCTGTTGTAGTAGACCATAGGGAGAATGAATGTTGAGGGATTCTCCAGAGTGTCTGTTTTACTGTTATAATGCGAGACCATAGGTGGAATTGAAGTAAGTGATTCCATAGAGTGTCTGTAGTTCCTCGACGTAGGTCATAGGGGGAATGGGACGTTGAGTGCTTCCCCAGAGCACCTTTTAGTTACCAGTACGAGACTATAGGGGGAATTGACGGTGAGTTCTTCCTCAGAGAGTCTATGCTTAAGCTGAAACAGAGGGGTTAGACTGTTTGTACATCCCAGAGGGTTGCTTGTATTGTTTTGGTTGAACCAGAGGGGTTTGGATAAGAGTAATTCCTAGCGGGTTACATTCTTTTGTTTAGCTTCTTGCTTGATATATGAAACCGAATGAATTGAAACTGTAGGATAGTTTCTTTTGATTACTTCCTTGTTTACTGGTTACTTTTGATTATAGCCTTCCATATATATTTACTGACTATTAGGCATAGATATTTGGGTGGTTGCCTTCTGGGATTCGTCTCACACCCTCTTTGGTTTATGCTTTTGGGCCCAAATAGAACATATTGTTTCATGTCTAGATAAGGGAAATCACCCTTCTACTTAGGGTACTTGACTGGTTGGAGCTGGAGAGCATGAGACCAAGTTGATGCTTGCTATGCTAAGGAGTTGTTACCTGTTTTTATTTTTTTACTTTGGTTTATTATTGTATTCCAACATTGGGAATTATTTGGCTATATTCCTAGACATATGTATCATGCATAATTTATATATGTGAACCATTTTATTTCTTCTAGTCTTCCGCGGTTTACTATTGTATGGTATTAATACTTCTTCTGCTATTGTATCTATTTTACTTCCTCTATGTTACTATGTCTATAAGGTCATAGTTTCCCCACTATCACACCCAAGGCCCTCGCTGCTAGTTGGCTGCCTCTGGCATTCGGGGAAATGCACTGGAGGCCATGTCACCAACTGGATACGGGGCGCCTCTGGGTAGCACCCTTTACCAGGATGTTACAAAGTGGTATTAGAGGAATTTATTTATTCTTGAATTATTGTTTGGAGCCTATAGTTAGGGATAGGACAGAATAGGTACTTGGTAATAAGATATGCCTGGGATTAGCTAGCCCATGTATAAGGAAAAGCCAATTTACCTCATTTATTGTGATTCTTTTAGTTTTTCAATTTTATAGTTGATTTGATTTTCACCATTGGGTGATTTACATGTTTTGTTGTGTTATCGTTGATATTATTAAGGTTCTATTTCTATTTCAACTCGATGAGATGATGGTATTCCATCTCATGCATCATGTAGGCACTTGCTAGAAATCACATGTCATGCATTCTTACCATGCCATTTAGGGTGCATTAGAGATTGCATGTTGTTGTGATAGATGTTGTGCTATATATGCATGTTGTTGTGATAGATTCCTTGATATAATACCTGTTGTTTGATAGGTTATTGGTTGTGTTAGGCCTTGTTTGAATGAATGTCAAACTTCAGTTTTTGAGGTGTTATGGTCCCTCATGGGCTGGATTTTGGTGGATCATTGCATTTTTATCCTTGTTTATGACATGTATGAGATGCCAAGCTTTGATTCGCAGGGAGTACGGGCCCTCACGGATAGGAATTAGGCACTTTAATGTTAGTTTTAGTGTTTTATTGGATTTCAGAGTAGTTTCTAAGGCTTACTATCTGGAAAAACCCAGAATACACAGTGTGAAATGATAAACACAAGCCGTGTGTCTTTCTGTTGAGGAAGGAACAATTTTTCTTGAGTACACACCGTGTAATATCTCACCATTTCACAAGCTGTGTGGGATGAGACACGGGGTTGGGAATCTTGGTAGAAAATGCCGTTTACTGTATGTACATGCCGTGTTGTGTGGACCATGTGCCCATCCGTGTGACTAACACGACAGATAGATAAGAAGTTAATTTATACACGCTATGTCAGGCTTGAACATGCCTTGTAGTGTGACCCTTGTTTCTGGCCGTGTATTGAACAACACGGGTCAGTGAAATCTTTCTAGTACACGCTGTGTCTTGCACAAACACACCATGTAGAGTGAACCGTGTAACCGGACGTGTAGCTAACAACACGGGTCAGTGAAGCTTGTCAACTACATGCGGTGTCTGGCACAAACAATCCATGTAGAGTGAACTATGTAACCATCGATGTAGCTAACAAAACGGGTAGGTGAATTTTTTCTAGTACACGCCCTGTCTGTAACTAACAGGATGTGTAGTATTGTTATAATGAGAACCATGCGGCTTAGTCATGTAGAAGAACTTTGGAATGGAAAGAGGATTCAAGTACACGACGTGTGTTAGGATAACACGCCGTGTGTTTTGGGTGTTACACGACTTGTTGTGGTAGGAGTACATGACCATGTAAAGACTTAAAGGAACACGCCGTGTATGGATTATACACACTGTGTATCCATGTTTTGAAAATATTGAATTATTTCTTTCTCATATTCCCTTCATATGATCCTATGTTTTAGTCCATGATAATCTTGATCTAAGTTGTGCACTTGACCTTGCAGAGTCATGCCACCGAGACGTCCTCTAGTTGTACACCAGTTACAGGTTAGTGATCAAACACTTGACATGGGTAATCAAGGACTACCAGCAGATCCTCTAGTTGTTCCGGTATTGGCACCATTCATCATTTCAGACAAAGGTTCTAATGCACAGTTTCGAGATGGATTTATGAGGTTTATGTAGACCTTACATGGGGTATTGTATCCTACCCCTTCTATGGTAGAGTTGTTGCAGGTTTTCTAGCAGCAGCATCCTCCAACTTTCTCAGCGGATGGTGGACCCCAAGCTGTAGAGTTATGGATAGAATCCATGTTGTCTATCTTCATGTATCTGGAGACGCCTCCAGAGAGGAGGGTGATTATCACTATGTACATGATTTGAGAATCTGCCAAGAGATGGTTGGATGTGATCTCATAGGCAGGATGTCCGCAGGTTATGTCTTGGGATGAGTTACAACGTGCTTTCTATGACTACTTCTATCTGGAGACTTTGAGGGCCGATCAAGCCCAAGAGTTCATGAGTCTGAAGCAGAGTACTCTTTCTGTTATGGAGTATTCCTCTCACTTTACAAATCTGCAGTACTTCATTCCCATCCTAAGAGGTGATGAGTTATTCTTGGAAAGGAAGTTTGAGGATGGTCTTAGGAACGACATCCATTCCCAGGTGAACATCTTCAGGATGACTTCCATCACGTCTATAGTTAACTAGACACTGATCAAAAAACTCAACCTGAGGGATTCTGGAGTTGTGATCCATGGTGGTTTGACATCCGAAGATAGTATCCATCCTACCGACAACAGAAAGCACCGTAGGAATCCTATGCATAGAGATCCGAGGATGCAAGTGACATCTTCAGGTAGCCAGGTAGTGTGCTACCAGTGCGGAAAGAGCAGGAAAATGAGGCCACATTGCCCAAGAGACCAAGTGGAGTGCCGATTTTGTGGTAAGATGGGTCATCTTCAGTGCTTCTGTCATATCTTCTCACCAGTAGCTCATGAAATGGGTTCTTCTATGACTCCTCATTTAAGATAAACACCACCAGTTTCTCACCAGTCTTGGAACTGGAGTTCTTCCGGATGTTTAGGACGAGGTGGAGGTCGCGTCCATGGTAGTAAGTCACCAATATTTCAGCGACAATAGGTTGGATCCACTCATGGTGGTCAGGAAGGGTCGTAGGGCCGTGGTGTAGGTCAGAATTTTGCAGTGGAGTAGACCTAGTAAGAGCAGGATCCCAGATCCTCTATAGTTCTAGGTATGATTCCTTTTTCATCAATTTTAGCTTATGCTCTTTTAGATACATGGGCTTCCCATATATTTATATCTGTTGCTGTTGTGGAGATCCTTGGGCTCTGCATCTTTTCTTTTTCTAATATCTTGATGCTAGAAACTTTGTTAGGGACAAGAACGACTAGTGTATGTCAGTGTAAGGAGTGCCCTCTTGAGGTTGGTGGGTGTCACTTCTTATGGTACCTCTATGTCTTAGAGATGAAATGCTATGATTTCACTCTCAAAATGGACTGTTTAGTTCCCTTCAAGGCAGTTGTCGATTACTATCATCGTAGGGTGAGTTTCACATCCCCAGAGGGTGGATCATTTCTTCATAAGGGTGAATGGGATTTTCAGGTGAGCAGAGCGGGACCCGAGCATCATGGGTTGGGAGGAGTTATAACCTAGATTTCTAGTCTATATCTGGATGACCAGGGGACTTCACAGATAGACTTTCCTCTAGTGGTGGATCATTTCAGGGATGTCTTTCCAGAATAATTTTCATGTTTTCCTCTAGAGCGAGAGGTAGAATTCTATATTGATCTTGTGCCAGTAGCGGCACCAGTGTCCATTCCTCCTTATAGGGTGTCTACACCAGAGTTACAGGAGCTCAAGAAGCAGTTGGGGGAGTTATAGGTGAAAGGTTTCATCTGACCTAGTACTTCTCCTTGGGGTTCTCCTGTCTTGTTCGTGAAGAAGGCAGATGGTACCCTCAGACTTTGTGTGGATTATCGGAAGTTGAACCAGTTGATAGTCAAGAACTGATATCCCTTTCTGAGGATTGATGATCTCTTTGATCAGCTTCGAGGATCCCGAGTGTTAGCAAAGATTTAATTGAGATCCGGTTACCATAAGTTGCGTGTTAGACCATTAGATATACCTCTTATAGCCTTTTGGAGTATGTATGGTCTATACGAGTATGTGGTTATGTTGTTCGGTCTCACAAATGCACCTTCTATTTTCATGGAACTGATGAACGGAGTTTTCCATCTATACTTGTATTCATTCATGGTAGTCTTCGTGGATGATATCTTGTTATACTCTCACACTCGACATGAACATGATACCCATCTTGAGATCATTTTGAGTACACTAAGAGAGCATCAGTTATATGCTAAGCTCTCAAAATGCCACTTTTGGAAGGACCAGATTCACTTCTTGGGTCATGTTATCTCAGAGGTAGGAGTATCAGTAGACCCATAGAAAGTGAGGGCAGTAGTTTCTGGGGAGAAACTGAATAAAGTATTTGAGGTACAAAGTTTTCTAGGGCTGGATGGTTACTACAAATGTTTCATATAGGACTTTTCACGCTTAGCAGTACCACTGACGGGCCTGACTAAGAAAGGTGGAAAGTTCTTGTGGTCAGTTCCTTGCAAGTCAGCCTTTCAAGAGCTTAAAGGGAGGTTGAATTCAACGCTGATACTAGTTTTTTCAGATCCGTGTAAGAGATATACTGTTTATTGTGATGCTTTAGGTATTGTGCTGGGAGCTTTACTGCAGGAAGAAGGCATCATTACGTATGGGTCTCGGTAGTTAAGGCCACATGAGAAGAATTATCCAACGCACGATCTCAGTTTAGCTATGGTTGTTCATGCCTTACGCTGTTGGAGACATTATCTTCTGGGAGAGAATTTTGTGGTTTTCACTGACCAAAAAATTCTCAAGTACATCTTCACTCAGCCTGACCTGAATTTGAGACTACGAAGGTGGGTTGAGTACCTTCATTCCTTTGACTTTGAGATTGCCTATGTGCTAGGGAAAGTAAATGCGGTGGATGATGCACTGAGTAGGAGGAATCACATACAGGTAGTTCAGGAGGCCATCAGTGAGTGGCATCTTATGGCTCTATTCTCCGAGATGCATTTGGAGGTGCACGATAGATAGAGGAAGACATTTCTTTCTTCTGTAGATGTTACCTCTACTCTACTTGATCAAGTGCGAATGAGGAATCTATCATATTCTAAAGGCCTAGTCATATGGAAAATAATGTCAAGAGAGAAACCTCTTCCTGGATGGACCATAGGTGAGGAGGAGATCTAGTTTTTTCATGGGAACATATGGGTGTCAGCAGAAATATGCAAGGAGATGATGTGGGACTTTCATTCCTCAGTTTGGGAAGTTCATCCTGGTGTCATGAAGATGTATCATAATCTACACCATCATTATTGGTGGCCAGGTATGAAGAGATATGTTTCTGGTTTTTTCATGAGGTGTTCGACCTGTCAGTAGGTGAAGGCAGAGCATCAGCGACCAACAAGACTTTTTTAGTAGTCACCCATTTCTGAGTGGAAGTAGAATGATGTAACTATGGATTTCGTGATAGTTTTTCCAAGGTTTCATTGATGGAATGATGTATTTTGGGTTGTCATTGATAAACTCACAAAGGTTGCTCACTTCTTGCTGATCAAGGAGACCTTTAGTGTTGATGAGATGGGAAGGTTGTACATGTGAGAGATTGTACGCCTACATGGGGTTCCACAATCCATTGTGTCAGACAGGGATGCACGTTTTACTTCTAGGGTCTGGAAAGGGCTTTAAAAGGCTTGGGGTACATAGGTAATCTTGAGTACAACTCACCATCCCCTGAAATATGGCCAGTACGAGCGTACGATTCAGGTACTTGAGGACATGCTTCGAGCATGCATCTTGGATTTTAGAGTTTCTTGGGAGAAACATATACCTCCTGTGGATTTCTCCTAAAATAATAGTTTTAAAGAAACTATCCAGATGAAACCTTATGAGGCTTTGTATAGAAGGCCATGCTGATCACCCTTATGTTGGCTGGAGGCAGGAGAGGTAGCTATGCTGGGACCTCATCTTGTCCAGAAGACCACAGATCAGATAAAGTTTATTTAAAGAGGATGGATACTGCACAGTCTCGAAAGAAGTCTTATGATGATTGATAAATAAGACCTCTGTATTTTGAGGTTAGAGATCATATTTTCCTACGTATCACACCGAGGTTGGGACACAGGAAGATTAGAAGACAGGGTAAACTTTCTCTGAGGTACTTCGGGCTGTTTGCGGTGTTGGAGAGGGTCGTGCCGGTTGCCTATCAGTTGAAGTTACCTCAGGGGTACCAGGCTATGCACGATGACTACCACATTTCTCAGCTTTGACGTTACTTCTCAGACCCATCTCATGTTTTTCAACCCAAGGAGGTTGAGTTAAAGGTGGAATCCTCATTTGAGGAGCATCCTATCAGGATTGTTGATCGAAGAAAAAAGGTTCTCTGGGGATACTCTATTCCTCTGGGACAAGTGCTATGGCAGCACAGACAAGTACAAGATGAGACCTGGGAGAGGGAGGCCGATGTACGATCATAATGGTTGGAGCTGTTTGAGGATTCTTCTTCTACACCGCCTTACTAGGGAAATTCGAGGACAAATTTATTTAAGGGGGGATGTTTGAAAGAACCCAAATCTTATTTTCAGGTATGTTCTTATTTTTTGGTTTTTTTGAGGAAAAAAAAGTGTTTTTGGAAATTTCATAAGTACACACCGTGTACGTTATGAGTACACGCCGTGTACTCTATTACCATGGGTAGCTGTGTGCTGGCCATGTAACGACCATGCACACGACCGTGTATGGTGAACTGGAGACCTCCTAATGTGGAGGCCAGTTAAGGAAAGCACACGTCAGGTACTTATAAAGTACACGTCGTGTATTGTTTTTGTCATTAAATGTACCGGGGTATCGTATGATGGACATAACACACCTCCTCTCAACCTAGTTTGTCCAGGAGCATCCACATGGATACGATTCTTCTCCGAGACCCTGATCGGGCACCCATTCTCCAAATCGACCACCGTTGATTGAGTTGGTATTGCCACGGTATACTATTCCTTCTTCTAGAGCTCCGTTTCCTGATTCCTCTTCTTTCAAGAGTTATCCTCGGTTGAGCGTTTTTATCATTTTTGTAAATCTACAGTGTTCTTGGCCGATTCAAGGCTTGAGGTTCATGTATATCGATCCTAAAACAATGAGGTTGGTGGTTTGTGCCTTTCCGTTGTTAGTGTTTGAGTATTATGTGAAAATGTGCCCAATAACCTTGAATGAGGTATTGTGTGTTTACTGTTTTAACCCCGTTATTTCCTACTATTATTTATATTATTGAGTAGAGGTCATTTAAATGTGATTTGGGTTAATTTCTGTATCATGGATGTGTTTTAACATGCTTCTATTGTTTATAACCGTTTGGTCTAGCTTTTCCTGTTAGGTTGCTTCTTTGTTTCCATTCCTAGTATATTAGGGTGGAGTGACTTTATTTATCTTACATTCTACGATATGCTATGGATTGTTTAGCTAAGTAGTTCTTGAGGTTTACTTTGGCTGCCATACATCACTGTGCTCGATTGACTTACAAATGGCTATGATAACCTGTTGTGGTAGACCATAGGGAGAATGGACATTGTGGGCTTCTCTAGAGTGTCTTTTTTACTTTTACGATGAGATACCATAGGGGGAATTGACGTAAGTGCTTCCTCAGAGTGTTTTTAGTTCCTCAATGCGGGCCACAGGGGGAATGGTATATAGATTACTTCCCTAGAGCACCTTTTAGTTACCTATATGAGACTATAGGGGGAATTGATGGTGAGTACTTCCTCATAGAGTTTATGTTTAAGCTGAACCAGATGGGTTAGACTGTGTGTATTTCCTAGAGGGTTGCTTGTGTTGTTTTGGTTGAACCGGAGGTGTTAGGCTAAGAGTACTTCCCAGAGGGTTACCTAATTTTGTTTAGATTCTTGCTTGATATATGAAACTGAATGCATTGAAACTGTAGGACTGTTTCCTATAAGTAATTCTTTGTTTACTACTTCCTTTTTATTATAGCATGTTGTATATATTCACTGACTGTTATGCATAGATCTTTAGGTGGTTGCCTACTAGGATTCATCTCAAACCCTGTTTGGGTCATTCTTTTGGGCCCAAACATATTATATTGTCGCAATTATAGATAAGGAAAAGCACCCTTCTACTTCGGGTACTTGACTAGTTGGATCTGGAGAGCATGTGACCAGGTTGAGGCTTGCGATGCTGAGGAGTTGATACCTATTTTTCTTTTGTACTTGGGTTTAGTACTATATTCCAGCATTGTGACTTGTTTGGATATTTTCCTAGACATATGTATCATGCATCATTTATATATGTACTCCATTTTATTTCTTCTAGTCTTCTGCTATTTACTATTGTATGGTATTACTACTGCTTCTGCGATTGTATCTATTTTACTTCTTCTATGTTACTCTGCCAATGAGGGCATAGTTTCCTCATTATCACATCCAAGTACCTCGTTGCTAGTCGGCAGCCTCTGGCATTTGGGAAAATGCACTTGAGGCCATGTGACCAACCGGGTATGGGGCACCTCTGGGCGGCACCTGAAACTGGGACATTACAAAAGAGATTAGTATATATATAGTGAGGTAGATCTTACGTATTGTATTTTTAGGAAAGGGGTATAATAAGTTAGGGGACCAATATATCATCCCATATTTGATAAAATTTATATAAATATCTAGAATATATACTCATGCAATGTTGTTCCCCAACGTTTTATTGTGTTTGTGGTTCATTTGTGCTACAAATCCATTTTCCAAAGGTATGTAGTTATTGTGACATGCCAATAACACTTTGAATTTCACATCGAGTTCAAGAGGATGGAATTTCATCTCATTCTTTAAGGGGACATATTTCCTTTTCTAGAACTCTTAAATATTTAGACATATTCATCAAATCATTTCCATTAAAAATACTGGCAACCTTGGTCTTGAGAAGGATAAATTGATATTATTCATCAATGTGAACACCTATATTAATAAAAGGTTCTCTATATTTCCCTTAGTTGTTTATCACACTATGGTTTAAAGACACATATCATGGAACTATGAAATTTATCATTATCCATTGAGGTGATTGGTATTATGGAGTCAGTATTTGGTCCATGATAGGGGATTCCTACATATCCTTGTATAGGGAATTATAGCCCATGTGGTTTAGTCTCGTATGGAAGGCCTTGATGAATGGTACTCAATAATGGGTTGGTTTGGGTAACATATTATCGATAAGGTCATTAATGAAATTAATTTACACCAATTAATGTACCTGAGATAATGAGTCTCCTTGGTGGGTTTCATTCTAGATAGGTATTAAAAATTGGGATCCCCTTGGTAGCAGATCTAGGAAAAGGGGCACCTAGTTTATTAATTGGGGTAATTTTTTCTTGGTTAGAAGGAATATGTGGCTAGGAACCCAGTTAAGTGAACTTCACAAAGTGGGTGCCCACATAGTTTAGTGAACTAAGTGAAAATCTAATGAAGAAGACTCGATCACTATATATGGGAGAGATCTATGGTTGAATATTATTTTAAATTATATACCTTGATGAATGGTCACTTAGTTGAGTGGCCTCTGAGAACATAGTGTAGTCCTTTAAGGGCACATTGGGTTTATCCAGATTGGGGTGGATAGGGTGCCTTGATTTCATGTTGTGGTTACTTGGTATAACCTCTTAAAAAGGATCCTTATCTTTAGTATTGGTGATGACCAAGTTGAAGTGGTCTTATAATGATCATTATCATTAAAAGACACAAATACCCTTAATTTCCATCATTTCTCCCTTAAGTTTGGATTTGAAAATCACCTAACTAGAAATATAGTATTTAATTATTTATGATTAGATGTTTTTAGAGATTTATATTTTACACTCCATGTTGAAATTAGGGGTCTGGGGGTACTTATAAAGGAAATGGTATCCAGTAACCCAAATAACCGTCTGTAACAGCTCAGGTCACCTAGTGCCTTTGAACATGGTGCACGAAGAAGGCACAGAGAGGACAGGGTGCAGGATATTTTATGGGTTATTTGGAATATAGAGTGTGTGGGAACTTAAAGACAGGGTCCATGAGCACATGAAACATGATGCATATGGTTAATTAAAGTTAGGGTGTGTGGATAATTTAAAAGGAAAGGTGTAGAGGAACATTATAGAACTAGACAAAACTAATTGAGAGCTTAGTTATATTCCAAGCCTCTGAAAATTATTTGGTCCTTAAAAATATCCATGGAATTTATTATTTAATGAAATTTGAGGATGACCCCAATACACATAATTGGATCTGATCGAGATAAAGAGGATCAGATTCTAAGGTTATCATGAATTAGGAATGAATTGAGCTTTTTGTACACACTGAGGTCAAAATAGTGTTCACACGATTATATGGAGTCATTGGTGTGATATATTCAATGTTTATTTTTTGATGTGGGATAAGACATCAAATATGAATAAGTGGTGAACACCATGTTAATTTTAACTAGATACATGAGTGAATATGATTGATAAAACCACTATCGTTTCACCCAATTATAGAAATTTTCTACCAATAATTTGTGATCACTGATCATGTCTCAAAATTGGGTGAGGGTGATAGAGAATAGAAGAAAATCACAAGAAACATGGCATAAAATATTTTGTGTGTGACACATATGTGAGATAACTAGGAGTGGATAACTGGTAACAATGGTCTGACCAAGCACTTTTGGGCATGAGTAACTAGAAACCAAGATTTGAAAACAATGACCTAGTTATGATGACATGAGTGAAATTTAATACTTTGTGAAAACTCCCCCTTATTGTCATGCATTGTATCATGATATCATATGTTCAAGCCCTTTTCTATGATTTTATCTCACTTGTTTTGAAATAATTTATAGAAACTGGATAAGTCCTCAAACACTATTACTGATATAGAACTTTCATACCATATTGTTCAAATAATCCATAACATTTAACAAGGATAAAAAACAATGTAGAACACTTTTTTTGGAATTCTTACAAGTCATTTCAGTGCATCATCAAAGGTTTTGAACATCAAAATTTCTCCCTCTATACGAACTTGGGATACTGACAGATGTTGACATCTGAAAGTTGGATGAAAGCTTTTTGGACTCTTAATTCACCTGTTACATGACCCTAGAGTAAAAAAAATATCAACAAGGGGAATATATTAAATAGGGTACCACTAATTAGAATTATCTCTTATGGAATTTGAAGGTAGAACTAGAAAATAATAAGTATGATCCATAGCTTCAAACAGGATCCTATGAATCAATCTATCACCAAACAACCATTGATCAAATCAATGTATGGAATGACACCTAGGATATATATCCCATGGGTGAGTTCGATCCTAAATGGATATGAGCGTATTGGGTTTGATAGAAATGCATTGAATTCAAATATTATTTAAAGAAATGATAATATAGGAAGTTGTATTGATATCATATATGTACAAGTATAAAAATTCATATATAATTCCCAGACTATGACCTTCTAGAGTCCCTAGACTATCACCTTCCCTAAATCATAAGGAAAAGTGGGAATAAGTCTATGGGACATATATAAGGTCTCCAGGGTGTCGATCCTTAGGGCCATGCAAGATGAATTTCTTCCCTCAAGGGCTTCCTAGAGAGAAACTAGATGGACAACCCCATTAGCTCATACATTATTAAAGGAAACTATCAAATTTATAAAGAAGGTTACTTATTTTCAAATGGAAATTATTTTCAATAAATATAAGATCAACTTACTCATAAAACATAGTGAAGGGATAACCTCATAGAGTCCCACTACATTCCACACAATGAAAAATAGGGGAACTCCGTGAACTTATTAGCCTGATATAGAACAAGGTCAATAAAAGAAATGAGGATATAGGTTCAATCCAAATATAGTTACCCTATCTCATATCACTAGTTTCCTTGCAATTTTAAAGAGTGGTTACATTCTTCAATTTGATGAATCATAGGATCAATACTAGTTTTTTTTTAAAATAATTATTATTTATTTAAAAATATTTATTTGTATGACATGACCAAATTTATAACCCTTATAAAATTTAACTATAATTTCATAAAATTATTTTATCATTTATATAAAAATAAATTTCATTTTATAAAACCTTTTTAAGAAAATATTTATTATTTTAAATTTGTAAAGTTATCATAAAAAAATATTTTTATGAAAATAAATAATATATGTTTTAAAAATAATACAAGAGTGATTTGTTTATGTCAAACATTTATTAGATAATATTTAACAATTATATTTAATTGTATAATGTTTTATATTTATTATATTTTTATTATTTAAATGTTATGGTCTAAATTAATAAATTGAAGTGTTATTATTTTCATTATATGGTGAAAAAATTTATTTAGAAGGAGAATTACATATAAAAATTTCTAGGCAATTACATTATTCCCACCTTTATGAATTTCATTCTGGAAATTTTATTTCACACACTAAGATAAAAATATATGAGGGTAATTTTATTTTAGTGCTTTCTCAGGTTCCCATGTTTCCTCTTTTTACATATGGTTTCACTAATGTAGTTTGACAAGGTGAGTTATTTATTGCATAGAAATTAGTCTTTATAGTCCAATATCTCCATCGACTACTCCTCTTAAGAAAGATAATGATCTAATTATACTACCACTAGGTTCAGTACAAGTGAGGGGTTATGTATGTACTCACTTAAGAGGGATATGTGTAATAAATCATGCACTTGAGATTGTTTTGGTGGGAGTTATAATAAATAAGCCATAGATATGATGTGATCTAGAATCTTAAAGGGACCAATGTATCTAGTACTTAGATTTTCCTTCTTCCCAATCCTCATGACTCTCTTATATGGGGATATTTAAATGAACACATTGTTCTCTAACTTCAAACTCTAGATTTCATCGATGATTGTCAACACAGATCTTTTATAGACTCTATGCTGCCTTGATATGATGGTGAATGGTTCTTAAATTATATTTCATTTATTTAACCAGTTCAATTTATAATTGATTACCTTTTAAATCTTTATCCTAGTATGTTGGAGTTTTTTATTTCTTTCTATAGAGGGATTTATAAGGGGCCATATGAATTCTTCAGTAGAAGCTGTTGTTGTATAAGAACATAACCAGAGGAATATATTAATACTAGCCTCCTTTACAGTTCATAGATAAAGTTCTCAACCTATGTTAAAGTGTATAAATAGTTTTTTATATTTTAAATATATATAAGTGTGATGGGCTATACTGAAGTTCAAATATGTGTTTAAGTCAAGTTGATTATTTTTCCACAACTTTAAGGTGAATAATATTTCTTGATTAGATAAAATCGATAGTAGTGTTCAATTTATACTCACCACTTCACTAATGTATATATTTTAAAGTTGATCAAGTGATAATTTCTATCGAATAGAGATGAAGTGAGAAGAATTTGTGAGAAATTCCAATAAAACCCATATAACATTAATTATTTTGGTTTTCTTCATAATACCCATGAAAATAATCAATAGTGATGTTATTATATTTTAATATAGGTACGAGTAATGGTTGCATCAACCCCTTTGAAATTTTCCTTTATTCCTTCACTTGATGGCATACTAATCACTTCAATATTTATTCTTTAATTGTATTATTAATATCATCCTACCAGTAGTGCTCTTAGATATCCTATACATCTTTTTACTTCCTTCGTGGATAGAGAATGTTTATATATGAGCACAAATCAATAAATCATTTATCCTAGGACCTAATAGTAAGAATATTTTTGTCAAAAATCTCACAAATCCTTAATTAATATTGAACTTTTGGGATTTTTCCTTTCTTATAACGTCCAACTTATTTTTTATCTTCACATAATCCCTTTGAAATTTCTTTGTTTTATATAGATTATATAGTTGGGAGATCATTTTATTAATTTAGGATGATTTTCCTTCCTATATAATTACCACATCCATCCTTTTAATGTATAATAATATTGGATTCTTTGTAACTCTCAGGATGGATGGGGTTTCATGATCTTTTATTCATAGAGAATCTACCACTTTATTCTCCTTCTAATCATAGTTCTTGATCATCTCTAAAAATATTTGTTGGTTCATTTTGAGCTCCTTCTATGTAAATATATACTTCAAGAACATACTATCAATATATATGTCAAAATTTTATCTATAAGGATAATGTCTCTAAATCTTCAATGTGAAGATTACTGCACACACTTCAAATCTTGCGTTGGATGGTTTTACTCATGAATCATCAACTATCTTGAGGAATAGGCTATCAATTTATTATTTATCATAAGAAAAATTCCTAACCCCTTCTTTGAAGCGTCAATATAGATAAAAAATCCTTCCCTATGCATGGTTAGTGTGTGTAATGGTTCAATGATTTCCCACTTCTTCAACTCCTAGAAGCTCTCTTCACTTTCATCGGTCTAGAAAAACATTACTCCCTTTCAATTTATCTTGGTTAGTGGGTTTTATAATCAAAATAAGTTATTAAAAAATCATCCATAATACCGAATTTATCCAAAAAACTATAGATATAAACTATAGATTTTTTATTGGTTCATTTCTCAATCAACTTTGTCTTTTAAAGATAAAACATATCCCCTTGTTTGTGACAACATTCCCAAATAACGTTTCTTTCTCCACTAATACTAATATTTACTATACTTTTAATATATATTCTCCTTTATCAATTTCTTTAGCATGTCACTCAATTTATTTTCATGTTCCACCTTTATTTTGGTGTATATAAGAATATAATCAATAAATAAAACTAAAAATTCATTAAGGTAATATTTAAAGACTATATTTATTAGGTCCATGAAAATGTATAGATAACTTGTGAGTTCTGATAGAATTTTTATGAAATAATAGTGTTCATTCCTTTTACTAAAGGTATTCATTAGAATATCCATATTCTTCACCTTTAATTAATGATACCCAAACCCAAATTCCACCTTAGATATGTATAGTTCCCCACATAACTGACTGAACAAGTCCTCAATCCATATACATGGATACTTTTTCTTTATCATAATCTTATTGAGTTCACGATAATCGATATAGCCATCCTTCTTATTTATAATGATAATCAATGCACTATATTTTAAATCATTTAGGCATATTAAACCATTGTTTATATTGTCTTGCAGCTTCTTCTTCACTTAATTGATAACTCAACCTCTCTAACATGAGTAATATAAGGGAAATATTTTGGGAATACATCTACCTATTCCCTCATAATGGGAATGTATTCAATGAAGATCCTATTTATTGTCTCAACTATTTGAGCTATATATTATTTCTCATAAAGAAGAAATATCCATTATTGAGGAGTATATTATAATAAATAATCATTATTCTCTTTATACTTTTATTGAATCAAAGGATGATTTGGGAGATGAAATGTGATTTCCTTTTCTTAGCAGTTTATTTTAGATCTATATAAATACAGCCAATCCATGCCCAGTATAACATATAATTCCACTATAGGGAGTATAATTTTTTTTGAGGATATTAATACTACAAATTTCAACTTGTGAAGAGTTATATACTTAATTTGAAACAACTTCACCACTTGGTATTTTCATTAATAGCCTCCATGTCTTGAGCTAGTGTTTTAATATTTTTATTAAACACGCAAGACATGAAGAATGTATACAACTAGAATCAAATAAGGAATTCACTATTATTTAATAAATAACAATTTCACCCATCACCACTTTGTTTTCATGATACACCTTACCAGTGATGATAGTATTAGAATGTACTTACTCTCTTGGCCTTTGAAGTTTTTTCATCATCTATCCTTGATAACCTTTACCTAAGTGCACTAACTTGCATAGTGTACGCATTCCTTGTAGTTGAAACATTAGAACATAGGTGGAGGATTGATTAGATCCTTTATTTGATTATATTAGTTATATTATTAAACCCTATATGAAATTTATTAGCTTGATACCCCTCATTTCCACACATATAACATCTCCTTGTTCCCTTGAGGTACTTTCCCATAATCCTCTCCCAATATTTATGACATATTGGAAGTTTTATTTTCATACCTATATTAGATATTACCATTGATACTACAAAATTTAACTCTATTCTCTTATTTTTATCTCTAATACCATGATACCCTTGATAATCATTGATCCCTATGTCAATTTTATGGGAAAATTGGACTATTTCCTTATAGAATTCAAAGTTTTAAAATGTAAATATTATCAAAGACTTAGATTCAGTCCACTAAAGGAGAACTCAATCTTAATTTTAGGGTCAATAATAAATCTATATGTATACCATGTAATACTTTTAAGGACTTCATTACAAGAAATAATTGATTCGTTATCAATTTTATTGAGTCTAATAAACACCCTCTCTTTTTTTATGATAGAGAGTTTGAGGAAAATATTTATTGAAAAATATTTTCTTAATTTTTCCCACTCCGTTAATTTGATTTCTTTCTTGGGTTTTTCATTCTTGATAATTTTCCAAAACTAATGAAATTATCCCTCTAAATGATAAATGGATAATATAAAATTATCTTTCTAAGAGCATTGAAGGATAAAGAATATATTCTCAATGGAATTACTCCATTAATTTTTAATCACGGGATCAAAATATCCACGAAAAGTGGGAGGCCTTTTTACATAATTGAATCAACTATATCCTATTCTTTATTAGGGGAATAATGGAATTCCACATAGTTCAAGTTATTAATCATTACCTAAGTCAGTTGTGTAAGTACCATCATGAGTTTCTCAACTCCTGTTTCCATTATATTAGACATCTCATTTGGGAAATAATTACTTTTTCCATCACACTGGTTATTGGCATGATTCAACTTATTTATAGAAATTTACTATAATAAGGAATTTTAGGTATGGTTATACTCAACTTAGATCTTGGTTGACATAAGATTCTCAAATTATATATATAAATGAGAGGAGTGACTTTCTATATGTGAGGGGAGTGGAACCTTTATAAATACCATTAAATTTATAATAATATAGTCATTTACAAATGAAAATCACACCAAATAGATAATAGAGGGTAAAAATACAATCATATAATAATATTTAGATAGGGTTTAGTGAAAGTTTTAGCCTTATCAATTAGTTTAACTATTTACCACATTTAAACTTATCCATGATGGTAAAAAAATTACCTAGGAAACTTATTTTTATGAATAAAAATGAAAAGAAACTTATTACCAAATTTTAATATTATGATTCCAAATTTGGAATTCATTTTCTGAAATTCAATTTCTAGAGAGCGTAAAAATTAATTTTAATATAATTACAAAAAACACTGTGAAAATAGTGTTTATAAAAGTTATTTTTATTCCTAAAAATTAATTTACACGAAAATCAAGTATATATTTTATTACCATTGAATTTATTAGTTTATAAATTAAATAAAATATGAAATTTATGTTAACAAAACCATGAACAAGTAACACTTGGATATGGAACCTAATTAGAGAGTGTGGGGATTAAGACCCTTCCTAGTCATTTGTCCCCCATTTTGGAGGATTATGGTTATATATTCCCTTATGCATGCGTGTGAGAATTGATGTTGGTGATATCAATGTCACTAGGTGCGTGAAAGAGACCATACACATGATAGTGAAGGGAGGTGATAACAGACCATAAATGTGGTTGAGGGTAAGATATAAGAAGGGTAAATGCTGGTGGGGTCTATGAAGGTGTTCTAGACAAAAACCTCTTTCGGTGATAGAAATCACTATGTAGGCAAGTTGGGTGATGACCTCTAGTGGTGGGAGTAGGCATGGGTGAGCGTAGGAAGGGTCGAACCAGTGGTAGGTGTAGGCATAGTCACCTTTGGGCCGGTTATGGGCCTAGAGGTTAGGGTCCTTCAGGTCTGTTTTAGGGGACTATGGGTCTTGGGCCTTTGGGATTTGTTTTATGGGCCATAAAACCAGTTCTAAGGCCTTCAGTCCATGTTCCTTGGTCCATTATGCCATCAGGCCTACAATCCTCGTAATGGGTTCCCCTCTACCTATAAAAAAAATTCCATTGATTAATAAAATGGTATTTACCCCAACCTATTAAAAAAATCATTTTATGACTTTCATAGAAAGCCAAAAATGAATGGATCATTTTGAATAATTAATTAAAGAGAAAAGACCAAAATAGTTTTTTATTAGAATAAAATAAAACTTAGTTTTCAAAATATAAATCATGAGTTTTCATATTAAACATATTGGTCTTAAAGGATTTATTTTTATCTTTATATATATTTTTGGTGGATCCAAAGGTTTCATATATTTTTAATTCATGTTTTTTTCATAATGATGTCTTAGAAGTGAAAGTATTTGTAAAAACTATATTTTTCACTATTCACCCAAAAATAAACTTGATTAGAAAACTCCCAAAATTTATACCTAAACTAATATCAAACATATAAACTCAAAAATAATTTCCATTTTTTCATATTAAAATTCTAAAATTTATATATATTGTATTTTAAATAAAATCATGAAATATTTATATTATAATGATAAAATAATGGAATATACATTACATAATAATTTAGGGATGTAGTGTTTACCTACTATAGTAGATACATAGATATTATAGCTACCAAGTGATCGTTATATTATTTTCATAAAAAGGATGATGGAATTGCATTCTATGGGTGTAATCATGACTAATGGGAGAAAAAGGTACTATTTAAGATCATTGAAGGCTATCTAAAGATATTTATTCTAGTGATAGGTGGACCCTATTGGATCAAAAGAGTTTATTATTGTATACAAATGGTGGTGAATTGTAGTTTAGAAAATTAAAATAAACAGAAACACAAATCCTCTAAAGTAAAATGATCAGACTCAGAACTATCTAATGATCAGAGTATTAGAATTAGAATCACAAAATGTATGATTATATTAGGGTATGTTTTATCAGTATCACACACACACACACACCAATAAATGTTTTATTATAAATATAAGTATTAAAAATAAATTTATAATACAATGTATAGTGAAAAGATTGATCTTTTTAAAAACAATAAAAACACATCTTATAAAAGTAATAATTAATTATAAGTTATATTAAATGAAATTACTCTTTTAACCTTAAGAGATAGAGTATTCCTAAATCATGAATAAAGGTATCCACAATTTTATACATATTGTAAAGTCTGTCTTTACTTACTAGGAAAAACCTCTATACAATGATCAGAAAAAGATTTGTCTTTCTACCAATGGAAGCCCTTAATATGATGATCAATGTCTATATTCCTAGACATGAAAGACCTTGATCTGATAGATCATATTCACCATCTTCCTTTCTCGGGAATACCTTGATATTTACCACGATAAAACAAGAGATTAAAAAAGAAATAAGTTATAAAGGAATTAAAATCCACATAGGGATTCGTTAGAACTTAAACTCTCAAACATATTAAATATAATTTTGAATGAGATTTTAACAATGAGTAAACTTTAAAATACTTGAGTTGAGAATATGATTAGCTCATAAGCAATCTCCCAATGGTCATATTTATGAGTTAGTTTCAACAGCATTGGATATCTTGCACTTGACAACGTGGAAATAACTAAATGCCTGATATCATTTTGTTTAAAACTATTAAAATGATAAATTGTATTCCATCTTATAGAAAAAATTGATATACTCTAATTATAAAATTATAAATAGTCTGATAGAATTCCTTATGGATTTCTAAACCGATAACCACGATGAGTATCGGTCTGATGTATCAGTACCAAAATCAGTTTGATGGTTAAGACTTCTTTTTGGTAATACATAAGTCTAACCACTGGTTATAACAAAGTTTAATCCAATTAATAGTACAAAAATTCATTCTGATGGATCATATTGAAAAATAATAAAATCTTATTTTTCAATACATTATAATAATTTCTATATATGGTAAAAAGTAAAGTTTTCAATAATAACAATATAAAACACTTTTGAAATATACAAGTTAGTAAAAAAAACTTAATAAGGTGTTTGTGATTTCCAATACTAAAGGAATAGAAAATTAAGACTCAAGACTTATGACTCAGCAATATCCCCATTTTTTGAAATAAAAAAAATACCTAAATGAAAATAATATCTTTAAAATACTAAAAACCCTTTGTTCTTTTAAGAACTTTAAAGATATACTTTATAAATACCCATGGGTTTATAAATACTTTATGATATGATTGAAATTATTAATACTTAGCCCCCTTAAGATATCATATCCACTTTTTTAAAAACAAACATCCTATCCAAACTTCTCGATACTTATTATCCAAAACATCTTATCATTTTTAGGAAAATCCCCCTTAAGAAATATTTTTTGAATTTTTCTCTTAAGGTTTCTCCCCCTTTGTGATTTTCCAAAACAATGGGAAATTAACCATAGTTTTCTGAAATTTTATAAGAGTGATAATATATTAAAAAATTATTTTTTAACTTACTAATCATCTAAGAAATAAAAGAAATAAAATATATCCAAAATTATTCTAAGATATTAAAATATAAATAGTTGGATAAAAATATCATTCACATTGAATCATTCAAATGTTTCAAAATATACATCAATAGTTCAAAATAATTTTTTTTCATTACTTATTCATTAGGTTATTCCAAAAGGCCATCATATTTTGAACACATGTCGATCCTTTCCAAGCATCATTATTTTCTCTTCCATTAGTACTTTCTTTCATACGCTAGTCTTCAAGATTTTAACTTCATTAGCAATATTTTTGTTCTCTTACTTCATGAGGATCAATTATTCTTCACATTATTAGAGCTTTCTATTCTCTAACTCCAAGCTGTGAACCTTTTATTTCAAAAGATTTACTTCTTGAATTTGATCATCAGTTGTGTCTCTAAACTCTTCCACAAACATCACTCTATTAGAAACATATAAAGATAACCTGTTAAAGGATTATGATGTTTCATATAAAAGTTTATTTACTTCAAAAAATTCATATTCATTATCCCTAATAACACTATCCACTTGATTGGACCCCTTTATCATATTATTGTATGATATTTTCTGATTATGATACTTTTCATTAAAATATTTCAACTCTTCTTCAATCCAGGTAACTGATTCTATAAGAAATTTCAGGGATTCTGATTTGTCATTAATATTTATTTTAATAAGTTTACACCACACCTCAATATTATGAAATATGGAATGGTGTTATTTAAAATTCACAAATATTAGTCAATGAAATCAAAACCTTTTTTTAGAAATAGTTTCCTCCGAATCTAATGATCCTAATGATAGTTTGGGAGGTTTCTGTTTTGATGATTCGACAGCAGGTTTTAGTACTTCATAAAAATTTTCTATTCCTTTATTTAAATCATTATTTTCATATAAAACTTTTATAATGTCAACACCTTCACAGATTCAATATTTTTAGAAACTTTTGTCTCTGAGTATTGATCTTGTTCTTCTTTATTTGAAGATTAATTTTCTTCATTCTCTGAGGAAAAATTTTCCTTCTCTAAAGATGATTTTTATTATTGTTTTCCTTCAAACTGAAAATCCTTATCAGATATTGAATGTAATTGAGATGAAGATTATAATGATTGTAAATATTTCTTTTATTTTGACCCTTCATTAGTCTATGTTCTTTTATCATCATTTTCTTCCTATTTTACTACTCTTATTCTTCTTCTTTTTTGTCTTATTCCTCTTCTTTTTCATCTTTTTATTTTTCTTTTTCTACCAATTCATTTTTATTCCAACTCTTGATATAACCGATGATTTGTTCTTATTACTCCTTTTCCAACCATTTTAGGTACTGATTATTTTTTAAGTATAGATTTTATTACTTATTCAAGTATTTATTTTCATGTTCCCTTATCACCAAAAGAAGGGATAGTAGATAGTTCAATTAATTTTTTTATAAACTCAAGTCTAACATCAGAATTTATTTGACCGGTTTGAGAAACTGATATATTTGGATTCTCTAAAGAAATATTTAAATTAGTCAACAAACCTTCATAGATCTTTGGCTCATCAAACCTTTTTTTGTTTATTTTTAATTTATACCTTTTAAAATTCTTCATCCATGTGAATTTTTAAGGCTAAGGCCTTATCTGAATCAATTCAAAAATCTAGGTCCCCAGGTTTATTTTTTTACTTATGTTCCATCATCTTTTTAAAAACATCATTTATTTTTTTCTTTATTTTGTTTCTTATCTAGAGGTGACGATTAATCTTTTATTTTATTCTCTATAATATCATCCTTCTTAGATGATTGAGCCTTGGACACAGCTCCATCAAATAGGAATTACCACATGAACCTCATTTTCTACATACTTACTATGAAAAATTCCTTCTAACATTGAAGAAATCTCTAGCGATGATCCTCAAATATGTTTTTTTCTCTAAAAAAATAAGTGATTAGGGGGTCCTTAATAGGCAAATAAAAATTGAAAAAACCATTAATCGCAAAATTAATATTTATCCCTTTCACATGATTTCTTCTTTGAGGTATTCCTTTTTACTACCTTATAACTGCACACTGACTACACAACCATGTGAACATCCTTTGTAACTTTACCTAACGTGAACTTCTTAAGAAATGATCTCCTTCAACACACTACATTTTTCAATATTCCTTTATGGTGTCCCTAACCACATAACTCCAAAGTGGTCTTATACTCACTGGGTGGTCTCATGAATTGACACCCACCTCTTGCACAACTTCATGCATGTACCACATAGTTCACATAGTTACCATGTAAAAAACCTTCCTTTTCTATTTTCATGGAGACCACCAAACTTAGTTTACCCTAAAAAACAGACCTGTAAATTTTTCAAACACTAGGGAATAAATTCACCTTTTTCATTCCTCCTTAAGCAATAAACATATTGTAAATTTTCAACCAATATTTTCAATGAACACAATCAACATAAAAATATAGAAACATTATCCCAAGGTATTTTTTATCAATGTATTTAGAATTATATTTTTTATTATTAGAGTGTTCATCAAAATTATTATATATTTCACTAGTATTTTCACTATTCCATGAACTTTCACCAACTTCATGTATAGTTTTTTATAAATAAAACATGATATTATTCAATTAATATTTATCACTTAATGTCGTTTTCTAACAATTAACATGTTTTTTCTTTTTATTTGATGTTTTATTTTAAAATGTCATTCATCTTTCTTTTAATCAAGTTATACATTTAAACTATAAAATTCTTTCAATAATTGTAGCACTATTTCACCTTGGTATTTATTAACCTCATTTGTAACTTTTAGATACCTTTCCCAACTTGTTATTTTGTTTTCTAGTTTAGATATATTTACAATAAATTTCTTTCATTCTTTCTTTATCATGAATTAAATATCCACCTCTTTTTCCTCTATATCACTAGAAAATTTCTCTCTATTCTATATAAAAATTAATAATTTCTCACCATGATCACTAAATGATGAATAATTCTTACATTCACTGTCATCACATTATTATTTCTTCATATTAAAAAAATTACTCCCCTTTTTGAATTTCAAAAAATTATTTCCTTTTCCCTTACATCTTCTTACTGAATTTTAAATTATTTTTTTTGAAAGAGATTATTTAATGACTCATTATCAACTTTGCTCTACTCTACCATCAGATTTGGACTAATTACAACAAAATGTTCAATACCTAAACAATTAAAACACTTAAAATTATATTCTACATGATATGCACCTTTTCCATTTTAGAAAATTCTTGAGGTAAGTGATATATCTTATCATGGTTTAAATTAATTTGAATTTGAATTTTATTTGTTTTATGTGACATTATTAATAGTTTTATAATTATTCAGAGATTTAAAATATATTTCATTATCACCTTTAATTATAATTATAAAATAATTACTTTTCTCAATTCATATATGTCCAACACACTAAAAAATCTATACAATGGTCATATATTCAAATAATTATTTTTAAGAGAAAAAACTTTAACATAAAACTTATCCAACAAGAAACATATAAACTTCATGATAATTTTTTAAACTTAAAGAGTTCTATAAAAATTATTATAAATTTCATTATCTCATTAACTCTAGTAGATAAATAATTTTCTATTTCACCAACAGCAATATGAATATATTTAAATTAGGCATTATAGACTTGAATTTTTTTCTTTTACACTAACATATACTTCACGAATATTTTGAATATTAACCAAAATTATTTTTATTGTATAGTTATCCATAAAATTTATAAATTATCTCTATAAAAGTGAGGATAAGATAATATTACTTACACATCCATCAATCCAAAAATTAATTTTTAGTAGTTATACATATCACTTCACCTTCTACAATAAGAGTGAAATAATTATTTATAGAATCAAATATTTATATATCCAACGAGAGAAAGTATGAAAACATTCACTCCTTAAAAATAATTTTTTACATCAAAAGTGGGAACTCCTTTACTATTCAATGAATCAATATGATCCATTATAGATATAAAATTTTATACCATAACTTCATCTATAAAAAAATAGTAAGAAAAATATTAAACTTCTAAAAGCATTGATCTCTTTGATGAAAACTCAAAAATTGTTATAATACCAACAATAAAAAACACTACCACCAATAGTAGTGAAGTACCATACTAAGTATTCATTAAATGGGGGTTGAATCAATGAATAGAAATATTTTATTATTCTTCCCAAATCAATATTTGTTACATATTAAGGTGATTAAAACCAATATATCTTTCAAATTTTTCTTTTCAACAATAAATTTATTGAATTTAATCAATTGAATTCTGGGAACACTTTCTCAAATTCACAAATCTAAAATTAAAGACTGATATTTATATGGTTAAAAATCCAAAATGAATGGTCACATAATTTACATGGCATGATATCATCTATTTTCACATGAATCACTAGTATCTTCTAATAGATATGATAAATATAGTTTATCCTTAAAATTATATTTATATAATGTCTTCTAAAAAGTGTAAATGAATCCTTAAAATATAAATTTCCCCATATAGATAAATATAACTCTTTAGTTTCATTTTAATTAAAATATTTTATGACCAATACATTTTTAATAGAGTATAAAATATTATCTTTTCTTATAATATTAACACTCTAAAATTCACTGTATGAATACTTATTCAAGACCACAAAATATCTTCATTTTTCTTCAAATGAGAGATATTTATATGTATATGAATATTTTATCATTAAAAAATAAGAAGAAACTAAATACCAAATTGAACACAAAAATAGTCCATATTTTTTCAGTCAATCCTTCAATATTCACTTTATAAGGATTTATCCTTTAAGATTTATGTTGATGAGAAGAAATAATAAACCCTCAACTACTTGTGTGTATTACTCTTCCACTCTGATCATTTTATCAAATTATTTTCTTCTTATTTTTCTACAATACACTATAGAAACACACATGATCTCTTTCCTTTAATTTTTAATTTAAAATTTAAAATAAAAATCCAATAATGACTTCTATCTTCTCTCAACTCATTCTTGGCCTTTGGACCAGTATAAACCATCATATAAATTTTGATATGGCCAAGATACATATAGGATTGGGATTAATTTTCCCATGTGAAACACACCAATATATAACATAAAAACTACTGAAAATTGATAATTTTTTTAAGACATAGTTTAGTTATATAAATTAAATTTAATGAATATAATTACTAATAAGTTACATCCACTAATCTTGAAATTGGATCTCTCAACTGAATCATTATAGTGTGGAATATTAAAATATGGAATGATACCACTTACACCTCTATTTTTTTCAATTATGAATTATACACTTTTCTAATAACAACATGAAAAAACCATTGTTATTATACCCTTAAATTATAACTAAATTTAACATCATAATTTTAAAAAACATGAGATTCATAAGATCATAGAATTGATTTTGTAGTGAAACTCAAACTATAATGGAATAAAGATTCCTTTAAGATGAAAAAAACTTCTCATAAAAACTAGTAAGAAAACATAAAAATCATGATCTCTCCATTATGACATGAAAAATATTTCATGAAGAATAATACAAGAATCATCACCTCTACCAAAAAACCATGGTGTAATATATATTTTTTGTGACATGATCTTTTTACTACTCATTTTCTATATAAATTCTTAACAAATATTGTGGTGTAATACTTAATATTGTGATGTGTTTTATTATATATCACCAAAAAATCACCAATTTTTTAACTCTTCTAAACAACCCTAAACATCCTTAGAGAAAACTTTAACATGTTATTAAAGTAATTTTATCACATAATTTATGGTTTAATGGGCTGAAAAAAATCCAAAACCAATATTATAACACTTTTTTACTTAAAATTATTTCAATTGATATCCTTTTACATCAAATATATCTTAGGGTATAACAATATCCTCAATCATCACCTTTGTCATAATATAATTAGAGTAATGACTCTATAAATGGTAAACCCAAAGTGGATAACATGAATTAAATAGTGGGTTTTACAGAATTCATAGAAATAAAAAATAAAAAAGATATTTCTTCTAAATATGACTTATTAGGTTAGAAGTAGACTTATGATCTCTGAGTTCATAGAAAAATATGATCTAAATTTAGATGTATATTGGTCAGAAAAATCCTATTCGAAGATAAAATATTTAAAAAAAAAATACCCAATAAAATTTTGGAAAATAGAATCCTATCAGTAGGAATAAATGAAGGTGAATTAGTAAAATCACATAGGATTTCATTTTTATATGAGTATTTATAAACACATAAAATTTAAATACCTATTTTTAATAACCATGACCCGAATATTTAAGTAACACCCAAACTAGGTTTCCACAACTCTATATGATCACCTACTAATTTAAAAGGTTTAATATAAACACCAAGATATGATTAGTACTTAGGTGGGAGATGATTTACTATATTTCTAACAATAATATGTCACTAAATAATCACACAAAAATTATTACCTGACCTTTTTAGACTAAGGATAACTAAACACCTAAACCTATCTGATAAATTGGGTATTAATCACTCAAGGATACGTGATATACCTGAATAGTTCTATAAATTCCCAAAAATATATAAGAATAAAACATTATAAAAACATAATCTAAAACATCTTTAAAAAACATTAATCAAGTGTAACTAGATAAAAAAAATTCAAATCCATGGTGATCCAAACAAACCCTAAAGGGAAAAAAGGGGAGCTCTGTGTGCAAGAAAATTCATGTATAATGTCTGATGAAAACCCCTATATTCTTAATAGAATCATAAATTAAATACTAAAAATAAAACATGTTGACTTTAAAATATATGTTCTATGAAATTCTATTCTATGGCACTTTACTTTTACTCTAGTTACATACAAAAGGTTTTATATGTATCCTGAAAGAACATGTTTTGGGTGTGAGTATAACATGCCCAGTAGGAAGTAACCACCATTCCCCTACCTACCTAAAATATATCCAAGTTTATATAGTATCAATATATAAAATACAAATAAATAAACAATAATTATCATGTGCTGGTAAAAATGCTATCCATATATATCAAATATAATAATTAACTTCCATTATAGGTAAGATAAAAAACTATATTACCAATATTGAGCCTATATCAGAATATTTATTGTGACTATATTTAGAACACCTAGTTCATGTACCAAAAAAAGTCATTTAAAAAACATCATGGTGTAATACTTGTGAAATGATAAAGGTGTAAGAACTCAGATCTTCTTTCCAGGTATGTTCTTCTTTTCTAGTTGTTTTTGAGGAAAAAGTGGAGTTTCTAGAAATTTGTTAAGTACATGTTGTGTAATTTATGAGTACACTCCCTGTAATTGGTTACCACGAGTAGTTGTGTGCTGGATGTGTAACAGTCATGCACACGACTGTGTGTGGTGACCTGGAGACCGCTTAATATAGGGGCCAATTAAGTCAAGTACACACAATGCACTTTTTTTATTAAATGTACCGGGGTTGCATCTGACAGAAAAAACACACCTCCTTTTGACCTAGTTCATCCAGGAACATCTGCATGACCGTGATTCTTCTAGGATCCCTAGATCGAGCACCCGTTCTCCGAATCTACTTCCTTTGATTGCATTGGGATTTCCACAGCAAGATCTTCCTTCTTCTAGAGTTTCGTTTCCTGATTCCTCCTCTTTCAAGAGTTATCCTCAGTGGAGAGTTTTTTATATAAAAGGTGTTCTTGGGAAATTCAAGGCTTGAGGTTCACATATATTGATCCTACAACACCTAGGTTGGTGTTTTGTGCCTTTATGTAGTTAGTATTTGAGTATTATGTGCAAATTTTCCCAATACCCTTGAATGGGGTATTGCGTGTTTACTGTTTTAACCCTGTTATTGCCTACTATGCTTTATATTCTTGAGTAGAGGTCATTTGAATGTGAATTTGGTTAATTTATATGCTATGGATGTGTTTTCCCATGATTATATTGTTTATGACTATTTGGTCTAGCTTTGCCTATTAAGATGCTGCTTTGTTTCCATGCCTAGTATTGTAGGGTGGGGTGAATTTATTTATCTGACATACAATGATATTCAGTAGATTATTTATCCAAATAGTTATTGAGGTTTACTTTGGCTGCCATACATCGCTATGCTCGATTGACTTACACAGGGCTATGAGAACCTGGTGTAGTAGACCATAGGGAGAATAGAAGTTGAGGGCTTCTCTAGAGTGTTTGTTTTACTATTACGATGCGAGACCATAGGTGGCATTGACATAAGTTCTTACTTAGAGTGTCTGTAGTTCCTCGACGTGGGCCACAGAGGTAATGAGACGTTGAGTGATTCCCCAGAGCACCTTTTAGTTACCAATACGAGACTATAGGGGGAATTGATGGTGATTTCTTCCTCAGAGAGTCTATGCTTAAGCTAAAACAGAGGGGTTAGACTGTTTTTCCTTCCCAGAGGGTTGCTTGTGTTTTTTTTGGTTGAACCAGAGGGGTTAGGCTAAGAGTAATTCCCAGAGGGTTACCTTCTTTTTTTAGCATCTTGCTTGATATATGAAACCGAATGCATTGAAACTGTAGGACTGTTTCTTTTGAGCAATTATTTGTTTACTGATTCCTTTTGATTATAGCCTTCCATATATATTCACTGACTATTAGACATAGATCTTTGGGTGGTTTCCTATTGGGATTCATCTCACACCATTTTCGGGTCATTCTTTTGGGCCCAAATTGAATATATTGTTGCATGTCTAGATAAGGGCAAGTACCCTTCTACTTAGGGTACTTGACTAGTTAGAGCTGGAGAGCATGGGACCAAGTTGAGGCTTGCTATGCTGAGGAGTTGTTACCTGTTTTTCTTTTGTACTTTGGTTTAGTACTTTATTCCATCATTGAGACTTGTTTGGATATTTTCCTAGACATATGCATCATGCATTATTTATATATGTGATCCATTTTATTTCTTTCAGTCTTTCCCGGTTTACTGTTGTATGGTATTACTACTGCTTCCACTATTGTTTCTATTTTACTTCCGCTATGTTACTCTGTCTAAAAGGGCATAATTTACACACTATCACACCCAAGGCCCTCGCTGCTAGTCGGTTGCCTCTGACATTCTGGGAAATGCGCTTGAGGCCATGTGACCAAATGGGTACGGGCGCCTCTGGGCGACACCCGTTACCAGGATGTTACAAAGTTGTATCAGATGAATTTATTTCTTCTTGACTTATTTTTTGGAGCCTATAGTCAGGGATATGATGGAATAAGTACTTTTTAATAATATGTGCTTGGGAATACCTAACCTGTGTATAGGGAAAAGCTAATTTACCTCGTTTATTGTGATTATTTTGGTTTTTCAATTTTATAGTTGATTTGATTTTCACCATTGGATGATTCAAATGCTTTGTGATATTATCATTGATATTATTAAGGTTCTATTTATATTGCAACCTGATGAGATGAGGGTATTCCATCTCATGCATCATGTAGGCACTTGCTAGAAATCACATGTCATTTATTCTTACCATGCCATTTAGGGTGCATTAGTGATTTCATGTTGTTGTGATAGATGTTGTGCTAGATATGCATGTTGTTGTGATAGATGCCTTGATAGAATACGTGTTTTTTGATAGGTTATTGGTTGTGTTAGGCCTTGTTTGAATGAATGTCAAACTTTGGTTTTTGAGGTTTTATGGGTCCTCATGGGCTGGATTTTGGTGGATCATTTCATTTTTATCCTTTTTTATGACATGTATGATATTTTAATCATTGATTCTCGAGAAGTATGGGCCCTCACAGATCATAATTTGGAACTTTAATGTTCGTTTTAGTGTTTTCTAGGATTTCAGAGTAGTTTCTGAGGATTACTATCTAGAAAAACCCAGAATACACTGCGTATAATGATGAACACAAGACATGTGTCCTTCTGTTTAGGAAGGAAAAACTTTTCTTGAGTACATGCCATGTAGTATCTCACCGTGTTACAAGATGTGTGGGCTGAGACACCGGGTTGGGAAATCTTGGTAGAACACGCCCTGTACCATGTGTACAAGCCGTGTTGTGTAGAAAATGTGTCCATCCGTGTGACTAATGACACAGATGGATAAGAAGTTAAGTTATACATTCCATTTCAGGCTTGAACATGCTGTGTAGTGTGACCCTTGTTTCTAGACGTGTATTGAACAACACGGGTTGGTGAAATATTTCTAGTACACGCTATGTCTGGCACAAACACACCGTGTAGAGTGAACCGTGTAACCGGTCATGTAGCTAACAACACGGGTCAGTGAAGGTTTTCAAGTACACGCCGTGTATGGAACAAACAAGCCATGTAGAGTAAAATGTGTAACCATCCATGTAGCTAACAACACGGGTAGGTGAAGTTAGTCTTTTACACTCCATGTCTGTAACTAACAGGCTGTGTAGTCTTGTTCTAAGGAGAACCATGTGTCTTAGTCTTGTAGAATAACTTGGGAATGGAAAGTGGATTCAAGTACACGATGTGTGTTAGGATAACACGTCGTGTGTTTGGGGAGTTACACGACTAGCTGTGGCAGGAGTACATGACCATATACAGGCTTAAGGGAACACGCCGTGTATGGATTATACACACTGTATATCCGTGTTTTAAAAATATTGAATTCTTTCTTTATCATGTTCCATTAATATTCTTTTAAGTTTTAGTCCTTGATAATGTTTATCGAAGGTGTGCACTGGACCTTGCAGAGTCATGCCACCGAGACATCCTCCGATTGTACACCAGTTACAAGGTGGTGATCAAACACCAGACATGGCTAATCAGGGACTACTAGAAGATCCTCCAGTTGATCCAGTCTTGGAACCAGATTTCATTTCAAACAAAGGTTCTAATGCACAGTTCCGAGAGGGATTAATGAGGTTTATGTAGACCTTCCATGGGGTACCGCATCCTGCCCCTTCTATGGCAGATTTGATGTGGGTTTTCCAACATCAACATACCCCAACTTTCTTAGGGGATAGAGGACCCTAGGTTGTAGAGTTATGGCTAGAAGCCATGCTGTCTATCTTCGAGCATATGGAGATGCCTCCAAAGAGGAGGGTGAATCTATCTATGTACATGCTTCGGGAATCCTCCAAGAGATTGTGGGATGCGATCTTATAGGAATGATTCCAGTATGTTATGGCTTGGGATGAGTTACAATGTGATTTCTATGACTACTTCTATCCAGAGACTTTGATGGCCGATCAAGCCTAAGAGTTTATTAGTCTGGAGCAGGGTACTCTTTCTGTTATGGAGTATTCCTCTCACTTTACAGAAATGCAACGCTTCATTCCCATCCCAGAAGGTGATGAGTTATTCTTGGCAAGGAATTTTGAGGTGGTCTCTGGCACGACATCCATTCCCAGGTGAACATCTTTAGGCTGACTTCCATCACCTCTATAGTCAACCAGGATCTGATCAAGAAACACAACCTGAGGGATTATGGAGTTATGATCTAGGGTGGTTCAACATCCGGAGTTAGTATCCCTCCTACCGACAGTAGGAAACACCATCGGAAGCCTATGTGCAGAGATCCGAGGATGCAAGTGACATCTTCAGGTAGCCAGGTTGTGTGATACCAGTGCGGAAAGAGAAGGAATATAAGACCACATTGCCTGAGAGACCCAGTGGTGTGCTGATTTTGAGGCAAGATGGGTCATCTTCAGTGCTTCTATCAGATCTTCTCACCAGCAGCTGGTGACATGGGTTCTTCTATGACTCCTCATTCGGGATAAACAACACCAGTTTCTCACTAGTTTAGGAATTGGAGTTCTTTCAGATGTTCATGCCGAGGTGGAGGTCGCGGCCATGGTAGTCAGTCACCAATATTTCAGCGACAACAAGTTAGATTAGCTCATGGTGTTCAGGTAGGGTCATAGGGAAGTGGTGTAGGTCAGACTTTTACAGTGGAGTAGACCAAGTTGGAGTAGGATCCTGGACCCTCTATAGTTCTAGGTACGATTCTTGTTTCCTCAATTTTAGATTATGATCTTTTCGATACATGGGATTCCCATAGCTTTATATCTGTTGCTTTTGTGGAGAGCCTTATGCTCTGTGTCTTTTCTTCTGCTAATATCTTGACTCTAGACACTCTGTTGGGGACAAGAACGACTAGTGTATGTCAGTGCAATGAGTTCCCTCTTGAGGTTAGTGGGTGTCACTTCTTATGGGACCTCCATGTCATAGAGATGAAATGCTATGATATCATTCTTAGAATGGACTGGTTAGTTCCCTTCCAGACAGTTGTTGATTACTATCATCGTTGGGTGAGTTTCACATCCACAGAGGGAAGATCGTTTCTTCATAAGGTAGAATGGGATGTCCAGGTGAGCAGAGCAGGACCCGAGCATCATGGGTTGAGAGGAGTTATAGCCCAGATTTCTAGACTATATCTGGATGACCAGGGGACTTCATAGATAGAATTTCCTCCAGTGGTGGATCATTTCAAGGATGTCTTTCCAGAGTACTTTTCTTGTTTTCCTCCGGAGCGAGAGGTATACTTATCTATTGAGCTTGTTCTAGGAGAGGAACTAGTGTCCATTCCTCCTTACAAGATGGATACACCGGAGTTACATGAGCTCCAGAAGTAGTTGGTGGAGTTGTAGGTGAAGGGTTTCATCTTCCCCAATACTTCTCCTTGGGGTTCAGCTGTCCTATTTGTGAAGAAGGCAGATGGTACACTCAGAAATTTTGTGGATTATCAGAAGTTGAACCAGTTGACGGTCAAGAACCAATATTAATTTTCGAGGATTGATGATCTCTTTGATTATCTTTGAGTATCCCAAGTGTTCTCAAGGATTGAATTGAGATCTGGTTACCATCAATTGCATGTTAGACCATCAGATATACCTCTTATAGCCTTTTGGAGCGGGTATGGTCTATACGAGTATGTGGTTATGCCGTTCAGTCTCACAAATGCACCTGCTATTTTCATAGAACTGATGAACCGAGTGTTCCATCCATACTTGTATTCCTTCGTGGTAGTCTTCGTGGATGATATCTTGGTTTACTATCACACTCTACACGACTATGCTACCCATCTTGAGATCATTTTGAGTACACTAAGAGAGCATCCGTTATATGCTAAGCTCTCAAAATGCCACTTTTGGAAGGACTAGATTCACTTCTTGGGTCATGTTATCTCAGAGGCAGGAGTATCTGTAGACCCATAGAAAGTTAGGGCAATAGATTCTAGGGAGCAACCACATAACGTCTTTGAGGTATGAAGTTTTCTAGTGCTGGATGGTTACTAAAAACGTTTCATATAAAACTTTTCACGCTTAGTATCACCATTGATAGACCTAACTAAGAAAGGGGAAAAGTTCTTGTGGTCAGTTCCTTGAGATTCATCCTTTCAGGAGTTGAAAGGGAGGTTTAATTCATCACCAATACTAGTTTTTTCAGAGCCGGGTAAGAGTTATACTGTTTATTGTGATGCTTTAGGTATCGGGATGGGAGCTGTAATATAGGGAGAAGGCATCATTATGTATGGGTCTCAGCAGTTAAGGCCACATGAGAGGAATTATCAAACGCACGATCTTGAGTTGGATACAGTTTTTCATGCCTTACGCTGTTGGAGACATTATCTTCTGGGAGAGAATTTTGTGGTTTTCACCAACCACAAAAGTCTCATGTACATCGTCACCCGGTGTGACCTGAATTTGAGACAATGAAGGTGGGTTGAGTACCTTCAGTCCTTTGAATTCGGGATTACCTATACGCCATGGAAAGGCAACGTAGTGGCAGATGCGATGAGTAGGAGGAATCATATATAGGCAGTTCAGGAGGCCAGCAGTGAGTGGCAGCTTATGGTTCTATTCTTTGAGATGCATTTGGAGGTGCACGATAGATATGGGCAAACATTTATTTCTCCTGTATCTGTTACCTCTACTCTACTTTATTGAGTGTGAATGAGAAATTTATCATATTCTGAAGGCCTAGTCCTGCGGAAAATCATGTTAGGAGAGGACCCTATTCCTAGATGGACCAAAGGCGAGGAGGAGATCTTGTGTTTTCATGGGCGCTTATGGGTGTCAGCAGACATACGCGAGGAGATGATGCAGGACTTTCATACCTCAGTTTGGGAAGTTCATCCTGGTGTCACGAATATGTATCATGATCTACACCATTAATATTGGTGGCCAGGTATGAAGAGAGATGTTGCTTGTTTTTTCACGAGGTGTTCCACCTATCAGCAGGTGAAGGCGGAGCATCAGCGACCAACATGGATTTTTCAGTAGTTACCCATTTCCGAGTGTAAGTAGAATGATGTCACGATGGATTTAGTGATAGGTTTTCCGAGGTTTCCTTGAGGTAATGATGCAGTTGGGGTTGTTATTGACAGAGTCACGAAGGTTTCCCACTTCTTGCTGATCAAGGATACCTTTAGTGTTGATGAGTTAAGAAGGTTGTATATCTGAGATATTGTATGTATACATGGGGTTCCACAATCCATTGTTTCAAATAGGGATGTACGTTTTACTTCCTGGGTCTAGCAGGGGCTTCAAAAAGATTTGGGTACACAGGTAATTTTGAGTACAACTTACCATCCCCAGACATATGGCCTGTCCGAGCATACGATTCAGGTACTTGAGGACATGCTTCGAGCATGCATCCTAGATTTTAGTGTTTCTTGGGAGAAATATATACCTATTATGGAGTTTTCTTAAAATAATAGTTTTCAATAAACTATTCAGATGAAACCTTATGAGGCTTTGTATAGTAGGCCATACAAATCACACTTATGTTGGCTGAAGGCAAGATAGGTAGCTATGCTGGGACCTTGTCTTGTCCAGGAGACCGCATATCAGATAAAGTTGATTCAGAAGAGGATGGATACTGCACAGTCTCGACAGAAGTCTTATGTTGATCAATAAATATGACCTCTGGAGTTCAAGTTCATAGATCATATTTTCCTGTGTGTCACACCGAGGTTGGGACACATAAGGATTAGAAGATAGGGTAAACTTTCTCCGAGGTACTTCGGGCTGTTTGAGGTGTTGGAGAGGGTTGGGCCGGTTTTATATCGGTTGTAGTTACCTTAGGGGTACCGGGCTATGCAAGATGTCTTCCACATTTCTTATCTTCAACATTACTTCTCAGACCCATCTCATGTTTTTGATCTCGAGGAGGTTGAGTTAGAGGTGGACGCCTCGTTTGAGGAGCATCCTATCCAGATTTTTGATCGAAGAGAAAAGGTTCTCTATGGATAGTCTATTCCTCTGGTACGAGTGCTATGGAAGCATGGGCAAGTACAAGATGAGACCTGGGAGAGGGAGTTTGATGTACGATCATAGTGGTCAGAGCTGTTTGAGGATTCTTCTTCTGCGCCGCCTTTCTAGGGAAATTTGGGGAAAAATCTCTTTAAGGGAGGAAGTTTGTAAGAACCCAAATCTTCTTTTTAGTTATGTTTTTCTTTTTTGGTTTTTAGGAAAAAGAAGAGTTTTTTGAAATTTCTTAAGTACACACCAAGTACTTTCTGAGTACACACCATGTACTCGGTTACCATGGGTAGCCGTGTGCTGGCTGTGTAATGGCCATGCACACGACTATGTGTGGTGACCTGGAGACCACATAATGTGTGGCCCAGTTAAGGAAAGTACACATCATGTACTTATAAAGTACATGCCGTGTAATTTTTTTTCATTAAACGTAGAAGGGACGTGTATGATGGACAGAACACACCACCTCTCGACTGAGTTCATCCAGGATTGTTCGCACGACTGTGACTCTTATCTGAGCCCCCGATTGAGCACCCGTCCTCCAAATCGACTGTTGTTGATTGCATTGGTACCACCACAGTATGCTCTTCCTTCTTCTAGAGTGTCGTTTCCTGATTCCTCTTCTTTCAAGAGTTATCTTCAGTTGATATTTTTTAGCATTTTTGTAGATCTATGGTGTTCTTGGGCGATTCAAGTCTTGAGGTTCATTTATATCGATCCTACAACACTGAGGTAGGTGGTTTGTGCCTTTCCGTAGTTAGTTTTTTGAGTATTATGTGGAAATGTTCCCAATACCCTTGAATGAGGTATTGTGTGTTTACTGTTTTAACCCCGTTATTTCCAACTATGCTTTGTATACTTGAGTAGAGGTCATTTAAATGCGAATTAGGTTAATTACTCTGATATGGATGTGTTTTCCCATGCTTGTATTGTTTATGACAGTTTGGTCTAGCTTTTCCTATTAGGTTGCTGATTTGTTTCCATGCCTGGTATTTTAGGGTGGAGTGACTTTATTTATCTGACATTCTATGATATGTTGTAGATTGTTTATCCAAGTAGTTCTTGAGGTTTACTTTGGCTGCCATACATCACTATGCTCGATTGACTTACAAAAGGCTGTGAGAACCTGGTGTAGTAGACCATAGGGAGAATGGACATCGAGGGCTTCTCCAGAGTGTCTGTTTTATTATTACAATGTGAGACCATAGAGGGAATCGACGTAAGTGCTTCCTCATAGTGTCTGTAGTTCCTCAACGCGGGCCACAGGGGGAATGGTACATTGAGTACTTCTCCAGAGCACCTTTTATTTATCGATATGAGACTATAGGGGGAATTGATGGTGAGTACTTCCTCATAGAGTCTATGTTTAAGCTGAACCAGATGGGTTAGATTGTGTGTACATTTTAGAGGGTTGCTTGTGTTATTTTGGTTGAACCAGTTGGGTTAGGATAAGAGTACTTCCCATAGGGTTACCTGATTTTGTTTAGATTCTTACTTGATATATGAAACTAAATTCATTGAAACTGTAGGACTGTTTCTTTTGAGTACTTCCTTGTTTACTACTTCCTTTTTATTATAGTATGATGTATATATTCACTGACTATTAGGCAAAAATATTTAGGTGGTTTCCTACTGGGATTCATCTCACACCCTGTTTGGGTCATGCTTTTGGGCCCAAACATATTATATTGTCACAATTCTAGATAAGTACAAGCACTGTTCTACTTCAGGTACTTGACTAGTTGGAGCTAGAGAGCATGTGACTAAGTTAAGGCTTGCGATGCTGAGGAGTTTTTACCCGTTTTTATTTTTTACTTTGGTTTAGTACTATGTTCCATCATTGTTACTTTTTTGGATATTTTCTAAGACATATTTATCATGCATAATTTATATATGTACTCCATTTTATATCTTCTAGTATTCTTCTGTTTACTATTGTATGCTATTATTACTTCTTTCGCTGTTGTATCTATTTTACTTCTTCTATGTTACTCTGCCTATGAAGGAATAGTTTCCTCACTATCACATCCAAGGCCGTTGCTGCTAGTCGGCAACCTCTGGCATTCAGGGAAATGCACTTGAGGCCATGTGACCAACCGGGTATGAGGCGCCTCTGGGCAACACCTGGAACTGGGACATTACAAAAGGGATTAGTATATAAATAGTGAGGGAAATCATACATCTTGTATTTTTAGAAAAGGGGTATAATATGTTAGTTAACCAATATATCATCTCCTATTTGATAACCTTTATATCAATATCTAGAATATCTACTCATGCAATGTTTTTCCCCAATGTGTTATTGTGTTTGTGGTTCATTTGTGATACAAATCCATTTTCCATAGGCATGCAGTTATTGGGGCATGCCAATAACACTTTGAATTTCACATCGAGTTCAAGAGGATGGAATTTCATCTCACCCCTCAAGGGGACATATTTTCTTTTCTTGGACTCTTAAATATTTATAAATATTCATCAAATCTTTTCCATTAAAAATATTGGCTACCTTGGTCCTAAGAAGGATAAATTGATATTATTCATCAATGTGAGCATCTATATTAATAAAAGGTTCTCTATAGTTCCCTTAGTTGTTTATTGCACTATGGTTTAAAGACACATATCGGGGAATTATAAAATTTATCATTATCCATTGAGGCGATTGGTATTATGGAGTTAGTATTTGGTGCATGATAGGGGATTCATATATATCCTTGTATAGGGAATTATAGCCCATGTGGTTTAGTCCCGTATGGAAGGCCTTGATGAATGATACTCAATAGCGGGTTGGTTTGGGTAACATAGTATCAATAACATCATTAAAGAAATTAATTTACAACAATTAAAGTACCTGATATAATGAGGATCCTTGGTGGGTTTCATTCTAGATAGGTATTGAAAATTGGGATCCCCTTGGTAGTAGATCTTGGAAAAGGGGAACCCTGTTTATTAATTGGGGTAATGTGTACTTTTTTCGAAAGAATATGTGACTAGGAACCCAATTAAGTGAACTTCACAAAGTGGGTGCCCACATAGTTTAGTGAACTAAGTGAAAATATAATGAAGAAGACTCGATCACTATATATGGGAGAGATCTATGATTGAATATTATTTTAAATTATATACCTTTCTGAATGTTCACTCAGTTGAGTGGACTTTGAGAACATAGGGTAGTCCTTTAAGGGCGCATTGGGTTTATCCTGATTGGGATGGATAGGGTGCCTGGATTTCATGTTTTGGTTACTTGGTATAACATCTTAAAAAGTATCCTTATCTTTAGTATTGGTGATGACCATGTTAAAGTGGTCTTATAATGATCATTGTCATTAAAAGACACAAATACCCTTAATTTCCATCATTTCTCCCTTTGGATTTGAAAATCACCTAACTAGAAATATAGTATTGAATTATTTAGGGTTAGATGTTTTTTAGGATTTATATTTTACACTCCATGTTGAAATTAGGGGTTTGGGGGTACTTATATAGGAAATGGTATCCGAGAACCCAAATAACCATATGTAACTGCTCAGGGCACCTAGAGACTTTGAACATGGTGCACGAAAAAGGAACAGAGAGGACATGGTGCATGATATTTCATGGGTTATTTGGAATATAGGGTGTATTGTAACTTAAAGACAGGGTCCACGAGAACATGAAACATGATGCATATGGTTACTTAAAGTTAGGATGTGTGGATACTTGAAAGTAAAGGTGCATAGGAACTTTATGGAACTAGGTATAACTAATTGAGCACTTAGTTATATTCCACCCCTCTGAAAATTATTTGGTCCCTAAAAATATCCATGGAATTTATTATTTGATAAAATTTGATGATGACCCCCACACACATAATTTGATATGATCAAGATAAAAAGGATCAAATTATAAGGTTATCATGAATTAGGCATGAATTGAGCTTTCTGTACACACTCAGGTCAAAATAGTGTTCACACGATCAGATGGAGTCATGGGTGTGATATATTCAATGTTCATTTTCTGATGTGGGATACGACATAAAATATGAATAAGTGGTGAACACCATGTTAATTTTAACCAGATACACGAGCGAATATGATAGATAAAACCACTATCATTTCACCCAATTCTAGAAATTTTTTACCAATAATTTGTGATCACCGATCATGTCTCAACATTGGGTGTGGGTGATAGAGAATAGAAGCAAATCACAAGAAACATGGAATAAAATATATTGTGTGTGCCACAAAAGTGAGAGAACTAGGAGAGGATAACTGGTAACAATGGTCTGACCAAGCACTTTTTGGCATGAGTAACTAGAAACCAAGATTTGAGAACCATGACCTAGTTATGATGATATGGGTGAAATTTAATACTTTGTGAAAATTTCCCCTTATTTTCATGCCCTGTATCATGATATCATATGTGCATGCACTTTTGTATGATTTTATCTCACTTGTTTTGAAATAATTTATAGAAAATGGATAAGTCCTCAAACACTATTACTGATATAGAACATTTATCCCATATTTTTCAAATAATCAATAACATTTAACAAGGATAAAAAACAATGTAGAAAACCTTTTTTGGAATTCGTACAAGTCATGTTAGTGCATCATCAAAGGTTTTGGACATCAAAATTTATCCCTCTATATGAACTTGGGATACTGACAGACGTTGACATCTGAAAGTTGGATGATAGCTTTTTTGGACTCTTAATTCACCTTTTACATGAACCTAGAGTAAAAAATAGATCAACAAGGGGAATATATTAAATAGGGTACCACTAATCAGAATTATCTCTTATGGAATTTAAAGGTATAACTAGAAAATAATAAGTATGATCCATAGCTTCAAACAGGCTGCTATGAAACAATCTATCACCAAACAATCATTGATCAACTCAATGTTTGGAATGACACCTAGGATATATATCCCATGGGTGAGTTCGATGCTAAATGGGTATGAGTGTATTGGGTCTGATAGACATATAATGAATTCAAAGATTAGTTAAAGAAATGATAATATAGTAAGTTGTATTGATATCAGATATGTACAAATATAAAAATTCATATATAATTCCCAGACTATGACCTTCTAGAGTCCCTAGACTAACAACTTCCATAAATCATAAGGAAAAGTGGGAATAAGTCTATGGGACATATATAAGGTCTCCAGGGTGTCGATCCTTAGGGCCATTCAAGATGAATTTATTCCTTCAAGGGCTTCCTAGAGAGAAACTAGATGGACAACCCCATTAGCTCATACATTATTAAAGTAAACTATCAAATTTATAAAGAAGGTGACTTGTTTTCAAATTGAAATTAGTTTCAATAAATAGAAGATCACCTTACTCATAAAACATAGTAAAGGGATAACTTCATAGAGTCCCACTACATTCCACACAATGAAAAATAGGGGAACTCCATGAACTTATTAGCCTGATCTAGAACAAGTTCAATAAAAGAAATGAGGATATAGGGTCAATCCAAATATAGTTACCCAGTCTAATATCACTAGTTTCCTTGCAATTTGAAAGAGTGCGTACATGCTATTATTTGATGAATCAACTGATCAATACAATTTTTTTAAATAAAATCATTATTTATTGAAAAATATTCATTTGTATGACATGATCAAATTTACAACCCTTATAAAATTTAACTATATTTCCATAAAATTATTTTATCATTTATATAAATATAAATTTCATTTTATAAAACCTTTTTAAGAAAATATTTTTTATTTTAAATTTATAAAGTTATCATAAAAAAATATTTTTATGAAAATAAATCATATATGTTTTAAAAATAATACAAGACTGATTTGATTATGTCAAACATTTATTTTATAATCTTTAACAATAATATTTAATTGTATAATGACTTAAATTTCTTATATTTTTATTATTTAAATGTTATGGTATAAATTAATAAATTTAAGTTTTATTATTTTTATTATATGGTGAAAATATTTATTTAGAAGGATAATTACTTATAATAATTTCTAGGTAATTACATTATTCCCACCTTTTTTAATTTCATCCTTGAAATTTTATTTCACACACTAAGATAAAAATAGATGATGGTACTTCTATTTCAGTTCTTTTTCACGTTCCCGTTTTTTCTCTTTTTACACATGGTTTCACTAATGTAGTTTGACAAGGTGAGTTTTTTATTGCATAGAAATTAGTCTTTATAGTCCAAGATCTCCACCGACTACTCCTCTTAAGCAAGATAATGATCTAATTATACTAGCACTAGGTTCAGTACTAGTGAGGGGTTAGGTATGTACCTACTCAAGAGGGATATGTGTAATAAATCATGCACTTGAGATAGGTTTGGTGGGAGTTATAATCAATAATCCATAGATATGATGTGATCAAGAATCTGAAAGGGACCAATGTATCTAGGACTTAGATTTTCCTTCTTCCCAATCCTCATGACTCTCTTATATTGGGATATATAAATAAACCCAATTTTCTCTAACTTCAAACTCTAGGTTTTGTCGATGATTGTCAGCACAGATCTTTTATTGACACTATGCAGCCTTGATATGTTGTTGAATGGATCTTAAATTCTATATAATTTATTTAACCAGTTCAATTTATAATAGATTAACTTTTACATCTTTATCCAAGTATGTTGGAGTTTTGTATTTCTTTCTATAGAGGGATTTATAAGGGGCCATCTAAATTCTTCAGTAGAAGCTGTTGTTGTACAAGAACATAACCAGAGGAATATATTAATCCTAGCCTCCTATAAAGTCCATAGATAAATTTCTCAACCTATTTTAAAGTGTATAAATAGTTTTTTATATTTTACATCTATATGAGTGTGATAGGCTATACTGAAGTTGAAATATGTGTTTAAGTCAAGTTGAATATTTTTCCACAACTTTAAGGTGAAAAATAGATCTTGATTAGATAAAATCGATAGTAGTGTTCAATGTATACTCACCAATTTACTAATGTATATATTTTAAATTTGATCAAGTGAGAATTCCTATTGAATAGTGATGAAGTGAGAAGAATTTGTGAGAAAGTCCAATAAAACCCGTATAACATTAATTCTTTTGGCTGTCTTCATAATACCCATGAAAAATATCAACAATGATGTTCTTCCATTTTCATATAGGTACGAGTAATGGTTGCATCAAACCCTTTGAAATTTTCCTTTATTCCTTCACTTGATGGCATACTAAGCACTTCAATATTTATTCAGTAATTGTATTATTATTATCATCCTACCAGTAGTGCTCTTAGAGATCCTATACATCTTTTTTACTTCCTTGGTGGATAGATAATGTTGATATATGATCACAAATCAATAAATCATTTATCCTAGGACCTAATATTAATATTATTTGTGTCAAAAATCTCACAAATCCTTAATTAATATTGAACTTTTTGGATTTTTCCTTTCTTATAACATCCAACTTATTTTGTATCTTCACATAATCCCTTTGAAATTTCTTTGTTTTCTATAGATTATATAGTTGGGTGATCATTTTATTAATTTAGGATGATTTTCATTCCTTTATAATTCCCACATCAATCCTTTTAATGTATAATAATACTGGATTCTTCGTAACTCTCAGGATGGATGGGGTTCTAATCATAGTTCTTGATCATCTCTAACCATATTTGTTGGTTCATTTTGAGATCCTTCTGTGTAAATATATACTTCAATCACTTACTATCAATATATATGTCAAAATTTTATCTATAAGGATAATGCCTCTAAATCTTCAATGTGAATATTACTATACACACTTCAAATCATGTGTTGGATGGTTTTACTCATGAATCATCAACTATCTTGAGGAATAGGCTATCAATATATTATTTATCATAAGAAAACAACCTAACCCCTTCTTTGAAGCATAAATATAGATAAAAAATCCTTCCCTATACATGGTTAGTGTGTGTAAAGGATCAATTATTTCCCTCTTCTTCAACTCCTGGAATCTCTCTTCACTTTCATCAGTTTAGAAAAACTTCACACCCTTTAAATTTATCTTGGTTATTGGGTTTGATAATCAAAATAAGTTATTAAAAAATGATCAATAATACCTAATTAATCCAAAAAAACTATAGATATAAATTATAGAAGTTTTTTTGGTTCATTTCTCAATCAACTTTGTCTTTTAAGAATAAAAAAATATCCCCTTGTTTGTGACAACATTCCCCAATAACGTTACTTTCTCCACTAATACTAAAATTTAATATAATTTGAATATAACTTATCCTTTATAAATTTATTTATCATGAAACTCAATTTATTTTCATTTTTACACCTTTATTTTGGTGTATATAATAATATAATAAATAAATATAACTAAAAATCCATTAAGGTAATATTTAAAGACAATATTCATTAGGTCTATGAAAATGTCTAGATAATTTGTGAGTTCTGATATAATTTCTATGAAATCATAGAGTTCATTACTTTTACTAAATGTAGTCATTGGAATATCCATATTCTTCACCTTTAATTGATGATTCCCTAATCAAAATTCTACCTTAGATATGTATAGTTACCCACATAACTGACTGAACAAGTCCTCAATCCATGTACATGGATACTTGTTCTTTATCATGATCTTATTGAGTTCACGATAATAGATATAGATACACATTGACCCATCCTTCTTATTTATAATGATATTTAATGCACTCTATTTTAAATCAATTGGGAATATTAAACCCTTGTCCAGATTCTCTTACAGCTTCTTCTTCACTTATTCCAATTTTATGGGGGACATTCTATAAGGACTCTTAGAAATAGGTATATATCTAAGTATAAATTTAATTGATAACTCAACCTCTTTAACATGAGTAATATAAGGAAAATATTTTGTGAATACATCTACATATTCCCTCATAATGGGAATGTATTCAATGACGATCCTATTCATTGTCTCAACTATTTGAGCTATATATTATTTCTCACAAGGAAACAATATCAATTATTGAGGAATATATTATAATAAATAATCATTATTATATTTATAATTTTATATAATCTAAGTATGATTTAGCATATCAAATGTGATTTCCTTTTCTTAGAAGTTTATTTTGGATCTATATAAATACAGCCAATTCATGCCCAGTAAAACATATAATTCCACTATAGGGAGTATAATAATGTTTTTGAGGATATTCATCCAACAAATTTCAACTTTTGAAGAGTTATATACTTTATATGAAACAACTGCACCACTTGGTATTTTCATCGATAGCCTACATGTCTTGAGATAGTGTTTTAATATTTCTATTAAATATGTAAGACATGAAAGAATGTATACAACTAGAATCAAATAAGGAATTCACTATTTTTTAATAAATAACAATTTTACCTATCATAAATTTGTTTTGATGATCCACCTTACCAGTGATGATAGTATTAGACTGTACTTACTCTCTTGGCCTTTGAAGTTTTTTCCATCATATATCCTTGATAACCTTTACCTAAGTTCACTAACTTGCATAGTGTTCACATTCCAAGTAGTTGAAACATTATAACATAGGTGTAGGATTGATTAGATCCTTCATTTCATTATATTAGTTGTATTATTAAACCCCATTTGAAATTTATTAGCTTTATACCCCTCATTTCCACACATATAACATCTCCTTGTTCCATTGAGGTACTTTCCCATATTACTCTTCCAATATTTATGAAATATTGGTAGTTTTATTTTCATACCTATATTATATATTACCATTGATCCTACAAAATTTTACTATATTCTCCTATTTTTATCTCTAATACCATGATAACCTTGATAATCACTTATCTCTATGCCAATTTTATGAGAAAATTGGACTATTTCCTTATATAATTCAAAGTTTAAAACTGTAAATATTTTCAAAGACTTAGATTTAGTCCACTAAAGGAAAAATCAATCTTATTTTTAGGGTAAATGAAAAATCTATATGTATACCATTGAATCCTTTTGAGGTATTCATTATAAGAAATAATTGATTCATTATCAATTTTATTGAGTCTAATAAACACCCTCTCTATTTTATGACAGAGAGTGTGAGGAAAATATTTATTGAAAAATATTTTCTTAATTTTTCCCACTCCGTTAATTTGATTTCTTTCTTGGATTTTTCATTCTTGATAATTTTACAACACTAATGAAATTATCCCTCTAAATGATAAATAGATAATATAAAATTATCTTTTTAAGAGCATTTAAGTATAATTAATATATTCTCAATGGAATTAATCCATTAATTTTTAATCATGGGATCAAAATATCCACTAAAAGTGGGAGGCATTTTTTACATAATTGAATCAACTATATCTTGTTCTTTATTAGGGGAAGAATAGAATTACACATAGTGAAATTTATTTATCATTACCAAAGTCAGTTGTGCAAGTACCATCATGATTTTCTCAACTCCTGTTTCTATTATATTAGACATCTCATTTGGGAAATAATTACTTTTTCCATCCCACTGGTTATTGTCATGATTCAACTTATTTATATAAATTTGATATAACAAGGAATTTTAGGGATGGTTATACTCAACTTAGATCTTGTTTGATATAATATTCTCAAATTATATATATAAATGAGAGGAGTGCCTTTCTATATGTGAGGGGAGTGAAACCTATATAAATACCCTTAAAATTATAATAATATAGTCATTTACAAATAAAAATGGAACCAAATGGATAATAGAGGGTAAAATACACTAATATAATCAAATTTAGATAGGGTTTAGTGAAATTTTTGGCCTTATCAATTAGTTTAACTATTTAACAAATTTAACCTTATCCACGATGGTAAAAAAATTTACTTAGGAAACTTATTTTTATGAAGAAAAATGAAATGAAAATTATTACCAAATTTTATTATTATGATTCCAAATATGGTATCCATTTTATGAAATTCAATTTCCAGAGAGCGTAAAAATTACTTTTAATATAAGTACACAAAACATAGTGATAATAGTGTTTATAAAAGTTATTTTATTCATAAAAATTAATTTACACAAAAATCAAGTATATATTTTATTACCATGGAATTTATTAGTTTATGAATTAAAAAATATGAATTTTATGTTAACAAAACCATGAACAAGTAACACTTGGATATGGAACCGAATTAGTGAGTGTGGGGATTAAGACCCTACCTAGTCATTTGGCTTTCATTTTGGGGGACTATGGTTATATCTTCCCTTATACAAGCATGTGCGAATTGATGTTGGTGGTATCAATGTCACTAGGTACGTGAAAGAGACCCTAAACATGATAGTGAAGGGAGGTGGTAACAGACCATAAATGCGGTTGCGCATAAGAAATAAGAGGGGTAAATGCTGGTGGGGTATATTAAGGTGTTCTGGACAAAAACCACTTTTGGTGATAGAAAGCACTATGCAGGCAAGTTGGGTGATGACCTCTAGTGGTGGGAGTAGGCATGGGTGAGCATAGGAAGGGTCGAGCCAGCAGTAGGTGTAGGCATAGTCACCTTCAGTCCAGTTATGGGCCCAGAAGTTAGGGGCCTTCAGTCCTGTTTTAGGAGAATATGGGTCTTAGGCCTTTGGGATTTGTTTCATGGGCCATAGAACCCATTTTAAGGCCTTCAGTCCATGTTCCTTAGTCCTTTATGCCATTTGGCCTAAAATCCTTGTAATGGGTTCCCCTCTACCTATAAAAAATTTTCCATTGATTAATAAAAAGTTTATTTACCCCAACCTATTAAAAAAATATTTTTATGACTTTCAAAGAAATCCAAAAATGAATGGATCGTTTTAAATAATTAATTAAAGAGAAAAGACCAAAAGAGTTTTTTTATTGGAATAAAATTCAACTTAGTTTTCAAAATATAAAGTATGAGTTTCCAAATTAAACATATGGGTTTTAAATGATTTATTTTTCTTCTTATATATATCTTTGGTGGATAAAAAGGTTTCATATATTTTTAATTCATGTTTATTTCATAATTATGTCTTAAAAGTGAAAGTATTTGTAAAAAATATATTTTTCACAATTCAACCAAAAATAAACATGATTAGAAAACTCCCAAAATTTATACCGAAACTAATCTCAACCATCTAAACTCAAAAATAATATCCATTTTATCATATTAAAATTCTAATATTTAGAAATATTTTTTTAAATAAAATCATAAAATATTTCTATTATAATGATAAAGTAATGGAATATACATTACGTAATAATTTAGGGATGTAGTGTTTACCTACTATATTAGATACATATATATTATAGGTACCAAGTGATCATTATATTATTTTCATAAAAATGATGATGGAATTCCATTCTATGGGTGGAATCGTGACTAATGGGAGAAAAAGGTACTATTTAAGATCATCGAAGGCTATCTAAAGATATTTATTCTAGTGATAGGTGGACCCTATTGGATCAAAAGAGTTTATTATTGTATACAAATGGTGGTGAATTGTAGTTTAGAAAATTAAAATAAACAAAAACACAAATCCTCTAAAGTAAAATGATCAGACTCAGAACTATCTAATGATCAGAGTATTAGAATTAGAATCACAAAATGTATGATTATATTAGAGTATGTTTTATCAGTATCACACACACACACACACCAATAAATGTTTTATTATAAATATAATTATTAAAAATAAATTTATAATACAATGTATAGTGAAAAAATATATCTTTTTAAAAACAACAAAAACACATCTTATAAAAGTAATAATTAATTATAAGTTATATTAAAAGAAATTACTCTTTTAACCATAAGAGATAAATTATTAAGAAATCATGAATAAAGGTGTCCACAATTTTATACATATTGTAAATTCTGACTTTACTTACTAGGAAAACCCTCGATACGATGATCAGAAAAAGATCTGTCTTTCTATCCTTGGAAGACCTTAATATGATTATCAATTTCTATCTTCCTAGACTTGAAATAGCTTGATCTGATGGATCATATTCACCATCTTCCTTTCCTGTAAATACCTATATATTTACGACGATCAAAAAAGAGATTAAAAAAGAAAGAATTTATAAAGGAATTAAAATCCACATAGGGATTCATTAGAACTTAAACTCTGAAACATATTAAAAATATTTTTTAATAAGATTTTAACATTGAGTAAACTTTAAAATACTTGAGTTGAGAATGTGATTTGATCCCAAATCTTCAAATTACTATATATTTATAAGAAATCTTTTAATGGTCATATTTATGAGTTAGTTGCAACAACATTGGATATCTTGCACTTGACAACCTGGAAATAACTAAATGTTTGAGGTCATTTTTTTTAGAACTATTAAAATGATAAATTGTATTCCATATGATAGATAAAATTGATATACTCTAATTATAAACTTTTAAATATTCTGATATAATTCTTTATGGATTTCTAAACTGAATATCGTGATTAGTATCGGTCTGATGTATCAGTACCAAAATCATCCTGATGGTTAAGACTTCTTTTTTGGTAATACATAAGTCTAACCACTGGTTATAACAAAGGTTAATCCAATTAATAGTACAGAATTCATTCTGATGGATCATATTGAATAATAATAAAATCTTATTTTGGAATACATTATAAGCATTTCTATATATGGTAAAAAGTAATGTTTTCAATAATAACAATATAAAACACTTTTGAAATATACAAGTTAGTAAAAAAAATTTAAGAAGGTGTTTGTGATTTCCAATAATAAAGGAATAGAAAATTAACACTCAAGACTTATGACTCAGAAATATCCCCATTTTTTGAAATAAAAAAAATACTTAAATGAAAATAATAGCTTTAAAATACTCAAAAAACTTTGTTCTTTTAAGAACTTTGAAGATATACTTTATAAATACCCCTGGGTTTATAAATACTTTATGATATGATTTAAATTATTAATACTTATCCCCCTTAAGATATCATATCCCCTTTTTATAAAAAAAACATCCTATCCTAACTTCTCGATACTTCTCATCAAAAACTTCTTATCCTTTTTAGGAAAATCCCCCTTAAAAAATATTTTTTGAATTTTTCTCCTAAAGTTTCTCCCCCTTGTGATTTTCAAAAACAATGGGAAATTAACCATAGTTTTCTTAAATGTTAGAATAGTAATAATATATTAAAAAATTATTTTTTAACTTACTAATCATCCAAGAAATAAAATAAATAAAATATATCCAAAATTATTTGAAGATATTAAAATATAAGTAGTTGGATAAAAATATCATTCGTATTGAATCATTCAAATGTTTCAAAATATACATCAATAGTTCAAAATAATTTTTTTTCATTATTTATTCATTAGGTTATGCCTAAAGGCCTTCATCTTTTTGAACATATGTCGATCCTTCCCAAGCTTCATTATTTTTTCTTCCATTAGTAATTTCTTTCATACGCTAGTCTTCAAGATTTTAACTTCATTATTAATATTTTTATTCTCTTACTTCATGAGGATAAATTAATCTTCACATGATTAGAGCTTTCTATTCTCTAACTCCAAGATATGAACCTTTTATTTCAAAAGTCTTACTTCTTTAATTTGATCATCAGTTGTGTCTATAAACTCTTCCACAAACATCACTCTATTAGAAACATCTAAAGATAACTTGTTAAAGGATTCTGCTGTTTCTAAAAAAATATTATTTACTACAAAAAATTCATATTCATTATCCCTAATATCATAATACACTTTATTAGAACCCTTTATAATCTTATTGTATGATCTTTTCTGATTATGATACTTTTCATTAAAAGTTATCAACTCTTCCTCAATACAGGTAACTGATTCTGTAAGAAATTTCAGGGATTCTAATTTCCCATTTATATTTATTTGAATAAGTTTACACCAATCCTCATTATTAGGAAAATATGTAATGGTGTAATTTAAAATTATCAAAAATTAGTTAATGAAATCAAAACCTCTTTTAGAAATAGTTGCCTCTGAATATAATGATCCTAATGATAGTTTGGGAGGTTTCTATTTTGATGATTCGACATCAGGTTTTAATACTTCTTAAAAATTTTCTATTCCTTTATTTAAAACATTATTTTCATATAAAACTTTTATAATGTCAACACCTTATAAAATTCAAGATTTTTATAAACTTTTATCTCTAATTATTTATCTTATTCTTCTATATTTGAAGAGTAATTTTCTTTATTCTCTAAGGACAAATGTTCATTCTCTAAATATGATTTTTATTATTATGTTCCTTCAAAATCAAAATCCTTATCAGATATTGAATTTAATTGAGATGAAGATATTGATGAGTCTATATATTTCTTTTGTTTTGACCCTTTATTAGTCTATGTTCTTTTATCATCATTTTATTTCTATTTTTAGTCATCTTATTCTTCTTCTTATTCTTCTTCCTCTTCTTTTTCATCTTATTCTTTTTATTTTTTTTCTACCACTTCTTTTTCTTCCAACTCTTGATATAACTGACAGTTTTTTCTTATTACTACTTTTCCAACCATTTCAGGTACTGATTATTTTTTAAGTATAGATGTTATTACTTATTCAAGTATTTATTTTCATGTTCCCTTATAACCAATAGAAGGGATACTAGATAGTTCAACTAATTTTTTTTATAAACTAAAGTATAGCATTAGGATTTATTTGATTGGTTTGAGAAACTGATATATTTGGATTCTCTAAAGCAATCTTTAAATTATTCAACAAACTTTCATAGATCTTTGTCTCATCAAACCTTTTTTTGTTTCTTTTTAATTTCAACCTTTTCAAATTCTCAATCCATGTGAATTTTTAAGTCTAAGGCCTCATCCTAATCAATTCAAAACTCTAAGTCCCCAGGTTTATTTTTTTCCTTGTGTTCCATCATCTTTTTAAAAAAATCATTTATTTTTTGCTTTATTTTGTTTCTTATCTATAGGTGATGATTAATATTTTATTTTCTTCTCTATAATCTCATCCTTCTTAGATGATTGAGCGTTGGACACAACTCTATCAACCTTATCAATAAAATTCCTTGACTTAAAATAAAAACGAGCTTCATTCTTGAAGTAGTATCTTCACCAATAAAAGAAATATTTTCTCACAATCGGTATGTTTGGTTCTCAACATTGAAAAGTTTCATAACCTTCATAAGAAAATTATTGATGAAAAATGGAAACATGATAATATTTTACTTTATTGATGCACTCTTAATATCTTAACCTATAATAAAGACAAATTTAACATGGTTAATTTTCCTCATATTCATCAAGAAATTAAAAACAAATATGTCTGATACCTTAAGAGTTTCCTATCACCCTTACTAGGTATTAGATACCCTTATATCCACAATACTACAATGCTAGAATTTGATGATAAGTGTGATAATTTCCTGAATTTATCATAACTTTGAAACAAAGAATATTCTACCATAGATTTTTCAAATGATCCAATCTTATTTGGTAATTTGTGTGATGGTAGATATTTCTCACCTCCATTAGGAACACAACCAAAACAACTAATATTTATACTAAAGCTTATATTTCTTTTCCAACATAGTAAAATACACAAGATCTATATCACCTTCAGCTAAAAAATCAACAAATTCATAAAACTCTCTGATGATTTCAGGATAATACAAATCAAAATCCTTATGAGGTTTCTTATACATATGTTATCCTAGCCTTGCAAAGAAATAATTCTGTTGATAATAGAACCATACTTATCAAACCAAGATCTATCCATAAGTTTTTCTCTGAAAACATGCCTTGTCACGTAATCCTCCTCAGTTTCCATCTTTTTTAGACTTGATCCAGTAGTCGAACAAACACAAAAACAAATGGGGGACCGACCTTTATGTAGGCATAGAGAGGAAATAGTTCATATTATAAATCATTAAATGGTTTATATTAAAACCATAACTAATTTGAAGACCATGATTCAATTAAATCAAGTTTTAAATATTTTTTTGAACTATTAAAGTTTTTAAAAAAATACTTTCATAAAAATATATGATAGTCTTATTAGAGAACTTTTAATTTTGAAAATAAAAAAAAATATTGAAATTATTATATTAAGTAATCTAAAACAAGTATAAACTAAAGTAAAGTATAATTAAGAAAACCAGAAGAATAGTACCTTTTAGAGTAGAAAAGTTTCATCATTATGACTAACCTATTTTTTATAGTTTTTGTAACATAAATAGATTATGATGATTTTATAAAAAACATATTATGATAGTTTGCCAAAAAAATATTGTCCAAAATAGTTTATAATAAAGTTTTATTTTGGAAATTATTAATATAAAAATCAATGATATAGAAAAAGAATTATCTTGAAAATTTTCTTAAAAATTTTGAGTTCAGAAAAGTTAATACGGTAAAAACATAAAAAAATTAAAAAAAAAGTTGTAAGAAAACATAATTTTTTTAGATTTTTTTTTAAAAAGACATATGCACTTACCCTATAAAGAGGAATTCATTAATGTAAGTATATTGATAAAAGAGAGGTATATTTTAATAATCACATAATATTGATCATTTCTAGATTCTTCTTAATGTATTCAAATCTTCTAGAACTAAGAGGTTTTGTAAAAATATCTGTAATTTTTTCTTATATTCAGAAGAATTGTAAAATAACATATCCTTTAAGTTTGTGATCTTAAAGGAAATCATGTATTATATCTATGTTTTTAACACGTGAGTGATGTGATAGGTTTTTACTTAGGGAAATGACACTTGTTTTTTCACAAATAATTTTAATTTTTGTAAAACTTAGGTCATAGTTTGTGAGTGTGTGTTGCATCCACAATACTTGAGCACAACAACTTCTAAATGACACATATTCAGATTCAGCAGTGGAAAGTGTTACTCTATGTTATTTCTTTCATGACCAAGAAACTAAAGAGTCTCTTAAGAAATTATAGTTCTAGATGTACTTTTTCTATCCATTCTACATCAACCAAAGTCAGTATATGAAAAAAAAATTAGTTTAATATCATATCAAGAGGAATAGAATAATCCTAAATCCATAGTTATCTTAAGGTAATGAAATATTTGTTCTACTTATTTAAGATGGAATTATTGTGAATTTTCTTAATATCTAGAACATTATAAAAATGAAAACATTAAATCTAGATGACTATCTATTAAGAAAAGTAAGCATCCAATCATACCTATAAAAGTTCTCTAATCAAACGGTTTCCCAGCCTCATCAAGATCTAATGTATTGGAGGTACCAATAGGTGTACTTATACTCTTAGTGTTTTCATACCCTAATTTCTTAAGTAAATATTTTATATACTTATATTTTGATATAAAAGTACCTTCTAGTTTTTTTTGGTATTTGAAAACTAAGAAAATATTTTAGCTCACCCATCATACTATTTCGATGGATAAGAAGAAAGCAAAATGTCCCGATAGATTATAACCTAATAATTTTGTCATTGGAGTTATTCCATGTTGGGTTCACCATTTTTTTATTATTGGTAGAAGAGTCATGGATGGGATCTAACCAATGGTTTAATTCTAGGGGGGTTTATGTTTTGCACAATCATGAACATCGGGAAACCATTGTCGATCATACCAAAAACTCAAAATGTTTCCCTCATCCATAACTGGGCATATACCTACTTTCCAAAGGCAGAAGATTACTTGTGTTTTTAGTCCCAATGACTCTTGGGGGCTTAAACTAGTCGAGAGGATGGGAGGTTGGCCACATCATACCATATTGGGGGGAATTATTTCCTACTCTAGGACTCTCTTATAGATTGATGATATGTTCATGGATCTATTCCTAATCCCGATATGGGACTGGTTACCCAAAAAATAATCATGGGGTAATTCTATTTTAAGTGAAAAAGAATGGGGCTATTTAGTAAATCCATTTGTATGTATCTAATGTTATCGATTTTTATTAATAATGTGTGGTTTCTTATGTGCTGATGTTGTATAACCAAGTGCTTCAGAATGTGTATCCATGCAAGGAGATGATTAATATTCCAAAGAGGGTATTGATCCATTATGAGGCATCCTACATATCCTGGTTATTCTAGGAATAAAAACCCACATAGTTCATTAGACCCGTGAAATTTAATCATCAGGCGAATAAGACTAATATATGTGCTCTGGGAAACTAGGTGTTCAAGCTCGAGTCTTGGAAGGACTTTCTATGTATCCCGATTATGGAGAGAATCATAGTTTTAGTAGTTTATATTTTTGGGGATTATACACTGAGGTTGCCCATGTCATTTTGAGGACTCATTGTGAAGATGACGTGATTATTGTAGTTCCCTAAGCCCACATGAGTTATTCTCAGTGTGGGAAACAAGGTATTTCAAATGATCATTTTCCATTACTCATGATGTGGGACTTATGTACTGGGATAGACCTATGGAGATCGATCCATGATGAGGTGGCCTAAATATCTTTAACATGACAGGAATCAGGGTCATCATAGTTATTTTTATTTCTCATTTCACTTATGGATGAGGTAGAGTGATCAACCCAGGGGAATTATTGGGTCCTGATGGTTGAAAAGACATGAGCTAAAATCTCACATCGAAATGGATGTTTATTTGATCTCAAACCTTAGGAAGGTGTTCTATGTATCCTATTTATTTTAATAATTTGAGTTCTTGTAGTTAAATTATTCCCTTGGGATTGGCCCCAATGTTGATGCCCTTGTGTTGAAGTTAATTTGTCATGCCACTCATTGGGTTTTTACATACATATGTTTCCCTAGTTGGTGGAGACTCGTAATACCAATGATATGATTATTGAAACTCCCTAGGCTCACGTTAAATATGTTCATTGTGAGATACAAGGGATAGAAAATGATCAATATCATCAGCATGGAGAGTGGGGGACTTACATATCAGAATATCCCTGTATAGATCAACCCTTGAAGAGGTGGCCTATATATCCTGAATATGGTAGGAATCATAGACTTCATAGTTCTTTTGGTTGGGGCTTACACACTGAGGTTTTTATTTCTATAGGGACATATCATGTTATGTTGCTAATCAGGGATTAAAATATGTGGTTTCCTATGTTATTGGTACATATCATGTTATGTCGCTAATCAGAGATTAAACTCATAGGTTTCCCTTGTGAACTGATTGCCTACCTGACATGCATTGATTGTCTGCTTGTTCTGATATGTAGGGAAGTAACTGCTTGGAATATCTGAAGACAAATAAATTACTTCGCATAACTCCAGTGGAATATATGCAGGTTTTAATATGATCAAATTTGACTTGTCTAGAGAACACCACAAGATCTCAGTGGTCTATCCTGGAAGCCATCACATTACTTGACTAGATTTTTAGGATCTAGCTAACTTTCCCTAGTTTCATTCGTAAGAGCTGGCTAACACATATGGCAGGTGTCATGAGACACTACCACAAAAACAGTTTTTCGCAGCACCCCACCTTTATCAGTGCTAACGAAAAAGCACTGATAGGGGGGGGTGCCTTTATTAGTTCTAAAAAAGCGCTGATAAAAGAACCCCTTTATCAGCGCTTTTTTTAGCACTGATAAAGGGACCCCCTTTATCAATGCTTGTTTAGTAGCGCTGATAAGGGGGGGGGGGGCTTTATCAGCTCTTTTTTTAAAAGCGCTGATAAAGGGCCGACTTCAAAAAAATTAAAAAATATATTAATATATTAATATATAAATACAGTTATATTGATATAAATATAATATATAATTTTTAAATATATTTTAGATAAGTATAAATGTACGTTTACACTTAATATACTTAATATATAAGATATTTAGTGAAAATGGCTTCATAAAACATTTAAAAAATATTTCTAATTAATAATATACTAATTATTATGGAGTAATACTCATTTAATAACAATTTGAAGACTAAAAAAATTAAAAAAAATTAAAAAAAGATCCAAAATATGTTGAAAACGCAACTCGAACTTCAAACGGCCATAACTTTTGATCCGGGTGTCCGTTTGAGATCTACCACATATCAAATCGAAGCCTGCGACGAGATCTACGTCACTGTGATAGGGAGGATCCTGGTCAAGGTGTTTTCGAGGCCAAAAGTGGCCCAGAAGGCCTCCAAAACTGAGTTTTTAGTTGGGGTACCCCTATTTTTTAACATTTTGTGGATTTTCAGCCTCGTTTAAGAGGGTATTATTGACTTTTTTTGGTGGGGACTGAATTTATTCCATGGTATTACATTAATATTGATATTATGTCTTTGAAATTTCATCGTTTTTTATAATGCACTGCTATTTATAATCAAATACATAACTATATGTACATATTTTTTATACATTCACACATAAAAATTTAATTATAAATGTAAATAATAAAATATATTTACACATAAAATATATTAGCTTTATTTAAATAATAACTAACATCCATTTTATTTAAAATAAAAATATATGAATATTTATATACCTATATATTAATCTAACTATATATATATATTAATCTAACTATATATATATATATTAATCTAATAACTATATATATATTAATATAACTATATATATATATATTAGTATTACTATAAATATATATATTAATATCACTATAAATATATATATTAATATCACTATATATATATATATTTATATAACTATATATATATTAATATGACTATATACAACTATATATATTAGTATAACTACATATATGTTAATATAACTATATATATGTTAATATAACTATATATATATATTAATATAAATATATATTACTATACGAATAAATATAACTAAATATATATATATATATATTAATATAACTATATATATATATTAATATAACTATATATATATTATAATATAACTATATATATATTATAATATAACTATATATATATTAATATAAAAATATATTACTATAAGAATAAATATAACTAAATATATAAATATATATATATAGAGATATCATGAATTGGAAGACAAATCAAAATAGAGTAGTGGTAAAGGCTTAGGCGCGCGGGGGGGGGGGGGGGGGGGTCTCGAGTTCAAATCCTGGTGGAGGCAGGGGTGCGCGCGCATGTGGGAATATGGGAGAAAGTGTTGTGAAAGGGTGAAGGGGGTACGTGGGGCACTGTACAGGGGCATAAAAGCACTGTAAAGGGGGGGGGGGGCTCAAGCGCTATAACCGATTGGCAGTATTTGAAAATAAAAATTAATTTTTTTAATTTTTTTTTAAATTTTTAATTTTTTTAAATATTTTTACCTTTTATCAGTGCTTTTAAAAAAGCGCTGATAAAAGGGGTCCTTTATCAGCGCTAAAACAAAAGCGCTGATAAAGGAAGCGCTAATATAGGGGTCTTTTATCAGCGCATTTTTTTAGTGCTGATAAAAGGGGTCTTTATCAGCGCTTTTCGGAGTACTGATAAAGGGGACCCCCCCCATCTTCACCGGCTTTATCAGAACTTTTTCTAGAACTGATAAAGGCCATTTTTAGCACTGATAAAAGCCTTATTTGTAGTGGTAAGATCTAATATATTATTTCTCATAGAGTGTTGCATGTCTTGGATGACTCTTTCGAAGGGAATCACGAGACCTGGCCAACATGTCTGGAGGGCGTCATGAGTCTTGGATGACTTTCCCAGAAGGTGTCATGATGGATTAGTTGACATGTGAAGATGCATCCCCAAGACTTAGCTGACATGAGTTGATGCCATTATATGATTTAGGCGATGTATATGAAAGAATTTCATGAGGTTTGGGAGATGGTCCCAAAGGACTTTGTGGGACTAAAGAGGCATGACTGGGAGGAAACATGTCACTTTCTCTGACATGTCTTGGAGGATTTCACATGTCCCAAACAGCCTACTGAATGAGTGTCACAATATCTGGATGATATGTCCTGGTTTTGTCATGTGTCTTGGATGGTTCACACAAAGTTCATGAGGGTTAGTGAACATGTTTTTTCACTTAAGTGTTCTACCTTTAGTCTCTGTTCTAGACCTTTGTCTCACAAATGCCTTAGATTTATTCAATATTTGTTTATGTTGAGTATCACATGACCCATAATACTAGAGGTACGGTCTTTTCATATCTTCCCAGAAGTCTTTCACATGATCTATGAATGATCACATAAAGTACTTTATGCATGGTACATGATCACTCTCACAGTTCACCGATATATTACATAATGGAAGACTTTCTAGTCGTGATATCAGCTTCTCTAAGAAATATTATTTGATGGTTGGGTTGATGATACACCTGGATGTTAAAACACAAACCATGTATCCAAGAGTCCAGAGGATAAGAGATGAACCCTTTTCTCATGTTTGGGTGGGGAATTTATAAGCATCACCACCCCAGTTGTCCAGCGCTTTGTGGGGCGTATATAGTGTAAATCCATGATAGAGTTGGCGATGGGTTCTAGTGCCATGCATATTCAAGAGTCTATACCACTGACTGCTTCCTAGTGAATCACCTAATTTTCATTGACCATGAGTCCCTCTCGTTAATGCCACCATCATTGGATTATTTCCAATTAATGGATACTTGTTTGATCACATGGGTTTGTCTAAGGGATTTCAAATTTTCATATTGACATGTCTAAGAACCTTCATGTGATCTAAGTGCCTATTGAATGGAATTCAATAGATACTAGATGCATTTCATGGGACATTTCATGAGGCAATGGTGGTTTATTCAGGGGCCTCTGTGAAATTAAAGCTTCTTGCCTAGGAGTCTCATGGGACTACATAATAGACTTCCTTAGCGAGTCGCATGAGTTTTATAACTAAGAGAGCGCTCGCCTCCTTCCCTTTTATCCCCATTTCTTTTATTTTTCAAAGGTTTGGGATTATGTGAGTTTTCATGAGTTTTATTGAGGACATTATCTATTTTTTTGTGATTCTTCACATGAACTATAAGGGTCCTATAGAGGTTTGTGAGCATTTTGTGAAAAAATCCATCTGTTTGTTACTAGGGATCCAAATGGGAAGCACATAGTTTCCTAGACCTATCAAAGTATTTCGTTGTGATGAGGCTGAAAATCAGAAGGGATTTCTTTAGATGAAGCAGGCATGTCTCTAGGGATTCCCAGTCTCTTGCGAATCGCTAGGGGTGCACTGCATAATTCTCAACAATCGTGAGTAGCTCCACCTCCTCCCCTTTTATTTCATTTGATTCTTTTATACAAAGGTTAAGGGTTCTGTGATATTGCTAGGATATTTTAAATGAAAATTATCCTTACCATTGGTGATGAGTCACATGAACATTATGACTACTAGGGGTCTCCACCTTTTGTACATTGTTCCTCCAATTTTCAAAGTATTTTCAGGATGGATTATCAGGCATTTACTACTAACAATCCATGTGGGATAGGGGAGCTCATCCAACTACATTTTCAAAACTACAAGTTTTCCAGATCACCTTTGAAAATGAATATGGATTTGTTTAAAGGGGACCCATGATATCTACTCCATGTTATGTGTTGTATGTGTATTCTTCGTATGACCTTATAATGGTCACGTGATCAAAATCCCTTTGAAGGTTCACATGATCCACATGTCTCAATCCCCTTCTTCTTCCTTTGATTTTATAGGAAAAAATAATACCCATATTCAGGTACTTATTCAATTTTCATTTTTACAATTCTCATTTAGTGGGCATCAAAAATCCCCCCCCCCCCTCAGGAGCAACATCCGTGGGGAGAAGGGCTCAGTTCCGAAGAAAGTAAATTCCTTCCAGAGTCTTCTTAGGTGCCGTGTATTAGTGTCTTGGGTGACATTTGGTTTAATGGGAGATGCTTTTTATTAGGTGGAATGCCTTATATATAGGGGTATGGATGGAGAATTTACCCACCAACTACCACTTCTCCAAATCTTTCTCACATTACCTCTATCATATACTCATTCTACAAGACCATTTTGTGAGTCCTGGTCGTGAGACCTCATCGAGAGTCTTCATAGTGAGACCCCATTTTTTTCGAGAACTCCTAGAAAGACCGCTTTTACTCAAGTGCCTTTCCAGTCTGAATATAAACCATATTTTGGTAATTATTTTTGAACTTTGACCATGAGGTACTGTAATTATATTTAGGATTTCACGGGGTCTGTTGGCTCAATCATTCAATAAAATGATTATCATGTGATTCATGTGACCATGTCCAAGTCACGCGATCATGAGTCTCCAAAGGGGTCATGAAATTGTGTGATTCCCTATGGGATTTATGCAACCCATTAGTCGTTTGGATATAAAGTGACTTGAAAACTCTTTAGTGTGATTAAAAAATTCACTGTTTATTCATGAGATTCACATGATGCTACTGAAACTTTCAAGCCTTTTTTACATGATTTTATATTATCTTTGTCTGAAATGTTCCACTTAATTATTTTCAAATGAATTACCATTCTCATCGATCTTCCCGCAAGACGCTTATCAATCTTGACATCACAGCCGATCAAATGTTATCATAGTTTGACCTTTTTAATGCATTCTATATTTTATGAGACTCCATAGAGACTCCAAAATGTGGAGATTACTTCCACCTTTTCACACTATGAATGGATGAATTTTATGAACCCTTTATACTACTATCCAGTTTTCTTTCCTTCAAGATGTTCATGATATCTCATTTCTAGGATATTATGAGAATCTCCAACGTTACCTATTCTTTTCATAACATCAAGTAAAATTGAATGTCTGGATCTAAATATTTAAATCATAACATATTCCTTTAGAGGAGTACTAATGAATTCCCACCAAAACGAGACACTCTACTGATGATATGTTCTAATTATCTTGAGATCACCTAATTTACAAAAGGATTTCTTGGGTATGATACATGTCCCAAAGGGAGAGTTCTCTATTTTGGCCAATGTTGATAGGATTGGTTATAGAATCTTGATTGTGCTAAGGCCATGTAGTGATATTTACATGATTTTTCATTTTAAATAACCATTATGATATAGATTATGGTCTTTTATCTCATAACTTCTATTGATTTAGTTGAGGATCTTTTAGCTTGGATATTATATCGCTTTAGTTTAGGGTCTTTTATCTTAGACCCGATGTCACTTTTGTTTAGGGTCTTTTTGATCAGACCTAATGTCACTTTAGATTAGGGTATTTTATCTTGAACCTTTTATTTATTTAGTTAAGGTTATTTTAGATCGAACCTGATGTCACTTTAGTTTAGGATCTTTTAGCTCAGACCTAATGTCGCTTTAGTTTAGGGTCATTTAGCTCAGACCCGACATCACATTAGTTTATAGTCTTTTATCTCAAACCTGATATTGTTTTAGTTTAGGGTCTTTTAGATCAGACCTTATATTGATTTATTTTAGGGCCTTTTAGGTTGGACCTAATATTGCTTTATTTTAGGGTCTTTTACCTTGGACTTGATTTATAATCATGGGATATAGTGCATACAATTCAAGAATGACCTAGAACACTATGAGGTGTTGGGTTCTTCTATGGTATTGTTGAGGCTCATGAGGATCAAAAATTCATTTTTTAGAGTGACTCATTTGGTTAAAAACCATAGGAACATATGAAGAAGTGATAAGAATGAGTAAATAGTAAATAAAAGGGTCTCTTGAAGATGGGTATCATTTATAGGGGATGTAGAAGATTTATCGAGGTAATATAAGTTGAGGGAAAAATACTATTGATACTAGGTACTCCTGGATAGTTGGAATATGGTTGATTCAAATCATAACCCAAAAGTTTGTGTTTTGAACATGAGATGAGGAAGACATTACGGGTGTGTTTCATGACATTATGAGATTCTAGGTTCCACCACAGTGTTTCTAGGTCTCACAAGGATTGAATAAACTTTTTGACAAGGAGGAGAAGTCTTTAGTTGGTGGGTCAAAGACCTTATTTGTATGTTTCATGGACAAGAAAAATATGATGCCCACTTCTTTCTGAGGGCTATGAAATATTTATTAAGACTCAAATGTCTATATAATGGGGTTGGATATAGGAGAAAAGCTATCCAGGAAGGGTTCTGGAACCCTAGGGACATTTAACTCTTGATTATAAATCTTTATCCCTATGCCACGAGGTTTCAAATCCTGAGGTGTGGGACATCAATGGTTCTAGAATGAAACATCACATTCCTTCTTTGAGAAACGGTACAAAATACGGTGATTTAACATTGAGGAGATCAAATATACTCGGATAGTTTGGTATGTAGATTGTAAATCAAGTTCCAAAGTGCTCAGATTGGGAGGATGATATGGGAAAATCAAAATGATAGTAGTTCAGACACACTGAGGTGTTGAGTGTTTCCACAATGATGTCAGGGCTCATGAGGATTGGAATTTCCTTTTTACAGAGTGAAAAATTTGGTTGACATCCATGGGTGAATATGCATGATCCATAAGCATGCATGAAAAGTCAAGAAAAGGGTACCTTGAATCCAGATATATTTTATAATGTCTATGGAAGGTTTATGGTGATATGAGGTGCTCAAATCATGAAGTGTGATTTTTGGAAAGTGTAATATCTATAAAGGATTTGAGCACCCTAAAATTTTTATCACTGCCTAGAGAAAATATTTTTGTGGTGAAGAGATGTGAAAAATCATTTCTCTAACTTTTTCATGGACTAGGGGGTCTAGAGAGTGTAACTCAGCTTTTATTAAGTCCACAAAGTGGATCCTATGATCTTTATGCCTTGTTTATTTGCACCCTTATTTTTTCCTAAACTGTAGAGATGAAGAGTTTAGTGAGTGAAGACTTTAATTTTTCTCAAGTTTCCCTATGTGTTTTAAACCTAAGAATATTTTGTTTCTCTTTCACTAAAAATTTAGGGTCTTGTGATTTGGACCATTATAGGCTAGAGTTTATGGTCATACAGCTTTGACCGAAGTGTAGGCAGTTTAACGTCATGACTCATATGGACCCAATATGGGATATGTTACACAAGATCCCAATTAGGATACACAGGGTCAAGAGCACTCCAACATTTTTACGATAGGTAGATAGAAATGTTGTAAATCATGGATTGAGTTTCTTAGTTTATGAGTAATTATATGAGAAAGTCATATTGGGAGTAGTTCAAACACACTGAGGTGTTCATTTCTACTACAGTAATGTCAAGGATCACAGGGATGGGAATGTTCTGTTTATAGAGTGACACATTTGGTTGATGACCATCAACACATATGAAGGATCCATAGGCATACATGAATAGTTAAGAAAATGGTCCCTTGAATTCGAATATCCTTTCTATGGGCCATGGAAGGTAGATGAAAATCATAGGGTCTAGATTCATGAAGTATGGCACATGGGTTGAGGTTCTTTAAAAATATGGTGGAAGCACCCCATACTTTGGTTGAATGAGTTAAGGATCTTGTGGTCCTCTAATAAGGGGTGATAATTTGGGTGATGGTCTAAATAGTTTATCATCATGTAGTGGGGAATTTTTTTGTGCAGTTTAATTTCATGTGGTAAGGACACTTTCTATGAAATTTATCATCATACAGTAAGGATGTATTTGTTGTGCAATTTTAATGTCATGTGAACAAGACACTTTCCTTGCAGTTTAATGTCATGTGGTGAGGAATTACTTCCATGAATTTTATCACCATGTGGTGAGGATGTGGGAACCGATGTTAATGGATAGAAATGTAATGATTAGGCTAAAGGGTGGAAGCTCAGGTGTCACTATGTATCTCATAAAATTGAGAATCAAACCACATATAGTTCTGAAGATCTATGCAGTTTAACATCATATGGTGAGGATAGGGGAACCAACATGAAATGGTGGTATCAAAGTTGGGCCCATGAATGGAATTATGTGTGTCACTACATATTCCATGGTGATGGGAATCAAGCCATACATAGTTCTTTAATGGAAAATACTCTACATAGGTCTTCCCCATATGTAGAGGTGGGAATTATTTCCCTTAATTTTTTTAGTTAGGGCCATGGTTGAAAACCACGATGTCACTACGTATCTTGTGATTATAGGAATCAACCCACACATAGTTCTTAAGGAACTGTGTAGTTTAACATCATGCAGTAAAGATGAAGATGGATTGACAAGGAAAAGTGGTGATGTCGTGGATGGGCCTAAGAATGGAAGTCTGGGAATTATTATGTATCTAATGAAAATGAGAATCAATACACACATAGTTATTAAGTAACCATGCAGTTTAACCTCATTTAGCAAGGACATGGGCTCCCAGACATGAAGAGGGATAGAGTATATGGAGGTGTGGTAGAATACCTACACCAACTGTAGTGGTCCTCTCGAGTGAGGCCCATAAGAGTGTTATGTTTCATGTCATGTAGGGAAAAATAACTTTCTAGTTTCAAAGTCATGTAGTGAGGACTCATGGTACTCCTTTTAAGGTATTTCATACAGGACTGAGATGGGTCTTTTTAAAGTTGTTATGCCCTGTTTGTGGGGGGAAGCCCTTATTGAGACTCATAACATCACATGATCTATGCTTAGTGTGATAAAAAAGGAACAACAAGGGTTCCTCCTATAGTGTATAGGCATTTAAGAGTAGGACCAAGGAATTTTGTATCATGTGGTAGCTATACCAAGATATAAAATCAATGCATCCCTATGTATCTCATTATAAATGAGAATAGATCTATATGTAGTTCTAGGAGCACATTAGGTTTAACATTATACGGTAAGGATGTGGGTGACTTTATGTGAATGAGGATGGATATTATGGATCTGTACAGTTTTACATCATGAGGTAAAGATGTAGATCACCTAATGTGAAGTAAAATGGAATTTGTGGATCTGTGTAATTTTATGTCATGTGGTAAATAAATTTTCCTTACAATTAAATGTAATTTGTTAAGAACATTGGATCACCCAACATGAAAGGAAACTAATCATATGGATGAGCCGAAGAAAATTGGTTTAGGTGTCATTACATATCATGTGATAGCATGAATCAATCCATACATAGTTCTTAAGGAACCATATAGTTTAACATCATGCAACTAGGATGAACTCCATACAATTTATCTTCATGTGGCTAGAACAAATTTTTATAGTTTAATATTATGTACTCAGGATGAATGATAGGGATTAATCTAATGTGGATTCCCATTTGATGGAATCTATGCAAAGTATTTCTTGAGAAACATCACATTTGTGGGGGGGGGGGTGACACGCTCTCCATCCATGATGTCCAATGAGTAAGATCCATTATGATAGACCTTATGTATGATATAAGGCCCCTACCATTTGTGTTCTTTCTTTGGTGAATTCTTTCATGTTATTATTAGGGTTTTGAGAGCCAGCAACATTTCTCCTTAGAGTAATGAATGAAGGAAAAACCTTTTATTAAAGGCTTTTTCTATCCGATTTTGATAGACCTCCAGGTTGTGTAGTGTGTGAAACTTGTTCTCATATAGATGTTCCAATTCATCTATCCACTTTTGTGATTTATTATCATCTGAGATATTTTTGTAAGTGGCTAGAGTGAAGGTAGTAAGAACTCTATGGGTAATACTACCTTATCCCCATATAATCAAGTGTGTGACATTTCATGTGTGGCAATGCGTGTGGTGGTATGGTAGGCCCATAAATCATGTAAGAGTTTTTCGATCCAAGACTTATTATCCTTGATCACTATCTTATAGAGTATATTTGACAGAGTCTTATTGAATTATTCTATCTATCCATTTGTTGAAACATGATTGCGAGATGAGTGATTGGAATCGATAATATACTCCTAGTATAGTATTTTCAATTTCGTAGAATAGAAGTTGGTGTCGTTGTCTGTCAATATTTTGTGAGGGACCCAAAACCCAGTGATGATATGGGACTTCAAAAAGTTTACTACATTCTTCATCCTAACTTCCTTAAGAGGTATTGTCTCATATCATTTGGAAAAAAAGTTAGTAGCAGTACGTATGTACTTGAACGGCTTAGTTGTGGCTAAGAGATATAGCCCCACAACACCTATCTCTCAAATGAAAAATGTCCAGGAATATTTAACTTCATATAGAAATTCTGAGGGATTATGGATGAAGTTTTCATGGATCTGGAATGCATGAAATTTGTTGGTAAATTCTATGAAATCATATTTCATGGTTTTTTAGTAATATCCCAGCCTTGCGATTTGGTGGGAGAGCTTGGTTTTAGATTGGTGGGTGCCACATGATCCTACACGGACTTATTACATGATGGTGGAAATATATCCGTCTTTTATTCACCTAAGGAGGATCAAATCAAAGACTCATTTGTAGAGGGTTTTCTACTCATTTGGACCATCTTGTAGAGTGACATTTATTGACCGACACTGAATCTGTTCCCTTCCGTCTCTATCTGTCAGGAGAATACCATTTCGAAGATAATCAATTATTGGATTCATCCATCTAGGGATGGTTTTTGGCTCATCACACTCAAGCAAGATGTTGACTTGATTGATTTCATCCATATTGCATACGATGATCGATGAGACCATTCTTCGATGTGTGATGTGAAAGATTGCTTACTCCTAATCAGTGTTAGTCAAGATGGTGGCTGTATTAGCCAGTGCATCAGGACAAAAATTATGTGATTGGGGGACATGATGCAACATGGGATCAAAAGGTAACACTTCCATCAGTCCCCTGACATAATTAGTGATAGGGGTAAATTCTTCATTTTCAATGACATATTCACCATCGATCTAATTTATCACCAATTTTGAGTCCCCTTTAATAATCAAGTAGGATATGTATAGTTGTAAGGAAAGTTACAATATAGTGACGAGGGATTGATATTCAGCCTCATTATTTGTGAAGCCTTTGGATAGTGAGAAAGAGTGGGGAAAATTTCTTTGTCTGTAGAGATAAATATAATCCCCAAACCAACCTGATTGAGCTTCAGTTTTTGTATCCTTGTACTGACAAGTCTCCAAGTGGTTCTATCAAAGTACACATCCCATGTATAGGGAGTGTCATGGGAATATAATACCTCCTCAACTGAGATTTTGATGTCTTTCTGTATATTTTTTGGGGTAGGATTCATTTTGAGGAAATCATCTAGGGATTTCCCTTTTACTAAATTCTTTGATGTGATCTGAATGTCATATTGTTGTGGAATGACTGCCCATCTAGCCAAGTGCCCAATCAACCTAATACGACCAATTATGTACTTTAGTGGATTAGTATGAGAGACCAAGTGGAATTTATGATGCTAAAAGTAATGCCTCATCTTTTGAACTGCAAAGATGAGTGCAAGACAATTCTTTTTGGCATCAGAATATCTAGTATCAGTACCTAGCATTATGAGGTTGAGGTAGTATATAATATTCTCACTCCCCACATAATTTTTATATGAAATGAGGTAACCCAATGATCATTACATGGTTGTCACATATAAGATGATTGGCCTCCCATCCACTATAATCATCCAAACTGGTGGGTGTAGAAGGCACTACTTGAGACTTTCGAAGGATTTTTGATAGTTATCATCCCATCAGAAGAAAATTTCCTTCTTTATTATCCTGGTGAATGGGAGAAATTTTCCATCCATGTTGGTTATGAATCAATAAACTTAGTTGAGGCTCCCTTGTATTCCATTTAGTTCTTTGAGATATATGGGGGGTGAAATTGCTAAAATATCACTAGTCTTATATGGATCAACCTTAATGTTGTCGTGATGCACCAAAAATCTAAGGAATTTTTTTGATGTTACCCCAAAAGTACATTTTAGTGGATTCATCTTTAAACTATTTTTCATTGATTTTCAAAGATTTTCTAGAGATCTATGAAGTGATCACATCACTATCGATATTTAACAATCTAGTCATTGACGTAACAATCAGCTATCCTTCTCAGGAATGGATTAAAGATGTGATGCATGGAATGCAGGTATATAGTGCCATCATTCTTTAATCCAAAGGGCATGAACTGATAGTAAAATATCCCTTGAGGTTCTCTAAAGGTAGTGGATTCTTCATATTTATGGTCCATTTTTATTTTATTGTACCTTGAATACCCATACACGAAGGAAAGGTCTTGGAAGCTATAAGTTTCATCGATCAAGTGTTCTATGATTTGAAAAAGGAATCATTTTTTGGGAAATTCCAATTAAGGTCTCTGAATTCAATTTATACCCTAATATTCACATTCCTTTTCTTGAAAAGTATGATGTTAGAAATCCACTTGGTTATTTCACTTCTCGGACAAAGTTAGATTTGATCAGTTTGTCAACTTCCGCCTCTACATTGGTGGTATGAGAGGGGTGTATCCTCCTGGATGCCTATATAAATCTTTGATGTTCATTGGGTAGTCTAAGATGGTGCATATCCATATCTGGATTCCGTTTTTTAATTTCTATATAGTTCCAAGAAAACACATATTGATGTTTCTTTATAAATGAAATATACATCTCTTTTTCTTCAAGGGGAATGGTGGAACTAATCAGAGTAGGTTATAGGTCTTTGTTCATTACTATATTTATCTATTAAAGCTCATATATAGTGGTGGAGATGACTTCCTAAAATTCTAGAGGGCTGATCCATAGATCATCCTCATCTTCCTCCAATTATGATTCTAAGGAGGCATTTTTAGAGAAGTTTTCAATACGAGGGCTTCTCCATCACTATTAGGTTGAGGGAGGAAATTAGAAGAGACCTCATCATACCATATTATCCGATTCATTATAGAGAGATATTGTTTTTATTACATCTTACACTATCACTGAGTATAAGAGGGGCTTAGACCTATGGGATCAGATCTATTATGCCGACTAGATTTATGTAAAGCACATAGTCACTTCCAATCATACTCCATGGATTCATAGGGGAGGTCCCCAAGCCATTGGGAGCTGTAACCTATATATCATCATCCTCCATTGGTTTCTTTTCTACCTTCTTGTACAAATCAGCTTCAACATATGTGGATAAACAAGTCTCAAAGGGGTCATTTTCATCATGTTGTATGTTGACTTTTCCATTGATGGGATAATTTAGACACTGATGGAAGGTTGAAGGAACTGCAAGTGGCTATAGAGCTAGGGCCTTCCGAGAAGGACATTATATATGGTGTCTTTTTAGATAAACATGAAATCTATTTCATATGTGAGTTCTCCAAACTAGGATTCGAGTTTGATCTTCCTGATAAGTGTTTTCTTATTCTTATCATACCCTTGAATGGTCAGTTTTGTGGGATATAATTTCCCTTCACCATATCAAAAATTATAAAGGGTTCAAATTGGGATGATATTGATCCAAGATCCATTATCAATGAGAGAACATTGGATGTTAACCTTATTGAGTCTTCCAAAAACATATAGGGGACTTTTATTTCCTTGAATGACCTCTTTATGATCTTGTTCAGTGAATGAGATGGAAACATGACATTCTGAGGAAATGTCCTCCACTCGATAGACCTTGGATGCAACCACTTATTTCTCAAACTATTGTGGGATCCAGAGGGATTCAACAAGTTCCTAAATAATTTATTTTCAATGATGGAGTGCATTGAGGATTGAGAGATTTGATGTGACAACAACCAGGTATTTTAGAATTTTGTGCCAAAGGTCGACACTTCCCAACATTTGGATGCTTCTGGGAATGCAGTTTATGAGTTGAGGCATATGAGGTGGATGGGTTTAGTGCTTTTATTTAAGTTTAGGGGATATATACTATTAGTGGTGCAAGTCACATAAGAATTTACTGTCTCCTGGTTTGATTGGATTGAACCCTCTCTAGGTAGTCATGCAAGACAATTGGATGTGGGAGACTGCTGGTGGACTCTGGGGAACCTCCTTGCCTCTTTTGGGACCACTAGAGCACTTTAACTTGAGTTTATACTTGATATATATTTACTATGGGGATATAATTGAAATATTAGGTCCGACCACATCTATTTTGTCCCGTATATCCTCACTTTCATCACTTAGAACCTCTTGTTCCTTGATTATGCATGGGAAATTCATATTTGGGGGTATACTCATCATTGGAGAAGGTTTCTACCAAGTGTATTACATTGATAGAATGAAATATTCACTCTTTGTAGGATGAGGATTCCATTTGGTGGGGTAGTTCTCATTCTAAAGATGTCATAGGGAATAAGTTTTCAAGAGTTGGGGCTTGCGATGGAGCAGAATATGATTCTCACTCTTCTGTTTCTTCCTAATTCTGGTGGTCACACCCACATTTTGGAGGAAATTCTAATATTTCCTTATTAAGTAGTGGATCTATTACAGATCTGTGAAACTATGATTTTAGGGTTTCATGAGCTTGATCCACTATTTTTTAGTCATCCAGTTGTCAAATTTTTGTGTATTCAAGGCCACAACATTCTTCCATCCATTTTCTTCTTCTATCTAAACAATAGTTATGCATGCCACCTGCTATGGGGAGTTGTCTAATGTCAGATTTCTATAGTTGACCATGCCTTGAAGGAAGTCTTAAATACAAATTAGTCTTTGATATTATGACACAACCTTCTATGGTAAGGGTAGTAGTCATCATGGTTGGTGAGGTTGTCCTCATCAGGCTTTCTAGGCAATGGAATCATGAACAGGTTATTGTCTATGGAATATAGGAAATAGTAAAGGACTTGTTCATTTCTGAAGGATTATACTTTGTTCATCCATTCCTCAAATTCTGAGTGACCTTGATTTCTATGTTCTTATATCCAAGGGAGATTCTATGGTTTTCGCCACTCGATAGGTGGTGCTGTGATGTTTGGAGCCTATCTAGGTTTCTGAATGGGAACTTCTGTTGGATTGAGAGTGGAAGATGATACTCCTGCTCTACCTGGAATTTTCTCTGTGTTGTGGGAATGAGTCAAGTTTTGGATCGGGTTCACTGAATAGTCTCCTCAAGATTTTTTCCATTTTAGAGAACTCTTGAAACCCACTCAGATACTCATGGGGATCATAGGTGTCTACAACTCATCCCTGATATTTTCAGCATAGATTTCCAGATGTTTCTCTTGAGAGAGAGGGATATTGAGTGAATAAGTTAAAACATTATACGTTGCTATGAAATAAGACACCCTCTCATTATCATGTTTCTTACAGTTTTTTAGGTCGAAAATCATTATCTTCCTTAGCATGGAGATGAACTGATAAAGGAATTGATGATGAAGATAATCCCATCCTATAACAAATCCTGTTGGTAGAATGTTGTACTGATACATGGATGGCCCTATCACAATCTGTACAAAACACCTCCTATTTGTTCCCTCCTATTTATCTTGAGGGACCATCATCATCCCACATCGGGATGTAAAGAATGTGAGATGTTTTTAGGGTATCCTGCACCATAAAAGTTAGATAAGGTAGGATTTACGAAGTTGGGTGGAGGTGGATTATCATCCACCCATTTAGGATATAGCTTCCTTTTAGTCTGTATAGGTGTACATTGCCCTTCTATGACTTCCATTTGAGTAGACATGGACTCGATGGCATTAAGTAACTTTGGGGTCACTATTTTTTGATCCAACTCCCATCCTTAGGGAGTGTTCAAGGGACTATGAGGTGGTATATCCTCCATTTCCCACTGATTCTCAATTCATCTTATGACCAAATGGTTTCCTTAATGAGGGATAGTTTGTCACCTCAATGGAGGGAAGTAACGATCATTTTCGAATTCCGCATTTATGTAGACTAACTTCCTGGATCCATAGCTAGTCTGATACTCAGATACCGCACTTTCTAGTGGATTGTATATGGGAGGAATAATATTCATATCTACTTGGAGGCAATACCTACTGGGAATATTTCCCATGAGTATCTCCTCATTGATATTTACTAGATTTTTTATTTTACTGTCATATTGTGACAATTGTTCCTCTGGGGAAGGAACTTCAATTTTTTTGGGTGGTGATTGGGATGTAGCCACACCTTTACAATTTATTTTGGTGGGGTTATGGTAGAGAGGTGGAAATTATTTATTTAGAAACACAAGAGTTTGGAGCCTTCTTTAGTTCCAGTTTCATGTAACCTCATTTTTTGCATCCAAATCACCCTCCACTTGGGGTAGATTCTATGTGTTGTGTCCCTCTAAATTTTTGTCTTGATGAATGTTTTTCATATTGATATTGATGACATTCATAGAGGCATATCGTGATATTTTGTTCCTTCCATTAATTTCAACACAATAGTATGATTCTTTACAAATTTCATTAGGTTCATTATTTGAACCCTTTTACATATTGAGGAATTTTATCTTACAACACTAAAGGGGTCTGTTCACCTTTGTTGTACATTCCTCTTGTCTTGGCCTATGAGTAAAGACCTTGAGGGAGTTTCTGGCCATGATTTTCAAATGATCCCCAACTACTACAGGGTTTTCTTGTGATGAGAGAGATATGTGGAACACTTACTATTTTTTATCCCAACCTAGAGATGACTAATTCTCTCTATGGTGATGATGATGATGAAAATTACCATAGACAAATGTGGTGGGAGACATTCGGGGCCGCAATTAGTATTGATTGGTCCTTTTTTTTAGGATCCAATGACTCCAATCTGGGACATGATGATTCATGGGAAAGAAATGAAGATATAAATGCTCCCAGCCCAGTGGGGTGGGGGTGATCTAGAGTCACCACTAATTATTCTAAGACCCTATTAGGGATGATGAACCTAGAGACAATGATTGAGATATAAATTCTCACTGAACAATGGGATAGGGTTCGCTTGTAGCTACTGAGGATATCTCTTTAATCCTATTGGGGATTAAAGATATGAGGGGTGGAGGTGGTGGTAGATATTCTCCTATCCCAAGTGGATGGTTATACTCCTGGATGACTTCTATGGAAACTGCTATTGTAGTCTGTTTGATGAAGCGTAGCTGGGCTTGCATGGGAGCAGGGTGCGATGGCAGCCCATAATGAGAATAATTCTTCATTGGAAGTTGTTTGGATAATCAAAACTTCATTCTCTATGTTATAAATATATTATTATTTCTTCAAGGGGCCCATTTTGATGTCATGTTGTGTATTCTCTTCCTCTGATCTTGATTTCTAGGCATTGTTGAAGTGGGGGATTTCTACTGTAGTGACCAACTAGCCTGAGCTTTACCTGGTCCCCTAATTTTTCTAGAGGCTATAACATTACAAAATTCTAAATATGAGGGGTTCTTTTGTTCCATGGGTGTGGAAAAGTGTAATAATCCATACGGTCCCCATCCTGTAATACAAATACATGATGTGGGTTTAGATATCCATTGTCCTAGTGTCATGATGAAATGACTGCATGTGTTTTACAGATTTACGTTGTTAATTTCCTATTTTGGATCCTAACCCATAAAGACAGATTCCAGGTCGAGATGAAAATATAGTATGTTGATTGTTTGAAATTTGGACTCATATCCTGGAAAGGGCGACGTTGAGACTTTAGTCACTGATGAGTATCCCACATATTTTTGCATAGATAAGGAATGCATTCCTTTTCTAGCTCATCTGGGATCTCATAGTTATAAGTAGTGAGGGGGAAGAACATGATGGGAAGGCTATTTCTAGACAAGTTTCCCCATATTTAATTTTTTTCCTCCTCCTCATCAGAGTTATATGCCTCTATCCATTCATACCATAGAAGATGGATCTGATGGTCACCTGCTGACGGGAGTGGAGTGCTGCTGGAAGTTGATGGGGAACCATATATAGTTGACCCCGATGTGTCAATCACGTCTCTATATTAAGTTTTAGGAGTTTTTAATACCTCTATATATGGTGGTGTCTAGGAAAGGGGAGGATTTCATTGTCTGTGGGATATATCTCCATGGGGACCACATTGGATATCAGGATTAGAGTTCCTATGATCCATCTCCACACTACCACAAGGAGGAATATCTTGGTAATGAATATCTTCTACTTCCACTTTGATATAAGAGTTGATGGACCTTAGGGGTGTTGATAATGTGTCTTGAATGACCTTAAGGACACTTGTATTGATAAAATTAGGAATATGTTCTATGTTCTACGTTATGTTCAAAATATGATGACCTACCTTTTGGAATTGTGTAGGGATATGCGACTGCTGTGTAATGGTTGCTGGAACTTGTATGTAATCATTTGGTGTTGTGGGAATATGTTCCCACTAATGAGAAGATACTATAATATTCCAATGATATTTCTCATTATTAATAAGAATATGAGCCTATCTTGAGGCATGTGTCATTCTCACTTGGTGATCCTTAGTCAATATGGTAGTATGAGCTCAATCCTAAGACTTTGGGAAATGACACTCGTCTTTCTAGGAAAGAGTACGGGCCTATACTGAGGCATGTGTCATTCTCACTTGGTGATCCCCTATTGAAACTAGAATATGATCTAGGTATGAATATTCATTTCCCACTGGAATATTTCAGAAGACCTTCGAAATGGGTGAAGGTATATGATCCTCCTCTTGTATTTCCTTAGAATGATACTAGAGTAGTCATTCATCGGTACAATTAGGAATATGTTCCTAGATTCTATGATCTACTAGAATATGCCAGATAGATTAACTAAAAAAATATGATCCTATCCTGAGGCTTTTTTGAATTCTCACTTGGTCATCCCCAACCGAAACGAGGATATATACATGATCCCGAGCCTTTGTAGTATGCCAAAAGACTTCTTTGATAAGAATATGAGCATGTCCCGAGGCTTGTTCCCCTCTCACATAGTGATCCCTATCCAAAATGAGGATATGATCCCAATCTTGGGCCTTTGGAATATGCCACCAGACCTTTTAAACATGAATGCTCCCTTGTACTAAGGAATGTTCCACTCTCACCTGGTGATCCCCAGTTGGAATGGGAGTATGATCCCAGTCTGATGCCTCATCCTTTATGAAAATATGAGAATAATAATCATAGAAAGAAGAAAGAATGTTCTCTTGCTCTGGTAAAACCACTTGTTTTCAATGATCAGAGTGTTGAGTTTCCTTGGATATTGGGACAACAGTAAGAACCTGTCCCTTTATGTGCAAAAGTGCTGAAATACATTGGTGGAGTTCTTCAACTGTTGCAAAAATATATCATCATTTTAGAAAAGTATGTGCATGGATATGAGCCTACACATTTTACATGTCCATTATACACTACCATATGTCTTTGATCGCTGTGGGGATATGAATCTAATTTTTTCCTCCTTATTCCATTGGAATATGCAGATGATCTTAATGCATGGGGTATGGGATATATGCCTCTCCCATGCCTATTATGGGAATATGACCACATAATTATTCTGAGTTAGCAAGGATATGAGCCTATTTTATTATTCCTAATATGATATACTAGCAAGAATCATCAACAAGAGTGGATATATGATCCCTCTCCTAGAATCCAATGCCTTCCTCCCCAGATTAGCCTTCCTTTCTACCCATGCATGGGCATCAAAGGCAGCAGTGTGTCGGGTGGTACCCTCGACAGATGGCTGGTGGGTACCAGGGGGATGGTGTTGGTGGTGGCAATTGATAAGTGCCCTCCTTGGTGGTCGTGAACCAGATGGGAGGCATATTTTTCTTCCTGATCCACCTTCATCAGATATTGAAGGTGGTAGTTATCATGATCTGGGTATAAGATCCTAAAGTGGTTGGTTGTAGCGGAAAGGGCTACTGGATTAGCAGAACCCTTTATAGGGGATGCAGACTCATCGGCTTCCATTCTTGTAGAATCTTGCAGACAACTTATATGGTCAGGATTGTACCATTTTGATGGCACTCTCATACCATTATTTTTTTCACCTATCATTGGAGTTTTCGAGTAGGTGAGATCACTTTGTGGCCTTTGGGGGCTATATCCATAAATGATTCATTAGAGTGAACATTGGATGATGAAGAAATTATCTTGTATTGGGATGTTGTTAGTATCTTCATTCATGCAGAAAATAAGGAATAAGGATACCGATTAGTGTAGAATCGTAGGCATGATATGCTCCATCATATTTTCTTGGTTAACACAATTTTCATGATTTCCTGATCTGACCATTCTTTTCACGTGGACTTGACAATGCAAGGATGGACTTATAGAAACCATGGTCATATATGATCATCTGTTTGATCATGCCGACATTACTACTATGTTTGTATGGGGTATGAAAAACAATGTGTCCTAATACCATCATTTAAGAGATTCACATCAGGCTTATCAGTTTTGTCAGCATAAGAGGTGCAATAAAAATAGTCCAACAGATAATAACTGATAATTTTTTATTAGAGATATTCGCATTGGATTCACCATTTTTTTGGATGGATAAGAAGAAATTGAAATGGATCGAAGGATTATAAACCAATAAAATTTTCATTGGTGTTATTTCACATCATATTCACCATTTTTGTTTCTTCAAGAGAAGATGCATGGATGGGATCCACCTGATGGTTTGATTTTGAGGGGGTTTATGTTGTGAACAATCATGAACATCAAGAAATCATTTTGTTTCTTACCAAAACCCCCTAATGGTACCCTCATCTGTAACTGGGTATAAACCTAATTTCCAAAGGTAGGAAATCACCTGGGTTTTCAGGCCCAATGACTCTTGGGGACTTTTATTGGTCGAGAGTATGGGAGGTCGGTCTCATCGCACCCTTTTGGGAGGGAATTTTTTCCTACTTTGGGACTTTGTTATAGATTTAAGATATATTCACGAAACTCTTCCTAATCCTAATATGGGACCAGTTTCCCTAAAAAATGATCATGTTTTAATTATATTATAACTATAAAAGGATGGAGGATATTTAGTGAATCCATATATATATATATATATATGGTTCTCCACTGTTTTTTAGTAATAGGTGGTTTCTTATGTGTTGAATACATATAACCAAGTGCTTCAGAATGTGCTGCCACGTAAGGAGATGATTAATATTATGAGGGGATTGAGCCATTATGAGGAATCCTATGTATCCTAGTTATTATAGGAATCAAAACACACATATTTAGTTTGATGCATGCAATTTAATCATCATGTGAAAAAGACTTATATATGTGCTCTGGGACACTAGTTGTTCAAGATCGAGTCCTAAAAGGATTTCCTACATATCTTGATTATGGAGAGAATCATAATTGTCATAGTTCATATGTTTGAGGATTATACACTAAGGTTTACCTTGTCATTGTGAATAATCATGGTGTAGATGATGAGATTATTATAGTTCCCTAAGCCCAAATGAGCTATGATCAGTGTGAGAAACAATGGATGGAAATTGATCATTTTCCATTGATCATGACGTAAGACTTATATATTAGGATATACATGTGGAGATCTAACCTTGAATAGGTGGCCTACATATCCTAAATATGGTAGGAATCAGAGTCATCAAAGTTATTTTTAGTTCTCATTCCACTGATGGATGTAGTAGAGTGATCATCCCATGGGAATGATTGGGTGCCGATGGCTGAAATGACATCGACATAAGTCTTACATTGAAATGGATGTTCATTTGAGATCAAGCTTTAGGAATACATCCAACATATCCTATTAATTATAGGAATCAGATTTCTTTTTGTTCAACTATGCTCTTGGGATTGTTCCCATGGTAGATTCCCTTATGTTCAGGATAATGTGTCATACCACTCATTGGGTTTTAACATACATATGTTTCCCTGGTTGTTGGATATTCATAATACGAATGATATGATTATTTCAACTCCTTAAGATCACATGATCTATCCTTAGTGTGAGAAAAAATGGATGGAAAATGAAAAATATCATCGACACGGAGAGTGGGGACTAATGTATCAGGACAATCATGTGAAGATAAATCCTTGAAGAGGTGTCTTACGTATCCTGAATATGGTAGGAATCAGAGTCATTATAGTTCTTTTTTTCAGGGCTTACAAAATGAGGCTACCTTTACTATTAGTACATATCATGTGATTTCATTGATCAGGGATTAAACTCTAAGGTTTCCTTGGTTATTGGTATATATCATGTTATGTCTTTGATCGGGGTTTACACTCTGAGTTTTCCCTTGTGACATGATTTTCTTCCTGACATGCATTGATTATACACTTGTCATAATATGTAGAAGAGTAACTACCTGGCATATCAATCAATCAATCATGTAATTTTTTTATTCAATGAAAAGAATAGTGTACCAAAATTAAAATATCATCATGGAAAGACCTATAGGAGGATGAGACTCAAGGGGGTCTAAAATATTAGGGATCGAGGGAATCACCTCAAATGATATTAACACCTTTTGGTTTCAAACTATTCAAGTAATGAAAAAATACTTCGGACCAATAATTTCTATTGAAGCTAGGTAGTCCGCAACTTTTTTACCTTACCTCTAGGTATGAGAAACTATATATAAACTCCAATGATTCTCCTGCATATTCTAATGATATAATATTTAGGCCAAGGAACTATACCTCACCCGTATATTTCATTTTATAAGATCATAGAATTTTTTCAGCTTCAATGATCTTCAAATAATTTTGTTTGAAAATATTTAATCCAGTGAGCATAGACATCTCTTTAGAATAGAGGGAGTACCTTGACCCATCCTAATAAGAAAAAATAGAATGGTCGACCCGCACCTATCACAGATGTTACCCCCCTCAGATCAAACTAGAAATACACAATCCATTGCTCTTAAGTTTCATACCCTTTGAAGGGGGTTCCAACAGACCCATTTAACCAGATTATGGATATCCCCCTAATAAGAAGAATTTGGATTATGAATAAACTTCAATAAGGAAGGTGAATCCCCCCAATTTACAAAGACTCTAACGATATCAATGAGAAGATATTTAACCCTTCATATAATCACCCAACCATTTGAGACTATTACCTCATAAATATTCTTATTTCTCACCTGCCACATGCACCATCAACTAGCATGTAATATCACTATACGTTACACTCTTTTAATACCTCCCATGCCTAATCCATGGTACTAGTGATTAAGAAAGTATTTTCATCCATGGATAAAGAATAAATAGTAGTGAATTCACCAAAATAATGCCATACCTCATTATCCCATTCTCTTTCAAAGAAAATGTGGTCTAAGATTTCTTCTTTATGTCTCTTACAGCAGAAACATTTGGAAACAATTAAGATCCCACTCCATTTCACATTTTCATCCATAGGGACAACTCCATTCCAGATCCTTGAGGACAAGAAGTTATACTTTATGGGAATAACCTTGACCCAAAGGGTATTATTCCATGAATTCACTGTCTCTCTCATGGTAATGATCCTTCGGTAATCTATCATTGTGAAGGTTTCAGATGAAGAATGAGTAAATACATATTTATCTATTTTGGAGGATAACAAAATATGGTTGAAAAGAGACCGTTGTTCCATATACAAGAATTTATTATTAAAAGTAGGGTATTGGCTGGATTCCTTGAAAGATATGTTCATATCAGGACATCCTGGACACCTGATTATTTCTCAACACTAGTTGTGATGCCAGAATAGGATATCACCCTTCCCAAAAATCCAACAAGAATAGGTCCTAACAGTATCAACAATGGAACCAATATATATCAATAAAAGAGAGGCATGTCTTTCCAATTAATTCATGTCTCCCACTGAGTCACCATGCATGGTTCTTCCCCATAACGTGCTGCATTCTAAAACCCCCCATTCTAGCTTAGCATGCATGCAAATAATGGTATCTTGGAGGTTACAAACATTAATTCCACCTTCATTATCTAGACAATCCATCCTACCCCATTACACCCATTTTATTTTTCCCTTGACTTTAGGATACCATATAAAGTTAGCTATAATTATTTAAATGTTTTTGATAACCTCCTTTAGGACATTGATAGAATAGAGGTCAAGGATAGGGGTGGTTAGGAGCACACTATTAATTAACATTATTATTCCACTGAAAGATAAATATTTGTTTTTTTCAGTTAACCACATGATCTGTTATATATCATCCTGCCTTTTTATCACATAAACATTCATTACATTTTACAAAACCGAGGATATTTAAGATTTAGTGTCTTGGAAACAAAGAACTTTAAACATGAAAACATAAAAGATTCTTATTAAACACTTGAAAGGCTTCTCATCATGTTAATCCTAGGTTCATTACTACATCTCATAACCTAGGGACATACATCAAAAGAAAGGGTGAGAAGAAGGCCCAGTAAGGGAAACAAGAGAAACATTTTATATGTGAACTTGAGATACTTCAATAAGGTCATGAAAAGAGCATTAAGGCATGGGAAAGAAATCATGAGGCATGTCATAATAAAAATAACATTTTTCAAAACTTGAAGATGTGGCTGCAACATTTAATATAGACAATCATGAACATATCACCAAGGTCCATCCCCAAGTTTTCATTTGAAAATTACCAAGGTTATTCACCAAGATATCGTGAAAATTGCAATCTCTAGTGGTTACATCATTACCCAATGCATTGAATCGCTATCAGGGCACACCGTTAAATTTTTCTTTATTATCATGTAAGCCACATATTTCATCATCAAACATTTCATAAATAACCCATATAGAATAAAATAAATGGGTTTCATTTCATAATCATAACGTTTTAAAAACTGCTTTAAAGACATGATCTTTATGTCACCTTAAACCCACGGAAAGGGAAAGCGGGTTTCACGTATGTAAATCCCAGAATTTAAAATAGAAAATTTTGATATATATGTGAATAACCCTATAGAAATAAGAGCTTTGAGTATTCACTTAATTAAATAAAATATCTTTATAAAAAAAGAGAGAGACATTTTGAGATGAAAATTCTGCAGCATAACGGCTATGTTACAAGGTTTTTAGAAAACATTGAAAAGAGAGGGGACATGGGTCAAACATTCATAAATGACCCATAAAACAGTATAGGGACAGAATATAAGGGATTTAAGAACATGATAATGAAATTTGAAAATATACCATATGAAATGAAGGACATGAAAGGAAGACAAAAAATAAGATTTCTCTTATGAAAATTCGGCAGCCTAACAGCGTTACATAAACATCAACCAAAAATGAATTGATGAGATCAAATAGGGTCTCTCATAATATGAACATAAAAGATCATTATGATAGATATAGATATCATAACCCAACATAATAAAAAGGATCTTGCAATACTTGACATGGAATTAGAACTTTGAAAAGGGAGAAAGGTGCAAGGACCACTTAAAAATTCAGCAGCCTAACGATGCCACTTAAACTTCAAAATACTGAATTGAAGAGATCAAATGGGGTATCTCATAATATGGTCATAAAATATCAGTATGATATATATAGAGATCATACCCCAACATAAAAAAAAGGACTTGAAAGAATTGACATGAAAGTAGAACTCCAAAAAGAGAAGGGTGAAGAACCACTTAAAAATTCGGCAGCCTAACGGTGCCACTTAAAACATCAAAATACTGAATTGAAGAGATCAAATGGGGTCTCTCATCATTTGATCATAAAATATCAGTATGATAAATTTAGAGATCATACCCCAACATAATAAAAAGGAACTTGAAATACTTTACATGAAAATAGATCTTGAAAAATGAGAAGGGAGAAAGAATCTGTTACAAAACCTTCGGCAGCCTAACGGCGCCACTTAAAACTTCATAAAAAGAAATAATGAGAGTAAGAGGGGATATCTCATTATGTGAAAATGAAAAGGGCAGTAATAGGAGTATAAAAGAACACCCTTTAACATAATAACATGGAGAATAAAAGAAATTACATAAAAGAGATTTCTTGAAAAGAAAAAGAGAGATCAGATCCCTTACCTTAAAACGTAACTCTTAAAACTCAAAGGTTGGGACCTTGAGGACTTGGGGGCACCTTGGGAGGACTTATTGGGAGGAAATGAGACCAGAACTTCGTTGGGGGAGAGTGGGGAGTCGAATGGATGAGAGGATGGCTTGGTATTTATAGGGATAGTGAGGGGACAAGACATTAATGGCCAAGGGACACCTCAATAGTGGTTTTGGCAAAACCATGGGCTTTCCCATGGTATTTTCCCATGGTATTGGCCACTTGGGACACCTCATACCTTATCTTACTATTCATAAGTCTACCATACTGATTACATACTTAATACATCATTTAATGATGTCATTAAGCACCCGTAACCTAAAAACTGTATTTTCACTATTCATCGAAAATTCAACTTTCTCAGAATAATCCCAAAATTTCACCTTAACCAAATATCAATGCTCTGATTTCAAAAAAGAACTCCATTTTATAAAAATATTTTTATAAATATTTTTAATTTATTTTTTAAATAAATACACTATTCACCGAAAATTCATTTTTTCAGAAAAACCCCAAAAAATTACCATAACATAATATCGGTGCTCTGAGTTCAAAAATGAAATCCATTTTATAAAAATAATTTTTTAAATATTTTTAATTTAATTTTTAATTAAAAAACACTATTCACTAGAAAAAACTAATACTTGAATAATAATTTATGAAATCGTTATTTAACCATTTTATTGAATCACATTACTTAATCAAGGTGCCTAGATTATATTAATACTTTATTTAAGTGAGATTACTAATACATTTGGACACATTACTAATCCTAATCATAAAATCACTATTCATAATTTACTATTCATCAAAAATTAAGTTGATCTTATTAGACTCTAAATTTCGTATTGAATATAATTCTAGAAGACCATTTTTCGAATATCATTACACATTTTTAATTATTTAAGGTTTACATAAACATTTTTAAAATATCCTTTTTATATAATTCATCAAAAATATGCATACTATATTTATCCGGTCATTTGAAAATTCATAAACTTCATCATAAGAAAAAATCCCAATTTTTATTTAAAACAAAGGATTACACAAGGCAGTTACAGTCTCCTTACATAGCCCCTTATCACACCAGCATAGAAACTAAGTGTAAGGTGTGCTAAGGTGAGAGAATCTGAGGGAGGCTCGGCTAACATCGCACGAGTAGTAATTTCTATCAGTTTGAACTTCTCGCAAAGGCGATTCCGTTCTAGCTTCACACGATGAAGTTAGGCTTGGGTTTGGTCCAGAGCAAAGCCCAGTGGTGCTACCTCCTTCCCATGTTCTGTTAGATGGGCTTTGATCGATCCAAGACTACTGGGTGAGGCCATCGAATCTTCTTTCTATAATAATTAACCATGATTACTTGTATATAGATACAATAATCAAAACGTTTAGTTTCCAGGGGTCATATTGACCAATGGTCACATAACAGTCAGAACCCAATTTTCTCGTTTTAATTATACTCATGTTATCAAATGAAAATTTTTTGTTGAGTATAAAAAACAAAATAAAATAACACATAAAATTAGGAAACAAGATTTATTCAAAATTTCGGGTCGTTACAATCTTCCCCCCTTAAGAAATTGCGTCCTCGCAATTTTTAAAATTGGGTTTTGAAATTTCATTGAAAGTCCCACATCAAAAAAGGAGTCAGTAAAACTATTACTTTAAAAGAAAAAAAAAGTAAGTACAAAGGTCACCCGAGTTAGCCCACACTAGGATTCCATGTACGAAAACATGGACATGGAAGAGAAAACAAAGGGTCAAGTTCTGAGGGAGAGTGATAGAAAACATGATTAGGAGAAAGTTAACCATAAGAAAATCCCAAACTTATGATGTGTGTAAACGGTCTTTGATTACCCAGTAGGAAACGTAAACCAACTTTTTGTTTTACGTTACTTTTCATAATTTTGAGGAATTCATTTACAACATAAAACAAAAACATAAGAAAATATACCTATCTTCATGTAGAGTTTCATCCTTTAATAAGTTTCTACCCAAAACTAATCTTTTCTCCAAACTATGAGCATTAAAAACTACTTGGTCTCATCAAAACACAAGAATAATTTTCTAGAGAATCACATAATCCACAAAAGATTAACTATCTATTTCTTCTATCTTTAAACATTATCCTAAAAACAGAAAGGGTAAGGTAAAACAACTCTTCAAAAAGAAATAATCCCATAGGAATGGAAACTAATTTTAAATCTTCAAAGTTCCATGGTACTACCCAAAGTTCATCATAGTCCATTCCATAAATAACGGTCCTTAAAATTCCTCAAAATAAACCAAACTAAGATTGAAACCCAAAGACAAGAAGGATTTGATAACATAGTCTTCCAAAACGAACTTCATTGTTCATCTCCAAACAACATCAACCACTCCTAACATCTTATAACAAAAGTATCTAACCTAAACATATTTTACCCAAGATAGGTTAATCATTCCCATAAGTAACCTAAATTACTATAAGTCCACCTTAAATTCATCGATTCTTCAAAATATAAGTCAACATTACTCCTCAATGAAAATACCGTAGTAATATATTTACCTAGATCATATAGGGTCCCTAAAATAGTGAACGTCTTCCAAAATAATAATCACCTTTTAATCCCCTAATCATCTTTGTCGTATTAATATGACAATCGTAGCATTTCCTATCACATTGGTTGTTGGGACATGTTCTTCCATTTCCCGCCATTAACTAAGAAAAGAAACCATAATTAGGGGCTTAAATACATATCCAATAATCATGAAAAGAAACTTAAAGCATATAAGGATAACTTGTAGAAGAAAAGAATACCCTAACTTGTGATCCCCTAGGTTCCCATCTAGGTTATCCATGATCATATATTCTTATTTGAATCTTTATTTTATTTTATCTTTGTTCCTTTACCAATGGTTCATACTAAGCTTATGAATTTACCAAAGCATATCCCCTGGGAGTGTCATAATAAAGAGTGCAGCAAGGCCAGTTGTCGTGTACCAGTTCCCGTTTGAGTCTAGCTCAAAGCGGTGTTTTCGGGTTTTACCCCTATGTACATCTGTGCCAGAGCCACCTCCACCTACTCGTATCCAGACAGGGATGTATTTTCTTGGCAACCCCTTACTCAATACTCACCAAAATACCAGGAAGATTTCCTATATTTAATCTTTTATATAGGGTTCTTCCCAGAGTTTTCATATCCTAATTTCCAAAAATAACTAAACCATCCTTTGATACCAACTATAGCATCCTGCCTTTTTATCACATAAACTTTCATTACATTTTACAAAAACGAGGATCTTTAAGGTTTAGTGTCTTGGAAACCAGGAACTTTAAACATGAAAACATAAAAGATTCTTCTTAAACACTTGAAAGGCTTCTCCTCATGTTCATCCTAGGTTCATTAATGCATCTCATAACCTGGGGAAATACATCAAAAGAAAGGGTGAGCAGAAGGCCCAGTAAGGGAAACAAGAGAAACATTTTACATGTGAACTTGAGATACTTCAATAAGGTCATGAAAAGAACATTAAGGCATGAGAAAGAAATCATGAGGGATATCATAATAAAAATAAAAATTTTCATAACTTGAAGATGTGGATGCAACATTTAATATAGACAATCATGAACATATCACCAAGGTCCATCCCCAAGGTGTCATTTGAAAATTACCAAGGTTATTCACCAAGATATCGTGAAAATTGTAATCACTAGTGGTTACATCATTACCCAATGCATTGGAGCGCTATCAGGGCGGACCCTTAAATTTTCCTTTGTTATCATGTGAGCCACATATATCATCATCAAAAATTTCATAAATAACCCATATAGCATAATATAAATGGGTTTCATTTCATAATCTTAACGTTTTAAAAACTGCTTTAAAGACATGATCTTTATGTCACTTTAAACCCACAGAAAGGGAAAGCGGGTTTCACGTATGTAAATCCTAGAATTTAAAATAGAAGATTTTGATATATTTGTGAATAACCCTATAGAAATAAGAGCTTTGAGTATTCACTTAATAAAATAAAATATCTTTAGAAAAAAATAGAGAGACATTTTGAGATGAAAATTCTGCAGCATAACGGCTATCTTACAAGGTTTTTAGAAAACATTGAAAAGAGAGGGGACATGGGTCAAACATTAATAAATGACCCATAAAATAGTAGAGGGACAGAATATAAGGGATTTAAGAACATGATAATGAAATTTTAAAATATACCATATGAAATGAAGGACATGAAAGGAAGACAAAAAATAAGATTTCTCTTATGAAAATTCGGCAGCCTAACAACGTTACATAAACTTCAACCAAAAATGAATTAATGAGATAAAATAGGGTATCTCATCATATAAACATAAAATATCAGTATTATAGATATAGATATCATACCCCAACATCATAAAAAGAAACTTTCAAGACTAGACATGGAATTAGAACTTTGAAAAGGGAGAAAGGTGCTAGGACCACTTAAAAATTCAGCAGCCTAACGATGCCACTTAAACTTCAAAATACTGAATTGAAGAGATCAAATGGGGTATCTAATCATATGGTCATAAAAGATCAGTATTATAGATATAGAGATCATACCCAAACATAACAAAAAGGACTTGAAAGAATTGACATGAAAGTAGAACTTCAAAACGAGAAGGGTGAAGAACCACTTAAAAATTCGGCAGCCTAACAACGCCACTTAAAACATCAAAATACTGAATTGAAGAGATCAAATGGGGACTCTCACCATATGATCATAAAATATCAGTATGATAAATTTATATATCATACCCCAAAATAATAAAAAGGAACTTTAAATACTTTACATGAAAATAGATCTTGAAAAATGAGAAGGGAGAAAGAATCCGTTACAAAAATTTCGGCAGCCTAACGACGCCACTTAAAACTTCATAAAACGAAATAATGAGAGTAAGAGGAGATCTCTAATTATGTTAACATGAAAAGTGAAGTAAGAGGAGTATAAAATAACACCCTTTAACATAAGAACATGGAGCATAAAATAAATTACATAAAAGAGATTTCTTGAAAAGAAAGAGAGAGATCAGATCCCTTACCTTAAAACGTAACTCTTAAAACTCAAAGGTTGGGACCTTGAGGGATTGGGGGCACCTTGGGAGGACTACTTGGGAGGAAATGAGACCCGAACTTCGTTGGGGGAGAGTGGGGAGTCGAATGGATGAGAGGATGGCTTGGTATTTATAGGGAAAGTGAGGGGACAAGGCGTTAATGGCCAAGGGACACCTCATTAGTGGTTTTGGCAAAACCATGGGATTTCCCATGGTATTTTCCCATGATATTGGCCACTTGGGAAATCTCATACCTTATCTTACTATTCATAAGTCTACCATATTGATTACATACTTAATACATCATTTAATGATGTCATTAAACACCCATAACTTAAAAACTGTATTTTCACTAATCATCGAAAATTCAACTTTCTCAGAATAATCCAAAAATTTCACCTTAACCAAATATCAATGCTCTGATTTCAAAAATGAACTCCATTTTATAAAAATAATTTTCTAAATATTTTTAATTTATTTTTTAGATAAATACACTATTCACTGAAAATTTAGTTTTTCAGAAAAAACCCCAAAAATTACCATAACATAATATCGGTGCTCTGAGTTCAAAAATGAAATCCATTTTATAAAAATAATTTTTTAAATAATTTTAATTTAATTTTTAATTAAAAAACACTATTCACTTGAAAAAACTAATACTTGAATAATAATTTATGAAATCGTTATTTAACCATTTTATTGAATCACATTACTTAATCAAGGCGCCTAGATTATATTAATACTTTCTTTAAGTGAGATTAATAATCCATTTGGACACATTACTAATCCTAATCATAAAATCACTATTCATAATTTACTATTCATCAAAAATTAAGTTGATCTTATTAGACTCTAAATTTCGTACTGAGCATAATTGTAGAAGACCATTTTTCGAATATCATTACACATTTTTTATTATTTAAGGTTTACATAAACATATTTAGAATATCCTTTTTCTAAAATTCATCAAAAATATGCATACTATATTTACCCGGTCATTTGAAAATTCATAAACTTCATCATAAGAAAAAATCCCAATGTTTATTTAAAACAAAGGATTACACAAGACAGTTACGGTCTCCTTACATAGCCCCTTATCACACCAGCATGGGACCTAAGTGTAAGGTGTGCTAAGGTGAGAGAATCTGAGGGAGGCTCGTCTAACATCGCACGAGTAGTAATTTCTATCAGTTTGAACTTCTCACAAAGGCGATTCCATTCTAGCTTCACACGATGAAGTTCGTCTTGGGTTTGGTCCAGAAAAAAGCCCAGTGGTGCTACCTCCTTCCCAAGTTCTGTTAGATGGGCTTCGATCGGTCCAAGAATACTGGGTGGGGCCATCAAATCTTCTTTCTATAATAATTAACCAAGATTACTTGTATTTAGAGACAATAATCAAAACATTTAGTTTCTAGGGGTCATATTGACCAATGGTCATATAACAGTCAAAACCCAATGGTCTCATTTTAATTATACTCATGTTATCAAATGAAACATTTTTGTTGAGTATAAAAAACAAAATAAAATAACACATAAAATTAGGAAACAAGATTTATTCAAAATTTCGGGTCATTACATGTTATCCTACTAATGAAAGTGTCAATGTCCCAAATCTGAAGCCTCCTAGAAGATAAGGGAGCCCCTAGATAATCCATGGGAAAGGCCCCTTTCTTCATGTCCAGAATATGACCCACAGTAGATATCTGGTCTAATGTATAGCTGTTGAAAATATAGAAACATATTTTATTCTTGTTAATCACTTTTCCACTCCAATGGAAATACTCATCCATTTTTTTTTCAAAAATTACAATGATCTACTCAAAGAATTCATGAAAATAATGGCATCATCGGCGAACATAAGAAGATAAACTAAAGGGGATCCCATCCTACATCGATATGAAATAATAACACCATTACTCAGGATTCTATGAATAATTTGAATGAGAACATCCTAGAGAATGATAAAAATACTTGGAGATATTAGATCCCCCTGCCGAATAGCACATGTTTATTTAAAGAAACCATGCGTTTTTTTTCATAAAATACACTACTAACTAGGAAGAACAAAAGCAATGAAAAATTAAATCAATCTTCCAGGAAGAAAGGCCCATACCTGCCAAAACATTACTGATGAAACTCTATTACACATTATCATAATATTTATTCATGTTGAGTTTAATGGACACATTAGAACCCTGGGTTTTGAGGTTAAAATCCCTGAGCATTTTGTGGGCCAAGTCTATAGCCCCTGGATAGAACGACCCTTCACAAAACCATTTTGTTCTAGAAGGATCCACCAGGGTAAATGAGCAGACAACCTAGCATTGATAATACCTGCGAGGATCTTATAAGGCACATTACACATACTTATAAGGAGATAATGAAGAATATATGTGGGGTTTTTGGACTTGGGAATGAGCACCACAGTGGTGGCATAAGCAGCACGAGGCAACTACCCGTCCTTTAAAAAATCATGAATAACTTCAATGAGATCACCCTTAATAACCTCCCATGACGATCTATAGAAAGATATAGGAAAACTTTCCCAGCCAGTAGCACTATCTGTATTGAGTTTCATCATAGAATCAAAGATATATTTCTCTTGAAGAAGGGATTCCATCTCATTATTATTATAGGCTAAAACACAGTGCAATATTACATCAAAAATATCTATGGGTTCTCTCAGATATGTGTTAGGTAGCTTAACATTGGGTTCAACCATAAGATATCTAAGATTGGAATTAGCTAGTGTACCAACAGTGTCCCTATCATCTATAAAAAAATATCCTCAATTAATATATTTTGTTTAATTAAAATTCTCCTTTAATTGATATAGACATGAAAATATGTTGTATTTTTAACTCTTTCTTTCAACCACTTAATCCTCACTTTATCCTTATACATACGTTCCTGTTTAAGTATCATATCTGCCAAGTAATCTTTTTTACTAGGAAGATCCTAAAAAACTTGAGCATCCCAAACCTACTCCAGGATTTGTTCAAGTCAATCAACATCTTGCATTGTATCATTTAGTTCTCTTTCTGGTCTCTTTTTGTCATATCTGAAGACAACTAAATGACTTTATGTAACTTAGTTGGAATATATGAAGGTTTTCTATAATCCCCAACCCTAGTTTCCCGGAGATGGTGAATTATTTTATTACATTGTAATGATTACAATAAAGTCATATCCTAAAGGACCGAATAGTTTTGTATCTTTGGAAAACAAGATACATACATAATTTCTACATTATATCTTGAAAGAAAAAATGATATGTAAATAACATTGTAAACATCCATAAATTCTAGATTATATCTACAAGTCATTCATAATATACTTCTTCGCGTCCTAGGGAAATATGAAATATAAGAAAGGGGTGAGATCAGATGCTTAGTAAGGGTAAATAGTATAACAAAATTAATCAGAAACATAAACACTAGGAATGGTGAGTAACTAAAAACATTTTCCTTTAAAATACACTTGAGCATAATATAGTAGAAATTAAAGATGAATAAATAATGCCATAAAAAATAACAATGAAAATTATACTAGTAAAATAATTACATGGAATATCAATTAATAGTTTTATAATGAGGTAATGAATAATTTCAGGCATCAAAATCATATTTTCAAGGCCTTGGTGAAGACACCACACATAATGGGTAAAAACCCATGATAGTTTGTATCATGAGACCTTCTGATGCATTGAGGGGATATAGAGGGCCCCAAATGTCACTTAATAAGTCCAATTAAATCCTTGTATGAATATAGAAAAACATAAACAATATATACATTGATATTGAAACTAACATATGAAATGAAAATAACTTTCCCCAATCATTAAACATAAACACTAACCATTCGAAGTAATAAGGTGAATGGTATCAAGATAGCACATCCATAGTCAAAATAATAATAAACCATTAAATAAAGTATGTTAGATGATATCATAAAATATTAATCCCAATTAAAAATAATAATCAATAATAGTGTTGAATTATATGGGAATAATCTTATAAAACCACCGAGTAATTATTTAGAGAAATATTATTTTTACTTTGAAAATAAGATTTATTTTGGAAAAACATTTTCATACAACAAGAAGTGAAACAATATATCTTTTTCAAAATAAAATGATTTAATTTATAAAAATAACGGTGTCTTAAAAAATATTATATACTGAACTTGAAAATACAAAAGAATTTGAGAAGTTCCCTTGCATGAGGCTTGTTTATTGGGAAGAATTTTTTAAAGATCCTTTTAAAACATGTAACTCCCCATAAAGGAAAGAAAAATTATTTTTGGTAAAAATATATAGAAACTTAAAAAAGGATTTATGTAGAGTAAATAATAATAATTAAGAATTTGATTGAGGAAAGTAGTTAATAAGAGTAACCTGAAAGAAAATGGATGTTTGGGTAGAAAACCCCTACCTTATGTCTGAATGCATTCTGCACTTGACCTTAAAATTTTGTATAATCAAATTTAATATATTAATTAATTAATTAATAAAATTATATAATTATTTTTTATTTAGTATAATTTTATTAAGTTCATTTATGACCTTTTTATGAGTTATAAGATACAAGATTATCACTCGAAAGCATTCATTTTTTTAGTTTTTGTGATCTATATACTTGTATATAAGTATAGAAGTTCACGTGGAATGGATATAAGTCTCTAGAATTGAATTTATATGATACTAATGAACATATATAATATCAAATGGATATTTAATTCATTTTTTTATATGTCATTAGGTTGATTTGTTTGATAAAACATTAGTGATAATTGTTTAGATTATTACAGAGGTATTTTGATTATCACGAACTAGTTTTTCAATAAGAATTAGTATTCTATATATATACTTATTATAGAATCATTAAATAATATATAATACATATTTTATAATTTGTTTCAACCATAAAAATAGTTTAATGACCATCCTAGAAGAAGAAATTGAAGAATAAAGGCTCATTGTCCATGAAGGTTGTAAATCAGCACCTCCAAAACGATGATTTGGTTTTTAAAATAAAAGAGAGAGAGATAGTAGTTTGAGGAAGTATATTACATTAAAATGATATCATAGTATATAAATTATTCTAGAGTTATCATGATCATTTTTAAATAGTAGGTGAGGAGAATATTAGAAAATATAATAAATTGAAAATGAAATTAAAATAAAAAGGATGAGGGTTTACCTCTTGAAATATCCTCCTTGAGAACCTCCTTAAGGGAATTGGTTTTATTGTTTTGGAATGACCAAGAACTCCTAAACATGGGGAGAGACTATGGAAAAGGATTTGGGTAGAACTTTGATAATCTTAAAGGCTTATAGGAGTGAGGAGAATAGGGAGTGAGGGGTGGTTTTAATAGTGGAGGAGAGGGGTGATTTTCCAATATGTTATTAATTATTTTATTATTTTGATTAAGACATGAAATAGTGTTTATTATTATGAACAAAAATAGTAATAAGTGCATGTGATATTGAACCAAGTTTTCTTACATCATCCATACATCACCTATGACCCTATAAATCTTGTATTTATCATTTATCATTAATTAGCATATTTTACTATTCATTGAAAATTCAAGTATTTTAGAAAAACCATAAAAGTTATCTATAACCATTTTTTGAAATGTATAATTAAAAAATGGTCTCCATTTTATGAAAAAAAAATCTCAATATTTTAAATTTAATTTTTAAATAAAATAATTTTTTACTTGAAAAAAACAAGTTTTAAATTTAAAACTGATTTTATAATACTTTCAAAAAATAACTAAGGTTTCATAAAATTATTCTAAAATCCTAGGAAAAAGAAATATTTATTTAGAAATATATTTTATTAAAATTAATTTTATTTTAAATCAATTTATTAATTTTAAATTGTAACTAAATATTTATTTCTCACAAAAATACCAACACTTAGTTATTAATTTTTAAAATATTCACTATAATTTATAAGGTGCCTAAATTTTATTTATACTTACATGGGTGAGGTTACTATTCATAAGTTTCATATTACTTTTTATAAGGGTACATTATTATTCATAAGGTCCAAGTTACTATTCACTAAAAATGTAAGTTGATCCAATCAGACTCTAAATATCTTACTGATCTGAACTGTGTATGTCTGTTTTTCGAAATTCAAAACAAAAAAGCAGAAAAATTATGTCTAAAGGATAGATCATAACTAACTCTTATAAATAAAAAAGTGTTTGTTTCATAGAGACTCAAAGTTTCATGCATTCTATATTAAATTTATTTGTAAATCCTTGGGGTGTTGCATTCTTCACCCTTATAAAATATTTTTACTCAAAATTACCAAAATGTTACCTCATAAAAACATTTTCTTAGTTCTTCATCATAAGATCCTCAGGATCCCACATCACCTCTTCAATTTTATAATTTTTCAAAATTAACATTATTATCCAAGTCATCCGATTCCTCAACACCTATTCTTTGGTGTCCAGAATCCAAATAGGCTCTTCATAGGAAGATAAGTCAGGTTCCAATTATATACCTTTAGATGTGAGTAAATGTGTTGGGTCTGGCATGTACTTTATCAATAATAAGACGTGGAAAACATTTTGTACCTTAGAAAGTCTAGGCGGAATTTCCTAATGATATTCCATAGCTCTAATTCTCTCTAGAATTTCAAAAGGTTTAGTGTACCTGAGGTTTATTTTCCCTTTCTTCCCAAATCTAATAACACCCTTCCATAAAGATACTTTAATAAAAATGTTATCTCACACTTGAAATTAAAAATCCTTCCTTATATTATCAATAGAGCTATTTTTCCTATTTTGAGCTACTTTGATATGGGTTTGAATAGTTTTTACCTTCACTGTTGTTTCCTCCACAAGCTCTAGGCCCATAAGCTTCCTTTCACTAACTTCATCCTAACATGTTGGTGTACAAAATCTCTTTCCTTACAATGCTTCATATGGTGCCATTTGAATACTAGAATAGAAACTATTATTGTCAGAAAACTCCTCTAAAGGTAAATACTGATCCCAAATACCTTGAATATTGATCAAGCATGATCCCAAAATTTATTCTCATGTTTGGATCATCCTTTCTAACTGCTTTTCAGTTTGAGGGTGATAAACAGTAGTCAAATGAAGATAAATATCCAAATATTTCTGGATACTTTTCCGTAATTCTGATGTAAACTATAGATCATGATCAGAATCAATAGAGATAGGTTCTCTATAAAGTCTAACAAATTCATTAATATAGATCCGTGCAAGGAACTCCACTAGAAAATATTCTCTTATAGAGAGGAAATGTTCATATTTAGTAAGTTAATCCACAATTACCCATATTATATCATTATTTCTTGGAGTTTTGGGTAATCTAGTGACAATATCCACAGTAATGTCATCCCATTTCCATATAAGAATGTGCAGAGGTTTTATGACTCCTTTAGAATGTTGTCTTTCAACCTTAACTTATTGACAAACTAAACATATTGATACATAATCAGGAATTTTCCACTTCATGTTGTCCCACCAGAAATGTTCTTCCAAATCTTTATACATCTTAGTGATACTAGGGTGTATAGAGAAATTCAAACTATGTGAATCATCCAATAACTCCCTTTTTATCTCTAGGATAGAGGGAACACATAACCTCCTCCAAAATTTCAGAATTCCATCCTCATACACGAAGACTGGCGACTTCCGATCATTCACATATTTATTTTGATTTCAAATATTCTCATCATCAGAGTAAGAAATTTTAATTATTTCCAATAAAGATGATTGGGGAACCAATTGAAAAAGTTGTTATGTTTCACCTTCTTGGAGAATTCCCATATCCATCCTTGCTAGATCCATGTATATAGGATCCTTATCAATTCCCATTTTGTTTATAACTCCATGATAATTCCTACTAAATGCATCAGCTACCTTATTTCCCTTTACTTAGTGGTAGTGTATATAATAATTGTGATCCTTGAGTAGCTCGATCCATCACCTTTGCCTCAGATTTAGAAACTACCTTTCCATATCTGCTCTCTATTCATGAGGGAAGTATTTTTCTTAGTAGGTTTCTTAAAAATACCACCATTACATAATTTAAATCTATTACTCCTTCTTTATGTTTTGAATTAATGAACACCATTTATTAGCATCTTCCGATAGATGATAAACTGCTATGTCAACCTTCTCCCTTTCACTACTTTCCAAAGCGAGAAATATCTTCTATAATGAACTTATCCACTACTTTCCTAAAAATGGGGTTGTAGTAACATTAAATAATGGAGGTTGTTTTTTCATAAAGTAGTCTAACATTTATCCTCCATTTTGTGGTTTAGGATGCTCCATACGGGTAAGGTTATTATTTATAACCTAAGTCAGTTATCCTAGTATAGTTATACATTTCTCAGTATCAATCGTAGATCCAGAACCAACCTCATTATCTCACATAGGAGTGAAATACCTACATGGGATATGCACATTTATTTTGTTTCCATTCTATTCACTAGGATACATTTCTAAATAATGGCATACACTATATTTAGTTATGAATCATAATGTGTAATCTCAACTAGAAAAATACTTAACATGAATTTAAATCATATGCATAGCTAATCTCATAATCGTAAACATGGTTTCCTTGGGGACATATTAAAATTTAAATCCTTCATAATGGGTTTTAATGAAAATGTAAATTATCATAATCATATCCCTCGGGAGTGTCAAACTAGGGGCATAATAAGACCTGTTTTCATGTACTAGGTTACCCCAAGTTAGGCCTGGAACACCTTATTGGAGTTATTACTCCTAGGTACATCGATTTTCAGAACCATGTCCACTTGTAGTATCTATACAAGGATGTATTTATTGGAATATCCACATAATTTATTCCTTAACAAAATTATAGGATCTCTTTGTACACTTATCCTCAAAGTCTACCATAGGTTTTTGTTCCCTAATCTAGGTTTTCTAAATGTAGTTTCCATGTTTTCTACTAAACTTCCTTTGATACCAACTATAATTCCGCGACCCTAATTGCCTAGAGCTAGTGAATTATTTTATTACATTGACATGATTATAGAAAAGTTTTATATTGAAGGAACGAATAGTTTAGTAGCTTTGTAAAATAAGATACATACATAAGTTCAACATTACATCTTGAGAGAAAAATAAAATATGTAAATTATATTGTAAACATCCATAACTTCTAGATTAACCCTGAAAGTCATTCTTATTATACTTTTTTTTCATCCTGGGAAATATTAAACACAAGAAATGGGTGAGCTAAGATGCTTAGTAAGGTTAAATAGTACAACTAAAGTAATCATAAACATAAACACTAAGCATAGTGAGCAACTAAAAACACATGCCTTTAAAATATACTTGATCATAATATTGTAGAAATAAAAGCTGAATAAATAATTCCATAAAAAATAAACATGGATATTCTACTAGTTGAATAATCACATGGACTATAAATTACTAGTTTCATAATGATGGAATTCACAATGTAGGACATCATAATCATACAATCGAGGCCTCGGCCAAGACACCACACATAATGGGTAAGAACCCATGCTAGTTTTTCTCATGAGACTGACCGATGCATCAAGGGGATATGGAATACCTCAACCATCACTTAATAACTCCAATTCATTCCTCATATGAATGGATATAAACATAAACAACATATACATTCATATTGAAACTAACATATGAAATGTAAATAAGTTTCCCCAATCATTAAACATAAACACTATCCGTTCATAGTAATAAGGTGAATGGTATTAAGATAGAACATACAGAGTCAAAATAATCATAAAAATTAAAAAAGTTATGGTACATGATATCATGAAATATTAATTCCAATTAAAAATAAAAATAAACAATAGTGTTGAAATATATTGAAATACTCTTATAAAATCAACAAGTAATTCTTAAGAGAAATACTATTTTACTTTTCAAAGAAGAGTTCTTTTCGAAAAATATTTATATAAAACCAGATGTAAAATAATAGGGGTTATTTATAATAAAATGAGTGAATTTAAAAAATAATTTTGTATTAAAACATATTATAGGGTTCAATTGAAAATAGGTAAGAATTTTAGAAGTTCCCTTGAATCAGGCTTGTTTATTGAAAAGAATTTTTGAAAGATCCTTTTAAAAAATATAACCCCCCATAACAGAAAGAATGATTATATTTGGTACAAATATATATAAAATTCAAAAATAATTTAATATTATTACAAAATAATAATTAAGAATTTCATTTAGGTAAGAAGATAATAAGAGTAACTCGAAAGAAAATGGAGGTTCAGGTAGAAAACCCTTACCTTCTGTCTGAACGTGTTCTGTACTTGACCTTAACGTCCTGTATAATCAAATTTAATCCATTAATTAATTAATTAGTAACCTTATATATATGTATATTATTTATTATAATTTTATTAAGTTAATTTATGGATTTTTTATGAGTTATAAGATACAATATTATCACTCAGGAGCATTCATTTCCTTAGTTTTCACGATCGTTATACTTGTATATAAGTATGCCTGTTCATGTGGAATAGATAAAATTATCCGGAATTGAATTTATATGAAAATAATGAAAATAAATAATATTAATTGGTTATATAATTAATTTTTTATATGGTATGAGGATTATTTATTTGATAAAACAATAGTGATAATCATTTAGATTATTACGACGATATTTCGATCATCACGAACTGGTTTTGTCATATGAATTAGTATTATGTGTATATAAAAGTTTCAGAATAATTAAATAATATATAATAAATATTTTATAATTTTTTTTAACCATAAAAATGGTTTCATGACCATACTTGAAGAATAAATTGAAGAACAAAGGTTCGCCATCCACGAAGGATGTAAACTGGAACCTCTTGGATGATGATTTTGTTTTCAAAATAAAAGAGAGAGAGATAGTAGTTTGAGAAAGGATATTAAATTAAAATGATATAATTTCAGTATATAGATGATATTTGAGTTATGATTATCATTTGGACAGAGGATTTGAGAAGAATATAATAAAGGAAAATAAATTGAAAACGAAATTAAAATAAAAAGGAAGAGGGTTTACCTTTTGAAATATCCTCCTTGAGAACGTCCTTAAGGAAATTGGTTTTGGTATTTTATAAAGAACAAGAGATCATGGATTTGGGGAGAGATTAGGGAATTGTTTTATAACTTTGACAATATTAAAGGCTTAGAGGAGTGAGGAGAAGAGGAAGTGAGGGGTGGTTTTTATACCGGAGGAGAGAGGTGAATTTTGAATGTCTTATTCATTATTTTATTATTTTTCATTAGAAAAGAAATAGTGTTGATTATTGTGGCCAAAAATAGTAATAAGTTCATGTGAGTTCGAACAAAGTGTGATTAAATCATCCATACATCACCTATGACTCAATAAATCATGTATTTAACAATTATCATTAATTGTCGTTTTTTACTATTCTATAAAAATTCAAGTATTTTAGAAAAATAATAAAAATTAACTATAACCATTTTTAAACATGTATAATTTATAAATAGACTCCATTTTATCAAAATAATTTTCTAAATATGGGAAATTTTATTTTTAAATAGAATCATTATTTACTTGAAAATTACAGATTTTAAATTTAAAACTGATTTTAAAATACTTTTAAAAATTAATTGAGTCTCATAAAATTAGCCTAAAATCATAGGACAATAAAATATTTATTTAAAATAAATTTTCTGAAAATGAATTTTATTTTAAATAAATTTTTTAATTTGAAATTATAATTAAATATTTATTACTCACAAAAGTACCAATAATTAATTATAAATTTTAAAAATATTAACTCTCATTTACAAGGTGCCTAAATTTTATTTATACTTACATGGGTGAGGTTACTAATCATAAGGGTCATATTACTATTCTTAAGGGTACATTACTATTCATAAGGGTCAAGTTACTATTGAAAAAAAATGTAAGTTGATCTTATCAGACTCTAAATATTTTACTGATCACAACCATGTATGTCCGTTTTTTAAAATTCAAAACATAGAAGTGAAAAAATTATGTCTAACCATTAGGTCATAACTAACTCCTATAAATAAAAAAAGTTTTTGTTTTATAAGGAATCAGAGTTTCATGAATTCTATATTAAATTTATTTGTAAATCCTTGGGGTGTTATATTTTCATATGATCAGAGTTGAATTATCCAAAGGACATCATAAGATCCTGGTGGTCTTTCCTAGAAGCTATCACATGACCTGACTAGCTTGTCTATAGGGTGTCACATGATCCACCTAACATTCCCTGGTGTCATTTTTAGGAACTTACTGACACATATATAGGGGTATCACAAGATTCAATACAACATGTCTCAAAGGGTGTCACATGTCTTGGCTGACTCTCTCGGAGGGAATCATGAGACCTAGCCAACATGTTTGGAGGGTGTCATGAGTCTTGAATGACTTACCTATAAGGTGCCAGAAGGGATTAGTTGACATGATCATATGCATTCGTGAGACTTAGTTGACATGAGAAAGTGCCATTATATGAGTCCGGAGATGTATCTGAAGGACATCATGATGCTTGGGTGACATGACCGGTGAACTTTTATAGAGTAAACTGGCATGCCCAGGGGGGCCGTGTGACTTGATCTGATATAACCTAATGGATTTTCCATGAACCAAATAGCATGTTGAAGGAGCGTCGTAATATCAAGACAGCATGTCTGTAAAGACCCAAAGCTTGATGTACATGGACATTACATTACATTTGTGGAATACTTAATACATAAAAAAAACAAACACTGAAGGACCGTAATAGTTTAGTGTCTTTGGAAACTCGGAACATAATCTTCTAATCGTGGTGAAAGATCTTCAACATCTCCCATAAAGATCTTCCCATTCTGTTTTCTTACCTAAAACCATTCTTTATATCCTGGGGAAAAGAAAACATATAAAGGGTGAGCTCAAATTCTCAGTAAGAGTAAGATTGGAGAAAATAAAACAAACCATATACATTTGAACTTCAAAACATGAACATAATATTTAAACGTCAAAATCTTCAGCAATGACATAAAACACGGTAGTACGTAAGGCATAGATCATAATGGATCATAAATCATGATAAAATAGAATTGGAATAAAACATGTAATTGTGTAAAACCATTAATCACAAGATATGATTTCCATAGTAGCCAAGGCATTTCTGCCAAGACCATCTTAGTGGCCAAGTCCCTTTCTGAATCGAGTTCGCTCCTCGTTCCAGTCCTGTATCACTGAACCCGATTAACTTACCATTACAGCCATGTCTATCTCATGAGATATAAATCCTTACCCAATGAATTGGAGGGAGATATAGGTCCCACCCATCTCATAATGAAATCATACTTACTTTTTCCACAAAATAATAATAAATCGTTCATCATAACCCAAAGAATAAAATGGGTTTCATAAACATCATCCCATCATCACATAATCCATATAAAACAAATGGATATCATTTCATCATAATAAAAATCACACCATGTAAATAATATAGACATTATACTTGAAACATAATCATGATAAATAATGTCATCTTAGATGGAAAATAGTTTTGATAAAACACTTGAAATGAATTCTTGAGAAAAATATCCGTTCTTCTTCAAAATCATTTTCTTTTCACAAAATGCCACTCAATTTTAAAAGAAAATTATTTTATTGAAAATAACCATGAAATCTTGTAGAGTAAGATTCATGAAAATAAGGTGACATGAAACCTTAAAAATCCGTTCATGCCGTATAAGTTAAAAAAACATTCTCTTCGTACTTTTGTTGGAAAAGTCAACAAGTTCCTAGTATGGTAAACAAAAGAAATATTCCTTCCATAACACAAAGTAAAAGTAAAATCAGGGTAAAAATGACATTAATCATTCATGGAAGAATATTAATCACTTTATGAAATACATTTTATGGGCATGGATAAAAAATATAACCCCAGTAAATACTTACATATAAGAAATCTCGAATAAAAATGAGATTGAAAAATTATCCCTTACCTTAGGTCCTATATGCTTCGTACGTATCCAAACCTCCTGTATAATGATATAAATAATGTCATTTACTTATTACAGAATTATATTCACTGTTATTATATCATATATGGTTCAATTATGACTTTATATTACCCGTTCTTTTGTAAATTCCATGTTAAAGCAGCGTTTTGGGTAAAATCTCTTCATTTATCGTCTGTGTTTTGACTTGTGATTATTAATATGATTACTTAGATCATGATTACTTAATTCAAGAATATAAAACATTATTTATATATAATATATATTCATAATATACATATATATAAGATATAAATAAATGGAAAGAAATACACTGTTCATGGAGACGGTAGGCCTTACGTATGCATGAATGCTGTTTTTATTTCCTTATTGAATTGAATGGAATTAAGTAGATGGCATAAATATATATATACATAAATCCAGTAGAATTATTATGTCATATATTTCATTATTATTCATTATATATACTTTATAATCATTCTTGAGTGGTTAACATGGAGAATGAATCTCATCGCATCGTGGAGACGGTAATCCGTACGTACGCACGAGCGATGATATCATTCCCATATTTATTGAATGGAATTGGAGTGAATGGTATAATATCTTAGAATCTTTATGATGTTATAATAACCATATATAGTTAGTATTTACACCATTATACCCATCCAAGTAAGGTGGTGGTGGAAAAACATATTACACCACGGCGTGGAGACGGTATTCCGTACGTACGCACGCGCGGTGATTGTATTTTCCGTAGGATGGAAAGAATATTAAATAGGGTTGTTTCATATATATAATAACATATAATTATATTATTGATACTTATGTTAACAATTTATAATGAAAAAACTAAATAAGAATAAGTTTAAGAAGAAAGAAAACTTGAAAGAATCGGTAGAAGAGATTACCTCTTCTTCGACGCACCTCTTTTAAGATTCTTATTAGGACACTAGAGTTGGTCTTTTGAGAATACCAAAACCTCTATGATATAACTAGAGAAGTTTAGAAGAGGAATTGGCAGGGTTTGGCCAAGCTTCAAGGCTCAAAAGGGTGTGAAGAGAAGAGGGAAGGGGTGCCCTTTTTATAAGGGGGGAGAGGGGCACCTTATGAAAACTTAAAATATTAATTTTTATAACAAAGTCATATTCATTTTTTAATAGCTCCAAATTGATTTATTTCGAAGCTAAGGTGGGTAGGGGTATAAATACTCTCAACCAATAGGTTTTAGACAAGTTTAGTTTACTATTTTGTCATTATCATTTAGATTTAACTCTAAGTTAAATAATTTAACTTTTACCGTGTCTTTTTGTTTTCTTACAATATATGGTTAATAAACTTACTATAAAAAGCCAAAATAACCCCAAGTGGTTCATTATTAAAATATATATCCTTATCTAAATTATTTTTCGGAACCTTAGATTTTTAGGAATAAAATAACAATTAATAATATAATATTTTTTAAAAAAACTATTTTATGTCAATTTTTACACTATTTGGTACTTGATTTTTGTGAAACTCATAACAGCATTATTAGTTAAAAAACAGTTAATTAAATCAATGCTAACATGTCATATTAACCTAGAAAATTAGTGGAATTCATAAAAAGTCTCAAATTACATTTATTTGTATTTTTATAACATCAATTATGTTAATATTTCATTAAAAAAGTAATTACTGCATCATCATTGTGTCATAAATAAAATAAATTAATTAATGTATAAAAATTATAAATAAAATACCATTATGTAGGAAACAGTTTTCTCTCCCTAATGAATATTTATAGTCGAATTTATCATTTGTATAACCCTATATTAAAATTGTTTTAGTTATTAAACTTTGATTTTAACTATTTTAATTCTTCTTTAAATAAAATAATAATAAATATCCTAATCTAATCCAAGTTGACCTAAAGGGTAATATTTTATTCCTAAGGTTGTTTTTGGTCGAATTAAGCTTATCTAATAGAATTAGTACATGTGTTTGGGTAATAATAATATCATTTTTACCCTTAATTACCCTATTTACTTTTAATCGTGCTAAATAAAAGTAAAAAGTTTTTATTCACCAAAAATTATTTTTATGTTATTGAACCAAATTTTACTCCTTGATATTAACCGTGTCTCTATAATTTTCGAAATTCCACTCACATAAGCGGTAAAATTATATTTTATGTAAATTTTTATATTCTCCTAGGAGGTGGGTAAAAGACGGTCAAAAGTTCAATAACATTTATATATATATATATATAAAATTATTATAAAATGACTCTAATAAATTACATTTAACTTATATAGGTATTATGTATCAATTTTGACCTAAAATAAATTTAAATAAAATAAATAATTATTTAAATAAAAAGTCGGTTTTTAAATAGTAACCTAGTGTTTTCACTATTCCCCAAAAATTGAAAATTTTCAGAAAAATACCAAAAAATCACCCTAAGCTAATTTCGATATTAAGAATCCAAAAAATGAATTCCATTATGAAAGATAAATTTTATAAAATTTCAAAAAGTGGGTATTACTATTCATAACGGCTAGTTCATATTAATATTATAATAATTTGTCGTTTAGTGAAACTCGGTATTGTGTACAACACACGCTCTCGAGGATGGTTGCTCTGGCATGCAACACAAGCCTAGAATAGTGTTTGTGTATACTGTAAGCTAACACGGTGTTGCGTGTAGCACAAGCTAATCTTGGTGTAGCGCACAACACAAGACATCAAAGTAATTAAAAAAATATTTCTCATAAACTCCCGGGCTATTACATTCTACCCCCCTTGAAATGAATTTCTCCCTCGAAATTCGTCAGGGTTATAAATGGTGTACTACTTGAAAGTATCTTTCATAGAAACCCACATCATAAAAAGGAATACTAAAACTTCATTTTAAAAAGGAAAGTTAGAAATGTAATGGTTACCCAGATTAACTCATCACTGGGTTTCCATATAAAAGAACATAGGTGGAAATATGGATATGGAAGGAAAATCTAACCATCAAGTTCTGATGGAGAGTGGTAGAGGACATGGCTATGAAAAATCCAACAATCACAAAGCCATAAATTTGTGATGATCTAAGGTACCATCTGATTCATCAGATATAAGGGAAATTAGACAACATTTTTTGTTTTCAAGATGATTTCCCTAAAGTTAAAGAATTTGAATTAGAAGAAATACTTACTTTATTTCGGTACAATCTCACCGTTTTTTCATGCCTTGAACAATTTCCACTTCATATCTTAAAGAAATGAAGTTGAATTTTTCATTCGTGGTGTGTTAGCAGATCATGCGATAGAATGATAGGTCATTCCATCTGTCTCTATCACAAAAAGATTAGCACAATTTATTAAATATACATAAGTCCATCTATGCTGATATTAATCGTATATGGTTCCAAAAATGATTCTATACTTCATCTATCATACCACTTAATAATATAAAACTAATTTATACTAACCATGGACTTCCTGTAGGCTAGTGGTAGGTGATAAATACCTGTCACACTTCGGTTGTGGGTTCGATTCCCACAACCTTTTCTGACGTGATGGGTTGTCACCCATCCTACAGGTTGTACTTTTTCTAAAACTATACTGTTACAACATTCTATAAATAATATCAAAAATTTCTAGCCTTAAACAATACTATCTGATGTCCAACCTAATGCATTCCAATCATTAGACTTATCCAAAATACATTTGTCCAATCTCATAGTATAAAGAAAACGATTACTGGAAATGTCACATAACAAGCACGTGAATAACATCATTTATCCCGCATATATCATAAGATATATCTTGTTGGTCACATTCCAAAAATGCGAATACCTTAATCATGTATTCTTTTGAAACAAGAATTACCATAAAACCTTAGTGAAAACATGAATGCTGCCAAAATTTAACTCTTTCCACATACCAAAATCCCAAAAATTCTATATACTCAAACCATGATATCACTTAGTCCTTATATCAATCATGAGCTCATGAATACTATCAAACATCTCATTATCTCCCTATCCCTTCATTATGCACATATCATCTACTTTCCAAAAATATCTGAATAACCTTTCATGGTTACCGATACCATTCAACAAATAATTTCAAATGATTTAGGAAAAACAATACTGTAACAATCCTTAGATATGTCTTTATTCCATAGCACCATTACCTATACATCATAACTCTTGATAAACATATATCATTCCACTATATTCTTAAACCATTGACCGAGCTTCAACAATTATTTCATCTCACATTTCATTTGTAGTCTCTTCATTATCATCAACCAAAATACTACCCATAAAACGATGCTGATTCTCTTCATGAGACATTCCATTAGGGCATTGGTTTGCATAATGACCATACATCCCACATTTAAAACAATTAATCATTGTTTATGTTGTAGAAATACCATTATCCTTGTCCATGGTGTTAACTAAACCTTTTCCTTTTCACTTACTGGATTTGTGTCCTTCTTTTCCACACCCAAAGCATCTTCCAGTTCCTTTGAAACAATCTCCCTGATGCCTCTTCCCACGTGATTTTCATGAGGGAAAATGAACTTTCTTTCTTCTATGATCATCCTAAAACTCCATCTTTCTCTAATTAGCTGAGTCGGGATACTTACCGAAGTTGATGTTATTGATCATATTATGAGATTTTTGATTAGGAATAAAAACGATGTTTGGACTTCCAAATCCCATTTCATTTGGTTTCTCATGAATAATATTATTCCATTGTCCATCATATCCTCCATTATCGTGAATCTTCCAGTTTCCAGCCATTTTCTAAAACCCAAAAAGAATAGTGTGAGAGGCCAAAATCATAATCAAGGGAGAGTAACTTCAATATCTAACATATTAGGTTTAATTCTAATATCTTTACCATAATTATAGGACTATAAACTATACTTATACTTAACCTTAGGGACATCCCTAGACATACCTTAGAAATATCTATAGGGATCTCACTAAAGTTCTCGCATTCTAGTTTCCAAAGGTTGACTAAACCGAACCCTTGATACCAATTGTAAAGACCCAAATCTTGACGTACATGGACATTACATTACTTTTGCAGAATACTTAATATATAACAAAAACAAACACAGAAGGACCGTAATAGTTTAGTGTCTTTGGAAACACGGAACATAATATTCTAATCATGGTGAAAGATATTCAACATCTCCCATAAAGATCTTCCCCATTTTTTTTCTTACCTAAAACCTTTCTTTATATCCTGGGGAAAAGAAAACATATAAAGGGTGAGATCAAATGATCAGTAAGGGTAATCTTAGAGAAAATAAAACCAACCATATACATTTGAACTTCAAAACATGAACATAATATTTAAACATCAAAATCTTGAGAAATGACATAAAACACGATAGTACGTAAGGAATAGATCATAATGGATCATAAATCATGATAAAATAGCATGAGAATAAAACATGTAATTGTGGAAAACCATTAAGCACATAATATGATTTCCATAGTAGCCAAGGCATTGCTTCCAAGACCATCTTAGTGGATAAAGTCCTTTTCTTAATCGAGTTCACTCCTCGTTCCAGTCCTGTATCACTGAACCGGATTAACTTACCGTTCCATCCATGTATATATCATGAGATATAAATTTTTACCCAATTCATTGGAGGTAGATATAGGTCCCACCCATCTCATAATGAAATTATACTTACTTGTGCCACAAAATAAACATAAATCATTCATCATAACCCAAAGAATAAAATGGGTTTCATAAACATCATCCCATCATCACATAATACATATAAAACAAATGGTTATAATTTAATCATAAGAAAAATCACACCATGAAAATAATAGACACATTATACTTGAAACATAAACATGATAAATAATTTCATCTTAGATGGAAAATAGTTTTGATGAAACACTTGAAATGAATTCTTGAGGAAAATATCCTTTCTTCTTCAAAATCATTTTCTTTCCACAAAATGACACACATTTTTAAAAGAAAAGTATTTTATTGAAAATAAAAATGAAATCTTGTAGAGTAAGCTTCATGAAAATAAGGTGATATGAAACCGTAAAAATCTGTTTATACTGTATAAGTTAAAAAAACAATCTCTTCGTACTTTTGTCAGAAAAGTCAACATGTTCCTCATATGGTAAACAAAAGAAAGATTCCTTACATAACACAAAGTAAATGTCAAAGTGGGCTAAACATGAAATTAATCATACATGGAATAATATTAAACACTTTATGAAATACATTTTATGGGCATGGATGAAAAATATAACCCCAGTAAATACTTACATATAAGCAATCTCGAATAAAAATGAGATTGAAAAATTATCCCTTACATTAGGTCTGATATGCTTCGTACGTATCCAAAACTCCTGTATAATGATTTAAATAATGTCATTTACTTATTACAGAATCATATTCACGGTTATTATATCATATATGGTTGACTTATGACTTTATATTACCCGTTCTTTTGTAAATTCCAAGTTAAAGCAGCGTTTTATGTAAAATCTTTTCATTTATCGTCCGTGTTTTGACTTGGGATTATTAATATGATTACTTAGATCATGATTAATTAATTCCAGAATATAAAACATTATTTACATATAATATATATTCATAATATACATATATATAATATATTGATAAATGGAAAGAAATACACCATTAATGGGGACGGTAGGTTGTACGTACAAATGAATGATGTTTTCATTTCCTTATTGAATTGAATCGAATTAAGTAGATGAAATACATATATATATACATAAATCCAGTAGCATTATTTTGTCATATATTTCATTATTATTCATTATATATACTTTATAATCATACTTTAGTGGTTAACATGGAGAATGAATCTCATCGTGTCGTGGAGACGGTAATCTGTACGTACGCACGAGCGATGATATCATTCCCATATTTGTTGAATAGAATTGGAGTGGATGATATAATATATTAGAATCATTATGATGTTATAATAACCGTATATATTTATTTTTTACACCATTATACCCATCCAAGTAAGGTGGTGGTGGAAAAACATATTACACCACAGCGTGGAGACAGTATTCCGTACGTACGCACACGCAGTGATTTTGTTTTTCGTAGGATGGATAGAAGGTGAAATAGGGTTGTTTAATATTTATAATAACATATCAGTATATTAGTGAAACTGATATAATTACTTAATAATGAAACAACTAAATAAGAACAAGTTGAAGAATAAAGAAAACTTGAAAGAATCGGTAGAAGATATTACCTCTTCTTCAACGTACCTCTTTTAAGCTTCTTCTTAGGGCACTAGAGTTGGTATTTTGAGAAGACCAGAACCTCTATGATATAACTAGATATGTTGAGAAGAGGAATTTTTAGGGGTTGTCCAAGATTCAAGTCTCAAAAGGGTGTGAAGAGAAGAGGGAAGGGGTGCCCTTTTTATAAGGGGGGAGAGGGGCACCTTAGGAAAACTTAAAATATTAATTTATAATAAAGTCATATTCGGTTTTTAATAGCTCCAAATTGATTTATTTCGAAGATAAGGTGGGGATGGGCCTAACCCTTTCAACCAATAGTTTTTAGACAAGTTTAGGTTACTATTTTATCCTTATCATTTAGATTTAACTCTAAGTTAAATAATTTAAATTTTACCGTGTATTTTTGTTTTCTTACACTATATGGTTAATAAACTTACTATAACAAGACAAACGAACCCCAAGTGGTTCATTATTAATATATATATCCTTATCTAAGTCATTTGTCCGAAACTTAGATTTTTAAGAATAAAATAACAATTAATAATATAATATTTGTTTTAAAAACTATTTTATGTCAATTTTTACACTATTTGGTACTTGATTTTTGTGAAAATCATAACAGCATGATTAGTTCGAAAAAAGTTAATTAAATCAATACTAAGATGTCATATTAACCTATAAAATTAGTGTAATTCATAATAATTCTCAAATTACATTTATTTGGGTATTTATAACATCAATTATGTTAATATTTCATTAATAAGGTAATTACTGCATCATCATTGTGTCATAAATAAATTAAATTATTTAAAGTCTAAAAATTATAAATAAAATACAATTATTTAGGAAATATTTTTAACTTTGCTAATGAATATTTATAGTCTAATTTATCTTATGTATAACCCTATATTAAAAATATTTTAGTTATTAATCTTTGATTTTAACTATTTTAATTCTTCTTTAAATAAAATAATAATAACTGTTCTATTCTAATCCAAGTGGACCTAAAGGGAAATCTTTTATTCTTAAGGTTGTTTTTGGTCAAATTACACTTATCCAATAGAATTATTACATGTGTTAGGGTAATAATAATATCATTTTTACCCTTAATTACCCTATTTACTTTTAACCATGGTAAATAAAAGTAAAAAGTTACTATTCACCAAAAATTATTTTTATCTTATTGAACCACATTTTACTCCTTGATATTAACCGTGTCTGTCGGATTTTCTTAATTCCACTCATAGAAGCGGTAAAAATAAGTTTTATGTAAATTTTTGTATTCTCCTAGGAGGTGGTTAAAAGACCGTCAAAAGTTCAATAACATTTTTTTATATATCTAAAATTATTATAAAATGACTCCAATGAATTAAATTGAACTTATATAGGTATTCTGTATCAATTTTGACCTAAAATAAATTTAAATAAAATAAATAATTATTTAAATAAAAAGTCAGTTTTTAAATAGTTACCTAGTGTTTTAACTATTCATCAAAAATTGAAAGTTTTCCGAAAAATAGGAAAAAATCACCCTAAGCTAATTTCGATATTCCGAATCCAAAAATGAAGTCCATTATGAAAGATAAAATTTATAAAATTTCAAAAATTGGGTATTACTATTCATAACGGCTAGTTCATAAAAATATTATAATAATATCTCGTTTAGTGAAACTCGGTATTGCTTACAACACACGCTCTCGAGGAAGGTTTCTCTGGCGTGCAACATAAGCCTAGAATAGTGTTTGTGTATACTATAAGCTAACACGGTGTTGCGTGTAGCGCAAGCTAATCTTGGTGTAGCATACAACACAAGACATCAAAGTAATTAAAAAAATATTTCTCATAAAATCTCGGGCTGTTACATTCAACCCCCTTAAAATGAATTTCGTCCTCGAAATTCGTCGGGGTTATAAATGGTGTACTACTTGAAAGTTTCTTTTTTAGAAACCCACCTCATAAAAAGGAATACTAAAACATCCTTTTAAAAAGGAAAGATAGAAATGTAACGGTTACCCAGATTAACTCATCACTGGGTTTCCACATAGGAGAACATAGGTGGAAATATGGATATGGAAGAAAAATCTAACCATCAAGTTCTGTTGGAGAGTGGTAGAGGACATGGTTATGAAAAATCCAACAATCACAAAGCCATAAATTTGTGATGATATAAGGTACCATTTGATTTATCGGATATAAGGGCACTAGGACAACATTTTTGGTTTTCAAGATGATTTCCCTAAAGTTGAAGAATTTGAAATAGAAGAAATACTTACTTTATTTCGGTACAATCTCACCATTTTTCATGCCTTGAAAAATTTCCACTTCAAATCTTAAAGAAATGAAGTTGAATTTGTCATTCGTGAAGTGTTAGCAGATCATGCGATAGAATGATAGGTCATTCCATCTGTCTCTATCACAAAAAGATTATCACAATTTATTTAATATACATAAGTCCATCTATGCTGAGATTAATCATATATGGTTCCAAAAATTAACCTATACTTCATCTATCATACCGCTTAATAATATAAAACTAATTTCTACAAACCAAGGACTTCTTGTAGGCCAGTGGTAGGTGATAAAGACCCGTCACACTTCAGTTGTGGGTTCGATTCCCAAATCCTTGTCCGACGCGATGGGTTGTCACCCATCCTACAGGTTGTCGTTTTTCTAAAACTATACTATTACAACATTCCAGAAATAATATAAAACATTTCTATCCTTAAACAATACTATCTGATTTCTAACCTAATGCATTCCAATCTTTAGACTTACCCAAAATACATTTGTCCAATCACATGGTATAAAGAAAAAGATTATGGGAAAGGTAACATAACAAGCATGTGAATAACATCATTTATTCCCCATATATCATAAGATATATCTTGTTTGTCACATTCTAAACATGTGAATACCTTAATCATGCATTCTTTTGAAACAAGAATTACCATAGAACCTTAGTGAAAACATGAATGCTGTCAAAAGCTAACTCTTTCCACATACCAAAATCAAAAAAAATTCTATATACTCAAATCATGATATCACTTAGTCCTTATAACAATCATGAGATCATGAATACTATCAAACATATAATTATCTCCTTATCCCTTCATTATGCGCATATCATTTACTTTCCAAAAATATCTGAATAACCTTTCACGATTACTGGTACCATTCAACAAATACTTTCAAATACTTTTGAAAAAACAATAGTGTAATAATCCTTAGATGTGTCTTTATTCCATAGTACCATTACCTATACAACATAACTCTTGATAAACATAAATAATTCCACTAACTTCTTAATCCATTGACTGAGATTAAACAATTATTTCATCTCAGATATCATTTGTAGTCTCTTCATCATCATCAACAAAAATACTACCCATACGACCATGCTGATTCTCTTCATGAGACTTTCCCTTAGGGAATTGGTTTGCTTAATTCCCATAAATTCCACATTTAAAACATTTAATCATTGTTGATGTCATAGAAATACCATTATCCTTGTCCATGGTGTTAACTAAACCTTTTCCATTGCAGTTAATGGACTTGTGTCCTTCTTTTCCACACCCAAAGCATCTTCTAGTTCCTTTGAAACAATCTCCCTGATGCCTCTTCCAACATGATTTACATGAGGGAAATTGAACTTTCTTTATTCTATGATCATCATGAAACTCCATCTTTCTCTTATTTTCTGAGTCGGGATACTTATCAAAGTTGAGATTATTGATCATATTATGAGATTGATGATTAGGAATAATAATTATGTTTGGACTTCAAAATCTCGTTTCATTTGGTTGCTCATGAAGAATATCATTCCATTGTCCATCATATCCTCCATTATCATGAATCTTCCTATTTCCAGCCATTTTCTAAAACCCAAAAAGAATAGTGTGAGAGGCCAAAATCATAATCAAGGGGGAGTAACTTCAATATCTCACATATTAGATTTAATTCAAATATCTTTACCGTAATTTTAAGACTATAACCTATACTTATACTTAACCTTAGGGACATCCCTAGACATACCTTAGAAATATCTCTAGGGATCTCACTAAAGTTCTCGCATCATAGTTTCCAACGGTTGACTTAACCGAACCACTGATACCAACTGTAAAGACCCAAAGCTTAATGTACATGTACAATAAATTACTTTTGTGGAATACTTAATACATAACAAAAACAAACACTGAAGGACCATAATAGTTTAGGGTCTTTGGAAACTTAGAACATAGTCTTCTAATCGTGGTGAAAGATCTTCAACATCTCCCATAAAGATCTTACACTTTTGTTTTCTTACCTAAAACCTTTCTTTATATCCTGGGGAAAAGAAAACATATAAAGGGTGAGATCAAATGCTCAGTAAGGGCGTGATTGGAGAAAATAAAACGAACCATATACATTTTAACTTCAAAACATGAACATAATATTTAAACATCAAAATCTTGAGCAATGACATAAAACCTGATAGTACGTAAGGAATAGATCATAATGGATCATAATTCATGATAAAATATCATGGTAATAAAACATGTAATTGTGTAAAACCATTAATAACATGATATAGTTTCCATAGTAGCTAAGGCATTGATGCCGAGACCATCTTAGTGAACAAAGTCCCTTTCTGAATCGAGTTCACTCCTCGTTCCAGTCCTGTATCACTGAACCAGATTAACCTACCGTTCCATACATGTCTATCTCATGAGATATAAATCGTTACCCAATGAATTGGACGGAGATATAGGTCCCACACATCTCATAATGAAATCATACTTACTTGTTCCACAAAATAAACATAAATCATTCATCATAAACCAAAAAATAAAATGGGTTTCATAAACATCATTCCATCATCACATAATCTATATAAAACAAATGGATATCATTTAATCATATGAAAAATCACACCATGTAACTAATAGATACATTATACTTGAAACATAAACAAGATAAATAATGTCATCTTAGATGGAAAATAGTTTTGATAAAACACTTGAAATGAATTCTTGAGGAAAATATCCTTTCTTCTTTAAAATCATTTTTTTTTCACAAAATGCCACACAATTTTAAAAGAAAAGTACTTTATTAAAAATAACCATGAAATCTTTTAGAGCAATCTTCATGAAAATAAGGTTATATGAAACCGTAAAAATCTGGTATTGCCGTATAAGTTAAAAAAACATTCTCTTTGTAATTTTGTCGGAAAAGTCAACAAGTTCCTCGTATGGTAAACAAAAGAAAGATTCCATCCATAACAAAAAGTAAAAGTCAATGCGGGGTAAACATGACATTAATCATACATGAAATAATATTAAACACTTTATGAAATACATTTTATGTGCATGGATGAAAAATATAACCCCAGTAAATACTTACGTATAAGCAATCTCAAATAAAAATGAGATTGAGAAATTATCCCTTACCTTAGGCACGATATGATTCATACGTATCAAAAACTCTTGTATAATTATTTAAATAATGTCATTTACTTATTAAATAATAATATTCACTGTTATTATATCATATATGGTTCACTTATGACTTTATATTACCCGTTCTTTTGTAAATTCCCTGTTAAAGCAGCGTTTTGCGTAAAATATTTTCATTTATCGTCTGTATTTCGACTTGTGATTATTAATATGATTACTTAGATCATGATTAATTAATTCCATAATATAAAACATGATTTATATATAATATATATTCATAATATACATATATAAAATAGATCGATAAATGGAAAGAAATACACCATTCATGGAGACGGTAGGTCGTACGTACGCATGAACGCTGTTTTCGTTTCCTTATTGCATTGAATGGAATTAAGTCAATTACATACATATATATATACATAAATCCAGTAGAATTATTATGTCAAATATTTAATTATTATTCATTATATATACTTTATAATCATTCTTGAGTGGTTAACATGGAGAACGAATCTCATCGCGTCGTGGAGACGGTAATCCGTACGTACGCACGAGCGATGATATCGTTCCCATATTTATTGAATGGAATTGGAGTGGATGATATAATATATTAGAATCAGTATTATGTCATAATAACCATATATAGTTATTATTTACACCATTATACCCATCCAAGTAAGTTGGTGGTGGAAAAACATATTACACCACGGCATGGAGACGGTATTCCGTACGTACGCACGCGCGGTGATTTCGTTTTCCGTAGGATGGATAGAAGGTGAAATAGGGTTGTTTCATATTTATAATAACATATCAGTATATTAGTGATACTTATGTTATTACTTTATAATGAAACAACTAAATAAGAAGAATTAGAAGAAGAAAGAAAACTTGAAAGAATCGGTAGAAGAGATTACCTCTTCTTTGACGCACCTCTTTTAAGCTTCTTCTTAGGGCACTAGAGTTGGTATTTTGAGAATAACAGAACCTCTATGATATAACTATAGAGGTTTAGAAGAGGAATTGGCCGGGGTTGATCGATCTTCAAGGCTTAAGAGGGTGCGAAGAGAAGAGGGAAGGGGTGCCCTTTTTATAAGGGGGGAGAGGGGCACCTTAGGAAAACTTAAAATATTAATTTATAATAAAGTCATATTCAGTTTTTAATAGCTCAAAATTAATTTATTTCTAAGATATGGTGGGGATTGGTAGAAATAGTCTCAAACAATATGTTTTAGACAAGTTTAGATTACTATTTTATCCTTATCATTTAGATTTAACTCTAAGTTAAATAATTTAACTTTTACCGCGTCTTTTTGTTTTCTTACACTATATGGTTAATAAACTTACTATAACAAGGAAAATGAACCCCAAGTGGTTCATTATTAATATATATATCTATGTCTAAGTCATTTGGACAAACCTTAGATTTTTAGGAATAAAATAACAATTAATAATATAATATTTTTTAAAAACTATTTTATGTCAATTTTTACACTATTTGGTACGTGTTTTTTGTGAAAATCATAACAACATGATTAGTTCTAAAAAAGTTAATTAAATCAACAATAACATGTCATATTAACCTATAAAATTAGTGTAATTCATAAAAAGTCTAAAATTACATTTATTTGGGTATTTATAACATCAATTATGTTAATATTTCATTAATAAGGTAATTACTACATCATCATTGTGTCATAAATAAATTAAATTATTTAATTTCTAAAAATTATAAATAAAACACCATTATGTAGGAAATATTTTTATCTTTCTAATGAATATATATAGCCGAATTTATCTTATGTATAACCCTATATTAAAAATGTTTTAGTTATTAAACATTGTTTTTAACTATTTTAATTCTTCTTTAAATAAAATAATAATAAATGTCCTAATGTAATCCAAGTGAACCTAAAGGGTAATATTATATTACTAAGGTTGTTTTTAGTCGAATTAAACTTATCCAATAGAATTAGGACATGTGTTAGGGTAATAATAATATCATTTTAACCCTTAATTACCCTATTTACTTTTAACCGTGGTAAATAAAAGTAAAAAGTTACTATTCACCAAAAATTATTTTTATCTTATTAAACCACATTTTACTCCTTGATATTAACCATGTCTCTTGGATTTTCGAAATTTCACTCACAGTAGCGGTAAAATTAAGTTTTATGTAAATTTTTATATTCTCCTAGGAGGTGGGTAAAAGACGGTCAAAAGTTCAATAACATTTTTTTTATATATCTAAAATTATTATAAAATGACTCCAATGAATTACATTGAAATTATATAGGTATTATGTATCAATTTTGACCTAAAATAAATTTAAATAAAATAAATAATTATTTAAATAAAAAGTCGGTTTTTAAATAGTAACCTAGTGTTTTCACTATTCATCAAAAATTGAAAGTTTTCAGAAAAATACAAAAAATTCACCCTAAGATAATTTAGATATTTTGAATCCAAAACTGAAGTCCATTATGAAAGATAAAATTTATAAAATTTCAAAAAGTGGGTATTAATATTCATAACGGCTAGTTCATAATAATATTATACTAATATCTCGTTTAGTGAAACTCGGTATTGCGTAGAACACACGCTATCGAGGAAGGTTGCTCTGGCGTGAAACACAAGCCTAGAATAGTGTTTGTGTGTATTGTAAGCTAAGACAGTGTTGCGTGTAGTGACAGCTAATCTTGGTGTAGCGTACAACACAAGACATCAAAGTAATTAAACAAAATATTTCTCATAAAATCTCAGGCTGTTACAATGTCCTGGTGATATCACGTATCTTGTATGGTTTACGCAAAGCATGCGAGGGTTAACATAAATGTTTTTTCTAAAGTCTTCCACATTAAGTCTTTGTTCTATCCATCTTATTGTGAGTTCCTTACATTTATTTAGTATCAATTTACTTTTGAGTCTCCTAAGACCCATCATATTTGCAGTATATTCTTCACATATCTTTCTAGAAGTCTTTCACATGATCTATGAATGACTACACAGATTGATTTATGCATGAAACATGATCACTTCAGTAGTTCATTGATATATTACTCGAAATAAGACTTTTTGGTTGTGAGATCAATTTTTTGGTGAAATCCACTCTAACGCTTGGGTGTGCTGATGCACTCGGATCCCAAAAATATAACCCTACGTCTGGGAGTCTATAGATTAATAGTCAAACCCTTATTTCATGTTGAGGTGGGAAAATTATAGGCATCACCACCCTGGTTGTCTGATGTTTTGTGCAGCGTATCTAGCATGAATATAGGTTAGAGTTGGAAAAGGGCTCTGGTGCCACACATCTTCGCAAGTCTCCATCATAGATTGCTTATGAGGGCATCACCTGATTTTCAGAGACTGAGAGTCCCTCTCATCAATGCCTCCATCATTGGATTATTTCCAATTAATGGTTACTTGTTTGATCATGCAAGTATCTTGAAGTGATTCCATATTTTTATATTATCATGTCCAAGGACCATCGCAAGATCCAAGTTCCTATCGAAAGGCCTTTGTGAGATACTAAATTCTTTGCTTGGGACATTTTTCAAGGCAATGGTGGTTTTTCTAGGGGTCTCCATGAAATCAGGGTGCCTTTCCTAGGAGTCTCGCAGGATTTCACTACAGTCTTCTTTAGCGCATCACATGAGTTTTATGACTATGATATCTCTCACCTCCTTCCCTTTTATCACATTTGTTTTATTTTAAAAAGTTCAGGGATTATGCAAGTTTTTATGAGTGTCATTGAGAATATTTTCTGTATTTTTTGTTATTCTTCACAAGACCAACAATGTTCCTATGGAGGTGTGTGAGCATTTTGTGGAAACATCCATCTGTTTTTACCTAAGGAGCCAAATGGGAATCGCATGGTTTCCTAAAATTAACCGAGGATTTACATGTGATGAGGATGAAAAGCCATAGGGATTTAGTGAGATGAGGTGGGCATCTCATCAGGGACTCACGGTGACATTCTGATCACCAATTGTGTTTCATATAACGCCCAGTGATCATGAGTTTCTCCCACCTCCTCCCCTTTTATTTCCTTTGTTTATTTTCTACAAAGGTTAAGAGTCATGTGAGATTTCCGGAATGTTATCAAGGACAATTATACTTCCCATTAGTGATGATTTTCATGAACATTATGAACTCTAGTTACCTCCATATTTTGGACATTGTTTCTCCCATTTTCAAAGGATTTTTTGGCTAGATTGTCTGGCATTTTCTACTGAAAACCCACAGGGCTTAAGGGTGCTCATCTGGTTGCTGCTGCACAACCACTAGTTGTCAAGAGAACCTTCACAAAAGAATAAGTATTTGTTTAAAGGGGATCTATGGGATCCACTATAGGTTATGAACTACCTGTGGAGTCTTTGTGTGACCTTATAATGGTCACATGATCATGAGTCTTTTAAAGGTTTGTGTGGTCTTTAGGTCTCAGTCCCCTTCTTCTTTATTTTCTTTTTTGGGAAAAAATAATACTCATATTCAGGTATTTCTTCCGTTGTAAATTTTCCAATTCTCATTTGGAATGTGTCAACACATACTCATTTCAAACTCAAATTTAATAAGATACACAAAGGAATATGATAAAAAAAATTATTTGATCAGAATATAATGTCATCAAGATAAATTTTTACAATCATAATGCTTTTATTAACTTCATTTATAAAATTTTTTGGATATGAAACCCCCTTAAAAAAATTATTTTGGAAAAAAATATAGTTAACCTATCATACCAAGCTCTAGGGGTCTGTTTAAGTCTATAATGTTCTTTATTAAGTTTATAAACATGTTCTAGATGTTTTTTATTTTCAAAACAAGAGGTTTTTTCAACATAAACTTCCTCCTAAACATATCCATTAAGGAAGGAAAACATCACATCCATTTGACATAGTTTGAAATTAAAGAATGTTTCAAAATCTTTAAGTATTCAAAATGATTCAAGTCTTGCTACTAGGGCATAGGTTTTTTCATAGTATATTAATTTTTATTGGTTATATCCCTTAGCAACAATTCTAGCTTTATTTTTAACTATAATTCCATTTTCATAATATTTATTCTGAAAACCACATTTTACTCCAATTATAGAAGTTTTTTAGGTTGTTCGACTAAAGCACATACTTTTTTCTTTCAAACACATTGAGAAAATCTTTCATAGATTTTATCCAATCCTTATCACATAAAGCCTCATCAATATTATTAGGTTTAAATTAAGATAAAAAGATCGATTTTCAATTTCATTTATCAAGGAAATTCTATTCCTAAATAATTAATATACATCACCAATGATATTATCACTAGCATGATTCCTAAGAAAAAACTAACTTCATGGATTTTCAAAAGTCTGTTCTTCAACAATAGGTTTAAACTATTCCTAAGGAATAACATTAGAAATGTATTCTTTATTTGTTTCCTTATAAGAAGAACTTTATATTATAGGTTGAAAATAATTTTAAAAATAACATCTAAAGATGTAGGTTAGGGTTGTTTGAAAAAAACGGGATCAGTTTCATCAAACATAACACACACTATTTCCTCAAAAATACAATATTTTTTATTAAAAACTCTATAAGCCTTACTAGTTGTGGAATATCCTAAAAATATTCTTTCATCATATTTTATAGAATATTTGTGTAAATTATTTTCAGTATTCCGGATGAATACTTCGCATCCAAAAAACATGAAGTAAGAAACTTTTGGTTTTCTTCTTTTCTACAACTCATAAAGAGTTTTATTAAATAAACGTCAAATTAAAAATCTATTTGTAGTATAATAGGTTGCACTTACTACTTTGGCCAAAAAATGTTTAGTAACTAAGAATTCATTCATCATGGTTCTAGTAATATCCTGAAGAAAATTTTTTCTTCTTTCAACTACACTACATTACTGTGGGGTTCTAGGTACTAAAAAGTTATGTATAATACCTTTATTACTACAAAAAGTTTCCAAATTAGAATTTTCAAATTATCCACCATGATCACTATGAATAGTTATCAAGGAGAAGATTTTCTCATTTTTAACTCTGGATATAAAAGTTTTAAAATTACTAATGGATTCAGGTTTTTTATAAGAAAATAGGCCCCGGTGGATCTAGTGTAGTCATTAGCTTAAAAATATATATAGTATTTTACACCAATACATTCAGTTTGTGTAGGAAATAATTAGTCTATGTGCACTAACTAGAGAGCATAAAAAGTTGAGAATTTACTAATAAATTTAAAACATAACTTATGTTGCTTAACATATTGACCAGGGTCATAAACATTTGAAGAATAAAACCTTAGTTCTAGTATATCCATAACAAGTCCATTGTTAGTCAACTTAGCTATATTTATAAGGTTACATTTTCCTAAATTTCAAATCCATAACCAGGATTTATCTTCAATTACAATAAGGAAAGATATATCTTAGATTCTAAGGTCTTCTATGTTTAGTGTGTAAACATTCTCATACCGATTGGAAAAAAGAATAAATTCATGTTTTGATATATGTATAATATATTTTTCATTCCTAAAGTTCAAAATATAAACTTCATCACATAATTTTATTATGATTATAAGGATGTTCTTAATTTCTATAAAAAATAAAACATTTGAAATTAAATCTTTTCCCAGAATTACAATATTACCTATGCCAATGATTTATCCTTTATCATTATCTCTAAAAGTTACTTTTCCACATTTCATCTTAATAATATTCTTAAATAAAAATTTCTTGATAGTCATATGTCTAGATAAACCACTATCCATGTACCAAATATTTATTTTGTTGAGACTATATTTATTTTCATAAAAAATAAAGAAATTAGTTTTTTTGGAACCCAAATATTCTTGGATTTAGTATTATCAAAAAATAAGATTTTGGAAATCCATATTTGACCAAAATTACTTCATTGAGAAAATTTCATTTTCTTAGAAAAATATGATTTATGAAAACCAAGATAATGGACTTTATTTAAAGAACATATTTTCATCCAATGTCCAATAATTTGGAATTTTCTCAAAATGGTGCACTTTTAGGAACACGATAGTTATTGCTAAAAACATGTTTTCAATTTTTATAACCCATTACAGAATAATTAACATGAGATATAATTTGTTTTTAAATTTTTTCAAAGTTTTCTTTACCAGTGGTAAACTTAGATATAAGTTTATTAAAACTAGATATTTCATATTTTAGTTTGAAAACTATGTTTTGTCCTATTAGAAATATAAATATAACTAAGTTTATCAAAACCAATTTGTCAGTTATTTTTCTCAAAAATTATTTTCTCAAGATATTTTAAAAAAGTATCTTTTTTAGAAAAAATAACAAGATATTTATAAATATATAATATTTTATTCATTAAAATAGTTTTTCTTGAATCTTTTTTTTCATGTTTCTCTTGGGCATTGTCATGGTTTTTACAAACTATACAATTTTCATTTTCTAGATGTTCTTCAAACCTAGATTTTTCCTCATAATTAGGTAGAGTATTATCTTCTTCTAATGAGGAAGATTATTCATCAGATGATGTATAATTTTTCTCATAAAGATTTTTTTTCATTTAAAGAAATATTATTAAGGGAATCAGAAGTGTGAAGCTCGGACATTAAACATTTTTTATTGATGTTATTTCAACAAAAAATACAATATTCCACTTTCTATAATTATTTTTGTCCAAATAACCTTTTGAAGAACTATCTCCACCATTTTCACTACAAGTGTTAGAATATTTCATAAATTTTTAATTATAATAATTTTTGGTATTTATATCTTAATTACTCTCTTTCATTTTTTTTTTCTATTGAGCTTAGGACAATTAGTTTGAATGTGTCTAGTTTTCTTACATTCATAAAAAGTAACCTCAAAATCCTTCTTTTCACTTTTATCCTTATGACTATTTTTCTATCTATACTGAAATTCATTCTTTCCCACAATATTATTCACCCTTCTACTATGATTAGCCAACTAATTCTCATATTTTTCTGATGGACTAGAACCATACTAAACAATAACGTTATTCTTCACTGAATATTTTACAACTTTATACAGTGGTTATACTTTTGTAGAAATGGTAGATGTTGTTGAAAAGGAAACACCAATATTTTTATTTTCCACATCTTAATCATCTCTATTTAGTCCTCCTTCATATTTCATGAGTCTCATAATAAGATAACTAAGATTTAGATATGTTATATTCCTTGCATCATCCACAACAGTTATTTTAAATTCCAACTAATTGAGCATTATATCAATAATATTTTCAACCAAAATATTATCATCAAGACCTTTTTCTCCAAGAGTCTATAAACTATTGATAATAGTTATAAACCTTTAGTGCATCTTCTAAAATATCTCACTTGGTGGAAAATTAAAGGCTTGGTAATCTTCACAAAGTATAGCTCTTCTTGTTTCAATAACTTTGGAAGTACCAAAATTTGTGACTTCTAACTTCTTCCATATACTATTAGCATCTTCACACGATGAAATATTAATATATATACTTCTAATCTTGGAATATAAATGAGTATTTATTACTCTATAATTGATTTATATTCTAATTACTCTTGATTTGTAAAAGTATTAACATCCTTATCAGGAATCTTGTAATTTTCTATAAGCATCACAAAATTATCAACACTAGTTTTAATAAAAAAAGTCTTCATCTGATCTATCTAGTACTCATAACCATTACCATCAAATATAGGTGGTTGAATGGGATTAATATTTTCAATGGTTCTAACATTTAACCATGCTATCTTAAAAACAATAGAAACTCTTTTCTACACAAACAAGTTAGTGTATAACAATTTATAAAAAATTAGTTTATAAAACTTGTAGTTGATAGAAGAAGTAAAACCTCATCAAGTATAAGTAGTAAAACCTACACTGATACCAATTTTTGGATTGAAATAGTTTACTATGGTATACAATAGGGGGTAATTGTAGTTTAAAAAATTAAACTAAACAAGAACATAAATAATTCTAAGTAAAAAATGATCAGACTCAAAACTGTATGATGATCAGAGCCTTAGAATCGAAATAAAAAATTGTCCGATTATATTAGAGTATGCTTTATCATTATCACAAGCACATCGATAAATGGTTTATTATAAAGATAAATATTACAACTAACATTATAATACAATTCATAATTAAAAAATATATTTTGTATAAATAAGAATAACACAGCTTATAAAAGTAAGAATGACTTACAAGCTATGTTAAAAGAAATAAATCTTAAACATTAAGATCTAAGGTAGTAAGAAACCATGACTAAAGGTATCGATGGTTTTATACTCACCGTAAATTTTTTATTTCATTCCCATAAAATCACTCAATATGATTTTAAAAACAACCTATCTCTCTCTACCATTGGAAGCCCTCAATATGATTATTGGTATCTATATTTCTATCCTTAGAAGCCCTCGATATGATGGATCAGATTCACAATATTCCTATACCTAGAATCCCTCAATCTTTACCATGATCAAACAAGAGATTAAAAAATCTAAATAGTTCTAACATAATCAAAATCCAAACAGGTATTCCTTAGAAGTTACCCCCTTAAAGTATTAAAAAAATACTAAAACAAGATGTTCTCATTGTGTTAACTTCAGAAGACTTTAGTTATGAATTTGGTCAGCACCAAACTCTTCAAATGACTAGCTATTTATAGGCGATCTCCTAATAGTCATATTTATGAGTTAGTTTCAACATCCTCATACATCTTTCACTTGATATCTTGGAAATAACTGAATGACCAATGTCATTTTGTTTAGCACCATTATAATTCTAAATTGTATTTTTCCTGATAAAAACAAATCTATATACTCTAATTATAAAATTTTGGATATTCTTATAGACTTCCTTATTGATTTACAAACCAATAATCATAATGAGTGTAAATATTATATATTAGTACCCAAATCATTTTGATGGTTAAGCCTTCTTTCTGTAAGACATATGTCTATCCACTAGTTAGACAAATGTTAATCCAATGAATTTAATTAAACTTCATTATTATGGATTTTATTGAATAATAATAAAATTTTATTTCATAATACAATATAAAAACTTCTATGTACGATAAAAATTAAAATTTTATTAAAAAAAATACTAAAACACTTTTGAAATATAAAACTTATCAAACATGGTTTTAATAAGGTGTTTGTGATTTCCAAAAATAAAGGAATGTAAAAGTAATAAGTAATAATTATGACTCAATAGACCCTTTATTCATCAAATTAAAGAAGGAAAAAACTTATTTATAAGGTTTTCTATAAAGAACTTAATATAGGCGAGACATCATCATATTAATTCCTTATGGTTTTGAGGTGGTGGAATATCAATTATTTCTCTGCCCTTTTCAATATTGAACTCAATGTCATGATGATGTACCATGAAGCTGAGAAATTTTCCTAATGTTACCCTAAAACCAAATTTCAATAGGTTTATCTTCAAGAGTTATTGATGAAATTTTCTAAAATATTTCTCAATATCTGAAATTTGAACCGAATTTTGTTGAAATTTTACTACTGGATCATACATACAATATTCTATAATATTCCCCAAAAAGGAATTGAAAATATGGTGCATGTAATGTTAGTATGTAGTGCCAAAATTCTTCTATAAAAAGTTCCTTGGTTATATTATACCCCTTAGGGTTCCCTAAATGATGTTTTCTTCTCATATTTGGGGAAAATTTGAATCTAAATATAACCAAAATACCTATCCATAAATAAGGGGGCATGAAAAACCATTGTTTCATCAATCAAAAGTTTAGTGACCATGACTAAGAAATCATCATTTGGGTAATGGATATTGGTATGCCTAAATTCAATAAATAACATAATTTTATCACTCATTTTATTGATGTGAAAAATGTTGGTGAGCCACTTTAGGTATTGAAATTTTTGAATTAATTTGAATTTCATTATCTTATCAACTTTAGCTTCCACCTTTCAAGTATAAGTCAGATTAATTCTTCTTAATTTTTATTTATATCCATAGTGTTTGTTCATTAGACCTAAATGATGGGTATCTACCTGAGGATATAACCCAAGGATTTCCATTTAATTCTATAAAAATACATCTTAGTGTTTTTTTAAAAAGGTGATTCATTTATATTATTATTCATGGGTTATGGTGGCACTGGTTATCATAGGTCACTGATTTTCCCATATACCCAAATTCACCAGTCGGAGTTCATCAATGGAGATTGATAAACCTACCTCAAATATTGGTAGAGCATCCATGATTTCTTCCTCTTTGTCTTCATTATCGCTGGTAGTGGAGAGAATATTAACACCATTATATCTAAGATATGGAATAAGGGAAATGTTACTTCCATCATGATCACTGACTTATTTAGAATGTCTAGATTTGTCTGATGTAGCTGACACCATGAGAATGGAGGAAAATTTGAATAAACAACATGTTCTTTTTCTAGTATTCATGTAAAACCAATAAAAGATCCTTTTCCATGTTAAAAAAATATCATTCAAACCTATTTTTGAGTAGATAATCTCACAATAAAGATTAATCCACATGGACATCATGGGGGGATCTTACTCTATTGTGGTAGATACAAAATGGATATATCTTTTTGACCATCAAATTATAGGAATATAATTTGTGGTATATTTCATTGTAAAATATGACCCTATGGTTTCCCATATTTGGAGTTATTTCCTCAATTTGTTTGATGGAAAATGTGAAATATCCACTGAGTTAGCTCCATTGGTTGAAAAGGATGATTTTAAGGCCCTTAAGGGCAGAAATCTATGTGGAATAATTTTCCAATTGATAATTAAATTCCCTTTTATAATATTATATGTCAATATATTCATATTCATATGATTCATAAAGGGATCTATAACCATAGAGTACCATGAACTTACCATAAACATAGTATTTTAGGCACTGATTACATGATGAGGGGACTTGTACTTTTTTATAGAGCCAGATTCTTCCTAGAAAGACATTGAAATCTGTGTCTTTGAAGGCCAAAATGAATTCATAGTTGGAGATGAGATCTCAAAATTGGGTTTTCATCATAATTATTCTATGTGGTATTCTCTCAATCTTTTCATACCCCTAAATTATTATTTGGAGTGAGAAAATACAACTTCATTGTGGTCCAGATGTCAAAGGGTCCATATCAGGATTAGATTGATTCCAGATCCATTATCAACTAGGGTTTATTGAGCATTGATATTGTTACTCTTTCAAGATATATACAAGGTCCTGATGTGACCCTTTATGGATGTTTCTTGGTCATTTTTTATGAAATAAATAAATGTATGAAATTATTTCATCGATATTTAAGGTGTCGAATGGGTTTCGCTCGATGAGTTTGTTAAGGGGGGTTTTAAAGCCTCGATCAATGACTCACATTGGGTTTTACATTTGTTTCATATTTCCTAGAAACTCCCGACAATTTTTTCATCTATATATGGGTACGAACCTACTTTCTAAAGGCTAGTATTAATCTATATTTTCAAGCCCAGTGACTCTTGGGGACTCACATTGGTCGAGAGGATGGGAGGTCGGGATCATCACACCATGTTAGGGGGAATTACTGAATACTCTAGGAATCTCTTATAGATTTACAATATGTTCATGAAATACTTCCCAAACCCCAATACAGGACAAGTTTCCCCTATTTAAATTACTTTATTATGAAAAACATTGATATGGAGAACTATGTGTATATAACGGGTTCTCTATCACTCTCTTATTTAATTGTGATGCTTTGGGCTATGGACATGTTCCAGCACTCTAGAGTTTATTATCTTCACGAGAGGAAGTTGGTGTCTTAGAGATGTGATTGAACCTCTATGATTCATCCTACATATCTTTTAAAAGATAGGAATCAAGAACCATGTGGTTCGTTTGACATAGTTTAGGGTTGAATGACCAGACCCATCCATGCAGTTTAACATCATACGGTAAGGATGTGAATATTGGGCTCAGACCTCAGTGAGGCATCCAACATATCCTATTTAAACATGAATCAAATTTTATGTAGTTATTGTAATGGGTGTCTGTGTCATGAGAGATATGAAAATAGTGTCCCTTGGTGGGACTTATGCCTATGAGACTTCCCTGGATTATTTCTTTTGGAATGTGGCCCCTTTGAGCATAGATGATATGTAATATAACTTAAAAACCAATGATGGGAGCACATTAGGGGAAACCTCAACATTCTTTTTATATAATCATCATTGGTTCCTAAACCCACTTGATCCATGATCAGTGTGAGAAAAAAGAGATAGCGGTATATTGGACACACTACATGTGAGTATATCCATACAAGGCTTACACATTAATGTTTCCCTTTGAGGGGTATGATTTCTAATCTCATGGAGGATATGGTATAGAGGTCGGGCCTTAGGAAGGAGTCCTACATATCCCGAATATGACAGGAATTAGAGTTCTAATAGTTCACTTTATCCCAAACCTGCTAATGGATTTGAGATATTTAAGTGAATGATCTAGGCTTATACTTAAAGTAATGTTCGTATATGAACTCACTACTCATATGATGATAGATGAATAATAATGTCAGACTTATGGAAAAATTTATTCCCTAAGTAGGTAATTTCTAGGTCATGAAGGGAATTACATAGAAGTGGATTCATGTTAGAGCTCAGGCTTTAGGAAGGCGCCCTAAATATCCCTAATATGGTGGGAATCATATTTCTCGAATTTCACTTATCCCTTAACCCTATGGTGTGATAAGTTAAATGATCATACTCAGAGACATTATGGATATCCTATAGATTTTATGAATTCTAGGGGATTATACCAAGATGGATTCCCTATTGATCGAGGATATTTTATATTATGTCAGTAATTGGGGATTATGCACTGATGCTTCCCAATTGGACAAGGATTACACTTTGAGGTTTCCCGATTAGTTAGGGATTACAATTTGAGGTTTTCCGATTGGTTGGGGATTATATTCTAAGGTTTCCTGATTGATCAGGGCTTACACTTTGAGGATTACCAATTTTTCGGGACTTACACTCTAAGGATGCTCGATTGGTCAGGGCTTACACTTTGAGGCTGCTTGATTGGTACGCTCAATCTTTATCCCCTAATAGATAAAGAGAGATGGTCATGATCATGATAGGTTTTTCTAAGAGCATGACATTGGTAGGGTCGCATGAGTGCATGGCTCTAAATCATCAAGAATACTTACCTTATAAAAAGCGTATGCGAGTAAAGGTTCCAAGATAGGGCCCACATGGAATGAGTCCAAGTGGGTCTGTCGGATGAGGTTAACATGTCTTGGAGGATTTACCAGACATGTTTTATATGATTTCTAGGCATGTAATGATTGTCTTCCTGATATGTTGGGGCATCGACTTGAAAAGGCATACACGTACAAGGATGTCTTCCTGATGAGGTTGACATGTCCTAGGTGATATGTCTGACATGTGTTTCCTATTAGCTGGTCATATATTTACTGTCTATCTGATACGTTGGGGGACCAATATGACATGGAATACACATCCAAGGGTGTCTTCCTAATCAATTGGTATGTATCGGTTGTATTAGCATAATGAGAGAAAACAAGTAAAAGGGTTGTTGCCTGATCAAAACATACATATCAAAGGGTTGTTGCCTGATTAAGGTGGACATGTCAAATGGTTTTATGCTACTCAAAGCAGATATTTTGAGGTTTTTTCACATTTTTGGAGTGGATATGATTATTCACTATTACTTGATCAACTTGTATCATCTATGGACTATCACGTGACAATGTGGACATGTATACAGATAATCGCATGATCATGCCGACATATCAAATCCCCCTCCAAATGATCAAATTTCATTGTCCAAGACATCTTCGCATGACCAAGTTGGACAGATCCAAGGTGATTTGAGTGATTGATATGACTTTTCTTAGCCTTGTTTCCTAATAATGTAAACATGTCAATGGGTTTTCGTGAGTTCAACTCGGACTGGCTTCAAACTGTCACCTGAAAATGGTGATATGTTATCCAACTATTATGAGATCAATCTAGATTTTCCAAGGCTTTCCTTATGACCAATATGATTTATCAAAGATCATACAAGGATATTATGAGACCAATGAAGAGTCTTGAGATCATGTGTCCTTAAAATACTCATGTGGGGGGTTCTTGAAGACATATTTAGGATCATGTGCTCATCCAAATACCACAAGTTTACATCCAAAGGGATCATAACTTAAATCTATATAGATTATTATATTCCTTGGTAGAGGGTTTCATGAGTATTATAAGGGTAAGCTCATGAGTTATCATGTGGGTCGAGGTTGTATGAAGGCATCACACATACATAACACCTATATTGGGGACTATCTTTCTAGGTTATCAAAATCCAAGGGTGTCATCTTGCATGATCATAGGTTCACATGATCATAAATCCCCCATGTTCATGTGATTCATGTGTATTCAATGAAAGGTCCCATGATGTTTTCTACCATCATGCTAAGGACACATGAGGGGTGTTTGAATGATAAGAAGACTATGTATAGGGTTTCATATAATCATCACAATATAAAGGTTCTCACAGCACTTGAGAGATCTTGAGATGGCATGTTTTCCGACACATAATAACATGCACCAGTATGGATGCCCTGTGTATTCCTGTCTATGCGGACGAGGACATTTCTTGGTAAATTTACGAAACCAACAACATAGGGGAGGGGATTTTGTGATCTTGCGAACACCTTACAAGAACCAGATGTCACATGATGCTCAATTCATCATGTGATCTCTTATTCTTCAAAAAATAATATAGTGTATTTTAATCATCACTTAAGGATGTTCTTTAGTGGGTGGTAGTCGACATACTTTTTTTCCTCCGAAATCCATCCTTTTCATATCTCCCATTCCTCTCCTTTTAATTACATTTTTTATGAGGGAAAAATGGTATTTATAAAAGATGGGAGGTTGAATTCAATTCCTCTTTACACAAGATAAATGCCTTTTGCACTAACAAGGCGGTGGACGTATCCAATAATGATAATTTCATCTGATCAGGTGATGCCTCTATTTCTTTCTATTGATTCACATGATACCAAAAATATTAATTAATTCGGATGAAAAATGAAATAGAGGCAGAATGGTTTGCAGTCACTGAACTTCTCACGGTGCCTTCAGTGCTTTTATTTTCATTAGTTACATGATAAAAGGATGATCATGTGATCAATTCTAAGCAATAGAAGGGGATATCATGGAATTTCATTGGCATTCTTGATTAGAGCTTTTGGTGGATTGTTATAGTCATCTAAAACTCACTTAGATATTAGTGAATTATTAAATATGGTGGTAATATTGATCACTAATTGATCATGTGAACGGTTTACTCCAGTTTCTATGCCAAACCATTTATTACAGGTGGTTGAAGATGGAGGCCCCATGTTGCATGAGACTGCATGAGTTTGAATTCACATGGTGCAGAATGAATTGAATTTGAGTTCGAGATGCGCGATATCAAAGTGGATGGCTAGGATCAATGTAGGATGCGATCAGATTGTGAGAATCATCGGGTGGCATGATTAGATGGTCTAGATTTTATTTCCATGAAGAAAGTTCATCCCACATAGAATTATTTCCCGTTCCTCCCTCAGGTATATAAGACATTCCACATCTTTCACTCCATCAATCCAGTAATGGGTTTTGCACCCGTACCACACACATCACTTCCACCGTCATGCTTTGGCCCACCATTCTTATGGCTTGGTCTATATGTTTCTATGAGTTCATAAACCAGTGGACCTATCCATAGGCCATGCCCGCATGTTGTGGGCACTATGTGGCCTCTTCTATCCAGTCTGGGTTGGCTACCACTTGGAATTGTTGAATCCCGTCCCACAAGTGCCTATGTTTGAGTTGGTCTGGCTGGCCAATTGAGGCCTTAATTTTTGTCAAAGGCATGCTTAAATATTGATATATCCACTTAGAATAAAAATTATAAGATGGTCCTTGAATGTATCCATTTAAACCATTCCCATTCCTCTATGTATGTTATTCTCAAGTCATTTATGAAAATTATATCAATGTTTACATGTTCTTCAAATTCCAAGAATATTCGATGATGAAGTGTGAAATGAAAAATTATGGGTGCCAAAAAAATAGCCCCCTTAGAATGAGATTCATCGTAATAAGGAGAATCTAATTCTAAGGTATATATAGATCACTTTTCCATATATATGAAAATATAACAATCCATGATATTGAACTTCTTGAGAGGATATGTCATGAGTATGTCACTGTGGAACTTGGAGCACTATCCATGGGAGACTTCTAAATGTGAGTGATTAGTTGAATATTGGAAAAGAAGTGGATTTTTCCCGAGACATGGATATACTAAAATTGGAATGTTTATGAATTCAAAAATGGAATAGGGATTGGGTGAGAAGGAACTTGTGTCTAGATCCAAATTAAGGTACTTGGATGTCACTACATATCCCATGAGGATGAGAATCAAGCTACACAAAGTTCTAAAATATACCAAAATGCAGATCAAAATAATCCACAAGGAGCATAGGATTATGCATAAATAAATCTATGATAAATTTCCTTATGTAGATCATACTCATATGTAAGAGGGTAAATATCACTATTTTTGTGATGAAATCCCAGGTAATGATCTAAGTTCAGTTGGAGACATTTCTTAGATCATCCATGATGCCCATCCTTCGTGTGTAATAACAAGTAGATCCATTCAACTAGATTTGAGTGTTTGACCTCCAATAGGTTACCCTTAGATAAATATTCATGAATTTACACTGACATGAAATTATTCATTGATACACCTGATCAAGTAGTCTTGAGTTCATCCGATTTACATGGAAAATTTGGACATGGTGTTTTTAATGAATGATCTAAATTTTTCCTATTTCACAGGACTTAGCAAGCATGAATTGATTTTTTCTAAGTCTATGTGATGGACCTCACAATATTGATATCTTTTTATTTGCATTTCCTTAATTTTACCTTAAGATACACATGGAGGAAGTCTTAGTGGGTTTGGACATGGATTTTGATTAGGTCCCACTCTTAAAATTTTTCAAAATGACAAGTTTCTATACATCTTATATTTTACAGATGTTCAATATTTTTTGGATCACACTAAGTTCATATCTAGTGAGTAGAGACTAGAATTTTCCCAGGATTCACTTATTGGGTTTTCATCTTGGTGAGTATCATGTCTCATGTTGTTTTAGGTCCTGCAAGCTAAAACATCATTGTGTTGTACTTTAGTATCTTTGAGTTTGGACCTTTGCTGTATTATAGATTAAGTTATTCTATATTGGACCTTCTTATCACTGTAGTTTAGGGTCTTCTATCTCAGACCTTTAGTGTATTGTAGTTTAAGGTCTTATAGTTCATACCTTTGAGATTCCATGTAGTTTAAAGTCTTACCACCAGAAATTTTATGGAATATGGGTCTAGCATACCAGGGATGACTCAAAACACTATGGGGTGCTGTGTTTCACTGTGGTGTTTCTATGGATCATGAGGATTGGAGTTCCTTTCTTGTAAGGAGGAGATCCCTTAAGTTGGTGGGTTAAATCCCTTATACATTGATAACAGGGCAAAGAAAAGATGATCTATACTCTTTTTGTAAGGGATATAGAAGATTTATGGGGGTAATATGGTTGAGGGAAATATACTAGGGAAGCTAGGCCCACTTGTATAGTTGGAACATGGGAGATATAAATCATAACCCAAAATCTAGATTCTATGGATATGGGATGGGGGCATACATGTTGGATAATTCCCATAACAATTTGAGATGTTCAGTTCTTCCTTGGTGTCACTAGGGCTCACAAGGATTAGAAGCTCAATTCTTGTAAGGAGGATATGCCTTTATTTGGTGTCCTGAATCATTTATGAATCGATAGCATGGACAAGAAAAGATGATATTCAATTGTTTACAAGGGTCTTAAAAGATTTTCGAAGACTCAAACGTCTAGATGATGAAGTTGGGTAGGGAAAGAAGGATATAAGAGAAGGGTAATGGCACCCTAGTGAAATCCAACTCTTATATTGTGAAGCCCGACAACTACACCTAAAGGATTCAAATCAAGAGGTGTGGGCCATCAAAGGTTTAGGAATGAAGTGTAACATTCTGGCCTTGAGAAAGTGTACCAAAAATTGTTATGCAATGTAGAGGGTGTTAGATCCACTTGGATAGTATGGTATAGAGATTGTAAGTCATAGTTCAAAGTGACCAAGTCATGATTAAGGTATGGGATAGTCACACCGGGAATATATTAAAAAACTATCAGGTGCTATGTTCCATCGTGATGATGTCAGGATCACAATAATTAGGAAGCCCTTAATGTAAGACCAAGATGTCGTAGGTTATTAGATCCCAAGATATTCTGCATTAATAGAATGTCCTAACTGAGAGATACATTTTCTTTTTTAGGGGATATGAAAGGTTTGTGATGAACCAAGAAACATTATATAATGATGTATGATTTATGGAAAATTTAATATCCAAGAAGGGTTCGATCACCCTAAAAGTTTCTCCACCACTTGGAAAACATATTCTCATAGCAAGGAGATATGAAAAATTATTAGTATACATTTTACATTGACCGGTGAGTCCAATAAGCATAGATTTTATTTTATTAGGTCCACAAAGTGGATCCTATGAGCTTTGTGAATTTTATTTATTTTCACTCTAATTTTTTTCTAAACTCTAGAGATAAAGAGTTTAGTGAGCGAAGACTTGACTTTTTCTTAGTTCTCCCTTTGTGGGTTTTAAACATGAAAAGTTTTATGTGTCTTTCGCTAGTAGTTTAAGGTCTTTTGATTTATACCATTATAGTCTAGCTCTTAAGGTCATAAAACTTTGACCAAAGCACATTCATTTTAAGGTCATGACTCACATGGGACTAATATGGTTGATGTTACACAAGATCCTAATTAGGATACCGAGGGTCCAGAGCACTCATACATCTTTCTCAAAGGGACATGGAAATGTTGTAAATCAAGGATTTAGGTTCTTAGGTCACGAATAATGATATGGGATAGACATGTTGGGTATATCCTATAACACCATGAGATTTTTTGTTCCAAATCAGTGTCATCAGGGCTCACAAGAATTAGAAATCCCTTTATATTGGAAGAATATGTCTTCAGTTGATGGATCTCAATCCCATCTGTGTCAATATAATGCCTGAATCTAGAGATATATTTTCTTTTCTAAGGGATTTGAATGGTTAATGGAAACCTGATATACTCAAGAAAACAATTGTGGTATATCGATTGGGGTTCTTTTAAAAGATGGAAGAAGCACCTTATACACCGGTTGACCGAGGTTAGGCTCTTTTAGTCATTTGATTAGGGATGATGATGGGTGATGGCCTACATAGTTTATATTCTTGTAGTCGGGACATTTTTTATGTGATTTAACTTCAAGTGGTAAGAAAATGCAACATTCAATTTATTTTCATGTGGTGAGGACATATTTTTCATGCAATTTTAATGTCATGTGATCAAGAAGTTTGCCTTACAGTTTAACATCATGTGGTAAGGGCGTACTTCCATACATTTTATCATCATGTAGTAAGGACGTAGGAATTGATGTGAATGGATGTAAATGTTTCATTTGGGACCAATTATGGAAGTCTATATGTCACTACATATCTCATGAGAATGAGAATCAAACAAAAACTAGTTTTAAAAGGTCGTACAGTTTAACATCAGGTGGTGGAGACATGGATCCCTTGATGTGAAATGGTGGTATTGTGACTAGGACCATGAATGGAATTATGGGTGTCAAAAATTATCCCATAGTTATAGGAATAAATTCACACATAGTTATTAATGAATTTCACTATGCAATTCAGACCCGTACGTAAATATGGGGGAATTTTTATATTGATTTGTTATTACTAAACATGGTTTTGGAAATCTGGATGTCACTGTGTATCCTATAAGGATATGAATCAAGTCACACATAGTTCTTGAGTGTGAAATACTCTATAGAGGTTTGACCCATACGTATAGGTGGGCATTATTTCCACTAATTTTTGTATTTGGGCCCAAGATTAGAGATCTAAGCACTACATGTCATGTGATGATAATAATCAAAAAACACATAATTCTTGAGGAACTATTCATTTTAACACTATGTGGTAAAGATGTAGGTGGTTGGATGTAAAAAAGTGGCGATGTTATAGCTAGGCCCAAGAATGGAAGTTGGGGAATTGCTACATATCTCATAAAAATGAGAATCAAGCCAAAAAAAGTTCTTGAAGAACTGTCCAGTTTAACATCATGCAGAAAGGACATGGTCTCCCTAACGTGAAGAGGGATAGAATGGATAGAGGTATGGTAGAAGACCAGCACCAAATACAGTGGTCCACCCAGCTAGGGTTCACATGATTGTGCAATTTCATGTTATGCATGGGACATTAACTGTGTAGTTAAATTTCATGTAGTGAGGAATCCAGGTACGCCTTTTATGATCTTGCATTCAGTATTGTGATGGACCCATCAAAAGCTATTATGCCTTGTTTTTTTAGGGGATCCCTTTTCGAGACTCTTAATCCCACATGATCAATTCTTATTCTGAGAAACAAGGAATGACAAGGGTTATTATCATTGTATAGAGGAATTTAAGAGTAGGATAGGGGTATTTTGATCCACATGGTGGCGATACTAATATATAAAATCGAGGCATCCCTACGTATCTCATTAGAAATGAGAATAAAGGAATATGTTTTTCTTAGAGACCCATGTATTTTAACATCATGCGGTAAAGACATGGGTGAATCAACATGACTGGGGATGGATATTATGAATCTTTGTAGTTCTACGTCATGTGGTAAGGACATAGACCACCCGATGTGAAAGAAAAGGGATGTTTTAGATCTGTGCAATTTTATGTCATGTGGAAAGGAAATTTTCCTTGTAGTTTAAATTCATGTGGAAAGGAAATTAGATCACTTGGTGTGAAAAAAATGTAATCCTATGGTCAGGTCAAAGAATAGAAGTTCAGGCATTACTACATATCCTATGACAACAGGAATAAATCCATACATAGTTATTTGGAAACTGTGCGGTTTGATGTCTTATGGCTAGGAAAAACTCCATATAATTTATCATAATGTGGTAATGATGAGTTTGTAAAATTTAACGTCGAGTATTTAGAAAAAATGATTGGGTTTACTCTGATGTGGATTCTCATTCGATGATATCTATGCAAAGTATTTCTTGAGAAATATCACATTGGTGGGTGGTGTGACACATTCCCCATCCATGGTGGCCAACTAGTATGATCCATTATGATAAAACTAATGTATAAAAAAGGCCCTTCCAACTTAAGTTCCAGTTTTGGGGGATTCTTTCCTAGTTTAATCGAGGTTCTAGAGCCAACAAAAATTCTCCTTAGAGGAATGAACAAATTAAAACCTTTTTATTAAAGACCCGCACAATCTGATTTTGATGGAACTCCAGGTTGTGTAGCGTGCACAATTTGTTCTCATCTAGACATTCCAATTCATCCAACCACTTTTTCAATTGTTCGTCATCTGAGAGCCATCCAAAAATGGATATTTAGAGTGAAGGAATCTGGACCACTATGGGTAACACCACCTCAGTCCTATACACTAATGAGTATGGTGTTGCCTATGTGGCAGTACATGTGGTTGTGTGGTAGGCCCATAAAGCATGGTTGAGTTTTTTTGGACATGAATTTTTATTCTTGTTCACTATATTCAAGAGTATATTTGATCGAGTCTTATTTAAGGCTTCTATCCATCCATTTTCACTACATGGTAGCAATATTAGTGATTGGACTCAATATTATACTCCAAGTAGATTTTCTTCAACACTATGGAATATAAATTGATGTCATTTTCCATCAATATTGTGTGAGGGACCCCTAACATGGTGATGATATGAGACTTCATGATTTTGATGAAATTATTCATCCCTACTCACTTGAGGAGTATTTCCCCAACCCGTTTGGAAAATAAGTTAGTGGTAGAAAGTATGTACTTGAACTAATTAGTTGTGGCTAGGGGATATGGCACCATGAAATCCATTCACCAAACATAAAATAGCTAGGAATATTTAGCCGTATGAACCAATTTCAGGGGCTGATGGATGAAGTTTTCATGGATCTAGCATGAACAAAATTTCATAGTGAATTCCATGAAATCCTCTATCATGGTTTGATAGTAATATCCCAACCTACTAATTTGGTGGGAGAGTCTGGTTCCAGATTGGTGGGCACCGCAAAATCCGGCATGAAATTCATCCATGAAGGTGAGAATTTATACTTCTATTATGAATCTGAGGAGGATTCCATCAAAGCATCATTTATAGAGGCATTTTTTCCCATTTGGACCATCCTACTGACTGAAATTTGCTACTCGGTGCTAAATATTTTCCCTTCCAACACAGTCTATTGGGAGAATCCCATTTGGAAGATCGCTAATAATGGGCTCCATCATTCTTGGGGTGGTCATTGCCTCATCATGCTCTGGGGCAGTGCTAACATGATTGATTTCTTCCATATCACATACGATGACCGATGAGTCCATTATTTGATGTGTGATACGAAATATTTCTTCATCCTTATCAGGGTCATCTAGGATGGTGGATGTATTAGCTAGTGAGTCATCATGAGCATTATGTGAATGGGGAACGTGATGCAATGTGGGATCAAAATGAAACTATACCATCAGTCCCCTAACGTTGCTAGCAAGTGGGCCAATTCTTTATTTTTTGATGGAAAATTATCCCTTGATATTATCTATCACCAATTCAGAGTACCCTTTGATATTCAAGTAGGGTATGTGAAGCTGTAGGGACAGTTCCAATCTAGTGATAAGGGCCTGATATTCAGCCTAATTATGTATGCATGCTTCTGATAATGAGAAATATTTGGAAAAAACTACTCTATCTGCAGATACAAATACAATCCCAGGACCAACCCAATGGAGCTTTGGGTTTTCCATACTTATACCAACAGGGCTCCAGGAGGTTCCATTAAAGTAAATATGCCATGTTTTAGGAGTTTCATGGGCATAAAATACCTCTTCATCTCGGAGATTGGTGTCTTCTAGTTTATTTTTCGGGAGAGGATGTGTTGTGAGGAAATTAGTCAGGGATTTCCCTTTTACTGAATTCTATGACATGAATTGAATGTTGTATTGCTGCATAATGATCACCCATCAATCTAATAACCCATTCAACATAGGGTGAACCAAGATATACTTGAGCGGATCAATACCAGAGACTATTTGGACTCTATGGTTATGCAAGTAATGCCTTAAATTTTTCACTGCCAAGATGAGTGTAAGACAGTTCTTCCCAACATCAGAATATCTGGTTTCAGTACCTATCATTGTTCGAATAATTTATTAAAGACTATTATTACTTTATACATCATTTTTTATATGTGTGGAGGGTACCCAGTGAGCACTTTATGATGGAAACATACAAGATGAGTGGTCTCCCTTCCACCAGGGGCATAAAAACTGATGGGTGTTGTAGGTACTTCTTGAGATTTTTGAAGAATTTATGGCATGAGAGGGGTGAATCCTCCTTATCATCTGGTTGAAGCCTCGATGCTCATCAGGTAGATCAAGATAGTGCATATACACATCTAGATTTAGTATGTACATTTCTATATACTTCTAAGAGTACACATATTGGTGTTTCTTTAAAAATTCAATGTACATCTCTTTCTCTTCAAGATTCATGGATAAAAATAACCAATGTAGATCATGTGTATTCTTTTATTCCCAAATTTATCTACCAGAGCTCATATATGGTGGTAGATACACCTTCCTCGAATGATGGAGGGGAATTTATGAGATCATCGTCATCTTCCTCTAATTATGATTTTTTAGAGGCATTTTTAGATGAAGTTGGAAATATGGGGGCTTCTCCATCACTATCAGGGAGAGAAAATCTATTTGAAGAAATGTCATCTTCCCTTGTTATATGAATCATAAAAGAGAGATTATAGAGTGGTTTTTATTTTACATTTTTAATTAGGACTAAGGGGAATCATTCCTATGGGATTAGATCTTCTTCCTTGAACAGAATTATAGAGAGCACATAGTCATTGTCAAGCATACTCTATGGATTCAAAGGGGTGGTCCCCAAACCATTGGAGGATGCAACGTATATATCATCATACACCATTGGTTTCTTTCCTCCCTTCTTGTAGAAATATGCTTCAACATATGTGGCTCTGTAAGTCTCAAATGGGGCATTTTCACAATGCAGTATTCTGAATTTTCCATCGATGGGGTACTTCAGATGATGTCTCCAAGTGATTGAGATGCTGCATAGTTTATAATGTAGTAATGATGTGAATATAGGTTTATGAGATAGGATGTAGAATCTAGGAATCCCTATGTATCTCATTGAGATAAGAATCAAGCTGTATGTAGTTCTACAATGCAGGTGTGGTAAGAGACTAACACCAATAACAATGGTCCTCTTGGGCGAGGTCCATAGGAAGGTATAGTTTTATGTCATGTAAGTTACATCAACCACAAGGTTTAATGTCATGTGGAAATGACTCATGGTATTCCTTTAATCATCCTTCATTCAGTATAATAATGGACCTGTCACCATCTTCAATTCCATGTTTTGTGTAGGGAAACCCTTATCGAAATTCCTAATCTCACATGGGATTTGATCGGTGTGAGAAAAAAGGAACAATAAGGGTTCCTATCACCATGAAGAGTCATTAAAAGATAGTATATTATTATTTTTAATCATGTTCTGGCTAGGCCAAGATAAAAGATCGATGCATCCCTACACATCTCATTGAAAATTAGAATCAAGACATACATAGTTTTAATAAAACCCATGCAGTTTAATATCATGAGGAAAGGAAATGAGCCGTATAGTTTAACATCTTACTGTAAGGACATATACCATGTAGTTTTAACATCATATGTTAAGGATGTGATCCATGCAGTTTGACATCTTGTAGTGAGGAAGATGGCCCTGCAGTTTAATGTCTTGTGGTAAGGACATTAGTCGTGCAGTTCAATGTCTTAGATAATGACATGAATAGGATGGATGGGACATGATATTGAATCCCAGAATCCTTACATGTCTCATTAGGATGATAATAAATAAATGCATAGTTATAGAAAACCCATGAAGTATAATATCATCCGTAAAGTATATGAGTTTCACAGTTTAACATATTGCGGTAAGGACATCTGTCATGCGGTTGTAATGTATTACAGTAAGGACGTGAGCTATACAATTTAACATTATGTGGTAAGAACGAAATCCATGCATTTTAATGTCTTACAATAAGGAATATGGCCATGAAGTTTAATTCCTTATTTTAAATACATCATTTGTGAAAATTAATGACTTGCGGTAAGGATGAAGGTGAATAACCTATTAAGAGAGTGGCTCTATCGAAGGATATTGGACAACTCTTATTCATATTGCATGGGCTTTAGGATATTTAAACTCTATCAATACTATAGATACTTATTCCTCTAACCAATATTTGAAGATAAATCAAATCTCAATTGTGTGCTCGAGACATCAATGGTAGGGATATTGATCAATATAGTTTTTCATCCCTGCCTCATTCAGATTTCTCATCACTAGGATCTATATCAAACAATTTTATAGAACATATTCAAAATATCTAGGGATGTGATTTTTTTGGAAATAATAGGATTTTCTCAATATCATATTGAACTTTGGTCACTTATCTCTTGGATTAATGTGACTCATGATCCACTGCATGATTGGAGCATGCTATTTAGAGTGATCAGATGACTGGAGTCGGGATTTAGGTGTTGGTGGTTCCAATATCCCCATGTCCATCTGCACTTGAAGCCAATCATTAAAAGAAAATAAATATTCTATCATGTTCCTGAGATGTTGATGGAAGGGTAAATGATTGTCATGTCATACCATCATTTAATCACTCAACTTTCTCATTACTGGAGACTCAATCAAACCATTCTTTATGGAATAGTTGAAATTACTAGGAACATGTTTGTCTTGGAAGGAATATTATTTTCATTACCTATCTTCAAGATATGGGAGACTAGTATACTTCTCTCACATGTTATCTAAACAACCATTGGTGTGGGTGCATGGATGAATCTGATACCTAGGTTACACAGCCTCAATATTTATTGGTCCGAGGGTAGGTTCAGAAGCATTAGGGGTATTGGATGATGTAAACTGTTACCACTGATTAAAATTACCAACTCTTCTAGAGGTTTTTAGTGACATATGAGGTTATATGTATTTTAGAATATACCCGATGAGGAGGTGAAAAATATGTAAATTACCACTACCCTATGGTATGGGGTGAGGTGGAACAATGTTTGGATTTTTCCCGAATATGGAATGATTAATATGAATTATACCAATTTTTTGGTCTATGGTACTTTACTATAATGAAATCCTTCATAGGCAGACATTGGTATATTATCCAAAGGTAGATATCTCATGAGTATTTTAAAAATTATCTTTCACAGATACCTATTCTCTTATTGGACTTGAGTGATCTATTCTTCTACAAAAATTACCCTATCATCCTCAAGGGGATGGCTAGAAGGATCCATGAAAACACCCTTTCCTATATCAGTATAAGGGTGAGTGGATGATGAAGAGAGTTCCAAAGTGGATCCTAGCAACCGAATCAATTGTTTTCACAACCCATATGCTCTATTTTTATTACCCTCTGAAATACCAACATGGTTAGTAACACCTTCTGTAGATGCCTGGTGGATATCTCTGAGACTTTCTACTCATGTGCCAGTGACAGAAGGTTGGCTAAGCTGTTGTGAATCATATGACTACAGGAGGGTATGATTGTACCCTTCATGAGTGTTCTTGTCCCTATCTAATGAGGATTCTTAATATATGAGATATCATATTAACTAGTACATAAGTAGGTTGGTGGTCCTCATCGATAGAGTACCTCATTTGGAAGGTCGGTTCCTAATGTACCATTTGAGGGGTTAGTGCCCATGATACCATTTTAGGGGTAAGTGTCTGTGATGAAGACAATCCTATGGTAAAATATTGTAAAAATCCCCCCATCCCTACAGAATGGGGTGTTCCCTAATATTCCACAATCATCAAGGATAGTTGTCATGCAATCAGGGGATCCTGGCTTGTGATGATCTGGGATTGATTCTGGGCCACTATTATTATACACTGGTGGACCTCAAACAAATTGGAGAAAGAATGGATATAAGCCTACTCTGAAGATGCATTATTTGAATACCCCTGGTGAGCTCTCCTACTAAATTACCCAACTTAGAAAATTGGTATAGGCACACCTTCATCTATAGATCCTTGTGGAATCATGTTCATATGTCTATGATGATGAAAAAAAGAGATAGGAGCCTTAATAGGTATCTCCTAAGTGATTGATTTGATCTGACGATTCTTATCATCCAAAGGATTTCACGAGTCGATTCCAGAGTCATGAGGGAGGTGTTGATGTGGTATTATTGGTCCAAGACATTCACCAATGGATACCGAAAGTGGTATGTTAGTGACACCATATATCGAGGCCTCAAGGCCAAACCATATTTTTTAGTGATCTCAAAATGTATATGGCACATTCAATTATGCCATTTTGATTGCAAGGAATATTGAGAAGTATTAGAGAAGAAAAGAGACACCTTATCAGTGTAGCATCATATATAATAGTACATGTTCGATCAATAACTTTCATATTTAAAGTATGAATAGGAAATCCCTTCTTTTTACACAAGTTTTAATCTGGTGAAAAGAAACATATCGGGTTAATCATTTTTTTCAATAAGAAAATTATAAACCAACTAGAATGGAACTATAAAATCTATCCTTTTTGAACTATTAATGGGATTACATGGTTAAATGCATTCACATCAGGTTCACAATTTTATTTCGTCGAGATTTAAGGTGTGAATGGGATTCGATCAATGATTTTTTTTAGGGGGGTGGGGGGGGGGGTTAAGTCCTTGATCAATTGATTAAATATGGTTTTCTATTTGTTTTTTCATTCCAAAAAACACCCAATGGTTCCCTCATCCATAGTTGGGTACGAACCAAATTTCAAAAGCTTGGTGGTCATCTAGGTTTTTAGGCCCAATGACTCTTAGGGACTCATATTGGTCAAGGGGATGGGAGTTCGAGCTCATCACACCCTTTGGGGGGAATTATTACCTACTCTGAGACACCCTTATAGATTTAATATAAGTTCATGAAATCCTTCCTATACCTTGGTACAGGACTGGTTACCCCATTTTAAATGACTTGACTAAGAAAAAACATTGATAGAGACAATTATGTTCATATTAGAGGTTCTATTTCACTCTCTTATTTAATTATGATACGTTGGGTTACAAACTTGTTCGAGCACTCTGGAGTTCATTACTCTACATGGAGGTGGTTGGTGTCTTGGAGGTGGGATTAAACCCCTACAAGGCATTCTACATATCTTGTAAAACATAGGAATCAAAACCCAAGAAGTTTGTTTGAAATAGTTTATAGTCGTATCACTGGACCCATCCATGCAGTTAAACATCATATAGTAAAGATGTGAATATAAGGATCATACCTTAGTGAGGTATCCTTCATATCCTATTTAAACGAGAATCAGAGTCCATGTAGTTATTATAATGGGTGTCTGTGTCATGAGAGATATTAAAATAGAGGACCTGGGTGAGATTTATTCATATGAGACTACCCTAGATTTTTTCTTCAAGAATGTGGCCCCTTGGAGAATATATGATATGTAATTAGACTTAAATCCCAATGATGGGCCCACACTAGGGGAAACCTCAACATGATTTTGATATAATCATTGCTGGTCTCAAAGCCCACATGAGCCATGGTCAGTGTGAGAAATAAGAGATATGGGTAGATTGGACACATTTCATGTGATTATATTCATAAGGGGCTTACAAATTAAAGTTTCACTTTAAGGGGTATGATTTACCATCTCGTGGAGGATATGGTATGCAGCTCAGGCCTTAGGAAGGTGTCCTACATATCCCAAATATGGTGAGAATTAGAGTTCTCATAGTTAACTTCATCCCAATACCACTGATGAATTTAAGATATTTAAGCAAATGATCTAGGATTATACTGAATGTAATGTCTATGTATGACCACACTCCTCATTTACTCATAGATGAGGATGAATTTAAAATTTATAGGATAATTTATTCCCTAAGTAGGGAATGACTAGGACATGAAGGGACTTACACCAAATTGGATGACCATTGGAGCTCGGGTCTTAGGAAGTTGACCTACGTATTCTGAATATAACAGGAAGAATATTTATCATAGTTCACGTATCCCTTAACCCATTGGTGGGTTAAGGTAGATGATCATTCCTAGAGACAATGTGGCTATCCTTTATATTTTTGGAATTATAGGAGTTTATACCATGATGGATTCCCTATTGACCGAGGAAATAATATATTATGTTGGTAATTGGGGATTACACACTGAGGATACCCAATTGGTTAGGGATTTTACTCCACGATTGCTCGATTGGTCCGAGATTACACTCTATAGATACCCGATTGGCTAGGGATTACAATTTGAGGCTACCTGATTGCTGGGGGATTACACTATGGGGTTGTCTAATTGGTTGAGGATTACCCTCTTAGGATTCCCGATTGGTATACTAATTCTTTCTCCCGTAACAGATAAATAGAGGTGGTGATGATCATGATTGGTCTATCCGAGAGCATGACATTAGTAGGGTCACATGAGTGCATGAACCCAGCTCATCAAGGATACCTCCCTTATAAAAAGGGTATGTGGTAAAAGGTTCCTGGCTGGGGCCCACATGGCATGAGTCCACATTGGTCTACAAAATGAGTTTAACACGCCTTGTTAAATTTTCCTAACATGTTTTACCTGCTTTCTAGGAACATCCTGATTGTTTTCATGATATATTGGTGAATCATCTTGACAAGGAAAACACATCCATGGTAGTTTGTCTGATGAGGTTGACATGTCCTAGGTGATCTGTATAACATGTCTCGACTCTCTGTAGGACATATCTTGATTGAATGTCTGATATATCAGGGGACCAATCTGATATGGAAAAAACATCCAAGGGTGTCTTCCTAATCAATTGGTATGTCTCAGATGTATTTTCATAATTAGAGCATACATGTCAAATGGTTGTTTCCTGGTCAAATCGAACATGTTAAAGGGTTTTTTCCTGATCAAGGAAGAAATTTCAAAGGGCAATCACCTGAACAAATTTGATATTCCAAGGATCTTATGCATGTTTGAAGTGGACATGATCATGTACTACCACATGATCAACTTGGATCATCTTTTTACTGTCGCATGACAATGTGTACATATCTACGGATAATCACATGATCATACTAACATGTAAAATCCCCCTTTTTATGATCAAATTGAATTGTATAGGAAATTTCTACATGACTTTGGTGAAAAACTCCAAGGTGCTTCACATGATCGATATGACTTGTCCTAGGCTTGTCTCATGACAATGCAAACCTGTCAATGGGTTGTTACAAGGTCAACTCAATTTTTCTTCAGACTACCACCTAACAATGGTGACATGTCAACTAGCTATCATGATATCAATCTAGATTTTCCATGTCTTGTCTGTGATCATTATGATTCATCCAAGATCATCAAAGGACATTGTGAGACCAATAAAGTGTCTTGTGATTGTGTTTCCTTAAACTACTCATGTGGACGGTTCTCGTGAACATTTTCAAGATCTTTCACTCATCCAAATTCTATAAGTTTTCATCCAAAGGAATCATACCTTAATTATATATAGACTATTATTTTCCTAGGTAGAGGGGTGCATGTCTATTGGAAGGGTCTGCCCGTGATTTCTCTAGTGGGTTGAGGCTTTATGGTGGTATCACACATGCAGAGAGCCTATGTTGGGGACTATATATCTTGGTTATCAAAATAAAAGGGTAAAATCCTACATGATTGTGGGTTCATGAGATCATGAAGTACCAATGTTCATTCAATTCATATGTCTTCAAAGAAAGGTACCATGCTGGTTTCTTCCATCATGCTAAGGACCCGTAGGGGGGGTTTGCCAACATAGATGACTATGTTTAGGGTTGCATATAATCACCACAATACAAAGGTTCTTGTATCACTCATGAAATCCAGAGTTGTAATGTTTTTCAATGCATACTCATGGGAACCAGTATGGGTGCCCCACACATTTTCATCTACACGGATGAGGAACTTTCTTGGAGAACTCTCGAAACTGAAAACAAAGGGGAATTTATCATGTGATCTCATGAACACCATGTATGAAAATACATCTCATGATGCTCAATTTTTTATGTGATCAACTTTTATTCAAAATATCATGTGGTGGATTTTCATCATGACCCGAGGATATTATCTAGTGGGTGGTGGCTAGCTTACTTTTTTTCCCTCTTCCTTCCTTCTATCCTTTTCACAGATCCCTCCCCTCTCCTTTACGTGTCTTTTTTCTGAGGGTATCATTGTATTTATAGGTAAAGGGAGGCCAATTTCTATGTCACTTTACATGGAATAAACATTGTGTGAACTAGTTATGTGGAAGAGGTCTCATCACATGATCATTTCATCTGATCATGTGATGCCTCTATTTCTTTCTATATCATTACATTATTTCAAAAATCTAAATTAATTTGGATGAAAATGTGTTAGAGGTATAAGGTTTTGTGTCCACTGAACTTATCATGATGCCTTCAGATATTTTCTTCACATCGGTTTTATGATCAAAGGACGATCATGCAACAACTTTGAAGCACTCGTAGTGGCTCCCACAACATGTCACCAGTGTTCTTGATTAGGGCTCGCGGTGGCTCATTCTATTCATATTATAATCACTCAGATATCAGAAAATTATTGAAGATGGTGGTGATGTTTATCCCTGATTGATCATTCAAATGGTGTCTTTTATTTTATATGTCGAACCAGTTGATGTGGGAGGTTGAAGATGGAGGCCTCTCACTACTCAGGATCAGTTGAGTTCCAATTCACACAATGCAGAATGAATTGAATTTGAGTTTGCGATGCATAAGATCAAAGCATATAGTTGGGATCAATAGAGGATTCAATCAGATGGCACAGATCATCAGGAGGCATGATCAGATGGTCAGGATTTGATTTCCATGAAAAAATTTCATCCCACATAGAATTATATCTCGTTCCTCCCTATGGTATATAATTCATTCCATGTATTTCACTCCATCAATCCAGAAATGGGTTCAACACCCATACCATATGAATCAATTCCACCCCCAGTCTTTAGCACACCAAGCTTATGACTTAGGCTATACACACCTACGGGATCGCAAACCATAGTACCTATACACATGCCCCACCCACATGGTGTGGGCACTATGTGGCCTCCTCTAGAAAGTCTGTGCTGGCTCCCACTTGGCATGGTTGACTCCAGTCCCATATGTTCTTATGGTTGATTTGGTCTAGTTTTCTAGTGGAGGACTTTATTTTTGTCAAAGGCAAGTTTAAATACTCATTAATCTACTTTGAATAAAAATTATAAGATGGGACATAAATGTATCCATTTAAACCAAGACCATTCCCCTATATATGTCATTCCCAAGTCATTTATGAAAATTTTATCAATTTATTTTCAAAGTCTTAACATTCCTAAAATCTTCGATGGAAAAGTTTGAAATTCATAATTATGGGTGCCAATTTAAACTTAGTGAAACCCGTATCTTCATGGAATATCTTAACTAAAGTGACTTTAGTATCAAAATTTTGAGGAATTTTAAGATCCCAAATAAGTTTTTCTATGATTTATTTTTAAAATTGAAGTTAATACAATATTGGGAGTCTGGATAAGATAACAAAGAGATTCATTAAAATGTTATACTTTTGAATCAAAGGTTTGTGTTTTTTGTATTATGAATACTAACTGAATTTAATATTAGGGTTTGAATATGGATATTCTAGAAACACATTCCAATATCAAAACTTGGGGGTATTTTCTTTCTAAAAGTTGGTTTGAACTGAATTCCCCATATCTTGGCGTTGACCAGCTATTTGTTTGTAAACTAATTGATCTTCCAATATTATTGAACCGAAATGATGCCTAGGGAATTTAGGATCAAAATAATGTTCATATTTATATCATTTAAGAACCTATATTCATGTTATGGATATGTATGTAACTTCAATAAAAATGATACATGAACATCAATGTCCACCATGAATTTTTCTTACCTAGAATCTACGACTACCTCCCTGCTTATTGATGGGGAACTCAGGTTCATATGAGTAATCCTCATCCATGAAGGTATATTTAATCTAAATAACATTAATTGGTCTATATTAATTCACCTAATTGGATAATAATTAAATTAGGTGGGGGTATCACTCATCCTTATAGTGATAGTGGTAAGAAAAGAAGGAGAGTAAGGACCAGATTCAGTGACTATGAGGAATATTCTTCCTAAGACTTGTTCCACCTATATCTATTATGATAATTAATAGAAGAATTTTATGATGAAGATTTTAATTTTTTCATTTTAGGGGGAATTTTGTTCACTACTGGTTCATTAAGTCATTCCATAATGATTTTATGTGCTTAGTTGAATGATTTTCTAGTCATCTATTCATCAAACTTCTACACATGTTTGTTCCAAATTATTTCCCAATCCCCTTATTCATTTTGTGGGGAAGTAGAGGCACAATATTCCTATACTATGGGTATTTAAAAATTTACATTCCCAGTGTCGATCATATTTTGGATAATTTTCTTGAAGAAGAAACATTCAAAGATATTGTTCCCCATCATATGATAGAAGGGGTAGTAATTAGGGAGATAATTCAAACCATCTTCATTAGGCCTCTTAATTTATATTAACATAACTAAATTTTTCTCTAGGTAGGAAATTAAAATTCCAAATACCATCTAATTCTAGCAGGAATAAACATTGTTCTTTTTGATTTCAGAGTTCAATAAATTTTTATCAATTTGTATATTCTGATGAGGGTGTTATTGTAGTCGTTTTTATTCATGTGGAAGTATGAATAGATAGAAAAAAGGATAAAGAATATGAGGTGGTTTTATCATGATATTTTATGTTTATAATTTTTCATATTTTTTTCCCTTGTGTAAATGGTGATAATCAAAATTTGGATTTGGAATGCTTAATGGATTCTTTAAGTCATTGCGCTACTACTTCAAACTATCAATATCCACTAGGGTATTTCAATGTAATGAGGGACATCTGAAACTATCCTAAGAATTTTTATAGGATTATATCCAACTAATACTATTTAATACACTACATATTCAAGAAATATTTTAATCTGTTCCACTTGGAATTGGAATATGAAACCCTCTCATTTTCATATTGTTTACATTTTTGAGAGGTTAAGGACAATCATATTTATCAGTGTGGAGCTGAATTATTAAATGAAATGTCATCAAGGATCTTACCAATTATAAATATAACTAAATGATAGATATATATAGCATAAAATGTTGGTCCTTTTTTTCTCTTACTACTGCTTGGGTGTTCCCATAATGAAGCTAAATCATGAAAAATGTACGATCTGATGCTCCAAATCTCCCATACCATTGAATACCAAGAATGTGTAATTCCATAATTTTGGTGGAGAAGGATTAATGTCCACCAAATCAGAATATAGTTTCCTCTTTAGATTCCCTAGTGCACATTTCCCCTTTTGGATTCTATTAGAGCATTAAGAGACTCAATGGAGTTGAGTAGTTATAGTGGGATTATATCCTCGGCTGATTAAAGGTTGGTGAAAATAGGTGGAACCTAATAAGGTTGATTCATATAGTTCTTTTTTTTATATCCATATTGACATGATCAAGGTTAAATATCTTGAAACAATGATATTTATTTCCCCAATATTATAAATTCTTGACAATCCATGGTTTTTAATGTTAGATAAACTGTTTATTTGGTCCCTGAGTTAGTCATATGACGGAACTCCACTCATACTAGTAAATTATTTCATTCTTGTTTAAGGGTATTAATTAGAGGATAGATATTAGCCTTGGTCTGAGAGTTTCATTTAGTTTTTATATTACCTATGATCAATTTATCATTGATTCACTTCAATTTATACTTGTAAATTTTTTCTTTGGTATAAATAGGCTAAACATATTCTTGTGGTTGGTGGGATATGGATAAAAACACCTCTTTCCATTTATCCTTAGAAAAAACTCACTGATTAGGTAGTAGCTAGATATTTTAAATATCTCCCAAATCATGATTCTACCTATAATATTGAGTGCACACACCTTCTTCACACATTTTAATGCCACCAAATTTCAGATGGAAGTATCCATGTTATGTTCTATAAAATCTACTTCATGCTTTGTTTTATCAATAGGGTTAGAATAAAAAATATTTAAGAATGTAAATCATGTGATAGTAATTATATCCTCATCCAATTCATAGTAGTAAGGGGTTTCATCATCCTCTAAATATCCTTTGAGGGTAAATTGATAATTTAGTTTCAATTTTTAGTAGGTTTTTTTTGACTTTTCTCTCCTAAATGGTTTTACCCTATCTCCTGATGCTCCCTTGAAAGAATTTTGTGGATGGTAATCTTGAGGGATATGCCAACAAATTTAATTGAAAATTCTCTAAATAAAGGAAATAAATCATGAAACTTCAGTAGAGGAAATCATAGTGATGATTCTTTTAAAGTTAATCCTATTCTAGTAAATACTAACTTTATTGAAGGATAGGGAGGTAAAAATGCCCCAACCCTATGGTTTCAGAATTATTTTTCTCTTTTATAATTATAGTCATGCCATACTATAGGTTTGATGATTTTATGGGTGGTGATATTGGTAAAAATATCCTCAACCCTACCTGTTTAGGTTTATTGTATAATTCCACTAGGGTAAATATTATGACCTTCTTTGACTTTTAGGATTTTACCATGGTTTTTTCTAGATGAAATAAATTTATTGGGTAAGAGGTTATTTCCATTTAAGGATGATATATAGTTATATATTTCACATTCCTAAAGTGGGGGGCCTATTTTTACTTTATGGCATCCTAATTTAGATTCTTGTCAACAGATCACTTTCTTTTAGTATGCATTTTTTAGTATTTATGGATAGAGTGGATTAATTTTAAGAATAAATAGTATATATAGATCTATGAAATGTAAAATTTCTTAAGGATATTATGTTGTAAGATTATATCCTTGATAATACATGATGGCCTATGAATAGAGTGAAGTACAAAGATCTCTATTCACCCATCTCAGATGCACACATCATGTGGAGTATCAGTAACAATTTGGTGAAGTTACTTCAAAATAACTAGGAAATATAATTATATACCCCTATTATGTCTTCCTAATTTAGAATTTTGAGCCACTAAAATGGAACCCAGGTCAACATGGAAGTACATTTTATCTAACTCTTTGAAATGAATTGTGTACTCCCTATAAGGAAGGTTCCTAATCTTGGTACAGAAAAGAGTCTCCTATTGGTTGTGATGAAGGTAAGGTACAAATACCCCCTTCAATTTCTTTATAATTCCATACTAATTAGTTTCTATAGGCCATAAAATGATTGGTATTCTATCCTAGGCTAGTTAATTATACCTAAAAATGGAGTATCCCATGTTGATTAAATGTTTAATTGTAAGCATGGGTTTCACAACTAGAACCACGGATATGACCTCCACCATTGATTCTTGGTTAAACAGTATGGGGATGACTTCTAATCTAGATAAATACATTACTGTAGGGAGGAAATTTATATCACATTCCCTAGGGAGGAACTCTATAGTTATCAACTTTGTTTCCATGGGTAGATCCTCTATGATTATTTATTTTTTGGTTTATTTCAGGAATATTAATTCTATATTGGTTGTTTTACTTTTTCAAAGAGAGGGATTCCATAACAAATTCCTTCAAGAGGACCTGTAGAGTTATTAATTTGGTTTCCATATAGATGGGAACCATAGTTATCAATTTTTTATTAGTCATCAATGGGATTAAATCCTTGTCAATAAATCTCTATGTTATAGGGAGGACCTTTGTGGTTAGCATTGCGAGGAGGACCTTCATGATCAATCTTCACATTTTTGTTCAGAGGACCTCCATGACAGGTTCTTTGGGGCGGAAATTCAGAGCTTCTTCATCTCGATTGACCATGAGGAGGGCCACTATAGTTGATGGTTTCCTATTTACTAAAGTGAGTAGTACCTTTATGGTTTATATAGTAAATGTTTTTGGGAGGATCTTGTTGTAGGAATGATGGGGAGGACCTAAAATGTCATTGATTGTGGTGTTGTAGGATGTATCTTCACAATAGATGTTATGGGGAGGACCTCTAGTTTATTTTTCATAGAATCATAAAGAGTGACTCTATGACCATTATTTTCATCACCTATTTCTAAAGAGATAGTGGATTCATTCATTGACATTTTGATCATAAAATATTTGAGCATCTTTGATATGAGTGACCAGAATGATCCTAACACCACTGTTTGGTTTTTATAATGGGCCTAAGAGATGTCAGTATTGACAGGGATATGAAATTTCTCTTGTATTTTGGATTTCCCCAAATGATCCTTCCTTATGGATGATTTTGATCAGAAAATCGAGGTAGGAACCTTAGTCATAATTTGGGTCATGCAATGTGTTCAGTGACAATCATGTGTAGGATCCCTTCTAGAAAGCTTCTTAGTTTCTATCATGATGTACTGAAGGGATTCATGGGTATCAATGTTAATGAGGGTGTGAACCTAAACCCAATCCCAATAGTCGACTTCCCTTGGTTATCCCTCCTCCCAGGTATCCTCATTTTGAAAACCAGGTTCAATAACTCTATGGTAGTCTGGTAAAAAAATTCTTGAGGAGTTAAGGTCATGTAGTGTAGGAAATGGGGATGAATAGAATGAATCCTCTTAGGTATCTCCCGAATAGTGTTATGGATGTTGGTGAGGTTTTACTCCACCTCTCTGAGATAAGTGTAGGACCCCGAGACACCCTGAGAGGGGAGGGGTGAATTGGGGTGTCAACTTTTTCTTTTAAAAACAAGGATCTTGTTCCCACATTGGTAGGAACTAGTTAAACCTATATGATGGATATGATCAGTAGTGAAACATTCACATGCAAAGAGATGGCACATCAATTTTTACTTTGTTCACCGCTAAGGGCTACGTCCAAGGAGCATACGCCCACAGGTTTTCGGTCGTACAAAATTATACTAATCTTCACTAGTTTTGGATTACAATGGTTCGAGAACAGTCACTCTGTCCCAGGATCACTACCTTTATAAAGGTTCAGGGATAGCTCACTGCTTTCCTCGGGTCACTCCCGTTGACTCCCCCTGGCTCACTGCCCTTGGTGAAGTCACACTCAGTTTATATACGTGAAGGTCACTTCATCATTGAAAAAATAATGCATCCTCTGTTGTATTTAGATGCTCTGTTGAAGTCCTAATTTCACTCGTATACTAATACCACTTTACACCAAAGGTATCGGGCAATCTTCCAGTTTTCGTGCAGCTCAAAAAGACCGGCTACAACAAACTCACCTGGCACGCTTCTCCAAGACCGGCGCACAAGTTTCAAGAACGGTGCACAAGTCACTTGTGTGGTACAAATTCGACGCACAGGTGACACCAAACCACTTGAGCGAAAATTCCTCCTTAAACTCCAAACTTGTGCGACTCTGCACCTTTAACTCCCAAACTTCCTTGGTCGCACAACCAACAACTGGCATTCAGCCTCTACTTGCGCAACCCAACTACCACTTGCGAGACTCAACCACTTGTGTGATGAGAGCTCGAAAAATATATAAGTCTTGAACTACATTTCTAATGAAGAGGGGTGGTCCTCTATTTATAGGCAAACTGGACCCCCTGCACGGTGGCGCGCAAGTATCCTCACGGCGCGCAAGTCCCGACGCGCAGCTCCAACTGCCCTAGCCTCTGTCGCGCTACTCACTTGCACGACCAAAGCAATACTTGTGTGACCCTATTTCCTTTTCCATATTTTGTAGTTCTGATCATGAGGAACAATAGGTGTGCAAGTTTCCAATCCTCCTAGGCATCGGCGTGTAAGTCCTTCATCGGCACGTAGGTCACTTGGGTGACCACACCAATACTTGCATGACCCTTATCCCTTTGCCATTTTTCAACATTATGATCTTGAAAAACACTAGGCGTGCAAGTTACCTCTCCTTCAAGTATATGGTGCGCAAGTATCTTTACCAAAATAACTTTTCTCCATTTGTCGATTTTCAGGCCCAAAAATTTGGAAAACACTGGGAAACAATGCCACCTTCAATACTGTTGTATGCTTGAACTGTATAATCACTTTTCTGGAACACATTCTGAACTTCCACTGAGGATTGACAAAAAACACAAACTATACTCCAATTCATTCATAGAAGACCATGGTTACAACAATAATGGTGATAGGTATTGTTTCACTCTCGGGACAGACTCCTAAAGCGATTGGATGTAGCAATGTGAGACAATTGTTTCCTAGCAGCCTATCATTGGTAGGATTAACTGCAAAGATTCATCTCTTTGAGGATTTTATGTAATTTATCTAAGGACATGATGGACCCATTAAGGATATAATACCACATAAGGGCATCCAAGACCTTCTTCTAAAGGAATTACGTTAGTAAAAATGTTTTTTGAGACATAGAGTCCATGGACATCACCAAGGATGAGGTGTATGTATGGGGAATCGCTTACTAGTGATGTATGGGTATCCTATTTGATTTTCTATTAATCAAAACATGGTTGATGAATCATACATTTTTTGGTGATGATTCCATTTGGATTAAATGGATATCCCAAAGGAATACCATAAATAAGAAACCCATCAATGAAACATCATAAGAAAATGTGTAAGACCCCTCTCTTTACCAGGTACTTCTCACATTATGTTCTTGGTTGAACCTATTTTATTTTCTATAATTGAGTTAGTTACAATTTAAAAATATTTTTTAAGATGATCTTGGGGGGTTGGAGTAGGTGATCAAGAAAAATATAGTGGTTTCATGAAACATAGGAGTTGTTGTAGTGCCACCAGTTAGCCGGTGGATAGGTCAGTAGCCTAGTAAACCTATAGGAGGCCTATAAGTCAGCTGGTAAGACCCACTATCCTATTGGTGGATCCTTGGAAGAATGAAAATTTTAAATAAATCCCACTAGCCAGTCAGTAGGGTTCCCAAGGGTGCAGTCCCACTACCAGACACCATTGACTAGCCAATGGAAGCCAGTGGCTAGCCGATGGCACCAAGCTAGGCTGGGAAAGTTTGGATCAAGGTCGTTTTTTCCACCTAAAACCCCACTTATTCTTTATAATCCCATCCATAAACCCTAATTTTAGATTATAAAATTATAATGGTATTCTAAGGCTACCTTGACTTCTACAACATCAATCACAGATCCCTTGATCCATTCTTTGAACCAAAGATCCAGTTTTGATGAGTTTTTCAAAGATTTGGTTGATTCATGTCGTTTTATTTCTGGATATTCTTCTTCCAGCCCTAATGATAAAATTATATCACTTTCTATAGTAATTTTTTTTGTTTCTCTCTAATTCGTATGTTTAATATTTGGATTGTTCTTCATTATATTCATGTTAGTGGTTTAAAACATATTCTTATTGTCTTTTTCATATTATAGTATGTTGTGAGATCACACCAACATGTCATACACATGAACTCTTATAGTCAAAATCAACTATAATTAATTAAATCTTCATAATTAGAACTCCCTTAGATCGTGTCAGATATGTTGGGGATTGAGACCCTGAACGATCATCCACCTGATAAATGTGCATATCCTTGAAGTTAAGTTTGAACTCATAATGTATAAACATGGAGCCTTGAAATTGTAAAATGAATTTGATTTAGGGAATGGATTTACTCATGAATTGATAGGCCACTTGGCTTTAAATTTTAATGGAAAATTGGGCATTAATGGAATTTTAATTGGAATTGTCATAATTTTTATAAGAATTTGAAACTTCGAATGAATTTGTTAATTGGAATAAAGGAATATTATAATACAATCATAATTTTAAAGATAATTGGTAATTATATTGAATTAAATAATATGAAATAAAGTTAACAATTTTATCATTTTTGGCCTTATAGTATTTTTTCTAACACTTTCTATTAGGGTTGCACATTGATACATGCTCTTTTCATTGACCCATATTCCCAATTTCTAAAGGTAGGTGACCTCTACCACTGTGGTTTGTGATATTGGATTCTTCATCAAAAATGGATGATGTGATGTCAGTTCCTCATTCCATGGATTCATCCGTGGATCTAGTAACCTAGCTCTGGTCTCCCTTATAGATTTGATTCATGTTTATGAAACTCATTTCTAGCTCTATCTCTCAGTGGATGCCGATTAATTATGTTACTTCTATCTTGATAGGGAAGTAACCTTCGGTCAAATTATATGGTTATGTTGGGAATTTATTAGCATTTTTGAACATGGGGTGTGGTGGGAATATATAAATTCTCCCCCTTTTAAAGTCAATGGCCTCCTATTTGTGAGGCATCATAGACGTGGAACTCAATCCATAATGTGTCATCTATAGGGTAGTTTATGCCAGGAGTGTATGAATTATGAGGCTTTTTACCTGAGCACCCTATTTTATTTTATGGGGTATAGATTTTAGATTGGTCCATAGGATTAACATCTTATTGGGATAGGTTACCCATAGGTTTAATGTATTTTGGGGATAGTATAGTCATATTTTTAATGTCTTTTAATGATATATTGGGTCACATGATTAATTTATTGTGGGTACAGGTGAGTCGTATGGTTAACCTATTGTAGGGAAAACTTTGTCAGAGGTTTATCATCTTATGGGGAAAGGTTGGTCATAGGTTTAAAAACGTTCTGGGATAGGTTAGTCACATTTTTAACATCTTATGGGCAATGTTTGTTCACATGTTTAACATCCTGGGGTGATAGGTTGTTCATTGGTTTTATTTCTTATAGGGATATGTTGGTAGAATTTATTGCATTCATGTGGGAAAGGTGATCACACATTGGAGTTTTCATCTTCATAGGAGGATACATGTAGAATTAATGGTAACGTTGGGGGGATTGAGACTAAACTTCAGGGAGGTACCATGTATGTGTTAGGATGTCATGATTGAACCACAAGTAGGTTTCCTATGTACCATGTTAACATAAAAGTATCAAAACTCACATAGTTCGATGTCACAGTTTAAGGTCATATGATGGGACTATTCCATGCATTTTAACATCATGTGGTAAGCATGATCATTTCATAGAAGTAGGGTAAACATGGGATAGTGTGAGGCTTATGCATAGGAGTGGCCTAGGATGGGAGTCAAATATTATAGTTTGGGATTGGGTGTTGTCCCATGTGTGTTGTGGACGAGGAATTCTATATTCATCCCAAAAGGTAGAAGGTGTTGGATCATCCCATGTTATTTATACATGAAGCATCATATGTTCATCAAACTTGGTAATTCTATAGTTTTACATCATGTACTAAGGGTTTTTTCAAGAAATTTTAACATCATACAACTAGAATTTTGGGTTATACGGTTTTACATCATGTGCTTGAACATTGTTGGGAGCTACACCCAGGGAGACCACTTCTATGTAGGAGACAAAGATACATCATATGATATCCCTACCAAGAAATATGGGTAGTTTCCCTTAACGATTCCATATTTGGGGATTATGTTCCTGCTACACATACACCTCTAGGTGGTTGATGGTGTAAACACTAACATCATGAAGTGGAAAATGGGGATCCCAATGTTAGGGTTCCTATTATTAGGATAAAGAGTCATTAGGGTGAAAATTCCTAGAATCAAAAGGCATGATAATCATCCAATCCTTGTGTTGATGATAAAATACATGTGTCACAAGAAATTTTAAAGAAATAATAGCCATTTTAGTTAAGATCTGGGCAAAAAAAACTCAAAAAACACTTAAGGGGTTGTGTTCTCAAAGGTCAAAACCTTAGTGAATGAGTGGTGCCTTGAAAAGAATTAAAGAACACCATGAAAGTTTAGCTGGTCACTTTTATGCAACAAATTTTCATTCATGGAACTCCACATACTATTTTAACCTTTATAAAACATATTTTTGATGTGTTTAATTTCATAAAATGGACATCCCCTCTTTTCCATACCTATAGATACCCCCTCCATATAATATTTCATGAGAGGTGTGAACTTTGGAATTATAAAAAAGGATCTGAATTCACAAAACTCTCTCTTTCACATGAAATTGAGGATATAGATTCCAAGAGGTATCCATCTTTTAGGAAAAAACCTCACATGGGTTCTAGAGTAACTAAAACCATGGTATAGATACCTTTTGTGAAGCTTCATGGTCTTCGTACTAAAAAAAATCCATTTATGGATCTTGGGGTTTTGCAAGATAATTATCCTTTATGAAACTAATCTCATGGGATCTATGACTTTATTCCAATGTAGAGCCACCATGTTTCTCAAAATAGACACCTTCAAAAGACCCTTTTCCTTTGTGAAACCTTTAACCTTCAGGAATCCTTCAACATTTGAGAACCCCTTACCTTCAATACTACCGAACCCATGTTGAACAATGTACGTATTTATCACCACTAGACAAAAAACTGGTAAATGACATATTTATTAGTGCTAAGGAAAGTGCTAATAAATATAACCTTTTATCATTGCTTTTTTTTAGCACTGGGAAAGGGAACCTTTATCAGCAAATTATTTTTAGTGCTGATAAAATATATCCTTTATTAGTGCTTTATTTTTATCACTAATAAAGGGTAACCTTTATCAGTGCTTTATTTTTAGCACTGATAAATGGTGCCTTTTATCAGCACTTTAATTTTAGCACTAATAAAGGTCTAAATAAATAAAATGAAATTACTAAATAAATTAAAAATAAAATATGGGTTTATTAAAAAAATATTTAAAATTTTATTAATTAAGTTATTATTGATAAAAATGAATAAATCTATTATACATTATTAAATATTAAACATTTTATTAATTAGATAATTATAATAATTAATGTTATTAAACTATATATATTAGATATATGCAGATATATTAATGTATATAAATATGATTTATATATTAAAAAATATTTATACGCTTCATATTAAATAGTAATATATTTATTGAATAATAGTTTATAATGAAAAATTAATATGAAATAAAAATATTAACTAATTGCATGGTAATCGAAATATAATTGAATGTTGTTTGATTTTTAAATTTAACATAGATCAAATATCTATTATATTGATTTCACATATACATAATTAATTAATTATTATATACAATGCATACACATAAAATTTATCCATTTTTTCAATATTGTTAAAGTGTACTTATTTTTAATTTATTCAATTTCACTCATTCTTAACATATATGCATGCACTTAAAATTATATATTCATTAATAATGTTAAAAATCTATTTTAAAAAAATATTTATTAATAAAAATATTTATAAATATATATTTACTATATTTATACAATTATATATTTATAATTATAAATAAATAAGTATTTTTATAAAAGTATTTATATAATTATAAATAAATAATTATATATATTTAAATAATTATTAAATTTATAACATATTTACTTAAATAATGATTATATTTACTATATATATATATTAAATATATATATGTATAATTATATAAATATATATAATGAAAAAAATATTTCTTTTTAAAAATATTTCAATAATTATAAATAAATAATTATAAAATTATAATAAATATATTTAAAAAAGAATATATTTACTATATATATATATATTAATTATATATAAATATTTACAATTTTTTATTTATAATTATAATTATAAATTTTTTAATAGTGCTTAAGTAATATGTGCTGATAAAATCTTGTTTGTCATTGATTTTTTTATGCTGATAAAGATGAGGCTTTATCAGTGCTAAAAAAAGTTCTGATAAAATTAACATTTATCAGTGCTATAATTTTATCACTAATAAATATTGATTTTTTCAGTACATTTTTAGTGCTGATAAAGAGTCCTTTTATCAGTTCTTAAGTAATAAGTGCTGATAAAAGGACTCTTTATCAGTGATTATTTGTAAGAACTGATAAAAGTGTCCTTATATAATTAAAAAACCTAACCATTTGTGAACCCATTGTGATATCAGAAGATTTCTACGAAAGCCACACATTGTCGGCACTCCTCCTTGGTGAATCGAACCTCTAATAACATTACTCGACTACCTTTCGAACATATCATATGACATCCAGTGTTTGATTGATGTTAGGGTTTTCGAAGTGGTTTTACGATTTTCTTTACACTAGTGAGGTAAGCCTTTCAATTTTCTTTTTTTATTTTTTTTTCATTTCTTCTTTGAATAGGTCGTTATTTATGTTCTGGTGATTGTATACTAGGTAGGTAGGGCTTCCAATTTTCTCATTTTCAAGTTTTTATTCAACTCTTGATCACTCATGGAGATTTTATAGTTTATTGACTCAATAGAGACACATGGAGTGACATTGAGTTTAGTTGGTTACTTTATTTTATTTACATTTCCCAAATTGATCTCCTAAATCTATCATACATATTTTTCATTCTTTATTTTTATAAATGGTATTTGATACATGTGAAATTTTAGAAATAGAAACTAGGGATTTTGTATGTGAGGGAGTTGAAGGTAGGTTAAAGGATTTTCTTTATGTTATACTAATTTATATCTTCTTTTTTATACTTATCTGGGTTGGTGAGGGAATCCAATGTATGGATGCATCATGCTGGTTTTTATTTGAATTTTCTTTCTATAAATTTTATTTATTTTTTAGGGAAAATCTTTTCCATTGTGTTGTTTTTCATGCCATGGTGCTTGTTGTTAGCCTAAGGGGGTCGAGAATGTCCCTTGGACACTATCATGGGCCAACTCAAGTGTTTGATATATGGTTGTCTTGGGTTTGATTTGGAAACTATATCTATTGTTAAATGTTTTGTACCTTTTCTCAATAATCCAACTTCCTATGTCTCTACACTTTTTAAAAAATGTATTTTATTTTTCTCCCTCTTTAGATTAATCCAACATTATTTATAAATCCTTTTAATAATAATATATGAAAAATTATACCTTGTTTCTATATACTATTTTCCAAAAAAACTATATTTTTTCGTCATCATTCTACCCTCCTCTCTAAAAAATTTACAAAAAAAATATCCTTTTGAGATTACCCCTTTCTAGTTACACCACTTTTTTTGAGACCTATATACCAATATAAGACATTATAATTTCTTGTTCGGAAATATAGATTTTCAGGAATTATACCCCCTTTGATTATTTATTTAACTAATAATAAGTGGATTTCCATGGAACCACTTTGATACCAAGATATATGACATGTAGAAAAATATTATGTAAAACCATTTTACTATAAAAAAAGTTATCATATAACGAATCTCTAACACTCCATATATAGTTTGACATTCCAACCACAAAATTTGAAAATTTTATTCAATTTTCAATGAGTGACAACATGAGTTTTCAATCTTCCTTTTAAAATCTATAAAACACTTCCCTCACATACATGGATTGGGAAATAAATATCCCATTAATTCCATGAGTCACCTATAAACTAAGGAAAATGTTAACTCCCTAATCATAAATATTTAAACATTGGTCATTATTAATGTAGAAAATTATTATCATTTTCCATCTCTTGGACCTCTAAATATTATGTCATCAACATTGATAAACACTATCAATCTATCGATAAAATTATTTTCTATGTAATGATTATGATCAATTCATCATTTTTTAAATTAAATTTTCTTTAATAATTCATCTAACCTTCAATACCAAAATCTTAGTTTTGTTTCAATTCATACATCACCTTTGTCAATTTATAAACATTATTATCATATTAAATAACAAGAAAACTATCAATTTTTTTGATATAAACATCCTATTCGTGTAATCCATTAATAAATGCTAATTTTACATCCAGTTTGAGTACCTTGAATTTCCATGGTATGGGTCAGTGTGGTGATATGACACCCCAAGAGTCTTGAGATGTTTTCAAATATCTGCCCAAATTGGCCAAATGCCTTCATTTTTATTTATTTTTGATAACCCCCCTTTCAAGGGATGAGGGGGAACCCTTACAAGGCCGGTAGCCTTAGTGATTACATGGACCTTAGGCTTAAGATACATTACATGGTCTGAAGGTCTTAGGGAATTCAACCAGACTATGTACAAGGAACTGACCCTCCCCAGCATCTGCATCATGATGATAGTTCTCCACCATTGCATGATTGTCTAGATAAGATTCTCATGCAATAACAGGCTGGTCCTGATGGTATATCCAAACCCTCTCATTCTTCCAAATCCATTTGGTTATGATATGGTGAGTGCGTCTTCTCTGAATCCTCCTTTGGGGATGCTCCTTTTTTGTAGAGTCTGTCTAGGAAAATTGCATGTGGCCCTAAGGCCTTGAGGTGGCCCAAAAGCCTTAAAGGTGGTCTGAAATCCCTACTAACCCAAAGTCCTGGGTGGCCCAAAGGCCTAAAGGACTCCAAGACCAAACTGGTGGCCTGAGGTGAATAGTTCCGGCTACTACAGTACCGAACATTACCAGCTACAGTGCCTACTACAGTACTACTACAGTGCCTACTATAGTACTGCTACAGTACCACTATAGTACTGCTACAGTACCCCCCAGAAATATTCCTCCACCCTGTTTTGAACCTGGGTCTCGTGGATGCACTTAGGGCTACCTCAAAAATAGGGATGATGCTCATGTTCAAAAAAAGAAACAGCTTTGCTGAAATTTAGGAGCGTTATGTTCTCATTCACAACAATAGGCTAGCCGAAAACTTCTAGGAACGAAATGGGGTTTGGTATTTCTGAGGGAGAAAATATTGAAAATGCTACACAGGACAACCTCATTAGAGGCTCTCAAATATTGATATTCCATTAATTTTAAATGTAATAATTCTTTAGGTTGCTACATCACTTGTTCCAATACATTTTCATATATTCTAGTTGATTGAATAAGGGTTTATTATTATTATTTATCATATTTGAGTGTCTTAATACTCATTAATTGACTATATTATAATTTCATTTTCATTGGGATTTAAGAAATATTTTATGTGTAGTAATTATTTTTCTTAAATTAAATTACCCATTTTCTTCAACATACTAAAATTCCTTGAAACAATCAAATATTTAGTTTCCCTTATTTGAATTATCTATAACTTTCACTTTTGAAAATGAATATCTTATGTGTATTTATTTATATATAGTATAAAATTAAACTTTTATTAACCCAATAGAATGGATATGAACCAAAAAATTATTCATGCTAATCATTTGTAAAACAAATATGAAGATAGAGTTAAAGAGTTCATCAAGTTTGCAAGAGAGCATACAGACGACCCTTCTAAAATCCTTTGTATGTGTTTATGTTATTCTTATGAAATAAAATTAGTCTGGAAAAGTTGTAAGAACATTTGATTTGTCACAAAATAGATAAAATCTATACATTTTGATCAAAACATGGGGAAAACAAAATGTTGACATTGATTGGTATGACACTACGACTTATGAATCATGTGACATGAATACCTTTATAAAATATGATGGAGATCTCATTGATGAGATGGAAATGGAAATTGAAGATGACCTTCATGATTGTACAAATTTATTTTGGGATTTGAATAGTTGTTCCAAGAAACCATTGTATACTAGTTGTACTAAATACACATCATTGTCACCTACGTTGAAGTTATATAATTTGAAAGATGGTAGTTGATGGAGTGACACTAGATTTATAGAAATACTTGGTCTTCTAAAAGAAATTATACCAGAAGAAAATGAACTACCATGATGAAAATATGATGCTAAATAAATGTTATGTTCAATGGGAATGATCTCTAAAAAATACATTCTTGTCCAAATTATTGAATATTGTATCCCAAGGACAATGAATCATTCATAAAATGTACTAAGTGTGGCACAGATCGATTCATGAAAAATGGATCAAGTCCTTAAAAATCTATATGGTAATTTCCTATCATTCCATAGTTTAGAAGACTATATGGATGTTAGAAAACCATGAGACAATTAACATGGAATGAAAATACAAGAATTAAATATGGTAATCTACATCATCTCAAATATTATCCTTAGTGGAAGAAAATAGATTATGAGTTTCCTGAATTTGGAGATGAGTTGAGAAACTTTCAGATTGCGGTATCTACAGATGGAATAAATCATTTTGGTGTATAGAGTAGTACTCATAGTACATGGCCTGTCATTTTGGTATATTATAACATGCCTCCATAGTTATGCATGAAGTGAAATTACATTATGTTTTCTCAACTTATATATGGATCAGAGCAAACTGGTAATGATATTTATGTCTATTTGGATTCATTGATCAAAGTTCTAAAATTTATGTGGGATAATAGTATTACAATATATGATGCTCATAGAAGTGAAGAATTCACATTGAGGGCCATGTTGTATGGAAAGATAAATGACTTCCCCAATTGTGGAAATTTATCAGGCCATAGAATTAAAGGAATATTGGGGTTTCCCATTTGTGAAAAATTCACATACTCAGTTTGGTTGTAACATTCCTAAAAGACTTTATTTTTAGGGCATCGAATTTTTTTACCTTGATGAAATAAATACCGATCCTAGATGAAAAAATTCAATGGGAATATCGAATAAGGTACAAAACTGTCTCCAACAATGGGTGATCAACTATACAAAAAAGTAAAAAATATTGACACTATTTTCAGTAAAAAAAATTTGAAAACACTTACAAAATCAGGTTGGAAGAAGAGATCAATGTTATTTGAATGATCATATTATAATTTTTTGTAAGTTAGAAATTTTCTTGAATTCATGAATATAGAAAAAATGTATTTGATAGTGTTATTGGAAAATTACTAAATGTTCTATAAAAAACAAAAAATGGAATCATGGCTAGGTTGGACTTGATTGAAATAGGGATAAAGGAAGAGTTGGAACTGGTGAAGGGTAAAAAGAAGACTTTTCTTCCTCCAATAGCTTACGAGATGAATTATTCAACATTTCAAGAGTTGATTTTCCATTGAAAATCAGTTGATAATATCAATTGAGTAAAAGTTGATGAAATGGGATTTGTGAAGGTAGATTTCAGTATAGAAGGGAAAAAATATGATCTGTTCATAATGGGATCACAAGAAGTGAAAGTATTTTATGTCTCTAATCCAAAAAATAACAATTGGTTTATTTTCCTGTTGCTGACTAAAACAAATGTTGAATCAGAAAAAATTTAATCAAGTATGACCCTTTCATTGGGACATCACAATCAGTTCTTGTTGATCCCAATACAAACAATGCCTTTTACTTTTGAGGAGACCAAAAATAGGGTATTTGTATTCTCAATAGAGGAACAAAATCTGCGAGACATTTAAAAAAAGAAAGAGGGTTCAATAAGAATGTGAAAGTGATTTGTAATATATTAAGTTTTCCTAATAATATAATATGTTCTCTACTGCATTAATATAATCTAAATTAAATGTTGGACTACTCATATAATAAATGTCTTCTAAACGTGATATAAGAATAAACTATAATTATGGAAACCCTTTGTAAAGATGTAAAGGCAATGTTACGATTTACTTTCTCTATTTTACTAAAAAATTATATAATTAAACCTTGATTTAATTTTCATTATTCCTTGTATATTTTATTTATTTTTGAATATTTTTATCCATGTGTCATGACTTTTCATGTAGAGTAGTTATGTTGTCTCTTCTTAATCACAGAGGTAATCTTGTTGTTTCCACAGGAAAATCATTTTCCATAGAATTAATGTATTATTCCATATTTATGTTTAATTTCTTTCATTTTATTGTTACTCACATAATAATTTTTTTCTTATATGTGGATTATTTTGTTTTAGTTGGGGTGCTTTTTCCAATTTTTATGATTCTTCTACCTTGAAACCTTTTCACCCCTACAATGGTGCATTTATCACTTTCTTTCAAGTTACCTTCACTACCATTGTAGGAAGAGAAATGATGTTCTCTATACTCAATTAGAGAGGTAATCATGATGCTTTCATAGTAAAATCATTTTCCATAGAATTAATGTATTGTATCGTATTTATTTTTTATTTATTTATTTTTATTATTACTTAGATAATAATTTTATTCTTATACAGGTAGATTCTTTTGTTAAAGTTGGGTTTCTTTGCCCAACTTTAATGATTCTTCTCCCACAAAACCTTTTCACCCCTATATTGTCACATTAATCACTTTCTTTAAAGTTATATCAACTACATTTTTAGGAAGAGCAATGACACTACCTCTGCTCAATTATAATGGAAATATTGATGTTTTCACAGTAAAATCATTATCCATAGAATTAATTTATTGTTTCATATTTATTTTTAATTTATTTATTTTTAATATTACTCACATAATAATTGTTTTCTTATATAGGTGTATTATTTTGTTCAATATGGGGTGCTCTATCCATCTTTTATCCCTTTCTGCACCATAACATCCACAGACGTATTCTCCCTCAAAACCTTTTACCCCTACAGTATTGAAATTTATCACATTACTTAAAGTTCCCTACACTACTCAATCATAGAGGTAATCTTGATATTTTCACAGTAAAATCATTGTCCATAGAATTAATGTATTATTTTATATTTATTTTTAATTTAATACTTTTTAGTTTTACTCATAATATTTTTTTCTTATACAGGCGGATTATTAATTTTTGAGTTGATGTGGTTTGTTCGAAGCTTCTCATGCAGTGTTGTTATTTCGATAAAGAAAGTTAATGGGAATTGTGGTAACATTGATAGTCGGGATCGTTTTGAGACTTTAGGATGTGTATAAATCATCCACACCTCAATATGACACATGATGTGACTAGTATGAATCCAATTACTTATTTCTATTTTAATTGAAATTAATTATAGTAAAAAAGACAACTGATTCAATGTGTCCACTATCATTTTAAAATTGATATTTGACTTTAAAAAGTTTCACACACTAAAAAATGATCAAACACACTTAGATTTTGTTAATAATTTATGGCATCAATTCATAAATTATTTGTGAACTGTAGGAATCAGTCTCACATAAAACCAATACAATATGTGATTCGTATGATTCAAATTGCATGTTTCAAGATTAAAAAGACATTTTAGTAAAAAAAGAGAGGTCACGTACTCAAAAGTTAGAAAACACATTCAGATTGTTTTGATACATTAGGACAACAATCCATAAGTGATTTGAAACATGTAGTAATCAGACACACCTCAATCCGATGCACGATGTGATTGGTATGACACTAAGTGAATCCTTATTTAAAATTGACATCAATTTTAGTAAAAAAAACAAACTAAACTACACAAAACTAAACAAAAACATTCATATTTCTTTGATACTTTAGGACGAAAATACACAAGTTATTTGAGATGTTCCTAAATCAACCACACCTCAATCTGACACATAGTGTGACCAATATGGCTCTAAGTTCATGTTTTTATTTAAAATTGACATAAATTTTAGTAAAAAGGCCAACTAACCTACTAAAAATTATAAAACACATTCAAATTATTTAAATACTTTAGAAAAATTATCCATAAGTCATTTTTGATGTGTAGGAATCATCCACACCTCAATCTGATGCACAATGTGATCAGTATGAATCCAAGTGCATATTTTTATTTAAAATTGACATCAATTTTAGTAAAATTAACACTTTTTATTAATTTATTTCCTTATAATAATATTAACATAAGATTTTTTTTCTTATATAGGTATGTTATTTTTCTCGAGAAGGATTGGTTTGTTCGATAATAACATGATTTGGGTCAAGATTAATTGATAAAGGAACACTGATGTTTTTTAATGTCTGCAATAATTTGTATTTATGTAATTATATGAATAAATGTTTGAAATGTCAATAATATAGTGTTTTTTCTTGTGTTTGTGTTGTAAATTTCATTTCATTTAAATCCTGTATTAAGAATTTTTTTTATATTTGGTATGTTTCTAGTGTTGTGGTGTGTTGTTACAACACAATACAGTGGTGATGTAGTGTACTATTACAACACAATTTAGTATGACCCTTTATCAGTGATTTTAAAAGTGCTGATAAATGCCACATTTATCATTTATTTTAAAAGAGCTGATAAAGGTGTACTTTATCAGCGCTCATAGAAGTACTGAAAATGGTTTATTTTATCAGTATTGATAAAAGTGATGATAAAAGTTTTTTTTGGTAGTTCTAATAAAAGGTCATTTATCAGTTCTTTTTTTAGCACCGATAAAGGACCCCTTTACCAACATTTTTTTAGTGCTGATAAAAGACCTGGACTTTTAACATCTCTGATGTAGTCAGTGATTTTCTAGTGATGATAAAGTCCATTTCTAGTGTTGTTGAAGTCCGGTTTTGTGATAGTGATTCCTGAAACCCATCCACCAAGCCTCTCCATGGTTCCTCCTTTTAGTAAACACCCTTTTAAAAAATTGAATTTCTAGGGTCCTTGTACCCATCCAAACTCGATTCATCTGCACCAAAATATTCAATGTGACAAGTATTATCAACTCCTTTTCCTACCATATTTTATTCAAACAAAGTCTATACCATTACTTTTCCCTTTACTCCGAAGCATTGGAACCCTAATACCTATTTCTTCTTAGTATAGGCACCATTACATTAGGAACCCTGATTTACAGTCCTCCACATTAGTGTTTATTCCGTGCCCCAACCAGAGGTTCATGTGTAGAAGATTTGTAATACCTGATGGTGGAATCATTAAGGGAAACTACCAACCTTTCCTAGTAGGGAATTAATAATTTGGAACTTTCTCTCCTCCCTATAAATGGTCCCCCTAGGTGTAGGTCCCCCCAACATCCAAGCTGAAAGACATAAAATTTCATATCCCAATATTCGATGCACATGATGTTAAATTGCATAGGAATATCCCTAACACATGACATTAAACTAAGACCTAACCTATGTGATGAACAAAAGATTTCCCATGTATGATCCTAATGGGATTCCAACACCTTCCCCGCCATGGGATAAAACTCCACACCTAGGATGAAACCCACAAACACCAAGTCACCTTATATTCATAATAACTTCACTATCCCTTTTTTCACACCTTATGTGACATAAGCATCCTTACAATATGATGTTAAACTATATGGACCGGTCTTATCACATGAACTTAAACTGAGGAAACAAACTACATGGGTTTTTATCCTTGACTCTTAACAGTGTACATAGGACACCTCCATGTGGTTTAATCCCTAGATCTAAACAATCCTTGAAAACCTCTATGAGGTTTTATCCTGACCCCAGAACATCACCAAATCTGTATGACCTACCTAATGGAGAAAACAACCCTCAAGTGTGATCATTTCCTTCCCCAAGGCCACACTTAGCCAAACCCTCAAGTGTGATCATCTTCCCCCAGGGGACATGCTTGACCAAACCCTCAAGTGTGATCATATTAACCCTTGGGGACAAAATAAACAAAACCCTCAAGTGTGGACATCATCCTCCTAAGGGAGAAGCTTAACCAAACCCTCAAGTGTGATCATCATCCCCCCTAGGGACACACTTAACCAACCCCTCAAGTTTGATCATATTCCCCCATAGGTACAAACTTAACCAAACCCTCAAGTGTGATCACCCCCTAGGGACACACTTAACCAAACCCTCATGTGTGATCATACCCCCCTAGGGATACACTTAACCAATCCAAAAAGTGTGATTATCTTCCCCCCTAGGGACACACTTAACCAAACCCTAACGTGTAATCATCTCCCCCCTAGGGACACACTTAACCACCCTTATCCCCATAGGATGTTAAACCTATGAACATCCTATCCTCCACAAGATGTTATACCAGTAACCAAACTATCCCCAAAATATGTTAAACCTATGACCAAATTATCCCCACAAGATGTTAAACTTGTGACCTACTTGTCCCTATAAGATATAAAAATTATGTCCTATCTAAATTATTAACACCATACAATAAACATGGGATTCATGGGTTAAAAATCATTAGATTCCATACACCCCTGGTGTCAACTACCCCATGGATGACATGGGATTCCTTTGGTTCAAGCCTTATATGACTCATATTATTGATGATTATGACCTCAAAGGGGAATAATTAATAGGTTACCAAAACCCCCAATGTCCATAAATTCTTAGACATGCCCAATATTACCCTCTACTCCAAGCACATGTTACATCCTTGTTAATAAATATGCATTGTAATTAACTAGAATCCACCTCAAGATGGTGTCAGGAATGAGTTTCATGAACATGACTCAAATCTTTGAGGGAGACCCGTACTAGGTGAAGAGCCCCAAGGAGGGATCCATGAAATGAGGAACTAACATTTCATCATCTAGTTTCAATCAAGGATCCAACATCACCAACCCAGGTAATGGAGAGTTACCACTATTGGAATGTGGGAATACATTCCACGAACAATGAGATATGCATCCTTGATGAGAAATAATTGAAAAAAAATATTGAAACTGAAATGAAAATATTCTCATTTAATAGTGAGTAGATCATTAATGTTGGGCACCATTATATTTAAGAAAGACTGAATCCAGATATCTAGCACTAGGCCCCTACTAGATAGATGGTGGGACCTTTGTAGAACTCTTCTCATGTAACTATGTGGAAGTGAAAGTCAATGGGAATCTCTATTTTGAGACATCATCGATGTGGATCATCCCTCTAACTCAGAGAAGGAATAATGATACTGGGAATGTTGGGAATCACTTTCATTGTACATTTACTAACATCTAATTGGTTATATCACTAGGAATCAAGCCATGGTGAATGCATGATGACCCACTACTAACAGACATGGGGGAAGGGGGACTAACAATGGAAAAATCCCACACCACTATGCTCCAACCATGATGGATTTCTATTCCACAACTATCGGGTAGCCTCTCCCCATCCCCCTTCCAATCTCATCCATCAATACAAGCAAGAATGGGTCATCCTAACTAGGGATATGGACCCTTAATATATATAATCCAAGGAACCATGCCATCACTACTACCCATGAGGGTCACACTGGGGAAAATCCTCACTAATCACAATGAAAAATCTCTTTGGTAGCCCTTCATCGATGAATTAGGGGACGTAAGGGTCAATCCCAACATGAACACCACCCAGGAGACACCCAGAAGGGCTCCCATCCGGCCTTTCCAATGACATAATCAGACCTTTCAAGTTGAAGAGTAGGTCTATTATACCCCTTATATATCAAACATGGCATATAATACCCAGTGCTAATGTCAGGGGGTAGAACATGAACCATGGTTATCAGTAGGCCTCTTCCCCAGCTCTAGTGGCCTTCACCACCGCTAATGTATCTTATTTTCCCATAAAAACACTACAAGGGGCCCATATTTTCCCTCTTGTGATAGAGACCCCGGCTTTCCCAGGGAAAGGTTGGGTTTACTCTCCTAGTCGTTGACACAACCAACATCCATTATGGGCCATTCCATGATGAAGAATTTCCCAACAAAGGTCCTCCCATATTTCCACCAACCAACATAGAGGTCCTCCCCATGCTGACTACATAACCTTCTCTAAAGATCCATCCCGATGTGGGAAGAAAAACAACTTCTAGAGAAGAAATTCCCATAGCACTAGCCACAAAAAGAGAGGAATGAATCCAAGTGATTCCTGAACACTTGTTCTCAGTGATCTCCCATTCCCTTAGACACTAAACCATGGAAACCATTATGTCTCCATCGATCTCTCAGACTCTGAGATGACGGATGAATCCATGAAGGCACCTTTACCTCCTACTACCATAACTAGGGTCATAATATCCTAAAATGAGGATAACGATTCGTAAATCAAAGGTACAAAATTTAACCAAATACCTTAATAAGTACCAATAGGTAGATAATATTTTGGACTCCTTCTAAGGACTCATAATGAAACCATCTCTGTTGTCATCACCTTCTCTCCTCTCTACCTCCATGTTGGAAGTGAGAGAGACATTAGTGTATAGATTGACACCCACTGATGATAGTGAACACTCCAATTATCCCCAGAGATATATTAATACTCTCAGTCATGAGAAGGTTGTGAACACCTCATCTGATGTAGAAATGATATTGAAGTTGTCCCCACTATTGGAACCATGGTCATTCTATACATGAATCAGAGTATGGTTTGTGTTTGTTTTCAATCCACAGTGGAAGTTCAGAATGTGTGATATTAAATTTATCATACAGTTCAAGAAGACAATAGTATTAAAGGTGGCACTATTCTCCAGTGTTTTCTAAATTTTTGGACCTGATAATCGGAAAATGAAGACATAGGTTATTGGAAAAAGGAGGTGTGTGAAAAGAGGAAGTGGTGTGTGGAATAGGTGAGGTGTGCATGAAAAATAGTATGGTGCGTGAAAAACAGCATGGTGTGCGAAATAATGGAGCGATATTTTTCATGCAAGAGGTGTTTCAGAATTAGAACATCGAAAAATGGCAAAGGCATGGGTTGCGTGAATAACATGAATATGTGTGTGGAAAACGGTTCCCGTGAAAAATGAATTATGCACCGAATGAGATGTTTTTCGTGCCATGATGGGTTTTTTGCGCAGGGGTCAGCAATTCCTATAAATAAGAGGTTACCCCCCTCATTCCATACGGTTGAAGACTTAGAGAAGATACAAGGGCCGATGCACATAAAAGGTTCATGTAAAGGGAGTTGCGTGAAAAAGTCTGAGATGCATTAAAAAGTCTGAGCTGTGCGAAAAAGTCCAAGTTGCACGAAAATGATGAAGGTGCGCAAAAAAGTAAAAGTTGTGCTTAAAATTTGAGGTTGTGTGAAAAAGGTGAAGCTGCGCATAAAAGTGGAGGCTCTGTGAAAAAGTGAACGTTGTGCATAAAGGTGGTGCTGTGCGAAATATTTTTCCACATGAAAATCATGTATTGCATGAAAAAGTGAGAACTTGCATGTAAAGGGTAGGTGCTGCACGAAATCATCAGGGTAACCTGTTTCCACATTCTGAGTATCTGGTTCAGTGGTTCAGTGTATTCAAGTGCATCAATTTTGGACTTCGAAGTAAGCATAGTCTCGTGCTAAGCAGAGGAAATTTCTTCAATGTGAATCTATTGAAGAGGCCTTTACATCTATAAACTAACTGGGTCTTCACCAAAGGTGTTGAGCCAGGGGAGTCAACGGGATTGACCTAAGGGATGCAGTGGGATATCCCTAAACATTTGTAAAGGCAGTGAGCCTAGGACATGGTGACTGTTCCCGAACCATTGTAATCCACAACTAGTGAAAAATAGTGGAATTAGGAACAACTGACAACCTCTCAGCATATAATCCTTGGACATAGTCCATATTGGTGATCCAAGTAAAAAGTGTTGTGTCATCTCTTTGCATGTGAATGTTTGATTGTTGATCATATACATCATATAGGTTTAACTAGTTCTAACTAAAGTGGGAACAATACCCATCAGTTTAAAAGAAAAGTTGACACCCTGATTCACCCCTCCCCTATTAGGGTGTCCCAGGGTCACACAAGTGGCATTAGAGGGAGGTTACTAGTGTTAGATCTTTCCTTTGTCATCATGGAGAATTTAGACAATTCTAGGGTAATAAGTCTCTTCGATGGAAGTAATTTTCAGATTTGGAAGAACAAAATGAAATCTCATTTACGATACCTTGGAATGGAAGTACTCTTTGCTACTGTTCAAGGTATACAAGTTACTGATCCAACAGGGATTTTTATGACTGATATAGACAGGAAAGTTCTTGACACAGATTCTAAAGCTCAGAATGCTATCACTGAGGCTCTTTCAGATCAGATCTATCTAAAGGCGATGAGTTGCACCTCAGCAAAGTCTTTGTGGGATAAACTTGAATACATTTATAAAGGAGACAACAAAGTGAAGTAGGAAAAAATTCAAGTCTTACAGAAAAGGTTTTATGATCTAAGGATGCATCATAATGAGAATGAGAATTCATTTTTCAATCGAATTACTAAAGTAGTGAGATCAATTAGAGGTCTTGGAGAGGAAATAAAAGACATTGATATCATAAAGAAAATCTTGAGAATACTTCCTCATATGTACAATGCAATGGTGTCAGCCCTTGAAGAAAGTCATCTATCTTAACTATATCTAGATGATATTTTAAGTAGTCTAGTGGAATATGAGATGAGAGTCAAACCCGAAGATGCCATGACTCATGTAAGCAAGGAAATGGAATTCAAAGCCATGAAAAAATGAAAAATTTCAGAAGAAAGTGGTGGTGAAGATGATGAGGAAAAAGAAATTATTTCTCTCATTTCCAAGAAGCTGAAAGAATTGAAAAGGTAAATTTAAAGGTAAGATAACTCTAGTATGTTTTCGTTGTGGAAAAGTTGGGAACATTTCCTCTCAGTGACAAAGAAAGTTTTATGATGATGAGAGCGAAGCAGAAGACATCAAGAAGCCTCGGAAAAGGTTTTTAAAAAATGGAGAATTCAAATATGGAATGAATGTATAAAAGAAGAGTTTTTTCTTTGAAGAGGAAGATGATGATATTAAATTTTGTGAAGAATAATAACCAGAATTTAAAACTAGAAACCATGATTCCATGATTGCTACCATTGGAATGTCAGAACCGTCGATCAATAAATGAAGTGATAATCATATTACTCCTAATGCTGATCCAAAGATTCAAATTAAGGATGCCTTTTCCAATCTTGACAATAAATGTAAGAGATGCATTAAGTGTAAGGAAATGGTGGATGAATCATCAAAATATGTTGATGATCTTGAAGCAGAAATTGAACGACTATAAGAACTAGTGAGATTTCATTCTTCAATCCGTTAAAGCACAGATGATGTTGTAGAACTAAATATTATAATTAAAGAACAAGAAAAGGTCATAAATGACATTTTATTCATACTGGAAGAGAAGTCCAATACTATTGAGGGTCTTGAAGAAGGAATTGTTACTCTTAAAAGTAAAATGGAATGTTGATCAACCAAAAATAAGGGTAAGAAGAAAATTCATTTTGGAAGATTCTTAGATGTAGAATTACTAGTAAGAGCCAAGTGTGGTTCAAATGGGGTTGGAAAAAACTTGAGTGATCAAAGGCCTGCTTGCATGGGAAAGAGTGGAATTGGATGTAAAGATGAGACATCAACTTTTATAAGTGAAAAGAGCCAAAATAAAGACAAGATAAAAGTTAGACATGTTGAATTGTTTCCTGAAGTTCTAAAAAATAAACCCACAATACAAACTAAAATAAGAAATGAAAATTATCCTCAAACTTTCATAAATGATAGGCAGTCCAACCATTCTCCCAAGGAAGAAGGAATGAGGATAAATTCAAGTGAAAAGACATTTCCTCTAATGAAGTGTCAGTTCTATGGCTATCTGGGACATACCATGTCACATTGGGAAGAGGCAAGGAGCTACTTGAATGGGGAAGATCTGGGAAGTCATCAAATGAGGCCAATTTCATTTCCTCCATCTTATAGAAGAAATAGTTTCTATAGATACTGTTTTCATTGTTTTAACTTTGGCCATAAAGCTATGTATTGCAAGAAGTGGTTTTCTCATTTGGAAGAAGATTATGGGCATGAAGAATCTGATTATTGGTAAGAAATAATTAGAAGTCCATCAGTATCTTATTCTCAATCCAATATCTCTTGGAAAGAAAAGATGAATATTGAGAAATCTAATCGTGCAGAAGTACCCTTCAAAGCTACAAAGAGTAGTAACACCTGGATTCTTGATAGCGGATTCTCTTCACATATGACAGGAAATGTTGACCTTTTGAAGAACATTAAAAATAATGTTTATGGAACAGTAATGTTTAGCAATGATTGTTCTTTGAAGATTAAAGGCAGTGGGAAAACTGCTCTCGCGCAATAGAGATCTGAAGAAGGATGAAGTTCTTTATATTGATGGTCTACGCAAAAATCTATTCAGTGTGAGTCAACTCTATGACCCAGGGATCATAGTAAATTTCAATAAAAAATGATGCACTATAAAAGTGAAAACAAGGAATTCTATTATGAAAGGCTACAGAACAGATGCAAACTTTTATCAGGTTGACAGCAAAGTGAACTCTTGCTATTTGTCTGTTGAAGAAGAAAACAACCTCTGGTATCGAAGGCTGGGGAGCATTAACCAAAAATACATGAAAAAGATATATCTAAGATGAATATTTTCATGGATATCCTCATTTTGAAATGTAAATGGGAAAAGACTTGTGATGCTTGCATGTTAGGGAAGCTAGTCTGTAACTCATATTGACCAAAGAAGAAAAGGGCATCACACCCTCTTGATATCATCCATACAGATGTATGTAGCCTGATAAATGTTTCCAAAACTCATGGAGAGAGGTAATTCATCCTTTTAATTGATGATTATAGTAGAATGGCTTGTGTAATGGTTATGCACATGAAGCAACAAGTACTTTATTTCATGAAAATTTATTGCCGAATTGCCGAGAATGAAACTGGACAGACAATAAAAGTCTTGCGATCTGAAAATGCAGGGGAATACACATCCCTTGAGTTTTATAATTACCTAGACATATATGGAATAAAACATGAGGTAGCTACTGTGATAAGTCCACATCAAAATGGAGTTGTTGAGCACTGGAATCGACAGGTCAAGAATATGGCTAGGACTATGCTGATTGAGAGTTGTATCAATCTCCATTACTAGAAAAAATCTGTTGTAGCTATAGTGCACATTCAGAATCGAATGGGGCTTTATATTGGAGAAAATAAGACACCATATGAATTGTGGCATGGAAGGAAGACTTCATTGAAATAATTCCATGTTTTCAGAAGAAAAATTTTCATCCGAAATAAAGAAGTAAATCAATGGAAGTTTGGTGATAATGCTGATGAAGGAATTTTTCTTGTGTATCCAATGAACAGAAAAGGCTACAAGTGTTTCAATAAATTCATGGGGTGGATTGTGGAAAGAAATGATGTTAAGATCATTGAAGGGAAAGCCCCAAATGCTTTAAATAATTCCTATGGTGATCAGATAGAAGATGAGGATGGATGTGAACATGGAGTAAATGCACGTACAGAAATGGAGGAAGGTGTACAAAACCCCCTGGAGTCACATAGTGATGTTGACTTAGAAGAAGAATTTGAAGTCGAAACCATAGCTGGAGAGAATTCAATTGAACCCTAGAGGAGGAATCAAAGAGCATAAATTGATAAATCCAACATCATTGGGGATTGGAAAAACCCACACAAACGAGGATATTGAGGAGTAATGCATAATTTGTATTCTTATCTACAGTGGAACCATCCTCATTTGAAGAAGCTGCAAAATATGAATCATGAGTGAAAGTCATGATTTAAGATCTAGATCATATTGACAAGAATAAAACCTAGGATCTAGTCAAGATACCTGAAGGTCATAATGTGATTGGTACAAAGTGGATTTTAAAAAAAATTATGACAATAGAATTGTTATTAGAAACAAAGCATGACTGGTTTGTAAATGATATTCACAGATTGAAGGTGTCGATTTTGAAGAAACCTTTTCACCAGTTTCTAGACTGAAGTCAATCTGGATTTTTCATTCTATGGAAATCCAAAGAGGACATAAAGTTTATCAAATGGATGTCAAGACAGCTTTCATGAATGGTGTTCTTGAAGAAGAAGTGTACATCGAACAACCAGTGGGTTTCCTTCTTGGTACAGATGAAGCAATGGTTTATAAACTAAAAAAGGCCCTCTATGGTTTGAAGCAGGCACCATGAGCATGGTATTCCTGGCTAGATTCTTATCTCAAGAAACTAGAATTCACAAGAGGAGGAGTAGATCACAATATCTATGTGAATAATTCCCTGAAATATGAGTTCATGGTTCTAGTTTATGTTTATGAAATTATATTTGGTGGCAGTAGGCAGAAATTAGTGGATGAATTTTCCAATCACATGAAATAAGAATTTTAAATTTCAATGATTGGGGAGATCACACATTTCTTAGGGATGCAGGTGACTCAAAAGAAATATTACAATTTCATCTCTCTAGAAATTATTCAAGAGAGCTGATGAAGAAATTTAATATGCATGAATCCAAACCAATGTCAGCTCCGATTGCAGTTGGAACAAAATTGGAAAGTTTAAGGATGAGATCTCTTTAGATCACACCATGTATAGAAGGATTATTGGGAGCCTCATATACCTAACAACAACATGGCCAGATATTATCTTTGAAACCTATCTAGTGGATTAATTTTAGAGTAATCAAAACGAGGAAAATATGGCGGTAGTAAAAAGAATCATGAGGTACATTCAAGGTACACATAACTTTGCGTTATACTTTACTGCAGGAAGGGAAATTGAATTATCAGCGTTTTCTGATGCTGACTGGGTTGGTGATGTAGTGGGTAGAAAGTCCACCAGTGATGGAGAATTCTATATTAGGTAGAAATGTGTTGGCTATTTGAGTAAGAAACAAGAAAGCACTTGTCTTAGTAATAATGAAGCGGAATATATCTCCGTTATAAAGGCATGCACTCAACTGATATGGATGAAGCAACAACTGATAGATATTGGTGATGAGGTGAAACAACCAATGGTGATTTACTATGATAACAAGAGTGCAATTGATCTTACGAAGAATCTTGTTCAGTATTCTCATAAAAAACATATTGAAATTATGTATCACTTTATAAAAAGAAATTGATAAAGGCATGATTGGAATGGATCATGTGGAAACTCATCAGAAAGTGGCGGAAATCCTGACGACGCCACTGTCAGCGGATATGTTTGAGAATCATTGGTTGAACCTCGGTGTTCAGCCACCTCCCAGTGTATAAGGAGGTTATGAAATTCCCCTCTCCCCATCTATATTTACTGTTTTTAATATGTTTGTAGATGTGATGCAGGTTTGTGGGGGTGATACTATCTAGGGGGACTGTGTTTTGAGATGAACAATGAAAAATTACCAGTCTTTGGGTTTATTGTCAATGGGGGAGAAGGAATAAATTCCAGACATGTGATGATTCTGTGACACAATGATAATTAGGTGAAATAATGAGAATTCACTGATAGTATGAGAAGTAATACATTGGACTTGTAATGCTTCTGTGAAAATTTAAGAGAATTACTTGGGCATCATTGAGAATTCCAAAAAACAGGATCCCATTCATGATTCCCCTCTTGTTTTCTACATTGATTATTGCTCACATAGACTTAGAGTGTTTTCTGAGTTGATTCGTGTGTTTTTGTCTTTCATGTGGCTGGTGCTCTATTGAATTTATATAGTGATTTCCAACAAACCCAAAGGGGGATATTGTGGGAACCATGGTTGTTCTATGCATGAATTGGAGTATGGTTTGTATTTGTTCTCAATCCTCAGTGGAAGTTCAGAATGTGTGCCAGTAAAGTGATCATACAGTTCAAGAAAACAACTGTATTGAAGGTGGCACTATTCTCCAATGTTTTCCAAATTTTGGGACCTGAAAATCGGAAAATGAAGATATAGGTTTTTGGAAAATGGTGGTGCGACTAAAGAGGAAGTGGTGCGCGAAATAGTTGAGGTGTGCATAAAAAACAGCATGGTGTGTGAAAAATAGCATGGTGCACAAAATAGTGGAACAATATTTTTCATGCAAGAGGTGTTTTGGAATCAGAACATCGAAAAATAGAAAAGGCATGGGCTGCGGAAAAAATATGAAGATGTGCATGGAAAACAGTTCCTACACAAAAGGTATTGCACGCCGAATTAGTGTTTTTTCGTGCCACAATGGGATTTTCACGCAGGGTTCGGTGACGAATATAAATAATAGGTAGCCCCCTCATTCTATACAGTTGAATACTTAGAGAAGATCTGAGGGATGATGCATGTAAATGGTTCGCGTAAAGGGAGTTGCGTGAAAACATTCGCATTGCACGAAAAAGATGAAGGTGAAAAAAAATTAGAATTTGTGTGTAAAATTTGAGGTTGCGCAAAAAAGGAAAAGTTTCACGTAAAAATGGAGGCTCCATGAAAAAGTAAAAGTTGTGAATAAAGGGGGTGTTGCAATAAATATTTTTCCGTGCAAAAATCATGTATTGTATGCAAAAGTGAGAACTTTCACGCAAAGGGTAGGTGCTGCATGAAATCATCAGTGTAACCTGTTTTCACATTCTAATTATCCGGTTCTGTGGTTCTGTGTGCTCAAGTGCATCAATTCTTGACTTCGATGCAAGCATATTCTCATTCTTAGTAGAGGCAAATACTTCAATATGAATCTATTGAAGATACCTTCACGTCTATAAACTGAATGGGACTTCACCAAAGGCAGTGATCTAGGGGGAGTCAACCGGAGTGACCCAAGGGATGCAGTGGGCTATCCCTGAACATTTATAAAGGCAGTGAGCTTGGGACAAATTGACTATTCCCGAACCATTATAATCCATAACTATTGAAGAATAATGGAACCTCGTAAAAGTTTTTCAAAAAGGGAGACTTCAAATATGGAAATAAAGTATAAGAAGAAGAGTTTTGTCTGTGAAGAGGAAGATGATGATATTAAATTTTTTGAAGAAGAAGAACCAAAATCTAAAAATAGAAACCATGCTTCCATGATGGCTACCATTGAAAAGTCAGAACCCTCAATCAATAAAGGAAGAGATAATCAGATTACTCCTAACAGTGATCCAAAGATTCAAATTAAGGATTCCTTTTCCAAGCTTGAGAATAAATGTAAGAGATGCAATAAGTGGAAGGAAATGGTGCAAGAATCATCAGAATATGTTGATGAGCCTGAAGATGAAATTGAACAACTATAAGAACTAGTGAGAGTTCATTCTTCAATCCTTGAAAGCCCAGATGACATTGTGGAACTAAATATTATAATTAATGAACAAGAAAAGGTCATAAATGACTTTTTATCCAGACTGGAAGAGATGTCCAATACTGTTGAGGGTCTTGAGGAAGAAGTTATTAGTCTTAGGAGTAAAATTGAATTTCAATCAACCACAAATGTGGGTAAGAAGAACATTTATTTTGGAATACTCTCAGATGTATAATTACTGGTAAGAGCCAAGTGTGGTTCATATGGGTCGGAAAAATCTTGAGTGATCAAAGACCCGCTTGCATGGAAAAGAGTAGAATTGGATGTGAAGCTGAGACATCAACTGTTGTAAGTGAAGAGAGCCAAAATAAAGACAAGATGAAAGTTGGAAATGTTCAAATGTTTCCTCAAGTTTGGAAAAAGAATCCCTCAATCCGAACTAAAAGAAGAACTGAAAATTTTCCTCAAACTTTCAGAAATGATAGGCAGTCCAACCATTCTCCCAAGGAAGAAGGCATGAGGAGAAATTCAAGTGAGAAGACATTTCCTCTCATGAAGTGTCAGTTCTGTGGCTATTCGGGACATACCATGTCATATTGGGAAGAGGCAAGGAGCTACATGAATGGGGAAGATTTAGGAAGTCAATGAAGGAGGCCGATTTCATATCCTCATTATTATAGAATAAATAGTTCCTATAGATAGTGTTTTCATTGTTCTAACTTTGGCCATAAAGCTATGTATTGCAGGCAGAGGTTTTCTCCTCTAGAAGAAGATTATGGGCATGAAGAATCTGATTATGTGAAATAAATAATTATAAGGCTATCAAAATCTTATAATCAATCCAATATCTCTTAGAAAGAAAAGAAGAAGATCGAGAAATCCAATCTTACAAAAGTATCCTTGAAAGCTACAAAGAGCAGCAACACCTGGATTCTTGATTGTGGATGCTCTTCACCTACGACAGGAAATGATGAACTTTTTAAGAACATTAAAAAGAAAGTTTATGGAATAGTAAAGTTTGGTAATTATGGTGCTTTAAAGATTCAAGGCAGTGGGAATACTACTCTCGCCAAAGGAGAGATGAAGAAGACTGAAGTTCTTTATGTGGATGGTGTACACCACAATCTTCTCAGTGTGAGTCAACTCTGTAAAATAGGGTTTATAGTAACTTATAATCAAAAGTGATTTACTATAAAGGTAAAAATACGTAATTATCTTATGAAATTCTACAGAACAGATGGAAAGTTATATGCGGTTGATAGCAAAATGAACTCTTCCTATTTATCTTTTGAAGAATAAAACAACCTCTGGCATCGAAGGCAGGGGAACATTAACCAACCTGACATGGAAATGATATCTAAACTGAAGATTTTCATGGATATTCTCATTTTGAAATGTGAATGGGAAAAGACTTGTGATACTTGCATATGAGGGAAGCTAGTCAGTAATTCATATTGACCAAAGAAGAAAAGGGCATCACACCCTCCTTATCTTATCCATACAGACGTATGTGGCCCGATAAATGTTTCCAAAACTCATGGAGAGAGGTACTTTATCCTTTTCATTGATGATTATAGTATAATGGCTTGTGTAATGGTTATTCACCGGAAGATAAAAGTACTTGATTTCATGAAAACTTATCGCCGGATTGCCGTGAATGATACTTGACAAACAATAAAAGTCATGCGATCTAACAATGGAGGGGAATACATGTCCATTAAGTTTGAGAATTACCTAGAAAAACATGGAATACAACATGAGTTAGTTGTTGTGAGAACTCCACAGCAAAATGGAGTTATTGAGTACCAAAATCGATAGGTTAACAATATGGCCAGGACTATGCTGATTGAGAGTTGTATCTCTCGCCATTACTAGAAAGAAGCAGTTGTAGCTGCAGTTCACATTCAGAATCAAAAGAGTCTTTATATTGTATAAATGAAGACACCATATTAATTGTGGCATGAAAGGAAGACTTCATTTAAATACTTCCATGTTTTCAGAAGCAAAATTTTCATCTGAAATAAAGAAGGAAATCAAGGGAAGTTTGGTGATAATGTAGATGGAGGAATTTTTCTTAGGTATCCAATGAACAGGAAATCCTACAAGTGTTTCAATAAATTCTTGGGGAGGATTGTGGAAAGTGATGATGTTAAGATAATTGAAGGAAAAACCCCAAATAATTCAAATAATTCCTATGTTGATGAGATAGAAGATGAGGATGAATGTGAACATGGAGTAAATGCACATACATAAATGGAGGAAGGCGTACAAAACTCCCAGGAGTCACATTATGATGTTGACTCAAACGAATAATATGAAGTTGAAACCATATCTAGAGAGAATTCAATTGAACCTCAGAGGAGGAATTGATGAGAAGAAATTGATAAATCCAACATCATTGGGGATTGGACTAAACCCACACAAATGAGGAGAATGAGGAGTAATTCAAATTCTGCATTCTTATCTACAGTGGAACCATCCTCATTTGAAGAAGCTGCAAAAGATGAATCATGGGTGAAAGCCATGAATGAAGAGATAGATCCGATTGACAAGAATCAAACCTGGGATCTAGTCAAGAGACCTAAAGGTCATAATGTGATTGGAACAAAGTGGTTTTTCATAAACAAATTTGATGAGAATGGATGTGTTATTAGAAACAAAGCATGATTGGTTTGTAAAGGATATTCACAGATTGAAGGTGTCTATGTCGAAGAAACCTTTGAACCAGTTGCTAGACTTGAGTCAATCTAGGTTTTTCTTACTATGGAAATACAATGAGGATATAAAGTTTATCAAATGGATGTCAAGACAGCTTTCTTGAATGGTTTTCTCGAAGAATAAGTCTATATCAAACAACGATTGGGTTTCCTTCTTGGTATGGATGAAACAATGGTTTGTAAACTAAAGGAGGCCCTCTATGGTTTGAAGCAGGCACCACGAGCATGGTATTTCTGGCTGGATTCTTATCTTAAGAAACTATAATTCACAAGAGGATTAGTAGATCATAATCTCTATGTGAATAATTCCCTGAAAGATCAGTTCATGATTATAGTTTACATTTATGACATTACATTTGGTGGAAGTAGGCAGAAATCAGTGGATGAATTTTCCAATCACATGAAATAAAAATTTGAAATTTCAATGATTGGTAAGCTCACATATTCCTTGGGGATGCAGGTGACTCAAAAGAAAGATTATACTTTCATCTCTCAGGAAAAGTATTCCATAGAGCTGCTGAAGAAATTTAATATGCATGAATCCAAAAAAATATCAACTCTGATTTCAGTTGGAAAAAAATTGGAAAGTATGAGGATGAGACCTCTATAGATCCCACCATGTATAGGAGGATCATTGGGATTATCCTATACCTAACATGGACATGACCAGATATTGTCTCTGCAACCTGTCTAGTGAGTTGATTTTAGAGTAATACAAAGGAAAAAAATATTGTGGAAGTAAAGAGAATCATGAGGTACATTCAAGGTACACATAAATTTGGGTTATAATTTGCTACAGGAAGGGACAGTGAATTATCAGCGTTTTCTGATGTTGACTGGGCTGGTGATGAAATGGAAAGAAAGTCCACCAGTGGTGGAGCATTCTATATTGGGTAGAAATGTGTTGGATGGTTGAGAAAGAAATAATAAATTACTTCTTTTAGTACTAATGAAGCAGAGTATATCTCCGCTACAATGGCATGCACTCAACTTCTATGGATAAAGCAACAACTGATAGATATTGGTGATGAGGTGAAACAACAAGTGCTGATTTACTGTGATAACAAGAGAACAATTGATCTTACGAAGAATCTTGTTCAACATTCTCATACAAAACATATTGAAATTAGGTATCACTTTATCAAAGAAAAAGTTGAGCAAGGCATGATTAGAATGGATAATGTGGGAACTGATTAGCAAGTGGCTAATATCCTGACCAAGCCACCGTCAGTGGCTATGTTTGAGAATCATCGGTTGAAACTTGGTGTTCTGCCACCTCCCAATACATAAGGAGGTTATGAAATTCCCCTATCCCTAGCAATATTTACTGTGTTTAATCTATTTGTGGATGTGATGTAGGTTTGTGGGGGAGATACTATTAAGGGGAACTGTGTTTTGAGCTAAACAATGAACAATTACTAGTCTTTGGGTTTATTATCAATGGGGGAGGGGGAAGGAATAAATTTAGGACATGTGATACTTCTATGAAACGATGAGAATTAATTGAAATAATCAGAATTCGATGATAGGATGAGAAGGAATACATTGGACATGTAATGCTTCTATGACAATTTAAGAGAATTGCTTGGGAAACATTGAGAATTCCAAAGCACGGGATCCCAATTCTCACATCCCCTCTTGTTTTCTACACCAATCATTGCTCACATAGACTAAGATTGTTTGCTGAGTTGATTCTTGCATTTTTGGTTTTCATGTGGCTAGTGCTCTATTGAATTTATTTAGTGATTGCCAACAAAACCAAAGGGGGAGATTGTTGGAACCATGGTCATTCTATGCATGAATTAGAGTATGGTTTGTGTTTGTTGTCAATCCTCAGCGGATGTTCAGAATGTGTTCTAGTAAAGTGATTATACAATTCAAGCAAGAAACAGTATTGAAGGTGGCATTGTTCTCCAGTTTTTTCCAAATTTTTGGACCTGAAAATTGGAAAATGAAGACATAGGTTGTTGGGAAAATGAGGTGCGCGCAAAAAGGAAGTGGTGCATGAAATAGGTGAGGTGTGCATGGAAAACAGTGTGGTGCATGAAAAATAGTGTGTTGTATGAAATAGTGGAGCGATATTTTTTGTGCAAGTGGTGTTTTAGAATCATAACATCAAAAAATGTCAAAATCATGGACTGCGCAAAAAACATTAAGATATACGTGGAAAACGGTTCCAGCAGAAAATGTATTGTGCACTGAATGATAGGCTTTTCACGCCACGATGGTTTTTGTACACAGGGGATAAAGACACCTATAAATAAGTGGTGACCCCCCTCATTCTGTACAGTTGAAGACATAGGGAAGATCTGAGAGCCGATGCACGTAAAAGGCTCTCGTAAAGGGAGTTGCGTGAAAAAGTCGAAGATGCGCAAAAAATTACAAGCTGTGAAAAAAATGTTGAGTCAATAAGGTTTTCCTTATGACTTTTCCATTCCTTCTTGTTTTGAAAATCACAAACACCTTATCTTAAGGAAAGTTTCTTTTATAAGAAAAATTGCTTTCTTAAGGAAAAACGCTTTTATAAGGAAAATCGTTTTCTTAAGGAAAATTGCTTTCATAAGAAAAATGCTTTCTTAAGAAATTGCTTTTATAAGCAAAATCGCTTTTATAAGAAAAATTATCCTTATCTTATTTTCATCCATATTTTTCTTAAGTATGAGATTCGGATTCATTTCTATTTTCTCGGAATCGTTGAAACTTTGATATAAAGCATTCTGTTTTAGGATTCAGATTCTGGATAAGAACTATAAGGAAGTTTCATTCCGAATTCCGGATATGAACTCTGACTAAGTTCTATTCCAGATTCAGGATATGAATTCTAATGAAGAAATCTCATTCCGAATTCCCATTACGAATTCCAATGAAGAATTCTCATTACGAATTCTGTTGACGAATTCTAATTACGAATTCTGATGAAGAAATATCATTCCGAATTCCCATTATGAATTCCAATGAAGAATTCTCATTACAAATTCTGTTGACGAATTCTCATTATGAATTCTGATGACAAATTCTCATTACGAATCCTGATGATGAATTCTCATTACGATTTCTGATGACGAAATCCTATTCCGAATTCTAATTCTGAATTCACCTATTAAATAGAATTTGAGTATCTTTGTTTTATACACTCTAAATTAATTCAGACTCCAAAAAATATCTTTGTTAGACTCTGAACTTTTATATTGATTACACTTCTAAAATTTTTCTACTCTTATTATTTTCATTACACTCCGAACCTTTACTCCAAAGCGTTCATTCCAAACCTTTGAGTCAGAATTAAAACATTGTCATACATTCTGTTACACTTGTTTTGTTATAAAACGATGTCGTCTGTTTTGTTATAAACTAACCGTTGTCTAAGTGACACGTGTACAGGTCCCTCTGATCTTTAAGGAAAATATGACCGTTGGAGAAGGAGCCGACCTTACCTATAAATAGGATCTCATTTGAAAGAGCTCGTTGCTGAGAAAAGCTGTTGAAAGTGCTGAAAGGCTGACTAATTTGCTTGAAGTGATTTCTAGAGAGAGTGGCTCTTATTAACTCTCAAAGCTTCGTGCGACTCCGAATGTTGGTGATTACATTCGAGGGCTTCCGGGGACAGGAAGACAGAGGTGCCGACTACCTTGAAGTTCGAGGGCTTCCTTGCTGAGGAAGACAGAGTTTTCCAACTACCTTGAAGTTGAGGGCTTGAGGGGATAGCAAGACAGAGACTCCGATCTTCATATCAAGGGCTTACCCTGGTGTGGGTAAGACAGACTTGCTTGAAAGTATAAATCAAGGGACCTTTATCCAAGGTTGTTGGATACCCTTCTCTTTGGGTTAAAAGACTTATATCTTGTTACTTGTAGTTTTACTACTCGTTTATATTCCGCTGCATTTTGTAATATAAGGAAAGTATAACTTTCTTATACTTCCTTACTTGTACTCTGATTCATTTAGATTCTCTACGCTTTAAGGTAGAATCTCATTTTGTAATATTTTGTTAAGTGTCAACTTCCGGAACCATTTTTCTGGAACCTACGTTCGGAATCTCTTTCCAAGTTTGCTTTTGGAATTAGAGGTGTTGTGAATCTATTAAGTTTAACTTTGTTAAACTTAGCCCTTTCCTTTATTTAAGGAAAACATAGTTATTCTTAACTAACTTGAAAGGTTCCAAAGGAATATTTAAAGTTTACAATTCACCCCCCCCCTCTTGTAAATTGAGCATCTACATCACTATTTCGATCCTATAATTGGTATCAGAGCAGGTCTCTGAAATACATGTACTCAGATACAAGTTTTTCTTGCTCACTTTTATCATTCCGAACTTTCCCATTCCGGAACATTTCTCATTCCGAACATTTTGGTTACGAACTTTTGCTACTAACAAATTTGTGTGCAAAGTTATTTTAAGTATGGCAGGAATCAATGTTGGATCAATTGATAATATGAATCCTACAAGACCACCAATCTTTGATGGTAATGACTATGAATACTGGAGAGATCGTATGAAGACTTTTGTTATCAATACTGGAGTAGACAACTTTGTTATGCTTACTGGTGATTATAAAATTCCTGACAAGGAAGTCAGATCTTTTACTAATCAAGAAAAGCAAGAATATCAACTCAACTATAAGGTACGCAACACTTTACTATGTTCAATGACCAGAAATATATATAGCCAAATTTCTTCTTGTGAAGCAGCTAACTGTATATGGAAGAAGTTAGAGGTTACACACTTTGGGACTTCCAAAGTGATTGATACTAGAAGAGCTATGTTTAGAGCTGAATATAATGGCTTCAATTTTCCTTATGGAGAACCTATCTGTAAAGTTCAACAAAGATTTATGACTATTGTCAACAGTCTACAATCTATGGGAGAGAAAGGTTTAGATGATGAAGATCTTGTGGATAAAATAATTGATATTATGCCCAATTAGTGGGAATCCAAGAGAACAGCTATAGATGAGAACAGGAAGGTCACTCAAATTACTCTTGATGAATTATTTGGAACTCTTCTACAACATGAAACTAGAATGAAGAGAGATGCAGACAACATCAAGAAGAAGAATGGAAATGGTACTGTTTCTTTTACTACAACTTCAAATCAGATGAAAGCTAAGACTCCTGAGAGAGTAACCAGATCCAAGTCTAAGAAAGTTATTTTCCAATCCGAATCAAGTGAGAGTGAAGTTTCAGAAAATGAATTAGCCAATCTTGCTCGAAGGATGAACAAGATAGCTGGACAGAGAAATTTTCAATCTAAGTATAAGAAAAAGGAAAGGAAAGATAAGAAAGATGGAGAAGTTACTTGTTATGAATGTCAAAGAGCTGGACATATTAGACCAGATTGCCCTATGCTCAAAAAGAAAGAAAGAAAAGAAAGGAATTCAGACAGGAACAGGAAGAAGTATTATAAAGCTAAAGCTAAGAAAGTTCTGAAAGCTAATGACAACTAGAGTGCCAGTGGTGGTGACTCTTCAGATGAATCTTCTTATTACGAATCTTCAGTACAGAAGAATCTTGGTCTTATAGCCAGATTACCTATTGATAATCATTGTCTTATGGATAAGGTACGAAATATTGAATAATTGACCAAGGTTTCTTTAAATTCTAATGATAGTAAGTATTATAACTCTTCTGATGAAGAATCATCTTCTGATGAAGAAAATATTTTACCCACTTATGAATAAGTCTCTAGGTTTGCTGAACTTCTTGAGATTGAGAATTCCAAACTCAATAATAAACTTGATAAGGCAAACTCTAGGAATTCTATTCTTACAAAAGAGATATCAGATCTTTCTAAAGATCTTGATAGGAAAAATGATGATTTTGAAAGTATTTCAAAAAATCTTGAGGAAGTAAGTTCTGATAAGAATAAACTTTCTAAAGAATTAGAAAAAGTAATTTCTAATAAAAATGTTTTCGAGCCTAACTCTAGTTCTAAAACTAATGATTTTGAGGATAAAAACTTGGTTGTAAAACTCAAGTCCGAAATTTTTTCCTTAAATAAGTGTTTATCAAACTTTACCCATGGTAAGTAAAATTTTGATAAGATGTATTCCCAAATATGACCTTTAAGAAATAAATCCGGATTTGGTTATACCCATGCAAAACCTATTTTCAGTAACAATTATTTTGTTCCTCAAAGTGCCCCATTTTGCACCAAGTGTCAATGTGGTGGTCACTGGGCAAAGAATTGTTCCTTAAACAAAATCCAATCTCTAGGATTTCACAAAGCTTACTTTTCTAAGAAGATGTGGGTTCCTAAAATTTTATTGTCTGGAAATCTCGGATCCAAACAAGTTTGGATTCCGAAAATCTAATTTTCTTATTAATTTCAGGAAAACAAAGAGAGTACCAGCAACTATACATGGTACATGGATAGTGGATGTTCCCGGCACATGACTGGTAACAAAATTTTTTTTGAAAAGATTATCAAAACGAAAGGAGGAAAGGTAACTTTCGGAGATAATGCTAAGGGAGAGATTGTTGGTATTGGTAATATTGTTTTTCTTGGTAAAACCCTGATTTCAAATGTTATTTTTGTTAAGGGTCTTAAGCACAACCTCATTAGCATATGTCAGTTATGTGATGAAGGTTACCTTGTGAATTTTAGGAATGATAAGTGTTTAGTAAACAATTCCAAGGAAGAATTTATTCTCTCAGCCAACAGGAAAGAGAATGTTTACACCTTAAACTTAGAAGATCTTAGAAGCCAAGATATACCTTGCCTAAGTGCAATGGAAGATCATTCTTGGTTATGGCATAGAAGATTAGGACACTGTAATATTAGAAACATATGTAAACTCTCTAGGAAGAAACTAGTTAAGGATCTACCGGAGCTTAGATTTGATTCTTCTAAAGTTTGTGATCCTTATCAATATGTCAAGAAACATAAATCTAGTTTTAAGTCAATCGGTGAAGTCTCAACAACCGATGAATTACAGTTAGTGCACATGGATCTTTTTGTTCCAACACAAACTGGAAGTATTGGAGGGAAATACTATGTGTTTGTTCTAGTTGATGATTACACTATATTTACTTGGGTCTATTTTCTAGTAAAGAAATCTGAAGCTTTTTCTTATTTCAAAATTTTTAGAGCTCAAGTTAAAAATGAGAAAAATCTTCCATTGAAAACTATTCATAGTGATCATGGAGGAGAATTTCAAAATTCATATTTTGAAACTTTTTGTAGTAAGAAAGGTAATACTCACAATTTTTCAGCACCTAGAACTCCTCAACAGAATGGTGTAGTTGAAAGAAGAAATAGAATTCTTCAAGATATAACTAGAACCATGTTGAGTGAATATTCTATTGCTATACATTTCTGGGCTGAAGCTGTAAGTACTACTTGTTATACTATAAATCGAGTTTTGATTAGACCTTTTCTTAATAAAACTCTTTATGAGTTATGGAATGGTAGAAAACGAAGAATTTCCTACTTCAAGGTTTTTGGTTGCAAAGTATTCATTTTGAATACTAAAGATAACTTACATAAATTCGCACCAAAGTCTGATGAAGGGATTTTCTTAGGATATTCCACAACCTCTAAGGCTTATAGAGTTTTTAATAAAAACACTTGTACGGTTGAAGAAACAGTGCATGTAAAATTTGATGAGTCAGATCCTTTTGTTTTCAAACCATTCCAGCCTAAATCTTCGGATGTGTTTTCAAAAACTGATTTTCAACCTTTTACAGAAGAACCTTCTGATAACGAAATTGTTCAAGAAGATACTTCTGAAACATTTACCCCAGAAGACTTTCTACCCTATGTTGATGAACAAGTTTTACAAAACCCAAATCAGGTGTTTCTTAAGAATCATCCCAGTGATAGTATCATTGGTGATGTAAACCAACCTGTAAGGACTAGAAGTTCCTTAAGAAATGAAGTAGAACATCTATCTTTTCTTTCCCAATTAGAACCTAAAAGCACTAATGAAGCTTTAGGTGATAATGATTGGATTAAAGCCATGCAAGATGAACTAAATGAATTCGAAAGGAATAAAGTCTGGAACTTGGTTGAAAGACCTAAGGAAACTTCTGTTATTGGAGTAAAATGGGTTTTCAGAAATAAATGTGATGAAAATGGAGTCATAGTAAGAAATAAGGATAGACTTGTTGCTAAAGGCTATAATCAACAAGAGGGAATAGACTATGAAGAAATCTATGCTCCAGTAGCTAGACTTGAATCTATCTGTATTCTACTTGCCTTTGCAGCATTCTTTAATTTCAAACTTTTTCAAATGGATGTGAAATGTGCTTTTCATAACGGTTATGTTCAAGAGGAAGTTTTTGTTGAACAACCTCCTGGCTTTGAAGATACAAAACATCCTGATCATGTTTTTAGACTTACCAAAGCTTTGTATGTCCTTAAACAAGCCCCACGAGCATGGTATGATAGACTCACTGGATTTTTGCTTCAAAACAACTATGTTAAGGGAAATGCAGATCCAACCCTTTTTATAAAGAAAGATAAGAAAAATGTTTTGATTGTTCAAATTTATGTTGATGACATTATATTTGGTTCAACTCAGCAATCTTTGACTGACTCTTTTGCTAGTCTAATGAAATCTGTGTTTGAAATGAGTATGATGGGTGAGTTAACATTTTTCCTTGGTTTTCAAATTTCTCAAAAACCAGAAGGAACTTACATATCTCAACATAAGTATATTAAAGATCTTCTGAGAAAGTATGGTTATGACAACACTAAGAGTATAAGTACTCCCATTGATACCTCAAACTCTTTAGATCTTGATGAAGCTGGGAAACCAGTAGATCAAACATCTTTTAGAGGTATGATAGGAATTCTACTGTACTTAACAGCTAGTCGACCAGACTTAATGTTCTCTGTGTGCTTATGTGCAAGATATCAATCCAATCCTAAGGAATCTCACCTAAAGGCAGTAAAAAGAATTTTTCGCTACCTTAAGGGAACCATGGATCTAGGATTATTTTATACTTCTGGAAATGATTTTGTTCTTAAAAGATTTTCTGATGCTGACTTTGGTGGATGTAGAATGGATAGAAAAAGTACATCCGGAACTTGTCATTTCTTAGGAGATTCACTAGTTTCTTGGTCCTGCAAGAAGCAACATTCTGTAGCACTCTCCACTGTTGAAGCTGAATATGTAGCAGCTGGAAGTTGTTGTGATCAAGTATTGTGTATGCAACACACACTCACAGACTATGGCTTGAGTTTTACCAAAACTCAAATTTTGTGTGATAACACAAGTGCCATTTCCCTTAGTAAGAACCCTGCACATCACTCCCGTGCAAAACACATAGATATTAGGCATCACTTTCTTAGGGATCACACACTAAAATGAGATATTATTCTTCAGTTTATCGGAACGCAAGATCAACTTGCTGATATTTTTACAAAATCTTTGCCTTCTGATAGATTTGAATATATTAAATAGAAGTTAGGAATGATAACCGTAAGGTAATCTTTCTTAATTAACTTTCTGTTGAAAAAGTCTCCTTACAGTAATAAACTCTTTTTCATAGGGGGAGTACATTTGACTGTTTGTTTAACAAAGTTTTTCAAAATTTGTTCTCAAACTTTTCGGAACAAAGATTTCCGGAACGGAACTTCCGGAACTAAAATTTTCCAAAATGAACATTCTCATACAGAATACTTCTGGAATAGAAGTGTTCATATTAAAAATTTCCGGAATGGAAAATTACGTACTGGCAGTTTTATAACCAGATTTTTGTACCAATTTTTTTTCATAATGTGTTTTTCGTATTGACTTTTTCGTACTGAGTTTTTTTTTTCATAGTGAGATTTTTTCCGAAGTAAATTTTTGAGAACTTTGTCTTTTCATAATAAAGTTTTTTTTCGTAATCATCTTTTTATATTATCCATTATGAATAATCCTCCTCAGCCAATCCGAAAGGTATGATTTCCCTACTCAAGTTTTCGTAGTCATATTTTACTTGCTGGAATTTTCTTGTTCTATGTTTTCGGATTATAGTTTTCTTAATTCTTTGTCTTAATAAAAACCTCAAAAAGATAGGATTCAAGTTTTCAACCGTCAGATCTGATCTCAGCTCATTCTAACCGTTAGATCAACAAAGGAAGTCGAACCGTCGTTTCATTGCCTATATAAAGGGGACCCAAATACTCGTCCCCCATCGATCTCAAGATCTCGCGTCCCAAATCTCTGCCTCTCTGATTTAAGGCCATTCTGAACTACAATTGTCTCCGTTCTGAACTTCTCAGAGGATTACAGATCCGAATGTCTGCGGAGTTGGAGTCTCAAGAAATGTCATCCACTAAGGCTATTTCGCAATGGTTAGTTTACAGAGAAAGGTTAGTCCATCCGGATTTCTTCAACAACTATGATTCTCTTATTTCAAAGAACATTAAGTTGAATGGCTGGGAAGATGTTGCTGTATCCAAACTGGGGACTCAAGACGATGTTTTTACAGAGTTACTTGTTGAGTTCTATGAAACAGTTTCCTTCTTCTAGGAAGATAATAGGGAAAAATTTTCTTTCAAGTCATATGGAAAGACCTACAAACTTTCTTATACCAAGGCAGCAAGCTTGGTAGGGTTGTCCTATGAAGGAGAAGCCGAATTTATTTCTCATGTATTTCCGGACTCTAAGGGTAGCTTCGACAAGGAAAAAGCCTTAGAAACTCTCAGACTGGCTGATGATAAGGCTCCGAAGATTGCAAGTCTATCTACAAATTTCCGGATTATGGAGTTATGGGTACAAGTGCTTATCGTACCGAGGAAAGGTGATAAAGACAGCTTGAAGAAAAGTGAGATCTATATCTTAGATTTTTTGATAAATCTAAGGAAGTTTAACTTCATGAGGCACATTCTTATAACCATTGAGAATCTTAAGAAGGGAAATCTCAGAGCACAAATCGTAATGTACCCAGCAATATTATCAAAGTTGATAGTTCGGTGCCTAGAATCCTTCAAAGAAGCCTGCAGATCTAAGCCAAGGGTTTGTAAAATTTTGTTGGTTAGTGATGACACCCTTAAGAGGATGGATGTGGCTTTCAACAAGGAGATTGGTGAGTTCATTGATTTGCCTAATCAAGAAGAAGCGGTTCCGAAGGCTGCTGAACCGGAATCATCCAAACCAGTAAAGAAAAGAAAGTTGAAGGAAGCTGCAACTGAAGTCAAAGATCCTAAGTCTAAGGAAGCTCAAACCGCACCTCCCAAACCAAAGAAGAAGAAGACCTATCCTGATGAGGTTGTTGCAAAGTGGAGAGAAGATAAAGAGAAAATGAAAGAAGGGGATCCGCAGTTCGGATTGGACCCTGCGAAAGCTAAGGCATTAAAGGAGAGAACTGCTGATGAGCTTGAAAAACAAGTAAAGGAGAAGAAGCTCAAGAAAAAGATGATAGAAGTCAAGGCAGTCCAAGCGTTGTTAAAGTTTAATGAAATAGTATCCAGGAGCATCCCAGTTCCGAGATCTTTCTCCCTGGAATCTCTACCTGAGACTCCAGGAAGAAACCTTGATTTTCCGGAAGAGACTACAGCTGAGCATGTTGAGAAAATCGAGCAGATTCAGCAAGTGGGTGAGGAAGAAGAAGTTTCTGAAGGAAGTGGTGAAACAAGAGATCTTTTGAAACAAGTGGATGATTATAAAGGATCACCTTCGGAACATCTATCACTCCGAACTTCAGAGGCTGAATCCTCTAAGTTAGTAACTCCAAAGAAGGATAATAATGAGGAAGATGTTGATCAGAAAGTTGTTGATGAGATTGTTCAAGTGTCTACTGGCGAGCAGAAAACTCCTGATCAAGAATCAATTCCGAAAAAAGACAAGGGAAAGCAACTCCTTGTTGAAACTCCGAAATCAGTGGATAGAAAGAAAAGGGAATTTGGTGATTCATCTAAAAGGAAGCTGGAGCTTATTGAGGAAGAAATTTCTCCAAGTAAAGTTTCAGATTTGGAGTCATCCTTGTTGGGGCATGATTTTGTTGTCCAGTCCTTAAAGAAGTTGGTGGGAATCATTCCGACATTCTCTAGTATTGATTAAAGATGTCGGATGCTCCAACATGCTTTGAATCAGAAAAATGACTCTGTATCTATGGTTATGGACAAGTGCATTGAGATTGAGGCTCAGTTCAAAATGTTTTTTGTTGGTTACAAAGCTCATAGAAGATCTTTCAAGAGGATGACAAACTGTTCAAAGAAGACCGTGGAAGAGATGAGGTTGTTCGATGAGTTTCAAGACAATGTTAAAGATGCTTTTGAAACCGAGGAGAAGAAAATAAATGAGTTAACTGCATCCTTTGAAGAGAAGTTGACATAAGAAAAGAACTTCCGGATTCAAGAAGTGAGAGATCTGAATGGGAAGATGAATTCCGTTTCTCAAAACTGTAAGTTTTAAAGGGATCATCAGATTGATTTTGAAGAAAGGATAAAGGCTCAGGAAGAAAAGATCAATGCTCAGGAAGAAAAGCTGAAACCCCAGGGAGAAAAAATTGAAGCTAAATCCGCAAGAATAGTTTTCTTAGAGAAGCAAGCTGAAGAAGATCATAAAGACCTGAAGAAGATCAAGACTATTCTAAAGGGGCTCATGACGAAGGAAAAAGATCTGAAATAACCAAATCCGATCTTTTTGTTGTATTCTTTTTGTTGCTGAGATTTCAAATTTAATGAAAGTCGTGCTTGTCGTTTCTATTGTTGTCATTACTAATTTTTCAGGTACTTTGTTATTTTTTTTCCATTCCCTCCAATTATTTTTGAAAATCACAAAGTGGGAGAAGGAAAAGATCCTTAAGAAAAAGAAGAAATCTAATAAGAGTTTATCAAAGGGGGAGAAGAAAAAGATCCTTAAGAAAAAGAAAAACTCTAATAAGAGTTTGTTTAAGGGGGAGCTTTTTCATTAAAGAAGACATTCTTATCTATCACTCAGGAAATCTGAATACGATCCTTAGAGTTTCAAAGCCTAAGGGGGATTTAGTCGTATTCATCAATATCCTTAAAGAAAAGGGAGATAAGCCTTAATGTTTTTCTTTCTTCTTAGAATTTCTTTTTCGTAAGAATGTTTGTGCTTTCCAAAAAGGGGGAGATTGTTGATTCAATAAGGTTTTCCTTATGACTTTTCCATTCCTTCTTCTTTTGAAAATCACAAACACCTTATCTTAAGGAAAGTTGCTTTTATAAGAAAAATTTCTTTCTTAAGGAAAAACGCTTTTATAAGGAAAATCGTTTTCTTAAGGAAAATTTCTTTCATAAGAAAAATGCTTTCTTAAGAAATTGATTTTATAAGCAAAATCGCTTTTATAAGAAAAATTATCCTTATCTTATTTTCATCCATATTTTTCTTAAGTATGAGATTCGGATTCATTTCTATTTTCTCGGAATCGTTGAAACTTTGATATAAAGCATTCTTTTTTAGGATTCAGATTCTGGATAAGAACTATAAGGAAGTTTCATTCCGAATTCCGGATATGAACTCTGACTAAGTTCTATTCCAGATTCAGGATACGAATTCTAACGAAGAAATCTCATTCCGAATTCCCATTACGAATTCCAATGAAGAATTCTCATTACGAATTCTGTTGACGAATTCTCATTACGAATTCTAATGAAGAAATATCATTCCGAATTCCCATTACGAATTCCAATGAAGAATTCTCATTACGAATTCTGTTGACGAATTCTCATTACGAATTCTGATGAAGAATTCTCATTACGAATCTTGATGATGAATTCTCATTACGATTTCTGATGACGAAATCCTATTCTGAATTCTAATTCCGAATTCACCTATTAAACAGAATTTGAGTATCTTTGTTTTATACACTCTGAATTAATTCAGAATCCGAAAAAATATCTTTGTTAGACTCCGAACTTTTATATTGCTTACACATCTAAAATTTGTCTACTCTTATTATTTTCATTACACTCCGAACCTTTACTCCGAAGCGTTCATTCCGAACCTTTGAGTCAGAATTAAAACAATGTCATACATTCTGTTACACTTGTTTTGTTATAAAATGATGTCGTCTATTTTGTTATAAACTAACCGTTGTCTAAGTGACACGTGTACAGTTCCCTCCGATCTTTAAGGAAAATATGACCGTTGGAGAAGGAGCCGACCTTACCTATAAATAGGATCTCATTTGAAAGAGCTCATTGTTGAGAAAAGCTGTTGAAAGTGCTGAAAGGCTGACTAATTTTCTTGAAGTGATTTCTAAAGAGAGAGGCTCTTATTAACTCTCAAAGATTTGTGCGACTCCGAATGTTGTTGATTACATTTTAGGGATTCCAGGGATAGGAAGACAGAGGTTCCGACTACCTTGAAGTTCGAGGGCTTCCTTGTTGAGGAAGACAGAGGTTGCCAACTACCTTGAAGTTGAGGGCTTGCGGGGATAGCAAGACAGAGACTCCGATCTTCGTATCGAGGGCTTACCCTGTGTGGGTAAGACAGACTTTCTTGAATGTATAAATCAAGGGACCTTTATCCAAGGTTGTTGGATACCCTTCTCTTTGGGTTAAAAGACTTATATCTTGTTACTTGTAGTTTTACTACTCGTTTATATTCCGCTTAATTTTGTAATATAAGAAAAGTATAACTTTCTTATACTTCCTTACTTGTACTCTAATTCATTTAGATTCTATACGCTTTAAGGTAGAATCTCATTTTGTAATCTTTTGTTAAGTGTCAACTTCTGGAACCATTTTTCCGGAACCTACGTTCGGAATATCTTTCCAAGTGTTCTTTTGGAATTAGAGGTGTTGTGAATCTATTAAGTTTAACTTTGTTAAACTTAGCCCTTTCCTTTGTTTAAGGAAAACATAGTTATTCTTAACTTACTTTAAAGGTTCCAAAGGAATTTTTAAAGTTTACAATTCACCCCCCCTCTTGTAAATTGAGCATCTACATCACTATTTTGATCCTATAAAAAAGTCCGAGTTGTGAGAAAAAGATGAATGTGTGAAAAAAATTAGAACTTGCACGTACAATTTGAGTTTGCGCGAAAAAGGTGAAGTCGCACGTAAAAGTGGATGCTTCACAAAAAAGTGAAAGGTGTTCATAAAGGGGGTTTTGCGCGAAATATTTTTCCGCACGAAAATCATGTATTGCATGAAAAATTGAGAACATTCACACAAATGATAGGTGTTGCAAGAAATCATCAGTTTAACCTGTTTGCACATTCTGATTATCTGGTTAAGTGGATCAGTGTGTTCAAGTCCATAAATTATGGACTTCGATGCAAGTATAGTCTCTTGCTAAGAAGAGGCAAAGACTTCAATGCGAATCTATTGAAGAGACCTTCAGATCTATAAACTGAACCAGAATTCGCCAAAGGTAGTGAGACAGGGGGAGTCAACAGGAGTGACCCGAGGGACACAGTGGGCTATCCCTGAACATTTGTAAAGGCAGTGAGCCTGGGACAGTGTTCCTATTCTCAAACCATTGTAATCCAACACTAGTGAAGAATAGTGGAATTAGGTATGGCCGACAACCTCTCGGAATATGCTCCTGGGATGTATCCCTTCGTGGTGAACCAGGTAAAAATTATTGTGCCATCTCTTTGCATGTGAATGTTTGATTGCTAATAATATCTATCATACAAGTTTAACTAGTTCCTACCAACATCAGAAAAAGAACCATCAGTTTAAAAGAAAAGTTGATACCCTGATTCACCCCTCCCCTCTCAGGGTGTCCTGGGGTCCTACAAGTGGTATTAGAGGGAGTTTACTGGTGTTAGATCTGTCCTTTGTCATCATGGATAATGCAGTCAATGCTAGGGTAATACCTCTCTTCAATGGGTGTAATTTTTAGATTTGTAAGAACAGAATGGAATCTCATTTTTCGATCTCTTGGAATACAATTCATCTTTTCTATTGTGCATGGTATACAAGTTACTGATCCAACATGGCTTTCTATGACTGATATAGACAAGAAAGTTCTTGACGCAGATGCTAAATATCATAATGCTATTTCTGCGGCTCTTTCAGATCAGATCTATCTAAAGGTAATGAGTTGCACCTTAGAAATGTCTATGTGGGATAAACTTGAAAACATTTATGAAGGAGACAACAAAGTGAATGAGGCAAAACTTCAAGTCTTACACAACAGGTTTGATGATCTAAGGATGCATCCTAATGAGAATGATAAATCATTCTTCAATCGAATTACTGAAGTAGTGGGATCAATTAGAGGTGCTGGAGAAGAAATCAAAGACATTGATATCATAAAGAACATCTTGAGAAGAATTCCACCTATGTACAATGCAATGGTGTCAGCTGTTGAAGAAAGATATCTATCTAAACTATATCTGGATGATATGCTACGTAGTCTAGTGGAATATGAGATGAGAGTCAAACCTGAAGATTCCACGACTCATGTAAGAAATGAAATGGAATTCAAAGACATGGAGAAACTGAAAATTTTAGAAGATTGTGGTGGTGAAGATGATGGGGAAAAAAATTCATTCTCTCATCACCGAGAAGCTGAAGAAGGGAAAAGGTAAATTTAAAGGTAAGCTACCTCTGGCATGTTTTCGTTGTGGAAGAGTTGGTCACACTGACTCTCAGTGCCAAAGAAAGTTTGATGATGATGAGATCGAAGAAAAAGACATCGAGAAGCCTTATAAAAGGTTTTTCAAAAAGGGATACTTTAAATATGGAAAGAAAGTATAGAAGAGTTTTGTCTGTGAAGTGGAAGATGATGATATTGAATTTTGTGAAGAAGAAGAACCATAATTTAAAACTAGAAACCATTCTTCCATGATGGCTACCAATGAAAATTCAGAACCCTCAATCAATAAAGGAAGAGATAATTATATTACTCATAATGGTGATCCAATGATTCAAATTAAGGATGCATTTTCCAAGCTTGAGAATAAATGTAAGATATGCAATAAGTGGAAGGAAATGGTGGAAGAATCATCAGAATATGTTGATGAGTTTAAAGATGAAATTTAATGACTATAATAACCTATGAGAGTTCATTATTCAATCCTTGAAAGAACAGATGACATTTTGGAACTAAATATTATAATTAAATAACAAGCAAAGGTCATAAATGACTTTTCATCCAGACTGGAAGAGAAGTCCAATACTGTTGAGGGTCTTAAGGAAGAAGTTGTTACTCTTAAGAGTAAAATTGAATTTCAATCAACCAAAAATGAGGGTAAGAAGAAAATTCATTTGGGAAGATTCTCAAATGCAGAATTATTGGTAAGAGCCAAGTGTGGTTCAGATGGGGTTGGAAAAATCTTGAGTGATCAAAGACCTGCTTTCATGGGAAAGAGTGGAATTGGCAGTGAAGCTGAGACATCAACTACTGGAAGTGAAGAGAGCCAAAAGAAAGACAAGATGAAAGTTGGACATGTTTAAATGTTTCCTGAAGTTATGAAAAGGAAACCCTCAATCCAAACTAAAATAAGAACTAAAAATTATCCTCAAACATTCAGAAATGACAGGAAGTCCAACCATTCTTCCAAGGAAGAAGGCATGAGGAGAAATTCAAGTGAGAAGACATTTCCTGTCACGAACTATCAGTTCTGTGGATATCTGGAACATACCATGTCATATTGTGAAGAGGAAAGGAGATACTTGAATGGAGAAGATATGGGAAGTCAACAAAGGAGGCCGATTTCATATCCTCCATCCTATAGAAGAAATAGTTTCTATGGATACTGTTTTCATTATTCTAACTTTGGCCATAAAGCTATGTATTGTAGGTAGAGGTTTTCTCCTATGGAAGAAGATTATGGGAATGAAGAATCTGGTTATGTGGAAGAAATAATTAGAAGGACATCAGTATCTTATACTCAATCCAATATCTCTTGGAAAGAAAATAAGAAGATCGAGAAATCCTATCTTGTAGAAGTAGCCTTGAAAGCTACAAAGAGGAACAACACCTAGATTCTTGATAGTGGATTCTCTTCACATATGATAGGAAATTATGACATTTTTAAGAACATTAAAAAGAATTTTGATGGAATAGTAAGGTTTGGTAATGATGGTGCTTTGAAGATTAAAGGCAGTGGGAATACTGCTCTCACCAATGGAGAGCTGAATAAGACTGAAGTTCTTTATGTGGATTGTCTACACCACAATCTCCTCAGTGTGAGTCAACTATGCGAATCATGTCTCATAGTAACTTTTAATCAAAAAGTCTGAATTATAAAGGGGAAAATAGGGAATTCTCTTATGAAAGCCTGTAGAACAGATGGAAACTTATATCAGGTTGACAACAAAGTGAACTCTTGGTATTTTTCTATTGAGGAAGAAAACAACCTCTTGTATCGAAGGATGGGGCACATTAACCATCAAGACATGGAAAAGACATCTAAGCTGAAGATTGTCATGGATATCCTCCATTTGAAACGTGAATGGGAAAAGACTTGTGATTCTTGCATATGGGGGAAGCTAGTCTGTAATTCATATTGACCAAATAAGAAGAGGGCATCACACCCTCTTGATCTCATCCATACAGACGTATGTGGCCCGATAAATGTTGTCGGAACTCATAGAGAGAGGTACTTCATCCTTTTCATTAATGATTATAGTAGAATGGCTTGTGTAATGGTTATTCACAGAAAGTGACAAGTACTTTATTGCATGAAAACATATCACTGAATTGTCGAGAACGATACTGGAAAGAAAATATAATTCCTATGATATGATAATGGAGGGGAATACATGTCCATTGAGTTTGAGAATTACCTAGAAAAACATGGAATACAACATGAGGAAGCTTATGTTAGAAAAACATAGCAAAATGGAGTTGTTGAGCACCAGAATCGACACTTCAACAATATGGCTAGGACTATGCTGATTGAGAGTTGTATCTCTCATCATTACTATAAAGAATTTGTTGTAGCTGCAGTGCACAGTCATAATAGAACATGCATTTATGTTGTAGAAATGAAGACACCATATGAATTGTGTCATGGAAGGAAGAATTCATTGAAATACTTCCATGTTTTCAGAATCAAATTTTTCATCCGAAATAAAGAAGGAAATCAAGGTAAGTTTGGTGATAATGCTGATGAAGGTATTTTACTTGGGTATCCAATGAACATAAAAGCCTACAAAAGTTTCAATAAATACTTGGGGATGATTGTGGAAGGAAATGATATTAAGATCATTGAAGGAAAAACCCCAAATGCTTCAAATAATTCATATGCTGATGAGATAGAAGATGAGGATGAATGTGAACATGGAGTAAATTCACATACAAAAATGGAGGAAGTCATAAAAAACCACCAGAAGTCACATTGTGATGTTGACTTAGAAGAAGAATCTGATGTTGAAACCATAGCTGGAGAGAATTTAATTGAACCTCAGAGGAGGAATCGAAGAGCAGAAATTGATAAATCCAACATCATTGGGGATTTGATTAAACCCACACAAATGAGGAAAATGAAGAGTAATGCACAATATCCATTATTATCTACAGTAGAACCATCCTCATTTGAAGAAGCTCCAAAAGTTGAATCATGGGTGAAAGCCATGAATGAAGAGCTAGATCATATTGAAAAGAATCAAACCAGGGATCTAGTCAAGAGACCTAAAGGTCATAATGTGATTGGTACAAAGTGTATTTTCACAAACAAATTTTATGGGAATGGAAGTGTTATTAGCAACAAAGCATGACTGGTTTGTAAAGGATATTCACAGATTGAAGGTGTCGATTTTGAAGAAACCTTTGCACCAGTTTCTAGACTGAAGTCAATCTGGATTTTTCTTTCTATATAAATCCAAAGAGGACATAAAGTTTATCAAATGGATGTCAAGACATCTTTCTTGAATGGTGTTCTCGAAGAAGAAGTGTACATCGAACAACCAGTGGGTTTCCTTCTTGGTACGGATGAAGCAATGGTTTGTAAACTAAAAAAGGCCCTCTATGGTTTGAAGCAGGCACCACAAGCATGGTATTCTCAGCTAGATTCTTATCTCAAGAAACTATAATTAATAATACTATGAGTATATCACAATCTATATGTGAAGAACTTCTCAAAAGATCAGTGAATGGTTCTAGTTTACGTTGATGACATTATATTTGGTGGCAGTAGGTAGAAATTAGTGGACAGATTTTCCAATCACATGAAATCAGAATTTGAAATGTTAATGATTGGGGAGATCACATATTTCTTAGGGCTACAAGTCACTCAAAAGAAAGATTAAAATTTCATATCTCAGGAAAAGTATGCCTGAGTGCTTCTGAAGAAATTTAATATGCATGAATCCAAACCAATGTCAACTCCGATTGCAGTTGGAACAAAATTGGAAAGTATGAGGATGGGACCTCTGTAGATCCCACCATGTACAGGAGGATCATTGGGAGCCTCCAATACCTAACAGCGACACGACCAAATATTTTCTTTTCAACCTATCTAGCGGACCGCTTTTTGAGTAATAAAAAAAAGGAACATATGGCGGCAGTAAAGAGAATCATGAGGTACATTCAAGGTACACATAACTTTGGGTTATACTTTGCTGCATGAAGGGATAGTGAATTATTAGTGCTTTCTGATGCTGACCAGGCTGGTGATATAGTGGACAGAAAGTCCACCAGTGGTAGAGCATTCTATATTGGGTGGAAATGTGTTGGCTGGTTGAACAATAAACAAGAAAGTACTTATCTTAGTACTACTGAAGTGGAGTATATCTCAGCTACAAAGGCTTGCACTCAACTGCTATGGATGAAGAAACAACTGAAAGATATTGGTGATGAGGTGAAACAACCAATGGTAATTTACTATGATAATAAGAGTGAAATTGATCTTAGGAAGAATCTTGGTCAACATTATCGTACAAAACATATTGAAATTAGGTATCACTTTATCAAAGAAAAAGTTGATCAAGGCATGATTAGAATGGATCACGTGGGAACTGATGAAGAAGTGTCTGATATCCAGACCAAGCCACTATCAGCGACTATGTTTGAGAATCATTGGTTGAACCTCGGTGTTCAGCCACCTCCCAATTCATAAGGAGGTTACACAATTCCCCTCTCCCGAGCTATATTTAATGTTTTTAATCTGTTTGTGGATGTGATGCTGGTTTGTGGGGGAGTTACTATCGAGAGGGGATGTGTTTTGAACTGAATAATGAATAATTACTAGTCTTTGTGTTTATTGTCAATGGGGGATAAGGAAAAAATTCAGCACATGTGATGATTCTATGACACGATGAGAAATAGGTGAAATAACCAGAATTGGGTGATAGGATGAGAAGGAATACATTGGACATGAAATGATTCTATGAAAATTTAAGATAATTTCTTGGGGGTCATTGAGAATTCCAAAAAACAATATCCAAATTCACACTTCCCCTCATGTTTTCTCCACCGAGCATTGCTCACATAGAATTAGAGTGTTTGCTGAGTTGATTCTTGCATTTTTTTGTTTACATGTGGCTGATGCTCTATTGAATTTATTTAGTGATTGAAAACAAAAAAGGGGGATATTGTTGGAAACATGGTCATTATATGCATGAATTGGAGTATGGTTTGTGTTTGTAGTCTATAACATCCCGCCCTTTTATAACATAACTTTTCATTACATTTTACAAAACTGAGGATCTTTAAGGTTTAGTGTCTTGGAAACCAGGAACTTAAAACATGAAAACATAAAAAATTCTTATTAAACACTTGAATGGCTTCTCCTTATGTTCATCCTAGTTTCATTACTGCATCTCATAACCTAGGGACATACATCAAAAGAATGGGTGAGCAGAAGTCCCAGTAAGGTAATTAAGGGGAAACATTTAACATGTGAACTTGAGATACATCAATAAAGTAATGAAAAAGAAATTTAAGGCATGAGAAAGAAATCATGAGGCATATCATAATAAAAATAAAATATTTCATAATTTGAAGATGCGACTACAACATTTAACTTAGAAAATCATGAACATATCACCAAGGTCCATCCCCAAGGTGTCATTTGAAATTACCAAGGTTATTCACCAAGGTATCATTAAAATTGTAATATCTAATGGTTACATCATTACCCAATACATTGGAGCGCTATCAGGGTGCACCATTAAATTTGTATTTATCATAATGTGAGTCACATATATAATCATTAAACATTTCATAAATAACCCATATAGCATAAAAGAAATGGGTTTTATTTCATAATCATAACGTTTTAAAAACTACTTTAAAGACGTGATCTTTAAGTCACTTTAAACCCATAGAAAAAGGAAAGCGGGTTTCATGTATGTAAATCATAGAATTTAAAATAGAATATATTGATATATATTTGAATACCCCTGTATAATAAATAGTTTTTTTATTCACTTAATAAAATAAAATAATTTGAGAAAAAGAGAGAGACATTTTGAGACGAAAATTTGGCAGCATAATAGCTATGTTGCTGGGTTTTAGAAAACATTGAAATGGGAGGGGACATGGGTCACCCACTCATAAATGATCCATAAAATAGTAGAGGAAAATAATAAAAGGATAAAATAACATGGTAATGAAATTTTAAGGACATACCATATGAAATGAAAAACTTGAAAGAAGAAAAAAATAAGATTTCTCTTATGAAAAATTCGACAGCCTAACAGCGTCACATAAAACTTCAAAAGGAGAATTGATAAGATCAAATAGGTTATCTCATCATATGAACATAAAATATCAGTATTATTGATATAGAGATCATACCCCAACATAATAAAAAGGAACTTGAAATACTTGACATTAAAATAGAACTTGAAAATGAGAAGGGTGAAAGAATCCCTTAAAAAATCGGCAGCCTAACAACGCCACTTAAACATTCTTAAAATGAATTTATGAGAGAAAGAGGGGGTGTATCATTATATGAACATGAAAATTACAGTAGGATAAATATAAAAGAACATACCTAACATAAGAACTTGGGGCATAAAAGAAATGACATAAACGAGAGTACTTGAAAAGAAAGAGAGAGGTAAGATCCCATACCTTGAAGAGTAACTTCAAAATATTGATGTTTGGAACCTTGGGAGGCTTGAGGGCACATGGGGAGGACTATTTGGGAGGTAAGGAGACCAGAACATCGTTGAGGATGATTTTTGGAATGGAAAGGATGAGATAATGGCTTGGTATTTATAGGGCAAATGAGCGGACAAGGCATTAATGGCCAAGGGACACCTCATTGGTGGTATTGGAAAAACCATGGGCTTACCCATGGTATTGCCCACTTGGGACACCTCATACCTTATCTTACTATTAATAAGTTGAACATATTGATTACATACTTAATACATCATTTAATGATGTCATTAAACACCCGTAACTTAAAAATTGTATTTTCACTATTCACTGAAAATTCAACTTTCTCAGAAAAATCCCAAAATTTCACCTTAACCAAATATAGATGCTCTGATTTCAAAAATGAACTCCATTTTATAAAAATAATTTTCTAAATATTTTTAATTAAATTTTTAAATAAATAGACTATTCACCAAAAATTCATTTTTTTCAAAAAAATCCCCAAAAATTACCTTAGCATAATATTGATTCTCTGAGTTAAAAAATGAACTCCATTTTATAAAAATAATTTTCTAAATGTTTTTAATTAAATTTGTAATTAAAAAACACTATTCCCCTGAAAAAACTAAGACTTGACTAATAATTTCTGAAACAGTTATTTATCTATTTTATTGTATCACATTACTTAATCACAGTGCCTAGATTATATTTATACTTTCTTTAAGTGAGATTACATATCCATTTGGTCACATTAATAATCCTAAGCGTAAAATCACTATTCATAAATTACTATTCATAAAAAATTAAGTCGATCTTATTAGACTCTAAATTTCTTACTGAACATAATTGTAGAAGACAATTTTTTGAAAATCATTACACATAAGTAATTATTCAAGGTTTACATAAATATTTTCAAATATCCTTTTTCTATAATTCATCAAAAATATTCATACTATATTTATCCAAACATTTGAAAATTAAAAATATTCATCATAAGAATAAATCATAATTTTTATTTAAATCAAATATTTACACAAGGCAGTTACAGTCTCCTTACATAGCCCCTTATAACCCCAGAATAGGACCAAAGTGTAAGGTGTGCCAAGGTGAGAGAATATGAGGGAGGCTCTACCAACATCGAACGAGTAGTAATTTCTATCAGTTTGAACTTCTCACGAAGGAGATTTCGTTCTAGCTTCACACGATGAAGTTCGGATTGGGTTTGGTCCAGTGAAAAGCCCAGTAGTGCTACATAATTCCCAAGTTCTGTTAGATGGGATTCGATTGGCCCGAGACTACTGGATGAGGCCATCGAATCTTCTTTCTATATAAATTAACCAAGATCTCTTGTATTTAGAGATAACAATCGCAACATTTAGTTTCCAATAGTCATATTGGACAATGTTCATATAACTATTGAAACCCAACAGTCTCATTTTAAATATACTCATAAAACATTTTTGTTGAGTAAAAAATAAAATAACACACAAAATTATGAAAGAAGATTTATTCAAAATTTTGGGTCATTACATTGTCAATCCTCAGTGGAAGTTTAGAATGTGTGCTAGTAAAGTGATCATACAGGTCAAGCAGACAACAATATTGAAGCCGGCGTTGTTCCCCAGTGTTTTCCAAATTTTTAGACCTAAAAATTGGAAAATAAAGACATAGGTTGTTGGCAAAAAAGGTTCACGCAAAGAGGAAGTGGTGCGTGAAATAGGTGAGGTGTGCATGAAAAAAAGCGTGGTGTGTGAAAAACAGCATGGTGCACGAAATAATGGAGTGAGATTTTTTGCACAAGTGGTGTTTTGGAATCCAAACGTTGAAAAATGATAAAGGCATGAGCTGTGAAAAAAACATGAAGATGTTCGTGGAAAACGGTTCCTGTGTGAAATGTATTGCGCGCCGAATGAGAGGTTTTTCACGCCACAATAGGTTTTGCACATAGTGGTTGGCGATGCTTATAAATAAGAGGTGACCCCCCTCATTCTGTATGGTTGAAGACTTAGAGAATATCTGAGGGATGATTCGCGTAAAAGGTTCGCGTAAAGGGAGTTGCGCGAAAAATTCCGAGTTGCGCGAAAAAGTCCGAGCTGTGCAAAAAAGTCCGAGTTGTGCGAAAAATATGATGGTGCGCAAAAAGTGGAAGTTGCTCATAAAATTTGAGGTTGCGTGAAAAAGGAGAAGCTTCCCATAAAAGTGGAGGCTCCACGAAAAAGTGAAAGTTGCACGTAGATTGGGTGTTTCATGAAATATTTTTCCACAAGAAAATCATGTATTGCATGAAAAAGTGAGAACTTTCGTGCACTGGTAGGTGCTGCGTGAAATCATCTATGTAACCTATTTGCACATTTTGATTATCCAGTTCAGAAGTTCAGTGTGTTCAAGTGCATCAATTCTGGACTTCAATGCAAGCATAATCTCGTGCTAAGGAGAGGAAAAGACTTCAATGAAAATATATTGAAGAGACCTTCACATCTATAAACTGACTGGGACTTCACCAACGGTAATGAGCTAGGGGGGGTTAATGGGAGTGACCCAAGGGACGTAGTGGGCTATCCCTGAACATTTGTAAAGGAAGTGAGACTAGGACAAAGTTCCCATTCCTGAACCATTGTAATCCACAACTAGTGAAGAATAGTGAATTTGGTACGACCGACAACCTCTCGGTGTATGCTCCTTGGATGTAGCCATTAGTGGTGAACCAAGTAAAAAAGTGTTATGTCATCTCTTTGCATGTGAATGTTTGACTACTGATCATATCCATCATACAAGTTTAACTAGTTCCTACCAACGTGGGAACAAGATCCCTCAGTTTAGAAGAAAAGTTAACACCCTAATTCACCCCTCCCATCTCAGGGTGTCCCGGGGTCCTACACCCACCACCAAAAGACATCTCAATGTTCATAGGATGGTTATCCTACATAATGCCCTCTCTCCAAGAAAATATTTAGTAAAGTAGGTCAACATCAGTACCACCACCAATTTTTCATCTAGTTCCAATTGAAGCTAGGGAAAATTAAGAGAATAAGGATCCTTTGGTTAGTGGGTGAGAGAACATTTGGGAGATCTTAGAAACCCACAAGCTATCTATCACATTCTAACCACCCACAACCATGAATTTCATCATCTCAGAGTCCCTCATCAAAGACCAAGTGTCATGTTCCTAAGAAAATATTTATCAACACTCAATCACCTTCAGGAATTCCAGATGATTAACTCAAGAAGCCTTAAACACCTTGATAACATTCATCAAAAGTACATGAGGGATGACATCACAACACTCCCTATAGCTCAACACGCCGACACATTATGCTATCAAAATTTCTAACAGACCTACATCAAGAGACTTACTGTTCTTTGGCAGATCATGGAAGAGGCATATCAATATGTGTATATAATTGCTTTAAGGAAATACACTTCCCTATATTTTAGCATTATCCTATATAAATAACATAATCGTTCATTTGTTCCACTCATAAATGGGGAAAGTTCTTCCCCGACCACCACCATGGTGAATTTCATCATTATTGGCCCTCTAGATGATCCAAGAAATTGAAACACTAACATAGGGAACAATAGGGTGAACCTAGCCTAAGAGGTGGAATAGTATCAATAGGATCCCCCAATAGATGATCTCACTCATAAATAGATACTGGATTTGGGTGTAGGATTTCCCCACAATGATATATTTCCACCTACCCTTCGATATATCAAATACGACAAGGGGCCTTCTAAGCCAATCGGTCTATCTGTGGTACAACCAGAAATCAAGTTAGACCCCAATATGTCTATTTTTATCCAAGATAGTGAAGGATAAAAGTGGCATACTATTGATATTATCTTAAAGAAGTTCTTGGGTTATCATAGTATCAAAAGGGACCCCATATCTGCTCTATTTGGGCACCTAATCTTCCTTGTCCAGCCACATAGATTTGAGCCAGGAGGCCCCGTGTATCCGATCAGGGCAGAAACCGAGGTCTATGGAAAATGATCGAGATATTAGTCACCCACTCCATCTAAATAGTGGGTCTACCCACCTCAAGATCAGGGTCACCCCACCTCATAAGCTGATGATCTGTTCATAACACTAGTGACCAAAAATCCTCACCGGGGTAGTGTGGTAGCTACTCTTATCACCCACCTCGAGGATCTAGAAATGATATAGGTGTCAATTATTCCTAAATAAAGGTCGTATCCAGTATGGATAGACCAGGTACACCCACTACCAGAATTTTGATATCCAATATTAACCTCATTTAATGGGACAAGTGATCTGCTGCAACATCTAGTCCACTTCACCTCATAGTGAAATCTAATTTTGGCGACTCTATAACAATAGTAATCCACTAAACATTGTTGTTTTAACCAGACTCTAGAAGGACCCACATTCATTTGGTATAGGTTTTTGTCCCTGAGATCTAATTTTGATTGGGAGGATCTCAATAGGATGTTACTCTACCAATTTTTCTCCACCATGAATAGGTCTAGTATTCTAGATCTATCTAAGTGTATGTATAGAGATGACGAGTGTGTTTCTAACTTCATCTCTCGATGGAATGGGATTACATATTATCAGGATGTGAAAATTTCCCAAAATTAGATACCAAAAATGTTTGTAAAGAATGTTAAATATGATCTAGTTCCTACCTTTATCTCCCTGAATTATCCTGACATATTTTGAGAGTTCTCTAAAATAATCAGTTTTTGGAAGAGGCCTTGCATTGATCCAATAAACGGTCACATCCATTACCGCTTCCATATCCCATGAGAATAAATTTGAACGAAAACAATTTCCATTTTCAGGCATAAAGAGGATCCCGAGCTGGTTCACCCACATGAAACTTTACCATAAGAACCTCACCAAGTGTATCCTTATCAAGATTATCCTTGCTATGTGAAGCCTCTTTAGGATCAAATTCATTGAGAGAACATTTCCCTGGCGTCCCTTCATTTCCAAGCACCCATGGTTACTTTCATAGAAATAAAGAACAAGAACTACTCATTCATGGATTCATTTGTCCTAGGGTAATTCATCTATGCCTTTGAAAAAGGAATTATAAAACTAATAAAATGAATGATACCTCACGAGGCTAAACTCACTAACCAATAAAACCCTTTTCCATACCGTAAGATCATTGGAAATACAATCAAAGAGTTTTTTTTCTTCAATTATTGGATCCAGGATCGGGTGGACCATATCCTAGTAAAATTGGGAGACATATAAGAATAGGTAGTACATGAATATGTTGACCCTAATATTGATAATGAAGAATTTGATGACTGGAAGTAGGATCCATATTTAGGAATTTAGAATTAAAATAACTGGTTAGCATGAATGATAGTCACCCACACCCATGATATCATCAATGCTTGACTGAGAGAACCATAACCTCTTATGGATACCACATCTCCTCCAACCACTGCATCCACATCTTCTTCATAGACTTACAAGTCTAAAAAGAGAAGACTTTAGTATCTCAAGAGAAATAAAATTCCACCATCAATTCTAAAACCAACCCACACCCTTGGCGACTTCATGCATCTTGAATTGGGAGATTCAACCAGAGGTCATTTGGCCCTGTAATATTTTACTGATGAGGAGAAAGAGTATACCTATAAATTTTTTTTCAAACTTGTAGATATATATAAAATACCTAGAGTTTAGAAACAACATGACAAAACCTCATGAACCTCTAGAATACACCATCAGAAATGAGGCAGAAGACACACTGGTAAAAAGATTGTTTGAGCTAGTGTTTCTGACTATTTTGGTTAACTATGTGAATCAGTCACGACCATGCCACAATCATCCACATCCATCCATGGACCAAACATATACGTCTTGTCCCAGCCAATAGGTGTTCAGAGTAGACTAGCTAACTAATAGTAGAGTGCATCCATCACTATCAAAGCCCAAATACCTCATACAATGGTGCCTGCTATGATCCCCGCTAAACAATGACCCTTTGCAAGAAACAATATACCCCTTACACTAAATTATGATGTGATAAAACACCTTTCTTGAATACCAGTGTAAATCTCAGTCCCCAAGGTTTTCTACCTATCAATAGATATGTGTGAGTCCCTTATATAATCCTTAAAGTCCCCCTTTAGTGAGAGAACGAGGTAGTTTCTTCCTAGTCCTATTACATAGGAGAAGCTGAATGGGAGGAATTGCATACCATCATTTCATTTTCTAAGGAATATGGGTGGGTGATACCATTTAGGGGCACATACACCCATTGTATATCGTTATCTAGTTGAACAATGTTGAAATATACCATTACCTAGTGGATACTAGCAACGTGATCAATATCATCTTGACCTGAACACTTTATAATATGGGGCTCACGTAAGAGTATTTGATCACCTCTAACATAAAAATTCAAGGGTATGAAAAGAGTGAGTAGAATCCATGCAGAAAGATTCAGCTACAAGACCAATGTTTTGAAATGATCTCAATAACTGAATTTATGGTGGTATAATATGATATGGCCTACAATGGCATACTGGGAAGACTCTATCTCCAAATGCATGCAGTGTTCCCCTCTTGATGCCACCAGTTCCTCAAATACTCCCTCAATGGTCAAGTAGGGGTACTTTAGAGTGATGTTTCTCCTTTTAACTCTTTTTAGTACAATTATAATTAATTTATTGTACTATAAAATTGAGGTAAAACAGCCCTAGGTTGATGGGGTTGAGTGTATCAACACCCCCAATGATCTGAAAACCACCAAAAAAGATCCTTGGGAATATTTGAATGATAGATTCAACCTCCTAATACATTGATTGAAAACCACAAAACCAAACTAGGTAATTGTTTTCATAGTCCCCAAGAATAATAAATAATTATATATTACTTCATATTCTTACGCTGGACAAGCCTAACCAGTACCAGAAGACCCTACCCCTATAAAGTACTAAGAAGTTCACCCCATGGACACTGATCTGTGGCATTCATGCATCTTCCCCAAATAAGGTATCAATTTAAGGAAGTTGACCCATCATCATTGATTTGATGTAAGGAGTGGACCTCATGGTCAGAAACCACACATGATTGAATTTTTATTCTTTTCCCATGTAGTATCTAAAAATAAAGAGCCCTTAATTGAAGACTCTTCTTCCATCACATCAGGTTCTGATTCCATCCTTAGATCTATAGTTTCATGAGGGTTAATTCCTCCTTATGATCCTCATATCTCAGAGGATGGAGAGAATATGGAGGTCTCCCATCCTTCATTTGATGAAGGTGTCTCCACCAATTTTGACAAGTTAACTCAGTTGAAACATAGATTTTTGGAATATATAAGGTCGACATTGATCAGTGCAGCTATGTCATGAGAGGATTAAGATCAATATATGGATTTTATAAATCAGTAACATTATGTGTATGCCTAGAGCTATAATGAGATACTAAGCCTCAATCCCCAGATTGTAGTTCACCACCTTATCCTCTCAGTGGGTTACTGTGGGCTCAAATAGACTCCCAAAAAGATGCACCCTTCTCATGGTTCCATGGTCCTGGAAAAATTTAACAAGATTATTACGTCCAAATTCATCATATAGGTCTATCACCCTAGTCGTATAGCCAAAAATATCTTATTAAGTAAGAATAATGGGAATATAAGACTCTACATCAACTTTAGAGACCTTAACTGCCATTATATGAAGGATGAATTTCCCATTCTGATGGTAGAGCTATTAATCAATGATATTTTTGGTTTCCAAGACCTCTCCTTTATTGAGGGATATCATGGGTATAATAAAATATAGATGTCCACTGAGGATGAGGAGGCCACTTCTTTTAGGTCACTCCAAGAAAATTTCTTCTTCCAGTTAATGCCTTTCAGTTTGATGAATGCTAGAAATACTTACCAGTGTTCCATGAATCATATCATCAAGCCACTCCCTAGTACATTGGAAGAGAGTTATTTTGATGATTTTGAGTTGAATTATTTCTAGTGCCAAGGCCATATAAATTATCTTGATAAAGATTTTGGATTACTTTGTTCCGATGACCTAAAAATGAACTATTTGAATTGTGCTTTTAGGGTTACCTCTGAAGATTTTCCCATCTTCATCTCTAGATACATATGTATTGAGATCGATCCTCATAAAATCAATTTATCAACCAAATGCCTCCTCCACTCAACCTTTGAGATTTGTGAGGCCTCTAAGGACACTCAGCCTATATTTTGTGATTTATTGAAGATATAGTCAGAAAGTGTAAGCCCTTCTTAAAGATTATGAAGAAAGGAATCATTTACTAGTGTGATAAGGACTACCATGTTTCCTTTGAGTATATTAAGTAGTATATACTATCACCTATAATTTTATTCCACCTATCTCAAGGAAGCCTCTTGTCCTTTATATGATCACCCTATAATGATCCCTTGGCACCCCTCTAGCCCAGAAGAATAGTGATGGAAGAGAGAATAACCTATATTATCTCAACATCATGATCCTAGAAATAGAGAAAAGGTAATCCCCCATTGAGAAGAGTTTCCTTACTGAAAATTCCCAATCAGAGTAATGTATCACTGAGAGGGAGAGGGGGTTAATCATTGTTACTATTTTTCTTTTATATATATTTTCAATTGAAACAACCTTTTCCACCTATTTGAGATTTCAATTTCCTACTGAAAAAAAAAACTCAACACACATCCACAGGAACACAAAAATTTACAAGGTTCACTATTCAATTAGAACATATATATCCTTGGTATGGTTTGGAAATGACCCAATACCATACAATCCACTATGAAAACAATCCTTGAATTACAAAGAGTAGGAATTACCCTTACACTCATGTAGCACTATGAAAAAATCCCACTAGTGTGTGTGCACCATCTTATCACAATAGGGTAATACAATTGTTTTGTAACAACTAATGTTGTCTGTGCTTCTTTTTAATTCAGAAAATGTATTCAATTGATATAGAATTCATCAATTCCTTACCTAGAAGAAAGGTAAGAACCACCTATACTTTTTTATGAAATACCATGTCCTATTTTTTGATTCTGATTCCTCCAAGTCTGATTTTTACAAAAAAAATACTCCCAGTCTGATATTATGATAGAATACAATGAAAATGAATCAGCACCACTTTAATCCCTGAAAATGATGAAACTCTGTATGACACTTCCTTAGTCTAGAAATCTTCAATATAGTGATAACCAGTTCATAAAATATAGTTCTAGTTACATAATCTTGATACCAAACCTACCCGAATACAATCCCCATCGAAATGTATTCAATATAAAACAAAACGGTATCACATTCTCTCACTAAAAACTCGGAGCTTCTCTCTCTTATATGGTGAACAATACACCTCCTTAGAAGGTAAAATGTACTTTTTAACCTTTTATAGGTGATCCAAACAATATTAGGTGGGAATCCTAAAACGCATTCCAACTCACTTAAATTCAACCAAATATGAATTTCTCTTGAAACCTAAGAGAAATTATGACTTCATCAATGCCTCTTGATTCTTCTCGAAACTTCCAAAATCTTCATCTCTTCTTATTTAGACTCCAATTTAAATTGATGAGACTAATTTCAATTGTTAGAAATAAATGGGTCTGATCAACTAAGTCTGATTCCTTATGAAGATTGCTGAATATGACTCTCCGGACCAATTTTAATCAAAATATTGTATTTAAAAGTTCAGATCCCCCTCGAAAAATCATTCAACAATATCATTCCATTCTTTTTTCACTTGAACCAATTGAAAAACCATACTTCATTAAAAAATAGTGCTTGTTCTATGACTACCTTAATGACTTTGAAATCATTGAGGATCAACTTTAGCATCATCTAGTTTCCATTGGAATGTAGTTTAACTTTACACTCATTCCAGCAAACTCTTTTCTTCAAAAAACTATTGATCCACTCAAAATTAAACGTATTTTTCTCATATTCCATTGATATCACTTGTCCCCATTGAAATTTCATATGAAGAGAACACAATAAAATTAGACTCTTATCCAAATTTATGAACTCATTTGAAAACAAACTAGAGCATGATCCTTTCTGGATACGATCATTTCTGGTTACGATCATTTCTAGTTACGATTATTCTAGATATGATTGTTTGTAATGATTGTTGGGTATGATCCTTTCTTTTCAAGATCAATGGGTATGATCAAATACAATATAAAAACAATGATGTTCCCAGATATGATAAAATACAATATGAAGACAATGATTTACCCAGATACGATACAATACAATATGAAAATGATGATCTTCCTAGAAATGATACAATAAATCTGAAAATGATTCCTTCTTGATTGGAACTATCTATTTTATTTTCATCTACCCAAATACAATCAATTACATTCTAAATAAGATTCCTTTTTGATCGGTATCATCTCTTCTCTTTCACCCAGATCTGATCAATTAAAATCTGATAACAATGATCTTTGGTTGGTACCATGTCCATTCTTTCACTTTCTCCTAGATATGATCATTTTGAAAAACAATCAGCACCATCTCTTACACTTCTAACATCACCCCTTTCAATATACACCACATTTCAATCAGAACCACTTTTCAAACTGGGTACGATTTTTTTGAAAAATAATCGGTACCACTTCTTTCTCTCTTCCTTCTAGATACGATAAATATAAATGTTATTTTTTTACTATTTGAATAATCTATTTCACTCCCCCTTTCTTATATCAAGATTAAATCACAAGTTCTCAATACAAATCTTGATTTATATGAAATACAAATTAGAAAATCATCATCACAATTACATCATAAAGTATCATAACTTTCCATTCACTCAAGTATCTTTATTTCCTTCTCATCATTAGAACAAACATTCTAAATACATGAGTCCAATTTTCAGACAACATGGGTCCAATTATTAAAAAAAAACAAAACAATTGTTTCCACAAAATAAAGTGAAGTGATTTCCTTTCTTCAAAACTCACCTTGAAAACAAAATACAACACTTGAATACAAAACACATTCATCATCCACTTGGCCCTAATAATACCCCACATTGGATTTTGTTATGAACCAAGTTTCATAAATCACTGAAATTTGTATCCTTGAGAAATGGATTATATATCATTAATTATAAGCATATGTGTGCTAGCCCATTGTAGGAAACAAGAATCATTGATAGAAAATTCACACTGTCAAAACTTTATTCATTAATAAATCATTCTTCTTACCAATCACTTAGGCTCATTTTTCTAGGTTACCTAGAAAAAAATTCATTACCTACAACCACTCCAACAAATAGTTAGAATATTTAAATCACAAAAAAATGTTGTATCAATCACAAAAAAATGTTGAATTCATAACTTACCCACAACACTCTCTTTTAAGCAATAGATTTATGAAACATTACAATTCTCCCCCATGAAAAAACAACCCAAATATAAGAATAGAGTGGGGAAAAAACAAAATACCTTATCCTAGAAGATAAAGAGGTTGGACACCCATGTTTAACCTCAATGTTGAGAATGATTCCTTCGGCAAGGGTTTTGTGAAAATGTCAGCCACTTGTTCCGATGTTGAAATATACTCTAGCTTTAATTAATTCTTCTCTACATGAACTTTGATGAAATGATATTTAATATCAATATGTTCGAACGAGAGTGTTGAATTGGATTCTTGGTGATATTAATTATGATTTTATTATCAAAACCCAAGAGCAAGGGTAACTTCACTTCAACAGGTAAATCTTCCAATTTTTTTTTCATCCACATGAGTTGAGTAACATCTTGAGTGGTAGCAACGTTCTCAGATTTAGTTGTACTGAGAGATACTGAATTTTTTTCTTTGAATATCAGAAAACACAACTCTTTAGTATAAAGAATACCCTGCCAAATTTTAATCTTCTATCATCAATATTTCCTGCCCAATCTACATCTGAATACCCAAATAAATCAATACTATCTGAGCTGCAATACCTAATTTCAAATTCTATATTTCCTATGATGTATCTGAGAATTATTTTTCCAGAAATAGTATGTGATTCTTGTAGAGAACCGAAGCTTATCGTACATGGACATTACATTACTTTTGCGGAATACTTAGTACATAACAAAAACACACACACAAGGATCGTAATAGTTTAGTGTCTTTGGAAACTCGGAATGTAATCTTCTAATCATGGTGAAAGATCTTCAATATCTCCCATAAATATCTTCCCTTTTTTACCTAAAACCTTTCTTTATATCCTGGGGAAAAGAAAACATAAAAGGGTGAGCTCAAATGCTCAGTAATGGTAAAAGAAAAATCAATCACATCATATTCATAAGAACATAACTTTTGGAAATCTTAACCTGCAAAAGAGAGCATAATTTCATAACATGGGATAAATCATAGTAGTGAAATGAAATCCCAATAAGCATAACTTAAAACATGAAAATTTGTGTCATACACACATAATCATAGAGAATCATTTCTTATTAGTCAAGACTCATTGCCAAGACTATCTTAGTGGACAAAGTCCCTTTCTGAATCGATTAACCCTCGTTTCAGTCCTGTTTCACTGAACCGGTATAACCTACCATTCCAGCCATGTCTATCTCATGAGATATAAAATCTTTACCCAATGCATTGGAGGGAGATATAGGTCCCACCCATCTTATAATGAATCCTTTCTTATGTGTGCCACATAATCATAAACCATACATCATAGCGTAACCCATGAAATAAAAATGGGATTCTTAAACAACATGACATCATAAAACAATTCATATAAGATAAAGGAATTCATAAAAATATTTCCATCACAACATAATCAAATCCATGTAATAATAGGGATAAAAACAGAACCCTTTTATTATCTTAGATGGAAAATAATTTTGATAAAATACTTGAACTTCATTCTTGAGGAAAATATCCTTTCTACTTCAAAAACACTTTTCTTTTCTTAACATGTCATACAATTATAAACTAAAAGAAGTTGATTAAAAATAAACATGAAAACTTATAAAGGAAGATTCTTGGAAATAATGTTTTAAAAATCCATTCTTTCCGTATAAGTTAAGTTAAAAAAAACATTCTTCGTACTTTTTTCGGAAAAGTCAAAAAGTACCTCGTACGAAAAACGACAAAAGATTCCTTTCATACATATTACTAAAAACTCAACTAAGGGTAAAAATGGATTTAAACAATTGTAGGTGGATGGAAATAATATTACATATTGATGAAACATGGATGTGGATGACAAAATACACCCCAGTAAATACTTACGAATAAACAATCTCGGATAAAAATGAGATTGTGATATTTTCCCTTACCTTAGGTCCGATTTGCTTTATACGTGTCCGAAGCTCCTGTATAATGGTTTAAATAATGTTATTGACTTGTTCCAGAATCATACATATTGATATGATATCATATATGGTCATATTCTTAGCTTCTTGTTAGTAATATTTCATAGTTACTTGTTACTCGGGTCTTTATTGCCTTTTGTTCTTATGCGTGTTTTGCCGAATACATTCTTATTCTTCTTTTAAGGTTATAGATACCTTATATCCAGAATGGTATTAGTGTAAAATATATCATATTTATTAATTCAATTCATTTATATAATTACTATGTAATGATGATCATGTAGAACGAGTCGCATCACATCGTGGAGACGGTATTCCGTACGTACGCACGAGTGATGATATCGTTCCTATGATCGTGGAACTATATTGGAGTATATATATATATATTATTCCAGTATCAATATTACTTTATAATAATCATAAATAGTTACTCATTACACCATTATACCCATCCTTGTAATGTGATGGTGGAAAAATAGATTACACCACGGCGTGGAGACGATATTCCGTACGTACGCACACGCGGTGATTTCATTTTTTCCGTAGGATGGATAGAAGGTAAATTAGGGTTGTTTCATATTTATAATAACATATCCGTATGTAAGTAATACTGATGTTATTACTTTATCATGAAACAACTAAAGAAGAAGAAGTTGAAGAAGAAAGAAATTGAAAAGATCGGTAATGGATATTACCTCTTCTTTGGAACGCCTCTTTGAATCCTCCACTTAGGGAACTAAGATTGGTCTTTGAAGAAGACCAGGACCTCTAGGATTATTCTAGGGAAGTGGAGAGGAGAAAATGGTAGGGGTTTTCCGAGATTGAGTGCTCAAATTGGTGTGAGGAGGAGGGGGAGGAGGTACCCTTTTATAAGGGAGGAGAGGGGCACCTTAGAAATATCTCAAAATATTATTTTATATTAAAGTAAAAATTGGTTTATAATGGTTCCAAAGGGTCTTATTTCGAAGCTAAAGTGGGGATGGGTCGAAATCCTATCAACCAATAAGATTTGGACAAGTTTAGGGTATTATTTTAACCTTATCAATTAGATTTAACTCTAAGTTAAATAATTTAACTTTTACCGTGTCTTTTTGTTTTCTTTCACTATATGGTTAATACACTTACTATAAAATGACAACCGAACCCCAAATTGTATATTATTAATACATATATCCTTATCTAAGTCATTTGGCCGAACCTTAGATTTTTAGGAATAGAATAACAATTAATAATATAATATTTGATTTAAAAACTATTTTGTGTCAATTTTGACACTATTTGATATATGATTTTTGTGAAAGTCATAACAGAATTATATGTTCGAACCAAGTTGATTAAATCAACACTAATATATCATAGTAACCTAGAAAATTAGTGGAATTCATAAAAATCCTCAAATTACATTTAATTTGGTGTTTATAACATCAATTCTGTCAATATTTCATTAATAAGATAATTACTGTATCATCATTGTGTCATAAATAAATTAATTTATTTAAAGTCTAAAAATTATAAATAAAATATAATTATGTAGGAAATCTTTTTAGCTTTCTAATGAATATTTATAGTCTAATTTATATTATGTATAACCCCATATTAAAAATGTTTTAGTTATTAAACTTTGATTTTAACTATTTTAACTATTCATTAAATAAAATAATATTAAATGTCATAATCTAATCCAAGTGGACCTAAATGGTCATATTATATTCATAAGGTTGTTTTTGGTCGAATTACACTTATCCAATAGAATTAGGACATGTGTTAGGGTAATAGTAATATCATATTTTCCCTTAGTTACCCTATTTACTATTAACCGTGGTAAAAAAAAGTAAAAAGTTACTATTCACCAAAAATTATTTTCATCTCATTGAACCACATTTTAGTCCTTGATATTAACCGTGTCTCTCGGATTTTCGAAATTCCATTCACAGAAGCGATAAAATTAATTTTTATGCAAAATTCAGTTTTTAACCTACCACTTAGTGGTTTCACTATTCATCAAAAATTGAAAGTTTTCAGAAAAATGAAAAAATTTCATCCTAAGCTATATTTCATATTCCGAATTCAAAAATGAATTCTATTTTACCAAATTCATAACATAGAAATTACATTAATTAATTTTATAATTAAATCCCGCTGTTAAAACAAATAGCGTGTTTTTAAGAAACAATATCTATCAAAAGATTGACACTTGATTATGTCTGGTTTAAATGTGAAATTACATCCAATGAACAACATTGTATTAAATTGTAAAAATATATTCTAAATATACTTTAAAACCACTCAAATTAATACTTTATCACTATAAATTATTTCGATTGAAAAAGTTGTTTTTAATTAAAATTTAGTAATTTTCACTATTCATCAAAATATGAAAGTTATCCGAAAAGTACCAAAATTTCACCTTAGGATAAATTCGATACTCCGAATCCAAAAATGAAGTCCATTTTGAGAGCTAAATTTTCTAAAATTTAAAAGGTGGTTATTACTATTCATAACGGCTAGTTTTAATAATATTTTAATAGCATATCATTGTTTCGTGAAACTCAGTATTGCGTACTACACACGCTATCGAGGAAGGTTGCGATTGCGTGTAATGCAAGGAAAGTCAAGGATGCGTGTTGTGCAAGCTCCTTTTGGTGTAGCGTACAACACAAGACATTAGTGAAATTAAAAATAATATTTTTCATAAAATCTCGGGCTGTTACATTCTACCCCCCTTAAAATGAATTTCGCCCTCGAAATTCGTCAGGGTTATAAATGGTTTACTATTCTAAAGTTTCTTTAATAGAAACCCACATTGTAAAAAGGAATATCAAAACCAATCTTTAAAAACAAAAGTATGAAACATAACGGTTACCCAAATAAACTAATCACTGGGTTTCCACATAGGTGAAAATATGGATATGGAAGAGAAATCTAACCATCATGTTCTGATGGAGAGTGGTAGAGAACATGGCTATGGAAAAGCCAGCAATCACAAAGCCATAAATTTGTGACGATCTAAGGTACCATCTGATTCATCAGATATAAGATCACTAGGACAACATTTTTGGTTTTCAAGATCGTTTCCCTAATGTCAAAGAATTTGAATTAGAATAAATACTTACTTTATTTTGGTACAATCTCACTGTTGTTCGTGCCTTTAACAATTTCCACTTCATCTCTTAAATAAATGAAGTTGAATTTGTTATTCGTGAAGTGTTAGCAGATCATGTGATAGAATGACGGGTCATTCCATCTGTCTCAAACAAAAGGTTAGCAAAAAATTATATACATAAGTCGATCTATAGTGAGATTAACCATATATGGTTCCTAAAATGGACTTATACATCATATGTCATACAACTTAATATAATAAAACTAGTTTATACTAAACAGGGACTTCCTGTAGGCCAGTGGTAGGTGATAAAGGCCAGTCGCATTTCGGTTGTGGGTTCGATTCCCACAGCCTTGTCCGATGTGATGGGCTGTCACCCGTCCTGCAGGTTGTCCTTTTTCTAAAAAAAAACTTCTATCCTTAAACAATACTAACTTATGTCCAACATAATCCATTCCAATCTTTAGGCTTACCCATAATACTGTAGTCCACTCTCATAATATAGTGAAAACAATTACCAGAGATTTAATACCATCGTTGATCCCCGTATATCATAAGATATGTCTTGTTGGTCACATTCTAAACATTCAAAGTCCTTAATCATGTATTCTCTTGAATACCCATTGAACCTTAGTGAAAACATGAATGCAGTTAAACGTTAACACTTTCCACATACCAAAATCCTCAAAATTATTTATAATCAAACCATGATATCACTTAGTCCTTATATCAATCATGAGCTCATGAATACTATTAAACATTTCATTTTCTCGTTTTCCCTTCATTATGCGCATATCATCTTATTTCCAAAAAATATCTCAATCACTTTGAATACCACATCAATAAATATTGCAATACTCAATGATACAACATTATTTTGGAATCCCATTACATAAACACTTAATCATTCCACCACATCGTTGTCATATTCAACATCGCCAATAGTGATCGCATGTGACTTCCCTTTGTCCTTTTCCTTAAGTGGTTTCTCATGTTGATCATCACTAACCCTTGGATTAGGGAATTTATTGGCATAATGTCCCATCTCCTTGCACTTGAAACATTGAAGTGTTGGTGGTGCGTTCTCTACAGTGTTTGCTTTGTTCACATCATTAGAAACCCTTTTTCCATTACTTCGACACTCAGCTACTCGATGACCTTTTTTTCCACACTTAAAACATTTTCTAGTCCCTTTAAGACAATATCCACCATGCTTCTTTCCACACTTTGAGCATAAGGAAACATTCATCTTCTTTTCACCATTATTCTGAGATTTCTCCTTGAACTCCATCTTTCGTTTCTTGTCAAAACCATGAGATGGATATGTAACACCAACTTCCATTTCTACCTTGATAGCACAACGCAAAATTTCTTCATAGCTACTGAAGTCTCTTATAGCTAATGCCCTTCGAAGACATGGTTTTAAGCCACTGAAAAATCGATCAACTTTACTTTCAGGTTGGATGATAATGCCAGATGCATACCTTAAAAGTCTTGTAAAATTCGCTTCGTATATACCAACAGATTCATCATCCTTTTGCTTTAGTTCAAGAAACTCCTTCTCCATCTTTGTTCGAAGAATACGAGGGAAGTACTTATTGAAAAATAAGTTCTTGAACTCGTCCCATTCCATGGACTCAATTTCATCTCTTTGCCTTGTATTATTGATAAGATTCCACCATTGATCAGCTTCACCTTCCAAACGATATATTGCTAAGATGACTTTATCATGTTCAGAACATTGAAGAACTGAAAATATCTTTTCAGTGGTACTGATCCATTGTTCAGCAACAAGTGGATCAGAAGACCCACTGAAAGAAGGTGGACGTTGCCTCATGAAGGACTCAATAGAATATTGTTCCCTTCTCTGCTCATTTGGAAGTCCAGAATGATTCATAGCTTGTGTAAGTATAGCAATAAGATTTTGTACTCCATCTCCCATAACATTTGTTTGTTCAGGAGGATAATCATTGCATTGTCCATTGCATTGATCAACACGGTTCCTTCGGGTTCCAGCCATCGTCTAAAACCCAAAAAGAATAGTGTGAGAGGCAAAAATCATGCTAGGGAAAACAACATAATAATGGGGGAGTACCTTCAATATCTAACATCTTAGGTTTAATTCTATGATCGTTAGCGTAATTCTAGTACTATAACCTATACGTATATTTAACCTTAGGGACATCCCTAGACATACCTTAGAAATATCTCTAGGGATCTCACTAACGTTTTCACATCCTAGTTTCCAAAGGTTGACTAAACCTTTCCTCTGATACCAACTGTAGAGACCCGAAGCTTATCATACATGGACATTACATTACTTTTGCGGAATACTTAGTACATAACAAAAACACACACACAAGGATCGTAATAGTTTAGTGTATTTGGAAACTCGGAACGTAATCTTCTAATCGTGGTGAAAGATCTTCAATATCTCCCATAAAGATCTTCCCTTTTTTATACCTAAAACCTTTCTTTATATCCCGGGGAAAAGAAAACATAAAAGGGTGAGATCAAATTCTCAGTAAGGGTAAAATAAAAATCAATCACATCATATTCATAAGAACATAACTTTTGGAAATCTTAACCTACAAAAGAGAGCATAATTTCATAACATGGGATAAATCATAGTAGTGAAATGAAATCCCAATAAGCATAACTTAAAACATGAAACTTTGTGGCATACACACATAATCATAGAGAATCATTTCTTATTAGTCAAGACTCATTTCTAAGACTATCTTAGTGGACAAAGTCCCTTTCTGAATCGAGTAACCCTCGTTTCAGTCCTGTTTCACTGAACCGGTATAACCTACCATTCCAGCCATGTCTATCTCATGAGATATAAAATCTTTACCCAATGCATTGGAGGGAGATATAGGTCCCACCCATCTTATAATGAATCCTTTCTTATGTGTGCCACATAATCATAAACCATACATCATAGCGTAACCCATGAAATAAAAATGGGATTCTTAAACAACATGACATAATAAAACAATTCATATAAGATAAAGTAATTCATAAAAATATTTCCATCACAACATAATCAAATCCATGTAATAACAGGGATAAAAACAGAACCCTTTTATTATCTTAGATGGAAAATAATTTTGATAAAATACTTGAACTTCATTCTTGAGGAAAATATCCTTTCTACTTCAAAAACACTTTTCTTTTCCTAACATGTCATACAATTATAAACTAAAAGAAGTTGATTAAAAATAAACATGAAAACTTATAAAGGAATATTCTTGGAAATAATTTTTTAAAAATCCATTCTTGCCGTATAAGTTAAGTTAAAAAAAACATTCTTCGTACTTTTGTCGGAAAAGTCAAAAAGTACCTCGTACGAAAAACGACAAAAGATTCCTTTCATACATATTACTAAAAACTCACCTAAGGGTAAAAATGGATTTAAAAAATTTTAGGTGGATGGAAATAATATTATATATTGATGAAACATGGATGTGGATGATATAATACACCCCAGTAAATACTTACGAATAAATAATCTCGGATAAAAATGAGATTGTGATATTTTCCCTTACCTTAGGTCCGATTTGCATTTTACATGTTTGAAGCTCTTGTATAATGGTTTAAATAATGTTATTGACTTGTTCCAGAATCATACATATTGATATGATATCATATATGGTCATATTCTTAGCTTCTTGTTAGTAATATTTCATTGTTACTTGTTACTCGGGTCCTTATTGCCTTTTGTTCTTATGCGTGTTTTGCCGAATACATTCTTATTCTTCTTTTAAGGTTATAGATACCTTATATCCAGAATGGTATTAGTGTAACATATATCATATGTATTCATTCAATTCATTTATATAATTACTATGTAATGATGATCATGTAGAACGAGTCGCATCACATCGTGGAGACGGTATTCCGTACGTACGCACGAGTGATGATATCGTTCCTATGATCATGGAAATATATTAGAGTATATATATATATTATTTCAGTATCAATATTACTTTATAATAATCATAAATAGTTACTCATTACACCATTATACCCATCCTTGTAAAGTGATGGTGGAAAAATAGATTACACCACGGCGTGGAGACGGTATTCCGTACGTACGCACGCGCGGTGATTTCATTTTTTCCGTAGGATGGATAGAAGGTAAATTAGGGTTGTTTAATATTTATAATAACATATCCGTATGTAAGTAATACTGATGTTATTACTTTATCATGAAACAACTAAAGAAGAAGAAGTTGAAGAAGAAAGAAATTGAAAAGATCGGTAATGGATATTACCTCTTCTTTGGAACGCCTCTTTGAATCCTCCACTTAGGGAACTAATATTGGTCTTTGAAGAAGACCAGGACCTCTAGGATTATTATAGGGAAGTGGAAAGGAGAAAATGGCAGGGGTTGGCCGAGCTTGAGTGCTCAAATTGGTGTGAGGAGGAGGGGGAGGAGGTACCCTTTTATAAGGGAGGAGAGGGGCACCTTAGGAATATCTCAAAATATTATTTTATATTAAAGTCAAAATTGGTTTATAATGGTTCCAAAGGGTCTTATTTAGAAGCTAAAGTGGGGATGGGTCGAAATCCTATCAACCAATAAGATTTGGACATGTTTAGGGTATTATTTTAACCTTATCAATTATATTTAACTATAATTTAAATAATTTAACTTTTACCGTGTCTTTTTCTTTTCTTTCACTATATGGTTAATACACTTACTATAACATGACAACAGAACCCCAAATTGTATATTATTAATACATATATCCTTATCTAAGTCATTTGGCCGAACCTTAGATTTTTAGGAATAAAATAACAATTAATAATATAATATTTGATTTAAAAACTATTTTGTGTCAATTTTGACACTATTTGATATATGATTTTTGTAAAAGTCATAACAGAATTATATGTTCGAACCAAGTTGATTAAATCAACACTAATATATCATAGTAACCTATAAAATTAGTGGAATTCATAAAAAGTCTCAAATTACATTTAATTTTGTGTTTATAACATCAATTCTGTCAATATTTCATTAATAAGATAATTACTGCATCATCATTGTGTCATAAATAAATTAATTTATTTAAAGTCTAAAAATTATAAATAAACTATAATAATGTAGGAAATCTTTTTATCTTTCTAATGAATATTTATAGTCGAATTTATCTTATGTATAACCCCATATTAAAAATGTTTTAGTTATTAAACTTTGATTTTAACTATTTTAACTATTCATTAAATAAAATAATATTAAATGTCATAATCTAATCCAAGTAGACCTAAATGGTCATATTATATTCATAAGGTTGTTTTTGGTCGAATTACACTTATCCAATAGAATTAGGACATGTGTTAGGGTAATAGTAATATCATATTTACCCTTAGTTACCCTATTTACTATTAACCGTGGTAAAAAAAAGTAAAAAGTTACTATTCACCAAAAATTATTTTCATCTCATTGAACCACATTTTAGTCCTTGATATTAACCGTGTCTCTCGGATTTTCGAAATTACATTCACAGAAGCGGTAAAATTAAGTTTTATGCAAAATTTAGTTTTTAACCTACCACTTAGTGGTTTCACTATTCATCAAAAATTGAAAGTTTTCAGAAAAATGCCAAAATTTCATCCTAAGCTATATTTCATATTCCGAATTCAAAAATGAAGTCTATTTTACCAAATTCATAACATAGAAATTGCATTAATTAATTTTATAATTAAATCCCGCTGTTAAAACAAATAGCGTGTTTTTAAGAAACAATATCTATCAAAAGATTGACACTTGATTATGTCTGGTTTAAATGTGAAATTACATCCAATGACCAACATTATATTAAATTGTAAAAATATATTCTAAATATACTTTAAAACCACTCAAATTAATAATTTATCACTATAAATTATTTCGATTGAAAAAGTTGTTTTTAATTAAAATTTAGTAATTTTCACTATTCATCAAAATATGAAAGTTATCCGAAAAGTACCAAAATTTCACCATAGGCTAAATTCGATACTCCGAATCCAAAAATGAAGTCCATTTTGAGAGCTAAATTTTCTAAAATTTAAAAAGTGGTTATTACTATTCATAACGGCTAGTTTTAATAATATTTTAATAGCATATCATTGTTTTGTGAAACTCAGTATTGCGTACTACACACGCTATCGAGGAAGGTTGCGATTGCGTGTAATGCAAGGCAAGTCAAGGATGCGTGTTGTGAAAGCTCCTTTTGGTGTAGCGTACAACACAAGACATTAGTGAAATTAAAAAGAATATTTTTCATAAAATCTCGGGCTGTTACAATTCTCTTGGAGACTCTGAAATATTTCACATAATATATCAATATAAAAAATATCAGGTCTTAAGGCAGTCAAATACAATAGACTTCCAATCAGCTTTTAATACACTTTCTGATCCACTTATTTTCCATATCCATCTTTACTCACCTTTGTTCCCACTGAAATTGGTGTGGAAATATGTTTTGAGTTATCCATGCCGAACCTCTTGAGAAGTTCCTTATCATAATTTTTATAGGAGAGAAAAATATATTCTTTCTTTTTAACGATCTGTAACCCAATGAAGTATTTCATTTCCCCCAACATGGACATTTCAAATACCTTATTCATTTCTTTGGAAAGTCTTTCACAACTTCTTTCGTCATTCCCAGCAAAGATAATATGACCAACATAAATGTTAAAAATGGGGGAATAATCTTGACATTACCTGATATAAAAATTATAATCAAATCTTCCTTTCTTAAAGTTAATATTTCTTAAGAAAGTATCCAATTTGGAATACCATGCCATCAGATCTTGTTTTAGCCCATATAATGATTTATTGAATTTAAAAACATAATTCTCATTTTCCCCAAAAACAAAGCCACAAGTTTGATCAATATAAACCTCCTCATCAATATCACCATTTAAAAATGTGGATTTAACATCCATTTGAAAGATATTGTATTCTAATTGTGTTTCAATAGTAAGAAAGATTATAATTGTTTCCAATATGGACACCAGAGAAAATGATTCATCAAAATAAATTCCTTTAATCTGTGAATACCCTTTGCAAACCAATATTTCTTTTTTTTCTTATAACATCACCTTCTTTATTCATCTTGTTCCGTAAAACCCATTTTTTGTTAATGATTTTTTTCTAGTATTGGGTATGAGTTCCAATGTATTTTTATTTTCAATTTTATCCAATTATTCATTCATGTATTGACCCCATTCTAGATACTCAAAATTTTCTTTTATATCATTCAACTATACTTTTGAATACATAGAAGTATGAGTAATTTTAGTTTCTTTTTTTCTTGTTACAACCATTTGATGTTTATCAACAATTATATTATGATATTCCACTTGTTTCCTCAACCTAGGATGAGTGTTTATAGTATCATATTCATCAATTGAAATAGTTTAGTTTGATTCTTATTCTTGAGAAGGAATACAATTGTATATATATTTTTCAGAATTTTTTTCTTCAACTTTCTCAACTTCATTATCTACCTGAAAATGTTTATCTTTCTTAGATACTTCAATCACTTTCCCATCAACTTATTCAACAATTATTTTTATTTCTTTGTTGTAGCATATGTATCCTATTCCTTTTTGAGATTAGTCAAGAAATATTCCATCCTCGCCTTTCTACTCAAACTTAAAATTGTTTCCACCTTTCTTCTTTATAATACAAGGACTCATAAAAACTATAAAGTTCTTAAAACTTGGAGATTTTTCATAAAATAATTAATAGGAATTCATACCTGATTGAGGCATATAGAAACAACAGTTTTGAATTTAAATAGCAGTACTCATGGATTCCCTCCAAAAGCAATGATAAAGACCATGCTCAAGTAACATGGTTCTTCCAATTTCCACCAAGATTCAATTTGTTCTTCAAGAAACCCCATTATCTGGGTAGTGTATGGAGATCTATACTCATGAACAATTCCATGCTTCTCAAGATAGTCTTAAAACTCTTCACTTCTATATTCATCACCATTATCAGTTCTCAACTTCTTCACAGAATACTCACATTCTTTCTCATCTTTTCTTCTAAAAAATTTAAAAAATTTCCAAGTATCTTATTTGTGTTTCATATACATAACACAAGTAATGAAAGTAAAATCATTAATGAATGCAATGAAGTACTTATCTCTATATGTTTGATTATTTTCTCATTGGCCCACACATATCAGAATAGATTAGCTCCAGGTGTTTTTTTGTACAAATATCAACATTCTTATGAAAAACATTTGTAATCTTTCCATTATGGAAAATTGTGAAACACCAATCTCTTCTTCTTGAAAAAACAGTAATGTCTTAGACACTGTCACTTTTGAATAACTTTCTCATGTTTATCTAACACATATGTCCAAGCCTATTATACCATAACTGATTCTCTTCTACCATAATCATGTAAAAAGAGTTTTGTGAATCACGAACCTGGAACAAATTTCCATTTGTACATTGGATTCTTGTAACAATATTTCCATATTCTTCACTCTTTACAACAAATACATATTTCTTAAATATAACCTTGTTACCATCATAACACAATTGTGATACACTTAGTAGGTTGTGTTTCATCCCATCAACATATAAAGTTTTCTTAAATTTCCTATTTTCTTTTCCAATGATGGATGACCCAACACCTTTTATTTTCAATGATTCATCATTTCTAAATGCTACTGTGCCTTCTTTAAAATCTTTCACATCCTTTAATAATTTCAAGTTACCTATCATGTGGGAGGAACATCCACTATCAAGTATCCATGGTCGTTCTCCTTTTGGGTATTTTAATGTAGTTTCAACAAAAAGAGACATTTCTACATTATTTTCTTTCTTCACCTTCAGCTGTTGATAATTTAGAATCTTTTGATGAGCCGGTAAAAAAACAAGACATCCTTTTTCAAAGTGTCCAGGTTGATCACATATTTCATAAATAGTTTCCAAGGGTTGGAACCTATTTTAAATCTTTAATTAATTCTTTTCAATTTTCTTCATGACAACATTATCATTGTTCCTTCTTTAGGGAGATTGAATCCCCCAAAATCTCTACCTTTGATAACCTATCGGACAAGAGTAGTGTTTTTGATTGAACCAAAACATACATGCGGTGTGTCTAAATCCCCCACAACACCAGTAATTCCCATTGAAAGAGTATTTTCCTCTGAAACCTCTATACTGATTAAAATTGTGAAAACATTTCTCAACCATCTTGTTTTCACTTTCAATTGGGTTCTTCTTCTTATTTTCATCCTTGATAATATTAGAAGTATTTTTATCTTTTCTGAATCCAAATGAAACCTTTTCAAATTCAGAAAATTTTGTAACTTATGAATTCATTACTTTGATCACAAAAATAACTTTCCCAACATTCTTCTTTTCATAAAAAATTACATTATTCTTATTACCCATTGAAGGTATCATTTTTTGAACCTTCTCAGGTTTCTCATTATGAGAACATTCACCATCTTCAGTGATAGAGTTTTGGAAACATAGACTTTTCTTTTCATCCTCAGAGGGTTTTTTGTTGGAAAAGTTCCAACTCTTCTGATTTTCTTTCATCTTCACATCCAAATGCTCATTAAGATTATTTTCATCTTCAAAATACTTCTTCAAATCATCAATCTCTTTAAACAAATTTTCATTCCTACCAACAAAACATTCTTGGTTTCTTGACCATTCATCTTCCAATTTTTTTTTATTTTCAAGTATTTGTATATTTCTTAGACATTATTTCAACTCTTCTTTCAAATGTATTTCAAGCTATGTTTATTCTTATTCAAAACTACTGCTTCCAAATTCTCCACAATTCACTATTAAAATGAAATTATTTTCATTACCATACTCAACTAATTGTCCAGATTCAGCATCAGTCTCTTCTTTTTCATCATCGTTGAAAAAGAAACTTCTTCTTTTTGATTTGAATATTTTTTTTCCTTTGACTTGTATTTGTTTTTCTTCCATGATCTTCTTGATTTTATTTCTTCATCATCACTATCCTCTTCATTCTTCATTTGAGGTTAACAAGCTGTAATGTGACCAACACCTCTTCATTGAAATAATTTCAAGGGAAGTTTATGTTTATATTTCCATGTACCTCTCTTCACTTTTTTAGAAAACAAGGATAAAATATCATTGAGATTTTTACATACCTCTTTTTCAGAAACAGAATCACTATCTTCTTCTTCGATAAAAATTTTCCTGGAATTATATTTCTTTACATCCTTGAAATAAATTTATCTATAAAAATTTTTCTTTTCTATTAATAGCTTTCTCTCTTATAATTTCATACATAATAAGACTGCTATGAAAGTCATCAAGAGATAATGTCTCAGGATCTCTATCTTCTAATGAAGAAACATTTGCATCAAATATTTCTGGTAGGATTCTCAAAATCGTTTCAACAACTATAGATTCATCAATTTTCACCAATACATCTGATAGTAATCACTATATCATTAACCCTAGTAAATAAATCCCTAACATATTCATTATCACCCATATTCAAGTCTTCATACTTCATTTTCCAGATTTGATGTTTTTTCTTCTTGACTTTTGAATTGACTTCATATATGTTTTTTAATTTGTCCCATATACCTTTGGCTGTAGAAACACCTTTTACTCTCATGAATTCACTTTTATAAAGTGATGATAATATATCATTCTTGGCCCTTCCATAATTCTCAAGAGACCTCTTGTCAACAGTTTTAGGTGGAGCTTTATCGTCAATGGGAGGAAAACCAACTATTGAAGCTTCAAGAACATCATATATTATAGACACAAGATATGGAAGCACTATATCTTTCCAGATATGATAGTTATTTCTATCAAATACGGAATACCTTTAATATTCACACAGTTCAGGTTCTCTATTAGAATGGAATAACAAAGGGAACAACCCTCTTATACCACTTGAAAGTGCCCAGTTAGAGTAATGTATCACTGAGAGGGAGAGGGTTGAATCAGTGATACTCTATTTTAATTTATGTTTCTTTTCAATTGAAACAGCCTTTTCCTCCTATTAGAGAATTTAATTCCCTTCCGAAAACAAACTCAACACACATCTACAGGAACACAAAGATTTACATGGTTCACTATTCAATAAGAATAGCTACATCCATTGTATGGTTTGGATATAATCCAATACTATACAATACAAAAAGAAAAAAATCCTTGTATTATAATGAGTAGGTAGTACCCTTACACTCATGTAGAACTATGAAACAATCCCACTAGTGTGTGTGAACCCTCTTAGCACAATAGGGTAATACAATTGTTTTGTAAAACCTCTTGTTACCTGCACTTCTTTTCAATTTGAGAATTATTCAATTGAAATACAATTAATCAATTACTTACCTAGAATAAAGTTAAAAAACACATGGACTTGGTTATGAAACACTGAGACCGATTTTTTTGAGTCCAATTCCTCTGAGTCCAATTCTTACAAAACAATAATCCCCCTCCGATTTTCTAATAGAATACAATTGAAATGAATCAACACCACTTCAATCCATGAGTATGATGAAACTCAGTATGATACCACCTTAGTGTGGAAAATATTTAATATGGTGATACCCATTTCTAAAAATCCTATTTTGATTAATTCATCCTACTACCAAACCCAGCCAAATACAATCCTTGCTGAAATGTATTCAAAACAAAACAAAACAGTATCACTTTATCTCACTAAAAACTCAGATCTTCTCTCTCTTCTATGGTGAACAATACACCTCCTCAGAAAGTATAATGTACATGTTTCCCTTTTATAGGTGATCCAAAACATGTTTAGATAGGAATCCCAAAACACTTTCACACTCACATAAATTCACCCAAATATGAATTTCTCCTGAAATCTCAAAGAAATTGTGACATTGATGACTCTTCTATATTCTTCCCAAATATTCAACAATATTCATATATTCTTATATAGACCCCCATTTCAATTGATGAGACCTATTTAAATTGTTAGAAATACATGGGTCTGATTAACTGAGTCTAATTCCTAATGGTGATTACTGAATAAGATTCATAGAATTGATTTGAATCAAAATACTATGTCTGAAAGTTCAGCTCCCCCTCAAAAAATCATTCATTAATATAATTCCCTTTTATTTTATCTTGACCCACTTTAAAAACCATACTTCATTCAAATATATTGCCTGTACCATGACTACCTTCATGACTATGAAATATTTGAGGACCAAATTTAGCATCATCTGATTTCGATCGGAAAGTATTGTAACTTTCCATTCATTCTATCAAACTCGTTTCTTCACACAACTATTGATTCACTCCAAATACAAACTTATTCTTCCCCTATTATATTGATGGAACTTGGACTCATTTGAATTTAATAAGAAGAAAACAAAAAACAATTAGACTCTTACCCCACTTGATGAAGTCATTTGAAAACAAACCAGAGTATGATACTTTCTAGATATGATCATTTCTAGTTATGGTTATTTCTGATTACAATCATTTCTAGTTATGATTATTCGGGACATGACTGCTAGTTACAATTTCTGGGTATGATCATTTCTTTATATGATAACTGGGTACGATCAAATACAATCTAAATAAAATGATCTACCCGGATAAAATACAATACAATATGAAACGGATCATCTTCCCAGATACGATACAATACAATCTAAAAAATATTCCTTCTTTATCGGCATTTTCTCTTTTCTTTTCTTCTACCTAAATACGATCAATTACACTATGAATACAATTACTTTTTAATCTTTATCATCTCTTGTCTGTTACCTAGATCTGATCAATTACAATCTGATAATGATGATCATTGATTGGTACCATGTCTATTCTTTCACTTTCACCCAGATATGATCATTTTGAAAAACAATCAACACCATCTCTTACTATTCTAACAACAACCCTTTTCAATTGGTGCCACTTTTCAATCAACACCACTTTTCAATTGACACTACTTTTCACTAGAACCACTTTCCATCAACACCACCTTTTATCGAAACTACTTTTCAAACAAGATACAATTATTTTGAAAAACTAATGGTAACACTTATTTCTCTCTGCCAACCAGATATGATAAATTTGAATGTGATTCTTTTATTTTTAGAAGCATCTCTTTCACTCCCCATTTATTCTACCAAGATTGCATCAAAAGTTCTCAATACAAATCATGATTTATATGAAATAATAATCAGAAAATCATTATCACAATTATATCAGAATGTACCATATCTTTCCATTCACTCAAGTTTCTTTCTTTCATTATCGTCCAGAGAAGAATATTTCTGAATACATGAGTCCAATTGTTAGAAAACATGGGTCCAATTCTTTTAAAAACAAAACCCAAAACAATTTTTCTCCAAAAACCTATGTGAAATGATTTAATTTATTTAAAACATACCTTGAAAACAAAACACAACACTTGAATAAAAAACACCTTCATCATCTTCTTGGTCCTAATACATAGACTGGTATTTTTAATTCATAAGCTGTGATGTTATTTGAAGCACCATGAGATATAGTTGTTGTCCAATTTTGACCCTATAATGTACATCCTCACCCAACACATACTGAAAAGGTGATCAGAACGCTTGGTTGTAATCCTCTAATAGCACGACATTAGTTTTTTACTATAGAATGATGTTAAGGTGCAAGTTGTAACACCCCAATATTTTTTAAATTATTTTTTTGAGTTAATTTAATCTTTTTGATATTTTTTTTTTAATTTCATACAACATTGAATATATATTTTATTATATAAAATAACTAAGTGTGGCTTGTTTTCCCCCCATAACGTGTTTTCTGATTGCGAATCACTACCTCTAGACAACTTCCATTAGGTTTATTTATGGAAATTAAAACATCTAACAGTTATATATCCAAAGGTCCCCATTTTTCAAAGTCAATAGTTCATTAGGTTTGGACCAATGATACTTAATGTATCACATTGTTTGAGAGTATGAGAGTTTGGGCTCATCACACCATTTTGGGGGGAATTATTTCCTACTCTCAGACTCTCTTAAAGATTTAAGATATGTTCATGAATCCTTATTAATTTACCAAGTATATCATAGGTTTCCGTGGAAATTTGAAATCAATTATTAGAATTGTCGAATTTATAATCATCTGTATGTAATTGAGTTTATTTATTAATGGAGATATCTATATGTATTCATGATTATCCATCAATGTTATCCTATCAAATACTACATAGATATTCTTTTAATCATTGTTATGATGATGCTGGTTTTTAAGCCACTCAGTGGGAACTCTAGAATTTATTGTCATCTAGGGAGATAAAAGTTTGTTTTGATATTAGGATCATACCCAAAAATGGGATACCTACGTATCCTTTTTAAAGTAATCAAAACCCTCATACTTTAGTTCCACTTAATGGGTCACATCATACCTTTTAGGGTCATGTGATAAGGACATATCCATATAGTTTAATGTCATGTGGTAAGGACACCCAGGTATAAGGTTCCTAGTCAAAGTTAGGTATTGGAAATATTCCAAAATATCCCAAGGAACCTATAAATAATATGAGTTTCCAAGTTGTATTAGACCCTTTTGGGAATATGGCCCAGGAAGAATAGGGTTGATTTGGATTGTTGGGTTTGAACCTTAGGGAGGCTTCCTAAAAATGCCACTTGGATGAGAATAAAATTACACGTAGTTTTGTAAGTCTGATAGGGTAATATATCCCTTTGAGAAAATAGGTTGGGTCTTACTCCTAAAGAGTATTCCCCTATAATAGGGTTCATGAAAGATGTTTTAACTCATGGAGATTTAGCAGGGATTAATTCTAGGATTACTCCTAAGGATGATTCCTGGATTAAGGGAATTATGGTTGGATTCCAAAATAGGATATCGCGTGAGCTTGAGCCATGGGTGAAGGCTTCCTATGTATCCCAATTATGGTGGGAATCAGAGTTATCATAGTTCATGACTTGAAGTGGATTGTGCGGATGTTCTAATCATAACAAATCATTAATCTCATTTGATTCATGCTCGGTGTGAGAAACAAGAGAATGTGAAAGATTCCAAAAAACCACATACTTTCTCCTCCTCTGATTGAAGAGGTCAGGCCTACGGTGAAATAATCTTAGGCGATAGTTGGTGAGGGCACAGAATAATAAACCCTTCAATGTGAAATGAAATTAAAGGTCATTGGGTTTGGCCAGAAAGACTAGGGGATTAATCTAGGAGGGATACCATTAGATGGGTACCATGGGAGGAGAGAGACTTTTGTTTTTTTTTTGAATGGAAATGAAAGAGTGATCCTCACTCTCTCTATTGGGTAGAGGCTCATTGTCTTAGAGATGAGAAGGGGAGGACAAAGTCCTATTATTAGAATCCAAGAATGGGAACTTCTTAACATTGTCTCTAGGGTTAGGTTTTATATTAATGTAGATATACACACCTATAGACACCCCAAGGATCCTGACTACATTATAAATCTAATTTGGGAAACCTATGACTATATAAATACACACTCAAAGGGAATACATGATGATGTGTCTCTCCCAAAGTTTTGACAAGTCAGGAGGTTTTGGTGGAGGCTTCAAGTTAGTCCCTTTCAGATAAGGGAACCAAGGAAGGAGATAACCTACCATGAATGGATTTGAATAGAGTTTTCAAGTTGATATGCATAGGTACTAGGTATAGCTATCTAGTGTAGGTCTACCACGTAGGTATGTGCATAGGTGTTCCATGTAGGTGTGCCGCACAGGTACTAGTAATGACTAAAAAATGCTCAACATTGGAGAACTAAGCCTATTCAAGATTAAAAAAGGACTACCAGGAAGACAAAACTTGGGGGATATTTTAAATCTAAGAAACCTAGATCTTCTTTGGTGTCTTTGGAAGAGTCTTGCATATGTCCTTTGAGAATGGGCCTCGTGTATGTGGATTCTTCTTGATAGAAGAAGGGTCTTTAATAATATGTTCTTTATTTCAAACTATGAAAGGAATTCAATCTTTCTTATCCCATCTAATTCTCTATTCACTCATGTTTTAGAGATCTACCTGAGAAAATTGAGGGAACCTTGGATAAAGAGCTATGCAATGGAAGCTTCAAGAGTTATTCCAAATTTTTGCTATCTTTAAATGGATAGCTCAAGGGTCCTTATTATAGGCAAGGAAGGGAGCTTGTAACGCCCCGAACCCAGAATCCCAGAGCTAGTGCATTTATTCATTACATTAGCATGATTACAAGGAATAAAATCTCGAAGGAACAATCAGTTTTGTAACCTTGGAGAAACTATATACATACATGGATCCCATTTTACATTGGGAAAACAAAACAAAACATAATACATTACAACAACTAATAAACTGCATCCATGATAACTCAATAAATGATCTCTTCTTCATAAACTATGGAAGGAAAACAAATGAAAGGGGTGAGATCAAATTCTCTGTAAAGGTTACATATATAATAATAATTAATCAATTACCAATTTTATATAATCTATATTACATGGTGAATAAATTAAAAACACACACCATTAAAAAATTGAGAATGAAAATGTATCTATAGATTTTGTCATAGTGAAAAACTCATGGATAGTAATAAATAAATAATTAATGACGAAAATTCATATTATTTGAATGTAATGTATCTAGAACATGAACATGAACCATAATACCATCTAGATGGTTTAATTATGTGGGTATATACCCGTCTGATTCTGTTTTGGAAACAAACTCAAAGGGTTTGTCTCCAACTGATTTTTCTAATGAGACATGTAGATACATCAAGGGGATATAGTGGGACCTAACCATCACTTATAGTCAAAATAATTCTTTTTACAAAGATTTAATATAAGAAAAATATACCTTTTCAATATTCGTATTGAGTAGAGGATACAGATTCATCAATATTTCCATATTTAAAGAAACATTCCACAAAACACCATATGTAAAATGTTATACGGCTAAGAAAATAATCATATCAATCAAAAAAGAATATGGATATATAATTAAATTGAAATTTCAAATGAAACTTATCTTAAAGGGGTGTTATTTACACCACATAATAATGATTAAGTGCACAATACCAAGTAAATCAAAATGAAATGGGAACCGAAACAAAGTCCCTTACCGCATTGTAATAAATTGAGTTAATAATAACCGAGGGAATCAATAAATACCATTAATATAAATAGAATCATGATATTATACATCAAATGTTAGTAATAATAAACCAAATACAAGAAATAATTGTCTTACAATGGAAATCTCAGGGAAATAAATGTTAGATGAGAAACACATTACCTTATGCCTGAATGTGTTCTTCCTTTGATCCTAACATCTTGGATAATAAAATTAAATCCATTAATTAATTAATTAAGAACCTTATATACATGTATTTGATTCATTATATTTTTATTATATTCATTTATGGCCTTCTTGATAATTAATAATATTAAATTCCATCATTCATAACTGTCCGTTTACTTGATTTTGATGATCGGTTCGCTTGAGTATGTGTAATAGTGTTCATGTAGAATTGATATAATTATCTAGAATTGGAATTACATGTTATTAATGAACATACATAAGTCTAAATAGTTATACATATCATTTGGTTATATGTTTTGAGGATTAATCATTATATTAAATTTTAATGATAAACGCTTGGATTATTTTGATGGTTTTTCAATCACCATGAACTCATTTGGTTTTATAATTAAATACCATGTGTAAAAAATAATTCCAGAACATTAAATATGATATATAACATATATTATGATCTAGATCAACCATAAAAATGGTTTCATGAACATAATTGAATATGATAATAGAAATTGAAAACTCGTCGTCCTTGAAAGTGATAAATTAACACAACTCGGATGGTGTTTTCATTTTTGGTATAAGATGAGGGGGAAAGAGAGATGATGATGAAATATTCCATTAGCATAATAAAATTTTAGTAAATTTAAGGTATTATAATTTTCATAGAATTTGGATGAGTGTAGGCAAGGAGAGAGAAACAAAAGAATGGAACTTGTAAAATTAGTTGAAAGGAAAAGGGAGAGAGGTTTACCTCTTGAGTACTCGTCCTTGAGAATCTCTTTAAGGCCTTTGTTTTTGGCCTTTTTTTGAGACCAGAAGGTATTAGACTTGGGGGGTGGGGGCTTGAAAAGTTTATTTCACATAACTTAGGCATAAATCAAAGCTTTATTGGTGTGATAGGAAGAGGGGAAGAGGGGGATTGGGAAGAGGGGTAATGATGGTTTATATAGTGGAGGAGGGGAGGGTTTTTGCATTATTTTAATCATTAGTTTATTATTTTGACCAATAAAAGGAATAATATTGATTATTATGACCAAAAAACATAATAAATGCATGTAATTTCTAACCAAGTGTGCTTACCTCAACAGGACATCTTCCATGACTCAATAAATCATGTATTTAGTTTTTATAATAAATTACCATATTTTACTATTCACAAAAATTCAAGTATTTTATAAAAAACCCAAAAAAATCACCCTAACCATTTTTTTATGTGTAAAATTCAAAAAGGAACTCAATTTTATGAAAATAATTTTCTAAATATGATAAATTTAATTTTTAATTAAAATCGTCATTTAATCAAAAGATACCAATTTCAAAATTATAACCGATTTTATGACACTTTAAAAAATTAAATAAGGTGTCATTAAATTATCCCAAAATCAAGTAGAAATAAAATATTGATTAATGAATAAATTTTATGAATATAAAACATCTTTTGAATAATTTTATTAATTATAATACTGCAATTAAATATTTATTACTCACAAAAATACCAACACTTAATTAAAATATTCACCTTCATTTATAAGGTGCATAAATTTTATTTATACCCTCATGGGTAAGGTAACTATTCATAAGGGTCATATTATTATTCATAAGGGTAACATTACTATTTATAAGGGTAAGTTAGTATTCCTAAGGTTACTATTCACTAAAAATTAATTTAATTCAATCAGACTCCAAATATCACCTTGATCGTACCCGTGTATGTCAGTTATTTGAAATTCAACATAGAAGTGGAAAATCTATGTTTAATGGCTAGGTTATAAATATCTACTATAACCAAGTGTTGTTTCACAAATGCATGCATTATGATCTATCTAATTAATTGTTATTATTTAAGAAGAAACATACCATAAAATATTGGGGTGTTATAGGTCTGGTCAAAAGGAGGTTTTCCATAGAGGTCTTGGGAATATCCTCACAGCATAGCTCTTCCACATAGGGGCCCAAAAATTATACAGCCACATAGGTCTTTCATGAAACTCCATAGTGTTGCTCTTGTATGTATGGACTGGGCACTGAGTTGTACGGGCAGATCCTGCATTGGCCTACTAGTAAGTAGAGGTGTGTTGTGTAGCTCCTTGGTACAATATTTCTTTACTCTATTTAACTTTTTCTTCAATATTTATAAATATCTATAGGACTTCTTCATAATCCTTTTTCCTTCCTAAGAGGTTTCAACAAAATATCCCCCTCAAGATTGGATCTGATTGAAAGGAGGGTCGAGTCCTGAAGAAAGATTATGGGGAAAATATATGGAGAGGTAATTCGGGACCACACAGGTCTACTGCATAGCTATGTCACGTAGGTCATAAGTATCCTATATATATACCACTATTACCTTTTCATTTTTTGCACCCACATTCTCGGATTTCTTCTCTCATTGTGCAGATCATTCTCTTAGATTTCCGGCATTGTTCTCTCACGTAGGTCCCTTGAAAATTTTTTCAATGTATAATTGTTTAAGAGATAGAGCTATGTGGAGTTTCTTAATCAAATTAGCTATGTGGAAAGTATTTTTCGAAGGACCTGTGCTGGGTACCTTGTCGAAGAACCTACATGGGCGACCTTGTCGAAGAATCTATGAGAAACTTTTCCTTTTCCAAATTTTTAAATTCCATAAATTTCAAATTTTCACTTATTGAATTCAATATTTTAATTTAATAAGGAAAATTTGGTAATTCCATTTGCAAGAAATGGATGACTTGGTGACCGTGACTGAAGAAGCTAAAGTTCATCAAACTGAAATGATGAAAATCATTGACTGTATTGTTATGATGTTTTTGAGAGTACCCTTCCTTGGTTTCTAAAAGTATTTATTCCATACCAACTTAAATACCCACGAAGCCACTATCTACCTCTGTACAGGCATGGTATTATTCAAGATGCCCACATTCCATATTATAAGATATATTTTCTAAAGACATGGTTTGTCTAATAATTTAACTATCATTTCATGAATATTACTGTGAAGGGTATTCATTTTAATGAGGGAATAGTCCCTATTGGATAAATCCTACATCACAGTGGTTGTACTTCTGATATGAGGGATGATGTTGTAGAGCCAAGTCCACATTGATATGATTAAAATTTTCATGCATCAAAAATAGATCAATATAACAGCTAGAAGGAAGACTAGGACCTTCATTCTAGAGGAGTATTCAATGGTAAATGGATGTGGGTATTTTGGGTATGATAGAATTGTGTATATTTTAGGAAATAACTAACATATATTCATATTTATAAAGCTATCTGGATAGAAAAAACTTATTTTTTCAAAAAGGACTTCATTTCTAAATTACTGAGCCGATGGAGTCCACAAACAAATTCATTCCACTTGACACACAGTGTGGTTGGCATCAGTCTATAGGATATTTACCAAATATCTGGGGCTCCCATTATCAAGAATATTTATGATGAATTCATTCCAACAGTAAAAAAATGGGGTGACATTAATAGGACGCCACTATTGGATCATGAATTGCTTAAAATAGAAAAAAAAATTATGAAAGAAAAGAAATATCATCACTCCAGGGCATATATTTCAGAAAGAGTGTGGATATAATCTTTTTTATAACCAATGAAGGATAAGGGTCCTGCTTGCGGACATCCTAACATTTTCCCAACTACGGATAATTGGCGTGTTTCAGGCATGCATTGACCCACATTGAAAAAATGTGACTACAAGAATTCAGATTATAAGATCAAATCTTATATTGATGAAAAGGTATGCTTAACCGTCTTATTTTTCATGTGTATAAGAATTTATTTACTTCCAGTCCATGAGTCTCGTGGTGGTGTAAGAGCGATGACCTTTTCTATTGCAACCAAGTTAGTAGTGGGAAAATATATTGGGTTGGATACTCCTAGTATTAGAAAGAATCTATCACATCCTATTGCATTTATATGATGGGAAGTCTCCATTTATATTTGCAGGACCTTTTCAAGTTTTATGGGACAGGATTATAACACAGTTTTGTTCATATTTATTGTTGAATTCACTTAGAGTCACCAATGGTCGATTTACTCCATTTTTATAGAAAGTATCTGGGACTCAACCTTTGAACCAAAAACTCAATGAAGTGAAAAGGGAACTAAATTCATTGGGAGAATTCATCTTCTTTCCTTTTAGTAACCCAACAACTAGAACATTTGTTGATGATGGTAAAAAAGAAAATTATGAGGTGAGGGAATATATGACGACATTCAAGGATAACACATTCCAAATATATATTTTTATTAAAAGGACACTTTTATAGAAAAAGTATGAAACCAACAAGTCCAAACAATCCATCAAACACTATAACACATTACAAAATTATCAAAGTCCAGCTTAAACCCATTAGACTCAGAACCCTTAAATAATTTCTAGGATAGAGTTGTTACCTTTTTTACAGGATTGTCCTTGATGTTGTCTTCTACATGGGAAGCGAGATTGTCCCACATTCTCAAGAACACTTCCACCAAAATTTTCTTGTTATTGAAACCTCTTACTAATATTAGGTGTTGTTTGTCAACCCACTCTCGCTGTCCTTGTTTTTGTCTGCTCAGATCATCCTTCCATTCATCCTTTTCACATCCTTAGCAGAAGCACATATGGTTGAAACCTTCTCTACCATCTCTTCCTCAGATTTTAGAAGCATCTCCCATGGAGATTCACTAAGATCAGCTTCTCCTTCTGGCTCACCAGGCATCCCCTCTGCACCCTCCTTTGTAGGAGAGAATCAAACCAATTGAATCTCGCTCCCCTCGCTCGGTTTCCCCTCTTCTCTTCCTGAGCCTAAATCCATATCATCCGTCTCCTGCACCTCCGCCCCCTCCACACCCACCTTTATAGAAACCGAGTCAACATTGGAAGCCTACTCCCCTGTTTTTCTGCTAGAAAATCCTGTAGGGTGTGAAAGGACCTAATTTCCTTTTTTGTGTTTTTAGCTTTGACTTCAGACCTCGTTGTCACTATTTTTGGAAAATTTGTGTATTCCTTGAGAGGTTTAGTTTGATTAACCTTGTTAATTGGGAAATTTCTTGATAGAAGAAGCTCCCCTTCGCTTTCTGAGGTCCATAACCACCGCTTGAAAACCCCTGGAGGACCTGCTCATCATCCGACGACGACTGCAAAATCACTGCTTTCCCACTCGATTCAGAATCCTCATTTGACCTTGTACCATTTGACTTCCTTTTACTCTTTGGAATCACAGTTTCCCACCCTTCAGGATCAACATTCTCCTTATCTTCCATGACTAGAGGATTAAAAGGGATACTAGATTGTAAGGGTTGTATAGGGTCCTACTAACCCAGAGACTATTGAAGAGAAATTCTCAAGGACTGGATAGAAACATCTTGCAGTGGGGAAAACCTTCCTCCTGCTCCCCCAATCTTAACCACCTCTGTGAAGGAGGGAGAAATCCTAGGAGGGGACTTGCCTGTGGGCTCATGGACCTGAAAAGACAAATCGGGGGGCCCTAAGTCCCGCTTCAGACTTGCAATGATGTCAGTAACCTTCGGCATCATAGGAAACAATTCCAAACTCTTCTAAGGAGGATCATCATTGGATAAGTCTATAATTTCTATGGGAGGGACATTCGAGAGAACGTCCTTCAGCAATACCCCTCCCTGCAAGTTCTTATTCCCTCACCATCATGAAGAAGATGCATTCCCTAGATGCTTACAGGAGTTGCAGAAGTCTGTCCAGGACTCGAATATAACTGGATACTTATATATAAATTCATCTCCAACCGATATCTAGACCCACTCGATAGGAGGAAAAGATACGTTGACTTCAACACAAACCAAAGGGGAAATCGAGTGACAAATGGACGAAGTTCTTGAGTCCGAGAAAAGGTATCAACCAACTAGATTACCCAACATACACAATATAGATAGATTCTAAAAGGGCAATGGTAGCTCAGGAAATATTACCCACAAAGTCAATAACGGAGCATCACGGTTCATGTGAGGATCATAAGACCACCTAAGGAGGAAGAAATGACAGCTGTTGTAGGTACACGAAGCACTTGACCACGCAGTGATGAAATCTTCCAAAGATGGGAAATGAACCATGATGTTCCACCTATCTAATAGACCAACTGTTTCCAACTCCTTGAGTCCCCATGAATCGAACACGAAACGGTCAAAGGTTTCCACCAAAGGCTGTTGCGATGCGAAATGAGCCACCAAAGTGAGATTCAGTAGATCCAAGGCCTCTGTAAATTCCAAGGTTGATAGTGCGAGTTGAGGGAAGCCATCGCAAAGATACAAAAATTTAGGGCTAAGAGAGATGCCAAGAAAGGGAGGGAAGATATCCGGGTAGGAAAAAGGAAAAAAGGTGTGGCGAAGAGGTAATCCCTCCCCCTCTGATGGGGAAGGGATGGAGATAGAAACCATCTACGCCGCATAGGTCATCGCTGAATTGAGATCTTCCAGCAAACCGTTCACTAACTCCATAAGATATTCTAATCTTCTGAAGGATAACACATTATCAACTAGGATTGATGGTGAAATAATTTGTGAGGCTTATTTACCTTATAGTTTTTCTCTCCAATTAAAATATATTCAACGATCAATCACTTTTCCTCCAATATATGTTAGGCATGAGAAGAATCTAATGGTAGCCTGAAAATTATGGATTTTAATGGATTTAGAGACATCTAAAATTCCAATTACACTACCTCCATCAGATGCATCAATTTGATTAGAGGTTGGATATGAAAAATATTGGGCTTCTTCATAACCTCAAAGGGATATAACAAAAGGAATATATCAGGTAGTGGCCATGGAAACTGTTTTCCCTGGAAATCATGTAAAAAGGTCTAAAGGAAAAGATAATGTAGAGGCTTCAGAAGCTTCAGAACCTTCAAAACATTCTCTCAAAAAAATACACCAAGAAGACTAAGGCTAGGGAAACAACACTACCAACATGGAGATGATCTAGTCTCCATCATCAAAAAGAGGTTACCATCTCATTTTCTGATTCTTTTAAAGAATAAGGGAGGCTTGAAGAGGACTTTCAATTAGAGGGTGTTGAGTTTTCTCCACAAAAAAAACATATCAATGATATATTATGTGTGGCCTTTAGCAATCTAGTAGTGGGAAAACAAGAATTGTGAACTCAGGGATTTATGGTAATTTCTCCAATATGGCCTTTGAATACCAGATATGGCTGATATTAGAGAACCTTATGATTTTCATCCAGATAGTAATATGGCTGAAGTACGGGAGAATATCGCAGAGTTGGAGACCTTTATATATGCAACCGATGACCAAGTATCGGCCTCAAAATGAGTATCTAATATAATGGATCAAGGGATACATGAAGTGGTATTTGTTCACCCTGAAGAGTAATGAGACATTTATGTTGATACTAAGAATGTATTTCCCTTTTATTTTTTTTCAATTATTCTTTGTCATCAATAATCATTAATCTTTATGGGATTGTATTTGGTTTCTTGAAATTAGAGAAGGAACCTCAGGAAGGGTTCTTAAGTCACCAAAATACGGACCCACGAGCACTACTATTGGTATATTGAATGAAACCCTCAGGTCTCTAAGACTTTATCTAGGAGGTAAAACCATGATAGAGGTGATGAAGATAGAAAATCCTCAACTCCTACCTCAGGTGTCCACTACTAAGAGGATTATTTCAATCTATCCACTATCTTATAAAAATAAATTCAAGAGAGCATTGAGATTGATTTGAAGTGCATGTCGAAAAAGTGAGTATTCACACTATACTCTAGTATTATGATTTTCTTGATACACCTTGGTGACCATGTTCATATTTTCAAAGGATTTTCATCCCTTTCTTATCTTAAGGGATTACACACTAGTACTTATAGGACTGAGAAGGAAACTCCCAGGGAAGTATGAATCATTACTGATGGATCTTTTACCTTGACAGATGAAGTGTCAGGGGATGTGGCTGTAACATACCGAGTCCAGAGCCCCTCCACTGGTGCCCCCTACCCGGTTCGCCGCATGACCTCAAGCACATTTCCCCAAACTCCAGAGGCTGCTGACTAGCAGTGAGGGCCTTGGTGAGTTGGTGGGGAAACTATACCCTCATTCGGTAAGCTATACAAGGTAAGAAACAACAATAAACAGCGGAAGCAGCAACCAACATGCATAAAAACATAAACCAAACAGCGGAAGTAATGAAGATATATAACAATGATGATAATAATGCAGCAGGTACAAGTATCTATGGAAAGCAGCAAAAACAACAATGTGCTGGAATACAACTGAAACCAAGTGCAAAAGAAAAACAAAAAAAAATCTCCTCAGCATCACAAGCCATGGATCGGTCCCATGCTCCCCAGCTCTTGGTGCAATCAAGATCTTGAAGTAGAAGGGCGCTTGCCCTTGTCTATACCTGCAGCAGCATAGTCTTCTTGGGCCCAAAATCATGGCCCAAACAGGGTGTGAGATACAATCCCAGTAGGCAATCACCCATAGATTTGTGCCTAACAGTCAATGAATACATGGTAGTATTAAAACAAGAAGAAGTAAATAGAAAATCACAAACAAATACAAACCACATTTCTAACAAGTATAGCACACAAGTAAGCAGTCAACAACAAGAAGAAAATAGGCAACCCTCTGTGTAGCTCTCACAGTCTAGCCCCTATGGTTCAACCTCTAAGTACTAGCAACCCTCTGGGAGGCACACACAGTCTCACCCCTCTGGTTCAGCTACGTAAATTAAGCAGACTCTCTCGGGAAGCACTCACCGTCAATTCCCCCTATAGTCTCGTATTGTGCTAAAGGATCTAGGGGGAAGCACTCAATGTCAATTCCCCCTATATCCTGTGTCGTAATTAAAAGACACTCTGGAGAATCCCTTCCGTCAATTCTCCCCTTGGTATCGCATCGTGATTAAAAGACACTCTGGAGAAGCCCTTCCGTCAATTACCACATTGGTCTACTACTCTAGGTTCTCACAGTCTTGAGTGAAAGGTAATACATGATCATTGCATGTATACATCGCCCAGGTAAACCTCAAGAACTACTTGGCTATCAACTAGGGCTCAATATCAAAACAAGGAAACCATCCACAATCCTACAACTAGGCATGGTAACTGGCTAAATGCCAAACAGTCAAAACAAGCATGGCAAAGCAATCTGATCACAAACAAATTACTCTAATCACAAGAAATAACCTCTACTAAAGCAATCAAGAAAAGCATTCAAGTAACAAGGAAAAAATAGGAACACACAATACCCCGTTCAAGGGTATTGGTGGAAATTTCACAAAATATCCATCAAATTTCTACGAAAAGGCACAAACCACCTACCTCAATCCTAGGAGATCGATATATGTGAACCTCGATGACAGATTCCTCTTAGAACGATGTAGATTTGAGAAAACACACAAAACATTCATCCCACGATAACTTGAAAACATGGAGGAATTAAGAAAAAAGGCTCAAGAAGAAGGAAGAACTCACCGCTTCGATTCCAACGCAATCGACCATGATCGAATCAGAGAACGGGCGGCGAGGCGGAAGATCGGATAAGATTCGGCTCTACAGATGCTCTCAGACGGTCGAAAACTGAAGAAGAAGGTGAATATGGGGGTCAGGCACGACCCCGGTCCATTTAATGAAAAAAAAGAAAGTACACGGCGTGTAATTCTAGAGTACACGGTGTGTACTTCAATTTTTTTCCGTACTCCTAAAAACCGGCCTCCACCTCAGCCTTACACACCGTGTGTGTGGCCCGGACACAGCCAGCACACGGCTTCGAGCCGGAACAGAGTACACAGCGTGTAATCAGAAAGAACACGGCGTGTACTTTGAAAATTTCTAGAAAAACCATTTTTCTTAAAAACTCCAGAAAAAAGGAAAAACATGCCTGAACGAAGATCTGGGTTCTTACAAACTTCCCCCCTTAAAGAAATTCGTCCCTGAATATCCATAACGAGGTGGAGAAGAAGAATCCCCAAACAGCTCCGGCCACTGCGATCGTACATCGGCCTCCCTCTCCCAGGTCTCGTCCTGTACTCGCCCGTTCTACCATAGCACTCGTACCAGAGGAACATACCGCCCACGGAGAACCTTCATACCATGATCGATAATCCGGATATGATTCTCCTTGAACAATGCATCTTCTTCAAGCTCAACTTCCTCAGGCTGAAAGACATGAAACGGTTCTGAAAAGTAACGTCGGAGCTGAGAGACATGGAAGATGTCATGCATGGCCCGATACCTCTAAGGTAGCTGCAACAGATAGGCAACCGGCCCCACTCTCTCCAAGACCTCAAACGACCTGACGTACCGCGGTGAAAGCTTACCCTGTCTCCAAATCCTTTTGTGTCCCAGCCTCGGTGCAACTCGTAGGAAAACCTGATCACCGACCTCGAACTCTAGAGGTCATCTCCGCTGATCAGCATAAGAATTTTGTCGAGACTGCGCTGTAGCCATCCACTTCTGAATCATCTATATCTACTCCAAAGTCTCCTGTACAAGATGAGGTCCCAGCAAAGCTGCCTCATCCGTACATGATCAAGTAGCGTGGAGGTAACGGCTACAGAAGATAGAAAAGTCTATCCCCATTTATCATGCACCTCTAGATGAATCTCAGAGAACAGATCCATCAGCTTCCACTCACCACTAGCCTCCTGAACTGCCTGAATCTAAGTTCTCCTTTTCAATGCATCTGCCACAACATTGCCCTTTCCCGGCGTATAGGAAAGCTCGAAGTCAAAAGATTGTAGATACTCAACCCACCTATGCTGCTTCAGATTCAGATCACACCGAGTGAAGATATAATTGAGACTCTTGTGGTCAGTGAAGACCACAAAGTGCTCTCCCAAAATATAGTGTCTCGAACAGCGCAAGTCATGGACAATAGCTTCTAACTCCAAATCGTGCATAGGTTAGTTCCTCTCATGTGGCCTCAACTACCGAGACCCGTACGCAACGACTCCATCTCCCTGCATAAGCACAGATCCCAGACCGATTCCTGAAGCATCATAGTACACAGGGTAGCTCTTTCATGGCTCTGGCAAGACTAGTATCAGTGCTAACGTCAACCTCCATTTCAGCTCCTGAAAGGTTGACTCACAAGAATCTGACCACAAGAACTTCTCCCCCTTCTTGGTCATACCTGTCAAGGGTGCTGCTAAACGGGAAAAGTCTTGAATGAAGCGTCTGTAGTATCCAGCCAGCCCTAGGAATCTTTGTACCTCAAAAACGTTCTTCGGCTGCTCCAAGGAAACTACAACTCTCACTTTCTCTGGGTCCATAGATACTCCGGCCTCTGAGATGACGTGACCCAAGAAGTGAATCTGATCCATCCAGAAGTGGAACTTTGAGATTTTAGCATAAAGACAATGCTCTCTCAGTGTACTCAGAACGATCTCAAGATGTGTGGCACAGTCGTGTCGAGTGTGAGAGTCCACCAAGATATCATCCACGAAGACCACGAAGAAGGATTCCAAGTAAGGATGGAACACTCGGTTCATCAGTGCCATGAAAATTTCAGGTGCGTTGGTGAGACCGAACGACATGATTGTATACTCGTATAGACCATACCTGCTCCTGAAGGATGTCAGAGGTATATCTGATGGTCTAACATGCAAATGATGATAACCAGACCTCACGTCGATCTTCGAGAACACCCGGGATCCTCGAAGCTGATCGAAAAGGTCATCAATCCTCGGAAACGGATATCAGTTCTTGACCGTCAACTGGTTCAGCTTCTGATAATCCACACAAAGCTGAAGGGTACCATCTAACTTCTTTTCAAACAGAATAGGCGAACCCCAAAAAGAAGTACAAGGTCGGATGAAACCCTTAGCCTGTAGCTCCTCCAACTACTTCTTGAGCTCCTGCAACTCAGGTGTGGCCATCCAATAGGGAGGAATGGACATTGGTGCCGCTCCTGGCACAAGCTCAATAGAGAAGTATACCTCACGCTCCGAAGGAAAACCAGAAAAGTATTCTGGAAAGACATCCCTGAAGTGATCCACCACTGGAGGAAAGTCCAACTGTGGAGTCCCCTGATCATTCAGGTAAAGGCTAGCAATCTGGGCCGTCACTCCTCCTAGCCCAAGATGCTCGAGTCCTGCCCGACACGCTCGAACGTCTCATTCGCCTCTATGAAGGAAAGATTCACCGTCTAGTGAAATGAAACTGACTTTGCGGCGATAACAGTCAACGACTGCCTAGAAGGGAATCAACTAGTCCATGCCAAGGATGACATCATAGCATGTCATATCTAGGACATAGAGATCCCATAAGAAGTGATACCCTGCAATCTTAAGAGGGATCTCTCTGCACTGGCGTACACTAGATGTCCTCGTTCCCAAAGGTGTGTCTAGTGTCAACGAGTCAGCAGAAGAAAAGCTGCAGAGTCCAAGGATCTCCACAACAGCAACAGAGAAAAAACTATGCATAGCACCAATATCGAAAAGGGCTGAAGATAAAACTGAGGCTACTAAAATCGCACCTCGAACAGTAGAAGGGTCGAGATCCTGCTCATGATAAGTCTGCTCCACGTCGAAAGACTGGCCCATGCCGCGGCCCTGCGCCCCTGGCTGACCACTCTGAGTTGAACCTCCCTGCTGGTGCTGAGGGACTGGAGGCTGACCGCCATGACCTCGACCTCCACCTCAGCCCGAACGGCCGGAAGAACTCCAGTTCCCTGACTGGTGAGAGACTGGTGAGGCTTCTCCTGAACGAGGAGTCATGGAAGAACCCCGGTCACCTGCTGCTGGTGAGAAAACCTGGCAGAAACACTGAAGGTGACCCATCTTGCCACATGATCGACACTCCACGGGGTCTCTCTGGTACTGCGGGCTGGTGTGCCATGTCCGGCCACACTGATAGCATGTCACCTGGCTGCCTGTTGATGCATCTCACTTCCTTGAATCACCGCGTGTAGGCTCTCTACGACTCTTCTTGCTATCATCTGGAGGAAAGCTAGCTTTGGAAGAAGAACTGCCCTGACTCGAAACTCCAGAGTCTCTCAGATTGTGCTCCGCAATCAGTGCCTGATTGATGATGGAAGTAATGGAAGTCAGCTGGAAGATGTTCACCTGTGAGCATATCTCCCGCCTGAGTCCATCCTCAAACTTCCTCTCCAAGAACACCCCACTCCCATTTCGAAGGGGTGTAAAATGCTGCAAATCAGTGAAATGAGAAGAATACTCCATGATAGATAGAGTACCCTTCTCTAATCTCATGAAATCCCAGGCTCGGTCGGCCCTCAGGGTCTCCGGGTAGAAGTAGTTGTAGAACACGCGCTGGAACTCCTCACAAGTCACAGCCTGCTGTTGGCCCGCCTGTGAGATCACGTTCCACCATCTTTTGGCGGAGTCTCGGAGCATGTAGGTGGAGAGCTTGACCCGCCTCTCTGGAGGCATCTCTAGATGCTCGAAGATAGTCAGCATGGCTTCCAGCCATGACTCTGTAGCCTGAGGTCCTCCCTCCCCCAAGAACGTGGGAGGATGCTGCTGCTGAAAGACCCGTGTCAAGTCTGCCATAGACGAGGCAGGAGGCAGTGCTCCCTGGAAGGCCTGCATCATCCTCATGAAACCTTCCCTGAACTGCGCATCAGCGCCCGTGACTAGTACAACAACCGGTGCCAAGGCTGGCTCAGCTGGGGGATCAACATGAAGTCCCTGATCAGTCCTGTCTCGCATCTGATCACTGCCTAACAACAGACGTACGACCAGAGGACGTCACAGAGGCATAGCTCTGAAAGATCAAAAGCACACCTTGGATCAGGAAAACAAGGACAGAGAACACAAGAGTATAAAATAGGAACAGGGGAAGAAAAACACACAAGATTGAAAAACACGACTACATGGCGTGTATAAAACTACACGGCATATCTTCTTAAACCACTGACATGGGTGTGTACTCCCTCCCCTAAAGTCGTGTACACTACAAACTACACGGCGTGTTGGCCCCCACACACGGTGTGTACTTGAAAACTATTCCCCTACCTGAGTCTCCTTACATGGCTAGCCCACACAGTCCGACTCGACCTGAGACTACACGGCATGTTTGAAACAAACACAGCATGCACTAGAAAAGGCTCTAGCGGTCCCTGTTGTTGAGTACACAACCGTCTACATGGCTGGACCTTACACGGCGTGCTCCGAAAAAGTACGACATGCATAGGCAAAGGCGACACCGTCCCGTGTTGTTCGTGAAACGGCCAGGTACCCGGAAAGACTACACGGCGTGTTCCAAACAAACACGACATGTGGAAAGGAAGGTCACGCCGGCCCATGTTGTTCGTGACACGGCCGAGTACCTGGACAGGACTACATGGTGTGTTCCCTACGGACACGGCGTGTTCTACCTAAGCTTCCCCGGCCCGTGTTGTTAGTGACACGGCTAGGTACATAGCCCCAAACTCACACGGCGTGTACCATTGGTACACAGAGTGTTCCCGAAGTTACTCCCACGACACCGTGTTCTGCTCACACGATCATTGACATAGCCTGAAAACTACACGACATGTATCTAAAAAGTACACACCATGTATTCTGGGTTTTTCTGGGCAGTAGCTCAGAAACTGTACAGAATTCCAGAAACACAAAAAACAAGGTAAAAGATGCCAAATTCTGATCCGTGAGGGCCCAAAACACCTCAAGAACCAAAATTCGGCGTTCAATTTAAGAAAAGAACAAAACAAACCGTTTTCTAACATAAATACAGAGAATCTATCAAGAAACTATCACAACAACATGCATAATCTACACATAGTCTATCAAAACAACATGCAATCACTAATGCACCCTAGATCGCATGGAAAGAATGCATGGCATGTGATTTATACAAGTGTCTATATGATGCATGAGATGGAATACCCTCATCTCATCGGGTTACGATTGAAATAGAACCAAAATATCCAAACAATAACTGCACAAGTCACACTAATCACTCTAGGTGAAAACATACCAACCATAAAATCTCAAAACCAGAAAACTGCAATTAACGAGGTAATATGGATTTTCCCTGTACACGGGTTAGCTACTCCCGAGCATAGCTTAATGCCAAGTACCGAATCCATCCTATCCATGGATAAAGTGTCCAAACAGTAAGACAAGAGAAAAGTACTCCTTTGATACCACTTTGTAACATCCCGAGTCCGGAGCCCCTCCATTGGTGCCCCATACCCGGTTCGCCACATGACCTCAAGCACGTTTCCCCGAATGCCAGAGGCTGCTAACTAGCAGCGAGGGCCTTTGTGAGTCGGTGGGGAAAATATGCCCTCATTCGGTAAGGTATACAAGGTAAGAAACAACAATAAACAACGGAAGAAACAACCAACATGCATAACAACAGAAACTAAACAGCGGAAGCAATGCATATATATAACAATGATGATAATAATGCAGTAGGTACAAGTATCTATGGAAAGAAACAAACACAAAAATGTGCTGGAATACAACTGAAACCAAGTGCAAAAAAAAACAAAAAAAATCTCCTCAGCATCGCAAGCCACGGCTCAGTCCCATGCTCCCCAACTCCTGGTGAAATCAAGATCATGAAGTAGAAGGGCGCTTGCCCTTGTCTATACCTGCAGCAACATAGTCTTCTTGGGCCCAAAATCATGGCCCAAACAGGGTGTGAGATGCAATCCCAGTAGGAAATCACCCAAATATTTGTACCTAACTGTCAATGAATACATGGCAGTACTAAAACAAGAAGCAGTAAACAGAAAAGCACAAACAGCTACAAACCACAGTTCTAACAAGTATAGCACACAAGTAAGCAGTCAACAACAAGAAGAAAATAGGTAACCCTCTAAGTAGCTCTCACAGTCTAGCCCCTATGGTTCAACCTCTAAGTACTAGTAACCCTCTGGGAGGCACACACAGTCTCACCCCTCTGGTTCAACTACGTAAATTAAGCAGACTCTCTGGGGAAGCACTCACCGTCAATTCCCCCTATAGTCTTGTATCATGCTAAAGGATCTCTGGGGAAGCACTCAACATCAATTCCCACTATAGCCTGCGTCATAATTAAAAGACACTCTGGAGAATCCCTTCCATCAATTCTCCCCTTGGTCTCGCATCGTGATTAAAAGACACTTTGGAGAAGCCCTTACGTCAATTCCCCCTTTGGTCTACTACTCTAAGTTCTCACAGTCCTGAGTGAAAGGTAATACATGCTCAGCGCGCGTGTACATCGTCCAAGTAAACCTCAAGAACTACTTGTCTATCAACTAAGGCTCAACAGAAAAACAAGGAAACAACCCACAATCCTACAACTAGGCATGGAAACTGGCTAAACGCCAAACAGGTAGAACAAGCATGGCAAAGCAATCTGTGCACAAAAAAATTACTTTAATCACAAGAAATAACCTCTACTAAATCAATCAAGCAAAGAAGGCAAGTTACAATGGAAAAAAAGGAACACGCAATACCCCGTTCAAGGGTATTGGTGGAAATTGCATAAAATATCCATCAACTTTCTACGGAAAGGCACAAACCACCTACTTTGATCCTAGGATATCGATATACGTGAACCTTGATGACAGATTCCTCTTAGAACGATGTAGATCTGAGAAAACGAACAAAATGTTCATCCCATGATAACTTGAAAACAATGAGGAATCAAGAAATAAGGATCAAGCAGAAGGATGAACTCACCGCTGTGATTCCAATGCAATCTACCATGCTCGAATCGAAGAATGGACGGCGAGGCATAATCTTGGAGAAGTTTCAACCATACGGATGCTCTCAGATGGTTGAAAACTAAATAATAAAATGAATATGGGGGTTAGGCACGACCCCAGTCCATTTAATGAAAAAAAATAAATTACACGGCGTGTAATTCTAGAGTACACGATGTGTACTTCAATTTTTTTCCGTACTCTAAAAAACCGGCCTCTACCTCAGCCTTACACACCGTGTGTGTGGCCCAGACACAGCTAGCACACGACTTCGAGCCAGAACAGAGTACACGGCATGTACTCAGAATGAACATGGCGTGTACTTTGAAAATTTCCAGAAAAACCATTTTTCTTAAAAACTCTAGAAAAAAGAAAAAACATACCTGAACGAAGATCCAGGTTCTTACAGTGGCTACATCAGATCCTGTTTCTACAAAGAGAGGAAATGGTCAAGGTAATATCATATGCATTTCTTCTGGGTAACAAATGTTGTTTCTAAAATTATTTTCTCTATAATTTTTTTAGATCCATTTCCTATGCTAGAGGATTATGTGACAATCAATACTGATATACCTATTTCTCTAAAAGGAATGAGCAAGGATATTAGGAAATATGAGGCAAATACAAGTGGAAATATTGACCTAGAAAGACCTGATGACATTGCAAAAATTGAAGAGTTGACAGAAGAAAATGTCAACGAAACCAATTTGGGCATCAACCAACATTTTTTGGATAACATAAATGTTGAGGATGTTTTAAACTATGAATCCATATACACTGAAATGAAGGATTACATTAATAAAAACATTTATATTCAAGGTTCAATCAAGGATTTATGGAATTCAATAAGTAATTGAAAGGTCATAAGTTCTTATTCTTGAATTTGTTCATGCATAGTTTTTATTTTATCTAATATTTCATATCAAAGATCAATTTATGCAGCTTTATCTATAGAGAATGTTGCATAGTCCCTTCAAGAGTGGGGAATCCCATATTATCCTTCTTCTGGTAAAGTTGAAGAGACACCAACTGAAAATCCAATGTCAGGAGATAATCTAGAGACTATGGTTATGGATACTGGGAAATCTTAGAAGAATGCTCCTCTCTAAGAAGTACTTACTCATACTACTGAAGCTGAGAATACTGAGGATGAATCTACTCAAGCAGTTACTTTATTACCCTATAAATGTCATTGAATATATAGATATTCTTTATTTTTTCTATACTTTTGAAGTTATAAATCATTCTAAACAATCATATAGGTTTATTGGCTCCCATGGTTGGGTCCAAAGTTGAAGCTCATATATTTCCTGAACCAACAACAAAAGATGGAGTACCTGATGCATCGAAAGGAGCAGAGCCAATAACTTCCTTGAGTGATCTGATTAAAGATATATTCCACCTAAATATAGTGATTCTAATTTAGACTTAAATCTATAGTCTTATCTTAGTATTATTAAAAATAAAAAATAAAAAAATATTTGGGATATAATCTATGAGAATTATTTTGATGAGATGCCTTCATATTTTGGCTATATTAAATAACTTTTTAGCATACTGGGATTTTTTATATTTGATTATCATCTATTTTACAATGTGGTGAAAGAAATTTTTCGCCAGTGGGAGTAGGAACACAAATTTCATCAATACATTTCAAAGGCCAAACTACTCACTAATGTTGAGAGTTTTAAAGCTATAATATCTGAGGAAAAATTCAACCATAGTAAAAAGATGACATAATTCAATCATAAAATTAAGTAGACAATGAAGGAAATGGTACATATTCAATAGAAAATTAATACCGTTCAACATAGTCTTGAACAATTGAACCAATTATTTGATGAAGCCCAATTATAAGGGGTAACTACAATTTCAACTGCCGAAGATGAACTTAGTAAGGCTGAGGAGGCTAAAGCTGGTCAAATGGATGATCATTAGTAAGTGGTTGATAGGGCCCAAGAGGCTATTCAAAAATTAAATAGTAAAGTTTAATTTTTTTGTAATATAGGATGGAGAGACTATATTCTAGGGATGTTCCTCTAATTTTCCCATATTAATGATAAAGATTTTGTTTCCAATTATGTATTATGTTATTATCCCTTATTTCTTTCTATAATTACAAAATCAAAGATTATTTTCATAGTATGGAATCTTCATGTCAGATAATCATAATTACATTGACAGGGATGAGGGAACTTTAACTTTTACCTAAGCCAATAAACTTTGTAAGCACAATCTGTTTATTTCTAGGGTCGTATGGATAACACTACAAACATTATGCCTTTTGGCTATTTTTTTATTACTCGATATTACCCATACCATATAGAGTAGGGATCTACTGAGCTAAGACAAATATTTTATCCAAAATTCCCTTTGAAAGTTTTCAATTGGGTGGGTGTCATGTCTCTTTTGGTAGGAAGTTTAAATTCATGCATGTTTGACTAATAAAGTTAGTGTTTTAGGTCAAATAACCTTGACCATGAATTTTGAGATTAAAATTTTAATCAAATATTGATGGTTAGGAATGCCCCAATATTTTCTTAGGTACTCTTATGGAGAATATTGAGTCATGTTTTGATGGATGATGTTTTTATGGTCACCAAATCTAAAATTTTATGTATCATAATAGAGGAGGTATCCTCTAAGAACAATCTTAACACTATTTGAAAAAACCCATTACAATGGAATTATTATGTAGGGATAGCTAAGGAATGTGCTGCATAGCCAAAAAATGGCATCTTTTGACTAACAAGACTGTTATGTGGGGAAATCATGAAAGGCCACCTAGGGGAACCTCCTGCATTGTCATGTAAAAGATATATCAATAATTCTAACATTCTATTATTGATAAATAAAGGGGTTTAAAATTTGGATTTCTAAAGACCAAAGTGGGTGGCTTTACCAAGGAAAGGTGTTTGAGAATATAAGGGGTCATCTATGCTGATATAACATATGAATGGGAAAACACTCCTACATGAATTTGGTATGAGAAGAAGTGTATATTTTTCAAAATGCGTCTTTATGATAATTTACTGTGTAGTTGTAAGTCATGTAGCAAGGATATTAGGGGGGTTTATTTTAAGGTATTTATATTTGACCAAAGGTTTATGAATCTCGAATTTCTTGGTAATTTATCTAGAAATACATTAACATACTCAGGTATGAAAAAGAATAATTATAAACTGTGATTTAGGGATTTCTAAGTCTAAAAATTGATATGGGAAAGGGTTAATGGAATTAGAAGAAATATTTTCCAAGAACAAAATTACCATTGTTTGAAAAATTCCATTATGGAGGTTGTATTATGTAAGGCCTCCTAGGGGAACATACTGCATAATCATGAAAAATGTGTTCTTAGGTATTAGACATTCTATTTTTTAAAATAGAAGAATGTTTATGGAGATTTATATTTTTCCAAATTATAGAGTTTGATTTATGGAGAAAAATATATGAAGATAGAAAGAGTATTTCCAATCATGATTTCCAAAGAAAAAGAGGAATTGTTTCTCTATGAAGATCTATCCCAAAAGTAGGAGGTATGGTGCCTGTAGTTTTAGGTCATATTATTAGAACCATAATATTATGGAAACAATGGATGGAATGTGGTCAAATGAACCAAGGTTATTTCAATATGCTTTGAAAACATGGAGATGGAAAATGTGTAAAATATGGTATTTGAGGCTTTAAAATCGAGATCAAGTATATTGGAAAAATATACAAAGGATGACTACTTTAAAATATAGATTATTATGTATCGTCATCAATGTTTGAAGGAGATAGAGGATGATTTTTCCAAGAATGAAGTTACCACTGTTTAAAGAACCCATTATGGGGGTTGTATTATGCAGGGCCAATTAGAGAATGTGCTGCATATCCACAAAGTGTCATCCTTTGACTGACATACCCGTTATATAAGGTAATTATGCAATTCCACCTAAGGGCACATACTGCATAGTCAGACAAAAAGAGTTCTCAGTTATCAGAAACTCTTCCACCAGTAACAGAAGAAATATTATGAATATATGAAAGTATTCAAAATTAAGAGTGTGAAATGTGAAAGGGTAGATGTTAAATTCATATGACAAATATTTGAATCAATATTTTCCATGAGTTTGGAGTCCCTTATATAGATCTAACTCATATGTATAATGAGAATATCTTTGTTTCTTTAGTGGGCTCTCTAAGGAGAGGACCCAAAATAAAAGGATTCTATATGGAAGTTTATTTTTTTTGTAGGATATGGGGAATATTATTTTATCCCATAGCTTGAACTAAGTTCTAAGTCCTAGTTTTCACTACATATCTCAATAGGACAAGAATCAAGCCATAAATAGTTCTTTGGATACCATGCAGTTTAAAGTAATATGATAACGACATTAGGGGCATTGATATAAATAGAATTTGAATCTCCTCATGTAGATATAAATCCTATATTGGAGAGAAGAGGCCTTTTCACATCATGCTACAGCTAGGTACATGATTGAAAGTTTGGACATCGCTACATATCTCATATAAATGAGAATCAAGCCACATTTTATGCAGTTTAACGTCTTACGATGAGAAAGAAGGTGAACTGACATGAAATGACTGCATATCTAAAAAAAAGAGAATCATAACACACATAGTTTTTTTATAATATCATTCAATTTATTATCATACAATGAGGAAATATATTTTGTCTTTTAGGGTTTTATATCCAGGACCATTGATAACCCTAATAAGAATTGAGATACCTTATTTATGCAGAGTAACTCTTTACCCAATTCTTAAGACCAAGTGAGCTGGGCTTGGTTTGAGAAACAAGGGTTAGTAAAAAGGTATCTTCTGTAACATAAATGTATAACAAGTGAATAATAAGGGTATAATAATTATATGGTGGACGATCAAGGTTATAGGTCCCGAGCATCACTATGTATCTTACTGAAGAAAGAATCAAGCCACAAGTAGTTCTTGAGATTGTTCCCCATATCAATCAAGTATTGATACTGGGAAGAGGTATTTTTTTGGATGATGGATGATCCAAAATTAGAAAGTATAATCATCACCATGTATCTCATTTAAATGAGAATCAACTTACAAGTCATGGAAAATTTTCCTATACAAATTTGATTTGTGCATAAGTAAAATAAATAGGGTTTTATTTCATGAAATTATGACTGGACCAATGATTAGAGATCCGAGTGTCACTACATATCACATATTAATGAGAATAAAGCCACACGTAGTTCTTAAAAATATCATTCCCTGCACCAATTGAGTTTGATGTGAGAAATGGGGGATTTTAATACATTATGGAATAATGGTTAAACTTAAGACACAAGATGGTATGAAGATCAAACCATGTATTCTGGAAGAGTAATCAGTATATATTTGGTTTACATATAGGAGGAAAAAGGAAAGTAAATTTATTTATGGTTATGGTTGGACCCAAGATTGGAGATCTAGGTGTCACTACATATCACATTAGAATGAGAATCAAGCCATACATAGTTCTTGAAAATATTATTCCTAGTGTTGATCTGACTCTTAAACCCATGGAATGGGAGAATTTTTATTTTGTTATGGATTGTCCCAAGATTGGATATTTGGGAGTCACTACGTATGTCATTTTAATGATAATCAAGCCAAACGTAATTCTTGAAAAGAGGCCTTTATGCATATATTACTCAAACATAGGGAGAAGTGGGACTCATGTGCCACAAATGAGTAGCAATGATGTGAGTAATACTTGTGCATAGAAGATAATAATTTTTTTAAATAACCATATGGAATGCCAATTTTTGGTATCTTGGGGGATTTCTTAATATCAAATTAAGAATACATTAACTATACAATTTAATGTCATGTAGTGAGGACAAATGGTTTCATGCAGTTTAACATCATGTAAGAAATACAAATATTCCACACATTTTAATGTTGTGCAGCATTGATGCATATGGTTGTTATGCAGATTAATGTATTACAACTAGGACATTACTCTGTGTGACTACACAAAGTAATTATTTAGGAATATTTCATTGTTTGGAGTTGTAATAATCTCACTATACACTTAGATTAGGTAATAATCTACATTAGAGTAGAACTTATGTATGGAATAAGGTCCTTCCAAAATTGGACCAAGCTTTGGAGGATTCTTTCTTGGTATCATCAGATATTTGAGAACTAATACAAATTATCCTTGAAGAAACAAGAAAAGGTGAAATTTCTTATTAAAATCTCATGTTATTATGTTTTGATAGACATATAAATGATGTAAAGTATGCTGTATTTTTTCCTTTAATCATTCCATATCATCAAATCACTTCTAAGACAGTTCATATGCTGATAACTGATTACAGATAGAAACTCAAAGTGAATGAAATTGAATTTCAATAGACAAAGTTGCTTCTGTTCCATATACCAACGAGTATGGAGTTTTCCATGAGGCAATATGGGTTGTAGGCTGATAATCCCAAAATCATGGAAAAGTTTATCAAGCCAATATTTCTTATCTTTATCCACCATTTTATAGAGTATATTTGATAGGGTCTTGTTGAAAGCTTCTATCTGTCCATTGGCAGATTCATGATAGTGAGATAAATGGTTGGATTTGATATTCTGATCCTGATATAACTTCTTTACCTCAACAGAATAGAAATTGGTTCCATTTTCTATCAATATGGTTTGAGGGATACCAAATCCTGTAATGATATTATCTTTGACAAACCTAACAATGGTTTTGGAATCGACTTCCTTGAGAGGAATTGGTTCAGCCCATTTGGGGAATAAATCTATAGCAGTAAGAATATACTTAAACTACTTAGCCGTGGTTGGAGGATAAGGTCCTAATACATCCATTCATCATGTAGCAAAACGAACAGAGTATTTAGTTGAATGTAGAAACTTTAGGGGTTGATAATGAATTTTTCATGCACCTGGTAGGGATAAAAATTCATAGTGAAATATGTGTAATGTTGTGTCATAAAGGCCAAAAGTATCCAAGCCTTTGGATTTGATTAGAAATCATATGGCCAGACTGGTGAGCACTATAGGCTCCTACATACACTTCTTTTTTGTCAGACACCATTTCATCCCCATCAATGCATCTAAAAATAATTCTATCAAAGCCTCATCTATAAAGGATCTTCCAATGATCTGGGTCATCATAAAGAGTTAAATTAACTACTCATCGCTGAATCTGTTCTCTTTTAATTCTGTCTGGTGGAAGTAGCCCATTTTGGAGAGATTCTTTGATGGGTGTAATCCATCCCATATTATAACCATATGGATCAAAAATGGGACTTATTTAATTGATTTCCTCATTTATGATTTGAAAAAAAGGTGAAACCACTCAACAATGAGCAATTATAATGATGTTTTCATCTCAATTTGGATCTACCAAGGTTGTGTCTACATTTTCCAATGCATTGACATGGAATTTTTTGGACCGCGGGACTTAATACAATGTTGGATTTGATGGAAATTCCTCCATTAGCCCTCAAACATAATCACACATTAGAATTAGATATTCTTTTATGAGGGATTAATCCCCATTTAGTTGTTTGATTACCAATTTTGAATCACCCTTCACCTACAAGTAGTCCATTGGTATTTGGAGTGCTAATTCCAAGTCATAAATGAGAGCTTGATATTATGATTCAATGTTGGTACCACCTTTTGATAATATAAAGGAATATGGAAATACTGCCTACCATGAGAAGATAAGCACAATTCCAAACCCAACGTTGTTAACTTTTGGGTTTTTCATTCACTTTCATGCTAGAATTCTAGAAGAGACATCAAATAAAATTTCCCATATTTGGATAATTTCTTGAATAAATAATAGTTTTTCACCATGAAATTCAAAATTCAATGATGTCTCTTCTACAAATGGCTTCTCAGCAATTAAATATGCTAAACCTTGTCCTTTTAATGTTTTCTACAGTATAAATTGTATATCAAACTATTGCCGAATAACATCCCACCATGCCAGACGTCTTATAATCATAGCATGATTGAGGATAAACTTGAGTGGGTTATTACATAATACCAAGTAGACCTTGTGATGTTGTAAATAGTGTATCAATTTCTGACCTTCAAAGATTAATTCTAGGAATATTTTCTCAATATCTGAATATCGAGTCTCTACATCGAGCATTGTTTGACTAAGATAGTAAAGGTTGTTTTCATTTCCAGCATCATTATTTTGTGCAAGGAAGGAACCCAATGATCACTCCAAGGTTGTCACATAAATAATGACTAAATTTAATTCAATAGGTGGCATCAATACCAGTGGGATGAAGATTTATTTCTTGAGGATATCAAATTCTTCTTTACAGTCATTGGTCCACTGATATGTGACCCCTTTCTTCATAAATTTAGTAAATGGAAAACACTTGCCTACCTAATTGGCTATGAAGTTCTGGATATAAGCTAAGTTTCCTCAAATTCCCCCCCAATTATTTCAAGTTTCTAGGATGTTAAATTCTAAGGATAACCTTGGTCTTCTCAGGTTCAACTTTGATTTCGCGATGGTGTATAGGAAAACTGAAAAATTTCCCTGAGTTTACCCCGAAAGCACATTTCTAGGGGCTCATCTTTAAATTATGTTATTGTAGCTTGCTGAATATGGTCTCAAGATCAAAAAATTCATAGAAAATTGGCTTCATTTAACCACTAGATCATCCACATATCATTCAATTAATTTCCCATGAATTGTTTGAAAATATTTTTCATTGCACGTTGATATTTCACGCCATCATTATTCATTCCAAAGGTCATTACCCAATATAAATATATGCATTGAGGGGCTCTAAAATCGGTAGATTACTCATATTATAGGGCCATTTGAATTTGGTTATACCCATAGTATCCATCCATGAGGGAGAGGTCTTTGTATCCTACTATTCCATCAATCAAAAGTTCTGTGATTGGAACTGGAAAGTCATCCTTGGGACAATTCCAGTTAAGATCTCAAGAATCAATGCAATCTATTATTTTCCCATTTTTTAATCGAGAAAATATTGGCTAGCCATTTGGGACATTGTACCTCCCCAATAAAGTTATTTTGAACTTTAGCCTCAATTTTAGAGTCGTGAGTTAGGTGCGTTCTTCTTGTTACCTACTTAAATCCTTGATGTTCTTCTAGAAAACCCAAATGATGAGTGTCCATGTTAGGATTAATACCTATAATTTATGTATATATATAAGAAAATATATCTCAGGTTTTCTTTATAAATGAGGTATATATATATATTTCTCTTCAGAATTCATGGACGCAATAATTAGAGTGGGGTCTAGATATTCTTCTATACCCAAATTTATTTCTATGAGCTCATCCACAATGGTGAAGACACCTTCCTTGAATTATAGAGGGGTGTCTCTATGATCTTCCTCTTCTATATATTCTTCCCCTTCCTCCCATATCACTACTTATATTTCTTCTTGAATTGTAGGTGATGAAGCAAGACACTCATAGCTAGGGGAAGAGTCATTATTTGGACATCCTGATGATAAATCAACCATTTATAACCCTACTGATAATGAAGGGTATTTTAGGAGTATTGAAGTGAAAATGATGAGTTAATAATCAATATCATTATATTTATATATTAATGCAACAACTTATATTATACTGACTAATGAAGTAAATACATTCTGATGTTTGGTGTATGAAATGAATACATATCTATTTAAGCGTTCACCACTACTTGGTGAATCAACAATTTCAATCATGTTGTTAGTATCGATTTCCACAACTAACATTATGGAAGTCACTGGAAGAGTTCTTGGATTTGGTTATATCCCTTGAATTTTATTGACGTGAAACATGTAATATACACTGAGATGTTTGAATGGGTTTACTAGGATCTTTTCTAGACCATTTGGAGCATTGATTTTTGTTATATCTTTTACCACGAATTTTGTTCCCTTTGTGTGATAGAACTCTACCTTAATATAATGTGATTCATAAGTTTTTAATAGATCCTTATCACCATGAAATGTCTCAATTTTATCATTGAATCAATACTAGAGACATTAGTGGTATGATGAAGGAATGGCCACATGTTGATGTAGCCAAGGCCTTCCAAGAAGAATGTTGAAAGGTGTGTCCTGTTAGAAAACCATGAAATATAAATTAGATACAAGATACCCAAACTAATTTTTGAGTGTAATTTCACATAGAGGTTCTTGTTTATTTTTCTTCATAACCTTGCAACATCAGAGTGGAGGGAGATAAGTAAGATTCAGTGAGACCCAACTAATGAAGTGTACAGATGGGAATGATGTTGACTCCTGAGCCATTATTGATGAAGGCTCATCAGATATCTGTATTATTAACCTAGCCAGATAAGTACAAGGTCCTGACGTGTCCATGTACAAAATCATCATCATCTTGGTCTATGATAGATATAACTGGATGACATTTTTTAGGATTATTCCCTATATGGTAGACCTCAATAGCAGCAACTGTAGTTTCAAACACTGGAGGAAATAACAAAGCCTCAATAAGTGCTTCCTGAAGATCTTTTGACAGATTAAGAGAATCCATGATTGATAAGTTTTCTATAACTTTGTCCAATTACTTCAAAACATAATAATTCTGATCCAAATTTCTACATTTTCTAGAATGGAGATGTTGTTTTGTATGTGTCTTGGATGTTTATGCTTCTGATGTAGATGGATCATGTGTTATGATAGAGGTTGGAAATAATTCCGATTTTGGTGGATTTGTCTTGGTCTATCTACCTGTCAAAATAGTGGTGGTATAACCTCTAATTGGTTTTCTTAGATGATCATGTCGGGGCTTATCCTGTCATGTGTGGGAGAGTTCCCTTGTTCTTTCTGAGCCCACTGAAGGGATCCCCTATGAGTTTCTGCAGCATAAATGGTTCAAGAATTATTATAATAAAAATAGTGGATTCTATCATATCCATCTCTTCCCTTGTATCCTTGACCTTGACTTCTTCCCATAGATCCCCAATCAAGTACATGGAATTCAGGTTCATAACAAGAATCATCATTTTAGAAGGGGACCATTAAGTGGATAACGTTAATGGAATCGAAGATCAACTCCTCATCTGATGATTGTTATACTTGATAGGTAGGTTCTTATTGTGTCATTTGGTGGGGCAGTGCATGTGATTTTGAGATAGATGGAATTAAATCTCTAAATCATGGATAACTTTGGTTTTAACATGATCTCATCTTCTTCTGACTACTCTTTAAATTTTTGATCATGTCGCTTCTTTGAGGATTGGCCTTTGGAGAACTGATCTTTTGATAAATATGTCTTGGTTGTAGCATAAGTGTAAGGAGGTACAATTGGTTTATTCTGTTTTGGTCATAAAATGGCATGATTTTGACTGATCTTCTTCTTGACCATCCAATCATCATACTTCTACATATTTTTTCTTTTGACTTTCTAACACTTTCCTTCTTCCTCTATATCGGTAGTAATAACACATGCTACTTGTACTGATGAACATTTTTGTTTCACCTTTCCAGAGTCCACCATCTTTTTCAAGAGATATTTGAAAACAAAAAACTCTTAAATGGGATACCATAACATTTTATGAAAGGGGAAATAATTTTAGAGGTATTCATCCCCTTATTTATTTGGTTTCTTGGGCCTTGGAAGTTGGACTATGTTGTTTTCGAAGACTGATATGAAGTAAGTGGGAACCAATTCATTTAAAAAATAATAGACCATGTTCTTTAACTCCTAAAACTATCTTTTCCTATGATATTTTTGATCATCTTGTCAAAGTGGTCATTTTTTCTGATGCTTGGGATATGGAGCCTTATGGTATGATGAAGGTTTTGAAGTTGAGGAACATATTGGAGCCTTCTTGGGTGTAACTATGGAAACATATTCTTTTCTGGTTCACCTCCCCGAAGCTGATGGGATTACATGAGACTTATATTTTGTTTCCATGATGTAATTATCTACTTTTTGGGTGATTGAAGCAATGTTTTGAAACCATATTTTTTATTTCACAGGGATTATTGGTGTACAAAACTCATCACAGAGATTTGTCACAGAAATTGGAAGCAACTCTTAGTGAGGAAGTGTTAGGTTTAAGGAATATGTTATTCCTTTCCATTGAGAAAATGAATCTTAAACTCTTTCATTATCCCTTTATTTTCAGGTCATAAGATCAAAGATTGTTGTTTTATGCAACATTGAGCTGAATTGGAAAAGAAATTTCTGATGAAGGTCTCCCCATCCAGAAATTGATCGAGACTACATACTTGTATACCAGACAAAGGCTGGACCCTGTAGTGATTAAAAAAACATTTGAGCATTACTACTTCTTAGTGCTGAGAGGTCCCCATCATGGGATCATAGTGAGAAACAAAATGTGTTAAGTTCTACTCTAGATCTCCTGAACCATTAAAGATTAGAAATGTGGTATTCAGAAAGTTTGTTGGGGGAGGGATCAGATCTACCCATTTGGGGTAAGCCTTATTTTCTGGTTTTATTAGTTCACAACATTCTTCTATAGCTTCCAATCGAGTTTTTAATGTCTCAATAGTATTTATAAGCATTTCGGGAATATCTGGATGAGCTGGGACCTATACAGTTACAACAGTTGGAGTCTCAACTAGCGCGACGATTGGAAAAACCACCAGTGGTGGAACTACTGGTATTTTTCTTGGATAAACCATGGGTAAAGGCTAGTAAGGATGTGTTTGAACCTGTTCTGGATGTGTACCAAATAGAGGGAATTCATTCTCTACATTAGTAGTTTCAATAAAACCTCTTTTCTGAGGAGCTCCTACTGGAAGCACAAGTTGAGGATTTTCATGTGAAGCATGTTTGTTAGGAAAACTACTTCGGAGTAACTCTACACTTTGTCTTCTAAACTCCTTCATATACTCCTCCTGCTAGGAATATCATTCTTCAATAAAAATAGATTTTCCTTCTCCAGTGGAAAAGTGATACATGATCTGACTGTTACCTTTCCCCAAGATTGATACCTTTTAAAGAGGTGGAAGTTGGGTATTTTATGGAATAACTAGATTTTCGGTAAGCTGCTGATTTCAGGTATGCACACCTCGTTAGTTTTCTTTAGTGTGTACCATATTATGAATTAGAACTTCATCCTCTGACTCCCCTAAATTGGACTCATTTTCTAGAGGATCTTCCATAATGGAATTAATTACATTTACTGATTCATAATGCATTGACGAAATTCTATTAGTATCTTTGTAAGATCACCTTCTTCTTCATCCTTCATGAGACTTTGTTCTCATATTTATTGGTTTCCTAGGTATTTTTTGACGGATAGTAATTTGAAGGGAATCCTTATATAGTTATGTTGTGTGTTCACGTTTTGGGTTTTCCCTAATCGTGTGATAACTAAATTTTGTTGAGGAGGGAATTGTAAACGTGAAAAACCCCCAACCCCGTAGGCTAGGGCTGTTCCTGTTCTTCTTCCTCAACACTTCGGGCTCTGCTTATTAACTCTGAAAGTTGGGTTAAAAAATACCCCAACACTATGGGTTGGGGTGGTTCTTGAACAAGTATGGCTGATACCAGTGCAGCTGCTCTTCAGATATTATGAATTCTGGTCTAAACATTGGCTGTGTGCATTATCTGACACCCACTTAAATCCCTTTTTTAAGAAGACCATTGTACTATTTCAGACATTTTTGTGATCTGATGGTTAACATCCACTAAGAGGGAATCCTACATAATTTTCTCTGTTTCTTGATGTAGAAGCATGTCAATAGCTTTCTATCTTTAGGAATAAATTTTGTGAAAACCAAGAAAGACTTGTTATTGCTGGGAATTTCATCAATCATTAGTAGAAGTTTTTTTTGTAGCTAACCTGGGGAAATTACATTTCATGAAACCACTTTGGGCGGGCTTTGTTGATTTCGGACCATAGTGAAATGAAATGCTCAATGTGAACCCCATCCTATGATATGAACACCATATGGTGTTTCGATGATCAATTGCACAGCCTATTTAATGCATTGAGGAATACACATTGAAGGGCCTTATGTTTCTTCTCGATCTTTGGATTCCATGAAACCAAGAGATATTCCGAGTAAATTTGGAATAATAACCTTTTTATTACCCTAACATGACTTTGATATTCATCACATGGTAATAATTTTATTTTTAAATGATGAATATTCTTTCATAGGTTGAGGAGAATATCATGATTACAATCTTCTGCTGTCATTTCTAGAATGTTGTATTGGGAGGATTCCAAAGGCCAAAAAATGACTAGTATTTCACCCTTATCCTGTTGTTTTCTCATATTTAACATGTCATATTCATCTTTTTCTTAAGGTTTCTCATCTTGGTCCAACCAGAGTGGACGCTTCTCGATTTATTTATCGTATGAAATAGTATTAGTTGATACTTTCTTCACAATTTTAGAAAGAAAATAACCCAAAAGAGGTTCAACAGATGACCTTTGCGTTGGGATATCTTTTGTTTGAGAAATTATTTCACCTACCAGTAATAATGCACCAAACATGACTATAATTATGTTTGTAAGTGCCTCAAGATAATATGGGTTTCTCATCACTACACTATCAATTAGAGAATTATCTTATCAATGAGAAATACTACTGTGGAGAGACCTTTCGCAGCAACTGACATAACGAGGAAGACCACTATGGTGGATTACAGAAAGGGATAAATCCTCTTAATCCAAGGTCTTCTATCCACATGGAGGGTTACCATGTCTCTCATCTATATATAGGTTCTATAAATTTACTAAATTATCATGAATCAATCATGTATGATAAAGTATCTGATGATGAGATTCAATATTACTACTACTACCCCCATAATTTGGTAATGGGAGGGTATGATGTTGAGCTGTAATAGATAAATGTCTGAGGGATTCAATAACTCTAGCATTAAGAGGATCCAGATCGTAGATTGACTCTTTATTTTCCAACTATGTTTGGTGATAATTTTTCTTAGATTCAATTTTACACATAGGTGGGGCCAATTTCTAGGAGAAGTGGTTATCATTGGAAGGTGTACATGCCTACCTTGGAGTGGCCATCAAAATAGGCTGATTATCTTCAATTGGAAAGGGTGTATGTTCCCGATCCAATTTTCTGTATGATATGGGGGAGTACACCCCATAACCTACATGGACTAGAATAGAGGTACATATCTGCTCTGAGATGTCACGATGATGAGTCATCCTAGGTATAGGGATATAATTATGTGTCTATACATCTGGTACTATTTAATATGTTGTTATGATATATTATCAATCTTCTAGGATATGGGCAGAAATTTGTGTCTACCCTTTTACCATTTCTAACACATGTTTGGTGACTTCACTAGTCGGAACGGAAATATATTTCCATTATGTACCTAGAGTAGGTGAATATACCTACTCCTATCTTCCCTTTCTTGTCAATGGATTCTGACAGTACTCATTTCTGGGGGCAGTGAGTTGAGTCTGCCCAGCCTTCCCCAGGTTTGTCATTAGAGATTTATGACTGGATTTTCTTAGTGATACCAAATAAGACTTCTAGAAGCCTTGGTGAGTGCATGAAAGTGTATGTTACTTCTTAAAAGTTGTCCCTAAATTTGATTTATGTGTTTCCTTGAATTCAACCAGATGATTATACTAACTGGCTAATAGATTATAAATAGGTGTATGTTCCTGCTCATGGTACTCCACCAGATTTGAATGGTAGGATTGGTTGCACGCCGCCAGATGAGTCTTCTGGCTGGAAGAATTAAGGGAGACATGCATATGTGTCCGTTCACTATTTACCACCAAGAAGGGTTGATAGAATTCTTTGGTAGGGGAAACGGTAGGAAACTACTCCTTATTGACCGATTATTGTCCCCGATGGTTTGTCTTTCTTACTCAGGTTTGAGGGACTTGGGCCGAAAAACTAGAGATAACACCCTCATCATGTTGAGGGTTTGTTACCACGTGATGTTGGTGGAGGTGACTATTGGAAGGTGCCCTCGAAAAGGACCCCTATGTCTTTAGGATGAGGCCATGTATGGTCCCTCGTTCAACCTCTCTTGAATAGGGGAGGGATTTCTGATTGCGTACAAGGGACAATCTCTACAAATGGTTAAAGACAGTGGTTGGAACCATCTTCTTTTAAACCATTGGTCATTATTTACCAAATTACCATGGATTATTATTGATTTAGAGGGATTATTGGAAAACCTCCAAGGTCGAGATAGTGTCATGTTGACGATACTCTCATACCAATGCATTGGAGACCCAACATTGAAGACGTTGAGTTGGTGATGACATCCTTCAAGTGGATAGTGATCTAACTTGAGCAGAAGTTGAGGCATTCATGGGAGAAACTTGAAGGAATCCATTTGGAATGAAGGGAGTTCCTAGAAAGAAAGTTCCTATATATATGAAAAATAAAAACCATAAACTTTATTAGAGAATTATATTTTTAGATGAACACATGCGGGATTTATTCCCTTGTCTTGCCCTCTTGTATCAATTAATTGGGCCTTGAAAAATTGGTGACACTATCAACTTGGTTAAGGATTTACATTGGATTCACCATTTTTTGTTTGCATTTGGGTGAAAAAAAATTGCCCGATGGAGAATAACCACCTGTCTATTTTATAGTGTTTTCATCAAGTAACCTATTAACTTGGTTAGGGATTCACATCAGGTTCACCATTTTTGGTTTCCTGTAGAGCATGTGTTCTGATTAGGAATCACTACCTCTAGACGGTTTCCCTTGGATTTATTAATGGAACAAGAAACATCCAATAGTTCTATATCCAAAGAGACTAGATTTCCAAAGGCAGATGTTCATTAGGTTTGGTCCTACAATACTTAAGAACTCACATTGGTCGAGAGGATGGGAGGTTAGACTCATCACACCCTTTTGGGGGGAATTATTTCCTACTTAGGTACTCTCTTATATATTTAAGATATGTTCAGGAATACTTATTAATTTACAAAGTATAATTTAGGTTTACCTTGAAAATTTCAACCAATTATTAGCATGTGTGGAATTTATAATGATCTGTATTTATTTGATGTTCTACATTAATGGAGATATTCGTATGTATTCGATTTTCTCCATCAATGGTATCCACTCATATACTACTTAGAGATTATTTTATCCATTTTTACGATGATGCAAGTTTATATGCCACTCAGTGGGTAACTGTGGAGTTTATTGTCATCTAGGGAGATTAAACTTTGTTTTGATGTTGGGATCATACCTATAAAGGGGATACCTATGTATCCTTGTGAAAGAATGTAGAACCCTAATAGTTTGTTTCCACTTAATGGGACACATCATACCTTTTGGGGCTATATGATAAGGACCTATCGATATAGTTTAATGTCATGTGGTAAGGGCACCTAGGCAGAAGGTTCCTAGTCAATGTTTGGTATGTGACTTATTCCAAAAAAACCCAAGAAACCTAAAAAGGATATGAGTTTCCAAGATGGATTAGACCATGTTGTTAATATGGACCAAGAAGAATAAAGTTTATTTGGTGTGTTGGGTTTGAACCTCAGGAGTACTTCCTACATATCCCACTTGGATGAGAATCAAATCCCACAAATTTTGGTAAGTCTCACGGGGAAATATGGCCCTTTAAGAGAAATAGGTTAGGTATTACTCATAAAGAGGATACGCTTGTAACATGGCTCATGAGAGATGTTTTAACTCATAGAGATTCATGAGGGATTAATTTATGGATTACTTCTAAGGGGATGCATAGAATAAGGGAATTAAGGTTGGATTCATGAAGATGATATCCAGTGTGCTTGGGCCCTAGGTGAAGGCTTCCTATGTATCTCAATTATGGTGGGAATAATAGTTCTCATAGTTCAAGAATTGAAGTGAATTATGTGAATGTTTTGATGAACAAAAATCTCTAATACCACATGAGTCATGCTCAGTGTGAGAAAAAAGAGAATGTGAAAGCTTATACAAACCAAACACTTTCTCCTCCTCTGATAGAAGAGGTCAGACCTACGATGAAAGAATCCTTGGTGACTGTGGGCGAGGGCGCAAAGTAATGAACCCTTGAATGGGAAATGAAATTGAAGGTCATTGGGTCAGTCTTGAAATAATAGGGGCTTAATCCAGGAGGGATTACCTTAGATGGGTCCCAAGAGAGGAGGGATACTTTTATTTTATTGAATGGAGAATCTTGTGTGATCCTCACTATCCCTTTTGGGAACCGAAGGCTCTAAGTCTTAGAGATGATAAGTGGAGGATAGAGTCGTATTACTAGAATCCATGACTAGTAACTTCTCTACATTAACTCTAGGGTTAGGTTCAATGTGACTATAGATATACAGACCTATAGACACCCCAGGGATCCTGACTACCTTATAAGACAAGTGTGGGAAACCTATGACTGTAGAAATACAAGCCCAAATAGAAGAAATGATGATGTGTCTTTCGCAATGGTTTGATAAGTTCTGAGTTTTTAGTGGAGCTTCAACTTAGTCCTTTTCAAATAAGGGAACCAAGGAAGGAGATAACCTTCCATGAATGGCTTTGAAGAGGGTTTTCAAGCTGATATGCATAGGTCTTGGGTGTAGCTATGCAGTGTAGGTCTACCTCATAGGTATGATACATAGGTGTGCCACACAGGTCCTATGAATGACTAAAAAATGCTTATCATAGGTGAACTAAGTCTATGAAATATTAGAAAAAGGACAACTAGGAAGAAAACACTTGGATGAGATTTTAAATCTAAGCACCTCGAGTATTTTTTGGTGTATTTAGAACAGTCCCGCATAGGTCCTTTGGGAATAGTCCTTGCATAGGTAGATTATTCTTGATAGAAGAAGGTTCCTTAATCAGATTTTCTTAATTTAAAACTCTAGAAGGACTTCAATCTTTCTTATTGCATCTAATTGGCTCTTCTCTAGTGTTTTAGAGAGCTACCTGAGAAAATTTGGGTGACCTGAGAAAAAGAGCTATGCAATGAAAGATTCAAGAGTTCTTACAACTTTTTTCCATCTTTAAATGGGGAGCCCAAGGGTCTTTTTTATAGGAAAGAAAGGGGACTAGTCAAAAGGAGGTTTTCTGCAGTGGTCTTGTGCGTAGCCTCACAAGGTAGCACTTCTGCGTTGGTGAACAGAAATTATACTGCTGCGTAGGTCTTTTGTGAAGCTCCATAGACTAGTTATTCTGCATAGGGTCTGGACACTAGGATTTACAGATAGATCTTGAAATGGCCTTCTGGTAATCATAGATTTTCTGCGTATCTCACTTGAACTATATTTCTTTACCCCCTTTAACTTTTTCTTCTATATTTTGAAATATCCAAAGGACTTCTTCATAATCCTTTTCCCTTACTAAGGAGTTTCAACATTTATGTCATACACACCCCCAAGTTAAGCATACACTACATGAAACATTGAGATTATATTTTGGTACATGCAACACTATATTTAGATTTTATTACACACAATACTAATTCCATTCGACAAATTTTGTTACACACAAGGCTAAGTTTTACCGAATTACAAGATACTATTAATATTATTATAAAAATATTATTATAGCTACCACCTATCCGTTGGAATAGAAGTTATGAATAATGTTAACTAAATTGTAAAAATACAATTTAAGCATGTTTAAAAAATTAATCCTTTAGTTATCAATTAATAGAATTGAATGTAAGAACTACTTGAAAATAAAGAAATTACTTTTCTTAGAAAAATATGTTTCTATGTACAAACATAATTTTATCTCAATAAATTAAACAAACCATTTTTTTGATAAAATTTATATATACATTAAATCAATATTCTTTATACTCATCCAATATATTTGATAGGTATAATATAATAATAAATCCAATTTTATGAATAAAAGATGTATTTTTTCTAAAATGTAATTTTACAGCCTTTTAATGGAAAACCCATTTTAAATATAAATATCAACACTTTTATAATTTTTATTAACCAAAATAAAATTTAATTTTGAAATAATAATTTCAAAATTTACATTGGGTAAATTTTTGATAATTTTTTTCATTTTTTGATGAATAGTGAAAGATAATGAATTTTAATTCAAAACTACTCTTTCATCTAATTTATTTATATAGTTATATTATATTTTATATGGTTTTAATGTGTAATTAGATTCATTTTACACCAATTAATCAAATTCAGGTAATTTTATCTAATTTTACATTGAAATTGGATATAAAAATGTTCCAAACTTTTAAACATATTTTCTTGAAAAACCTGATTTGTCATCCCATCTACAAAATTAAATTTATATTATTTTATGCCACTTATATTATTATACTTTGTAAAAATGGATTCAATATTTGAAATCAGAATAATTTATAAATTATAATAAGGTCAAATTAGTTTTTGAAAAAAATATTAGTAAAAGTGATTATAATTAATTAGAGTGATTAAGAGATAAATTAGCTTAACAAAATACTTAACCTTACAATTAAGGCCTAAAAGTACCTAATAAATTGTCTAAAATCCATTGGATATTCATATTTATAACATATACTCCATTTTATTGTATTTTTACCATTATTTAATACACTTTACATGGGAAAAACGGGGTTGTAATTCCTTTTCAAAAAATTTATAAGAATGCCACTCCTCCTCCACTATAAAAATGCACTCACCCCTACCACTTTTTCAAACCTCTCAAGAAATTTGAATAAAAAAAATCTACCAAATATCATCCCAATATCCCTTAATTCATTCTATACTCTTCCCTTTTTTAATGAATTCGTCCAAGGAATCCCTTTGGTGCAAACCAAAAAGAGTTACCTAAAGAAGAGGTAACATCCGTCCTCAAGATTTTTTGTTTTGTTTTCATTATCCACCACCTCAAATATTATTATACCATGATAATATAATAACAGAATTATCCTAAATATACTTATATGTTTTTATTTTAAAGGATAGTTCTATAATTACAAACACTTCTATCTAATGGGTAACAAACTTATCGTTCTTGTGTACAACGAACTACCGCGTCACAAAATGATGATGTTCATTTTTCCTTTACCAGATATCATGGTTGGTAATTATGTTGAAATCGCTATTTTTATATGATATATATGATATTTATGATGTATTTATGATTATGTAACTATTATATAACACATAAATTCATGATTTCCATTTTGTGTAAATAATATTACTTCATTTGTGGACGTGTGGACTATCGCCTCCTCAAAGCGATATGAATCATTCAAAATTTACATGGAATGTATTAAATATGGGTTTAGTAAAATCATATGATAAATATTGAATAATAATTCTAATCTAATCATATTATATAAATATATAAATATATTTCATTTACCCTCTTTCTTTCAATACGATAAGAAAACGGAAACAACATTCATGTGTACGTATGACCTACCGTCTCCATGAATAGTGTATTCCATTTCATATTTCAATATTCTATAGATTATTATTAATAATTATATACTGAATATATATTATATTTATATCCTTTTAAAATATTTAAATAATTAAATTATTTTCTAGCTAATAGGATCAAGAATAATAAGTCAATATGTATCTGAAAAACAAAGCATATATTACCTGAAACGTAACATTAACATGGAATTGTTAATAAAAAGGTAATATAAATTCATAAAAAAAATAATATATGGTATTATATATAATAATATTGTTATTTGGTGGATTTATAATGAACTTATATTTATTAGTCAGGATTTTGGAACAAGTACGAAGAAATTCAAAACTTATGGTAATGGTTTTCTCATCTCACATTTTATATCGATGAGATACATGCCTTATTCACAACTCATTTATTTTTTGTGTTGTATATACTTCCCATTAATGTATTATATAATTGTTATAATAAAATTTATTGTTATTTAAATATCTATTTAACTATATTTCATTCATGGGGTTTATAGTTCAAAAGTTACCAAATCAGTAAAGTGATTTTTGACTCAAGTTGCCTTCTTTGTGATAAATGTCATGTTATGCACCTATATTTTTATACAGGGTCTATATATTACACTTTGAAATTTTATATCATGAATATCCTTATTTTATGACAATTTACGATTTATGTAATGTTATTTTATCATGTAGATTACGAGTCAAAGTTACCAAAGTAGTACGAGTTTATTGATATAATCTCATCATTTATCGGGGCAGTTTATGATTATGCTTCTATTGATGAAATATTATGATTCGTATCTCAAGAACAATAATGAATTTTATTATACTATTATTATTAATTATATATTTAATTATTGGTACAATTTTTTCACACTTTGATACTTAAGATAATTTAAAAAGTGTTTTTAAGAAAATCTATCATTGTCACTCTCCGGTCATAAATTTTTTTTCATTAAAAACCATGTTTTCTAAAAAAGGTTCTAAATATTTTATGCTTAAAAAGTTTTGTAAATGTTTTAAATCCCCATTTATATGTTATCAAGGAAAAAAGGTTTCAAAATATTTTCAATATTATTTTATAATTTTTCTAGAAAAGGGTTTCCAAAATGATATCAAGAATTCTATTTAAGTTTTCAAATTATTTTCAAAGAAAGTAGTTTTTGAAGAAATATTCAACATTTCTTTATGAGTTTTGAAGGGTTTTTAAAATAAAATGGGTTTTAAAAATTTTTAATCTTTATTTATAAGTTTTCAGAGCTATTTTGAAAGAAACAAGTTTTCCCAATGCTTTATTTTTGAAAACGAATTTTTTAAAGGAGAAAATATATTTTTATCAAGAATTTTTTTAAATGAAATTGTAAATATCTATTTATAAGAATTTTTTTATGAATTTTTTTAAATAAATGTTGTTTTCCTTAATAAATTATCCACGAGATATTTGAAAATCCTTCTCTATCTAAGATGATATAATTTTTTATAGTTTATCATTTATTAGGGATATGATCCTAGAATACCATTCATATTCTTTCTTGAATGGTTTATGTTTTGATGGCATGATATTTATGACACTCATTTCTATTTCATAGGTTATATGCTTTTGAAACCCACTTCTCTTCATGGGTTATTATTTGATGAAATTATTATTATGAGACCTATCTATTTCTATAGGTAATGATATTATGAAATGTTTATGATTCAAATTTCCTTTAATAGGTTATGATATGATGTTTATGAGACCCATCTCTTTTTATGGGTCATTATACAATGAAATATTTATTATCTTTCTGCACATGTATATATTATTTTATTATGTGATAGGTAATACCTATATCTCCCTCCAATTCATTGTGTAAATATTTATATCTCACAAGATAATTATGGGAAACAATTTTATAGGCTTGATCCACAATGGGAAACATGTGTGTCCTAATCCACTGTGGGAATATGGGGAAACCCAATCCCTTATAAGGAAAGGACTAAAACTAAAGATGGCGGTGTGTCTTTCCCAGTTGGTGTAGTCCCCTTGAAGTTCCCTAATAAGTTTTAGCAATGATCATTAACTTTTAGGGAATGATTGTTATGCATGAACCTAATTACATATTCAAGATGATATGTGTAGACCTAGTTTCATGTCTATAATTTTATGTGAAGGACTGATCTCATGTCATTAACTAAACGAGTAAACCTATTTCTATTTACACATGTTCACAATGATATAAGATAATTTTTATTCCACAAGTCTATGTCTTATGCCTATGTTATGTTGCTATATCTTAATCTATTTTAGTTCCTTATGATTCATATTATATGAACTACCAATATTTTTTACATGACTCTTGATTATGATTTTTTATATGTAGGGTATGATATTCTAATGTTATGATAATTTTATCATACTATTATGTTTGTTTTTAATCATACATATCTCCCTTGTTTACCCTTATTGAGTATTAGAGTTCATACATTTCTTATGTTTCCTTTCCCCAGGTTATGAAGAATGGTTTTAAGTGGGAGTACTGAAGGGGAAGATCTTTAAGGGAGATGTTGAAGATCCTTCACCAAGTTAGAAGATTATGTTTCTATGTTTCAAAATACACTAAACTAGAATAGTCCTAAGGAATTTATATTTGTAATGTACAAAATATTCATCTAAAATGATATAATATCCATTTATGTTAAGCTTAGGTCACTATATAAGCACTACCATACTTTTTTATGCACATCTATCCCATGAGGAACTACCCCTAGATGTTGATTTCAAAGATTAAGGAATTCTATCAGTAGATAAAGTTATTACATGCTGGAAGATTCATTTTTATAGTGCCTACTGAAGTCCAACTAGTAGAAATCTCAATGACCATAAAATCAATAAGGTGGGCCTAGGGATCGTCTTCATCAATCCTACACAAAAAATACTTCCATACTCATTACTGTTATCATAAGGTTGCACTAGAAATGAAGAAGAGTATCAAGATCTTATTACTAGTATCGATCTATTCTTCAAGATTGATTTCCCATGATTAAAAGTGAAAGGAGATTCTGAGCTGGTCATCAAGTAGATCAGGGGTGTCTATGTATTCAGAAATTAATAACTTGTTCCTATACTAGAATGGTCTTATCATCTAATGGCCTAATTCCATTACCAACTAAAGTTGGATCTTATTACTTGATCATATAATGGTTAAGCTGATGATTTAGAAATACTAGCTACATCACGTGTAGAGACCAAGCATGATGAATTTTTCATTCATGTATAACACTGAAGGGTTATTTCAACCGACCACTTTTAAAGGAAATAACCAATAGGAAAATTAGTTTGATGTTGGTAATTCTGCACCAAGGATCTCAAATACCCAGATGGTTGATGAAGCATCTAATTTGATGAATCCTTTCATTGAGTATCTCTTGCATGACATTATCCATCTAGAATAAGTTGAGTATGAGTGAATCTGCAAGTGCACAATATAGTTTTCCCTACAGAGTATTCCTAACCATAAGTATACTCTCTACAGGTGCGATTTCTATGGAATTCTCCTTTTTTTCATACAAGGGGAATAGATACCTCAATTCATGTAAGTGGTACAAGCCGGATCCTATGGATCCCATCAAGGAGGATCAAATCTCTCCCGTAAAATTTAGTGGTTGGGTTAATTTTGGCCCATCATGGTTTGCAACTGCATTGAGTTCACCAATTGGTGTCATGCATGTCAAATTCACTCCAACTTTGTGCATCAACATCTATAGATTATTCATTCCACAAAATATTCTTATACCTTTGTAATTTTTAGACTTTACATTGTGGGTCTATACCCACTAGGGACTAATCAATAGTGCATGGTCATTTTGACCACAAAAAAATTATTTTTAAAGTGGGTATAAGTTTTTCCCAAAATGATGTTAAAACTTGGTCCATGATTGAGTCTATGAGCTCCCACATCAACCATCAGTTTGGGGTTCCTGACACTATTCTCATAGATAATGGAACAAAATTTTAGGATACTGAGCTGAAGAAGATGTATGCTAAATAAAATATTTGGTATAAACATAATTTGGTCTATCATGCATTGGAAAATGGGTAGATTGAAGAATTCAATAAAATTATCTATAACATCTTGTAGAAAATCATAAGATATAATAAGAAGATTTGTCCTGATAATATTCTCAATTATCATTGGGAGTATCAAATAAAAGCTCAAAATTCTTCCCAAGTGACCCCATATTCTATGGTGTATGAAACCGAGGTAGTTTTACCTGTAGATATTAATAAAAATAACTCTAAATGACCATTTACAACTAGCAGATGCTAGAAAGAATAGTAGAAGTCTATCTAGATGAGTTGGGGGCCCTTGAGGAAAATATGAACTATGTTTTTCATAACTGAGAAAGGTACCATAAAAAGTAGCATGAGAAATCAACAATAATTTTTGACTTTGATTAGTCCTTCAAGGTGAAATTGTACTGGATATCAGAACACCAATGACACTAAGAAAACAAATCTATAAAAGATACAACCCAAGTGTGACGGACCTTACATCATTTACAAGGTCTGCTCTAATGGTTCATATTCTTTAATCACCATGGATGGAGAGAATATAAAACCTAACACCAAATCTATTTTTTAAATCATTACTACACATGATTCATTTGGTCCGAGCTGTATGACCTTAAACTCGCAGTAATCCTAGTTCCATCTCTATGACCTTAAACTAGCAGTATCCCTTTTCCAACCTCAATGAATTTAACATGGAATCAATATTGGTCTAAGATATATGACCTTAAACTATAAGTATCCATATTATGAGGTTTATAACCATAAATTAGAAGTAATACTTTTCCAATATTTATGAACTTAAACTAGCAGTAGCTGTAGTACGAGCATTATGACTTTAAACTAAAAGGCCTAATGTCATCATCACATGACATTAAACTATTTCCTTACCCAATGTGATGAACATTGGAGTCCGAAAATGAATTATATTAGATGATCAAAAACTAACATCCTCATCAAATGATGTTAAACTATAGCAATACCCTATGTGATGAACATAGGATGCTTAATGTGATAAATGTGAGATGACCAAGACTAAAATCCTCAGTACATGACATTAAACTATATCATTACCCAATATAATGAACATAGGATTCCTCATATGAGAAATATGAGATGACAAAAAACCAATATCCTTGACACATGTCATTAAAAAGTAACCTTGACTTATGTGATGAATAAAGGATTCCCTATGTGATAAATGTGAGATAATTAAAACTGACATTCTCATCACATGATCTTAAAATGTATCCTTATCCTATGTGTTGAACAAGGATTCCTCGTATGAAAAATATGAGATGAAAAAAAACCAATTTCTTTAGCACATGAAATTAAACAATTTCTTTACCCTATCTGATGAACATAGGATTCCTCATGTGATAAATGTGAGATTACCTTAACTTAGATCCTCAGTACATGACATTAAACTGCAGTCTTACCCTATGTGATGAACATTGGATGCCTCATATGAAAAATACAAGATGACCAAAAACCAACATTCACATCACATAACATTAAACTATAGATTTAATTTATGTAAAAAACATAGGATACCTCATATGGAAAATATGAGATGACTAAAAGCCAACATCCTCAGCACATGACATTAAATTGTAGCCTTAACCTATGTAACAAACATAGGATGACTCATATAAATAACACTAGATAACCAAAAACCAATTTCCTGAGAACACGATGTTAAAATTTATCCTTACCCTTTTTCATGAACATAATATGGATCACGTGATAAATTTAACATTTCTAAAACTGACATCCTCAGCACATAATGTTAAACTGTGGCCTTACCCTATGCGATGAACAGAAGATGTATCTTATGATAAATTTGATATGACCAAAAACCAACATCCTTAACACATTAATTTGAACCATATCCTTACATTTTTTTATAACCAAGGGATTCCTCATATGATTAATACAGGATGGCTAAAAACCAACATGCTCAATACATGATGTTAAATTGTAGCCTTACCCTATGTGATGAACATATGATGCCTCATGTGATAAATGTTAGATGACCAAAACTAATGTCCTCGACACTTGATGATAAACCGTATCCTTAACCTATGTGATGAACATATCATGCCTCATATTTCAAAAATGAGATGAACCTGGCATCCTCAACACATGATATTAAACTATAGCCTTACCCTATGTGATGAAAATAAGACGCCTCTTGTAATAAATATGATAAGTTTACATGTCCTCATTAAATGATGTAAAACTACATGATACTATGGGTCCTCACTAGAGGGTATACATTCAGCCCCATAGAAATGGTATCCTACCGTGCCACATTGTAGAGCTACATGTGGCTTGATTCCTAACTTAGTGGGATAGGTAGTGATGCCTCATCCCTTTATCTTTAGGCCCAATCGCAGGTTTCCTCTCCCAAAGTGAGGTTATCTTATACATTAATCCATTAATGACCTCTCAATTATGGTGTTAAAAAAAATATAATAGGCCTCCTCATCAAGTATAATCTTTTATCATACTCCTCAACCCATATATGGATCAATATTCTCTCACGAACCGACACGAGGAAGAAAGAGTAGGCAACTCAAGGTGTAATCCATACACAAAATGTTCTCAACACATTATGTTAAACTATATCCTTATCCTATCATGTCATAAATTAGGGATGAATTATATGTTTTCTATGAGATGATTCATCATCCTCTCTAGAAAGGATGATACACTTTCAGCATTGGTTGTCAACCAAGCTGTTTCCTAAAACTACATGTGGCTTGATTTCTATTCCCATGGGATATGTTGTGATGCCTAGATATTATATCCTAGGCCCATACCCACTAAAAACTAATTTTTGAGTATTACTCCCCCTTAGGATCAATCTTAATCCTAGCCTATCTTCATGCTCATTCAACACATTAAAGTAAAAGGTGGTGTGGTCCCCAGATCCATATTCCCTAGGGCATCCTCCCCTTCCACTTTCACACTTTGTTCTTCCTTCTACTCAGTTCCTCATCATTACTCAAGATTTTAATAGGCCTCACAAATGAAAATTATGCCTAGACACATTGTCCCACCTACCATCTGGGGAATATTCTTGAAGAATTCATGGTGATATTTAGCAGTTCTCGTGTTTCAAACATAGTAAATCGTTGATTCAGAATTTATACATCCCATCCTTGACCAGCATAATTATGGATCTTGTGTTCCAAACATTTTCAAAAGTGTTCCATTTACATTATCCACCTAGTTCTTCAATACAAATATTTGAATTCATAGTTTAACTTCGTTTATACTTTTCTTTTATCTCATAGGAACCTCAATACCATGCGTTTCATCCTTTCATACACTCATATATGATAACTAAGTAATTTGGAATCATTGGGTCTTCCCCAAGTCAGCTTCTTTTATCCCTTTTTATGCTCTCCCATGCGACAATCAGAACTTAATTAATCTCCTTGTTTCTCAAACTGATCCTGGATCACGTAGTCTTATCATTCAGGGAGTAATTTCACTAAGAAATGTTAAGATGCACATGCATCCCTTAAATGGAGTTCTACACCTTTTGGTATGAACTCTGGGACCTTAAAATAGTTTCCCATGTCCATGCATCATGATTTTAAACTATTTAAAAGGTTACCTTGGTATGTTTCATATGGAATTGGTCCACACTTGGACCTAAATTAACATAGGGTTACTGTACTTTCATTCCATTCACACACTCCTTTGAGACATATAATCATTAGTCGAAGCTTTATGACCTTAAACTAGTAGCAATTCAGGTCCAAGCTTCATAAACTTAAACTAGCAGTAATCTTGGTCTAAGATATAAGACCTTAAACTATATATAACTCCTTACTCTAACTGTAATGACCTTAAACTACCCTAGGAAAGAGGAAAATATTTCTGTCAGGTATAAAATCCATAGGAGAAACCCAACCAAAAGTCATACTCCCACTCACATGGTTTCTCTCATGGCGTAGGAAGAAATGAGGGTGTAAAAAAGTATAAGAACATAAGGTACCCACCATGATCCTTGGTAAAAGCATGGTTGTGACCACTAGATCCCCATTTTCAGGAAACGTTTAAGGCCAAAACTTAACTCTTTTAGTCATTCACACCCATTTACTTGTCCTGGTCACATGAAATTAAGTTTTACTACACACATCCCTACCATACGACATAAAACTACGTGGAATCATGGATAAATATATTTAAACTTAAAATATTGTAATAATGCCATCACCATATGAATTCAAACTATGTGTTCAATTTTCTTTCCAAAATATTTTAAACAGTAAACCCCCATCCTCATTACATGATGTAAAAATGAAAAGCATCTCAGGCCCCCACAAGATAACCCATTTACCCCCTTTGGTGTTAGTCACCTACGACACCATTCAAATTCTTTGAAAATCTCATGGAATACAAGATAATTATTCTAATAGAAGATGATTCTTGCATCTTTTAATATAGATACACCCAACCAATGTGTTCAGAAACACGGTGGTATAATCTCGAGAGTGTTGAAATCCATTTGAAAATCCCTTAGTTTATCCCCATGCTTCGTTCCTTCCTTGATTTTGAACCCCATAATATTACATGTTTGAATGGTCCCATATTATTGTAATGGTTCTTGGACACACTTAGTCACCTACCATCCTAATACCATGCATGAAGGACTTATGATTAAATTCTTACAGGTCTTATATGGTCAACAGCTAACCCTCATGTGTTTTCCTCAATCCTTGAGGGAAAGGATAGTGAAAACTATGTTTCAAACAAAGTCAAAAGTCATCCTCGATCTTCCTAGCACTCATGTTTTGTTCTAAATATTAGGAATCTCAATTCCATAACTTCTTTATTCCCCATTTTTTTGATAGAATTAAATTCCCCTAGAGTTACTCTATTCATGCACCTACACATGTTGAGAAATCAAGTCAACTGTGAGGAGTACCATTATCAAACCCAATATTTCCTGGTTAGGATACTCCTAGCGTTCAATGAAAGTATTCAATACTTATATAGTACTCCCATATAAATAAGTCATCTCTTATTTTCCCTTTTCTTCCACACTAATAATTACTCACTTGGCTTAGGGATTTATCACTGGTTGTCTCATTAATTTGATAGAGATGCATAAATGAGAACACATTTAAGTATATGAGAAATTTTAAATAGAAACATAAATTGTTTTTGGGGAGGTTTATCCACACATAATAGACTCTCCTTTATTTCAAACTAATAAAAATTTCCCTATGGCTCAACCTTGGTGATTGAGTGTTCTAACTTAGACATCCATTTCTGAGTAGCCTCTAGTCCTTGTTGTCTCTTAGTAAACTATGATTCTTCCTCCTCATCCATGGGGTAGACCTCATCAACATGAATTCATTCTTTTTTCTTTTTAGTTTGGTACTCAACCACCATAAATTCTTCCTCTGCATCCCTAGAATCAACCACCACTAGTTGAGCCTCAATTTTCTGATGATCTCTTCTTGAGAATTGACGATGGATGCATACTCTCATGCCTAGTCTTATAGATGATAGATATCCTTGTCATCCACTTGGAGAACATGGGTTCCATAATACGTATTCTTGTAAAAAAACATTTCAAATTCCTACCACTTATCTAGTACCTGTTTGATGAGAAAATATGGAGCTAATGCATAGAGGAAGAAATATTCCACTCCACCGTGCCAAAAAATTACTAGCCAATTGTGAATAGATCCCACCTAGTTTCTAAGATCGTCTAGTGGAGTGTGAGTTATGAAATTTCACACAGTCATACACACCATGTATTAGATGAACTAGTTATCTTTATAAACATTTGACCCAAAATACTAAAATTCATCAGGTGGTTCAAGCTCATACTTTGGGAAGACCACTAACATATCAATGGAAAGATCATCTATAGGCATGTACTTGGGTGAGTTAAACACCAATTTAAAGGCAAAAGCATTGTCACTAGATCCTTTTCTTACAACAGGAGCTTCCATAACCTCCTACTGCACATCTGGGGTAAAATTAGCCATCACATCCTCCTCAACCAGCTATGTTGGTGGCATGATCTCAACCACCATCATTGAGTCCTCAGCTCAATAGTAGCCTTTTGTGGCACCTCTATGGTAGGTTAGTCCACTAAATCTTCCTTAACCACATATATAAAGAGACCAACCTCAACCACCTCCATTGGAACCACAATTTTGACCATCACTACCTCTGCTCCTGACCTCACTTACTCAAGCATCTCTACTAGTGGTTAGGACCTCAACACATTTTTCACTACTATGAGAAACAATAGTTATCATGACGTGATTTTTGAAAAGTAACAAAATGATGAGAATATTAAAAAATAGATAAAACATATAAGAGTTATAAATACCATCCAACAACTAATCATTTTTTACCAGAAGTTACCCCACGGATTCCACCTCAATAATAGATGGCTGGCCACCTATGACCACAATGTCAGGGGAGGCCCTATTCCCACCCCTTGAAGGATTTGTGATCCATAATTCTCAAATAGTGATTTTTCATTAACCTACCCTCCTTTATAATCACTAATTCCTACACAAATGAAAGAGGAGTTAGGTAGTAATCTTATAGTTTTTTCAATGGTAAAATTTCATGAAATTATAAAATTTACATGATTAATAGAGGGATATCCTTTCTCAGAGGAGTCCGGGTTGGAATCAATCCCCCATGATTCTTCCACTATTTATTCTTTAACCCTATCCAAACCATTGGGAAATTGACCCATGGGAAGATCCAAAGGAGAAGGCATGCATAGAAGCACCTTCACTTAACTGGTTAGGGTATTCATGATTCCACAAAAGTGAACCAAGGCTTCCATATCCATGATATATTACATCACCTCATCTCAGGGAGCATAGAAACCTTCCCTTCCATGTCACAGACTAGGAAGATTTATCCCCTCATCATGGAGACACAGTGATATCCCATGAAGAGATTTGAGTTATCTATCAATCCTCTAGATCTCCCAAGAATTAGGGAAAATAACATCATCAAGGATATATAGATGGTGTATCCAAATTCCCAAGACCTTGTACTTGTTCCCTTGTAATCACTCTGGAAGGTCCAATTCCCTCCTAAGGCCATTTTTCTTGGTGTTTAAATCCTAGTGCCCCACTCTCTACTGGATATAAAGGAGCGTCGACCATTACACCCCACACTACCTACCCATTTCTTCTTCTACGATGTTCTCTACCCACCACAGAATTCCCCCAGCCCCATGGATGCAAGTCCCCTTCCACATCATCCATCCGATTTGGATGGCTGCCTTAGTATCTCCCCATGATGCACACATTCCCATCTAAGCGCATATTAATAAAAAGACCATACATGGTATTAACTAATCATATTTTCTGGTGTATCTCACTTCTCCTTATACCTTCCTCCTGGTAAAACATCTGCTAAATTTTTCATTGGATTGAGGGATGTATTTTAGCATGTACCACCATGTACACCATTGTGGTAAGTCACCGAAGGATCTGAAATTTTGTATCGAAATGGTATGGATTATACGGTACAAATATTTCCTTTAAATCAACTCTTTCCACCAGTACCCATCCCCTAAATTCTAGGAGGTACGACCTTTGATCCACTGTCCTGGTGTTGTTTTCTATGACCTCCCCCATTGGGAGGGGGAATGGGTGGAAGATAAATTGATCCACTAAAAAAATCCTCATTATCATGGTAGATGGATACATCTTGAGAGGATGAATCCCAAAAATGTGGAGCATTGATGGCCAGAAGTTAGTACTTGGTGGATAAATTGGGTTTGGGTACTTATACCGTCACATATTTATAGTGACCCAACTGTATAATAAATGGATGATCCACCACACACAAAAAAGGTAATTTCTCTTGATGATGTGGCATAACATCTTGTACAAATTCTACAGTATTGGAACTTCTATGTTGATATGTTTCCCCATTTCCATCATCTTCTCCATGATTAGGGTACTTGGCTGCACACCCATGTGAGTATCCTAAACTAGGAGCATCCACCCACATATAAGTTTCTCAATGATTATGAAAAGTATAACTATGGGAGATTCAATTTTGATGTTGTATCCCTATAAGAACCATTGTAATAGATCCTAAATTATCTAATAAAAGTGATACTTTCCTATCATGGACATCTTCATACACTAACACGGCCTCCCTAACATGCTTTCCATGGGCCCATTCATGAAATAACCAAACCACTGCTTGAAGGGGACACCCTTTATCCCTAGATTGTGCTCACTCTCTCCCTATACCAAATGTTTTAGAACTCTAGATATGGATTGAATATTCTTCTATTCATCCCAAACAACCTCTAATGTGGGGAATTCATCATACATGCTCCCTTATATAGGGATCCCCACAATTTGATGGAGATCCTAAAGATTAACTCCAACCTTCCCGTGGTGTAGGTGGAATGTGTTGGTCACTAATGACTACACTCTTAGTAGATCAGGTATGATTTTTGGGTGGTGGTAGAAATGGAACTATGAAGTCCACACTACATCATAGAATACCAACCTCTTTATCTCCACCTTGAACTTATCATAGACTGACATGCCCAGTATGCCCTGGCCCACTCATCCATAAAATTGCAGACTTTGAACAAATACCATTCCTCAGTTCATCCTTTGATACTATCCTCCAATCCCACCTTGATAACATCATCCTACTATGTTGGCAATTATTATTCAATTATAACCTCCCCATTGATTTTACTTAGTGTGTTCTATAGTGATTGGGTGGTGATCGATGCATGGTCTTTCACAATGTGACCCTCGACAGCTTTGTGCCACTCTTACATCCTCAGATAACTCATAAACTAGTAAGAGGGCTCATATTAATTGGTTATTGGGTTAAAAAAATCTTCTCTCAAACAATAAACATATAGAGTTAGCCTCTTTCACAACATGTATTCTTACTATGCCTCCATCAAAAATTTAGTAAGTGTGTCATTATCTAACTCACTCTAGAAGCTCACCCTAATCACAATATTTATAGTCATCTCCCTTTATCAAGATATAGTAGAATTAACACCCTCAAAAATTCATATTCAAAGAAATAAAATGTTTTTAGAATCTAATTCAGGAATGTTAGTTCATGAAGGTTGAGTTTTAGAAATTATAGAAACTTCACAGAAGTCTTTTCATGAAAGTTCTATTTGTATAGGAGTAAAAGTTTCATGAGAAGTAAGAAATGAGATCATAGAACCATTTCAAAGGTCTAATGTTTCACTAAAATATAGATTACAATTATCTTTAATATAAATATTTTGGTCCCCCCTAGGACCCTCACTCTTATTTATAGTCATTAGGCCTCACTAAGTTTCATGAACATGGATACCATAACACAAATTTATGGTGGCTTTCCCTCAAAATCTGATCCTCCTTTCCCTCATTGGATCTCACTATGAGTTCTCAATTCTAAAATATACATGTCACCAAAAAATTGGAGGTCTTCATGGATTTTTCAGAGTGAATTAGGGTCAAAATAGCTAAAAAAATTACTCAAGGGTATGTGTTCATGAAGTTCAGAAATATTGCGAACAAGCAGTGGCTTGTGGAGGTGTCCAAACCACCACAAAGGTTGAGATAGTAACTTTTATGCAACTTATATTCATTTTTGTAAATCTAAATCCCTTTATAACCTTCATGAATTATATTTTCAAGCTATTAAATTTTATGAAATGGACATACCCACTTTCTCCATGCCTATAAATACCCCCCTCTATCCAATTTTTCAAGAGAGGTGTGACCTTTGGACTTTTGAAAAAGTCTCTAAATTTGACAAACTCGATCCTTCATGAGTGATTGATGAGATGGATTATTAGAGGTATCTATTTTTTTCAAAAAAGTCACCCAAGGGTTCTTGAGAAACTCTAACCATGGTAAAGATGCCTTTCTCCAAGGTCTATGGCCTTCATGTTGGAAAAAAAACTTTTACAACTCTTGGTGTTTTTTGAGATAATTATCCATTACGAAAGCAACCCCATGGGATACAATAAAATACTATGAGGTAGGGATACCCTATTTTGTGAATAATACTCCTTCATGAGACCCCTTTCTTTTATAAAACCTCTAACCTTCATGAATCCTTCAACCTTTTCCAACTCCCAACCTTTACAAAACCCATACACCACGATTCTTAATGATTCCTCCTTTCAATAAACATCCTTTCATGAAAATTGAGTGCCCATAGAACTTGTACCTATCCAAACCCAATTCATCCTCACCCTGATAATATATATAACCATTATCATTAACTCTTGTTTTCATTTAATTTATGTCAAAAATTTCCTAGACCATTACCTTTCCCTTTTATCCTAAGCATTAGAACCCTAATAGATCTTGGTCCTAAAAATAGACACCCAAAAGTCATAAACCCTGATTAGAACTCATTCACAAAAACATTTACACAAAACCCCACCCATAGGTGTATAATAATTAAAGTCATAATCCCCCAAGGTAGAGTCATCAAGGAAATCTACCCACTTTTCCTGGTAGGGTTTTTTTATGATGGATCTTTATCTTCTACCTTGAAATATTCCCCTTGTGTGTAGGTCCCCAAACGTCTGATCTTCAAGAAGTATAACCACAGATCCCAACTTCCTAGTCATATTATTTTAAACTATAATAAAACATCCTCAGTACACTACACAAAATCCAGTAATTAGTGACGGGGTTTTAGTGGATGTTTTTAAAAAACCGCTGCAAAAACTTTTTTTAAACAGACAACACTTCTTACATCCCCCTTATTCTACCCCCACTCAATCCCGAAACTGCTACCTCTTCTTCCCCTGACCCCATAAAACCCCTCTCCACCAGTCCCTCACCCCATCGAACCCCTCACCGCTGGCCCCTGACCCCTTCGAACCCCAGCCTTCTGAACCCTATACCCTCATCCTCAGCCCCTGACCCCATCAAACCCTAGCCCTCACTGTCGACCCCCTTCTCCCCCTCACCATTGGCCCCTTCTCTGTTTCCACCTTCATGCCCTACTCAACCGAACTGTCACTACCTAGTTTTAGGTGATTAACCATTTAGTTATATATATTTTTTATTTTATATAATGTTTGGGTTCGATCAGGAGTTTTTTCTAGATAATGGAATCTTGTATTCAAGTGCATGTTATGACTTGACCAGTAGGATGGGAATCTTATCATGAGTTTGGAATGCTCAAATTTGGATGCAGGAATTTTTGTTGGTGTTTGTGAATGTGGAATTGATATTCCAAGTTGATGAAATGGATAAATTATTTATGATGTTTATATTTAATTGGAATAAATTAGTATGTTGTTTTGGATTTTCTCTATATAGTTTTATTTATATTTTGAACTGTGAACTAAGCTGTTCTATTCCTAAGGGCGTGTGGGGTAATATTTTGGTTGGATTTCCAACTGGAAATAATCACTAACCCCATTCATATGAACATTGGCGTGTATTAAAATACAACACCAGTTATGATAAACCATTTTATTTATAAATATAAAATATTAATTATATTTTTAATGGGTTTATAATAAAAAAATTATGTTATTCAAATTAATTTTAAAATGAATGATAAATAAAATATATGAACACTCCAATAAATGATAAAAATTTTACTAATTTAATTTTTTAAAGAGTGTAATAAATTTTTTATTTGGAACTATTTGAACTTTTTTAATGGAATTAAATAAATTTTATACCAATTATGGAGTTATAGACTCATTCGTTACAATGTTTTACCATTACTGATAAACTGTTGTAGCCTTGGAACTGTGAAAAAAACATACCTCTAATGAATTAAATGAACACAAATATTATTAACATGATTATAATAGAACATAAATGAAAAATAATAAATCATATATACATACAAAATTGTTCTAAAATAAGTATTTAATAAAATTAATTTGATTATTTAGGGGTTAAGATGCATGTACTAAGAAGAGTCGGGAGTCAAGGCAAGAGATTTTCTTTTTCAATCCTTATTTTTTCATATATTGTTTATCTATGGTCCATATTCTCTTATATGTAATATAATCAAAATATTATAACAGTAACTTAATTGTTTCCATTTACTTTTAAGGTGTTATTTTTCTCCCTTTTATAATTATTCAATGTTCATAACCTATATGGTTTTTAAGAGGTCTTCCAAATATTTATAGTTCTTGATAATATATTATCTATCTATATTTCATAATATTAAAATATTTGTAATATAATTACTTTATATTATTTTGTATTCGTTATCCTTACTTTTTTAGGGATACTAATGTATTTATTATTTCATTCCTACCCATCCATTTATTCAAACCATATGAAGTATATAAAGAAAATATTTACATTTCTCCTACCTTATCCCCCAAGATTCTTCTATATAAAATCTATTTATTTTTAATATTCCATTGTGGTGAACTTTTATTGTTAAAATGTTCATTTTAAATCCTTTAATACCTTTTTGAAAATAACTATTGAATGTGACTCATTTTTTATTTTTATAAAAAATTCAAAAATAAAGTTATGAATTCGATTTTCATAATCTCTCTTTTGTTTCTTCTATGTTCTTATCAAGATTTATTTTTAATATAATTTTTATATTATTTGATATAACCATTGTATATTATGAAATATAATTATTTTAATGAAAAGTTTTTATTTTAATGTCTAAGGAAATTATTAAACGAAATATATAACCTTTTTAAATATATTGTAAATACTATATGATTCATTATCATGATTGATGTATATTTACCTAATGTTTTACTTTATTTCATTTTATGCTCGCTTTATCTCCACGGGTTATCATTTTGTTATTTTTTATTGATATATGATTATTTTTATATTCATGTGAAACACACACACACACACACATATTTATATTATGTATTATGATGAATGGTTTGTCCCTAGGATTATATATCCCCCAATCACTAGGGTAATGATTAATTTATCATGAGTTATCTATGTGTGGGTTATGTTATGTATAAATCATCCATAATTTTACTCACAAAAATGAGCACCACCCCTTACCATCTTCATGGTGTGCCCTTCCATCTTCCCAGTGCCCTCTGTGCATCCCTCACTAGCCTCACAGCTATGGTGATAGAGAATTACTAGGTTCACCTAGAATTCATGACCCTAGGGTGTCTCTCCAATGATTCATTTTTTAAATAAATAAATGTATTATTTTTCTTTTACTTCTATTTTACATAATATTATCCCTGACTGATTTCCTTTTTTTACTTTGAATTTTTTTAGTACTTATATGAATGTTCTTATAATTACCTGGGTTGTGTTTATTTCCACTTCAATTTGTCTCTTTTCCTACTTAGTAATAATTTTGTTTTAATTAATTTAATTTCAATGGATTATCATCACACAATTTTCTAAAAATAATAAAATTTATTGATGTGGAATTATTTTAAAAGGACAATAGTAAATATATATGTTCTTATGGTTGGAAGTATTAAATATTTATGATGAAAAATGAAGAAAAACAAACATATGTTTAGAGACATCTTAATATGGATGTTTTAATACATTTTCAAGGATACTAATAATGAAATACTCAAATATACACACATCCCACACTTTTAGATTGTTTTATTCTACAATCATCCTCCAACCAATAAATGTTTTTGAATTGTGAAAATGCATAAAGAAATTCACTTCCCAATTTATAGAATGATCTGAAGCCTAAATATTGACCGGGTTATATATTTTCTTAAAAATTATCTTGCTGAACTGGTATGGAAGTTGCTGGAAACATGGAGAGATAAGTAGAGTATGAAAAACACAAGAGTTAGAGTGGTAGAGGTAGCTTTACCTTTAGTGGAGGATTTGGATTTTACAACCCTGTGTTCCTGGTTTTTTTTTCATGTGGGCTTACTACACTTTTCTTCCCACCCTTCTGGAGGACGGTAATCTATTTCTGTTTCCAACACATCGAAGATGGTGACAACAAACCTGGAATAGCCATGATAAGTGAACATGAGGAAATAACTATAGATTATACAGTAAAACTCAATGAACTGCCTCCAGCCTTCCTAAAATCAAACCTGGTGACAATGAATTTAAGGGGGATCCTTTATTCGGTGAAACTAGGATTCATGGTCACCTGTTTGGGTTACAGGAAGGTTGGTGATAGTTTTCCAAGTTCTACAGTATCTACTATAGTTACTTTCTTATCTTCACATATCAAGGATATTCTAAGTTTGTTGTCACTATATTTGACGTGTCAGTAATAAAAATAACCTGCCCTCTTTCCTAAGGTAGGGAAGAAAATTATAGCAATCCCCCATACAAAAAACCAGGAACATAGGGTTTTCGAACCCTAATACTCCACTCAAGGTGAAGCAACATATCCCACTCTTCACTCTTGTGTTTGTGAACCTATACTTTGGTCTCCATGTTTGAAGTAATTTCCATACTTGTTCGGAAAGATAATTTCCAAGAAAAGATGTAACCCAATCAACATCTAGGCTTCAGATCATTCTAAAAATAGGGAAGTGAATTTCATTATGTGTTGTGAACATTAAAAAACATGTTTTTGTTGGAGGATTGTTGTAGAAGAAAATGATCTAAAAGTGGTGTATGTGTGTATTTTTGAGCATTTCATTAGTATTCTCCCTGAAAGTGTCTTTAAACTGACCATCTTCATATGTCTCTAAACTTATGTTTGTTGTTCTTCATTTTTCATCATAAATATTTAATCATTCAAACCATAAGCACATATATATTCTCTATTGTCCTTCTAAAATAATTCCATATCAATATCCTTTATTTTTTTATGAAACTTTTGTGATAATAATCTAATGAAAATAAATTAATTATTTGTATATGCATGATCTAAAATAATATATCTAATATATTATTTATTTTCAAATATTTTTGGTTTAATATAAATATAAACCACCTCTGAAATTCTCGAAAATTATTATTAAGATAATAAGAGAATTTATTATCCATTTTTTCAATATTTTTGGAGTGTACTCAATTTTAATTATTCAATTTCACTAACTTTTAAAATTCATGTATCTAAGTTTATATATCCATAAATAATGATAAAAAATATATTTTAAATAAATATTTTTGTGTTATTCAGATTATTCCACCCAAAAAAGTCCCCAAATTTTCTTGGGGGTCTCAACCTATTTCTAGTTCTCCTCATTTTCTGCCCATATTCCATGGAAATCAAGGTTATTTAGAGGTGGTGAAGTGGCTTGAAGAAGTTGAGCATGTCTTCAGAGTGTTTGGAACTCCCAAAGCTGTTAGAGTTTGTGTTGTTCTGGGTATTCGTGGTGGTCTATATTTTGAATAATTTGAGTATATTCCCCCACCTATGATGCAATTTTGGATGATGTGGGAAGTTTTTAAGTCTATCTTTGTTCGATGGTTTATACCTGAAGAGGTGAAGATAAAGAAAAGGGAAGAGATCATGAGTGTACGACAAGGTCATAAGACAATGAAGGATTATGTTGAACACTTAAAATAACTACTTTTCTTTCCTCAGGAAGTGGTGTCACATGATATGTTGAAATATTAACTTTTCATTGGGGTTCTTCATCAAGAGATCAAGGAGAGAGTCCTCTTCTCCATGGATCTCCATTTTGAGAAGTTGGTGGAGGAAGCATTTTCGGCTGAGGTGTTGTGAAAGAAACATACAAAAAATTGGTTACATGTGTTCCTCCATTGAAGATTCATTAGTGTTGGTTAGTTTTGGTAAATTATAAGTTTGGGTTTCATTTTGATTTTTAGAAATGGGTTTTTAATTTATTGATGAAATGTATGGGTTTGTGTGGGGGTTTCTTGTTGTTTCATATTTTGGTGCAAACAGTTGTGACTGTCAGCCTATGGTTCAATAGTTTTTTATAGTGTATGCTTGTGTAGTTGTTTGTTAATTTAAATATGAAATATATTAGTATATATAATTTTTTAGGGTATTTATGTGGTGCGTAATAAGCTACAGGTTTTCTTGTAAATCAATATTTTGCGGTGGTTCAAAAAACAGCTAAATATAATGCAATATTAATATGGCAACAATTTTTTTCATTTTAGTGGTGGTTTTCTGGATAAAAAAATTTATGCATTGATTTTAACCGATACTAAATCCTCATTATTTTATTGCTAGAAAACCACCGTGAAAATGAAGAAAACAACTGCTAGATACACATTCTACTATGCATACCAGAAACCACCACTAAATGGAAGGAACTGCCGCATATTGGATGTTGATACCAACTTTATCAATAGTTTTTTAAAACCATCACAAAACCATGTGGAAGTGGTTTAAATTGACTCTAAGTAGTGATTTTCATTTAGTGGTACATTATATTAATATATTGCCTTACCCCATGTGATAAACATAAAATTACCTATGTATGATCATCATGGGATTACACCTTCTTCACCACCATGTGATGAAAATCGACACCATAGATGATACCCCCAAACACTCACGAAGCTCATATTTGTAATCCCCACACTATCCATTATTGTCACACCCTTTCTGAAATGATCATTGTTACCACATAAAGTTAGAATACATGGACTAGTCCCATCACATGAACTTAAACTACAATATAAAACTATGTGGGTTTTGATCCCTATCTCTTAATAGGGTAGGTAATAAACCTCCATGATGTTTAGTCTTGATATCTAGGAGACCTCCCTGAGGGTCAATCATGATCCCCCAACACCACTAAACCTGCATGTCCTCCCTATGGGAGAGAAAAACCCTAAATTGTAACTATCTTTCCTACTAGGGACTCACTTAATGAAACCTTCATGTGTGACCATATTCCCCCCTAGGTAAGAACTTAACCAAACACTCATGTGTGATCATCTTCCCCCTGGGTACACACCTAACCAAACCCTCAAGTGTGATCAACTTTCCCTAGGGTAAACACATAACCAAACCCTAAAGTGTGATCATCTTCCCACCTAGAGACACACTTAACCAGACCTTCAAGTCTGATCATCTTAACCCATGGGGACATACTTAACCAAACCCTCAAGTGTGATCATCTCCCCAATAGGGACACACGTAACCAAACCCTCTAGTGTTATCATATTACCCCTTGGGGAAACACTTAACCAAACCCTCATGTTTGATAATATCTCCCTATGGGGTAACACTTAACCAAACCCTCAAGTGTAATCATCTCCACCCCCTGGGAACACAATTAACTGCCCACCTATCTCCACAAGATGTTAAACCAGTTAAACATTTTTGAAAACTTTATCCACAATATATTAAACATATTAATATACTATCCCAAGAAAACATTAAACTTGTGTCCTACCTATCCCCATGATACCTGAAACCTATGGACCACCTGAAATATCTACCCCATAAAGTAAAATTGCGATGCCTAGGGTAAAAATCCTCAAACACCTTATGCTCCTCACATAAACTACCCTATGGTGGAATAATATTCCTTGGGTTCGACACATAGGATGCCTCATATGAGAGACACATTTGACCTCAAAAGGGGAAGACTTTATATGTTCCCAACATGACCTAAATCTATAAATTCTCAAAAATTCACAACATTACCATATAATCTAACCATCAGTTATTGACCTATCATGATAGAAGAAGCATAATTAACTATCATACACCTTGATATGGTGTCGAGAATGAATTTCATGAACATGAATCAAATATTTTATGGAGACCCATATTAGGAAATGAGCTCAGAGAAGGAATCCATTGAAGGAGGAAATGATATCCCATCATCTAGTTTTGATCAAGGAGATAAAATCACCAACCCTAGTAATGGATCCCACAAACCATTTGAAAGTATCAATGTGGGGATAGAAGAATGAAATGTGTATCCCTTGTGAGAAAGTGTAGAAAACACCATGATTGAAGAAAAGGGGGTAAAACATAAGGGTTGATGATACTGATCGTATGGAAGGTTAGTGTATGGATGAACTAGTTTTGGATGGGTACAGGGTCCCTGGGTACTCAACTTTCATGAAATGGTTTTTTAAAGGAGGACACATGGGGATTCCTAGAGGGTATATTTCATGAAGGTTGGGTTTCATGAAAGTTGAAGGATTTGTGAAGGTAAAAGGTCACATGAAGTTTTATTTTTCACAAAATAAGGTCTCCCTACTTTAGAGTAAAGTCTTGGTTCCCATAGGGTTGGTTTTGTGAAAGATGGTTCCTCACCAATATGTTTCATAAAGGATTATCTGGGGCACAAAGTTCTATTAACAAACATAAGCTAAGTAAAATTTACCACCTCAACATCTACGGTGGACCAACAAACTTTTCAAGCAACCACACATTTATGAAGGTTTTTACATTTCTGAACATAGACCCTTAGGTGTATTTCTGAGTTATTTTGGATTGTATTCACTTCCAATGATACATTACTTCCTCGATAGATATCATAACATGTGTTTTTTCAGAATCATCAAATTTCCCCCTTAGAATGGGAGCCAACACGGGAAATGATGGTAGGATTTTGAGTGGAAACCATAAAAAATTGACAATTTTGAGGATCAGTTCATGAAACTCACCATAACTCTATACCTATAAATAGGGGTGGGGTCCTAGAGGGGGATTATGATGTTTTTATAATATACAAACCGTTTCTCTCTTTTTATAAAACTCAATACTTTTGTGATAGTTATGCGATTTCAATCATTAACGCTTGTGAAAATTTTGAATATTCCATGAATATATTTATGTGAACATATTCTTGTGAGTATACTTTTTCAAAAATTATCAAATTTCAAGAACTCAACCTTCATGAATCAAACTTCATGAAACATTTCATAAAACATTCTAAGTCTGGGAAGATGGATACTGAGGGTGTTGAGGCTATTTTTGTTACACAATGAAGGGGAGATGATTAGAAATATTATGACTGGGGATAGAATCCATAGTCAATTAGATTAAATCATACTCATTGAATTGATGAATGAGTAATAGTAAGTTTATCCCATTTGAAAGTGGATACTCTTATAAGGATTCAAGCAGAGGGTTGATTTGTATTCCCCAATGATTATTGGGACATAACCACGTACTTGTTTAGGAGCTCATCTGGGTTGTACTAGTGGAACAGATCTATCAGGGGTCACATTGTGAATGACTATGCATCAATCACAACTCTCTCACTATATAACACACTTAACAATGAAAACAATATTTCATTTAGTGATGAGCCATCCCCCATAATATAAGACTGTTCTCAAGGTGGGTTTGGTAGAATATCTCTAAGGATGGACAGAGGAATGGGATTTGGGCTAGGGTGAAATTTTTTCGAATTAGTGGGTCTGGACATACAATATATGACATTCCTACCATGATTTTGAGGTAGATTTGAAGAGGGTGGGTCTATACGAAGTGGTGTGGAATTCTTAGTTTCATAACTATTACTACCTGAACATAATGCTTAAGTTGTTGATTAGGTAGTCACCTGGGACCAACACATTCCACCTGCACCATGGGGAGGTTGGCATAGTATATGGAATCTCCATTAGATCATGGGGATCCACACCCTAGGAGAAATTTATGAGGAATTTATCCCCACATAGGATATTTTGGATGATCCAAACTATATTTCAGTTATATAAAGGGTTCTACTATTCCAAGTATAGGGGGAGTGAAGAAAATCCAATGATGAAGGACATCTATTTCAAGACATAGTTTTCCTATTTTATGAATAAGCCTATGAATTGGATGTTAGTCAGGCCTCACTAATTTCTATATTTTTCTCATCCAGATAAGGAGAACTCATAATAGATAATTTTGGAGGCAATCCAATGGCTCTTATGAGGATAAAACATCAAACTAGAGGGTCCCATAGTCAGACATACAAGATTAATTAGAGAACTTATATGTGGGTGGATGATTCTAATTCATGATGATCACATGGGGGTGCGGATGAATACCTTCATTATAAAGGTGACATAAATTGTGAGGAAACATATAAACTTAGTCGTAACATTTATGGATAATCTATACAAGACGTTATGCAACATCATCTAGAGGAAAACCCCCTACCATTTGTGCGGGACCATCCATTTCTTATATGGTTGGGTATCCATACACATGAGGGTATGAATATAAAAATTCTATTCCACACCCCCAAACACCAAATTTAATCCATAAATGATAAATATCACTAAGATTGATCCCCTTGATATGGATCTAATTATTGTAATGATGAGGATTGGGTTGGAAGACCACTTTGTTTTCCACCTGCTCTACCTTCCAATATGAACTTTTATAAATGATGGAGAATGGAAAATGGAATATAATTTGTATCTCCTTGCCTTTTGAGGTGGGGTACTGGTGGACAAGGTGGATTTCAAGGAAATAGATGAACCATACACATCATGCCTATTTGTTAGGAAGTTTTGGTGTTTCCAAATACTTACCATGAAGGTCTAAATAGGGGTACATGTCAGGTATCATCGCTTAGTTTTTTTAGAAAATATGGAAGATGTAAATGTGGGAGAATGGAAGAGGGTGTAATGATTTTCTTCCAAATAATACCAGATTTGGGATATTTCATGAATATGTGATTATATGGGAAATCAGTTATCCTGGGAAGATGCTGAGGCAGTCATCCACTGAGGTGGATAACATGAAAGTAGCCCCTGCAGCCACAGGGATGGGGGTATGCTGTAGAAGTTAGGTCTCACGATGAGGGAAGATTTATACCAGCGGGGACTGTAGTGGTTGCTGATCCTATAGATACAGAAGGAATAGAATCACCATGCCCACAAATTCTAGAAAAACGGCCTTATTAGGAAGATGGAACATCCATTGTGGTCCTAAGGTCACAAGTCTAGGCTTCGGGGAAGCGGTTTCAATGCCTGGAAATCCCTAAGGAGATACTTTTTTCCCTGATTCATAGGAGAGATTGGAAATCCATAGAAAAATAACCTCTCTCCAAGTTATATAGATGTGCCTTAATGGTGAGGGAATCAAACTTTCTAGGTTTTACAATGTGAGGTAAGTCTTCATGATCCTCGAGATGAGGTGGTGCAATATATTATGGATCTGGATGACCTAGTCCACTCTTGTGGTGTCATGCATCCCCGAACCAATCGAGTGAAGGTGATGTTATGCATGCCTGCTCATCCAAGAATTATTTTGGATCAATTTTCCACTGGTATGGTTGAGGGATAAAAATCATCATAGGAGGAATATTGGGGGTGTGATGCATACCTAGGATCCCCTAGGGATGGAGATCTTACTATTGATCGGGTAAATTTTCTTGTTTTGTGTGCCTTTTCAAACTATTAGCCTCTTGGATTACTATCAAACTCCCTTTTTTATATAAATTTGAATGACCTTCGGTAGGGGTGGTTTATAATGAACCCTTACAGGAGCACGATCGAGCCTGAATTCTTGAAGGGTAATGCAGAAGGCCTCCCTCGATGTTGCTGTCATAGGTGGCCAACCATTTGTTATTGCATTGGTGCCTATGGGGTGATCCTGGTGAATCATGATAAGTTGTTAGTCAATCCTTATAAATCCTATAATTTCTCACTATTTCCATCCCATTTTTTTGTTTTTATTCCAAAAATTTCCAATTGGATAACCTTGTATCTTAAAGGGCAGTGTAAACCATGTTAGGGGATTATACACTAGTGTTGATGCCTAAGTCGGTTGGGACTATAGTTGAGGTAGTGCCGACTGATACTATGGCCTTCACATGGATAAATGAAGTTTTTAACTCAGTGGTGCTGGTTAATGAGTTTGTGGTAGTTCCATTTATTCCATAGGAATAATAGAATATGGTGATTAAACTATGGCCTTGATATAGGAGGTTAAGACTATGCCCTGAACAGAGGTGGTTTAGGAAACTGTGGTGGCCAAGCCTCCCACAAAGGTGTCATAGGAGGTAGCTGCTAGAGCTGAGACCTCAGTGAATATGGTCAAAATTACACCACCAACGAATATTTTTGAGGTTGTGAGGGTCAAATTGTACTAAAATGTGGTTGGAGAGGCGGCAGCTAAAGCTGTGGGTGGGAAGTCAGATAAAAGACATTTTCACGTGGACTGGGATTCTAGCCTGTTTGAGTAGATGCCTAAAGAAAACAACACAAAAGATGTGTTAGTGACCTTTCTTGAATATTTTTTTCACTGTCCAAAGACTTTGAGGACTCTTTATCTAATGTGTCTAAGAAGATCTAGGGAGTCCAACATAGATCATAGAGGAGTGTGAATAACATTACCACTCACACTCTATGGGCCAGTATGACAAGATGGATGTGGTCCCTCCAGAATTGGATCATATGTTTAGGTTCCATTGCCATAGAATCTCATTATATTCATGCATTAGATTGTTAATTTCTTTCTGAAGAAGTCTACGTGAATATTATATATCTTTATATTTATTGGCATGAGGAGAAGTCTAATTGAACCATGGTGCTCTAGGTGGGTGATGAGTAGAAGATTTATTTTAGGGTAAGGCATAGCAATATGAATTCATTTCCCATTTTGAAGAAAATAATGTCAACCAATTGAGGGTTCATTTGATGGATAATGAGGGTAAGACTATATGGGCAGCATATCTGGTGACTGAGTACTAATCTAAGTAATACTAGTTGTGATTTAAGGTTGATGAAGTTCGCCCAACTACTAAGGAAAAAGAGGCTAGTCTAGATGAGAGGCAATGAACCCTAGAGGCTACCCAAAAAAGGTTTTCCAGCTAAAAGTGATTATTATCTGAGGCTTAACCATAGGAGGGTTTCCCTTGGTTAAAATAATGGAGGGTCTCCAGTTTTTTGATGACACACCGTAAACTTCTGAAGTAGTTTTCTTTAATTTTATGCAAGATTTTATGTGTCTTTGTGTGTTTGTGTTTTCATTTCAATCATATTAGTGATAAAACAAATAATTAATCCATAAGACCATGTGATTCATGATCAGTGTTGGAAAAAGGTGAAAAATAAGTTATTTCTCACATATATGAGAGTGTCAAAAGGGGTATGGACACTTGGGGTCGAGATTTCTCATTGACCACTTGAGAGTGTCCTGATTGGGAAAGCCTGGTTTCAAGAGTGATAATCTCAATAAAAACTATGTTTCTTTATCAACATGCAAAGGTTCATGAAAGGATAAATGTTAAGGTTATTTTATTCGACTCGAATAAGGGAATATGGATGATGTGAATCAAGACGTCTAGGAATTGAAACAGACTTAGTGATAGGATAACAGAGATTGACTACGGAACATGTCCATAACATATATTCCACTATCATTCTATCATGTATGGTTACAAACAAATGAGGGTTGTACATTGACCATGTTTTAAACACAATACCTATCATTTTATCATCGAAATTATTCTCAAGTGTGTTCCTAGGATGGTGGGTGAGCTAGTTTGGTGAGGAACCTATTTAAATTATGGGGGTCATTCATACATAGAGGATGGTGGGTGTCCAAATCAAGGAAGATGAAAAGCATGGGTATGAACTAAAATAATTTTAAAATGGTGATCAACACTCGATATTATTCTAATGTGGATCTGAGCACATTAGGTGGGAGTACTGGTCTAAATGATGTCCAAACTCATCTTCTAAGGGGAGCTTCATCTTAGATGCCAAGCGACTATCAAGGAACTCGAATGGTGTGGTAGGTGACCAGTAATGAAAAGGGGAAATGAGGTTTTCAGGAAAGGGATAAATATTCTTTTTAGTTTTATGTCGTGAAATGAGGATGAAGGGTGTGTAGTTTAATGTCTTGTGGAAAAGATATTGAATGCATACTTTAATTTCATACAATGAATAAATGATTAAATATAGTTTAATGATACGTAGATTTACCAAGATGCCACATAGTTTAACATATTATGCTTGGGATGTCCATATTGAATTTTTATGTATTGTGACTAGGACATACAAACCAACATGAATGGTGAAAGGAGTTAAGGTTTGACCCTAACTTTTACCTGAACAAGTGGGTACAGCGAGAACAACCAGGTTTTTGTTCGGGCTCATAGTGCATCCTCTAGATTTGTACCTTTTTATTTATACCCTCATTTTTTTAAGCCCTGATAGTGGATTTGGGGGTGGCAGTATGACTTAATATCATGTTTCCCCTATAGGTTTTTAACCAGGAATATATATGAACCTCTTACTTGAGGTAGTTTAAGTTCATGCCAATTGGACTAGAGTTTCTAGTTTAATTTTATATAGCTTGTATTGGGAGTTCAAAATAGTTTAAGGTCATAATTTTTAGACAAATAGTAGGGAAATTGTTTCCCAGGATTGTCTGTGTAGTGAAAAATATTGAAAAACCAATGTGGAGAGAGGTCCAATAGGGGCACCAAGTCGCATGAGATATATTTGAGATAATTTGAATAGATTTTATGGTCATGATACTTAGAACAAGGATATTTTGGTATAATAGGTTTAAAATCTAACATTAATGGAGGGGAATTAATTTTACTAAACATTAGATATGAGGAAAATCAAATTAAAATTGGGGGACAAAGGTGGTTATGTTCACATAGTTTAAGGTTGTAATGCTTGTACCAAAGGTTTCTATAGTTTAAGTCCACATAGAATTCACCAAGGGGGAAAATAGTGTCCTAGGAATTTGTATGTGACATAGAAGGCAAGGAAAACCCAACATGAAGAGAGAGATCCAAGGGGGTCCCATTTCACATGAAATGCATCCAAGATACCTTGCACAGACCTTAAGGTCACGATGATTGGACTTCGTCTCCTAGTATAAGGCCATATAGTTTTGACCAAAAGATGTGGAACTCTATTTTAAGGGATGCTCAAGCATCTCAACCTTGCTTAAGGAAAATCTCAGTCAATTACTAAGTCCATATGATCTATGATCAGTGTGAGAAAAAAAGAGTGTCATGCTGTTATCATTATCATAAGGGGGGATAATAAGTGTAAAAGAATCCAACTTGGTAAATTCTCAGAGTTTTTGATTTTATTAGTCATCATAAGTGATCATATGAGATAAGAAAACATAGTGTACTGAATTTCATACAAAAGAGAAGGAAGGTGGAGAGGAAAGAAAATTGTGAATTCCGTGATCTAGATAAAAGAAAGGGGTGACTGATGGGTAGGGAACACTATTGACCATGTTTGAAACATAGGTTCCAAATGAAAAATAGCTAATGATGGGACATATATACTGGGGTCAACTATTAACAATGACTAAAAAATGGGGATATATAAATATAGGAAAAGATCATTCAGGGCATGTGACCAGGATTATAGGCGATTCAATTTGGCCAGGAAATATTGTCATTAGAGGGTCCATTCATATTTAGAGGATGATGAGGATGCAAATCAGAGGAATCATGAAGAAATGAAAGTGAATTATGCACCAAAGAAGATGGATTTTGGGTCCACTCTACCCTGTACTCAAATGTATTGAATAAGAATATTAGTTAGCATGGATAGAGATTGAATATAAGGGGGAAGACCCAAAAATTATTTTGAAGTGGGGCTGGAACTAGTATATGAGATCCAGACATCTCTAAGTATACCATGGGATAAGGAATCAAGCCATACATACTTTTGAAGCCTGAATTGGTAGGTGAATAGTAACGAAATAGTGGTGTCATTTCTAGTGAGGATGATGGATCATCTCATAGTTATCATATAAGGTATCCCAAATTTATGATGCAGTAGGGTAGGGCTATAATTTAACATTATGTACCTAGGATGTTGGTTTTGGTCATCACACATTTATCATATGAGGCATCCCATGTTTTTCACACATGGTAAAGCTATAGTTTAACATTGTGTGCTGAGGATGTTGGTTTTGGTTATCTCACATTTTTTATATAAGGAATCCCATGTTTTTTACATAGGGTAAGGATATAGTTTAACATCATGTGTCGAGGACATTGGTTTTCATTATCTTACATTTGTTATGTGAGGCCTACCATGTTTGTCATATAGAGTAAGCCTACAATTTAACATCAAGTTATAAGGATGTCTACGAGGATTATGCATTGTGTTACCCATTATTTCTTCCTCATGTCATTTCATGAGGGAATATTAATTTTTTGATAGATTTAGGGATATGACTGCGGAATATACATGATGATGAGGCCCATGGAAAATTTTATCACTCTGGGAAAGAGATCATGGTGAGCTCAATGATATTGAAGATAAACTTACTTCGAAAGCGAGAACTTGCATTTGGACCCAAAGGAAAAAGATATAGGAGTCACTCTGTATCCTAAAAATATGAGAATCAATGCATACATAGTTCTAGATTGTGTCATGGTAAGAGACCATTTCCAAGGGGTATAATGAAATCTTCTCCAGTGAGGACCCATGTTATCATGAATTTCTATTTCGTACGATGAGGAAATGGGAAAATATCATACTTATCACATGAGTCATCAAATTTTCATCACATAGGGTTAGTTTTTAGGTTAACACTGTATTTTAAGGACGTGTTTCCATCTCATAATTGATATATAAAGCATCCTATGTTCATTGCATGGGGTAAGGATACAGTTTAAAATCAATTATTGAGGATGTTAGGATTTGTATTTTAAATTAAAATAGCTTGGAATATGGTAACATCTACTATTTTAAGGTCATAGAGTTGTATTATAAGGTTCATGCATAGTACTATTTGAGGAACCTAGCCTTAGAGGGAGTTGTAATATGCTCCCCACCCAAGCTGACCAATGAGTACACACCATTGGAATATAAATTTTGAATAACATAATATCCTTCCCACATGGGTTATATCTTCAATGGTGTTTTTCTAAGTATCCTTGGAATCTTATGAGCTAGTACCATGTCACCTTAAAGGAATAATCAGAGGTTAACCTTCTTGGTAAATTCTTGCGCAACTTGATTTTTGTGCCTCTCCAAGTTATAGAGTGCATGAAGACTATTCTTCACAAGGGATTCCAACTCAGCTAAACGGACCTCCACTACCCATTCTGGAATTTATTGGTCATAAATGGACATCCCGAGCAATGGTAGTTGGACCTCTATATGTGAAAATGACTATCTTCCATAAACCAGGAAGTATAGAATCACTTGGGTGGAATTTAAACTTTTTGTCTGATTGGTTTATTCTTTGTCAGGAAAATTCAAATTGAATATTATTTAGAGATGATTTTATAGTCTATGAAAGACCCTATATTATCTCTCATAGAGAATTCATAGGTTTGGAGGGTGTATTTTTTTATAAAAGGTACTAAAATAGGGGGTGGTTTTAAAATCATTTTCAAGAAAATAACATAATTTAAAGAGCTTAATAGTTGATAAATAATGGTGGTGATTTAAGAATTATGAGATAATTTGGCCATTTCAAGTTCACTACACATATTGGTTAGTTTATAATTCTCAAAAATAAACATGGTTTAATGGAATACTTTTCTTGAGGGATGTTGAGAGATTGTTTCCCCTCTTTCCTCTTAAAACAATGCATAAAGAACCACTGCCTAATGAAACAATCATGTTTTAAAGGTTGGGACCTCAAGAATAGAGTGAGGGATGCCAAATCATAATGATATATCATGTATGTGTGTAATAAATAGTATTTCTGTGTTGTGAAATGGGAACAACTGAAGATTCACACTTGAAATCTAAATGTAATTATCATTGAGATAAAAAGTGTTTCACTTGATTAAACCAAAAAAAATAATTTAGATAATAATCATGTTAAGGTAAAACATAAGTGAAATAATTCACCCAAAAATTACACAAAACCAGTAGAAGAAAAGGTGTTGGAACTCCCTTCCAAGTGTGTGTAGCTTCCTTGAAATGACCTTCCACCATTTATCATGACATTCAAGGTAGGAGGAGGCTTGGGTAGAACTTTACCTTCATCCTTGATTCCCCTATGAGGATAGGGGTCTCTCAAACATCATGGATTAGGAGAGGAATACTTTGGGTCACCAAAATGGTAGATTTCTTCTACTATTTAAAACTTACAAATTGGGTGCCCAAGGAGTCAACTTATTAGCAAAGTGGAATGTGGTTTTGAGAACATAGATTTTGAAAAACCAAGTAGCCCATAGTTTTAATCATCCATACAGTCTTATATCTCTTTTGAGAAAACAAAAAAGTTGTTTTAGCACCTCTTGAATATTTCCAAAAAAAGATAGCATCATTTGGATGTCTAAATAATGATATATGGATAAAATACAAAACAACACTTTTGATTCTATGCATATATGGTGCCTTTGATAGATCAGTTTGTTTGGGCCCTTTAATGGATAAATTGGGATTGGGTTCCTTCAAAAAAGTTTTATCCTACTTAATTTTGATCATACCACAAATATCATCCCAATTGGATGCATGGATTATTATTAGTTTTTATTTGAGTCAACTGGTGTGCTGGGAATCTTGCACAGCTTGGCCCATTTTTCTTTAACTTCACCCCGATCCCTCCAAATCATATACAACTACATTGAAAGCATAAAAAAGTGAAATTTCACTTTTTAATAGTGATAAAAATTAAATTATTGAATAAAACATAAATCTAATTCTTTTTAATAATTGGAATTTATAATACAAAATCAGTTTAAAATAGTGATGTAAGGGTGAAAATGAATAGTTAATCGCTACACGATCACACCCCCACATCTAAACATATTCACTCCTGGGAAAAGTCTCATTTCCAAAAATTATGCATGAGCATATTCCAAACTTTTTGAATATTTAACATTAAATTAATATTTAATCCATTATAACAATGTGATAAAAGAAAAAAATCACACCTAGGAGTTATTCTTTGTGATGATGAAAAAATATATCTCATAAATTTTATCAAATAAATTATAAGATATGCATGATAACAATCTATGAAAATAATTCAAAAATTAACCATGTCACTAATTTTTCATGTGTTTGTGTGACAACCATTTAATTTAATTCTTTCCACTTTCTGTCCAGTAAATATAATTTATTTTAAAAAAAAATCTAGTTAAATGATTTCGTCCACTGAAACTGCCCTACATCCTTTGCAATAAAATTTCAAGAGCCACTCACTTAATAATTCCTAGAATTAAAACCTTGAGCTCCCATCCTAGACCTCCCTATATGTTGAACATTTCAAAACTCCCCTCATTTATTATAAATATTGTTTTTTTTCAAAAGTTTAACTTGGGACAATTCTCACACTCATATCTCAACCCTTGTTTGATCTCCCAATGACACTAAATGTAATAGTTATAACATGATATAAGATCTAGGAAGAGTGGTTTTTGAACTACGTAATGGAAGACCCATATCTTTGTGTTTTTTAGTTTTAGTTTATTTTTTTGTGTTGAGGGCATACAATAGTCAGATATTAAGTACACATGCATAGGTCAATTTTCTACAGTAATGAAAAAGATTGAATAAGGAATGAACATATGGAAAAATCATTTTGAAAAGAAGATAAATATTATCATAACTTATATTAATCTTCTTTTGATTAGGAAAAATTCACAATTCAGGGTTTGGTGAATGGATGTGTGGATATATTAGGTGAAACAATTTTCCCATAAACCACTCACCCAAAGGGTACCATTCTTCTCAAATGTTTAAAAAATATACATGAATCTATATCATTTAAAAAAAACCTATTAACTTGAAAAATTCACACAACAATTTTAATTTCATTCCAAAACACACATTCTATCAGGGATTTTTTTGTTAAAACAACATCAAATAAAGAAATTCCACATGCATTTTCAATAACTTCCATTATTAAGCGGGCATAATTTTCCATGTTTAATTGGGAATACAATATGAATATTTTTTCAAAAAAGGGAGGGGGAGGTGAAAAAGTAACAATACTATTCAAAAAGAGAAAAAGAGAAAAAAGTAAAAAAAATAATGATGATGAAAATTCCTAATTAACCTAGGAATGTATCCATCATCCCACACCTATAGTATGCAGTGTCCTCACTGTAATAAAATAGAATGTGGGAAGGAAGGATAAAACCTAGTGGGTTTCATTCATAGGTTGTTTCTTGAAATTGGTGTTCCTCCATCAGGGACTCTGGAATGGCTTCGTGAAAGTACTTTAGCTGCTTCCCATTGACAGTGAAGGTTTATTTTTGTTTCTTCATTTGTAACATGAACAAAAATAAATAGATAAGCATTAGTAATAGTTTATGAACCAAACTAGTGGAAAAAAATCTTACTTGGATGCAACTTCAGCCATGCATTGTAATTTAGGACCTTTTTCCCATGTTTTAATTGACGATGAAGGATGAGATGATCATGGGAATCCTTGGTTTTCTCTTTATATGTCTAGAAGTTCTCATATGAATCTCTTTTAATTTCCTCCAGCTCCTAAAACTGTAACTTACTCTGAGAAAATCCACCAGAACGACTATAATTTCATTGTTTAATGGCATATTAGGCCAAGTGATCTATATCCATAGGGAGGTGAAAAATCATTCCAAACACAAGACGATAGGGTGACATTAAAATTATTGATTAAAAGGTTGTACAATAATCCCATAATGAATCAACGAGTCTAAGACTCTAATATTTTCTATTGGGTTGACCTATTTTTTCAAGAATTTATTTTACCACCCTATTAAACAACTCATATTGACCATTTGGTTTTTAGTGAGATGTATAATACACTTGATGCCAAACCCATACCAGTATAAAAGTGATCACATAGTTCAGTTGCAGAAATGAGAACCCTGGCCACTAACAACGAACCTAAGTAATCCAAACCTACAAAAAATTTGAGTTCTAAAAAATTCATCAACTATCTTGGAATCATCTTTCCTTATGGATCATGCATCTACCCATTTTTACAAAATAAACTTCCATAAGAACGTACATGTTTCCATAGGAATTGAGAAATTACTTTATAAAGTCAATGCCCCAAAAATAAAAAATGTGATGAAATATAAAGGGTTATTGTGGAGTTTAATTTATTTTAGAGACATTCTAATTTATTTGAAAATGAGGAACATATCTAAAATAATCATGGGAATACTAAAATAATGTTTTCCAAAAGAGTGGAGAATCAGGGACCTTGCGAGCAGTCTGTTGGGACCAAAGTGGCTCCCACAATCAAGAGTGTGGAAGAACCGAAGGACAGACTAAAACACACTATCGAGAACAAAAAACCTAATGAATTGATCACTAAATGTGTGTCAAAGGTATGGGTCATCCCAAATGTACCAATGAGACTCATTTTTTAGACTAATGGCTAGGTTTTTGTTGAAATTAGTAGGAATTCACGATGCTACAAAAAGATTACAATTTAAGTACAGTAAAGAATATCATCTTGCACTCAGTACTATTGCTCATTAATAAAAATTTCATTTATGGGAATATTAGAGGATGAATTAATGTTTGAGGATAGAAGGATCTTGTTGATATGGTCAGCCACCACAATCTTTTCTCCCTTTTTATCCCTAATTTTTATAATAAATTCTTGAAGTAGAGGAATCTAACAAATGAGATATGGTTTGGATTCCAGTTTTTTAAGTAAAAATTGGAGAGATGCATGATCTAAGAACATAATGAATTTGGACCCTAAAAGGTATGACATTAATTTACCAAAGGAAAAAATGAAAATAAATTCTCTTTCAATTGTGGTGTAGTTTTCTTGGGAAGGGTCCAGTGTGCGTGAGGCATAAGAAATGACATGTAGATCTTGATCAACGCATTGTGATAAGACTTCCTCAACTGTATAGTTAGAAACATCACACAAGATCTCAAATGGTAAATCCCAATAATGTGGTTGGATTACCATGGTGGATGTGAGGCTTCATTTTAGTTTTTTAAAATATTATTATCATTCTTTATCAAAAACAAATTCTTTTTCCATTGAGAGTAATCCGTAGATGGGGAGCACTATCTTAAAGAAGTAACGAATGAAAAGATGATAAAATCCATCATGACTTATGAAATACAACCTATTCATCACATTTTTGGAGAATGGTGGGGAAGAAATGACATCTAATTTGGATTTATCTACTTGGATACCATCCCCAGAAATGACTTGACCAAGTATTATACCTTTTTTCACTATGAAATTTCATTTATCATAATTTAATATGATATTATTTTCAATACAGAGACATTAGAAATAACCAAAACTACTCAAACACTGATCAAAAGTGGAACTATATACAGTGGAATCATCTAGGAAAACTTTTATGAAATTATCCAGGTAATCCGAGAAAATACTAACCTTGCATTTCTATAAAGTACCTAGAGGATTTCATAGAACCAATTCCATTATATTATAAGAAAATGTTCTAAAGGAGCAAGTGAAGATTGTCTTTTACTGGTACTAGGGGGAAATATGGATCTAAATTTATCTATAATACCCATCAATGAAATAGTAGTGGGACTTCCCCGCTTTCCTCTCTAACATCTAGTCAATTAACTGTAATGGGAAATGGTCCTTCCTTGTGTGTTGGTTTAGTCAGACATAGAATACACAAACACGCCAACTATTATACACATTAGTTAGAACAAATTCATTATGTTAATTTTTAATTACTGTAAGACCAGTTTTTTTAGGAACTACTTGCACCCGACTGACCCATTAGATATCAGAGATAGGTAAAATTATTACAAAAACCAATAATTTTGTTATCTATTTTTTAACTACATATAAGATGTTTGGATTTAGTCAACATTTTTTCAACCTCACTAGTTTAGCCTCATTATTTAGCAATGTATGATGTGTATAAATTAATGGGAAAATAGTAGGAATTTCAACAAGTATTCATCCCAATGATTTTTTATAATCCCTCAAAAGGTAAATCAGGCACGATTCATGCTCTAGAGGGAGTGAAATAACAATGATGATAGGAATACAGTTTCTATTCTTGAGATAAGAATATTTTAAATCATGACAATGTTGTTTAAGTTTTAATTTATGTGTATTTTGGATTTATGGGAGGGAATGTGAAATTTAGATTTTAATGATCTCGTCTAACTGCTCGATGGTTACATACTCATATGTGGAATTATCTTTTATAAGCTTAGAAATATAATTGATGGTCTTGGGATCCTCAGTGTTCAAAAAATAATCAATTAACAAACATGCATGAAAATTTTCTAAATTGGTACAACATTCTATACAAGATTCATTACATTGAATAACTATCAAGGATGAAATCTCAAAAAGGGGATCAGGGTAATGAAAATATGTTTTTTCAGGGGAAGGGATTACATAGATTAAATTAACTGAAAGTGTGAAATGATCTTATGAGGGGTGTTTCATGTCATCAAGGATGTTGAAGTGTAAAATGTCTCCACTAGAACCCATAGCTAATGTACCATTATGGTCATTAATTATGGTTTTGGTAGTTTTCAAGAAAGGGTCCCCAATATAATTGGGGCAAGTCTACACATCCTATCATCTTCCATTTTCAGTATAAAAAACTCATAATGAAAAGTTATGTTTTTCACCCTCACAAGAACATCCTCTAACACACTAGTGGGGTGCGTTATACTCTGGTTTTCTAGTTGAAAAAAAATTCAAGTGGGATTCAGTTATCTGTCCTACATTGAAGTGAAAAGGGAGTGAGGCATCAAATTTATTGAATAACCCAAATCAAGCATAACATTGGAAAAGAAATACTATCCTATGGTGTATGTAATCAAGAATATTCTAGGACCGTTGCATTTGGTAGGAAATTATTTCTCTATAAATTATGATACGTTCCTCCACAATATCACCTTTTCATCACCACAATGTCTCCTTCACTGTGTACACATCCCCTTCAGAAACTTGGTGTATCGTGGAATTTTATTTACAACATTAATAAATGGAATATTAACCTATAATTTCTTAAAAATTTCCATGATTTCTTTATCATGTTCAGTGTCTTTTTGTTTTGTTGGTTGGGAGGAACTTTGTTGAAATATAAGAGGAATAATTGGGCTAGGAGTATCATCAACATGCACACTCTTTCCTTTAGTGATATTTTTCACAGGGCAAGTATTTTATTCTCTTGGACCATTTTCAGTGGTTGGAATGGTGGTTTATTTAAGAGGGTATGACTCCAATGGAGTGTTCATCTTTATTTTAAATTTTTTCCACTCTAAAGTATGATGGAACTAATATTTTCTCTTATCCCTAGGGTTTCCCAGTGGTTGAGAGAGTAGTTTACCTGACCCATGACTCGGGATTTCCCCCCACTGAGTTGGTGAGTTGGATTAAATGGGTTTTTAGATATTTTATCGAAGATTTAGTGGTTTTTTGGGATTTGGGATGGTTGGAATCCATTTGTTTAATCCTGTCTTTTAGACCAGGATCAGGTTTTGGAGGTGGTTGTCAGAAAGGCCTTTGTGGTGATTGAGGATTGATGGGTGGTGGTGGTGGATGAATACTTTGTCCCAGTTAGTTCCATGGTTATTGATTTTGGTTTTATTACCACCTTTCATATAGGCTTGGTTTTCCATCAACCCAAGGTTATATGGATTGTAAGGTTCTTGACTAAAGGGTTGGCTATAGGGGAGGCCTTGAATATATTGACTCACAACTCTTAGATGTTTATCTCAGTTGAGGGAATTGGTTAAAATAGTGAGTGTTAGAAGAATAGATACCATAATGTATGTGAGGAGGAGATTGGGATTTCCCTTGGGAAAGAGAATGTTTTAGAAGAATTCTACTTACCTCTTAAATCTCTTTTTAATCTCTTCTTTATTTTAGAACTCTTCACCTCATAGACACATCAAATGGGGACACTAGACCTCAAATAGAATTGTTCAGTGTTCTACTCCATGTTCTCAATTAGGGTCTTGGCAGTAATTTATGTTTTTTCAACTCATGTACCACCTATAGCAGCCTCAAAAATGTTACGATCAATTGGAATTAAACCTTCATGAAAATATTGTATTAAAATTTGATCACTTATTTGGTGGTGTGGGAAAATTGAACAAAGGATTTTAATATTTCCCAATATTCATGAAGTGTTTCACTTTGAGATTGATTATCCCACAATTTTTTTTCAAAATTTTTATAGTTTGAGTAGTTGGGAAATATTTTTCAACAAAAAAGTGTTTCATATATACCCAGCCTCTAATATGGGATTTAACATAATACAACCGAAATTTTGTAGTGTATTCTAATGAAAAAGGAAATTCACTAAGCATTAATTGTTCTCCATCCACACTAGTAGGTTTTAATTTAGAACATACAGTAGGAAATTTTTTTAAATTCTTATGTGGATCTTGTCATGTGAGTCCCTGGAATCTTGGTAATAAGTGAATTAAACCATATTTAAGTTCAAAATTGGGTGTCTTGCCTTGTATTTGAACATAGGGTGGTTTTATATCAACATCAGATGAGGTTAGTTATTTTAATGTTCAATTTTTTCATCCATATTAAGAAAGTTTGTTTTATTATTAATGTTGGTTTCAAAAGAAGAATAAGGATCAAGAAGTGTGTTGATGTCTTGTGTGTCCTCCTTCAATGGATCATTCAGTGCTTCTTGGTTTTGATGACATAAGATCCTCTTCGATTCTTGTTCTAAAAGAAAATTTCCTCCTTTTAAGATAACATCATGCACAAGGAATAAAAAATTTGGATATAATAAGTATAATAAAAAATAAAGAAAGAAAATTAGTGGAAAAATAATTACAAAATACACAGTATTTTTATAAAAATAGTCACTAAAAACAAAAGTGCTCCCTGAAAAGAGTATAGAAATTTGAACACATTTTCATGAAACAAAAAATTGATTATTATTTAAAGATTATTTTCTATTCTAATTAATAAACTATCATATCTCTCAAGGAGTTTTTATAGGTTTAGAGTGTGAATTTTTAATAAAAATTAGTAAAATAAAGAGTAGTTTTGAAAACAGTTGTAAGAAAATAGCTTAATTTAACGAGTTTAATAGTTGATAAATAATGGCCCTGTTTTAAGATTTATGAGGGAAGGAGGTAATTTTATGTTCAACACACAACTTTTTTAGTTCATCATTCTGAAAAATAAACATGGTTTAATGGAATCCATTGGTTGAGGGTTTTCGATATCTCGTTTCCCCTCTTGCCTCTTAAAACGATGCATAAAGAACTACCCCTTGATGTAACAATAATATTTTTAAGGTTTAGACCTAGAGCATAGAGTGAGAGATATAAAATCATAATTATATATCATTTATGTGTGTAAGAAATAAGATTCTTATGTTGTCCAATCAAAAGAACCCAAGATTCACACTTGAAATCTAAACCCAATCGGTGTTGAGATAAAAAGTGTTTCACTTGATTAAACCGAAATAAAGAATTAAGATGAGAATAATGTTAATATAAAACATAAGTGAATTAATTAACAAAAAATTACAAAAAACCTATAGAATAATAAGTGTTGTAAATCCATCCCAAGTGTGTGTAGCTTCCTCTAAATGATCGCACACTGTTTAGCTCGCCATCGAGAGGAGGAGGAGGCTCGGGTGGAACTTCACCCTCATCATGGATCCAACTATGATGATAGAGGAATATAGAACTTATTGTATGAGTATATGGATACTTTTGGAATCCAAAATGTTAGAGCTTTTCTCCTAGTTTTATGTTATAAATTGGGTTCCCAATATTCCAATTTATAGGTAAAGTGGAAAGTGGTTTTGGGCACACAGATTTTGTAAAACCACTTGTCCCATGGTTTTCAACATCCAGACAGTCTTATCTCTATTTGGAGAGTACAAAAAGTTTTTTCCCCACATATTTAATATATACACAAAATTTTTTCAATCATTTGTATGTCGGAAGCTTGAGATATGGACAAAACACAACACACCACTTTTGACTTCATACAGATTTGGTGGCTCAGATAGATTAGATTGGTTGGGCCCTTTAATGGATTAAATTGGAATTGGGTTACTTCAAAAAAGTTATATCCCACTATATTTTGGATCATATTACAAAATATAAAGCCAATTTAATTCACTTATTAGTATACGTTTGTGGTTGAGTCCACTAGGGTGCTTGGAATCATGCATAGTTTGGCCCATTTTTCTTCAACTTTATCCTAGGCCCTCCAAATTACCTCCAACTACAATTAAAGAATCAAAACAATTAAAATTTACCATTTTAAAATTGATAATAATTAAATGATAAAATTAAACATGAAACACAATCTTTTATAATAATTGGAATTTACAATGCGAAATTAGTTTGACACAGTGATGTAAGGGTGAAAATGAATAGTGAATCGCTATAAGATCAATAGGCCCAGAAGGAATTAGAATGTTTATTGGGCCAAATAATTTTGGCCCCACCCACCATCTTATATAAGATGTTAGAGATATTTTTCTTCAATGCATCAATCTATCCATTCACCTATGCATGAAAGCGGGAAGTGTGGTTGGACCAGATGTTATACCTGGTATAAAATTTTTTAAGTTCGAAAAACCAGAATATAGTGCCATTGTATGAGAGAATAGTTTAAGCAACCCCAAACTAATAAATGATGTGTGAGTTTATGACATATATCATGAAAGAGATTTTTAATTCCTTAAGGGGAACCACTTCGGCCTATTTTGAGAATAAGTTTATTATGGTTAGAATGAATATGCACTATCGAGCTGTCATTGGTGGGTATGGACCCACAATTTCAAGTCCCCAAACCAAAAAGGGATAAGAATATTTAGTTTCGTGGACAAGATCTGGATGTTTTAGCATAAAATTAACATGTATTTTGAACACATGACACCTTTTGGTGAATTCAATGCAGTCATAAACCTTGATGGTCCAAAAGTAACCCAACCACAAAATTGGGTGGGAAAGCTTCAATACTTCTTGATGGGATCCATAGGATCCAAAAAGGAACTATTTCGTAACCTAAGGTATCCTCATCCCTTTTATTTAGAAAATACTAATTCCTTCAAATGCACACATATAGAAAGTCAGCTTAAATTTAGGGCCATTCTAAAGGGTAAACTGTACTTTACAATGGAGGATTCACTCACGCTGGGCTCAACTGGGTGGGAGAATGTCATGATAGTGATACTAAATGAAGAGAACCATATAATTGGGTGTTTCCTCAACCAAGATGAAATTTTAGGGCCCTAGAATAGAATTATCTAAGGCCAGATGATATACTTGTTTGTTTCCATAATCTAAATTAGAAATGGAAATAAACCTATGATGTTCCACATGAATGACCAGGTTATCTTAGTTGGGCTCTATAAGATACACAGATAGGTTTTCTAAATCATTATCTTGACCATTCTATGATCGAGTAAAATGAGTCATCTCCAACTGGGATGGTAATTGGGCCATTATCTGACAAATTCACTCCAGTAGGGAGACAACTTCTTATTTTTTAATGATGTAGTCACCATTGATCTATTTGATTACTAGCTTAGAGTCTCTATTCACATGAAATCAGAGAACATCGATCTCAATGTTAAATACAATTCCAGTGATAAGGTATTAATACTCTTACATATTGTTGGTATAACCTTCTGAAAATAGAAATGAATATGGCAATATGTCATGTAAATGAGTGATAAATAAAATCAGAAGGACTACTCTGTTGAGTTTGGAGTTGTTGATCCTTATATCAGATAGACTTCACGATGTACCATAAATATTTATCTACCAACACTATAAATCCTAATCCATTGAGATAATGGTTTCAACTAGGAAAACAATATTCAAGGTTGTTTTCTTTAGGGATTGGATGTTTGGCCAAGAAGTATACCAACACTTGGACATTAATTTATTTCTATGGGAGACCCCTGAAATCAAACTATAAGAGGATTTTTTCCTAGCACACCAATCAAAATATTGGCATAAAGTAGTTGAGGATGTATTTCAACGAGATTATGTGGGACACAAGATATATCTCATGGTGTTGCAGCTAATGCCACAAATTCTACATTTCAAAGACTAGTGTGAGGAAACGTTTCTCAATTAGAGAGTACGTAGTCTCTATATTGAGGAGAATGTTGCTGAGATAATATAATCCTTTTTACCTACCTTGATTTTTCTTATTGGATGGAGGAGTGACGAGATACCATTCCAAAGAGATCACATAAAGGACCAGAGGCTTTCTTAGGATATGTGGAATTAGGACAGAAGGTCATAGAAGATAAAACTTTATTTCCTTGAAATTGTTTTGGTAGTACTCATCCCATCAATAGGCATCACCTTTCTATAAGATCCTAAAAAATGGATTAAACTTGCTGAACATATTTAAAATAAATCAATGAGTATAGGCTAAGTGGCCTTGGAGGCATCACAACTCATAGAATTTTCATTGAGGATGCATTTAATTTATATCCTTTATTTTATTAGGATCAATCTTGATACCTATATATATGATTATGAATCCAATAAAATTTCCAAAGGTAACCCCGAAGTAATAGTTGGAAGGGTTTATTTTCATGTGGTGGAAATAGAGGAAGCCAGACACTTTCTCAATATATTTGAGATGGTACCAACACTAAGGATATTTAACCACAAAATATTCCACATAACACTCCTCCAATGTATTGAGGAGTGGTTTGAATATATGGTGAATGGTACACTGGTAAGTAGCTCCATCATTTTTAAAATGAAAGGCAGCACCTGGTAACATAAATTTACCTAGGGTTCTTTAAAGGCATTAACCTCCTCATCCTCAGGGGATATTCAGATCTAATTGTACCAAAAATATGAGCCCATAAAGAGAGTGAATAGAAACCATCCATATGACCAATTAAAAGTTCCATCACTGGAAGGGGAAAATAATTATTTGGGAAATGCAGGTTGAAGTCCTGAAAGTCAATGCAGACTCTGATTTACCCATTATTCTTCTTAATCTTAACATTGATGGCTAGCCACCTGGGGTAATAGTCCTCTATGATGATGTTTTCCAAAATAAGATTGTAAAATTCAGCCTTGACCAGGAAACTGTGGGAGGTATTCATCTTTTAAGAAGTTTGGATGAACCCATGGTGAACTATTGGGAGTCGAAGGAGATGAACACCAACCTAAGGATCAAGGCCTCGAGTCTCTTTATAGCTTTATAAGAACATATCATGATGATTTTTAAGGAATACCACATACTATTGTTGTTCATGTGGTGAGATAATTTCACTAATTAGTATTAGTTTTAGATCTTCCCCAGTGTTGAGGTTTACCTATGTCATTTCATCAACAGTGGTGGGGACACCTTCTTAAAATGTGAGAGGGGTGTCAACCAAGTCATCTTCATCATACGATGTAGGGGAACCAGAGGGGGGAGGAGATACTTCTAGATAAGTCAAACTAGGAATGGAATCAACATTCAATATGATGGGGGAAGAGTCTGTTACAAGGAAATATTACGCTATAGAGACTATACAAACAAAGGCTGCGGATCCAAATCCACATGTTTTATGACCATGAATTCTACTCTTAACTTCGAAGAAATGATAATGGGTTGACTCCCATTGAGTCAGCTCTACTTTGAGAAACATGTTGGAAGGTCGTGGATCAATGGATATGGGGAAAAATTCTCATTACTTTACAGGGATATTCTTTTTAGGTAATGGATAGGCATATCCAGGGTAGAAGTATGAGGTAATATTTGAGAACTATTTCTCCTCAATGGTAGTGAAATAACATCCCATGTATGGTGTTTTAGGTTCCAAACGATGGATTGTGAGGAAGAAATTTTCTTTCAAGTACACTCAAGGATCTTTTGTAGAGGATGTCAGATCAATGGGGGCATTGATACGCTCAACAACATCGGTCTGGGGTTATTTTCCCTCCCTTTTTTAGTATATCGAATCCAGGTAATACGAATCATAAGAGTTTAAGGGATTTTCATCCTACTAGAGTATCACTACTTGACCGTCGAGGGATTATTTGAGGCACTAGTGGTATAAAGAGGGGCCTAATACGTATACACCACAAATTTAGTGCTTTCTACCAAGACACTCAATAGAGTCTTTACCCAGAACATTCCATGAAACTTCTGTTCACTCTTTTCATACCCCTAGATTGTTAGGTTATGGGGGATTAGATCCTATGTCATGATTTGTAGCTTTTGGAGTCTTTCTTTCAGGATGAGATTGATCTTAGAGAAAGTATCCATTAGGAAATGGTGGATTTCCGCACCATTGATATGAATAGTGATATACAGTGGGTGTATATGCCCCTGAATTGTGGCACCCTCATCTTATTTAGAAAAAATGATGGGATGACATTAATTTCATTTAACTTATTCTATATAATAGCTCTCAGAAGTTGCTACCTCAATCTCAATTTGAAGGGGTCTCTTCAGGGATTCAATAAGGGCCTAACACATATCCTTTGATGGGCAGAGTGCATCAAGGATTGAGGTCCTTGATGGTATGTCAAAAATGTGTTTCAAGACATCATACTTCTATGTAAGGGTAATATTCCTACCTTATAAGGGTAACTTTCGTATAGGGAGTGTATAAGGTTCTACCAGTTGAGGTGATGGGGCCTAGCTAGTGTTGGTTGCACTATATTTTTGGTTATCTATTACAGTATGAGAACCTAATTGTTGAACACTAGATAGTTGAGGTTAAGCCTTGGTTAGACATAGATGACCATGGTGTGGTCATGACTGAGTCACGTGATCATAAAATATAGCCATCTGTGGAGGCTTACCTTGTTGAGTGGCCTGCATGGGTTGTGCTTGCTAATCCTTATGTGATACTTGTTGTTTGGTCTCAGTAGCATGAATATTATATATTGAAGTGATATCCTTAATATTCTTCATAGCATTATTTCCCCTACCTATCCTTCGATAATATCATCCTAAGGGGGTTGTATAGCCCTTATAATCATTCAGAGCTATAAAGGGATATATCAATGTAACAACATTGATGGAGGTGTATTCTTACTCTACATTAAAGGGATATTCTAGGATCTAATGAACTCTGGGTGCATCTTCCAACTCAAGAGGCATAATTTTTTCAAGGGTGAATGCTGGTATCAACACTGATGATGGAACTAATTCCCCTTATGTTGAAGATAATAAATCATTCTAGACTTAGAACACTGTGAAATGGAAATGGAGGTAATGGTCATAGGAGACATGGTAACCACATGAGGATTTTATTTTATTAGGTGGAAATGGATGATACAATGGGAACAAGCGACTATATTTCGTGCTAAACAGTTTTTGTACTTTTGCGCCCCATGGCCAGAGTCCTTATTCCACCCACATGAGTCTTCATTATCACTATCAGGGTTTGCAGAAACATGTACCACCTGTGTCGATATATCACCAAATTTGACAAAGCCATGGTCCACTTGGTCCTAGAGCTGATATTTGAAGATGAATCATTATTTAATGGTATTTTTTAGTATCCTATGACACAAGTAGTGGTTGAAAAAATTGGTAAGTTTATACTCTTAGGGTCTCAAACATTCTATAAAATTTAGGATACATTTTTTTAGGGCACAACTGAAATACCTTAGGACATGTTCATCCTTGAAAGAGTAAGTCCTGTTCTTCCTTTTCTCAAAAGGGACCCTGAGTTCCTGGCCTTGATGAGGTGCTGGGGAAACATTATATCGACGATTCTATGGCTGAAGATTTTACACCTTATGAGGTTTTACCTCGAGGGGATCATCTGGTAAAGAAACATATAAGTGGACTATCTTGGGATCCTCTTCATGCACCTCAGTGGCTATTTCTACTTTCATCATCCTTCACACGGGAGTTGGAAGAGTTAATAAGAATGAATGTTGCCTGGTCCACTATAAGGCTTCTTCCATACATTGATATTTTTCATGAAATTCTTGAATCCCACCCAAATAATTCATAGAGATGAGGGTAGGGACCAAATTTTCATTGACATTATCCACACACATTTTTAATAGATTTTCCTGGGTAATATTCATATCAAGAGAGTATGTGAGCCCATTACATCAAACAATTATGTCAAAAACTCACTCTTACTCCCTCTATTTTCACATAGATATATCCATGACACTAGTATTTCACATAGTGGATCTGAATATGTAGAGTAACTACCCGCGAAGATCCTCCCAAATGGAAACAAACCCTGAGAGTAGCTGGTTGTACCAGAAAATGCAGATCCTTCTAGAGTCTAGTTGAAACACTAGATCTTGGCAGATTTCTGCAAGACTATATTCCCCAAAATTGAGTTGCACCATAAGGAAAAGTGGTCCAAATGTTTAAAGGAGTCACATGTTCCATTTAATAGGGTGAATCTTGGATTTAAAACCTCTGGAAGTTGGTGCATCATGTCTACTCATTCCAGATATGGCTTCCCTAAAGTGGTATTGAAACTTGAATTTTTTATAGGTACTTAATTTGGGAAATGAGAGTAGTTATCACATCATCTTGTTGAGGATCTTTGGTTACTAGTAATCTGACCAAATAATCATCTTAGGTGGAATAGTATGTTCTATCTCAAAGTGGATAGTCAAGCTAATTGAGAAGAGTGAGTGACTCATATCTTGGTACTTTACCATATAAAACTAATTCTACCATGATCGTATGAATCGGGCCACCTAGTTCAAATCTGGGTTCCTAGGAATGAAGGACTGGATGTCTAAATAGAGAAGAGGTAGGGTCCCTTTTAACAGTGTCATGACCCAAGCAGTGATTAGAGGTAAGCTATGTGGTAAGCCTCTTGTAACCTTCAAACTCATGGAGAAAAGTAACCATCCCAACATATGAATCAGTTTTTGAAGTGATATTAGATGGAATTATGGGCTTGACAAGCCCCTTTAATTTTTATAGATATCAACATCCAAGATACAATGTCTCATGGGGTGGACTCCTAAGGCCCAACGATTGTCTCTTCTAATGAGTGTGAGCACCTCTTATAGGATCCACCTGGTATTGGGTCTCTCCTTAGGGTAGATTATCCATATTATTCCTTGTGTTGTTGATTTGGTTTCTCTGATCCTCAAGAGGGTTAATTATGACAACGTTCACTGTGATGATGGTTAGAGAAGAATATCCACCATCAATGGGTAGGGCTGACTAGGGATATCGTTGTTGTCATGGTATATGGACAAAATGGACTGAAATATAATTACCCTGACATATAATATACACATGTTTGGATACATCTTTTTTAATTCATAAAATCATAGTAAATCTCTTAACAGAAATCCATTGGAAATTTTTGTGGTATTTGTACACATCAAGTTATTTAGCTACTAAGATTTATATAATCTCAACTAGAACCCATATCTAATGTATAATTATGGACATTAATTATGGTTCTGGTCGTTTTCTTGAAAGGGTCCCCAATATAATCGGGGCATGTCTACTCATCCTATCATCATCCATTATAAGCACAAAAAAATCATAATGAAAAATTATGGTTTTCACCCTCATAAGAACATCCCCTAACACACTAGTGGGGTGTGCTATGCTCTGGTTTTCTAGTTGAAAAAAAATTCTAGTGGGCTTCAGGTATCTATCCTACATAGCATAGAAAATGGAATGAGTCATCACATTTATAGAATAACCCAAATCAAGAATAACATTGGAAAAGAAATACTCTCCTATGGTGTATGTAATCAAGAATATTCTAGGATCGTTGCATTTGGTAAGAAATGATGGCTCTATAAATTATGATATGTTCCTAAAAAATATCACCTTTTCATCACCACAAAGACTCCTTCACTGTGTACACATCCCCTTCAGAAACTTGGTGTATTGTGTAATTTTATTTACAACATTAATCAATGGAATATTAACCTAAATATTTTAAAAAAATTCCATGATTTATTTATCATGTTCAGTGTCTTGTTGTTTTATTGGTTGGGAGGAACTTTGGGGAAATAGAAGAGGAATTGTTGGGTTAGGAGTATCATCGACATACACACTCTTTCCTTTAGTGATATTTTTCTCAGGATAAGGATTTTATTCTCTTGGACCATTTTTAGTGGTTGGATTAGTGGTTTCCTTAAGAGGGTATGACTCCAATGGAGTGTTCTTTTTTATTTTAATTTTTTTCCACTCTAAAGAATGATGGAACTAATATTCCCCTTATCCCTCGGGTTGACTAGTGTTTGAGAGAGTAGTTTACCTGACCCATGAATCAGGATTTACCCCCACTGAGTTGGTGAGTTGGATTAAATGGGGTTTTAGGTATTTTATAGAAGATTTGGTGGTCTTTTGGAATTTGATATGGTTGGCATCCATTTGTTTAATCATGTATTTAAGACCATGATCAGGTTTTGGAGGTTGTTGTCAAAAAGACCATTGTGGTGGTTGAGGATTTATGGGTGGTGGTGGTGGATGAATACTCTGACCCAGTTGGTTCCATGGTTATTGATGTTGGTTTGATTAACACCTTTCATATAGGCTTGGTTGTCTATCCACCCAAGGTTATATGTATTGTAAGGTTCTTGAATAAAGGGTTGGCTATAGGAGAGGCCTTGAAAATGTTGGCTCATAACTCTTAGATGTTTCTCTCAGTTGAGGGAATTGGTTAAAATGGTGGGTGTCAGAAGAAAAGATACCATAATGTATGGGAGGATGAGATTGAGATTTCCCTTGGGAAAGAGAAAGTTTTAGAAGAATGGTACTTACCTCTTAAATCTTTTTTTACTCTCTTCTTTAATTTAGAACTCTTCACCTCATAGACACCTCGAATGGGTACACTGGACCTCAAATAGAATTGTTCAGAGTTCTAATCCATGTTCTCAATGAGGGTCTTTGCAATAATTTTTGTTTTTCAACTTTTGTACCACCTATAGCAGCATAAATAATGTTACATTCAATTGTAATTAAAACTTCATTATAATATTATATTAAACGTTGATCACTTATTTGGTGGTGTGGGAAAATTGAACAAAGCCTTTTAATATTTCCCAATATGCAGGAAGTGTTTCACTTTGAGATTTATTATCCCACAAATTTATTTCAATATTGTTATAGTTCGAGTGGTTGGGAAATATTTTTCAACAAAAAAGTGTTTCATATCTACCCATCCTCTAATATGGGAATTAACATAATATAACCAATATATTGTAGTGTATTCTAATGAAAAAGGAAATTCACTAATAATTAATTTTTCTACATCCACACTAGTAGGGTTTAATTTTTAACACACAGTAGGAAATTATTTTAAATTCTTATTTGGATCTTGTCATGTGAGTCCCTGGAATCTTGGTAATAAGTGAATTAAACCATATTTTTATTCAAAATTGGGTGTCTTTCATTGTATTTGAAAATAGGTTGGTTGTATATCAACATCAGATGAGGTTAGTTATTTTAATGTTCAATTTTTTCGTCCATATTATGAAATTTGGTTTTAGTATTGATGTTTGTTTCAAAATAAGAATAAGGATCAAGAAGTGTGTTGATGTCTTATGTGTCCTCCTTCAATGGATCATTCAGTGCTTCTTGGTTTTGATGACGTAAGATCCTCTTCGGTTCTTGTTCTAAAGAAAATATTTCTTCCATTGAGTATCACATCATTCAGAAGGCATAAAAAATTAGGATATAACAAATATAATAAAAAATAAATAAAAAAAATTATTGGACAAATAATTAAAAAATACAAAGTATTTTTATAAAAATAGTCACTAAAAAAAGCGCTCCATGACAGGAGTGCCAAAATTTGAACAAATTGTCATGAAACAACAAAACTGATTATTATTTCAAGATTATTTTATATTCTTATTAATATACTAGTCTATCTCTCAAAGAGGTTTTATAGGTTTATAGTGTGTATTTTTAATAATAATTACTAAATTAAAGAATAGTTTTGAAAACAGTTTTAAGAAAATAACTTAATTTAACGAGTTTAATAATTGATAAATAATGGCGGTGTTTTAAGAATTATGATGGAAGGAGGTAATTTTAAGTTCAACACACAACTTTTTTAGTTCATCATTTTGGAAAATAAACATGTTTTAATGTAATCCATTGGTTGAGGGTTGTCGATATCTCGTTTCCCCTCTTACCTCTTAAAATGATGCATAGAGAACCATCCCTTGATGTAACAATAATATTTTTAAGGTTTGGACCTAGATCATAGATTGGGCTATATATAATCATAATTATATCTCATTTATGTGTGTAAGAAATAGAATTCTTATGTTTTCCAATCAAAACAACCCAAGACTCACACTTGAAATCTGAACCCAATCGGTGTTGAGATAAAAGGTGTTTCACTTGATTAAACCAAAACAAAGAATTAAGAGGAAAATAATGTTAAGATAAAACATAAGTGAAATAATTCATACAAAAATTACAAAAAACCTGTATAATAACAAGTTTTGGAAATCCATCCCAAGTGTGTGTAGCTACCTCTAAACGATCGCACAATGTTTAGCTCGCCATCGAGAGGAGGAGGAGGCTCGGGTGGAACTTCACCCTCATCATGGATCCACATATGAGGATAGAGGAATCTAGAACTTATTGGATGAGTATATGAATACTTTGGGAATCCAAAATGTTAGATATTTTCTCCTGATTTTAGGTTACAAATTGGGTGCCCAGTATTCCAATTTATAGGCAAAGTGGAAGGTGGTTTTGGGCACACAGATTTTGTAAAACCACTTGGCCCATGGTTTTCAACATCCAGACAGTATTTTCTGTCTTTGGAGAGTAAAGAAAGTTTTTTCACCACATATTTAATATATACACATAATTTTTTCCATCATTTGGATGTCGGAAGCTCGAGATATGAACAAAACATAACACACCACTTTTGACTTCATACAAATTTGGTGGCTTGGATAGATTAGTTTGGTTGGGCCCTTTAATGGAAGAATTAGGATTGGGTTCCTTCAGAAAATGTATATCCCACTAAATTTTGGATCATATTACAAAATTTAAATCCAATTTAATTCACTTATTATTATTAGTGTGTGGTTGAGTCCACTTGGGTTCTTGGAATCTTGCATAGTGTGGCCCATTTTTCTTCAACTTTATCCTGGGCCCTCCAAATTACCTCCAACTAAAAGTAAAGAATAAAAAAATTGAAATTTCCATTTTTAAAAGTGTTAAAAATTAAATTATATAATTAAAAATGAAACACAATTTTTTATAATAATTGGAATTTACAATGCAAAATCAGTTTGACACAGTGATTTAATGGTGAAAATGAATACTGAATCGCTATAAGATCAATAGGCCCAGAAGGAATTAGAATGTTTATTGGGACAAATAATTTTGATCCAGCCCACCATATTATATAAGATGTTAGAGAGAGTTTTCTTGAATGCATCAATCTATCCATTAACCTATGCATGATAGTGGGATGTGTGCTTGGACCAGATGTTATACTTGGTATAAATTTTTTTAAGTTCAAAAAACTAGAATTTAGTGCCATTGTATGCGAGAATAGTTTGAGCAACCCCAAACCAATAAATTATGTGTGAGTTTATGAAATATATCATGAAAGATATTTTTAATTCTTTTAGGGGAACCACTTCGGCCTATTTTGAGAATAAGTTTATTATGTTCAGAATGAATATGCACTATCGAGCTATCATTGGTGGGTAGGGACCCACAACGTCAAGTCCCCAAACCTAAAAAGGGATAAAACTATTTAGTTGTGTGGATAATCTCTAGATGTTTTAGCATAAAATGTATATTTATTTTGAACACATGACACCTTTGGGTGAATTCAATGCAGTCCTAAACCATGATGGTCCAAAATTAACCCAACCTCAAAATTGGGTGGGAGAGCTTCAATACTTCTTGATGGGATCCATAAGATCCAACATGGAACTATTTCATAACCTAAGGAATCTTCATCCCTTGGATTTAATAAATAATAAATTTTTCAAATCCACACGTATAGAGAGTCAGCTTATGTTTATGGCCATTCTAAAGGGTAAATTGTACTTTATAATGGAGGATTCACTCATGCTTGGCTCAAATGGGTAGAAGAGTGTCATGATAGCGATAATAAATGAATAGAGCCATATAATTGGGTGTTTCCTCAACCAAGATGTAATTTTAGGGCCCTATAATAGAATTATCAGAGGCCAAATGATATACTTGTTGGTTTCCATTATCTAAATTAGAATTGGCGATGAACCTTTGATGTTCCACATGAATGTCTAGGTTATCTTAGTTGGGATCTACAAGATACATAGATAGGTTTTCCAAAGAATTAGCTTGACCATTCTATGATCGAGGAACATGAGTCATCTCCAACTGGGAAGATAATTGGGCCATTATCTGACAATTTCACTCTAGTAGGGAGACAACTTCGAATTTTCTAATGATGTACTCACCATTGATCTATTTGATTACTAGCTTAGATTCTATCTTCACATGAAAGTAGGGAACATCAATATCGAGGGAAAACAAAAGTCTGGTGATCAGGTATCAATAATTTTACATATTGTTGGTATAGCCTTCTGAAAATAGAAATGAATATGGTAATATGTCATGTAAATGAGTGATAAATAAAATACTAAGGACTAATCTCTTGAGTCTGGAGTTGTTGATCCTTCTATCAGATAGACTTCAGGATGTACCATAAAAATTTATCTACCAACACTATACATCCTAATCCATTGAGAGAATGGTTTCATCTAGGAAATCAATATTCAGGGTTTTTTTCTTTAGGGATTGGATGTTTGGACAAGAAGTATACCAACACTTGGACATTAATTGATTTCTATGGGAGAATCCTGATATCCAACTATTGGAGGATTTTTGGCTAGCACACCAATCAACATATCAGTATCAAGTAGTTGAGGATGTATTTCAATGAGCATACGTGGGACACAAGCTATATCTCATGGTGTTGTGGGTAATTCCACAACTTCTATATTTTAAAGACTAGTGTGAGGTAACTTTTCTCAATTATAGAGTACCTAGTCTCTATATTGAGGAGAATGTTGTTGAGATAATATAAGCCTTTTTACCTACCTTGATTTTTCTTATGGGATGGAAGAGTGCCAAGATACCATTCCAAAGAGATCACATAATGGACCAGAGACTTTCCTAGGATATGTGGAATTAGGACCGAAGGTCATAGAAAATTCAACTTTATTTCCTTGAAATTGGTTTGGTAGTCCTCATCCCATCGATAGGCATCACCTTTCTACAAGATCCTAAAAAATGGATTAAACTTACTGACCACATTTAAAATAAATCAATGAGTATAGGCTAAGTGGCCTTGGAGGCATCACAACTCATGGAATATGCATTGAGGATTAATTTAGTTGATATCCTTTATTTGCATAGGATCAATCTTGATACCTATATATATGATGATGAATCCAATAAACTTTCCCAAGGTAACCCCGAATTAATAGTTCGATGGGTTTATTATCATGTGTTGGAAATAGAGGAAGCCAAACACTTTCTCAATATCTTTGAGATGGTACCAACACTAAGGATATTTAACCACAAAATATTCCACAATACACTCCAACAATGTATTGAAGAGTGGTTTGAATATATGGTGAATGGTAGACTGGTAAGTAACTCCATCATTCTTAAAAATGAAAGGCAGCACCTGGTAGCCTAAATTTCCCTAGGGTTCTTTGAAGGCAGTAACCTCTTCATCCTCAGGGGATATTCAGATCTAATTGTACCAAAAATATGATCCCGCAAAAGAAATTTAATGGAACCCATCCATATGATCAATTAAATTTCCATCACTGGAAGGGGAAAATAATTCTTTGGGAAATGGAGGTTGAAGTCCTGAAATTCAATGAAGACTCTGATTTACCCATTATTCTTCCTAATTTTAACACTGATGGCTATCCACCTAGGGTAATAGACCACTATGATGATGTTTTTTAAATAAGATTGTAAAATTTGGCCTTGACCAAGAAACTATGGGAGGGATTCATCTTTTTAGAAGTTTGGATTAACCCATGGTGAACTAATGGGAGTCGAAGGAGATGAAAACCAACCTAAGGATCAAGTCCTCGAGTCTCTTTATAGCTCCATAAGAACATATCATGATGATTTTTTTAGGAAGGCCACAAACTATTCTTGTTTCTATGGTGACATAATTGCGCTGATTAGTATTAGTTTTAGATCTTCCCCAGTGTTGAGGTTTACCATTTTCATTTCACCAACAATGGTGGGTACACCTTCTTCAAATGCAAGTGGGGTTCCAACCAAATCATCTTCATCATACGATGTAGGGGAACCAGAGGGGGGGGAGGAGACACTTCTAGATAAGTGGAACTTGGAATGGAATCAACATTCAATATGATGAGGGAAGAGTATGTTATATGGAAATCTTACTCTATAGATACTACAAAAACAAATGTTGAGGATCCAAATCCACATGTTTTATGACCGTTAATTATACTCTTAACATTGATGAAATGATAATGGTTTGACTCCCATTATGTCATCTCTACTTTGAGGAACATGTTGGAAGGTCGTGGATCAATGGATATGGGGAAAACTTCTCATTAATTTACAGGTATAGGTTTTTTATGTAATGGATAGGCATATCCATTGTAGAAGTATGAGGTAATATTTGAGAACTCTTTCTTCTCAATGATAGTGAAATAACTTCCCATGTATGGTGTTTTAGGTTCCAACAAATGGATTGTGAGGAAGAATTTTTCTTTCATGTCCACTCTAGGAACTTCTGTAGCGGATGTCAGATCATTGGGGGCATTGATACGCTCAACCCCATTTGTCTGGGGTTATTTTACCTCCCTTTTGTAGTATATAGAATCTAGGTAATAGGTTTCATAATAGTTGAAGGGATATGAATCTTACTAGAGTATCACTACATGAAAATAGAGGGATTATTTGAGGCACTAGTGGCATAAAGAGGGGCCTAATACGTTGACACCATAAATTTAATGCTTTCTACCAAGACATTGAATAGAGTTTTTACCTGGAAAATTCCATGAAACTTCTGTTCACTCATTTCATACCCCTATATTGTTAGGTTATAGGGGATTATATCCTCTATCATGATCCATATCTAGTGAAGTCTTTATTTCGAGATGATATTGATCTCAGAGCTAGTATCCATTAAGAAATGGTGGATTCACACACCATTGAGATGAACAGTGATATACGGTGGGTGTATATGCCCCAGAATGGTGGCACCCTCATCTTCTTTAGAAACATTATCAGATGGAATTAATTTCATTTAACTTATTCTATGTAATAGGTCTCAGGAGTTGCTACCTCCTTCTCAATTTGAAGGAGTCTCTTCCGGGCTTTATTAAGGGCCTCACACATATCCTTTGATGGGAAGAGTGCATCAAGGATTGAGATCCTTGATGGTATGTCAAAAATGTGTTTCAAGACATCATACTTTTATGTAAGGGTAATATTCCTACCTTATAAGGGTAACTTTCTTATAGGGAGTGTAGAAGGTTCAACCGGTTGAGGTGATGTGGCCTAGCTAGTACTGGATGCACTATACTTTTGGTTATCTATTATTAGATGAGACCCTAATGGTTGAACACTAGATGGTTGAGGTTAGGCCTTGGCTGGACATAGATTACCATGGTGTGGTCATGATTGAGTCACGTGATAATAAAATATAGTCATCTGTGGAGGCTTACCTGGTTGAGTGGCCTAGGAGGGTTGTGATTGCTAATCCTTATGTGATACTTGTTGTTTGGTCTCAGTAGAATGAATATTATATATTGAAGTGATAGCCTGAATATTCTTCATAGCATTGTTTCCCCTACATCTGATTCGATAATATCATCCTAAGGGGGTTGTATAGCCTTCCTCATCATTGGGCGCTACAAAGGGATATATCAGTGTAACAACATTGATGGAGGTGTATTATTACTATACATTAATGGGATATTCTATGATCTAATTAACATTGGGGGCATCTTCCAACTCAAGAGGCATAATTTTTTCAAGGGTGAAGGTTGGTATCAACACCGATGATGGAACTAATTCCCCTTATGTTGATGATAATTATTTCTTCTAGACTTAGAACACTATGAAATGGATATGGAGGTGATGTTCAGAGGAGACATGGTTACCACATGAGGATTTTATTTTCTCAGGTGGTAATGGATGATACAATGGGAACGAGCGACCATATTTCGAGCTAAACAGTTGTTGTAATTTTCTATCCCATGGCCAGAGTCCTTATGCCACTCACATGAGTCTTTATTATCACTATCAGGGTTTGCAGAAACATGTACCACCTATGCCGTTATATCACCCAATTTGAACAATCCATGGTCCACTTGGTCCCAAAGCTGATATTTGATGATGAATCATTCTTTAATGGTATTTTTGAGTATCATATAATACAAGTAGTGGTTGAAACAATTGGTAAGTTTATACTCTTAGGGTCTCAAACATTCTATAAAATTTAGGATGCATTTTTTTAGGGCACAACTGAAATACTTTGGGACATGTTCATCCTTTAAAGCATAAGTCTTTTTCTTCCTTTTCACAAAAGGGACCCTAAGTTCCTGGCCTTGATAAGGTGGTGGGGAAACATTCTATCGACGAGTCTATGGATGAAGAGTTTACACCTTGTGAGGTTTCACCTTGAGGGGCTCATCTGGTAAAGAAACAAACAACTGAACTATCTTGGGAGCCTCTTCGTGCACATCAGTGGCTATTTCTACTTTCATCATCCTTGACACGGGAGTTGGAAGAGTTAATGGGAATGAATGTTGCCTAGTCCACTATGAGTCTTCTTCCATACATTGATATTTTTCAAAAAATTCTTGAAGCCCACCCAAATAATTCATGGAGATGAGGGTAGGGACCAACTTGTCAATGACATTATCCACACACATTTTAAGTAGATTCTCCTGGGTAATATTCATATCAAGAGAGTATGTGAGCCCATTACATCAAACAATTATTTCATAAACTCACTCTTAATCCCTCTATTTTCACTTAGATATATCCATGATACTACTATTTCACATAGTGGATCTGAATATATAGAGTAACTACCTACGAAGATCCTCCCAAATGACAAAAGACCCTGAGAGTAGCTGGTTGTACCATAAAATGCAGATCCTTCAAGATTCTAGTCGAAACACCAGATCTTGGTAGATTCCTGCAAGTCTATATTCCCCAACATTGAGTTTCACCATAAGGAAAAGTGGTCCAATTTTTTAAATGAGTCACCTATTCCATTGAATAGGGTGAATCTTTGATTTACAAACTCTGGAAGTTGGTGCATCTTGTCTACTCATTCCAGATATGGCTTCTCTAAAGTGGTATGGAAACTTGAATTTTTTATAGGTCCTTAATTTGGGAAATGAGACCAGTTATCACATCATCTTTTTGAGGATTTTTGGTCACCAGTACTATGACCATCTCATCGTCTTAGGTGGAAGAGTATATTCTATCTCAAAGTGGATAGTCAAGCTAATTGATTAGAGTGAGTGACTCATATCTTGTTAATTTACCATATAAAACTCATTTTACCATGATCGTATGAATAGGGCCACCTAGTTCAAATCTGGGTTCCTAGGCATGAAGGACTGGATGTCCAAATAGAGGAGAGGTAGGGTCCCTTTTGACAGTGTCATGACCCAAGCACTGCTTAGTGATAAGCTATGTGATAAGCCTATTGTATCCTTCAAACTCTTGGATAAAAGTATCCATCCCAATATATGACTCGGTTTTTGATGTGATATTATATGAAATGATGGGCTTGAAAATCCCCTTGAATTTTTAGAGATATCAACATTCAAGATACAATGTATCATGGGGTGGACTCCCAAGGCCCAATGATTGTCTCTTCTGATGAGTGCGAGCACCTTTTACAAGATCCACCTGGTACTGTGTCTCTCCTTAGGGTATATTATCCATATAATTCCTCGTGTTGGTGATTTGGTTTCTCTGATCCACATGAGGGTTAATTATGACAACGTTCACCGTGTTGATGGTTAGAGAAGAATATCCACCTTCAATGGGTAGGCCTGACTGGTGATCTCGTTGTTGTCATGGTATTTGGATAAAATGGACTGAAATATAATACCCCTGAAATATAATATACACATGTTTGGATACATATTTTTTAACTCATAGAATCATAGTAAATCTATTAACATAAGTCCATTAGAGATTTTTGTGGTATTTGTACACAACAAGTTATTAAGCTACTAGGATTTATATGATCTCAAACCTCATACATTGTTAGTGGATGGAATTGAGATGTCCATATCTTACTGGGTCGGTCATCTGATGATTCTAAAGGTGGTTAAGTGTTTCCCTGATACTCTGGTGGAAGAATGTCTCCTTTTCCTTAGTGATAATCTCTACGACACTAAAATTTAATGTTACGGGTGGCCAAAACATTAAAGGAAACCAATTTGTGTCTAGGATCCCCCATAATTTACTTAGAGTTTAATCCCATTCCCGATCATCCTAAACCCCAGCTAGCACTAGTCAAGAAACTAGTAGTTCCTCGATAATGATCTAATTTGTTGTTGATTTCCTAGGAAAGAGTTTACTGTGTGGTCCAACCATCCATTAAATATTGGAATGTCATTTCGAGGTAGGTCCAATGTAAATAACTTGTTTAAGTAGGGTGTGTTCACACCCTCTTCATGATATATGAAAGGAAAATATTTTTGTGACTTAGTGGAGTGTTCACCATCATATTAGGGCATCAATCCCAACCCTGAAATCTCTACCACATCCAGTGTAGAGTTTGAGGGGAGGGAAGCTTATGGATGCATATATGGTTACACTGTGATTCCTTAGAAGGAATCCAAAAAAAATCATCTACCTATAGGTACCTATGGAAGGATTTAGGGATTTTATGGACTTTTGCTTCAGGGAGCATTAACCTCAACTAGATAGTTTTACCCTATCTCTGATAGTAGAGGTGAAGATGCCTCAGAGATTCATCTGTCATCTCAAAGTCTGAGATGTCAACAACGACATGATTTTTTCTAATGTTTTTTCTCTAATGGAGAAAAATATCACTTGGCATGAGTGGATTTGAATTTCTTAGATTGATCCCTCACATGATTCGATCAATGTAGTGAGCCTGGCCCCTATGGACGTTTTATATCCTCTTACCCTAGGATGAATATTTGAATCAAGTCATGTCTTTGGCAAGGGGAGGATCTCCACGATGTAATTCTTCACCCCTAGGATACCATGTCATGATTTTTCGTGTTTCTAATGACAGGGAAAGTCAACCTCAACTACCCATGGATTATTTGGGGTCTAAATTCCAATAAATAAAATACAGGGTCCTATAAAGTGGTTTTTGGGGTAGAATAAGATGTGCGGGTGGTGGATGGGGCCACTAGAGCTAGGGAAGAGGCCTCCTGATGGGAAGGGTTCATGATCTGCCCCCAGTATTGTCGTCGAGTATTTTAGACCAAGTCCAATGGGGAAGGGATGAGATGAATTAATCTTAAACCTATATATTTGATTAGCATGATCTTCAGGGATGGGTGGTAGCCCTCATGAGTAGATCTCAGATAGTGGTTGTTTTTGGTACAATATATACATCCCCTAATTCATCAGAATAGGGGAGGAATTTGTCAGAGCATTCTATAGAGATACTATTAAAATGGTTCATCTTTATGGTGGGTGAGGCTTTCCCCCAGCATGGCCTTCATGGATGGTGGTTCTAGTGTGGTTCCAAGGCTTTCAGATCTTATCAAGTCATATCCCTTGAAGGGATAACCCCTTCTCTCTCATACTTGAAAACAAAGAACATTAATGACCCTTCTTTGGATAACCTCATAAGGAGAAATGGGACATGTATGCCTGATAGTAATGGAAGATGTGGCCATTGTATCAAGAACATAATGTTGTGTTATTTACACACTATTATTCCCCCTTACCCATGCTTGTTGTTTGTGGTTTATTATATGTTCATTGTGGAATGATTCCTATGGACATATGGAGCCAGTGTCAGTAAACGTTCCATGAATGAAATTCCCATCATGATCAACATCATCACTATTTATCCAAGGTAGATGGAGGATCCAAATCAATTTGGTAGGGGTATAATGCCATATATATGGATCATTTATGCTCAAATATAATATTACCTAGAATTAATAATATAATCCTTGTTAAATAAGAATAGATTTTATTCCGGGCTCACCATTTTTGTTTCCAACACTTTCTATTGGGGCCGCATGTTGATACACACTCTTTACTTTAACGCGCATTTCTAATTTTCAAAAGTGGGCTGACCCCACCATTATTGTTGGTGGTATTGACTCCTTGATCAAAACAAGATGATGGGATGTTGGTTCCTTCTTCCATGGAATCATATTTGGATCTTGTCACCTAGTCTGGGTCTCCCTCAGAGATTAGAGTAATGTTCATTAAACTTATTCACACTACTATCTTAAGGTGGACACTGATTATTTGAGCTACTTTTATCTTGATAGGTCAACAAACATCGGTCAAAGTAGATGTTAAAATTGGGCATGTATGATCATTTTTGAACATTAGGTGTGTTGGTCATATGTAAAGTCTTCCCCTTCTAAATTCATAGGTATCTAATGTGTGAGGCATCTTAGGCATCTAACCCAAGGAATCACTTGTTTTCAAAGGGGTAGTTGACACCAAGGGCATATGATTTCTGAGGAATTTTAACCCATGCATCCCTTGTTTTTCTATGGGGAAAGGATTATGGATTAGGTCACATGATAAATCTCTTATGGGGATAGGTTAGTCACATGTTTAATGTATTGTGGGGATAATTTAGTTATATGTTTAACATCTTATGGGGATAGATTGGGTCACTAGATTAACCTTTTAATGGATAGGTGAGTCAAGGGTTTAACATCTTATTAGGAAATTTGGGTCATAGTTTTAATGTATTGTGGGGATAGGTCGGTCACAGGTTTGAAAACATGTGGGTAAAGGTTGGTCATATGTTTGACATCTTGGATAGACAAGTTGGTCATATGTTTAACATGTTATGGGGATAGGTTGGTAACAAGTTTTACATCTTGTGGGGATAGGTTGGTGGACTTCAGTGAGTTCCCTTGGGTAAGGTGATCACACTTCAATGTTTCCATATTTTATAGAGGATTCATGTAGAACTAATTGGAATGTTGGGGGGACTAGGACTAAATAATAAGTAGGTAGCCTAGAGGTGTTCATATTATGATATTGAACCACATGGAGGTGCCCTATGTACCCTGTTAAGAGGTAGAGATCAAACTGATATAGTTCAATTCCATTGCTTAAAGTTGTATGGCAGAAATAGTCCATGTAGTTTAACATCATACGATAAATATTCTCATGTCATGGAAGAAATGATAATGAGGTATGGTATGGGTCTTCTGTATAAAAGCGGTCCAGGTTGGGAGTCACATCCTATAGTAGGGGAGAGGGTGTTATCCAATGAATTTCATGCATGGGGCATCCCATGTTCATCACATAAGGTAATAGGTGTTGGATCATCCCATGATAGCCATACATAGGGTATCCTATGTTCATCACATTTGTTATGAATACAATTTTCCATCATTTACAGAGGAAGTTTTTGTGAAGTTAAATATCATATGACTAGGAAGTTGGGCTATGCCATATTATGACGTGTAACTCAGATGTTGTCAGGACCTCTGCCTACGGAGACCATTTCGTGTTAGGAGAGAAGGATCTGGATTCAGATATCCTTGTTAGGAAAGGTGGGTAGTTTACCTTAACAATTATACCTTCGGGGATTATGTGCCTACTACACATAAACCTCTAGGTGGTTTATTGTGTAAACACTACCACAGTGAAGTGTAACATGGGGTTCTCATTGTTTAGGTGATAATTATTAGTAGAAATATCCATTATTGTGTTAATTGTTTTTAAAAAAAGACAAGGTAATGGTATAGGTCACGCTTGAAGTAAAGAGAGTGGAAACTAGGGTTGATAATTACAATCGTATGGAAGATTGAGGTGTGGATGGACCAACATTGGATGGTTATAGGGTCCCTAGAAACTCAACTTTTGTGAAATGTTAATAACTAAAAATAGTCAACATAAAGAGGCATGGTGGGTGGGTTTTGTAAAGGTTAGAGGTATGTGAATGTTAAAGTATTCATGAAGTTCAAATGCTTCACGATGTTTTATTTTTCATGAAACAAGTTATCTCTGCTTCAGAGTAATTATTGGTTCCCATTGGATTGGTTTCACAAAGAATAATTTTCTCACAAAATCCCAAGAGCCAAAAAGATATTTCTTCTAATGTGAAAGCCATATACCATCTTTAAAGGAATCAATAGCATGGGTTGAGGTTCTCAAGAACCCATGGGAGGATATTTTTTGAAATATGGATATATCTAGGTATCATTCTCATATTTTTTTCATGAAGGACCTAGTTTTATAAAACCTAGAGCCTTTTTTGTAAGTCCAAAGGTCATTCCCCCTAAAAAGTTAGATAGAGAGAGATATTTATTTGCATGGTGAAGGTGGGGAGGTTGGTTTTGTGAAATATGGAGACTATAAAATACATTTCATGAAGGTTTCACTGGGATACAGAGTCCTATAAATGATCACACACTACGTGGAAGTTACCTACTAAAATTCTATGTTGGGTCATCAACCTTTAAGAGGAACCATCTATTCATGAAGGTTTGGCCTTCACAAACATAGACCCTTAGGTAGATTTTTGAGTTGTTTTAGATTGGATTTTCTTTGAACCAGCCATGAATTAATCTATATCTCTCATAAAACATGTTTTTTCAGTGTCAATAAGTATGAATTGGATATTGTTTTCTTGGAATTATTGAATGAGAAATCAGCCTTATCATGGAAAATTTTCAAAGGTTCTAATGTCCACTAAGCATGTAAGTGTCCCTAGAATGGGAATTTGCACTAGGTACATTGATAAATGAAATATATAATTCACCCTTACATTGGGAATCCACCATATATTAATTTTGAACCAAATGTGTGATTAGTCATTCGCATAGGGATTCACTCAGACTCAATGGTGAGTATGGATAGATAAGTATAACCTCATGTCATAGTAGGTATGGTTGAACATGTGTGTCAACTAGGATCTCAAGGATCGGTGAGTTTATTTCGATGTTCTAAATTGAATATTTAAATTAATTTCTATGTATATCATATTGTTTCCTACAATATTACATAAAATGGATTTTTTTAGACACCGTTGGTGGTGGCCTACTGATTTTTACTCACAACCTATTAGGGACACCATTTTATACCTGTGAATACTTCATGTATGTTAGTCTAGACAAGGGAAAATGGCTTATTCTTGATTGGTTGAATGTGATTTATCGGACTGGACCTTGGTGGTGGAATCGAACATGGGGGTTGGCATGGTTTATTGTATAAAATTTAGTACAACATTTAGTATGACATGGCATGGTTTGATTATATTAGTTTGGTTTGAATTTTTCTTATTTATATACTAGAGTTCATTTATATTGATTTATTTATCATGTTTACAATTTATTTTTTATTCAGTCCTGGAGTTTATAGTCTCCCCACTATATTTTTTAGACCCTCACTACTTGTAGGTAGCCTCTAGCATATGGGGAGACGAGCATAAGGTCCCATGGTGACGCGACTTGATCACGTGAGGGAGAACTGAGCTATGGACACTAAAAAGTGGTATCAAATGAAGTATTTTCTTTTGATTTACTATTTTGGAAAGTTAGATAGAAGAATTTTATGTGTCATATCTTGGTAAAAAGATAATGTCTTGGAGTTTCTAACCCATGTATGGGAAAAAATCCAAGTTTCCAGGGATGAGATTGTTGTTCACGAATTTTCACTTGTTAAAATTGTAATTTTATTTCACCTTGGGTGATAAACTTGTTATGTGATGTTACTAATTTATGTTATTTTATTAATGGGACGGTATGACATGATTTATGTGTGCATTAATTATAGTAGGCACATAGGAAATCATGTTATCATGAATTGATCATGCTAGGTAATTCATTTATTTTATATGAAATTTCTAGTTTAAATTACGATTAAATTCCATGAAATTACATATAAAAAGAAATAAAAATTAATTTATTACAAGATTTTATATAAATATTTAAAAAAATAGATGAAGTGACCTTGTATCTATGGTTATCTATTTTTTGCCTTGTGAGTTGATCATGTCATGAACTCTATGATCTAAAGAGTGAGTTGACCCTTATAGAGAAATGCCTCTACATTATCTTCTGGTTGAATGTAGTGAGAGTGGTAATGAAAAAACTTCATATAGTGTATTCAAAACATATTGTGACTCCAAGTAATTAGATAAATGATAATATTTATGATAGTTTACTATAGATCAAGTGATCCATATAGAGGGAGATGAATTGTGTCATTTCATTGATGTCAAATATTAAGAGGAAGTTCTAGCTATAAACCCATCCCATGTTCTCTAGGGAGGGATTCCCTTAGGAAATTAAGTTTTAGATACAGTATATTCAAATGATATTTAGTCATCTAAAGGAACCCACAGATAGGATGGTGAAGTGTGCTTCCCATATGCTATGAGGAACAACCAAGAGATGTCAAGACATCATTGTACAGATAGAAAAACATAAGGATCTAATAAAAAAGGTCTTAAAGGTGAAGTTTCTGAGTCAGTTTTATCCAGATATGTTTAGTTATAAAATATATTGGGATATCATTTAGTTTATGCAGGGGAGAATGTGTTTGATGGGATACATTGTACATTTTACACGCCTATAGTGTTTTGTTTCATCATTGGAAGGAGATGAGATAGACAGGGAGAATTGCATCTAGGATGGGATTTGGTATAAAATTTAGTAACAAGTGATTGTTTTCCACTTGAAAAAAAATTTCTACCATGATGAATTAGGATCTAATAAATGAATGAAACTATAAGGAGGCCCTGAGTGGTGGGCGGGTAGTCCCACCTAGATGATCGGGGACTTCCACTTAATGTGGAAAAAAAATGTTTCTATGAGAATTTACACCAAGAAAACAATTAGTAGAGTAGCTAGGGGAGTGGAAAACCATCCTAGGACAGTAGTCCATATAATTTCTATCAATGTGATCATCCAAGACAAATAAACTTTCAGTGTCCTTTCCATATAGTGGAGTGTTGATCTTGTGGTAGGATCAGCCACCAGTTGAGGTTCTAATGGATCACTCGGTTTTTTAGTAGTGGTGGAGTATCGTGGTAGACATCAATGTTTGGGAGGGTCTCATATTCCCATTAGAAGATAGGTAAGTGGAGTTCCACTGGTTTCTTGAGATGGGTTAGGGGGTGTATGACACACTGATATTTTTATGCAATTATGTTAACCAATTATATTATTTTTCAATGATTTTCAATTACTATTTTCATTAATTATAATGTTTTAATAATATATGGGGATTTATAATTAAATAAAAAAATGTATTTGAATGTTGTATTTTTATTATTTATCTCAATAAATAATATTTTGTGTATTTCTAAGTGTTTCATCTAAGCTATTTATAACCTTTTTAGGTGTTCAATAAAAAACTGTTTTTCGACCAGGTAGACTCAACTCAAGGGGAATCATGCTGCATAACTATCTCAAAGAGAGCCAACCAACCATGTTTTCTTGTATAAAAGGATTCCAAATAGTAGAAGTGTGAGACCCAAGTGAAGATCCTATAGTGATTGTAGGTATGCCTAGCCCATGAGAACAAGTTGTGTGACTCTGCCTATCTATGTGTGAGCTTGTGTATCTGGGATCCTACCCTAATTCAGGCTTCTGATTTGATGATCACAATGCTTTCTATATAAACCATCGTGGCCCTTGAAATTATTTATAATCTAGGACCTAATGGTTCAATTTACTATTAATTTTTATTGGGATAAAGTCATATGGCCTCAAACCCTATCTCACATGCTCTAACATTAGATTTCATCATCCCCTTATGTCTATTCCACCCAATGCTAGCCTCCCACAACCTATATTCTTCAGGAACTACCATGTCTAATCACCTGTAATCTCGAACTCAATCTCCTTCACAGTATTGAAGCCTAGGGACACTATGGATCACCATTGGTGCCTCATATGAGCTATATGAATACAATATTGAGTATTCATCTAGCTACTGTGTAAGCCTAATGAAGAAGGATTTTCCACTATTGCACCACTACCCCTTATCCCATGTAAATCCCTCACCTCTTCCATGAACAACCACCAAGTGTCCACGTCTCCATGCACATATGTATGCACCAATCCCATGCAGTACTATCCCAAAGGATGAGGAATGTAGACCACTTCCATGATGAAAATTGGAACCCCTGTTATCCATAGGAGATTTTTGAAGAACCTCATTCAAATAGACATCTAAATCCAAATTTAAAAATAAGTAATGATTGACTGGGGACTTTGTACTAGTATAAAAGGGGGAACCCTCTATAAATAGAACAGGAGATTCCCAATTCTAAGGAGATAATCCACCACTAGGAGAGGCCTCACCATGGAGGCCAAAGATACTCATTTTTTACTCTTATTATAGTTTTATTACTCATTATGTAGTTTAAATTTTAGTTTGTTAAATAATTTAACAAATTCAAGGTTCTTCTTCAATTCAAGTGATTCCCATCATTCCTTCATACTTGAAAAAAGTTGATATAGTAGTCCCTTTCATGAGAATGTAAAAGCTATAAAAATCCATAGACATGGTGTTCGTTGGGTGAGTTTGTGATGATCCCGACTTTTACCAGTGGAATTTTTCTCTTATTATAATTATGTTATATGGTATTATACACATATATAGCATATAGATCCAAATAAATACATTATTCTAATAAATTAAAAATGAAATTAGTGATATTCATAGAAATTAAAGAAATTATATCGATGTAATAGTAATTTGACTCTTGGAATAGTAACATGAAAATTAGGGATAATAATCTTGCTAATATAATAGTAACATATCCTATAAAAGTAAAATGAAAATTTATGAATATGAAAAATTATAACATGATATAATTATATCATAGTATATGTAAATAAGTGTTTTAAAAATGATAAATTAAGTGTTGGTATTTTTGTAAAAATGAATGTTTATTTACAAAATTAAAATTTATATAATTATTTTTTAGAAAAATAATTTTCTTAAAATAGATTCATAAATTAATATTTACTTGTCTTACTATTATAATATAATATTATGAGGCCTTAATTAATTTTTTAATGTGTTGTAAAATTGATTATAATATTAAAATCTATACTTTTCTATTAAATTATTATTTAATTTAAAAATTAAATTTATCATATTTAGAAATTTATTTTCATAAAATGGTGTCCATTTTTTGAATTCTACATGTCTAAAAATGGTTAGGGTGATTTTTTTTGTATTTTTATAAAAAATTTGATTTTATTGTATAGTGAAATATGATAATTTACTATATCTACTAAATACATGAATTTTTGAGTCATTTTTATCTCTGAATGATGTAATCACTATTATATATAACTATCCTTATTATTTTATTTTATTTAGTCATGTTAATCATCACTATTTATATACTTGATCCAAAATCATAAAGTAATAGATAAAAAAATAAAAAAAACATCCCACTACTCCCCTATAAATACCACTCCACACCTCCTCTTCTTCTAACACCTCTAAAGCCTTGAAGATTGTAATTTTTTTGAAAATTCATCTTCCCAATCGTCTCCCTCCGGTCTAGGAACTTCTGGTGTAACATTCTAGGTAGTTATAGAATAATTAATTTTCTTATCTATTTATATTTATGAATAAGATATGATTTTTTTTTAAATAGATGCTTTGTTCGATAGCGTACTAAACACACAACAACAGGTTTCCCTGAAATCATACATTGCACAAAACACTAAGTTATATCGAAAAATAATAAAATAATAAAATTATTATTTTAGATGGTAGTTAATTCTTGGCCATTGTATTAGTGGGAATGAATAGAACTAAATAAAATATGATTAAACATGTTTTTTATATTCTTTTACGTTTATCCAATAAATTGTATAGGCTTAAAATTTGAAAGAATCCAATTTTATGCATAAAATACTGAAATATTTTTAACAGTCTGTTTTACCACCATTTGATGTAAAACCATTTTTAAATATACTATTTGAGACTTTTATATGTTCTATATTAATTCTAATTTCTAACATGTATATAAAAATTTACTTTGGTTGAAATTTTGGTATTTTTATAATAAAATTCATCTTTTAATGAATAGTGAAAAATACTGCATTTTTAATTCAATACAACCTTTTTGTCTAATTTATTAGTATTGATTGATTATAATTTGAATTGGTTTTGAATTATATTATTCAACCCAATTTTGGTCAATGGAGGTAATTTCCCATTGAAATTTGATATAAACACATATCAAACTTTTGAGGGTTTTTACTTTTAAAAAATATCATTTTCTCATTTTGGCTACTAGAATTAATTTTAAATTAATTACTGATACTTATATGTTTTGAATTTTAAAAAATTGATTTCATATTTGGAATTATAAGGTCTATATTATATAAATATGACCCTTTTTATTTTTTGTACATGATGAATAGTAACTTAAGTAATTATTTTTTATTTACCACGATTAAAGGGTAAAGTAGGTAAATAAGGGTAAAAATAATATTATAATAATATAAAACTTCCCTAACACATATTATAACACTATTTATTGAGATATGGCCCCCAAAGACAACCCTTTTAATGAAAATTTATCCTTTGGAAGCCACTTGAGTTTGATTATGACACTTATATCTTTTAATTTAAATTAAAGGAAAATATGTTATAAACATAAATCTTCTTAATAAAACAATTTTACTATGGGTTAATATAAGTGATATGTTAGACTATAAATATTCATTATAAAGATAAAAATATTTAATACAATATGTTATTCTATTTATAATTTTAAGAAATTAAATAATTAAATTTAATTATCACATAATGATGATGTAGTGATTGCTTTATTAATAAAGAAATCAAATAAATGATAATATAAATATTAAAATAAATATTATTTGTAATAATTTATGTTTTAAAAGTTTTTATAGACTAATATATTATTTTATAATACTATTAAATGTTTTTGTTTGAATTTATACCTCTGTTTTGATTTTATTTAAATTCAATATAATGAATATGTAAAACATGACATAATTGATGTTTTATAAAAATAGTAATTTAATAAATTATTTAAAAATAATAAAAATATTTTAAAATCATAATGTGAATTTTATGATGTCTAAAAGTTCATTAAGTATCCAATTATGGTAAATTGACCCCATATAAGTAAAATTACTAGCCTATGAATAATTAGAATGTTTTTACGACAATTAAAATTAAAAGAGAATAATTATGGGTAAACTGGAAAATAAGGTTTAAAATAAAATCAATAAATGTCTAAAAATTATTGGATGAGAGGATTTACACCTATCATAATATTATCTTATAAATATCTCAATTTTTATCATTTATAATTAAAAAAATAATTTATATTATTTAAATAATTTAAGATTTTCTAAGGGTGCCCCTTTACTCTCCTATAAAAGGTTCCCTTTCTTCCCTAACATTCACACTTCAGAAACCCTTTGGTTCATCCAATACCTACCCAAAAATCTTTCTAGAAACCATCCCCTCATCCTAGAATCCACAATTAATGGAGAAAGCTTCCCAATGAATCCTTTTTCTATAAACCGAAATAAGTTGCCCGATTAAGAGGTAACACGTTCTCTCATGTTTTTTAGTTTCATTTCCATTTTCACCTCCCTTAAATTTTCTTATTCTATGATTAAATAACAAGAAAACTATCCTGAACGTACTATAATTTTTTATTCTATGTTTTTAGCTACACTTACACACACCTCCATTTAATGGGTAACAAACATACCATTTCTGTGTACGACGAACTACTGTCTCACGGAATGATGATTGTTTAAATTTTTCCTACTACCACTCATGGTGGCCATTATAATGGAAAATATTTTAAATATTATATTTATTATATTAATTTTTTCTCTATTATTTTTTAATTTTTATTTATAACATAACTTTATGATTTACATGTTGTGTAAATATGATAATTTCATTTGAGGAAGTGCAGACTACCGCCCCCTCAAAGTGACATGACTCGTTCCCACTATACATGGAATGTATGAAGGATGGTTTTATTAAATATATGAGACATAAATTACATTAAAATAACACTATTATTATAATATACATTTCATTTTATTATTATTCTTTTAATATGACAAAGAAATGGAAGTAGCATTCATGCGTATGCACGACCTACCATCTCCATGAATGGTGCATTTCATTTCTTATCTCCAAATATTATGGATATCATAAATACATATATAATTGATATATAAGATATTTAAATCATTAGTAATATTATGTATATGATGTAAATTTTATCACATATACAATTTACATCAAAACATGTTCATTTTCGACTCAAGTACCGAATATCGACAAAACTTCCAATATGAACATAAATAATTATGTAATTTTTATAACATTGTAATAAGTGATATAAAAGGAATAATAAAATTGAAAAATATTTTCAATCAAGTATAAATTAATCTAAGTTTATTATTCAAGAATATAATTATTATACAAGACGAGTCAGACTCATGGTATGGGACTTCATCTCAATCTCCTTTCATTGAGGAATATTTTGATAATGTACACCACCTTCTTCAATATGGGGAATAATAAACCCCTTTGACTTATAATTCAAAGGGAATATTTTTTCATGTAATAATTTTACTAAATGAAAAATATGAATGTTTTTCACGTATGCGATGAAAACGACTTCTCCACCACTGTAACTGTTATTTGATATTTGGATTCCTCTATAACCATTAATGTTTTTAAAGAAAAATAAATCCCTTATTCCCTTTTTGGGTGTTTTTGTAATGAAAATGGTTTTTAAATTGGATTGACTATTTCAATATCTTGAAATTATTTCTTGAGATTTCAAATGAAATTTTATGAGTGAAATGTTGATAATTGCAATCATATATGTTTTACGATTATATAATGGTACTTAGACATTTGACGGGTGGTTATGTGATAAACCAAATATGGGTGGTTACATGATAAGACAAATATGGATGATTCTGTGATAAACCAAGGACCGGTGGTTACATTATAACCTCTAACTCATTGGGTATGGAAGTCAGTCATATGGCTATTTCATTTGTAAGAATGATGTGTGTGGAAGTAAATCATATTATTATTCCATTTATGTATGATTATGTCTCAAGTTAACTCTTATAAGTTTTGTGTTATTTATATGGGTTTTAGGGTAATATTTTGGTTACAAAAGGGTAATAAATGAGCTTATATTCGATGAAGAATATTCACTACGTCATAAAGGTAAAAATATTACTTTATGATATTGTATTCATGATTTTCATGTTCTAGAAATGCTAATAATTTTCCTTCTTTGTGTATCCCTTAATGAGCATTTTATGATCATACCATGTTTTTAAAATGTTTTCACATAGTACAAGGATGAGTAAGAGAAATATGAAGCCAAGAAGTTTTTTATCAAGAAAATAAATCATGTTTTATTTTTTAAAATGGTTTCCTTTTGTGGAAAAAATGGATACTGTTTTGATAGTATCCTCTTGTATGATTATGGGATGATATGTACTAATAATGGACTAATTATCTAAAAATAGAAACCTGAAAAGAAACTCAATTTAAATTAAAGTAAAATTATTGACTTATCTCACGATTATGTAATTTTTATGGTTGGGGACTTATAGTTGGTGTGAGAAGTCAGTATAGATAATTTTAAGAGTTAGAATATTGTTAATAGAACATCCATAAAATATTTCTTTACTTTATAGTAAAATTGAAATGATATATCATTTTAAGATTACCATGTTTCTTCTTCTAAGATATGTTTGTTTAGAATGGTTTTCTGTAGAGGAAACATAAATTTTGTTCTAGGATGAGATACAGAGGGAAATAACCTTCCAAATCAACATCCTAAGTTGATTGGAATTGGAACTAAATAGTTTTTTTTTGCAGTGACGACCTAATTGACTTAGGGGATAAATGGTTGTGGTGTCCATGCATGAGATCAACCAGACCAACTACAATAGAATATGTCGATAATGGAGAATTTCATGAGTTAATGTCCCCAATAATTTAGAGGGTCATCGGACCCTGTGCAAGTTGAAGGGTAGATTAAATCACTATAAAATATTTTTTATGTAATGGGGTCTTCAAACAATCAAAAGGTTAGTCTTGTTGTTTATCATTTTGAAGGTGAATCTGATCAATGGTTGTTAATGATTAAAAATATCAGAGGATGTTAATAGATTAACACCATGGAATGGGATGAATTTAAGAATATATTCCTTGAGAAATATTTTCCTAAGGCTATTCGACTTATGATGGAAAATAAATTCTTGCAATTGAGGAAAAAGGAAGAAGAATTTGTGGACAAATATGATGAAAATTTTTCCAATTTTTCAAGGTATATCCCAAATTTTATCAAGGATATTGATAGTATGATAAATCAGTTTTACTCATGATTGAAGATGAGATATTAAAGGGGGTTAGCTTCACAAGTGTTCAAAATCTGTGAGAAACTTGTTTGATGTGATGAGAAGGTAGAAATGGCGTTTTATGATGATCATGTGTTCCATGAGATTAAAACAAAGAAGAGATATAGTTGGCCAGAAATGGGAAAGAATAAATCAAATAATCCTGGAGGTAAGAAAACTAAATTTCAAACTTGTGAGAAGCGTGGTAAAAAGCATCCCATAGATTGCCTCTCAATGTCTAAGAAGTTCTTCCGATGTGATAAGGCTGGTCATATTTCTCATAACTATATGTAAGATGATCAGGTAGGTAATGAAAAATTATTGGTAAGATGTTTTAGCTGCAATAAGATAGAACATTATGCCAATGTGTGTCCAAAGATGATTACCCAAGGTGGAAACTAGAATGATCGAAAGCACAAGGGCATAGAAAACCCATTTTCTACTATTACAGTTGACGTGGGACCATCAAATGAAGTGGTGACAGGGATGTTACAGTTTTTTTTCAAAATATTCCAATACTCTATTTGACTTTGGATGATCACATTATTTCATTTTTGAGATCTTTTCAAGTACATTGGAAATAACACCTCATGATTATGATATAGAACTTTTGTTAAAGACTCCTGGTGGAAGTATTAAAGAAATAAATATTTATAGGAATCATTCTATTATCATTAGTGTTAAATTCTTTCATACAAATCTTGGTTAACTTCCCATAGTGGAATTTGATATCATTTTGAGTATGGATTGGATTTCAGTTTATCATGGTAAAATAGATTGTAAAGCCAAGAATGTTTTATTCAGTGATTTTATATTCTTGATAACATACCAAGAAGATGAAATATTGATTAAATATGGAAGTGAAAGTTATCTAGCTCATGTTGTTGAAAAGAAAAAAACAGTTTTGATTAGTGACATTCTAGTAGTAAAAGAATTTTTGGATGTTTTTCCAGATGAATTGTCTGATATTGTTCCTAGTAGGGAGGATAAATTTAATATTGATTCAGTGCATGATGTTGAGACTATTTCTAAACCCCCTTATCTAATAGCTCATGTAGAATTGGTTTAATTCAAAAAATAGTTGTAAGAATTACTTGATAAAGGTTTCATTCGACATAGCACTTCACTATGGGTTGCTTCAGTTTTATTTGTGAAAAAGAAAGATGGTTCTATGAGGATATGTATTGATTATTGATCCTTGAATAACATGACTATTAAGAACAAGTATCCTTTACCTCATATCAATGATTATTTTGATCATCTCTAGGGAGATCAGTATTTTTTGAAGATTGATTTGAGGTATGGGTACCATTTGCTGAAGGTGAAAAAGGATGAAATTCCAAAGACAATGTTTTGAATGAGATATGGGAATTATATGTTTGTATTTATTCCTATTGGAATATCTAATTCACCTATTGTATTTATGAATCTCTTGAATAATGTATTTCATCAGTTTTTGGTTGAGTTTGTGGTTGTGTTCTTAGATAATATTTTGGTATATTCTAAAATCTTGTAGGAATATGAAAGTAACTTAAGGATTGTTTTGAAAACCCTTAAATAAAATGAACTATAGGGAAAGTTTAGTAAGATTGAATTTTTTTGAAAGTATTTCATTCATTGGATATATTATTTCTAAATATGACATAAATTTTGACCCTACTAAAACAAAATTTGTTGAGGAGTGGCCAATACCTACCAATATAACATAGATTCATAGTTTTCATAGATTATTGGATTATTTATAATGGTTTTTTGAAAAAAATTCTTGGTCATCGAGCCCACTAAATAAGCTAACACATCAGGTATTTAAGTTCATTTGGACAAAATAATGTGATGATTGTTTTTAGGAGTGGAAAACAAGATTGGTAAATGCTCCAGTTTTGGCCATATATTCTAGGAATGGTGAATTTGTTATCTATAATGATGGATCATTGAATGGAATTGACTGTTTCCTAATACAGAATGATCAACTAATTGATTATGATTAACATCAATTGAAACCTATTGAGTTAAATCACACTACACATGATTTAGAATTAGTTTCTATTATTTTTGCATTAAAAATTTGGAGGCATCATTTTTAAAGTGTAAATTTGAAATATATACTGATCACAAAATATTGAAGTGTATATTCAATCCTAAAGAATTGGACATGAGATAGAGGAGATGGCTGGAATTAAACATGGATTATGATTGCATGATTCTTTACCATCCAAGAAAGTAAAATAAAGTGGCTTATGCTTTGAGTTGAAAAAGTAATGCTACATTAACCATGATATATATGGAATGAGATCTGTTGGTTATCGATTTGATGAATTTTTTATTAGATGTTGATAGTGCATGGAATTCCTCTATTTTGTTTTAGGTGGTAGTGAAATCATATCTATCAAAGTCATTATGTGAATCTAATAGTTTTCTGTTTTCAGTTTATCCTGGAAGTACTATGATGTACATAGATCTTCGGGAGCATTACTGGTGGGATGGAATGAAAAGAGATATTGATGACTATACCATGAGATGTTTTATTTTTCTATAGGTTAAAGCAGAGTAGAAGTTATAGAAAGGGATACTTTAACATTTTCCAGTGCCATAGTGGAAATAGTAAAATGTATCCCTGCAATTTTTAGTGGGATTACCAATGACTTATTGAGTTAACAATGTATTCTGGTTTATTGTTGATATATTGACTAAATATTCTCATTTTATTCATATTCTACATACTCTATCTATAAATCAACTTTATCGATTGTATATTAAAGATATAGTCTGGTTACATGGAGTTAGAATCTACATTGTATCTTATTGTGATCTCAGGTCCACTTCTAACTTTTGGAAAAGCCTTCAAAAGACATTGAGAACTGAATTAAATTTCAGTTTTTTTTTCATCTTCAATCAGACAGGTAGTCAGAATGAAAAATTCATACCTTGGAGGATATGCTATGTGATTGTTCAATGTATTACTAGGGAAGTTAGGATCAAAATTTTTATTTGGTTGAGTTTTCTTATAATAACAGTTTTCATTCCAGTATATAGATTGAACCATTTGAAGCATTATATAGAAATCAGTGTCGAACTCTGGCTTTTGGGATGAATTAGGTGAAATGAAGTTGACAGGACCATAATTGGTAGAAGAGATGGTAGAAAACGTTCTGTTGATTTAGAAGCATATGAGGACAGCTCATATCAGTAAAAAAAGTTCTACAAATAACTTAAGGATCTTTCTTTCAGGGTAGGTGATAAAGCTTTTCTAATTTTTTCACCATGGGAAAGTGTGATGCATTTTTGGTATGAAAGGGAAGATGAGTATGAGGTTCATTGGAACCTATAAAATCATAGAGAAAGTAGGGTTAGTTTCCTACCAGGTGGATTTAACCTTGAATTTTTTCCCAGGTATATAATTTATTTCTTGTCTCAATGTTATGAAAGTATATGTCAGATCAATCTCGTGTTTTGAGTCCAAACGTAGTTCAGTTGGAAGAGAATTTTTCTTTTGAGGAACAACTAGTAAAAAATATTTACCGTAGAGAGAAAGTGATGTGAAATAAGGTGATTCATTAAATGGTTTTGTGGAAAACCCATATGGTTTAAAGGCAACATGTGAATCTGAAAATTCTATGATGGAGAAATACCCCCACTTATTTGATAAGTAAATAAAATTGAAGGAATGAAATTTCCAAAATGAGGGAAGGATGTAACATCACAAAAATTTATAGAATAATAAAATTTAATATTTATTAAATTTTTTGAATAATATATTAACTTTATGTCAAAACTGATGCTTTTTCTAATGACGTACTCAACACACAATAACGGGTTTCTTCAAAATTTTACATTGCACACATCAGTGAGTTATACCGAAAAATAATACAATAATATTATTATTATTTTAAATGGTAGTTAACGCCTAGCCCTTGTATTAGAAAGAATGAATAGAAGTAACCGAAATATGATTACACATGTTTATTAGATGTTTTTACAATTATCTAGTATATTTTAGAGGCTTAAAATGAGAATGAATCCAATTTTAAGCATAAGATACTCTAATATTTTTAAAAGCCCATTTTAACGCCTTTTTGATGGAGAACCATTTTTAAATACTGTTTTTGAAAATTTTATATTTTATTTTAAAAAAATAAACTTTTTATACATAATCAGAATATCAAAATTTACTTTGGTAGAAATTTTGGTATTTTTTTGATAAAATTCATATTTTAATGAATAGTGAAAAGTACTGCATTTTTAATTCAAAACATCATTTTTGTCTAGTTTATTTTATTGATAGATTATCATTTTAATAAGTTTTAAAGTATATTAAGATTATGCTTTTATCATTTAATCTCGCTTTGGTCATTGGAGGTAATTTCACCTTGAAATTTGATATAAACACTTGTCAATCATTTGATGGTTTTTACTTAAAAAAAATCTTTTTCTCATTTTGACAATGAGAATTAATTTTAAATTAAATACTGTAACTTTTGTGTTTTGAATTTGGAAAAATCGATTCTATTTTGTGAATCATATGGTCTAGATTATGTAAATAGGACCCTTTTATTTTTGGTCAAGATGAATAGAAACTTTAGTAATTATTTTTTATTAACCACAATTAAAGGGTAAATCAGATAAATAAGGGTAAAAATAATATTATAATAATACAAAACTACCCAAAAACTTGTCATAATCCTATTGTATGAGAAATTCCAGACCAAGAAAACCCTTGGAATGAAAATTTGGCCTTTGGAAGCCACTTGTATGTGATTATGATACTTATATCTTTTAATTTAAAGGAAAATATGTTTTACACATAAATATTCTTAATAACAAAATTTTAATACAGGTTACTATAAGTGATCCCTTCAACTATTAATAGTCATTTGAAAGGTAAAAATATTTCCTACATCATTCTATTTTATTTATAAATTTTATTCATTAAACAATTAAATTTAATTATGACCCAATAATGATGCAGTGATTTGTTTATTAATGGAGGAATCAAAAACATGATACAATAAATATTAAAATAAAAATTATTTGATATAATTTATGTCTTAATTTTTTTTATAGGTGAATATAACAAGTTATAAGACTATTCAATTGTTTTTTTGTAGTTATATCTCTGTTTTTATTTTATATAAATTCAATTAAATGAATAGTGTAAAACATGACATAATTGATGTTTTATAAAAATAGATATTTATTAAATTATTTAAAAATACTAATAATATTTTAAAATCATTAAGTTACTATGATAATGTTGTAAATTTTATTAATTATCCAATTATTGGAAATATACCCCATATAAGTAAAATTAATGTCCTCTTAATAATTAAAATATTTTTACCACAATTAAAATTAAAAAAGAATAATTAAGGGAAAATGAAAAATACAAGGTTTAAAATAAAATAAATAAATGTATAAAAATTATTGGATGAGAGGATTTAGACCTATCCTCAATATATCATTTACATATCTCAAGTTGGATCCTTTTGAATTTTAAAAAATAATTTATATTAGTTTAATAATTTAGGAGTTTCCAAGGGTGCCCCTTTCCTCTCCTATAAAAAGGTGCCCTCTCTTCTCTAATATTCACACTTCAAGAACCCTTTGGTTCAGCCAAAAATTGACCAAAAATCTTTCTATAAATCCTACCCTCATACTAGAAGCCTCACTTAGGGATGCAATCTTCTCAAGGAATCCTTTTGGAATGAACCAAAAGAAGTTACCCGATTAAGAGTTATCACCTTCTCTCATGCTTTTTAGTATCATTTTCATTATTCATTCCCTAAAATATTCTTATTATATTATTACATAAAAAATATATTATCCAAAATATACTAGTATTTTTGTGAAATATTTTCAATCCACAATTACACACACCTCTATTTAATGGGTAACGAACATATTGTTTCTATGTATGGTGAACTATTGCCTCACGAAATGAGGATTGTTCAATTTTACCCTACCACCTATCATGGTGGACATTATAATGGAAAATATTTTCCCTATGATATATATTATATTTATTTTGTCTCTATGGTTCTATAATTTTTATTTATAATATACCTTTATTCTTTCCAATTTGTGTAAATACGATAATTTCATTTGACGAAGTGTGGACTACCACCACCTCAAAGAGATATGAAAAATTCTATCTATATATGAAACATATAAAGGATGGTTTTATTAAACCTGTGAGGAATAAATGAAATTAATATGACACCGGTATTATAATATACATACCATTTTATTATTATTATTTTAATATGATAATGAAATGGAAGTAGCGTTCATGCATCCGAACGACCTACCGTCTCCAAGAATGGTGCATTTCATTTATTATCTTTAAATATTATTGATATTATAAATACATATATATAAGATGTATATGATATTTTAATCATAAATATTATTCTGGAGAAGATGGACTTTTGACCACATAGACAATTTACATCAAAACAAGGTCATTTTTGTCTGAATTACCGAACATCGACAAAACATTCAATATGAACTTAAATAGTTATATAATTTTTATAACATGGTAACAAGTGATATAAAAGGAATAATAAATTTTCATAATGTTCTCAGGAAAGTATAAATTAACCTATGTTTATTATTCAGGAATGTAATGATTGTACGTGATGAGTGGGACTCAAGGTAAGGGACTTCGTCTCAATCTCCTTTCATTGAGGCATATTTTGATAATATACACCACATTATTTTTTACGGTGTATAATAAACCCCTTTGAAATTTAATTCAAAGGTAATATTTTTTCTGAGAATCATTTTACTAAATGAAAAACAAGAATTTTTTTAATGTACACGGTGATAATGACTTCCCTACCATCGTAACCGTTATTTGATATTTGGATTCCTCTATAAGAGTTATTGTTTTTAAAAGAAAAATTAGTCCATTATTACATTTTGGGTGTTTTTTGTATTGAAAATGGTCTTGAATGTGGATTTAATATTTAAATATATTGAAATTATTTCTTGTGATTGTAAATGAATGTTTATGAGTGAAATTTTTATAATTATAATCATTTATGTTTTATGATTATATAATGGTACTTGGACCTTTAATGGGTGGTTACGTGATAAACCAAAGATGGGTGGTTGCGTGATAAACAAAAGATGGGTGGTTTCCTGATAAACCAAGGAAGGGTGGGTATGTTATAACTTTCAATGCATTGCTTAAGTAAGTAGACCGTATAGATATTCCATTTGTAATAATGATATATGTAGAATTTGACTGTATAGTTATTCCATTTAAATATGATTATGTCCCAAGTAACTTTTTATAAGTTATGTGTGCTTTGTATTTGTTTTATGGTAATATTTTGGTTAAAATACGGTAATCAATGAGCTTATAATTAGTGATAAATATTTATTACTTCATAAAGGTGAAAATTATTACTTTATGATAATGTATTCATGGTTTACATGTTTTAGAAAGGACAACAGTTTTCCTTCTCTGTGTATCACTTATTGAGATTTTTATGCTCATCCCATGTTTTTATAAAGTGTTCACAGGGTATAAAGATGAGTAAGAGAAAGAAAGAATTCAAGAATATTTTTATCAAGAAAATAGAGCATTCTTTATTTTTAAAAGGATTTCCATTGATGGTAAAAATGGATACTATTTTGATTGTATCCTCTTGTATGATTATACGATGATATGTATTAATAATGGCCTAATTATCTATAAATATAAACCTAAAAGAATCTTTGGTGGGAATTAATGTCAAATTATTGACTTATCTCAATATTATGTAATATTTTAAATTTGAGGCCTTATATATCATCTCAAAAAAATACCAAACCTATGGTTTTAATGAGGTTCTCAATGATAATAAATTGAAGAGGTAAAATCCTCATTCATTCTCTTTTAATTTATTTAAATTTATTTTGTTTTCTTATCCTATCCTTACCTCCTCTATCTAAACATGCATGATAACTCTAGTATCGTATATATATACTGTAATTTTATTATGTTAATGGAATATTCATCATAAAACCCCTTCTCCTCTCCCTTTTATTCTAAAAATGAAAACATCATTTGTGATGTGTAAATTTTATGCCATTGTGGATGTTGCATTTTTATTTCCATTACTACCTTCAAGTGGGGTCACAAAATCATTATTATGGTAAAATAAAATTTTATTATATATATTATAAGATATATAAGGTTTTGGAACCAATATATAAACACAATATTAAGTAAAATGATATAAGTTTGTGATGGTCCTAAAAACCACCAAAATAAATTAAATCATTTTCACTTACATTTTATATAATGAATCATCTTTATACCATATAACCAAATGATATATAATATCATTTAAATTTGCAGATGTTCATTAATTACATATAATTTTAATTTTTTATAATTATTACCATTTTACATGAACTTACATACTTGTATACAAGAGAACCGATCATGAATACCAAGAAAACGAACACTTCTAGAATGGTGAAGTTGAACTATATAACTCACCAACTGGACATAAATTAACTTAAAAAAGTTATCATAAATCAAACCCATGTATAACAAACTTTTTATGTATCAATTAATAAATCTAATTTGATATTCGTGGATATTAAAGAGAATAAATCAATCATACATAAGGTAAGGGGATTCTCAAACCCAACTCCTTTTTTTTTGGGTTATTACTCTTTCATGCCAAATTTTAGTGTGGATATTATTATAATATTACTAAAATATAATTTCATAATCCTTAAATTTTATTTTATAGATATACACATTTCCAATATGATTTTATGAAAAATATAAGTATTTTCCAAGAGAACTCTTCTTTCCAATTCACATTGGGAGTCTTCTTGAGATTGTTTCTTCTTCACTAAAGTGTGATGAATACTATACCAAATATGTTTTTCCCATTACTAATTTGGGAAAACCAAATTTTATCCACGAATTTATGATTTATGAAATTAAACTCATTCGTTTACATGGGTTATTTATATAAAATATTGATAAAAATTATAGGTGGCATGAATGATTATATAAATGTTACGATGTGAAGTGTGCACCCAGAATTATATAGCACTCTAATGTATTGGGTAATGTGATGTATCTCATGAGATAATATACAATATGTGTAAACCTCATGTAATTTTTCTTCACAACGATGATGTTGTGAATATGAAAATATGATATGTGTGAACATGATGCTAGATTTTTTCACAACTATGTGTGGTATTTGACCACTAAGACATGATGTTTTATTTTTATGAATTTATACATTCCATGACTTTATATAATGCTTCCTATCATTATCATGATGATAATATTATTATTATATTATGATGGTGATGAATATTCTAAACCATTTTATATTGATTCATGTCCTTATTTATCCTCTTATTGGACTTTTAGATCACACCATTCCATAATGTGCATCAACAGTACATGTACTAAAAGATTGTGAGATTAGAAGGATAAAGAATAAGATTTTAAATAAATGTTTTTGTTTTATTATGAATAATTGATGTATGGTCCTAAGTTTCCCAATATAGTAATCATTTTGATCATTTTATTTTAATTCTATCATATTTTTTATCATTAAAATTATGTAATAGTTATGTAAGAAAGTTATGGTCACTATAGTTGGTATCAAAGCACAGTTTAGTTAATTTGGGAATTAGGATTAGATAGAATTAGTGGAAACCCTTAGTATGATACTAAGTATTTGTAATCACCTAATAATATTTGTTTTAAAAAATTGATAAACATAAGGATCCCACAATATATTCCTTTAGAGTTAACTGCATGAAGGAATAAATTATTTATTTAGTACTTACTGAATTATATTTATTTCAAACCTTTTCTATTTTTCAAAATAGTGGCAACTAGGAGAAACTAGGCTAACAAACCATGTGAGGGGAAATGCAGTGATTTATTAAAAGACACCCTAATTCCTTGGGAGGTGGAGTCCCAAATAAATTTCATGGTGATGAATACCTAGCTATCTAAGTCTACAAATAATAACTTGAATAATTTGGAATGACCTCCTTAACCTATGAGGGATAAACTGGATATAAAATATTTTATGTCAAAATGACCACTGACATTTAGTGGATCGTCTAATCTACTTGTTACAGAAAAATGTGTTAACTCACTGGAGAAGATATTTTCTTACTCCACTATTCTAAGAATGAGAACGTGACTCTATCCATTTATCGTTTAGATGGAATGGATAATCAATGTTGGGGTTTGATTAAAAACACCAACCCAAAGGATGAAATTAAAGAGATGGAGTTGGAAGGGTTTAAAAAAATATTTCTTAACAAGTATTTCCATTAAACTCTTCATACAAATAAAAAGAGATAATTCATAGAGATGAAGAAAAAGGAAGGTAAATTTATCATGGATTATGAATAAAAATTAACAAGGCTTGAAAGGTATGCCTTGGTTTTTGTTATCAATAATGATAGAAAAATAGATAGATTCTTTAGTGGTTTAAAACCAAAATATCAAAAGACTCTTGATATTTGATACTTTGGTAGTTTTGAATAAGTTATTTTATGTTCTCTGAAATTGGATATGGAGTTTGGAGAATGTTCCTATGAAGATAAATATATTAAATTAAAGATGGAGTTTCAAGGTGGATGATCTAATGGAAAAGGTGGAAAGAAAACACAACCAATCACATGTAAAAAATATGGGAAGAAGCATCAAGGTAATTTAATAATAGGGATAGGTAAATTTATTAAGTGTGGTAGAGAAAACCACCATGCTCATGAATGTCGGAGAGATATGAGAAATCTGACCAATATGATGGAGAAAAGGAGAGAACCACCCATCGTTCAATGATTACACTATAGGGTAATGGGTCACTATGAATTATAGTGCACTAAACCTAGAGTCCTTGAGGTTAATTAGAATTAATAGCCACCAAATACAAAGGATCACGAGAAATATGATTCCATTAATACTAATGAAGTAAAGTGAGAAAATTAAGTCATATAAGGTACACTTCTTATTCACTCATGAATGGAAAAAGTCTTATTTGATTCTAGTTCTATATATTTTTCTATATCTTTCAAGTTTTCTAGAACTATTTAATTGAATCCCTAAATCCTTTAAGTAGAGATATTCAAAGAAATATATAGTGGTGATATCATTGAAACCCAAGTGTTGGACTCTTCTCATGTTAGAATATGTGTGAATATTCTTCTAGCGAACCTCATGATACCCCCTAGGTGGAATTTGATGAAATTATGGGAATGGATTGGATCTCATTATATAGAGAACATATCAACTATCATAAAAAGGAAATATAATTTCAAAATTTGAACTATACCATGATTTTATACAAATGAAAGGAAGACCATGAATCTCCTTTGTAAAATCCCTCAATGGTGTGGGTGTTGATGCCCTATGATGAAGCATACCTTGATCAAATGGTTAATTCAAAGGAAGGTATCAAATAGGAAGAAATGACCATTATGAGGGGGCTCAATTGGTTCTTTTTTCACTCTCAGATTATCTGGGATGTTTCCTTTTATGTGGGTAAACCTATCATATTTGACATGGAAACTGAGTTAGAAAGGTATGTGCATTATGCATGATTTTTTTTTTGTGAAATTGATCTCTGTGATCCTTTGATTGAGAGTGTATTTTTGGTTTCTGGTGAGTTCAAGTTTGAACAATCTATTGATAATGAGTATGTTCTATAGTTTTTTAGCTATCATTTCATTGGGAACTTTATGGAATAGAGTCTCAAAGTTATTATATGTTCTAATTATAATAGAAGAGGGCATACTATGGATAGCTATAAGTTTAAATTATCAGTGGTGGAAGATAGGAACTACAAGAGGAATATGGATTTTAGGGATGGTGATTATGTTTTAAGGGATAAATTTATGGGTTCTAATGTATTTAAACCTATAGAAAGAGGGTGAGAAACTATTGAAGGTTATAAAGAATGAATAATGGATGATTAGAGGGTTGTCTCACTACCACTTGGGTCCTGCTCATTTTTTATGTGGTTGTTGGCACTATGTCTAGATCCCTTGTCCAAGAAAACATTGGAATAAGTGTTAATAAAAATGCACATGATGGGGCTTGTGTGAAATGAGGTGATAGGATTGATCTCAATGAATATGAGAATATGATTCTTTCACCATTGTCCTTTGCTGATGTGGTTGTTGGTTCTTTGTCTCAATGTCCAAGAAAAGTTATCACTAATTATATAGAGAGTGAATAGGACTAGAATCATTTTAAATAAGGTGATACGAGTGATGTTAATATATATGTGGATTTAGATAGTGATTTTGGGGGAGATCATCTTGATTCCAATGAGGATCATTTCCTTTCTAGTGGTAAGGTGGCATATGCTTCATGGTATTTTTCATTAAATCCCAAGGAAAATCATGGAAAGGTGGCTTCCAATGAACTGGTACAGGTTGAGGGGGTTGCAAGTAAATATGGAGATGAATATGATGTTATAGCTTTGAACATACTAGTGTATGGACTAGTTTGTGGGTGGGGTGGTGGTGATTGTCACTATGGGAAGGCTATACGTGGCCCCCAAACTTCTTTTCCATTCTAGAGGAAATCAATACACTATATTTTTGGGATTTATATTAATAATACACCAAGAAGAACCGGGGTGCTCTTATAATGTGAATTTTTTATGGAATTGATTTATGTTGTGATGTGCAGGGTCCCAAAAAGGTGCTAGCAGTTGACAGTTTGGCCATTCCAGTGGAAAGAATCTAGCCAATTCCTGCTGGGCAGTAGGTTTCTTTTGTCAATCCCACAATTGGTTCGGCTCCCATGGAAATTAGTAATGTTTATAAGGGGGGGATTATGAGATAATATTTCTCAATTGGATACTATAAAAAATGGATGTTTCAAGTTTTCTGAAGATTCACCTAGCAGGAAACATGATAGTGAACCCGTCAAGGGGCCTGTGCAATTAGCATTGGTGGAAGCTGATGTACCAGAATCTTAAATCAAGGACATTAACGATGGAGCGCAATACTTTAGAATAGAATCAAAGGCAGTGACAGATATATATGATGATGTTGAGTATGATCGTGGTGGTCCATGGGGCACTCAAAATTGGAGGAGGGGGCATCATTTTTGAGGTCTTGGTAGACGTTAAGTAGTGGTAAACTTGTTGTTTGATTTTCTATGTAAAAATAAAATGTTATGATGTTTCTTTTTAGATTATGTGGTGTATGTAATAGGCTATTCATGTCACAACCCATTCTATGTACTTTTATCTTTTTATTAAATAAATTTATAGGGCCATGTGATTTTAATCATATGGTTCACACTATTCTGGTATGGGCACTTTGAGTTTCTAGTGATTCACTTCATACTTACTAATTCTCTTATGATATTCGTGGACTTGAAGAATAGAGTCTTTATATACTACCTCAAATTTTTTTGGTAGTATTTATTGATGATATTCTCATATACTCAAAGAGAAAGGACGAACAAAAATAACATCTAAGGATTGTGCTGGCGGCATTCAAGAAAGAGAAAATATATTCCATGTTCTACAAGTGTGACTTTTAGATTTAGTAAGTCATATTTTTGGGACACAAGATCACAAGTGAGGGAATTGATGTGGACCATTTAAAAAAGGGTAATTTAGGAATGAACTATACCCACTTGTGTCATTGAAATCCATAGTTTCTTGGATTATCAAGGTACTACCGAAGTTTTTTGAGAAATTTCTCAAGATTTTACAACCTGCTGACAAGTTAATAAGGAAAGGGTAAATATATTTCTAGATGTACTAATGTGAGGAAAAATTCAAGGAGCTAAAGAAGAGGCCAATTACTAAACGAGTACACACATTACCAAAAAGTGTTGAATGTTTTGTGATATAAATTTGTGGTTAAAATAAAGTATTGGGTTGTGTACTCATATTTCATGATAATGTTATAGCCTATACCCTATGGAAGTTGAATAACCATGAGAAGAACTACCTAATGCATGATCTAGAGTTAGAAGCAGTGATTTTTACCTTGAAAATATGGCAGCATTAACACTATGGTGGAAAGTGGGACATATATGCCTATAACAAGAGTATAAAGTATATATTAACATTGAAAGAACTCAAAATGCTTCAAAGGGGATGGTTAGATCTAATTAAGGACTATGATTTCTCTATTCACTACCATAAGGTAAAGGATAGAAAGGTAGATTATTGTCTTATAATAAAAGAACCCGCTACTCTATCCAGGATATGGATTGAGAAAAAACCTTATCATTATGGATATGTAAAAGATGTACTTGGAAATAATAATGGTAGGGAATAAATAATATCTTTCCCAAATGATTTTATAACCATCTATGCAAGATAATATCAAGGAGTCATAAAGGGATGATCTAGAGATTCTAAAGAAGGTAAATGTAATAAAGAAAGAGAAGTTGCAAGAGTTCCATATCAATGATGATAGTGTGATTCTGTTTGGAACAATGATATTTGTTTCTTCATCACCTGATATAAATAAGTATATATTGGATAATGTACAAAAATAACCATTCTCTATCGATCATGTAATTACCAAGATGTATCATGATCTTCGAGAACACTTCTGGTGGTACAAAATGAAGAAGGATATCGTGGAGTATATCTCAAGGTGATTGATATGTTAGAAAGTTAATGCAGAGTGACAGAAGTTCAAAGGGATGATGCAACCACTTCCTATACCCACATAGAAATAGGAGGATTTCACTATGGACTTTGTCATTGGTCTCCTAAAAACATCCAAAGGAAACAATGCGATATGGGTTGTAGTGGATTGACTCACCAATACTACCAACTTTATCATTATTCAGGAATATCACTTTATTGAAAAATATTCTAAGATATACGTAAAGGAAGTGGAGGGGTTTCATAGGGTTACACTTTCTATCATCTTTGGTTGTGATATAAGGTTCACCTGTAAATTTTAGAGAGGTCTTCAACATGCTTTGAGTACTGAATTAAATTTCAGTACGTCCTATCACCCCCAAAATGATAGGAAATAAAAAAGTACTATTCAAAAGCTCAAAGAAATTCTAAGATCTTGCTCAATGGAATTCAAAGGTGTATGGGATCATCATCTGTTATTGGTTGAGTTCTCATACAAAAATAACTTCCTCTCGAGTATTCTGATGTCTCCATATGAATCTCTATATGGTAAGTGATATATAACTCCAACCTATTGGGATGAAGTTGGAGAATGAAAGATACTTGGACTTGATCTTGTTCAAGAGATGATAGAGAAGTTTCAATCCATCCAACAACATATCAAAGCTACCTAGAGTCATAAAAATTGCTATTCTGAAAATTTTAAAGGGGCTTGGAGTTTTATGTTGTAGAAAAATTGTTCCTTTGAATATCACCATGGAAAATAGTCATACTATTTGGAAAGAAAGGGATTCTTATCCCAAGGTACATTGGACCCTTCGAGTTCCTTAATCTCATAGGAGTAGTGGCCTATGATATTTCTCTTCCACCAAGTATGGATCAATTTTATACCATGTTCCACATATCACTCCAAAGGAAGTACATACTTGGCCCCTCACATGTATTGAATTCAAAGGTCTTATATTTGGAGAACGACCTATCATATGAAGAGAAGCTGGTAAAGAGCATGGACCAAAAGACAAGTTCTTACACAACAAGACAACTCACCTTTTCAAAGTGTTTTGGAGGAACTATATGTATAAATAAGTGACTTGGGAATCAAAGGAAGAAATGAAGAAGAAATACCCTCACCTGTTTATGTAAAATGAAATTTCAAGGGAAAAAATTTAAAAGGGGGGAAGAATGTGATGACCCAAAATTTTATCAATGGAATTTTTCCCTTTTTATAATTATTTTATATGGTATAAAACAGAATCATATCATAAAAATTCTAATAAAAACATTATTCTCATAAATGAAGAATGAAATATGTGGTATTCATATAAATTAAATAACTTGTATCGATGGAATAGTTACTTGACCCTTGGGATAAAAATTAATCAAACAGATAAGTATCCTCTCCTATAAAAGTATAAATAAAATTTATTCATCTTATAAATTAAAATATGATATAATTATATCAAATTATATTTAAATAAATGATTTAATAATGATAAATTAAGTATTGGTATTTTTGATAAAACATAAATTTTTATTTATAATTTATTTTTAATATAATGATTTAAAGGAAATTTTATTTTCATAAAATATATTCATAAAATAATATTTTACTGTATAATGATTATTATATAATTTTATGAGACCTTAATTAATTTTTCAAAGTGTTGTAAAATTGATTATAATATTAAAATTGGTAATTTTAAAATAAATGACGATTTTATTTAAAAATTGAATTTATAATATTTAGAAAATTATTTTAAAAAATGTAGTTAATTTTTTATTTCTATATATAAAAAAATGGTTTGGGTGAATTTTTGGGATTTTTCTAAAATGGTTAAATTTCTTGCTGAATAGGGAAATACAATAATTTACGATATAAACCAAATACATGAATTTTTGAGTCATAGTTGATGTATAGATGATGTAAGAACCATTATATCAAGATATCATTTTATATTTTCTATATTTATTCATGGTAATAATCATTGTTAATATTCTTGAGCCAAAATATTAAACTAATGTATAAAATAATAAAAAAACACCCCTATCCTCCCACATAAATACCACCCCACACCACCTCTTATACTCACACCTCCAAATCCTTGAAGCTTGTAAAACTTCTACCCAATTCCCTTACCAATTCTCCACCCTATATCTATAATCTTCTTGAATGAAAAAAATACCAAACCTAAGTTCCTTAAGGTGGTTCTCAAGGAGAATACATTCAAGAGGAAAAATCTTCTTTCATTCTCTTTTAATTTATTTTATTTTCTTATCCTCTTGATGACTCATCTATACAAACATGAATTATGACTCCATTATATTATATAAAATGTAATTTTATTATTTTAATTTAATATCTATCATAAAACCCATTTTCATCTACCTTTTATTCTAAAAATGAAAATATCGTCTGTGATGTGTCGATTTACCACCATCATGGACGATGCATTTTCATTTTCCATAACCACATTAAATATTGGTCATAAAAATGTTATTATGGTTAAAAAAATATTTTATTACACCTATTATAAGTTATGTAATATTTTTTAACCAATATATAAACATTATATTAAATAAAATGATTTAAGTTTGTGATGGTCATAAAAACCTCCAAAATAAATTAAAACATTTTCATTAACATTTTATCTAATGAATCATCCCCATACCATATAAACAAATGATATATAAGATAATTTTAACTTATGTAATTCCATTAATAACATATAATTTCAATTCTGAATAATTATTCCCATTTTACATGAACTTTCATACTTGGGTACAAGCGAATCGATCATGAAAACCAAGAAACTTAACACTCACAGAATGATGAAATTGAACTATATAACTCAAAAATGGCCATAAATAAACCTAAAAAAACTATAATAAATAAAATTCATGTATAATAGGTTATTTATTTATTAATTAATTAATATGATTTTATTATCCAGTATATTAAAGAGAATAAAGCATCTAGACATAAGGTAATGGGATTCTCAAACCCAACTCCTTTTCTTTGGGTTATTCCTCTTTCATTCCAAATTTTAGTGTGGATATTATATTAATATTCCCCAAATATAATTTCATTACCCTTAAATTTTATTTCCTTGAATATACATGTTTCAAATATGATTTTATGAAAAACATAAATATTTTCTAAAAGAACTCTTCTTCCCAATTCACATTTGTAGTACTCTTGAGATTGTTTCTTCTTCAATAAAGTGTGATGAATGTTATACCAAATATGTTCTTCCCATTTTCTATTTGGGAACCCCAAAATTTATCCCTATATTTATGCTTTATGAAATGAATCTCATTCATTTACATGGGTTATTTATGTCTAATATTGGTATACATTTTGTGTGGAATGCATGATTATGTAAATGTTATGATGTGACGGGTGCACCCAGAATTATATAATGCTCCAATGCATTGGGTAATGTGATTAATATCATGAGATAATATGTATGTGTAAACATGAATCTATATTTTTTTCACAATGATGATGTTATGATTATGCACATATGTTATGCATGAACATGTCGATAGCTTTGTTCGCAACTATATGCGGTATTTGACCACTAATACATGATGTTTCATTTTTATAAATTTAAACATTCTATGATTGTATATAATGATTCCTCTCATGATTATTACTATGATAATATGATTATGTTTTGGTGATTATTATTATACTCACCCATGTTATATTTATTCATGTACTTATCTATTCTTTTACTGGGATTTTGATAACCCCTTTATATGATGTATATGTTCAGGTTACTACATGTGCTAAGAATATCGTGAGATTAGAAGGACAAAGAAGAATAATTATAATAAATTTTTATTTTTTATTATGAATATGTGATGTATATGCCTAATTTTCCCACGATACTAAACCATTGTATCCTAGTTTTGTAATGATATTATGTTTTTTAACTTTAAAATGATGTAATGGTTATGTAAGAAAAGTAGAGTCACTGTAGAGTTTATTTAAAAAAATTCAAAGAAAGAGACATCAAACATAAAGGTTTTGGGAACCATTATACAACTTTGTTGATTTGAGATATCTTGATTAAAGTATTATATTATATAGTAAGTTTTTTTAACATTTTGGATGTCGTTGAGACATTTACTTATTTCTATATGGTTTTCTTGGATTGTTGTTATACACTAACTTTGGAATTTATGATGTTATTACTAATAAAACTAACAAGGATGCCTATAGGGTCACTAAAAAAGTGTATCCACAATCTCAATTAAATTCAAGTATTGAATTTAATTGTTTATAATAAATAATATTTGTTTAGTATTAGTTGATTGTAAAAATTTAATCAAAAGTTATTCAAAATAATAAGTAAGTTAAATAATATTAATAAATATTTATTTGAATTTTTAGAGAATATGATATTTATTATACTTAATTATGAATAATTAAATGATATTTATTTATTAAATAAATAGACAATATTCATGGATCGATAAATATAAATGATGGAAAGTTGACTGATTTTAACTGTTCAATTGGAAATGTTAAAAATGATATTAATTTATATTCCTAAAGTTCTGTTCATGTCCCGTAATTATTATTATTATTATTGATCACGGTGTCAACTAAGAATTTTTATGTATTGAAAGGGCTTGTGTGAAATTTTTCACCCCTAATCCTTCCATAATAAATATCTAATTATAACACTTTCCATAATCACTTTTTAGTGTGTACAATGGATAAAAATAATCTCTCTCAAGTCCTAGATAAAGATCTATAAATCTAGAGAACACTCTCTCTTCCTCTACTCTCAATTCATCAATAGAACATCAAGAGTTATTCCCCCCTCATGAAGAATATTGCTATGATCTACTACAAACAATGCAAACAATTAGGATCGGATTTTCTAGCACCCAATGATTCTATAACAACATTCAGAGACTGTGATGCACATGTGGATTTCTTTTAAATATATTTTACACTTTGATCCTATAGCACAATAATGGTGTAATGAGATCAATTTATCCATATCATCAACAAATAGTGAATTACAAGTTGTGTTAATTCTATATCTGCTCATAAATTAATTATAAATTACATGTGAATATCCTCTCTTATGGTTTAGATGTTTATATCTAGTCAATTAATATACAATCTTCATTGTACATGATGTTTTAATCATATGAGACAATTATTACACATAAATTGAGACTAAAATATGAGTTTATCATAAAATACAGAAACTTCAGTAACACTCAGATCCTACAAGTGGTATCAGAGCGTGTCACATATTTAATTTAAAATTATTTAGTATTAATTTATTGATTGCATGTGTTTTATTTTTTTACTTATATTGATTCGTTTTGATATTTTACATCTTTTTCCCTTCCCTTATTCACCCTTTCTAACTTAACCTATAAATAGTTAAGATAAAAAATGAAGAAACAACTAAAGAAATTCATCTAGAGGTGCCAAAGGCTCTACTTGGAAAAAACTAGAGTACATGGAATGTGTTACCTATATACGTTACATGTATTATTATTTCCAATTTCATATATTGAAATATAGTCATATAGATTCGATGAAATGGGATCTAAGATTCAATAAAAGCGAATCAGGGTGTATACCCATAATGAATAACACATGTCTTGAAGAACTACATGTCATGTAACCACTGTACATGATATATGGTACCTGGTTTCTTGTAGCTGAGAACATGGTTTATCGTATAATTCCAAGTATCATATACATGACATGGGAACTGATAGGTCATGATATTATGAGGACACATGCCGTGTATTTTGAGTACACACCATGTACATCAAACTCACCCATGATATGAAACACATGCATAGTCCCTAGGCATATGTTACGGATATGGGTAGAAGATAGTACACATCATTTAATATGTTACATTACATGTAGTATGCTACAAATTGTGTGCCTAGTTTTTCATGGAGAAAAATTAAATATATAATCAAACCTATTATCACGTGTTCTGTGTGTCATTTATTTGACAATATATGTCATGTCACATGATAGATAATTATATATTGAATCAACATCTATGTAAAAAATTTATATAAGAATATACAGTTTCCTCTATGTTCACTTGGGTACTTCATTAATTTTAAATATTTTTTTTAAATTATAGATTATGGTGAGTTAATTATGTTTGGATGGAATTAAGATAAAATGAATTTATTAGATTAATTTTAGGAGTATCATCTTAATTAATAAAAGAATATATTTAATTTATAATAATATTACAAAATAATTCCCATTTCATATTGTGTGTATGATCATGATATTATACCAACCCTTTGCATGTGATTGGTTTCCATTAATTTATTTTAATAAAATTAAAATTACGACCTAAGTGTCATCCCCTACCACTTATTATCTAAGGACCTATGCTCCCATGAATTATTTTATGTAAACTCCATTTATCCAATCCATTAGATCCCCTCACCTACATGTTAGTAAAAGCTAATTTAAGGATATAGATTTTAGGTGATAGGATATGGTCTAAGTACAGGAGCCGAGGTGAAACCAACCAAGGTGATATATAGGATCCATGGTGGAATGTCTCAACACGAACCAAGCTACAGTTTAAGGTATTTTTTTCCTTGGGTCAAGAGTAAGTTTATCATACAATGGATAAACTAACCATCATATAATTTTATAACCATTCCCCTTATAATTTATTTTTTGAAATTACATGGTTAATTTTTTTTGATGATTCACGATCACCAAATAAATTAATTAACAAGCATGAAAGATGGAATAAAATACATCTGGATTATGCATGAATGTTTTATCATACATGGTTAATCACTTATATAATATCAACTTAATATTAACAAGGCATGTGAAAGATAAAATGGTCTTTATTCATAAAGATGAAAATCCATAAACAAAAATATTATGTTGCCATAGCCTTTAACTTAATCAGTTATAAATAACCTCATAGTTTAAAGTTCTTGACCAACCCTAGTTGGGGAACTTTCAATTATCATGGAACTTTTATATTGATTTTTTGGGTTGACTTAACTTACTTCACATCAAGGGTTGACTTCTTAATTAGAACTTAGAGTAACTAAGAGGGAATTGTTAAATAAGTATTTTAACTTGGATTTCAGGATTGGGGAATCCACTCAACAGATCAAGAAACTGAGAGATAATGAATTTGGAATGTTACACCTACCTAAAACCCTTCTAATAACGTTTCAATCCCAATTCTGGGATATGAGAATGAAAGTATAGATCATTTCCACTATAATATCTAAGAAACATGATATTATGAAACTGATGGGAGGGCTATTGGATTTTGAAAAATAATGGGAGATTAATGGAGTTTAATTAAATTTAAAATTTATTAATTAGTTCTTGTAATTAAAAAAAGTGCTAATTTTATGCTCTTAATTTGTAAAAATTGAAAATCAAATGACTTTTAAAATATTAATATGATCCATACTAGTGAATTATAAACTTCTCACTAGCATGAATTTCAATGAATCGTATAGGATCTTGTGTGTCATACTATCCCTTGAATAGAAATTATACATTTTGGAAACATCACTTCCAAAAGCACTTTCCAAAGAGGCTAGTGAGGAAGAAGTGTCTCTCTATTTGAGGAATGTGGAATATGTAATGAATGTACAATGTTTCATACTATCCTCCATGTCTAATGAGATTCTAAAGAAATACGAGGTTATAAATTTTTGTAGAATCGTTTCTCATCATTAGGGTCAATATTAAAGGAAGGAAAGATCAAAGAGATATAATATCTATAATGAACTTTTAACATGCAATATTGGACAATCGAAACTAGCTGGGCCACATGTTGTTAATATGATTGGATACATTTAGTATCTAGACATATAGAGGTTTAAAATCCCATATGAGATGAACATTGATCTCATTTTGTCTTCACTACCCAAGAACATCTCAAGTTCTATTGTGAATTATAATATAAGAAATCGTTAGGAGGCACTTTAAAAAAGGATTAATCTTATTTTACAAGTTGATAAATACATTGGGTGTAAAAACCCCATTAATATTATGGTAAATAAGAAGATAAGGAACAAGGAAAAGTGGTGAAAGACTCATTCCAAGTAAAAGGCTCTGAAGCACCATCCTTCCAAGAATAAGAAGATCTAGAGGTATGTAAAGGAACATGATGTAGTATGTTTTTCAAGTGGAAAGAATGACCACTAGAAGATTAATTAAACCCAAAAAATGTGAAAGGGGTATATTTAGGTGATTTCATTATTTAGTTTAATATTTCTATATCTATAATTTGGGTATCAGATACTACCTATGTTGCTCACATTTGTATCCAAATACCAGAACTATGTAGATTGTGAATGTTTTACAAAGATGGGGTAGATCAATGGGTTTTCAATGGAGTGTGGTTGGATGCTCTAACAATTAGAGACTAACATCTCACATTTCCAAAAATAAATATTTATTTTTTAAAGAATTTTTATTGTGTTCCCAGTGTTATAAATAAAATTATATTCATTTTGTTTTTAGAAATTAGTGAATTTATATTCATATTTGGAAATAAGGGATGATAATGTTATAAATACGGCTTATGTTATGGTATAGAATACTTAAATAACGTTATTTTTGTATTAAATTATGAAAAAAATTATAAATTGAGAATGAAACAAATACATGTGACTCATATAACACCGAGTTGTGGCATCACCATCTTGGTCATGTAAACAGGAAGTGTTTCAGAAAGCTTTATCAAGAGGATTACTTAGACTCTAATGAGATTTAGACACTTGAAAATTTTATTCTTTTTTATAATGTAAGATTACTAAACCACTATTTTATGGTCAAGGTTAAAGGGACATTAATATTGTATAATTGGTACACAATTATGTGTGTGAATATTTTCAAGTAAAAACCAGAGGTGGATTCTCAAACTTTATTACTTTTTACAATGACTTGGGTAGGTATGGTTATATCTATTTGATGAGGTATAAGTCTGAATATTTTTGGAATTCCAAATATTTCATGAATGATTTTTAGAATCAACTTGGTAAAAAGATAAATAAACTTTAATTAGATCGAGATGGTGAATATTTTAACAAAGACATTATCAAATTTTTACGAGAGTATGTGATTTTATTTCAACTCGATTCAACTTATACATCATATTGGAATGCTGTTAGTGGAAGTAGGAACCGTAAACTACTCTAAATATTAAGGTCTATGATAATTTATACAACCCTTAAATTATTTTTTTGGGGATATTAATTACATATAGAATCATACTTACTAAACCAAGTACCAACTAAAGAAAAAAATAGAATTCCCATTGAGTTATGGAGTGGAACGAAAATTGTGTAACATGTTCATGAATGGGTTTGTGATTAATTCATTAAGGCTATCTTAAAAAACAAACTAGAACCTCAAGGCATGAAGTGTATCTTTATATGGAATCCTAGGGAAATAAGAGGATACTATATATGCAACACTCCAGAAAAGAAATTAATTGTCATAAGACTTATCATCTTTCTTAAGAGGGAGAATATCCTCAAATAGGATAGTGGAAAAAATATTGACATAAATTAAGTTGATGATCAAGATACAAAAGAGTTGGTATAAGAAAAAATTCTACCTGTTTAGATGGAATAATTTTTTCCTGAAACACAAGTGTGACATAAGAGTACTAGATAGGTAAGATAAGAAGAGAGATATGGTTTTATAGTCATCAATGATGGTGACTCATTGTTGGTTGAAAATAATTATCATGTATCATACAATGAGGAAATAGAAAGTCGATAAGTTGTAAGATAGTGGGAATCCATGAATTATAACATGTATTTAATTTATCAAAACTAATTTTGGGTTCTGATTGGGCTGCTAGTTGATGTAAAACCTGTTTGGTGTAAATGGGTATTCAACAGAAAAATAGACATGAAAGGTAATGTGGGTACCTATAAATAATGGATAGTGGATATATGGTTTAGAAAAAATCAATGAATTAACTAGGTTGAATCCTTTTCCCTAATTATATGTTTAAATCCATTATAATTTTTCTTTCATTAACAGATTACCATGACTATGAGATTTGGAAAATGGATGTCCAAACTTATTTCATTAATGGAGACCATAAAGAGTATTTGTATATGACAGAACCAGAAGAGTTTGTAACTCCATGAAATTCCAAAAGGTATGAATGTTGTAGATATCCATCTATGAATTCAAGAAAGAATCAAGGTCATGGAACATTCAGTTAGATGAATCCCAAAAATAATTCGATTTCCTTAAGAACTCATGTGAGCCATGTATTTGTAATAATTTTAGTGGGAGTGATGTTTTTTTCATAGTATTATATTTTGATGACATATTACTAATTTTAAATGATATACCAGTCTTATAAGAGGTTAAGTAATGGTTGAGAAAGTGTATCTCCATGAAGGAATTAGGTGAAACATCCTATAATTTTGGGATCAACATCATGAGTGATAGATCCATGATGCTTATTGGGATTTTTAAATGTACACACATTGACAAAATACTAATGAGGTTTAGTCTAGAACAATCCAAGAGGGTATTGGTTCTAGTGTCACATGGTATAGATCATTCTAAGAAATTGTTTCCTTTACATGAGAGGATTTAGAGATAATGAGTAAGATATCATACAATACTATGATATGATCTGTCATATATGTCATATTATGTATGCGTCCTAATATTTCATATTCTTTGATCACGGTAGGTAGGAATCAAGAAAAGCTAGGTGAATAACATTAGACTATTGTTAAGGTTATCCTTAAGTGTGAGGATAACTATGGATATGTTCCCGGTTATGGAGGAGATGAAGAACTATCCATCAATGTTTATAAATATTCTATCTTTCAAATAGATAAGAATGATATGATGTCACAGTGTGGATATATCTTTTGTCTCAATAGATGAATTTTGTATTGGAATAATTATAAGCAGCTAATTATCATCGATTCTATAACAGAGTCTGAGTATATTGTGGTTTCTGATGCATCCAAGGAAGCTGTATGGATTCATAACTTTTTCCAAGATGTAGATTTGGTTCCTATTATTCAAGACCTTATTATAGTTTACAGTGACAATATAGTAGTGGTGGCTCTCTCTGAGGATCTGAGGTCACACCAAAGTACAAATCATATACTTTGGAAGTTTCATCTCTTTATATTTTTTTTCAATGAGGTGGTGTTACAATGAGTAGGGTATCCATGGTGTAAAACATAGAAAACCCATTGGATGAGTCTTTATCTCAGTAGAGACATGAGTATAATGTGAGAGATAGTGTATTGATTGTTATTTTTAGTTGGATCTAGTGAAATTGGGAGTCTATTGGAGTTGGTTCCCTAAAACCAAATTTGTTAGTACCTGATTACATATTTTTAATTATTAATTAAGGTTTATTATCAGATAATTATTATTCCTCTCCATGAAATTTTTATGTGGTAATGTATTAGGAATATATGTCAGGCTAAAATGTCATAGTAGTTTCCGGCTATAATGAGAACCTAGAGGTGCCACAATTGTAGTATTGAACATTTTTCTATGGCCATATGATATTGTTTGCTAGGACATAAAAGATATAGGTCATCAGGGGTGGTAGTCTCATAAGACATTGATATACCTTCTCATGGTGTTCACCTTGGATAATATCCAATATATGAGGTTATGAGAATATACCCATCAATAGAAAATTCAAATTTCCATGTGTCATTGGATGTTTATATCAGTAGATGTGTGTATTTATCCATAAACATTAAGATTATCATTAATGGATATCATGACTCGAAATATTTAATTTATTGATTATAATTTTGATGGTATATGCTCTTGGTGAGGTAGCATTCCTTGAGTATGTCATAAGTGATATTTAATTAATAGATAATGTGGGAAAGGATTTATCCCTTATTTACCTTCATAGAAGTTGTATCTTAGGTCCATTGATGGGAATGGAACTACCTACATAAATCCATGTCTATGGAGTTTAGTGGGTGATTTTATTTCTATAAAGTCATATAAAGAGACATTAAGAATATAGGTTGATAGCACCTACATGCAACCTGATTGATTTGAGATATCAGGATAAAGAGATTATCTTACATGGTAAGTGTTCATATGAGTTTTTATGTATTTTAAAAATCAACTTATTTCTATATTAGTGCCTTAGCATGTTACTAGATTCTATCATTTGAATTTAGGAGGTTATTCCTAATGCAACTATGAAGAAGTCCTAGAGGCCCACAAACTAAGTGTTTCTGCAATCTTACTTAAAATTATGTATTTAATTAAACAAGTTTGAATAAATAGAATTTATTAGGTTTTGGTTGATAGAAATAATTTAATCACATGTTATTCAAAAGAATAAGCGAGTTAAATAATATTAAAATATATTTATTTGTAATTTTATAGAATATAATATTTATTATGTTTATTAATGAATATTTTTTTAATATTTATTTATTAAATAATTACTCATTATTCAAGGATCCGTAAATATTGATAAGGTAAAGTGGAATGAGATTAACGGTCCGGTTGGAAATGGTATAAATGGTATTTATTTATATTTTTAAAGTGGTTATCATTTCAATAAATTATTATTATTATTATTTTGGGACTTGGGTTCAACTAAGAATTGTTATGTACGGAAAGGGATTTTGTGCAATTTTCCACGCATAAACCTTCCATAATAAATTTCTAATTATAACACACTCTATAATCATTTTTTGGTGTGAATAATGAGTATAGAGAGACTCTCTCAATCCAAAGAGAGATATATAGAGATCAAGACTGAGCGCTCTCTTCCTCCTCTTTCAATCCTTCAAGAGAACATAAAGAGTTCTTCCTCCCTAAGAAAGAATATTGTTGTGATCAACTACAAACAAATAATGCAATCAAGATCAGTCATGGTAGCACCTAGTGATTCTATGGCGACATTCAAGGATTGTGGTGCAGATGTGGATCACTGCTAGAGAGATTATACACTATGATCCTATATTTAAATGATGATATGATGAGATCTATTTAACCTGATCATCAATGAAGAGAAAATTTCCAGTTGAATTAATTTTATATATACTATTAAATTAATTGAAAATTACATGTGAAGATCCTTATGTTATGGTTTTTAAGTTTTTATTTAGACAAGTAATATGTGGTTTTCATTTTACATGGCATTTTAATCATGTGTGGAAAAAATTAAATGTAAATTAAGCGTAAAAGATGAATTGGTCCTATCATCCAGGCGCTTCTGTTGTGCCCAAAACCTACAGGTTTCACCTTATAGAAAAATAAAGGGAGAATAAGATTAAATAATGATCTCTAAACTATTAATTGGGGATAAATATTAAGAAACCCATATTATGGGTTTGATTTATTTGTCATAAAAATTCAATTTTCCCTTTCAAAAAAGTCAGGAATGATTTCCAACAAGTTCAAAGTACAAGAAAATTTTGTATCTATTTATGATCTTAAATATCATCGAGATAATATTCTAATTTCTATACTATATATGGGTGATCATATATTTAGGAGATGTTTGAATCATATTTTAGACACGCTTGAGGAATCCAAAGTACTTATAGAAGATTTTAAAAATATTATCACAAACCATCCTAGATACCCTGGTACCCTGATCACCAAAGCATCACTGACATAGCCCGAAGGGCATTCCCGATCCCCAAGGGTTAGAGAATAGTACCTACCATCATACAATATAAATATGGGAATATTTTTTTATATAAACAATAGATTAAAAAGATAAAAGTTATTTTTCTTAAAAGAAAACCCCCTAGAGAGAATAATACTCAAAGTTAAAAAAGTATAAAACCAAAATTATAACAACAAAGTACAAACAAATTACTAGAAACTAAAATATAAACAACCCAAGTCCCAATGAGCATAGCCCTCCAAGCCCAAAAGATCAGAAACCACCACCTCTAAGTGGTTCTTTCCCCTTGATCAAACCTACAAAAAGAAAATTCGCAAACACCTGAAGGCACATGTAGGGTATGAGAAAAAATCCCAGTAGGGTCTCACTAGGTGTCTGATAAGAAAATGCCATGATAATTAACCCAATAATTCTTTCAATTTTAAATAAAATAGGAACGAATGTATAAGATTATATTTAAAGAAAAACATGATTTTCATTTCAATTGATGGAAACATTTTAAACAATGGAATAATAAACATTCTATATAAAATAGTCTATATAAATTCACAAGAAATGTGTAAATAAGTTTTACAAATAATGTCATATAAAAATATCACAATAATTCAAAAATTGTCAATAGGGTCATATTATAAGAGGTATGATGATTCTAGGTTATGGGATCCTCACACACTAATATAGTGATAATGGAAATTTGAACACAGGTACCTCTGACAGTACCTGATGAAAACAAACCCACAACCATATAGGGATAATATCTAACAATAGATTTAGGTTATATATATAAATCATTAATCCAATGCTAGGTAAATTACAACCTAGTGTGTTTTTTTAAAATAAATTTCTAACTACCTAGGCTTGCATGTTCTCAAACAACCATCAATAATGGGAAAATTATTTCAAAACCGTTTAAAATAAAATTTCTCCATTTCCCATTTCAATATTCCAATTTTACTTTAAAAAAACTATGGGTTTTTGATCAATTCATTAATTTTTATAGTATAATAAAAAATTATTATTATCAAAAAAAATTAAACCATTTTTTCAAAATAAATTTCAATTTTCAATTTCATAAATCAAATTCCACAATTTCTATCAAATCCAAATCACACCCCAATTCACTGGAATGGGGGGTTTCCCATAATTTCTCATGAAAATTCAATTTCAAAATCCAAATAAAAAAATCATATTTTATCAATTTAATTGAAGGAAATTTTAAACAATTAATCAATTTAAGGTTAAATTAATTGGACGATATTAAATTGGACCACCTATCATAGATCACAGGATCACATAACACAAAACCAATAACAATAAACTCCAATGAAAAAAATTATCAATAGAGATCCATGAATAAAACCAAGATTAAATATCCCAAACAAAGGAGTTTAGATATATTAATAATATAAAGATCTAATAAAATCTATGGAGGATATAAGAAGAGAGATGGAGAGAAGGAATGAGAGAAGATCTCTTATCAGATGGGAATCGATTGAAGTTTTCAAAGCTTCAATACACCTTGGAAAGGGATTGGAGGAGAAAAAATGGATTTTTAATATCTTTAAAGAGCTAAGAATTTGATCCAAGAGGATTTGGGGCCAATAGGGAGATAAAAATGGGGTTCATGAAACTTTTAAACCCTTTTTAGAATAATTTATTTTGCATGAAAGATTAGATGAGTAGGGTTTCATGGTTTTTCAAAAGTACACCCTAACCATGTACCAATATAAAGGGGTGAATGGTTTCCAATAGATGGGAACATAGTTTTTAAAACTATGTGAAAACCATGCAATCCATAACTACCAAGGTTTTCATGGTTTTCACTAGCAGGTCACACAGTCTAGGAAAACTATATGCTAACCGTGCACAACCCATGAACCTTCTAAAAAATTCAAATTCCTTCCTGAAACAACATGTGATGAACCCAAAATAAAGAATATATGAAAAGGATGCAAATGGATTACCTAAAAATAGTAACTACATCAGTACCATATAAAATTCATGTCCCTAGAAAACCTATCAAGAAGTCTTCATGTTAAAAATATTAGGGCACTTCTCTCTCTTCAGTGCATCTCTATCCAATGTCTCTTGAGCATTAGAAATATGATTTTATAGATCTCAAACCAAAGGTATCATCATCCCAAGAAGTACCTTGGTTTCAGAATCAACTATACTAATTGGATGCTCAATCGCAGATAAATAAGGCCTGACCTCAAGATCACACTATCTCAGAACATGAGATGGATCATAAAGATAATTCTGTGGATGAGATACATAGAATGTGTTATTTATCGACATCAACTATAGAGGAAGTGATAACCAATAATACACATTCCCCACCTTATCAACAACCTCAAAACTTCCCACGAAATGAGGACCAATCTTCCCTTTCCTCCCAAACCATGGATGACTTAAACGCGGTGAAACTTTGAAGAACACATGATCACCAACTCAAAATTACAATTGTCTATAACGAAGATCACTATAATACTTATGCTAGCTCTATTCCATCAATAAAATCCAATGAATCAACAAAATTTTTATTTTCAACTCTTGAATAAATCTCAGTCCATCCATGTCACTTTCACCAATCTCCAACCAACACAACTGAGATTTATGAGGTCATCGATACAAGACCTCAAAATGATCCATTATAATTGCGAACTGGTAACAATTTTTATAAGAAAACTCAACATGCCCCAAATGGTCATCCCAAGATCCACTAAAATTGAGGATTCATGTATGAATCATATCATAAATAATATTTATATATCTCTCTATATGGACACCTAACAGTAGATTATATACCATTTTCAAATGAACATGAGATCCTAGTGCCTCTTGAATGCCTATAAAAAAGTGAGAAGTAAACTAGGGATATCTATTAGAGACGATAATTGATGGAAATCCATGAAAATGAATAATATCTTTCACATATATATTTCCCAACTCCTAAACTTTGGTTGTATATCAAAAGGGTAATAAGTGAGATGATTTTGTGAGATTATTGATCACAACCCATATCGCATTATTCTTTGTTTGGCTATGTGGAAACCCCTTAAAAAAGTAAATAGAGATATAATCCAACTTCCAAGATGGAACTGGAGGTGGTTGAAGAAAACCCAAAGGTTTCTGGTTCTCATCCTTGGCATGTTGGCATGTATAAAAATGAGAGAAAAAAATCAGAAATTCCCCATATTATACCCAGCCACCAGAATATTCACTGTATGTCATAGAACATCCTCGTGGTTACTGGGTGCACTTCCCACTGGGAATAATGGAAACCCCCATCACAAATTATTGCACCACTAATAGAACAAAAAAAAATCTAAAAACAAAGAATACCCTCTATAGATAATGAACAATTAGCAATATTCTCCCCACCATAAGGAGAGTTCCTAATGCTGAAAAAACCATCATCAAATAGTTGTTAATAAAGAACCAACTCAAGAATAGAGGAGGTCAACTTAAAATTGGAGAAGAAATTCTCTCCATGAGGTATAGGCAATGTCAAAGTCAAAATATTATATGTATTCCACACAACACCTCTTTTGGGATTCAAATCTTTTTCAAAGAAGATATTACTCAAGTTATTTTGGTTAGAACACTTGTTAATCCTTTGTCCAAAAATGTAATACGCCATCTCTTAAGTGTGTGCATCACAGCTATCAGTTCAAGGTTATGGGTTGGATAATTATTATTGTTTATCCTAATCTTCCAAGAGACATAGGAATTGAAGTGACAACCCTACATAATAACACAACCCAAACCCAAACCTGAATCATCATAGAAGACCACATATCCTAACCCAGACTCTAGAAGATTCAACATCAGAGAAATAGTCAAAAAATGTTTCATCTCAACAAAATAACTCTGAAATTTCACATTCTAAAGAAAATTATCTCCCTTTATAGTTATAGAAATCATTATAGAGGCCATATTTGATAAATCCTTTCAAAACATATGATAATATCTAGATAAACCCAAGAATATCCGAATATAGAAAACATTACATGGATACTCCTATATCATAACAAATTTCACCTTCTAAGGCTCAACTACAATACTATGTTATGACACTTCATTTACCAAGAAATTAACTTCTCAAATACAAAAATTACATTTAAATAGCTAAAATAAAGTTTGAGATTTCTCAAAAATTCTAGATATTCTCTCAAATAATTCACATGATCCTCCTCAGACATAGAGTAAACAAGGATTTCATCCACAATGATTACCATGAAGGTATCAAGATACTCATTGAAAATGTTTTTCATTAATTCCATAAAGAATGTATAAGCATTGGTTAGACCAAATGACATGAAAAGGTTCTCATAATAGCCATACCTACTCGTAAAGTTGGTTTTTAGAATGTTGAATTCTTTTATTCTCAATTGGTGACAACCATAACAAAGATCAATCTCCATGAAAAAAATTTCCCCTTTCAACTGGTCAAATAGATCATAAATCAATGTCTATCATCCCCAAATTATAATTCACTAATCGGTGACCTGATCTGGGTTTCTAGATGACCTTAAGAACACATCCCATTAGGTGAAGGGTTTCCAACTAGTTTTGAGGTTCTAATAGATCATGTGGGGAGACTATACCCTCTTTATCAGAGTAATACATAACAAACAACATATGAAATAAAGAAAAAAATAAACAATAAACCAAAAATATGTATTACCAAACAATCCCAAAAATTGTAAAAACACAAACAATAATAATTATTCTATGTCATGCTAACAGTTCCAAAATTATAGAAAATAAAAAATAAGACAAATAGATGAATCACAAAATGGGTCATGGCTCCATGTCTAGATCCTCATCCATGCACAACCAAATCCCAAATCAACTCTCTATCGTAGGGCCTTTTCCCTTGTATTGACTTGTAACCAATAAATTTGGTTGGGTACCCAACGACAGCCTACACAAGGTGTGAGTACAACTCAATAGGCCACCACCAATGGTGTCTATAAAATATCAAGTCTAAACAAGTACTTCATGGAGGAACTAAACAAAAAAAATTAAACCAAAGTTAACTTGGTTTCCATTAGTTAACAAAATTCACTTTAACCATTTTCATCATTTATTCCACTTTCATCACTTGTTCAATGGGTTAAGAATTTACATCATTTACACTATGGCCTAAGCTGGTCAATTTCCATGAATATGTTAATAAGTCAAGTTCCCTATATCACTAGGGATACACATTTCATAAACAATTACATCACACTTACCTTGGAGCTTCATTTAATGTAGTTCCATCAAATTCATTTATTATGGGACTAGAGACTTAGTCTAAATCCCTAACCCGTGCATTCTAGGGGTGGGGTTTAAAGACTTATTCCAACCTGGCCCGTGGGGGGAGGCTTAGTCTGTGATCCCACACCACCCATCCATGTTCACATGATTTTTTATCCATTTTTCACATATACCATATAAAAATCATATAGAATAAATACACATAGTATTCATAACTCATATTTCATTCAACGCGTGAACATCATCAAGACTTAACCTATTAGTACATTTATCATTTACTTATCATAGCCCATTTAACCCATTTACCTTTCCATGCCATAACCCATTAACAAAATCAATAATTCCCATACCTTATCCCATTAAAAATATTCAATCATTCCCATAAGTTAACCCATTTAACACATTCATCAGTTTTCAAGTATTTAACAATTTAAAATGTTCATAATTTTACATTCATTAACCCAATTGAGAATTTCAAGTACATATCATAAGTCATTTAGCATAATCACTTTATTCCATACAACTCATATCAGGTTAATCCAAACAATCCATTACGCAATTATCAATGTCTAGAAATATCTATGAATACTCCCTCTGTAATCTCAACTAACATATCAACAAGTTTATCATGGGATCAACTTTATCGCACACAAATTCTATGCTTAACATCACAACTATCCATGTTCGGGAGTGCTAGTACACCCCAGGGGTGGCCCTAAATTGGTCTACTCAACCTCAGTGCATCCCACGATGATCATGAAAGGTTCAATTAATATTTTGGAAAACTATTTTACCGAATCCATTTAAAGGTATTAAATGTACAACAAGAGAGATACATTAACATAACCACAAAAGAAAAAATCAAATTCAAGACTACTGGATAAAAATTTTAGACAACCTACCTCAAATCCTTTGATGAAAACTCTCTTAATCTAAGCCTTGGATTTGGATTTTATGCACCCTTTGAATCCCTAACTTAAGATCCACTGAAAAAATGTTTTAGTAATTTGGAAGAACAAGAACTAAACTACAAGCCCTATTCTTGAAAATAGAAGAAATATGAGTGCTAGACTTACATGGAGCTTTGATCCAAACCTAAAGACACTCCAAATCGCCTAGAATAAATAGAGATCCACCGTCATGATTTTTTTGGGAATTTTGAGTCATCGATAGAGATCTAGGTGGAATAATGAAGGATAAAATATTGTAAAACACATAAATACTGATAAAAATGGCAAAATTCCCCTTTTTAAATGGGGTACATGGTTTGGCCACAAATCTTTCCAAACCGTGCACCAACTATGAGCAATCCTCTATCCAAAAGGGGGATAAGTCGCACAGTTACATGGGGAGCTCACATAGTTTGACAAACCCTGTGCTAACCATGCAGAATGTATTTTTTCCATGATTTCATGGTTTGGCCTCCCCCTTTTCGTGGTTTATATAACGGTGCACCGACCTCCTTGATAGAATTATTTGGGTGCATGATTTCCTCTAACTGTGCATAAACTATATAACTTTCATAGGATGAAAAAATTTCCATTTTCTTTCATTTCCTAAACCCCCTGTAAGCCTCTAAGCCTCATCATACATTCAATAATCATTCCATTAACCAAATTTAAGAGGTTTAAACCAAAATTTAAATATTACATACCTCCATGATGTCTGTTATCTTACGAACTCCCTACATTATAATGGATCATCCTCGAGGCACACTTCCAAGAATCAGTAGGCTTCCAAAGTAAAAAAAGATCATTCCACTAGGCCCACATATCTGTCACCCTCTCCTAAGTCTCTTCCTGAACATTACCATGCTACCACAAAACTCAAACCAAAAGCACATTATTTCCCCTAAATAATTTCTCACTATGATCAACAAAATGGGAAAGATGCTCCTCAAAGGACGCATCAACCACATACCAAACATCAACCACATGAACTACATAGGTAAGCCTCAAAAACTTTAACCAAAATTAAAACACAAGGAAGTGACACACATAGAGTCATACCATCATTAAAGAGGAAATCAACACCTCATCGGTCTGATCCTACTCATAAATCACTTCCCAAATCACCTAGCACCATCTTAACCTCTTTATAAAACTCTAATGGTGACCCAAACTCTACATCACCTGAAGAAATGCATGGTTTTCTCAACCCCATTTTCTGACCAACATCGATCCACAATTTGAGGCCCAACGACCTCATTCCATGATTGAACATCCAAAACAGAACAAAAAACTCAAGGAACTCAACTGTTCAAACCATATTGAACACTTGTTATCAAGGGAAAAACACCAAAGTTGTAGTTACTCGATTCTATAGAACCTGAAACATTGGTCACATCAACAACTGAACACTCTCACACTGTGGTGATCCCCACCACAAACTTTATCTTACCCCCACCTTCTAGTGGCAGGAACATCCACTATCAAAAAAGGATTATCAGAACCTCAACTCAACATTCATAACATACCCAATGTGTTTCCCAAATCAATGCACCCGAACATCAATAAGGACTTCACCCATTATTGGGATCCATCATTTCCATTAAAGCCACATAAAAATAAAATCCATACACCATCCATTTGCGATGTAAGCACAACTTGACCTCTCTGAAGTATGATTTCCAATCCCAAAATCACTTTCCACAATGAACACCAAAATAAAGGTGGGTCATAACTTACCAGCTCCATTCCATTCACCATATCTTGTCAGACCACCCCAAATGGATTGTCCCAAAACACACATCTTCTTTATACAATGCATCCACTACTCTCAAAACCATAATTTTTCTCCGCCGCACCCATAAAAATTCCTAGAAAAATCACTTCAACTATCATAAAATTAACTAATGTTGACTAGGTTCACACTCGGAAACCATTTCCAAATTTCAAAACATTCTCATTCCCTCCAAAACATCCAACGAAGGTAGTTTATGACTCACCAGCTTCATCATTAGTTGATTTATCCTTGAATAACTCATCATGGAAACACTCAACCTCACTTTTAGAATGTCAATACCTTTCTTGACCAAGATGTATTTATGCCAAAGTACACTCCATGGTTACCTGATCACAACAACCAAAGTCTATGCCCAATCTTGGTTGAGGTTTTATCACCCAACATCCATTGTCACGAACCATTGTCATGCCTTATAACTCCCTTCAAAAAAATTTAACACATGCATCTCGAATTTCATTTGGAACCACCCTAAGCATCAAACCATTGGTTAGATCGTTGAACCACCACATCCAAGGCCCATCTGTCCTTTTCCGAGGAACCCAACATGAACCTCATAGGTTTATCATTATAATCTTGATGCCACCACATCAACTCCATGCTCTACTCCACCCACTTTAGATTGACTTGTCACTCTCCACCTTAGGAGTGTCATTACCATCCCTTTTCCCAAGTAATTCCAACCATCGTGGATCATGATTAAATCATAATTTGAACCCCAAAACTTGGATGTGGTTGTATAGCTTTTACCATAAAAAAACATCACCTGATACCCATTCCCTACGTCTGAGAACCCCCCCCCCCTCCCCATGGAATTCGTCGACACCAAGTCCATCCTGAGGACCACACCTGTAGATGATCAATGGTGTACGTCCTACCATCCAACTACACATACTATCCTAAGAGTGTATCCTCCATGATGTACCATATACAACCAACTGTATTCAAGTCTCTATGTGAAAATCCAAAGATTTCTTAGCATACATGGGATGATGTCAAGATGTTGTTCATGATCATCACTATCTAGAAGCACGCTAATAATTTGTTGAATAAAACCACCAAAAATTATCTTCCACTGAAGTCACCTTCCATTATGGGACACCTTGACGTACTGAAACTCTTAGAATTCCTTGATCGTACACATATCATTAGAACTTAACCACCACCGCTCAACGTGATTTCTAACCAAGACTCACCATTGCGCCATGGCCTTCCGCCAGGTATTCGTGAACCAATGTATCTTTGGAACTACTACCACCACACCACTCGAGAACTTATAGAAAGACCTTGTAATTTAAAAATGGAGACTCAATGGTCCATCACTCCAATAAAAAACAATGGTCCCCTACATAGCCATGCTTCCCACATTGTTTCCACAGAGAACGATATGTGTTTATCCCAAGTCACCTATTCTCCAATCACTAACAGACTCATGCCTTATCAACATGTTCCCAAATATGGAATTCATCAAATCCCACAAGGTATCTCACATTCATACAACCACACATTTAAAATGACCTCATATTGCACAATCAAAACATCCCTAGGCATAGACCAATGCTCACTTACTCACCTGACCATGCCTCTTAGTCCTTTAGCCCCATTGGCATCAATAAATTATCAAATTCTCACCCAATAACCAAACCATTCATACAAAATCTCAACTACATGATCATCCTCATCTCAGGTGTAACCTTTATAACAAAATCCTCCATCCATGCTTCACTAATCCATGTCTTGTCCTCTCATAATAAACACCGAGGCCTCCACTAATTATTGTCTAAATAGATGGGTCAGAAATCTAAATAGTACAACCATTTGAAACCAACCTTACAAGCTACTACTATCACTCAGGTTCATTTTTGAATGCACCAGGGAACAACCATACTATTTACTAAATCAAAATGGTACTAATTATGCGTTGATTCCACCTTTGAAGAATCTACCATATTCATATTCCAAGGCACCTACAACACTAGGCTAACCTCTATCGAGGTCACCCTTGATATTCCCAACACTGTTAACTCATTTTCACAACTTGAGCCGCATCTCCCAAAACCATTAACCATCCCAATTAGAACTCTAGGATAATCCTGCACTGCTCCAAATCCAAAACACCCACATGTGCCTCATGCACCCAAGAGTGCTCACATAACAACCGTCCACTCACACAGGTCTCTTTTGAAGGTTTAACATCAAAAACTTCCAAAATAAGGTTATGGGTAACAAGTCACTAGGACCTCTCTCTCTATTCCATATACACAAAACTTCTAATTAGTCTGCACTCATGGTTTGATCTCCTACCCCCATTATGAAACACTATGTCCAACGCACTGAGAAAGCATTTACTATAGGTTCCAAGCCCATAAAAACACAACCACCACCAATGGAACCACAAACTAAGAAATCCATTTCAAACCCAATGTATCATGCCCAATCACAGCCCACAAGGGTTACCTCATCCATGTTATCAAACTATACTTAAAAACCATAAGGCCACAGCCTAACCAAAGGTTAGCAAAGGGACACCCCACTATCCAATACATCAAAAATTCTATGGTCTCCAAACCAGGGTAAACTCACTTCCCAAACCACCCATACAAAGAATCTATTCACAACACTAGGGATACACATCTACCGTTTCCCTTTATGTTCCAACCTATCGCATGTTCGAAATTCAAGTCCACCCTCTCCAATAATCACCATAGGGTGTTACAACTGAAACTCTACATTACAATCAAACATACTCGTAATTACCTACCTTGGGTCTTGTTCCATCATTTTTATAAAATGAGCAATGTTCTCACCGAAATTCTCCTCTCCTCTCTTACCCAGAATCACTGGGTTTTTTACTCCACTTCTAAAGGAGAATTCACATAAATATCTTCCAGTTTCCCCAATTGGTTCAAATCATCAAGGTTACATTTATCTACAATTCCAAACTCAAATAAAATCACATAAAATAAAACACCCACTGTTTGAAAAAAAGATGTCACTCCACTAGCCCTGAACAACCAATTGTGCATTAAATATCCCCATGGACATAGTCACATATTGAACACTACCCTCAACCATCTGCAATGTGGTTTATGGTCAACATGGGGGGAACCAACTTACGTAATCACAATTATTTTATTAGACACCCTTTTTCTAAACATTTACACCTTCACAATGCAGTATTTTCTAGGCACCATTCCCATTTTGAAACTTGGTAAAACCAATATTTTAACTCATTCACAACTTTCATTAAGAAAAATTCACTAACCATTCTTTAAAATTATATCAGTTTACCCATTTTCTATATTTTTATTAGACAATATTTTCTTCAAATTTATAATAAAGAAAAATGAATCATAACCTTCATGTCCCACACACCCATCTCGTGTGTTCCTATGCTGATGCATTCCACCTATATCCCTAGGTTCCTATAATGATGTATGAATTCATAACCTTCTGTTGTTCCATCCACAAGAAAAATATCATAGAATAGTCACACTGCACAACAAGTGCATCGTCCAAATGGTGAAATAACATTAAAATATAACAACACATATTAAGAACAACAATTCTCACCCTGGGTACATGGGGTTTCCCTCATACATGGGTTAGATAATCCCATGAATGAGATCATTTACAAGGCATGACACCTCCTAACCTCTTACCTACCATTCCAAAATAGAAATTCAAAGAAAAGAACCCCCAATGATTCCACTTTTTAATATACCTAACCCAGAATACACTAACTGGTGCCTCGAGTAGGGTCACCACATGACCTCAAGCACACCTACCCATAAACCAAAGGTTTCTACAAAGCAGGGAGAGTCTAATAGATCACATGGGGAGACTATAGCCTCTTTACCATAGTAATCCACAACAGAAAACATATGAAATAAAGTAAACAATAAAAAATTAAGAAAAAATATGCATTAACAACCATTCCAATATCGGGTAGAAAACTCAACCAACAATAATTATAACATGTTATGCTAACAATGAAAAAAGTGAATAAAACCCAAAAATAAGACAAACTATTGAATCCCCAAAATTGGTTCTGACGCCATGTTTGGATCCTCATCCATGCACAACCCAATAACAACTCAACTCCCTGGAATAAAGCCTTTTCCATTTTCCGAACTTATAGCCAAGAAATCTACTCGGGTACCTGATGATGGCTAGACAAGGGTATGAGTATAACTCAGTAGGCCAACACCAATGTTTTCTACAAAATATGTAGTCTAAATAGGTAGTGCATGGAAAAACTAAAAAAAAAGAAAAGATAAACAGCAGATAACTCAGGGTTCATCAGTAAAAAATACCCACTTTAACCAATTTCATCATTTATCCCACTTTCATCACTTGTTCCATGGGTTAATCATTTACATCAATTACACTATGGCCTAACATGGTGAATTACCATACATATGGGAATAATTGAAGTTACGTTTCTCAATAGGGAAAAACATTTCATAAACAATTACATCACACTTACCATAGATCCTTAGTATAAGTAGTCACATAAAATATATCCATTAGGGGCATAGAAGCTCAGTCTGGCTCCATAACATATTCATTATAGAGGTGGGGTATAGAGACTCAATCTAGCTCGACCCACAATAGGATCGTCAGTCCATGATCCCACACCACCAATCCTTGTGCACATCCTTATTTATCCATTTACTAAGTATACCATATCAAAAATCATACATAATCAATAATCACATCATTCACAACAAGAATTTCATCCAAAAAAGAAACAAAATCAATCCTCAACGCATTAACACATTTACCATTTACTTATCATAGCCCATTTAACCCATTTCCATTTTCATTCCTTAACCCATTAGAAAAATCAACAATTACTATACATTGTACCATTCAAAATATTCAACCATTCACATACAGTAACCTATTTACCACATTCATCAATTTTCAAGAATTTATTATTTAACATATTCATCATTTCACATGCATTAACCCAGTTGTGCATTTCAAGAACATATCATAAGTCATTTAGAAAAATCACATTATTACATCCAACCCATTTCATATTAAGCTATAAAATCCATTATTACATTATCAAAGTATAGAAACATCAATCGATACGCCTCTTATTAACTAAAATAACATAACAAAATGTTTATCATGGGATCTACTTTATCACACCAATTTTATGCTTAACATCACAACATTCCATGTTCGTGAATGTTGGCACACCCCATGAGTGGCCATAAATTGGTCTAGTCAACCTCAATGAATCCCACAGGGATATTGAGGTCTTAAATTCATCTTTTATCCAACCATTTGGTCAAATCTATTTAGATGTATCAAATTCACAACAAGAGTGAACCATTAACACAACCATACATGAAGAAATCAACCTCAAGACTATAAGGTATAACTTGTAGACCACCTGCCTCGAATATGTGGAAAAAATATCTCTTAATCTTAGCCTTAGATCCAAATTTTAAGCACACTTTTAAGACCCAACTTACAATCTGTTGGGAAAAGATAGTTTTGGGGATTTAAACGAAAAGAACAAAACCTCAAGACCTAATCTGGAAAAGAGAAGAAATAAGAGTGTTAGATATACCTGAATCTTCACTATACACCAAACAACACTCTAAATAGCCTAGAATTATATGATATCCACCCATGGGAAGGTTAAGGTTTTTTTGTTTATCACTAGGTTGGAGGTGGAAGGATGAGGAAGAAAATTGGGTAGAACACTTAAAATCCTAAGGGGGGAAATGTAAAAATTATCTTTTTAATGGGGTGAATGGTTTGGACACACAATTTAGAAAACAAAGAACCAAAATCTATACAATAAGGGGATAAGTTTCATAGATACCTAGGGATCCCACAAGGTTGAAAAAACCGTGCTTCAACTGAATGGAATGGCTATATATAATGATCGTACAATTTGGTATCCACCTTTGCAAGGTTTACTTAACTGTGAACCCCACCTCCTGACTAGTATATTTTGGGTGAATGGTTACCTCTAACCATGAATCAACCATGAAACTTGTATAGTATATCCAGATTCCCCTTTTCTTTCAGGTCTTCAACCCCTAAAACACCCCTGAGCCTTCTATTTCATTTGTTAATCATTCAATTAACCATATTTTATATGTTTAAACCAAAAATTAAATAGGTACATACCTCCATGAAGTTCAGGATCTTACACATGTAAATGGATACTTTTTATTTACCATGACTAAATTGAGTTTTTAGTAATAGACACAATGTTTAAGTGACACATAATCATTCTTAGTAGAGATAACTTGCACTGCCCGAGGTGAGACACTCATGAGTATAAATCCTTTATCTAATAGGTCATCCAACTGAGTGTTAAAATCTTTCATTTTGGATAGTTCCATATGATAATAGGGAATATATAATGTCTAGGTACCCAACATTAAGTAAATAGAAACCTCTACCTACCTTACTTGTTGAAAGAAGGAAAAACATCAGGAAAATCGACATCAACTACAGGGAGATCATCACTCGAATATTCTCACTCTAATTCAAAATAAAACATAGATATTACTTTCCCCAACTATAGAAAAGAAATAACAGATCAACTCAACCTTAGTTATTATTCCCCTTTAAGGCTATGGAACACCCCATCAGGTGCAGTAAAGGAAACCCGTCAAAGATAGAAATAATTTTGGGCTTTATTAGTTTTGATCTAATCCATATCAATTATTACATTAAGAGGATTCAAGTCAAGAACTAGAAAATCCCAAATATGATCAACCTATAATAAAGGTGAAACATAATAAGGAAAATAGATAACCTACCTTCTCTTCATTCTGAGGGGTGTAGTAATATCCATCACATAAGATAAGATATCAGTAGGAATATTTAACAGACTCAGAACATGGGTTGAAATAATTGAATGATATACACCAATATCAAATAAAGAAGTCAACAAAGCTGAATTAATAGTGATGGTGCCTCTCACAGTAGTTGGACTTATATCAGCTTCCTCTTGATAATCTTCCATTGCGTGAAAAAGATTCATTCCAAATGTTTATGGTTGGAACCCCTTTGATCATGAAGAATTTGATTTAACCACATTAGTATTTGGTAGAGATGATATTTTTCCAATAAATAGAGAACAATAGATATAATAGAAATTATGTATGTGACCTGAGCATCCGCTGGAACCATATGCCTTGGATTCCTCAGTGAAAACTCATTTTGAATGCCCAGGCTTTCCACACTAGCAGCAAATCAAAGGGAGTTTTCATGACACTACAGAAGGTCTAGAAGAATCCTCACATCAAGAACCACAAAAAGAATCATCACACTTAACCTTCCCTTTATAGGAACTCAAATAACTACCACTGGGAGAAAAAGGAACTCTTGTCGACCCTGACTTACCTACTAGGTCAAGATCGACCATCAACGATCTATCCATCTCCTCAACATAAGAAGAGATATTCAAAAATAAAACATGAGAATTAATATCAAATCAATGTCCAATTTCAAATCATGATGTATTTATATTTTCATTTGATATAATCTTAGGTGTGAACTTCACAAGCTTAGAAAAGTGATTTTAATATTCTATCATGATCCTGTCATCCTACTCAAGTTTGAAAAACTCTATAGCCTTATCCAGCACCATAGACCCTGGATAGAACTGGTTGGTTAAAAGATATTTAAAGTATTTCCACTCCATTATCTCATGATTCTTTTTCATCACCATAATGTCCCACCATCTCTTACTAGGACCCTCTATCTCGAATGTTGCACATTTTACCATGATTGAATCAAGAATTTCCAATAACTCAAATAAAATTTCAACTCTACTAAACCAATCCTCATCCTCTTGAGGATTGTTTGAGACTTGGATTATTAGTGGATTCTAGAGAAGTAATTTCTACGCACAAATCCTAAAATCATCCCACAACTGAAATCTAAATTGGGACATGTGTAGGTGCCTATCCTAGAGCTTAGAAAACACGCATAACAACCTCAATAAATTCTGGTCCATGGGGGGATTTTCTCTTTGTGGTTCATCAGTATCTTCCAAATGGATCCTATTTTCAGGTATTCTTAGAGGCACAATGCTACAAAAAAACTAAAAACAACATTGAAGACATCAGAAAGGATACTTAGATCGAAACTCAACAAGATTTCTAGGGAAAATTAATCTTATCAAATGCGTAAATATGATTTGGATTTCAACCTATAAAAATCAAAAGTAGGTAAAGGATTAGAACTGATCATCAAGACATATTTCCTAACCCACCCTTGGGACATAAGGCTCATTACGATAAGAGAAGGATAGGTACTCAGTTGTAACTATCTCTTAATCCCTAACAAGATTAAACAACTGCATACTGGAATCAATTTGAGATGCATAACCCACAACTCTAATACCACATTTTCATGAATCAGATCAGATATCCTAGAACCCTGATAACTGAGCAGACATTGACATAGCCTAAAGGGTGTTCTGTATTCCCAGAGGTTGGCGAATTGAACCTAGAATCATACAAGATAAATGTGGGAGAAATTTTTCTATATAAACAGTAGATGAAATAGATACAAATCAGTATAATAAAAAGAAAACTCCACAGGGAGAACAATACCAAAATTAAAATAAGTATAAAACCAAAAGTACAACCACAATGTACCATAAACTGAAAGATAAACATCCCAAGTCCCAACAGACACACCAATCCAAGCCCAAAAGATTAACAACCACCACATCTAAGTGGTGTCATCCCCTTGCTCAAACCTTGTAGAAGGAAATTGACAAACACTCGAAGTCACAATTAAGGTGTGAGATAAAAGACCAATAGGATCTCAAAAACTATTCTATTATATGATACCACAATAATTAACCAAATAACGATTTCAATTTTAAATAAAAATTTCATGTAATTATAAGTGCATATTTAAATTAAAACAATATTTTCCTTTAAATTGATGGAAACATTTAAAAAATGACTTAGGAGGAATTTTATATTAAATAGTTTATATAAATTCTAAATTCATGTGTAAAGAAGTTTAATTAAAAATGGAATTTACATATATAACAATAATTCAGAAATGAGCAACATGGTCATCTTACAAGAGTGGAAATAATTATAGGTTATGGGATCCTCACACACTCATATAGTGATAATAGAAATGTGCACACACATTACTACGACACTAGACAAGGAGGCCTAATCGATATCCCACTGTTGATAAGATCTTCCAATAGATTTATTTTATAGTTGTAAAGCATTAATTTGATGCTCGGGAAATTCCAGCCTAGCATGTTTGTAAAAAATAAATCACTAAATACCTTTGCTTTCATATTCTCAAAAAAAATATTGGGAAATTATATCAAAACTGTTAACAATAAAATTACCCCCTTTCCCATTTCAATATGAAAATTTATCTTTCGAAACCAAAACATGGGTTTTTAATCAATTAGTGGAATTTTCTAGGATAAAAACAATGGGTTATTATGAAAAAAAATTTAATCCATTTTCTCGAAATCAATATCATAATTTAATTTCACAAATCAAATTCCAAAATTCCATCAAATCAAAATCACACCCCAATTCACTAGAACTAGGAATTTTTCCCAATTTCTCATGAAAATTCAATTTAAAATCCTAATCCAACCTGAATGAAGTTTTCTTAATTTAATTTAAATCAATATCAAACAATAAATCAATTCAAGGTTAAATTAACTGTTCAATATTAAATGGAACCATGTACTATAGATCACGATATCACATAACACCACACCTACAACGAGAAATTGTAACAATGAATTCTAGCAACTGAGATCCAAGAATCAAACCTAGATTCAATATCCCAAACAAATTAGTTTAGATTTCTCAAAAATAGGAAGATATGAAAAACCCTAAAGAGAAGATAATAATAGATCCGAACAAAAAGGAACAGGTGAATATCTCTCACTGGAGGGGAATCAATCGATGTTCGTGAAGCATCGATCCATCTTATAAAGTGTCTAGAGGATACAAGATGGGTCCTTGAGAGCTTCCAAGACCTAGGAAATCAAAAAAAAAAGTGTTGGGGACAAGAAGGAGGTAAAAGGGGTGTTCAAAAAAATTTAAACATTTTTTGGAATAAAATAATTTTGCGCGCATTGTTTGCTAGGTAGAGTTGCATGATTTCTCAAATCGTGTGACCTAACTGCATGACCCTCTAAAGGGGTGCACCATTTCTACCAGGTGGGTGAATGTTTTGCAAAATATGAACTGATTTTGAAAACCATAAACACCCAAGTTTTAATAGTTTACACCGGAAGGGCACATAGTTTAGATAAATCATGCGCTAACCATGCACAACCCAAGAGGCTTCCAAAAATTTAAACTTTCTTCCCAACACAACCTGAGATGAACCTCTAACAGAAGAATGATAAAAAAGAAGGGACATGAAGTACCTATAAACAATGACATGATGTTACAAATATAGACCAAGATATGACTAATATGATCACTATTAGTGAAATCTGGAAAAAGGTTCAAGTTTCTGGTCTTCAGGAGAAAATTAAAAAGGTAAAGGGAATATGAAAGGAATAATATCCAATCCTAAATAGTTTTTAGAGATTTTTGGAATAAGAATTCATAAAAAAATCATATATAAGATAATACCTAGAAAAATAAGAGTACATCATGTGCTAAAGATATTTCAATTTTGTAGAAATATAATTTTTAAGATTATGAAATAAATTCCATATTTAATTTGGTACCACAAATGATAAAAATAGTTCTAAAATATGCATATCAATGTTTTTCATGGTGGATATAGTATATTGAACCAGTCATTTTATAAAATAGAATAATTATATTATAGAACTTGTACCTAGTTCAATAAAATAAGGATTATTCAAAAAAGATTTCAAAGAATTACAGTTTAAATATGATAACTAGATAGATTTGAATTTGAACATGAGATATTATGAAAGATTTTATATATCATGAATTAATTTCCTAATTGAATAAAAATATATAATTAATGTTTGTATGGTTTTTTGTAGAAGATAAGATGCTAGTCATTATCAATGGAAGATATATTTAAGAAGTGGAGAGAGAAAACCTGATAAACTTCACAGAAAAAGCACATGAAATCCTTAAAGATCGCAATGAGTGGAAAGGATATAAATAATATATTTTTTGTTTCTAGTGACAAGTTCTAACACACCATCAAAGAATTTATGGAGATAAAGGGGGGATAAAAATAAGACTCAGTTGGTGAAATTGTTTTTTTCTCTGTATGACTTGAAAGGATTTTATGCACTGATCAATATCCCCATCATATCTAGCATAGATGGTTGGATCAAGTCAGACATGTTAATTTTTTTCTTTTATGTATGAGGTTTATTATGGAAGTTTGGCAGTTGTGTGCTCAACCTTTTAATTTTGTTTTTTTAATGTCACATTAATAATTTCATTTGTCAATAGAATACCCTATAAAAATTCTTGTTGATTATTTCAATGCAAAAATGCATCAAATTCTTAAGAATTTTTTACCATGAAACTTATATAAGTGATCCTCAAACCATTTGTTTGGGGAAGTAAAAGTTTAATAGAATCTTGAATTAATTCGTATACTCTCTTTCTCTCTGTTTCTCTATTTCTTCATGTTCTTCATGTAAAGTGATTGTCGAGGGTGTTCTTACAAATCAAAGATCAGTAGTTCCACTATCCCTACCTTGGTTGTGAGCCTTTTTGTATCCCTCTTGGATAACTTTGGTGGTTGGTTTAGCAAGTTTATAGGTATGTCAAATCATGAGAACGTTATAACATAGTTTTACAGTGGTACAATAGAAAATATTTGTATGATATGTTGTATCGATGCATAAAATCCTATGGTGCCACTATTGTTAACTATGGGATACAATTGTTTAATAATATATGTTATTCATTAAGATCAAAATATAATTCATTATAGCACCAGAATCGTATTTGATTTAGCATTTTCTAATTACTCATGATACAACATATATTTCTTGGAGAGAAAATATTTAGTATAAGATCATGTAGTGGTACTAGGTTGAGGAACACTATAGTGACATCCTATTGGAAATTCTTATTCACTTTAAAATAATCACTTTTTTCATTATAAATATTTAATTGTTTTTGATAAGAGATGTTTTTAAAAAATGGATATGAATTTTTTTCCAATTGAGGCACATGTCATCTGTTTTTTTAATTAATTTACGTTAAATAATTCTAAATGGTGGGTTTATCATGATTTTGTTTTTAAAATTCCTAATTTTTTAATTTTATTTATAATATTTAAATAATTTGAGTTTATTTTTTAATAATATAATTTTAAGGGAAAAAATATTGTTTTATATCCACAAGGATTATAATAGATCTGGTACTTGAAAAATTTTGGAGTGATTAAAAATGAATTTCTTTTGTTTTATAAAACATGAAATGGATTATAACCTATTTACAATTAAAAAATATTAAAATATCCCCAATATATTTTATTTTAAAATACTCATTTAATTACATTTATCCCATTTGAATATTTAATTTTAAATTTAAATTTTAAATTCATCTTATTAATCTAATTTGAACCCAAACAAAATTAAATAATATATTGTATAATTTTATTATTGGTTAAAACTATATAATTAGTCAATAATAATTAAATAATTTAATCAGGTTTGCAATTATGTTACCTTAATTAGGCAACACAAACCTGATCTTAATAGGAAATGAGTTTTAAATTGATTATCATATTATTAATGGATATTTTGTCTAATCACTAAATAATTGCGATGTGTGTTTTTATCTATAAGATATATTTCATATGTTTTTTAATTTTTGGTGGGTAAACCCCATATATAATAATATTGTTTAAAAAATCCATACAGAAGGTTTTAGGAAAACAATTTTTCATGATAAATCATCTTGGAATGCGCTATCTTAGATAATTTGTTTTTTGGAAGTATTATTTGGAATGATTTCATACAATGCATTATATGAAGTAACATTTTCCTTAAAAAAAATTTCAATCAAAGCGTGAAGACTCCATATAACACCTTCTAAAATTTGTTATATATATATAATTTCACTATCTCTCTCTATCTATATTTGTGTGTGTAAAAAAAATTAAAAAAATATTTAATTTTTATTATATTTAATATTATTTTCATTAAAATATTTTAAAAATATGACATAGTATCCAAATTAAATAACACTTTTATAAGTAACTGTTAAATTCATTAAAAAGTTTCTAATTCAGAAATCACTTTCTTCTTTTATAAAGTTTATTCGTCATCTCATTCTTCACTTTTCAAAAATCATCCTATTTTTTTAATATGCATTCAATAATTTATTTTAAAGGAATTAAATGTAATTACTAAATAATATGATATTAATATAATTAATATAATTTTCATTATTTTATATAATAATTTTTTATTAATTAAGATACAAATAAATTTTAAAAATAATAAATAAATCTATTAATTATTATTTTTTAAAAATATATCTAATTAATGAACACAAATCCATTCAATTTCAATAATACATATTACCTGATTGATTTTTAAGTAAAAGGCCAAACCTTAATAGCCATTTAAATATCACTTCACAGTCAACATGAGAGTAAAATGATGTAACTATATTCTCTACTTAATTAGAAGGTCAAACCTCCTTAATTTTTTGTTTCATAAATCATGACCATATATCCTTAAAAATCTCTACTTTGAGTGCTCCAAAAACTTTAATAGTTCTCACATAGATTTATTTTCATAAATAAAGCAACCACTTGTCAGAGTAAAATGACTATGAGAAATAAGGTTCCTTTGACATGTTGAAATGGAAATTCCAAATCCACATTTAAAGATATTATAAAAACACAGAAAAACGTCATCGTCTTTTATCATAATTTTTTATGAGTCTTCACAAAATATATATTTTTTAGAGCTAAAATAAACAGATGATAAAAAGAGACTTGTGTTGGTGCTTTAATTTTGTACTGCTAAAAGTTGTACCCTTATAAATATTTATTTAGTTTCGATAAATGCAAATTTTCATAGTGTTAGTAATATCACTGATAAGATATTTATCTCATTACAACAGATATTCCCTTCAAAAGTGCACAAAAAGGATTTTAACATTGCTAAAAAATGTTGTTTTCCTCAGTGTCGTTAAAGGGAGGTCCCCTTCATTAGTGCCAAAAAAACATTGATGAAGTCATACCTATGTTATTTGTATAAAAAACACTTCTATAAATACCTATAACCTGTATGAAAAATATATAATTTAACTGAAGTAAATTTTACATCATAAATACAAAAAAACACTACTATATACATTTCAAATAATGATTTGTATAATTACATTTACAATTACTATCCACACAAATTTAAAAACATAAATGTTTCATAATTTTTGGTGTGCACGATCCCCTCTCAAAAATGATCATTCATGGTGTTAGTTTCTGAACAAATCACCTCAAGTTGAGAAAAATAATCTACCTACATAAGAAAACAAATCTTATGTTAGTAATAAAAAAATTATACATTAATATGGTAGAATACCTTAATAAAATGTCAATTTTAAGTAAAAAAACATAATTTGATTTATACAAGTCACATTGTGCATTGTATTGAGGTGAGGATGTTTTATACATGTCATAAATGAGTTATTTATCATTGTTTTAAAGTATCAAAACAATATGAATGTGTTTTTTTGGTTTTGAGTGTGTCACTTGGTCTTTTTTGTATAATTACTATCAATTTTATATAACGAAAAACTTGGAGATATATCAGTCACACCATGCATCATATTGAGGTGAGATATATTTTTACACATCAAAATTTAATCACGGATTTATGTCCTAATGTATCAAAACAATCGGATGTGTTTTCTCGGTAATCAGTATGTCACTTGTGTTCTGTACTAAAATATCATTTCAAAATGGAAACATGAATTTTGAGTCATATAGATCGCATCATTTGTTGGTTTGAAATGACAATACTTTATACACATAAAAAATGACTTATGAATCACTATACTAAATTATCAAGGAAATCAAAATTCATTTTCTTGGTTTTCAGTGAGTGACACACATTTTGAACTAAAAGGTAAATTTTAAACTGATAATAGACACTTTAATTCATACCAGTCACACCATGCATAATATTTTGGTGAGGTTGATTCCTAAACATCACAAATGACTCACGGGTCATTATTGTAACACACGAGATTTTTATGAGTAATATTTTGTTTTTATGTTATATATATATCATCAAAGGAATCTTTCACTACACACTAGCTTTACTTACTTTATACGCAATCACGACCTTCCTCGATAGCTTGTGTTGTACGCAATACCGAGTTTCACTAAAAAACGATATGCTATTAAAATATTATTAAAACTAGACGTTATGATTAGTAATAACCACTTTTAGAAATTTTATAAATTTTATTTTTCAAAATGGACTTCATTTTTGGATTCGGAATACCGAAATTAGCCTAGGGTGAAATTTTGGTATTTTTCTGAAAACTTTCAATTTTTGATGAATAGTGAAACCACTAAGTGGTAGGTTAAAAACAGAATTTTGCATAAAACTTAATTTTACCGCTCTGTGAATGGAATTTCGAAAATCCGACAGACACAGTTGATATCAGTAAGTAAAATGTGGTTCAATGAGATAAAAATAATTTTTTGGTGAATCGTAACTTTTTACTTTTTTTACAGCTGTTAATAGTAAATAGGGTAACTAAGGGTAAATATGATATTACTATTACCCTAACACATGTCCTAATTCTATTGGATAAGTTTAATTCGACCAAAAACAACCTTATGAATATAATATGACCATTTAGGTCCACTTGGATTAGATTATGACATTTAATATTATTTTATTTAATGAATAGTTAAAATAGTTAAAATCAAAGTTTAATAACTAAAACATTTTTAATATGGGGTTATACATAAGATAAATTCGACTATAAATATTCATTAGAAATATAAAAAGATTTCCTACATAATTATATTTTATTTATAATTTTTAGACTTTAAATAAATTAATTTATTTATGACACAACGATGATGCAGTAATTACCCTTTTAAAGAAATGTTAACATAATTGATGTTATAAATGCTCAAATAAATGTAATTTGAGACTTTTTATGAATTCCACTAATTTTGTAGGTTACAATGATATATTAGTGTTGATTTAATCAACTTTGTTCGAACATATAATTCTGTTATGACTTTCACAAAAATCATATATCAAATAGTGTCAAAATTGACACAAAATAGTTTTTAAATCAAATATTATATTATTAATTGTTATTTTATTCCTCAAAATCTAAGGTTCAGCCAAATGACTTATATAAGGATATATATATTAATAATAAACAACTTGGGGTTCGTTTGGCATGTTATAGTAAGTGTATTAACCATATAGTGTAAGAAAACAAAAAGTCACGGTAAAAGTTAAATTATTTAACTTAGAGTTAAATCTAATTGATAAGGTTAAAATAATAACCTAAACTTGTCTAAATCCTATTTTTTGATAGGATTTCGACCCATACCCAATTTACCTTCGAAATAAGACCCTTTGGAACCATTATAAACCGATTTTTTACTTTAATATAAAATAATATTTTGAGATATTCCTAAGGTGCCCCTCTCCTCTATTATAAAAGGGCACCTCCTCCCCCTCCTCCTCACACCAATTTGAGCGCTCAAGCTCAGCCAACCCCTGACAAAATCCCTTCTACACTTCCCTAGAATAATCCTAGATGTCCTGGTCTTCTTCAAAGACCAATCTTAGTTCCCTAAGTGGAGGATTCAAAGAGGCGTTTCAAAGAAGAAGTAATATCCATTACCGATCTTTTCAATTTATTTCTTCTTCAACTTCTTCTTCTTTAGTTGTTTCATGATAAAGTAATAAAATAAGTATTACTTACATACTGATATGTTATTATAAATATGAAACAACCCTAATTCACCTTCTATCCATCCTACGGAAAAATGAAATCACCGCGCGTGCGTACGTACCAAATATCGTCTCCACGCCGTGGTGTAATCTATTTTCCACCATCACCTTACAAGGATGGGTATAATGGTGTAATGAGTAACTATATATGATTATTATAAAGTTATATTGATACTGAAATAGTATAAATACACTTAAATACAATTCCACGATCATGGGAACAATATCATCGCTCGTGCGTACGTACGGAATACCGTCTCCACGATGTGATGCGACTCGTTATACATGATCATCATTACATAGTAATTATATAAATGAATTGAATGAATAAATATGATATATGTTACACTAATACCATTCTATATATAAGGTATCTATAACCTTAAAAGAAGAATAAGAATTTATTCGGCAAAACACGCATAAGAACAAAAGGCAATAAAGACCCGAGTAACAAGTAACAAAGAAATATTACTAATAAGAAGCTAAGAATATGACCATATATGATATCATATCAATATGTATGATTCTGGAATAAGTCAATAACATTATTTAAACCATTATACAGGAGCTTCAGACACGTATAAAGTAAATTTGACCTAAGGTAAGGGAAATATCACAATCTCATTTTTATCCGAGATTATTTATACTTTGGCATTTACTGGGGGGGTATTTTATCATCCACATCCATGTTTCCTCAATATGTAATATTATTTCCATTCACCTACAATTGTTTAAATCCAATTTTACCCTTTGGTGATTTTTTGGTAAAGGATATGAAAGGAAGCTTTTGTCGTATTTCGTACGAGGTACTTTTTTTGACTTTTCCGACAAAAGTACGGGAAGAATGTTTTTTTAACTTATACGGCAAGAATGGATTTTTAAAACATTATTTCGAAGAATATTTCTTTATAAGTTTTCAAGTTTATTTTTAATCAACTTCTTTTAGTTTATAATTGTATGACATGTTAAGAAAAGAAAAGTGTTTTTTTGAAGTAGAAAGGATATTTTCCTCAAGAATGGAGTTCAAATGTATTATCAAAATTATTTTCCATCTAAGATAATATAGGGTTATATTTTTATCCCTATTATTACATTGATTTGATTATGTTTTGAGGGAATTATTTTTATGAAGTCATTTACCTTATATGATTTGTTTTATGATTTCATGATGTTTCAAGAATCCCATTTTTGTTATATGTGTTATGAGATGATGTATGATTTATGATTATGTGGAACACATAAGAAAGGATTCATTATAAGATGGGTGGGACCTATATATCCCTCCAATGCATTGGGTAAAGATTTATATCTCATGAGATAGACATGGATGGAATGGAAGGTTATTTCAGTTCAGTGATATAGGACTGAAACGAGGAGTGAACTCGGTTCAGAAATGGACTTTGTCTGATAAGATAGTCTTGGCAATGAGTCATGACTAACAAGAAATGATTTTCCATGATTATGTGTGCATGCCACAATGTTTCAAGTTTTATGTTATGATTATTGGGATCTCATTTTCACTTCTATGATTTATTCCATGTTAAGATATTATGATCTCTTTTGCAGGTTATGATTTTCAAGAAGATATGATATGATTTTTATTTCCTTTATTTGCCCTTACTGAGCATTTGAGCTCACCCTTTTTTGTATGTTTTCTTTTCCCCAGGTTAGGAAGACGGATATTAAGTATAATATGCTAAAAGGGACCCTAGATATGATGAAATAAATGGGAGACACTGTAGAAGATTTATGAACCAGTTGTTTATGTTTCCCAGTTTCTAAAGACACTATACCTATACGGTCCTTTTTGGTTTTGTCGTATGTTGTAATAAGTGTGCTTCAATTTTGAAGTATTAACAATGTATGTAAAGTATGGGTCGTTATAGTTGGTATCAGAGGAAAGGTATAGTCAACCTTTGGAAACTAGGATGTGAAAGCCTTAGTAAGAACCCTAAGGATAAGTCTAAGCATAGAACACAATCTTAGTGTTTTAGAAATGGCCATGAATAACCTAGGATAAGACCTTAAGAGTGAAAATTTTATTCTTTAATTATGTGGTTTTCCTATTATAATTAGTGTTGCTCACACTATTCTTCTTGGTTTTAGTCAATGGCTGGAACCCGAAGGAATCGTGTTAATGCGGAATGCGATGGGCAATGCAATGATTGTCCCCCTGAGCAACCAAACGATATGGGAGATGGAATGAAAAATCTTGTAGCCATGCTCACACAACTTTCTCAAGCTATGAATCATGTAGGACTTCCAAACGAGCAAAGGAAGGAGCAACATTCTGTTGAATCCTTCATGAGGAAGCGTCCACCTTCTTTCAGCGGGTCTACTGATCCATTAGTTGCTGAACAATGGATTAGTACTACTGAAAAGATATTTTCAGTTCTTCAATGTTCTGAACATGATAAAGTCATCCTAGCAGTGTATCGTTTGGAAGGAGATGCTGATCAATGGTGGAATCTTATTAAGAATACGAGGCAAAGGGATGAAATTGAGTCCATGGAATGGGACGAGTTCAAGAACTTATTTTTCAATAAGTACTTCCCTCGTATTCTCCGATCAAAGATGGAGAAAGAGTTTCTTGAACTGAAGCAAAGGGATGATGAATCTATTGGTACCTATGAAGCAAATTTTACAAGACTTGCAAGGTACGCTTCTGGTATTATTATCCAACCTGAGAGTAAGATCGATCGATTCTTTAGTGGCTTAAAACCAAGTCTTCGAAGGGCGTTAGCCATAAGGGACTTCAATAGCTACGAGGAAATCGTTCGATGTGCTCTCAAAGTCGAGATATATATTAGAGTAACCCATCAGTCATATGGGTTTGATAAGAAGAGGAAAATGGAATTCAAAGGAAAATCTAAAGAGCACACTAAAAAGAAGATGATCTTTCCCTTATGCTCAAAGTGTGGAAAGAAACATGGAGGTAGTTGTCTTAAAGGGACAAGTAAATGTTTCAAATGTGGAAAGGAAGGTCATCGGGCATTTGAATTCCGCGATAATGGGAAGAAGATGTCTAATGATGTAAACAAAGGAAGAGATTCACAGAATGAACCTACTACACTTCAATGTTTCAAGTGCAAGGAGATGGGTAATTATTCCAATCAATGCCCAAATCCAAGGGATGATGATGATGGTCGACGTCAACAAACTCTTAAGGCTAAAGACAAAGGAAAGTCACATGCAATTTCTATCAGCGATGTGGAGTACGATAATGAAGTGGTGAAAGGTACACTTACCATCCACTCTAAAGTAGCAAATGTTTTATTTGATTCTGGATCCACCCACTCTTTTATTTCTGAAGAATTTTCTAAGGGTATCACCATATTACCTCAACAATTAGATGTTAGTTAGCTGTGACAACACCTAATGGCACATCCATCACATCAAAAGTTTATAATTCTTCTTTGATCGAAGTTTGTGGGAAAGTGCTTCCCTCAAATCTGGTGATCCTTTAGTGGAATTCGATGTGATTCTTGGCATGGATTGGCTTTCTTTATACAGAGATCATATCAATTTCCAAATAAGGGAAGTCACATTTCATATTCCAGATCAATCTATGATCATCTATCAATGCAAGGATGAACAAAACCTTCCAGTGGAAATTTCTTCCATTTTATGGGTATTGATTCCACTAAATGAAGGTTATTTATCTCAAATGGTTGGTGAGAAACTCGCGATTAAGAATATTCCCATCGTACGGGAGTTTGATGATGTATTTCCGGAGGAATTACTGGGTCTTCCACCAAATCTTGAAGTTGAGTTTTTAATAGAACTCGTACCGGGTGCTTTGCCTATTTCAAAGACACCTTATAGAATGGCCCCAATTGAGTTGCAGGAATTGAAGAAGCAACTCCAAGAGAATCTTGATAAGGGATTCATACGCCCTAGTGCGTCACCTTGGGGATCACCTGTTCTATTTCTTAAGAAGAAAGATGGATCAATGAGACTCTGCATTGATTATCGAGAACTTAACAATATCACTATCAAGAACAAATATCCTCTCCCGCGCATTGATGACTTATTTGACCAACTACGTGGAGCTCAATACTTTTCCAAGATTGATCTTCGTTCAGGGTATCATCAATTAAGGTTCAAAAGGGAGGATATACCAAATACGACCTTCCGTACAAGGTATGGACACTATGAATTTATAGTGATGCCATTTGGTCTTACTAATGCCCCTGCTATCTTCTTGGATCTAATGAATAGAGTCTTTAGAGACTATCTTGATCAATTTGTGGTAGTCTTTATAGACGATATTCTTGTCTATTCAAAGAGCAAGGAAGAGCATGAAGATCACTTGAGAATTATATTGAAGACCCTGAGAAAGGAGAAGCTTTATGCCAAATTTACCAAGTGTGAATTTTGGCTTCAAAAAGTTGCATTTTTGGGTCACATAATCTCAAAAGAGGGGATATCTGTGGATCCAGCAAAAACAGAGGTTATCGAAAGATGGTCGAGACCAACAACAGTAACTGAGATCCAAAGTTTTCTTCGTTTGGCTGGATATTATCGACGTTTTGTAAAAGATTTTTCATGATTATCTAACCCACTCACCAAGTTGACTCGGAAAGGAGTTAAGTTTGTTTGGACAAAGGAATGTGAAGAGAATTTCAAGGAGTTGAAAAGAAGGTTATCCAGTGCACTTGTGCTCACACTGCCTTATAGTAGAGAAAGGTTTGTGATCTACAGTGATGCATCCAAGAAGGGATTGGGGTGTGCTCTTATGCAAAATGATATGGTGATAGCTTATGCCTCACGAAAGTTGAAAATCCATGAGCAAAATTACCCAACACATGATTTGGAGTTAGCTGCGGTAATCTTTGCATTAAGGATTTGGAGGCATTACCTTTATGGTGAAAGGTGTGATATTTATACTGATCATAAAAGTTTAAATTATATTTTCACACAAAAGGAGCTGAATATGCGTCAAAGAAGATGGTTGGAGCTGATTAAGGATTATGACTACTCAATCCATTACCACCCTGGGAAAGCAAACAAGGTGGCAGATGCATTAAGTCGACATGACCATGCTAGTTTATCCATTATGAGGATCACAAAAGATCCAATATTTATGGATTTACAAAGGATAGATCTTGGAATTATAATGGAAGGGGAAAATCTTATCTTTCTCAAAGGAATTTTCAACCATCTATACATGTGAAGAATAAAGAGGCACAGAAAGAAGATGTCGAGTTACAAAAGAAGGTGAGAAATGTTCCTGAATTCAACCTTGATTGTGATGGGATAATAAAGTTCATGAATCGGGTTTGTGTTCCTCCCATCCCCGAGTTAAAGAAGGAGCTGCTGGATGAGGCTCATAGTTCTTCATTCTCTATTCATCCTGGAAGCACGAAGATGTATAGGGACCTGAAAGAGTACTTCTGGTGGGATGGCATGAAAAGATATGTTGATGAATATGTCTCTCGATGCTTGGTTTGTCAACAAGTTAAAGCTGAGAGACCGAAGTCTAAGGGGATGTTACAACCATTACCCATACCCGAATGGAAATGGGAAAACATCACTATGGACTTTGTCACAGGACTTCCTAAAACATCGAAAGGCAATAATGCTATCTGGGTCATAGTTGATCGTCTTACAAATTCTGCACACTTCATTGCTATTAGAGAGGATTTCTCTCTAGATCAGCTTTCCAGGATATATGTAAAGGAAGTGGTAAGATTGTATGGAGTACCACTTTCTATTATATCTGATATGGATCCGAGATTTACCTCGAAGTTCTGGTGAAGTCTTCAGCATACTCTGGATATAGAGTTGAGTTTCAGCACTGCTTATCATCCTCAGACAGACGGTCAGTCTGAGAGAACAATTCAAACCCTAGAAGATATGTTGAGAGCTTGCTCTATGGATTTCAAAGGAGGTTGGGATCAACACCTACCATTGGTGGAATTTTCTTATAATAATAGCTTTCACTCCAGTATTTAGATGGCTCCTTATGAAGCTCTCTATGGAAAGAAATGCAGGACTCCAACTTGCTGGGATGAAGTTGGGGAAAGAAAGCTATTAGGACCTGATCTCGTTGATGAAATGGCAGAAAAGGTCAGATCTATTCAACAACACATAAGAGCAGCTCAGAGTCGACAGAAAATTTATGTCGACAACCGAAGAAAAGACCTAGAGTTTGAAGTGGGTGATAAAGTGTTCTTACGAATATCTCCCTGGAAGAGGGTTATGAGATTTGGAAAGAAGGGGAAGTTGAGCCCAAGATATATCGGTCCTTTCGAAATACTGGATCGTATTGGAAAGGTAGCTTACCGATTGGAGCTTCCACCGAATCTCTCTCAAGTTCATGATGTCTTCCATGTATCTCTCCTGAGAAAGTACATACATGATCCTTCACATGTACTCAGCTCAGAAGTTGTACCGCTGGATCAAGATCTTTCTTATGAAGAACAACCGATAGAGATTCTGGATCGTAGCGAAAAAGTCCTACGAAACAAGACCACTCGATTGGTGAAAGTTTTATGGAGGAACCACCAACTTGAAGAAGCTACATGGGAGCTTGAGGATATGATGAGGGAGAAGTATCCTCATCTGTTTGTTACAAAGTGACGAATTTCGAGGGAGAAATTCTTTTTAAGGGGGGTAGAATGTAACACCCGAGATTTTTATGAGTAATATTTTGTTTTTATGTTATATATATATCATCAAAGGAATATTTCACTACACACTAGCTTGACTTACTTTACACGCAATCGCGACCTTCCTCGATAGCTTGTGTTGCACGCAATACCGAGTTTCACTAAACAACGATATGCTATTAAAATATTATTAAAACTAGCCGTTATGAATAGTAATAACCACTTTTTGAAATTTTATAAATTTTATTTTTCAAAATGGACTTCATTTTTGGATTCGGAATACCGAAATTAGCCTAGGGTGAAATTTTGGTATTTTTCTGAAAACTTTCAATTTTTGATGAATAGTGAAACCACTAAGTGGTAGGTTAAAAACTGAATTTTGCATAAAACTTAATTTTACCGCTTCTATGAATGGAATTTCGAAAATCCGACAGACACGGTTGATATCAGTAAGTAAAATGTGGTTCAATGAGATAAAAATAATTTTTTGGTGAATAGTAACTTTTTACTTTTTTTACTGCGGTTAATAGTAAATAGGGTAACTAAGGTTAAATATGATATTACTATTACCCTAACACATGTCCTAATTCTTTTGGATAAGTGTAATTCGACCAAAAACAACCTTATGAATATAATATGACCATTTAGGTCCACTTGGATTAGATTATGACATTTAATATTATTTTATTTAATGAATAGTTAAAATAGTTAAAATCAAAGTTTAATAACTACAACATTTTTAATATGGGGTTATACATAAGATAAATTCGACTATAAATATTCATTAGAAAGATAAAAAGATTTCATACATAATGATATTTTATTTATAATTTTTAGACTTTAAATAAATTAATTTATTTATGACACAACGATGATGCAGTAATTACCCTTTTAAGGAAATGTTAACATAATTGATGTTATAAATGCTCAAATAAATGTAATTTGAGACTTTTTATGAATTCCACTAATTTTCTAGGTTACTATGATATATTAGGGTTGATTTAATCAACTTTTTTCGAACATATAATTCTGTTATGACTTTCACAAAAATCATATATCAAATAGTGTCAAAATTGACACAAAATAGTTTTTAAATCAAATATTATATTATTAATTGTTATTTTATTCCTAAAAATATAAGGTTCGGCCAAAAGACTTAGATAAGGATATATATATTAATAATAAACAAATTGGGTTTCGTTTGGTATGTTATAGTAAGTGTATTAACCATATAGTGTAAGAAAACAAAAAGTCACGGTAAAAGTTAAATTATTTAACTTAGAGTTAAATCTAATTGATAAGGTTACAATAATAACCTAAACTTGTCTAAATCCTATTGGTTGATAGGCTTTCGACCCATCCCCACTTTACCTTCGAAATAAGACCCTTTGGAACCATTATAAACCGATTTTGACTTTAATATAAAATAATATTTTGAGATATTCCTAAGGTGCCCCTCTCCTCCCTTATAAAAGGGAACCTCCTCCCCCTCCTCCTCACACCAATTTGAGCACTCAAGCTCGTCCAAACCCTGCCAAAATCCCTTCTCCACTTCCCTAGAATAATCCTAGAGGTCCTGGTCTTCTTCAAAGACCAATCTTAGTTCCCTAAGTGGAGGATTCAAAGAGACGTTTCAAAGAAGAGGTAATATCCATTACCGATCTTTTCAATTTCTTTCTTCTTCAACTTCTTCTTCTTTAGTTGTTTCATGATAAAGTAATAACATCATTATTACTTACATACTGATATGTTATTATAAATATGAAACAACCCTAATTCACCTTCTATCCATCCTACGGAAAAATGAAATCACCGCGCGTGCGTACGTACCGAATACCGTCTCCACGTCGTGGTGTAATCTATTTTCCACCATCACCTTACAAGGATGGGTATAATGGTGTAATGAGTAACTATATATGATTATTATAAAGTGATATTGATACTTAAATAGTATAAATACACTTAAATACAATTCCAGGATCATGGGAACAATATCATCGCTCGTGCGTACGTACGGAATACCGTCTCCACGATGTGATGCGACTCGTTCTACATGATCATCATTACATAGTAATTATATAAATGAATTGAATGAATAAATATGATATATGTTACACTAATACCATTCTGGATATAAGGTATATATAACCTTAAAAGAAGAATAAGAATTTATTTGGCAAAACACGCATAAGAACAAAAGGCAATAAAGACCCGAGTAACAAGTAACAATGAAATATTACTAATAAGAAGCTAAGAATATGACCATATATGATATCATATCAATATGTATGATTCTGGAATAATTCAATAACATTATTTAAACCATTATACAGGATCTTCGGACACGTACAAAGAAAATTGGACCTAAGGTAATGGAAATATCACAATCTCATTTTTATCCGAGATTGTTTATACTTTGGCATTTACTGGGGTGTATTTTATCATCCACATCCATGTTTCCTCAATATGTAATATTATTTCCATTAAACTACAATTTTTTAAATCCAATTTTACCCTTTGGTGATTTTTTGGTAAAGGATATGAAAGGAATCTTTTGTCGTTTTTCGTAAGAGGTACTTTTTTTGACTTTTCCGACAAAAGTACGTGAAGAATGTTTTTTTAACTTAAACGGCAAGAATGGATTTTTAAAACATTATTTCCAAGAATATTTCTTTATAAGTTTTCAATTTTATTTTTAATCAAATTATTTTAGTTTATAATTGTATGACATGTTAAGAAAAGAAAGGTGTTTTTTTTTAAGTAGAAAAGATATTTTCCTCAAGAATGGAGTTCAAATGTTTTATCAAAATTATTTTCCATCTAAGATAATATAGGGTTCTGTTTTTATCCCTATTATTACATTGATTTGATTATGTTTTGAGGGAATTATTTTTATGAAGTCATTTACCTTATATGATTTGTTTTATGATGTCATGATGTTTCAATAATCCCATTTTTGTTATATGTGTTATGCGATGATGTATGATTTATGATTATGTGGCACACATAAGAAAGGAGTCATTATAAGATGGGTGGGACCTATATCTCCCTCCAATGCATTGGGTAAAGATTTATATATCATGAGATAGACATGGATGGAATGGAAGGTTATTTCGGTTCAGTGTTACAGGACTGAAAGGAGGAGTGAACTCGGTTCAGAAATGGACTTTGTCCGCTAAGATAGTCTTGGCAATGAGTCATGACTAACAAGAAATGATTTTCCATGATTATGTGTGCATGCCACAAAGTTTCAAGTTTTATGTTATGATTATGGGGATCTCATTTTCACTTCTATGATTTATTCCATGTTAAGATATTATGATCTCTTTTGCAGGTTATGATTTTCAAGAAGATATGATATGATTTTTATTCCCTTATTTTCCCTTGTTGAGCATTTGAGCTCACCCTTTTTTGTATGTTTTCTTTTCCCCAGGTCAGGAAGATGGATATTAAGTAGAATATGCTAAAAGGGACCCTAGATATGATGAAATAAATGGGAGACACTGTAGAATATTTATGAACCAGTTGTTTATGTTTACCAGTTTCTAAAGACACTATACCTATACGGTCCTTTGTGGTTTTGTCGTATGTTGTAATAAGTGTGCTTCAATTTTGAAGTATTAACAATGTATGTAAAGTATGGGTCGTTATAATTATCCTAAAGTATCAAAAAAACTCAAATGTGTTTTCTCATTTTCAACAAGTCACTTGTTCCTTATACTAAAATTAATGTCAATTTAAAATAAAAAAGACATACTTTGGGTCGTATAGGTTACATCATGCATCATATTGAAGTTTTTTTGATTCCTAAATGTCAGAAATGACTTATGTATTGTTTTTCTAAATTATCAAAATAATTTGAATATGTTTTCTTAGTTATAAGAATGTCACTTGTTATTTTTACTAAAATTATTGTCAATTTTAAATAAAAAATACACTTAGATTTATTCCGGTCACACCATGAATCATATTTAGGTGAGGTTTATTCATATATGTCAAAAATTACTTATTAATCATTTTCATAAAATATCAAAACAATATGAAACTATTTTATCATTTTTCAGTACGTCACATATTCTTTTTACTAAAATTAATGTTAATTGTAAATAAAAAACACAACTGGAAATATAACAGTCACAAAATTCTTAAGAATGAGATGTATATGATTATTATAAATAAAACATTACTTATGAATCATTTTCCTAAAGTTTCAAAAAAAATTCAATGTATTTTCTTAGTTTTTATTATGTCACTTGTGTTTTTTATTAAAATATAACTTGAAATTGGATACACGCACTTTCAGTCATATCGGTCGCATCATGTGTCAATTTGATGTGAGACTACCTCCTACACATAAAAAATAACTTATTAATAATTTTCCTAAATTATCAAGACAACCATAGTTTGTTTTCTCAGTTTTCATCATGGAGATGTTTTGAACTAAAATGTCAATTTTAAACTCATAACAAACATTTGGAGTCATACCGGTTATACCATGCATCAGATTGAGGTGAGGTTGATTCCCACACATCAAAAATGACATATGAATGATTTTTCTAATGTATAAAAATAATAATAATAAATTTGTGTGGTTTTTAGTATGCCACTTGTTCCTTTTACAAAAATGAATGTCAATTTTCAATAAAAAGACACACTTAGAGTTATACTGTTTACACCGTACGTTATATTGAGGCTCATTTGATTCTTTCACGTTAGAAATGAATTATGAATCATTTTACTAAAGTATAAAAACAATATGAATGTGTTTTCTCTATTTTCAGTAAGTCACTTGTTCTTTTTACTAAAATTAATGTCAATTTTAATTAAATAAACACACTTGGAATTATACCGGTCACACCGTGCGTATGATTATTCTGTGGATGAATCCTTCACATAAAAAATGACTTATGGATCATTTTAATAAAGTATCAAAACAATTATAATGAATTTTATTAGTTTTGAGTATTTCATGTGTGTTTTTTATTAAAATGTTATTTGAAAAGGGAAATATGCACTTTAAGTCATACCAGTCACATCGTGTGTCAGTTTGACATGAAAATACTTCATACATGTCACAAATGAATTATGAATCTCTTTCTTAAATTATCAATACAATCAAAGAATTTTTCTTGGTTTTTAGGGAGTGACACACATTTTGAACTAAAATGTCAATTTTAAAAAGATAATGGATACTTTGAGTCATTCTGATCACACCATACATCGGATTGTAGTTAGGTTGATTCTTACACATCAAAAATGACTCATGGGTCATTTTCCTAAATTATTAGAATGATATGAATTTTTTTTCTTAGTTTTCAGTAGGTAACTTCTTCTTTTTACTAAAATTAATGCAAATTTTAAATTAAAAGACACACTTAGAGTCATATCGGTCACACCATGTGTTGGATTGAGGTGTGGTTGATTCCTACATGTCAAACATAACTTATGGATTGTTTTCCTAAATTTTCAAAATAATATGAACACATTTTTTCTATTTTTTATTTGTCTCTTTTTCTTTTAAATAAAATTAATGTCAATTTTAAATAAAAGGACACATTTAGAGTTATGCTGATCACACCATGCATCATATTGAGGTGCAGTTGATTACTATACATCAAAAATGACTTATGGGTCATTTTCCTAAGGTATCAAACCGTTCAAATATGTTTTCTTGATTTTTAGTATGTCAATTTTTATTTTTATTAAAATTAATATCAATTTTAAATAAATAGACACTCTTGGAATTATACTAATCACACTATGCACCAGATTGAGGTGTAGACGATTCCTATATGTCAAAAATGACATAAGGATCATTTTCCTAAATTATCAAAACAATCCAAATGTGTTTTCCCGATTTTTAGTATATCACTTTCCCATTTTACTAAAATGAATTTTAATTTTAAATAAAAAAACGCACCTATATTCGTACTGGTCAAACCATCACACTGTATTTTGTTGTTGAACATCAAAAAATGAACATTTATTCTATGTTCTTAGCCAAAAAAACTTCATTTACTTTTATGATTTTCAACAACGAGAAATGTTTTTCTACTAAGAACATTGAATCAATATGCAGTGTTGACAGTTAAACATGAAAGACATTGAAAAGTGAGATAACATTGGCAGAAAGGGGCATGTTATCTTTTTTGTGGCTTGTTGTGGAAATTTGAAAGAAAAATATGTCTTTCCAAAGATCTTTGAAAAAACAAAAACAATTATTAGATAAAAATGATAAGGAAATTAACATTAAAATATTAATTAAAATGATGAAAAAATTAATTGAATAAGTAGTATGAATTGAACTTTTCATGATAGTTATATACATTATTGGCGCATTTTCTTGTTGTCGTTGTCTCAGTTATAGCCTCAATGTCCAATCTCTTATGAGCATGAGAATCTTTGAATAAACCACCCAACTCAAATAAAAGAATACACATGTATAAGAAAACAATTATTTTGTGGGTTATACTAAAAATAAATAAATTAAACATAAATATGATACAATTTATTACTTCTATGGAAGTCACATCTTCATGATATATGTGCACATTATGCCATCAGGTATGCTAAAAAAAATTTCTAAAAAAAACTATGTCATCTTGTGAATACATGATTTTTGAAACTCATAGTAGTGTTTAAAAAATATAAATACAAAAGGAATAATAAATTTTTTAAAATAAATAGTAATTATCTTTGAAAATACCTCTCTAGGGATGCAAGTTTTTTTATGAAATATGATCTATCTCATAAATTTAAAAATATAATAACTATAATCTTTTCCATTTTTTTGTTTCATACACTGTAGAAACATTGATAAAAATAGGTAATTTGTTTTGATATGTGTTTAGATAGAGAAATATTATTATATATACCCACATAATTGTCCACTTGTAGTACTTTTATGGCTCCTTGTGCACATGGGCTGTCCTCATTCCATGGTTTTCATGATATCTATACACTACCATATCATAACAGAATTATTATTAAAACATAATATAAAATATATAACTTGAAGTTATGTTATAAAATGTTGAATTTAGTGTATTACAAATTAAAAAACATCATTATGTGTGGTTATTTTTGGGTATCCATGCAATGAATCCAAGAAATAAATCATTGGAATATCAAAATTGACTGCAATGAGCATCCAATGTTTCATAAAAACAAAAAATTAATAAGTAATGAAATAAATGAAAATATATTTGATATGATAAAATTTTATAGTTTTACCCCAAGATCGTAAGTATTAAGTAGAGTCTCTCATCCATATGTTTTCTTTCAAATGATGAGGCCAGTTTTTCCACTATTTCATTCATTTTTTATTCTATTTCATTTGGTTTTATAGAAGTGACATGATGACTAATGAGTCCAAATTTATGTTCATGGGGAAATATGTTCAATTGTTATTAATATATATGCCTATAAAAAATATGAAATGTATTTACTCATAATTAACAATGTTTATTAGCTATTATAAAAACTAATCATGAAAACACACCTCATGTATACATTTAAAACTGAAACTCCTAGCTATTCGTAGTTGAGGATTTCATTTACACTCTCAAAATTAATATAGTCTTTAATATACTCTCCATAGATTTATTCTTCAAAATGAACTATGTGATTACTAAATTTTTTTTTATCTTTGTATCTACATGATCCTTCAATGTTAGAAAATGATGATATTGAATGGGTGGGATAAAGGTTATTTATAAAGATATTTTCAATCGGTTGGTTGATCCTTTAGATGGTTTTGATTCAACCTTTCATTTGATCCCATCCTATTGTCTATCTTTAATAACATTCATCAGTTCAAACCTTCTTTCATTAATTGTTAAATTTTTAGTATGAAAAATAAATTGGAAATGAATACCTCGTTTTCAATATTTTTTATACAATATCTAAAGACCTTACTATTAATTTTTCAATAGCTTGGATGACTATATGATTATCTACATTATCAAGTGGAATAGGTGGCCTGGTGCTCGGCTCACGATCTACACTAATCACCACTCTCACATGACATGTTGGAGGTGGTATGTTGCGTAGAGTGTCTTATTGGATATTGAACACAGTTTCCCTCATAAAAAGGAGATGAGTGGGGGTTGATAAATATAAATCACAATCATTTCCACCCTTTATAATATCAGTAAAATAAACATATCAGAATATATATGATTTAAATTTCTCAGAAACAATTATTAGAATATTGATTACCCTATTTAAGACATATCTTTGAGGGGAATTACTGTTATCAAATCTAGTGGGGGGGGGTCATCATGAAATGGTTTTTCTTGAGTTGTTTCTTATATTCTCTTACCCCCAATAAATTTTATAGAAACATATAACACCAATGAAATATTTATTAAAGGTCACCAAATATTGCTTTCATCTCATCAATTTTTTTATCTTTATCCTTTTATTGTTGATTTTTATTAAAATACTTTCAGGGTGTCACACAAAAACCCAAAACTATGATGTGACCATACTATTTTGGATGCTTCAAGGCCAATGATATTAGGTGTTCATCTGGTACATGTGTTGATGATTCCTATGTCTAAGTTAGATAGAAAATATTTGATAATAAGTAATAATTGTTATAAAATAGAGATTTAAAGTAAAACGAATTTTTATTATGTCATACTTACACATATTTCCCACACCTTTTGTGTGTTTTCATCTATCAGTATAAAAACGTTTTTATATGTTCCTCTTTCCATAGCACATGATGTGGGATAAAAGTTACTTTGTTTTTGGGTTCATCAATCAGTATATAAACAGAGGAACATAATTATGTTCTTGTTTCAAGTTTATCGAGGAATACCATCACAATATACTGGATGAAGAACCAAAACCTATTTCTCATAGTTTATTGATCACCAAAACCCATTTCTTATAGTAGATCGATCATCACAACTCCATTTCCATAGTCGATCAAGCATCAAAACTCATTTCCCATTGTGGATCGAGCATCACAACATGTTTCCCATATTAATATCATGAGATATTATACTTTAATCAATACATTAGAGGTATATATAGGTCCCACTCTTCATATAATGATAAAACATACATATTTCTGCTGTATGAAATTAATTATATACCACATTATAAATAAACCACATAAAAATGGGATACATAACATTATTTATTGACATCAAGAATGAGATCGTTTGATACCAAAATCACAATTTCCTAGAAGAATTGTATTACATTATAATTTATATGGATAACTCATGAATCAAGAGATATATCCTTTTGATATAGAGGGTAAAATTGAATTTAAATCAAAAAAAAGTTTTCATAAAACATTTTGAATATTGTCATAAAAAGGTAATGTTACAAGTAATATTCAAGAATCGTTTTTGAGATCATAATGAGAATAATTTTTGAAATATTATTATTTAATAATCATAAATAATGTATATTTTAATACTTATAAATTTAAAGTATTTAAATGTGTATTAAAAGATATAGAATTGATGAATGTGAAATGAAATTCCCTTTTTATGCTTTTTAGGCTGTTTTTAGAAGAACCACTATCGATGAAATTGTTATAAAACTATCATTTTAAAGTAAATGAAGTGAAATATTAATATTATAAAAGTTGATACATCTTTATCATTTCAAAATATAAGAGGCGGGAATTTTTTGGGGGAAATAAAATAGAAATGGAGGAAAAAATTCATTAGATAGGATGGAAAATATTTTTAATAATTTAAAATTTTATGATGAAAGTAATACATGAAAAAAAAGAATATGACAAAAATGTAATTTAAATTTAAAATAAATGAGGAATAAAATTATACAATCATAGTGTAGAATAATCTAAATATAAAAATAAGTTTTCAAAAAGGAAATATGATGAAAGCGTAAAAGTATTAAACGATTGATAAATTAAAAAAGTATACAGGTATAAAAGTATAAATTAGAAATGTATATATATTTATATTAGTATATAAAATAATAGACGTATATAGAAGTATAAAATTATATATAAAGTAAAAAAGAATATATATATTAAATAAATATACATAATTTATAAATGTATTCATATTTCTAAAACCATATAAAAGTACATATATGTTATAAAAGTATACAAAATTTATATAAGTATATAGTTTTACAAATTTAAATTATAACATGTAAAAGTAAAATTTATGAAAGTATAAAAGTATAATAATTTATAGCAAATAAAATAGTAATTTTATATTAATTTAAAAATATATAAAACTATTAAAGTATAGATAATTAATAAAACTTTATATTTAAACTATATTTTCACAATATGATATACTATAAAATTTATAAATATATAATTGAATAAAACTATAAAACCATAAAGTTATAAATGTTTAACAAAATTATATATATAAATTATATAAGTATAACGAGATATACTGTATAGTTTATAGATGTATTTATATGTATAAAAATTAGATCTATAATCATAAATAAAACAAATTATACTTATAAATAACTATAATTTTCTTATGATTATTATTTATAATTTTATAAAAGAAATAATTAATGTCAAAAAATACTTAAATATCTATTGGTTTTAGGAATTAATTATGTTCAGGTGAGTGTTGGGTTTTTGAAAATGAGATGTAGAATGAATTTGTGTGGGACTAAAACTCACATTCATAGCTGTCATCTCTGGGAAAATGAAGATCTTGACACGTGCTGACCACTTATGTGAACTTCCAACAACACACACAACATAACCATCATGCAATGAATTTTTTCAACACTCATTGCCTCATGGTATAGTTCTAATGCAGTAAATATAAAAGTCTGGGTGGTGCAATGTGGTGCATGAGTGTGATGTGTTACAGGGGTGGTGCGATGTGGTGAAAAGGAGAGATGTGATGTAGTGATTCATCACATACCATGGATTTGGAATGAGACCGACGACGGTGGAGAGAGTATTGTTTGTTGAGAATGTCGTCACGATGGGAGTGGGGTTTAGGGAGAGCAGTGGTGGAGAGATTCAGGTTTAGCGAGAAGGGCGACGTGACAGTAGTGGGGTTTAGCAGGAGAGGAGACATGGTGATAGTGGGATTCTACAAGAGCAATGAAGATAGTGAGAATAGGGTTTGGTGAGAGTGGCGATGTGACGACAACAAAGTTCGATGAGAGTGGTGGTGGGGTTCTGCAAGAGTTTGAAGGTGTGTGAGAGAAAACATCCAGTCATGGTTCTTTTAAAAAAATGGATAAGCCTTTTATCAGTGCTTTTCAAAAATCACTCATTAAAATCTAATGTAGACAATTTATTTATATTATTTTATATATTTGTAAAATTATATATATAATAAATTTTTTGATATAATTCTATAATTATATACATTTATCAAATTATATATAATATATATATATTTATAAAATAATAAATATAATAAATATATTTATCATATTTATAATTTTATAATTAGATATAATAAATATAATAAATATATTTATTATAATTTTATAATTATTTAAATATATATTTAGTTATAATTATATATATATATATATTTAAATAATAATAAAATAATAATAAATATATTTATTATATTTATAATTTTATAATTATATATAATAAATATATATAATATAATTTTATAATTATTTAAATATATATACATATAATTATAATTATAAATATTTCAATATATTTATAAATATATTTAAGAGCAGGCTCGCCTGTCTCCTAAACCTTTTGAGTATAATTGTAAAATTATAAAAATAAAAAATATATTTATTATAATTTTATAATTATATATATATAATTATAACTATAAATAAATATATATTTATTTAAAAAATTATAAAATTTTAATAAATATATTTATTATATTTATAATTTTATAATTATATATAATAAATATAATTATTAAAATTTGATGAAAAATTAACAAGAACATGAGAAGAAAGGTGGGGTCAAACAAGGGAAATCCCACATCCATAAGTAAAAACAAAAAATCAATCATCACCATAATCATGATCAGAATCTTTAGCATCATTGGTAGATTCCCACACTTACTGTGAATTCCTCTTGTTAAAGAGTGTAATGTGCTTCTTCTTAATCTTCACCTACTCTGGGGTGATCTAGTCCTTATAAGATCTAGAAGATACACATTGTCTACGCCCTCAAGTTGCATCTTCTTGTCCACATCCACGACCTTGAACCTTTAGATGCCTACCTTGTCTACTTGTTTTCTAATGCAAAATTACATCATGTCCACCCTTTTCAGCATTAATCTTATCTCTAGATGCATGAGTTACATCATCATTAAGGGAATCAAGCACCTCAAAATTGTTAACATCTATGACATTTATTGAATGATCAATTTTTTATTTAGAAACTTTAGGTGACACATGATGAAAGATATTCTTTTCTTGAAATCATTTGAAAACCTTCACTTTCCACTTTCTTCTAATCTCTACTACTTCTAAAGAACATTTTATAATAAATTTATTTATCGTAATTTTATAATTATTTAAATATCTATAAATAGTTATAATTATAATTATAAATAAATATATTTAAAAAGTACTTATATATAAGTAAAATTTTATAATTATAATTATAATAAACATATTTTTTATTTAAATATATTTATTTTAATTTTATAAGTATTTATGAAAACAGAATATTTTCATGAGTATAACATGAATTAATCATACCTAGTAAAATATAGATCATAAAAAAGAGTCATCACATATATAGAAAACATGAACAATAAGAGTGTCAATGTATAAATGAAAATTCATGAGTCACGAATACATTACATAATCATGAGTCATCATAATTTAGGTGATATTAAAATTTGGAACATAGCCACCCACAACCATGTCCACAAATAAACTTACGGTCATATAACTTCAATTATACTAATGCATCAATATATAAACATAAATAACGACATCATGTTCATTAATATCATCATTATCTCATGAGATATGTATTTATATATATACCATAAATTTCAGAACCCTAGATGATCCCATGGCCCTAAAAATTTATTAAAAAATTAAACAGGAAACCAAGAGAGTTAAGGGTACATGTGAAACACCATCAATAAAATAAAAGTAACTATTCTCATGTATTTCCTCAACCACCTTGACCATGAAATCCACCGCGACCTCTCGGATGTCTTCCCCTCCTCCTCTGCTTCGGGCCCTACCACACACCATCCTGACCATCAATTCCCTAGGGCTCCTCAACAACACGGTCCATCTAAGTTACAATCGAAACATCATCTTTGCCTGCTACATGTTGTTTGGCATCCTCCGCCTCGGGAAGCTCTTTAATCTATTGCTTATGTGAAATCTGTTCAAGCTGTTACTCTGGTGGACAATCCTGCTGAACCAAATTCACATTAGTCATAGGTATTGTTAAAACGTGGTTACCCTTGCGCTTCTAACTTTCCTTATATAGCTTATCGAACTCAAGTGAATTGATGGAACCCAGTATAGTGAATAAATTCAGCCATTCAGCAGTAGAACCAGCCTCCAGGGAGTCTTTTGAATATGCTCTAATGGAAGAACTAGATCCAATAACATCCTTGTCAGAGAGAGTAGGCATTATTTCCACATTTGAAGACATAATCACAACAGAGTCAACATGGGAAGGAGTAACACATAATACAACTTGCAATAATGATCCAGAGACATTGTGCACACCAAAAATAGAGTCTCGCACCAGAATATGAGAGTCTAGTATGGGACTTCCAGAAGTAGGTTTCAGTGGTCTCAAATTTTTAGAAGAATCACCAAACAAAGTAGCATGTTCCATGGAATTTCCAAGGACAGGGAGCACAACAGCTGCAAGAGCCTACACATGTGCACATCGCACCAGTGTGTGAGTGTCCACTATGGGACTACCCAAAGAAGGTTTTAGTGATCTCAAATTCTCAAAATAATCAGCATAAACCAATGTAGAAGTCTCTATAGACTTCCCAAGGGTAGTGTGCACAACAACAGCTACATGAGCCTGCACATGTGCACCTCGCCCAACAGAAGCCTCTTTAAAGAGAGGGATGTTATCCAAATTACCTTTGGATAAGTATTTTTCTTACATTAAAATATCAATATCCACCTTAGTGTCACTCCCATGACTACCAGAATAGTCATCACCCCATTTAGAGGGAACCCCACAGGGAAAGGGCTTATGTGGTAGGTGAGATGAGGGTGTGAAATCACCCAAGGGTGGAACGCCCCCACAAGTTTTCCCATAAGTAGGGATGACATACATACCATCCAAAACATAAAAAAGGTAATATATATCACATTCATTGAACCAGGGAGAGAATGATGCTTCCCATTGATGGGTAAGGAGTTATCCTTCACACCATCATCGGTAAATTTCCTCCCAGGCAGTGCAACATTAGAAGCAGCATGCTGACTAAATTTACAGATCTCACTAAGATGCCCATATCTCTTATAATTAGTGCATTTAAAACCACTATTTCACTTCCGTTTTACATGCCCAATAGATGAAAAATCCAAGAAAAAATCAAGAACATGTTCAAACTCAATCTCTAGATCAAATATAAACTCCCCGACAATTAAAAAAACAATCTCAATATGTGGTAAAGACATGTCAAATTCAACCAAAAATCGCACAAAATGACCATATAAAACCTTGTCAGTTTTCTTATCAAGATTTATGGGTGTCCCAACAGCCATAACAATATCCCGTAAAATGCCAGGTGCCAAAATACCCAGTTCAAACCTTTAATGTTAATCCAGGATTGAGAAATCATATTTTTGGATTTAAAAGGATCGAACCAGGGATCCCATTTATGAAACCTTAAGATCCGTAGTCTTAGATTAAAAAATACACTATTCCAAGCCCTCAATTTTAGTTTATCCTAGTAGAAATTGAAATGGTAGACGTTCATACCTACCTACACCATCTGCCACTTAGGAAAACCCCAAATTTCTTGAAGACATTTCCTAAGATAATCAATCTTCCATGACATGTTCAAAGGAGAACTAAGTGATGAAATGATTGAAAATTTACATGCATCGATATGCTCTTGAAATAAATAAGGACTCACTTCAACCACCACATGAACTCCATTCCATGAGATTCAATTAGTAGGAATAGAATCTCCACTACGAAGGCCAGTAAAGTACCTATCGAAACCCTTGACTTGCAGCAAATCTGCCCGATGAGCCAAATCAGAATGTGAGTTCTCTAGCATCGATCCATATCCAGCATCCTTCCTCTTTGAGGGGCCAATGAAGATTTCAGCAGGGGTAAAAGAATCTAACGATGTCGAATCCATCTTGAGATGTAGGAGAAAACCTAAGTGCCATTGTTGAAGAGAGAGAACCTCTCAACCCGCCCCATCTCTCTTGTATATATATATATATTGACCAAATTAATTGTAGAAATATATTTACATTAATAAACAATTAAATATTTATAGTTATAATAATATATAAATATATCTAAAAAATATTTATATATAATTATAAATATAAAATTATAAATATAAATATTATAAATATTATTTAATTTTTTTTATAATTTTATAATTATTTAAATATATATATATAATCTTGTAAATACTATTTTTTTAAACATTATATATATATTTGAATTATTAAAAAATATAAATTAATGTATCATATTTATATTAATTATAAACATGAGTTTTTTTAATTAAAATATATAAATAAACATTATTTCTAAATATAGATATAATACTTTTATATATATTAATAATATTTTTATTAAAAACATTTTTTAATGCTAAGAATAGTGATGATGAAGATAAAATTCATCAATTCTTTGTTTAACATTGATAAAGGTTACCATTATCAACACTTTTAGTTAGTGATGAAAAAGGTGAAACTTTTATTAGCACTTTCTATGCAGTGCTGATAAAAGCAGGTGCTTTCCTTACACAGATCTTTGGTAGTGTCTATTTTTATGGTAAAATATTTATAAATTTTGATTGCAATGAAAGATTTTCAAATTTAATGTTTAAATGAATTAATTAATTGGAAATTTATGATTTTATAAATTTTCATATAATAATTTCTATATATTATTTTAATATATATATATAAGCATTATTTTTATATATAAATAGTAATTAATTTTAATTTATTTTCTATAGATGTTATAATAGACTTAATATTTTATTTATTGTACATGGTTGGATATATACATGTGTGTGTTGGGTTCACTTATCACACACACACACACACACACATCTCCTTGAGTTCTTCGAACACACATGCACACAAACATAAACATTTATATGCGAATAAAGAAAATCATATACGTAAATTAGCAATTAAAAAAACTTCAAATCATTAAATGAATTTATAACATGAAATTATAATTAGAATTTTAGTAATTTTATAATTAATATATATATATATATATATTTCACTATAATTATTAATTAACATATATATTTATTTAATTAGTATTGTATATTTTTAAATTTTTTTGTATGTATACATATACCGATTTATGAGTATAATCATGCCTTTATATAATTAATGATATATTTTAAAACATATTTAATAATTTATATAAATAATAATATTAATAATTATAATTGATAATTTTTAAATATAATTAATAATTAATTATATTTTTTTTGTAAAATTAATATAATATATACATCTACAATAACAAATAATAATATATCTATATATATTAGTAGTTGTAAATATATTTTAATATAATTATTAAATTTTATACTTTTAATTTTATAGTTTTATAATTAATAGTATATCGTGAAAAAAATTTATACATATAAATTTTTCACACAGTTAATAAGAAATATTATATTTTTTACATAAGTAATATATATATATACATATATTCTCAAAATAATAATAATTTTTTATTATTTTAAATATAATAAATATGAAATTTAATATTTATTTATGGTCGTGAATGCTAAAATCAAACAAAACAACAAACACACTCACGGTTCAATAAAGACATGTCATACCTCTTTCAAGGTTTAACCCACACACTCATTACAATTTTTAATAGTCCAAATCCCCAATATTTGAAATATAATTATTAGCTATTTGTTTCATAATTAATAATATATACATATTTTAATTATTATTTTATTTTTGTTTTATCTTTGAGATTTATCTTTCTGTATGTATATATATAATTATTTTTAAATATAATTATAAATTTTTATAACTAATGATATATTTTAAAAAATAATTATTCATTTTTTGTAAATAATAATATTTTAAATTAAAATTAATAATTTTTAAATGTGGTTAATAATTAGTAATATTTTTATATATACTATATATTTGATATATAAATCTATATTATCTTTTCACTAGATAGATTATCTCTCATATGGTGGGATCCTCTCTCTTTTCATTTGTGGCGATCATTTTGTTGATTAGACTCATTGGATTATCTTTGAAGATGATCGATCTCAGTCCGATGTTGTTGGGAATAAAGTTATTTCCCCCCTGTTTTGTCTATGCATAAGTATTAAAATTCTAATGTATGATTCAATTTCTCATAGAAATCATGATCATTATGGGGATATCTCTAAATCCCTTTCTTTTAGAAATGTCCCAGGAAACGATGATGGAAATTTGGTGTCAGGGAGCCATGCTCGCCAGCGGGGATAAAATTTGGGATTCCTTGTTATGAGGCATCCTTTAGTGGCATAAATAACTTGTTTTGTTGCCAAGAGTGGCAGGCTGACTGTGATTCAGTGAGTGCTTTCTATGTGAACGTCAAGGTGTTGTCTTGTTGAGATTTCTAGCAGTGAACTCGTTGCGGCTAATTAGAGGTGAATATCGGTGGAAGTGCCACACTACAAGGCGGGTTTTACCTAGTGGCAGAGACAACTAAGGCCCTTCTATGAGGCACGATGGTTGTGGGGACAATGTGGTTTTCTACAGTGGTCGTGATCAAGAGACAAGGTGGACTTGTCAGCATCTTTGAGGGGTGCCTCCAAGTGGTAGTTATGGCCCGATGAGAATTTGAGATTCGAGGTGGTTGGTCAATGATCATCTACTAGAATGTGAGAGGAGAAAATTTTCAAAAAATTCAGGAGAGTATTGGGTTAAAAACATGATTTAGTGGTGGCCACATGGTGGTGGAAGTTGAATTATTTTTCAGGGATAAATTCTTTTGGTCTGCCAATAGTTTCATGGATTGGTATTGGACTAGTTTTCTAAGATGGGCTTCAGCCTAGTTTTGTGGGAATATGCACATGCATTTATGGGGTCCTTGGATCTCATTTCTTCTAGTTATGGATTTTTTTTGGCTGCTACGGTATGATTTTTGGTGTTATGGGACACTGATGGTGGTGATGATCTCAGGTAGCATGAGTTGTGGATGGTATGGGACACCGACATAGAATATCTCCCACAGATGGCATGCAGACACTGAAACCTCTGATGAAGGGAATTTTTGAAGACTCGATTGCATGATGATGAGACTGAAGGGTATAAAATATTCATCAAGAAAATCAGCATTCATAATGTTGAGCTCAGGTAGAGTGTTATCGGTTAGTCTCATCGATGTGGTCGTGTACGAGAGGTCTTCGGGGTTGGAAGTTGTCACCCAGATAATGGGTGTTTTAGCTAGTGTTGGTGTTTCAAGGTCTTTGATCCTTTTTTGTGCGTCTTTGGGTCTTTTATAGGGTCTATGGACTTTATATTTCTTGTTTTGAGTGTTGTTTGGGCTATTTTATTGTTTTAGGGGTCTTTCATGTTCCACTTTCTTTGAATTTAATATACTTTTATTTTATTTAATAAATTTTTATGGCTGAGAATGCTCAGTACCTAAACATTCCTGGTATATATATCTATATAATTAATTAGTAATAATAATTCATCTATATATTAGAAACATTAAATCTATATAAATATTATTATAAAAAAATTACTTTTAATGTTATAGTTGTATGATTAATAATATAATGTTAAAAAAATTTATACATTTATATTTTTCATGTAGTTGATAAAAAATATTATAGGATTATAAATTGAATTTATATGTAATCCATGACGACACAACTATATATTTTGAAACCAAAACTCATATCCATGAACATTTATTAATAAAATAAAACATATAAGGGAGATCCTGAAAGGATGATACATGGTACAATTATCCAAGGAAAGACACAACCAAAGACCACATCATCATCATCATCAAATAATTTGATTATATGTTCATCCATGTCGAATAACTAACACTCTTCAAAGGATTCTATAGAACCAACATTAGGGCCAAAAGAGGACACCTTCCAGGTATATCCCCCTACTTTGATTCACTAAAAAAAGTTTTTGAAACATGTTGGTATGACTCAATGAGTGTCACTGCCTCAGTGGTACTATCCCCAGCCCTGTTTCCCAAGCCTTTAAAAAATCCCCTCAATTTACATAATAAACTCATCACCATTAATAGGAGCATCAATATCAACAAGACGTTTATTACATCCTACTAAAGCCTCAACCTTATATTTATGAATCTACTTCTTTGGATAGTGTGAAATCATAGTCCCCTCAATCGAATCCATAGTGAAGGAAACACCCTGATTATTTTTGACACACTTGAGATAGAAGAAACCAAAGTTGGTTGTGTTAATAGAATCATGAATGGATATGAAATATTTCTTTCTTGTCATGTTAGGATTCCATATGACCGAGGTAACATGAGCATCCTCATGAGAGTCAGAAACATGAATCACTTAGGTGCCTTCATTCTAATGAGTTGTGAAACCTTCTAATTCATGGAAAACATTATAATCCACTTTAGAAATATGAAAAATGGGATTTATAACCTGTTATTTGTTCCCAACACAATCATTTACTTTCTTGTATCTAGTCACCACCTACTGGGCTACAACAATTCTCAATGGAAGCATGCTGTTATTATCAGCAGTCTATGAGGGATTCCCCTATACTAAAGCTATGGAAGAGAAATTTTTTATTTGGTTTGTATCAACCTTATCCAATTCAACCCTTGATACATCTAGGGAGTTCCATCCATTAGTGAGGTTGTGAGGGATTTATTATCATCTTTTCATACATACCATTAGTCAGAGACATGATTAATCCTAGGATCAGATTCCATACCTTGAAAAAAACTAACCAAATTTGGTTCAAGAGGATATTATTCATCAGTAGCAGAATTGGACTCCACCTACTATTCTCGAGACAAAAAAATAGGCAATACTGGCTATAAAGACTCCTTACCACTGAATTCATAATTATTCCTCCATCCATGTCAATTGGGATCAGTAGGATTTAAATAAGTTTTCCTTAGACCTGAGCCAACAAAATTTTTGGAGGAGGTTCTAGTAGGTTTTATAAGGTTGTCCTTGTAGGAAGGCTAATCCTTCCCACCCTAGGGTTGAATATAGCCACCATAATCAATTTTCTTCTTCCCTTTGTGGGAACTGGCTGACATGAAATGTTTTACCCACACATCAACATGATCATCTTTAGTTTCACTATATGAAGACACTAATTATCATTCCCAACACTAATATCATGTTTTTCATAGAGAATGTAGGTACATTCCTTGAGTGAACTTGCATCATATGAAGAAATATTTTCAATAGAGCCACGATCCACTACTTGAAAATCTTTAATACCTTACATTATAAATTTCATAGGGCTAACTAACAGTGGAACAACTCCATTAGAGGGAGGCTGTAATGATGATTGTCCATTAAGGTCCAATTGGCATGCCTTGTTAACATCACCACCCCTACAACTTTCTCGCACCTCCTTTTTCCTTATTTTAGATTCCACCTCAATACATAGGCCTATATATCTTAATTCCATCCATATTATCCTATCTTCCATTCAAAAAGTTTTTGGGTTTTTGGAGGTTTCTTCAGCTCCATTGGATGGACTTTTATGGACAAAGGTGATCAATCATAGATCATCAGGAAAACCAAATGGATATTTCCTACTATGATGTTTCATAGAATTTGGGAAGAATGTTTTTCACCAGACATAACTTCCATTATACATTGTGCATAATATAGGGGTTAGTGGACATAGGTCACCAAAATAAAGAATTCTATGGTGGGAATTTTATGACCAGACATAGATAATTAGACAAGACTCTCACAATTGATGCTCACTGGGAGTAGAAAATCGTTGTATGAGTTTTTTCTTAATTATTTTCTGTTGATGGTTGAAATGAAATATAAAATAATGTATCAATTGTTTCTCATTTCAATGGAAGGATAATAGCAAAATGTAGAGTTTGGCACAACTTGTTGACTAGGTAGAGACCACTATAAAGAGGTGTGGTAGTCCATATATGAATTCAATAATTGTGTGTATGAATATTGGGTGTTTATAAAATAATTTTTAAATAACTAATAATGGAGAGAAAGTGAGTGGAATTTTTTTTCTAGTTTCTCTATCCTATAATGAAAGATTCTCACTGGGTTCTCCAATGGATATAAGACTTTATCCGAACCACATAAATATTGTTTATCTATTTTTTACTGCTTTCATGTGAAGTGAAATCATAGAGTTATGTATTGTTATTAGGTCAGTTATTATTCTAGTTGTAGTGAAAATAAATTGAGAGGAGGTGGTTATAATACAAACTCTCTATCAGACAATATTATGGATAATTTCTGCCATGTAAGATCGAGCGATTAGATGAACATATTGGTCTAGTGGAAATTGTCCCACTAAGTTTTTCTGTTGGGTAAAATGGATGGTGAATGTACATCTCGGCTATGGTGGTTTTCTTTCCCCTACATTCCCAACAAGAAGTATCAATAGTTGAATGGTTGGTTCTAATTCACTCACAATATTATGGTGAATTTCCTCCCCTTTGCAAGGAAGTTATTTTAATTTTAGTTGGTTTACTATTATCATAATAATGAATTCCGAGGAAGGAAAATTTCATTTTGATAAGTTTAATTGACGATATTTTGTTACTTGGATAATGCATATGGAATAACTTTTGATACAAAAAGATCTTGAAGATCCTTTGTTTGGTAAATTCTCTGAAACAATAGACAAAGAAGAATGGGAGTGTTTGGATAGGGAGGCTTTGACCTTGGTCAGGATATCACTTAAGTGGAATGTTTCATTCAAGATTAGATATAATAAAAATACTAAATAGGTTATAAAATCATTGGATGAAATGTAAGAGAATCCAAAAACTCAATATATAAAGGTAACATTAATAGATATTGTTTGGGATTTTCTTCTTCACTCCTAACTTCTGGAGAGTTGGGATTCCATGACGACAACAGTAAGAAACTCTATTGGGATGGAATATCTTTAATTTGATGATATTATAAACTTGATCTTGGATGCGAGTTGAGGTAAAATGAAGTTCAGAATTCATTTGGAAGTTCTATTAATACTACTAGATTGAGAAAATTAGTTCATCAGATAGACCATTATAAGAATAAATCATCATAAGATAATTCCTAGAGAAGCAGTTGAAGTAAATTTATTGGTCTAGGTCCTACATGCTGTCTTTGTGGGGAAAAGGGACATATCAAGGATGATTACAAAAATCACCTAGAGACATCCACATTATGATGGAAAAACATGGTCAGTACAATGAAAAAAATAGTCTAACTTGATATTGAGCATGATCATTTAAGAAGATACATGGCTTATTGACTCGGAGAAATCATTTCCTTCAAATAGTGAGTGAGGGTGCATGGTTGATTATATAGTAATACGATAGGTCTGATTACATCCAGTGGATGATGAAGCTTGGAATATTGTTGGTAAAGGTGATGTGAACATTCAAAATAAAATTCAAAGTTCCTTGAAACTAATAGATTTTAGATATATTCCGGGTCTCCTAAAGAACCTCATATCATTGGGAAAACATAGTGATGTAGTTTTTGGGAAATATTTATCAAATGGATTTTGGAAGATTAATAAAGGTTCCGTGGTCACTTCTCGTGGAGTAAAGAATGGTACCTTGTATGTCATGACCTCATCCCAATAAATAATACCCATCCTAGGATAGTAATGGGATAAGGGGGATGGTAACTTCCCAAGTAGCACCTCTAATAGGATATGGGTTGGAGACTAGCATTGGGGGTATAATAAAGATACAATGGGAGACATTACCCTATAGGATAAACATGAAAAATAAAGAGATAAGACAAAAAACCAATAAAAACCTTCTCAAATATATATATATATAATACATATTTCATACATGAAATTCTCACAATATTAGAAATACTGAATGAAAAACTATAAGTACAAAAATGGTAATCTGGACAATGAACACGTATCCCAAATAACTCCATAAAAAAAGAGCTAACAACATTCTGTCTAATCTATAACATAATCCTAATGAACTAAAAAATATTACTTATACATGAGGTGATCATAAAAATATACTTAATAATATCCTCCCCAATGCCACTTATGAAATAGATAAAAAAAACTATACTAATACCTAATAAACAACAGGTAAAACTAACTCATAACCTAAACATGTATACTAATTTCTCAACCTCACCTTGAATATCTCTCACCAAATATCACATAAAAGAGATAATGTATTATAATAATAGAACATAAAGGGTGCCCTAATATCACATCCGCCCTAGTTTTCCACTCTTCCCCAATATCGTACATCCCGAACCATCTCTCTCTAAAAGTTATCCAGCCTGAAGACACATGGGATAAGTATCAAAACATGGCACCTCATGAATCACATTATCTCAGCATCCCATCCGCATATTTATACAGTAAACAAGTAGTTTCTAGGAGACACCACAACCTGTATGACATGTATCATACAATGATTGTTACACATAAATTCATCACAACCCATACACCGAGCATGGTAACTCAAGCCATAACGTCCTATACATGTCATACATATAATAATACTTTTGATAATATATCCATATATACATGTGGGTGAAATTAACACCAGCCATTATGTCCATCTAGACACATGTATGGGGAAACTAACCACCATGTATTCTATAACATAATACTACCAAGATAATAGAGTGGGTCCAGAGTGGACAGTTATCCATCTATCCTCTCACTGGGATGTTGGGGAAAACACCCTCCCAAACTCTACTAGGTGTCAGTTCACCTAACAAACATGGGTGGGGTAGCATATGAAATAACATAATATACATGATATAATATAGCTTACAACAACACTATACTTATAACCTAATCTTAGGATCCATTGCAGTTATCATCACTCAATCGCTTAATTTCCACTACTAAGGACTAGATATCATATAAGTACACAATCATTTGAAAAAGATAAAATAAATTATTTACGTCACTTTTAACATTTCCATTCATTAATTAATTACATACCATTAATTAACATTATTCTGATTATATTAAACATCAATGACAAGTCCTTTCCGTCTAGGTTTAATTCAACCAAGTCCACGATTCTAAAGATCATCTCTTTCATATTCCATTAAGAGATAAATCCATGAGCTAATAATTTTTTACTCATTATTAACATCATTACATAAATCTAGGTATTCTAGGAAAACATCATAATATATCATCAGAAGATGCAACTAATTATGTCCAACTGTCTCAAGCTGTGGGAAAAATGTAGATAAAAAAGAAACCTAACAATATTCCATCAAGTAGATTCATTATCAATAAATCATCAATATTTCTTCACCAGAATGGGTAATCCCACCTTCAACCTTTTCCATCATCTCTGGTGCTATCCCCGAAACCCTCATGCATATCTCAATACATCTCACCATCACAAGAAAAAACTACGACCATATCATTCTGGTATCTCTGTTCATATCTCATTAGCCATCCCACGATCATCCATCCCAAGATCATATCACACAACGATCTCACATATATAGCACATTAAATGTAAGTAAGAAAACAAGAGTAATTAATAGGGAAACTAGACCTGAAAAAAGGTGACTGTCCTTCACCAGAAAATGGGAGGTCATGTCCCCCAACTCAAGGCATCCATCCTTGAATAAAAAAAATGAATCTTAACCCAAATATTTATCTTTATAAAAAAACCATATTTTATTCCACATTTAATTAACCATTCATTATTCACAGGTTCCAACTATGGGCAACCTAAGGAATCAACTATAATGATATATAAAAATGTTTAAACATGCTCTATAGAATAAAACTTGTTTCAATAAACTAAGAGAATAATTGTTATCATCTATCATGTATTTTATTATTATTCTCAACAATAATTAAAATGATTCACATTATTTTTCAATTACATAAACACATAGAATAAAACATAAAATATAAAACAAACATGAATTGAGCATCAAATTGACTTCCACAAATTAAAACTAACAATAAATTACAAACATGCCTCTTATTTAATTCTTATGAAAATTAATTAATTAATTATTTGTTTATGTTCTTTAACATTTTCATCAAAAAAATTCTAGTCCCTAGAATCAAAAACATTCTTCACAAGCACAACATATATAACACACTATATTTTAAAATAAGAGGAAAACCATTATCATAGTATCGAACATCAACTTCTGATCTCTACTCTATTTGTTTATTAATTTTGTTCAATATTTATTATTATAATTACAATTCGATACAAAGTACTAAACCATGGTCAATTTATGATTATATTTAAATAAAATAGAAGTAATGAATCCCCTACCTTAAAGTTCCAATGTTCATGGCATGAAAATGGAATGCCAACATGGATCTCCAATCCCATCTCCCTCAAATAATGTACAATCCACCAAATATTTCATTCCACAAACATAGTAGAAAATGATATGAAAACTCAATTAGAATAATATATAACAAACAAAAAATAATGATAAGAGGAATAGGAGGGAAAATATTAAATGGATAGAAACAGATAAAAAAGAGGTAAATATTACCTTAGATCACCATAGATTGATCTCAAGGAGTTGGGGATCAATCCATATTGAAAGAGGATTTAAATACCCTCAAGAAGAAATCTTGGACACCATTGGTTCGAGGAATATAAGTGGGAAAATATGTGGATTTAAGGATCTAGGGGTATTTATAGACATAATTTTTTTAAAGAGACCATGTTGTAGCCCTTTGGACCATGCAGTTTCCTATTGGAAAACAGGAATACTACTTCATAGTGTAAGGAGAACACATCACAACCCCCTTGGATAATACACCTATGAGATACTTGGCTGCATCCTATTAAAGAGTATATTGGGGTTATGAAGTATCCCTAAGCACCACGCCATACGACCCCTTTTCCGATATGGAGTCTACACTACAACCGAACCACCACGGCTACCCCCTGATTTGGTAGTGGCCTCAAAACCCACTACGTTGTAACCTATTCACTTAATGTAGTGGTTATTTACCACAAAATAAGGGCCTACATTGTAATGTAACTCCATGGTGTATCCATTCTTGAAAAGGCAGTTCCTTGAAATCATCCATGAGATCCCCTATCACGAAGATGAGATCCACCATGCCACAACCACCAACACTATGGCACATCACATTCCTCAATGCTGAAACCATGATATTTTTGGCATTGACACCATTCATTTCCTCCAAAACCCTCTAAATATCTTAAAACATCATTTGGGTGCCTCAAAAACCCAAAACTAATAAATTTAAGGGATATTAGGATCTGATAATATACATCAGATACCTATAATACCATTCTCATCCTTGAGAATCCAAAACAACCTGAAGAAAAAGAAATGAAGGGGTTATTTGAAAGACCACCCCATGGAATTCTTTTCAAGGATCTATTCATCATAGGATCTCAACCACCTCGTTATAAGAATAAGTGTAATACCATGAAACAACAACAACCACCTCAAAAACACTGTCCTGAGGGAGATAACTCTAAAATGAGAGTAAGGCCACAACAAGGCATCAAGAGAAAACCATCTCATAACTAGAAAAGGTTCAACAAAAAGAAACTATAATTAAAATAAGAGAAGATATAAACATCAAATAAATTAGGGTATTAAGTGCATATTTATTCCTCACATTCCTAGGTACTCTCCTGCACCCCTGTATAGAGACACAAGACACGAAATAAGGGAATAATATTCCTATGCAACACTTTCTCTAGGTCATCCAAGATCTCTAAAGGCCACTCCATGAATGTTTCATCATCTTAAACATCAATCAATCTTTAATATATGATATGAGAGTCATCACGAAGATAAAGATGAACTTACGGAACATGAAAAGGATCATATATCTGAATCATCATTCAAGTAAGTGTAACCTGATACTCCATTTCCCTAAGATGAGCCAGCACCTAAAATGGAAAAAATTAGGGAAAATATTACTTCCACATACAAACATTCACAAAAAAATTATGAGAAGTCACATTTTGGAACACACGATCTCCAACAATGTACTACATAGGTCCCCTCTTATAATTGGAATGGGATTTCTGATGATCTTTATCTATATTCATCTTCATGAAAATCACATGAACCATTTCTATATTATTCTACAATAGTTCTAGATCATGAATTACTGACTCTCTGACCCCAGTCTAGCAGAGAAAAAACTGGAATGTTTTTCTGTACAATGCTTCAAATAGTTTCATACCAGTCATGGAGTCAAAACAATTATTGTAAGAAAACTAAACTAGGGGAATCTGTCCCAATATCGAACCTCCAAAATCCAAATAACAATAAAACAACATGTATTCAAGATGTAGGGTAGTATTCTCTATAAGACCATGAATATATGGATGAAAATTTGTGCTAAGTAATAATTGAGAGAAAAAATAGAGACCACTCCATATCATGGAGTTTAAATGATGTTCATGATTAGATATGATCATCCTGAGGACTGTGTGGAGTCTCATCACCTCTTCCAGATATTTTCATGACAAAACCTTCACTGAGCTCAAATTCATAACTTTGATAAAGTGGGCTGATTTTTCCAAATGATCTACTATCACACATGTATCAAGGAATCCTCATTGAGATCAAGGTAAACATGTAAGAAAGTCTATTGAGATATATTCCCACGTCCACTATGGAACATATAATCGCATTAGAAAACCACCAAGAACATGGTTCTTGACCTTAACCTTATAGAACACCAATCATTGAGACAGAAACTCTAAAACTACACAATTTAACCAAGGCCATCAAAATTCACCACTCAAATTTCAATACATATTTCCACACCAGGATGTACCGATAAAGGAGATCTATGGAAATATTTGAGAACCATCTCACACATCACCAAAGGGATGAAAAGTTCCCCCAAGAATGACACCAAGTGATATTATTTATCAGACCAACTATCTAGGGCATCACTAAAAACAACTCAGTCTCTCCAAACCTCTACCCCATAACCCCCTAGTTGGGACTCCTCCACCCACTACACCAAATAAAAAATGCACTATCATCTGTAAATGAAAATCTCTTCCTCCAACCTCTCCCATATGATGATACAAAATTGAGAGTTCATTCCCCAATATCTAGGAATCTATAATTTCACACAAAACACCATTATATGATTTCCTTCTTAGTGCATCAACTTCAACATTTCCTTTTCCAGGTGTATATAAAACCATGAAGTTTTAATACTATAAGAATTACATCCACCAATGGTGTCACAAGTTCAAGTCACGCTAGGAGAAGACAAGCCTCATGATCATATGATCAATGAAAACTAAAAAAACACATTCCAATGAGGTAATTTCACCACAAATTAAAGGAAAAAACAACATATTCCAACTTGAGATCATGAATGGAATTGTTAAATTCATGGGAATATAACTGATGAGACCCATATGAAATAACTAATCTATGATACATCAGAAAAAAAACCCAAACCAAGAGGTGAATCATCCCAAAAAACCTCAAACTGAACTCCCACTACTAGAAAATAAAGGAATTGAGTGCTGGCCAACTTCTCCTATAGGTAATTAAAAGTTATCTGGCACTAATCAATCCATAAGAATGTATTATCCATTACGGTCAAAGATTTTAGAAGGGTTAAAACTTGAGATTTATCAATTATGAATCTCTAGTAATATCTTGTAAGATTAAGGAAACTTCTCTCCTCTACAACAGTATTGGGGGAGACACAATATACAATCACCTATATATTTTATGGTCCACCATGACTCTTTATTGGGATAACATATTCCATAAGAATAGAACCTCACAATACCAAAAATCCCACTTCAAAAACTTCATGGGTAACTGATCATGATGAAGAACTCGCAACATGACACAAAAATGATTTTCATTCTCCTTGTTTTACATAGAGTACATAAGGATTTTGTTGATAAAATCCACCCCGAACACTCTGAACACTGCATTTATGAAAACCATAAACACTGATAGAGAATTATTCACACCAAAAAACATCCCAAAGAACTCATAATGCCCAATATGACAATAGAAAGTAGTTTTTGGAATATCCTCATACTTCACCCACAAATGATGATATTCTAACTATATATCGATCTTCAAGAACCAACTATATCTAGGTGGATGATTGAAAAACCATCGATTCATAGAAGAGGATAGTGGTTCTTCACTATCACCTATTTTAATCAACGATAATAAATTTAGAGTCACAAACTTCCATCAACATTATTCACAAAAAAAATGGATCACCCCATTGAGACACACCTATCCAATCAAAACCTGAGTATAATAAATCATTAAGTTGTACCTAAAGCTCTCATAACTAATAATGTTCCATCCTATATAGAGAAATTAAGATAGGAGAAATTCCTAGTTGTATCTTGATCCCAAACATGATCTCATGTCGAGGGAGTAATGCTAGAACCTACTCAGGTAAGACATCAGGGTACTATTCCACAAAATTGGGAAAAACATTTAGCTAAACCTCTAATGAAGTTAGCAATAGCTCGACTATCAAGTACGATAAGTTTAAAACCTACCTCCGACCCATCTAAGGGACTCTCTCACTAACGAAAACTTATCTCTCTCCATTAGTATCATAGAACTCAATGTGTATTTTGAATTAATCCATGATATCATACATTGAATACATCTAATCCATACAAAAGATTATGTTATATAGTTGTATCCATAAAAATAAAAAGTCTAATCAAGAGCAGTGTTTCCCTAGCACTAACTCAAAGTTTCTATATACTTTATACAAGTTAGGTAGACATCAAACTTGCATAGTCAACACCAAGGGATGCAGAAGCCTATCTTCCTAAAGTCTCAAAGAATGGATATGTTTAGATGATATGAAGGAATATGTAGATCCCAAATCAAACAAATCATACACCCATATAAAAAACAAGAAAAGGGTACCTCAAATGATGTTTGGATCACTCAGCACTAGAAACGCTAGATCATGAAGATAACCTTGAACTACTCCATAGTGTCTATTATCTTTTAGATGACCACATCCAAGGATATAGTCTAATATTTGAAGATGAGGATCATATCAGGAATGTCCTATTCCTACATTGTCTCCTCTATGGTGATACCAAACTAGAATACCCTGTTGTTACTAACTCGATTGAAACTATTGAAACCGAGGAAGATGAAGTAGAACACTTGTTGTAACCTAAATGATTATAAATTCTTGATGCTCATTCCATTTATAACCTGAGATTCATAAGAAAATAAACAATTGATTACTTCATATAGGTCTGAGTGCCACCATCCTTAGAGAAACAAGATGATGTGGATTGGGACCTACCCTCGACTGACCAAAACATCTTCTTCCTAGGAAACTAGAATCCCCGAATCACATCTCTACTTTATTAGGAATCCCTATGAATCCTCTCTTATGATGTTATGATTCTAGGAAACATCCTCTCAAAAACCTCTAATCTCATAAACACTTCATAATATGTCGATAATATGTACAAGGTGAGATGGGGATGAATCTATAGATGCAAGGCCTCCTTGAAATTCCACACCCTATTCTTCTCATATGGAAATAGGAATAAAGAATATAGAAGAAGGGTCCTGAAATAGATACCAAAATATCACAAACTATAACTCCCTTGTCCAAGGGTAAGTATCTCATAGTGACTGACAACCATTATGGACTAAGAAAGAAACTATGCTTGTAACTAATCTCAAATATTCTCTCATGAGATTATTGAATCCTCATGATCCCTGGTGCATAAGATCCACCAATACCTCTCTAATCCACATAGAATCGTCACATACAATAAAATATAGTTCTATTTTCAATAATGGATCAAACTGAAAGCTATCTCTACTTCCTATAACTAGTATTCTATTAATTAATTTTAAATAGATCCCTCATACTTTTATAGAATCTGGAACTAAAACTATAGGGTGTCCTCTTATAAGTGTCTTTATCAACCTCCAATCTATGGAGATCTACCAGCACATCCTACTAAACGTATTTGGTTTGATCTTGATGAGAACATCGACATAGAGCCATACCCAAAAAATAACAAATGATTAGACTTATGATCCTATAATATGGAATACTTAACATTAATTAATTAATTCTTTTATTATCTCATTATGGTTTTATGATATCCTATTGTCTACCAATTTCAAACTTAGGATCAAGGAATAATGATACATGACCCTTTAATAGGGCTCTCCCCAAAACTAATATCACCTCAGTTAGTAGTATTAGAAAACTTAAACTTATATACATCAAATCACATGGGTCCCTAAATACTTGTTTCTCAATTGTCCTTCTATGTTTGTATCACATAATAATCTTAACTGACACTATTTTCCCAAAAACCATTCAATATCACCTATTTTTAACTCCAAAATCAATAATATTCCTTAACATAAACCTTTAATAAAAATCTATCATGACCCCTACCCCTAAATAGTACCCCTTCTAGGATTGAAATGGGAGAAGGGAGATTGTGACTACCCGAGTCCTGCCTTTAGTAGGACCTGGGTTGGAAAATAGAACTGAGGGTATAATAAACATGAAATGAGAGGCATTACCCTCTAGGTGAAACATGTGGAAGAGAGAGATAAGTCAAAACAACAATAAAAAACTACTCAAATATATAAAATAAATCTATAGTGCATACATGCAATGTTATACAATACTAAAACAATTGGAATGAAAACTACAAGTACCAATAATGTAAAATTGAATGAAACCATAAATCCTAAACGGCTCTTGGAAAACCATAAGCTATTACTATCTTACCTGATCTTTAATATTCTCTTACTAACCAGAATATAAATTAAATATAAATATTGTGAGAATAATAGTATACTTAGTAGAATCCTCCTCATGTCCTCTCATGAAAAATATAAATAAAATCATACTAAAACTAGTGAACAACAAGTGAAACTAACTCATCACCTAACATGCATACTAACATACCATCCTCACGATGGATATATCTCACTATGTATCACATAAAAGAGATCATTTATTATTATAATAAAACATCAATGGAACCCTAATATCATTTCCCTACATGTTTCACACTCTTCTCTAATGTCGTATGTCCCGAGTCATCTCTCTCCAAAAGTAAGCATGCCAGAATACACAAGGGATAAGTATCAAAACATGTACCTCAGGCATCACATCATCTCATCATCCCATTCACATCTCTGTATTGTAATTTCATAGTTTCTGGGAGCCACCACATCCTGTATGACATGTATCACACATCAGGTACTATTCCTCAAGCCATCACAACCCATACACTGAGTATGGTACCTCAAACCATCACAACCTATACATTTCATATATAAAAATAAACCATTGGTTGGTATATCTAGTGATACATGTGTGTGAAATAACCAAAATCCATTACATCCATCTATACACATATAGGGGAAAACTAAACATAGTGCAAACCAGCACATAACACTACCAGGAGAAGAGAGCGGGGCTAGAGGGCATAGTTAGTCATCCATCCTCCAACTAGGATGGTGGGGAAAACAACCTCCCAATGTCCACAAGTTGTCAATAAAACTAAATTACAGGAGTGGGGTAGCGTATAAAAAAATATAGGATATAATATAGCTCATAACCACAGTATGAACATAACATAGTTGTAGGATCCACTTCAGCTATCATCACTCAAACACCTGACTTCTAATACTAGGTGAAAGATATCCTATAAGTACACATGTATTTTAAATAGCTACATCAAATTACTTTTTCCCTTTTCAACTTTATCTTTCATTAATTAATTAATTACCATTAATTAACATTATCATTATTACATTAACTATCCAATCCACGTTTATGCCCTCCACACATAATCCAACTGAGTCTATGGATCTCAATATCATCTCTTTTTCATTACAATAAGAACCAAACCATGGGGTTAAAGATTAATTATTAATTATTAACATAATTATATATATATATATATTTATTTACTCTTAGAAAAAATCCTAAACTACTGTCAAAAGATGCAACCAAACCCATGTAGCTACCTAAAGTAGTGTGGAGAGGAATGTAGATAAGCAAGAAACTCAACCAACATCCATTAAGCAGATTCATTATCAAGAAATCATATATAATTCATAACAAAAACATTTAATTCTAGATTTAATCTAATAAATCATCTCTGGTGCCATCCCAAACCCCCTTATGCATATCTTGATGCATAACTCTTTTATAGGGGTTAACTACTGCCACATAATCTGGCACTCCCCACCCATATCTCATCAACAATCCCAGGTTCAACCATCTTAGGATCATATCACAGAGTGAGATCACATCCAAATCACATTAGAAGACAATAAGAAAATATGAATAATCAATAGGAAAACAAGGGCCTAAAATTGGACATCAACCCTTGAAATGAAAACGATCCCCCACTATCCCTATCTCAAGGCATAAAACCATTAATAAAAAATGGGCACTCTCAAACCCTAATATTTATCTTTATTAAACAACCAGTTTTTATTCCAAAATATAATCAACTGGCTCATTATTCATAAGTTACAACTATGGGAAAACTATGGAATCAGCTATAAAAAGCTATCAAAATGTATAAACATGCTCTCTAGAATAAAACCAGCTTCAAAAACCCGAGATAAGAACTGTTCTCATTTACCATGACTTTTATTATTATTCTCAACAACCATTAATAGGATTTACATTCATTATCAATTCCATAAATAGATAGAATTTAAAATTTAAATAAAAATGTATTTAGTATCAATTTGATTAAAATAAAATTACAAAAAACATTATATTATAGACAAGTTGGTTTTGGGTGTTTCAGAAGTGTGTGGTGGTGGGTGATATATTAAACTTTCTTATAATATTGAGTTTCCAAAAAACCTGAGTGAAAATATTTCAAGTAAAATTTATAATTAGTTTATTTTTTATCAGCTGAAATTAACACCATATCTTAGGGCCTTTCTTCGATGTGGATGTTGATCATTAAAAAAGACCCTTTTGGACTGCCTTTTTTTCTCTATGAGGATCCAAGGATAGAATTACTATAGTGGTGATCCACACATGCACCTTTGATATTCAAGAAACACCAATCAATATCCAAGTGCTATCATGGTGAATCGATTGCCTTCAATGGTTTATGTTAATACTCATCCTTTGGTCTTGAAGGAATCCCCATTTAATTTTTCTTTATTTAGAGGGAGAGAGAAATAGGAGTCATGAGAGAATTCATTGTGTGAAAAAATACTCTATTTTTGATTTTTTGATCCAATACAAAATAGACATAAATTTCTATTAATAGAGTTAGGGTTTAGGTTAAAATAATAATTTTATTTCATTTTGTACTATAAATAATATTTAAATCCTTAATAACTCCCATTCCACATAACAATTTTATTATTTTTATTGTTATTATTTTTTGGCGCACGTCAACTTGTGTAATAACAAATATTATTTAATCAATTTATTAATTAATATTTATTACTGGACTCGGTCTTGGTCTATTCAAAATCCTCTAGCATTTATTGAACACCTGAATAAATATTTAGTTTAAATATTCCATTCATCAATAAATATATGATATTAATAAAGTATGAATAAAATTATCCCTTGTTATTGAGAATAATATTGATACAATTAAATAAATCCAAATAAATTTTAATCAAGATAATTGAAAACACTTAGTGTGTAACCCTATAGGATTATTTATTATTGGAATTAGTCATGATTTCATAAATTCCAAGATTTAAATATAGAAATAGGTTAAGGAACCCAAAATAAAGAAATAAATTTTTTAACAATGGCAACCACATACAAATGCTCACTATATAATATAACCTCTCTATCCCAATATCACATTAAACAGGTTGTATATCAGTGTCAACAATCTATATGCTCAGTAAGTCTCTTTGACTATATGAAATAAACAATTCATTTCACGCTGGCCATATAATTTAATGTGATGATTCAATTCCGATCTATGGGAGGAGGTGACAACTTCCATAAATATGGAAGGTACAAATCCTTCCTCGACTTATACATTAATGAAATATCAATTTTGATGCACCCAGCATACTCTACCTCGACACAAGCATATGGCGTCATGGTTTTCAACATGAAATCTAAGTTAACGGATAATGAGATTCATTAATGATAATCATAAAGTCTAAGGACCATTACACATACTTACAAATAGAAATATCTGATGACACTAAAACACGCATAATTCTTATTGGTGGTTCTGTTCTCATAATATTAGGTCTTGTAGATTACCACGTGAAACATTCATGAGAAGAAGCCTCATAATCTTATGAGTACTAACACAAGAAAATCTACATACCATGTGTCCCATAATAGTACATAATCCACCCACATTATATTATTTAATAACATCATCACAAAACTTCAAGATTCTCATCATAGTAGGGAACTGCAATGTCCTAATCAATGTGATGTATACTCTAGGACATTATTACATCATATTGATGAAAAATAATGAACAATATGTAATATTTTGTTTTATTAATATTCAATGTATCTAATATACTTGTAATCAATGCACAGAATGTTGGTCCTAGGACACCAACTCCAACAAACTCCCACTTAGACTAGATCCAACCACTAATGACATTTAGTCTGTTAGACCCCACATGATGATCATGTTTCTATTGAGTAAAATATTTATTAAAGGGGTCATCTACATAGTATTTTGTGTAAATATTTCTCATTTAAACTTCACATCTCTGAGAAAAATCCCTCAAGATATGATACTTACAAAGTATGTTCTTTTTCTGCTGATGTGTCCTTGGTTCTTTGGCGAGATCTATTGTTGTAATATTATCACAATATAGTGTGATAATATCTTTTATTCTTGGTACCATATAAATCCCTCAAATGATTTTTGGAATCCATGCCACTTATTTAGCTACCTCATAATCCAAAATATACTCAGAATCTGCTATAGAATCGATAACCATAGCTTAATTTGAGCTGTTCCAGCTCACAATATCTCCATTAAAAGTGAAGATGTATCCTATTTGTGAATTCATTTCATCATTTCCTATTTATAAACTAGCATATTAATATCCACTAACGAAAAGGTACTCATCTCCTCTACAAACTAGGAATATATCCTTAGTATGCCTCAGATACAAAAGGATAGTCTCGATTTCTATTCAATGGAAGCCACTTGGTACAGATTTACATCTTACCACCTCACTTAATGCATATGTAACATCTATCCTAGAACAAATAATATCATACATGACTAACCCAATAATTGATGTGTATGGAATCCTTGATAGAATGTCTCTTTCATTATGTGTATAGGGACACATTTTCTTAGAAAGATGAATTTCATGTGACACTAGCAATAGTCCCCTATTGGACTGTTTCATACTATTTATCATCAGTATCTTATCAATGTATGTACTTCTACATAGGGAAATAAAACTCTAGGATCTATCATGATTGAACTTTATCCCAAGAATATATACTGCCTAACCCAAGTCCTTCATATAGAATCATTTATTCAACCATGGGTCAACGTATTGTAAGATTGGTATTTAGTTTCCAATGATAAATAGGACATCAATATATACTATTAATAATACAACTCCACTCCCACTAAATATTTTTTAGAAACAAGGATCACACTAACTCTTTACAAAACCAAATTCATTTATGATTTATCAAAATTAATGTTCCAGGACCTAGATTCCTGCTTTAATCTATAAATGGATTTTTGTTTTCAATTTATATATATTTTTGGAATTTTATGGAGTCACAAACCCATGAAGTTGTTTCATATAGACATATTCATGAAGGTTCCCATTAAGGAAGGATATTTTGACATCCATTTTTTAAATCTTATAGACATGGTAATATGTAATGTAAATAATAATTCTAATGTATTTTTGTAACACAACTGGTGAAAATTTTTCATCATAGTCAATTACTTGATGTTTTAAAACCCTTTTGCAACCAATGATTCTTTATAGAAACTGAATTTTACATCTATGTATAATTTCATATTGAATACCCATTTTCAACAAATGAGATTTATATCCACTGGTGGATCTACCAAAATCTATACTTGGTTTTGGTATATAGACTCCATTTCATAATTCATGGATTATTGGCACTTGGAAAAATATATTCAACTTACTTATTCATTATTGGTTAGAGGATCATTGTTATTAACAAATAATGATTCACCATCATCAATGTCTAGAAAACCATAATTTTATGGTTCCCTAACCACTCTAGTACTCTTATGAAATTCATATATCTCTAGCAAAAATTTTAATTCCATGGGTATTTGTGGAATTTGTTCCTTTGACAACTCTTGTGTATCTTGATCCATGAATTCATTGAATTATATATATCTTCCATTATCTATTATATATATATATATATATGATCTTTCTCAGGAAATTTGTTTTTTTTTGTCAACCAATGCCTCTTTTTCCAAATTATTTTATAGGTAGTGTCCCTTTTTTGGAATATCCTATAAAGATACAGTTTATGCCTTGGGTTGAAATATTGTGACCAAAATAGTCCTTAAAAATTAGTCATAACTCCACAAATGTATATAAGAAAACATAGGTTTCTTTCTATCCCATAATTTATATGGTATACCCTCTTCCACTTTATTTGGAACTCGGTTTAGTATGTATGTTGTTTTTTGTAACGCATATCCAAAAAAGGTTAATGAACGATTCACATGACTCATCATTGATCTCACCATTTCCAACAAGATGTGGTTTCCCCTTTCTCTTACACTATTACAATAAGGCATATAAGTAAGAGTGAGTTGAGATAATATTCTGAACTCCTATAAATAATCAATGAAGTCTTTATTAAGGTATTCTCCACTATGGGCTGAGTAAAGTTTCTTAATCTTCTTACCCAACTAGTTTTCAACTTCATTCTTGTATTCCTTGAATTTATCTGAATAATACTACTTATAACTCATTAATTAGACATATCTGCAAAAATCATAAATAATAGTTCTAAAGATTTAGTAACCACATCTTTACTCAATAAAAAATGGTCCACACACATCATTATAAACTAATTCAAGAAGTAATTTAGTCCTTTAATATTTCTAAATAAATGGTGTTTTGGTCATCTTTAATTGTAAATATGAGTGAAATACACCAAGTGGTTTTAGTTAAAAATAATTTAAATATCCACCTTTATATAATTTAGTCAATCATTTTTCATTTGCATGACCTAAGAGATGATGCCAAAGTTGGGTGTGGTATAATTCATGTGAAGTTAGTTCATTATTGGTTTCCATTACTTGGTTTTTGTAGTCTAGCACATAAAGACTATTATTTAAATGTTACTTAACATAAAAATTATATATTTATAAAAAAAGAAACATTTATTCCAATATTTTAAAATAAATACATCCATATCATGTCTGGATACAGAAATATAGATTATGGTAACAAATAGAATATAATAACAACCTTTCAAAACAAAGATCATTCAAGTTATAAATGTGAGGTGGTATGCCCTAATATTTACAATATTAAGTTTAATTCCATTGGCTACTCATAGATTTATATCACCTTGGTCAATCTTTTTGAATCTACTTAGTCGATATATTTGAATACATATGTGAGAACCACAAGCTATATCCAATACCCATTTTTTTGAAATAGAGAAATTTCACTCGATAAAAAACACACTTAAATATTCCCCTTCCATCTTCGGTTGGGTGAAATTCTTCTTTTAGTGGCCATTCTTTCCATATTTGAAACTGAAAAAAATCGCGTTGCCTTGATTTTCCCTTGATCTTCATCATCTTGGAAGTGAATGAAGAATAATTAGACTTAGAGATCTTCTATTTCCCTTTCTGTTTTTTCACCATAAGAATGGAAGGATTTTCACACATAATATTCTTATTTACATGGAAAAGGATAGTAAAAAGATACATCAAATAATTCTCAATATTGTTCATATTAAAATTTACGACAAAGTTGGAGAATATATAAGGGAGTGATGAAATAATTATATTAGTTCCCAGTTATTTGAATAGTTTAAACCCTAGAACCTCTAGGATCTCAATATAGCCAATGTTCATGACTACGTAAGGGCCAGCTTGGTAACCCTCTCCAAGATTGGTTTCAAATAGAACCATATAAATCTCAAACCATTGCTATAAAGATCTATCATGGTAAAGACTATGGTGGTGCTCAAGCATGCTATACACATCCATGTTTTCATAAGACTTCATGAGTTCACTAGACATAAATGAGAGTTTCAAACATTGAACATAAACAACATCACCAAAATGTTTTTCATAAATAATTAAATATTCATCACTCACCTCCTTGGCAGATAGATCAATCATTGAGGATTCTAGCATGTAATATTTCTGTTCATGCTTTAGGAAAACCCGAAGGCATCTAAAATACTCTGGGAAGTTACTGATAATGATGAGGTTTTATTTCTCTAATATTGATCATAGGGATAATGTAGATGATGTTCTTGCTATTTTATTATATAATTAAAGGTCATATTGTTTGTACCATTTCTTGATTAAAAATTAACTGATAAATAATAAATTTATTGATTTTATTAATTAAATATCCCACTATTTTATCAAGTCTCAATATCCCTCACCGTTGAACATGAAATTTATAGTTTGTAAGAAATTCAAGTGGAAAGTATCCCCATTATTTTTCTTAATGATCCATAATTTGTCTATGAAAACTATAAGAATGTAATTAGGTATGCGTTCTTTCCAACTGTAGGCTTATGACTCCTTGATTCATTGATTAGATTCTCCTATCCTGAAATCCTGGCTCGGAATTCCTTAACACTTTCCTCAAAACTTTTATTGAATAGACTTTGACCATTAAATATAATACAATTTAAACTAAGTCAACTAAATACCCTCATGATAACTCCTTGATTAAAGTAAGTGTACATACATTTGACATGTAAAACACTTAGTTCTATGTTTCCATTACCAATAAAGTAATGTAAGTCATAGTAGAACATAATATTAGGTTGAGGTATTTCAATTAATTATTCATAGATTTTATCCCATTTTATCCTTTACATGTATTTTTAATATTAAGTGGATGTTACATAATTAATTAACCATGTTGGATAAAATATTTACAAAAAATAAATTTATTTAAATTTCATATTTTCACATTAATTAATTTATTTATGTAACTGCATTCTTACATCCATAAAATAAATAATTTAATGGAAATAAATAAATAAATAATTGAATGACCCATTCATGAGCTTTATCTAATGGTTTATTTAATGAACAAACATTATATAAAACTATTACATATGGGAAATAACTCTTATTTGGCATGAGTTACAACATTCCACCTATCCACCTATGTAAAACTTGAGTTAGAATCATTATGATTTTGTCTTGAACCACCTCCACAAACCTTGGGAAACTCTATTAATTACATTTATTTATAACTCATAGATAGGTGAGGGGAACACAATGATTGGTTAAAGGGGAATTGTATAAATATCATTGGACATATAGGTTCTACATAATAATGAAGGGAGAGATGACTCAAATTCCATCATATTTAATTTAATAATAAAAAATTGAAAAAACATATGATAAATTAAATTAAACAAATTAAAACACATAGAATGGTCTTGGTATAGCTCATAAATGATCATACATGAAATATATATAGTAAATGGATAAAAATCATTTATTATTTGTTCTTTATTATTAATATATATTTTCTTGCATTATTTAATTGATCGATTAATTAATTAATTCCATTTGAACTTAATGACCATCTGAATCCTCTTAGAAACAACCATCATAAAATAATTAATAGAAAATAAACAGCAGAACCAGTAGTTACAGATTTATTATAATAAATTAATCAATTATTTAAAATTATTTAAGACCCGTATTAAATTTTATGACACTAAAAGTGATAATGAATGAAATAAATTTTTAATTATGTGATTTTCAAATTAATTTAATTTAATTTACCCAATACAGTACTACAAATATGGCTTTTATCAGCGCTAGAAAAGTGCATTAACAGCGCTAAAAAAATCACTGTTAATCGAGGTGATGATATAGAGGAGGGGGGGTCCCTTTTATCAGTGCTCAGAAAAGCGCTGATAAAGATGCCTTTTATCAGCGCTAAAAAAAGAACTGATAAAAGTCCCCTATTATCAGCGATAAAAAAAGTGCTCATAAAAGTAAAAATAAATAAATAAATATATATATATATTTGGGGCGGAGGAGCTTTTAACAGCACTTTCCCCCCCCCCCCCTTATCAGTGCTAGGAGGCCCCTCCCCACTCCCGCGCGCTGCCCTTCCCCACATGTCCCACACATGTACACACAATTTCTTTCTACCACCCGAACTCGAACCTGCAACCTCCCCCTTGCACGCCTGCACCTTTACCACTAAGCAATTTCGTTTTTTTTCTATTTAATGATACATATATTTATTTATACATATATAGTTATATTTATTTGTATATTAATATATATTCATATTAATATAAATATATTTAGTTATATTAATACATATATGTTTATTCATATATTAGTATATATATATTCATTCATATATTAATTTATATTTATATATATTTATATATATATATATATTTGTAGTTACACTTTTTTACAAGTATATTTATTTGTATATTAATATATATTTATAAGATTAGTTTTAAATACACTTATAAAATATGTTTTTTATATGTGTTTATAAATAAATAAATAAATACATACATACATATATACAACACACACACATATATTTACGAATAAATACATATAAATATATGTGTATTTGAAAATCCATATAATGTTAGAACGAACATAACTTCTAATATTGAAGCCCGTTTCAACTCCACAAGTAGTGAAATCGAAGAAAATGAAATAATATTCGATATGATATGTGGTACATGACTAAAAAACATCTGGATCAAAAGTTATACATGATTTAATGTTAACAAATAGGGGTATCCAGACTAAAAACTCAGTTTTGGAAGATTTTTGGGCTTTTTTCGGGCTCAAAAAATGTGATAGAAGATTTTCTTGGTTTAAAGGCACGTAGAGATCGTCGAATGCTTTGATTTGATATGTTGTAGAGCTCAAATGGACACCTAGATCAAAAGTTATGGCCGTTTGAAGTTTGAGTTACATTTTCATCTTATTTTAGATCTTTTATTAATTGTTTTTATTTTTTGTGTCTTCAAATTTTTATTAAATGATTCTTAATCGATAATAATTATAAAATTATTAATTAATAATTTTGTTTTAAATATTTTAAATCCCTTGTCACAAAATTTCTTTTATATTAAATGTAATAGTCTATTTATACTTATCTAAAACATATTTAAAAATTATATATTATATTTATATCAATATAAATAAACTTATATAATAATATATTATTTTTCAGGAAAAATTATTTTTTTTGAAACATAAAATGTATCAGCACTAGGAAAAAGCGCTGATAAAACCCCCCTTTATCAGTGCTACTAAAAAAACTGTTGATAAAGAGGTCCCCTTTAACAGTGCTACAAAAAAGAAATGATAGGGGGGATTTATTTGTGTTAAAAAAATGCTGATAAAGGGTCACTTTTAACAACGCTTATTTTTAGTGCTGTTAAAGTCCCCCCCTTATCAGCGCTTTTTTAGCACTGATAAAGGCCCCCTTTATCAGTGCTTTTTTAGCACTGATTAAAGGGTAGCGCTTCCCTTTCCCGATTTTGTAGTAGTGATATTTGGGAGACTACACAATATGTACTATCCAGCTACATGTCGTGTACCTCTGATATCATCTATCCGGGTCACACGCCTAGGGGTTAATCATGCTGAATAGGCTAGACTACATGGTGTGTACATTCCCACTACACGCCATGTATTTTCTTTCTGTGTACCTGAGATACTTGCCTGGGTCTTTGGAAACTATCTTGGTTGGATCACATGACATGTACAGGCTAGCTACACATAGAGCTTTCCAAATTCCATGTCACCATGAAACCAACTAAAAAACTCGGCGTGTTCTCAGTCATGAGACTACATGATGTTTTCCACCAGCTAGACGCTATATATCTCTAATGTCATGTGTCTAGTTAATAATACCAATGAATCAAAAAGTATCTCAGACATGATAATTGATGAACTACATGCCATGTACACTGTATACCCAGCACATATATCATAAAATCTCCAAGTTGTTATTATCACATGGATTGATCGTTTTTAATGACCACACCGATTACACGATTTACACAAATAACCCATGTAGACTACACGACATGTACGCTGTATACATTCCATGTAATCTAAAATCCATTTTCCAAGTCTATCAGTCAACACACGGTGGACACCGAATGTAATAACTACATGAGATGCTGTGTATCCTGTCACAAGGCCAGGTGCAACGTACAAGGTTATATGGCGTGTACTCCAACTACACTCCATGTAACACTATCTTATTGGAAAAAAATATGACAGTTCTTGATGGAATCTCTATCCATTCTTCATCTTTTCTTAGGAATTTAAGAAAACAAAATACTGAATAAACATGTTTAATATATTGATAACATGTTAATTCAAAATGGATTAAATAAAAATAATATTAAATGAAAATTCAATGATGATTTGGTATAGATCAAGAATCAAATAATTAATTATAAATTTAAACATGACCCCTTTGATACAAATTTTTGGTTCAAAGTGCATCAGAAACATGAGGTGGTGGATAATAAAGTAAAATTTATTTTAATATTAGGTTTTCCAAAACCCCAAGTGAGGATCTTACACATCAAATTTGTATTTAATTTATTTAATATCGAAATAAACAAATACATTGTCTTAGGATATTTCTTTAATATTGATGTTGATCATCTAGAAAGTCCCTTTTAGAGTGCCTTCATTTCACTATGAGGATCCAAGGATATAATTCATCTAGTGACGATCCACACATGCTTCCTTGAAATCTAATAAATTCCAATCATTCTATAGATGTTATCAAAATGAATCAATTATATTTCATTGTTTGTGTTGATCACTCATCCTTCCGACTTGGAGGAATATATATTGTGTTTATCATTCTTGATAGGGAGAGAGAAAGAGATATTAAGAGAGAATTATTTGTGCGCAAAAATTATTTATTTTCAGTTTTTGGATGTAATACAAAATAGACATAACAAACTATTTATAGAGATAGGTTTTAGGTTAAAATAATTATTTAATTCCATGTATACCCTTAAATAATAAAATGATCCTTAATAAAACTGATTCCACATAATAATAATAATAATAATAATAATATTATTATTATTATTATTATTATTATTATTATTCGGCATGTGCCAACTTTTAAAATAAAAAATATTATTTGAAATTCTTGTTAATATTTTCATCAAAATCATCTTGGCCCATTAAAACTCTTTTATTATTTATTTAACACACAAATAAATATTTAATTTAATTATTTCATTCGTCAATAAATTTTTTTGATCGATAAAATGTGAATAAATTTATCCCTAAATCTTGCGAATAATATTTATTCAATTAATTAAATAGAAATGGAATTGAATCGTGATCATAAAAAAAATTATCATGTGATCCAATTGGGTTATTTATCAGTAGAATTAAAGAGGTTTGCCTAAAGTGATATATTACTATACATCAATGGGTCAAGGACCCCAAGAGAAAGAACTCAATGTTACAGTGACAACAACCACATATGAACAATCACTATGTAATATAATCCCTTTGTCACAATATATCATCAAGTAGGTTGCACAACCATATCCCCAACATATATACTCGATATGTATTTCATTTACTATTTGAAATAAATTCATCCTTTCACCATGGAAATGGAATTTATTGTGATAGTTATATTCCAATCAAAGGGGCAAGATATCAACTTCTATAAAGATGGGAGGGAAAAATCCTTCCTCGAATTATCCCTTAATGACATTTCTATCATGTATCACCCAACATATCCTACCTCACCATAAACATATGGTGTCACACCTAAAATTCTATATACTATGTGTCCCATCATAGTACCGTATCCAACCGCAAATAATTATTTAAGAATATCAACATAGAACTTCAAGGTTCTAATCATTGTGAGGAAAAATTATAACATTTTCAATGAAATTTATACTCTAGGACACCAAACCCCACAAAACATGCCTCTTATTTAATTACTAACTCAATTGATCAATTAATTATGACATTACATTATTTACCGTTTTCATCATCAACATTCTATTCTATTTCATCACAAAAATTCTTAAGAATCATAACATAAATAACAAATTATCTAGTACAATAAGAGCCAAACCTTTATCATGGTATCATAAATCAACAAACAATTGCTACCTGATTTTTTAATTAATATGGTTCAATATTTTTATGTTAATTCTACTATAATCCAAAGCGATAAACCATGGGAAATTCATGATTGGACATAAATAAAATATAAGAAAAAAAACCCTACCAAAACATTATAAAATTCATCAAATGTTAATGAATCATGAATGCAGATCTCTAATCACATATCATTAAAAGAAACTATGATCCCCTGAAGACATCATTCCACAAACAAATAAGAAAATGAAAAGAAAAAATCCATTGGAATGATGGATATCATGATCCAAATCATTCAAATAGTAATGGGAGTAAAATGAGATTAAATGGTGGGAAAAGACTATAAAAATGTGGTACATCTATCCTTGGATCACAACTTATTGATCTCTTGGAGTTGAGGATCAATTCTTATTAAAAGATGATTCAAAGACCCTTAGTATGAACTATTAGTCAACTGAGGTTAAAGGAATGGAAAAGGGAAAATAGGTGGATCTATGGTTCATGGGGTTTTTATCAATAAGTAATTTTTAAAGAGAGTATAGTGAAACCACTTGGACCGCACCGTAGCCTGTTGAAAAATAGGAATACTATGATGCAGTGGGAGGAGACCACACCACAAACCCCTTCAGTTAAATTCCCTTCAGGATCCCCAGCTAGATCCTATTAAATTTTATCTAGGTGTTATGGTATAATCTTAATCACCACGCCATAGGACCCCTTTGCCAATATGGAAGCTACACCATAATCCAACCACTATGATTTAGTTACCCCATGATTTGTATGTATCATAAAAAGAAACTACCCTATAGCCTCTTTTCGCCATGCTAGAACCCTCAACCACTGAAGAAGGTTTTATTCCATATCCTACCTCCATGATATAACCACTCTTTAAAAGTATGTATCCTTGAAATCTTGCATGATCTCCCCTTTTCCATAGATGATACCATGCCATAACTATAAGTACTATCGTGCGATGCATTCCTCCGTGCCGCAACCATTCCATTTTTGGAATTGGAACCCCATTTTCCTCTAAATACCCTCTAAACATATTGAAACCTTATTAGGGTACCATTAACACCCAGAATCATAAAGGGAAGGGATACTAAGATCTGGTCCTTTACAATGTACCATACCAGATTAAGTTATGAAGTTATAACTATCAAAATAACTTCATCAGATGGTTTGATAATGTATCACTATAGGTTTGGTCAACTCTATGAGAATATTATTATTATTCTAGTGGAAAATGGAATAATAAAACTTGATAACATAGGCCTCATAAAACTTGATATTTTTATGTTAGGAAAATAAAAATATAGTTTCCTTCAACTTGGATAGAGGAAAAACAAGGAATCAAAAGTTATATTTTTTTTCATTTCAATGTTTGGTGACCAACCTTGATTTTATTTTATTGGGGATCACTTTATTTTCTGACCATAATTGATGATTCTATTCACATGGTATGAGTTTAATTTATGAAGAATAAATCTGATGTGTTTTAAGAATTTATTTAGCGCAATGTTTTTTCTGATAAATAGTGTGAAATATATTTTAAATGTCTCCAAATAGACAATGGTGGGGAATACACCTGAAACAACTTTCATAACTTCTATAAGAATAATGGAATCTATCATATAAATACTATTCTATATAATCCACAAGAAAATGTAATAGATGAGATAATTAATCAGAATCTCATAGAGAAATCTCCAAGTATGAGGATTTACTTAGGAATGCCTAAGGGATTTTTGGATGAGGCCTTCAATAAATTAGCTTACTTGGTGAACAAAAGTTCAGATTGAACCATGGGATTAGAACTTCTTAAAGAAAATTGATCTAGTAAAATACCAGAGATCAACAATCTCAATATATTTAGAGGAATAATATATGTTTATATTGATGCTAAAGGTGGAGAAACTTTTGAGGTGAAATCCAAAGTGTGTTTTCTTATTGGATATGGTGATGAAAACTTTGGTTGTATCTTATGGGAAGATGAAAAGAAACAAGTCATTCAGAGCCAATATGTTGTTATCAAGGAAATAATTCTAAAGAAATATCAGAACTGAGATGATAATAATATTGAGGATAATTCAACTATCGATGTTTAGGGTGATCAAATAGAGGACACAAGAAAAAAAACTCAATTTAAAAAATTCAGAGGCTAATAATTTTATATTTTGGGAACCATACAGAGGTTGATTGGTTAGACCATTGATAGATAGTAAATTTTTGGGTAGAAAAGTAACAAATAAAGAATGATTAGATAGTTTAATAGATAGAATACTACTAGATAGAGATGATTAGATGGAAGAAACCAAGGTTTCATTTAAGAGAACATCTCATATTAGGAATTATATTCAGATGTTTGTGGATGATATGAATTTCATAATTCTAATAGACATAGGGAAACCAAATAGTCTATAATAAATAGCTCATCTCAGAGACTCAAAATAGAGGGATTCATCCATGGAAGAGGAAACAAGCTCCTTAAATCGCAACAACAATCGGGAGTTGGTTGAGGTATTGGAAAACAATTGATATTTGGAAAATAAATTGGTATTTTATTTCAAAGTGGAAGCTTGTGAAAGTAATAGATAAAATGTAAGGATAGTGGTGAAATGTTTTCATTAAAAAAATGGATTTTTTGTAGAATTTTCTCCTAAGTGGAGAAACACACAAACATTCAAACAATGATTAAAATTATTAAGACTGATGATCTACACTTCGAATATATGGATGTAAAGACAAGATATCTTTATGGGTAATTAGAGGAATAAATTTTCATGGTTAAAACCAAGGGTTATGAAATTTATTGGAAGGAGGATAGGGTTTGTAAGTTAAGAATGAATCTTTATGGATTGAAGCAAGAACCAATATACAAGAATATGAAGTTTGGCACTATCATGCTTGTAGAATGTTTCAGTCGATGTGACTTGATCACTATTTTTGAAAAAAGAATTAAAAATATGGAAGATATCTCATAAAGTTGTTGTAAATTGATGATATATTGATTCTTGTTCCATAGTTATAATGGATCAAGGAACATAGGAAAAATCTATCAAGAATATTCGATATGAGGAATTTTGGGAAAACATATAAGATCATGGTGATGAGAATTAAGAGGGATAGGAAAGCCAATTTTGTGGTGTTATCCTAAAAGTAATACATTAGTAAATTCATTGAAAAAACCAAAAAGACAGTTTATAAATCTTTTTTAACTCACCTTTTCAGACACATAAAACTTAGTAAAACTTCGAAATCATCAACAAAAAGATAAGTTAGTGACATGGAGAAGGTTCTTTATGCTTCAGTTATATAAATTTTTATATACAAATTTTTTTTTACTTGACCAGATATTTTTTTGTAGTGGGATTTTATAGATGTTTCATGTGAAATTATAGATGGAAATATTTAGAATCTATGAAATGGGTATTATGGATCTTGAAAGGGATATAGGACATATCTTTACTTTGTGATGCTGATCAGTTAAAAGTTTTTATAGATTTATATATTTCTGGAGACATGGACTCATAGAAATATACAATATGTTCTGTATTTACTTTTGGTGGAGCAGTAGTTAGATGGATATCTCAGCTAAAACTAGTGGTTATTTTATCTACAAAATAAGAAAAGTTCATTACTACCACTGAATCTGGGAATGATATGATATGGTTGATTCACTTACTAAACGAACATAGAGAGTAATTATATAGAGGGATGTTATTCTGTGATAGTCTAAGTTTCACTCATCTTTCTCACAACCTAGTGTTCCATGCAAGAACAAAAAACATTTACATGAATTATCACGTCATATGAAGTCTTCTGGAAGATAAAGTGATCAGTATCTATAAGGTAGATTAGAAGAAAAATCTTATAGATATGTTTACAATGGTGATAGTCTAAGAATGTTTTAGGTAATATTGTGCCTCAATGTGACTCTAATGATCAGATAGAGGGTTAGGAACTGAATGCATCAAACAAAGAAATATCTCATGAAAATAAAAGATGAAAAAGGAAAAAATCATGATGGGATTTAGAAGTGGGATATTGTTGGGTTTATGTAATATTTATCATGTTTATTGGACTGTGTTTTCTAGGGAGAGATAATTGGAAAAAGTTCATCAGATAGAAAAGATGAATGTTTCCTACTGTGATGTTTCAGAGTTTTTGGGAAGAAGGTTTGTCACCAAATAGAACTTCCATCAAATAGTGTGTATCATATAGTGGTGAGTGGCCACAGTTTCATCAAACTAGATAATTCTACAGTGAGGATTCTATAATAAGATTAATATCATTATATGGAACTCTCATAGTTGATGTTCAGATAGAGTTGTAACTATTTTCATGGTTTGTTACTTGATGGACGACTATTGGTGGTTGCAATGAAAATAAAACAGAGATTTCGTGGTTTTTTTAGAGTTGGTTCCTTAGGAAAAACTCTTGTGTGCATTATGATAACTTGTATTCATTGTTCTTAATATTAAAAAAGTCATTATCACATCATGATTATTATACTACGTGACATAGTATGTGGTAATGTCTTAAGAGTATATATCACAATGAAAGGTTATAACAGTTCCCTACTATGATGAGAACCCACAAGTTTCCTGATATTATTCTTAAATATATGTTTTATAGCCAGATTATATAATTTTAGGGAATTAAATGATACATGCTATCATGGGTGGATATGTATAGGAATTTGAGGCACCTTCTCTATGCCCTTGGTAATGATGAGTGTATAATATTATAAGAACGAGACACGTTAGGAGGAAATCCACATTTATAGGCATTATTAGATATTCCTATCTATATATTTGTGTATTAATCCTTTTACTTTAATATTATTATCAATGATTGTTATACGTCACATATTTTGATGTCTTATTAAAAACCATGATGACATATATTCACAACGAGGTAGGATACATTGTGTGCATCATGAGTAATATTCCATTAATGAATAATGAGGGAAATTATTTTTCCCTTCTATTTTTTTAAACAAAGTTTATATCTCATACACTTTTATGGAAATAATATGGATTAAATTAATCCATGACCATGGTGTTCTATAGGTATGTTCGATTTTGAAAATTTGAAAGAAAGAGACATTGAACACATAGGATGATGACAATAGCATGAAACTTTCTTGGTTAGTGATATAACAATACAAGAATTATATTACACATTAAGCATCCATATGAGGTATTATGTCATTATTACATTATCTTATTTACCTATGGGTTTCTCTGACATGTTTCTAGATTCTCACCCTGGACTTTAGGTTGCTTCACATAATTCCACTAAGAAAGATCCCTAGAGAGTCACACACAAAGTGTATCCAGAATATTAGTAAAATAATATATTATTATTTTTTATTTAACAAGTTGAATAAATATTATTCCTGCAGATGGATTCATAATTATTCAGGTTTGAATGATCACATATATTCTATCACCCGTTATTCAAGAGAATATTATGCCAGAAAAATATTTAATAATTTCTTTTCTATTTATTGAATATAATATTTATTTATTTATTGGTGAATATTACAGTGATATTTATTTATTAAATAAATAGTCTTTATTCATGTCTTGATAAATATTATGGAGGAACGGTGGACTATGTTTAATGGTTTGGTGAGAAATAATATATATTTAATATTATTGGGATAAATGATATATAATTTCAATTATGGAGTTTAGCGCATGTCTAGAAATAATAATAATAATATTACTATAGATATGGGTTTCCTTGGGGATTAAATAAATAATAAATATCACTTATATAATTATTTATTTCTAACCATAGTGGTATATTATTCCAGTAATATTATTTTTCCAAGAGAACCAATTCATTTCATTTGTTGTGCACAATAAAATATGGAGAATCCCCTCAAAGCCCTAGAGAGATCCATTTTTCAAGAATTCTCTTAAGAAAATAGAGATATATTCCTCCAACATCCACTCTAAAGTCTAGAGAGATCAATCATAATCCTTTGGAATAAATTCTCAGGGTGATCAAAGGTGAAGAATGCAAATGATAGGATCTGTCATGTTATAACCTGAATATTCTTATGAAGACATTTGGAGATTTGTGGAACACATGTGTATCACATATAGAGGGGATCTATTCTCGATTCCAATAACACAATGATGGTATGACATAGATCCATTTTAGATCCATAAATGGGGAAATAATTTCATGTAAGTTGATTTTTAATTGATTAAATTAATTATAAATAATATTTGACAACCTCGTGCTTGGTTCTAGTGATTATCCATTTTATTTATTCTATGATTCAATTCCATTGATCATGAGGTTTATCATCATATAAATGTTATATTAATAAAAAATCGTGACAAAAAAAAGTTAGTAATGACTCCTCCCATGCTTTCATTATACTCAAAACCTACAGGTGGTGTCATACGTGTCACATATTTATTTATAATTATTTAAAGACTATTGATTGATTAATGTATTTATTATTGGTTTTCAGTTATAGTTTAATCATTATTTAATATGAATTGTTAGGTATTATTTCTTACGCTTCATTTAAAATAAATATAATCATATAAATGAATTTTATGAATGAAATAAATTCATTGATTTCATCTAGAGGTACCAAGTAATATGGTTAGATAGAAAAAATCATGTAACCTAGAGGTACAAACTATGTACTAGTTTCTAATGAACCAATAATTAATTCAAAATTAATTTATGTTGTGTAAAATTATTACATGTGGTAAATTTAATTATACATCATGTGTTGATCTAGCTATCCTGGTGAACAGTCAGCTGGAGTACGTGTCGTGTAACACCTGTTCATGACATGTAGTCCTTTAGTCACAGATATACCATTTATCTTGTTACACGACCTAAGGAATTGGTGGCCATGTAACTCAGAGACCACATAATGTATATCCCATGTACACACTTTTCACTCAATGTTTTTTCATAGCACAATTACACATCAAGACCCTATGTGTGTTTCATGGATAGATGGTAAGAATAATACACTTCATGTGTCTTAAAAGTACACGTCATGTAATTTCACCAAATTATATAGAATTAAAATCAATTTATTTTACTAAGAAAAACTTATTAACATGTACATACATGTGGTCATTAAGTTTATAAGACAATCCTTGTGATATGTTTTTATATATATTTAAATGTTTAATAAATTTCTATGTAATGTTCAGATCTACATATAATTTATAAGTTATATTACAGTTATTAATATACATGCATTGAATCATTACATGCTATGTAAAAATAAAAATAAAATTATTTAAACTTGTGATCATTAAGTTGATAGTGCATGTCATGATATTACTTTATAAGTAATGTATTAAACATTTCACAAGAGTAAACAATATACAAGTATAATGCACATTGGGTAGTTCAGACGGGTACTCACCATGTTATCTCCAAGGTATATTTTTGTACATAGTTGATTTTAAGTAAATTTATTTAATTTGTTTAAAATTATGAAGGATGATAATATTAGGTAAATTTGGATGAGAGTTGAGATAAAATAAATGATTAATTAAAGAATATAATAAATTAATTTGAGTGTAATTTATATTAAATAAGAATGATTAGAATTGAATACTAATTTTATTAAATGCGTAGTTCATTTCATGTATGTGGATGATCATGATCCTAGACCAGACCTTTGTATGTGATTGGTTTCATTTAATTTATTATTAAATTAAATTTTGTTACCACATGTCATCTCTCCTATAATTATATAAAAGCATACATGCCTATGGTTTCTTTTATATATACCCATTAACTAGTCATTTGCTTCCCGTCACCTATGTTTGAGTAAAAGTATATGCAATGGATGAATCTACCAAGATAGTTGAGACAGTTTATGTTTGTAACTGTGGTGAAACCAATCCAGGAGAGATATATAGGTAGACAGGTAGAAAGCTATAAGCTATAACCCAAACCCTAAATGGTTCAAGGTGCTTTCCCCTAGGTTGACGGTTAGTTTATAATCTTCTATACAAACTAACCATTAGTAAAAGATAATGATCATACCACTTAATTATTTTATTTCATTCATTTTTTATTATTATTTCATTATAGATGTTTTTTCATGATCACATAAATTAATGGTTTAACAAGCACGCAAGACAAAACTAAAATAATGTTTTTTATGTGTAAATATTATCTAAGGCATAGTTAATCACTTATGTAAATCCACTTAATATTAACAAGAATGTAATAAGAACAATAATTGGAGATTTATGAATAAATATAAAATCCCTCAATTATATATAACAAGTCTGTATAGACTTCCACTCCATCAGTTAAAATTGAACCATAGTTTAAAGTGCATGACCAACCAATGTTGGGGTGATTTCAATTATTATGGAATTATAACTTGATGTTTTGGGTTAAATTAACTTATTTCACATCAAGGGTTGACTTCTGAAGTAGTAAATGGTGTAACTGAGAGTCATTTGGTTGAGGAAATCCAATTTTAAGATCGAGGAGTCCACTCAACATATCAAGGAAATGTGAGTTAATGTTGTTAACATTGGGAATGCCCACCTAAAACACTCCAAATTTCTTGACAAGTCAATGTTGGGGGGATGATAAGGGGAATATGGATCATTGAAACTTGAATTTCCATGAAACAAGATATCAGAAGCTAATGGTGAGGACTATTTGGTTTCAATAAAATAGTTGGAGATTAATAAATATAATATCTTCTTATTTTTCTAAATTTTATCAGATAAATTACTAAAAATCTAATCATCTTATTTGTAGAAACAACAAAAAAATTTCTTTAAACATATCAATGTGGTCCATACTTGAGAAGGATAACATCATCCCTGGCACAAATTTCCAAGAATTTAAAAGGTGGTTATGAGATATCCTACACCATGGAGGAAAATTATATGCATTGGAAGAACCTATTATTAATGCACCTGGTAATCAGGTTAGTGAGTAAAAGTTGTCTCTCTATGATAAATATTTTAACAATGCAAAATATGTTCATTATTTCATAATATCATCCATGACCTATGAGATTTTGAAGTAACATGAGGAAATGGATGTGTATAGAATAATGTCTCACCTCTAGGATCTCTATTAAGAGAAGGATAGAAAAGACAGATATAAGATCTCTAATAATCTTCTTACAACTAATCTTGGAGAGTTTTGTAGCACCCCGACCCCAGTTACCTAGAGTCGGTGCATTATTATATAACATTGTAATGATATAAAGAATCATGTCCCAAAAGAACGATCAATTTAGTAGCCTTGGAAGTACTAGATACATTCATAAGTTTTAGATTACATCATGAAATAAAAACATAAACAACAATTTTTCCCTTTTGAAAACACTTATATCCTTAGCCTATCCATGTAGGTCATCCATAAAATACTTCTTCACTGACTGAATGGCCCTCAGGCCTTACTTTTTATTGATTTTTTGATAACCCTCCTTTCAAGGGATGAGGGGGAACTCTTACAAGGCCCGTATGCTTAATAATTGCATTGCCCATAGACTTGGAGACATTACATGACCCGTTGGTCTTAAGGAAATCATACAGACTATGACTACTTGAAACTGATTCTCCCCAGCATCTGCATCATGATCAGCTCTCCACCTTTTCATGATTGTTCGGCTAGCATGTCCATGTGAAGGGGTGCACAGGCGTGGTACCAATGGTAGATGTCAAACCCTCTCATTCTTCCAAAGTCCATTTAGACCTTCTCTGGTGGATGTGCCCTGCTCTTTCCTCCACTAGAGTGGTTACTTATAGAATCTATCTGTGCAACTACAAATCAGGTGGCCCTGAGGACCTTGAGATGGCCCGAAAGCCTTACTGGCCTGAAGGCCTTGGGAGGCTCGAAGGCCTTAAGGACTCCAAGCCCAAACTGGTGGCCCAAGGTGAATAGTTCCGTCTGCTACAGTACCGAACAAAAACTGCTACAGTGTCTGCTCCAGTACCGCTACAGTGACTGCTACAGTAACATAGAAAGGGGTTAGCTCAAATGCTCAGTAAGGATAATAATATAGCAAAAACTTTCATAAATAAGCATAAACATTCAAGACAATGTATTAGACTAAAAAAATATTTTTAGACATAAACTTCAGCATAATATGGAAAATATAAAATCAAGTAATTCCATTTAATTATTCTCATAGATATTCTACTAGTTGAATAATCACATGCAGTATCAATATCCACTTTCATAATGATGAAATGCATAATGCCAGACTTCATAACCACATAGTCAAGGCCTTGTTTCAAGACTATAAATAATATTTTTTCAAGGCCTTGTTCCAAGAGACTAGTTTGTCTCATGAGACCTACCGATGTATCAAGGAGCTATAGTGGGCTCCACTTGTCACTTACTAAGTCCAATGCATTCCTCATATGAAAAGGTTTAAACATAACATAAATAATCGTATTAAAAATAGCATATGAAATGTCAATACTTTATACATAAACCATTAATGGTGTTAAACCAACACATCCATAGTAAAAAATATCACAAAAACATCAATACAATATTGAATTTTTGTATCATAATAAATAAAATTCAAACAAGATTAAAATCCATCAAACGATGATGACATATATGAAATCAAAACTTTTTTTAGAGAAATATATCTTTCTATTTTGAAATCATTTAAAAGTTATATAATTATAAAAGAAAAAAATTATTTTGAAAATATTCTTATAAGCTTATATGGGAAGATTTTACGATGTTATAACGGACGATTATAGCTGCACCCACCGTATAAGTTAAAAATGCATTCTTACATTAATTTTGTCAAAAAGGTTATAAAGTACCATGTTTGGAAAACGACAGAAAGATTCCATTCAAAACATATATGGTAAAATAAGGGTATAAATGACTTTAACCCATAGTATTGTAAATAGTAAGCATGTTTTGAATTACATTTTTAAGAAAACATGAATGTGTATGATAAAGAGGTCCCAGTAGATACTTATGTAAAAACAACCTTTAATAATAAAAAGATTGTGAAATTAACCCTTAAATTGTACTTTTCCTTAGTCGATGGTATGTTTAAATCCTGTATAATAGTTAAAAAATTGTTATTAAATTATACAAAAACTATATACATAAATATGATATCATGTATGATCTTATAATATTGATTTGTTAATAATATTTTAGTAGTATCATCGTTTCTGGTGTAAACTAATTCGTTTTACTTTATATGCTTGGTTAAGTAACCCATGTTTTTTTGGATAGAATGTATTTGATTAATATACAGAATTATATTATGTTCATAAAAATTATTTATAATGATAAAATGAAAATTATTCTTGAATTATTATGATGGGGAATGAATCTTATCACGTTCGTGGAGGCGGTAATCCGTACGTACGCACGAGCGACAATATGATTATATTGATCGAAAAAGCATATGTAATTGGATGGTATATTTTATATAAAGAATAATTAACATGTTATATTTTTTTATTACATCATTTATACTCATTATTATACCCATCCAAATAATGATGTGTTTGAATAACAAACTACACCACAAAGTGGAGACGGTAATTCGAACTTACGCACGTATGGTGACTTTGTCATTTATAGGATGGATAGAATAATTAATATGGTTGAACTATTTTTATAATAACATAAAAATATATATAAGATACTTTATTTATTATTTTATCATAGAAACAACAAAGAAAGAGGAAGTGGAAGAATAAATAAACATGAAAGAGGTGATGAAATATTTACCTCTTCTCTAGGTTTTTCATTTCGATTTGATCAAAAGGGATCCTTAAATTGGATATCTGACCAAAGTAAGACCTCTAGGATGAAGGAAGAAAAATTGAAAGAATATTTGGGTAGGGTTTGGCTGAGAAAAAAGGCTTTGGATGTGTGAAATTAAGAGAAGGTGAAGTGATTTTTTATAAGAGAGGTGAGGGTAACTTTAGGAAAAACATGAAATATTATTTTATAATAAAAAATATTTCGGGTTCTAATGGCTCCAAAATGAATTGTTTAAAGTATAAGGTAGTTATGGGTCAAAAAACTCTCAACCAATAGGTTGTAGATAGGTTTAGGTCACCAAATTAACCTAATCTTTTAGATTTAACTCTAATTTAAATAGTTTGACATTTACTATGTCTCTTTGTATTTTTATATTATATGGTTAAAAAACTTACAATAACAAGCCAAGATAACCCCATGTTGTTCATTAATAATATATATATAACCTTATATAAGTAATTTTTCTGAATCTTATATTTTTATGAATATTATATCAATTAATTATATAATATTTTTTTTAAAAACTCAATTATGTCAATTTTGACCCTATTTAGTATTTGATTTTTTTGAAAGCCATAAAAACTTTATAACTTTGAATAATATTTATTTAACCAACCCTAACATGTCATATTAACAGAAAAATTAGTTGAAGTCATCACAAGTCTCAATTTACATCTATTTGGATATTTATAATATCAATTATTTTAATATTTCATTAATAAGGTAATTACTACATTAGTATTGTTTCATAAATAAATTAAAAGATATAATGTATAAAAATTACAAAAAATATGATTATCTATGAATTATTTTTATTTTTATAATGAATATTTATAGTCGAATTTATATTGTGTGTAACCCTATATTAAAAATGGTTTAGTTATTAAACTTTGAATTTAACACTTTTAACTCTTCTTTAAATAAAATAATAATAAATGTACTAATCTAATCCATTTGGAACAAAGAGGATCATATTTTATTCCTAAGGTTTTTTTTGGTCGAATTATACTTATGCAATATAATTAGGACATTTTTTAGGGTAATTATGATATCATTTTTACCCTTAATTACCCTACTTACATTTAATCGTGGTAAATAAAAGTCAAAAGTTTCGATTCACCAAAAATTATTTTCATCTTATTGAACCACATTTTACTTAATGATATGAATTGTGTGTCTTGGATTTTTTTAAATTCAACTCACAGAATTGTTAAAATTATGTTTTATGCAAATTTTCAAATACTCCTAGGAGGTGGGTAAAAGATGGTAAAAAGTTCAATAAAACTTCTATATATCTAAAAATATTATAAAAGGACTCCAATTATTTACATTAAACTTATATAGGTATTATGTATCTATTTTGACCTAAAATAAATTTGAATAAAATAAATAATTATTCAAATAAAATGTTGTTTTTAACTATTAACGCACTATTTTTCACTATTCATCAAAAATTGATAGTTTTTATAAAAATACCTAAAAATCACCCTAAGATAATTTTGATATTCCAAAATAAAAAATGAAGTCCGTTTTAAAAAATAAAATTTTGTAAATTTTAAAAATTAGTTATTACTATTCATAACGGCTATTTTTATTGGTTGCAGTGTGTTAGAATCTCGAAGTTGTGTACAATGAAAGCTATTGCATTATTCAAAGGGAAACATCCCATGGAATCTTGGGGTGTTTCAAGTTAGTTCCAAGTTGGCATCATGTAGTCATGCTAATTGGATACATTGAATGGTTATACATCTTAGGGATTAAATTTTTGGCTGAGTTTAACATAGATATCATACTTTCCTCACTACCCAAGTCCTTCTCTAGTTTTATTGTAAATTATAACATGAAAACTAATGAGAAGTGTATTTTGGAACTTCTTACGTAGATTCACCAAGTAGATAAAGACATGGAGTGTAACAAACCTCCAATAGTTATATTGAATAGTAAAATTAAGAACAAGGTGAAGGGGCCCAAGACTCATAAAACTATAAATCTCCCAAGCAGCATCCTTCTAAGAAGAGAAAGATCTAGAGGTAGGGTAAGGAAAATAAGTAGTATGTTTTTTATGTGGAAAGAAATTCTATTGGAGGAAGAACTACACTTAGAAGCAAGGATAATCTAAACGTGTGTTCTTTATCGAGTGTAATAATTCAATATATACACATTGAGTATTAGATACAGATTGTGGTGCCCACATCTCTATCCAAATGCATGAATCAAGTAGATTCTGAATTATTTCTAGAGGAGAGTTGTATTTGAAAGCTATCAATAGTGAGATGATGGAAATTATATCCGGTGAAGACTACCAACTTTCATTTATAATAGTAATGATATTGGTTTTAAGAGGTTGTTATTATTTACCAACTGTTATGAAGAATAGAATTTATGTATCATGCCTAGATGTAGATGGTTTTATTTTTATGTTTGGAAATAAAAGTTGTTTCATTTTTAAAGATAACATATGTTATGGTATGAAACATTTAAATAATAGTATTTATTTATTGATGTGGAAGTGTTTTCATAATATTCTTCTCATCCTTTTTGTATTTTATAATGAATTTTTTATTTTAAAATGTTGTTTTTGTTAAATAATTGATAATTATTGTGTTTTTTAATTTTCTATATAAAATAATCAATTTTAGTTTAAATCATGTGTTTTTTGTACTCATTATTGTATTTTTAAATAACTCTTAAATTAAATTATACCTATGAATTTGACTTTTACTTATTTATTATTTTATTTTTACAATTTGTCGTTCTAGTTAGTTTATCAATTCATTAATCAATTCTTTATTTTTAATTTGTAAATAAATAACACATTTCAAATATTAATTCTATAAATATTTTAATTAGTTTAACAACTTAATTTTATTTATGTCGTAGTTTTATTCATTAATTAATTATTTAAATAATTAATTGATTAATTAGTGACTTTAAATGTTTTAATTCGTTTCAAATTAACTTTTTTAAAAAATTTAATACAAATATATTCATTATTTTTAATAATATATAATTAATTTTATTATTTAACATAAATTTATTTTATTTATTTTTATTAATACAATTGATTGAGTTATTATTATTTTTTAGTTTTAGTAAATTATTTATTTCTTTAAATTCTATAATCAATTTATTTTTTTTATATTTATTTTGTAGATGTTACAATGGAACATTTAACTGTTCCACACCCATTATACGGTGTCATCGCCTCCACCCCTTTCTTTATGGTGGCACCACTCCACGCTGCCCCCATATCCCACGCCTCACTATGCCACCGTGAGCATCACCCACAGTGCCACAGTAATCACCCATCGTCTTCCACTTCCACCCACTGTTTCTATACGGTGTCACTGTAACCCCACTCACGGATGATCATTCCCATTGTCTCATCATTTCCTACAGCCACAACTTCCTTATGGTGGAATGTCTCACCGTTCCCCACCACTCCCTCTCATTCCATCATGGTGCATCTTCCAGCTTCTCCCTGCTTCCGCCCTCTTCTCTCGCCTCATCCATGCAGTACCACAACGTCACAACAAATAAATCGTTGCAGAAACACATTAATTTCACAAATGAATCCTAGTGAATAAATCAAAAAATCCAAAAACATTTCAAGAACTCAGACCTGGAAATAAGAAATCTGAAGTTCGCGCGTCATTGAATCCAAACCATTCGGACATTGATTAAGGTCTTGTGCACCTGGTAATCACTGACCAATTTTCCCACAACCTCTCCTTGGAACCAAACCCTTGGACCTGTTGTGCGCCGACGCAACTAGACCTCGCCGCACCAAATTTCTCGGTCACTGTCGTCCTTCACTGAAGCCCACTGAAGCAGCATCGCAACTCAAACCCCAACTTAGATCCCCCACCATAAGACTCACCTCCCCTACCTGATTGACTCTTCCGCACTCCCTCTGAACTGTCGCCTGCAAGACCTGCTAAACCCTAGCTGTCCCCAACCTGCAATTGATGCACCTTTATGCCCTTTCTCTATCCGCCTTGCCACCATCGTTGGTCGATCTCTCCCGAAGACCTCCAACTCCACCGTGCTCCATTATATTCCATCCACCTCACCTGAACCCTAGCCCTCGTCGCAAACCTTATCCAAACCTCCTCTCCTTGGACCTCGCCAGTGCCGCCTCCTGCTCTACCCCTTCTACCCCTCTACACGAACAGAACCGCTCCCCCCCCCTCTTCTTTCATTTTCATTTTTTTATTATTATATTTATAATATACTATAACATATAATAATGTATATATATAATATACAATTGATATTAACATATATAATAAATATTATTAGTATAACATTAATAATAAATAATTGTGTACATTATTTTTATGATTCATATATTATGTGTTATATATAATATAAAATATAATAATAATAGGTATATAAGATTATATATATAATATTAATTTATTATAATATATGTTATTGTTATATTAATAATAATATTAGATATTAGTATTTTTATTGATTTTAAATAGTATATGTAAAGATAGTTTCATTATTTTTGTTTCTGACTCACGTGCGTTTTTTGCAGAGGGAGGGTTGTGGCTCGCCACGCGCGCACCATTTCATTCAGTTAGGAGAAACCGTTCCAGTGACAAGTGCGGGAGGAGTGGAACTGTGAGAGTCCAAATTGGAGACCAGGGAACACCTCTGGTGAGATTATAGAGACTTCGGCGACGTTATTAGCATTCATGATGGACGCAAGATCATTCATACACTGGAGGGTGGGGCACGGGATAACGGGAGGCATCGATCCGGACTGAGGGACGAGAGCAAGAGGAACATACAAAAATTTCCATTGGGAGAATATTAAAGTACCAAGAGCAGCATATCAAATAATTTCACACCTCGATTCCTAGGGCGGGACATCAAGTGAAATCCAACATTGCATCCTCCATTGAGAAGCATGAAGTAGAACTTTCGTGAGCTCATGCAGGGAGACAAATGATTTTTTTTCCTTGTGCTCTATTTTTCTGTAACTTATTTCAATATGAATTTCATTGGTTCTGATTCTACTTTTGTATTAAAAAAACCATTCTGTCCAGCTAAATTCCTTCAGGGGGATAAGCTAGTTGATTAGATTTGTTTGGTCTGATTCATGCACTACAAAATTTACTAGATTGTCTCTCTCACTATTTTCTTAACGAGTTTATTTTCAAAACAACAAGGTTGAGTGACGATCAATCTTGGTTCGTTCTTAATGAAAACTGTTTAATATTAGGGATTCATTTAAAAATTAATTGTGCTCAAATGAGAGAGACTCACTAAACTCGACTAACAAGTTGAGTCCAGTGACATCTGACCTGTTATCACCATTGACATTAACAATCAAAGGACTGTATGGGTTATTTCATCACAAATGGACCAGATGATAAATCTGTCCAGTTAATTTAAGTCAGATCCAAATTTCTTAAACATCAGTGAATGATCGAGTCTAAGCACAGTCTAATTGGCCAGTAGACTCTCTCCCCTACTCATCTATTGGGGTTTTCACCATAATTTATCTTGTTGTCTTGTCTGCTTCCTTGAACTCACCTGTTCACCTTCACTTCCTTACACACTAATTCTCACTCACTCCATTTCACCACCACCAAATGTTCCTTCTTGTTCCTGTGTGTGTTTTTGTTTAGTTTATTTTTAGATCACCAAACACAACATGAGGTCTCCCTTTTCTTTGACCATGTCTTTCCATTGTTCTAAGTAGTAAGTAAGTTATAAATTTTAGTTTGTCACCCATGCCTAATGATGCATACACATGAAAATTTTGGGGCCTTTGCTGGGGAGGCTAGATGAGATATAAAAAACAAACAAAAATTCACATATAAAAAAATAAAAAAAACCACTAAAAACACTATAAATTCTGCAAAAAGAAAATTGAAATTCAAAAAAAAATGTTAACATGCTGCTTGAAAACTAGGTTTAAGTCTGAATACATAGTACCTAGTAATCCTAAAATTGATAAGCAGATCAAGTAAGTGAAAAAGAACAAAGAAAAAAAAATCAAAATTTAAGTTAATAGAAATGAAAATTTGAACAATTTACTGCCTGAGAATTTGAACCAACATGGAATAATGAACCCACATGATAATGAGATAGCTGAGAGGCACAATTTGAGAGAGTTCTTTCTACCTTCAGTGTATAATAACCCTTTATGAATTAGACTCTCTCCTAGGTCCAAGAATTAAGAGATCAAGAATTATATGCTTAGTCAGCTACCTACCTTCAATGGAATGCCTAGTGAAGACTCTATTGACTTCATTACAGCCTTTTACTATATTGTCCAGTAGCTACAACTTATGGGTCTCACCGAGGAAGTGCTTAAGCTAAGAGTGTTCCACTTTTTCCTTAATGTAAATTCTAGGACTTTGTTTCAACAGTTAGAAGAAGAAATATTTGTCACCTAGGATCATGTTTATAATGATTTCACAATGAAATTCTATCCTAGGAGGTTGACATATAAAATTAGGCACAAAATAACTAGATTCCTTTATGATGAAGGAGAACTGTTTCATAAATCCTGAGATAGTTTTAAAGGTTTTCTTAGGTAGTGTCCAAACCATCAAAGTACATGCCAATTCCTCTTGGAAACCTTCTACAATAGTCTCTCCCCTTACCACCAAACCTTGGTGGATAAGTCTTATGTAAGAGACTTTAGTGATAAGACTGCTGAGGAGCTTAAAAAAATCTTTAATACCTTAACTCACAATTCTTAGAAAAAATTCTCTAGGTGGAGAACCATTTTGAGAAAGGAAACCTCCCCTGCTCTTCAAGATGAAGTCCACGCTGCTGGGTTATTTAATGGGAACCCACATCAAACCCTTAAGGAGCAGTGCCACCACTATGTCATGTTTGGACATTCTTAGACCTGTTGTCCAATCTTTGATATGCCTATACAAACTCATGAGAGTGCTAGATTTGCTGGCTATAGACCTCAGATGCAGCCTATGGAAGATCCTTTTTCCAACACCTATAATCAGGGGTATAGGAACCATATGAACCTGTCATGGAGGGAGCAGAGAGTCCTTTGACCTACTGCCCCACCTGGATTCCATCAACCTCCTATGCAGCATTTCTAACCCCAACCCCAACCTAATTTCGAGTTATCCAACTCAAACGATGAGGTGAGTGACATGTTCTATCAGTTTATAGGGAGGTTTGATGAACAAAAGACAAAAAATGATTACGATAAAATTCAAATGGATGCTAGAATGAAGAATTTGGAAATTCAAATGGGGCAGTTGGCTTGGGATGCTAGTAATAGAGAAAGGGGTTGGATGCCCGGCACCACTGAAGGCAATTCTAGGGAGAATTCGATGGTTGTGACCCACCAGAAATGGTCTCCAACCACACCAAGAGCCTAGGAAGGAACCCCAAAATGCTGAAAATGAAAAACTGGATGAAGTTGGAAACTCAAATATGAAAGAACCTAAATCTGGAAAATTGGAGAGCACCACGGGAATCCCTCCAGTTCCTATTGGTCTAGCTCTAAAACCCAAAGAAAATGTCTTTAAAAATAAAGACAATAAATGAAATAATTTTTTTGAAGGGTAATATATAAAGATGCCCCCAATTGTGAGGAATGTTTCCCCTACAATCCCATTCCCACAAAAAATTAAGAAACTAATTCATGATTCTGAATTGTTGAAATTTTTAAAAGTGTTTAAAAATATGAACACTGATATCCCATTCTTGGAAGCCTTGATTCAAAGCCCTTCATATCTAAAATCACTCAAGAAAATCTGCTCAAACAAAAATATATTGGAAGAATTTTCCACCTATAGCTTAACAGAGGAGTGTAGTGAAGTCCTACAGAATAGAATACCTCCTAAGATCTAGGACCAAGGAAGCTTTTTCATCTCGTTCACCCTTCGAGATAGAGGTGTTAAGTTCAATTGTTTATGTGATCTAGGTGCTAGTATTAATCTGATTCCCCTATCACTTTTTCAGCACATGAGATTAAGAGTTCCCCAACCCACCACTATTGTGTTACAACTTGCTGATAGGTCCATTAATCATCAAGTGGGTAGGGTCAATGATTTGTTAGTGGGAGTAGGAAAATTCTTTTTTCCTGATGAATTTCTTATCCTTGATATGGAGTGTGACTAGGAAGTTCCTATCAGTCTCGGTATGCCCTTCCTGGCCACAAGGGGAGCTATGATAGATGTGTCTAAGGGAAGACTGATTTTCAATATGGGTGAACAAAAAGAAGAATTCAATGTGTTTATGAAAATCCAAGAACCCACACACCCATTCTTCCCCAAATATGATATGTTAATTACAGAGAGTAGTGTTGATAAGAAGGGAGAATAGTTTCTGAGAATGATAGCAGAAATCAATAGTGAACCTGAAATCCCTACTACCGCTTGCATAGGGATTAGCTCAAGTAAGGTGAGGGAAATTATTGATGAATACAAGGGAGAATTCTTGGAGAAGAAAGATGAGTTTTTTTGGAGCACATTATTACCCCAAAATAGGATTCTATGTTTGAGGAGATTTTTTGGAAGCTCTAGTGATGAGGAAGAATCCTTCTCTACTATCTTCTTAAAGAGGCATCATGAAGACCTTGGGCCACCTAGGCCCAAGTGTCTTCCCTCAAGCAAGGAACCACCCACCCTTGAACTCAAACCCCTCCCTGACCACCTCAAATATTCCTTTTTAGGAGACAGTTACACCCTCCCTGTGATCATTGCATCCAACCTAAAGGTTATTCAAGAGAAAAATCTACTTACTATTTTTAATAAATACAATTCAGCCATAGGATAGTCGATTGCTGATATCAAGGGGATAATTCCAGCCATATATATATATAAAATTCCCAGGAAACCTGATTATAATCCCAAAGTAGAATCCCAAAGAAGTATCAACCCCATCCTTAAGGAAGTTGTGAGAGAAGAAGCGATTATGTTTCTTGATGCTGGAATAATTTTTCCCATTTCTGATAGCCCCAGGGTCTGTCATGTCCAGGTGGTACCCAAAAATAGTTGAGTGACAGTGGTCACTAATGAAAATAATGAGAAAATCCATACAAGATTAGTGAATAAATTGAGAGTCTTTATGGACTATAGAAAATTGAATGCTTCCACAAGAAAGGATCACTTTTCTATGCCATTTTTTGATCAATTGTTAGAGTGATTGGCATGCAATGAATTCTTCATCTTTCTTGATGGTTATTATGGTTACAACCAGATTCCCATTGCACCCAAGGACCAAGAGAAAACCACCAACGCCTGTCCATTTGTGACATTTACCTATCAGCATATGCCCTTTGGCTTGTGTGGTGCTCCATCCACTTTTCCTAAGTGCATGATGAAAATTTTTTTAGACATGATTGAAAGGATAATTGAAGTTTTCATGGATGTTATTTTTGTTGTGGGAAATAACTTTGAGAACTATCTAACAAATCTGGAACTAGTGTTATAAAGGTTCTAAGAGACCAACTTAGTCTTAAACTGGGAAAATTGCCAATTCATGGCCACTGAAGGCATAGTTTTGGGACACAAAGTTTCTATGAAGGGGATGGAGGTCGATAATTCTAAAATTGAGTTCATACAAAAGTTTACCCCACCTAGAAATGTTAAAGGAATCAGAAGTTTATTAGGTCATTCTGGGTTCTACAGGATGATCATTAAAGACTTTTCTAAGAATACGAGACCCTTGTGCTCCCTGTTGGTTAAGGACACACCCTTGACTACTTCACTTGTAATCACTGCTCTTGATTGGAAGCATCCCTTTGAGGTGATGTGTGATTCAAGTGACTTTGCATTAGGAGTTGTTTTAGGGCAGATAAATGATAGGAAACTACAAGTTATTTACTATGAAAGAAAGTTGTTAGATGATCCTAGAAGAATTATTACACCACTAAAAAGGAGTTGGCTACTGTGATGTTTTCTTTGGAAAATTTCCGGCAGTATTTGATAGGATCAAGAATCATAATTTTCATAGATCATTCAACCCTAAAGTATTTTCTGGCTAAAAGGACTCAAAACCCAAACTCATGATGTGGACCTTGAAATTACAAGAGTTTGATTTAGTGATTAAGGATAAGAAAGGGGATGAGAATGTAGTTTCCGATAACTTGTCCAAATTTCCCAATACCCTAAGTAAGGAACCAAAAGAGATCAACACATATTTCCCTGATGAAAAATTGGTTGCCGCCTCTGTACAACAGTCTTCTTGGTTGATAGACTATGACAACTTTCTGGTAGCTCGAGTCATGCCCAAGAATCTCTCACAAAATTAGAGGAAGAGGTTTATATCTGAGCAGAAATATTATTTTTGGGATGACCCACTTCTCTTTAAGAGATATGATGATGGGATTTTGAGAGGATGTGTGGTTGAGGATGGGATTTTTCCCATACTTGATATTTTTCATTCATCACCTTGGGGTGGCCACCATGGTGGATAAAATACTACTCAAAAGGTTCTCCAGGTTGGTTCTTACGGGTCAACATTGTTTAAAGATGCTAGGAGTTTGGTCATTGGCTGTGAGAAAGGTAAAATGTTTGGAAATGTTGGAAGAAGGTAAAAACTACCCCAAAAAGGTATTCTGGAGGTTGAAATGTTTTATGTGTGGGGCTTAGACTTCATGGGACCATTCCCATCCTCTTATGGGAATGAGTAAATTTTTGTTGTTGTGGACTACATGTCAAAGTGGGTTGAAGTAGTAGCTCTGCCTGACAATTCAGCTACTAGTGTTGTGAAATTCATCAAAATAAACATCTTTTCCATATTTGGTGTGCCTCGAGCATTCATCAGTGATAATGGGAATCACTTTAAGAATTATAATTTCAAATGTTGGATGGAGAAGTATGGGTTCTCACATAGGATAAACAACACTTACCACCCATAGTCCAGTGGGAAAGTAGAAGTTTCAAACAGAGAACTCAAACAAATTTTAGAGAAAACAACTTTTGGCTCTAGAAAGGACTGGTCAAGGAATTTGGATGAGGCCCTTTGGGCCTATATAACTTCTTATAAGACTCTTATAGGTATTTCACCATATAGGATACTCTTTGGGAAATAATTTCATCTACATGTTGAGTTACATTAGAGATCTTATTGGGTAGTGAAGGAACTTAACTTTGATTTTAAGTCTACTGGTGAGAGGAGACTGTTAGAGCTGAGTGAGCTGGAGGAGATTCAAAGAGAGTCCTATGAGAATGTTGAAATCTACAAAGAAAGAATAAAGGCTTCTCATTACTCAATCATTCAAAATAGGAATTTCAAGGTTGGTGAGAGGGTCCTGCTTTTCAATTCTAGATTGAAGTTGTTTCCAGGAATGCTGAATTCCAAATGGTCAGGACCCTTTACTATTGTTAGAGTTTTGGTTAATGGAGTTGTGAGCTAGTTGGAGAAGATAATATGCCTTTCTTAGTCAATAGTAAAAGGAAAAAGCACTTCTTTTAGGGGTATCCAAAGTGATTAGCTGCCATGTCTATGTTGGAAGAATGAACTGATTCAAGTCTAACTGAGGACTATAAACTCAGTGTTGCATGGGAAATAACCCATGGTTTCTTAGTTGATTCCCTTCTATTTTTGTTTTTAATAAAGTTAACCTCTACTTATTTTTCTCAATTTTAACCTCTTAATTTCTTGATGGTTCCTCATGATCCATTTTTGTTTTATAGAGAGAGTTGTTGCTTCTAGAAACATGGCCTAGAAAACCCAAGGGAGAAATCCACTGCATTATATGGATAACATTTCTTTATACTCACTCTCTCGAGTTACTTATCTTGAACATAAAACTATACAATAATATTTTAGTAATTTAAACATTCTGTTTAATGAAGAGGAGTAACAACCCAGTCCTACTGACAAGGATCTGTCTATGGAATTCAATGTTAAAGATCCAATAATTTAGGGAAGTGTTGTTCTGCCCTTTTCACATTTCATTACATTCTTAATATTCACTGTGAATTAAGTGTGGGATCTTCCCAATAATCTATAAAAAATTAACATTTTCTCTTGCATGGGTGTTTAGAGGATAATATCTAGAGAGTTGAAAAAATTATTTTGAGATGATTTGGGAAACATGCCTGCAACCACTGCTTTCAATTTCATTATGTTGTTGTTGCACATCACTACTAATCATGATACTATTTGAAGTAAATTGATAAAATATTTTGTCTGATCTTTAAAAAATTCAAAGCATGAACATTTTAGTAATAACACTAAACTTTTATCTGGTGATCGTTGGTGGGGTTGGGTTCTTCTGTTTTTATGTTTGTTGTTGGCTGTTTTGTTTTCTTTCTCTTTTTGTGTGGCAATGAAATTTTTTGAACCTCATTTCTACCCTTCCATATTCTACTTAAGCTGAAAGGTCCATCAATCTGGAACTTCAACTATCTTCCAACTTATAATTCAAAATTGGGGACAATGCTGGTTTTTAAGTTTGGGGGAGAGGGGTCATTCTAGTGTCATGTTGAATCCCCCTTCTTGAACCCTAGTTTGTAGAGTTTATAAAAAAAATGGTCAAATTTTTTCAAAAGTTGTTCAAAATTTTTGAAACAAATTCTTGTTCTTTCATTTTATGCGGTCCATTAGAGGTTCACTGGTACTTAAATTTTGTCTTTTTTAGTGGATAACTATTTGCTGGTTGTTGAGAGTGGCATTTAGTCAGAAATTGTTAAGCATGAGTGATTGGTGAGTGGAATTGTTCCTTGTCTATATGAACCCGTATGTTTAGGAACTAAGGAGGGAGTGTGACATGATAGGTTTTGTGGGATGATGATCATGACATAGTGTAACTAGAATTTCTCACTGGTACCTAGGGGACTCACAATTTTTTAAACTATCACTTTAGAAAATCAATTAGATTGGTTATTAATTAAGTACATTCTAACTGGAGTAAAATGGGAGAATGGGATCCCACAGTGAGTATCTGAGACAATGTGCATTTTTTGCAATTGTGTAAATAAATTAATCCAATTTCAATCTTAATAAGTGGTATTCACAGTGATCTGCACATGGAAAAAGGTCGGGAAAGATTAAAATAAAGTGCCCTTGTCAAAAATGAAATCCTTAATGTGAGGAGAATTTTGATCCTAGATGAAGAAGGGAGAAATTGAATTGCTTAATATTCATTTGAGATGAATAAATAAAGTGACAAAATTCATGGACTTTAATTTTAGGAACCTGTGGGAAGGTGAGAATAGAAGGTGCCCTTGGTTATGTTTTTAAATCCCATTTCATCTAATCTGTCAACACTCCTTGAATTAGAACTTGAATTGGATGGTGAAGTAGGACAGTTAATGAATGCACATTGGATACAGGACATATTTGACAGTGTATGAATTTGTGAGGCTTTTGACTTCCAATGAATTTTTGATGCTAGGCAGGACATCATTTTTGAACACCTTTGGATAGTCTGACCCATGGTTTGGTCCTGCTCCTCTGAGTATTAAAGTTTAATCATGCACTTTTTGAACTGAAAATCACAAATAATCTTTCTGTTTTAAAGTCAAAGGAATGTAATTGTTTGAAGAAAAACAAAGTTTTATGTTTGGGGAGTTTGATGTCGTAGTGTTTTCACACTCTTCACCACATCATTTTTGTATTTTTATTGATTTTATTTTATTTTAAAATGCTGTTTTTATTAAATAATTGATAATAATCGTGTTTTTGAATTTGCTGTGTAAAATAATCAATTTTAGTTTAAATGATGTGTTTTTGTACTCATTATTATCTTTTTAAATAATTCTTAAATTAAATTATTCCTGTGAATTTGGCTTTTATTTATTTATAATTTTAATTTTAAAATTTTTCATTTTAGTTAGTTTATCAATTCATTAATAAATTATTTATTTTTAATTTTTAAATAAATAACAAATTTCAAATCTTAATTCTGTAAATATTTTAATTAGTTTAACAACATAATTTTATTCAAGTCATATTTAAATTCATTAATAAATTCCTTAATTAATTCTTTAACTAATTAATTGATTAATTAGTGACTTTAAATGTTTTAATTCATTTTAAATTAAAATTTTTATATATTTTAATATAAATAAATTCATTCTTTTAAATAATGTATAATTAATTTTATTATTTTACTTAACTTTATTTTATTTATTTTTATTAATTCAATTGATTGAGTTATCAATTTTTTTTAGTTTTAGTAAATTATTGATTATTTAAATTCGGTTATTCATTCATTTATTTATTTTGTTTTGTAGATGTTATGGTGGCACTTCTAACCATTCCACACTCATTATACAGTGTCACCGCCTCCACCCCTTTCTTTATGGTGGCACCGCTCCACGCTGCCACCGTATGCCATGCGTCACTGTGCCACCGTGAGCATCACTCACGGTGCCACAATAATCCCCCACCATCTTCCAGTTCCACCCACCGCTTCTATATGGTGTCACCGTAACCCCACTCATGGAAGTGCATTCTCACTGTCTCACAATTTCCTGCAGCCACCGCTTTCTCACGGTGGCATGTCTCACCGTTCCACTCCACTCCCTCTTATTCTATCACAGTGCATCTGCCAGCATCTCCCTGCTTCCTCCATCTTCTCCCACCTCATCCACACAGTACCAATACCTCACAAAAAAATCAATCCCAGTAAAAACACAATAATTTCACAAATGAATCCCAGTGAATAAATCAAAAAATCCAGAAACATTTCAAGAACTCAGATATAGAAATATGAAATCCAAAGGCCGTGCGTCATTGAATCAAAACCATTCAGCCATCGATGAAGGTCTTGCGCACCTGGTCAGCGATGAACAATTTTCCCACACCATTTACTTTGAACCGAACCCTTGGACCTATTGTGCGCCGAAGCAACCAGACCTCACCGCACCAAATTTCTCAGCCGCTGTCGTCCTTCACCGAAGCCCACTAAAGCAGCACCACAACCCAAACCCCGGCTTTGAACCCTCACCACTAGACTCACCTCCTCTACCTGATTAACTCTGCCACGCTCCCTCTGAACCATTGCCGGTAAGACCTCCTAAACCCTAGCCGTCCCCAACCGACAATCTCCACACCGGTACGTCATTGCCCTGTCCGCCTTGCCCTCGCCGCTGGATGAGCTTGCCTGAAGACCTCTTACTCCGCCGTGCTCCATTATCATCTATCCTCCTCACCAGAACCCCAACCCCTATCACAACCCCTAGACAAGCCTCCTCACTTCATACCTCACCAGCACTGCCTCCTTCTCTACCCCATCAACCGCTCCGCACGAACAGAACCGCTTTCCCTCCCCCTCTTCTTTAATGTTCATTTTTCTTCTTCTAATTATTATATTTATATTATATTATAACATATAATAATTTATATATAATATAAAATTTTTATTAACATATATAATAAAATAATAAGTATAACATTAATAATATATAATTGTATACATTAATTTTATGATTCTTATATTATGTGTTATATATCATTTACAATATAATAATAATAATAGGTATATAAGCTTATATATATCTATAATATCAATTTCTTATAATATATGTTATTATTATATTAATAATAATATTAGATATTAGTATTTTTATCGATTATATGTATTATTTATAAACACAGTTTCATTATTTTTGTATCTGACTCACATGGGTTTTTTGCGGAGGGAGGGTTGTGGCTCGCTGCGTGTGCAACATTTCATTCAGTTAGGATCCACTGCTCCAGTGACAAGCACGAGAGGAGTGTAACTATGAAATTACTAAGTGGAGACTAGGGAGAACCTCAAGTGAGATTCCAGAGTCTTTGATGTGGCTATTAGAATTCATGACGGGCACAAGACCATTCATACACCGGAGGGTGGGGTGCGAGAGAATGGGAGGAATTGATCCAAATTGAGGGAGGAGAGTAAGAGGAACATATAGAAATTTACATTAGGATTATATTGGAGTACCGAGAGAAGAAGATCAAAGCATTTCACACCTCGATTCCCAGGGAAGGTCATCGAGCGAACTCCAGTGTTGCATCCACCGTTGAGCAGCATGAACTAGATCTTTTGGGAGATCAAGCAGGGAGACGAACGCTTTTATTTTCCTTGTGCTCTGTTTTTCTTCAAATTATTTCAATATCAATTTCATTGGTTCTAATTATATTTTTTCATTAAAACCAACAACTATGTCCAGCTAAATTTCTTCAGGGGGATAAGATGACTGATTAGATTGGTTTAGTCTGATTCATGCACTACATCATTTTCAAGATTGTCTCTCTCACTTTTTGCAGAACGAGTTTATTTTCAAAACAACAATGTGGAGTGAAAAACAATCATGGTTAGTTCTTAATGAAACCTTCTCAATCTGAGGGATTAATTGAAAAATGAAATATTCTCAATTGAAAGAGACTCACTGAACTCGAATGAAAAGTTGAGTCCAGTGACATCTGATCTATTATCGCTATTGACTTTTATAGTTGAAGGAATGTAAGGTTTATTTCATCACAAACTGACCAGACAACAAATATAGACAATTACTTTATGTTATATCAATATTTCTTATACTTCAGTGCATGATCGAGGCTAATAACTATTTAATCGGCTAGTGGACTCTCTCCCCTGCTCATCTATTGGTTGTTTTCACCATAATTTCTCTTGTTGTATTGTATGATTCCTTAAACTCACCAGTTCACCTTCACTTCCTCACAAAATAATTCTCCCTCACTCCACTTCACCACCACCAACTGTTCTTACTTGTTATTGTGTGTGTTTTTGTTTAGTTTCTTTTTAGATCGCCAAACACAACATGAGACCTCCCTGTGGTTTGAACCTGTTGTTCCACTGTTCTAAGTAGTAAGTAGGTTATAAATTTTAGTTTGTCGGCCGTTCCCAACTATGTGTTCATGTGCATGTATTAAATTAAAAAAAACAAGTAGTAGTAATAGATAATGAATCATGTTCACATGACTTATATAACACCTAGTTATGGCGTCACCTTGTTGGTTATACAAATGATAAGAATTTGAAAAAGATATGTCAAGATGGTTTTTTAGACTTTTCTAATTTAAAACTACTTGAAGGATGTCATGCTAATTTATAAGGAAAAAATGAACAAACCACTATTCAGTGGACAAGGTGAAAGGGCCACAAATATTCTAGGATTGGTACACACTGATGTGTGTAAATCACATATAGTAGGAGATATAGGTGGATATTCTTACGTCATAGGTTTTCCTAATGAATTGAGCAGATATTTCTATGTCTACAGAATAAGGTATATGTTTGAGTCCTTTGAGAAATTTAAAGAATTTAACAATTAAGTATAGAGTCAACTTGGAAAGAAGATAATGAGGCTTTAATTGGATTGAGGTGGTGAATATCTTTATCAATATTTTATCGAACGTTTACGGGAGTTTGGGATTCTATTTCAACTCACTCCACCTTACAAACCACAGTGGAATGGTTTTAGTGAAAGGAGAAACCGTACTTTGTTAGACATGTTAAGGTCGATGATGAGTCATGAAGACCAACCATTATCCTTTTGAGGAAATACACTACAAACTATGGAATACACACTATAATGAGTTACAAATAAAGAGGAAAATATAATTCCCCACAAGTTATAGAGTTTTAAGAAACATGTTTTGTCACGTACACATTTATGAGGTTGTGATACATTTTAAGTACGTTTATAGAATCAAACTAGAACCATATAGCATAAAGTGTATCTTTATAGGGTATCATAAGGAAAAAATGGAAAATACACACACACCCCACAGATAGGAAAGTTTTTTTCATCATACAAACCATATTTATTGAGAGATAAAACATCCCAAAAAGGATAGTGGGAGCAAGATTAACTTCAATGAAGTTGATGATCAATATTTCCAAGAGTTTGTATAGGAGTAGATTCCACAGGTTCCTGTGGAAAAGGTAGTTCCTAAAACAAAAGTACTGCAAATGAGCACTGTAGAAGTATGAAAACTAGATAGATATGGTTTTATAGTCATCAAATATGGTGAATCATTTTTTTGTTGAAAATGATGAACCTATATCATATAAAGAGTCATTATAGATCTCATAAGATGCAATATTGAAAGAATTCATGAATTTGGAAATGGATTCTAGGTATCATAACAAATTTTAGGTTTTGGTTGATGCACAAGTTAATTTAAATCCCAAAGGGTGAAAATGGGTAATTAAGATAAAATTGGACATATAAGGAAAGGAAAATAACTATAAAGAAATTCTAGTGGATAAAAGGTTTATAAAATGGTAAGGAATTATGTATGATAAAATATTTTAACTAGTTTCCATGTTTAAATCCATCAGAATTATACTTTCTATAGCAGTTTACTATGACTATGAAATTTAGCAGATGGATCTCAAAACAACATTACATAATGGGAACCTTTAGGAAGATATCTAAATAACACACTTAAAAGGGTTTCTGACTCTAGGTTATGGAAAAAATATTTTCAAGTTTCATAGATCTATTTATGGATTAAAGTAAGCATCTAGGTAAGAGAAAATTCGATTCGATTAAGCTATAAAAGAGTATGGTTTCCTTAAGAATGAATGTGATCCATGGGTTTACAATAGGTTTAGTGGGAATGAATTCATTATCCTAATTGTATGTGTCGATGACATATTTCTTATTGGAAATGGCATACCGGTCTTATAGTATCTTAAAGAATGGTTAAATAAGCATTTCTCCATAATGTACATAGGTGAAGTAGTCTATATTCTAGAGATCAAGATCACTCATGATGGATCTAAGAGAAAGATAAAATGAGATATTTAGTATAGAATAATCCAAGAAGGGATTGATTCTAGTGTCATATGGTATATATCTATATCTAAGAAAACGTGTCCTTAGACACAACAGGAGGAAGAGAGAATGAGTAATATATCATATACATTAGCAATAGGATCAATCATGTATTCCATATTATGTGCTAGACTTTCTGTTACATATGTATTGAGTATGATAGGAAGATATCATGAAGATCCAACAGAACAACATTATCTTTCTATAAAGGCTATCCCTATGTATCAAAAAAGATTCAAGAATATATTCCAAGTGTATAGAGGTGATGAGAGTTGTTCATCAGGGGTTATAATGATGCTAGTTTTCAAGTAGATTATAATGATATAAATTTTCAATCAGGATATGTTTTCTATCTTAATGAAGGATTTGTGAGATTTAAGAGTTCAAACTAGACATTTTTCACTGATTCTACAACAGAGTCTGATTATACAGTGGATTCTGATGTAGCCAAGGAATTATTTAAAAAAAACATTGCCTAAAAGGTTGATGTGATACCTAATAGTGAAGATCCTATTTCATTGTATTGTGATAATACTTCAATAGTGAATCTTGAAAAGGAGTGAAGGTTACACCAACAGACAAAGCATATACTTAAATAGTATCACTACTTGAGGTATTTATATGAAAGGGGTGAAGTTGTAGCAAGCAGAGTTCCCAAAGAAGAAAATGTTTTTGGACCTCCTGACTAAAAGCCTATCTCTTCAGAAGCACAAGTATCATTTGAGAGATATAAGACTGAAGGTTGTTAATAGTTGGTTCTAGTGAAAGTGGGATTCTGCTGGATTTGGTTCTATCAAACCAAATTCTTTGTACTTTATGATAACATGTATTCATTGTTTTTAATATTAATAAAATCCTTATCATGACATGATTGTTCTTATGTGTGACATAGTATGTGATAATGTCCAAAAAGTAGTTATCTTACTAAAATGTCATAGCAATTCCCTATCATGATGAGAAACAATAAGTTCCAAAATAATATTCTTATAAATAAGTTCCATAATCCGATGATATAATTTGAGGGAAAAAATGATACAAGATATTGAGGATGGAGACTGATAGGGCGTTGAGAAACCTTCTCATGGTGTATGCCTGTGGAAATATCCAGTCTAAGATATTATAAGAACAAGACCCACCAGTATGAAATCTACATTTATACGTTTCATTGTATTTTCCTATCTGTGGATTTGTGTATTGATCCTTAGACTTTATAACTATTATTAATGAGTGTTATAAGTATCTTACTTTTATGTATTGATGAAAAACATGATGACATATGTTTTTTGTGGGGTATGATACATTGGGTGTGTCACAAGTAATATTTCATTAATGAATAATGTGTGAAAAGATTTTTCTCTTACATTATTTAACATATTTTTATATATTATTTCATTTGATGGAAATGATATACCCTAACTAAATCCCTGGACATAGTGTTCTATAGGTAAGTTCAATTTCTGAAAAGTTAAAGAAAGAGATATCAAACACATAGGTTGATGACATCAACATGTAATCTTCTTGATTAGAGATATTGTGATAAAGGGATTATAACAAAAAAATCCAACCCAAAGGAAATATTCTAACCATTTATTAAAAATGATATAAAAAGTAGATAAGGAGGTAAACACTATAAAACAAAGGAAATTTACCTCATCTAGAAACAAAAAAATTAATGATCATAATATGCCAGGTTATTTAAGGATTTATGAATTTTACCTTCTTGGCATCTTAGAATAAGATATGGTCCTTAAGGTCCCTAGAAGGTTAGAGTAGTCCTTCAATGGTATTATATTTATTGGGGTAGGTGTGAAACCCTCACCATCAATCACATTTTTCTTTCCATTTATAAGAAAATCCATAAAAATTCAGGACCACTACCCAAGCCATAAGAGGAATGATTTCAGTCAACATATCATTATCAGAAACATTCCCCAACTCATCAGGTATTCATGAATATTTAAATATGTTATAGATCTCCATGGGTACCATGGTGTATTGCTAGATGCTAACCTTAGACTTTGGGTTTCTTCACTTAATGCCATTTAGAAATAGGCTGAAATGGTCACACACTAAGGGTATCCATAATCTCAGTTAAATAACATACTATTATTTATTATTTAACAATTTGAATTAATATTATTTCCAAACATGGTTTAAAAATTATTCATGTTTTCTTGATCACATATATATCTTCATAAGTTATTTGACAGAATATTATGTGATTGGAATATTTTATAAATATTTCTTTTCTATTTAGGGAATATAACATTTATTTATTGATTATAAATTAATACAATGATATTTATTTATTAAATATATAGTCATTATTCAAGGTTGAATAAATATTATATATTAATGGTGAAATGATTTTAGTGTTCTAGTGAGAAATAATATATATTGAATATTATTTGAATAAATAATATTTAATTTTAATTCATGATTTTTGGGCATGTCAATAAATAATAATATTATTGTTTGTATAGACAAACGGTTATATGAGGATTAAATAAATAATAAAGGGAACTTGTGAAATTGTTTACTTATAACCCTAGTGGTAAATAAATGCAATTATATTATTCTTCCAAGTGATCTAATTCATTTTCTTGTGAAAAAAAAATTCAAAGAATCCTCTCAAATCCCTGGAAAGCTCCATTCCCTGAGAATTCTCTCAAGAATGGAGAGAGATCTTTCCCCACCTTCCACTCTAGAGTCTAGATATATTATGGAGAATCATTTGGATGTGATTATTGGTGTGATAAAAGGTGAATGACACAACCAATATGATCTTCCATGATAACACCTGAAGATTCATCTGGAGACGTTCAATGATTTTTCCAACAGGTGTTGATCACTACTGGTGGGAATCTATTATTGATTCCTATAAAGCAATGACAGTAATATTTAGATCCTTTTTCAAAAACATCAATGAAGAAATAATTTCATACAATTTAATTATAAATTTCTTAAATTAATTATAAATAATAAGTGATGATCCCATGTTTGGTTATGATGATTATCTATTGTCATTATTCTTTGATTCAATTCCATTGATCACAATGTTTGTTTTTGGGTAAATCTTGGGTTAATCATCGATCATGAAAAAATGAAAAGTTGGTCATGTCCCATCAAATGATTTCAAAATTCCTATAACATACAGGTTTCTCAAAAAATATAAGGTTCCCTATGAAACTTAGAGGTTAATTCAACTTGTTGATCAGAAAAATACCTCTATAAATAGGTGCGGTGGCCTAGATATGAAGTGAATAACTGAGTGTATGAACAATGGGTGTTTCTAACTTAATTTAATTAGGATAAATAATATATATGAAGTGATTGAGAGTTTTTTACTCATTTCTATCTCTAATAATGAAATATGTTTACAGTGTTCTCCTATATATGTAGGATGCAATGCCCCGACCTCATAAGTTTAGAGCTATTGCATTATTATATACATTATCATTATTACAAGGAATAAAATCCCGAAGGACAGTTCAGTTTAGCCTTCTTGGAAATAAAAATTACATAAATGATACAAATAATGCATTGGAAAAATAGAAAATACAAACATGATACATAGAATGAAAATAAACTACATCCTTGAATGCTTATTCAAATATTACTTCTTCATAACCGAGGGAAAGAAACATAATAATGGTGATCTCAAATACTCAGTAAGTGTAAGCAATGAGAAATAAATAATGAATCAATGGTTGTAGACTAACATTTAAAGATAAATAATGGATAACACATGTCATTTAATAACTAGACAAGGAAATGTCAATATGGAAATGTAAGAAGATGAAAACACATTCCATTAAATCAATGAACTGAAAATGAAACTCATTTATAGTTATATCGATGAAAAACCTCATGGATAATTAATAGTTGAATTCTCAATAAAGGTAATTATTATTTGTCAGATGTTAGGTTTCCTAGGAGAATGATACATTTATCATAAAAATATAGTTTAAACTATATGGACAACTAATTCACCTCAAGAGACTATTGATGCATCAAGGGAATTTCATTCACGAGTCCCCAACCCATAGGGCTTTCCTTAAACCCTCCACAACACATGTATTTCATGTCCAATGCATTCCTAATATATCATATAAATAATTTGAATTATCAAATATCAATATTGAATAAATAATATTGATTTATCAAAAATACCTCAGAGGAGGTTAAGTACAACAAGGGTTGTTGACATTAAAACATTCTTGAGAAAAAAATATATGTTAACATTCCAATGTGTCCCATACCACATTGAATCATTTAAATCATAATTCCTATTAAATTAAATGAAACTTATAATATCATGATAACAAGTGTATTCGGGATATAAAATGTCAATGTGTAGTATATATACAAAATTAAAGTGAATTGGTGCATAAGAAAAGTAAGTCTTAATGGAATGTAAATTGAGACAAAATCTCGTACCTTATCCTTACTTTGTGTTGTGTGGTATTTAGCCTCTTGTATAGTGGTTTAAAATATGATAATATCTAATAATAGAACCCAAATAGGGTATATAATATCATATATTAACTTATTACAATATTTTATTACCCATTTTTCAACACTGTTTCATTATTTTTGCTGTTTTGGGTGTTAATTGCCTAATTTAATTAAGTATGTTTTGACTTGTTATTCTTTGTTAGTATTAAATATATAATTTTTTAATAATATATATAATATAAACCATGACTAAATTATCATATATATTCAGTATATAAGTATTTATAATATTCTATATCACTTGGAGATTAGAAATGAAGTACACCGTTCATGGAGACGGTAGGCCATACGTACGTATGAACGTTACTTTAATTTCATTGTTGAATTTAAAGAATTAAAACTAAATGAAAAAAATTTATATTATAGTTTAAATTATCACATTTATGTTATATATGTTTCATATGTTTATTATATCCAACCTTTATACATTCCATGTATGGCATGAATGAGTCTTATCACTTTGAGGGGGTAGTAGTCACACTTCCTCAAATGAAATTATAATATTTACAAATCTTGGAAAAAATAAATTTATGTTCTAAATAAAAATTACATAATACAAAGAAATTATAAATTAAATATATTATATATATATATATATTGAGTTTCTATCATAATGGCCACCATGATAGGTGGTTGGGAAAAATTGAATAATCATCGTTTTGTGAGGTAGTATTTTTCCATATACAGAAACAATATATTCATTAACCATTAGATAGATGTGTGTGTTAGTGTATATTGAAAACATATAATAAAAAAATCCTAGTATAATGATGATAATGGTTTTGTTTTTTAATCATAGACTAAGAAGATTATAGAGAGTGGAGAATGGAAATGAAATTAGAAGGTGTTACCTCTTAATCAGGTAACTTCTTTTGGTTTATAGTAAAAGAATTTCTTGGAATGATTTATGACCAAATGGAGGATTCTAGATCATAAGGATGGATGTTAGAAGACAATTTGGTCAGGTCCTGGATGTACTTAACCATCCTTAGAGGTGTGCGGAATGGATAGAGGTGGTGGCCTTTTATAGTGTAGGGAGAGAGGTACTTTTATAAATACCAAATGGTATTCAATAATGGGTGGAAAATATTACCTAAAGATCCTAAAAAATGGACAAATAATAAATTAAATTGGAATAATGGTCAAGAAAAACATCATCCACACAAAAATATGCGCATTTTAATAATTTAGTCCTTAACTTCTAAGATTCCCCATTTTTATCATTTAGGTTTTTATGAATGCATCTAGTTTTCTAATCTAATTAATTTTACCATTGAGAATAAATTAAAGTGAGACTTATAAGAAAATATAGAGACACAGAATTATTAATATGATATATAATTTATATAATAAAATTACCATGTGTTTTGGAAATTAATTTTAAAACAAGTGCATGTGACGTGCTAAAATGTTGTTTGAACACATACTATGTTAACAACGTATTTACATAATATGGGTCAAAATGTTAATTATAAATAAATAATTATTAGATTAATATAAAATAATTAATATTTACATAAAATTAAAAATCACTTGGAACTATATAGGACTCTCATTAATTTTAAATCATTTAATAATATTCAATTATTGAAAAATAACAATATTATTAACTTTTAAATTATTTATTTAATGTTAATTTTAAAATATAAATACTATATTTTAATTAAAATATATTAGGATTAAACATATTTAAATTCATATATTCATATGAAAAAATAAATAAAGACAACAATTCAATCAATTAATTTCACTTTTAATATTTATTGTATAATTTATTTTAGTTAATTATTAACTAAATAATCACTATATTTATGTTTATTAAGAATTTCATGTACCTAAACCATATATAAAAAATATTGATAATTTATCATGATAAAAATATCCCATATATATTTCAAAATGATATCCATTACCTAATGTATGATTTCATATACATAACTCAAAGTTTTATAAATGTTAAAGGTAAAGAAAGTTCCATTTTTGTCTTTTTTCCTCACATAACCTTTTATATAGGGAAATTAAATTTTATAATGTCTAAATAACAATATATTTCTATAATAATGTGTAAATGGTCAAATTATCAGCATCCAATGGATTTCAGACAAGTTTTCAAGTCATTTTGGTCCCTAATATTTAGGTTTAGTCCTTTATTAAGCTTAATCACACCTTAATCAAGGTAATTAATCATAAAAACATTTATTAAACATTTTTATCAAAATATTAAGTTGATATTATTAGAAAAAAAATCATACTAATTACACCCATGTATGACTTATTTTCAGAATTCAAATCACAGAATTTGGAAATTTATGATCAATGCTAATCCCGTAAATGGGATGAAATAACATGTTTTTATATTAGAAAAACACTCAAAAGATTATTAAGTTTATATATTAAATATGAAATTAAAATTAATTCTAATGAACATAAATGTATAAATTGATGTTTAATTGATATAATTTGACTTGAAAAAAATATAAAATATAATTTACCATGAGTTTATTTGTAATTAAATTGCAGTAATTTTACTATTCACCAAAAAATAACGTTTCTCAAAAAATCCCTAAAAATCACCATAAAGTAATTTTGATATTATGAATTAAAAAATGAAGTTTATTTTTAAAAATAAAATTCATCAAATTATCTAAATTTAGTTTCAAAATAGGTTCTCCATTAAAAGGTGGCAAAACTCAGTCACGCGTGTAACACAAGGTAATTCAGTTTTGTATGTAGCGTAAGTTTAACATTGTGTATAAAGCATTCCAACAAAAAGATTATATTTATTATAAATTTTAAATATCATAATGTCTTTGGGTTTCACATATGACTTTTTTGAAAACACATAAAACTTTTTTGTCTATTTTTTTAGATTTTGGGTGAAGTATGATCATGATGTTCTTTGTGGTGATTAAGTTGATTATCAACCCATTTCGAGTGCACATAACATGGGAAGAGTGGGTTATTAGAAAAAATATATGTTCAATAACATCATGAAATTTTTTTTCTACATTGGTTGTAGTGATCAGATGAATATATCTATTCAATGGACAATGTATCACCAGGTTTGTCTGTTTAGTAAAAAATATGGGGAAAGTGTTTCTTTATCAGGGTGGTTTTCATCCCCTATATTTCCAAACATAATCCAGGACCCTCCTGATGTTGTTCCATAGCCCTGAGATCACTAAGTACAACATGATTCCTTCCAAGCCCCTACATCATAGCATTTTCAGCTTTCACCTAAGGCATATTGAACATACAATGCAGAACTGGGAGACCAAGCATCCTACAGTTAGAGAATTTCAAACCCCTATGTCATTTTCCCCTTACATGACCAATACTACAAAAAAAAATCAAAATTCAGGCACATGATCATATTCAATTGATAGTTCATACTTCAATTGATTAGACACTAAAAAAATAGTTTAAATGAGTGGATATAAAAGATCAAATTTAACCAAAATCCAAGAAATATTCCCAAATTTAGAAAGCTCAGTCTCTTTTTCAATCTTAATGTGAGTTCCCATAGCAGATGCAACATCTAAAATTATATTGGGGTTCCAATAAAACCAATTCAAGCCTATAACATTTATTTATGATTAGGTAGTTGAATTATCTACCTATGTCAATCATACCATGGATCAATGTCTTGAAATCTTAAGTCCATACCATAAGAGATATGCAATCAATGTATTTGGATTTTAGTTTCAATTCATTTGAAGGAAATATGATGCATAAAAAACCAATACCAATTTATATGGCACACCAATATTCAAAACCCCAAAATTGAAGAATCCAACTCCTTAATTCTTCAATATTATATGGATTGGAGGTTTATTATGGAGATAATCATGCAATGATGGAGTATCTACAACCTTCAATTAGATCCCTAAAAATTTTAGGATTAGTTTCCACAAATTCCAAAGCACAATTTCTCATAATCATGAGAAAGGGTTGTAAATTCGAATGGTAATCAGGGAATAATATATATCTGAGATGTTTCTTTTTTGTTGGAGGTTGATTGAGATTCAAATAAAAGTATTCATTCAATGGGAAAATAGGCATAGGATCATGATTACGCTACACAAAAGTCAGGGCCACTTGCATCAAACCTTAATCTTCACCTTTATATATATAATATATATATATATGTTTTTTCTTAAAATAAAAGAAATATAATATTAATTTAAATATTATTTAATGAAAATTTAATATTAATTAGTAATACATTGAAAATTAGATTTATGAAAGTTTAAATATAGTTATTATTATTTTTAAATATAATTAGTAATTATTAATATTATATATATACAATTAGTAATTTATTATAAATATTTTGTACTTAAATGTAATTTTTATTATTTTTATATTTATTTACACATTTATATAATTAATAATATATAGTATAACAAATCAATTTTCCCTGATCCTTATCTTTGCATCATCTCATTTTCTCGAGCATCATTCACAACCCCCTATTTCCCTTTTTGCCGAAACAGCATAGCTAGACCCCATTTTTGGTCTTTATCAATGGAGTTCATGGTGAATTGTGAGTTGATGCAGTGGTATTTGGTAGTCTTTCGATTTGGGCTGGAGTTATTCTTGTATTGGGTTTATTTCTATGCATTTGCAGCTCTCTGTTGAAGTCATCAAGCATATCTTTCTCTACTCTTATAGAAGGCATGATTGGCATATTATTCCCTTCATTACGTCTCCATTGGCATGCTCATTAAAATTAATTTCCATGGAACTATTTTTATATTTTTTGGTTTCTTAGTATGCTGAAAGTATGATGTTTGAGTGATTAAGGTGATTCAGTACTCAGTTCTAATGGATTTTAGTGGATCTGTTTATGTTTTATTTGATGGTAACGTTGGTCTAATAAAAAATGGATTTGGAGAGTGAAAATTTTATCAATGATAAATATACCTATATCACCACTAAAGTCATCATTGATAAATATCTATATGTAGGATTAAACCAAAACTACCTATTAAGAACAATGAATTTCTAAAGACGTGTAATATTAAATCAAGAATTATCGCCACTAAATTTTACACCAAGAAAGATTATCCTTTATCAATGATAAAATTAATATGAATAAAATATTTAATTATTATTTACTAGGATTTTTGAACTGGTAATTGAATCTTATCTTTTCATTCACTGTTGGAAATTTGGGCTATTGCCATGGTTTAAAACTGTGGCTATAGGTCCTCAAACCTTAGCTTATTTTGGCGTGGCTATAGGCCTAAACTTATAGCCACGGTTTGGAACCGTGGCTCTAGTCTAGATCCATGGTTCAAACTACGGATCTAGGTATACATCCATGGATCAAACCATGGTAATATCACTATATCCACGGTTTAGAACCACAGCTATACTAGAGAAGGACACAATTTATTGCCACAATTAGAAACCGTGGAATTAGACCTATAGCCACAATAAAAAACCATGGCAATAGACCTATAGGTACAGTTAGAAACCGTGACTATAGGGTCTGAAAAACCATAAAAAAATAGCCCCACCCCCTTCACAGCCCCCCTATAGTAGCCCACCCCCTACATCCCCCTCCCTTCCAGGACACCCCCACCCTACATAAACCCCCTATCATGGACAACACCCTCCCCCATGCAAAGACCCCCTAGACAACCCCCCTGAAAAGCCCCCCTCCTGGACAGACGTTGGAAACCACCCCTTCCCCCCTAGACAGACCCTGGAAACCCCCCCCCCCCCCATAAAAACCCTAAACACCTCCCCCTAGACCCTGGACACCCCCCCAGACAGACCCTGGACACCTCCCTGATAGACCCTGGACACCCCCCGGATAGACCCTAGATACCCCCATAACCTAGACACCCCCAGATAGACCTAGGACAGACCCCCCAGACCCTGGATACCCCCCCTGGATAGACCCCGGACACCCCCCAGACTCTGGACACCCCCAGACCCTGGACCCCCCAAACCCTAGAATGATCCCCCTGGACAGTCCAAAACTCCACTCCCCTGGACAGCCACCCACCACCTTCCTGAAAAGACCCCATACCCCCCAGAACATGGACCCCCCAGATCCCCAACTCCCCTGGACAAACCCCCTCCCACCCTCCTAGACAGACCCTAGAACCCCCCAGAACCTGGACACCCCCAAGACCCTGGACAGATCCCCTTGGATACCCCCCATAAGCTAGACACCCCACCCCTTGCACATCCCCTTCCAGTTACCCCCTCCCCCTACCAGTCCTCTCCCCCCTTATAGTTCCCCCTGCCAGTCCTGCCCCCCCCCCCCAAACTTGGACACCCCCAGACACCTTGGACAAACCCCCTAGATAGACCCTGGACAGACCCCCCAGGACAGACCCCCAGACCCTAAACACCCCCTAGAAAGACCCTGGACACCCCCCAGAACCTAGACACCCATCAGACCCTAGAAAGATCCCCCTGGACCCCCTAGAACATGGAAACCCCACACCTTGCACCCCTGCTAGTTACCCGCTCCCCCTGCCAGTCCCCCTACGAGTCCTCTCTCCCCTGCCAACCCCCCTGCTAGTTTCCCCCCCTCCCCCTGCTTGTTCCCCTCTCCCCCCTACCTGTCCTGCCCCCCCCCCCACCCTTCCCATTTCCCCTCCCCCTACCAGTCCTACCCCCTGGTCGTTTCCCCTCCCCCTATACCTGCCCGCCCCCAGTTTTACCCCCTGCCAGTTTCCCCCGTGCCCCCTTCCAGTACCCTCAAATTAAATTATACACGAAATCTACTTACATAATAATAATTAAAAAAATCCAAATAAAAAACACCTAACTGCACTTACATGAGTCTCCCTATAAGACAAACTATCAAAGAAGTCTAGAAACAGCTCAAAAGTACCTAAAAAACAAGGTAGAACATAGTAGTGATAATCCCCTATACCCACACTTCTCCCCCCTCCCTGACCCCCTACTGGACCCCCCTAGGCCCCTGGACAGTAGCCCCCCCTGCTGGACCCCCAGAACAGTATCCCCCCACCCCCCTGCTGCACCCCCTGGACAGCAGCCCCAGCCCCCTGGACAACAACCCCCCTGGACCCCCCTACTGGACCCCCTGGACAACAGCCTCCACTACTGGACCCCCTGGATAGAAACCTCCAATACTGGACCCCCTAGACAGAAGCCCCGCTACTGGAACCCCCATGGACAACCCCCTTCTATACTGTAGCCCCCCAACACATCCCTTGCACATATCCGAAGGGATCCTTAGTTAAGTTGATTGACCAAGTAGGTAAGCTTCAAGATTCTCCCTTAGATGTACCTACCAAATTATAACCTGTAGAGGCTTCTTTACATAGTGTTGAGATATTTTTTTCCCCAGTGCCTTCAGATTTTGTATCCAAAATATATTTATAATATTTCAGAGAAAGACTTCTTTTAGATTTCAGTGGAATTTTGAGTTATCAGGAACCTCCTATTGTTGCATCTACCAGTAGTACTCCACCTCCCTCAGCTTTAGTTGATGATGATTCTATCTAGTCTATATTCAAATAGTATCTCCATGTTGTTATTGGTGATGTGCATTTATCTCATCAGGATTAATTGAGGCAGATTCTGTAGAATGGGTTTTAAAGTAATAGTTTGACCAGTTGAAAGTGATGACAACTCTACTCAAGCTATTCATGGAGGAGAAGATTCATTTAGTATTATGGTGAGTTCATGAAATATTATTTTAGTCTTTTTCAATATTATGAATGCTTTCCTAAATGTATCTAATACTCTAGTGTCTGTTGTATGGAAGTAAAAAGTGTAACAGTAAAGTGGACTTCAAAGTCTGCACTGCTACAGTGGTCAAAGTGGTCTTCTTACTTGAGATTCTTCTTCTCCCTCTTTCTGTATATCTATTTTTTATCTTTTTAGAAATATCAAGTGATCCACTACTATTTGTTCAATATTTTTTTACAATTTTTCAACTACTATCCATACTGTTAGGTTTGTTACCTAACATTTGGAGACTCCACTTGGGAAATCGCTTGAGGTTGAAAGAAAATATGACCTTACCAGTTAGTGGAGAGAGAGTATGCATTTGGGAAATGAAACACAGATGGGGAAGATCAAGGAGTTATCTCACACTAAGGAACTAGTTTCTATGAATAGTTTTCATTTGGTGTGATCATGATCGGCAGGTACGTGCGACTATTTTGTGGCAGTGTTGTTGGTTGAAAAGGAAGAAGAAAGAAATGAATTTCTTGTAGATTATTTCTCTCTCTACCACCTATTTTTCTATTGTACACAACTTCTGGGAAAATCACTACTGATAACTCAATATCTACTGGAAGAGTGAATGTTGGGAAGTTTATACTACTGCTGAAGACACATCAGAAAGGCTAGAGGAAATGCACGAGCTGTGTTATCTTGTGTACAGTTTAGGATGGAGTCGGAATTTTTTACAATGGTACGATTTATGAAAGTTCAGATGGTTGCGATTGAAGAACTACTAAACACTATAAATTAATAGCTATATTTTTTGTGATAATAAGTATGGGAACTAGATATGAAAGACACTCATTTATTAGGTTCTATAAAGAGGGGTAACGAAGCTACCATATGTACGTTTGGTAGGGGCCATGCCATGGAGCAATAGATTGAAACCAAAACAGTATGTCCTGAAGTGGTAATATATAATTTTTATTTTAGCATATAATTTGATCAAATGGATGTTAATAGACTGTTGGTAATCTTGAGGATTTTTCAGTTTGAATAGAAAGGGGTCAATAATGAAGAGCTAGAGGAGAATCTTGAATTCTCTCTGGAATGGCCTAACGTGGTAGATTTTGATCCAATTTATTTAGAGGATAAATGTGGAATGAGTATTGAGTAGGGGAAGCATGTTCAAGTTCTAATGGAACCTTTAGCTGAGAAAAAAAAGATTTTTGAGAGTTCTTCCCCAAAAAATCATGGTGAAATACAAATTAGAACAACAAAACAATATTTTCTTATGTTGCTAATATAACAGGTCATTTCCAATGGTTTCTGAGTTTTATGTATTCCATGAGGACACATCTCCATGAATATTTTTTGAAATAACTAGATACATGTTATTTACCTTCGATGAAGTTGATGAATATCAACAGATTATAATGTGTAAAACACAAGTCCAACTGGAATTGTCAAGGATACTGAAGAAAAAATTAGCAAGGAAACAAACATGCAAAATTGCTTCCGTTCTAGAGGATTCCATTGAAATTTCAAGATTTTTGAATTACAGTGCTATTACATGCAATTATTTATCTAGTTGGAAAACTGAATTCATATATTACAATTTCATTAAAGTAGTGTTCTGAAATAATTTTCAGAAGAAAGGTTCGGGTGTTATGCATGTATTTAGGTCTGGTTGGGAAAATGCATGTTGCTTTATGGAAAAATTTAGAGTTCATCCACTTCTGGGAGATCCCAATAGTATTTTTTTACCACTTTCATGTTATGATTCTTTGGCTACATTATAATTGAAACTCATATTTTGGAAGACATATTCTATTGCTTGAAAAATTATGCTCATTATAAATGCATCAAAGGATAGAATTACTATTAAAGAATTTGTTTTTTTTGTTGATTGTGTAAAGGAAAGAGATATAAATTATGAAGTGTTGAATATTTCCCCTTATATGTTACTAGCACTAAGTACTTATGGGTTTTCTAAATTAGCCAATAATGTTTCTCCATATTTCATACCCACTACGGGATACACTTTTTCTACTGACAAGAATATTGATGTTGGTTTGATGAGTTACAAGATAAGGGGATATGGAATTTTTAGAGTACGCACACTTTGTCTAAGTAGACATGTTGAATGATTCTTGTAGTTTAATGTAGAACGTTTTTTTGTGATTCACTTGAAACTTTTATTTTTGGAATCCATGGGGGAAAAAGGAAATAAGGATACATTGTAGTTTTTCCTTTTGGCATGGAAAGTGGTACCTACACTGGATGCTAGAACTACAACAGTTTTGAAGCCTACTAAAAGGGAATCATTCACTTAATTAGAGTCGTTTAGAGGGAGTAAAGGATTTTTTATACCTTCTAGAGGTTGTCGTAAGTTTACGTCCATCTGGTTGAGAATAATTCAGAATGTTTTTTTGAATAAAATCATATTTTTCTATGGTTGTTTCTGCTTCTAAACAAGCATGTTGAGACCCATAAGTGACTGTGCTTATGATTAGAGCTTCAAAAATTTTGTATGAAGAGAAAAATATTGATTATCAGCCTCTGTTTTTGGTACAAGAGGAGATATTTTAAGTTTTTATTCGGGGGCATGAAGCTCTATTAGTTAAACTGGTCTTTCCATGTGTTCAGTTTATTTGTGATGGGATACTAAAAATGGGACAACAATGTAAGGTCAGTGAGCTTCAGAAGATTTAGGTTCTAAGGATAATAATTGAAAAAGATACATTAATTCTTAGGCTTCCCCCAAAGCCACCTCTATGGGTTTTTGTTACAGTGCTCGAGAATAGGGTTTCATTCTAGTACTTAAGCAGTCAAGAAAAGCTATTAGTAGTCCACCTAAAGGATAATCTGAGTTTGTAATGGGTACAAAATGTTAGTAATATATGGGGGTTAGATTGTTGTGGGTCTGGCTGGGGCGTGTATGGGACGTAGTGAATAACTAGGGGAGATGTTGTTTTTCTCGATACTTTTCTATTTTGGCCAACTATAGTTGTTAGGGAGTTGTTGGATGAGTTTTTAGAATTTCTTTCAGATATTGAATAGGGGAGAGAATAGTGGGAAGGGGGAACAAATTAATTGGCTTGGTTCATCTAGTTGATGTTGAGAGGTAGGGGCCTTGGGAGGTACCGACCTTATCTCTCAGAGAGGTGGTATTATTCCTTGAGATTCTTCTTGTCCCTCCTTATGTATCCCCATTTCTTATCATCCTAGAAATATCAAGTGAACCATGTATATTTTTTCAATTCTTTTCTACCTATTTTCAACTGCTCTCATTACTATTTGGTTTGTTACCTAACTTTTGAATACTCAAATGGGGAAATCACTCAAGGAGGGAAGCGGATCCAAGATTCATGATAGCTAGAGAGAGAGAGTAAGGATTTGGTAAATGCAACACAATTAGGGAAAATAGAAGATTCATCTCACACTGAGGAAATGGTTTATGCGACTAGTTTCTGTTAGGCATGATTGTGATCAGATGGTATGCATGACTCTTTCATGGAGGCATTTTTCATTGAAAAAAAGATGAAATAAATGAATTACTTTTAGTTTCTTTATCTCTCTAATAGATGTCTTTATATTGGACAAAAACTTTGGGAAAATTGATTCTAAAAATTCGACTCTTATGGAGGCACGAACATTGGGAAGTTGTGACCATTTCTGAAGACACACTGGAGAAGCTAAGGGAAGTTCATGAGCTTTTTTAGCTTGATTGTTGTTTATGATAGAATTGAAATTTTCTACAGAGGTGAGACTTATTCAAGCTCATATTACCTTGATTTAAGAACTAATAAAAACTATAAAAAAATAGCTTTAGTTCTTGCGAGCAGAAGCATAAGATCTAGAGATGCAAGAGTCTCATTTCTTAGATTCTAGAAATTGAGGTGACAAAGCCGCTGCATGTACATTTAGTAGAAACAATTCCAAGGAGAAGCAGCTTGCAACCAAACCATTATGTCCTGAAGAGGTAATATCTTATTTTAATTTTTTCATGGATGTGGATCAAATGGGATTGAATAGAGAGGTAGAAAGCTTGGGGACTTTTCAGTCCAGATAGAAAGGAATAAACTATGAAGAGATTGTGGAGAAGTTTGAATCCTGTCTCGGATGGCCTGACGTGGTACATTATGATCTGATTTCTTCATATGATAAACATGAAAGGCATATTGAGGAGGGGAAACACGTTCATGTTCTAATGGAACAACTAACTAAGGGAAAAAGTATTTGAATGTTCTATAAGAATAAATCACGATAAAGTATAAATTAGAAACAATAAATGAGTATTTAGAATTTTTTTGAAGTAGGACCCATAGAAGCCAAAGTGATTGATGTTGAAACTACCATGGAAAATGTAATGGAGGCTGGTAGAGTTTCTATGATACAACAATGTATTGCCTCTGTAGATGCTTGGATTGGATGTGATCATTGTTTTTCTGCCAGTGGTAGAAAGAGTCAAGATAGTCTAGTGACAACTACAGAAACCAATGTGGAGGATTCTAACACACTAGTTCAAAGATTCATAAAGGAGAAAAGGCTGACCAAGAAAGGTCAGGGCCTCTTTCTAAGGCTAAGAGGGTTTTGGATGGGAATTCATTGGTTACTGCAAAGGATTCAGAAGGCTCATGTAAGAGATACTTTTCACAAGGATTTTCAAAGTAGTTTGGATTACCGATTGAATTATTTTTCAACATGCACAACCACTGTAATAATTTTGTAAACATGGAATAATATTCCCCAAGATCTAATTCTTGGACTAGGAGGTTATTGTTTTCCAGTAAGTTACACACTTTATTTATGATAGACCTATTTTATGTTGCTGATGTGGAAGGCCTTTTCTAGTGGTTTTTGAGTTTTCTCTTATTTCATGAGGATGAAGATCCGTGAATAATTGTTGGAAATAACTAGATACAAGTTATTTCACCTTTATGAAGTCAATGAATTTTAATAGATTATAATGTGGAAAACACAAGTTCAACAAGAATTGTCAGGGGCACTGAATAAAAAATTGGCAAGGAAACAAATAGGGAAAATTATTGTTGTTCTTGAGGATGTCATTGAGAATTCAAGCATTGTAAATTATAGCACTAGGACACATGATTCTTTATCTAGTTTTACTCCTAAATTCATAGATTCCAATTTCATTGAATTAGTGTTGTGCAGCAATTGTTAGAAAAAAAGGGTCAAGTGTTGTGTTTGTATTTTGTTCTAGTAGGGAAAATGTTTGTTGCTCTAAGGGAACAATTTAGAGTTCATACACTTCTGGGAGATCCCAGTAGGATGTTACAACTTTTATGTTATTTTTTGGCTACATCAGAACTGAAACTCAAATTTGGGAATCCATCTTCTCCTGCATGAAAAATTATGATCGTTAAAAATGCATCAAAGGCTGACATTAATATTAAATAATTTGGTTTTGTTGTTGATTTTGGAAAGGCATGATATACAACCAATGAATTTTTAAATATTTCTCCTTAAATGTTACCAACACCGGGTACATACTAGTTTTCTAAATAAACCAATAATGTTTCTCCAAATTTCATACCCACTATGCGCAACATTTTTTTTATTGACAAAGAGATTGAGGTTGGTTTGATGAGTTACGAGACAAGGGGATCCAATATTGTTTGAGTACACACAATTAGTGTGAGTGTTCATGTTGAAGAATTATTGTAGGAGAATGTAGAAATTTTTTGTGACTCACTGGAAACTTTGATTTATGGAATCCATGGGGGACAAAGGAAATCCAGATGCATTCCGGTTTTTTCTTATATAACTGCAAAGAGTATCTCCACTAGCTTCTTGGAGTACAACAATTTTGAATCCTACTGAAAGGGAGTCAGTCACTTACTTGGAGTTGTCTTGGGAGAGTTGATAGTTTGGTCTATCTATTGGAGGATTGATTTAGTGTCAATCCTTATGGTTGATAACAATTTAGAAAGTTCTACAAATGAAATCATATTTTTCATGGTTCTTCATACTTCCAAACAAGCATGACGAGACTCAACGGTGTTTGTTTTTATGATTAAAGATTCCATAATTTAGTTTGAAGAGAAAAATATTGGTTCCCATATTATGTTATTTGTATGAGAAGAGCTGATTTAAGTTATTATTGTTTTGGAATCGCAGGGAGTCGCAACGACAAAAACAAGAAATAGAAGAATAATGTAGAATAAATGAAGACAACAAGAACACAACGATTGACGTGGTTCGGAAAAAATCCCTACATCCACAGAGAGACAGAACTTCACTGATTTAGGAGCAAAAAATTATAGAGTTTTTCAAGTGATAACCCTAGCCTGAAAATGGGCTATAAAATGAAGAAGACGATCACTGTTTCAAAAGTAAGTCTACGTCACAATAGTGAAAGGTGACCAACTTTGTCAAAAGTGCTACAGTACAGTTGACCCTGAAGTCCGCACTACTATAGTGCCTTTCGGTGCCTGTTAGTGTCCCCCAGACATCCCTTAGACACCCCCCTAGATAGCCCCTCTTTGACACCCCACCTACACCCTCCCCCTGCCCTGCAGACCCCCCGACACCCCCGGAAAACCCTTGGACACCCCACCTGGACAACCCCTCCTAGAAAATTCTATAGTCATCAGTAGCTTCACTTAATTATGAAATAATGCCAAATAAATAATTCCGTGAAACTTTTCCAAGAATAGTCTTTTTCTGGCTTAGTTTGAATAATAGACTTCTAGCACTTATTACTCGAACCCTCTAGTAGGATGGTTACAAAAATAACCTTAAGAGACTCATAAATCTAATTATGGATAAAAATATTCTCAACCTTCAGTACCAAAACCAATTAATCCTAAGAATCTTGTTAACTAGAAATTATTGTGCGGATACCATCTTGATTCTGGGGTTCCTAGGTGTGCCTTCAAGATCGCTTTATTCAAGGATTTTCATTCAGTCAGGTGGGACTTCTTATGGGATGCTTTGGATTTGCTTGGATTTCTGGATAGGTTCTCGTCTTGGGATAAAATATGTGTCCCTACCCCAATGTTATTGGTGAACATAAATGGCAGTTTACATGGCTACTTTTTGGGGAAAAGAGGGATCAGGAAAGGGGATCCTCTTTTTCCATTACTTTTTGTGATTTTCATGGAGTTTTCTCACGTATCCTGTAATGTAAGAGGCTGGGGTATGGTGCTGCGGCTAGTGAGGGTTGGAGTGGCTATTGAGGGCGGGAAAGCATGCAATAGGGGGATGGCAGGGGGTTGGTGCAGGCTGGAATAGGTGGCAGGGGAATGGTGTGGGCTGGATTGCAGGTGGCTGGGGGCTGTTGGGCCTATGGAAGGGGATGGTGCGGGCTGGGATGTAGGAGTTCGGGGCTTGTGAGGGCTGGAACTAGTGGATGGGGCTATTTTGTAGGTGGTAGAGGGCCGACATGAGTGTCTTGCAGGAGGTTGGGGGGTGGCTGGTGTGGTGGCTGGTGCGGGCTGGATTATATGAGGCTGGGGGCTGGTGCGGGCTCAAATGCAGGTGGAAGGGGGATGGAATGCTGGTGGAAGGGGGCTAGTTACAGGTGCTGGGGGGATGGTGCAGGCTGATTCAAATGTGGTAGGGGGGGGGGGGGGCTGTTGCGGTCTGGAATACTGGTGGCAGCGGGCTAAAATGAAGTTAGAAGGGGTCTAGTGTGGGCTGGATGTGGCTAGAGTAGGGATAAACCACGACATTACCGTGGCGTGACCGCGGCGTAACCGTGGCGTGACCATAGCGTGTTGGCCCGGTCCAGCGACATCTGCGGTGCAGCATTTTCCGGCCAGGAGCGAAGGGAGCGGGAGGAGGCGGGGAAACATTCCAACCATCGCCCCACCGGTAGAAATTTTGATTAGTCAGTCTCAACATAGATCACAAGACTCATGGAATACTATCACTACGAACCGCCACAGGGTGTCGTCCTGGAGCAGGTCCAAATCATGGAATTAACGCGGCGTGACCGCGGCGTGTTGGCCTGGTCCAGTGACATCCACGGGGCAACATTTTCCTGCCAAGAGCGAAGAGAGAGGGAGGAGGTGGGGCAACATTACGACCATTGCCCCGTTGGCTGAAATTGTGATTAGTCAGTCTGAAAATTGATCACAAGACTCATGGAATACTATCACTGGAAAACACCATAGGGTGTCTTACTAGAGTAGGGACAAATCACGACATTACCACGGTGTGACCACGGTGTGACCGCGGCGTGACCGCAGCATGACCGCGGTATGACCGCGGTGTGTTGGCCCGGTCCAGCGACATTTGTAGGGAAGCATCTTTCAGCCAGAAGCGAAGGGAGCGGGATGAGGCGGGGTAACATTCCGACCATCGCCCCACTGAAATAAATTGTGATTAGTCAGTCTCAAAATTGATCACAATACTCAAGGAATACTATCACTGCGAACTGCCATGAGGTGTCATCCTAGAGCAGGTCAAAATCACTGCATGACTACGTTGTGTTGGCCTGGTCCAGCGACATCTGCGGGGCAGCATCTACCGGCCTAGAGAGAAGGGATCAAGAGGAGGTGGGGCAACATTCCGGTCGTCACTTCACCAATAGAAATTGTGATTAGTCTGTCCCAAAATTGATCACAAGACTCATGGAATACTATAACTGTGAACCACCACAGGGTGTCATCCTGGAGTAGGGCCAAATCACGGCATTACTGCGGCGTGACCGCGACATGACCACAACATGACCGCGACGTGACCGCGACGTGACCACGACATGACCGCTGCGTGACCGCTGCATGTTGGCCCGGTCCAGCGACATCCGTGGGGCATCATCTTCCGGTTAGGAGCGAAGGGAGAGGGAGGAGGCGGGGAAACATTCCAACCGTCGCCCTGCAGGAAGATGATGGAACATATCAACTATTTAATATGCTATAAAAATGGATCGCCAGAGAGGGTTGTAGCGAGCGACACAATGACCCAACATCTAAAGGGAAAAAATGAAGAAAGAGAATCATACACCCTACACAAACCATTTACAAATTCATTCACTTTGCCGAAACATGTATTTTTTTTATAATATTCAATGCGTGAAAAGGAAAGTGTCAAGGTCAAGGTATATGCCTACTTGGGAAATTTCATTTGAGTTAAATGAGTATGATAAGACAATTTATATTATTCAAAGAAAACAAAAACTAACTAACCATAAAACAAACACCAATAAGAGGCATATGAAAGACTCAAACCAAATCTAAACATTATACAAATAACTATCACAACTCTTTTGTTTAGATGATAGAGCACCTCTGTTGGAGGGGTTTTATTATAAAATCATGGCATTTATTTATCACACAATTAATTTAATTATATTTAACATCTATTCTAAAACTCATTCAGCACAAATCAAATGTATAATTTAAGAAACTAGATCAACATAACTATCATTGTGAGTTTTCGCAGACAACACACCTCCATTGGAGGGGTTTTATTATAAAATCACGACATTATTTATCAAATGAAACAATTATATTAAAGAACACTTATTCAAGATATGCAATTCAATATAATTAAGTAGAATTAAGAAAGTAGCAAAATTCAATTTAAAGCATTCTTGAATTAAAGAGGCTAGAAGAGCGATCCAACCTAAAGGTGGAACCAAATCATCCAGTTCGGCTGTTGAAGTTTTTTAACTAAATGTTTCTGCTCCCCCACTGGGTATACGCACCTTCACACACATGCAAGGACACCTATCCCATATGCACACACCCGCATGGCCATGAGCATGTGCAAGGGGATCCTTGCACATATGCTTTTATGCATATATCAGTCTCCACTAACCTGTGTATGCATTTATATATATATATATATACATTGGAACACATAGCCCCATACGTTCATAATCACTACCATGGTTAACTATACACGTAACAGGGGAACCCACATATATATACTTTCTTACATATGCACATGCAGGCAAGTCGCCCTTAACTTGGCTACTTGAAACCAATGAACATGGATCAACGCACTACACAAAGGATATTAGGAACATTAAAACACATAAAGGATGCTACATAACTAGTGAGAAACCAACCAACGACATTAAATCCTTACCTAGATTAGGAGAACCAAATCCACCCGAACCAACACGAAATGATCCGACACCCTACTGAAAACATAATATGGAGTAAAAAACACGGAAATCCACAAATACATGATGTGAGAGAAAATTCGTAACCATATAATCTTACCTCAGATCAAAGCCGGTGGACTGAATCAATCTGAGCCCCAATTTCCTCCCTTTGCAGAATATAACTACCCTTTGTCCGCAGAAAAAAGTAAAAGACCTAAGTGGCCAATGCGATAAAGAAAATAAAATAAAAACTAAACTAAAACATACCTTTCTCTTGTGACTATAAATTTCATCTCCCCACATATAACAACCACAATGCCCCATGGGTCAAATAATTTTCTAGAAAGCAAGGTGGAAATATATCCACATTTCAAAATGATATTATCGATAGTACATTCGTATTAATTAACAATTATTCTTCATGTTAATGGTATATAATTTATTTGGCTTGAGTTTCACCTAAATTTGGTTTTCTTCGATACAAGTTTTTATCCCACCCAATAATAAAAGTTTACTATAAGACACAATTTCTAATTAAATAGAATATATCATCACAAAAAATAGATCCACACCTATGAAGAAGGTTGAACATGATAAGAAAGAATGCTTGATCATATAGTCTGATGAGTAATAAAAGGATAATCCAAAAAAATGAAAATCATTGAAAGTTCTTTAATTTCTCAAGTGAATATGCAATTTTCAAACAATAATAAAAATGTAAAAGAAGAGACAACCGTGTTTCCTCAATATAAATGTTTACAATGTGGGAAATAACAAAGCGCAAAGAAAATCAAACACTTTTGAGATATAAAGAAAAGTGCTTCAGTATTGAGAAAAAACCATAACAACTTAGAAGTTGATAAACCCACCTTATTACCATACTTGTTAATATAAAACAACACTCAAATGGAAATGTCTCATAACACGCACTTCACATATATATATATATATATATTTTAAGGAATTTTTTTTTGAAAAATGAATCCCTCATATAGTGTTGTTATTCCATTGATAAAATCAACATGGAGAAAATACGAGAATACATTCTTGTTAATCACATCTCTAAAAAAGTTTCACCATCATTCCCAATAGTTTATTCCATATTTATAGGGAACATTTCATCTAGATAACACTTTATAATTTAATAAAATATAGTTACCCATTCAACTGTATGTGAATCCAAAAATAACAACACATTTATCCATAAACCTATTTCCCTTCACATGCATCATGAACATATTAAAATAGTATGCATTAGATAACATTTTCATTTACAAATTATGACACTCCATTAACATGATAACTACATCCACAAAGCATCAATGGTTTGAATAATTCTACAAGTAAAAGATTATTAACATTTTTCTGAGCTCCAAATGATTTCACATAGAATATGATATTCTTTATGAAACTAGAAACACATCATATATTGTTCAACTAAATCGCATATAAATAATTTTCTGATGGTTTCTTCTATGTGAACTTTCAATGATTTATATCTATAAACACTACAATGGTAACTATTTTTATGTTTTGAGAAAACCAAAATCAATCATATATCACAGTATGATATTGATTTTCATGAATTCATTAATTTAATGTTGAAAATCAAATTATCCCACTAACACTCAAGATCTAGGTTGACACCTAGGGTATGCCAAAATTGATTCAATAGAGTTCCATATATGTCTGTCCATGCCTACCATTATCTAGGATGATTTCCTTGACAAGGAACCATGACAAGGTACATTACCCATTCCATGGACCACTAACCAAACAGACATTACCAATTCCATGGGTATCTCTCATCTTCCATGGGATAATAGACTTTCTGTGAATTCTCATTATATAAAAGATTACATTCCCAAGGAGAATAAATAATTTTAAGTGTGGAGTAACCATTCCAGGTATTATATAACCATGCGTCAAGAACAACCAAGAGAAAAACCCCTAACAAAACACCAAAACATGACAAATATTTTGACATATGACACATTTTTTAATTCATTAAAATTACAAATTATCATTCCTCATATTACATTATGTAAAATATCAGTTCTTGTCAATATAATATTGTGTCTTTTCAAATTTCATACCAATTATACAGTTACATGCTACATTATCAATCCACATTTCAATTGTGTCAATTCGAATTCACATACTGATAATTAAAAATTCTAATTCACATGTCATGTGAAGAACAAATTCAATTCAAAATTCTATTCACTCCTTAATCAATTTCTCATTCCAGGTATAAGGCACTAGAATCATACCATCCATGATCTAACCCAAGGTTATAGATAAGAACACCTCATTAGTGGCTAAATGATCATGGTATTCATCGCCAATGGAACCAACAGGATATGTGGAAGGTCTAACTGTGAGGATTTGAGAAATTTCCATGGATTCTAAATAGAAGAGGTCTGACATGCGACACGATGACACTATCATACATGATGAAGATACTATAAAACTGATGAAGACATTAGGGAGATATTTCAAATCACCCACCTCAATACAAATAATATTAATCTGAAAACATAAAATTTTGATGAATGTAATCCACCATAATCCCATATGGAAACTGATAAATCACACCACATCAAGTCCATTAGAAGAATATCAAAGTGGGAAATAAAAGGAATTCACCAATTTTGAGTTGAATGCAATGAATCTAGATGTTCGAATCAAAGAATGGATTGAGAGATCTATGATTCAAGGTATCTTACAAATGAGGTAGATATGAATTAGGGTTGAAATCTTGGAGAGATTCGTTCCGGAGAAAGTGAGATCGCAACAGAGTAAGTGAGCTCGCCAAGTAGGGTTCATGCTCGGGAGGCAGGGTTGGAGGAGAGATCTCGTTGGAGGAGGAGATCTCATTTAGTGGAGAGATTTGTTCGAGGAGAGATTCTGTTAGACATGGGAATTTATCTCACGGGTTCGTGCTTAGGAATTAGGGTTCGACGGAGGATAGATCTGTTCAAAGATGTGCAAAGAGATTTGTTCGTAGGTTAGGTATGATTATTTGGGGGTTTTTTCCAACAGTTTCTTAATCCATAGAGAAATATTATTTGGGGGGGGGGGGGGGGCGTTCCAACGGTTTCTAAAAATAGTAGGAAAATATTGTCTAATGTAATCTATTCCCAATGGTTTAATAAAATCGTTGGGAAAACACATCAAATTATTACTTAAACCAACAGGTTTTTCAAACCGTTGGTATGCAGGTGTTGGTATAAGTGGGATTTCCACTAGTGAATGTAATTTAAAATATCATATTGAATCTAGCTATGTGCAGGTAAATTCATGCAATGTGGTAGTGGAATCAACCCACCAAAAAGAGGACAGATTTCAGGATCCAAATCTATTATTATAAGCTATAATTAAAAAAAGTGGACTAAATGGCCTAGATTTTTAAACAAAAAGGTGTTAAAGTCATAATAATAACAACTAGTAGTATCATACAAAATATGATTTGTTTCAACTAATATCAAGCCATGATTTAGTGAAAGAAATCTGTTGTAAATAGGAGGGTATATTTCGAGAAAACTAATCATGGAGAAATGGGGGAGTTATAAATGTATTGAAATGTTTATGCAACCTTATCTAAGATTAAAGAAACCTAAAAAGACTAACTACACCCCTACCCCACCCCTTGCCCCACCCCTCCCCCTTGCCCTGCAGACCCCTCTGTAGACCACCCATGGCCCTTCCCTACATGCCCCCAACTCCACCCTTCCCTCTCCACCCCCTCCCCCTCACCCTACCCTGCAGACCTCCCCATTCCCCTCCCCCTACCCTACAGACATCCTCCCTGCCCCTTTCCCCCACCACCCTGCCCCACTCCACCCTGCCCCTACCCCTACACCCCTCCACCCTGCCCCCTACCCCGCCCCTACCCCCTGCACCTCCACCCTACCCCCTCCCCTCCCCCTGCCCTGAAGACCTCCCCCCTGCCCTACAGACCTCCCCCCTCCCCCTCCCTTGACCCTGCAGACATTCCCCTATACCCCTGACCCCTCCACCCTGCCCCGTGCCACATGCCCCCTGCCCCTGCTCCTACCCCCTGCCCCCTCCACCCTACCCTCTTCCACCTGCCCCCTCTACCCACCCCCTACCCCAACCCCTTACTCTGCAGACCTCCCCCCTTCCCCCTTCCCTCTGCCCCCTCCACCCTGCCCCCTACCCCTACCCCCTGCCCCCTTCCCCTGCCCCCTGCCCCCTCCACCATAACCCCTACCCCTACCACCTTCCCATTTCCCCCTGCCCCCTCCACCCATCCCCCTAGTCTGCAGATCCCCCCTGCACCCCCATTCCCTGATCCTACACCACCCCCTAGCCTGCACACCCCCTTTGAGTCAAAAAAATATTTAGAGATTCGTGTGGTGTCTCAAATGAGAGGATTAAGGATTAAAATGGAAAACATAAATGAAATAATGTCAAAAAATCTATATAAGCATAAAATACCACAATATTATCCTTATATATATGATCACATGAATATGCATGGGCTATGATCCCTCAAGCAATATTTAGTTAAATGTTCCCATTCCTACCTTTGTTCTTCATAATGTCGATACATTTTGAGGAAGTGAATAGGTAATTTTGGATTCTTCTTCCAGTTATAAATCCAAATTTATTTGATTATATGATGCCTCAAGAAATAGATCATAGCCTCAAAGTAATGACTTTGCTAATAATTTTTTGAATTGCATTCCCAATGTAAATAGTATTGAAGTTATTAATATCCACTACATTATCCTTTTTTTGAATCAAAGTAATAAAATTGTAATTGATTCCATAAGGTATAGAATCACGATTAAAGAATTATCTCATAGAATTATGTAAATAAACATGCACAATAACCAAGTATACCATAAAATTTTTTTCTGTGAACCCATCAAGGCCAACCACACTCTCAAATAAGAAGAAGAGTGAACTATTTACCTCATAATCATCACAAAATATAGTTAAAGACTTGTTTTTATTATTATCAACAACCCATGAAAATTTATCCATCATTTGGAAGGTAAAATATTCTCCTTTATTTGAGAACAGTCTTCCAAAATAGTCAAACATAACATTAGAAAATTGATTTTATGAGTTATATAAAGACCCATCAATTATATGGGTAGTGATTCCTCTTCCAATTCACTTTTCCTTGTGTAGATAATGAAAATAAAGTTTTTATATCTCCCTCCTACATCCATATTATATTATAATATTTTTATACTAGAATTTCTTTCAGAAATGGGTTTTCATAAAGCTGAGAAATGGTTTTAATTTCATCATTTGAAGGATCATTCTGATTCTGATTAATATTATGAAATTGTTGTAAGGATTTCTCAGGCTCCTTGATATCATTACCCATATTGTAGAAATATACCTTGTTCTAGAAAAGAATCATCCTTTTTAACATTATTTAACTTTTTTTCCAAGATTTGAAGAGGGCTTCCATAAATTTCCATGTTCCAAGTAATGATGATAATATCCCTACAACCAAGAAAAAAAAAGTCATGCATTGTTGAATTCAAATGGAAGGGGAGATGATGTCAATTTATTTTTGAAAATATCCACCATAAAAGGATTGTGATCATAGTGACATTTTTTGGAGAGCCAGACCCGATACATCAATAACATAATTATTGTAATCAATATGAACAAAAAATCTATCCAATTTCCTAGATTGTAATACATTGATGGGGTATCTACACTAGGTTTAGTAACAACCCACAATTGAAACTTCAACCATGATATATTTATCAAAATAGGATTAAAATTCAGAATCATCCATTATATTGATGTGTGAACCATTTTTTTCCTTATACCATAGAATAGTGTTAAATCCCCTTAGAATCACCCAACTATATGAACACTAAGAAATCACCCCTTCAAGATTATCCAAAATATCTATTGTTTTTATGTAAGAGTTATAGGAATAAACAAAATACAGGGAGATTACAATTCCTTGAATACCAATATCAACTAAAAAGTCTTGCTGATTTTTTGTACATGAATGCAAGCTGATACTATCATACTTTAATATACAGAGATTCTTAGAGCCATTATCACATTCTTTTTGTGATACAAAAGAATATCAAATGGAGGACCATTTAAATTTACTCCATTTATCAAACTCCTTATTAGCTTTAGATAAACTAATCATCATGGGTTTTTTGTCCATAATAAAGTATCTCAGGGATGTGATTGTGGGAGAGTTCCCAAGACCTTGAAAATTAAAAAAGAGAATCTTCATTTATGAAGGGATGTCATAGATCTTGTTTTGAAAAACTCAAGGAAATAAGAGAAATAAAATGAATTTTAAAACCTATTATCAATGCCCAGAACCAATTGGGAAAGATGAGTTGGCTCGTCCTGGGCACTCCTGTTCAAAATTTCCCCTAAACTCTAAAGCTTGACATTGAAATACCTTTCAAATTTGCTGCAAATTTCACATATTCATGAGAAACCAAGCGTGGAGGCAAAGAAAAAAGCAAAAATTCCAATCAACTTACAGGATATAATCCATGAACATTCAGTCTTTAGAGGAATAGTGAGGGAGGAGGAATGGCAAGAAAGAAGCTATATTCACTGGGGGAGAGGGTCAAGGGTGGGAGGAGAAAGTCGAGCGCGAGAGAGGGGAGGCCACTGTGAAACATCGATGGTTGAGAAGTGTAGAAACGACGTCGGGGAGTAGTGTATAGAGAGCAGGTCCAGGTCGAGGGTTCGAGGAGTAATGGACAGTGGGGAGGAGGAGCTCACAGATCAGGGGAGGAGAGGAGGAGAGCATCGCAGAGACGTCGCAGACTAGGGAGGAGGAGCTTGCGGATCGTGGGAGGAGAGGAGTCACGGACTTAGGAGGAGGAGCCCGATAGATAGTCAAGAAAAACATTGCTACAGATTTTTTTAATCCATGGATATAAATTATGATATAGCCATAGTTTTAATAGAACTGTGGGTATAAAATAAGATAGAGCCATAGAGTTATAAAACCATGGCTATAGGTCTATGGCTATAGCCCGGTTTTCTAGTAGTGTTTTTTAAGAACTAATAAATCCCTAATTATCCATTTTAAAGAACCTTAAATGCGCTACTCATTGACCCCATCGTTCAGGATATTTTTGAAGTGGTACTCTTCAACACCACCCTCATATCATTTTATACACAATTCCACTTCTATAACCTAAGATATGAAATTAAAAACTTATGTTTTAATGATATCACTTTTGACTGTGATGTGTTTTTGGTGATTTTTTTGGATTTTTCTTCATGTATATTTCAATATTCGACCTGCTATTTATCCTTTTCAAACCTTGCCACTCTATCCATACTCCATATATGTATATATATATCTCGCACTGTGTTTATATATATATTAATTTATTAATATATATATATATATATAAACACACACACTTGTATAAATACTTCTATATATAATATGTTTATATATATATATAAATTTGATTGTGTGAACATATTTATGTATATATATATTTTTATATGTTATGTGTTTGAAAATGTAGTTAAAAAGCACAAAAGACACTGTGAAATAATTTTCTATATATTGTGAAATGAGTTTAAAAATATGCATAACATGTTTAACATGTATTTGTTTTACTTTTTAATATTATGTGTTTTAAATTGTGAAATGTTTCTTTTTTTATCAGAGAACATTTTTTCTCAGAAGTAATTTATCATGTAACATATGAAATTTAACTGAATTGAATGTTAAATTTTTTTTTGTCTAATAAATGAATATATACTATGGATTTGTAGTTTGGATAATAAATTTTAGAAGCATGAAAAATACTTTGAAAAATTTGTATTATGTTTTAGAATGTTTTCATTTTTAACATAGAATATATTTAATAGATACAAAGTAACTATATTTCAAAATGTAATATAATATTTCAGATCTAAATAAATTATTTAATATACTTTTTATTTGTATGTATTATAATTTATAATTATATTTCTAAAATATATAATTTTTATAATTTACCGATGTATAAAATGATACATTATATGCATAATTTCGAGGTAGTTATTTATTTATTGTAAAATATAAATATTTTTGAAAAAAATACGATGAATATTAATAAAAAATGTATGAATTCCAATCATATTGCAAAAGAGTATGAGGAATGGGTTAAATATTTCACCAAGTTTTCAACAGATAATGAAAATGACTCTTTTCAAATCATTTTTCCATGTTTATGTTGTTTTTATTCAAGATGAATTTATCAATGAGAGTTATAGGAAAACATGATTATTCATTGAATAGATCTAAGTTTTAAATGTTGGATTATGCATGGGGAAAAATTAAATGTGGATAGTGATTGGTATAAAACTACATTTTATGCATCATTTTATTTGAGTACAACTATAAATGATGATAGACACTATAATAAGGAAATGAAAAAAATGGTTTATGATGACCTTCATGATTTTAAAAATCTATTTGATAAGTTAAAATGTTATGAAAAGATGTCATTTTATGTTGGATTTACTAAATATATATCATTGTCATCCAAACCAATGCTATATAATTTGAAACTTAGAAATGGATAGAGTGACATCAGCATCACCGAACTACTTGCTCTCTTGAATTTTATGTTATGAGAAGATAATGAGATTCCATGTTGATCATATGATGATTAGAAATGTAATGTTCAATGGGTATGATCTCTTAAAGAATACAATACTATCTAAATGATTGTATATTATATTTCAAGGACTATGAGTCACTTAAATTTCATAAGTGTGTTACAGATTGACATAAAAAGTATGAATCAAGTCCTCACAAAGTTTTGTTGTACTTTCCAATCATTGTAATATTTATAAGTCTTTATGGAAGTGATAAGACCGTAAGATAATTAACATGAAACACATATACAATAATTAATTATTGGAAACATCATTACCTTGAAAACTCTCCATAGTGGAATAAAATCTATCATATTTATCATAAATTTGATAACAAAATGAGAGACCTTTGTCATGAACTATCTATATATGGAATAAATCCTTTTGATCTATAATGAATCACTCATATAACATGGTCAATTCTGTTGGTAAATTCTAATTTTCTACCATGGTTATGCATGATGTTCATGTGAATTATGTTGTATTTATGTATATTAGGACTAAAAAACATGGTAATAAAATTGATGTTTATTTAGATCCATTGGTAAATGATTTGTAATTGTTGTGGGATGAATTTGTTAATTTGTTTGATTCTCATAGAAATGATGAGTTCACATTATGATCCATGTTTTTCAGGATGATAAATGAATTTATTTCTTAAGAAAATTTCTCAATGTATAAAATTAATAGAATTTTAGGGTGTCCCATTTTTGAAGATGATAAAAAATCACTAAGGTCTGAAGAACATTCATGTTGTTTTTTAATATTTTTTTTATTTTTTGTCAACATCTTATTTGTTAATGTTTTTATATCATAAGTAATAAAGAGTTACTAGAGTTGTTATGAAGCTTTCCTTAATATGGTTATGGAAGTATTATTATCAGTTTTCAAATGTTATGATGATATTCATGTTTTTAAGATCATGAAGATACTCATGATCCTAGATGAGTTTATATGAGTTTGAATAAAGAAGGAGAAGTTCTTTTCTAGACACCGATAAAAGTTATAGGCAAGACATAGTTGAAGCTACGATGTGGGGAAGTTTCAACCTAAGGATCAGCTAGAGAATAATGAAGGATAATGAATTGAGTATACCAGAAAAAGGAATATAGTGTTTCTGGACATATAGTTTGTATGGAGTTCTTGTTATGTTATGGAATTATAAAGTTGTACAAAGTTCATGATGACATTTTTTGATAAACAAGGTGTACAAATATAAAGTTTCACATAGTGAAAATTTTGAATATATAAATCCTTGGATAATGATGTTGTGTGAAGGATATCGAATTGAGTCTATCAGATAGAGATCCATTATCTTGAGTCCATAAAACAAATTTTTATTTAATAGAGTTTTTGTTACTCTAATAGAAGGCATGCTTATCAGATCATCATATGATTTTTTAGAAATATCATTAGATGGATAGTGGTAATGTTGATTGGGTGATGGTGTATAATGATTAATATACGGATAGGTACAAAGTTACAATAAATTGAGATGAATAGTGTCTACCAATCATCAGAGTGATGTTATGAGAAAGTCTCAAGAATGAGTGGAACTGATCGAGTTTGTTATAAAATGTTTAATTTAATGTTTTTTCAAAATTTTAACCGTCTTACATTTCATGAAGTAGTATCAGTTAAAGAATTACGATGTTTTATAATCAAAGGAATATATGAAGCCATGATGTGAACAAGTTTGTATGAAGCCCAAGAAGAAGTTTAGTAATATCAGATGGAAATTTAACAATGTCCTACAGATTTGGGGAGCAAGAAGTACATTGACTGAAGAGAGGTGATAATATATGAAGCATCCAAGATGAGATTAGTAATTCATACAAATCAGTCAAAGTTATATCAAATGGATGAGAAACAAACAAATAAATAAAATTTCATCTGATATAAGATCATATAAAGATATAAAATATTCATTTTTGGTAACCAAGATCTATATAAATTTGATTTGTTTCAAGATGAGGAGAAGAGAAAAATGTCATCCAGGAAAACATATGTGAATCCACTAGACAAAGGAGGCATGTGAAGAACATCAAAAAATAAGCTTGAGTGTACCAAATCAATTCAACTAGTCCATGAAAATTGGTGAGAATGAAATCAGAAAAAACAAAGCTGGATGGAGAAGTACTGAATGAAAACAGTTGACAAACATTTTCTATATGGAGTTCTTCGGATCTTCACATAAACGTTATAAATCCCTTTAAAAGTGATGTTGTCGATTTTATCCTTCAATGTTTGTTTATATATAAAGTATAAGAAATTTTGAATATAGGGGGATATTTTCATAAATTTCAAGGATGCTCTAGAATGTTTCAGAATGTCCTAACAAAGGTGTGATGAGTGGGAGAATTCAAAATTTGAGTTTTGGATGGGCGGGAAAAACTTTTGAGTTCCCATGTTTTTTTCATGGGTTCACACCTATATACCAGGGTGCATGTACAAAATATATGTACACTATTCGTATGACAAAAATAGTTAAATATTTATAGAAAATGATTTATGTAGAGATACCAAAAATATAGAAAAAGAGACAAGTTTTGAGTAGTGTGTGTTTCTATCCAAGTAATCATCTGGTTGAGGAAAAATTAGCTACTAAATATAGTTGTAGTGTTCCTAGATATTAGATAGAGGTACCAAAAAGTGACTTTGAGGCATAATGTTTTCTTCACTAGAAAAAGGAATAAATCATAGTCATAGTGGTTTGAGGCACACTAGACAAAGATGAATGTAGTGCACACTAGACCAAGTCTTACTAAATTGATTATATCAAACAAATAATTTATAAATAAAGTTTCTGTGACATGTTTCTATATTTTTTCACTTCTATTTCAGATTATCTAAATAAGAAAACTTTTTTTCTGATAGGAGTTAGTGCAATTACCAATCAATATATTGAAGGAGTCTAATGAGAGTTGGATAAATTCTAACTCACTTCATATTATAATTTATTTTTATGGAATTATGGAAGTCACCATGGAAAGGATGTAGTCACCCAAACTAGGGGAAAAACTTTTAAATATGGTGCTTCCTACTTTACTTTCCTGAAATTTCATTCAGAGTGCATTTGATATTTATAATGTTGAAAATGATAGAAACTCTAACAATTGGTAGGGGTTAATTTTAATAGAGAAGAAATTGTAAAATATCAATACTCATTCAACCCCCCTTTATCAATGATTCCTACACTCTTGGGAACTTTGATTGGTATCAGTGCATCTAGGTTCCCTATATATGATCCTTAGTTTAATTATCATGGATACTATCATCTTATTAGATTATAGATCTATTCTTACCATTGATGTTAAAAAAATTCATGATTGAAAAAAGGAACGATGCCCTATCTTCAATCTCTTTTCCTATAGGTGACTGATGCAACTATAATTGGATTTACACCCATCGATAAAGATGATCCTATGAAATTTGTTAAAAAAATAAATCATGTTTTTGATAGGAAATCTTGAAATTATCTTTTAATGTCTTTTTATGAAAATTCTTATTTAAAGGTGATGGGTCTCAATACAACATAGGAAACTTGGAAAAAACATAAAATTATCTTGATGGTACATACCAAAGTGAAGGAAAAAAGATATAAATCTAAAAAAGTATGTTTGAAGATTACATAATTGAAGATGATGAAACAATTTATGACTAATTTATCATAGTTAATGAAGTCAACAAAAATATCGTAGGATTTTGGAATTTCATTCTACCATTGTTAAGAAACTCTTGAGAAACATTCTTGACATGTTTGAGCCTAAAATATCTACCTTAGAAGATAAAGATGATTTATCTCTTGATAAATTATGTAAATTTCTTATTGCACATGAGAAAAGGAAAGATAAAACATTGAAGAATAATATTAAGGATGGAATGACATTTGAAACCATGAAAAAGATGAAAATTCATGAATTAGAACATGAGATAATGGGACTGAGTGAATCCAAAGATAAGGAATTTAATGATGAGAAAAATGATAAAATCATGTCTTTTACCTCTAAAAACTAACAAAAATGTAGGGAAAAGTAAAATGGAAAAATACCACTTAAATGTTTCATGTGTAGAGTTATTGGAAATTTTGCTATAAATTTTCAGAAGAATAATGTTATAGAATATGATAATGACCCTAAAGAAAAGCCTCATTACAAAAATTGGAGAAAAAAATACAAGGAGGATTAGAAATCCAGTAAAAGTAAGATAACCTTCACTAAAAATAAACGAATAGTTATATTGTGAAATAAAATTGAGTACAACTTTACTAGAAACAATTATTTAGAAGATGATAATATTCAGAAGTTCAGAACATTATTCGCTAAAGTTGAGAGAAAGGAAGATACATCACATAGTAAATAAGAAGAAGTTGAAGAGAACTACAAAGAATACAATTTGAGATGAAACTTGTGGAATATCATGATAAAAAACAAAAATTCAAGAAATAAGTCATAACATTGAAGAAAAAAATGTAAAAAAATGCAGGAAAAAATAATTCCTTAAAAAAGAAGATGTGTACATCGAGGATATTAAAAACTTCAAGGTAAAAGTTGAAAAGCAAGGAAAGACAGTGAAATATTTATTTAAGAAACAAATTATTAAGTTAGATGATATTTGTAAAAATAAATTGAGATTCCGTAAGGTGGAAAGTACCTTATATAAGATGAGAAAAAATTTACACAAAGCATTAGAGGTAAAGGTTGAAACAACTCAAGCTACAAAAAGAGCTCATCCCAAGAATTAGGTGAAATCAATACCCACTAAACATAAAAGTGCATCTGATTATACTAACCATGCATTTATTAGAAATAGAATTGGAAAATATGGGGATGATAAAGTGTGTGAGAAACACACACTATAAAAAACTAGAATTTAACAACATTTTAGCCACAATTTAAAATGTCGCTAAAAGTATATATATTCATATAGATCATTTCCCTACATTAATGTAAATATATATTTAGATATATATATATATATATATATTAATATTTATAAACACAGACAGACACATATATAAAATAGTTATAAACAAATGCGCGCACACACACATATAAATATATAAATAAATAAATATACATATATTTATATATAATGACACATATATATCTTAAACTTAGTCACATTTTAAAGAAAATGTGGCAATTTTAATGACATTTTTTCCAATGTTTTAAAACATAGATAATTGTATATATATATTTATATGTATGTATGTATGTATGTATGTATACATACAAACATATATTTACACATACACAAACACACACACACACACCCAAACAAACAGACACACACAAACACACACATATAAACATATAAATATAAATATAAACATATATATATATATATATAATATAAAAACATATATTTTAATATAATCATATGATATATATAAAATATAAACACATACACACATATATAAATAAAAACACACATATATTTATATAATATAAACATATATATAAACATAATATATATATATATAATATAAAATACAGATATATAGATATATGAACATATATATAAACACACACAGACACACACATATAGATAATATAAACACACACACACACACATATATATATAATAAAATATAAACATATATATAAAATATACATATATATATATATAATATAAACCTATATATAAAATAAAAAATAAAAAATATAAACGTATATATATATATATATAATATAAACTATATATATATGTATAAACATAACATAAAAACACACATATATATATATATATATAATATAAAGTGTAAACATATACATATATATAATATAAACACAAACACATATATACTAATATATGTATATTAATTAGTAAAATTATATATACATATATATATAATATTAAATTTTTAACTAATAAAATCTATTATATATATATACCACAATACAATTATATATCCAAAATTGGTATAGATGAGTTGATCCGGTCTTTTGGTGTGATGCTGAAGGTATTGTGTTTGAATTTTGTTTGATGCCGATTTTTAGCTTGGGTTTCATCCGTACGTGGAGACAGTCTATAGTGTGTGGGTGTACAACAATTGATCTCATTGTGTAGGAATGGGAGCATTGATTTTGTAATACCCTTTGTTAGTAATAACCAACACACACACACACATAGAAATATATATTAATATATGTATATATACATATTCACACACACACACAGATATACAAATATATATATATAGACATAAATATATATTAATATATGTATATATACATATATACACACACAAAGATATGCAAATATATATATACACACAAATATATATATATATATATAAAGGCACACATATATAGGCATATATTTATATATAAAAATTACACATACATTTTAAATTTAGCCACATTTTAAGAAAATGAGGCTATTGTAGTGATATTTTTACTTGTGTTTTAAAACATGGATAATTATATATATATATAATTATAATTCTATTAATTTACATATTTATATATATGCAAAAATTATAACTATAAAAATATATGTATATATATATAATTATAATGATATCAAAATACATTAAAATATATTTAAATATCCCAGTATATATTAGATATGTTTATATATATAAACACACAAACACATATATATTTATATACATACAAATACCCAAATATAAACACACTTACAAACACATGTGTGTGTTGGTAAACACACACACACATATAAATACACACACACACAAATATAAAAAGACACACACACACATATTTTTTTTAATACCGAAATATATTAATATATGTATACATACACAAAATATGCACATATATATATATATAATATTTAATATAAACACACACATATATATATTAATATATAATAATATTTTTTAATGTTGAAATCTATTAATATATATATATAGTGTAATATAAAATTATCAACAAATATATGTGTAGATGAGTGGTCCAGTCGTTGGTTGGGAGTGTCCAAGTGCAAGGTTCAAATCCAAATTACATCAATTATTTGACTAGAGAGGGGAAGGATCCAATGGCGTACGGTAGGGAGGAGAGGCAACATGAGCAGCGGGGGGGGGGGGGGGGGGGGTGGAACAATTGAAGGAGGGGGAGACATGTAATAGGGAAGGGAGGGAGCAACATGGAGTATTTTTGGGAGGGGGGTGTGGGAGGGAGAGGAGGGAGCACTAGTGGGAGGGAGGGGTGTGGAGTGTAGGGGAGGAAACAATGAAAAAAAAAATTTCAAAAAAATTTACAGACTTTTTTTGGAAACATCTGTTGATGAGGTGTAATTTACTAAAATTTACAATAAAAAACCAATAATTAAGAGGGCATAGTGAAAGAAAAAGAAACATTATTTAAAAAAATTAAGAATTCTAAAAACAATTACTGATTTTCCTGAAGAATGTTGGTAAATGATGTTTTATTTACTGAAATTTCTGAAAAAAGTCATTAAACGAATTAGAGAAGTTTTAAAATGTCACTAATATAAAAAAGTGTCACTAATTTATGTTTTTTATAGTGAAATCACATCAAGGAATGTTGAAAATAACCTTCATAAGAATGGTTTCCCATTTTAAGGGGATTCAGATATAGAAATATATATTGGACCTCAATAAATTCAGAATAGGGAAAGACTATATTTTTATAGAAGATCAAGGATTAGTAGATATTGTTGGTGATATAGTTTATTTGGGTATAAGTAATATATTTTTTGGTAAAAAATTTCACTCTGTAGAAGTAGGAATGGATTGAGAGGGAGAAAGAGTGGAAGAAAATAAAGTAACATTCTTAAGTTTCGGGAAGAAATAATAGAAAATTCATTAGATTCATGAAAGATCACAAAGAAAAAATGATTCGATTTATGGTAGGAATTTTGTACAAGCTATGATCAATTAGTTCATAATAATGAAGAATGTATGATATTAATTCTAGGATAATTTTTTTATGCTAGAAATGAAAAGGAGGTTGTGAAGAAGAAAATGTTGGAAAATGCTTTTGTTGTTGAGACTTCTCTAAAATCTAGAGAAATGAGGAAATGAAGGATTTATTTATAGTGGTTACTCCTCACATATAATTGGCGATATAAATATATTTAAAGATATTGTAAAATGTAAAAGAGGCGTGGTTTGTTTGAAAAATGAAAACTTCTTAAAAATCATAGGCATATGAATGACTAATATTGATACTCAGAAACTAAAATCGAAGTTTTCTTTATTGATAGTCTTAAGAAATAATTTTTGAGGGCTAGAAAAATTTATGTGTATGGTAATTAATTTACCATCAGATAATATTCTTGTATCATCAAACATTTAAAATATAGAAAATTTGTTATTAAGGGAGAATGAACCAATAGTAATCTATTCTAGATTAGAGATCTTTTCAACTCATGTTACTTAATTATTGAGTATTAAAGTAATATGTGGCATCAAAGACTTAGGAATCATGACAAATAAATTATTAGCACACTTTCTAAGGAATATATTTTAAGAAACATACCAAAACAAAAAAAGTATGATGAAGTTTTCTGTATAAATTTTTTGAAAGTAAGGATGATTCATGGCATACATAATAATGTTGAAATCCAATACACCAGACTATTTGAGCTTAAACTCAATAATATTTAAGGTCCTATGGGACATAAATCAATAAAAGGTTATTTTTTACTTTATCACTTTAATTGACGAATTCACTCAGATGACAAGATTATTTTTTATGAAACATATATGAGAAGCTATAGAGATGTTGAAGAGTTTCAGAAGGGATGTTGAGATACAATAGAGGGTATATATATTAAAGATGAGGAAAAATAATGGAAAATAGTACACAAGTAACTCTTTTGAGTCCCACATGAAGAAACATGGAATAAAACAATAAAATAATTCTCCTTATATTCTCCAATAATTTTTTTTTAGAAAAGAAGAAGAAGTATTATTGAAATAGGAAGAATAATACTCACTGAATATAGATATTCTAAATTATTCAATCGGGAAGCTATAATTATAGTTTATCATGTTAAAAATAGATGTTTTTTGTGTCTAGAATATACAATAACTCTTAATGAGATGTGGTATAAGAAAAATCCAATGGTGAAATAATTCATAGTTTTTTGGAGTCCTTTCTTATTATGGTTCAAAAATATGGATCAAGGAATGTGTGATGAAAAATATTAAGAACAAATTTTGATAGGATATTTAGATGATTTATGAAGTTACAAGTGTTGGATTAAACATCTATAAAAATGGGTTGATTCCTATGATGTGAAAGTTATTGAAAACTAGACTTTCATAAAAATAGATATTAATGATGATAAGAAAGTTTCTATGAAAGATTGAATGTTGACTTCCAAATAGGGTAATAAGAATGAAGATGACTGCAAGCCTAAACTTGTACAAGTTTGTTCATAATATTCTAGTGATGAGGAAATTAAGACTCGAATAATGATTCTAAAGTTATGAACTTTACAAAAATAGGTTGAATTCGATAAAAATATTGAAAATAAAGAATCTATTGTTTAGAGAAGCTAGAAATTGATATTAGTGAATTATACATCACTTATCTCATAGGTGTAACCATATTCAGTTTAGAGGTAGTTAAAAATAAAAAGTTGTAACATTCTATGAATGAATATCTTGATCAAATTGAGAAAAAATAAAATGCCGTATTTTGTACCTTGACTAGTACCGAAGAATGTTATTGGAAAATAGTGGGTGTTCATAAACAATCTCAAAAAACATAGAGAAATTTTAAGAAACAATTCATGGATCGTTTGTTAAGGTTACTAAGTGATGGAAGGTGTGGATTTTGAATAAATATTTTCCCCTCTTGTGGGACATGAAACTCTAATAAAGTTCTTGGTAGTAGATGCTCATCAAAATTAAAAAGTATATTAGAAGGATGTTAATTCATCTTTAAAAAATGGATAAATTGAAGAATAAGTTTATATTGATAAACATATTTACTTTATTTATGATAAATAAAGAACCATGGTGTGTAAACTAATAAAATATTTATATGAGTTGAAATATGACCCAAAATCCTGGTACTCAAAAAATGATAGTTTCTGGAGTAGTTGAACTTCTCTAAATAAAACTTTTATAGAAACTTGTGTGTAAAAGAGGTGAGCATAGTAAACCTAATTTTTATTTCTTATATTAATGATATAATTTTTATAGTAGATAGGGATAAAACATGTGAATAATTTACTAAGAAAATGAAGAAGAACATTGAGATATAAATACTGGTAGATTTAACTTTATTTCTTGGTTTACAAATTCAACAAAATGGAAGATACATCTTCCTATGTCAATAAAATCATTCCAAGGAGTTACTATAAATGTTTGGAATGAGATAACCAAAATATTTTTCAGAAAAAATCCCTACTGGTATGAAGTTGAGATAAGATAAAGTTGAGAAAAGTGTTAATCAAAAAGACTTCCAAAAATTGATAGAAAACTTACTCAATCTTAGTGATTTAAGACCAAACATTATATATGTTTTCAATCTTTGTTAAATATTCCAGAGTGATCTAAATTAATCACATATGATAGAATCCAAATAATACTTAGGTATATTAAAGGAACATTAAATTATGGACAGATGTATAGAATAAGTAATGAGATGAAATTTTGTGGGTTCATTGATACTAATTGAGATGTATATTATAATGATAGAAAATAAAAATTAGAATGGAATTTATTCTTGGGATAAATTTGTGTGAGTTGGCATAATCATAAATAATTATCTATTACCTTGGTCAAAACATAAGTATAATATGTTTTCACCACCCATGATTTTACACAAATGATGTGGATGAAAGTTCAGCTAGAAGAATTAAGGGTTAATGTTGGTAAACCATTGAAGATTCTTTATTAAAAACAAAGTGAAATTGTTATTTCCAAAATTCCTATATAGCATTCCATATCAAAGAACATTTATATTAAGTATAATTTCATAAAATTTAATATTTTTTGTAGAGAAGTCATTATTTATTATATTTCAAAAAATATCAAACTCTAGATGTTTTCACCAAATTTATGACAAGGGCTAGATATGTGGAATTGAGGCTTAAAATACATGTGCATACTCCACTAATGAGTTTATAAATTTCATATGGAAATTTTCTCCATAATCCTTTGGATTCAGTTGTCAAAGGGAGAGAGAAATTATAACTCTGTATAAAAATATTTTGTGAATCCGAAGATTATGATGTCATAAAAATGGAGAGATAAAAATAATGAGGGGGAGAATATCTTATCATGGGTATAAAATTAATTAGCACTATGGTATGAAATTAATTGAAACACAATTTTTTATCATCTAGTTTGGTGTTAGGTAATTCTCTTTGATAAAGGACGTGGTTTGACAAAAATTTATAAAATAATTACTGTTACCAGTGTTGTGAATGTTGAGAAAAAATCCAAAGGGGGGATGGAAGATCCTCTGGGTTATTTTTGTAATATGTCATTTACTTTTTTTTCAAACATCATGTTTTTGAATGTTTTGGTATCTCAAGTAAGAATGACTTGCTAGAGTTGTGATGAAACTTTGTTTAATAAGGTCACAAATGTTTCCATATAATTCAAATGATTCTATGCTGATCTTCATTCCCCTAACATCATAAAGATATTCATGATCGTAGTTGTGTTTTATGAGTATGAATGAAGAAGGGGTGTTTTTTTGGACAAATATCAATGTTGAAGGCTGCATATAGTTTAATCTATGATGTATTGAAGTTTAAACCTGATGATCAACCAAAAAAAAATGAAGGCCAAAAAAATAGAGTATACTAGACACATGAGTATAATGCTTAAAGACATATATTTTGTATAAAGTTATTTTTTATTTATTTGAAATTTAAATATGTAAAAATTTTAATTTAAAGTTTACAAACATACAGGGTGTAAAATGTTGAAGTTTCCTATGGTACAAAGTTTGATGATATAAATCCATAGAGGATGATGTTGTGCGAAGGATATCACACCAATTCCATCAAATAATGATCAACTAGTTCAAGTCCATCAGACTGAATTTTTTTTAAAAGTGTTTATGTTACTCCAGTAAAAAGTAATTTCATAAGATCATCAAAGGGTTTTTTAGAAATATCATTAGATAGAAAAGTGCAATATTGATCATATGATGGTGTGTAATTATTACTAGATGAACATGTGCAAAGTTACATTGAATATAGATGAATGGTGTATACTAGACATTAGAGGCATGTTATGAGAAATTCACAATAATGATTCCAACTGATCAATAAGATTATATGAAGTATCATCAAATAGTTTTCTTCAAATATCAAATTATTAGACTTTTCATTAAGCAATATCATTTGTAGAATTATAAAATTTTGTGATCAAAGGAATATACGAATCTATGATTTGATAAAGGTTGTATGAATCCTAAGAATATGTTGAGTTCTATCAGATTTAAAATTGAAAATTTCCTATCAATAAATGGAGGATGAAGTACATTAGTCAGAGAGAGATGACGATCCATGAAGTCACCAAGATGAGTTTATTAATTCATGTTGATCCGTTAAAGTTCCATCATACAAATGATAATTAAATAATGAAATGCAATTTCATCAGACAAAAAATTATCTGAAGATGATTAATATTGAGTTTTGGGAACTGAGATCTATATAAATTTGAGTTGTATCAATTCAAATACAAGAGTATGAATTCATCTATATATACATATATGAATCTTTCAGATAGTGGAGGCATGAAAAGAACATTTGATAAATAATCCTAATTTCACCAGATTGAGTAAAATGGATCATGTTGATCAGTCAGAACAAAATTGGACAGAAAATATATATGAAGAAGTAATTAATTCATTCATCTAATTTTTTTCTGGATAAAGTTATTAGGATATTTACATAAACATTATAAATACATTTAAAATTGATGATGTTGACCTGACCTTTCATTATTTTTTATCTAGTGAGTCTGAGGATGTTTGAAGAATGTGGAAGCTTTCAAGAAACTTAAATAATATTATAGAATGTTTGAGATGTGTCCCACTAAAGGTATTATGAGTGAGATAATTTAAAATTTTAGTTTTTTCTGAGTGGTAAAAACATTTGAGTTCCAACCTTTTTTTTTCTAGGTGTGTTCCTCTATAACAGGGTGTATGTACAACATGTATGTACATTGTTCATGTTATTAAGAGAAATGTAGTGATATAGAAAAGGTATCAAAAAATTATATCATATTAAGATCAAAAGAGATAAGGTTTTAGTATTTTGAGTTTCTAACCAAATAATCTCTTGGTTAAGGAAGAAAAATCTACCAGGTAGAGGTGTGGCAGGAAGAGATACCAGAAAGAGGTACCAAATAGTGATTGGGAGGAACAATGTTTTTTTTAATTGGTTAAAGTAATATATCATTGTCATATTGGTTTTAGGTAAACCATATAGAGTTATATTGGATAAAGGAATATAACACTGGATAAATTCTTATTGGATGGTGTATATTACATGGATAATTTCTTAACAAAGTTAGCCATTTTAAAATATTCTATTTCTTGTTATAGTTTAGTTTCATAAGCAATATTTTTAACTAATAGAAGTCAGTATAATTAACCATCAGGATATATAAAGTGTCTAATAGGAGTTGCATAAATTATAAATCACTTCATATTATAGTGAATTTCCATGGAATGATGAGAGCATCCCTGGTAAAGATACAGACACCCATACTAGGGGAGAACCTTATAAGTCTTGTGTGCCAAATTTTACTTTTTTAACATTTCATAAAAATTGAGGTTGACTTTTTTAATGTTGAAAAACATTGAAAATCTAACAAGTTTCATGGGTTAATTTCAAGAGAGAATAAAATTTAAAATATCACCACTAATTCAACCTTACCTTCTCAATAGTTGCCACACTACTAGGAACTTAAAGGTTGAAACATTCATTAAAGACAGTGAATTAAAGAAATAAAATATTTTTTCCCTAATTCCCTATATCTCTAAAACAAAAATTATTCGATTGTTTTTCTATCAGATAAAATAACTACCAGGTCAAATTTATATTATATTAAGGAGGAAAATTTCATTTAAACATTATAATAAATTCATCACAGTACCAATTTAGTATATGTCATTTATATTAGAGGTTACCACAAATAGGGGTTTTGGATACTTGAAAGAAGGGATAAATCCCTTCAACCATTAAAAAAAGTGTTCAATCTATTGGTCAAATGTGTCTAATTAGATTTTTTATATACAATTAGTTTCCTAATAATATTTTATGTTTACTACTATATTTATGTAATATAAGTTAAATTAATAATTGGTTATGAAGATGATGTATTATGCACTTTTTGATGCAAACAATTCTTGAAAAAACATAGTGAGAATATTGAAATTGAGAAAACGTTTGAAGGGGAAAAAATTCTAAAGGAAGGAAAAAACATGGAGGTGAGCATGCAGGAAAAATAGATATGATCAAAAAATTAATAAATCATCATTGTGAGATCATGCAATAAAAAATTTATAAAGTGATAAATAAATGTAAAAAATTTAAGGTTATATATAATGCATGTGGTCAACCTATTAACCCCAAAAATTCTATTTTCATTAGTAACATTGGTGTTAAAACTCAAATATACATAACGATTTATATAGATATGTTTCAAAATATTTTTATTGGGTTAAATGAAACAATTTGGGAAGATAATAGTATAACATTATGTTATAATTTCCTTATTTTATCAAAAAATAAAATAATAAAGAATTGATTTACTCTTTATTATCCCATGATGATTATTTTTATTTTAAATAATTTTTGGATGAAATTAAAACTAATGGTTGTTGAAAAGGATTATAGATAATTTCAAACACATATTATTAAACATTATATTAGGAATACTAAGTGAAAGTAAAACCCTACGCAATAGATATATACATAATAATCATAAACCAAACAACCGAGGATGCTTTTAATATCCATTAGAAGGTGGAAGCATTTAATATAAATTATAATTATTAGTATTTTAATAAAAAATTATATGTATTAATATCATTTATTAAATATCATTAATTTATGAAATATAAACGGATTGAAAAAAATAATCAATGTTCATATAACCATTGTACCCCCATCGTAAAACAAGGATGGGTGTCAACATCACTTGAATAAAAAATGGAATGTCTTCTAAATCTATAGTAATCATTTTACGTGATATGAAATAACAACATATTCACATTCCATTGTATATTTAAAGATTGGTGAATTTAAATCTCAAGAAAATTCCATCCCACATCATGTGTTATGGAAAAAGTATTGTATAAATAAAAGGGGATAGCTAGTAAATGAAAACACATAAAAGCTATTGTAATTACATGTAATTACAACATAATATAATTTTTTATACTTTAAAATATTATTACATAATAATTAATAATTATTTTCCATTTTTTATTCATTTAGGAATAATAATCATCATTAACTATAGAAAATGAACAACTATTTTTTTTGGATTTGGAGCATCTATAATTGTATGAAGACATTATCGATGAAGATTTTGGAGTGTCACCATGAGAATACTTTGAGAAATAAAATACACAAAAAATAAAAATGATAAAATAAAAAATATGTTGACATATATAGATACTCCAATGGTAAACGTTAATTGGTAAAATGATGTGACAAAAAAGATTTTTAGAAAGAATCAATGAGAAGAATAAACATAGTTATAACCATATTTAAAAGAAACATGCACCCCCCAGGTTTGAGGCTACCAATTCCCCTCAAAGGACTACCGTACCTAAGCTAAGAATTTTTTTCTTAACAATTTCTATTAAATGCGACTCAAATAACCATTGATACATTTATTGATATAAAATTCTACATAGTAATATTTACCATGAATTATATCTATCAACACCCACTCATCATTTTTTTATAAGAGGCACAATATATAAAATAAAAGGAAATATTCTATACAATAAAAAACTTATAAAAGTGCATGTGAGAGAAGGGATTCCTATAGCTCATGAGATGAAAAATGAGGTACCTATTCCCCTTGATGATCTTAATGTTCACATTTTTTAAAATTTTATTATAACAGTAATAGCATGGTTGTTTAATCTTATAAATATACATGATGATAACGAGGTGTGTACTTTCAAATTTTTATTGTATGAAAAACTTTTACAATTAATGAAAAAGGATTTAATTTAGGTATGTTATTATAGAAAGGGAAATAAAATCTCATGTCAAAAAATATCTAACTGATAAACTAAAAGATGAAAAGAACTTGATAAGGGTACCTCTTCCCCACTAATCACACTGTATTATTTATTGATATTCCAAGTTCATGTAGATACAATGTTCCAAAATAAAAATATAGCCTACATTGAATATTAATAAAAAATGTATTGAGAGGAAATTAATGACCTGATTGGTTTTGATAATGTAAATTAAATTACCAAGAATGAATATTTGAGAGACTCTGTTGTGAATATTTACTAGAGATAAATTTTTATATCACTAGTAAAAAATAAGTTTTAAGATCAGTTTTTGTTTTTTAAAATTGATTTTATAGGAGATGTTAATATAAAAGAAATAATAAAAAATATTTTTGAAATCAGTTAATAAAAAATATTATAAAATAATTATTTTGAAAGTCCTTTAATATCAATTATTTAATAATAAATGTTAAAAGAGACTTTCAACATCATTTATTCAATAACCCGTGTTAAAAATCACTTTTAATATCGATTTTTTAGTAACCGATGTGAAAAGTGACTTTGATCATCTGTTATTGAATGATGAAAGTTAAAATTGTCCATTTGTTTAGAAAAATATTTTAAATTTTATTACTCCATTAGAAGAAAATATAATATTGATAAATTATAAAATTGAAGAAATCAAAATCATGAAAAAGAAACATAAAGCTTCAAAATAATATCCATGGTTATTGTGGTATCCATCGACTTAATTTTCAATTTTATGAAAGAACTCATGGGAAAACAGTTTTAGAGACTTTTGAGGCATTTTATTCATTGACATGTAAATCCCATATAGTTGATTCATATAATTAAGTTGATAAAAAAATTATTATTCATTATAAAAAATAAATCATGAATAGATTTATAGATTAATAAAACTAATCATAAATAAATTAAATTACAGGAAAATAAATATAAATACCATCACAAAATTAATGAATGAAGAACTAGTGAAATAAATATGGAAATAAACGGATTAGATCTGAAATTAATAAAGTAAGATAGTGAAAACCTTTATATCACAATTAAAAAAGTGAAATTTTGCGTTATAAGTTATTGGTGGAAATTTAAATTTTCAAACATGCTCTGTGAAATAATATAAATATAAAAATTTCCCAATTTGAAATTTTATATTTTTACAGTAATTTTTTAAAACACAACATTAAAAATCCCTATAAAAAAGGTTTTAATGTCAATTTTTCTAAAATCTACGTTAAAAGATATGTTTCTAAGGATGGTTATTTGAAACTCCACATTAAAACTCTTGATTTTAACATCTATTTTAAAAAAAATGATTTTTAAAACCCTTTTTAAAATCATTTTTAAAACGGGTTTTCAAAAATTGATGTTGAAAATCCCCCAAGGATAATTTTTGACATCATTTATTTAATAACCAATGTTAAAACCCTGACATGAAAATTATTTTTTTATACTAGTGTAATTTTTTTCCAATAATTAATCTACTTTGTTTATTATAGTTTAATATTATTCATATTTCTCCAATAATATATATCACACCATTATAAAGTTAAGAAATTTTGAATAAAAATTTGGATTCGTTAGTACTCATGACACTTCTACATAAAAAGCATTGGTTAAAGTTGAAGTTTTAGTAATAGAACAGAAAGTGGTTTTAATATGTGAAATGAAAATAACAGATGACATACACTAATTAATGCATATAATATAGAGGTAAAACTATACTCTCTAATCATATAAAATATATTTTCCCATTTTACATAACCTATTCTGCTTTTTATAACTCATTGGATGCTTGTTGTGATTAACTTTGATATTCTAATGATATATATTTTTTGGATTCAATGCATGGATATCTAATAAATCGAGAACACATGATGTCCGTTATGAATTTATAGTACACTATATATAACATTTTACAAATAAAATTCAAATTTTATGTTTTATATTATATTGTCACACACATTTTTCATGATAGGGTGGTATTTATTTAACATCCAAACCATGGTATGGAGGCATCCAATGCACACAATAAACTTATGTATTTCTATAAATATATAAGTATTAGGGTACACATAATAAGATTTCACTGTCCAAACATATATCAAAATAAATTAATTATTTCGATTATTGTTTCTATAGTGTTTGAAATAATGTAATCACAATAATTATCATTATTATAGTTCTAAAATCAAGAAAGATATCACATTACACCCAAAACTAGAATCCATTAACAGAATTATTTGAATTTAATTACAATATCATTTAAAATATTTATTAAGTATTTTAATCTATATTTTTCTAGTTTTACCAGGATTTTAAGAAATCCTCATATTCAAAAGAGAGAATCAATTTTTTGGAATGATTGGGAAACATACATGGTTTTTGAATGTTTGTATAAATCATGAAGAAGTAGTTTTCTATCTTGTTTGTAATATTTTTATTCTTTAGAGATCAAGAAGAGGTGGTTAATATTCTTCTTATTTAGTAACTTTCCTATCATTGACTATCATTATTGGTGGAATTTATTTTAGTTATATAACATTATAATCCTATCATATAACATAGAATATTGAATTCCTTACAGAAGTAAAAGAATAATGTTGTTATAAAATGGATACACCAATTTTGGGTTTTCAATTTAAAAGTTACATTTTAGTTCAAAACACATGTCACATAGTAAAAAAACAAAATTCACTAATATTTTCATGATATTTTAGGAAAATTATTGGTTTTTTATTTTTGACATGTAGGAATTAACCACACATCAAAATAACACTTAGTGAGCGTAGTTATGACTAGAAGTGTGCATATTCAGTTTAAAAGAGATATTTTTACTCAAAACACACAGAACATACTCAAAATAAATAAAATTCACCCTTATTATCTTGTTACTTTAGGAAAATGTTCAATAATTCATTTTAGATGTGTATTAATTAACCAAACTTCAATTTGACTCATGAAATGGATAGTATGTCTAAAATTATTCATTTTTATTTAAAATTGATATTATAGTTCAAAAAGTGCATCACATACTCAAAATATAGAAATTTTTTATTTTAGAATGATAATTTATTACAGTAATATATAATTCATTTGTGATTTATAGGAATCATCCACACATCAATATGACACGTAGAGTGACTGGTATGACTCAAAGTGATTTTTTTAGCGTAAAAGTGACATTTTAGTTCAAAATCATGCATCATATACTCAAAAAAAAAAGAAAAACATTCAAATTGCCTTGTTACTTTAGAAAAAATATTGCTAATTAATTTTTTATTTGTAGTAATTAACATGACATAAATTTGAAACATGATGTGAGTGGTATAATTGAAAGTGCATGATTTTAGTTTAAAAGTTAAATTTTAGTTCATAACTTGTCTCACATACTAAAAACTAAGAAAAATCACTCATATTATCTTCATAATTTAGGATAATGATTCATGATTACTTTTTGACATATAAAAATTAATCACACATCAATATAAAAAATAGTTTGGTTAGTATGACTGAAAGTATGTGTATTTTTAGAGTGGAAATTTCATTCAAAACACATGTCACATACTCAATACTGAGAAAAAAAGATAAACTTATCATGAAAATTTAGAAAAAGCATTGGTTTTTGTTTTTCATATGTAGAAATTTACCATACACCATTCTAACATGCAGCGTGAGAAGTATAATTTAATATACATGTTTTAAATTTAAAATATTAATTTCAGTTCAAAACACAATTCATAGAGTCAAAATAGAGAAAACATGTTCAGTTTTTAATGATACATTAGTGAAAAATATCATCCATTTTTATATGATGAAATTAATCGTACCTCAATTCTACATGTAGTGTTACTGGTATAACTAAAAGTGAATCACATACTTAAAATAGAGAAAATTCACTAAGAGTGTCATATTACTTGTAATATTTTTTATAAATGCATTATGTTATCCCTTTTTTATTATATATTATATTTTTTTATAATTTATAAATGTTATGTATTTTTTATTTATGCATTATTATATCATATTTATTTATTTATTTATTTATTTATAGTATCACTAAAATAAGAATTTTTTTTATTACTGGCACACACTTCTTTTCTTGATGTCAGATTGATCCATAGAGAAAGTCTCTTATGAGTTCAATTATCTTCTAGTTATTTGTAAAATGTAAATGTTTGTAATAAATTTTAAATATAAGTTTAATTGTTATTTATTGAAATTTTTGTAATGTATAATTATTTTTAATGGAAAAATATTATATTATAAAGTTATTTGTAATTTTAATTTTTTTATCGTTTATTTATTATCTATAGTGTTCTGTTCATGTAGAATAACACTATTGTAGTAAAGAAGGACTTTTATCAGTGCTCTAGATAGTGATGATAAAATATAGTTTTATCATCACTAAATTTCATATTGATAAATTATACCTTTTATCAGAAATAATGATAATGCTAAAAAATATGCTTTTTCAGTGCATTTTTAGCACAAATAAAATCCGATGTCCATTTTCATTGCACTCATCACTAATTATTTTAAAGAACTAACAATAGATTTTTTTGCATCCCTTTAAATCCAAAATATACAGTAGTGATCATTAAAATGTGGATACATATATTTAATCCATTATAAAATTAATTACTCATTATTCTTTCATGATTTACATCATTAAAAACACATACTCATAAGAATGAAATCCCATGATTAAAACATAGGTTTATAAATGACTAATAATGAATTATCTATATCACATAAACTCTATTTACTTTATATACTCATCAATAAAAATTGTTCTTAGACTTAAATAACCATATTAAATACTCCTAGATCTTAAATATCTATTTCAGTTCCTCATTAAAATTTCATAAATTTTAATATTATAACTTAATTGATTCTAATGGATGAATGAGAAGAAAAATTTTAATTACATTTTCATGGTCGACTAGGATTCAAAATATATATCCCATGATAAATTTATCAAAAATTTATGGTTGACTAGATTATGAGGATTTTAACTCTTAATAGATTGATCATATTTATATTTCAAATTGAACCCATAAATACCATAGTGTTTTTATAATTGATTTTCCCTTTTTCGTGATTTATTGATCCTTTCTACATATGAGATTAGCCCCTATGAAAAAATTAATAGCTCTAAAATGAGCTCAATAATTAACTAATATTTACCATTTTAAATCCAATTCCAAACTATAAAATTATAAATAATCTTATAATTTCCAAAAAAAAAAATCCCAAAATGCATTATCTGAGATAAAAAATCCCCTTACATGGAATTTTTGGAAACCATAATCAAATTAATCAATCCATTAAATAAATTCAATTATGTAATCAATGAAGTATCCAATAATTATTCTTCATTTAATTTTTTATAACCAATATTCCCTACAATTCTTTAAGAAAATTTGTAAATCACCCCTTACTTGGAATAACCACACATCCCCCCCTTTAATTTTTTTAAAAATAAACTCTAAATAATTAATCATTATCACTCATGGAAAATAAATTTAATCAACTGCATGCTTACTTTATCTATTCACTATATAAGAAATAAGAGAAAATAATTAAACTTTCAATTATATCTATTGAATTATATATATAATTATCTACTTAGGGTTCTTCAACATACCCCCTTATTCAATACAACCATCCACCAACTTATCTTTATAAATGCTTTCAAAACACCCCATTAATATAAATTGAATAAATTTAAGGGGAAGAGGAGTGTGATTTATGATATTTATTTTCTATAGGTGGGTTTAACTCCTTGTTAAATTTATTTTTCTCATAAAAAAGTATTATGAATTATTTTATGATAATATCATAAATTTAATCTTTTTTTTCACATAGTTAAGCTTCATGAAATTTTCTTCCACCTTAATTTTAATAAAATGATACATTATACTATATGATTTTATTTAATATTAAATAAAATACTTACATAAATTGATTGAACTATTATTACATTTAACTAATATTGGGAGTTCCAATATTTATCTTAAATTAATCAACATTTTCTGCATCCATAATAACTAGTTATAAGAAAGACTTACAATAATGTATTTACCTATGAATTTACCAAGAGAGATATGATATTTATTATCAATAAACAATGACATACACACATTTTTTTGGTAAAAATTTCCTGCAAATTTTGATTTTAAATAATCAACTTGTTTACCTAATAAAAATCAATAATGACTATAAGTTTATATTCATCATTAACAATATCTAATAATAAGTAATAAAAAATTCCTTATATATATACATAAGAAACATCTTTCTACTACATTAATATCCTTGGAATGAATTTTATACCCTGATATTAGGAAAATTGTAAATAATACATTATACCTTAAAGTTATTACATATAATAAGCATCTGATGATTTTATTATATTCAATAATATTAACTAATTTTCCATGATCACGCTTTAGCTATATTATAATAGTAATGAAAGTGCTAAAAATTTTGTTTTCTTCAATATTGAATATATTCTAGAATTTATTTTAATAGTTATCTTGATGTAAATATTCCATTTCCCTTTTATAACCTATATACTATAAAAATGGTTAATCCACCAATTAATGGAATTTAAATTTTTTACATTATATTTGAAAACTCTTTTCAATCATATTCACTTGACTCTTTGAAGATGATATATTCAATATATACTAATAACATCATTTTAATTTCATCAAATATATCCACATATAATTTATTATTGATACAACTTTTAAACAATTGAAAATTATTGATAAAAGTTTCCAATATATTGTTAAATAATCAAGGATTCTAATTTAATCCATTGAAAGTTTTTTGAGCTTTCATATATTTCTATCAACTTTAACAAAATGTAATTAAAAAAACTAATCAATATAGAATTATTTTAAAACACTATATAAAAAATTCATACATGATACCCATTTGAAATATTTTGAATCATCTTTGACAAAAAATGTGAGGAAAAATCTAATTTACTTAACTTGTAAAGTGAAGAAAAATGTTTCAATAACATCCACATCATAAATCTAGTCATACCATTTTCATACAAGTACATCTTTAAACCAGAATACCTATATGTCTTCATTAATTTTATTTTTATATAATTGTTTAATATATATTAATTTTTTATTCAATACTTAGTACCAATTTACATGTCTGATTCCTTTTAATTTTATCAAGGTACTCATGTTTAAACATAATCCATTAGTCTTTGTTTAATGAAAATGAAATAATATCATCTTTAACCCATGCCAAAATAATCATAACTTCTGACATATGGATTCTTAGTATTTTTATAAGTGTATTCTTATATTCATTTATATTTTTCAAATAAAAATATTTCTTACTGTTTTATTTTCTAGGATATATAGTTGTTTTGTAATTCTTTTCATTATATTATTCATTATCTTCAAATTATTGTTTAATATTTACTATCACTTGATAATTATCAAGGATGATTCATTATATCTAATTATATTATTCTTCATAACAATTTATCATTTTTACCGTCAAATCTATATCCATAGAGACATTAATTATTTCAATTATATAATCGTTCCATTTTTGTAGCATTTTTATGTTTTGATCTTAAAAAAGTAACCAAGAAAAATTTCTTCATATCTACCACTAATATAATTCTATTGGTTTCATTATTTGTTTAAGTTATAAACTATACTAAAAAAATTATGAAGTAATTCATGGATGATTTTTTTTCTTAAATCGAAACTGATATAGAGTAACTTATTCTCTAATACATTATGATTGGGAACATAAATATACACTAATTTATTTTAATTTTTTTATCAAATACTACTATAAAAAATTTACCCTTATATCATATTTATGTTTCAATTTATTCTTTCCACTTCCCTATTCTATTGAGTTTTAATCACAATAAGTCCATAATGAAAAATTATATTCTTGTCACATCCAAACCGAATGGGGATCAAGTCAAACTACAAAATATTGTCTCCATAGGCCTGTGGATGGAAAGAAGTGCCTAAAGACATATCTATCATGGGAGGCCTTTTCTTTTATACCTGTATACGCACACTTTACCATCTCAGTGAAAAATTACAATGGAATAATAATAGAAAGATGTAACATCTAGAGAATAATAATGCATGAAAAAATCACTAGAAAGTACAAGAGTGTGATAGTGTAAATTGAAAAGTAAAGGGGAAAATATATGACCAAGAATAAAGTTGTCCCAAATTAACAAAACTGGAAATATAATTGCTGAGAGACCCCAACTATGACTCTCCAAGCTTCGACCACCATACATTTTCAAACACACCAGACTGTCCCTATTCTCCTCTAATGTTTCCACCGACCTCACCGTAATCTTTTTATGACACGAAACGTGTAGGAAAATCCCATATAGTAGTGATTATATACATACCAAGTATGACACCTCTAAAGATGAAGGGGGAGTAGTAAGAGACATGATATGATTAGATAGATAGTTCAACCCAAATAAAGAGAGTAATAGAATCCAAAAACATGGATAACAATATATATATATATATATATATATATATATATTCTCAAACCAAAGAATCCAAAATGAGAGAGAAAGGATATCTCCATCTCACAACCCAGCCTAGGATAAGAGTGCCATCAGTTCCAAGAATCCAAAAATGATATTCAGCATCTTGTGTGTCTACCCAGCAGAAAAATCCAAGTCAAAATACACATCCCTACAATTCCACACTATTCAGGGTAATGATCTCTAGGTAGAGGCCCCACGACCTAATAAACAATGCGAGTTCCACTCAATAGATAGAGGACCCAAACCTTGACTCTATAGGATGGTGACACTCAATAGATATCTTGAGGAACCATGCCTTGTCTCGGCTTGATTGTTACACTCTAATGGTTAGTATATGGCCCATGCCCATATAAACTAGAGGGTTCCACTATAGTAGTCGATAGAGGACCCATGCCCTGTCCTAGAAAAAGGGTTCCACTTATGTAATCAGTAGAGGACCCATGCCTAGTCCAACTAGAGGGTGACTCTCAAGTAGTGAGTATAAGACCCATGAACAACCAAAATAGTGGGTTTCAATATAGCATTCAAGGACCCATGCCTTGATATCATAGGAGGGTGAAACTATAGTGTATAGGTAGAGAACCCATGCCCTGCAAAGAAGGAGGGCACCACTCTAATATCTCTGATGATCATTCCTGATCACATCCATTTTCAAGAATCGCCTTAATAAGAATCACATGAAAAAAATCATTTATTGTATATCATAATCCAATACGAAGTCCACAATAATTTTCTATGTGGAAACACTCAGGATAGGCTACTCAGGAGCCATAATCCTTGTACAAATGAAGGAGATATGAGAGATAGATGTTTCATCAAAAGAAATGAAGGAATACACGATGTGTGGGGGGACCCACAAGGCATGAAGTTCCAATATTTTTCCTAGCTATTTTCCTACTGGTACTTGGATCACTACCTGTGTATGAGTACGTGGTGTGTAGAGGGACTACATGTCATGTCTGAGCCACTCGGGGATATACCTATGCTCCTGGTCATGTATTTGTAGGATTTTCCATGTTCATGTACATTAGTACATGGTGTATTCTTGGCTATTCCCATGCCTCTGTACTCCTAGAGTACACACCATTCCACCAACACTAATTCACACGACATGTGATACTTATAAATTCAAGAAACACTATCTACTATAGCTAGGGATAACACGATGTGTGATCTTCGGATTCATGGCGTGTGGTCCAATTTTTCATAGAATATCAGTATTTTATTTAGTATTCCAAATCTTCCTATTATGTATTGATCCATTCCTGCTGCTCATCCAAAACCAAAGGGGATGCCTTTGACCACTATTCTCGACTACCTGTTGGCTTGAAAATGGATTTCTAATTCATTCGCGGGTTCTTTGTATGCCCAACGCATGTCTCCCACTTCCTCGATAACTGATTTGGATCCCAGATCAAAATATCATTCACATTAAACCTGAAAACCATCCCAAATTTGTTTTTTATTGACAATACTCTATTTTCATGTTAAAATGTCATGAATCCAGGGGTCCGATCGAGCTTGTTCATTCCCAACAATGTTGAATCACAACCCTGTTGTCCAATGAATACTAAAATAAATAATTATTGGGGAAAGGAATAAAAAAAGGCTTAAAAATAATTTACAAGACTTATTTTCCAATGAATTCAATTTGGGAATCCTGGGATGAGAAAAAAAGAATAAACAATTTAATTTCAGTACATGGGCACATGCAATAGCCAAATTCAAATGCAGATCAAAGGAGTATGATCATGATATAAAATTTAATCAATGGGGACATAATATAAAAATTGAAATGTCCCACCTATAATTGGATTATTCTTTATCAAAGAATGTGATCTTTAACAAATGAGAGAATACATTGTGTTCTCTATGCTTTAATCTGTCAATATTTGGAGTTCCATCATCGTCAGATTCTAATTCAACAAAGAGAGGGTGGAAGAACACCTCTCACTAATCTTAGGATTATGTGGATAACCCCATAGATCCTTCCATAATGGTCTATTTAAAGGGTTAATTATATATTGATTATTTAATTAAATAAATAAAATTATTTATTTATTTAACTAAATGCACCCACCCATGGACGCTTTTATCCGAACACTCTATGCCGACCCATTTTTGGTCCTGCCTAGGGTAAACCTAATATTCTGGATTCAACCATAGTATCATATTTTAGATTTGAGATTCTATTTAATATTTATCCCATTTTTATAAGAAATCATGGGAACATAATATAAAATACATTTAATAGTTTTATAAAATGAATTCCTGGAACACCATGGCTCAAAATCTCATAACGTCTCTATGCCTAGCTCCAAATATATTTATAGATACATTCCAAAGTTTTACAAGAAAAAAAATGGTCTCCAAATTATTCCCTCCATTAATATTTTTATATCCGAAAAGAAAAATCTAAACAAAAAAATCAGGATACTGATCCTGCATCTGGATCTCCTACTCTCAGGCAATCTCCTGCATGAAACTATGCCGCCACAACACATGAACAGAGGGGATGGTCTGTCCATGAAGGGCCTTATACATCCAATCCTCAATCGCGACTAGGTTTTTCTAAAAAGGTGGCTCTATCCTTGATGTACTTCTCTCCATATTCAATAACAAGCATGGTGTCCTACACCTATCTCTTCAGTTACGACACATAGAAGATGTCATGCACCGAATGTCATTGTGGGGGTAGGTAGAGGTGGTAATTAACCTTACCAACCCACTACAAGTTCTTGAACATCATAATGAACCTTGAGGATAGCATGCCTCCCCAGAGGAATCTCTATAATTCTCTTCGTGGGGAGACTCTTAAGAAAACATGGTCTCCCTAATCGAACTCCAAGGGCCTATGATGTCGATCTACGTAAGATTTCATCCCACTAGGATATGTTTTAATTATATCATGGATGACTTGGACCTTATTCATTGTCATCTACACCATATCTGGACCCACAAGATATGTCTCTCCTATCTCTATCCAATATAAGGGTGACCTACATGGTCTCCCATATAGGGCCTCGAAAGGTTCCATGGAAATAGTAAAGTAGTAGATGTTATTTTACACAAACTATACCAATGTAATGTTATCCTCCTAACTCTGATAAAATTCTAACACACAATCCCTCAACATATATTTCAGCACCTAGATAATGCACACAGTATTCTCATTTCTCTAGGGGTGAATAGATGTACTCATCTTCATATGGATCCTGAATTCATCCTATAGGCCTCTCCATAAACATTGAATGAACCACACATCATGATTTGTGACATTAGTCAATTTCACCCCATGAAGGAAAATAATATCTCAGATGTACTACTACCCTAACTTTTCCACTGAAATATTCCCTCTAATTGAAAGTCAGTGCACCACATGAGGTGGTCAACTATCATCCAGATGGCATCGTGGCCTATCACTATCCATGAAAGCTCTATCACAATGTCCATGGATATTCTATACCATTTCAAATCTAGGAACTCAAGGGGCTGAAAAAAAACTTCTGGAACACGATGCCCAGCCACCATCCACTGATAGGTGAGGCACCGTGAGACAAACTCGGCAATGATCCTTCTCAAGAAGGTCCCCCAAAACTATAGTGCACGGTATTTGTACATATTCCCTACAAAAGGATGTACAACCAAAAGAGATATGTTAAATTCCATCATCAACTCCTCTTGTCTCATGACTAGAGATACCATCTGTACCTGCAAAAAGATGATGTGATTCCATCCTTCAAAAAATTCATTGGGTGAATCTCCTCAGGATATCTATTCACACAATAACTCATAGTTGATGTCTAAAAACTGGTACTCTCTCACATGATAGAGGATTAGAGGATTCAACACCATCAAATGAATAAAATATGAACCCTCCTACTCAACTAGGGCAAGCTATAAGAATGCCAACTGCTCGTACACCTCATACACCAAACGAGCCTGAGACTTCCTCCTAAGGGTATCTTCCACCACATTGATCTTCCTTGGAGATTATACTATATAAAAGTAAATGTCCTGCATAAAATTTAATCATAACCTATATCCCAATTTCAAGTCTCTATGAATGAATACATACCTAAGAATCTAATGGTCCGACTAACCCAAAAAATGCTCTCCCAAAATATTGTGTCTCCATATCCTCATAAAAAAGGATACCATTACTATCTATAGGGAATGATTCAAGTAGTTATACTCATGGGGTCTCAACTACCTCAACCCATACATGATAAATTCTAATCTCCACATCAACACATAGTCGATCCTAGATCCCAAGGCATATAAATACACTACATTCTCCATGACCTACTCTGATAGTCTCAAGACATGATCACTCCTTAGCCTTAGCCTCAACTCCTCAAAGTCCTTCTAGAACTACTCATTCTAGGAAACAAATACCCTTTCCATGTTATTATGGTCAAAGAGGGTGAACTTAGAGAAAATTATACAAAATACCTCTAGTAGTACCCTGAAAATCTAAGAAAATTCCATGCCTTTGACATGCTCTTGGGTAGATACCAAGAAAGTACTACATCGATCATCACTGGGTCCATAGCTAAACCATGCTCAGATATGACATGCCCCAGAAAGTGAACATCATGAATCTAAAACATGCACTTTGAAAGATTACAATAACGTTGTTTCTATCAAAGTAAATATAGGACCATCCTCAAGTGCTCTACATGATCTTATTTTTACATAGAGTATATGAGTATGTCATCAATGAAGACAACCAAAAAATATTCCAAGTACTACTGAAATATCTAGTTAATCAAAGCAATAAAAACAACATGGGACTTCATCACACCAAAAGGAATCACTAGGAACCCATAGTGTTCAAAGAGACATCAAAATTCCAGATTCATAATATCATCCTCGTGAAATCTCAACTGGTGGTAGCCTAACATGGGATCAATCTTAGAGAACCAAATCAAGCCTCAAAATCTGTAAAAGAGGCCATCAATAATTCAAATGGGGTATTTTTTCATTATCATGGTCTGATTCCGGCAGTGATAACCCATGAAAATTCACAAACTCCCATCCATAATTTTCAAGAACAATACTGGGGCTGCCTAGAGAGGCCCACTATGTCTGATTAAACCCTTTTCTCGAAGGTCCTCTGACTAAAATTGCAGATCTCAAAGATCAGTGGGGGGCCATCCAATATGCCACAAAAGATATCAGAGCTATCTCAGGATGAAAGTCAATAAAAAACTCCATTTCTCTATATTTTAGTAGTTACAGAACTTCCTTGGGGGTAGATATCCATAAAATCCTCCGTGAATGATGGAATCCAAATTCTTAATGAGTTTTTTGAACCAAGGGGTACCCTCAAAAATTGATGGGTAATATGTTATAACTTTTTGTCTTGAAAAAACCACAATTCATTCCTTGAGATACCTCTCTCCCACAACGGAGAACCTCATCCCATCAGTGTGAAGGTATATAACTCGTATATAGTGATATTCAATTTGGGATTCGAGAAAAGATAACCAATGTTGACCCTATATGAAGTCATAGTGTTTCATTATGATGACAAAAAGTTCCCACAAGAACCTTTCTCAACCAAGTGATATCTTGTACTACCGGTAGATAATACATATAGAAGAATCATTCGCTAATGAACATCAAGACGAAGCTACTAGGATAACACCATCACTGGGAGCTCTAGCTATTTCACCAGGAGTATAGAGATTAAGGAACGACTCATACCTATGTCTAATAATATTGATGAAATAGTTGAATTAACACAAAACATGCCTCTAATCATCTCATGTCTCACTGGCTTATATGCCTCTATAGCCTGCATCTCCCCATGACCCTGAGGGAATGCTCCCTAATCACGATGTTGTCCACCCGGTGGTAGTGGTGGAAGGATCTCATTGTTTTATATTACACTCACAACTTCTCTTATAAAATCTTCACTCGCTCCTATGCTAGCTCTCCCCCCTTGGGGGACACCTTGACCTCACCAAGGAGATCACTGATCATGATGTTTCCACTATTGTGGAAGTCCATTAGTTATCTACCTATTATCCTCAGCACGTCCAGTCAAGAAGTTACATTCCATGTGACCTCTATCATTAGATTAATAACACCAACCCTCTCTGGTATTCCATGGTTCTCTGCACTAACCCTGACCATGGGCCCAAACCTGATCCTAGAAAGATCTTCTATGCTGAGATCATGTAATCTAGCATCTTCTAGATTTTAGAGATTACTAAACTTTACAATACCAACTTCTAACCTCAGTTTTCTATAGTCCCTCTAACAGGAATATCTATGTCACCAATGCCTGCTCCAACACCCCATTATAGGTGGTAATTCACAAGGGTACACACAATGAAAAAAATATCCCCTTGGAGTCCCTATTCATACTTCCATGCCCGAAAGTATCCATCATATATCTTGTTAAGGGAGTACCACATACGGTCTGTGGACTTCACAACATACCCAGAAAATATCATCCACCCTACTATAGATCTAGAATATCCTAAATACAAACCAAGCACAAGAAGGAGGGGTAGTAAGCCACATAGAACAAATATTGGAATATGGGCCATGAGTGTGTCGAATTATCATGCATCTATGTAACTAGACTTCATCATCACCCTGCGACTTTGTGGAAATAGCTATCTTCCATCACAACCGCCTAATCAGTCATTGTTCGAAAAATCTTAAAAACACAGACCACTGACTCTAGCCAATCCTCCACTGCCTGGGGATCTATCTTAAAATGGAACGTCATTAGCCTATGATACTAGAACTCGCAAAGTGCACTAAGAATATGCGCATCCTCAACCCGATATTCGGGTATGACATGCTTCTCAACAAGTGGGGGTACAAATAACTATCCACTTGTAGGAAGAATTTCATAGGATGTAACCTAAAATGAGGCCTTATCACTCATCAGATCATTATCACAATCCATGATTGATATCCTGAATGGATGTAATTGTGGTGGAATCCTTTTAATCAAGATGTACCATGGTTAGATGATCATATATATACAATGAGGAGTTAACTCAAGAAATATAGTCAAAGAATCAATCTTACATGATGCATGTACCATTGATACCTATTATCAATGTCTCAATGTGTTGAGTTTACATGATGATAGTTAGGGTTCTGATGAATGAATACATCAACCGTCACACCAACATAGGGTTCCCTAGTTTGAGAGCCACACTTAATAAACATTGAAACTTTTCCCCTAAATCCCAACCAAATCCTCCAAAGGTGACTAATCCAAACAACATACCATGGATCGAACCACCTTTGATACCAATATTTCATGACTCGGCCAAATGAGGCTCCAACTATAACTACCATAATCCCACCTCTATAGGCTAGGGGTTGGGGAAAATCACTGAAAGAAAAAATTATTATGGGAGGCCTTTTTCTATTTAACTGTATGCAAACACCTGACTATCTCGATGAAATAGAGTAGAGGAAAAATAATAAAAAGATGAAGCATCTATATAATAACCATGCATGTAAAAACCATTAGGGTGTACAAGAAAATGTTTTTGTATACTAAAAAGTAAATGGAAAAAATACATTCCCATCTAAAAAGATGTCCCATCCTAAAAAATCTAAAAATGTAAATGGTGAGAGATCCTAGCTCCGAATCTCCGTGTTCCTACCGCTGTGTGTGGTCAAATGTATCGAGGTATCACTATGCTTCTATGTAGTCAATCCATACCTATTTTTTATCTTAATAAGACATGGAATATTTTGGAAAATCCAATGTATGGTTGAATATATTCATACCCAATAGGATTCCTCGAATGATGAAGGGTGAGAAGTAAGAGACATTATAGTAATTGATAGACAAATCAACCCAAAGTAAAAGAGTAACACAATCCAACAACATGCATATAAATAAATAAATAAATATATATATATATATACTCAAACCAAATAACCCCAAATGAGAGATAAATGGGATTTCCATATCATATCCCAACCCAAGATAAAAGTGTTATCAGTTACAAGAATCAAACAGTAATGCCCAACATCTCACGTGTCTGTCTAATAAAAACATCCATGTTAAGACACACCTGACCACTGTGCTGCAAAGTTGAGAGGACAAATATTTAGGTAGAGGATCCATGTTCTCATACAACAGGAGGGTTCCACTCAATAGATACAATACCCATACCCTGACTCTATATGAGGGTTCTACTCAATAGATAGCTAGATTACCGACACCACGTCCCAACAAGAGGGTTCCACTCTGATGGTTAGTAGAGGACCCCTGCCCAAACCAACTGTACGTTGACACTATTTTTGTTGATAGAGGACATATACCCTTTCTTAGTAGGGGTGTTCCAGTCAATTAATAAGTAGAGGACCCATGACCATCCCAGTTGGAGGGTGTCACTCAAGTATCCGGTCAAGGACCCATGTCTAGATCAACTGGAGGGTTCTAGTATAGGTAAATAGTGACCCATTCCCAAATACCAAAGAAAGGTGGCACTCAAATAGTATCTAGAGGAACAATTCCATACCTAAAATGATGTTAAAACTCTAATTTAGAGGTAAAGGAACCATTCCCTACCTAGTTGGAGGGTTCCGATCTAATATTCAAGGACCCATGCACTGCCCAGGTGGAGGGTGCCACTCTAATATCTCTGATGATCCTTCCTAATCAATGCCATTTTCAAGAATTTCATAATTAAGTTTTATACTCAAAACATCTTTCATATTATATCAAAATACACTAAAAATTACACTATCACATTCAACACAAAAAACACTCAGGATAGACTACTCACATGCCAACATTTAATTCCAAACAAAAAAGATACGACAGATAAAAGTTTCCTCAAAAGGAAATGAAGGGATACATTGAATGTAAGGGGACCCGCATGGTTTCTAGTCCCTCTATGCTTTCTGGAAGTGTCCCTAATGGTATATGGATCATTTATTCTTTAGGAATACATGGCGTGAAGAGGGACTAAAAGGTGTGTATGATCCACTCGAGGTCCTTCCCATGCACCTGGCCATGTATGTGTATGCTTGCCCATGTCCATGTACTATGGTAAACAAGATGTGCTCAGTTTTTCCTATACCTGTGTACTCTCAGAGTACCCACATGGCCACCAACATTAATTCACATGGTGTGTGGGGGTCCCACATGGCTTGTGATACTTATAAAATTATGAATCCCTAGCTTCCACATCCAAGGAACTACATGGTGTTTGTTCTTCGGAATACATGATGAGTAGTTGGGGGTTTTCAGAAAATTTCTAGATCTTCTCTGGTATTTCATACCCCCCTCTTCCATTTTGATCCTTACCATTTTCTCACCCAAAATAAAATATGAATCACTCAACCACTATTTTTGAACATCCTTTGGTTGGAAAATGAATTTCCAATTCATACGATGGTTTTCCATACGCCCTACACATGTCTCACCCTTCCAACATCTTCAATTTGAATCATAGATCAACAAATAATTCACCTAAAATAGAAAAATCATCCAAAATCCATCCTTGACTGTTGATCCATTCATCATATGAAAAAACATTGTGAATCTGGGGGTCCAATTGGCTCAGTCTTGCCTGAAAATGTAAAATTGTGACCATTTGGTACAATTATGACTAAAATGTGTAATTGTTGGGAAAACGACATCAAAATAAAGGATTAAAAATAATTTTCCAAAATTACATGGCCAAAAAATAAAAATTGGGATGCCCGGGGTGATAAAACTGAATAAAAAATTCAATGTCAGTACTGTTGGAACCATGGTCGTCTTTGCATGAATTAGAGTATGGTTTGTGTTTGTTGTAAATCCTCATAGGATGTTCAAAATGTGTGCCAAAAAAGTACTTATACAGGTCAAGCAGATTACAGTATTATTGGTGGCACCTTTTTCTAGTGTTTGCCAAATTTCTGGGCCTGAAAATGGACAAATGGAGAAAAGTGTTTGTGGAAAATATACTTTCATGCCGTGTACTTGAAGGAGAGGTAACTTGCGCACCAAGTGTTTTCAAGATCAGAACATGGAAAAATGGCAAAGGAAAGAGGGTTGAGAAGGTATTGGTTTTGTCGCGCAGGTGACTTGCGCGCCATGAAAGGACCTATGCGCCTGTGCCTAGGATGGCTGGAAATTTTTGCGCCATATGTTTTTCAAGATAAGATCTTCGAAATATGGAAAAGGAAATAGGGTCGCGTAGGTGTCTTGTAGGGGAAGAAACTTATGCGCCGGGACTTGCACGCTGAGGGGAGACCTGCGCGCCACCGCACAAGAGGTCTAGTTTGCCTATAAAAAGAGGACCACCCCTCCTCATTTAACACCAAGTTCAAGACTTAGAATTTCTCGATCTCTCATCGCACAAGTGGTTGAGTCACGCAAGTGGTTGTTGGGCCGCGCAATTAGAGGTTGTACGCCGGTTGTTGGCTGCACATCCAAAGTGGTTTGGGCGTTGAAGGAACTGAGTTGCACAAGTTTGGAGTTGAAGGAGGAAGTGTCGCACAGGTGGGTTGGTGTCACCAACATGCCAAATTTGTACCACACTAGGGACTTGTGCGCCGGACTTGAAACTTGCACACCGGTCTTGGAAAAGCACACTAGGTGAGGTTGAAGTATGCCCGTACTTTTTGGAACTGCACGAAAGTTGAAATATTTCCTGATACCTTCGGTGCAACGTGAGATTAGTCTATAAGTGAAAGTTGGACTTCAATAGAGCATCTACATACAACAGAGGATTCATTCTTTTGAAATGATGAAGAGACCTTCACATCTATAAACTAAGTGTGACTACACCAAGGGCAGTGAGCCAGAGGGAGTCAACGGGAGTGACCCGAGGGACGCTGTGAGCTATCCCTGAACCTTTTGTAAAGGTAGTGTGCTTGGGACAGAGTGACTGTGCCTGAATCGTTGTAGTCCATAGCTAGTGAAGTTTAGTTGAATTTGGTACGACTGGAAACCTGTCGGCGTATGCTCCTTGGACGTAGCCCTTAGTGGTGAACCAAGTAAAAAGTGTTGTGTCGTCTCTATGAATGTGAATGTTTGATTTCTGTTTAAATCCATCATACAGGTTTAATAAGTTCCTATCAACATGGGAACAAGATCCATCACATTAAAAGAAAAGGTTGACACCCTGATTCACCCCTCCCCTCTCAGGGTGTCCTGAGGTCCTACAAGTCCACGGGTGAATGCAATGACCCAATTTGAAAGAATATCAAAGGAGAAGTATAATCATGATAAAAAATTTAATAAATATGGTATGATTTCAAAACTTTATGATTCATACATGGAATTGTATCATTTTCCATTGAAGGATGTGCTCGCCAATGAATGAGAGAATTCTTTGCATTCAATGCACCTCGATCTTCCTTGATCGGGAGTTCTATCATCGTCAGATTCGGATTCCCCAGTGAGTGGGTGGAAGAACCCCTCCCAAAGATCCCAAGGATACATGGGGTAACCTTGTTGATCATTCCATAATGTTATATTTAAAGATAGAATTAGGTCTATGATATTTAATTAACTAAATAAGATTAATTATTTATTTAACTAAAAACACCCACCCACAACCGATTCTTTCCAAACGCCCCTATGCCAACCCATTCTACATCCCTCCTTGGGTAAACCTCATGTCCTGGATTCAACCATGGTCTCATATTTTTGATCAAATATTCCATTTACTATTTGATACATTTTATTTAAGAAATCATGACTTCATAATATTAAATATATTAAATATTTTTATAAAATTAATTTTTGGCACACTAGGCCTCATAACCGCATGCCCTCTATGAACATCGCTCTGAAAAAATTTCTAGATATATTTTAAAGCCTTACATGGAAAAAATATAGTATATATAATTATTATTTTAACATTATTTCAATTTCAATTTTTATACTTTGTACTATTATCTAAACTCATAGAATTTATTTTCATAAAAATATGATTTCCAACATTAGGTTGGATATGTTAGTTTATTCTTTTATTTTTGTAACAGATTTTCATAGTGAATTCCAATATTCTAAAATCATATGAAAATAACACATAATAAAATTTTACATTGATACCAATTTGATTCATAGACTTACATGCATAACTTTAAACCAACTCTAGCATCTTGATATATTTCCTCTCCTTTATTTTATATAAAATTTTTATTATATTTAATTTCTATATTGATCAATATATGGTATCTCAATCTCTTCTAATATTAGACACATTCAAAGATATTTTTATTCAAAAAAAATTCTTCCATGATCCCTTCATCTGGATGCCCAAAAATTTTGTTTCATATATTTATAAACTTTGTAAATGAAGAAGAAAAATATTAATTTCTATTGATTTAATAGAGGTTTTCAACGTTTCTTATTCTTTTAATCACCACAACTACATATCTTCCTCTAAAAAAAATTACTATTTTTAGTAAAAATTGTTTTTTAGACCAAAATAACATAACTTTTTTACATTTAATAGTTTATACTTGATTCATTTAAATAATAAACTCACCATATCCAATTATTCGCCTCCATGTTCGGATTTTATTTGACCATTTATTTAAGAAGAACTATTATTTTATAATTTAATGATTTCATTAATTTTATATAATATTCATCAAATTATGGATGTACATAGTCATGTGGGTGGAACATACACTCTGCAATACAAAAAACCATTCACTGTTGGTTTCCCCCAATGAAACATCATCTTGATTTGATCTTTTCACATTCTTTTTTCATTTACATTTATTCAAAATGGTTTGAAATTTCATTGGTTATTTTATGTTCATTACTTGTCTCAGATCATTAGAATACACATCTTTATTACTTATCACTTAAAACTGGTCTCTCACTTTAACATCATTTTTAGGACTATTTTAATGTGAGACATTTGTGGGAAATATTTCAATAACATATATGTACAATTATTGAATATTATTTTATAATTAATAGACTTGTTTCTATAAATTTTACAAAAAAGAAATAAACAAATAAGATATAGTTATGGGTATATTTTTCTCTCCTCCATATAGAAATATTTTGATCCTATATTCTATCTCTAAAACCCCCATAAGATGCCAAAACATCCCCTAAAAATAAAATTTCCCAAAGTAACCATTTCTTTAAATCATTCATGGAGTATTTCTAATAAAATTCACATTTTTCTATTTAAATAAATTCATTACTTTCTTCCAAACCATAAAAATGATTTTTTTGAGAAATATTAGAATTGAATCTAAATTGAACCCTTCCTTTATAATGTAATATTTGAATTCTAATATAAAAATTTATCTTACTATATGTTTCAAACAAAATTTATTATATAATTATCATCTCTATCACTTCTAAATTTACAACACTTTCAATTTGTGAGAGTTTTTATTTCAAATTATATTTTTATATTTGTAGTAAATATCTAAGAGCTAACTATTTTTATATTTTTATTACTTATCTGTTTCGATTTATTATGAATTTTTATCATTATTAAATTTTTAAATTCATATATATGACATTATAATTATTTTTATCTCTTTATTCATTTATTTATACTTATAAATCCTTTATATATTATACATTTTATAATATTTACTATATTCTATTATGATAACATTATCAAAATAAAGATTTTTTTATTTTTCCTCATTTTAATCCTTTAACTTTTTAAATTTTAACTCACCGTTATTATCCTTATCCTTATTTGAAAATATATTTATCCTTTAGAAATAATTTGGGTTATTTTTGAATTTTATACTATTGAATTTATTCAATGAATCCTTTACATATTCTTATTATTAGAGAATTTTAGTAATTAGGATATATTCATATCTTGTTCTAGTATATTAAAATAGGAGTAAACTATCCCCTTTTACATATAAATTTATTTTATATTTTTTATATAGTGACCAATGTATCAAGTTATATTTCTCAATACACAAAGTGTTTAAACCTCATTCAAGAGGTATTAATTTTATTTATTATTGATATATCGTATTAGAGCATCAAAAACCCAAGGATCTTTATCCCATCCCCCAATATCTCCCAAATGTAGTTTCCCCCCCTTAACATCTAGACACTCCCAATCCTATGTTACGGACTATAGGATTTTGGCTCACCGTATATGGGAACATATGTCATAGCAACCCTCAATCCCCTCCTAAGACACTCATATCCTCCAAGTATTTTTCATACACCTTTGATATAAATATGTTTCCAATGTTTGATATATCCCCAGTCATCATTGTCGGCATTAACATGATAGATGTGATAGGTTGTGAGGTTACTACCTTTAGGTTACTCAAATACATCATTTAATCCCTTATATTAGGTACTCTAACCTCAAATAAAAAGCCTAACTTTTGGTATAAATGCCCAAGATTGTATACCTAGGATTAAACTAATTCCATTATTACTCATCAAAAGTGTTACACTCACACATATACTCTCTATTTACCAAGTATCGTCAACTGACTATTAAGGGAAATCCACTATGTTCACATTAGTCTCATGATACATATGAACTTTTTCTAAATAAAAACTTTTTTCTCCTACATAGGCATCTCTTATGTATCATGTTTTTGAATCTATGATAGGTGAGCTAGACATAATCGAAGAACCATTTGAAAATAATATACCCAATTTGTTCTTACTACTTAATACATTTTATGAGTTTATAAATTTTATTTTTCACCAGATACATGTTATTTTGTGGATAAAGTGATATATTTAAGTGTATATGTTTATTTTTAAAGATATTGTACTCAAAGTCACAAATCAAGAGTGAGCAGTACAATAATTGAGATATAAATGGCATGTAATTTATAATCTCACACTGTGTACTCCTTAATATACACAGTTTAGCCTACCCAAACACATGACCATATAGACTTATTGAGACAACACATCATGTAACACCTAATAACACACCACGTATTCCCTTACAGAAGAGGTTGGTGGCTGAAACAGACTCTAAACACCCTGTGAGGTGGCACAACATGTTGTGTACCCCACCAACTGACCACCAACGTATTGAAATCAAAGGGGAGGAACAATATGCCCCATACCAGGGAAGAAAACAAGGAATATCCAATTTATATGAGTTCCTAGAGTGTATATTTGGGTACACTATGTGTAGTCTAATTTCCTATAAATAGAGAGGAAGCCCTCATGGTTCATGGTTTGATATTCCAGGGGGAGGTGCTGTCGCTCCGCTAAATGATCTCCCCTGAATCCAAATCTGAGTTTTCCTTCAAAGATTTCATTTATCTTATAGTGTAATTATCTACCCCATTCATTCCTCTCATATCCATGGTTTGGGTTGAGTTTTAATCAACACACACACACTATGAACATGGTTATACAAGGGTAGTTTTACCTTGTAGAGGTTGTAATAAGATTATGGGTGACATGTAATTAAAATTCCGAAGTGTTTATTTTATTATGAGAATTGATTTATAATATATTTATTGAATTGAATTCTATATTGAATTTTGGTGTCGTATTAGAGCAATAATGACACCAATTATGATAACTAAAGAAGTTACAATAGGCAAACCCATGACCATTGGGTGAGCATAATGCCACTGTTTTAGGGGTTAAGAATTTATACTTGTATTATGTAATTAATCACCATACCAAGGAATTAATAATTTAATTACACAAATTATTATTATCATAAAAATAAAAAAAATAGTTTATTTGAATCCCCATGGTAAAAAAGTTTCAGTAATAAAATTAATACTAAGGAGAAACCATTACAATAAACCCTAATTATGTTTCGACCCAGGAACATTTGTTTCCTAATTATTATGTCACTTATTTTGTTTTAATTTATTTTTTTTGAATAGTCTTACTCTTTCATATGTCCCCTTAAATCATTCATTTTTTATAGATAATATAATTAGACTAACTAACTTGTACTAGTAGATGAATATCTATTTTCCCTATGGGATCAACTCTGACTACCGTTAACTACCTAGTCAGTCATATTAGAAGGGAACATAAACTTTAAATTTATTGTACATTGTGATGGGAGTTGTCAAATTATGAAATCATTTATAAAGAATCAGAAAGAAACAATGAAGGTTTGAGATGAGGTTAATTTACTCAGAATCATACTTTTTATTTTTTAGATTATTTTTTCTTGGGACCCTCAACCCCATATTCAATCAATTTTTAAATGAATGGGGATTGTGAAAATTCACCTGGAAAATATTTTTATCTAAATGATCATGTTATATTCCTCTCATACCTAAAATATTATTATCTATATAGGGATGATGAGTTTTAATGTGTGGAATACTCATGTACATTTTTCACCCCACCCATTTATCCTTGTCATACGAAACAAAATTCGGGTAATACTAAAAGATTAATATCGATGATGGAAGCCATTACTACATGCCAGGTGAAATAAACCAAAAGGTTAGGACTACTTGGTATCATAGTAGAGTAAATTTTAGAGATAATATCTCATATGGATAATTTGGTTGAGTTTTATACTGGGTGTTCTAATACTATTTTAACTGAGGAGGCATGCTATGGTGTGGTCCCCACTTATAAGTCAGTAATAATTTCTGAAATTAATTTTCAAACTTCAAAATTTGAGTATGGGAACACATCATGTCATACTAATATTTAATTTCATTACAACTTTATTTTAGATCCCTGAGTTGATTACATACCTACCCTAGGGGATTCTTGTGATTATTTTTTGGTTTTTAGCATTATAAAGAAGGAACCTCAAAAGGTGGAGGATGTATGTGGTCACACGAAGAAAAAAATTCCAACTTAGATATCTACTGGCTATGTGGCAGGGATATTTGAAGCCACCGCCTAGACAAATTGAAGATCAAGAAATGTGGTTAATAAATGAGGGAACCCGATATATGCGGTGGTTCGTATAGTAAAAACCACATCTTCCTTTAGATTACAAATTATGGTAGAAAGATACAGAGAGAGTGGTGAGTGGATTATGCTCACTACTGATGGAGAGTAGCCTGCACATCAGATCTAGTATAAGAAGATGATGAAACTTTTGTAACAATCCTACTATGTTGCTGCCATCAGATTTGGTTATGTTTCACACTCTCATACCAACACCCACATCATCTACACTAGCATCCATTCCAACAGACTTTGCGACCCCTTCTACCACAACTGTGGTATCCCGTCCAGCAGCTCCTGCTACCAACGCATCACTATTGGGTGAGATGACTCTACCTTCCACATCCACAAAGGGCCTTCACACAACTGATCTTATTGATAGTGTAAACCCATTTGGTGAAACTGTGTCATATTTTCCAAACACCACCACTTCAGAGACATCCTCATCTATAGCTAGTGTACCTCCACCCATAACTACTTCAGTTGTCCCTTATTCTTCTGCAACTACTTCCCCACCTTACCCATATCTAGCAGTATCTCGACCCCAACCACACCCCTTCATGATCTTCTATTAGTGATATACTACTACTGATATGCTAAGTCGAGTTTCACGATGCCCCATCCACCTGAGTGGGAGATTCTAAGACATTACCATTCAACATAATTTGGGCATCTAGGAGGAGATTGAGAATCTCCTTGGGCACACACATCTACTAGACACACTACATGCTGACACTCTTATATTCAATGATTTATTCATAGATTTTGATGCAACATTTGAGTTTTGTAGGCCCACTGTAACAGCCCGAGATTTTATGAAAAAATATTCTTTTTATTTTACTAATGTCTTGTGTTATACGCTACACCAAAAGGAGCTTGCACAACACGCATCCTTGACTTGACTTGCATTACACGCAATCGCGACCTTCCTCGATAGCGTGTGTAGTACGCAATACCGAGTTTCACTAAACAACGATATGCTATAAAAATATTATTAAAACTAGCCGTTATGAATAGTAATAACCACTTTTTGAAATCCAGTAAATCTTATTTTTCAAAATGAACTTTATTTTTGGATTCGGAGTATCGAATTTAGCCTAAGGTGAAATTTTGGTACTTTTCAGATAACTTTCATATTCTGATGAATAGTGAAAATTATTAATTATAATTAAAAAACAACTTTTTTAATCGAAATAATTAATAGTGATAAATTATTAATTTGAGTGGTTTTAAAGTATATTTAGAATATATTTTTACAATTTAATACAATGTTGGTCATTGGTTGTAATTTCACATTTAAACCAGACATAATCAAGTGTCAATCTTTTGATATATATTGTTTCCTAAAAACACGCTATTTGTTTTAACAGCGGGATTTAATTATAAAATTAATTAATGCAACTTTTATGTTATGAATTTGGTAAAATAGACTTCATTTTTGAATTCGGAATATGAAATATAGCTTGGGATGAAATTTTGGCATTGTTCTGAAAAACATCAATTTTTGATGAATAGTGAAACTACTAAGTGGTAGGTTAAAAACTGAATTTTGCATAAAACTTAATTTTACCGCTTCTGTGAATGGAATTTCGAAAATCCGAGAGACACGGTTAATATCAAGGACTAAAATGTGGTTCAATGAGATGAAAATAATTTTTTGGTGAATAGTAACTTTTTACCGTTTTTACCACGGTTAATAGTAAATAGGGTAACTAAGGGTAAATATGATATTAATATTACCCTAACACATGTCCTAATTCTATTGGACAAGTGTAATTCGACCAAAAACAAACTTAGGAATAAAATATGACCATTTAGGCCCACTTGGATTAGATTAGGACATTTATTATTAATTTATTTAAAGAAGGGTTAAAATAGTTAAAATCAAAGTTTAATAAGTAAATCATTTTTAATATGGGGTTATACATAAGATAAATTCGATTGTAAATATTCATTAGAAAGCTAAAAAGATTTCCTACATGATGGTATTTTATTTGTAATTTTTAGACATCAAATAATTTAATTTATTTATGACACAACGATGATGCAGTAATTATCTTTTTAATGAAATATTGACATAATTGATGTTATAAGCACCAAAATAAATGTAATTTAAGATTTTTTATGAATTCCACTAATTTTCTAGGTTACTATGATATATTAATGTTGATTTAATAAACTTGGTTCGAACATTTAATTCTTTTATGACTTTCACAAAAATCATATATCAAATAGTGTCAAAATTGACACAAAATAGTTTTTAAATAAAATATTATATTACTAATTGTTATTTTATTCCTAAAAATCTAAGGTTCGGCCAAATGACTTACATAAGGATATATATATTAATAATAAACAATTTGGGGTTCGTTTGGCATGTTATAGTAAGTTTATTAACCATATAGTGAAAGAAAACAAAAAGACATGGTAAAAGTTAAATTATTTAACTTAGAGTTAAATCTAATTGATAAGGTTAAAATAATACCCTAAACTTGTCTAAATCCTATTGGTTGATATTATTTCGACCCATCCCCACATTAGCTTCGAAATAAGACCCTTTGGAACGATTATAAACTGATTTTGACTTTAATATAAAATAATATTTTGAGATATTCCTAAGGTGCCCCTCTCCTCCCCTATAAAAGGACACCTCCTCCCCCTCCTCCTCACACCAATTTGAGCAGTCAAGCTCGGCCAACCCCTGCCAATTTCTCCTCTCCACTTCCCTAGCAACATCCTATAGGTTCTGGTCTTCCTCAAAGACCAATTTTAGTGCCCTAAGAGGAGGTCTCAAAGAGGCACTTCAAAGAAGAGGTAATTACCGTTACCAATTCTTTCATCTTTATTTCTTCTTCCACTTCTTCTTCTTAGGTTGTTTCATTATGAAGTAATAACATCAGTATCACTCATATACTGATATGTTATTATAAGTATGAAACAACCCTATTTCACCATCTATCCATCCTACGGAAAAAGAAATCACCGCGCGTGCGTACGTACGGAATACCGTCTCCACGCCGTGGTGTAATCTATTTTCCACCACCACCTTACATGGATGGGTATAATGGTGTAAAGAATAACTATACATAGTTATTACAACATCATATTGATTCTGATATATTGTATAATCCACTCCAATTCAATTCATTATTTATAGAAATGATATCATCGCTCGTGCGTACGTACGGACTACCGTCTCCACGACGCGATGAGATTCATTCTCCATGTTAACCATTTAAGAATGATTATAATGTATATATAAGAAATAATAATGAAATATATGACATTATAATGCTACTGGATTTATGTATATATATACATATGTTTGTCATCTACTTACTTCCATTTCAAGACAATAAGGAAAGTAAAACAGCGTTCATGCGTACGTACGGACTACCGTCTCCATGAACGGTGTTTTTCATTTATCTACCTATTATATATATATATATATACTGAATATATATGATATATAAATCATATTTTATATTCTGGAAGTAAGTAAATCATGATATAAGTAATAATGATGTCAAGAACAACAAGTCAAACCACCTACGATAAATGAAAAGATTTTACCCAAAACGCTTCTTTAACATGGAATTTACAAAAGAACGGGTAATATAATGTCATAAGTGAACCATATATGATATCATAACAATGAATATGATTCTGTAATAAGTCAATAACATGATTTAAATCATTATACAGGAGGTTCGGACACTTACAAAGAAAGTCGGACCTAAGGTAAGGGAAATATCACAATCTCATTTTTATCCGAGATTGTTTATTCGTAAGTATTTACTGGGGTGTATTTTATCATCCACATCCATGTTCCTTCAATATGTAATATTGTTTCCATCCAATTACAATAGTTTAAATCCAATTTTACTCTTCGGTGAGTTTTTAGTAAAGAATATGAAAGGAATCTTTTGTCGTTTTTTCGTATGAGGTACTTTTTGACTTTTCCGACAAAAGTACGAAGAATGTTTTTTTTTTAACTTATACGGCACGAACGGATTTATACTGTTTTCTAAAGCCTTATTTTCATGAAGCTTCCTCTAAAAGATTTCATGACTATTTTCAATAAAATCTCTTTCTTTTAAAATTGCATGATGTTTTGTGAAAAGAAATTGATTTTGAAGAAGAAAGGATATTTTCCTCAAGAATTCAATTCAAGTGTTTTATCAAAATTATTTTCCCATATAAGATAATAAAGGGTTCTGTTTAAATCCATATTTTTACATTGATTTGACTATGTTGAGATGGAATTATGTTTATGAATTCCTTTATCTTATATGAATGGTTTTATGATGTCATGTTGTTTAAGAATCCCATTTTTATTACATGGGTTATGCAATGATGTATGATTTATGATTTTGTGGCACACATAAGAAAGGATTCATTAAGAGATGGGTGGGACCTATATCTCCCTCCAATGCATTGGGTAAAGATTTTATATCTCATGAGATAGACATGGCTGGAATGGTAGGTTATACCGGTTCAGTGAAACAGGACTGAAACGAGGATTACTCGATTCAGAAAGGGACTTTGTCCACTAAGATAGTCTTGGAAATGAGTCATGACTAACAAGAAATGATTTTCCATGATTATGTGTGCATGCCACAAAGTTTCAAGTTTTATGTTATGATTATGGGGATCTCATTTTCACTTCTATGATTTATCCCATGTTATGATATTATGATCTCTTTTGCAGGTTAAGATTTCCAAAAGCTATGTTCTTATGTATATGATGTGATTGATATTTCTTTTGTTTACCCTTACTGAGCATTTGAGCTCACCCTTTTATGTTTTCTTTTCCCCAGGATATAAAGAAAAGTTTTTAGGTAAAAAAAAAGGGGAAGATCTTTATGGGAGATATTGAAGATCTTTCACCACGATTAGAAGATTACGTTCCGAGTTTCCAAAGACACTAAACTATTACGATCCTTGTGTGTGTGTTTTTGTTATGTACTAAGTATTCCGCAAATGTAATGTAATGTCCATGTACGTCAAGATACGGGTCTCTACAGTTGGTATCAGAGGAAAGGTTTAGTCAACCTTTGGAAACTAGGATGCGAAAACGTTAGTGAGATCCCTAGAGATATTTCTAAGGTATGTCTAGGGATGTCCCTAAGGATACGTATACGTATAGGATATAATCCTAGAACTACGATACCGATCTTAGAATTTAACCTAAGATGTTAGATATTAAGGGTACTCCCCCTTTACTATGTTGTTTTCCCTAGCATGATTTTTGCCTCTCACACTATTCTTTTTGGGTTTTAGACGATGGCTGGAACCCGAAGGAACCGTGTTGATCAATGCAATGGACAATGCAATGATTGCCCTCCTGAACAAACAAATGTTATGGGAGATGGAGTGCAAAATCTTATTGCTATACTTACACAAGCTATGAATCATTCTGGACTTCCAAATGAGCAGAGAAGGGAACAATATTCTATTGAGTCCTTCATGAGGCAACGTCCACCTTCTTTCAGTGGGTCTACTGATCCATTAGTTGCTGAACAATGGATTAGTACTACTGAAAAGATATTTTCAGTTCTTCAATGTTCTGAACATGATAAAGTCATCTTAGCAGTATATCGTTTGGAAGGTGAAGCTGATCAATGGTGGAATCTTATCAAGAATACGAGGCCAAGAGATGAAATTGAGTCCATGGAATGGGACGAGTTCAAGAACCTGTTTTTCAGTAAGTACTTCCCTCGTATTCTTCGAACAAAGATGGAGAAAGAGTTTCTTGAACTGAAACAAAGGGACCATGAATCCGTTGGTACCTATGAAGCAAATTTTACAAGACTTGCAAGGTATGCTTCTGGAATTATCATCCAACCTGAAAGTAAAGTTGATCGATTTTTCAGTGGCTTAAAACCAAGTCTTCGAAGGGCATTGGCTATAAGAGACTTCAGTAGCTATGAAGAAATTGTGCGTTGTGCTATCAAGGTAGAAATGGAAGTTGGTGTTACATATCCATCTCAGGGTTTTGACAAGAAACGAAAGATGGAGTTCAAGGAGAAATCTCAGAATAATGGTGAAAAGAAGATGAATGTTTCCTTATGCACAAAGTGTGGAAAGAAGCATGGTGGAGATTGTCTAAAAGGGACTAGAAAATGTTTTAAGTGTGGAAAAGAAGGTCATCGAGCAGCTGAGTGTCGAAGTAATGGAAAAAGGGTTTCTAATGATGTGAATAAAGCAAACACTGCAGAGAACGCACCGCCAACACTTCAATGCTTCAAGTGCAAGGAAATGGGGCATTATGCTAATAATTGCCCTAATCCAAGGGTTAGTGATGATCAACATGAGCAACCACTGAAGGCAAAGGACAAAGGGAAATCACATGCGATCACTATTGGCAATGTTGAATATGACAACGATGTGGTGGAATGATTAAGTGTTTATGTAATGGGATTCCAAAATAATGTTGTATCATTGAGTATTGCAATATTTATTGATGTGGTATTCAATGTGATTGAGATATTTTTTGGAAATAAGATGATATGCGCATAATGAAGACGAGAAAATGAAATGTTTAATAGTATTCATGAGCTCATGATTGATATAAGGACTAAGTGATATCATGGTTTTAGTATATAGAATTTTGAGGATTTTGGTATGTGGAAAGTGTTAACTTTTAACTGCACTCATGTTTTCACTAAGGTATTCAAGAGAATACACGATTAAGGACTTTGAATGTTTGGAATGTGACCAACAAGACATATCTTATGATATGTGGGGATCAACGACAGTATTAAATCTCTGGTAATCGATGTCACTATATTATGAGAGTGGACTGCAGTATTATGTATAAGCCTAAAGATTAGACTGGATTATGTTGGACATAAGTTAGTATTGTTTAAGGATAGAAGATTTTCGATATTATTGATGGGATGTTATAGTAACATAGTTTTAGAAAAAGGGACAACCTACAGGACGGGCGACAGCCCATCGCTTCAGACAAGGCTGTAGGAATCGAACCCACAACCGAAGTGCGACTGGCCTTTATCGCCTACCACTGACCTACAGGAAGTCCCTGTTTAGTAGAAACTAGTTTTATTATATTAAGGAGTATGATATATGAAGTATAAGTCCATATATGATTAATCTCACTATAGATCGATTTATGAATATAATTTTTGCTAACCTTTTGTTTGAGACAGATGGAATGACCCGTCATTCTATCACATGATCTGCTAACACTTCACGAATAACAAATTCAACTTCATTTATTTAAGAGATGAAGTGGAAATTGTTCAAGGCACGAACAACAGTGATATTGTATCAAAATAAAGTAAGTATTTATTCTAATTCAAATTTTCAACTTTAGGGAAATGATCTTGAAAACCAAAAATGTTGTCCTAGTGATCTTATACCTGATGAATTAGATGGTACCTTAGATCGTCACAAATCTATGGATTTGTGATTACTGGATTTTCCATAGCCATGTTCTCTACCACTCTCCATCAGAACATGATGGTTAGATTTCTCTTCCATATCCATATTTTCACCTATGTGGAAACCCAGTGATTAGTTTATTTGGGTAATCGTTACATTTCATACTTTAGTTTTTAAAGCCAAGTTTTGGTATTCCCTTTTACGATGTGGGTTTCTATTAAAGAAACTTTGAAATAGTAAACCATTTATAACCCCGACGAATTTCGAGGGCGAAATTCATTTTAAGGGGGGTAGAATGTAACAGCCCGAGATTTTATGAAAAAATATTCTTTTTATTTTACTAATGTCTTGTGTTATACGCTACACCAAAAGGAGCTTGCACAACACGCATCCTTGACTTGACTTGCATTACACGCAATCGCGACCTTCCTCGATAGCGTGTGTAGTACGCAATACCGAGTTTCACTAAACAACGATATGCTATAAAAATATTATTAAAACTAGCCGTTATGAATAGTAATAACCACTTTTTGAAATCCAGTAAATCTTATTTTTCAAAATGAACTTTATTTTTGGATTCGGAGTATCGAATTTAGCCTAAGGTGAAATTTTGGTACTTTTCAGATAACTTTCATATTCTGATGAATAGTGAAAATTATTAATTATAATTAAAAAACAACTTTTTTAATCGAAATAATTAATAGTGATAAATTATTAATTTGAGTGGTTTTAAAGTATATTTAGAATATATTTTTACAATTTAATACAATGTTGGTCATTGGTTGTAATTTCACATTTAAACCAGACATAATCAAGTGTCAATCTTTTGATATATATTGTTTCCTAAAAACACGCTATTTGTTTTAACAGCGGGATTTAATTATAAAATTAATTAATGCAACTTTTATGTTATGAATTTGGTAAAATAGACTTCATTTTTGAATTCGGAATATGAAATATAGCTTGGGATGAAATTTTGGCATTGTTCTGAAAAACATCAATTTTTGATGAATAGTGAAACTACTAAGTGGTAGGTTAAAAACTGAATTTTGCATAAAACTTAATTTTACCGCTTCTGTGAATGGAATTTCGAAAATCCGAGAGACACGGTTAATATCAAGGACTAAAATGTGGTTCAATGAGATGAAAATAATTTTTTGGTGAATAGTAACTTTTTACCGTTTTTACCACGGTTAATAGTAAATAGGGTAACTAAGGGTAAATATGATATTAATATTACCCTAACACATGTCCTAATTCTATTGGACAAGTGTAATTCGACCAAAAACAAACTTAGGAATAAAATATGACCATTTAGGCCCACTTGGATTAGATTAGGACATTTATTATTAATTTATTTAAAGAAGGGTTAAAATAGTTAAAATCAAAGTTTAATAAGTAAATCATTTTTAATATGGGGTTATACATAAGATATATTCGATTGTAAATATTCATTAGAAAGCTAAAAAGATTTCCTACCTGATGGTAGTTTATTTGTAATTTTTAGACATCAAATAATTTAATTTATTTATGACACAACGATGATGCAGTAATTATCTTTTTAATGAAATATTGACATAATTGATGTTATAAGCACCAAAATAAATGTAATTTAAGATTTTTTATGAATTCCACTAATTTTCTAGGTTACTATGATATATTAATGTTGATTTAATCAACTTGGTTCGAACATTTAATTCTTTTATGACTTTCACAAAAATCATATATCAAATAGTGTCAAAATTGACACAAAATAGTTTTTAAATCAAATATTATATTACTAATTGTTATTTTATTCCTAAAAATCTAAGGTTCGGCCAAATGACTTACATAAGGATATATATATTAATAATAAACAATTTGGGGTTCGTTTGGCATGTTATAGTAAGTTTATTAACCATATAGTGAAAGAAAACAAAAAGACATGGTAAAAGTTAAATTATTTAACTTAGAGTTAAATCTAATTGATAAGGTTAAAATAATACCCTAAACTTGTCTAAATCCTATTGGTTGATAGTATTTCGACCCATCCCCACTTTAGCTTCGAAATAAGACCCTTTGGAACGATTATAAACTGATTTTGACTTTAATATAAAATAATATTTTGAGATATTCCTAAGGTGCCCCTCTCCTCCCCTATAAAAGGACACCTCCTCCCCCTCCTCCTCACACCAATTTGAGCACTCAAGCTCGGCCAAACCCTGCCAATTTCTCCTCTCCACTTCCCTAGCAACATCCTAGAGGTTCTGGTCTTCCTCAAAGACCAATTTTAGTGCCCTAAGAGGAGGTCTCAAAGAGGCACTTCAAAGAAGAGGTAATTACCGTTACCAATTCTTTCATCTTTATTTCTTCTTCCACTTCTTCTTCTTAGGTTGTTTCATTATGAAGTAATAACATCAGTATCACTCATATACTGATATGTTATTATAAGTATGAAACAACCCTATTTCACCATCTATCCATCCTACGGAAAAAGAAATCACCGCGCGTGCGTACGTACGGAATACCGTCTCCACGCCGTGGTGTAATCTATTTTCCACCACCACCTTACATGGATGGGTATAATGGTGTAAAGAATAACTATACATAGTTATTACAACATCATATTGATTCTGATATATTGTATAATCCACTCCAATTCAATTCATTATTTATAGAAATGATATCATCGCTCGTGCGTACGTACGGACTACCGTCTCCACGACGCGATGAGATTCATTCTCCATGTTAACCATTTAAGAATGATTATAATGTATATATAAGAAATAATAATGAAATATATGACATTATAATGCTACTGGATTTATGTATATATATACATATGTTTGTCATCTACTTACTTCCATTTCAAGACAATAAGGAAAGTAAAACAGCGTTCATGCGTACGTACGGACTACCGTCTCCATGAACGGTGTTTTTCATTTATCTACCTATTATATATATATATATATACTGAATATATATGATATATAAGTCATATTTTATATTCTGGAAGTAAGTAAATCATGATATAAGTAATAATGATGTCAAGAACAACAAGTCAAACCACCTACGATAAATGAAAAGATTTTACCCAAAACGCTTCTTTAACATGGAATTTACAAAAGAACGGGTAATATAATGTCATAAGTGAACCATATATGATATCATAACAATGAATATGATTCTGTAATAAGTCAATAACATGATTTAAATCATTATACAGGAGGTTCGGACACTTACAAAGAAAGTCGGACCTAAGGTAAGGGAAATATCACAATCTCATTTTTATCCGAGATTGTTTATTCGTAAGTATTTACTGGGGTGTATTTTATCATCCACATCCATGTTCCTTCAATATGTAATATTGTTTCCATCCAATTACAATAGTTTAAATCCAATTTTACTCTTCGGTGAGTTTTTAGTAAAGAATATGAAAGGAATCTTTTGTCGTTTTTTCGTATGAGGTACTTTTTGACTTTTCCGACAAAAGTACGAAGAATGTTTTTTTTTAACTTATACGGCACGAACGGATTTATACTGTTTTCTAAATCCTTATTTTCATGAAGCTTCCTCTAAAAGATTTCATGACTATTTTCAATAAAATCTCTTTCTTTTAAAATTGCATGATGTTTTGTGAAAAGAAATTGATTTTGAAGAAGAAAGGATATTTTCCTCAAGAATTCAATTCAAGTGTTTTATCAAAATTATTTTCCCATATAAGATAATAAAGGGTTCTGTTTAAATCCATATTTTTACATTGATTTGACTATGTTGAGATGGAATTATGTTTATGAATTCCTTTATCTTATATGAATGGTTTTATGATGTCATGTTGTTTAAGAATCCCATTTTTATTACATGGGTTATGCAATGATGTATGATTTATGATTTTGTGGCACACATAAGAAAGGATTCATTAAGAGATGGGTGGGACCTATATCTCCCTCCAATGCATTGGGTAAAGATTTTATATCTCATGAGATAGACATGGCTGGAATGGTAGGTTATACCGGTTCAGTGAAACAGGACTGAAACGAGGATTACTCGATTCAGAAAGGGACTTTGTCCACTAAGATAGTCTTGGCAATGAGTCATGACTAACAAGAAATGATTTTCCATGATTATGTGTGCATGCCACAAAGTTTCAAGTTTTATGTTATGATTATGGGGATCTCATTTTCACTTCTATGATTTATCCCATGTTATGATATTATGATCTCTTTTGCAGGTTAAGATTTCCAAAAGCTATGTTCTTATGTATATGATGTGATTGATATTTCTTTTGTTTACCCTTACTGAGCATTTGAGCTCACCCTTTTATGTTTTCTTTTCCCCAGGATATAAAGAAAAGTTTTTAGGTAAAAAAAAAGGGGAAGATCTTTATGGGAGATATTGAAGATCTTTCACCACGATTAGAAGATTACGTTCCGAGTTTCCAAAGACACTAAACTATTACGATCCTTGTGTGTGTGTTTTTGTTATGTACTAAGTATTCCGCAAATGTAATGTAATGTCCATGTACGTCAAGATACGGGTCTCTACACCCACATATTGAGTAAAACCAAGAGACATGATGACTCCAATCTCATTCAGACTGGGTGGATTCCATTTCTCTCTGACCATGGTGGAGGTCAACCGAGGGTCCAGTTTCTACATCCATCTATCCATCCCACCTCTTGTTTCCACCCTTACCCACCATGAGTGGTTTGAACTCATTCTTATGTGGCGAGAACTGGTTGGGATTGACCACAAGTACACCCCACCTCACAGAAGATCACCCTCATCATTTTCGATTCCCTTTTTTTCATCCATCGGTGCTTTAGTGGCATTATTTTCCATCACCATAAGGACATGGGTGCCATGTCTAGACATGATATGGAGATCCTCACTTGAATTTTCTAACATGAATAATTTTACCAACCCTACTTCATCGCCTCCTACTTCTACTCCATGATCTATTATAGTCAGGGAATCCTAAATGAAAACTTCTATGCCACACTGTTGGAAATCTACTTGGGGGTGTTTGAGAAATATACCCCTTATGATAACTTAGTTTATCCATAGTGGAAGGACTTCATCATTCATATTCGTATGAGGATGGTTGAGAGGAGGGGATATGCCTTTGTGATTTTTCCAGGATTCCCCATCCCTAGTTGGGTAAGAGATGACCCACCTACCCCTGGTGGTGGTATAGATCAGGTACCACCCCCTCAACCAACATATTTTCATTTTCCATACCTTTACATCTCTTCTTCACATCCCTCCTCTTCCAACATTCCATATTCTTCTAGACCCTCCACAAAACCACCTCCACATACACCCTTGGATGATCTCCCCATTTACCTATGCTTGACCATCTTGGATTGCCTCAGAGACACCTTAAACCATCTTCAAGACTGCAAGGAGCATCATCAGGATTCCATGGATCAGACACTCAACAAAATTAAAAATATTGTGGGCCTCATTTGTTAATACATTGGCATTCCTCATCCACCAGCACCTACTCCTCCAAATCCCCAGCCTTCCATTTCATATTCACAATTTCCATCTATATCCACCAATTCTATTCTCATCATCACTATTGGAACATACACTCCTTCTACTGTAGCCATCCAGGTTGTTCCTGCTGATCCCACCTCATAGGGCATAAACCCAGTGCCACCAAATCCCACTGTATCTGCTCCTATTCTATCAGACTCTCAGGTTTCAGAAAATACATCTTCTGAGTAAACATAATGACTATTTATGAACCTTTATTTCATTATATATATCTCATTTGTTCTATTCTTGGGATATAATGGTTTGTATTCCAATAAAATTTATTTTCCATTTCATTGGTAGTCACATGTACTCTAACAAATCATGGGCATATCATTTTTAATTCTTTTCACTATTTCACACTTTCCATGATGGGATTATTATTTTCATTTTTTATTTTCCATAATTTATATTGGATTAATTCCTTCACTACCCCCTGGCCATGTCCCACTTGTGTTTCCCTGTATACTATTCTATTATATAGTACTGCACTTGGAAGAAAATGTATAATATTATGTGTGGGGAAGATTCCCTTGACTACACTAATATTTTCCCTTAAACAAATTTGTGATACATCATTAATAGATGAAATATTTTAAATATTTTATTTTTTTGATTAATTTTAAAAATAAATAATAAAGAAATAAATGAGAAATTTAAAATTTACATGATTATTTTGATTTTAATGTATTTTAAAATGATTGATGATATAAGTTGATTTTTGATTTAAATTATTATCTATTTTTCATTCCTTATACTAATCATTTTTATTAATGTCATGACCTGATTAAACCATTTTATCTTTATTCCTAAAATAAAAAATGGCTCGAAGGACTTCATTTTTATTGATTGTTTATAACCCCCCTTTAAAGGGATGAGGGGGAAACTTAAAAGGCCCGTAGGTTTAGTGATTACATATACCATTGTCTTAAGAGACATTACATGACCCACATCTCTTAGGGAATTCAACGAGACTATAAATACAGGGAATTTCTCATCCCCAGCATCTATATCGTGAAGATAGCTATCCACCTTCACATGGCCGTCTGGCTAAGCTTCTTGTTCAAGCACAGGCTGGTCCTGATGTCATAGCCATACCCTCTAATTATTTCAAATCCATTGGTTCTACTCTGGTGACTGCACCTACTCTAAATCATCCTCTGCAGATGCTCCTTTTTTGTAGAGTCTGTCTCAGGCAACTGCATGTGGTCCAAAGGCCTTGAGGTGGCCCAAAGGTCCTATAGGTAGCCCGAAATCCCTACTGTATTGAAGTCTTGGGATACGATTGTCTACTATAACATGTGAGTTTTTTTCTTCAAAACATAATGATTTCAAATCACATTGAAATGGCCGAGGAATTTGATTGATATTTTCAACCCTTTTGATCTTATGATCTACCCTGCATATGACCTTCAAAAAAGCCATAGAGATCATGAACATACCTGATAGGGATCCTTATTAAATTAATATGTATCCTTCCTACCCATATTATTTTATAATATCCCTTGATTATTCATTTGAGCATAAAAAAGGGAGTTTGGTGATTCATGTTATATTTGGAGAGAAACCATGAAATTTTGTGTGGGGGTGAGTGCCTTTTTTCCATTTGGGAATAAGAATTACAAAAACCACTTTTAATTGTATTCCTAAGTGTTCCCTAATGTTTTTTTTCTAAAAATTAAATAAAATAATGAAATTCATTCATTATGATTATTGATGGTTTGGGAACCCATGTTTGTAAGGGAGTATCATGGTATTAGTGAAATTTAAGATTCCTTGAGGGAGATGATTTTTCATTGAGATTTTTTATTGAATATAATTATTTTTTATTTAAAAATTCATCCTCCCTTTTCAAGACTTTGAGATTAATTTTCATATCATTACCTAACTACCCAGAGCTTTAGAATCATTTGAACCTTATTGAAAGACCTCAAGATTTTTTTGATTTGATTTTGAATTAGAAAATGAGAATAATTGAAAGATAATGGATAGAGTTAATATAGTTAATATTGATAATAACTAGGATTAAATGATCATGTGTGATGAGTGTGTCATTTTCTTGTGAGGTACATCATCATGTGGCATGTGTATTTTTGAAATGTTAAAAAATGTGAATAAAAGAGGATGAAAGTCTTTAATTTAATTATAAATGAGGCATGATTAAAATAACATTGAAATATAAAAATGTTTTGTGCCTTTTACAATCCAATAAAATGGATATAATATCTATGAATGTAATTAATTGATTGCTTAAATTTTTAGAGTTCGGAATCTATTGATTAGACGTTGATATTTTTATTGAGGGAAAGAAAATGAATAAGTGTTGGAATGTTTGATGTAACCAATTAGTGCGTACCCCCTCTTACATTTCATGAGTTTCTAAAATCATGTTTTCACTAGATACATGTTGTTTTTTTCTGGATAAAAATTTTTATTTAGGGTTTTTTGTTGATTTTTCTAGAGATTCTATTCAATATCACAAATTAGTAGTGATTAATAGAAAAATTCAGATATACCCAGTGTGTACATTATAAACACTCTCTGTGTACCCTTGCACAGACACAGTCCAACCATCCTGAGTACACACCCATGTAGTCGTATAGAGATAACATGCCTTGTAATACCTAATACCATGTAGTTTATTACCTTTTAGAAGCGGTTAGTGGCTGAAATATACTCTACACACTATATGAGACAGTGTAACATGTAGTGTAACCCATGAACCAACTACCAACATGTTGAAATCAAAGGGGCGTCATTATAGGAAAACTTTCAGTGGAGGAAAAAATGAATAGCTAGTTTACCAGAGTATAGTTAATAAAAATTTGGGTACGTGCAGTGTAGTATAATTTTAAATAAATATGGAGAAAAATATCCTGGTTAGAATTTGGACATTCAAGGGGGAGTTTTTTCCTCTCTACAAAATGATATCCCCCAAATCCAAATATGAGTTTTCCTTTAATTATTTCAATTCTATTTTAGTATAATTCTTCCACCCCCTTCATTTAACTCATATCAATGGTAGGGGTTGAGTTTCTAATCAGAATTCACACCATGACCGTGGGAATAAGAGTTTAGTTTTCCCATGTTGGTGTTGTAATAAGATTAGGGGTGATGTGTAATTTAAATTTCCAAGTTTTACTTTTATTATGAGTTTAACTTTATAATTTATTTAAAGAATTGAAATATATATTGACTGTTGGTTTCGTATCATACCAAGAATAGCACCAATGAAGAAAAATAAGGGAGTTAAAATAGGATAACCCATGACCATTGGTTGAGCTTGTTGCCACTATTTTAGGGGTTAAGAATTCAAATATGATTTAAGTAATTTTTCACTAGACCAAGTGATTCATCTTTTAATTACATTATTTTTTATTATCAAAAAAAATATTTTATTTGAATCCCAATGGTAAATAAGTTTCAGTAATAAAATAAATACTAAATAATGAACATTATAATAAAACCTTATTGATTTGGGACCCAAAACATCTATTTCCAAATTCTTCTATCAGTTATGCTGTTTTAATTTAATTTGTGAAAATAATTTTACTCTTTATTGTATTCACTTAAATCATTTTTATCCTCAAGAATTGTCTTGAAATCATTAAATCATACAAGTATTTTCTTTTCCATTAACCCTATGGGATCAACCCCGGGTGCCACTAACTACCAAGTTTGTCAGATCAAAAGGGAACAAAATCATTAAATTTTTTATACCTTCTAATGGTAGTGGTAAACTTCCCATGACATTGTTTATACCATTTTATACCTTCATCATAGGCTTCTCTACACCATATTTTCACCAAACTAAATTTCCTCATCACTAAGACACACCTTTTTCTCCATACTAGATCTAATTAACCTTTTTCCTAGGGTAAATGTTAAAATATATATTGATATAATGATACTACAGGTGTACCTCCTTTTGTAACTACATGAAACCCACCTTAGGGGTGAAATAATTTCTTTTATTACCAATTTCACTTATATCATTAAGGAATATACTATTTTTTATTATTCATCAAACCACTTTCTCCTTACCCAAGTGCTCTATACTCAGATTCTATGTTTCATGACATTTATATCCACCGATATCCATGCACCCAATGCTAGGCCTCTTGTCACTATAATTGGAACAAAATTATGCTACTTTCTTCTTGAAACCACAAGCTTTAGAAACAAAATGACTTTCCGTTCTATTCATAACTACTCTAATCGTATGTACCCCTATATAAATTATAATATTATACTTATCGATCGAAATTTTGACACTGTGTTCTTTTTACATTTTTTTTCACATAGTCTCCCCACATTATCTTTAAATATGTTGTGTCATATTTCATATGAAATTTTCTAGGTTTCCTTTTTAGGAATCCTTTTATAAATAAACATTTATAGGAATCCTCTTAGAAATAACATTTTCCTGTTATCCTCTTGTGGATAAAAATTTATAGATATACTTTTAAGATATATAATCATAATAATAATATCCATGATAGTTTTAACACCATATTTGATGTCTAATATGGTTATGAAAGTCATACAACTCATCAAGGACCATCTTCTATAACAATTATAACATCAGCAAAAATGAATATTATTTTATTCCTGTTACAAAATAATTAATTTATTATGATTATCTTCTCTAGTTATTTTAGGATATTAAATAGGATGATGTTTCACTTTTCCACTATTGAAACGTGCCTATGAAAATATCACCTTGAAATTTTGGTTAATTATCCCTATATTAATAGTGTGAAATACCATCAACCCATACATTTCATCATATAAATGGTTTTGAAAAAATGATTTTATCTGTGTAATTTAAGGAAATTTCTTTTAAATTAATATATTAATTGTAGGTTAAAATTCAAACTTCTATTCCATAAATAAACAAAACACTATGTATATCACCTGAATAAATGATTTTTACGTCTATCTAATTAATCATTGAAACCTTCGGATTGAAATGAAAATGTAATATTTTTAATATCTTTTTAAAAATCTCTAAAAATTCAATATCGGATCAAAATAATATCATAAACTCAATAAATTTAACAAATATATTAAAGAGAGAATTAAATGATTCAATATATAATATGATGAGTTATTAAAATACATTTATCATCACTTTTAATTATTCATTTTTTCACCTTAGATTGACCCTCATATATGATTTATAATCTACTACACACATTCTTTCAATATTTCTAGGTCATAATCTTTATGCAGATACCATCAGACAAATCACCTCTTAAAGTATTGACTACTTTTGCATCAATATTCATCTCTTTAATGTCCTTTTGAATAGAGGTTGATCTGGATTGGATATAAATAGTTTTACAGTGATTCATAACCGAATAAAAATTCTATTATCAATAATATAATGTCATTATTTTTTCTTTTCGAAATTTAATAGTTTTGAAAATAAAATATAAAAATAAATTTCTTATTAATTGGGGTCTTCATAAATATAAAAAAACATCAATAAAATATAAGTAATGTTGAAACTTAGTGGTATGAGGTGGGGGGGGGGTGAATAAGGATAGTGATTATTTAAATAAACTTTTTCCTTTATAATTTTTATATTTCTTATTATGTACCATTACACAAAGTTGATATGAACACCACATTAGAAATATTAGAAACAATCAAAAAGATAAGAACATAATCATACATGAATATAATGTTTTATTTTTTCACATTCAATGTGGAGTCTTATCCTAGGCATATAGATAGTGAAATACTCCTATACATAAATCACTAAAATCATAATCTCATTTACCAATGTGTAAGAAGGTCACTTTATTTCAACTCTCACCACCTAATACATATAATAGTTCACTACTATAGATTCATTCAATAAAATATTAATATTAATTTAAAAATTATAAATTTATTGGTTAGATGAAAATTATAATCACAAATTTTCTCGAATTGGAAAATCAATAATCTTTATGCCTATAATGAATATGATCCCTAACCATGATTACTTTATATATTACTTATCACATAAATTCATAAGAAATCAAAATATTTTATTTTTCATGTATTTCTATAATTATAGATTCATACTATCTTATTTTCTTGGAAAACATATCAAATTATTTTTAAAAAAATATCTTCAATTTCAATAATATAGATCACATTAAATGTTTCTTTTTTTTAAAAAAAATCTCTTGATTATTTTCTATTTTAATTTGATTTCATAGTTCATTTGAAGAAAAAATTTATTAACATTAAAATCCCATAGATAAAGAAATATTAATTTTTACAGACTTTTCATGTGTTATTCAACAAAAAAGAAATAGATAATTCTTAAAATTTTATCTTTCATAAAACCCAAAAATATTCCATTATTAAAAAATTATAATTTGAATTATATAAAATCCATTTTTCAATTTTTTAGTTAATTGGGTTTCAAAACATATATAAATATTTCTCATAATAATATAACCCTGATAAATAAGTTATATTTTAATTATTCTAACATAAACTCAAAATAATAATTAAAATAACCTTAAAATTAGGATGAATTACTTTAAACCTTTCGAAAATTAATTATAAATTATTATACCATAATTTATTATAACGCCCTAACCCTAGAAACCCAGAGGTGATGAATTATTTTTATACATTTTCATGATTACAAGGAATAAGATCCCAAAGGACTAATCAATATAGAAGTCTTGGAAAATAGATTACATATATGAAATTTACTATAAAACTGAAATCATAATATGCAACATATATTATTATTTGAGAACACCATTATTATCTTACCTTAACTATGAATATCAATCATAAAACACTTCTTGGAATCTCAGGATAATAAAACATAAGAATGGGATGGTCTTAGATGCTCAGTAATGGTAAAAAATATAGCATAAGATTTCATAAATAAGCATAAAATTTTAAGGCAAGGTATAAAACTGAAACACAATCCTTTTAAACATAATATTCTACATAATAAAGAAATAATAAATCAAATTATTCCACTTAAACATTCACATGGATATTTTAATAATTGGATAAGCACATGTATAATCATTAACTAATCTCATAATATGGGAATGTATAATACCAGACATCTTAACCCTACTATCAAGGCCTCGTGCCAAGACCATATATATGCGGGTAAGACGTTAGTCAAAACCAAAAATAGTTTGTCTCATAAGAACTAAATATTCATGATAGAGAATTCATTAACAGGTCCCCAACACATAAGGATTTCATTATGAAATCACCAACCCATCCCATAACAATTCCAATTCATTCCTCATATGAAAATGATGAAACATAACCAATATAAATAATCATCTTAAAACAAGTATATGAAATGTTAATACATTATCAAAAACCAATGAATGGTATCAAAATAGAACATCCACGACCAAACACAACCTAAACCCTTCAATAATGTATGATAGATTTTATCATAATAAAATTACCCCAATTAAGCATAAAATCCCGTAGTTGATCTTGAAAGAGAGAAAAATAATCAAATAAAATCATTAAAACTCTTTGAGAGAAATATTCGTTATTTTTTACTTTGAAATCATTTAAAAGTCCCACAATTATAAAAGAAAACATTTATTTTAATGATAACCATGTAAAAATATAAGGTAAGCTTCCAAATTTAAGGCGTCAGGATGATAGAAATAGCCACTCATTCCATATAAGTTAAAAAATATTCTTTCCTTAATTTTTCAAAAAGGGGCATTAAGTACCTTGATTTGAAAATGATGGAAATATTCTTTTAAATTTTTTTATAAAAAATAAAACATTTGTAAAAATGAATTTGAAAAATTGTCGATAATATTTTTAAATACATTTTTATAAAACAAGGTCATAAATGATAAATGTGTCCTAGTAGATAATTATGTATAAACAACAACATATAATAATGATATTGAAAAATTAAGCCTTACCTTGTACTTTCCTTTAGTTGAGGGTGAGTTAAATTTCTATATAATGGTTAAATCATGTTTATTAATTATACCAATACCATATCCTTGTTTATGATATCACATATGATTCTGATATATCATTTTGTTAATAATATTTCAGTATTATCATTGTTTTAGGTGTTAACTGCTGCATTTTCCTATGCATGTTTTGTTATGTTAGTCATTTTTATTGGGAATTAGAGGTATTTTATTCATATAAATAATGATATTAATTTAATGAAAAATATATTTAATCATCATATGAATTTTATAATCATTATTTAATGGTTGACATGGGGAATGAATCTCGTCGTATCATGGAGACGGTAGGCTGTACACGTACATGAGCAACAATATCTTTCCATTAATGGTTAAATGGTTTAAAATATGATGATATATTATATATATAGAATTATTAGCATGTCATATTCATTATTTATATCCTTTATACTCATCACTATAACCATTCAAATAAATTAGTGTTGAATAATAAATTACACCATAGCGTGGAGACGGTAAGCCGTACGTACACACACATCGTGATATTGTTATTTATAGGATGGATAAAATGATAAATATGGTTTTCCCATAATAATAATAACATCTCAGAGTTTATATTATACTGTATTTATTACTTTATTATGTAAAAAACATGGGGGCGTAGAAGAAGAAAAGAAATTGAATTGAATTGGTAAAATAATTACCTCTTCTTCGAGTATCTTTTTTAGATTTTCACAAAAAGAATACCTAGGTTAGCTTTCTGCCCAATGTATGTCCTATAAGATGAAGTGAGGGATGTTTTTAGGGGAAAAGTGTAGGTTTATGATAAAATAAATGGATCAAGGTGGTGTGAGGACATGAGAGAGGAGGAGTCTTTTTGTAAGGGATGAGAGATGCACTTTAGGAAACTCTCAATATATTAAAATATAATAATACTATTATTGATCCAAAAACTAAAAAATGTCCCATAAATTAAAATTAGGACAAATTTTAGACCATATTATTTCCAATTTTTATTATTTAACATTTTCATCATTTTTGAGTAATTTAATAATAAAATAATTCAATAAGATATCATTACAGCCAAATTTAATACTATTTATTTAATTTTACTAGAAATACATTAAAAAAAGTGTTAATTAGAATATAATGAATTAAAATATCAATAATATATATTATATTTCTATTAAATTATTTATACACATTAAATAATCCAAAATATATCAAAATTAATATTATTAAAATCATTTATTCTATTTTTATGTTAATTATATAAATATTGTTTTAGAATTGAAGATACTTTTAAAGTAATTCGATAACTTATAAAAATTAAAAATAATTTTTAATGGAAATAATTTCATTTATATCTAAATATACATTAATATTCTTTCATATATTTATTTTTTCCCTATTTGGAAACATAAAACATATTAAAAGACAAGATAATGATATTTTATAAGTATCTTTGATTTAGATAATATATTATTAGTTTTAAAGGAAAAGTGTCAATTAAACATATCAAAATTGATCTCAATGTAATAAGGATAAAATATTATACATTTAATAATTTTTGTAAAAGTTTTTGTTTTATTTTAAACTTTATAATTTTGAATTAACATTAATGAATCTATTTATTTTTAATTGTGGTAACAACATTTCAAATATTAGATGTTAATTTTTTTTTACTTATGTGGTTTCAATTTTATATAAATGGACATGGTATGTCATTTTAGACCATATAATAACCATTTTTTATTTTTTAATTATATTTATGATTTTAAATAATTTAATAAAATATTAAATTTATAAAATATCCATCGTGTCATTTCTGATACTATTCATTTATTTGATGTTAAATAAAATCAAAATATAAATATAACATATAAAAAACAACATTTAATATAATCCTAATTTGTCATAGTCACGTAGAAAATATGTGGAGTCCCAAAATAAATTCAAATTATACTTGTTTTAATATTTTTCATATCATTTATTTGATATTTCTACTAATTAAATAATTAATCTATTAATATTGTGTTAGTATTTATAGAAATTATATAATCTCTAAAAATTATAAATAAATTACCATGACATATATAATTTCATTATATTTATTTATTCTAAATCTAATCGAAGTTTTATCATGTTTATACCTTTTTTAAAGTTATTATACTTATAATAAATATTAGGTGACATTTTGTAACTTTTATGTCACTTTATTTTATTTTAATAATATTTATATCATTTTCATAAAACAAAGTCCATCAAATAATTTAATTAATATACATAGGTTTTATGGGTCGATTTTTACTCATCCAATAGTATTTTTTTAGGTGTAAGGGTAAGTGTATTGTCCTTATCAATTTATTTTTGTTACCCAAATTACCCGATTTTCATTTAACTATGTTAAATAAAAAATAACGTTGTTACTATTCATAATATCAAAAAAATAAAATTATCCTATTAACATAATCTGAAACCACTAAATCTCAATATAGAATCTATTTTTCAAAATTTAAAACACATAAGTTGCAGTGATTAATTTAAAATTAATCCCACTGACAAAACGAGAAGACGAGTTAACAAAAAGTAAAATCTATCAAATGATTGACATGTGTTTATATCCAATTTAAATGGGAATATACTTAAAATGACCGAAATTGGATTTAATAATAAAAATATAATCTAATTTTACTTTAAAACAAATCAAATTTTTAATTTCACTCTATAAATTATTTTGAAGAAAAAAGTTGTTTTCAATTAAAATTTAGTATTTTTCACTATTAATCAAAAAATGAAACTTATCAGAAAAATATAAACAATTTAACCAAAGTAAATTTTGATAATAAGATTTAAAATAAGAATATTATTTTTTCATATTGATTATAAAAATGTGTCAAAAAATAGATTTAAAATGGGTGTGCCATCAAAAGGTGACAAAACTGCATTTTTTTAAAAATAACTCTTTTATCTGAAAAATTAAATTTTTTATTATATCATGTCTAGAAAAAAAAAGATGAATGTTACAATTATATGAAAAATATAAAAAACAAAATGTCTTCAATGCTATTCATAACAGCTAATTTAACGGCTAGGTTATATATATTATATTAAATAATAATATTTTATTAATATATTGTTGTTTGATAAAACTAGGACTTGCGTATAATGCAGGACATATAATTGTCATTTGTATCATAATCTGAACATGGTGTTGAAAAAAAGAAGTCAAGGAACAAAATTAATTTTGTTCACAAATGAAATTATTATAATGTCTCAGGGTGTTACATTCTCCCCTCCTTCAATAAATTATGTCCTAAAAATTAGAAATTATACTTCAAAAATAAAAGGATGATACAAAAAACAACTTTATAGAAAACCCACAGAGGAAATAGGGTTAAAAAATATACTCTTAATAAGAGGGAATGGGAAAAGTGACGGTCACCTCCAAATTAGGTTTTCAAAAATGTGAACATTAGTGGAAAGTATAGATACATACTTGGAGAAAAAACATAATTATTTATATGGAGTGATTGTGGTCATCAATAAAATACAAGTGAATATTAAATGGAAAATTAAGGGACTAAAATCCATAATTCTATGATGATTTAAAATGTCATCGTTTCAACAAAACTTAAGGTATTATGATAACACATTTTTTAGATACTTTTTCCTAGAGTTGAGGGATTTTTTTACTATATAGATAAGAACTCAAGAAAACATACTTGATTCCATCGATTTTATCCTTTGGTTATGATTAGATATATTTTCAATTCATCCCTTACACCTATAAATTAATGTTCAAATTGAATTTTCACACCTGAATTTCTTTTGATAAATCATAAGGCGCACAATAATTTTGATTATCCTATAAATGTTTACTAAAAAAAAATGGTTATCCCATAATATCCATTAAATCATAATTTAAACTCAAATGATAATATCCAATGCTTAACTTATTCCATTCCAAACATAGGATTTTTCCAAAATAAATCTATCTAAATTAATAGTCTAAAAAGTTCCCAAAATTTCCAAATTCAATCGTAAAATCTGATTTCCCAAACAATGTAATGTAGCTCTTCTTGAAAATACATTTATAACTGAAAAAAATTATAAAATAATTGAAGATTCCAAATACTTGATTAATATGTACATAATTACAATCATTATATATCTCATTAATCTTATAAACATAGAACCATTGATGTAATAATCCTTGAATAAAAATAAAAAATAACTTTAATCATTCCACTTCACTCTTACACCATTTACTAGGATTTAAAATCTTATTGCTTAATAACTGCGTCATCTTATTTTTATTTTATAGCCTATTTATTATCAGTATTATAACCATTACATTTAGAACCTTTCATATTCTAACCATTGACAAAAAATCAATGTATAATGTGTGAAACACTAATCATGGTGATTTAGTCATGAAGAATCATTTACAGAATATCTAAATGGTGGAATCTTCTTCTCAATAGATTTGTTCACAAGATTAACCTAGTTATCCATAAAGAAATATAAAGGTTTATATCCTATATTTAAACTTATACTCAAAGTCATTTTGCAGGTTATGTTTTCTAAATCTAATTTCAATGGTTTTTGATAAACTTCTCTTAATACCAACTGTAACGCCCTGAACACATAATCCCAAAGTCGATGCATTATTTTAATACATTTGACTGATTACAAGGAATCAAATCCTGAAGGACTGGTCAATTTAGCAGTATTGGAAAATAGATTACGCACATGAACTTTACGTTACAATTCAAAACATAATATATAACACAAATAGTTGTATAGAACACCATCATTATCCTAGATTAACACAACATATCAATCAAAAAAACTCTTCGTGGAATCCAGGAAAAATAAATATAAGAAACGAGTGACCTAAAATGATCAGTAAGGGTAAAAAATATAGTAGAAGATTTCATAAATAATAAAAAACTTTTAGGCAAGGTATACAATTGAAACAGAAGCCTTTTAAACATAATATTCTATATAATATGAAAAAACAAATAAAACAATTCCATTCAAACATTCACATTGATATTATAATAATATAATAATCACATGTATAGTAATTAACTAATCTCATATTGAGAGAATTTAGAATTCCAGATATCAGGACCACACTGTCAAGGCCTCGTGTCGTTACCATATCTATGCGGGTAAGACATTAGTCAAAACCCAAACTAGTTTGTCTCATGATAATAACTAATGCATCTTGGGGATTTAATTAATCGTTCCCCAACCCTTATGGGTTTATTAAGCTATCCCCATCCCATCACATACTAAGTCTAATTCAATCCTCATATTAAAAGGGTGAAACATAACCAACATATAAGTAATCATATTACAACTAGCATATAAAATGTTAATACATTAATTATAATCCGTGAGTGGTATCAATATTGAACATTGATGCAGTCATAGGTCGTCACGGCCCTAACAATTACATTTATTACTCCTACACTTGTACATTGGTGCAGGGTCAATCCACAGAGAAGGCAGACGAGTGTTCTAAGGTTTTAAAACTAAAACCTCACTATTGTCAGCTATGAGGAAGACATATTTTTTACTTTTAATTTTTTATATTTATTTCTGAAATGGAAACAGGATGAAGAAACTAGATTTTCTAAAATGAAACTAAAATTTAAAATAAGTATTAAAATCTAGAGAAATATAGTATACTAATATAAATTTGCAAGACAAAGAAGTGAGATAAACAGTTCTCTTGGGAATTCCATACTTGACGGTTGAATGGATAACTCTCCACAAATTTTAATTGAATCACACCTTAAGAATTGGTTGATATATCTTCCTTGCCAGAAGACACATCAAACAGAAGTATGAATTTTAGAGTTCGCCACTCTAAAGATCATCGTCTGTTAAAATTTTGATAAATAATGCAGTTGAAGTTGAACTATCCATAAAACTCTAACTATAATGACATTAAAGCATAAAAAAGATGATGCTCAAGTTCAATCTTGCCGATTGAACTTGAAACTATGAAGTTTTAAATGTATGTAAGGTGTGAACAATAAACATGATCAATAAAATTGATCTCCCCGATCAATTCTAATTTCATAAAAGAATAATGTTAAGAATTTTAATGAATAAAACAAAACAAATATGAAATTCTTAAGTTTAACAATTCATCCTGTGATCATAATGAATTCTAACGTTGAAAACATCCAAAAATAGAGTATAAGAATTAAAGAAAGGGAAAGGATGAACTCCCCCAGTGCTGCTCTACCTTCAGGCTCCTTGGTCTCCGGCTTGTCTTCTATGCTGCTCCCTGGAGTCTTCGCTCTCATCTGATGTGTTCGTGGAATAGAAAAATGAGAGTCAATGAGAGTCTTTGTCAAATTCTGCTGCTTGATCTGCTTAAAAAACCATCTGTCATCTGCTACATGTCACTACATGCTTCCACAGACTTCATGTTTTTCTCACGAGCGCACCGCACACGTGCGTTTTACCCTCGACAGGCACGTCGCGCGAGTTTTTCCCTCGTAACTAAATCCGGATGAGTAAGTTGCATGTACATGGACATAAACTTGACTCTTAAATGAACCTGCCATGTTTTAATCAAAATGAAATAAATAAAACTCAATGAGAGTTAACTAAAATTTTAAAGTCATTATTTATTTTTACTATTATAATACTAATTAAAAGTAATTAGAGTTAATTATTAAATAACTTAATTAAAAAGTTTATAAAAATGCTATTAATTTAATTAATTTAATAAATATAAATAATAAATAATAAATTATTTTAGTTTATCATATTTTAACTAAATCATTAAAATTTAACATCATAAGTAAAGAATTAATCAATTTATAACTTAGATTGTATTAGTAAATTTTATTATTACTACACTAATTATAATTATTGTAATTACTATTTAAGAAATTAAATTGTTAGATTAATTAATTAGTTAATTAATATTAATTTAGTAATTAAAATTATTACTTAAGTTTTATGTAATTTTAAATTAATAAGTATGTTTCATAGTTTATTTAAAATTATCATTAATTATATATTTATACTATTAATTATATATTAATTTATTATTAACAATATTTATTAATTTAGTTTTATATTTTAATTTATGATTAATCTTTTCATCAATAACATGATTGTTTTTAATTTATAACTTTTATAAAAACTATATTAATTTGACTTATTAAAGTTTAACTTAACTTTAACTTCTTCTTTTTCTTTACTTTTTTTATTTTGTCTTACTTTAATTTTATTATTCTTTTATTATTATATTTTTTATCTAATTTTATTCTTCCTCCACCCCCAATTTCCAGGCAAGGGGAGGGTTTGTGCAGCTTCTCTGCAAACAGCTGCTGGTTCCCTCCTCTTGCAGTGCAGCGCACAACGGCTCCAGCTTCAAGCGCGGCGGCATGGCGGTCTTCAGCAGCGCAAACCCACAGCAGCTCGGCTCTTCCTAGCGGAGAGCAGCTAGGTCCTTTGCCAACGCCAACGGCGCATGGCGCGGGTTCATCCTCCCTCCATCCTTGGCGGCTTCAGCACCTGGAAAGTATCAGCTTCATCTTCTCTGGCTACACAAAGCAGAGATGGCTTCCCTCAACAGTGCAGAGAGACTCCAGGCACGGCGGCCTCCTGCTCAGCGGCGGACAATGCACTTAGTAGTATGGACAGTTCCAGCGGACCTCCTCTATAGCAGCGACAAAGCAGCGGCAGGCAAAGGGTCTCCTCCTCTCCAGCGCAACAGTCCAACGACGGCGAGCAACGACGTTTCCCGACTCGGCTCTGGCTCAAAACATCTCCAACAGGCGAAGGTACTCTTGGCTTGGCACTGGTCTCATGATCTTGCGCATCCAGCAGTGGAACCTATCCTCTCCAGCGCGGCAGTCCTCTTCTACCCAGAACTCCCACAACGGCCGAACCTCCTCTATCATCGATGAAACAGTGCATGACTTTCTCTTCTCCTTTAGGTGGTTATATTAGTGTGGTTGAGAAATCGGTGAGGGAGCTACCGATAGAGGGTATCAGTCACTGTTATGTAGAATTATTGGTGAGAGGTAGGAAATAAAAACAATGGTAGGGGAAAAGAGCTACCCAGAGGGGTATCAGTAGATGAAGCTATCGATAGAAATAATAATAATAATAATAATAATAATGATAATAATAATAATAATAATAATAATAATAAGAATAAATAAAATATCGGTGAGGTAAAAAGAAATATTGGTAGCTGAGCTACCGATAGAATAAAAAATAAAATAAAAAGTCTACCGTTAGTACATAAAATAATAGTTTGCTGAAATAAAATAGAATTAAAACTAAAATAAATTAAATAAAAACATAAAATAATTAATTAATATAATTCTAAATACCATTAATTCATAGCAGAATATTAAACCTTAAACACATTAAAATTTTTAATTTAAAAGGACTAATTGAATACAATTAAATTAATAAACTTGATAACTGTTAAACTAAATAAATAAGAGACATAAATTAAAAAGAAAACTAAATAGATTAAATAAAGAATAACAGCGAATAAAAATAAAAACATCAGTGACCCAAATAAAACACCACAAGCTCTTAATTACCTCACTGGTAGAGTAAAATAATTATAAAAAGGATTATAAATTAATCTGCATACATAAAATAATATACTTAAAGTTTAAAAACTATTAATTAATTAATTAATTAACTAATAGAACACATAGAATTAAAAGCGAACTATTTAATTTAATTTAAAACACTATTTATATACTTAGGTGATCAGTAGGACGACTGAACTAATTAATTACTAAAGTTAACCTATAATAAAGTAACTAAGTTAAAAGATTAATTATTAAAACAAGGAATAAGTTAATTAAATAGAATTATGTTGATTAAATAATTGTCTAATTAGAAATTAACTTATTAAAAAGTCGAGCAGAATTAAATTAACCAAACTAAATACTCACCGCTTAAAGGCTCACCGGTAGAATTTAAAGGCTACCGTTATAGTTAAAAAAAAGAGCTACCGGTAGGAAAGAGTATCGGTGACAAAGGCCACCGATACAGGCAAGGTCACCGATAGATGCAATGTCACTAATAGACAGTACCAGTAACCTGCTATCGGTAGCTAAGCTACCTGTAGTCTGGCAAGTTGAACTAAGTTGTATAAACTATAAAAATTAAAAGTAAATTAACTAGAAAAATCATTAATTATTAACAATGAAAAATAAAATAAAATACACAAATATAGATTTAATTAAACAAATATGAAATTAATTATATTAAAAACAAAGAAGGAATAAATCAACTATTTAAGGGTCCATAATTACATAAATTGTTATAAAAAAAGAATAATTGACAAATTTAATTACAAAAATACAAAAGTGCATTTATTTAATAATAAGTGAAATAATAGTTAAATAAATCACTAAAAATTAAGTAAAATGATTTGTCAAAACTGTGTAAAAATAAGGCCACATCAAATTCTGCCACACTTAAGCATTGTTTTTCCTCAAACAATCCCATGTTTTATTTTCTTTGAAAATAGTAAAATGTATTTATGATTTTGTTCAAAATGCAACATGTCCAGCACTCAAAACAGAGGACAATGCATAACACCGGGCCTTAAAACAATGAGTTACTCATATGAGTCTTTCTTAGAACAAATACTCTAGGATAATTAAGTACACAAAGACCATCCATCAAAGAAGATGTCATTCCTCATATGTGACACAACTTAATGACTCACTTCAATCCAGTCTCAGGCTCTGAGTCCAAAAATGACAGGGAATAAAATATCAATGGAATTGAGACCTTAACCATAGAGCTTTTTACTTTGAATTTTTAACCTAGGTTCCAAAAATAATTTTTTTTTCAATCACCAGAATGATAAAACCTAAATGATTTGCATATAAACCAACTGATCCCTTCTTCATTTGGAGTTCATCATTCCCCTCACATTAAGGAGCTCATTTTTTGACCTTAGACACTTTATATATTTTTCAGAAGCCATGTATCATTGTGCTAAGCACTGTGTAATATGAACTTATTCAGAGTTTATAGAGGGCTTATAGTAAACAGAAATGCACTCAGTATCTAGGGTTGTAGAGACTCACTGTGGGATCCCAAATTCCCAAATTACTCCAGTTTCAAAAGATTTATATAAAATTCATTTACATTGGCTCATTAAAGAAATTACTTTTAATAACTAAAATAAATGAATGAAGCCCCTGGAATCAGAATCAAATTTCTAGTTCCAAAGGTTATTACCATAATTCCATTAAAAGGGTACCCATATCACTTTAAGAAGTAGTTCCTTGACCGAATTTCAATTAAATCACTAAGTAGGACCACTCAAAAATCATCCATACCCATTAATTTCAGACTCAAAGTAGATCTCAACTACCAATAATGAACTTACCCTAAGGCAAGACCCCATTGAGAAAAGTGTAAAGCTTAAAATTATGCAAGAGTTTTGAAAAATTTTATCCATTTTTTCTCAAAAAGTTTAAATTTTTAGTGGGATTTGATGGGCTTACATTAAAGCACAATTTAGCACAGTCAAGAATTGACCCCCTCCCTCACACTTAAAACCCAACATTTTCCCCAAAGTTGACTTCTAAATATGGATAAGAACAATTAATCAATTATAGTTCAAAACAGATTTTCAATTAAGTAGATAGATGACATGTATAAAGGGTCTCCATGAAGTTCAGAAATATTGGTTGCCAAAATAAATAAATATTCTGTAGGTTCATTAGCAAGTATATGCATTAACACTAAATCCAGTTTAAAATTATCAATATATCTCAAAAGATAACATGTTATGTATAAATGCAATGTGATTTGGGCGCAAGCATTTTAACAAATTGAGTTCAATAAAATGTTCAATACAGTAGCCAAAGTTCATGCTAAACACCTCAAAGATACAATCTGATTCAAAACAATATTTTTCAAACTGCATGACCCCCCCCCACACACTTAAGTTCAAGCAGTAAGAAGATTATTTCATTTTTTTGGAAAGAGGCACATGCAGAATTTTTCATTTAAACTTAGTGACATGCAACAGAATTTTATACCAATATATGCAACAAATTTTCAGCAAATCATTAGGGAGAAGAAAGAAGAAATAGAATTTAATAGTAAGGTACTTCCCTGACTAGATTTCCATTACTCCTTCTACATGGGAATTACACTCCCTTTATTGACACAAGCAGCAACATCCTAAAAACACCGAGCATGAGAACCAGGAATTTATAACTACCATAAATAGTGCAAATAGAAGGCATCACAACCGAACTTTATTCAAAGTAAGACAAGAACAGAAATAAAAGTAAATACAAAAGAAAGAACATGGGTTGACTCCCATGAAGAACTGAATTTAAAGTCTTAAGTTAGTCTTTATTTAATTACACTTTTTTTATTTATTAACACAATAAAAACCATGGGGTTCCTCCCATGCAGCGCTTGTTTTATAGTCCCCAACCGGACTCACCTAGAAACTAACCGTAGTCACTAGGTGGATGTGGTTTTCTTAACAGGAACCACCACATGTGTTTTGCCCATTTATTTTCAACAGAACTGTGAAAATTGTGGGCTTCAAGACTGAAGCAGACAAAAACTAAATTCTCATCAGCTGTAAAAATCCCCAAGAAACACCCTTTAACAGTTGTGAGTATAGTGCTGTCCACTTCCAGATCATGTTCATATATTTCAAGATTTGAATACTCATGAAGGGACAACATAATACTAGATGCTTCAAAGGGTGTGACATTGACCTCTCAACTATCTTTCTTAACCTTAGCACAAACAGGTTCAAATTCAAGGGTACAAATGGGTAAATTCTGATTAGAATGTTCAAGAGGAGATTCAATTAAGTGTTGAACTGAATCATGTACAATGAAAATCAAATGTGATTCTACCTCTGGACTATTATCAGCATCACAAGAAGGCTCAACACCTTTCACAGGTGAGGATAGAAGTGACAGACAAGGAAGAGAGTTTATTTTATCACCAACAGATTCAGGTCTAAAAATATTGTAAATCTCTTCAAAAATATCCTTATCGATTAAATCACACTGAACATCTACTGCTTCTATCAAATCAGTTCTGCCTAATTCAAGTTTCTGTTCAACCTCTACTTTAAGTTCATGTTCAAAAGACTCACTTTCCAAAACAATGTCTGTAGTGTGTACCAGAACGTTCAATTCAGGGGAAGAAATGTTTAGTTCAGCTTTAATAAAGTCATGTTCAATATTGATCAAATTCAAACAGTTTTTAGTAGGAATGACAACACTACATTCCATTTCAGTACACAAAGTTTCAAAAAAGTGATTACTACAAGAAGAGGGAAAGAGAACTCATCGGTTAGTCTTTCTTCAAACATCATTCTAGCATCCTCATTGTCCAAAAAAATTTGAAAATTTATTGGGTTTACAGGTTCAAAACATGGAAGAGTGATTTTCAGTTCAAGTTCAATGATTTCAGATTCCATGCTATCCAGTTTAAGGATCTCTTCCAAAGTGTTCCCAATTTCAAGTTCAAAAACATTGTTTACAAAATTAGAAAAGTTGGGTGAAGAGTTTTTAACATTCAAATTTTCAGTATCAAGTTTATCTTCAACCCGAGTGACTTCATTTTGAAAACTTCTTAAAAAGTGATTTTTCTCCAAAGTAGGAATTATGAAGAGAACTGGGCTATCTTTTTCAATCTATTTCAATTCATCTTCAAAATTTACCAACTCAACTCCATTAAAGTTCTTTATTGGATTTTCAATGTTGTTTTCTTGAATTTTTGAGTCAGTTATTTCCAAATTTGGTTTAACAGTATCAGATTATTCAGAAATAAAGTGTTGTTGTCCAGGCTCACAATCAATCTCTTCTTCCACTTGATTTTCAAATCTTTTATAAACATTTTCATTTTCATTTTCTATAAATTATTCTTGTTCTTTAACACTTTGTTGTAATTCCATGAGAATGTTTTCTAATCTTTTAATTCTTTTATCTCGCTCTTGAGAATATCTTAGTTTAATTTCATGGGTTTTAGTAAATCAGTTGTTAATTAGTTCCACCCTACAATCCAATTTAGAATCGATTAATTTAATTTTTTCTAGGAATTTAGGATTAGATTCAATTTTTTTTCATTCTCTTCAATGAAAGTGGTCTGTTGTGGCTGGTTATAGACACAATTCCAGGCAGTATGTCCATAACCTCCAAAACAAACACAATAAGGCCCAGTACAATAGTTTGAGCCTTCATAATGTTCCATTTTTTTTAAGTTTTAAGATTAAACACACTCAAAATTTTTAACAGAAATACAAGCAGCAATTGTCCACAGTTTTTCAAAGTAGTTTTTAATGATTTTTTAATGTTTTTTTAATGTTTGTTTCAAACCCTAAAATCTCAGTGCGTCCATTCCCTAGAAATGGCACCAAATTTTGAAGTGACCAGAGGTCATCACGTCCCTCAAAATTGCATTTACTAATCCTATACTAGCACAGTGGTATAGGGTCGATCCACAGAGAAGGCAGACAAGTTTTCTAAGGTTTTAAAACTAAAACCTCACCATTTCCAGCAATGAGGAAGACATATTTTTTACATGTATTTTTTTATATTTATTGGTGAAATGGAAACAGGATGAAGAAACTAGATTTTATAAAAAGAAACTAAAATTTACACTAAGTATGAAAAACTAGAGAAATACAGTATACTAATATAAAGAAGCAAGACAGATAAGCAAGATCAATAGTTCTCTCAAGAATTCCATACTTGATGGTTGAATGGATAACTCTCCACAAATTTTAATTGAATCACGCCATAGAAATTGGTTGATATATCTTCCTCCCCAGAAGACACATCAAACAGAAGTATGAATTTTAGAGTTCGCCACTCTAAAGATCATCGTCTGTTAAAATTTTAATAAAGAATGATGTTGAAGTTGAACTTTCCATAAAAATCCGACTGTAATGACATTAAAGCATCAACAAGATGATGCCAAAGTTCAATATCACTGATTTAACTTGAAACTATGAAGTTTTAAAAGTATTTAAGGTGTGAACAATCAACATGATCATTAAAATTGATCTTGTCGATCAATTCTAATGTTAGAAAAGAATAACGTGAAGAATATTAAAGAATAAACAAACAAAATATGAAATTCCCGAGTTTTACAATTCAGCCTATGATAATAATGAAATCTATTGTTGAAAACATCTGAAAATAGAGTACAATAATTAAAGAGGGGGGAAGGATGAAATCCCCAGGTGATGCTTTGCCTTCGGGCTCCTTGGTCTCCTGCTTGTCCCCTTTGCTGCTCCCGGGACTCTTCGCTCTCGTCTTATGTGTTCGTGGAATAGAAAAATGAGAGTCAATGAGAGTCTTCATCAAATTCTACTGCTTTCTCTACTTAAAATAAAATCTGTTATCTGCTGCATGTCATTGCATGCTTCAGCAGACTTCATGTTTTTCTCACGAGCACACCGCACACGTGCGTTTTACCCACGACAGGCACGTCGCATGAGTTTTTCCCTCGTAACGAACTCCGGATGAGTAAGTTTCATGTACCTGGAAGTAAACTTGACTCCTGAATGAACCTTCCATGTTTTAAACAAAATGAAATAAATAAAACTCAATGAGAGTTAACTAAAATTTTAATGTTATTATTTAAGTTTACTATTATAATACTAATTAAAAGTAATTAGAGTTAATTATTAAATTACATAATTAAAAAGTTTATCAAAATGATATTAATTTAATTAAATTAATAAATATAAATACTAAATACTAAATTATTTTAGTTTACCATATTTTAACTAAATCATTAAAATTTGAAATCATAAGTAAAGAAGTAATCAATTTATAACTTAAATTGTATTAGTAAATTTTATTATTACTACACTAATTATCATTATTTTAATTACTATTTATAAAATTAAATTGTTAGATTAATTAATTATATAATTAATATTAATTTAGTAATTAAAATTATTACTTAAGTTTTATGTAATTTTAAATTAATAACTATGTTTCATAGTTTATTTAAAATTATCATTAATTATATATTTATACTATTAATAGTATATTAATTTTTTATTAACAATATTTATTAATTTAGTTTTATATTTTAATTTATGATTAATCTTTTCCTCAATAACATGATTGTTTTTAATTTATAACTTTTATAAAAACTATATTAATTTTACTTATTAATGTTTAACTTAACTTTAACTTTAACTTTTTCTTTACTTTTTTTTATTTTGTCTTACTATAGTTTTATTATTCTTTTATTATTATATTTTTTATCTAATTTTATTCTTCTTCCTCCCCCAATTTCCATGCAAGGGGGAGGGTTTGTTCAGATTCTCTACAAACAGCTGCTGGTTCCCTCCTCTTGCTGTGCGGCGCACAGCGGATTCTGCTTCAAGCGTGGCGGCATGGCGGTCTTCACCAGCGCACACCCACGACAGCTCGGCTCTTGCTAGAGGACAGAAGCCGGGTCCTTCTTCAATGCCATCAGTGCATGGCGTGGGTTCATCCTCCCTCCATACTTGGCGGCTTCAGCACCTGGAAAGCATCCACTTCATCTGCTCTGGCTACACAAAGCAGCGCCGACTTCCCTCAATAGTGCGAAGAGACTCTAGGCACGGCGACCTCCTGCTCAGTGGCGGACAGCGGACTCCTTGGCCCTCCTCTTCACTTAGCAGTACGGACAGTTCCAGCAGACCTCCTCCATAGCAGCGAAAAATCGGTGGATGGAAAAGGGTCTCCTCCTCTCTAGAGTAGCAGTCCAGTGGCGGCCAGCGGCGACCTCTCCCGACTCGGCTCTGGCGTAAAACATCTCCAATAGCGGCGAAGGTTCTATTGTCTTGGAACTGGTCTCATGCTCCTGTGCATACAGCAGTGGAACCTCTCATCTCCAGTGCGGAAGTCCTCTTCTACCCAGCAGACTCCCACAATGGCCGAACCTCCTCTCATCGACACAACATGGCACGACTTGCACTTCTCCTTTTGGTGGCCGTATCAGTGAGGTTGAGAAATCGGTGAGGGAGCTACCGATAGAGGGTATCGGTCACTGGTATGCAACATTATCGGTGAGGTGGGAAATAAAAACAAAGGCAGGGGAAAAGAGCTACCTAGAGGGGTATCGGTAGCTGAAGCTACCGATAGAAAATAATAATAATAATAATAATAATAATAATAAATATAGATGAGGTAAAAAAGAAATATCGGTAGCTGAGCTACCGATAAAATAAAAAATAAAATAAAAAGTTTAATATTAGTATATAAAATAATAGTTTTGTGAAATAAAATAGAATTAAAACTAAAATAAATAAAATGAAAACTTAAAATAATTAATTAATATAATGCTAAATACCTTTAATTCATAGCAGAATATTAAACCTTAAACACGTTAAAATTGTTAATTTAAAATAACCAATTGAATACAATTAAATTAATAAACTTGATAACTTTTAAACTAAAAAAATAAGAGACTTAAATTTAAAAAAACTAAACATATTAAATAAAGAATAACAACGAATAAAAATAAAAACATTAGTGACCCAAATAAAACACCATGAGATCTTAATTACCACACCAGTAGACTAAAATAATTATAAAAAGGATTATAAATAAATCGGCATACATAAAATAATGTAATTAATGTTTAAAAACTATTAATTAATTAATTAATTAACTAATCGAACACATAAAATTAAAAGCGAACTATTTAATGTAATTTAAAACACTATTTATATACTTAGGTGATTAGTAGGACAAATGAACTAATTAATTAATAAAGTTAACCTATAAAAAAGTAACTAAGTTAAAATATTAATTCTTAAAACAAAGACTATGTTAATTAAATAGAATTATGTTGATTAAATAATTGTTTAATTAGAAAACAACTTATAAAAAAGTCGAGCAGAAATAAATTAACCAAACTAAATACTCACCGCTTAAAGAGCCCACCGGTAGAATTTAAAGGCTAGCGTTATAGTTAAAAAAGAGCTATCGGTAGGAAAGAGTATCAGTGACAAAGGTCACCGATACAGGAAAGGTCACCGATAGATGCAATGTCACGGATAAACAGTACCAGAAACCTGCTATTTGTAGCTAAGCTACCGGTAATTTGGCAAGCCAAACTAAGTTGTATGAACTTTAAAAATTAAAAGTAAATTAATTATAAAACTCATTAATTATTAACAATGAATAATAAAATAAAATAAGAAAATATATATTTAATGAAACAAATTGGAAATTGATTATATTAAAAACAAAAAAGGAATAAATCAACTATTTAAGGGTCCATAATTACATATATTGTTATAAAAAAAGAATAATTGACAAATTTCATTATAAAAACAAAAAAGTGAATTTATTTAATAATAATTGTAAGAATAGTTAACTAAATCACTAAAAATTAAGTAAAAAGATGTGGCAAAACTGTGTAAAAATAAGGCCACATCAAACATCCACAGTCATATATATCCTAAACCATTCAATACAGAATGAAATATTGTATCATAATTAATCATCCTCTGTTAAGCATAAAATCCAACAAAGGATGTTGACATTTTCGACAATAATCTAATAAAATCCTTAAAACTCATTGAGAGAAATATCCTTTTTTTTACATTGAAATAATTTAAAAGTCACAGAATTATAAATGAAAACATTTATATTAAATATAACCATGTAATATTGTAAGGGAAACTATAAAATGTCATGTTATAATGATACTGTAAATATTTTCTCACTTCGAGTCATTTAAAAAACATTCTTTCCTTAATTGGTCGAAAAGGGTTGTAAAGTACCTCCTTTGGAAAATGATTGGAAGACCCCTTTAATTTTTTTTTATAAAAGTAAGATATGAGTAAAAAATAATTTAATCAATTGTAGATAATATTTTTAAATATATTTTTAAGAAACATGGACATGGATGATAAAAGTGACCTAATAGATACTTACGTATAAACAACCCGAGATAATAATTAGATTGCAAAATTAACCCTTACCTTGAAGTTTCCTTTAATAAAGGGTACTTTAACCTCATGAATAATGGTTAAAGTATGTTATTATATTATACCAAAACCATATCCATATTTATGATATCAAATATTATCCTCTTATACTATTTTGTTAGTAATATTTTTGTATTACCATTATTTCGGGTGTTGACTGCTTCCTTTTCTTATGCATGTTTTGTCATGTAAGTCGTGTTTCATATGAATAGGATATATTTTATTCATATAAAGAATAATATTATGTTCATAAAAGTTATATTTACTCATCATATGAATTTTATAATCATTCATGAATTGTTAACATGGTGAATTAATCCGATCGCATTGTGGAGATGGTAGGCCGTACGTACAGATGAGCGACAATATCATTCCCTTAATGGTTAAATGGTATGAAATAAGATGGTATATTAATTATAAAGACTTATTATCATGTTATATTAATTATTTATATCCATTATAAACATCATTATACCGGTCCAAATAATGTAGTGTTGAATGAAAAATTACACGATGACGCGGACATGGTAAGCCGTACGTACACACGCATTGTGATATTGTTATTCATAGGATAGATAAAAATTGGAATATGTTTGTCCCATAATAATAATAAAATAACATAATGTAGATTATAATTTATTTATTACTTTATTATATAAAAAATAAGGGGGGTGGAAGTAGAAAAATTAAAGAAATTGAATGGAATTTGTAAAACAATTACCTCTTTATTGAGTATCTCCTTTTGATTTGCACAAAATGACTTCTTAGGTTGGATTTATGCCCATAGTATGGACTATAGGATGAATTGAGGGATGTTTTTAGGAGAAAATGCCAGGGTTTACATGAACTAATGGGATCAAGGTGGTGTAAGGAAGTGAGGGAGGAGATTCCTTTTTATAAGGGAGGGGAGGGGTACTTTTGCAAACTCTCCAAATATTAAAATATAACAAAAATATTCTCGATCTAAATACTTACATAGGACCCATAAAGAAAAATTGGATCTCTTTTAGACCATATCATATCCTATTTTGATTATTTAACATTTTTTTATTTTTAAAAAATTAAAAAATTAAAAAATTAATTAATATGTTATTATTTCCAAATTTAATACTATTCATTTAATTTGACTTAAAATACATTAAAATAAATTGGGAATTAGAATAAAATGAGTTCACATATATATAATTTATCTTATAGATATATAAAATTTGTTATAAAAATTAACTAATCTTAAATATATCAAAATTTATATTATTAAAACCATTTATTCTATTTTTATGTTAATTAAGTAAATATTGTTATAGAATTAAAGAAAATTTTAAGGTAATTATATAACATCTAATAATTCAAAGTAATTTTTTTATGAAAATAATTTCATTTATATATAAATTGAAATTTATATTCGTGCATAGATTGATTTTTCCCCTATGTGGATGTATATAAGATATTAAAATACAAGATAATGATACTTTGTAACTATTATTGATTTAAATAATATAAAATTTATTTTAGAAGAAATGAATCTATTAAACAACTTATGATCGATATTAATATGATAAGGATTGAATCTAAGTCATTTAATAATTTTTTTACATATTGTGGTTTTATTTTAAGCCTTATAATTTTTATTTACCCTAAATTAATCTATTTAATTTTAATTATGGTAATAACATTTCAAATATTAAAAGGTTATAAATTTTTACTTATATAGTGTAAAATGTCCATAAATTTACATGTTATGAAATTATATACTATATAATAATAATTTTTTATTTATTTATTGAATTTTAGGGTTTTAAATAATTTAATAAAATATTATTTTTATAAAATATCTATAATGTCAATTTCAATACTATCCATTTAATTAAATTTAAATAAAATCCAAACAGAAATATAACTTCTAAAAAATTCATTTAGTATACTACTAATCTGCCATAATCACCTCGAAAATTTATGGAGTCTGCAAATTAGTTCAAGTAATTTTTGTTTTAATATTATTCATATCATTCAATTGATATTTTTACTAATAAAATAATTACTGCATCACTATTATGTCAGTATTTATGGTAATTATTTTATCTCAAACAATTATAAATAAATTCTCAAGATGTAGATAATTTGAATTGATTTATATAGACAATTTATTATTAATGTTTCATCATGTTTATTCCTGTTTTAAATTATTATAGTTATAAAAAATTAGAGGGAGACATTTTGTAACATTCATTTCACTTTATTTTATTACAATAATTTTTATATCATTTACATGGAAAAAATTCCATTAAATCAGTCAATTCAGATCTTTTGGGGAATGTAATTTTAATGTACAACATTTGATGAAATGATAAAAATATAATCTAATTATACTTTAAAACCAATCAAATGTATAATTTTACACTATAAATTATATCATGAAAAATGTTCTTTTCAATTAAATTTCATTTCTACTATTAATTAAAATGTGAAACATATCCGAAAAATATCAAAAATTAAAACAAAGTAAATTTTTATATTACAAATTCAAAAAAATATATTTATTTTGTGAAATTGAATATTAAAAATATCAAAAAATGATTTAAAATGGGTGCACCATTAAAAGGCAGAAAAACTACAATATTTGAAAAATACATAATCTGAAAAACTTATTTTCTTATTATATCATGTATATAAAATACATAATATGAATTGTAAAATTATATGGAATATATAAAATTTAAAATGTGGTCAATACTATTCATAACCACTAATTTAACAGCTAGGTTATATATTTTATATTAAATAATAATATTTTATTAATATATTATTGTTCGATAAAATCATGACATGCGTGTAACACAAGCCAACTAATTACTATGTGTAACATAATATTAAATTTATGTTGTGTAAAAAGAAAGCAAGCAACAATGTTAAATTTATTCCAAAATGAAAATATTGTAAAGTATTGGGGTGTTACATTTATATAATTAAAAACACATATTCATATGAATATAATTATAAGCGTAAAAAGTAACAACATTAACGACTAATAATATAAATTTCTATATCATAGGATATACTTATCGGTTCCTATATTCTTTAAGAAATAAGTTTCCTTGAATAATGTGAGCATATTCAATATTTGAAGATCCTAAATATCAACTATTGATCCTTTTGATACTTCATAGAATTCCATATCATTATTTAGTAATAAATCCAGAAAAAATAATAAGAGAATCTTGAATTACTTATTCATGATCTATTATTCATTATAAAATAGATCTCATCATAAATTCATTTAAAATTGAAAATTTTAAATTATAATCATGTTATATAATTCCATTTTATACTGTATATTGATCCATTGGAGATGGTTGATTGATCAATTTCCACCATAAAAAAGTCCTTCTACATAGTATATTGATCCTTTAGTAATGTATATTGACCCCTTCTATGATCTATTTTAGTCATTTATACATGTTATATTGGTCCAAAATGATCTCAATACTTCACTATTTGTATATTTTTAAAAAAATAATATTAAACCTCTAAATTGGAAATAAAATCTTTTTTGAAAATAAATCCTACCCAAAATACTTATTTTTGGATTAATAGATTTAAACTATATTATAAATGTCCATTTTTGATTTGTTTTGTAATTTTTATATTCAACATATTTCAATATATCCTATAAATCAACCTTAAAGTTAGGAAAAAAAGTTTTCATTTTTTTGGTTATTCTATTAATTTTAATTTAATTTTTTTATTTAAATAAAAATAGCAATAGTAATATTAAATAAATAATTACCCCTTTTTCTTGTTATCCTTTTAAAATACCAAAATACTTTTCACCCTTCCTCCAAAAAATTTTCAAGGATTGAAATCAATTTCAAAAAATTTAAAAGATTCTTACACATATTTACTTTATTATTATATCATCAAATATATAGAAGAAAATTAAACAACCCCACTAAAATTAAATCAAGTTAAGTGAAACCTTACAATATATATTTCATTATATATCATATTTCTATTTTCATAGTTTTTCATTAATTTTAAACTTTTATATGTATTTTTTTGTAGAATTATTTAATATTCCAGTTTGAATTATTATTTTTAGTCCAAATACCATTTCATATGTAATAACCTAAAAGTTTTTACCCCATAATTATGCTTTTTATAGTTACTTTTTCATTACATACATTCCTGTGGATTTTTAGGTTATGATTTTGAGAGAATCCAGACACATCATTAACTAATAAATCACATGTATTCCTCATCGAAGAGAAAATTTTTCCACTATATAAAAAAAATATTAATCTATAATAATTCTTCAAAATCACCCATAAATTCTCCACATATGATCTTCTTCATGGAATATCATCTGTAATAATTTTATTCATTACCTAGGTAAAGGGATACATAATAAGATTGGGCTCAAATACTAAATAAGGGAAAGCATATACTTGAAGCCATAATTTAATAAACAAGGAATGAAAAATATGGTAAGAAATTAATGATAATAATATAATTCTATATAAATTATCACATGATCTTGAAACAAATCTGTGGTTAATAATACAAATAAAAACATGGAAAAGAATAATTATTTTCATAATGATGGAATGAATAATGCTAGACTTTCCAAGGCCTTATTAGAAGAAATTATACACCATGAAAGGACTTGTTCCAAGACATCTATCTTATACTAAGACCGTAACCAAGATATCTAAATAAATGGGTAGGAATAAATAAAATACTCAATCTAGTTTATCTCATGAGACCCAGTGATGCATTGATAGACTATTATAGGCCCCATATATCACTAATTAAGTCTAATTTTTTCATCATACGAAGGAATGAAAAAGCTATATAATAAATAACCAACATGAATTAGTAATCATTAAAAATAAATATTAAAATGAAAAGTATATGCATTGTCAATATTTCATTAATCAAAATATTTAATAGATCTATATTTAAAAAACCCTCAAAATAACACCGTATAGAGTAATGAGTATAATTTTTTTCTAATAATATCAAGAATAAATAAATATAATTACACAACCAAAATCAATACATATAAATAAAGTGTATTGTTTTATTAATTAATATCCCATGTGTCACATAATATCTTTGAATGATGTTGTGATAGAAGAAAAAACCTTCGTAAGACAAAAAATTCAAATCGTATCACATTATAAAGGATAAAGAGTTGAATTTTTTGATGCTGTGAGTTTAACCCCATAAAATAAAATAGAATGAGAGAATTTAGAAGAAAATATGTGAAACATAACTCTAAATTAGGTAAAAACCTTTTAAAATTAAGTTGAAAGTGGAAGAGAAATCATAAAAGTATCTTTAAAAAATATTTTTAACACTCTTTGGAAAATTAGATGTTATGAATCACTTTAAAAAGTCACTTTTCAAGAGGCAATATGAATTTTTTCAAAAGCTAATTTTAATTTAATCTGAATAATATAGACTTCAATTGTAAATTTGGAGTGGAATATGAAAATACAAATGAGAAAAGGAAATCCTTTTAAATATTTTTGAAATAATTTTTAAATCCCACATCATAAAAAGGATTAAAAAATATCTTTTTGAAAAGAGGAAAAGGGTAATTTGAGGGTAATATGAGATAACTTATAAATTTGTTTCCAAAAAGGATAAAATATATGGTAAGATAAAATATGGACATGGAAGAGAAAACTTCATCCAGAGGATAAGACTTAATCTTAACAAGGATATAATTTTTGAGAAATAAATCATCAACGAAAAATATTTGAAGTAAAAAGTTAATTTTACTAGATTAGGAACACATTATAGTGTCATCATAGAATATAAGAAAACCATATTATAAAAATATTGTAAAATTTGACTCATTATAACTCAAGAAATGAAGTTGAGTCAAGAACAACCCCTTAAAAATACCGTAATCATTGAAGTAATAATACTTTAGAATGAAATTCATGAGAAATAATTATAAATCCAAAAACAATCCTAATTAAAATTTTATAAATTAAAAGGATAAAATAAATCATCTTCAAAAATAGGGTTTCAAGAATAATAATTATAATGTATTGAACGAAAATAGAGCTATGAAAATCCATTAAAAACATAATATTTTAATGAAAGAATCGTCTAAAAAGTGTTTTATAAGAAATAAATGTAAAAAAATATAAATAATTATGAATAAATCTTAATACAATCATATTTAATCATATACCATACTTATAAGGATAATGTTTAAAAAGAACAATCATAACTCAATTAATGAAAATTGAGTTAACAAAAACCCTTAAAGCTTAGGTAAAAGATGAATGAAATTAAAATTAAAGAACATTAATTGGATTTGTTGATAGAATTAAATACATGATAATTATATCAAATAAAATTAATGGCAAATAAATCAATGTATCCCCTTATAAATGGAAACATGGCACATAAAATATAACGTGTCTCAAACTGTTATAATTGAGATTAAAAAACCCTTAACTGTAATCCTGCTTAGCTGAGAATGCTCTGAACTCCGAAATACAAAAAATAAATATCTTAATAACCAATTTAATAATATTATCTATTCCTATTACCTTTTATAAAATTCATTTATAACCATTTATTATAAATATATTAGTTAGTTATATTTTATTTCAATGATCATATGCTATTATATTTGATTGTTTTATTAATAAATTCATAATAGAGGTCTGTATTATTGTGAATTAATTCGAATTTAATCACTATTAAATAATTATAGGCACTTAAATATATGTTTGATAATTATTTATAATGTTTTAGTTTCATTTTATAAGACTCTTAGTTATGATTATTAATAGTGAAGTTGGTGATGAGCTTGTTCTGGTAATTTTTACGAACAAAATGATGATACAATAATAAAGTAAATATTAATATAACCTTTAAAGAGACATAAAAAAAATTATCTTCTAATTAATGTATAATAACATTAGTATTTATTTTTTTATATTAATCGATGATATAAATTTATAGCATTGTTCATGTAGGTGGTTAAACTGACCCAAACAAGAAAAATCTAAAATCTATGGGTGAATATGTTTAATAAAAAGATTACTTTGGAATAATATAGTTATTATAGAATCACAATGATATTATAGAGAAATTTTTAATTTGGTGAATTATATTATATGATAGTTTGATGATAATAAAACACTATAGTGAAAAATGAAATATTTCACTTACATGGAGGTAATAGTCCGCAGGTACGCATGGATGATGCATTCATTTTACATAGATCATGATGAAGATATGGACTGTTTTATAATTTAAGAATATTAATAATGTTAAAATATCATATTAAGACATTAAATATATTTTTATAACCATCCATGTAAGGTGGTGGTTGAAAATCAAGCATGCCGTTCATGGAAGTGGCAGTCCACATGTCCGCATAATGACATCTTAATTTTGTGAATGAATTTGGAGGAAGTTAGTAAATTGATATTATATTAGTATAATTAAATATCATCATATTATTATTATTTATTCAATCTATACTTTAATGGATAGAATTTTTTTAGGGGGTTGAATAAGAAAAAAATTAATATATCTTGGATGAGAACATTACCTCTCCCTTTGGATGTTATCCATCGTGTAACTCCTTAGGAATCCATAGCTTGGTATTTTTAAAATATCGCTTTTTATAGTACATGGTGAGAGAGTTTAAAATAATAGAGGTAGAGTTTTTTTCAAGATAATTCTTTATAATGAGAGTAGAAATGGGGTGGATGTGAGGTCCTTTTATATGTGAAAGTAATGGAATATTTGTAAATATGACTCCTTAATACAAATATAGAACACGTTTCGCTTGGAATATGGAGCCAATGTGGTCAATAATATATTTTTTGATTAGGTAATTTCAATAATCCTTCAACCATTAATTTTAAAACTTGTTTAAACAATATTTTTATGAATTTTTCTCTTATAATTTTAACTTTTACCATTTTTGGTTGTCATTGTGTTAATTTATTTTTTAGATAAGTAATTTAATATTAATTTATTGAAAATAAAATGGGCCTTATTAAAGAATTTGGAAAAAAGTATTCCAAATATGAAATAAAATTTATGAAATAAAATTTCTATGTTTAATAAAAATATACTTAAATATTAATGTATGTAACATATAAAAACCAGCTATTTGAAAGTGTATTTTTAACCATAAATGTTATGTTTAGGTAATAATTTACAATGATGTTAATTTTAATAAAAAAATGGTTTATTATTAATAATATTATATTTATGTTTCTGATAAATAAAGAAAAAAAATTCTACCTTACAGATACTCAATTAAAAGGAAAATACCAAAAAAATAATTTTTTTATTAGAGTACAATATTACTTAATTTTAAAAAATGTTAAACATGGATTTTATAAATTCAAAAACAAATTTTTTAATGATTTATTTAACTTCATAAATATATATTTTTTCTAGAAAAAAGTTTTCATATACTTTAAAGTCTTTATTTTTATATGATAATGTCATAAAAGTGACATTATTTACAGAATTATAATTTTTCTCTATTCAACAAAAAATAAACTATTTTCAAAAAAATAAAAAAATTAACCCCAAGAAAAATTTGAAACTCTGGATTAAAAATAAAGTTTATTTTTATCAAATTGGTATTTTATTATTATATAATTTATGTTCTAAATAAAACCATAGAAATATAATGAATACTGTTTTCATAGTAAGATATCTTTTTAAGATATTAATTGTTTTCATTATTATTTCCATAAAATTAATAATTAAATTTTTGTTAATATGTTATTCATATAAAAATACAATTTATTCATAAATAATTTGTTTCTTAAAATAATTTTCATAAAATTCCCATTTTATTAAAAATAAATTTTGGAAACAAAAATCATCAGGTTGGTTTTTAGTTATACTAAAGGAATTTAATTAGTGTATTAGTATTAAAACAGACCGTTATTTTTATTTCTATATATATTTAATAATTTGGATGTCTATATTTATACTGTATAAACTAAATTACTACTTTATTATAGTTATATAATATTCTAGAGTATATTTTGATTTGATGTTTTGTGTGGAGAAAGTTATGAGACACATTAGGTTTCAAAGAAAAATATAATTTAAAATGTATGTGTTTAAAATTCTACCCATCTTAAATAAATTTCAACCTTGAAATATTAATGATCACTTATTAATAAAATATCTCAGTGTATAAAAATTATAGGCATGACAAAGATGAAATTTCTACTAAGACATCAACCTTACTATCTTATATAAGACTAGGAAACTCGTATTATACCTATTAATAATCCTATGTATTAAATTTAATTTGCCACAAAAATTTATTCCCACTATGATTCCTCCGATTTATGATAAAACATAGGAGTTTCTAATTACATACCATTCATAGCTTCATTCTCATGATCCTAATTCCAACCAAGTACTAAACTAAAATGGTTTTGAAAATATCATATAAAATATAAGTAAATGATCATAAAAACTTGAAAACTCAACCCTGTAAATTCTTCTCCTATGAAACCTTTATTCCAACCTATAACACTTTCAGTTAAACTGTTATATAATTTTTTTAAACTATTAATCCTTTATTTTAACCTAGGTTTTCAATTGTCATTTTCTTATTCGTTTTTCTTATATAACGTTATCTTCATATCCTTCATAATAGTTTGTAATGATCATATTAATTATCCAAAGAATATCCTACAAGAGTGTTTAACTTGGTGTAAAACCTTTTGAGCACTCATCATAAACCAAGTGAATATTGAGATGATACCCAACCATCCTTTTTCAGAGTTATTACCCTTAGGTGAATATTCACCATAATTACATATACCCTCAAATATCCAAAAAGCGATGTAATTTCTAAGAAACCACACAATCTACACTTTAGGAAAACTTTAGGGTGTTATCCTATACTTAGACTCATACTTAGGGTGTTTAAAAAAGTTATCTCATTATATTACACACAAAAAACATTCATTATTTACTCAACCAATATAAATGGTTATCTACACCTTTGAAATAAAGATCAACACTAAATTATAACCCCTAATGACATTTATAACTCTAAAATTATCCTCAAATAATGATATCGTAATTTATAAATTTATATAATCCCTAATATGATACCAAATTTAATAGTATATAAGTGACTATCAAGTAATTATATAAATTATAGAAACTATTATATCACATACAATCACATGTCCTTTTTGGATTAGTGTTTTAGAGAATTAGGACACATCATTAACTAATAAATTCCATATATTTATAATATAATAGAAAATTACCACTATAATAGAAAATTATTAATCCCTAATAAGTGTTTAACATCTCCCATAAATCCCACACACATTATATTATTCTTGAAGTATCCAATTATATAATATTCATCATAACCTATGTAAATTGAAACAGAAGAAGGGTGAGATAAAGAACTCAATAAGGGAAAGAGTATACCAAAAGTTATCAAAAAGTAAAGAAGGAATTAATAATATGGTATGAAATAAATTATAATCAAATAATACCATATAACTAATCACATGAGCTTGAAAAAAATCCATGGATAACAATATAAATACATACATGGACAAAAATAACTAATTTCATGGTGATAGAATGCAGAATACTAGACTTGTCATGTTTTTTTCCAAGACATTATAAACCATTAAGGCCTTGTTCCAAGACATATAAATTACCTCAAGACTATAACCAATATATTTAAATAAATTGGTAGTCATATACCAAATACCCAAACTAGTTTGTCTTACTAGTCCCATTGATACATTATGTGTCTTTCGAGAGCCCCACCTATCACTAATTAAGTATAATGTACTCATAATATGAAGGAATGAATAAAATAAAAAAAATAAAAAAAATTCATAGCAATTAATATAAAATATATATTTAAAGGAAAAGAATACAGGTTTCCAATGTTTCTCCAATCAATAAATAGAATAAATCTTTATGCAATAATCCCAAAAACTAACACTATATAGAGTAATGGGTATACAGTTAAGAAAAAAAGTTCACAAAAAAGTAAATGGAATTTCACGATCATAATCCATACAGAGAAATAAAGTGGATGGTATTATTAAGTCATATCCCAAGTGTACCATAAGAAAATTAAAGTATGTTGATAGAGATGAAAAAATTATCCTAAGAAAAAAATTTCAAATGATATCACATTATAATGGATAACGAATTATATAGTTTAATACCAAAATATTAGTCACCCAAAATAAAATAGAATGAAAATATTTTTAAATTAATTTGTGACACATAACTCTAAAAGAGGCAAAAATATTTTTACAGAAATACTAAAATTCATCTGAGATAATAAAATCATTTTTAAAATAAAATTTTAACAATCTTATAAAAAGATGAAGTCATGAGTCACTTTAGAAAGTCATTTAAAAACATGTAAAAACCTTAAAAAAAACTAATTTAAATTAATCACAATAATAGAGACTTTTATATGACATAAATTATATTCATATAAAATATGGAGTGGAAGATGAAAATATAAACACAAATGAGAAATCATTTTTAATATTTTGAAAATACATTTTTTTAAACCCACATAATAAAAAGGATAAAAAAACTTCCTTTTAAAAAGAGTAAAAGGTAAATATTAAGTCCACATGAGATAAAAAATAATTATGTTTCCTAAAAATATAACATTGTTTGGAAGATAAAATATGTACATGTAAAATAAACAATTATCAAATAGGAATAGAATTATTCTCAACAAATATATACTTCTTTAAACTAAAATTCATCAAGGTAAAATATTTTAATTAAAAATGTAACTTTATCTTTGATATAATGAATTATATTATCATCATAGAACAGAATAAAACCTTATTTAAAAACTTTAGTAAATAAAGAAGCATTATGACCCAATAAAGGATGTGGATTCAAGAAAACCCCCTTATGGATATCATAATACTTGAAGTAATAATTCTATAGAAATGAATTCATGAAAAATAATTATAAATAAATAGAAATTAAATTAGAATTATAGTTTTATTTAATCATATAATAAAATAATTCAACTTTTAATAATGGGTTTAAATAATAATAAGTATAACTCAAATAAAATAAATTGGGTTACAAAAAACACTTACAAACTTCGTACATTGAAGGAAAAATATTTTTTTTTGTGGATTTTATAAAAAATAAATTTAATTACCAAGAATAAAATAGTAAATATATCATAATGTAATCATAGGATATAACATACTCAACTTATAATGATAAAGTTCAAAAACAATAATGATAACTCAATGAATGATAACCGAGGTAACAAAAATCCTTACAACTTGGGTAACACTTGAGTTAAAATTTGATTGAAGAAAGGAACTTGATTTTGATTCTTACATCCTTTGAAATAAATGAGAAATATTTTAACGTAAATTGATAGTAAATAAATCAGAATAACCTCATATAAAATGAATCATTGTGCACAAAATATAACATGTCTCAAAGAGTTATAACTGAGACTAATAATCCCTTAACTTTTTTCTTGCTTAGGAAAACGTTCTCTAAACTCTTTTATAAAAAATTAACTATATTACTAACCTTTTTTATAACCTTATTAATATCTATAATTTTTTGTAAACATCAATTATAATATTTTGTTTAAAATATATTCGTTAGTTATATTTTATTTTCATCATCAGATGTTATTAGATTTGATTGTTTGTTTAGTACTAGTTTCATAATAAAGGTGTTGATTATTATTTATAGATTAAAATTTAATAATTAAAATATAATTAGAGGAACTGTAATATAAGTTTTATAATGATTTATAATTTTTCTGTTTCATTTCATAATATCTTTATTTATGATTCATGATGATGAAGTTGGTGATGAACTTGTTTTAGTAATTTTCAACTAACAAAATGATTGAATAATCACAACTTAAATATTAATATAATATTTACAGGACCAAAATTAAAATTTTATTATTAATTTCAAAATTAAACAATCATTTAAATTTTAATTTTCATTCAAGATAATATTTATACCATTTTTCATTTAGGTGATCAAACCGACCTGAAAAAGAACAAACTATATTCTATTTGTGAGTATGGTTAATAAAGTGATTCCTTGGAATTATATAATTATTAAAGAAGTATAATGATATAATTTTTATGTTTTTATGTTTCTTAATAATATTATAGTATATTTATATTATACAAAAATACTATAGTGAAAAATGAAATATGTCACCTTTGTGGATGCCCGCACGTATAAATGGGTGACAGATTCATCTTACAAAAACCTAGAGGAAGAAAGGAATTGTTTTATCATTTCATAAACATAATAAATGTTATAAATACCATATTAATTCTTTAAATATTCTTTTATAACTAACCATTTAACGTGGTGTAACAAATAAAGTAAGTCATTCAAGGTGGCGGTAGTCCACACATACACATGGCGACTTATTAATTTTTTCGAATGGTCTTGGAGGAAGGTAGGAAACATATATTCATTTAGTAAAATAAAATTTAATAATACTATAAATAATTATGTTTTAATTATTTCATGGATAGAATAAAGTTGAGGGGGTAGAATAAGAAAATAACTTAGAGAGCTCGGTTGAAAACAATACCTCTCTCTTTGGATGTTATTCCTTGGGAAACACCTCGAGGATCTTTAGTTTAGTATTTTTGAAAGAGAAAGGATTCTAGGATATAATGAGATAGATTTAAGAGATAATAATGTATAGTTTTTTATCTTATTTTTTATAATTAATGGAGAAATGGGGTGGAGATAATATCATTGTATAGGTGAAGGGAATAACATTTTTGTAAATATAACACATTAATATAAAGAGAGCATATCTTTCACATAGAATATGGAGAAAAAGTGGAAAATAATTAATTTGGATATGATTTAACGTTTAAAATACCCAATCCCTTCATTTTCACACATGTTTTGAACATATTTTAAGAATTTTAAATTTAGAATTTTCACTTTTATCATTTTTGGTTTTTACCATGGTAATTAATTTTTACCTAGGTAGTTTAATTTTAATTCCTAAATAATATTGGGAATTATTAAATTATTTGAAATTAATTATTCAAAATATAAAATCTATTCTATAAATTAAAATATATATGTGAAATAAAAAGTAACTTTAACACTAACTCATGCAACATGTAAAAACCTATTTTTAGAAAAAGTGTATTTTTAAGCATAAATGTTATGTTTAGGAAACAATTATTTATGATATTTATTTTAATAAAATCAATTGCCTTAATATTAAAAATATAATATTTATTATAAGTTTAAAAGAATATAAAATAGAATTACACCTTATGTATACTTAATTTAAATAAACATACCAAAATAGTATTTATTAGAGTAAAGTATTGATTAAGGTTTCAAAATGTTAAACATGGGGTTTATAAATTAAAAATAGAATTTATGAATGATTTATTTCACTTAATAAATATATATTTCCTATATGGAAAAGGATTCATATAATTTAAATTCATTCTTATATTATGATAATTTCATAAAAGTGATAGTATTTACAGATCATTATTTTGCAGTATTCACTCAAAATATCCCTTTTCAATAAAATAACTAAAAATTAACTTTGAGAAAATTTTGAAATTGTGGATTAATAAATTAATTTTATTTTTACAAATTAAAGATTTAATGTTTTAGAATTTCACATTTAAATAAAAATATTAAAATATAATGAAGACTCTATGCATAAGAAAATATCTTTATAAAAAATTATTTGTTCTCATTATTATTTCATATCAACTAATTGAATTGGTGTTATTATATTATTCATATGAAAAATATTATCTATCCAAAATATATTATGATTCTTAATCTAAAGTGCATAAAAATACAATTTCAGAACAAATTTATTTTTAATATAAATTGATCTTATTAGTTATTTGTTTATAATAATTGAACTTCATCAGTGAATTAGTATTAAAAGTTTCCTTTATATATGTATATATTTAATAATTTTGGTAACCATATTAATGATCATGAATTAAATAGATACTTTAATATGGTTATATGATGTTTCGAGGTTCCTTTTCATTTAATGTTATGTGTGAAATAGGCTACCAAAAACATTAAATTTCAAAGGAAAATATAATTTAATGTCTTGGGGTGTTACATCATATGATACCAATGTTATTTGAGATATATTGAGATAAACTTCATTTAAATACCTTTATTCAATGGATAAAACGTTTGAATTAAATAATCCAGGATACATTCAAAAAATTCTCTTGACCACATAAACATTATATACATCCTCTCCAAAAACTATTATAGTTCCAATGGTATTAATTAAATTTTAATAAAATTCAAAAAAATTACTATTTTTGGAATTTTTAAATATTTAAACATATTTATAGAAAATTATTTATTGCTAAGTCATCTATTGATTTTCTTTCATGTAAATTAGATAATATTTATTACACCTATTTTGATATTCTATAATTCACAATCAATATATATTAATTGTCAGATAGTTCTAAGAATAATTCATTCCATGCTTTGGAATCATTGTTCAATTTTTTTTCATCATTATCATATTATATAGTACATGTTAGATCACTTAAGTGAAATTCATGTACAAAATAGAGAAATTAATTTTTATTAAGAGATATAATATTATAAATAATCTTATTCCTATAAATTTTAAAATTAACTCAATTAAAAAAATAAATATTCTATGACATAGTGGGGAAATCCATAATAACTACAAAAGTTAATATTTATCAGAAATTTTATATAATATATTCAACATTGATAAATAAGCTTATACTATTCATTTTTTTTGTACGAATATTTATTAAAATACTTTAAATCATAGAGGATTATTTGAAAACAAATTCAAAAATCTATAAAATAGATTGATTTATCAATTTAAGAAATAATGTATTAAATTTTCATTCACTATAAAAAAGCTCCCAAATAATAAAGACTGGTATTTTAATATAATGCAAAGACAATCAGATACGAAATAATATCCTATGTGTTGTGATAACAATTATTTAGTCAAATTTTTTTATGATTAACCACCTAAGAAAGAGGGGTGGGGGAAAATCATGAAGTAATCAATTTTAAAAAAAATGACATAATATTATTTTTATCACAACCAAATTATGTTCTAAAGTTTGTAGAAATGACCATTAGGATAATTTGTCTTCTATATACTAACACAGGAATTAATAATATGATATTTGAATAAGAACATACACATTTTTTCAAGACTTACTAACCATTTTTGGAACATATTATTTGATATACACATAACTCATTAGTGCTGTCAACGTATCCATTAACATCACTAATATGATAAATAGAAGTGGTTTAGAAAGGGTTGAATACTAACTAATGATGTCACTTTACTTTCCCAATATCAAATCATTACCTATATATCAATGTTATTATTATAACCTATGTTCCAGATACAAACCCTAACACGAGGGGGGGGGGGGGTGAATTCGAGTGTCTTGAAAAAAAAAATTATATTAAAAGAAAATTGGAACTTGTTTTTTCATTATAAAAAACACCATGAATTTATAATATAAGAAAAACTAAATGTAAAATATTAAATATAAAATAAAATTTATATTTTACTTTGTTTACTCATAACATGTTACATCTAATGATAATATAAAAATGATGTGTTGATATTATAATTATCCACCACTTCACTAGTATGCGATTATAAGATTAAGGATAAGATCACTTCTCATACAAGGTCTATGTCCTCTTCCACTCTTCCAGTCACTTACTTAAATAGGGTTACAATGATATAGTATACACATGGGTTGGATTCAAAAATATATAAATAATAGTTCAAGACCTAATAAAAAAGGTTGCTTAAATAATATTAATTTCAAATACTTCTAAATCATTACTCAAATGAAAAAAATAATCTTGATAGACTGATAATTAATAAAACATATATTTATCACACTTAGCCTTTAAATTCTAGGAAATCAATGAACTTCACTAATAATTTTTTATTTCTTGGATATTTAAGATTCATTTTTTATGTTTTTGATATCTCTTCTTTTTTAGATCCACAACCATGTATACACCAATAATATTACAATTTTAAATTAACAATTCAAATTCAAGACATATTCCAACTTATTTTTCTTCAATATCTACCCTTGGATAATATTTAAATTTATTTCCACTGTATAAATTTGAATTCTCAATATTTTTAGTAATCATGGTGTGATATAAATTTTCACATCATGACGGGCCAGATTTCTCATTCAACATACTTTAACCACCAGGTGGTCCATTTCGCAATATATACCAGATTAGAGAAGTAAAAAAACATATAATTGTTTTTTTATCTTCTTTATGCCTATATTTTATGGAGTTTCCCCTTAAATATTTCATTTACCCCAATATAATTCATGGAGTGGATGACTTTGAAATAGCATAGTAATATCTACATCTATAAAATAACTATATTCATTTAACTCCCATCTCCTGGACTACTATTATTGTTTCAACATATCATATGTGATTTATGTTTTGATGATATGAAAAACCATTAATATTTTTCTAATGAATCTATTTTAAGTGTTTTTACTAGGTTTTAATGATATTTAACTCAATTTTTCAACATTATACAATTCCATTGATATTTTTTGAAATTTTACTACATTTGAAAAATTATATAAGTCAGGACTTTGGCTACTTGGATGTTTGGATATGTCGATAAATTAGCTATGTGAAGGAAGATATGAGATCAAGAAACTACATCGATCAAATGACTATGTAAAAAAATTAGAGTAATAAACTACGTGATTTGTATTCACATAATATTCGGTTATATAGTTCCAATGGGCTATACAATTCATTCAACTATGAAAAATTTAGCCATGTGGTAAAAATGGATATATGATTCAACTACATGAAGAATTTCTACGTTAATCAATTCAACTAGATGAATTCAGATAAGTTGATTTCATCTACATGGTGATCAAGAATCGACCAAGTCTTTCGGAAAAATAGATATTTACTACCAATGGAGAAATTTAAGTGGAAATTAATGTTTCCATCAAAACATTCAATATTTGACTACCTATGTATTGTAAAATAAATTTCTAAAAGGCTACAGGTATTAAGAATATAAAATATTACATATTAATTTATTTCTCAATGTTTTTTATTGAGGTGATTTTCTAAAAATAAGATATATAATAAAATATATGCAATAGTATTCAAACAATAATAGAATATCTAGACTTGTAATATCTATCTCCATACCTCAAATATTTTATTGTTTTTTCTCTATGATATGAAAAAGAATAAGAATGATAATTTTTTCTATAGTTGTGATATCAGGAACAACCTTTTTGTTCTTTAAAAGACACCCCCTGAGCTATAATTCATATTTGTTCTCACCATTGGAGTAAATTTCTCTTATTACAGTTTTATATTGAAACCATGTTCTTGATTTTGTAATCTCTCATTATTCTATTTTTACTAGTAGTAACCACTCCTTATACTTAGTGTTGAAGGTAGGTGTTTTTGTAAAGCCTTATAGGAAATTCAAAAAAGATCTTGGATTTTTACCTAGTTACAATTGCTTGCACCTATTTGGCAGTACCTAGGAAGAAGACTGGTATTAGAAAAATCAATAAGGGCTAGGAGTTTATCATTGATGGAGTAGACTACGGGATATCTGTTCCATGAACCACTATAAATCATATGTGTTTGATATTTTTCTTACCATTATTATTTATGTTATTTTCTTGTGAAAATAAAAGTTTAGAATCTATCATACCCTAAAAGAGGGTGGTTTTAAGTGAAGAAAATTCAAGGAGCTCAATATAACCCATATTTAGTCTCTTTATAGTCATTCATTGACAAAAAATTGTTTAAAAATGTTGTGACTTTTGAGAACTCAACACTAAAATTATAATGTTTTCAAGATCATCTCATAATGGATGCTATGAATGAAAATAGAAAAGGTATGTCTATGGTTAGATATCTCTATTTTCATGGACAAAATTGTTGATATTATAAGAAATAAATGACTATCTATTTGAAGAACAATGTTATAAAAGTTCACTTGAAATTCGATAAGTCTGACACAATTTCTAATTTAGATATAGAAAAATGGGATACTACAATAGAATGTGGGTGAGATTTGAACTCAAAATGTACACATGGGATAATATGTGGACTTGGTCCAAATGAGTTAAATATTGTTTACCAAATTTCTATAGAGTATGGGATGTAGGAAACTATCACAGTGGCTTATTAAGGCACTGATAATGTGAGAAAACTCAACTACAACACTAAAAAGACAATTTTGATACATTCAAAATGATTGACAGAGAAAGAATAAAAAAAATGAATGGAATGTTAAAATATACTGGGAATAATGTTTTCTTATCCGGGAGAACTAATTGTTAAACAGAATTAAGAACTAAAAGTTCTTAGAGTGATACCATCCAATTGGAGTGTAATTTCATTAACCATTATAAAATCCAATAATGCGAAATATTTCAAAATAATAAATATCATTGGAACACTCATGATGTGTGAGGAATAAATGGTAGCTTATACTGGTGAGAATATAATTATTAAAAAGGATAATGTTTTTTTAATGTTTCTAATTAAAAATTAGATATAATAATAATGTAATATGGATTAATGAGTCATATGAGGAAGATAATTTAAAACATTATGCTTCTAATAGTGACCTTGCTTAATTTTACAAGAATTTCAAAAAGTTATATAATAAGATAAGAGGATTCAATAAATCATTCAACAGGTATAAAATGTATGCTAGAAGTTCTAAAGAAGTCAGGTGATATCATTGAAATATGTTTGTACGTTTGAAATTAGATTTTACAATACATCAAGATAAAAGGAAATGTGATAAGAATCATAAATAGAAGAAAAAATTCTTTAAAAATAGTTAAAGAGATATAGAGGCCACATTGTGTGCTCATAAAGATTCTAGTGATGACACATCTTCTGAATTGAAATTTGAATTCACAAATCAAAAAGGAAAAAATGATCTTTATGGAACAATTGGATGAGGTGCACACTTTTTATTCCTCAGAGCAAGAATCTAATTCTGAAACTGGAAATTTCTTTTTTAAAGAACTCAATGAATATTGTAACATTATAGAAAGTAAATATAAATTCTTGAAAATGAAAAATAAAGATGTTAAAAATAATTATGATTTTTTTGAAAGTGAAAAAGGGGATATAAATAAATAAATTTAGTCATGAAATCCTAGATGGATTTTTTTTCCACTTGTGATGAACATGGTAATAAAATTGAAAGATTAAAAAAATAAGTTGAATCTCTTAAATATGATTCTAGTATGTTTTAAAAATTAAAAAATTAATTAAAAAATACTTGGTAATAATAATTTCTAGATATATATTCTTGGAATAAGAAGAAAAGGTGAAAAACCAATGTTTTACAAAAAATATTTCATGCCAATTTCAAATAACAGAATCTTATATAAAAATATTTTTCAGTGTAAATAAACAATAAATCATGTAATGATTTTAGTATTAGAAACCCTTTTTTTGCATTAATGACACATTTATTTTAAGAAAATTTTCAATATTTAGGGATGGAATTTGTGGACAACACAACCAGATTTAGATTACCAAATATTTGATTGCTAACATTTTAGGACCCAAGATAATATGGGTACCAAAACAATTTCTTGTTTGATTTGTGTTGTATGCAAAAAAATTTAGGAATATCAATGAAAAACAATATATGGACAGTGAATTCTCAAGGAATATGAGTGGAGATTTCTCAAATTTTAATTATTTATTTAAAATTGATGGAGGTAATGAAACATGTGGTGAAACTTCTATGGAAAAAATTATTGCTATTGGATCAGTTGGAAATCCATGATCATATATCATAAATAATGTTTTCTATGTGGAATTATCAAAAAACAACTTCATAAGAATTTCTCAACTTTGTGTTTCATGTTATTCTTTAAAGTTTTCAAATAATTCTTGTTTTTTAACTATAAAATATTTAAGTTTTAGGAACATAAAACTACAAATGAATACACTTTAGATATTAAATCTTTAGCTAGAATTTTTTATACTATTTATATTTTGAAATAAATGAATCCTTGATTTGGAATAAAATAAGAAGACATTTTAAAGTTCATTTTTTAAATAAATTTTCTATAAAAAATTTAGTTTCATATTTATCTCAAATTAAATTTAATAATGAGAAACTACATGATGCATGAAAAATGGATTATAAACACACACCATTTTTTAAATCAATTAAACTACATGCTAAATATATTCCCCCTGAAAATTTCTACATGGATTTGTTTGATAATTATAGAACAACAAGAATAAGAGAAAAATATTTTCTATATGTGTTAGTTTATAATTTATATTCATTTACTTGGATTTTATTTTTGAGTCTTAAAATGGAAATTTGTTAAATTTTTATAAATTTATATTTTTTTTTCAAAAAGAGAAACTATACAAAATTATTACATGGATATGTGACCATGGGGGGGGGGGATTTAAAAACCATGAGTTGAATTTTTATTATTCAAAAATGGCATTAAACATACATTTTCAGCCACCATGACACCCCAACAGAATGGTGTTGTTGAAAGGATTAATAATAACATAAAATAAATCTCTAAGACTATGTTATGTGAATATAAAAAAGCCACTTAATTTTGGGATGAAGATAAAAATACATCATATTATGTCATTAACAAAAATCTAATTAGGCTTATTTTTTATAAAACACTCTTTGAGCTGTAGAACAATAGAAAAACAAAAGTTAGATAAATTAAAGTTATTGGATGAAAAGTTTATATTTTAAATGCCAAGTAAAATCTTGGTAAATTTGACACAAAGGATTGTGAATGATTCTTTCTTTGTTATTATACTACTTTTAAGGGACATTGAGTTTTCCAAAAAAATAAAGATTATTGAAGAATCAAATCATGTAAAATTTAAATAAATTGTTCCATTTGATCATTAAATGACTTAGGTTGATGAGTTAAGTGTTTATTTTGAAGAAATGTGACCTGAAAATCTGTTTGATAATAGAAATGATAATTATTTGGAACTTGATTTTTGTAAAACAAATACTATAATGATTGATATTAGTGATCCTAAAATCATGATTCCAAAAAATCATAGAACCCAAAAAATTAATCCATTATATATAGTGATAATAAACATATATGGAGAGATTAATACTAGTATAATTGTAGGAAATGTTGTATAATTCATTTCATTTTTATCTCAACTTGAACTGAAAACCACAAAAAAGGCTCATCTGATGAAATTTGGGTTTTATTTATGCATGAACAGTTAAACCAGTTCAAAAGAAACAAGGTATGTGTATTAGTTGATAGAACCAATGATTACCCTATTATAGGAACAAATTAGGTTTCTAGGAATATTCAAGGTGATCCTAGTGTTATCACTAGAAATAAGGATAGATTAATGGCTAAATGGTATAACAATGAGGAAGGAATAAACTATGAGGAAACCTTTCTACCTTAGCTAGATTAGAATCCATTATTATTATCTTATCCATTTCATATCATATGTATTTCATGTTATATTATATAGAGGCGAAATATTAATTTTAAAGGGGGTTTTCGGTGGATAAAGTTTATGTTGAACAACCTCTTAGTTTTGAAAATACACATTCTCCAAATTCTATTTTAAAACATACTAAAACTCTTTATGGACTTAAAAATGAACATAGAGGTAGGATTAAGCCTTTAAGTTATTTTCTTTTATCAAAATATTTTTTAGTTTGATCTGAAGATCCAACTCATTTTAAGAATTATTTATATTCCAATATATTTTGAGTTTTAATATATATTAACAATGTTATTTTTGTTTCAGCTAATAAAAAATAAAGTAATAAATTTTCAAAACTGAAGATCCTTTGTGAAGTTTTTAATAATGTAATGTATTTATTGAAATCTAACCTATATTAATGAATATTGTTTAAAAATAGGTAAAAGTTGTCGGATTTTTTTAAATGTATTTTTTATGAAGTTTATATAGGTGTTGATAGAATGTTTTGTTTAGGGTATCTTAAGTATAAGAATGCCAGAAAGTCATAAAATTAGAATTTTATTAACTTTTTAGCCTCATGTTAGATTATTCTATGTAGATATTAAATTTCTTTAAGTCATAAAAAATATAATGATATAATATTTTGTTGAAAATAAGAAGTTTAAGTTTTCTAGACACATAGTTTCAAATAATGTTTTGGTAAGAATACGTGGCATTGAAAAGTTTCTGATCAAATAGGCTTGAGTTGATGTTTGAGAAAGTGATGTTTTTTACAAAGGTATAAGTCACATATCATCATAAATACCTAGCCAGATGATGGATATCAGATGGAGTAGAGATGAATCACGGGATGTTGATCATCATATAGAGACATTTAAATAATCAATCATTTTATTATTACTGAGTTTTTATAGTTTTCAAAAATGTGGAAGAAAATAAAAGTGACTCAAAAATTAATATTTTAATATCCAATAAAATGTAATTGGGGGTATCTTATTTGTAATCAGACAAAGATATTTGAACACAGACCACTGGATAAATCATTTAGGATAGAGATATGTGAGAACGTTTGAAGTTTCTTTAGTGGAAAGAAGTTTATCATATGAAGAATGTTTATAACCATATAAAATATCAAATTTATCATCAGACATAAATGAATGAATATAGTAGAGTAGTCTTATAAAAAAAATGGAGATCCAAAACAAAAACATGCGGGTTTCACAAAATGATGATTTTTTCATGAAAACATAAAAGGAATAAAAAAATATATTGTGCAAGAAGTGTTGAAGTTTCTACAGGGAAGAAAATTACATGCATCTAATTTATTTTGAATTTGCAATAATGTATTCAAAAACATTCATTTGACTAGAGAAATGGAAATAGAAATTTTTTCTATGTTTTTTTGAGTGAGTTTTATTCATGTGGTCAAAACAATTATCAAAGGTATATGTAGCTATTTTTTAAATCATCCAAGAGCATCAGAAAGGAATGCAAGTTTTCTGGACATACACTTTAATAAATCATGAATATAAATTATTTGTTATATGATAAAGTGATAATTTTTTATGTTTTTATGTTCTTGTAAAGAAATTACACTGTAAAAACTTCTCTAAAAACATTTGATGCTCTAAGATGAGGAAGGAAGAATGATCATAGTCAACTAAATGAAGAAACCTAAAGAAGGTGTTCAAACAAGGAATTCTAGAAACACATTTTCAAGATAGAGTTTGTCCAAATAATTTTTACAAAAATTTGTAAAGTATTCATTATTTTTGATGTTGTAATGAAATTTTCATTTTGTTTTAATAACACTATAAGATTTTCTTTTATTATTTTCATTAAAAGTATATAGTTTAAAAAATATGATGAAAGATGGAAATGATTAAGGATTAGAGAAGAGTTGAGTAGATTTAAGAAGGTTATACACATTTAAGGAATATTTGGGAAGAATTAAAGTGGAATTCAAATGCACATGAAATTAAAATTTTTGAATTTTAGTGAGTGGGAAAATATAAAATTATTCCCGTCCATTTCTACTTATAGATAGCCTATAAATAGAAGATGTAAATTACATCATTATTAACACTTTTCACTAATAAAAGTCCGAGATACTATATAAATTGTGTCATAGTTGAGTTAGTAAAATAATTTTGTTTCCAAATTAAAGAAAAATTCCAGATAGAGATTTTGTACAAGAGTATCAAATATAGTTTAGTTCAAAGAACCCATAAGAGAGCCTCAAAAAGAGGTAATAGATAGAATTTCCGTGCATAAGTTTTGTGAGGAAATATTTTTTTAATTGGAAATATTTGAGGTTTTGTAAAGGTCATAATTTCATAAGAGGTGCATCATATAAAGATTTCATATGTATGCTCATCATATGGGGAAATTGAATAGAGGGAATATCTGATAGATATTTTTTACATACACATTATTGTGTAGTTTTATCAATGTTCCATATTCTTTTTGTGGCTCTAATTTTTTAAGGAAAATTTATAATTTTATGGGATTTGGTATAATCATTACTATAGGGAGAGAGATGGTTTATAACAGGACTTGACACAAAATTTCAATTCTCTTATTCATAATAGTGAATTTCCATAGACCTATTGGAGTGTCCATGATAGGGATATAGGTTCTCACAATAAGGCCAAACATTGTAAATCATGTGTTATTTTTTTACTTCCTCACATATACATGCATGTGTGTTTTTTTAATATGGTTATAAGGTAATAAATCAAACAAGTTAAATGGATTGTGTTTATTAATGATGGAATTTTTTAAAAAGACAAAAACTAATTTAACCCCCTTTCTCCGTTGTTCTACGATCCTTAGGAGATTCAAGTGGTATTAGAGGTAGATTACCATGTTATATTCTTATAACGAAAAATCTAAATTCAATCAATAGTAAATGTATTCCCACATTCTATGGGAAAAAGTTTTATGGATGAAAAGAATAATTACACCATTTATTTTGTCACTTGGATTATAGGTTTTATATGTAGTAACAATTGGGTTTCCACCCATTGAGAAAAATTATTCCATGACTTTTACTGATAAAAGAAACATTCAATTTGATTAAAAAGATATAAATTTAATTATTTTGTACATGTTAGAAAATTTTTATAGGAAGGTGATGTGTTTGAAAATATAAAAATAAATTTGGGACATGATCAAAAGTATATTCAGGTGATATACTAAAGGAGGAAAATTTAAAATATTTAAAAATAATGTTCAAAGAAAATAGACAAGATATAAAAAAACTATTGATGAATACTTCAAAAAATTAAATGATTTTTTTTTAATATAATAGGATTGAAAGATTAATTGTAATATTATATAATTATGAAGAAACTCATGGGAAACATTCCGGATAGGTTTGATTATAATATTTTCTCTTTAGATGATAAATAAAATCTATCTCTTGATGAATTACATAATTTTTTTTACATTTTAAATGATAAAATATCTATCATTATAAAAGAATGTCATGGATGAAATGAATTTTTAAGCTATGAGAAAGATGCAGATTCATGATTCTCAAGATGTTGATGTTTTTGTTTTTGAAGATAAGAAAGATGGTGAGTTGAATAAAAAATAATGCCACTTATCTCCAAGAACTATCGAAGTGGATAAAGAAATTCTGGAAGAAAAGTTCCTCTCAAATGTTTTTGAGTGTGGGGAAATTATTCACTTTTTAGTTAATTTCCATAAAAATAGATTTATTGAATTTGAAGATCATTATAAAAAAAATAATTTGTGGAAGAAGATGAACAAAACTTATAAGGAAGAAAAGAAGTACATAGGTTGAAATAAAAGGTTCATTAGAAATAGAAGAAGTATTCTAGGTAAGAAAGTTGAATCTGACATAGATGAGATTGATTCTCCACTAAATGAAAGTTAAAAAAGGTTCATAACCATCTTTGAAAATTATGATAAAAAGAAGATTTTTTAAATAGTGAAGAAGAAAAAGGTAAATCATTTTACAAGTAGTATCATCTCACATTAGAACGTGAAGCATGTCTTGTAAAAAATACAATTCTCAAGAAATAAATTAGAATGACGAAGAATAAAAGTGGAAAGTATTTTGAAGGAATAAATATGTTTTTAATCCTAAAAAAGAGTATATCGTCGAGATATTAGACTACATGCTATGTATTTTTTAACTAGAAAATATGGTTGAAGACATCAATATGAATTTATAAGATAAGGAATTAGAAGCTAGAAAAACCCAATCAAAGCTTTATGAGGAATAAATCACCTTAATAAATTTGAATAAAAAATTATAGAAGTATTTGGAAGTTAATGTTGAATCATAAAAGGATTCTAAAAATATCACTATGATTTAGGTGATATCTTCACCTAGTAAAGGTAAAAGATTTTCTTATTTTACTAAAATTTTATGTGTTGAGTTTTTTTTGGAAATCTTTGGTTGATAAAAGATATGAGAAATCCATAACATTATATTTTTTGAAAATTAACTCCACAAGAATAATTTAAACATATGGGGAATGAGAAAGTAGAAAAGAGTTATAAACCTAAAAACAATTATCTATAGAAAATCCATAATTTTATTGAAAAAATTTTTTTTGATCATTTTTATTGGTGTTGTCAGATTTATGGTTATATAGATTACAAATTTTGGCATAAAAAAGAACTTATCAGAAAGAGGATTGAACAAGGGGGGATAAATAGTGTAAATAGAATGAAAATCATTCCTAAGACACATGAAGTTAGAAAACTGAAATATCAAGATATTAGGAAACATACAACAGAAAACATATTTGATTGTCTAGAAAATTGTGTGGAATATGTGACTAGATGGAACACATTGTTAATGTATGTATGACTATAATTCTAGAAAAAATATATTATGTTAGAAAATATAATAAATCAAGAAAGTTGAATGTTATTGAAAGATATTTTTTTCGTTAAGACAACACTCAAATTATGTAAAAAGAACAAACCATAGATTTTTTATAGTAGTTGTTCCTCACACATGACAAACGATTTAAAAATATTGTATGCTTTTAAAAATCATGATGGAGGAACAATTACCTTTGGGAATTATAGTTACTTAAAAATCAAAGGTATAAGAACTACTGAGAGTGAATCTAAAAACTGATATCTAAGTATTTTCTATTTTTTTATAGGATCAAAAATAACTTACTTAGTGTAATTCAATATTTTGATGATAGAAAATAAGTGATATTCATAGAATATTTATTTATCATTATAAGTGTGGAAGATAGTAAAGTTATTACCAAGGGAGAAATAAAAAGAGAAAATATATTCCAAATAAGAGAACTTTGTAACTCTTGTTATTTGAGTGTGGATGATGAGAATGAGTTATAGAATTAAAGTCTTGGGAATATTGGGAAGAAAATTATGGACAAAATTTCTATAGTAGATGTTATAATAAATTTTCCAACATCAAATATAATAGAAAATGTTTTTTGTATAACTAGAAGAAAGGGATTATAGTTAGAAAAATCAATAATATAGTTGAGATGCGATCTACTACACTTCTTGAACTTATTACCTTAGTTATTTAGGGGTTGATAATACTTCAATCAATAAAATAATATTTTTAATTCATCACTTTTATTTATGATTTCGCTCTGATCTCTAACATCATATTTATGAGTAAAAAGTTAGTGGCTATAGAAATATTTAGATATTTCATAAGAGCTATTGAGTGAAAAATGGTTGTATATATACAAAAATTGAGAACTAAAAATGGAAAGGAATACACATACAGTTATTTTAAATTATATTTAAATAATCATGGAATTAAATTTTAGTATAGTGATCCACACACCCCTTAATAAATCGAGTAGCAGAAAGGAAAACATAACATTGAAATAAATAGGGATAACAATGTTGGAAGAGAAAAAATTTAAAATTTATACTATATAGAAAATGGTAATACCACTATACATGTACAAAAATATATGTTTATAACGTTTAAATCGAAAATGAATTCCTAAAAAATGTGGTATAACAATAAACATTCAGTTAAATATTTTAATGTTTTTGAATGTACATGTATACTAATGATCAAAAATATGAATATTGGAAAAAATAATTAAAAAATAAAGAAGTAATTTTCATGGTATATTCACTCTAAGGAAGAGGTTATAAGAGTTATAAAAAAAATTTACAAAATTTTGTGGATTCCAAGGATGTTAAAGTTATTAAAAATCAGACTTCTTTAAAAAAGGATGTTGAAAATTTTTAGGAAGGAGAACTAAATACTTTGAATTAAAGGGATAGAAATCCAAAAAAAGATATTTCAAGGCTTATTAGAATCATGTGGTGAGTAAAGTAAAGACGTAATTGAAAAACATAAATTTTATAACCAACATAAACAGGCTGAAACTGAAAATATAGTTAAAAATCAGAAATCTCCAATTTAGACTAGAAGAAGGTTGATATTTTAAAATAAGACATATCTCATATCAAAGATTAAAATAGAAATTGTTTTAGAATCATTTTAACAAAAATAACGATTCAGTGACATGAATGAGGGGTTATATCAAATTGAGAAAAATGAAACATGGGAAGTTGTTCCATATATATCAATAAAAATGTTATTAGTATAAGATAGGTATATATAAATATGTTGAATGAACATGGGTATGTTTTAAGAAACAAAACTAGACTTTTCTATAATGATTATTCACATTTGGAAGGATTGTATTTCAAGAAACATTTACTCTTATAGGAATATTGAAAGAAATCAGAATGTTCTTATTAGTGGATACACATTGATGTTACACATTATATTAGATGGATGTAAAGTTATCTATATTAAATATAGAGATTGAAGAAGTTTTCATTGAGATAACTTATGGTTATATACTTGAAAATGATGTAATCAAGGTTATTAAATTGATGAAATACTATCATTGTTTTAAACAAACCCCAAAAAAATTGTATAAAAAACTTGACAAATGATTGAAAATGATTAACTTTTGCAAAGGTATGTTTGAAAAAAAACTATTATGTGAAATAATTAAACTCATTTACCTTAATTATAATTATTTATATGGGTGATTAAATTTTTTTTAGGGGCCAAAAAATTATTTTTAAAGAGATTGTTTATGAAGTGAAAATGAATTTCGAAATTTCAATTTTATAAGAATAAATTTTCTTCATAGGTTGACAAGTTTAACAAAAATAAAGGTCCATTTATCTATCACAGGAAAAGTAAACAATGGATTTCTTATAAAAATTTAGTATGGGAGATTCTAAATAAGTTGTTATGCCTATCTCATTTTGTATGAAGTTTATTAAAGACGAATCTAGGAAAATTGTGAATCAGAAAGTCTTAATAGAGATAATAATAAGTTTTATTCATATTTCAGTTGCATGACAAAATATTTTTTTTCCATGACATTGTTATAAAAACCCTGATCTTTATTTCAAAGTTAAAAATAATTTATTAAGTAAAATATTCACTTGATGCAACATAAAATATCGATAGGTCTAGTGTCTTTGAGGCTTAGGAACATTACATAATGACTTAAAACATGAAACACACCATCTTTATTAATAACATCCTTTACATGACCACTACATTCCTTCGTACTTAGCATTACATAGGATAACCTAAGGACATGCATAAAAGGGGTGAAAAATAAAGACCAGTAAGGGAGTAAACAAGGAATAACATGAAGAATACAATACATGTTAGGAAATATGCATATATATGTAGCATAAAAGAAACATGAAGATAAAGGCATGATATAAGATGATTAATATAACATGGAAATGTGGTAACAACACATAACATGGTCTTAGAATGATCCAAGGATCATTGCATATGAAGAATGATTAAATCTTCATTTCACTTGAATTATAATGAGTAAAACCTCATTGAACATGCCATATCATGATACTAATCTTTACCCAATGCATTGGAGTGCTATCAGGGCACACCCTACTTAATCCTTTTATTTAATGCATAAGTGTGCCATATGGATCATATAACATAAATTCATTAAACATAAAAAATAATTCAATGGTAAATTAATGTGTAATTCAAAATGAAACTCAATACTCAATAATTAAATGCGTATAAAGATGAATACCCTTGATAGAGAAATGGGCACAGTATTCACTAGACAATGACTTTGGCTTGGAAAATCATGGTGCAATTTTGGTTGCATAATGACGTGACCTAAGAATTAATAAAAATGGTTGATGAGAGAAAAGGGGGTAACTAATTATATTTAAATTAAATGGACATTAAAAGGGTCATATATATAAATTTACTAACATAATTAATGGAGTTTAGATTCATATTAAAACACAATCTCTTGAATGTAAATGAGGAGAGAAAATTCATTACAGAATGTCGGCATGGTAACAGGTGTACATGAGAGGAATTAATGAGAGATAAAGGGTTGGATCATCATTTAGACATAAATAGGGAAGTATGGGGGAGGTGAGAAATCATACCCCAACATTTATAATTGAAAATAAAAGGGAATAACAATATTAAGAAAATTGGATAAAATGAGAATGGAAGGATACCCTTACTTAGAATTTTGATCCCAAAGGCATGGAAGGGGATTGTGAGAGGCTTTATGGGATCTTGGGGAACCTTCGGAGGATTTAGATAGGGAAGGGTATATGTTGTTTGAGCTCCAATTTCATTGAGTAAAGAGGAAGTGGGATCTTGGGTGGGTTTATATTGGAAAAAGGGAGGGAATTCTTTATTATTTAGGTTTTGGAAGAAACACATTAATAAAATCAAAAACACAAAACATCCCGTGGTTTTTGATGATGGTTTTTTCCAAATTAAAGTGGAAAAAAATATTTTATAATCCTAAAGACCTAACTTCTTAAAATATTATGCTTGCTTTTGTGGAGGCGGCTCAGACTCTCAAAGAAATATTTTTAAAAATATAAAATTATTTATAAGTCTTAGAGGGTCCACTATATCTTTTTAAAATAAATAAAATAAACCAAAAATCACATTATTTTAATGGTAAAACATATATTGGCCTATCATACCATTTATAGTATTTTATTACATAAATATTGGGTCATTATTATGTCATAAAACACATTATTTATTTAAACGATATTTAATTTTTACCCAAAAATTTGACTATCTCAGAAAATTATGAAAAATTAACCATTGGATAATTTAGAAATCATGATTCCAAAAATAATACTCATTTTACCTAAATAATTTTTTAAATATTCAATTTTTTTACTTTATAATAAAAACCGATATTTATTTAAAATTTATGGGTTTTGACAAAAACAGTTTTCAAACCACAATAAAAATTGTAATTGTATTATAAAAATTATAGGATCATTTATATTTAATAAAAATTAATTTAATTAAATTATTTTTTTAAAATATTACTTAATTAAAAAATACATTAATTCATCAAAATAGATTTCTTAATTTAATATTAACTAAAAATACTATTTGTGCTGTAAAAAATATTTACAACTTTACAATAATAAAAAAAATGTATATTATTTATTCTATAAATAAAATAATACACATAATCATATTGCTAGGGTCTTGTAACATAACCCCTTAAAACACCTGCATATGACCTAAGGGCAAGGTGTGTGATGGTGGCAGACTCTTGGGGTGGCTCGGATAACATCGCTCGAGTGGTAATCTTTATTAACTTCCACTTCTCCTGTAGGCGGTTCCGCTCAAGCTTAACGTGTTCAATCTCAGCTGGTGCTTAAACAAGAATGATTCTCTGTGATGACACATCCTTTCCATGCTCCAATAAATGGGCTTCAAACTAGGCAGTTCTACTAGATGAGGCCATCACTTCCTTTGTTTGAGTAAATTGGATTTATTAAAGCCATATATTTATACAGATCATGTGATCACTATTTAATGGCTATATTAGAAAATGTCACAATTTTTAATGGTATTTTAAAATCCAAAAAAACATAAAACAAATAAGTGAATATGTTATATAACCATTTTATATAATAAGACATTTAATTAGATTAAGAAGAATTTTCATTAATAAAAGTTTGGGTTGTTACAATATTCCCCCTTAAGAAATGTCTCCCTTGAAATTTGATTTTCCATCACTAAAATATATGAGGGTAACTCTCTTCATCACTTCCTCCAGTTCACACGTTTTTTCTTCAAACATGTGGTTTCACCACAACACCTTGATGAGGGGATTTTTTTATTTTGTATAACTTTTTCCCAACAATATAAGATCTTCACTGACATCTATTCATAGGAGAGTTCATTCTCCAATGGAATCACCTCTAGATTGAGTACATGCATTGGGTAGGTATGTAATTCTTAAATAGTGATACATAAAATACATCATGTACTTAAGATAGGTTCGGTGGGAGTGCTAGTCAATAGATCACTACTCCAATGCGATCAAGGATCTCAAAAGGTCTCATGTACCTTGGAATAATCTTTACATTCTTCCAAAATCTCATAATTATCTTCCTTGGTGATATGTGGAAGAATACCATGTCTCAAACATCAAACTCTAGGTCTCGGCGAGGATTATTAACATGACACTTCTGTCGACTTTGGGTATCTTTAATGTGCTGCTATATGGTCTTAACCTTCTACACCATTTCTTTGACCATTTCGGGACCTAGTAGTTTTCACTCCCCAACTTCATCCCAACATGCTAGCATCTTGAACCTCTTCCCATAAATGGATTTATAAGGAGACATTTGGATTCTTGAGTAGAAACTTTTATTGTAAGAGAACTCAACCAGAAGAAGATGTTGATCCCATCCTCCTTTTAAGTCTGTTGAGCATGCTCCCAAAATGTCCTCAAGTTTTTGAAAATTCCGCTCAGATTGGACATCAGTTTGAGGATGATAAGACATGCTGGAATCCATCTTAGTATTCAGAGAATATTGAAGGCTCTTCCTAAACATAGAGGACATTCTTGGATCTTGATTGGACACAATTGATAGTGGTACTCCTTGCAGCCTTACCAAATCTTTGATGTATATATGTACCAATTGATCTGATGAGAAATCCACTCTAATTGAAATTAAGTGTGCAGTCTTTGTATGAAGATTGAAAACATCCTAGATTGAATTGTTTCCTTTGGATGTCTTCAGAATTCTTGTGACAAAGTTCATGGTAATGTTCTCCCTTATCAATTTTGTTATGGGTAATGGTTTCATCATACCCTTATACTTCAGCCTCTCAGACTTAACTTGCTGACATACCATGCACATTGATGTATACTCAGTGATATCCTTCTTCATGTTACCCCATCAATAATTCTCTCAGATATTTCAGTACATCTTTTTGTTTCTTGGGTGAATAGAGAAATTCAAACTATGTGCATTTTCCACAATTTATTTCTTTAACTCTGGATTTGATGGAACACATAGTCTTGACCCAAATTTCACAATTCCTTCTTCGTTAACATTGAACTCCAAGGATTTTCCTTTTCGGATAGTTTTCACTTTCTTCTGAATTCTATATCATCCTTTTGAGCATCATTTAGCCTTTACAAAAGAGATAAATGAGAAATAATTTGTTAAAGGATTGATTATGTTCCATTTTTTATGATTCCCATGTCAATCTTCATCAAATTGAAGAATATTGGATCTTTTTCAATTCTCATCAATGATAGAATCGATGGGTCATTTCTACATAGAGCATATTTCACCTTCTTTACTTTCTAACGGGTTTAATGGATTGAGAAATCTTAGCCTTTGATCAAATCTATCCATCATTATTGGTGATTATTCACCTCTTTCTGTGTGAATATATACTTGAGGATTTTCTGGACCGTATATATTTCATACTTCTCCCCAAATAGGTAATGCCAAAAAAAATTTAAAGTGAAGATCACTGCAACCAACTCCAGATCATGTGTTAGATAGTTTTGCTCATGAACTTTCAACTGCCTTGAACCATAGGCAATGACTTTGTCATTTTGCATCAACACGCAGCCCATGCCCTTCTTTGAAGAATCACTGAACACCAAAAAATGTTCTCTACTTGTGGGTAATGTGATCACATGAGCAGTGATAAGCCTCATTTTCAAATCTCTTAATCTTTCTTAGCATTCATCTCTCCAATAAAACTTGACTCCCTCTCTAGTTAGCATCATAAGAGGGTATGAAAACCTTAAAAAATTTCTCATAAATGGACAATAGTATCCAACTGACCCCAAGATGTTATGGATATCCATTACTAGTGTTCGCCTAGACCATCCCACTATTGTAGCTATATTCAAGGGTTCCATAGATATCCCTTTTCTTATGATGATATGACCCATGAATGAGACATCATTCTACCATAACTCACACATGCTGTACTTTTCATCAGGATTCTCCTTTGGATAGGTCTCTAGTACAATTCTTAGATGCTCCTCCTTGGTTTTGGAGTATATCATAACATCATCGATACAGACTACAAAAAATTTGTTGAGGTAATATCTAATGACTCAATTCATCAAGTTTGTAAAGATTACTAGAGCATTAGTGATTCTAAAAGGCGTTACTGTGAATTCATAGTTCCCGTATCTTGAAACCAAAGCAGTCGTGGGGATATCCTTCTTCTTCCCCCTTGGTAATATCATGACTAAAAATCCACCTTTGAGAAGTATTGTGCTACACGTAGATGATCAAACTAGTCATCAATACATGGTATAGGATACTTGTTCTTTATCATGTTTTGTTGAGATCACAATAATCAACGCAACGATTCAATGACCCATCATTATTTTTGAAGAAGAGGACTAGTGCACCCCATACTGAAGCACTTGGGTGTATAAAACCTTTATCCAGATTCTCCTATAGTTGTTTCTTTAGCTCCTCTAGTTCCACAACAACCATTCTATATGATGTCTTGGATATTGGAAATGACATAGGAATAAAATAAATTTAGAATTAAACATATATTCTAGAAGGAAGTTCATAAAATTCCTCGGGAAACACATTAGTGAATTATCTCACAATAAGCATGTCTTCAAGGATGGTTTCTTCCTTAGACTCCATCATCTGAGCCAGATATGCATGATTATAGGGTAGTAATATAAATTCTTGAGGTGATGGTTCTAAAGAAGATTCATCCTCATACTTTCACTTTTATAGAATTAGGGGTCGATTCACCATATAGAGAGTGATTTACCTCTCACAGAAATTTATATTGGCTTTGTATAAGGAAAGACAATGCATGCTGTGAATTAAATCAAATTCCACCAAATGGAGTATGAAGAGGTTCAATAGGAAGTTAAATCCACAGATTGTGACATGGTAGGAGTTATATTAATGGGTTCCAATGATTGCCCCATTTTTTGTACTCACCAACATTTTAATTCCATGATTTGTGGTGGTGTTGGGATTGTTCTACTAAACATTCTGAATATAAAAGAATACGTAGAACTAGAATAAAAAAGTATGTTTACTATTAATTAATGAATAACTAGCGTACCTATCCTCACATCATTTTTGGGGTTTACATTAGTAGTAGTGATAGAAAAATATCTCCCTTTATGCCTTGGAGGTTGTTGGTTTCCTTCGAGAACCCTTATCATAGGGAACTGGATTGAAAAGATCCCTGGTTTATTGTAGTTGAAGTAATGAAAAACACGTTGAGGGCCAAATAAGGAAATCCTCTCATCTGTCATAGCCGTAGGTTTCTATTGTTGGAAGTTAATATCTAGGTGCCCTTCTCTTCCACACCTGAAGCATTTTCCCGCCCCCTTCAGGCAATTTACAAGGTTCTTTTTTCCACACCTTTGAAAGGTGGGGTGCTATATTTTCTTATAACCATTGGATTAATCCATCAGACTATCAGAATTAAATTAAACCTTATGCATCTTATACCCATGATACCCCTGAGATTCTCTGATATCTATTTCATCTTTGAGGGCACATCAGACAATTTCCTCATAGCTATCAAAGTCACAGATATCTAGGGCTTTCCGTAGGCTAGGTTTCAGCCCAAAAAATAAGTGGGCAACCTTGCATTCTGAGGTAACAACAAAACTGGTGGAATATTGTTCAAACCTTTTGATGTTTTCCTCATATGATCAGACAGATTAGTCTTTTTTTTCTTGAGGGAATATAAGTTCCTTTCCATCTTATGTCAGAGGGTGTGAGGAAAATATTTTTTGAAAAACATTTTCTATAAATCCTTTCATTATAATGTCTCGATCTCCTCCTCAGGATTCATATTTTTTATCAATGTCTACCATTGATCAACTTCACCATCCATACAATAAGTAGCTAGAATAACATTATCTTGTTCGAAACATTTAAGGATAAAGAATATCTTTTCAATGTAGTTGATCGATTTTTAAAAAATTGTGGGATCAGATGATTCATTAAAAGTACAAGGCCTTTGTCTCATGAAGCTCTTGATTATGACTTGTTATTTCTCTAGGGGGGGGGGGGGGGTTGAACGTTCCTATCAACCCACTCTTGTATTCCAAACATGAGTTAACTAAGAGTGTATCATGACAATTTTTGTGTTTCCCGCTCCCATCAGATTGGGCATCTCATTAGAACAATCATCCCATTGATCTTCACATCGGTTGTAAGCCTGAGTTCTCCTATTACTAGCCATTTGATGGAATAAAAGGAATGATAGTGGTAACACATAAAGGGTAATCCAAAGACAAAAATGGATGACTTATAAATTACTATTATTTCCTTAACTTATGAATTTATAGGCTTTAATCTATGTTATCTATGATCTTCTTCCCAAAATAAATTCTTAGGTTCATTTTTTATTCCCTTAATAACAATTTATACTAATATTATGAATTTACCAAATCTTATCCCCCGAGAGTGTGGTAACCCAGAGTGTAGCAAGGCCCATTGTTGTGTACCAGGATACCCCGTGTCAAGCCCGAAACTCCTTGTCAGAGTATTCACTCGTAGGTGCATCTGTGTGAGAGCCACCTCTACATTCTTGTATCAATAAAGGGATTAATTTTCTTGATAAAACACTTACTCAATACTCACCAAAATTTAGGGTCTGTTTTATTTTACTTAGTCTTATCCCTAAGGCTTTTACTATGGTTTTCTAATCCGAATCCCAAAAACAACTAAACATATCTGATGATACCAACTATAACAACCCTGATCTTTATTTCACAGTAAATAAAAATTTATTACATATAATCATCACATGATACAACATAGAAAATAGAGAGGTGTAGTGTCTTTGGAGCTTAGGAACATTACAGAACGACTTAAAACATGAAATCCAACATCTTTATTGAAAACTTCTTTTACATGACCACTACATTCCCTCATACTTAGCATTGTATAAGATAACCTAAGTACATGTATAAAAAGGGGTGAGCTATAAATCCCACAAAGGGAGTAAAAAATGTATAACATGAATAATACAATATATGTTAGGCAATAGACATATCAATGGAGCATAAAAGAAACATGAACATAATGGAATGATATAACATGATTATTATAAAATGGAGATGTGGAAACACTTAACATGGTATTAGCATGAGCCAAGGCTCATTGCACATGGAGAATGAGTAAAAACTCATTTCACATGAATTAGCATGAGTATAACATCATTTAACTTGACATATCATGATACTAATCTTTACCAAATGCATTGGAGCGCTATCAGGGTGCACCCTTCCGAATCATTTCATTTCATGCATAAGTGTGCAACATGGATCATATAATTTCGATTCATCAAACATAATCATTTATTTTATGATAATGAATGTGTAATTCACATAAGAAACTCTATAATAAATTATTAAATTTGAAAAATGTGAATACCCTTGATTGAGAAATGGGACTGGTATTCACTACATAATGAATTTGGATTGGAAAACTGCGGTGTAATTTTGGCTGCATAATGATGTGACATAAAAATTTATAAAAATGGTTGATGATGGAGAAATGGATATCTCATCATATTTAATGGAAATTGATAGTAATGGGGTCATATAGATATGTTTTCCAACATATGTAATGGTGTTTGGATTCAGAACACAAAATAATGGATTGAATGTAAACGGGGAGAGATAAATTCCTTATAGAATTTCTGTGTGGTAACAGGTGTACATGGGAGGAATTAATGAGATAAAATGGGATCTATCATAATTTAATAATAAATAGGGTAGTATGGGTGATGTGTGAAATCATATTTTAACATATATAATTGAAAATAAAAGGGCATAACAATATTAAGAAACATGGATAAAATGAGAATGGAAGGAATCCCTTACTTGGAAGCGTGATACCAAAGGCTTGAGATGGGCTTGAGAGGCTTCTTGGGAGCTTGGGGTGCCTTGGGAGGACTCTATAGAGAGGAGGGAAGAGGTTGTTCGACTTCCAATGGCTTTTCATGAAGAGGAAGTGGGAGCTTGGGTGGGTTTATATAGGAAAAGGGAGGTAATTCATTATCATCTAGGTTTTGGACCCTACACATTAAAATAATCAAAACCAGAAACCACCCCATAGTATTTTCACATGGTTTTTTTTAAAAGGGGAGTGAAAAACAATATTTTATAAGTCCAATGGCCTAAATTCTTAAAATATTAGGCTTTCATATGTGGAGGTGAGTCACACTCTCAAGGAAATCATTTTAAAAAGATAAAATGTTTTATAAGTCTTGGATGGTCCACTAAGGCATTTTAAAATAAATAAAATAAAAATGAAATCACATTATTTTAAGGGTAAAACATATATTGGATTAATATAGCATTTATCATATTTTATTACATCACTATTGGGTCATTATGATGTCATAAAACACATTACATATTTAAACGGTATTTAATTTTTACCCAAAAATTTGATTGTCTTAGAAAAATATGAAAAATTCACTGTTGGATAATTTTGACATCCTGATTCCAAAAATAATATTAATTTTATCTAAATAATTTTTTAAATATTTAAATTTTTTTAATTTTAAAATAAAAACCGGCATTTATTGAAAATTCTTGGGTTTTGACAAAAACAGCTTTCAAACCGTAATAAAAATAGCAATTGTACTATAAAAATTAATTGATCATTTAAATTTAATGAAAATTAATTTAATAAAAATATTTTATTAAAATATTATTTATTTCAAAAATCCAATAATTCATCAAAATATATTTCTTAATTTAATATTAACTAAAATTACTATTTGTGCTTTAAAAACTATATACAACATAACAAAAATAAAAAAATGTATATTATTTATTCTGTAAAAAAAATAATACACATAATCGTAGTGCTACGGTTTTATTACATAACCCCTTAAAACACTCTCATGAGACCTAAGGGTATGATGTGTGATTGTGATAGACTCTTGTGGTGGCTCGGATAACATCGCTCAGGTGGTAATCTCTATTAACATCCACTTCTTTTTTAGGCGGTTCTGCTCAAGCTTAACATGTTCAAGATCAGATTAGGATTGACCAAGTGAAAAGCCTAGTGACTCTACCTCCTTTTTGATCTCTTAAAAATGGGCTTCGTATCGGGTAATTCTACTGGATGAGGCCATTCTTCCTTTGTCTGCGTAAATTGGATTTTTTAAAGCCCCATATTTTTACTAATCATTTTATCACTGTTTAACGTCTATATTAGCAACAATCACAATTATAAATGGTATTTTAATATCCAAAAAACATAAAACCATGGAATATTATATGTTATATAAACATTTTAAATAATAATACATTTAATTAGATCAAGTGGAATTTTCATAAAATTTTTTTTGGCTCGTTACAATTGTGTTTTAGATATCGGAGTGCTACAAAATAATCTCATATGTTAGAAGAAACAATAATTCTGAGATATGTTAAAGGAAATAATTCACATGTGATATTTTATAAAAGAAGTTAGTAAATAAAATTTAATGGTTATAATAATGCTGATAGGATTAGATATTATAGTGATAGAAAATCAACATTAGTAGGAACAGTTTTATTGGGAGAGTATTGTGTGAGATGGAATAGTATGAAACAATGTTCAATAACATTGATCACAACAGAATTATAATATATTTCAGCTGCCTTGGATTGAACTCAATTCTATGGATAGAATTTAGTTTTAATTTTTATAACTAGAAGTTTTCAAACCATTAAAGAATCTTTGTGATAATCAAAGTGCTATTGACATTCAAAAAATATTATACAACATTTGAGTTCAAAACACATTGATATGAAGTTTAAGTTTATAAAAGAGAATTTTTTTGGTAGATATGTATTTTTGGAATACATTTTTACAAAATATAAAATTTATAATGTTTTCACAAAAGAAACGATTAAAGAGATATTTATGGAATTGAGGTTAAAACTTCATGTTTAGACTCTACCAATGACTTCCTAAATTTTTTAAGGAAGTTCTCCATAGTAATTTAGATTATGTTGAAAAGGTAAATAATATGTAATAATTTTTCCTACATAGGGGAGATAATTAATTTTCTTACATAAATGAAACTGAATATGTGGTTATCATTAATTGGATAAGAGAAAAAAATGTGAGAGTAAGGAAAAATGGCTCGGAGTTTATCTTAGCATGGCCAAAAAAATTTTGTCAATGAGGGATGGAATTCATTAAAAAAAATTAATATATCTAACAATGTGGTGTTAGGAAACTGTATTTTGAGAAATGATGTGTTTTGGAAAAAGGTCAAACTTTGAGTTATAAAAAAAATTCTGAAAAGTATGAGTTGTGAAAAATTCTGAGTGTTAAAAGTTTTAACAAATGTTGTCAATAAATAAATAGTGTGATATTAAAGATACATTATGAATTTTTAAAATATGTAATGTATTTTTTGAAAACTAACCTGTGTTAGAGGCTTTTTTTTTTGAAAAATAGGAGAAATCTTGTAGAAGTTCTTAAATGAAGTTAGTTATGATGTTGCTGGATGTTTGGGAAGAAAGTTTTATACCATGTTATTGAAGTAGAAAAAAGTGATAAATTCAAGAAGGTAGAATGTTATTAACTTTACCAACCCAGGTATGATGATTTTATGTTGATTTTAAAGTTCTATAAATCACAATACAATCATTTTTTAAAATGTAGAAGTTTATGTTTCTCCAAAATAGAGTTCTATTAATTTTTGTGGTAAAAAGATCTCATGTTGAAAAGTTCCTGATCAGATAGACCAAATTTGGTGTTTGTGAAATGGTTTTTTTGTAAAATGGAATTAGTCATAGATCATCAGATATACCTGACTAAATGATGGATATTAGTTGGAGTAGAGAATAAAAACAATTCACAAATCATCAAATATTGACATTATAAGAATCTATAATGTTTTTTTTACTGAGTTTTTACATTTTTTTAAATATGTAATAACTAAAAGGTGACTCAAGATGTAAAATATAAATATATGATCAAATAAAAGGGGGAGATCATATTAATTATTAGACACATAGATCCAAACATAGACCACCTGATAAAATTTTCTGGATAGAGATATGCGAGAATGATTGAAATTTCTTCCATGGACAAAATTTGATCGAATGAAAAAAGTTTCTAAACCACATAGAAGATTAGATTTGCAATCAAACACAGTTTATTGGTCATTGGATAGAACTCTCAGATAAGTGAATTGAGATGAAAAACCTAAACTATGGGGTTTTACCAAATATTGAGTTTTGTGTGAAAATACAAAAGGGAGAAAAAATAATGTTGCACTATAAGTGTTGAAGTTTCTACAAGGAAGAAAATTTTAGGAGTTTGAAGTCTTTTTATGCTTCAAAAATATAGTCAACCATATTTAGTTGGCTTAGATAAATGAAAAAATAAATGGTTTCTATGTTTTTTTTGCATTATTTTTATCCATGGGGTTTATAGAATGATTAAAGGTATATTTAGTTTTTTTAAATGGGATAGGAGCATCTAATGGAGGAAAGTGTGTTTTTTGGACATAGAGTTTGTATGAAGATTGAAGGGAAAAGTTTTATTATTGACGAAAGTTCAAAGTTGTGAATTTTTTATGTGCTGGTAAAAAAATTACATTAGGAAAACTTCTCTAAAGTAACACATGATGCCCTGGACTGAGGTATGATAAATAATAAGATTCAACTAAACAAAGAAAACTGAAGAAAAATATTGAATAAAAAAATCTAGAAAAACATTTTTAGGAAATATTTTTCCTAAGAATATTTTTATAAATTTGATAGTCTTCAAGATTCTCAATTTTTTTAGTATTTTCATTTGGTTTTAATAAGCTACTAAGAAAAAGAAAGTTGGATGAATTCCTTAAATTTATAAAGTTAAAGAAATCAGATGAAGGTTGGAAATGCTAATGGATTAAAGAAGAGTTGTGAAGATTTAACAAGGATATAGATTTTTATAGAATACTTGATAATAATCAAAGTATAATTTCAATGTATGTAAAATTAATATTTGTGTATTTTAGTGATTTGGAAAATGAAAAATTGTTCCTGACCATTTTAAATTCTAGAGAACCTATATTTAAATTTTAGAAATTACATTATACTTAACAACTTTCACTAAAAAAAGCTAAGACACTGGAATAATTGTATCATAGATTATTTTCCAACCAATGTTTATTTTCATGTTGAAGAGGAATTCGAGACAAAGATTTCAAAAAAAAAGAATCAAATAATGATTATTTCAGATAAGTGGAAAGAGATCATCAGACAAAGGAAAATGAAATAATTTACATGAATAAGTTTTGTGAGGTACTGAGTTTTGTAATTGTTCAAATCAGGGGTTTTCTTTCCTGAACCAAGTCAGGATTCTATCCAACCAAACATCCAACCCTGTCTGAGACATGGCTCGAAGGGATTTCCCGATCCCCATGGGGTGACAACTAGTGTCATGCATCAAAGTAGTCACTATGGGAACAATTTATCCCAAAAAACGAGGATCTATATAGTAAACTAATAAGTAGAAAGATAAAACAATAACGAACATAAAATAGATATAAAAAGCTGATTTAGTTACCAAAAATTAAAAAAATAGTAACTAAATGAAAAATAAGACCGAATGGTCCAACCTAATCACCATTTTACCTCTTGGTCACCTCCAACCACAAGACTAACTTGATCCACCCATGACTAGTTGAACACAAAACCTGAACCTACAAAATAGCTCAGGTCTACAGAAACAGAATGGAAGAAGTAGGGTGTGAGCTGAATAATTTGGCAACCAACCACCATAGAATCCAAAAATTTCCTTTCCTGAAAACATACCATAAAAAAATAGATTTAAATAAATACATACATACATATATATATATATATATTAAATAATTTTTTCTCATTTTGAATAATCATACACAACTTCCCCTTTTTCAAAGTAATACACAATACCTTTTTTTTATAACATACTACCACTTAAATAAACCCAAACAAAAAAACCAGTAAAACCAATACCACACTATTCTGAAAATAAATAATCATTAAAATATGGAAACCAAATTAATTATAATTTAAAAAATTATATATAAATAGTTACCATGGATATTTACTAAAAATACCTAGAGAGATCCTTATATGTACTCGGGTCGGACTCACCTTCTGGCATACAGTGCAGCTCTATAGTCTATAACCAACTAACCTATATAAAATAACCAATCCAGAGGCACATCCCACCAGACATTATCATGTCATGGGGGGTACCAACCCATATAACTGGGGTTGAAAATAAACTGTCACTCAACCCTATAAAAGATGACAAAGAAACCCATAGTAATAATATACTATGTATGTAGGAGGTCATCATGTGTGTGACTCACTGTACATACCACCACCACACTTGCCTACCCCAAACACTGACACCACCTACCTAATAACCCATATAGGGAAATCCTCTATAGGGGTGCCTGAAATCCAACACGGCATGCACAGGTTCAACCCAGGCCATCACATCACATAAGATTTAAAATCATTTCTTAAAACATATCATGGTTCCAAACATGCATTTTTATTTCCCAAAACACATTCATTTCCAAAACATCATAAAGTTCCAACAAGTACATACACCATATTCATTCAAAATTCAATTTTAAAACATTCCACAACCATTTTAAAAATCAATATAAACAACCACTTTAAAGATAGAAATGCCAAATAATCCTTTAAACCAAATCCAATTTCATTTCTAAAAATATTTCAAGACCAAGATGAAACCAAAACACACACATAAAGATACTAAATGGGATTCATCACCAATTTAATAAACAACCATATTCCAAAGTACCAAACGTGCCATATTATTCAAACACCCATTTCAAATCACACTTAAGTCAATTTGAAACTAAATGAGTTTAGTTAAACCCTGAGAGTTTTAAAGAGATATAAAATGGTTTTGAAAGCTGTGATTTATGATATACAAGGCCATCATAATTTGTGTTCCCATCCATGTGTGAACTTCATGCAAAAAAGGATATTCCCACATCAAATGGAATAAAACAAGCATCTTTTATCCAAACAATTTTCAAAGAAACATCACATGACTTCCAACCAACACAATAAAAAACACTATAAAAATAACCATATTCCCTATATAAATCTGAAATCATAGTCCAACCAATTTAATAAAACATATACAAGGGAGAAAACCCCTCAAAAAATCAATTTTACACTGATATATCAATTGAAATTTTATCAAACACATTAGGTGCACACATATATAATAATATTTAAAGAATAACATCGAAAAATATTTCATACAAATTCTACCAATATCAAAACTCCATATAAAACCAAAAAAACACATCAAAAGCATGAGAAATAAGTTTATAAATTATTTAGAAACAAAAAAGATTTAATAGATTGTACTGTAAAGGAAAATAATGGAAACTCCTACCTCGATGATGTATAGATGTAATAAAACTTCAATAGAAGGAATAATAGTCCCCCAGGAATGATCTTCATGCCCTAGATCCAAAGGAAATTGAATCACACACAAAACTTTGCCCCTAGGATTCATCTATGAGGGAAAACCCACAAGAAAACCCAAGAAAACCATGCGAGTAGGAGATAAAGAAGAGAAAATTGGACAAAAACCCTAGAAACTTACCTTAGAATCATGGAGATGGATACATGGAGGGAGAAGAATCAATGAAAAGGGGCTTGAAGACCTTATTGTGTGCTAAAAATTACCGATGGGGGAGGGGTCCATTTAGGGATAAAAATAAAATAGGGTTGAATTTGAATTTTAATATTGTAAAAATATGGTCAGATCAGACGGTTTGGCTGCACAGTTTAGCAAACCATGTTCCAACCATACTGTAGCTACTGTCTGAGAGGGGTAAACTGCACAACCAGATTTCATGGTTCGACTTATTTATTGCAAATTTTGTGGTAGGTTCTATCCTAAAACCAACACCTGCCACATGTTTACCTGGGTTAGGCTGCATAGTTTCCCAAACTATGCACCCAAACTCCACACAGGCCAAAATTCAACCCAAAACATCCAAAAACGTAAAAAGTTAAACCCCGAATCTACTTGAACCTAAACCCAAGAACCGATGATTAAGATAAGAATAAAATAAAATGGATTTCCCAGGTAGTGGTGTGGAAATTATCCCCACCACAGACAATTTCTACAGCCATTAAGTCACCCAGCTTAAAGATACACAAAAATAAATTCCTTTCTCAATAAAAATCCAAAGGAATCTTGAAATTTAGGCTATCCTTTTTTCTACTCAAGTGAATCCCAACCGTCCCTAGAGGAAACCACTATACAAAGGAAAATGAGAGAAAAGAAGAGGCTTATATCCACTATAAGAACTCAAATAGTACCACCAACATCAGAATCCAAATACGACAGCACGTATGGGAAAATCCCACCATAATACAAACCAAGAACTCACAAATTGTGCCAACCTAAAATTATCCAAATTAACGAAGAAATAACCCAACAAGACTAGGAACTACCAATTTGAACTTATCCAACTTCTTCACACAAGCTAAAAAATTCATCCACAGAATAATGAATATTTCCCAAATAAACTAAACCCAGTCCACAAACAACAATTTCCACAAAAAAATACCTCTAAAAGGAATGATTGAAAACTAGAGAAGATTTATGAGGGGATAACCCTTTAAATAACCTCATTCATTGAATGAAATGTGGTTACAAGGAAACATAAACACATAGCCTTTTCCAAATATAATAAAACTCACAACAGGAAAGGAGTTACAACATGAACTTAAACTGTATCCACCCTCACACTAGATACCAACCGAGCCATGGTCTTCCAAACACCCTTCGAAATTCCTTGATAGTGTGTGATCATCATTCCGATACATGTGGCTAGAGATTTCATGGAAGAAGTATGTCCTAACTCAGAGTCATGTACTGACATTCTCTAATCACTATGTATTCTTCATGCGAAAATTCCTACAAAACATCACCGGATGACTCAGACAGCAGTAACTATGGAATGTTTTTGGAGGATTGTGACAAGATGATTTTGAATTTCCAAACTGAACACACTTGTGGAATATAACTAAACCATTTAAAAAACTGTAGATCAAACCCAATTAAAGAGAATTTTCAAAGACTAGCTCATTAAGCACACCCCCATCACTAAATGGGGATCCTTTATGAGTTTCCTAAGATTCTAGGTTACCAACTACCTGTCCTTTAGAAATTAGCTCATCTAAGAGAACTTCATCCACCAGCTTATAAAAAAAATCCCTATAAGAGAGGGCTCACTCCAGGCTCTTTGGAAAAATACCCCTAGTGAAAAAATATTTTGTTAATAGATCCTGTGAAGCTAGCTCTAGATAAAAGGAAACCAGCTCCTTGAGCTGTTCAACATAAGAATTCACGGTCCGCTAGCTGTGATGAATACTCCTGATCAATTAAAATTTATTTATCTTCACATACTCAGGTATGAAACCTTGTATGAAAGTGGTTTTAAACATTTTCCATGCGATCCCAACTTGAAAGATGATTGGACAACCAACTTACACTAGTCCAAGGCTAGACCATCACGCAAATCAATGATAACACACACTCTAATAACATTGGTTGTTCCCCATGATATGAAGACACACTAAACTACATTAGGCCACTCCCCCAATTCTAATGGACCTCGATCACCAAGAAAGATAGTAAACACTCAAGAACAAACAAAACCTGTACATGAATTAATTGAAACATCAGGGACCTTTTTTGGGTGTCAAATTGTAAATATCATGAGGGAAAAAAATCAAGACCCACTAAAATAAAAAACACAATTAAAGAGAACATCCATAGACAAAATAATAGGCTCATAAACCAAACACATACAAATACAAACAAAAATCCTCTTTTCCAAAATCACTACTTCCATTTTAATTTTAAAATTTCCTTCTTCCATGGACTCTTTCCAAAAACCAAAATCTCTTTTCATATGATAGAAACCCACTTTTTCAAGTAAAACACAAAACGAAAAACATTTTTCACTAAAAATAAATTTCACTAAAACCATATAAAACCATTACTTTTATTTACCCACCCATGGAAACCTATGAACCGTGACATATGTATCCATACACTCCCACATGCATCTTCCATGCACATATTCCAACATGTACTTTCTATACATACCTACACATATGTGAACAATCCTAAAGAATACCAAGGGTCACACCTAACATTTCATTATCAAAACCTATGATCTTAACCAATCATCAATCTAAAGAACGCTCCATTGAAACCCATTCTTCCAAACCAAAACCATTTGAAATAATTCATTTTAATTTTCAAAAACCATTTTTATTTTAAAATATTTCTCACCTTAACAGAGTCCAAAACAAAACACGTCTCACACCTAACCTCCAAAATGAGAAACTAGTGTCAACACCTAACATGGTCACATGATAGTGGGCCACTCCCCAAGTAAGCATAAACAACAAGTAGGATATTGAACCATGTAATCGAACCTCACATGGGTCACTAATCCATGTGCTTTGAAGAAATAACACCAGCTTTCCTCCATTGTCATTCCTCATCCAAAATAATCCCAAATCCAAAGAGAGGACTCAAAACAAAGACAACACCTGACAACTTTTAGATCAGAATAAGAAATATTTCATGACACTTTTCCCGTATATACCTCCTAAGTTAAGATAGTCCTAATATCCAACTACCTTACACCCAAAATAATAGGCATCGACTCAGAGAAATTTTTTTCATAAACCAATCTAGGATTCCATCCAACCTGACATTGGACCCGGTTCGAGAGATGGACCAAAGGGATTTCCCAATCCCCACAGGCTGTTAACTTGTGATTTCCAAAAAATTTATCTCTATTGGAAGTATTTATCCAAATATACTAGGATGTATAAAGTAAAATGATAAAATAAATACAATAATAACTTAGCATCAAGTAAATATAAAAAAATGATTCAGTTACAAAAGAATAAAAAGGAATCTAAATGAAAATAGAGACTAAAAACACAATACCAATCTCCATGTGACCTATTGGTCACATATATATGCATGAACAAATAGATTCATCCTTGAGTACTCAAACTAGAACACTGAACCTGTAAAACATCACGAGTCTACCGACGTTGAATGGAATAAGTAGGGTGTAAACTGAGTATATTAGTTGGAAATCACCACTGAATCCATACATTTTTCTTTTCTAAAAATATCCTATAAAAATTAGTTTGGAATACATATATATATAAAATAGGGTTTTCTCATTTTGAATAAACAAACACAACTTTCCCTTTTTTCAAAGTAATACACACTACCCTTGATTTTCAAAATAGGCTATGACTTTAGAAATGAAATCCTAAAAAAATACATTAAATGAAATACCAGGATATGATAAAAATAATTAAGTAGTATAATATATAAACAAAATTAAACAAAAAGTAAATAAGGACATACAAACCATAACCATGGGAATTTCCAAAACATCCATATAGAAATCCCTAGATGTACTTGGGACAGAATCACCTTCTTGTATATGTTGCATCTCCGAAGTCTATAACTAACTGACCACCCAAAACAGATAAATCTAGTGGCACATCCCACTAAGCCCAATCAAGTCAAGGGGGTATCAACCCATCTAATCGGGTTTTACAAGAAACCATCACTCGAACCTCAAAAAAATTCCCATGAATCTCATTGTAATAGTATATTATGTAAGTAGAAGTCCCTCACGTGAGTGACTCACCTTACCTACCACCACCACACATGCATAACCCAAAAACATGACAACACCTACAAGATAAACCATATAGTTGAATCCTCTATAGGGGTTATCGACATCCAACAAGATAAGAAAAGGTTCTAACCATGACGTCACATCACAAAATAGTTCAAATAATTTCTCAAAACACATCAAGGTGCCAACCAAGAATTTGAATTTCCCAAACCACATTCATTTCCAAAACATCATAAAGCGCTAACTGGGCCTTACACTCCATTAATCACAAATACACTTTCAAAATATTCATCAAACATTTTCAAAATTAATATAAACAACAAATTTCTAGATAGAAATTCCATATACGCCTTTATACCAAATCTAATTTCATTTCCAACATTATTTCAAGACAAAGATGAAAAACCATAACACACTTAAAGATGCCAAATATTCTTCCACACCACATGAAAAACCAACCATCTTATAAAGTACCAAATAGGTCATATAATTCGAACAAAAATTTAAAATAACACTTAATTCATTTGGAAACAAAATGAGTTTAGTTAAACACTGAGAGTTTAAATAAGACATACAAGTGTTTTGAAAATGGGGTTTTGTGTCAAACAAATACATTATCATTTTTGTGCCCATACATGCATTCAGTATGGGTAAATAAATATGTGAACACAACCCATGGCCTACAAAACCATCTTTCTCCCAAACCATTTTCAAAGAAACATCACATCCCCTCCAACCAACACAACAAAACAGACTGTAAAAATTACCACGTTCCACATAATAAGCCCACACCAACCAATTTATTAAAAAATATCTAAGGTAAAACACCACTCAAATCAATCAATTTTACTCTCAAACTCAATTGACATTTTATAATACACATTAGGTGCACACAAACATGGGAATATTTAAATAATTACTTTTAAAACCATTTATCACAAATTCTACCAACACCCAAACATCACAACAGACCAAAAAAAATCACAAGGCCTCATTCAAGAAAACTAAAAATGATCAAAGCCTCAGTCAAGACAACTAAAAATGATTAAGGCCTTGGAAAAACCATATCTTAAAATAGGTAAGGCCTCTTCCATGTCTATATCTATTTTTTATCATGAGACCTACTAATTCATCGAGGGGCTATAACAAGCCCTACCCATCACTTACTAAGTCCAATTCATTCCTCATATGAATGGGGTAAAACATAATCAATGTATACATATGAAATTTAAATAACTTCTCCTATTCTATAAACATAATCACTAACCATTCTGAGTAATAAGGTGTCTGGTATCAAAATAGCACATCTAGAGTCAAATTGATCGTAAACCATTTAATAGAGAGAAATACACTTTTAATTTGCAAAGAAGAGTTCTTTTGGAAAATTCATTTTTATTTGTCATAATTTTTTTATAAAACCAATAATGAAAAATATAGTTTTTTCATGCCAAGCTTAGTAAATTTATAAAAATAATGTTGGCTTAAAACAGATTATGAATGGTACTCAAAAATGGGTAACAAATATAGATGTTCCCTTTATAGGTTTTTCTTAATTAAGAAGGGAACCTTAAAAAATTTTTATTTACAGTAAAATAAAGATGAAATGATCTAGATATATGAATTTTGAAAATATTCATATATTATATAATAATTACACAAAAATAAAGAATCTTTATATAGGGTAATGATTGTGATAGAATAACCCAAAGGAAAAAATGAATGTTTTGGTAGGATCCCTTACCTTATGTCCGAAAGAGTTATCAACATTACCTTAACATCCTAGAAAATCAAATTAATTGAATTAATTAATTAATTAAAAACCTTATCTACATGTATATGATTTAATAAAATTGTATTATGTTCATTTATGGTCTTTTTGATTATTTATGAGATATAATTTTATCGCTTGGGACTGCTCATTTCCTTGGTTTTTACAATCAGTATGGCTAAATGGGAAATGTTCAGAATGAGATGTGAATAATAACCCAATAAACCAATAAATACATGTAAAGTGTTTATGTTAATTAATGGAGGCCATTCATGGACCAACATTGTCTTTACATGATCAACTATGATTCCATCTTCAGAGACAACGTGCCAAGAAAAGAAACACTTTGAAGCCAGAATTCACACATGCTAAACATCTCATATAACTCATTTATTTTAAGAGTATTCATAATAATGAACATTTTTTTCTCATGATCATGTTCGATTTTAGTGTATACCATGATATCATCAATAAATACAAAAACAATGTCATCAATGTAATCTGTGAAAACTTTATTCATTAGATCAATGAAAATAGAGGGTGTATTAGTCAGTCCAAAAGGCATTACTGTAAAATCATAATATCTATACCTATTTCAAAATGATATATTTTTAATATATTACTTTCTCACATGCCACTTATTATATCAATATTTAAGGTCAATCTTCAAAAAAAATTGTGCTTCGTGAAATTGATCAAATAAATTATCAATGCGAGGAAGAGGATACTTGTTCTCTATTATAAATGCATTGATCTCTCTATTGTCAATGAAAAGCCTCATAGATCCATATTTTTTCTAAATTAAATTAATATGAGATCCCCATGGAGAAAAAATAGGGTTAAATAACCCTTTAATACTCAACCCGTCTAGTAGTTTCATTAGCTCCGCCAATTCAAGTGTGGCCATTCTATAAGGAATCTTTGGTATATGCGTTTCCTTGGGAATTAATTTAATAGAAAACTAAATTTACCCATATATATTATTTTCATATAAATCCCCTATAAACACATAAATATATTTTTTCACAATAGGTACATAATAAATTTTAATATTTATTACCTCAACCATAGATATTACATTCTCTTCCTCTCCTAGAATTGAATTTAGTAGAGCTATTAGGGGTGGATCTAGATAAGAATAAAGGGAAGAGGGGTTTGGAGAACCAATATTGCATAGAAAATTACCAAGGGTGGGGTGGGGGTTCAATTTAGGGATAAAAATGTGAGGGTTAAATTTAAATTTTTTGATTTGAAAAATCTGTGTTGATCGCATGGTTTTCCCGCATGTTTTACAAAACTGTACACCAACCGTGTGGTAGCTAATATATAAGTGGGGATCAAATTAATGTGTATCCCACAAAGTTTTAATTACTATGAACAAACTGTGCGGTGTCTTCTATTCCATAACTAATACATATTGAACGGTTACCAGGGATGGGCTGCACGATTTCTCATGCCATGCGCCCAAACCATACGTAGGCCCAAATTCCACCATAAACATACAAAAACATAAAATATTAAATCCAAACTCAACCCAAACCCCAACCCAAGGATTTAAGATCATTATAATATTAAAATAAAAGGATTTTGAAGGTTGGGTTGTGAAATTTTTTAAAAGGAATATCTATGGAAGAGGTGAATCAGATAGAGATTTCGAATACTGGTATATTGAACAATGATTAACAGATGGAAAATCAGATAGAGGTCATATAATATAGAGATTATGGATAGAATCTTTGTAGATAAGTTTTATCAATGTTTCATATTCATGATGTGGTGAAATGTTTGTATGAAAAATTTGAAAATTGAATAGATCTAACACAATCATTCACATTGAGATATAGAAGGTGTCTAACAAGGGTTTACCAAAAATTTGTAATCACATTGATGTCATTGTGAATTTCAATAGACCCATAATAGTTTCTATGACAATGATATAGGTTCTCACACTAAGGCCAAATCTTGTAAATAATGTTTGATTTTTTACTTTGGTAAGTTTTTATTCATGTGAGTATGTTAAAGTGGTTATAAGGAAATAAATATAACATTTTTCAGGGGTTATGTTTCATAAAATATGATATTTATAGAAATAAAAAAACTGATTTGACACTCTTCTTAGATGTTCTACGATCCTTTGGAACTTCAAAAAACATGTAAAAAGAATTTAAAATGAGCATTATGAGTGAGTTATGTTTTTTTCTAGTATTTTAAATTTATCAAAAAGGAATTTGGAATATTTTTAATTGATGAAAATAATTTCTAGACATACTTAATAGGTTTGGAAATGAAAACAATAGAGTATATGTGACTCCTATGACTTCTAATGAAGAAATGTATTTGGATGATTCTAGGAAACTAGTTGAAAGCATGTTATACATAAGAATAATTGGGAGTGTATTATATTTAACATATAATAGGCCAACCATTATGTTTATAGTATGATTATGATCGAAATTCTAAGAAAATCTTATGGAATATCATTAGAAATCTTCCTTATTAATTACATGTTATTTAAAAAGAACCATTTCTCTTTATTTATATTTTCCAAAATCCCTTGATATTAATTTGACTTCATATAATGAAGATGAATTTGGTGGGTTTAGACTAGATAGAAAGGGTTCCTTAGGAACCTCTCACTTTCTAGGTAAATGTCTAGTATCTTGGCCTAGTAAGAAATAACACTCAATTTCATTATCTACTATGGAAGAAAAGTACATAGAAGCTAGTAGTTCTTGTGCACAAGTTATATAGAGGAAACAAACCTTGATTTATTTTCAATTCAATTTTAATAAAGTATAATCCCAATGTGATAAAAACCATTTCTATAAAAATTTTAAGAGTCTAAAAAATCTATCAAGAATAAGGCATATAGATCTGAGAAATAATTTCTTGAGAGATCATGCTTAGAAAGGTGAGATCTCTATGAAATTTATCTCTTCCAAGAATCAATTAGCCGATATATTTACCAAGCCACTTTATTATTAGTGTTTTTATTTTATCAACATATAATAAGGATTATTTGAATTCAAATACCTTTAAATTATTTTTGTTCTATTTATATTAAATATATTGCAATTTTGATTTTTATTATTAATATTTTAATATATTTTAAGATTTAAATAAATTTACCTTACTCATATATTTATTTGTGCCAAATATAGTTTTTGAAAATTGATGGTACATCCTTTTGAAAAAGAAAATATTTTATTTTATTTTACAGTATATTATTGTATTTTAATTTATTTATTATTTTAAGTAAGATAGAAACCTAAACCTAAATTGTCTAGACAACCCTGTCTGAAATTGGGTATGATACATAGCCCTTAAATCGATCACATCCTACCTTGTTATTTACCTATTTCCTTTCCCTTTGAAACTAAACCATCACATTGAAATTCTCATGACCTTTATATGAACTCTCTATGATTGGTAATTTGAAGTATATAGATTAGAATCATTCTAGATCCTTGAATAAAAAAAATGGATGGTGGTTGATTGTGCTAAGTTCTTATGGGGAAGGCTATGGATATGGATTGGTTGAGAAAAATAGTGATGTTACTAAAGGAAGTTTTTCAGTTCTAGGGATGAGAGTTTTTCACTGATGAAAATAAATTGAATTTCTTATTTGAATAGGATGTAAATGAGTTTATATGCAATGAAAAGTTTTAGTTCAAAAAAATATAGTATGTTATTTATACAAGAATAAATAGAATATCACCATCGGTATCATTTTTGGAGATGGAATAGATCATGAACTATCCTTATAAATGTGTGTATAATTTCAATCAGGACCTTATTAGAAAAAGCTTAGTTGGACCCAGAGAGAAGGTGATAGGGAGAAGGTATTGTTTTACGACATGTGTCTTTTATATTTCTTGATGAATAATGTGTAGCATAATATACCAGGGTACATGATGAAGTTATCATAGTACTTATTTCAGGGAAATGGAGAGCTAAATTACTACCCATATGGAAGGATTGTTTTTTTAGTGTTAAATAAGAAATAATTAGACTTGAATTAAGGAGAATCTATGAAGTTACATATAAGAAACACCCTATGGATGGTTCTTTTGATTTTTTTGATATAACTTGTATGTTTCCTATATTTATTAAGGTCCTATAGGATATAATGTTGATACTGATGTGTTTATACCACATATTTCACTGATAGAGGGGGATACATCCATTACCTAACCTCATAAGGATGCATCACCTACTGAGATGGTGCTTTCTAGGGAAGTGGAGTAGATTGTTGTTATAGGATCTGATCATGTCATTTCATAAGTAACAACTCATGTGGAAGTAGTTCACTATTAAGAAACTGTCCCTACAAGACATGATGAGTTAGTTTAAATATATATTCTTATAGTTGAGATATCTACAAGAGAAAAAGTTGAAATCCAATTTTACACCATGCTTAGTGTGCCAACTACTAATGTTATAGTAGAATTATAAGCTTATCAAACAATGGATGATCTACTCCCTGGTCAAAAAATAGTTATAGATTTAGTAGTGGAAATGTGGTACTGGAGGAATTTTCTGATCATTCTCATACCCTGGAATTTCATTCCATCTCCACCTCATGTGTAAGAGGATGAAACTTTTGTATGAAAAAGTTATGAATGGTTTGATGTTGAGAAAAAATGCAAATTTTTTCTCATCTATTATGATAGAGTTTAATAATATCAAATGATATTTTGATGAGATGAAGAAAGAGATGATTTATCTAAGGATGAGATCAAAAATATGAATTAAATCACAGTGCCTAGAGTTTATTTTGATAAGATAGTTGGGATGAGGGATTCATGAAACCCCTTGATCTAGAAAATCCAATCAGTAAAACCTATTTCATATAGTGTGAATGCTTATAAAATGGACGTTGTGATATCCAAGGTGAGTGATCATGGAGAAATATGTTCCACAAAATCTGAAGTAGATAAACATAAAGTGTTTTTGGAATCACAATGTGACATGATTCAAAACATGGTAGTGGTTCAATAAAACCTTTTCAAGTATTCACTTTATGAGATTCATATCTTCAAATTAGATATGAATGAGAGATTGGATACCTTTAATATCATGGTTGTCATTTTTTAAACGTTTAATTAGAAGTTTCGTTCATGTTTTGCACCTATTTTTTTATATGTTGTGGTGAAGGATTTCCAAACCTACATTAATCACCCATTTTATATGAAAATAAATCCTCTTTATATATCTAGTAATTAAAATGTGACATGATCTCTCATGTTCTATATAAATATTTTTGGAAATATTATCTAGGAGATTTTAAGGATACCAAAGAAAATATACAATTGGATGAACATGGTATATATGTATTCTAAAAAAAATAAAAATGGGTTTCCTCATTAATATGTTCTTTTAGTTGATGCTAGTATGAATAAAACCATATCAAGATCTACCAAAATTAGGTATATGGTTTCCTCATCTATTGAACCCATTAGAAGAAATCATCATAATTTTTCCACTATGATATAAAATAACTATGAATCCATTGAAAATATTTAAATAGACTATTCTCAAGAGTATTCTAGTTCCACAAATCATAAATAATCTCCTATTGTTATAGCTAGTGATGAAGGCAAGGAGCATGCATTGTATATCAATCTCATGATAGTTTCTAATGTGCTAGTTTATATCAGTTCTTTAGTTTCTAAAACACCATAGAAAAATGTAAAAGAGGTTTCAAAACTACATATAGATAAATTAGTAAACTTGGATGAAAAGTTGAATTATTTGTAAGGAAGTTTATTAGGATATAAAGATATGCTAACAGAATTTAATACAAGCTATTTTTCTCAACTCGTGTAGCTCCATCCAGTCCTCAACTAAAAGATATAGTTTTTTTTTTCTTCTCATAGGCTATCCAATGGATTGATTAAATATTTTAAGAGGATACTTAATAATGGTTTATCCTTGGTTGTTCAGATACATATAAAACATTTAATTTCCATTTTGGATTTCTATAAATATGACATTATCAAGAGGATATATCTATGTGTCGATCCACATTATTTTCTCAGAGGAAGAAGGAACATTAGACTAGTACCTGAAGATACCTATAAGTGCTTTATAACAAGGCATTACACATTCTTTGATCTATCTAGGATCTATTAGTGAGAGAAATCTTGATTTTCTACTACTATAACTACTGAGTCTGCTGAAAAAGTATCTATATATTCCGAACCTACCAAGAAAATGGACTTTGTCTATTTTGGTTCTTATAATTTCATAATTTCTTCATATAATATTGAAAATGTTTTAATAATTCCTACCTATTGGATTAGATACATATCAGGCTTTATGGATGAATAAAACTTAGTTATAGAGATTGGTAGAGTAGTTATACCTCTAATAGTTTACCCTTATACCACCTCTTCGTCAAATTCATCATTTAAGATACCTCAATCCAAATTTTCATCTAATTTTGAATGCATCCATAATATAGGGTCATCTGAATGATATACTAGATTTGTATTTTTTTTTATTTTTGGTATTTATATTTTATTACTTTTATATTTAATAAATTCCATTTTATCTCTTTGTTTTCATGTGAAACGATTATTTTCATCTTCTTAAATATTTACTTGCTACAATATCTTTATTTTTTTAATGCATTATTAAATTTATATTTCAACATTATATCTTAAATGTTCGTATTTTAATGTGCTATAAAAAATGTGTTCTTTCTCCCCATTCCCTTCATTTTTGGATGTCATAAAAGGTGGAAAATATAGATAATATGGGAGAAGAAAATATAAAAACAAAATTTTAAAAGAATTATATATTATATTGTTTTATGAAAAACTCTTTAAACCTTTTATCATTTCATGATTAATATTTAATGGAGTTTATAATAATCAAAATGGTGGAGATGGTTATACTAATAATGTTTATCCAACATTCCAATGTGATATATATTTTAATGATCTATAAACACTTTATATGTTTTTAATTATTCAATTAATAAGTGTGTTTATGAGGTTATAATCTTACTTATGTCAATTATGACTTATTATGAAATTATATTATAGTTTTATAAAATGTTCGTAATTCTTAAAAATATTCTATATGAGGACTTTAGCTATGTGAATATTTTTATACATAGAGTAATCAGATACATACATAAGCTATCTTAAAGAATCAATTACATCAAAATTGTCAATGTATATGAGTAAACTATTGGAGAAAATGATTATATCAATGAAACTTCTACATTAATCGACTATATGAATAATAAACTATGTTATTTGTATCCATGATATATTTTCATACATTCTTCTAATCATCCATGTAATTCATTTATCTACAAAAATTTCACTATATAATCAAAATGGCTATGTGATTTAGTTATGTGAAGAACGACTACAAGTATCAATTTGAAAATATGAATTTGAATATGCATATTTGAACTATGTGTGTATGAAAAAATATCTATGTGGATTAATATATTTAAATTTATATTTTCAAAAGGTTGAATCTATTGAGAAAATAAAATAGTATAGATTAATTTATTGCTCAGTTCCTTTTTATTAATTGTTTTTTATAAAAAGCCTATCTATAATTTTACCCCAATTCATTTTAAAAAATAATTATTATGTTATGAGATATTGAGTGAGAAGATATAAAATTTTATTTAAAACAGAATAGATGCAAAAAACTTGTACTCTTTCTCTCTCTTGAAGATTTATATGATGCTTCTATGTGCTAAGAAAGAGAAGAAGAAGGATCAAGTTTTTCACTACTATACTATCAAGAAAAAACATACATTAGTTTATAAGACTCTCCTTGATTTATAATTCATTTTAATCATAATTCTTATAGAACTATTTACTTATTCAAACTTTATCTTGTAGCCATGTTCTTCATTTTGTAATGTCTCATTATTTTCTTTAATTAATAGAATTGAGCACTACTTATACCGAATTTTTATGGTTAGGGTTTTTGTAAATCCGTTAAAAAGCTCAAAAAATATCATGAATTTATATCGAGAGATGGATGCTTACATGTATTTGGGAATCCCCTTGAAAAATGACCAGTACTAGTTAAATCACCATGATTTAGGAGTTTATCATTGGTGGAGTGGACTATGGGATATTTGTTCCCAAACCACTATAAATCATCAATTCTTGATTATTATATTACTATTTTTCATTTGGGTTACTTTCTTGAGATATTAAAGGGTCAGAATCTACCACACCTTAAAATATGGTTGTTTTAAGTGAATAAAATTTCAGTAACTCAATTAAACCCCATCTGGAGTCTATGTATAGTCATTATCCAATCAATACCATCATGACATAGAATATATGACATAGAATATCTCTATATTTATAGAACTATTGAAATCCACTTATCCATATGTGTGACCTGGTTATTTGTTTCACGACATGACCAAATATATTATGAAACTTCCAAATATATTATTCATAGTTTCCCCTTCCCATATTCTTTGATACAATTCCATTCAGAACACAATGATACCTCTTGTAGAATGACCGACTCTTATAAAATCATCACTTTTCTAAATTTTCCACCATGAACCCCCAATCATGGCATGAATCTTGTAACCACTCAATGATTTATTTCTGAAACATAAGTTTGTTTAAATTTATTTATCTTTTCCAAGATTCTTCAACTCATCATTCTTCACTGATCTTAAAAAACTTAAAATGAATTCAAGGTGAGACAATAATTTTCTTCAACATAATAACCTTCAAGATATGAAAAACCATTACACACTAGCCTCAATTTATTTTAGAGGACTCTACTATTTTAATTAAGCATTATTTTGAAGATCTTTTTTATTCTAATTATATTATAATGTATTGGTTTGTTCAAAAGTTTCCATGTTTGATTGTAATCAATATTTTATAATCATTTATTCATGGATTTAAAAAATGATTATTTCTTTCAAATTCTTCTAATGAAGTGGGTTCTATTTTTAATAATATAGTAGTTTATTCCATTGTCCTCATCCTACATGTTTGTGTTGGAGTAGATTTCTCTCTAATATTATTTCTCAAAATTACATAAACTATTTTTTTTCTTCATTGATAAATATGTTGACTATATTATTCACCTTTTTCTTCTAACAATTCAATTTTATAATCATTATCAATTTGAATATTTTGATATTCTAAAAAATTTCCATTTTTAACTTTGTATTCTTCAAAAAAATCTTCAAGACCAGTATTTAAAAAAAATTATTTGGATTTATGATCAACAACCTCCACATAACTACTTTCAAAAATCTTGTGGATCCTTTTATTAAAGAATTTATGGGACTTAGTCTTTTAATAGTAGTTTAAAAATACACCTTCATCTACTATATCTCTATATTTACCATGATTATCTTATTTTTTATAAATAAAGAGTTTTCTTATGAACACTCTATGATTATTAGGTGAGGGGTTCGTTTTAAGCCACATTTCATATGGCATATTTTCTATTCCTATACTGAGTAACGATCTATTTTGAGGTTACACAACCAATTTCACTAGTTTTTTCGAAAAATTATTTGAGATTTCAATTTCTGTAAATAACGTATTAATATTGGTGTTCACCCTAGAGTTTCTTCTTTCCACAACCCCATTCTAGTGGGGAGTTCTATTTTAAGGTACTTCATATTTAATGATATTATTTTTAAGGTAGTTTTCAGCCTCATAGGACGTGTACTATGTTCTATTTTATGATCATGGAATCATTATAGTTCTTCAATTTTAATTTTCTAATATTTGTCAAAATATTTTTAGGAAATAAAAACTTACCTCTTTGATCACATAAACATGGAACATCCCATCCTACTATAATCACCAATAAGTATGATAAAGTACTTCTCACTATATTTTCCATCTTGACCAATTGGAAAACATATATTGGTGTGGATGAAATTTATAAAACATGATGATATCTTATTATTATACATATAAGGATTTTAAAATATATTTCCTCACACAAAATCATCCAAAATATTTCATGGATCTCAATTCATGTTAGGAATATCGACAATAGCTCTGAATATAGATTAGTTCTTCTTAAATTTTGTATTAATATGAACTAGGTTTTACATCCATAAGTTGTTTTATTCATCCATTATTAAAAGAAAAATATTATATTTTCTGTCCAACTAATATAAATTTTTATTTTTCCTCCAACCATTCATAAGACTATTACTAACCATCCTTTTGATTCTATAACCTTTATGATTGAACATGAATCCCAATCCCAAGTATCTATTGCATATTTTACTTAATAAATTATAAATAAGTTTATCAACATTGAGGAATTTAGTATTCCTCAATTTTTCTTAGTCTAATAGGGTCCTTACATATTAATATTTAATGATATATGCTTTCAAAAAAAATTGTTCCATAAACTATACACTATAAATACTTCAAAAAAATAATATTACCTATAATATGAGATGAACACACACTATCTAGAATCTAGGTGCATATTCTTTGATTCTTATATGGAAATTTAATCCAAATTTTCTTTCTCAACATTCCTCCTTTCTTTTAATTATATTCCTAAATTATTTGAAACTTTTATTATTCTGTTATAATTTTATTCAATATAAGAAATTAAATCAAATTATTATTCTTTAATAGGATAAGTTTTTAATAATAATTTAATTAGATTTTATTACATCCATTTATATTTGAATTACATAAAAAGATACACCTCTTATATATATATATAATCAACTACTTTATATCCAAAATGTAATTAATTAAAATTATACCCATGAAATTAATTTCAATTCTGATATGAAGGATATGTTTAAACTCGAATATTTCAAATTCCAACAGCTTCACCTCTTAAATGACTTTCAACATCACTGTTATAGTTTTGGAGTTGCTTCCCTAGAACCAACTAATTTTTTACATTATATTGAATATATATTCATGGATTTGAACAACAAAACCTTATAATAAAATGTTTTTACTTGTACATAACATTCATGTGAAAATTTCAGAGAATATATATCACATTACAATGGTCATATCATCTCCCCACTATGATGAAGTGACTTGACGATATTCTTAAATAGCTTTCATGGATTGCATAAAATTTCCTTATAGGTCACATGGTATGTTTATTTTCAAGTGTGAGTACTCATATGAAGATGTTGTTTTATATCAAGAAGTTATCACTTGGTAATATTCCAGATAGAATATTATGATAATATAATCAATTGTGGAAATTCCACATTTTTATATGTCATCAGATATTCCTATCCATGAGCATGTGTAATGGTTTATAGACTTTAAGATTATTATTAATTCAGGTCATAGTTCATATACTCTGATATATTATTGTAAACCATGACGAGATAGTTTATGGAGAAGTTGGATATGTTGGGTGAATCATGAATGATGTTTTACTAATCAATAAGTTGAAGAATGATTTATCCCTTAAATATTTATGAAAGTGGATATCTCGACCCTTTAATGGAAATAGAATAAGAGAATTAAATTCTACAAAAATGGTGTAATGATGATCTTATTTAAAAAAGTATAAGAAATAAATATCAAGCATATAAGTTTATGACATTGGTGTGCATCCTAATTGATTGGATATCACTAAAATGAGATTATATCACATAACGTGTGGTCATATGTGGTTGTTTTCATTGCGACATATACTTTTATTATATGGGATCCTTGAACCTTTCTAGAAAGTAATGTTGGACTTTAGGAAAACCTACTTAATGAAACTATAGAAGAGGCAGAGAGGGTCACACACAAAGTGTTTCCTTTGATCTTAGTTAAATATTATTTATATCTAATAGTTGGAAAAAATGTTATTCTCCACATGAAGAAGTAATATTTACTCAAGATTTATCAAATGATCACAAATATTAAATTATTTTTTATTCATAAAGAAGTTTTTTAATTATACGATTATATAATATTTATTTATATATTTTTATTCCCAAGGTAATAAATAAATATTCATTCATTAATAAATATATCATTTAATTATCTAAATATCAAAATAAAAATTTTATTTCTTAGACTATGACTATAATATTTATTTAATTATTTAATTCATAAAACATATATCTTGTTAGTCGCAAGGTATGAGATAAATATTTAATAAAAAATATTTTATTTATTAACATGAATTTTAAAATAAATATTTTATTTTCAAGACCATGAATATAATATATTTTTATGAATTTATTAAAAAATTCAATAAATGTCAATGAGGATGGGAAAAAACAAATATTAGTATAGTGATAAATATTTATATACCAGATTGTAAATAATATTTATCATTGCATATATAAGAACTCATTATATAATAAAATAATAATAATATTATTTTACATGGAATGTAATTTCTTTTGGGTTTAACAACTTATTAAGGGACTTTTAAAAATTAATTAATATGAAACTATAACCCTAGGTCTATAAATAATCAATAATGAGAATTTTGACAATTTAGTCATCCTTCACAACATTATCCCCCCAAGAAAATTCTCTCCCAATGAGGAACATCTCTTGGGTTTTTTCTCAACCTTAAGGGATTCTCTCTTCCTCTATTTCTCTAATATCCTGGTGATGATGAGATGATCCTTTCCAAAATGAATGGATCACGACTACAATCAAGGGAGTGATGAATGATTATCGATACCCCCACATTATCATTCAGAGTACCATCAATGATATTTTACGATCAATGGAGCGCATGTGGATCATTGATAGAAGGGATTTACTTTGTTTCATAATTAGGACGACAAAAAATACAACCTAATAGCCTTCAAGAGACCAATACATTCATTTATGAATGAACTAAATACAATGGAATTTATTCACTCTATTAAATTAATTATAAAGAAACATGAAAATGATTCAATCTAGGTTCTTGAAAAATATTTTTGAATATATTGTAGAAATATTTTCATTGGTCATGGCGTTCATATATTGTAAATTATAAATGATCTGTTTAATCTAAAAAATTCAGAGTTTCCCATAGGATCAATAGGAACTTCCACTGCATCTTGAAACATAATTTGGTATCATTGAAATGTTATATTAAATTTATAATCATTTTTTATTGATTTTTTAAATATTTAAAAGTTAGTCTTCATTTCCTGAAATTTATTTATATTATTAAATTATTGAGATCTATTACACCCAAATTATTTTATCACATATATAATCAAAATCCTATTAAATATTAATGAGGAAAATTCAATGAACCCATCTAGAGGTGCTGAGCATTTTGAACGTATAACACAAGAGTACACAACATTTAGCCTGAAGGTACAAACCATGTATCCATACTCAATTGACCAGAATAACAATTGAATTAAGTTATTGCATCACACATTAAATAAATTTGGAATGAATTAAATTCACATGATTTATTGACTAGTACATGATGGAATGAGACACATCAAAATAAGTTTCATGTAACTTTTTTATATTCCGTTTAGTCCACATGTTTTCATGGTAGAAAAAATGGAGTCTAAGACAAGTCTTGAATTTATTTCATGACACAGGGACTGACAGTTGTGTAATAAAAAGGTTAAAATGTGTTTACTAGCTATACAAACCATATAACCTCACATGTTTATGAAAGAACACATGATGAGCCCCTATTCATATATAAATTATATATTCTGATAATGATACATGGAATTTAATTGGATGTACACACTATATAACAAACTAGTATATGTAGAAAAATTAAAATTAAAATTTTAATGTATAAACCTCATAATTTTGTGTTCTATGTCTCATTTATTTTAATTTTTCCCACTATATTATAGGTTTTATATTATATAAAATTAATAATTAATTAATGTATAAAATTCAAACTACATACCATGTACAGTCACAACACACTAACTGCTCAAAACACATTAAAATAATTAATGGGAATTTTAATTAACATGTGTTTTATGTATAATTTTATTGAATCATATATTTCATGTCACTATGTGATAAAATATATATGATAAATGCCACATGAGTATACTGTATATGATTTTAATACAAACTGAGTTGTTAAAATAAGTACACATCATGTTTCTTCCAAGTGAAATCCATGTACTTATTTTATTATATTTTAAAGAAAATTAAGTAAATTAATTAATTTAAAATCATATTGGATGAGTATATCATGGATAGAATAGATGAAAATTATGATAAATTGAATTAATTGATTAATCATAGAGTTAATCAGATTAATTCTCATATTTTAATCTTAATAAAAGAAAAAATAAAAATGAATTATAGATAGTTATTTTAAATGAATACTCATTGCTTAAGTGGGTGATCATGAGATTTGACTAACCTATTTATGTGAATTATTTATTTTAATTTAATTATTATCTGATCTTTTTGAAATGATTTTATTAAACTGAATTATTGGCCTACAATTTATCCCTCTCATGTTATTATGTACATTCTTGTGTTCCCACTTTTTTTTGTAAACCCCCTTTTTGGTTCCCTTCACTTTTGAGTGAAGTGAAATAATTATAAGGATATAGATTCTAGGAACATGGAGTTGGTTAGAGATAGTTTTGAGGTGAATCCAAACTAAATAGATAGACAATACATGGGGCGGAACTGCAAACACGTGTCTAGATGATCTCAAAGGAGTTCTCCCATAAGGTAAATGTTTTATTTGTTATCCACTTAATAAAAAATTTACTAGTTAAATCTCATGATCAAATCACATTTTTTAATGTTATTTATGTCAATTGAATGATTTATCATATGGATGCAAGACCATAAACACAAAAATAAATGGATTAATATGCAAATATAAAATTAAAATAAAAGTATTATGCATAAATTGTTTATCGATACATGGTTAATCATTTAAGTAAAATCCAAATAATAAAAAAGGCATGTAAAAATAGAATAATAAAGTATATACATAATAAACTAAATCAATCAAGTTAATATTATATTATGATGTATTTGATTATTTTAATTAAGACAAACCATAGATAACATGTCAGTTCAGGCCATAGTCAATGGAAATTTTAATTATCAGGGAGCCTTAACTAATATAATGGGTTGACTTAACCAAACTTTTACTGAATTCAAAGACCATATTCTATAAAATATAAATTAGAGGCATGAGTTGAGAAAATATGAGTCTAGATTTTAGGATTGAGGAGTACAGTCAACATAACAAGGAATTTCAAGACCATAGTTGGCATGACTGCCTACCTAAACTTCTTCTTAGGGGTTTAATGGCCATAGTTTGGACTACAATGAGGGAAATATGGATCCGTTACATTAGAATTTCCATGTGATGGGACATTCCATGTAAAATGGTGCGGGATTTAGGGACATGATAAAATAGTTGGAGACATAATAAAAAAATTAAATTATTTTAATTCATATATTTTGTAATCAAGTAAATTACTAATAATTTTTCTTAATTTTTTTTATAAAAATGGTATTAAAACTATGAAAAAACTAAGTCCATTATTTAAATTAGTTCATGTACTCGAAGAAATATATTTAAAATATTAGCATAGATATTTTACACTATTTACTATCAAGGAATTTGTACTTTGTGATGGAATTCAATAAAGATGATCATCATCCCACAATGGAGAGGTTAAAAGGATGTCTATAGAATATATATAGAGTTTGATTCCCACATGATATATTATCTTTAATCTCTTCATGAAAATAAATATATGATTAAAGATAAATTTGATCCCCCTTACAATTTTCTAGTATAAACTATAAAGGGGTGGTCAGATTTTAATCATGTCTTCAAGTACTTAAGTACATTAATTAAAGTTAATATTCATTTTAAAAAAGTTATGATGCATTAATACCATGTTATAATCCTTACCACTATTTTCCTCTTATTTCATACAATACTAGATGAAAAATACAAAGAAACCACTCATAAATCCATTTTTTCTATACTTTAGTCAATCAAATAAGGTTTGGTGGAAATTTATTTCCTCACTATATATGGTGAGAATAATGAATGGTATGGTTGGAAACACTATAAAATATTAAAGCCAATGGTTTCCTTAAAATTTCATTCAAAGAGAAAAAATATTCATAGGGAGGGTAATACACAAAATTCTATTTATTTATCACATGGAAAGAAATGGTTATTAGAAGAATTGAAATAAATTAAATTATAACTAGATATAAACTTTTGGAACTTTTATCATTGAAAATAATATATCTATTGGAATTATCTGGTATTAAATACTATTTTATTACATATGTTATCATTAAATAATTTATAAAGATTAAAAATATTTTAAGATGTTTGTTGAAATATCTAAGAGGCCAAAAAGGGGTGATTCTTATGTTAATAATGAGAATACACAAATTTTAATTTTCTAGAATGGATTGATTCTATTTTATAATGACTGTTACTAAAATATTTATCTTTGGTTCCAAAAAAGATGCAAAATTACATTATTTCACATTTATAATAAATGTTTTTATGGTACATCATACTAAAATAATGAATTATTTACTCTTAAAAAATACATATCCATTGCAATGAATGATGAATATTAAATATAAGACTCTTAAACGATTGTGGTAAGATAATTCCTTTTTAAATATAACTAAAATTATTTGGCTTTTTATACTGAAAAACGTATCTGTGTTTCTATTGAGTCAATATAATGGGTATACAAAAAAGCTACTTATCACTGTTTAGATAAATAATTTTTTAGGAAAAATGTATGCCACAAATCTTTTAGATTTAGTTCAACAAGGAAATGTGATCTATTCTAAATATAGTGAAAATTTTATATATTTCTTGCGGTTCCTTTATTTTTTTATAAATTCCCAATGATGTAAATGAGAGAACTTGGAAAAGACGGAGGAACTTTGTTATTGTCTTATCAGAGGGCATCTTATCCAAGTAATAATTGATCATACTTGTGGATTAAAGGTATTCCCAAACTCATATTTCTTATATACATCCAGATAATGGTGAAAGTAAAAGGTATATTAATTCAAGGACTTATATATATTTAAAATATTCCATAATTTCTTCCAAGACATGTTTTGAAAATAGTAGTGAAAGAACTGACCATATTCCAACTACATTGACCAATGGATATAATATCCATTATAATATGATAATAATATATTAGGACATAAACCAATGTTTTTGTTGAAATGATTTTTTTGAATGATGGATTTATCGAAAAACAAACATTAAACACTCAATGAATCTTAGTTAATAATCCTATAACCACTAATGACATTAATGCCTAGTCAAGACCGACTATGTTTCTATAAAGAAAACCCTTACCTTTAAAGATTATGTGACCAGACTTATCTTCTATGGATTAAGTATCTATATGCACATGAGTTGGAATAGGAATTTTTGACTCCACTGAACACAGTGGGAGATATAGTTCTAGATACGCATACTTCATAAGAAGTCAAAACTAAAGTGCTGGGTTATGTTCACAAAAATTGGTGACATATATTTTATTCGTTAAGAGTAAATATTACTACAAATAAATTGTAAATCAAAACTAGATAAGGTTTAAAAGTATTTATAAAGTAAGGTAATGGATTAAATATATCACGATTTAGGTCCTTCATATTTAGAATTCTTCTAAAACATGATGTTACTAATGATATTTAAGGTAAATTAGACATGGATGGAACAATATGGTACCAATAAAGAAAGATTGATTATTGAAAGGTTTACTCTATGAAACAACATATAAACCAATTGTAAAACCAAATGTTTTTAAGACCATTTTTTAGAATTAATTAAATTTCTTAAATTTCTTCTATAACACTCTACACTAAGTTAATCTTACAATACATACAACAACTACTTAACTTGCGTAGCACATAAGATTGAATTTCTATGAAACATTATTTTACTATTGTAATTATATAAACAAGTCAATTATAACCCATCTATTAGAATGATAGTTATGAACAAGATTAACTATATCACTAAATTATTGTTTACACACACATTTATAATTCTTTTATTAATTAATTATAAATGAATGTACGACCCTTTAAAAAAAGGAAATGTTTTTTTGGAAAAATATTTAAATATGCACAAGTGTGTTATAGACCACTAACTAAACAAATAATTATTTATAAATTATGTTAAATAAATATATATCAATATAAATAAATAAAATTAAATATAAATTTTAACATTCATATTATTTGTTTTCCCGAACTGATACAAGAACAAAGCCAATTTTATGCAAAAAATAAATATTATTCTTAAAATGATTTTTTTCATCCTTTTGATGGTTCACTTATTTTAAATCTAGTTTTATCACCATTATAAATTATATTTGAAAAAAAATAAACTTATTATTTTAAATATGAATATAAAAAATTACTTTGGTTGAATCTTTTGTATTTTTTTGATAAGTTTCACGTTTTGATGAATAGTGAAAATATATTGAATTTTAATAGAAAATAGATTTTTCATCGAAATAATTTATAGTATTTAATAATATATATTTTTGATTTTACTTTATAATTTGATCATATTTTTATAATTTGATCCAATTTATGTCATTTTAATCAATTTTATATTGAACATGGATATAAAAACATTTCAATCATTTGGACCTTTTTACTTTTAAAACTCTTTTTCTCATTCCGTCAAAGGGATTAATTTTAAATTATTTTTAGAAAATTATATGTTTTAAATTATGAAAAATAAATTCTATATTTGGATTCATGAGGTCTGAATTTATTAAATAGGTACCATTTATTTTTTTTCCAATATGAATAGTATCTTTGGTAATTTTTATTACCTTGTTAAAATAAAAAACTTGCTAATTTAACGTGAAAATAAAGTGATAAGGACTATAAAATGACCCTAACAGTTGAAAAATTTTATTTTATGTATTTAATTAGACCCTTAATATATAAGTACTTAAATTTAATTACTTAATGGAAACTTTCTCATGAAAATGACTTGAATATTATTAAAATCAAAGAGAGTGACAAAATGTCACACTTCTAATTTTAATAAGTATAATATTTTTAATATAAGGTTAAAGAGAAGATATTATCAAATAATATATTACTATAAAATATAAAATGTTTATATAAATAATCAAAATTTATTTTTATTTTCTAGTGATGAAATAATTTTCATCAATAATTATAAAATGATGATTCATTAATTATTAAATTAATGAAATTATCAATTAAATGATATTATAAATATTAAGATAAATAAAAGTTTACTTAATTAAGGTATACAAGAATTTTAAAGATTAATATTACATGTTAGGGGTGTATTAGATTAATTGGTTTGAAGTTTTCTTGATGTATTGAATTTCTTGAAGTCAATGTAATGAATAGTGTAAAAATTGAAACTTATGATATTTTATGAATAAAATATTTTATTAAATTAATTAAAAATAACAAAATTTTAAATAAGTATAAAATTATTCTATATGATAAAAAATATTTTATATGTTCCATTTATGATCTAATTAACACTTTATATGCAAAAATTACATCTTCTTAATATTGAAAAATTTCTTACCTTAGTTAAAATAAAAATATGTTAACTTAGTGTTTAAAAAATGATAAGGTTTAATGTATTACCAAAACATGTATAAAATATATTTTTTCATGATATAAAAACCTTATATAATATTAAATTCAAATAAATACATTTTTTGTGGTATTCAGATTGATATTTAATTTATTATAATTTAATCTTTTGGGAGATTCCAAAACTGCCCCTCCCCTCTCTAATAAAAGGGAACCTATTATTCTGTTTTATTCAAACTTCAATAACCTATTTAGTTAGAACAAAATCTATGAAAATAGTCATAAAAATTTCCTCCCTCTATATTATAATCCTTATTTTGGATGAAATCCAACCAAAGAATTTATTTTGGGAAAATAAAACTGAGATACCCAAAGAAGAGGTAATGTTCATCAACAAACGTTTTCATTTTATTTCTTCCTTGAACCCCATCAATTATTATTATTCCTTGATTATATAATATAATTATTATATTAAATATACATATATTTTTAAATAATAATAGTTATACCTACACTTACTGACACTTCTATCTAATGCGTAAAGAACTTATCATTGTTGTGTATGGTGAATTTCCACCTCACAAAACGATGTTATTCGTGTTTACATTACCACCTCTCATGGTTGTTAATTATGATGGAAACAATGTTTTTATATGATATATAAGTTATTTATTATGTCATTATTCTTATGTAATAAAAACATGAAACACAACTTCATGTCCTCCATTTTTTGGAAATACGATAACTTCGTTTGTAGACGTGTGGACTACCGCCTCCTCAAACCAATGAGACTCATTCACACATTACACAGAATGTATTATGGATATGTCTAGTGAAATTATATAATATATTTCATGTAATAATTATTCTATAATTATATTATATTTATTTATTTCATTTAAATTATTTCTTTCAATACGACATGAAGTGGAAGTAGCATTAATGCGTACGCATGACCTACCGTCTCCATGAACGGTGTATTTAATTTCCTATTTCTATATTTTAAATATTACCATAAATACATATATAATGAATATATATGATATTTATATCATTAATATCATTTTGGATATAATTAAATCATGATATAAGTATGGGGACCAAGAATAACAATTCAAAACATGTACAAGAAATAAAACAGTTATTACCTAAAACATTCCTTTAACCTAAATTTTTTTATAAGTTGTTAATATAAAGTCATAAGTAAGTCATATATGGTATTATATATATTAATTTGGTTTTTTAATAGATTTATAATAAAAATATATTTATTATATAAGAGGTTTTCATGAGTACGACAAGAGTCATTACATAAGGTAAGGGATTTATGTCTCACTTATATTTCTATGGGATACATGCCTTATACAATAATAATTTATTCCACATGGTGTATATAATGACCATGAATTTATTTTATGATAATTATATATAATATTATGGTATTTTCAAATCCATATAATTCTATTTTTTTTCATGGGGAATAAGATTCTACATATTATAAAGTGATGAGTATAATTTGACAATCTCATCAATATTTGGGATCATTTTGTTTTAAGTCTATGTTGGAGAATATTCATCATAAATGTACATGTTTAAAAAAAATAAAAAAAATAAAAAAATGTTTTCACTATTATCCAATATATTTTTAAATTCATTTTTACCAATTTTTTACTTTTTACTACAAGGTTTTAAAGGAATATTTTTGTCATTTTCCAAAAGTGGAACTTTGTGACCTTTCAAAAAAATGTACAAAAGGAATGTTTTTAACTTATATGGAATGAATGGAATTCTCTTACATAATAACACCATAATTATTTAAATTTTACAATATTAAATGTTATTTTCATAGATAATGTTCTTATTTAAAATCTCATTTCATTTTAAGAAAAGAAACAATTTTCAACGGATAAAGAATATTTTCCTTAATAAATATTTTCAATTGATCTATAAAAATTATTTTCCATCTATGATATGATTATTATATGTTGCATATGTTTTATTAGAGATATGATTCAATGAAACCATTCAAATTAATTATAATAATTTTTTATTTTTATAATGGAATGATATTTATGAAACCCATTTCTTTTACATGGGTTATGTTATGATCGAATTATGTTTATGAAATCCATTTCATTCCATAGAATCTGATATGATAAATTCTTTACCTTCTTATAGAATAAATATGTATGGTGTTTAATATGTGAATTGTGAGACCTATATCTCCCTCTAATGGATTGGGTAAATATTTATGTATTATGAGATAATGATGGAAAAAAATTAATTGGTTTGATACACTATGGAAGATGGGAAAACCCTATCCAATATTATAAGATGAGGAAATATAATCCACCATGGGAAGATGGGGAAACATGATCCACTATTGGAAGATAGGGAAACCTGATCCCTTACAAGGATATTACTATAACTGGGTATGGTGGTGTCTCTATCCTAGTAGGTGTAGTCCCAATGAAGTTCCCTATTACATATTAGAAATATACCTTGAATTCTATGGAATGATATTACATGTTTATTTTTCTACCATAAATTCCATGTCTTATGAAATTGTTACACTTTCTTGGATCATGTTCATTGACTATCTTATGATTCAAGTCTGTTTAACTTCTTATCTTTTTTTCCATGACTCTTGTATATAATCATTGATAACCAGATTATGATCTTCATATATTATAATAATGTCTTCATACCCTTATTATCATGTTATGGTTACATATCTTACATACCCATATTGAGAATCCGAGATCACCCTTTCTTATGTTTCTATTCCTCAGGTTATAATGAAAGGTTTTAAGTAGGAGTAATAAAGGGAAAAATAATTAGCGGAGATGCTGAAGATATCTCACCAAATTAGAAAAATGTGTTCCAAGTTTCCAAATGCATTAAACTATCATAGTCCTTGGGAATTAATTTTTGTAATGTAATGAATATTCATCTATAGATACGTAATATCCATGTTTTAAAATCTTGGGTCATTATACCAATCATTATGAATAAAATAATTTTTAATTATAAAAATCAAATCATACTTCTATGATCATCAAATTAGGCTATTTATTTTCAAGACTACCTCATTTAGAAGGAAACTTATAGAATATGTCTATATGATGTGACCAAAATAAGATCTTATGGTGTATATTTCAAAATTATAACTAGAAATGGCCAATGATATTAATAAATTCCAATCAGATATGAAGATTAGAGAAATTAATTTATTGATAAATCATGCATAGGGAACCTAGAATATTCATTTGGAAATTAAAGAGTGACATTTGTCTCTAAAAAGTAAGTGAGAGTGTTGTATGTTTTCCAAATAGATATAATCAGAACATATAAAAATAATGTTATGTATTATGAGTTTGTTAAAGACTATGGAATAAATTTCTCTAAGAATGAATTAAAATGTAAACCGTTTTCAAAGGAAAATATCTATAGTAAATAGATCCACACGTTTTCATAATCTAATAATAGTACATATATTACCAAATCATTGAAAAATAAATGTTAAAGGAATTCACGATAAAATTGATTTTTTGCCATATAATCATTGTAGTAGAATATTAATGGTCATAAGAAAATAAAATTGATATGAAAAGAAATTTACAAGATTAAGTGCTAGTAATTTATCTCAGATTTAATGATATTTAATAAAATTTTATGTTACTATTGTATGATGAATAATATGGTAATATCAAACAGATCCAACATAAATACACAGAATCACAGATAGAACTATTTTATATTACTTGAAAAAGTATAACATGATGAGTTTCTGGTGTTTAGAGGAGTGGGTTTACTAATGTTCAAAGGAAGTGATCATTTGCATCCATTTAGTTTAATTTAATTTAGCATCATAGTATGACTATGTTAATATGCAACACAAAGTTATTACAACCACTAGTCACCATATCAAGAAAATTTGAGCATGTTCTAACTTCTAAAATAGCTTTAGAATCATTTTATAAATATCCAATTTATATTTTGTGTTATAATAAAGTAATTATATTTATCATTATTATGATAATATTATAATATTGACCTAAACCATTTGTAGAGATCCAGACATGGGAATAAGAGGTGGATACTCAACAGTAACACAACTTGAGGGATTTTATCATGGTAGTGATCTCATAGTAATAAAATTAACTACCTAGACATGTCGCTTTACCAAACCTAGTCACAAAAATGAGGTAGGACTAGTATCTATAACCTTACTCAATATAATCATGTTCAACATGTGATAACTCAATAGACATTTTTATTTAGATCTAGTGCATGTGGGAGTCTGTTGGAGTTAGTGTCCTAGAACTAAATAATTTTCACTATAGATTACCTATATATTTATGTATTTTAATGTAAATAACTAATAATATGTTGATTGTTATTATTCATAACATTTATGTGATAATGTCTTAGAGTATCCGTCATATTGAGAAGGTTATACCAGCTCCATAGTATAATGAGAACCTTGAAGTTCCATACAAAAATTCTTAAATATAGTTCTATGGTCTAAGAACATTTTATGATGAAACACATAGTATATTGAATTTAGTGTGACTGCACTTATAAATAAGTAATTATTTTTCTCAAGAAGTTCTCACTTGGTAATCCCCAAGATGAGATATCATAGGAAACAATTATCATTTAGGAATTCTTCATGATTATATTTCATTAGATTTTCATATGTGCGAGTGTGTGTAATGTTCCTTAGGCAATAATATTATTATTAATTCATGTGATGAATCGCACAATTAGATATATTATTATAAACCATGATGAGATATTTCATGGATATGTTGGGTATGTTGGGTGCATCAATAATTATGTTTTATTAATCAATAAGTCAATGAAGGATTTGGACCGTCCATTTATATAGAAGTTTATATCTCGACACTTTTATTGAAATGGAACCATCACATTCAATTCCATGGACATAGTGTAGTGATGATTTTATTTTATATTATCAAAGAAGAAAGTATCAAGGATATAAGTTTATGACATGGTTTTGCAACCTCCTCGTTGAGATAACACGATAAACATATTATATTAGATAGTGAGTGTTTGAATGTGGTTGTTGTTGTTGCAATATATCCTCTTTCTCTATTAGCACCTTGAACAATTGATAGACATTAATCTTGGAATTTAGGAAAGATCACCTAATGTCAAAGAGGAAGAGGCCTAGAGTGTCAAACAATAATGTTTTTCCTTTGGACTCAGATAAATATTATTTATATTAAGATTTGGAAGACATATAATTCTTTAGACCAATAAGAAATATTTATTCATGATTTGTTAAATCATCTAAAATATTAAATAAATATTAATTACCAAAGTAACTATTTAATTTCATGAATATTTAATATTTATTGATCACTTGTTATTAACAAGAAAATAAATAAATATTTTTTCATTAATAAATAAATTATATAATAATATGAATATGAATATAAATATTTTATTTACCATATTGTGAATAATTTTTTATTTGTCGAATGTATAATATTTTTTTTGTTATTTGTAAGTTAATAAATAATTATTTATTTTTTAAAAATTTATTTATTTACATCAATATTAAAATAAATATTTTATTCGCTAGATTATAACTGTAATATTTATTTCTGTTTTTTATTTGAAATTCAATAAATTTCAAGAAGGACGAGTGAACTTAGTTATTGGTCGAGTGATAAATAATTATTTACTATATTTAATATAATATTCATAATTTAGTTGATTAGTGAAATTCATGGAATAAAACAATAATATTATTATTTTACATGGCATGGATTTCCTTTTGGGATTAACATATTATTAAGGTCCTTCTTAAAATTAATTAATATCAATCCCTAACCCAAGGTATATAAATAGAAAATTATGAGAATTCTGAGAGAGTAGTTAGCCTACAGAAAATTATCCTCCCAAGATAATTCTCTCTCAATGATGAACGTATTTAGGATTTTTTATCAAGATTGAGTGATTCTCTCTTTATCCATTTCATTCATGCCAAAGAGATCAATAGATGATCCTTTCCAAAACATAGGGATTATGGTTTTGATCAAGGTAGTGATGAAAGAAGGTCAATACCACCATACAATCACCCAATGTACCATCAGTGATGTTCTGAGATCAATGGACCATGTGTGGATCACTATTAGATGGGCTTTACTTTGGTTCCTCATCAACTCAAGGAAAATACAACCGACCAACCATTAACAAGATCAAAACCTACATCAAAGAAATAACTAAATACTGATGAATTTATTAATCATATTAAATTAATTACCAACTAATATGATTAAGCATCCTTTCATAATACTGGATAAATCATTGTTCAGTATTTGTTAGAAAAAAAATTCTTTGATCACGATATTAATGGGATATACATTACGGAAGATCCATTGAATCAAAGTAAATAAAAGTTATAAAATGTTCCAATAAGAACTTACACCATATCCAGAACCATAAAATAAGACATGTGTGGCCATGAAAATTAAAAAAATTACAATTTATTAATATAAATATCTTGTTGCCATTATTTCTCCATAAAATACACTACTTTTGAAAACGTGCTACACTATTGGTAAGTTCTCAAAGGTTGATAACTTTATCATTTAATTTTTAAATTGGTTGAAACTAATTTAATTCACCAACATCATAAAATTTTTATATTTTCCAATAGAATTGGTATTTTAAACACTAATAAATTCATATAATGTTTTTTATTCCGTAATATTTCAATTCTTTCAAAAATTCAATAGAGAATTTCCCAAACAAAATATTATTATTTGAACCATTTTTTTAATATCTGATTCAAGATTCTATCTCAATGATATAATTTCCTCCTTAAGTGTTTCTACTTTATTAACTTTATCCTTGAATTATATATTAATATAATAAATGATCATGTCATGTTTCTCAATCATAAACCCTTAATTCATAGCTTATTTAAATTTCACTTGATTTTTTATATTCTTCTACTACCTTTTCATGGAAATCATCTTCTAATTCAGTTTTGTCAACATTTATTTAATAATTTTTCAAAACACCTCTAATTTTCATGTTACAATTTATTTTTTGATCAATATACTAAAATCACCTTCCAACACCACATTGGGAACTCAAACTCCCTTTGTTTGATCATTCTATTCAGCTTTGGTTTTAAAATAATCTAATAAATACATCATTAGATATTATATATTTGAGATACACCATATATCATTACTTTAACATTTATCTTCCTCTATATATTATACATCTTTCATTACAAAAACCATTCTCCGAAACTTCTTTTCACTTGAATTTATTGAATGAAATTCCATCTAGAGGAAAAATTATTCTTGAAATTATTTGATAATTCAAACTCACTATCATATTCATAAAAAATCTTTCTAAAACTATCTATGATGTTCCCAATCTCTCCAAAATGAAATTAATCTAAAGGTAACATACATTTGAATCTTTATTTACCTCTCTTGAACATCCTTTCCATAAAGGATAATAAATCATCACTTATATATTCATCAATTTCCACCTATCATACCCATTTCTTCTAAAAAAATATGAATAGAATTTATTTATATGAATTTCTTAAATAATTTTAATGTTTCACTCATATATACTATGTGACCAATTTTCTATATAATATATATAATGAAAATTCCAAAAAAATTAATTATTCAAGTACAAAAACATTTGGATTGTAAATTGGTGGCAATATTCGTATGATATTTTTCATGATATCACAATATTTCATCTTTTGAAAAAGTCCAAAAATAGATCCAATGAATTCAATAATATGGTTAAAGTAACTATACACATTTTTACTTGAACTCATCATCAGATAATAAAATACTCTTGGTAAACCCATCTGCTTAACTTCTTTCAATTCACTATCACCTTAATATATATTTAAAAGTTTGTCCTAAACTTTTTTCATTTTGAGAAATCCACAAAATTTAAATAAATTTTATTTTTTTTAAATATCCCACTAACCAATTATGATCTTTAGAAGCATCATTAAAGATATTTATATCCACTTCATTCGTAGACTGTCCAATAGAATAACTTACTTGGATCCCATATACTGATGCTGAGTAAACATATATCAAAAGAGATCCTATATGTGATCTCATTCTATTATTCTATACTTGATAATTACAACCCTAAAATATGGTCACTCCAATTTCATTCACAATGTTCTACATGACAGAAATATCTTTTGATATATTCTCTATGATAATAATCGATTTCTCTCATACCACTTTTTAGAACTTTTGTTCTTTCTATACACTATATGCAAGGGGCAGTGGTGAATTAGAGTGTCCTTAAAAAGTCACATTATCTTTAAAAAAGTACCCCATATATAATTTGTAAAATATTGGTTTAATATATCATATGAGTATAATCAAATGAAAAATATTAAATAGAAAAGAAAACAATAATTTTCCTTGGAAGACCAATAATGGTTTATATCCAAGGAGAAAAAATCAATAGAGTGTTGATATAGTAAATAAAAACTACTTAGGTTAATATAACTACTCATCCAAGGTCATAGCCTCTTCCTTTCTTCTACTAACTACTTTTATGAGGTTTAAAAAGACATAGTCGACACACATGTCAAATGAAAAAATATATCAATCAAATGTTCTGCACAAAAAAACGTGTTATTCATGATGTGCCTTATCTTCACTTCCAAATATTAACTAAAATGCACAGAAAATTAATCTTCAATAATTTATCATTAATTTAACACATATTTATCACACATTACTTTAAAACTTTTGGTATTGAAAAACATTCACTATTGATTCTTTAATACTAGATATTTAAGATTCCTAATATTATTTTCTATGCCTGATATCTCTTATTATACACATCTAACACCACATATAATTTTAGAATATTTGAATTTCAAATTTTAAATTAATATATAAGACAACTTCTAACTTATTTTTCTATTATACAAACACACGAATTATATTTTGATTGATTTCCACTATATAAACAAGAATTGGCTGTCATTTATTGCACAAATAAACAAAATACCATCATGAGACTATCACATGATCATTTATAATAAAATTATATTGATTTATGGTAATAAAAATATGATATAAATTTCAAAGCATGATAGTTCATATTTCTCATTTAAGACACCTTTTCATTCGAATGAATCGGGGCATGGTGAGAATATTTACATAGTGTTCCCATTTAGATAAGAAAAATGTCCTAAACTTTAATTTTCATAGTCCAATATATTTTTTTTCCTTGAAATCATGGTTCAATCCCTATAGGGTTTGTTCAATCCTAGAATAATTTATGGCATGGATGTATCTTACATAGTTCGATATTCTCCAAATCTGTAAAATCTATTAATTGTTATATGTTTCATAATGGATTGAAATCTATGTCACAAATTATCTCTCCATCGATAGAGCCACTAAAATACACCTCAAAATTTTCATGGAATGGACATTGGTTTCATGTTATAAAGATACAAATTATGTAACTTCTGAATATCTTATACATGATTTATCTTTTCGAATTTCCTAGTTGCAAACACATTCAAGACACTTTCATTCCTACCATGCCATGAATGACTCTTTTTATGTAATAAATTTTCTATATTTTACAACCTATAACTCCACTCAGTACATGAACCTTGAAATCCTCATGTTGTGATTTGTTATTGAAAATAAAATATGTTCTAATATGTTCATATCTTTCCAACTAATTCACCTCAACCATCTCCACTCATCTAAAAAAACATCAATTGAATTCAAAGGTTGAATGAAATCCAATTAATCAACAATTTTTTATAGTATTTATAATGAAAAAAGTGGCTCAATATAATATACAAGAGTTTTAAAGGTCACTATCCACTATATTCTGACTGGAACTATAATAAAGTCTTCAAATATCTATCTATTTGTATATGGACCTATTACTTAGTTATTCATTTCATGAGGGATAACTCCACCTATCTCTTTTTATAATGTGTATAATAATAATAATATTTAGAATTAAGAAACAAAATCTATATTGTTAACGTGATATAGATATTATTTTCCAAATTGGTTAAACAAATTCTCAAAAACTAACACTTTTTACCCTGCTACTGTTATAAAAGATTCACCCATGTAACACATTAAACATTCAACATTATTACACCTCATCAAATGAAACTTAAATGATCATAAAAATTATTTATTTGGACATATTTACAATATTAAATGTTTCTAAACCTGTCTTATAATAATTTTGATTAAATAAATAAATCATATTTCAAATACTACAACAATATGATCAAATTATCTTAACTAAACAATCGATTCTTCTTCATGAAATACACTTTCTAGTTGATTCCTTTTAACTAGAATCTTTTTAAACTTTTATTTATTAATAAATATTTATCAATAAAATATTTACTCTAGTACTGCATGATTTATAATTCATGGTAAATGTGGTAGTACATTATGTTTAGTCACACTAGAACACAAGGTTGATCCAAATATCACTAGATATTTGATGTAGAAGTAATTTATAGTCAACGATCTAATGTTGAAATTGTTATTTATATTCTTATCACATATTCACCAGTTACATCAAAAAATTAATTTAACAACTTCAATTACTTTAATTCAATATTTTGTATTTGGAAGCATTAATAAAATTTCTCATTAACATATAATGAATCATTCAGATTCTCAAGTTATCTCCAAATTCTTCCATTTTACAGCCCCTCTATAGCCACTTTAATCCATAATATATATATATATATATAGTAATATTAATTTAAAATTATGATAAGAAATTGAAATATATATGGTAATATAACTAATGATGTTCTTCCGGATCCCAGCTTTAATAGGTGAAGGGTTAATAAAAAGAACAAAAAGGATAGACACACATTAAACGAGATGCATTGACCTCAAACCTATATATTTAAAAAGAAATTAATCTAAATTATAATTATATTATATATATTCAGTATTTTATAACTAATAATATATGAATCACATGAATCACTATAAAAATTCTTTAAAAAGTCAGGGCCACCCTTTGGAACAGACCAAGTACCAAATAAAAATAAGTGAAACCCTATATTTTAAAACTCGGTGAATGAAAATCATTAATCCCCAAGACACATTAAATTCTAAGGATATCTAAAACTTCCTTAATAAAAAATACTAATATATAGTATTATAAAAACACCTTCAAGGTAATTATCATTTCACTATGAAAGTGTTAATATAAGGTCAAGTTAATATACTAACAATGACCATCCTTTGTAATAAGACATAGAAAATCATAAATTGTGCCCATGTGGTGAATCCCACGAGTGGATGAATAAAAATTGTAATCATTATGAAAACCTAATCCAATTTATAAATTCTATTGAATAGAGTCCCATAAATATTTATGAGAAAACACTCACCAAATAATTGTTTTTATGAGTTAGCGTTAATATAACCAAATTATATAACAAACCAGATCACCCATGTCTGAGGAGATCCATATACACCTTCACATATCAATGTAAAAAATTATTTACTATTGTGTATGATTTTATCAAAATATGTAAAAGTAATCCCCAAATATTCCATATTTCTATTAAAATTTACAACAATTATGTTTAGGCTCTTCAATTAATCGTTTCATGGAATTACAAATTTTTAAAAAATTTGAGAGTTTTTTAAAAGAATAAAAACCATTACTATACATGGAAGATTAATTTCAAATAATGAGAAATAGAACCTCTCATGTGTTAGTTAAAAATTTATCTTTCATAAAAGGCTTCTCAACAGTTACCTTATACACTTCAATGTCCAATTGACTTAAATTGAACAAAGGGTTTCTAAAAAGTTAATATTTCACTATGTGATCATGTTTTAACACCCCTTATATTTTTAGGTATAATTTAAATTTATTTTTTAATAAATATCATAAATTTCAGTGTTTTTTGGCTAGTGGGGGTGATATAAGGGGTCCGAGGGTCATTTTTTGTAGTTGGAATAGGGTTTGGGTTGGAATTATACTACAAGTGGTTCATCGTGATACAACACATAACGGTTACACCTTGATGAGGGTTTTATAAAATACTATCATGTTAGAATACTAGGGGTTACATTATAAATGCCTGATCAAGGGGGAGGATTCTTGTCATAGTGATGGAGGATGCACCATGAATCCCTAAATAATGGGGTTATTGAACCGTGATGAGATAAATAATGTTGTAATGTGTCCTATGAAGGGGTTGTAATGTTTTTGGGTTTGCTCTGGTGAGGTGAAATGCACCATAACATAGACGATCAAACCCTAGCACTAACCTAGCTAGGATCATTGTAGAGTGAATGGGGGTGGATGTTCCATGGGGATCTGAGGGTCATATTTCTATTTTTACCATAGAGTTGGGTGTTTCACTATGGCCATAAGGGTTACATCATAATGTGACCTTTTTAAGGGGAATTACAACATGACCCATGTTACCACTCCGTAACCAACATATTATGATATTTTTATGTTTTAAATTAATTAATTAATTAATTTAGATATTTAAATATTTTAAATTAACGAGGAATCCAAAATTTAAATAAATCGTCAATCCATGCCCAATTCACTTAATTTCTCTTCTTCCAAGAGAGAATTATCCATATTTAAGCTCGGTTTTGAGTTTTTTTGTCACAGGAGAGTCCCATGAGTAAGCCTAACCATCATTTTACACTAAATCTCTATCCCTCATACTAAGTTTTTCTGAATTTTATCAATTATACCTAAATTTAGACCTTTTATCAGGTATTATAAAATTGAAAAATTGAGGCTAAATGAGTTTATGGTTTTCAAAGAGCTAGAACCATCTTGGCCTAGGTTGGGGGTTCCTATATTTCAGGATGGTTTTTATAATATTTCCATGTGGAATATGAAAATATATACACAAAAAATGTGTGTGAAAACCCTAATTTTAACTCTAAAATTGATTTGTATTTCTCTTGGGTGGATTGAGATATTCTAGGGGCATGAGGGAACCAAAAATAGGTGTGCATCAACACTATGGTTTCTTATGTCCTTTTTCTAAGGGTGGAATACTCTTGAAATGTGACCAGAAACCCAAGAAGGTCTGTGTAGGTTATTTTATGAACTTAGGATCCTTGTGTGCTTCCATACACCTTCCCGATGATAAGATTATGATGAGAATATGATAAGGTAGATGTGTTCATTCCATGGTATGATACCTTGAGTGAGTTAGTGGTTATGATATAATGAACCATTATTTTTTAAATAGTTTTGAATTCTAAGTGTTTTTTATACTTGATAGGCCATTCACTCTAATGATACAATACTGGTAAATTTTCCTTCTAGAGTTAGTTAGTGGTGGTTTATAATATATCCTTGGTATTAGTGGTATTTCTTACACCTTTTAATATAATTTTTTGGTATATAATTTACCCTATGGTTGATGTATTGGTGGAACCTCATCCACATAGAGTTTGTAAATATTGAAAAATCCGTTAGCCTTGATGATTTAGGGGTATATCATGCACCTTCATCATTGAAGTTGTATTTCCTCTACCTTGAGATTATAATTGGTTTTATATAATCCACTTGAAGGATTTGATACCGATCGTACATCGTCTTCCAATAGTTGGTTAGATGTGGTATCTAGTTAGCTAATGGATTTGATATTGCAGGTGCATCACCCACAATTGATTTTCATGTACATGGTATATAGTCCACCTGAGACATGTATCAATGGTATATCACCCATCTAAGTATGGGTAGTGGTGGTATATCAACCACTAGGTGTTGGTTATACCATATTCACTAGGTGATGTCTCATTCTATATTATTATTTAATTGATGATAGATCATTCACCTAGGTGGATTATGATGGCGATGCACCATTCAACTAGTGGTACATGATAGGGATATCTCATTCACTATAATCCTGAGATGAGAAGTGATATTCCATTCACCCTCGGGGCGTTTTTAAACCATGAGTATACCTTCCTATTTTGGCACTGGATAAATTCATTATGGTCGCACATTTTCAAGCTAGTGTGCATTTCAATATTTTATGGTTTATTTATTTATTAATTTTTTACAAATCCATAAAGAAGATCTAATTTTATTTATTACACTTTTAGGTACACCATTAGTGGTTTCCCAGGGAGTTATACTCACACCTTACTCAGGTTACTTTGTATCTGAGTAGACTTCATGGTTCATGGAACATGATGTAGGGAAGGGAAATGGACCTATTTTAGATGGTTGAGATAAGTTAGTGGGTTAGAGTTGAGAGAAGGGATTGATCCAAGACTAGAGATTGGTTTAATGGATAACTCGTTTTGTTTATTTATTTTGGACCCTATTATATATGATCTACACACATGTGATCCTGTTCATGATCATGTAACCTTGATTAAATAATAGAATCCATTTTTTATTACATGTTAGTATTTAGTTACTTTTGAACAACACTTAGATTCTATGTTAATATTTTTATTATTGTTATATTATGATGATTACTATTGATATTAATTCCATTATAATTTATAGTTGTATATACCAAAGAGGGTATAGTATCCCTACATTATAAATAGACCCTCACCTCTAGTCTACATCATTTTCCATATGAGTACGAATTATTGAGGAAGATAACTCTTTAGTTCAATCACAGTGGAGGTGAACCACAATGGGGATGTTATAAAGTGGTATTGGATTATTGTTTTCTTATTATATTATTATTTAGAATATGGTTGATATGAAAGAGGGTGTTTTGATGTTTTTTTTGGATATTGTACTTAATAGTATCTAACACATATATGATTTATATCCAAGTTACTAGTGATGTGATTGATGTTCATGGTTTTTTTATTTTCAAATATCATGATTTGTGATATATAGTTAATTGTTTTTACTCTTGTCTTGGGCTGAAAATAGTGATATATTCAGGAATTATTTATGGAAAATAGGATTCATATAAAATTATTATGTGTGTGTGTGATTGATATTACGGATAAAATGAATGGTTTAGTTATTTAATGTTCCGATGATATGGATTCACTCTACTTGAATAACCCATGATTACTATATTTTAATTTTGATATACTAGGAATATTATGTGATCCTATATGAGATTTTACCAAACCCAAGAGTGGGTTGGTTTTCTAGACTCATGTTTATATGTTAGGCCCTTATATCATAGGTTTTGTTTTTAGTTTATATTAGTATGTTCTTTTTATTTCTTACACTAAAATATGATATCTAAAATTGTGATAGAAATATATTCAAAGTTGTGAAATTGGAACTATATTGACATGCCACCATGATGGCCTCCCATTGAGAACTAAGAGGGTGGGGATGAGCATGCCCCCTCAATAGTAGATACGATCCACCTATTTTTCCTTTTCATCATATTGATCAACAACTCCATTCAATGGGGAATGGGGTGTTGAGGGTTCTGTTAACCACATCAGAACTAATCAGAGAGTTTTAGTGAAAAATTCTACCACTCTCTAATGGAAATTACAGACCAAAATCTAGTATATTTTAAATAGAGTTCCTGAAAACCATCTATATTCATCTTGAAACACACTATGAGATCCAATTTAATATTTCCTCCCATATTCCTCGAGGAATATTGAAGCATTTGTGGGAAATTTTAGTCCAAGAAAAACAGTATTTATGGCTATCCAGGAAGTATTTCTAGCCTCTATTTTTCAATAATTTATTCCAAAAGCCTTTGAGGGATGATATGTGAATGAATTTTATGAAATAAATTTAGGGTGGCATGATAGTGATGGTTTATATGGCCTATATTACTGATCTATTATATATTTTATTTACATTGAAAAGTGATGAAACAATATGGATCATGTGTTTTAAGGTTTTCCTTAGGCATTCTATTCAATCAAATATTAATATCATCTACTTGACATCATTCTTAAAGGCTATGAACATGGCCCTTATTATGGAGGTGAACCATAGGGGGGAAGATAATATGAGAAATATTATTCTTCTTTCATATATCTGAGTGTCTGGTATGGATATATGTAGTGGTGGTATGGGTAATCTCTCCCGGGTGGAGATTGGGAGTCTATTTGGCGTAGGGGATTATTAGTTCTTCTGCGAGGGAATGCTTGCATTGAGTGCTATTAGTGTGGGTAGTTTTAGTATATGTAGCTTGATTTTGACTTAATGCGTAAAGATAACCATTACTATGGGTATACGGGACACCCAAATAGGTTCTATAGAATAATTGCATGCTTCTCTCTAGAATTGATTTAGTCAGACTTAGGGTTTAGGAGTAGGGTCAAGAGAACAACAACAATATGGACGTTGGGGTTTCCTCTAGTCATTCAGGAAATGAATGTTATTGTGGTTCCTAGGTACTGGGTAAGAGGCTCCAGTAGAGATATTTCAATTGGGTGGGCTAGGTATTAAAATATAGGGATGGATTTTTGTTTGACTTCATTAAATTGTTCAGGCTCTAGATGAATGAGGTGAGGGTACATCAATAGTTTCAGTTATAATTATTATTGCATTGGCCATAATTTCAATTTAATTTTATATGGGTGTGTAATAATAATTCATATCTAAAAAACTGAAAAGTTATTTGGGACTTGTTTTAGGGTATTTATATGGGGCTATGTCCATCGATACACCCATAGGGTTTTGTTCTGAGGATATTTGGAGATTTTCTTGAGTACATTATAATGATTTGTTGGTGTATTTTTTTTTATTTCATTATGTTGGAGATAGAATACTACGTTTTGTTTTGTTTTTTAGGATGGATTGTTTAACTCTAAATCAACCACACATCGACTACTATCATTGAAGTGTATTATTCACATTATTATAGGTTGATTTTCATACTGATGTCAATAATCGGGAGTAACATGAAAGCCATTTAAGAACTAGACATCATCAGTAGGGTGGGATCTTGGATTAATTAGTCTTTATTTTTCTAGGAGAAAAAGAGATGAATTTTATGGTATTTCATTCAATCATCTACTTGTTCCATGATATATTTCCTATTTTTTCGATATTTCCACCTAAAAATGAGAGCATGTTTATGATTTATCTTACTCCTAGTGTCAATATCATATGCTTTTCACTTTATAATATGTATTATGTAGTGTTTAGAGAGATAATATAATAGCTTTATGGTCTACAAATTACTGTGTTTATTTACCTGATCATGTCTTTTTAGGGTGATCATATGTAATTATATAAAAATAATAATTATTATTGTAGTTATATATGTATTTCCAAAGGTTAAATCGAGTGATAGTCATGAAATGACATGATATTACTTGTATATATAATATGTTTAAACAACTGATAGAATCTAAGAGGTTCTTGAAATTTAATTCAGGTTAGTATATCTCTAGTTTTGTATGAGTGATTATAATATTACTTGTACCATTTTCATGGGTAGGAATGTACTGTATGAGTATCTCATGTTGTTTCTTGAATCAATGAATGCATCAGTAATGTTGATGAAGAAGATATATTAGGGTTCCTTCCATATCTAGATTTTATTGACAGTTTTATTCATTGACGATATATTGGTACACATGTAATTGATAGAGGATCAAGCTCATCATCTGGTGATCATTTTGTTGTAACTTAGATAACATTTACTATATTATATGATCTCTAAGTGTTAATTCCGGATTGGGAAAGTGAACATCTTAGGGAATGTGAAATCTAAGGCTTGAGTAATTGCAGATCATGAGAATGTTGAGGCGGTGGGTTCGTTGGAGGGACCCAATAACATTTTTGAGATTTATAGATTCTTGGGATTGTAAATTTACTATTAAATGTTTTTTAGAACTTCTACCACACCAAATAATCAAAAATAACTCAAAAAAGGGTGGGGGTGAAGTTCACATTTTTAGATGCTTGTGAGAGGGCCTTTTAGAAGCTAAAAGTGATGTTAACATCCATGACATTCATGACCTCACATGATCCAGGTGAGGATAATATATTATAATATGATTCTTTAAGAGTCTACTATGGGGAAATTTATATAGAGGATAGGTGAGTGGTCACTTATGGGTCCAATACACTTAGGTCGCTTGACGAAAACTACCCGTAGCATGATATAAAACTGAAATAATTATCCCACACATTTATATGTTGATGACACTATGTTGTGGGTGATAGGTTCATGGTTATACCAACCATAAAATCATGAATTATAAATTATCAAATCATTATTTGAAACTTCGATAGAGTATGTGGCTAATTAACTATAGTCTTCTAATTTTGAGATGGAATAAACCCATGGGAAAGTGAATGCCTTGTCCAATTCTCCAAGTATGAAATCTCCAGCATAGGTGGTTGATGTGGCTAGTAGTGAGTGGAAGGTGATAATCCTCTCTACTAAAATACATCATTATGATCAGAAGTATCATGACAGAGAGATCCTTTTACCCTTGTCTATTTTCATTTCACTCCTTGAGAGATATAATTAAATCCATCTATTTGATATTGAATATTTGGAGATGAGTAACAATATATATAGTGGGGATAACCCACTTGGTTAGTCCTTAGATGTTTGTGTGGTTATTTATGTATGAGATAATGTGGTATTCATTGTGATTATTCACAAAGAGATAATTGAATATAACACACCTGATATGGGATATTCACTAAAGGATTTCCAAGATGTATCATGTAATATAAAGTTAGTACTAGTGGATTATGTTTTAGAAGGACATAGTGGGGTTTATTTAAAAATGATTCACCAATTAGTAAGTGTATATTGAACATCAATGGATCACACTTGTTCTTTATAATTTACCCATTCTTGATATGAAGTGGGAGGACATGATGCCGAGATTTTTTTATTGGATTTCAAAGTTCATATCATGGAAGGGATGATGTATGGATTATCATGGGAAGGTTAATTAACGCCACACATTTCCTACTAATGTGAGAGACATATTCCATTGATTATTTGGGCAATTTTTATATCCTGGATATTGATAACATTTATGGGGGTGCCCAAGAGAATAATTTTTTATTGGGATACCCATTTCACATTATTCATCATTAAGGGTTTATAGTTGGTTCTTAATAAACAGGGGTATCTAATCATCACATACCATTCATAGAAATATGGTTAGTTTTAGCACACAAACTTGGTGTTATAGAAAAGAATCCATGCATGTTTCCTTGATTTTGTAGGTTTTTGGGAGAGACATATTTTACATGAAAAGTTCATATCAAACAAAATTTATCAATAATTTATTCAAATGGTTCAATTTTATCATTTTTATGAAAGATTATACTAATTTTTTATTTGTTGGATAGAGGCTAGGGAGTCTCATATTGTCAGATCATGTCTCACATATAAGATGTTAGAGAATATATATTTCATCATGAACTTGTTAATGATAAAGAAAAGTAGGAAAAGATCATATGATTATTGGGGATGACATCCTCTAGTGTTTGAAGTGGGAGACTCGGTTTTTAGGGTGTTTCCTTAGTCTGGAAACATGAATATTTAGAGGCATGGAATGATAGTGCATAGGTTTATAGGGACATTTGAGGATGTTAATAGGATCAATACTATAGAATATTGTTTAGAGAATCATTAGATATAAGGTAATATTCACTACATATTTTTTTTGTGTCCCCATATAAGTGATACTATCACGATCCCTCTCACCATATTAGAGTCAATAAAATGAAGCTAAAGTTAGATGAATCATTTGAAGATTGAAATTTTAAATAGTATATTAGAGAGGTAAGATCCTCTATGGGAAGAAAACAACTTTGGTTCATGTTTGGTGGACACACATCTGTAACTAGGGGGATACAAGCGAGAAGGAGTTCCATATGTGGGTGTAGTGTCTAGAGTTGTTCACCAGTGAGGTATGGTGATAAATCTTAGGGATAGAATGGTTTATGTTTGGGAGATTATAAAAACCCCTATAATTATGAGGTATGTATTTTAATTTCTTCCAAAACTCATTTATTTTAGTGTTTATAGGTTTTTAGAGGTGTTGGATAGGGATAATAGGTTAGTTTTTGGGATTTGTCTATGGGTTTGGGTGGAAATTGACTATAGGTGGATTTTCACACCATAACACATAACTATTTCACTATGATGAGGGTTGTGTGAAAGGATCTCAATCCAAAATTTAAAGAGTGTCTCTAATGATGTCATGATTGAGGGGGGGGGGGGGGGGGGTGTAACACCACAATGGTGGGTGTTTCACCATGAATCCCTTAAAGATGAGGTTTTTTTACCCTTATGGTAGGCATCATGCTAAAGAGTGGCATGGGGAGGGACATTCTAGTTGGTGGGCCTACTATGGTGAGGTGAATTGTGGCGGGTCCTTGAGGATCATGTAAAAATTCGACCCCATCTAGGATCATTACACCATGAGCTGTAGTGGATGTGCTATGAGGATCTAAGGGTTGGATTTCATAGTTTTCCCAGGGGAAAGTAATTATGTCATGAACATATGTTTTCTTTTTAATGGGTGTTTGGATGTGACACATATGGTCATGCAACAACTAACTCTTATATTATTTTTTTTATATTTTTAACTAATTTGTTAATTAATTAAAATGTATATATATTAAACATTAATGAAAAAACCTAATTTCCCCTATATTTGCCATTCAATATGCTCTCTCATTATTCTTTATCTTCTAAGAGTTTACCATCTATGTCTGAGCATTGATTAAAGGGTTTTCTAAAACAGGGGAGTATTATGGGTAATAACAACCCTCATCTTATGCCCAATATCTGTTAATAATATTTCTCCATTATCATTCACCATTTATTCCTAATTTTTATGATTTTCTTAGATTTTGAGGAATCTTATGATTAACACTGAATCAACTGATGGTATCAGATAAGATGGACCTTATTAGTTCTAGGTAGGTGGTTTATTGAATTACATTTGGTTTTTATAATCATGGAATTAGTTATTTGAAATGTGGGAAAAAATAACAATATGTGAAATGAAAATTTAATTTCTAAATTTTATTATTTATTTCTCTTAGTCTAATTTCAGTCTATTAGGTTAGTGAGGGGTATTGAAATAGGTGTGAATCGACACCATGTCCACCGATGACATATTTCATTGGGTGTCATGTTTTGGAAATGCATGAAAACATGAGAGGGGTACTTTAGGGTATTTTGTGACCATATGAGCCTCATGTGGTGTCCTATAACTTCCCTTAACTAGGATTTTCATGGGAATATTATAGGTTAAACGTGGGATAGCCATGGTATAGGACCTTAAGTAGGTTTGTGGCTTTAAGGACATGACATATATTGAATATATTATTGTGAATAGTATGTGTTGGTTATAAGTGATTAGTAGTTCACTATAATGATTCATTGGTGGTACCCATCTATATATATCTTGTTAGGGGTGAAAGATCACTAACCCATGGTATTTTTGGTATTTCAACCATGCTATGGGATATATTAGTGGTACATCATCCACCCTGAGGTTGATGTATTGGTAGTATCACTTACACCTAGAGTGTATTAATGGTGGTAGATTATCCACCCTTAATGATTTAGTGCTATATCACCCACCTTTGGCATGTTGGTGGTATATAGTCCACCCTAAGCTAGTTATTTGTGGTTTATCATCCACCTAAGGGATTTTATACTAGTTGTGAATCATCCACCTAGAGTTAATTATAGGTGGGATATCATCCACCTGAGGTATTTGATGTTGGCGGTGCCTTATTGACCTTAGAGTGATATGTTATTGGAATATCGTCCACATGATATATATATATAAGTGGTTTCTCTACTATATTAGTATGGGTAGTAGTGTTATAATATTCACTTGGAGTGGGTGAGGCCTCATTCACTATGAAATGTCCCATTCACAAATAATATTAGATTAGTGATAGATTGTTCAACTAAATTGGATGTGATGGTGATGCATCATTCATCTAGTCATACATGGAAGTGATAGATCTCCCACCATGATAATGTGATGTGGAGTGATATTTCATTCATCATTGAGGTGGGTTCGAACCATGGGTATATCATCCTATTCTAGCACTGCATAAAATAGGTTCATTCACATGTTGTCTATCTATTGAGTATTATATGATTTCATTTATTATTTATTTATTTCTATGTTATCATTCCATTTTAAGAATGTATTTGTTTTTAGGGGAATTTTTAGGGACACTGTAGGTGGTGGAATACTGAGTTTTACTCACATCTTTCTTGAGTACCTTTGTACCAAAGGAGACATCATGATTCACGGTGTTGGTAAGGGAAAGGGATATATATTTATTGATGGAGCTAAGATTCATAGTCAAAGTGTTGAGACATGAACCATTTAGGACATAGAACCATTTTACTAGAGTCATCTTTTATTTTTTTCTTTTTAATACCCTACTTATATAATTTTTCCATGGTAGATCCTATTATTACTCATGTAGAATATTTGATATTAAAATAGCAATTTTATTATATCATGTTAGTTGTTACTTAATTTTTTATGGAACTAGCTATGATTTATACCATTGTGATACCATTATATTGTGATGATCATTGTTGATATTTCTTTGAAAATTATTTATAGTTTTATGTACAAGATAGGTCATAGTCTCCCCACACTGCACATAAACCCTCATCACTATTTGAATGTTAGACCCCAAGATTTCATAGTGTGTTATTTCTTCAAAATAATTCAATTACTTGCACTACACGCAACACTGAGTTCAATCGCACCATGACTTACCAAAAAAAATCCATTCAAAAGAGGTTATGAATAGTATTAACTAAATTTTAAACTTTATATAATCCTTATAATTTTAGAATCCATATTATGGGAACAAATTCATTTTCAGTATTGCACTTTTATCAACTTTTAACAGTGAACCCTTTTTAAATACAATATATTAAACTTTTTGACTAAATGGGGACATCAAAAATTTAAAATGAAACATCCCAAGCTTCCACGGTATGCTTCTCTTTGAATAATACAGTAGCGTGTGTTGTACGCAACTTCGAGTTCTAACACACACCGTAACCAAATCAAACTAGCCGTTATGAATAGTAATAACAACTTTTTGAATTTATATATATTTTATATTTCAAAATGGACTTCATTTTTTAATTCGGAGTGTCGAATTTACCCTAAGGTGAAATTTTGGTACTTTTTGGATAACTTTCATATTTTGATGAATAGTGAAAATTACTAAATTTTAATTAAAAAAAACTTTTTTAATCAAAATAATTAATAGTGATAAATTATGAATTTGAGTGGTTTTAAAGTATATTTAGAATATATTTTTACCATTTAATACAATGTTGGTCATTGGACATAATTCCACAATTAAACCGAACATAAACAAGTATCAATCTTTTGATAGTTATTATATCTTAAAAACACGCTTTTTTGTTTTGACAGCGGGAATTAATTTTAAATTAATTTATGCCACTTCTGTGTTTTGAATTTAGATAAATGGATTCCATATTTTTAATCAGGATTTTTAAATTGTGTAAATAGGTAGCTTTTATTTTTAGACATTTTTAATAATTACTGCGGTAAATATTTTATTTACCATGGTTAAGGGTAAATCCGGTAAATAAGGGTTAAAAAATAATATTATAATAATACTAAATAACCCTAAAACGTGTCCTATCCATATTGGTTGATACATTTTAGACCATATTCATCTTTGGGTCGATTTTGGGACCCCATGGTGCCACTTGTAGGTGATAGGGACACTTTATTTTAATTAAGTTAAAATGAATAGAAAAATGACAAAAGCATATATCTTTTAGACAAACAATTTTTACATAGGGTTATATATGTTGGATTTTAGATTATAAATATTCATTAGAAATATAAAAAGATTTCCAAAATAATTATATTTTATTTATAATTTTTATACATTAAATAATTTAATTTATGTATGACACAATGATGATGCAGTAATTACTATAATAGTGAAAAATTAAAATAATTGATATTATAAATACCCAAATGAATATAATATGAAACATTTAATGAATTAAACTAATTTTATAGGATAATATGATATATTATGATTTATTCAATTGACCTTTTTCGAAGTAATCAATATGTTATGAGTTTCACAAAAATCAACTATTGAATAGTGTCAAAATTGACAAAAAAGAGTTTTTAAAACAAATATTATATTATTAATTGGTATTAAATTTCTAAAAATCTAAGGCTCGACCAAGAGACTTATATCATGATAGGTGTCTCATTAATGGACCACTTGGGGGTCGCTTGGATGTATATCGTAAGTTTATTAACCATATAATATAAAAATACAAAGAGACATTGTAAAAGTGAAACTAATTAACTTAGAGTTAATACTTAAAGATAAGGTTAATATAAGTACCCAAACCTGTCTAAATTATATTGGTTGAATGTTTTTCGACCTATACCCACCTTAAACTTTTAATAATAAACTTTGGAGCCATTAGAAACCGAATATGAACTTATTATAAACTAATATTTCTAGCTTTTCCAAAGGTGCCCCTCACCCCTCTTATAAAAGGGCACTCATCCTTCTATTTTCTTCACACCTTCAAAGCCTTTTGGGTCAGCCAAACTCTGCCCAAATACTCTCCCACCTTCCCTCACTACATCCTAGAGGCCTTAGTTTGATCAGGAATCCAACCTAAGGAACCCTTTTGATCAAATCAAAAGGAAGAACCCGAAGAATAGGTAATGATTTCACCACCCTTTTCCAAGTTCCTTTCTTCTTCCACTTATTCTTCCTTTGTTGTTACCATTATAAAATAATAACTCCAGTATCATATATATACTGTGATGTTATTATAAATATGGTACAACCATATTCAGTATTCTATCCACCCTTTGAATAACATGTCACCATACGTGCGTACGTACGGCTTACCGTCTCCACGTCGTGGTGTAATTGTTATTCAATATATTATTATTTGGATGGGTATAATAATGATGTGTAACACATGTAAATCATAAATATAACATGTTAATGATTCTGTATATATGATATACCATCCATTTATATATTATTTTAATATAAAAAGAATGATATTGTCGCTCGTGCGTACGTACGGACTACCGTCTCCACGAACACGATGAGATTCATTCTATATCATATCCATTCAAGTATAATTATCATTTTAGGATTTAAAAATAATTTTTAAGGACTTGATATCATTCTGGATATGAATAAGATAAAACCTATCCATGAAAACCATGGCTTACGTAACAAAACATATAAAATAAAATGAATAAGTTAACACCTGAAACAACGATAATTCTAAGATATTATTAACAAAGCAATGTTAAAAGATCATATATGATATCATATGAATGTATAAGATTCTTGTATAATTTAATAACAATTATTTCACCATTATACATGAGTTTAACCTACCCCAACCTAGGAAAAATACAAGGTAAGGGTTTATTTCGCAATCTCTTCATTATTCGAGGTTGTTTATACGTAATAATCTACTGGGATTTCTTTAACATCCACATCCATGTTTCTTCGAAATGTATTTCAAAACATTTTTAATATTTACAAAGAATATGGGTTAAATTCATTTATACCCTTATGTGTTTTTAAAGTAATCTTTCCATCATTTTCCAAGCAAGTCACTTTTTACCTTTCGACAAATTTAAGGTAAGAATGTTTTTTTAAACTTATACGGCGGGTGCGGCTATTTACCGCCGTTATAAAATCGTCAATGCTTCCCTTACAAGCTTACAAGGATATTTTCAAAGTAAATGTTTTATTTTATAATTATGTCACTTTAAAATGATTTCAAAATGAATATTTTAAGAATTTAGGAAAGTTACTCTTTATCAAAATCAGAATTTTAAATGTTTTAAAGATTTATCTTTCTAAATCTTTTTAATTAATGTCCATGTCTTTAAAATGGTTTTTAAGGATTTATTTATATGGACATGAATGTTTAAAAAAATGTTAATTCCTTTCAAAAGTTTCAAAGTGGTATGGTACACTTTGATTCAAAAATATCTTTTTAATTACTTCCTTTATAAATGTGTGACTTTTAAATGATTTCAAAAAAGGAGATATTTCTCTCAAATAGTTTTGATTTCATCTATGTCAACATCCTTTGATGGATTTTAAGCTTATTTGAAGTTGATTTATTATGATACAAAACTTCTATATTGTATTGAAGGTTTTATGATATGTTTGACTGTGGATGTTCTATTTTTATACCATTCATAGTTTATGGTGAAAGTATTGACATTTAGTATGCTAGTTTTAATACGGATGTTTATGTTATGTTTAAACCTTTTCATATAGGAATGAATTGGACTTAATATGTGACGGGTGGAGCCCGCTATAGGTCCTCAATGCATCGGTAGGTCTCATGAGAAAAACTAGTGTCTTGGCACAAGGCCTTGGAAAAATCTTATTTGTAGTCTTGGCACGAGGCCTTGGCTACGTGGTTATGATAGTCTGGCATTATGCATTCCAACATTATAAAAGTGGTTATTGATATTGCATGTGATTATTCGATTAGTAGAATATCCATGTGAATAAGTAAATGGCATTATTTCTTTTTACTTTTTCCATACTATGTTGAAGTTCAAGTTTAAAAGGCTTTTGTTTTAGTAATGCATTGCCTTGTGTTTATGCTTATTTTTGAAAGTTCCGCTATATTGTTATCCTTACTGGGCATTTGAGCTCACCCCTTTTCTATGTTTATTTTTCCCAGGATGTGAAGAAGTAAGTTATGAATGACCTACAGGGATTTTATATGGGGATATGAGTGTGGAATATGGAGACTATGTTGTTGTAGTAGTTTTTCACATTATGATGTAATGTACAACATTATGAATATATCTAGTGTTTCCAAGGCTACTAAACCAATTGGTCTTTCGAGATTTGATATTTCTTGTGATCATGCCAATGTAATGTAATAATGCACCGACTCTGGGTAACTACGGTCGGGGCGTTACAGTTGGTATCAGAGGAAGTTTAGTACAAACCTTGGAAGATAGATTTAGATAAACTCTGATTAGAGCACATAGATTTAAGATAAATTTTGTGGATTAGTATAGAATAACTTTCTAGAATTTTGGTATTGTAGAGATTTTTTGTGATTTCTGAGCAATACATCCATGTCTGGATACGAGCAGGTAGAGGCGGATCTGGCACAGATGTACCTAGGGGTAAAACCCAAAAACACCGCTTTGAGCTAGACTCGAACGGGAACTGGTGCATGGCAACGGGCTTTGCTGCACTCTTGGTTACGACACCCCCGGTGGATATGCTTAGGATAACTCTCATTTTCTTTACAAATCATTATGAAGGGTTTATGAGTATATACTTCCTCAAAGGAGACATTTTTATGATTATGGATTATATCCATAAACTATTTAATTTATGTTATGTGTTTTACCAGTTTTGGATTAGGTATTGTTATTCATAAACTAATCTAATGTATGCCATTGTTTAAAAATGGAGCCCAGTAGAAGGAATGATAACTCTAGCAATGCACATGATACAAAGAGAAAGAAGGATCATATATTTCATGGTCTTAAGCCAGAATTTATAAGAGAAATAGTCTCGCATGTATTATCATCATATGAAGAAATAATATCATGTGTTGATAAGATAAGTAAAGAGTTTACTGAGTCATATGGCTTTGAAGGGAAGCAAGAGAAGAAAAGGACAAAAGTGAGAAAGATGGATAAAGGGAAGAGGGAAAAGAAGAATTTTCCCATATGTGATAACTATGGAAAGAAACACCCTGGAACTTGGCTGAAAGGAATGGGAGTTTGTTATAAGTGTGGAGGAAAAGGGCACAAAGTACGTGGCTACAAGGGTAAGAAAATAGTTTCAATTGTACAATGCTTCATTTGCAAGGAGTTTGGAAACTAAGCGAACCTATGTACCAGTCATCAGACTATTCCGAAAATGATGCTATTGGATAATAATCAAGTTATGATACTACCACAGTTGAAGAGGAATGATTAGAGTTTTTATGTTGATTATGTCATTTGAGTGTTTTATCAACAATGTACTTGTTATAATAATTATGGAGTATATAAGGATTGTACTGGAGTACTATTTCATTAAGGACTTGAGATTGTGTGGAAAAAAGAAAAGTGACTCAATAGCAGGTTAAATTTTTGGAAAATATATGGTTGAGAGAAAGATAAACCATAATATGGTTCTGATACCGAGGTAGTGATTTTAAAATAATACATAATTGATTTGGATAAATTATATTGGATATTCTTAACTACCTCGAAGCTGATTAATGATTTGTATATTCCATCATTGTTGGGTTTTAAAAAAATTTTGGATTGATGAATCATATCCAGCATTCTATATGGAATAAGATAGCATGGATGTAATCAATAAGGATTATGGTAATTCAGGATGTTTCAGTGTTTTAAAAGAAAACATGATGAAGGTATTAATATGCTATTACAGGGTAAAAAGGATCTACATTATGTATACTTTACTTATAAATGTTGTAATGTGAGTTTGGACAGAAGTATTTTGGATAAATTCTAGTTTGAGATTAATTTTGGATTGCCATAAAAGGACAACCCGGAGGTCGGGCACCAACCCGTCACGACCGGCAAGGTCGCAAGACTTGAACATGCAACCGAAGGGCGACAATGGTGTATCACCTACCACTGGCCCATGAGATGTCCTGGATTAAATAATTTAGTTTTTTTTAAAAGATCTGGTAGATGAATTATAAATTCATTTATTTTGGAACCCTATATGAATAGTATAAATAGAATTTTTTACGTTCTATTATCTTTTAGAGTGAAATATGAGTTTGTGGTAGAAACCTAGTAATGGATAAAACTCTAATTATAAAGTAAGTATATCTCCTTATGATCTTAGCCAGTCTCATAAATAAATTACTCAACATTATGAAAAGGAACTTTGAACAAAAATTTTGTCCTAGATGGTACCTTAGATCATCACTAATTTATGGCTTTGGGATTGTTGGCCTTTTCATATCCATGTTCTCTACCACTCTCCATCAGATAATTGATGGTTATATTTCTCTTCCATATCCATATTTTCCTACATAGAACCCTAGTATGTGTTATTTTCGGTAATCTTCATACATTCCACTCTTTATTTTAAATAGAGGCCTCATTAATTCGTTTTTCAATGTGGGATTTCAACTAAGATATTTTGAAACGTAAAAAATGTGTTATCCTAATACCCTATGTTTTGTTGAACCGATGGTATTTCAAATTATCATAGATTGATGAATTTGAGGACCTCAATTTTACATTTGTTTGTGATTGATGACTTTAATCACTACCTACAAATATTTACGTTTTTCCTCCAATTATATGTCTCTAATTGCCACCAATGTTCTCTTAATCGAGAACATAATTTGGTGGTGACTCTTTAATTTCTCTTTTTCTCATATTAAGACAAAATTTTAGTAACTCAATTTACGATGTGGGTTTTCCCACAAATATATTTTCTGTTTTCAACCTTTTTTTTGAAGAACAATTTCAAATTGTGAGGACGCAATTTATTGAAGGAGGGGAGAATGTAAGCCCCCAAGATTTCATAGTGTGTTATTTCTTCAAAATAATTCAATAATTTTCACTACACGCAACACCGAGTTCAATCGCACCATGACTTACCAAAAAAAAATCCATTCAAAAGAGGTTATTAATAGTATTAACTAAATTTTAAACTTTATATAATCCTTATAATTTTAGAATCCATATTATGGGAACAAATTCATTTTCATTATTTCACTTTTATCAACTTTTAATAGTGAACCCTTTTTAAATACAATATATTAAACTTTTTGACTAAATGGGGACATAAAAAATTTAAAATGAAACATCCCAAGCTTCCACGGTACACTTCTCTTTGAATAATACAGTAGCGTGTGTTGTACGCAACTTCGAGTTCTAACACACACCGTAACCAAATCAAACTAGCCGTTATGAATAGTAATACCAACTTTTTGAAATTACATATATTTTATATTTCAAAATGGACTTCATTTTTGGATTCGGAGTGTCGAATTTACCCTAAGGTGAAATTTTGGTACTTTTTGGATAACTTTCATATTTTGATGAATAGTGAAAATTACTAAATTTTAATTAAAAACAACTTTTTTAATCAAAATAATTAATAGTGATAAATTATGAATTTCAGTGGTTTTAAAGTATATTTAGAATATATTTTTACCATTTAATACAATGTTGGTCATTGGACATAATTTCACAATTAAACCGGTAATAAACAAGTATCAATCTTTTGATAGTTATTATATCTTAAAAACACGCTTTTTGTTTTGACAGCGAGAATTAATTTTAAATTAATTTCTGCCACTTCTGTGTTTTGAATTTAGAAAAATGGATTCCATATTTGGAATCAGGATGTTCAAATTGTGTAAATATGTAACTTTTATTTTTAGACATTTTGAATAATTACTGCGGTAAATATTTTATTTACCATGGTTAAGGGTAAATCCGGTAAATAAGGGTTAAAAAATAATATTATAATAATACTAAATTACCATAAAACGTGTCCTAGACTTATTGGTTGATACATGTTCGACCATAGGCATCTTTGGGTCGATTGTGGGACCCCATGGTGCCACTTGTAGGTGATATGGACACTTTATTTTAATTAAGTTAAAAAGAATACAAAAATGACACAAGCATATATCTTTTAGAAAAACAATTTTTTACAAAGGGTTATATATGTTGGATTTTAGATTATAAATATTCATTAGAAAGATAAAACGATTTACAACATAATTATATTTTATTTGTAATTTTTAGACATTAAATAATTTAATTTATTTATGACACAATGATGATGCAGTAATTACTATAATAGTGAAAAATTAAAATAATTGATTTTATAAATACCCAAATAAATATAATATGAAACTTTTAATTAATTAAACTAATTTTATAGGATAATATGATATATTATGATTGATTCAATTGACGTTTTTCGAAGTAATCAATCTGTTATGAGTTTCAAAAAAATCAACTATTGAATAGTGTCAAAATTGACATAAAAGATTTTTTTAAAACAAATATTATATTACTAATTGGTATTAAATTCTTAAAGATCTAAGGATCGTCCAAGAGACTTATATCATGATAGGTGTCTCATTAATGGACCACTTGGGGGTCTCTTGGATGTATATGGTAGGTTTATTAGCCATATAATATAAAAATACAAAGAGACATTGTAAAAGTGAAACTAATTAACTTAGAGTTAATACTTAAAGATAAGGTTAATATAAGTACCCAAACCTGTCTAAATTATATTGGTTGAATGGTTTTAGACCTATACCCACCTTATCCTTTTAATAATCAACTTTTAAGCCATTAGAAACTGAATATGAATTTATTATAAACTAATACTTCTAGCTTTTCCAAAGGTGCCCCTCACCCCTCTTATAAAAGGACACTTCTCCTTCTCTTTTCTTCACACCTTCAAAGCCTTTTGGTTCAGCAAAAATCTGCCCAAATACTCTCCCACATTCCCTCACTACATCTTAGAGGCCTTAGTTTGATCAGGAAGCCAACCTAGGGAGCCCTTTTTATCAAATCAAAAGGAAGAACCCGAAGAAGAGGTAATGATTTCACCACCCTTTTCCAAGTTCCTTTCTTCTTCCACTTCTTCTTCCTTTGTTGTTACCATTATAAAATAATAACTCCAGTATAATATATATACTGTGATGTTATTATAAATATGGTACAACCATATTCAGTATTCTATCCACCCTTTGAATAACATTTCACCATACGTGCGTACGTACGACTTATCGTCTCCACGTCATGGTGTAATTGTTATTCAATATATTATTATTTGGATGGGTATAATAATGATGTGTAACTCATGTAAATAATAAATATAACATGTTAATGATTCTTTATATATGATATACCATCCATTTATATATTATTTTAATATAAAAAGAATGATATTGTCACTCGTGCGTACGTACGGACTACCGTCTCCACGAACGCGATGAGATTCATTCTCTATCGTATCCATTAAAGTATAATTATCATTTGATGATTTAAAAATAATGTTTAAGGAATTTATATAATTCTGGATATGAATAAGATACAACCTATCCATGACAACCACGACTTACGTAACAAAACATATAAAAGAAAACGAATAAATTAACACCCTAAACAACGATAATTCTAAGATATTATTAACAAAGCAATGTTAAAAGATCATATATGATATCATATGAATGTATACGATTCTTGTATAATTTAATAACAATTATTTCACCATTATACAGGAGGTTAACCTACCCCAACCAAGGAAAAGTACAAGGTAAGGGTTTATTTCGCAATCTCTTCATTATTCGAGGTTGTTTATACGTAATAATCTACTGGAATTTCTTTATCATCCACATCCATGTTTCTTGGAAATGTATTTCAATTTTTTTACTATTTACAAAGAATATGGGTTAAAGTAATTTATACCCTTATGTGTTTTTAAAGGAATCTTTCCATCGTTTTCCAAACAAGGCACTTTTTACCTTTCGACAAATTTAAGGTAAGAATGTTTTTTTAAACTTATACGGCGGGTGCGGCTATTTACCGCCGTTATAAAATAGTCAAAGCTTCCCTTACAATCATACAAGGATATTTTCAAATTAAAAGTTTTATTTTATAATTATGTGACTTTTAAATGATTTCAAAATGAAAATTTTAAGAATTTAGTAAAGGTACTCTTTATCAAAATCAGAATTTTAAATGTTTTAAATATTTATCTTTCTAAATATTTTTAATTAATGTCCATGTCTTCAAAATGGTTTTTAAGGATTTATTTATATGGACATGAATGTTTTTAAAAATGTTAATTCCTTTCAAAAGTTTCAAAGTGGTATGGGACACTTTGATTCAAAAATCTCTTTTTAATTACTTCCTTTATAAATGTGTGACTTTTAAATGATTTCAAAAAAGGAGATATTTCTCTCAAATATTTTTGATTTCATCTATGTCAACATCATTTGATGGATTTTAAGCTTCTTTGAAGTTGATTTATTATGATACAAAAATTCTATATTGTATTGAAGTTTTTGTGATATGTTTGACTGTAGATGTGCTATTTTTATACCATTCATAGTTTATGGTGAAAGTATTGACATTTAGTATGCTAGTTTTAATACAAATGTTTATGTTATGTTTAAACCTTTTCATATGGGAATGCATTGGACTTAATATGTGACATGTGGAGCCCGCTATATCTCCTCGATGCATCGGTAGGTCTCATGAGACAAACTAGTGTCTTGGCACAAGGCCTTGGAAAAATCTTATTTGTAGTCTTGGCACGAGGCCTTGGCTATGTGGTTATGATAGTCTGGCATTATGCATTCCAACATTATGAAAGTGGTTATTGATATTGCATGTGATTATTCAATTATTAGAATATCCATGTGAATAAGTAAATGGAAATATTTCATTTTACTTTTTCCGTACTATGTCGAAGTTCAAGTTTAAAAGGATTTTGTTTTAGTAATGCACTGCCTTGTGTTTATGATTATTTTTGAAAGTTCCGCTATATTGTTATCCTTACTGGGAATTTGAGCTCACCCCTTTTCTATGTTTATTTTTCCCAGGATGTGAAGAAGTAAGTTATGAATGGCCTGCAGAGATTTTATGTGGGGATATGAGTGTGGAATAAGGAGACTATGTTGTTGTAGTAGTTTTTCACTTTATGATGTAATGTAAAACTTTAAGAATATATCTAGTGTTTCCAAGGCTACTAAACCAATCGGTATTTCTAGATTTTATCTTTCTTGTGATCATTCCAATGTAATGTAATAATGCACCGACTCTGGGTAACTAGGGTCGGGGCGTTACATTGAAACCCTATAGTATATGGGGAGGTTTTCTTGAGGATTGTAGCACTCCAGTTCAGTCATGATAGAGGAGAAATAGTTCAAGAAAATGAAAATAGTCATATAATTTTGTGGGAAAAAGAATACCACTACCCTAATATCATAAATATATATACACACACACCTAAAATAATATAAGTTCCCATATTGTGAACTTTTATTTGTAATTAATTCTTTGATGTTAGTCCTAAAGAATCCCATTCTATAATCACACTATCTATGATAATTCATGGTCTTTTATTCATAATACCCAATCACATATTCAATCCATTCTCCTTGATATCCTTCCCAATTTATCTATTCCACCATTCAATTTATCATCACTTAATATGCTAATAATGCTTAAAGAATCTAAAACTATTATATTAATCCATGAATAAATTAACATGGGGCCATACTAATGTTAAAAAGAAAAAACTAAAAAATTTATAGGTGATAATTGATTACTAGATAAAGCATGTTACCAACAAGTACTCATACCAAACTGTTATCCCATAGAATTTCGTCCCTATTCCACAAAATCATTTCCAAGAATCAATTTGGTTTTATAAAAGGTAGGTACATTTAGGAGTGCATCTGACTTGACTTGGAATGCACCAATTTCCTCAACAATGTTTCAAGAGGTGGGAATGTGGCCATTAAGCTCGACATTAAAAAATCCTTTGAGACCATGGACTGGAACTTTATTTTGAATGTTCTCTAAAGTTTCTGTTTCAACGAAATCTTTATCAGCTGGATTCACACAATTATTAATTCATCCTCCCTCCTCATCCTTGTCAATGGATCTATTAAAGGTTATTTTAAATGTACTGAAGGGAGTCATGTAAGAGGCCCCTTATCTACTATTCTTTCTGCCATCACAGAAGACTATCTTAGTAGATTCCTCTCTTCCCTGGTTTCTCAAAAAAAATTAAAACCAATTTAAGTGGCATGTAATCTAAATGTGCCAACCCACCTTTTATATGATGATAACATTATCCTATTTATTAATGGGATAAAAATAAATATTCTTAATCATAAATCTAATTTATACTACTATGAGGAAGTTTCTGGGAAAATCATCAGCTAGAACAAATCTTTAATATACTTTTGAAAATACTTCCCTTCCAACAGGAAAGCTAACATTATCAAAAACCAAGGTATCAAGGAAGGTGAAATCCCCTTAACGAACTTAGGAGTTCCCTTATACTAGGGAAGACCTAAATCTATGTATTTAACTTCTATTGTAGATCAAGTTATCAACCATCTTTATTATTGGAATGGGAAATCCCTCTCCATGGATGGAAGGTTTTTCCTTGTTAAGTCTACCATTATTTCTAAAATGGTGTACTCGCTTATGATCTATAAATAGAAAATTTATCTCCAAAAGCGTATTAATCGTTACATCGAAAACCTTGTTTGGACTGGTAGAATCCTTCAAATAATGATTGGTACCATCCCTTGGGTTACATGCTACAAACTTATAGAGAATGGTGGTCTAGGAATTAAGAATCTCAAGCTCTTTAACGAAGCCCTTCATGCCAAACATACTTGGAAATTGATCAATTGAAAAGAAGATTCCCTTGAGTTTCTTCAGAAACAATTTCTGGTGAAATTAAAGAAATAAAATTTTGGCTCTGTCAATTCCTTGATCTGGCCCTCCATCAAAGAATCCTATGCCAACATTATGACCAATTTTCGATGGATGGTCAGTATGAAATCTTCCCTTAACTTTTGGACTTATAATTGGACTAGTACCCCCTCATTTATATACTGCCTACTAACTGCCATCCTGATAATATCAACTGTACTATTGAGAAGGTGATGAACTCTCATAATCTCAACCTTCCTGAGTCTATTATAAATGTTGTTTATAATCATCCCTCTTTAATACGGATGACTGCCTCATTTGGGAACCAGCTCACAATGGCATATTGGATTCAAAAATTTTCTATAAACATAATTTCTCAAACATTGATCATATTTTTAATTGGTTGAAGGTCTTTGAAAATAATTGGATTAAACCCTCAATATTAAATCTTATCTGGTGTCTTGATCATAATCGTATTCCTACGGAAGTCTCCCTTCAATATTTTGGTATCCAACTCTCCTCTCAATGTCATATGTGTCACCAAAACAGAAAGGACACTAACCATATCTTCTTATATGGTGCCACATCTTCTGCTCTCTAGAATTATATTACTGACCTTTTTGAATACATATGGATTTTCTCGGACTCAATTCTTGTCCAACTTAAACGCTGCATGGTGCTTGACACCTCGTGAAAAATCAAGAACCCCTTCATTCATTTTGTCGTTGAGCTCCTCCACATTATCTTGTATGATAGAAATAATATTATTTATAATAAATACTACTTCATTATTAATTCAGGTTGAACAATAATTCTCACAGCTATCAAGTAATCTGCCTTGCTCCAAAATTCTCATTGTGACAACTCTGTTGGTGACATCATGATCCTTCAGAGTCTCTAGATTGAAGGACTTTTTCCAAAACTGAGGCTTTCAATAGAATTTTTTTGGAAATCTCCCATTCCTGGATGGATCAAAATCAATGTGGGTGGTTCCTCTATAAGAAATCCAGGCCCAGAAGGCTGTAGAGATGTTTTTAGATATTTCCTAGGTCATTGTCCAAGATGATTCTATGGAAGCTGCAGTAACACCAATTCTCTCAAAACAGAAATAATGGTCGTGAACTTGGCTGTTGACTATGTTAAAACCAATGGCCGGAATGTCATCTTAATTGAAAGTGACTCTACCACCATTGTGCAAGACATTTGGAATGGGGTGGTTCACCTTGCATGGCTGCTTACTCCCCGATGGATCAAATTCCTGGATTCTCTTCGAGAGATCATATTCATTGCCACATATACTTACCAGGAAGTGAACATGGTGGCATATGGTCTGGATAAAAATGGAATCAACCAAATTATTACTTGGAGTGATGAACTTCTAGTTGAATTGTTCCCTTTCTAGGTTAGTGATTGTAATAAAATCCCCTACTTCAAAATTTTGTAGTTCCTTTCTTTCTTTTAATAAATTGTGTCTTTGTCTTTGACCAAGGCATTACCTTTAAAAAAATGAGTTCTCATTCACTAGAATATAACTATTCCTAAAAATGTTATTAATATAAAAAATAGTTCCCCATTGTTCATCAATATATAATGATTTATAGTTATTAAAAAATAAAAAAAATAAAAAAACTATTCTAAATCCGTTTTAGGTTGAATATGGATTCTTCCTTCCATGTGTATATTTTCTTTTAATAAATCTTTTCTTTCTATAAAAATATTAAAATTTCCACCATTTAGTAAAAAATTTAGAGAAATTATTTAAGACAATAAGTATTCAAACTCATATATATAATTCATTATAATTATGAAAAAATTTCATAATATTATATTAGAATTTTCTGATTAATGGATAGAATTTGATTGGTGAAACAAAATTACAATCAAAGTGAGAAATAAATTATGACCACGATATAGATTCAGGTAAATAATGTTTCTAGAGAAAACATAGTTTCTAATAAATTTTATATAATTGGAAATATATAGAAAAATAATACAAAACCTTCTATATGGTATTTAAAAAACTATATAAAACTACACCTGTTATAAAGTTATTCCACTTGTTATAATAAATGTGATAGTTTCACCACCAAGGATATTTAATAACATTAATTATTTACTAATTAATCCTTTTATAATCAATGATAATATTTATTTTGGGATAAATAAAAACCCTTATTAAAAATTTTATAAATCATTATTTAGTGTTTTATAATATTATGATACAATGAAGTAGGTTTATTAAAGTAGATATTGAATTTAATTTGTAATTTTTATTAAAGAAAATTAAAAATGTGAAAAATGTTTTTAAGATATCTCATTTCTTGTGAACAATGATTCATTACATTGATTTTTTTGTCAAAAGGTTATGAAATTATTGAAAAAATTTCATCTTATATAATTAAATGAGTTTAAGATATTTCATAGAGGTTAGGAGTCATTTGGAGATTATATAATGAAAGAAAAAGGAATATAGTGGATGACTAAAAGGAAATGTAGAACTTGGTTCTGGGTGGACCAAGATTAGAGTTCCTAATGGAATGAAAATGGATAAGAAAATTTAATAGATGATAAATATATACCTAGTGTCTTCCACAAATTCCTATATAACCTAAAAAAATATAGTTAAAGCCAATTTATTCATAATTGGTCACCTATTGTATTGTATTGGTTTACTAGTATTTTCTATAAAAAGAAATCAAAACTATAATATATTTTGATATATTTATATGTTTTATTATTAATTCCACATAGAAAATATTATTAAATCATATATACTCATGAATATAATTTTATTTGGATATAAGTCATATTTAATGATGAATAACTACTATTGACAATAGAGGAAAACCTTATTAAAGATGTCTGAGAAATAAAAATTAAAATATGAGTGTAATGATTTGTTTTGAATGTTATAAATATTTATAGATTATTTTGGAATGTTTTTTTTGTAAAAATAATAATGTTTATGAGACATAGATAAGTGTAGAGTCTCTAGAGAATGTGGATATTGATAAATCTTAATGATTGAAGATCATTATCAAAACGTTTTTGACATGAATTATTTGAAGATCCCATCATTGATATAAATCTAACACTAAGTGTGTTTTAGGGGGGAGGTGTGAATTAGATTTAACCAATTTAGAATGTTTCTCTCAATAAAAATTTGATTATTTTTAAGTGTAATAGTGTAACGACCCATAACTCTATCAATGAAATTTAACTTATTATTATAATTTCATTTAGTATAGAACACATAATATCATTTTTATAACATAATAAAAAATTAAAAATGAATATTGAATGAAATAATATATTTTTCTAGATGTTAAGGAACTTATACCGATGAAATAGTGAAATAACCTAAGGAATAATGTCACGACCCATCCTCGGGGCCCATGTCGTGACTACCCCAAGCCTGCCTTCCATAGGCCTGGGGCTGGTGACTAGGAACAAAGGAATAAATCCCGATAAAAGGGAAGGCATTGCCTTTATATATGAAAACAAACACCACAGAGTATGGAAGCTAAAGTAAACACTAAGTAAACTGAGTATAAAAGTTAGTGGTGGAATGTAAATGGGCCAGTATATAAACCCAACTGAAAGTACAACACAACTAAGAAAAGAAAGTACAATAGCTGAAATGTAAAGCAGTGACCACCATGTCATCCTCCATAATTCCCACCTAAAGGGTGGGTACAGATAGTCTTGTCGGCTCCTCGGGTCCGTTTGTCCGCTCCGTGTACTTCCCGCCTGATAGTCCACCTCCGGGTACTGTCCCGCTCTACAAGCATCAACCACAATCATCGTTGTCCGTTGTCTGCAACCAACACAGCGTAGTGCGGGCATAGCCCGTGCATGGGTGAGTATACGATACTCAGTAGGGTCCCCGAGACCCCCGAAGGCCTCCCAGAATACAGAAAGGATAATCCACAAAGGAAAGATACAAACACGGAGTATCAACCAACTCTACTTAGATATATGCCCATACATATACCTAAGTCATCAATTCCAGCTCGGCTCCAACACACGAGCCCAAGTACAACCCAGTCTACATAAAAAAGCATAACCCAATCCACATAGGAAAACACAACCCAATACACACAAAAAAGAAAAACCCAATCCACATAGGAAAGCATGAAAATCACATCAATGATAATAATTTAAAGTCAAGACTCATCTCAGACAGGTATACTACTCATGAAGAGGGGCTGAGATGATTAGATGTAGCCTCTAAATTATCTCCTCTGCCGAACCCACGTTGGATCCAAGTACGGAAGTCGTCACTGCCGAACCCACATAGGATCCAAGTATAGTAACCATCGCTGCCCAACCCATGTAGGATCCAAGTACAGTCGTCATTACTGCCCAACCCGCAGAGGATCCAAGTACTGTTGTCCTCGCTTCCGAACCCACGTAGTATCCAAGTACAATCACCATTGTCGTGATAGTCGCAGCCAGATCTAGGGTTCCCGCACATAGAATGATCGATTCCGGGAGGGTCCGCTCCATGAGCCATGGGATTTGACACATCAACTGTCACGAAGTCCATATTTTATGTATCACAAATTTTCGTCTCATCAATAGGAACTCAACAGAACAGATGTCACATCAATCGGACGCCCGGTCTGAGAGTTATTGGTTTTTCTGTCCCAGGGCCCGGTTGGTTTTTAAGATAAACCAACCCAACCATAATCCAACTGCATCCAATCCTCAAGTGGAGTAATCCAAAAGTTCCATCTCACTAAGAGAAATTCAATGTGATTGACGAAACTTCATTCAGACGTCCGATTGTTAAGTTATAAGCGTTTCCGCTCCAAGGGACCGGTTGGTTTTGGGCTCGAACCAACCCGGCCATACCCAAACTTAATTTAAACCTCTATTGCAATATACCTAAAATCCCGCCTCGATCCAAGTATACCAACGCAACTGACAGTGCGTTGATCGGAGGTCTGTAGCCCAAGATATTGGCGTTTTAACGAACTTGGTCTGAAAATAGGGGGTTTGGGCCCGGTCCGACCCGACCCAATACCCCCCAGGTCGACCCGACCCGGGTCTTGGTCTGGCCCGATTGGCCATGGCCTGGCCCGGATGCTGCGGCCCAGCCCGCGGCTAGGCGCGGCCTGCGGCCCGGCTCGGACGCCGGCCGCGGCTCGGCTCCCGGCCGAGCAGGGTGCGAAGGGGGGCGCCGCCCCCTTGTCTCCAAAACGGTGGACCCTATGGGGTCCGCCCTATGTGCTGGTTGGGAGTTCAACTGCCTGGTTTTTCTGGAAAACAACAGGCCATTATGGTGGGCCGATTGTGCCGTCGCGGGACCAACAGGGGTCCCGCCTCCTGGAGCGCCAGTGGGCGGTTGTCCGGCCGCCCCTGCGGGACTGTCGCGGCCTAAGGTTGTGGCTCTTCCTCGACCGGTGCGGTGCGACAGCTCTACGCCCCTCCGCCGCAGCCCGCTCCGACCGCGGTTCCTTCAGCCTCACTGGCGCGGCGTGATGGCACCACGCACCCTCACCCTGGCCCGCTCCGGCCTCAGTCCTCTTCATTCCCGCGCGGTGCAACGACACCGCGCCGTCTACGCCACAATGTTCAACGAGGATTAACAAGAAAAGGGGTGGAGGATCGGCCGTGTTTGTGTGGTCTGATCATCCCTCATTATGATGATAACAAGCAACCAAATTAATCGACGAAGTGCGTTAAATTGAACTTGAACAAAGATAACCCCTGCCTCGATTTAACGATGTCGTTTGCCGGCAACATGGAAGAGGGCACCGCGGGGTAAGGTTTATAATATGGCGTTGGAGTATGTCCAATGAGAGGATGGCATCTAACACAAACTGTGATGAGACTAAGGAATGGCATGTTGTCTCTCCTTATGGTGATGGCATTCTTCATCGAAGGGCGACGTTCTTCATGGAAGGATGAAGTTCTTCCAAAGGAACTAGAGATCTCTCCTCCAATCCTCAACACAACGATCCAACCCACAAATAAAATAAGTCTCCTATTATTTTATTAAAACATGCCATGCATTTTAAATTACAAAATTCAAAACCAATTCACTTAATTAATTAAACATTAGTTGTCTAATTTATTATGTGTTAAGTTGGCAAGCCTTAAAGAGGGAGAGAGGGGAGTTACTCAAATAAAGGGGGGAGTTAGGGAGTTAGGGAATGTGAAGAGTTTGGGCTTGTGTGGGCCCCACCTCACCTTTATCCTCTCAAGGGTAGTTAGTAACTAGTGGGTCCCATACCAACTCCCACACCTAGGATATAACCACTTATAATGATGAAATAAAATTGTAACACAATTTTATTTTACTTTTCATTTAATCGACATTTTTTTACAACTCCACCCAAGAAAATTCACCTTTGGTAAAGGTCCTATTAAGCAATTACCAGTGTTTTGGTTCCATCAGTGCCCTCAGATTTCAATTCCGAGCACCATTTCAAAATATAGCAAAACCCGCTCATTCGTTCACTGAATGTACCCGAGCTAAACTTCGAAATTGATTCCGGGCACACGGGGCCTCGGAATCAGGTGCCGTCAAAAACTCCATACTCCTAAAATCCCAAATAATTTATGAAAAAAAATTCCTTGAAATTTACGGGTCTTTAAATTACACCCATTTCAGGGCCTTACGCCCCCGTAAAGATACATCATAATCTAGGGAAACAAAAGAGGGTACTGTGCACGCATCTGATCCTACATCTCCCATGTGTTCTCTTAAAGGTTCTCGTGCTGCCACCAAATGCGCACTAGAGGAATCGATTGTCCAATTAGGACCTTCTCCTATCAATACTTGAACTCCATCGGGACCTCCGCAAAAGTCTCCCCGTCATCGATGTCCAGCTCCTCGTGATCAATGATATGTGTCGGGTTGTGCTCGTATCTCCTCAGCTCAGATACGTGGAAAATGTTATTCACCCGGTGCAACAGAGGTGGAAGAGCCAGGCGATAAGCCTCCTCGCCTATCCTGCTAAGAACCTGGAATGGTCCGATGAAGCATAGAGATAACTTGCCGCCCCTGCCAAATATCCGTAATCCACGTTGAGGTGAGACCCGTAGGAAACCGTGGTCGCCATCCTCAAACTCCTGTGGTCTCTGCCTCCTATCAGCATATGACTTCTGTCGGCTCTGGGCAGTCCTCATCTTCTCCTGGATAATCTGTACCTTCTCCGTCGTGGCCTCGACCATCTCTGGTCCTACAAGTGTTGACTCCCCAGGGTTTGTCCAGCACATAGGTGATCTGCAAGGTCAGCCATACAATGACTCGTATGGTTCCATCCTGATGGTGGAGTGGTAGCTGTTTTTGTATTCAAACTCTACCAAGGGTAGGTGATCCTCCCAGCTACGACCAAAGTCAAGGACACATGCTCGAAGCATGTCCTTGAGTGTCTGAATGGTCCTCTCCGTCTGTCCATCCGACTGAGGGTGAAAGGAGGTGCTCAGGTGTAGCTCCATCCCAAATGCCCCCTAAAACACCTTCCAAATCCAGAAAGTAAAGCGAGTGTTAGGATCAGAGACGATAGATGATGGCACACCATGAAGTTGTCAAATCTCCTAAACGTAGAGGCGTCCCAAGCTCTCCCCCGAGCCCTACTCTCTGATAGGTAGGAAGTGGTCCGACTTGGTGAGTCGGTCGACAACCACCCGAATAGAGTCATGTCCTCTGGAAGTATGTGGGAGTCCTGTCACGAAATCCATAGATATCCAATCCCACTTCCACTCCGGGACCTCTAAGGGATGTACCAAGCTTGCTCATACATCGTATTCCACCTTCACCCGCTGGCAGGGGAGGCATCGAGAAACGAACTCTGCCACAACCTTCTTCATACCCGGCCACCATTACTGTCATCTGAGATCCTAGTACATCTTCGCTACTCCTGGATGTACCACCCATGGGGAAGTGTGAAACTCTCTCAGCACCTCCTCCTATAATGAAACTGGTACCATGGTACGTACTCTGAAAAGGATGACGTGCTCTCCCCTATAGAAAATCCATCAGGTGACATCCCTAAGGATATCTGAGCACGTCACACCTCACAGTCATCGTTCCCATGTTGTGCCTCCCTAACCCGCAGAAGTAGCGGAGGAGTGACTGTGAGCGACTGTAGAAAGGCTGCCCCATCTCTATCCACCAAGGATATCTACAATGCGCTGCTCTGTCGCCTCTCCAAGTAGCTGAATGCCCGACCTCATGATGAGAGCATCAGCTACTACTTTTCCCTTCCCAAGAGTATAGACTATCTCAAAGTCATAGTCCTGGAGAAACTCGAGCCATCAAAACTGTCTCCGGTTCAGGTCCTTCTGCGAGAAGATGTACCTGAGACTCTGGTGGTCCAAGTAGACTGTAAAGAGATCAACCATCAGATAGTGTTGCCACATCTTCAAGGCGAAGACCACTGCTGCTAACTCCAAGTCATGGGTAGTTTAGTTTTTCTCATGTTGCCTCAATTTTCATGAACCATAGGTGATCACTTACTACTCCTACATCAGGACACACCCGTTTCTAGTCCCTGATGCATCTTAGTAAACTACATACCCTATGCCCTCCTCCTGTAGCCTCAATATTGGTGCACTGGTCAATCTCTGTCTCAGCTCCTGGAAGCTCTACTGACATCTATCTGACCACACAAAGGGTTTCCCCTTCTTCTTCAAAGCTAAAAGTGGTGCTGCAACTCTAGAGAAGTCTGTCACAAATCTCTAATAGTACCCAGCCATACCTAGGAAACTTTGCACCTCTGTCACGCTCCTTGGTGGCTCCCAAGCTAGCACTGCCTCGATCTTTGGAAGATCCACCACAACTCCCACATTATAGATGACGTGTCCCAAGAAGTGGACCTCTCGAATCCAGAACTGACACTTCGGGATCTTACAATAAAGCTGGTGCTCTCGGAGTGTGTCCAATACAACCCGCAAGTGGTAGGCTTGCTCATCCTCAGTAGTCGAGTAAATTAGTATGTCATTGATGAAGACTATGAAAAATCGATCGAGGTAAGACTGAAATATCCTGTTCATGAGACTCATGAACACTAATGGAGTTTTGGTTATGCCGAAAGGCATAACCAAGAACTCATAGTGGTCATACCAACACCTGAAGTCCATCTTCTACACATCCTTGTCTCGAACTCTGAGCTGATGATAGCCTGACCCGAGGTCTATTTTCGAGAACCATCGTGCTCCCTTGAGTTGATCAAATAGGTTGTAAATCCTCATAAGTGGATACTTGTTCTTCACAGTCACCTAATTCAGGAGACAGTAGTCAACACACAGTTGCAAGCTCCCATCCGCCTTCTGGGAGAACAAAATCGGGGAAGCCCAGGGTGAAACACTGGGTTAAATGAATCCCTTTCCCTTAAAGTCCACCAGCTATACCTGTAGCTCACGAAGCTCAGCGGGAGCCATCCGATATGATGGGGTAGATATCAGGGCTTTCCTGGGGTACATGTCAATATAAAAGTCTACCTCTCTATGAGGAGGTAGTCCTGGAATGTCATCAGGAAAAACATATACATACTGATCCACCACAATAGGAAAACTCAGACTCCGCAGATCAACTAATCCTAGGATGAGACTAGCCAACTGATGAGTGATCAGTTGTCCTCTCCTCTGCGTGATTCCATCCTAATCTACAAAGGCTCCCTTCTCGCCGGTGAAGGTGAACCTGCTCCCATCGTTGCTGACACACCGCACCTTGCGCCTAATACAGTCGATATGAGCATGAATCATAGATAACCATTCCATACCCAAGATGACCCCGTAAGGCCTCGACACATCTACAAGAAGACCCTAGAAGAATCTCTCACCTCCTAGAGTAAGCTCACACTACCGGTACTAGTGCGTAATCATCGAGTCTTCTCCCGTAAGTGTATCTAGCCATAAAGATCGAGCCAACGGCTCCATTGGAATCTCTGAGATCCGAACAAGGGCAGCAGCAATGAAATAATAACTTGCTCCTGTGTCTATAAGAACTACAGCAAGGGTGGATTAGACACAGATAGTACCTCGAATCATCTTAGATTCACCGTGGTCATAGGCCTCCCCTGCCAAAAGCTGAGCATGCCTCTGTCTGCCAGCTCCCTGTGGTCAGGGTGGACCTCCTCGTGGTGGTGGTGGTAGAGCCTCAAATCGTCGTCCACCACCTGATGCTTGGCCAGCTCCTCTACCTCATCTGCATGCTCCCTGCAGACCTCCACGGTCGAACCTCTGCCTCTGACTGGGTGGTCCCTCAGTCGTCTGATGCTCCTCTGCATGGCGGGTAGGGCAGTCATGAGCCACGTGGCCCTGCCCGCCGCTTGCATAGCATTGTCTGCCTCTCGTATGACTGGCTCTGCTGCGTGTTCGCTACACATCTGAACCAGTATCCTGAGGTTTCCCACCTGATGGTCTGGTGTGCTTGGACCTCTGCGACATCTGTCTACTGCCAGCTGCAGAAGACTACGCTATGTGCCACCCTTCTGTAGGTCTTGCTACTGGTGTAGGCTCATCAAGAAAGCTCTCCACAAGAAGGGCTCTCTCCAGTAATCATGCCTGTGTCAGAATGCTAAGGGAGATCATTAAAGCCCTGATCTCATGCCTCATTCCCTGCTCGAAGTTCCGGGCCCGGAAGAATGGTTCCTGTATCATGTTTGTGGAGTAGTACGAGAGGTCGGTAAATCTCGCAGAGTACTGGTCTACTGGCATGCTGCCCTGCCGCAGTTGTAGTAACTCTTGAATGCGCACTGTACGGAGGGTGGATGGAACGAAATCTAAGCGGAAGAGGCTCCCGAAGTCCCTCCAGAGAAGGGATTCCTCGTCGTTCACCTGGAACATCAGGCCCCACCATCTACCTACTGCCGCGTATAGTAGACTCGCCGTAAGGATCACCATGAGGTCTGCTGGTGTCCCTACAAATCTGAATACTCGAACAACAGCCTTCAACCAATCCTCGGCTGCCTGAGTGTCCATCACCTTGTGGAACCTGGGCGACCTCTGATGCTGAAACTCATGCAGTGAACTAAGGTGACGTGAGCTGTCAGCTGCTGGGGCTGGTGGCATCAGTGGCTCGGCGAGTAGAGGTATCGCCAGTGCCTCCATTGTAATGGGGCCCTGCCCTAAGGCCTCGTTTCTCGGTGTTCTGCCATCTCGTACAAAGCTTGGAACCCTAGCTTGCTGCCGTTGTGGGGCCATCCTGAAAATAAACAGGTGTGCCACCGTTAATATAGTATACCTGGTGAGCTGACACAAAGTAATCCCAAAGAAAATTTTTGAAACACACATGCAATCAATGTTTTCGTTCACTAAGTCGGAAATCAGAAGTCAGGGTCCTGTTGTACGGATATGTCAGCCACTGCACCAACACTGGACTCCCTCGACTGATAACCACACTCAATACTCATAACATTATTTCCTCAGAGAGAAGAAATTATCATAGTCCTTTGTTCTGCGGTAGAACCGACTCCTCTGATACCAATTTGTCACGACCCGTCCTCAGGGCCAGTTCCATGACTAACCCAATCCCACCTTCCCTAGGCCAGGGGCTGGTGACTGAAACCAAAGGCATAAATCCCAATAAAAGGGAAGGCATTGACATTTTATATGAAAACAAACACCACAAAGTATTGAATCTAAAGTAACCACTAAGTAAACTGAGTACAAAAGTAAGTGCTGGAAAGTATATGGGCCAATATACAAAACCAAAATAAAGTACAGTACAACTGAGAAAAAAAGTACAACAACTGAAAAGTAAAGCAGCAACCACCAAGTCGTCCTCCAGAATTTCCATATGAAGGGTGGGTACAGATAGTCTCGTCTGCTCCTCGTGTTCGTCCGTCCGCTCCGTGTACGTCCCGCATGATAGTTCACCTCTGGGTACCGTCCCTCTTCACAAGCATCAACCACGATCAATGCTATCTGTCATCTACAACCTACACAACGTAGTGCGGGCATATCCCATGTAGGGGTGAGAATACGATACTCAGTTGGGACCCCGAGACCCTCGAAGGCCTCCCAGAATCCACAAAGGGTAATACACAAAGGAAATATACAAACACAGAGTATCAATCAACTATAAATAGGTATATGACCATACATATAACTAAGTAATCAATTCCAACTCATCTGTAACACACGATCCCAAGTACAACCCAATCCACACAGGAAAGCATAACCCAATCCACATAAGAAAACACAACCAAATCCACACAGGAAAGCACAACCCAATGCACACATGAAATCGTGAAAATCACATCGATGATAATGATTGAAAGTCAAGACTCAGCTCACACATGTATACTACTCATGAAGAGGGGTGGAGATGATTAGATGTAGCCTCTGAATCATCTTCTCTACCGAACCGACGTAGGATCCAAGTACAAAAATCATCGCTGCTGAAGCCACATAGGATCCAAGTATAGTAACCATCACTGCTGAACCCACATAGGATCCAAGTAAAATCATTATCACTACCAAACCCACAAATGATCCAAGTACATTCTTCCTCACTTCTGAACCCACGTAGGATCCAAGTACAGTTGCCATCGTCATCGCAGTCGCAGCCAGCTCTAGGGTTCCCGCACACAGCACGCTCGATTCTGGGAGGGTCCGCTCCACGAGCCAAGGGGTTCGATACATCAAATTTCACTAATTACAGATTATATGTATCAAAAAGTTCCGTCTTTTCAATAGGAACTCAACGCGATAGACGACGCATCAATCGGACGCCTGGTCTGAGAGTTATTGGCTTTTCCGTCCCAGGGGCTTGGTTTGTTTTTAAGCTAAACCAACCCGGCTGTACTCCAGCTGTGTCCAAACCTCACGTAAAGTAATACAAAATATCCATCTCACTAATATGAATTCAAATTTATTGATGGCATGTCATTCAGACGTCCGGTCATTAAGTTATAAGCGTTTCTGCTCCAAGGGCCCGGTTGGTTTCGGGTTCGAACCAACCCGGACGTACCCAAACATCACCAAAACCTCAAGTGTAATATAGCTAAACGACCGTCTATTTCCATGTATCCCAACACAACTAACAATGCATCAATCGGAGGTCCGTATCCCATGATATGGGTGTTTGAACGAACCTGGTCCGAAAATAGGGGGTTCGGGCCCGGTCCGACCCAACCCAATACCACCTGGGTCGGCCCGAACCGGGTCCTCCCGACCGGGGTCCGGGTCCGGCTCAGAAGCCGGCCGCAGCTCAGCTCGCGGCTGAGTAGGGTGCGAAGGAGTGCGTCGTCCCCTTGTCTCCGAAACGGCAGACCCTATGGGGTCCGACCTATGTGCTGGTTGGGGGTTTCAACCCCCCAGTTTTTCTGGAAAACAGCTGGCCATTATGGCCGGTCGGTTGAGCCGCCGCAGGACCCATGGGGGTCCCGACTACTGGAGCACCGACGGCTGGTTGTCTGGCCACCCCTTCTGGACCGTCGTGGCCTAAGGCTGATTCTCTTCCTCGACCGGCGTGGAGCGACGGCACCGCGCCCCTCCGTCGCGGCCCGCTCCGGCCACGACCTCCCTTGATTTCTCCGGTGTGGCGCGACAGCGCCATGCACCTCCGCCGCGGCCTGCTCCGGTCGCTGTTCCTTTGGCCTCACTGGTGCGGCGCAACAGCGCCACGCACCACCGCTGCAGCCCGTTCCGGCCACGGTCCTCGTCGTTCCCGTGCGGTGTAATGGCACCACACCGCCTTTGCCGCAGAGTTCAATAAGGATCAACAAGAAAAGGGGTGGAGGATCGGCTGTGTTTGTGTGGTCCGATCTTCCCCCGTTATGACGCTAAAAAGCGGCCAAATTAATCAAAAAAGAACGTTAAATTAATCTTGAAAGAAGATAACCCCTACCTCGATTTAACGATGTCATTTACCGACAATGCGGAAGATGGCACCATGGGGTAAGGTTTCGATGACGGCGTTGGCCTGCGTCTAAGGAGAGGATGGCGTCTCACACTAGCTGCAATGAGATGAAGAAATGGCACGTCGTCTCTCCTTGTGGTGATGGCGTTCTTCGTCGAAGGGTGACATTCTTCACGAAAGGATGATGTTCTTCCAAAGGAACTAGAGATCTCTCCTCCAATCCTCAACACAACGAGCCAACCCACAGATAAAATAAGTCTCCTATTATTTTATTAAAACATGGCATGCATTTCAAAATACAAAAGTCAAAACCAATTCACTTAATTAATTAAACAGTAGGTGTCTAATTAATTATGTGTAAAGTTGGAAAGCCTTAAAGAGGGAGAGAGGGGAGTTACTCAAATAAAGGGGGGACTTAGGGAGTTAGGGAATGTGAAGAGTTGGGGCTCGTGTGGGCCCCACCTCCCCTTTATCCTCTCAAGGGTAGTTAGTAACTAGTGGGTCCCACCCCAACTCCCACACCTAGGATATTACCACTTAGAATGAAGAAATAAAATTGTAACGCAATTTTATTTTACTTTTCATTTAATCCACATTTTTTACAACTCCTCCCAAATAAACGCATCTTCGGTAAAGGTCCTCTTAAGCAATTCCTGGTGCTGCGGTTCTATCGGTGCCCTCAGATTTCAATTATGAGCACCGGTTCAAAAGATAGAAAAACCCGCTCATTCGTTCACTGAACGTACCCGAGCTAAATTTCAGAAATTGATTCCGGGAACACCGGGCCTCAGATTTAGGTGTCGTCACAAACTTTGTACTCGTAAAATCCCAAAGAATTTATGAAAATATTTTCCTTGAAATTTACAGGTCTTTAAAAATTATAATATGACCCTTGTGAATAGTAAATTGGATGAATGAATATTTTCCTCACCCATATAATTAATAAAATTTGGGCATCTCATAAGTAAAATTATGATATAATTATATCCTAGATAAAGAAAATTAATATTAAAAAAATTATTAATTAACTGTTGGTATATTTATGAGTCATAAACATTTAATTACATTTTTATAATTAGTAAAATTATTTAAAATAAAATTATTTTTTCTAAAAAAGACTTATAAATCTATATTTTTTTTCTTATTATTTTTGGATAATTTTATGAAACCTTGGTTAAATTTTCAAAGTGTTATAAAATCAGTTTAAATTTAAAATGTAGATTTTTCTAGTAAATAATGATTTAATTTATAAATTAAATTTTAGATAATTAGGAAAACATTTTTATAAAATGGAGTTCATTTTTGAATTGTAATAATTGAAAAAATTTTATGGGGAATTTTTGGGATATTTCTAAAATAATTGAATTTTGGTGAATAGTAAAATTCTATAATTTATTGTATGAAGACATTATAAGATAAATAAATTATTTCTTATTTCATGGATGATTTAAGTTCCATAATATAGAACATACCATAATTAGTTTAATATATGTTATAATAATTGTCAAACTATTCATAGTCTTGATCCAAAATAGTAAACAAATGAATAAGATATTCAAATATCACTCCTCTCCTCCACTATAAATACCACCTCCCACCGCCACATCTCTACAAACCTCTAAGACTTTAAGCATATAAATATTCTTCCAAAATACAATTCAGTAGTCTCTCGACATATTCATGAGCTCTTAGTATTTACAAAATACAAAAACCCCTTTTCCCTAAGGTGGTTCTCAACGAGGATAAATCAAGAGGTAAACCCTCTTCCATTTTCTTTTAATTTCTTTTCACGTTATTTTATTTTGTTATCCTCTCCTCATATCCTCCCTCAAAATGAGCATGATAAATCCAGTATCATCTATATAATGTAATTATATCGTATTAATGTAATATTCTTTATGAAACTCCTCTCTCTCTGTCTCTTTTATTTTAAAAACGAAATCATCATCTATGAGGTGTTGATTGACAACCTTCGTGGATGACAGATTTTATTTCTTCAATTTACCCTTAAAAGATGTTCATGAATCCATTTTAATGGTTGATAAAGATTTTAAAATTTATACTAAAACCTTTTTTATGTTCTATATGTAACTGATTTCCAAAATAATAACTGATAAAACGAAATGAGTTTGTTATGATCAATAACCACCGCAATAATCCAAACGATTGTCACAAAATGTATTATCTAATTATTCATCCTAATACTATATAAGAAAATGATATATATAACCATTTATATTTCTGGATGTTCATTAATAACATATAATTCCAATTCTGGTTTACTACACCCATTTTACATAAACTCCATTAATTATAAACAAGTGAATAAATCATGAAAACCAAGAAAGAAAATGCTCCCAAATGATGAAATTAAAATATATTGCTCATCAATAAGTCCATAAATGAAGTTAATAAAACTTTAATGAATCAAGAAAATGTATATAATTTTCTGGATCAATTAATTCATTGATTTAATTTGATTGTTCAGGATATTAATGTCAAGTGCACAATACATTCATACATAAGCTATGAGTTTTCTACCAGAACTACCATTTTCTATCAGGTTACTATTTTTTCAATACTTAACCCATTTAAATCATTAATTATCCTACTTAAAACATTTTAAATTATGTGTTAATGTTCTTTATATATTTACCAATGATAATCCATCTTTATTTTATGGGGAGTTACATGTTTTAAAAGGATATTTCTCAAGTTCTTCCCGATAAATGAGGACAATTCAATGGAACATATCTATTTCTTACCCATTTTCATGTGCACTCTAAAATCTATTTTGAAAAACCATTATTTTTATAGAATACATAATTTTATTATGAAAAAAATATCTTAGGTCACTTCTGGTTTTATACAAATCCTTTTCCAAAATAACTCTTCTTTGAAAAGTAAAATAGAATCTCTCTTAAGAATTTCTTGATGATTTTATAAGAGTATTTTCATCTATTTAAAATCACTTATTGAATATTATATTTAAACAATATTAATATTTTATGATATCATATAAAATATTTTATTGAATGTTTTATGATTTGTTTCACTTTTTATTTGATATCTTATAACACCCTAAGATTTCATAGTACGTTATTTCTTCGAAGTAATTCGATAACTTGCACTACACACAATACCGAGTTCAAGCGCACCACGACTTAACAATCAAGCCATTCAAAAGAGGTTATGAAAAGTTTTAACTGAATTTTGAATTTTATGTACTCTATATAATTTTAACATCCATATTATGTGTTTCTTAGACATAATATAAGAACAAATTCAATTTTTTAGAAAAAGGAAGTATTTTTTAGAAAATGCAATTTTACCACCTTTTGAGGGAGAACCCTTTTTAAATCCAATATTTGACAATTTTATATATTAAATTAGAAAAATAAACTTTTTATTTAGAATTGGTAGATAAAAATTTTATTTGATAAATTTTGGGTATTTTTATGATGACTTTCATATTTTCGTGAATAGTGAAAAATACTAAATTTTAATTAAAAATAAATTTTTAATCGAAATAATTTATAGTGTTAAATTATGAATATTATTGGTTTTGAAGTATAATTAGATTATATTTTTATCATTTAATATAATCTAGGTCATTATAATTAATTTCACTTTGAAATTTGACATAAACAAGTGTCAATCTTTTGATAGAAATTGTTACCTAAAAACACGCTATTTGTTTTGACAACAAGAATTAATTTTAAATTAATTTTAAATTAATTAATGCAACTTATATGTTTTTAATTTGGGAAAATAAAAATAATTTTTGAATTCAGAATATCAAAGATATCATAGCCTGAATTTTTGGTATTTTTCCGAGAAACATCAATTTTTGATGAATAATGAAAAACACTGAGTTATTGGTTAAAACTGAATTTTTATTTTAATAATTATTTATTTTATTTTATTTTAATTTAAGTCAAAATAAATATATAATACCTATATATGTTTCAAAATAATTCATTGAATTCATATTATAATAAGTTTAGATATATAAAAATTTTATCGAACTTTTTACCTTCTTTTACCCACCTCCTATGAGTTTTTGAAAATTTGCATAAAACTTAATTTTACCACTTCTATGAGTTAAATTTCAAAAATATGAAAGCCACGGTTAACCTCATTATGTAAAATTTGGTTCAATAATAAGATAATAATTTTATCTGAATAGTAACTGTTGACTTTTATTTACCACAGTTAAAGGTAAATAGGGAAATTCAAGGAAAAAAGATTATTGTAATAATTTGAAATTACCTTAACACATGTTCTAACCTTATTTTATGAGAAATTTCCAACCATGGGAATATTTGGGCCGATTATGGGACCCCATGTAGCAACTTATGAATGATAATGACACTTTAGATTAACTAATTTAATGTAAAGGAAAAATTGACATGAACAAAAATCTTTTAGTAATTAATTTTATATGGTGTTATATAAGTAATATTTTTGACTATAAATATTCATTAATAATCTAAAAAAATTTACTACATAAAGTTATTTTTTATAATTTTTAGACATTGAATAAATCAAATTATTTGTGACAAAATAATGATGTTGTATTTACCTCATTAATAAATGATTTAAATAAATTAGATTATAAATATTAAAATAATATCCAAAACATGTCCAATTATTATTTGATGATTTTATTTAGACCATGAGTCATTTTATCTTCAACCCTAATGATTTTTTTACCTTTAGAAACCGAATATCATTATAAAAATTAATAATATTTTCACACATTCCTAAGGAGACCATCCTCCCCCTTCTAAAAGGATACCACTTATAACCAATCCCTCACACCTCTCAAGCATTTAGGCTCATCTAAAATTTGGAAAATTAATCTCCCTAAAACCCTATCCTCCTCTTAGAAGCCTTACCTTAGGCCGAAGGAACCTCAAGAAGTCCTTTTGGTTCAAACCAAATAAAGTTACCCAAATTAAAGGTAACCGTTTCTCTTAACTTCTTTTATTTTATTTTACTTATCCAACCCCTGAAATAATTTTATTAATTTCTTTTATAACAAAACCTGTATCCACAATATAATAGGATGTTTTTATGATAAGGATTATAACTACACTTACACACACCACCAACTAATGGGTGAAGAACATAATGTTTCTGTGGATGGAAAACTAACGCCTCACGAAACGATGATTGTTCAATTGCCTCCTACCGCCTCTGATGGTGGGTATTATGAAGGAAATGTATTTATATATAATATATATTATGTTTATGTTTTATTAATGCTTCTTTATTTTTCTTTTATAGCATACCTTAATGGTTTCCATTATGGGTAAACGCGATAATTTTATTTGAGGAAGTGCAGACTACCGCCCCCTCAAAATGATATGACTCGTTAATACCATATGTGGGATGTATATAGGATGGATTTAATGATATTATATATGATATTATACTGGAATTATAATATAAATATGTATCATTATGTTTTAATTCCATTAAAATTAGAAATATAAATGAAAGTAGCGTTCATGCCTACGTACGACTTACCGTATCCATGAACAGTGCATTTCACTTCTTACTACAAATGGTATGTACGGTTATAAATACATGAATATACTGAATATATATGATACATGTGATATCAAAATCATGAATATCATTCTAGATATAATGAACTTTTTACCAAGTGAACAACTTGTAAATATAAGTTGTTCATTTTTAACTCAAGTGCCAAATATTGAAAAAATGAACATTATTAACTTAAATGATTACATAATGTTAATAACATGGTAATAAGTGAAATAAAAGGAATAATAAACTTTAAAAAGGTTCCTAAGATATTATAATTAAACTTTAGTTTATTATTTAGGATATTAAAGAACGAACAGGTCAAGTCAGACATGAGTTAAGGGGTTTCTTATCTCACTTTTAATTCTATAAGATTTCCATTGTTCAACACTAATTTATATCATGTGGTGTATTGTGTACTTCCATTTGATATATATTATCATGATTCAAATTATATTCATGATATTATGTGATTCATTTGGTTGTTATTGACTATTATTCATATGACTCGATTGATTACAACAAGGTAAGGGTTAATTCGACCATCAATTCATTATCCGACGTTGTTTTTAAGTGAGTATCTACTATGATATCTTTTTATTCCACATCCATGTTTCATAAAAATAATTTACAAAGCAATATTTTAAGGGAATCTTTATCTATATCATCATTTAAAATGGTTTAAATATTTTTTCTTCTAAACCATTCTCATTAATGTCCATGTTTTCAAAATGGGTTTTAAGGATTTATTTATATGGACATGAATATTATGAAATGATAATTATTCTAAAAAGTTTTAAAGAGGTATGGGACACTTCGATTCAAAAATCCTTTCTAAATAAATACCTTTATAAATTGTGAGAATTTTTAAACAATTTCATAAAAAGGGGGTATTTCTCTCAAAGAATTTTACTGATCATTTTTATCAATGTCAATATACTTTAATGGATTTTAAACTTGTTTGAAGTTGATTTATTATGATACAAATCTTCCTTATTGTTTTTATTTTTTGTGATATGTTTGAATATGGACGTGTTATATTTATACCATTCATGGTTTATTGATAAAGTATTGTCTTATCATATGCTAGGTTTAATACAAATGTTTATGTTATATTTCAACATTTTCTTATGATGAATGTATTGGACTAATATGTTCCAAGTTGGTGATCGGTAAAAGTAAGCCCTCCGAGTTGGGGTCAGGTTATAGCAGAACCTCCGGTTTGGAGTCTGGTTATAGAGGCTCTCGGGGTTGGAGTCCGGTGACAGAGGCTCTCTGGGTTGGATTCTAGTTACCGAGGCTCTCCGGGATGGAGTACGGTTATAGAGGCTCTCTGGGTTGGGGTCCGGTTACAGTTAGCCCCTAGGTCCTAGAACGAGGCCATGACACAGAATTTATTCTTTGGCATTATACATTCTCTCATTATGATAATAATATTGATGGTTCATGTGGTTATTCGACTAGTAGAATACCCATGATTATGTTTTATTATGACATTATTTACTCAGCTCATATTCCTGCCATAAAAGTATTCACTTTTATTATTGTTAAAGGAATGTGGTTTCAATTATTCACCATGCTTAATATTTATGTTATCTTCCGCCGTATTTCTTACCCTTACTCAGCATTTGAGCTCACCCCTACTTATGTTTTATTTTTCCCATGATTCTAAGAAGTGTATTGTGATTGATACGCAGGGTTAAGCTAAAGTAATATTGGCGTTCATAAAGGATTATTTATGTTCTGTGGTATGTTATAAAGTGTAATGTAACATTCATATATGTAATCTATTTTCCAAGAATGCTCAACCGATCAGTCCTTCAGGACTTGATTCCTTGTAATCATGCCTATGTATTAGAATAATGCACCGTCTCAGGGTAACCGGGGTTGAGGCATTACATATCTTCATATCATTCCCTATATTACTCTGAATGGTAACTGATTATGTCATCTAATTGGGGAAAGATATTTACATTCCATATGTAAGTTTCAATATGTATATGTTGATTATGTTTCACCCCTTTAAAATGAGTAATTCATTGGACTTCGTAAGTGTCAGGTGGGGATGACTATATCTCCTCTATGCATCGAGAGGTCTCATGAGACAAACTAGTTTAGGTTTTTACCTATTTATGTATGATCTTGGAACAAGGCCTTAAAGATACAGTTACGATGTACCTCATTATTAATTCCCTGATTATGAAACTAGAAATTGATAGTCCATGTGATTATTAAACTATTAGAATATCAATTGTTATGTTTTATTATGGAATTATTTATTCATCTCTTATTCCTTCCATATTATGCTCATGATTTTGTTTTAATGGCATGTAAACTTTTATTTAATCATCATTCTTTATTACTTATGCTCCCATTATAAAAGTTTCATTATTGAGAACAAGATCTCACTCCTTTTAGATGTTTTATTTTACCCAGGATGCGAATATGAATATTATGAATGCCTTGTAGGGATAATCTAGGAGTCATGGATGTTTCCAATAAAATTTATATATTGTTTTTTCATTAAAATATGTAATGTAAAACTTATATATGTATCTTGTTTTGAAAAGCTACTAAACTATTCGATCATTCAGGATGTGTCTTCCTTATTTACAGGATAATGCATCAAAATAAGGAACCGACTCTAGAAATCTAGGGTCTGGGTATTTACAATTGGTATCAAAGGAAATTTTGTAGAAACTATGGAATCTAGATTTAGAAAACGTATTTAGGGAACAAAACCCTAAGATAGAATTTGAGTATAATAATACAAGAACATACTAGAAGATTTTTAGGGAAGATATTATTTTGATATTCCTTGAAATACATCCCTTTCTGGATACTACATGTAGATGTGGTTCTAGTACAGATGTACCTAGAGGTAACATATCCGACAAGGTGTCCCCAGCCTGACTCGGGGTAACCTGGTACATGAAGACATTCCTTGATATATACCATGATTGATACATCAGGGGGATATTATTAGGATAATTTAAATTTTCTTTACAAACCATGATGAAGGATTTAAATGTAAATATGTACCAATAGAAACCATTCTTATGATAATGAGATTAGAAATGCATAAAATTTCTTTTTATGTTAAGTGTTTTTCATGTTTGACATTATAAATTATGATTCATAACCTAATTTAGTTTATGAAATTATTTAGAAATGGTGAAAAATGTAAGGAAAGGAAACTGCATGAATGCACATATCTTATATAGGTATTTTACTTATATGCAATATAATGATGCGGTTTTTGGAGCTACGATTGGTGTTGAGCAACATAAAACTATACTAGGACGAATAAATCAGGTAAAGAACTGTAACCTTACCCTTATAGAGCATCATGATTAACAATATGGAGGATAAATGTTAGGCTTCCTTATGCAACAAAAACATCCATCACTTAATGGGACTAAAAAGACCTTGCATAAAAGATCAGTGGATAAGTGCCTTAGAGAAGATATTTCTTGCTTTGGGAAGTAAGGAAAGGGATAATTTTTCATGGAATTTTATCATCTATACAGAGATATTGATCAATTGTGGTCGTTGATTCAAAACATAAAGGAGGAGGAAGAGATTGAAAATATTAAATGTAGGGATTTGAAGGAAACTTTCCTAAAAAAATATTTTCCTTGTGAACAACGAGCTGATATGGAGAAGAAATTCATTAGTTTAAGACAAAAATATTATGAAAATGTTGTGAAGTATGAATCCAACTTTATAAGGATAGAAAGGAATGTTATAGACTACAAACATAATCCATGGAGCAATTTTGATAAACTATTTTATGGTTTAAAACTATTATTTTGAAGGGTACCAGTCTCTTATAATTTCTAATCATATGAAGATATAGTCTCATGTACCATCAAGATAGAAAAATAATTCTCTATGTCTTAGGACTTTAAAAGAAATCAAGAGAAGAAGAGGGATACTAAAAAATCTGGAAAAGGAAATAATGTAATGGGGAAGAAGAAAAGGGTTTACTTTACACCCAATAGTAATTGTGGGAAGAAACACCCTAGTACATGCTTGAAGGGAATGAGAGTCTATTACAAATGTGGAGAAAAAGGCCATAAAGCCTATTATTTAAAGAGAAATAATGAATCTACCAATGTTCAATGCTATAATTTTAAAACTATGGGATATTATACACATTAATATCTTAAGTGTCAAGAAATATTTCCCCAAAGTAGGCCATGAGAGAAATTCCAAGCTTATACAGCCACAATTTCTATGGTTGAGTTTCTAAATGATATGGTGGTAGGTACTTTAATCATTTCCTCAAACATATTCAATTATTTATTTAATTTAGGATCATATCTTTATTTTATATCATCCTATTCTTCCATAAAGATTATACATTTTTCTTTTTATTTAGTAAAGGAGTTATCAATCAAAAATCCATATAGAAGTATCAATGCAATAAATATGCGTCGATATATCCCCTTTATGACACCTAAATGTGATTTAATTTATTACTTTATCATCATACCCATGATTTATTTTTATACAGTACTTGGTATGGATTGAATTTAAAATTATTATGTTAAAATATAATGCAAGAAGAAGGACGTTACAATTTTTGAGAATGATGTAGAATCCATTATCTTTAGAGAAGAAATCTCAACATCTATTTCTTATCTTGACCCGCCCCCAGTAGCTCTACTGAATTCCATTCATGGGTAGGATGATAATGAAATAACAATGGGTGAGGAAAGAAATAATCAAATTTAGGATCTACATATTGTGGAAGAATATATCTATGTATTTCCATAGGATTTACATAGACATATTTCAGAACGGGAAGTTGAGTTCTCTATTAATTTAATTCCCATTCCAAGAACTATATCAACAAAACCTTATAAATGGCCACTGCACAATTTTTATAACCAAAGAAACAAGTATATAAATTGAGTAATGAATGATTTATTCTCTTTGGTGTTTCTCCATTGGGAGATCTTATTCTTTTCATTAAGAATAAATATGGATCTATGAGGCTGTGCATTGACTATTGGGAGATCATTTCTATTATGATATAGAACAAGTATCCCCTTCCTTGTATTGATGATTTATTTGATCAAAATCACGAAGCCCAATATTTTTCAAAGATTCAACTTCAATATAGATATCATTAGTTTCATATTTGTAAGGATGATAATCCAAATAAAGAATTTCAAACTAGGTACGATCATTATGAGTTTATAGTAATGCCTTTTGGATGGACTAATGAACCATTTGTCTTCATGGATCCAATGAATATAGTTTTCATGGAATATCCAGACACTCTTGTTCTGATATTTATTAATGATATCTTGATATAATCTAAAATCCACAAAGATCATAATAATTACTTGTGATTTTTTATAAAGACTCATAGAAGAAATGAGTTATATGGGAAGTTTAGAAAGTGTGAATTTTGGCTCCAAATAGTTTCTTTTCATGTCCATATTTTCTCTAAAGATTGAATCTTAGTCAATATTATGAAGAAAATGGTAGTTTTGGAATGTCCAACTCCAAAAAACATAACATATCCATGCAGTTCTATTGGATTAACATGTTATTATCAGTGTTTCATCCAAAACATCACCCGATTAGCTAACACATTAACCAAGCTAACTCATAAAGAGGTTAAGTTCATATGGACAAAAAATATGAAGAATTGTTTTAAGAATTTCTGTGGAGATTAGTGTATTCTCTAATCTTGATTATACCATCGGAAAATGGTGGATTTGTGATTTATAGGGATGTGTAAATTAAATGACTTGAGTGTGTCCTAATGTAGAGAAATAGAGTTATTGCCTATGCATCAAGGCAATTAAAAACTCTTGAACCGAACAATCCAACTCATGGTCATGATTTAGAACCTGTAATATTTACTCTGAAGATATGAAGAAACCCTCTTTATGGTTGAAGATGTGAGATATATATGGATTAAAAAAGTTTTAAATACATCTTCTTACATAAATAACTCAATATGTGGAAAATATGATGGCTCAAGTTTGTTAAGGTTTATGACTATTCAATACACTATCATCTAGGAAAGGAAAATAAGGGAGATGATGGATTGAGTAGAAAGGATCATGTAGTTATGATAAAATGAAGATTAAAAGGGATCCTGTGTTCATGTATTTAGTAAATATGGATAGGGGATTTATCAAAGAATGTGACACATTATTACTTTTTCAATTGGTTTCTAAATCATCTTTATTACGAATAAATAAAAGTTCTCTGTCTAATGATGAGAATATTGAATAGAAAAATAAATCTCTAAATGAAGGGATGTTGCTAGAATTTTTGTGTGAGGATGGAATTATGAAATTTTGAAGCAGGATGTGTGTTCCCTCTATACCCGAGCTAAAAATGGAGTTATTTGATGAAGCCCATTTCACTAATTTCACTATACACCATGGTAGCACTAAGATGTATAATGATGTGAAGGATAATTTCTGGTGGGATAACATGAAGGCCAAAAGACAACATCCTAGAGGAGTCATGAATGATCTTCCTATTCTTATATAGAAATGGGATGATATTACCTTGGATTTTGTCACTAGATTGCAAAAAAAAATCGAAGAAAGAATGATGTAATATGGGTGATCATTGATCGGCTTACCAAATCTCTACATTTCCTCACTGTAAGGATGATTTTCTACTGTACCACCTTGAAAAGATCTATATTAATAATGTTTTAAGAAATTATGGTGAACCTCTCACAATTGTATCTAATCATGATCCACGATTAACATCGAAATTCAGGAATCATATTTAGAAATAATTAGATACTGGGCTTCGTTTAAGTACTTCTTATCACCCTCAAACTGATGGGTAATCAGAAAGGATGATTCAAAATTTAAAAGACATGTTGAGGTCATTTTCACTAGACATTCAACGTAAGTGGGATCATTATTTACCTTTGGAGGAGTTTTCCAACTAGAACATTTTCTATTCTAGTATTCAAATAACACCATACAAAGTATTTTTTGGAAAGAGATGTCATACACCAATATGTTGGGATGAAATTGGTGAAAAAAATCCTATAGTCCTAGATCATGTGGTGAAAAAAAACAATGAAGGTAATGAATATTCAAACTCATATCAAAGAATCTCAATGAAGGAAAAAGATGTATACTAATAATTGAAGGAATTATTGGGAATTTCAAATGGGAGATCATGTTTTATTGAATGTATCTCCATATAAGGGTGATATAAGATTTGGGAAGAAAGGGAAACTAAGACCTAGGTATGTTGGACATTTTGAAATCTTGGAGAGAATTTTAGGTGTGTCTTATAATTTGTTGATTCCAACTAGCCTTTAAAAAGTATGTAATGAGTTCTACATCTTATTATTGAGAAAGTACATGCCATACCCAACACATGTTCTCACTTCTAATGGAATAAAATTGGAACCTGAATTATCTTACTGGGAGGAGCCTATCCAAATCATGGACACTAAATAATTGGTGCTGACGAATCATATGACTCATCTCGTAAAATTAATTTTGAAAAAAAAATAAAATTAATGGGTAGATGTGGGATCCTGAGGAACTTATGATGATGAAATAACCAAATATTTTCATGGGGTTAAAATTTGGAAAATTTTAGGAAGAAATTATTGTATGAGTGAAGAATGTAAAGACCTAGAACAATATCATCGATATTTCCCTTATTAGGTTTATTTCATATAGTATAGATCACATAAATTGACTATGGATCATAACACAAACATAAAAAATAAATAATTAATGAAATTATAGGCATTTCTAGAGGTTAAGAAACCTAGACCAATGAAATAAATACATGACAATAGAAATAGTAACATGACCCTTATGAATTTTAAATTGTCTAAATGAATAGTAGCCTAAACATTATAATAAATAAAATTTAGTCATCTCATAAGAAAAATTAGTATATAAGTATATCATAGAATACGTAAATGAATATTGTAAAAATTAATAAATAAGTGTTGTTATTTTTATGTGTCACAAATTTAAAATTACATTTTTCTATTTGAAAAAAATTTAAATGAAAATTCATTTTCATAAAATATATCCATAAATATATATTTTTTGGTCTTATGATTTGATAATAATTTTATGAGACCACAGTTAATTTTTATAAGTGTTATAAAATCCTTTTTATATTTAAAATTTATCTTTTTCCGTTAAATAATAATTTTCATTAAAGATTAACTTTCACATTTACAGAATATTATTTTTTAAAAATGGAGTCTATTTTTGAATTTTACACGTTAAAAAATGGTTATGGTAAATTTTTGGGATTTTTCTAAAATAAATGAAATTTTTATGAGTAGTAAAATATGGTAATTTACAATATAAATAAATTATATAATAAATACAATATTACTTGAGTCATGGATGTTTTAAGAACAATAATATAAAAATTCCATTCATTATATTAATATATTTGATCTTAATTCACAAACTATTTATATTATAGAGCCAATATAATAAACAAATCAATAATGTAGTCAAAAATCACTCCTCTCCCACAAAATAAATATTACCCCTCACCACCACTTCCCCACACACCACTAATCCTTTAGTATAGTAAAAATTGTACCCAAATAATCTTCACTAGTATCTCCCCACATCCAGGAGCTCTTGGTGTTTCTAAAAGACCAAAAGCCCCATTCCCTAAAGAGGTTCTCAAGGAGAAAAATTCAAGAGTTAAACCCTCTTCCTTATTCTTTTAATTTAATTTTAAGTTCTTTTATTTTATTTTACTCTTCTCACCACCCTGATTAAAATGATAATGATAAATCTAGTATAACACATATATAATGTAATTATAGTATGTGAACGAAATATTCTTCATGAAACTCCTTTCTCGCTCTCTCTTTTTTTTAAATGAAATCATCGTTCGTAAGGTGCTGATTTACGACCTTCATGGATGGAGGATTTATATTATTATATTTATCATTAAATGATGTTAATAAAACCATTTTAATTATATTCAAATATTGTGAAATGTATATTACAACCTTTTTTATGTTTAGTATGTAACATATTTCTATAATACTAAATTATAAAAGAAAATTAGTTCGTTATGATAAATAACCACCGTAATAATCTAAACGATTATCACTAAATGTATTATCTACTAATTAATCATAATAATATTTAAACAAATGATATTTATGACCATTTAAAATTATATATTTTCACTAATAAAATATAATTCTAATTATGGTGAACTATACCCATTTTACAGAAACTCCATTTTCTTTCAGGTTACTCTTTTTTCTCACCTTAAGCCAATTAAATTATTAATCATTCTTATTTACTCTTCATAAATTTATTTCTAATTTTCTATATATAAGTAAAAACCAGAATCCTAATTTATATTATGGGTAGTTACATATTTTAAAAGGACCATTCTCATATTCTTCCCGATAAACAAGCCCTATTCCATGAAACTTCTCGATTTATTACCCATTATCAAGTGCACTCTATAATCTATTTTAAGACACCTTTATTTTTCTAAAATAACTCATTTTATAATTAAAAAAATATCTCATTTCACTTTTGGTTTTATTCAAATATTTTTCCAAAATAACTTTTCTTTGCAAAGTAATAGAGTATTTCTCTCAATAATTCTTTAATGAATTTATAAGAGTATTTGCATCTATTTCAACATGATTATTGATTATTATGTTTAATTGGGAATAATATTTTTTGATATCATATACTAAATTTTATTTAATGGTTTATGATTAGTTTTACTATGAATGTTCTACGTTGATACCATTAACCATATTACTCTGAATGGTTAGTGATTATGTTTACTAATTGGGGAAATTTATTTACATTTCATTTGATAATTTAAATATGAATGTATATGTTGATTATGATTCACACCAATCATATAACAAATAAATTGGACTTATTAAGTGTTGGTTGAGTCATTATATAGCCCCTCATTGCATTAGTAGGTCTCATGAGATGCACTAGTTTAGGATTTTACCCGTTTATGTATAGTCTTGGTATGAGGATTTGAAAGTATGGTTCTGATGTAACACATTATGCATTCTTTTATTATGAAAAAATAAATTGATAGTCCATGTGGCTATTCTACTAGTATAATATCCCTGGTTCTGTTTCATTTTGGAATTATTTATTCATCTCTTATTCTTAATATATTATTCTCAAGATTATGTTTTAATGGCATTTGTACTTTTATTTATTCATCATGTATTATTAATTGTGCTTCCAATTTACTATTAAACCATACTAAGCACCTAAGATTACCCCTTTGGTATGTTTTATTTTCTCCCAGGATGCGAAGATGAATATTATGTCTAACTTATCGGGATAATATAGGAGTCATCGATGTTTCAAATAGAATTTATATATTGTTTTTACCTTTCAAAGTTGTAATGTAAAACATATGTATGAATATTTTTTTCTAAATATAATAAACTATTTAGTACTTTAAGAGGCGTCTTCATTGTTCATATGATAATGTAACAAAATAAACGATTTTCTCTGGGAAATATGGTTTGATGTCTTTAGAAATAGTGAACCTATCATATTTTTAATGCTATCTATAACCCATATAAAAAAATTTATTCAGAAAAACAAATGAGAAACATGATTTATAAGTTTCACCCACAAATATGCGTGAATAAATAATTAATACAACTGGTATGATCTTAGTCACAAATTAATCCACTAATATGATAAAGTTTTTTATAATGGTATTTGGGAATGTGTCATCCTTTTTACAGTAACAATAATATCTAAATAGTTCAAAAAACCCCCTTTGAATTTTACAAATAAAATAAAATGATAGAACGTGAAAGATTGACATTTATTTTTCGGATTATTTTTATATGAAATTGTTAATATTTGTTAGTTGTTTTGATATTTATATAATTTTTAACAATATTTTATTTGTCTCTCAATATATGATTTCTCTCTATAAAGAACTCAAGTTCACAATGACTTGGAATACATCAATGAAACTTATACAACTCCCATGACTACCCTCCTTATTTATTTCATTTAATTGAGATTTGATGTTAGTATATTAATTTTTTAGGATCTAAATTTCTTATAGTAAATCAATTATCCTCATTTTAAATTTCTATAAATTTATCACATTATGAAATTAATATATATAAATATATATTTTTAATCTATATTAGTTTTATTATTGAGTATAAAATCATCCAAAATATTTGGTTAAGTTCTATAAAAAATAATATGTTTGAATATTTATTCATTATGGTCATAATCTTTAGTTTCATTTTTTCCTTAATATATCTTCAAACCCAATTATAAGATTTTAATTCTTATTATTAATATTTATTTAAGTAGTGATATAAATTCAATTATTATGTGTTGCGTATAAACATAAAAATATAAATATTATTTTATATTAAATATAAAATCATTTTTTATTCCATGAAATATATAATATATGGAAAATTAATCCTCATTGAGAATAAACATATATAACATTTCTTGTGATAAACTATTTATTATATATGTGACATTGATTTTATTGATTATAATTTCACAATGTATTGAGAAAATTTTCTAGATGAGTTTTGTAAATAATTATTAATTATTCAAAACAAAATTTTCCCCACACTATCAAATCAGATATACTTCACACAACATAATTACATTGAGTAGAAATTCTATTTTTGTTCCAGGAAAATATTATGCATTGACTAACAATTTCATTTAGATTCAAGTACTTTTAATTTTCAACCTATTTATAAATTAGTATTCTAAATATACATTACACATATCAATATGTGTGGTAATATAAATGATCTTATTCATCTATTAAATACGTTGATAATTTATTTTCTTCTTAAACTCTAAAATTCTCTTTTTCATTATACTTATTCTAAAATCTATCCAATCAACTCAAAAAGCATCATAAATGATCTTCAAAGAGTATCAAGAAAAACTCCTTTAATGTTACTTTTTTGTAACTATCTCACATAATAATAAAAAATCACTTTTTTCATTTCTATCTTTCTTATAGATTTAATAACAATTGTTGAAAATAAATAATAAAATATAATTCCATGGGTTCTTTAAAATCCCTAACATATCATCAAAATTCCAATGGTACATCATTTTCTCCCTTTTTATTTATTATAAATATCATAAATTTAAAAATTAATTATATTTTTCTTCACTCCATTTATTAAAAATAAATATATTATTTTTACCAATTGACCCTATTAATTTAAATTGATATTTTTTCTATAGAAATAGTCTATTTGAAAAATAAAATCCCTATATAATCTTTTTCTTAATTTGAGACACTCACCAACACTTCAATAGACTAACTTATGTTTTATATAACTCCCCATCACTCAATTACTTATATCTTTACACTATGGAGTCTTATAAAATATAAATTTGAAATAATTTCCTTATTACTATTTTTTATTATCTTTTACAACTCAATATCTCCTCTAAATATCCCTATTTGTGCTAAAAAAATATTTTTATAATAACATAAAATAATTTTTTTTCTCCCATTATCGAATTATTTTCTTGAATATATATTTATCTTCTACCCTTTTGAAAAATAATAAAAATTTATTTTAAGGGAAGGTGTATATATCACATCTATAAGTACATTGATGGGATGTTTAAACAACCATCATAAAAAAATATTCAAACCCTTATTTTCAAAATTATTTCAAAAAAATATCATTTACTTTTACATATATTTGAGAATCACTCATGTTTTAGAAATATATTTTAAAATTTCTCCTTAAACAATGATACTTTATTGAAATTATCTTTGATATAGATTCTTTTAGTTTATTCCTTGATAAATTAATTGAACATTTATTATCGTAGATAGTCTATAATGGAATATATGTATATATATATATACTTTTGGGTCTCTAACTACTTCTTCATCCACATAAATTTTACACATGACTGTGTGATGTTGACAAACACATATTTTATTGCACTAAGTGCTATTGAGTTTTTGTTTTTTGTAGTACCAATACATTAATTTTTTTCTAAAAATTCACATTCATCCTCATATAGAGTTTTTATCATCAATATTACCTTCCAATTCAACATAAGTAAATTCAAATAGTTTATTTTTATACTTTCATTTATAATTATTCTATTTTTTTCCTTTAACTTGAATAAGAATATTTTTTATAAGCACTACATGTCACCATTTCAGTTAAATTCAGAATCTTGAATATAGGTGAGAATGTAGACTATATCATTCATTGATTAAGTTAGATATAAAAAACATCCAATCAATATTTTGAAAAAATTTAGATTAAGAAATATTACTTTTTTATCCTTTCAAAACGTTAAATTAACAGTGATGGGTGTGGATACTTATTTTGAGTCATATGTTCCAATTTTTTATAACCAACTCATTATTATATTTCATATGAGATAAAAATATGAAATTTTATTTTTAAAAATTTTCAATCCCTAATAATATTACATCTCACCCAATATATAAATTTTAAAATAATTTATTATTTGATCAGAAAATATCTCAAAGATATACGATTTATCTCTAAAAAAATTATTTCATAAATATATAAAATAATAATTAGAGAACCAATTTTCATCTATTTATTATATATTTTGTTAGCCAGTTTTCCGTAAATAAAATATGTTTTCTTTATATAGTTTCTTATCATTAAATACAAATCCATTTTAGATTGTATAAATTTGTACATAGAATTCTTTGAGTTATAAATTTTAATTCTATCACTATCTATAATGACACCCTAAATTTTATTTATGAAGACTTTACCATCCTTCTCTCTATTAAATAATATATATTTGATAGTTATTTGATATAATTTTTATAATATCTAAGTATAAGAAACCCCAAATATTCTTTTAACCAAAATTCATGTAAAAAGAGAAATTATATTCTCAAAATTTATTCCCTCCACTAGAGTATAACCTTTTTATTCTATCCATTATTTATTTATAACGATTTAAACTTTTTCATTTATTTTATTTATGAAAGACCACTAAGTTATAATAATATTATTCCATTTAGGTCTAGGTATAGGTTAACAATCATCATTATTCTCAATTTTATTTAGTCCATCACTCATGGAAATAATAAATTTTTATACATAATATCTTATTAAATATTGTTTGGTATAATATATAAAGTATGTATATCATGGATTTTGTTTCAATTTTTTATGGTTTATATATTTTTATCTTGATATTTTTTTTTTAGATTCTATAAAAAATATTTACTTGTAAATAATGTTTTTTATATTCATTTTCTAAAAAACTTTCATCAAATATGGGGTCATAGTCAGTCTCTTTAGTATATTTTTGAACATGTTATTTTCATTCATATATGGTTTCATAAATTTTTTAGCTATTTATTTTTGTTCTTTATATTCTAAAATATAATTCACTCATAGTATGTGATTATTTTAAAAAAATTACCATCTCAATAATCAAAAAAAAATTAGTCACTTTCTTTAGAATTTATAACCACTACTATTGGAAAAGAAACACATGAATATACCTTCATCGTCCTTTTCAGTAAATTTTATAAAATTTTAAAATTTAATTTTTTGCAGGTACGGACTTCCTGGCACATGTAAATATATAATTAAAGTATTTTTAATCCACATCTTGTTAAGGGATGTATTTGGATTTGGATTCAGTAAAAATCCATTATGAATGTATATTAAAGCACATAAAACTTCTCTTTAAAAATATTTTGGAATCTAATGTTTATTAAATATGGATATTTCCATCTCAACTAGGATCATATTTTTCCTTATAGATATTATATTATTTTTTGAGGTACATGGAGCACTATAGTCATATTTTCTTCTATGATTTGAAATATAATTTCCAAAATAATTGTGTGTATATTTTCTTGAATTATTTATCTAGGATTTCTTATAAAAAACACAAAATGCTCATAAACATACATTATACACAATAATGATCTTATAAATAGATTTAATTTTTTTTACTTCATTAGAATGACAATTTTAATTCCTATAAAATTTTCAATGAATGTGATCTTATAAAAACCACCAATTTAATATTAATGGCCCATGGGACAAAACATATCAATATGAGTTAATTCCAGTGGCCTATATGATAGAATATACATTCCTCTATGACTATTTTTCACTGTAAATTCCTTTTATAAAATTGTATAAATTTTTCAGACTTCAATATTCATGTTAAGGAAATGTATCTTCCTTATAAATATTGAATATTATTCATTGGACAAGGTAGATATGTATTATAGGGAATATTTTTTCATATTTGGAACTAAAGTAACATGTTCTATGTAAATTACCAATTTGGAATAGAGTTAATTTTTTATTACATTATTGATGATTTTTTAAGCCTTTATGCTCTTGATTATTTAATAATTATTACTAAACTAAAATTAATTTCAATCATTACATAGTTGGATAACTTTCAACCTGTTATTATTTAGTCAATCAATAAATAAATTTACTTTTTACATAAGATGTCGTGCTTTAATATCTCCAATAGAAATATAGTTAATCATAATGGAACTATAATTTCTGTTGGTTAAGGAGCCTAATCTATGGATCACATTGTTCTTTATAATATTTTTATCTCTAGAAATATGATAAGAAAACCAAAACCATGAATTAATGACTTTTATTTATTAATATATCTAAATAAAAATCTAAAAAATATAACTTATCAATTATTCGAATTATCTAATAATTTCTATAGTCACTTACTAAAACTATTATAAAAAACAAAAAATTAGTCATCAAATCGACCAATATAGGAACATCCACCACACACTTCACCAAGATAATCAAATCTTTTTACTATATGTATATTTTATTTTTTATTCCCATTTTTTATCGAGTAGTTTTATGTTATCTTATAAACATGACTCAAAATTTATTCATGAATTATATATATATTTTTTTAAAATTAAAATTTCTCTAATATATGTTATTTCTATTCCTATTAGAACTAAATTACAAATAGTAGTAATTGAATTTGGAATATCTTCTATTCTACACATCCATACTACTGGCATTATGTTATTTTTTTGACATATAATAAAACATCTATTACACTAGTTTTAAGGAAATAATTTTCCTACTAATATCTTTGAATTTATTTTATCTATACATGGGTTTTATAACTATTCCTCTCATGATAAATTCGTATATAATTTGATTTTGAACAAGAATAACTAGAAAAAATATTTTTAAAATATTCTTAAATTTTTTTATATAAAATATACATATTTATTAATTTTTAGAATGAAAAATCCAATGAGAAACCCTATAAATAATTTCTCATAATATAATCTCTTTTATAGGAGATAACTATTAATTAATATAGTAAAAAACATTATTCTCAATAAATATTTATGACATAACTTTAATCGCCTGATTGTTTTTCAGAAACATCGTTCAATTTTTCATGAGTTTTCTAAAGAAGTATGTTGTTTTATTTCTCTTATATTAATTAGTCATAATTTTTAGTTTTTATATATTAAATTAATTATATATCTCTCTCATGTTTAGTAATAGAAAATTTATTTTCTTTATTTCCTCATTGAATTCAAAATATTTCTCAGATAAATCATATTTATTTATTTTATATTTTATAATTTATTTGTTTATATTCCTATAAAAATTAATACTATCAAGATACTTATATTTAATAATTTTTATTATATAATATTCTTCCACTAACATCTATAATTATTATATTATTTTTTAACATGAGCCAATGATGGTCTATGATTTCATTTCAGTTTACAATCACCATCAATTTTTTTTCATAAGTAGATATATATTATTCATCTTCATTTATTATTAATATTCTCTTTATATTATTATAGAAACTTTTATTCTTATGGGAAAATTTATTATAATTTTTGAAATTTAGATTTATATTAGATATTACCTTTTGAAATGAAAGTATATTTAATTTCCATTATTACAATCAAAAACCCCATTTTAAAAAAATTCTTAAAAGTGACATAATCCTCCACAATTAAGGATTTTGAAAGTAAATTTTCCCTTTTTTAAATCACTTTTACTTTTTTAAAATTATTTTAAATGAGTTAAATTATTTTTAAGACTATAATAACCATATTATGTTTTAAAATAAATGGGAGGATCTTTTTTAATATCATTCATATTAATATTATTTATTACTTTGAATTAAATTTTCATCTCTTTATTGATATTATTTTTATAATTTGGGTTCTTATTCTTGTCATATGAAATTAAAATACTATAAATAATATCTATATATAACTCATTATGATCTATATCTTTAAGGGTTGAAATTTTAGCATCAAATGTTTTTTGGTAACACCCATAACATTATTTTAATATTGTAGATTTTCATGTTTTTTACCATATCCTCTAATAGTTATAGAAATTTAATTAATTATTATAATTAATTAATCAAATATCTCATAATTTTATATTTCATCTTGTTAAAATACTTCTCTAATTTTTTTGATATTCAAATCTTTCAAAATATTCTTTATTTCATAGTTATTTTATTTATTGTTCTATATATCTAGTGTTATTTACTTCCAAAAAACATTTATAGTATCTTTTTCATATAATGAATATAATATAAAATTAATTATTATTCCATTATATTAAATATGTTTCTTATCATTAGGAGGTAATAATTAACTTATATCAATATGAATAAGACAGATATTAATAATATCAAGCACATTTATACCCAATGAAATTAAATATGTAATCATTACCTATTTACAAATATAAATTTTTTTAAATAAAAAACAAAAATTTCATTACATTAATGAAATTTAAATTATGTATTATTAATTAGTAAAAAAATAATCGTTAAATAAAAAACAAATAATAAAGGATCCAATAACACAGAACATGCCATTTTTATGATGCCATTTGATCTTCCTAGGATTGATATTGAACTAAAATTTTGAAAAGAAGAATTAGTGTTCATTAATTTTTAAAATTTTTATCAATCAAATTCTGATTACTTTTTATATTAAATGTATCCAATTATATTTTTAATTATTTCCCAAACTTATATGTATGAAATTATTTAAGATCATGCACATCATACATACTTTATAGGTTTCACCACTAATATGGGTGAATATTATTTTTCTATAAAAAGTGTCAACAAAGTCCTAAATTAATACTATAATAAAAAATGTATATTAAAAGGATTTTTTGGAAGTTTTCATAAATTTTAAGGTTCAATAATCCTTTTATTTTATTACAAAATGATAAAATGATAATGAGAAATACAAAAAATAAAACTTAGGATATTATTTATATTAAAAATTTGATCTTCCTTGGTTATGAATTGATTATAGTAACATTCCTTCAAGTGTTATTCATTATCTCATAAAAATATATTCCTACACAAAAATAATCAGACACTCAATTCTCTAAAATACCTCATTGAAGATCATATATATATATATTATAAATATAATTCTTCATTATTTTTTATTTGATATTTCCACTCAATATATAAATCATTTAAGATCTTAATATCTAACACTAAAGCAAAAATCATCATTTTAATGTCTTATAGACTTATTTTCTTTTAAAATTTATATCGTTGTATGTTTAATCCTTCCTAAAAATAATACTTACCAAAAAATATTTCAAAATATTTGGTTATGATATATTCAAAATAATTTTTTAAATCTATAAATAATTAAATCATGATATTCATTTTTCTTCTTCTATAAATATATATTCATACTAAATTGTTATATTTATAATCTCATACATAATAATTAAGTTGAGTAGAAAACTCATTTATATTGATATTTATTAAGTGAAATAAAAAAGATCAACATTTTATTTTATATTGAGGGAAACTAATTTTTTTGTTCAATAACCTGATTAAACACCAAAAAAATAAATTCACAAGATTAGAAATCCAAAAGGACACTATAAGAAATAACATTCAGACACTTTGTGTAATAATATACGTGCATTTTGTGAAAAATATACTACATTGAGTAAAATTTTACACTACATTGATTAAATCTAGATGATGAGTTTAATAACTTCTTCTAAAAATTTCCACTATTATTTTTTCAGTTCTAAATAATAAAATGTAATTTATAAATCTTGGATTATTATGGTACTCACTTTTAATAAGGGTCGATATTTTGTTTGAGGAAAGGAGATTCTATATTAACGAAGAATTATATGTCGTGTATGCCTTCTCCACCCATAGGTCCCCATTGAATAGGCCTTCTCTATTCCCAAGTCCCTAGTTATTAAGCCTTATCCAGGAAAAGTCTCTTATTCTTAGGTACTTTCACTAGACTTTGTCTCTATTATGTGAAGTCGTAACATTCACCCTTGCCTCTATGAACTTACCTTCATGTTCACTCACTATTATTCAAATATCTCACCCATCCTAGGGTGTGAGGAGTATTTGTCCCATTAGTACTTCACCTTTCCTCCACTATGTCCAAAAATAGAAATCCATGATTCTTATTAGGGGGAGGGGGAGGGGAGACACATAGTGTAGAGATAAAATGAGTTTAATATCTTACCCTATATCCCAATAATTATCTTCTCCTTTTTGTTTCTTCTAAATTCAAAACCTAAGGACAATAGTGGAAATTTTGGGTAATTGTGTCATTCGATGATGTTAACACTAAAATATTCATGAAATACCATTACTTCCATGCTCTATTATTATTGGGGTGAATTAACCCATCCAAGGTAGACCACAATAGGGAACCATATGCCCAATTTATTGTAAGAGTACAATATTTGGGTTCCACATGCCCAAGTACCCTGGGAGGTCCATAATTGGGTGACAACATTCTCTACATTCTGTAATTTGAAGAAACATCACATGACACTCCATAGAACCGAGACACTTCCCCCTACATCACACGACCTTTTATACTAGGGAGACACATTATCAAACCCTTTATATATGGGTGATCATTCACCTTACCATCTATATTAGGGTGACACTTTTTTAAACAATGTACACTTGATAGACATTTTACCCTACCAAGAAACGAGGGTAATAATTAACTCTAGTACCATGTTTATGAATACCCTCTCTATGTTCTAACACATGGGGGGAAATTTTCCTAGGTCCAAAACGAAGGTTATAAATCACTCAAGCCTAAAACATTGGCATAGTTTTACCCATGTTCCATATATCATCAAATACCAACCTAAGAGCCCTCCATGAGATCCTTAAGTATATGTATAAGTTGTGAACACAAGATCCCCTCTCACAAATCATGTATTCCATTGATAATGTATTCTTAATTTGGTTTCCTTCCAAATTTATGGGACCGTTAGGGTAATTATAATCATTTATTACCTTGAAAATTATGTTCGCTACCATGAGTACATTGGTGAAATATCTCTTAGATATTTTTGATCACGATAACTACCCTATATCAAGAATTGTATTTTTTTCTGTCATCCAATGGGACTCATTAATCCACTCAAGGATCCCAAGATCCATATATGGGACTCTAGTTTTGTGTAATCATTAATCACTAAATCTACTTAAGTCACCTACAAGTTCAGAAACCTCTGTCCAACATTTGTGTAAACCCCATATATACTCTCCCTGCTCCCAGATAGGATACGGGAATCCTACTAAGTATAAGATCCAAATATATATTCCCCTATCTGGTAGCTAATAGATATGATGAACCAAAAATGTACCCCCATGTATAGTACCTTCACTGTTTTCTATTATAATCTATTTTATGAGACAATCATCCTTACCATAGAATGCTAAACCGCATGGGCCAATCTTGTCACATGACCTAAAAACATGAAACTCTAACTACATGTGATTTAATTTATGTTAATTGGGATAAATTGTACACCTATTTTAGTTTCAATAACAATAATTTATAGTTCTTATAATAAATAAATTAAAATACTCTTTACATGGTCATGGATGAATGACCTTAAAAGGAACCACAATGGTCCTCATCATAAGAAATAAAATGGTGTTATGTTTCAAGTGAAGTAGCTCAAAACTATATGTGTTCTAATACCTATATGAATCCCCATTCATGGGATCAATATCAACTCATATTTTCTCCATAAGAGGTGATAAATTATAGATAACTCATCTATATGAATTTAAATCACATTATAATGATAAGTAAAAGATAGATGGAGAACCTATAATACATACAGATGTTTACACCAATGAATGGTTTTGATCAATTATGGGTATGTTAGTAACCATTATAAATATTATTACTGATATTGATTTGTGAGTATATATGAAATCATTAAAATATTCCTAGAATATATAACAATTCCCCCCTAAAATGGGTGAGGTGAGCCCAAAAACCCACCCTCTCAACCAAATCACAACCCACAACATCCTTGTAAAATCCATACAACTACCTAACACAGGAAATTAACTCCACACAAACTAAAAATAAGAATACATGAGGGAATTTTGGAAAGAAAATGTAAATTAAAAGTGAATATTTTACCTAAGAAAGTGATTAATTATCTATTCTCGTACTTGTGATGTTGTATCAATCAGTTTCTTGTTTGTGGTTGTTGTCTTTTTCAGGAACCTATTCAATCCAAATGAAATTTCTAAATTGACCATAAATTTCTAGGATATTGGGACATGATAGCCATAGATTTTAGGTATCTGATCACTACATGTAACTAGAGGATGCACTATACCCACACATTAACTTTTATGAATGATGCGGATCTATAACCTTGATACAATCTATCACTAGACCAGTGTCTGCAATGCTAGTTGGTGAATTATTTATTCTAGGAGTACCATCTCAATGTCTCCATCCTGACATTAGAGGATGCATACAAAATTATTTTAAAGATGTATCTCTATGGTCTTTTCTATGAATGATGGATCACAAAGAAGAAAGTGACTGATATGAACAAACCTAATCATTTCAAGAGTCTATCCCTAGAGAACAACATTTCAGACATTCCGTATCTTAGTGAGGTGGATGAGGGAATACACTATATATAAAAAACCACCGAACAATTTATCAGAGAGACCCTATTCACCAGGGTCACTATCATCAACATGTGACCCAAATTCTAAATGAATTTGATAAAGACGTTCTGTTCACCCCAAACATCCTATCTAGGGAATATTAAAAAATATTCTATACAATGTAGTTCACCACTGTAACTTAAAAGTTGATCTATGTATGAACTATTTCCAACACCCCTAAGGCCCAACAACATATCCCAACAGTGGCCTATGGAAAATACCAGATTATTATTAGCTAAAATCCTTATACATTATTGAAGTTATCCTTGGAGGTGTCTTCAGTAGAACCCTAAAAAATGTTTAAGTTAAATAACATACATATAGGTATTCATAGTATCGTTCCACCTTATATAGTACGTGGAATGACATGGTCCCAAAAAGAAAATATAGCTATAGTGATATCCATATCAACAACATAATTTGGATCCCCAAAACATCAATAGGTTGTGAATTTTAGATTATTTATGTTGACTATATAATAACTTGATTATTTTTGTTAAATAACCATACAGATAGGTTTATTGTAAGATGGGAAGACCTTCATTCAAAATTAATATACTAATTCATATCTACATCAAGGAAAAAATCTATCCTTTCTCTTTCCAATTACTATAGGAATAATAATAAGAGTTATATATTTGATTACAAGATATAAATATCTAACATACTCTGTGGAAATATATCATCCCCAAGAAAAACTACTAGAGATCTACATGTGGAACATATAAGATGAATTTTCAACCATGATAACTCCTTATGTACCTTGTTATTTTTTAAGATTTTTCATCACTAAAAAACACTAATAATATTATATTTAGAATATCAATGAAAGGGAACATTTAGCATGAAATTATTTGGGAATTAAGAAATAACTAATGTGACCCTCAATATACATCGGATATAGGGACACTTCCTTGAAAAAATGAGGAATAACCATTATTCCCAAAATAATGAATAGATTTTATGGAAATTCATTTTTACATATAAATTATCCACATCACATTGACAAAAATCAAGAATCCATATGAATAAGGGAATAACGATCACCAAAAAGTATTTCCCTTACAATCATATACCGGGTCAGATGATATGGGAGTGGGTTCTATTCAATGATTTGTTGAAATATATGGTTGATAATGGTCAATTTAAGTTGTAAAATCACAATGTTGTTCTGATATATGTTTTTTGCATTCCCCAAGAAGAAGAAGAAGAAAAATATTTGTAAAATAACTCATATAGAGATGTGTATTATTTTGATGAATGGATGATCTTGAAATAATTGGATAATGAAAATTAAATAATTAGGGAATGGTTGAATCAACCTAAAATGATCCCAAATACCTTTACATATCTAAATGACATGCATCCTATTAGCTTATGATTTATGATACGATGTAATCAGTGCAGGAAAGAAAAAGAGAAATATGTCTCCCTAAAGATTTCTAAACCAGTCATGTAAAATATCGACTTTATTCCATCAATACTATGAGAATGAGAACCATTCAACCTAATATAAGGATATGAAACATACCAGATAAAAAATCTAATGGTAATGACCCACAAAATTATCAATGGTAACTAAATCACTAAAGAAGATAATGGACAAAAAACTAGTAAATGAGCCATTGAGTATCAAACCATTAAAAAATAATGGAAACCACCCCACTAAAATATATAGTCTTATAATAAGGTATAATAATTTTACTCAGTCAATGTTATTTATATAATATACTATTAAACTATTAAAGTATAGTTTTATTAAATAAAATATTTTATATAAACCAATATGGTATTAGTCAAGTCTTATGAATTTTTAATTATTTTTGATTAGTATGATCTTGAAAAATATGATCTAAAACTTATAAAATAACATAAGGATCAAAAGTTTTTCCCATCCTCTACTCCTATAATTAGTGAATAATACATTTTTAATACCCATACTTCCTACAAAAAAGGAATCTTCAACCCCATTTATGCCTTATAATGCAATGTTGGTTTTGTATGTTCTAGATGTTAAAGAAATATTGAACCTTTGGGTTCCAAACATGGATTTCCATCACCAAACACCTATATTTAATTTATGAAATGTAAGGGTGTTGTCTTGTATTTCCACTATCAGCACATGGAAGCTGCAAATGAAATCTCTACTGAAGAACTGATCCCTCAGTTGTAATGGGAAAATGATAGTATCTTTGAAATAATTACAATGGTTATTCAAGGAGATATTACATATGGTGAAATTTAAGTATCCTCTTATAGGATATCTACTTATAATAAATTACTCAGTACTAGTGGGATGTGGGAATTCTCATATTATTTTCTCCCTTATTTGGTGCAATCGTGATATTGTTTGGCTTTATAAATCACCACATAGTCTCCAAGATAGTTAGAGTTATCCAGTATATGGGTTTCACCATCAATTTCCAAGTCATAAATAAATTCAAAATCTACCCCTGTTTGGATCAAGATCAAGAAACAACATCCTAGAACCTAAATTTTTCCATGGTCGCATTCTGATCAAGTAATTCATGACACACATGAGAAGAAATGTTGTGAAGAAAACATCGGAGGAAAAAATAAGTTATACTCATTTCAATAAGATAATGTTTCTGGGTATTTTTCTTATACCATGTAGAATAATTTTATCAATATATGATTTTCAGGTGATTAGAGGAGTTAGTTTTGAGATAACATGATAATTTCTACCTATACCATCAATTTTGGGATATAAGATAGAGAAGATATTCTCCATTAATGATTTCATTAATACCAGATAGATTAAAGGATTATAGAGCTAGTGACATCAAAATATTTTATTCAGACAAGTGAAAACTCTAAATAGAATGAAAAAAGTGTATAAGATAGGCATATCATAGATAAAATATACATCAAAGTGCCTAGTCAAACATAATTTATGAAATCATGGAAAACAAAATAGTGGATGGATGGGGTATATCTGAAGGGGTTGGGACTTGGAACTTCATTATCCCAAAAATTTATAATTGATTATGTTATTATTAATTTTAGAAGTATAAAAAGAAATTGGGGATGGATTAACTCATGAAATAGTAAATTAAAATGAAAATATATACTATATAATGTAATAAAATAATGGGATACTCCCCCAAATTCAACAATTTTTATGCTTATTTATATCTTCACTTTGACTCCCTATCTTACTATCTATGTGTTTCATGTGGATATAAACAATCGTACTACCTAAATTGGGTGACTGATCATCACACTTGGGAAAATTGTTCTAAGCAATCAACACACCACTCTCTCAAATGATTCATAATTTTAATCCCATCCATTGGTCATACCACTTTTCACATTACACAATAGTAATTCAAATAGTGTGAGTGGAAAGTATTTTCAACAACATAAAATTAAATGGACATGAATGAGGCATGATGTATGATATTCTCTTTATCCTCTCACTCTCTCATGATCCTCAAAATAAAATAGATGAAATCAATCTAGGTGTGTGGACTGTGGTTTTTATCTTGTGGGTGATCCTGGGGTAAGGCTTCTATCATGGATGTAATCTTGAGAATCACCATTACCACATAGAATAAAAAGTATGAAAAAGGGGAAATAGAATAAAAAATGAAAACCAACATAATGAGTTAAAATTAATTATAGAAAAACAATATACATCTCTAATCTAATGATGAATGGGATAAAATATGAGGTTCTGAATCCTATTTAGAATAGTAGAGGGGAAATAAGTATACCATTCACCTTATACTTATCCTCCATGAATTTTCATTCCTTTTACATGATTTTTGAGTTCTTATTATCTTCCTTATATGGACTAAACTTGTCTATATCATGGGTCACAATTCTTCATATGGGTATCTTCATGATTCTTTCATATTTCTTATATTTACCCCATGATCTCCACCATCTTCATAAGCTAGATACATGCCATGTGGTTTGTGTGATAGGTAATTTAATATTTTTTAGTCCAATGGGAAATCGTTCCTTTAATTTTAGGTCAAGTTCATATATTTTTGGGAATTTCATATTTAAATACCCATTGAAGATTTTTTTATTAAGTCTTGTATCAATTACGAGAGGGAAAATCGTGGTTGCATGAGTTTATCATGAAACCAATCTAATCCTTTTTTGAATTTTCATCGTGGTTTGTTATGATAAAGTTAGAGGAATTATTTATTGATGATGAACATAAAAAAACTTCAACCCTTTGTAGAGGATTTGACATTTACAAAAGATTATACCCATGGTTAGTTTGATCTTCACATACTATTGATCCATGATCATCATATAGTCACATAAAGAATTTATAATTTTTTCACATGGTCATTCATTGAATGGTCAATTAGATCCCTTTATTCATTATTTTTAGTTTAACATATAGTGGATCTGTATTTCTTCTTATGATTTTTTGGTGTTTTCATTCATATTAGGACATTGTTATTTTTTTTCCAGTTTTGACCTACACAATGTGAAATCTAAATAAGATACTATATTTTTTCTTGTTTTGATCATGATGATTGAAAAAAGAAAAAAAAATAAATTCCATTAAACAATTAAAATCTATAACCAATATCAATGCATTACTTTATAATTATACCCAAAATAAGAATAAACCATTAAAATCATGGTTTAATAAATTTATAAAATAAATTCAATTTTCTACAAGGTATCAAAAATAAATTATTTACCCATGTTTTACCATGATTATAGGTTAGTTTATATTGAATATAATTTTAAAATTAGGAAATTTTTCCTCTCATCACTCACTCACACTTACACCATTGCACTATTGGGTAACATAACAAATTCCAATTATTTAAAAAGATCATCCTATAGAAAGACGACCCTTATTAGGTTCAAATACATATAATATAAATTATATAAATTATATACCCATCTATTATTTTAATTTTTTTCCTCTTATATGAATATATCCTATATTACTACATAACCACTAATCATAATTCTAGTTCCAAGAGTATGAAAATATTGGATTTAAGTGAAATTGAAATTTTAACAAGGAAAACTTTAATAAATCACTATGCCCTAAGTTTCTGAAACCAAATTTCTAATTCCTACTTCTTTAATATAACTCATATGATATTTTTATAAGTTAATTTCTCCTTTCATAATTTTTATTCAAAATTTCACTCACCTAAATGAATTATTTTTTGAAAATTATCCACTTTAATCAACATTACCAACCATATATGAATAAGGAACTTATTGAAATTATATGGGGCTTTAATAACTAACACACCCAAATATTATTTTCTTAAAGACTAATTTAGGGAAAAAATTTACCATTTTACTCCTGTTTCAAAGTACATATATAACTATATTTTGGTTTGGATCCATGAAGGTATCTATTTCACAATGGCTAAGTTATATAATTTCAAGTGAAAAAATATAGTTTTCTAATGTTATAATTCAATTTTTACATTAATATTTCCTATAAAAATATCTTGACTATATATCTAATAAAAATTACATAAAATCAATAGACATGTTAAATCAATAATCAAGAACATCCAACAATTTCATAATCAAGGAAACCCTTAGAAAATAGTATGAAATCCTCACTAGGTAGGAAAACTTTTAATATCATGTTTCATAAACTAATGATCAAAAAGAAAAATTAAACACATGAATATTTTATTTATGGATTCTAAAAAAATCCTAAAAATATTTTAAGCTAATATTAAATTGGTTTGAGACCCTCTCCAACACTCTTTTAACCCTACACCTTTATAGCCCAATATATTTCAAAAATGATAGTTGTAAAATAGGAGGGATAGAATAACAACACTTCTATTTATTTCACATTAATAAATGATTTATTACATAAAATTAAAATTAATATTACAAAAAAATATTACAAAGAACAATGTATTTGGGAATTAGGTACATTACAAATCTATTTAAATTTGGACAAAAATAATCATTAATGAAACGTTTTTTAACATGCTTACACTTAAAACTACAAGTGACAACCTGGGGACAGACAAAAGAAATGGGTGAGCTATAAAATCCACTAAAGGAATAAAAAATGCATAATGTGATACATGCTAGACAATAGGAAGAAAAATGGGGCATAAAAAAATTTACGAATCATAAACATGAACAATGATACAAGATATAATATGATAATCCTAACATGGGAAATATGGAAACAAGTTAAAACATTGCATTATAAACATGGGTCAAGGATAATAGAAAAAAAAATATAAAAAGTCACAAAAAGGAATCAGCTTCACGATCTTTCCCAACATTACTTCTCATGTGACTAAACATTACCCAATGTAATGGAGTGTTATATAATTCTAGGTGTACCCGTCACTTTATTTTTATTCTCATTCTTAAGTGTACCACAAAAATCATACAACATGGAATAATTTTTCATCACATTTTGTTTCCAGATCAAGGATTGTAGAATAAACACAGGTAATTATTTAATAAAATAAGTATAAGTGCATAAAGGTTAACAACCTTGATATCAAATTGTATAGGTAATCACTACACAATTTTTTGGGAATCAAATTCCACAGTGAAATTTCGGCAGCAGAACGGGGGAACATAAATGTAATTAGGAGAGATTAATAAGAGAAAAATTGGTCTATAATCATTTATAATCGTAATGGTAGTATTAGGGGTGTGTGAAAACACAACCCATCATTAGTAATTGAAAATAAAATGGCATAACATGAAGAAGATTCCTAAATAAAGGGGAGAATGAGAGGTTCCCTTATAAGAGTGTGTGACTCAAAATGCCTGGGAGGGGATTATTGAGAGCTTGGGGGAACCTTTTGAGGATTCTATATAGGGTAGGTTATTGTATGTACGTTCTTCATGGAGTTTTAGTGAAGATAAAAAAGATAATGGGTGGCTTTAAATAATAAATGAGGGGGAATTGTTTATTATTTTGGTTTTAGAATCTACATAATAAAATAACCAAAAATACAAACCAACCCATGGTCTTTTACCTTGTATTCAAGAATATGGTTGTAGTTATCATTATTTTATAAGGAAAGCTACTGAACATAATAAAATAATACCCTTTATTAGGTGGTGGTGAGTCATACTCTTAAATAAAAGAATTTAAAACCCTAAAATATATTAATGGTAATGGAGGATTCATAAAGGATTTAAAAAATTAATAAAATAAACATAAAATCACAATATTTTTAAGTAAAAATATATATTTGGTCATGTATTTCATTTATAGTATTTATTGTATGACTTTTGGGTCATTGTGATGTCATAATACACATAGTATATTTATACATTATTTAATTTTTAAACGAAAATTTGACTATTTCAGAGTATTATGAAAAATTCATGAATGGATAATTTTTAAGTTCTAATTCGAAAAATAATATTCATTTTATCTAAAATTATTTTCTAAATATGTGAATTTTCACTTTTTAAATCGTAATCCACATTTATTGAGAAATGCTGGGTTTTTGACAATAATAGTTTTTAAACCCTTATAAAAATTACATTTGAATTCATAAAACATGTATAATAAATTTTATTTAATTAAAATTATTTAATAATAATACTATATAAAAATATTATTTATTTCAAAAATCCATTAATTTATCCAAATAAATTCCTTAATTGAATTTTAATATTACCAATTAATACTATTTTTTTTATTATAAATAATTAAAAATCATATATAATGTAAGAATAATTGGATAAAAATATATTTATTATTCTATAGACAATAATATACATAATCATAATTCTAGGGTATCGATACATATCCCTTTATTATAATAGAAAAGGCCTTAAGATTAAGGTGAGAGATATCGAGACTTTAATGGGGTGGTTCAACATACATGGTATGGGAAATGATCTTACTGAGCATGAAATTCTTTCATAAACAATTTATCTCATTGCTAATTTATTGGATCTTTTCTTGGATTTTGTCAAGGTTAAATCCTAGTGATGTTATATCCATAAGAAAATCTAATAAATGGGCTTTATAGAGTACAATCCTACATGTAGATCCCATCACTTCCTTTTTATGTTTCAATTGGATTGGTTAAAACCCTATATTTATACTAATCATGTGATCATTATTAAACATCTATATTATCAATGGTAGTGATACTTAATTGAATATAAATCCAATATATAATGAAAACAAATAAGTGAATGTGTTTTCTATAACCATATTACATAATTAGACATTTAATTAATTCTAATGGGGATTTTTTTATAATAGTTTTGGTCATTAAAATATTCCATCCTTAAAGAAATTTTAGCCTAAAAATTTTCATTTCCCAGAAAAAAAGATAAGGGTAGCATTGAGTCATAACTTCCTTTGATTCCCATATCTCTTCTTCAAACTTTTGGTTTATCCACAACACTTTAACAAACTCTGTTTCCATATTTCAAAGAATTTTGTCCTTATGGTCTAAGATCCTCATGGACTTATTCCCATATGAGAGAAAATTCTCTAATGGTACCACCTATGGATTGAGTACATGTGAGGGGTAAGGTATGTAATTTCTCAAGAAGGGTACATGGAATACATCATGTACATAAGATATGTTAGGTGAGAGTGCAAGTTGGCAGGACGCTGCTCTGATGCGATCAAGGATCTCAAAGGGGATGATGTATCTTGGACTATTTTTTCCCTTATTCTCCAATATCATCACTTTTTTCCATGGAGATATGTGGACCAATACTATTTATCCAACATGAAAATCTAAGTATCATTGATGATTTTGATCATAACACCTATGTCGACTCTGAGAAGCCTTGATTTGATGTTGGATGGTCTTAACCTTTTCCACCATTTCCTCATCAATTTCAAGACCTAGAAGTTTTTGTTCCCCAACTTTATCCTATCATGTAGGTGTTCAACATTTCTTACTATAAATGGATTCATAGGGGGCCATTAGGATGCATGAGTGGAAACATTTTTTGTAAGAGAAGTCGAACATAGGTAGATTTTGTTCCCATCCTCCTTTGAAATCCATAGAATATTCTCACAACATGTCTTATAGTCTATGAATATTCTGTTTAGATTAGCCATCAGTTTTAGGATTATATTCCATACTGAAGTTCAACATAGTATTTAGAGCATGTTGGGGACTTTTACAAAACATGGATGTGAATCTTGTATCTCAATTGGATACAATGGATTGTTGTACCCATGCAACCTTACCACTTCTCTGATATATATATATATATATATATATATATATATATATATATATGAAATTTGATCAAGTGAAAAATCCTCTAAAATCATAATGAAGCATGAAATATTTAAAAGATGATCCACCATAACTCAGATAACATTTTTACCTCTGTATGTCTTTGAATGTCCATTAATAATGTCTAGGGTGATGTTTTCTCACTTTCATGATGGTATGAGTAATGATTGCATCATCCCCTTAGAGTTTTTCCTTTCCACCTTCACCTACAGACATACAAGACATCTTGATATATATATTACGACCTAATTATTCATATTGTCTCACAAATAATGTTCTTGGCGATCTCGATACATCTTTATGCTTCTAGGATGGATAAATAAGGTTGAGCTATGTGTATCATCCAACAGATCCTTTAACTCAGGATTTGACGGTATATTTAGTCTTGAACCAAATCTTAAAATACATTTCTCATTAACATTGAACTCTAAGGATTTATCTTTTCTTATAATTTCCAATTTCTTCTAAATTCTCCTTGAACATCCTTTAACCTTGTTATAAGAGATGGAAGAGCAGTCATTTGTGAAAGGATTGACGATTTTCCTTCCTTTATGATTCCCATGTCTATCCCTTCAAAATATAAGAAGATTTTATCCCTCTCAATTCTCATCAAAGATAGAATTTCTGGATACTTTCTATAGAGAGAATCTTTCACTTTATTCTATTTCCTTTGATAGTTGAGAATTGAACAGTCCTAGTCCTTGATCGCCTCTAACCACCTTCAATGAAACATATTCATCTCTTTTTATGTGAATATATACACGAGGAATTCATATTCCGTATGTATTTCACACTTATCACCAAATAGATAATGCTTTTATATTTTCAAAGAGAAGGTCACAACAACCAACTCTAGATTATGCATTAGGTACATTTATTAGTGAAATTTAAACTGCATTGAATCATAATATATGACTTTTTCATTTTTGATTAACAGAAAACCCAATCCCTTCTTCAAAGAAACATTGAATACTAGGAAAATTTATCCACCTGTTGGTAGTGCGAGAATAGGTGTAGTGATGAGACTGTTTTCCAAGTCCATGAATCCCTCTTCACATTCATCATTCAAAGAATACTTGACTCCATTCCATGTTTTATTGGTTAGAGGGTTTGAAAATCACAAGAAATTTCTCAAAAAATTATTATAGTACCCACCTAATCCAAGGAAACTATGGATATCTGGAATAGATATTGGCCTCAACCTTCCTTTAATTACTTTCATTTAGGATGGTTCCACAAATATCCAATTTATAAGGATTATATTCTGTAATAATGAGAATTCATTCAACTAGAAATCACATTTTCCGTACTTGGAACAAATATTCTCCTTTATCAAGGTCTTTATCATAGTACACAGATTATCATCATACTTATCCTTTATTTTGGAGTATATTATAATATCATTTATAAGTACTACAATAAATGTTTCTTGTTAATCTCTAAAGAATATATTCATCAAATCCATGATGATTTTTAGGGCATTAAGGTGTCTGAATGGAATTACTATGAACTCGTAGTGCTCATACCTTGTACAAGAATCAGTCTTGGAGATATCCACCTTCTTCACCCTAACTTGGTAATATTTTGACAATAGATCCACCATGGAGAAGTATTCTACCACACATAGCTGATCAAACAAGTCATCAATATATGGCAGAGGATACTTGTTCTTTATCATGATCTTTTTTAATCATGATAATCAATACAATGGTTCAATGACCCATCCTTCTTCTTAACGAAGAGAACAGGTGCACCCCAAGGTGAAGCACTATAGCGTCCAAACCCTTTATCCAAATTCTCATGTAGTTTTTTTAGATACCCATGTTATACAACATTAATTCTAGAGATATTATTGGTTAATGAAAATTTCACATGTATAATATCATTTGAAGATTCAATATCTCGACTAGAAGGTGGACCATGAAATTCCTCGGGAAACACAATAGCATATTCCCTCACAATTGGCATGTATTCGAGGATGATTCTTTACTTAAATTGAATCATTAGATCTAGTTATTATTTATCATAGGGTAGTAATATATATGATTGAGATGATGTATCTAAATAAGATTCATCCTCTTCCTTTAAGAACCTGAATTTTTAGAGGATATCAAAATCCTAACCCTTTTTGAATTTTTGACCTGTTTTGGAGAAAACTGGGAAAATCTGGGAAAATATAGAAACGTCTAGTAATTTTCAAACTACACACCATGTACTCTAAAGTAAATGTTGTGTAAGGATTAGGAGAGTACTGACCATGTGTTATCCGATTACATTCCATGTGATGACCGTGTAGGAATTTCCTACTACACATCGTGTAGTGTTGCTCGACATGCCGTGTATCTTCCTTTCTGGCGACTTGCTGAGTTCAAGCTATGTGTTGACCTGTGGGGTGCATCCAAGCCTTGTGTCTACCTTCAATTAAGTCATAGTACAAACAAGGCTACTACACGACGTTCATACCTTTTGTAGACACCGTGTATTTTTATTTTTATTCGTTTAAATTAAAGAGCGTCACGCCTTATTTCATAAAACCTCTTCTTCTTCCCCAAATTCATAATAGTTCTACTCTGAAAACCCAATGAAAATCCCTTTCATTAATAATCTTCATCTGATTTTTATTCTTCAATTCGTCAGAGGCTGTGGGATCGCATCAGCAAGCCTAAACCCACACAACCTTTTCCATTATTGATTTTTTTCTCACACATTGAAAATTCCAATCGATCAGTGTTTATGATATTTGACGGAAACAAATATCTACGAATATTGGCTTCGATTTAGAGCTCAATATCAGATGGGGCTATGTATATGAGTCTCAGGTAGGTGGTGAATACCATTTTTTGTGTTCTCGAAGACCTTTGGGTGGCTCAATTTAAAGCACATATTTGATTATTTTGAGCGAGACCCTGTTTTATATGCTATTTCATATTCAATTGATTATTAGACCTATGGGATACCTTTGTGTATTCCCTTTTTCCTGTTTGTCTTGGGTGGGGCCGGGTGAGGGGTTGTTTCTCATTTGGGGCATTTTGGAAAGGGGATCCAAAATGGTATAAGTTGATTTTATTTGATTGAACTACTGAGTTTAATTGGTTATGTCATGATATGAATTGTTATATGCTTCCAAGTCCTTGGTACTGATATGGTACAACACATATTTAGTACAATTCAACTATTTAGTTTGTTTTTCATATTTAAAGTTTTCCTTTTTATTATATATATGTGATGTTTGATATTGCATATGTTGGAACCTTCTGGTTGTGCTGGGCATGGCCTTTGTATTGTTGAGTGATGCTGATCACAGGTTAGGTTTGTCCTGGGTTACATTGGGTGGTTTTGACCACGAGATTGAGAGTCATGGACATCACCTAGAGGTAGCGTGACTGTTATGTTGGGGATGGCCCGGGTGACATGGATGGTGAGGTCATCAGATGTGAGCAGCATGGTCACTGGGAAACGAGGTGTCAGAAGTGTTGTGGCTTGGGTATTATTTTTGGTGATTACCACTCACCCAAAACTGTGAGTAGTTTACACACATAGAGACTCCAGGATGAGGTGGTTTTGACCACTCGTGTGGGTATATGCCCCCGTTTAGTTGCGGTTTAGTTACTATTGGTTTAAGGGTGCTTTCTATAGGAATCCACGTGGAAGGTGAGGAGCCTTCAGGGGATAGCGTTGAGACTATCGGGTTAAGGGAAGAGGCTCACCATGATTTGAGGGAAGACATCGTTGTCCCTCTGGTTACTTATTTGAGTACAAACATTACTGTTCCTCTAAGTTACTATATCATGGGTGTGTCTTCAGGACATCGGTACATGAGACACGCGATGTCAGAAGGCATGTGGTGCCGGGTTACATGACAGAGATTCTAGCATTGGTTGCAGTAGGAAATACATCATGTTGGCTACTGAGCACCAGTGTAGTTTATGATTATTTTAACATTGTAATATTTACTATTTTCCTTATAATATAATTCCTACTTAAACACTTATATTAAGTATGCACTTTTGGGTGGTATCCTACTAAGATTCGTCTCACACCTTGCACGGGCCCTTCGGGATGCGTGTAGACTTTATAGATTTGCGTGCAGGAAAGAAGTCAGCTTCAGGAGCTAGACTGCATTAGTTGTTTAATGGAGATGGTATGGACCTTGAGGTCTTTTCTAGTAGGAGTTTACCTTGTTTGTTATTTCCTCCCTGTATTAGATTATTTTTATTGTTTATGGTAGCCACTGTTGGTTATCCATTGGCGCCCCTTTTGTATTGACTTGTTACGGATTCATGCTGGGTTTGTTTAGTAGTTTCAAGTGGTGTTCAACATGTTGTTATATTTACTTTTTTACTGTTTTTTTATATTTATTGCTTCCTCTTTTTATCAATATTGAATGTGATTCCACTCTTTAGGTCTGGTTCGAGTTTACTGAGTTGTTTATTCCACTGCTTATTTATTATTACACTCAAACAAGTTCCATTATTATCCTCCAAGAGGGTATAGCCTCCCCACTATACCTATAAGACCATCACTGCTAATCGGAAGACTTAGCTATTTGGGGAGGTGTGCCAAAGGTAGTGAAATATGACCCGTATAGAAATATTCGGGTGGATGTTTGGGTCCGGGTCATTACAAAATGGTATCAAAGGAGTTATTGATAGGGATTTGGTAGAATTTTTTCGCTGGCCACTAATGAGATTGAGACATCTCTTTTTATTTCTGCTAGTTTTACATTTTAGGATATGGTATACTTGTGAGAGGTTATTACTGGAACTGGGTTTCTAGCTTGTGCTTGGATGCATGCAGCCCCATGTACGAGGGATGAACCATGTTTCTAAGGGTGGGAATTTCTATTTACATTTTTCTCAGATTATAGTTTATTTGATTTCCACCTCGATGGCTCACTTTGTGTGTGATGTTATTGATTGTGATATTTTACCCCTGATTCGGTGCAGTAATGGAGAATAATTCCTTGGACCATTTTGGAAAGGTGTGATTATTTGGCTTTGATAGACACATCTTTAGGGTATTTCAATTTCATAACTACACATATTCCATATTAAGTGATAATGACATGTGAATAATATGAATTGTCATTCTTTGAATTCTTTTGAAATCTGAGTATGTGAAACTTCCAGAAAATAATTCCATGTTTATTTAAATATATTATTTCATTCTTTATATATTTTTAGAATTGCATGAGGCAGGGTATTTAGGTCTGGCTCCTATAAGAGCAAGCATGTACTATGGTTGAGGTGATTTTGATCACCAGGATTGGGCGAATCGGTCATCGGTTTGAGGCAATGTTGGTTGTTAGGGTGGGCATGGCCCGATAAACTTTTTATTCTTGGCTCTGTTGACGGTGGGTAAGCAGTCTATGAGCCCTAGGTTCCAAGGGCATGGGTTGCGATAGGGGATATTAAAGAGATTTGTTTTTTTCTTCCTCTGTACTACTTTCTTTATATGCATTGAATATATATATATATATCGATTGTTTGACTATTTATTGTATTCCAAGGGTTCCTTTAGTCAACTCAGATGGAGTGTTAGGCGTTAGATGGTACAGTGCTACATGAGCATGATCAAGTTCAGGATCCGGTGCAGGCAGAGCATGATCCGCAGTTACAGGCTCGAGGACAAGAACAAGTCCAGTATCAAGTGAAAGTAGTACAACAGCTGGGCTTAGCAGTGTTCAGACCGTGGTTCGAAGATCAGCTTCAAGATATCCTTGTACGTGTCTTGCAGGGGATCAGCAAAGGTGCGTAGGGTATAGAGCCATCAATGGCATATCTTACGTGGGAGTTCGAGTCGTCGTACCTGCCAATTTTTTAGGGTGATGGAGGTCTGAAAGTAGTTGAGAATATGAAAGATAGCATGAAGATGATCTTCAATCATCTTGAGACACCTCTAGTGTGGAGGGTGAAGCTGGAAACAGACATGCTGAGAGGGCCAACAAAGCACTGGTGGGATGTGCAGTTTCAGGCTCGCAGGCACAAGGGACTAGCATAGAAAGACTTCGGGGATAGGTTATTCGAGTACTTTTACCTAGGGACGCTAAGGGAAGAGAAAGCATGGTAGTTCATGAGCCTTTAGTAGGTTGACATGTATGTCATGGACTATGCATATACTTTCACTGAGTTGTCTTGCTTTGCACCTGGTATGAAATGCGATGACACAGAAATGGTGAGGCTCTTCAAGGATGGATTACAAAATTCCATTCGGATCTAGGTTTACATCTTCAGGCTATTTTCTTTCTCAGAGGCGGTGAATCAGGTGCTCATAGCGGAGGGAAACCAGAGTGGTAGACCCCAGGTTGGCTAGGTGGAAGATTCAGGTGATGGTTTGGATACCAAGAAGCGAGCACATGATGAGTTCTAGAAGGTCAATAAGGCTAAGGGGTTAGCCAGACCACCGTGTAGTAGTTCTTCAGTTGTTTTCATTCAGTGTGGATAGCCATGACATGTTCAGACTTAGTGCGATAGGCCTCTAAAGGAGTTCCAGTCATGTGGAAAGGTTGGGAATCTAGAGAGGTCTTGTAGGAATCCTTCTCAGACAGCCGATAGGTAGGGACCAGGACATACGGTGGCATCTGGAGCTGGTTCAGGTTCGATACCAGGAGAGGGTAGTCGAGGTTTAGCTGCATGCGGAGGATGTGATAGAGATAGTGGGACCCAGGTGAGGGTTCAGTGACCGGTGACTAGAGCATCACCATAGGGAGTTCATGCATTAGGAAGTTGTACTTCAGGCCAGGTGCATGCTATGAAGCAGCAAGGGGTTGATTAGGATGGTGAGACGATGACGATTAGAGGTACACAGTGAGTGTAACCATGACTTTGTTTTTTTCTTTTGGAACGACCTATTAGGGCATGTTCGTTTTGAGTGCATAAGGTGCACATGATTCATGTGGAATGACTTGATTTTGGTATGTTCTATTGGCGACATATCATGTGTGTGATATATTTATAAATGTGTATGAGATGTGTGGCATCGGGGCATCAAGGATGTCGGTTACTTGGGGTGCCTTGGGCATCGGGGCATTGGGGATGCGGGTTACTTGAGGTGCCTTGGGCATCGGGGAATCAATGATGCGGGTTACATGAGGTGTGTTGCAGTAGGTTTATTTTGAGAATCCATGGTATGTAGGAACTCATGTAGTCAGACACTAATGTGGTGCAGGATACGTTCGGTTGTCATAAACAACACAGGAGCATCAATGAGGTGTAGGGGTGACGATGCGTCACGAGAGCACAATGATTTCAAAAAGTGGTTAGTGGAACTTTTATTGGTTTATGTGTATTTGGGTTGAGAATGTATTTGGAAATTCCTAAGGTGAGGAACCCCTTGAGGAATTTATCCAGAACCTTTGAGACTCAGGTTGTCCAGGTTACTTTGATTTGGGTGGTATGTTCAGTGCCATCTTCGGGTTCCCTTTGATAGCTCGGGGACGAGCTATCTTAGGGTGGGTGATTTTAAGAACATGAGTTTTTAGATGATGTAAAAATCCTGAACCGGATTGAAATTTTTAACCTGTTTCTAAGAAAACTAGGAAAATCTAGGAAAATCTAGAAAATTCAAAAAATTTCCATATTACATGACATGTAATCTAAAGTACACGCCGTGTATAGATAAGGCAAGTACTGACCATTTGCTTTCTGAGTACATGTCTTGTGATGACTATGTAGGAATTTCCTACAACACGGCATGTAGTGTTTCTTGACATGTCGTGTATCCTCCTTTCTACAAACCGGCTGTGTTCAAGCCGTGTGTCGACCCGTGTGGCGTGTCCAAGCCATGTGGCTACCTATGCTTAAGTTGATGTAGGGACAAGGGTACTACATGTCATTTAGTCCTTTTATACACTCTGTGTATTTTTATTTTTAACTGCTTAATTTAAAGGTTGTCATGTATTATTTCGAAAAACCTATTCTTCTTCCCCAACATCAGAAAAATTCCTCTATGAAAGCCCGATGAACATCCCTTGACTTAAAATTCTCATCTGACGTCTGTTATTCAATCAGTAGGTGGCTTAGGGATCGCATCAGCAAGGATAAACCCATGAATCCTTTTTCGTTCTTGATTTTAGATCTTATACACCGCATTTTCCATCCGAGAAATGTCGCAAGGATTTGGAAAAAATGTATATCTACGAAGATCAGCTTCGAATTAGAGCTTGATATCGGACTTCTCTACATCTAAGTTTCTTAGGTATGTGGTGCATACCTTTTATTATGTTTTTGTAGACCTTCAGGTGGCATGGATTAAAGCGCGTATTTGATTATTTTTAGAGAGACCCTTTTTAATCTTCTATTGCATATTCAATAGATTATTAAACATATCAGATTCCTTTAGATGTGCCATTTTTCATGTTTTTCATGAGCGGGGCCAAGTAATGGGTCGTTTCTCATTTGGGGTATTTTGGATGGGGGTTCAAAAATGGTATAAGATGATTTTAATTGATTAAATTGAAGAGTTTAATTGGTTAAGTCATGATATGAATTTTTAGAGGCTTCTAAGTCCTTGGTACAGATATGGGACATCACATAGATAATGCAATTTGACTATTTAGTTTGGATTTCCTATTTAATGTTTTCCTTTTGATTATATATATTTGATGTGTGAAATTTCATATGTTGGAACATTTGGGTTCTGCTCGGCATGGCCTGTGTATTATTGAGTTATGCTGATCACAGGTTGGGTTCGGCCTGGGTTACATTTTGTGGTTTTGACCACGATATTGGGCGTCATGGATGTTGACATGAGGCAGCATGACTGTTAGGTTGGGGATGGCCCATGTTACTTGGAAGGAGAGGCCATCGGACATTAGAGGCATGGTCGAAGGGAAATGAGGGGTCAGAGGTGTTGTGTCTTGGGTACTATTTTTGGTGATTACCGCTCACACTGAACATTGAGTAGTGTGAATATAGATAGACTATGTGATAAGGTGATTTTGACCACTCTTGTGGGTATAGGACACTGTTAGTTGTGGTTTAGGTACTATTGGTTTGAGGGTGCTTGCCGTAGAAAGACGCATGGAAGGTGAAGAGACTTTAAGGGATAACATTCAGACTATCAGGCTGGGGGCAGAGGCTCACCGTGATTTGAGGGTAGACATCACTGCCCCTCCTATTAATTATTTAAGGACAGTCATCACAATTCTTCCGAGTAACTACTTCTTGGGAATTCCTTTGAGACTTTGGTACTTGAGACATGTGGTGTTAGGAGGCACATGGTGCCGGGTTACATGATAGAGATTCCATTGTTGGCCGATGTAGGTGATACTTCATGGTAGCTACTGATCACTAGTGGAGTTTATGATTATTTAGACATCATATTGTTTACTATTTTCCTTATAACTATATGCCTACTTAAAAACATATATTAGGTACGCACCATTTGGAGGTATCCTACTAAGATTCATCTCACACCCTACACGGGCCCTTCAGGATGCGTGTAGACTATATGGACTTGCTTGCAGGAAAGTGGTCAACTTCAAGAGCTAAACTACAATTGATATTGCATGGAGATGGTATGGACCTTGAGGTCTTGCCTAATTGGAGTTTACCTTGTTTGTCCTTTCCTTACGGTATCTGCATGTTTTCCTTGTTTATGGTAGCTACTGTTGACTATCCATTGGATCCCCTTTTGTATTGACATACTATGGATGCATTCTTGGTTTGTTTAGTAGTTGAAAGTTGTGTTCAACATGTTGTTCGATTTACATTCCGCTGTTTTTTTTATATTTATTACTTCCGCTGTTTATCAATATAGAATGTGTTTCTGCTCTACAGGGCTGGTTTGAGTCTACTGAGTCATTTATTCAACAGAATATTTATTATTACACTCGGACTGGTACTATTATTATCCTCCAAGAGGGTATAGCCTCCCCACTATACCAATAAGACCCTCTATACTAGTAGGAATCCTTTTTCATTTATGGAGGTGCACCTAAGGTAGTGACACCAAACCCGTTTAGCACTATTCGGGTGGCTATTCAAGTCCATGTCGTTAAAAAGTTGTATCAATGGAGTTCTTGACAGATATTTAGTAGTAGTGTTTTGTTGCATACTAATGGGATTGAGACATCTCTTTTTATTTCTACTAGTTTTACTATTTGAGATATGGTAGACTGGAGATAGGTTATTACTGGAACAAAGTTTCTAGCTTGTTCTTGGGTGCCTGCAGCCCCAGGTACGATGGATAGACCAGGTTTCCAGGGGTGGGAATTGTTTTTTACTTTTTTCTCAAATTATATTTTGTATGATTTCTACCTTAGTGGCTCACTTGGTGTGTCATGTTATTGATTATGATATGTTACCCTTGACCCTGTGTGGTAAGGGAGAATTGAACCCTGTCATATTATGGAAAGGTGTGATTATTTGTCTTCTATGGGCACATTTTTAGGGTATTTCAATTTCATAACTGCACATATTCATTATTAAGTGATAATTCCATGTGAATAATATCAATTTCTATTCTTTTTATTGTTTTGAAATGTGAGTATGTTAAAAATCCTGATATAATTTCTTATTTATTTCAATGTATTATTCCATGCATTATATATTTTTATAATTTCATGTGGTGGGGTATTTAGGTCTGGATCTTATAAGAGTAGGCAAGTTCTATGGTTGAGGTTATTTTGATCACCAAGATTGGGCAATTTGGTCGTCGGTTTGAGGAAATGTTGGTTGTGAGGACTGGAATGGCCCGAGGTAGTTTTGATACTTAGCTCTGTTGAGGGCAGGTATGGAGGTCGTGAGGCTGGGATGCCATGGGCATGGGTTTTGATATGGGAGAGTAAGGGTAGTTGTTTTATGATGTCTCTTTACTGATTTACTTATCTGCATTGAATATATATATATATATATGGGATGTCTTTCCATTTATAGAGATATGTGAATCTGCCTTTCCAATAGATTTTTTGAGTATTTGAGTTTATTTATGGAATGAAACAACTCGGAGTATGGGGCTAGATTATTGATAATAGTTAATGAAACAATACTTTAATTCCTTCTTTTTTACCAACTTACTATATATCTATATACATCTTACTATATATATATAATATAATAACTTAAATATATATTTTTAAAATTTTTTAAATAGAAATGTAAATATATTTAGGTTATTATTACTTGTATATGTTGGTTTTAATTTCTTTTTTTATATGTTAATAATGTAAAAAAGTTATGTTTTTAGAATCATTTTGAGTTGATTTAAAATAATTTTACTTTTTTTATGTATTTTTCATAAAAAATAAAATTACCTTTTTTTTGCTCTTACATATTTTTTATATTTATTTAAATAAACCATAACTCTGCATTCCTATTTCTAAAAAATTGACTCCAAAATAGCATCTCCAAATCATAAGAAATACCATGGCATACATAATATAAATAAAAAAAATATAAATAAATTCTCTAACTACGTTATGATAAAAATAATTCATTATACCCTAATAAAAAATTTTACTTGATTTTATTTTCTAAAAAGCCGCTATGTTCAAATAGGTATACACACTACTCTTAGGAAGTAGTGCTAGAGCATCTCGGTTCAAGTCCGAGTGGTAGCATAGACGATTTAAAAAAATAGGTAATATAGAAATATAAAGAATACAAAACCTTATTTCATTGTTTTTTATTTTATATGATTCTTGAAACCCTCCTCAATGGGTATTTGTTCAATAAAATCAGACATTAGGCAAAAAATCCAGTCTATAACTAAATTTCCAAATCGCTGTCCCGAATACAAGTGGATAATGTTTCACCTCTTCCTCAGAGAAAGACGATCCAAAAATTCCAAATCATGGTCCTTGCAAATCAGATCATCCAAATTATAATATACAAAAAGAAACTCCAGATATTTATATTTTTTCTCTTTGAATGAGATCTCTATTACAGAAATGGATTCAAGATTTGAAATCTTACTACTAGTATTCTCCCTTTTTTTTCTGATCTAGTTCCTTCACCACGAACCCCAGTTAGATTTAGGCATGATACACTTTTTAGTTTTTGGGAGAATCCAAGGAATCTTTTCAGATTTAGTAGGTTCCTTTAGTCGACTCAGATAGAGCATCAGTCAGGAGATGGTACAGTTCCATAAAAGCAAGATCAGGTTCAGGATCTGGTGTAGCCAGAGCATGAGCCATAGGTACAGGCTCGGGGATTGAAACAGGTCCAGGATCCAGTGCAAGCAAGAAAACAGCTTAGTTTTGCAGCGTTTGGACCGTGGATCGACGAGAAGCTTCACGCTATCTAGGTATGTGTCTTACAGGGGATCAACCAAGGTGCGAATGGTACAGATCCATCTATGAAATATCTTATGTGCGAGTTCTAGTCACATCACCCGCTACTTTTTTAGGGTGATGGTGGTCTACAGGTAGCTGAGAACTGGATAGAGAGCATGCAGATAATCTTCGAGCAACTCTACACGCCTCTAGGGTGGAGGGTCAAGCTAGAGACATACATGATGAGGGGACCAGAAAAGAGTCGGTGAGATGCGCATGTTTAGGCTCACAATCACAAGGGACTAGCAGGGAAAGACTTTTTGGATAAGTTCTTCGAGAACTTTTACCTAGAGACACTGAGGGAATAGAGAGCATGGGAGTTCTTGAGACTTCAGAAGGGATTCATGTCCATCACAGACTATGTTTCTACTTTCATTGAGTTGTCTCACTTTGCAGGTGGTATCATAAGCGATGACGTGGAAAGGGTGAGGTGCTTTGAAGATGGATTACGACATGCCATCCAGATCTAGTTTAATATCTTCAGGCTAGTTTCTTTGTCAGAGGAGGTGAATCATGCGCTCATAGTAGAGGGAAAACAGATGGATAGGCCCTAGGTTGCCCAGGTGGCAGCTTCAGGTGAGGGTTTGGATAGCAGGATGTGAGGACGGGATGAGTTCCAGCTGGTCAGTTAGGTTAAGGACTCAGCTCGACCACCTCATAGTAGTTCTTAATTGGTTTGATTTCAGTGTGGACAGTCGGGACATTTTTGGACTTAGTACAATATGCCTCTAAAGGAGTGTCGGGCATGTGGACAGGTTGGGTATCTAGATAGGTTCTTGAAGCAGCCTTCCCAGACAGCCGGGAGGTAGGGACTGGGGCAGACATTGGAATCTGGAGCTGGTTTAGGATTGGTACCATGATAGGGTTTTTGAGGTTCAGTTGCACGCAGAGGACACGATAGAGATAGCATGAACCACCTGAGGGGTTAGTGGTCGGTGACTGGAGTAGCACCATAGGGAGGTCCGTCATCAGGTAGTGGTAGATTAGGCCACGTGCATGTCGTGGAGCTGCCAGGGGCTGAGCATGCTGGTGAGCCGACAATGGTTAGATGTATACCACAAGTGTGGCTATAACTTTCTTATTTTATTCTGGCATGAACTATTGAGTCATATCCATTTTCAATGCACGAGGTGAAAATGATTCATGTGAACTGACTAGATGATGGTTAGTGATATTGGCACCATATCAGGTGTCTGATATATTTATATATATGTATGATATGTGTGGAATTGGGGCATCGAGGATGTGTTTCACATGAGTTTCCTTGGGCATTGGGGCATCGAGGATTCATGTTATGAGGTTCATTGGGCATCAATGCATCGAGGATGTGGGTTATATGAGGTGACTTGGGCATTGGGGAATCGGGGATTCTAGTGACTTGAGGTGAGTTGCATCAGGATTATTTTGAGCATCCATGGGATGCAGGACCTCATAGATCTAGACACCGATGCGGTGCGAGATACGTTCGGGTGACAGAAATGAAACGGGAGAACCAATGAGGTGCAGGGGTGACAATGCATCACGAGAGGACCATGAGTCTATAAATAGGTTAGAAAACCTTTGGTTGGATTATTTTTTTCAGTTTGATAACATATTAGAGAATTTCTACGGTTGGAATACCCTTGAAGAATTTAGCCAGAACCTTTGAGACTAGAGTAGTCCTAGTTACTTGGATCAAGGTGGTATGTTCGGTTCCATTTTTGGGTTTCGTTTGATAGCTCTGGGATGAGCTATGTTAATGTGGGGAGATTATAAGATCCTGAGTCTTTAGAGGAGGTAAAAATCCTGACTTGGTTTGAATTTTTGACATGTTTCTGAGAAAACTTAGAAAATCTGGGAAAATCTGGGATATTATGGAAATTTCCTGACTACATGCTCTAAAGTACATGCCATGTATAGATTAGGTGAGTACCAGTTGTGTGCTCGCTGAGTACATGATTGGTGACGACCGTGTAGGAATTTCTTACTACACGGCATGTAGTGTCGCTCGACACGTTGTGTATCCTCTTTTTTGCAGACCGACTGAGTTCAAGCTTTGTGTCGACCCATGGGGCCCATCCAAGCCATGTGGATACCTACACTTAATTCAGAGTACAATCTAGGATACTACACTGTGTGTAGTACTTTTATACATTCCATGTATTTTTACATTGATTCACTTAAATGAAGGAGCGTCACATCTTATTTCATAAAACCTCTTCTTCTTCCCTAACTTTGAAATAGTAATTCTCCGAAAACCCGACGAACATCCATTTCCTTAGAAACTTCATCCAATTTTATTTCTTCAATCTGTCAGTGGCTCCGGGATCACCTCAGGAAGTCTAAACCCATGCACCCTTTTCCATTCTTGATTCTTTGTCACACAAACCACAAATTCCATCTGAGAAAAGTTGTATAGATTTGATGTAAAATTAGATCTATAAAGATTGGCTTTGAATTGGAGCTCGATATTGGATGTGCCTACATCTACGAGTCTCAAGTAGCTAGTGTATACCTCCTTTTGTGTTTCACAGACCTTTGGGAGGAACATATTAAAGCGCTTATTTTTTTATTTTGAGTGAGACCCTGTTTTATCTTCTATTGAAAAATAAATTATTTATTAGACCTATGGGATGCATTTGGGTATTCCCTTTTTCAGGTTTTTCTTGAGCGGGATAGGGTGAAGGGTCGTTTCTCATTTGGGGAATTTTGTCTGGGTTTGTCAAAATGTAATATGTTTATTTTATTTGATTAAACTGGTGAGTTTAATTGGTTAAGTCATGATATGAATCGTTAGAGGATTCCAAGACCGTGGTGCTAGTATAGGACAACACATATTAGTGAAATTCAATTTTTTACTTCGTTTTTCCTATTTAAATTTTACCAATTGACTATATATATGTGGTGTGAGATATTTCATATTTTGGAACCTTATGGTTTTGCTGGGCATAGCCTGGTATTGTTGAGTGATGCTGATCACATGATGGGTTTTCCCGGGTAACATTGGGTGGTTTTGACCACAGGATTGGGCATCATGGATGTCATCTTGAGGCAGCATGACTGTCAGGTTGGGAATAGCCCGAGTTACATGGATGTTGAGGCCATTGGACATTAGTGGCATGGTTACAGGGACATGAGTTTTCAGAGGTGTTGTGTCTTGGGTACTATTTTTGCTGATTACAGCTCACCCGGAACTGTGAGTAGTGTGCACATAGAGAGACTATACGATGAGGTGGTTCTAACCACTCATGTGGGTATAATCCCCCATTAGTTTTGGTTTAGGTACTATTGGTTTGGGGGTTCTTGAAATAAGAAACCTCATGGAAGGTGATGAGCCTTTAAGGGATAGCGTTGAGACTATTGGGTTGGTGGAAGAGGCTCACCGTGATTTGAGAGAAGAAATCATTGTCCCTCTTGTTACTTATTTCAGGACAGACATCGTTGTTCTTCCAAGTTACTATTTCTTGGGCATGACTTTAGGAATTCTCTACTTGAGACACACGACATCAGGAGGCACAAGGTGTCGGGTTACATGACAGAGATTCCGGCGTTGGATGAAGCATGTGAGACTTGACGGTGGATGCTGATAACCAGTGGAGTTTATGATTATTTCGACATCATAAATTTTACTATTTTCCTTATAACTGCATGCCTACTTAAACATTTATATTTGGTATGCACCATTTGGTGGTATCCTACTGAGATTTGTCTCACACCCTGTATGGGACCTTCGGGACGTGTGTAGACTTTATGGATTTATGTGCAGGAAAGAGGTCAGCTTCAAGAGTGGTACTGCATTAGTTGTTTCATGGAGATGGTATGTACCGTTAGGTTGTTTTTAGTCGGAGTTTACCTTGTTTGGGATTTCCTTCCTGTATCATCATGTTTTCATTGTTTATGGTAGCTACTATTGGTTAGCCATTGGAGACCCTTTTGTATTGACTTACTATGGTTGCATGCTTGGTTTTTTTATTAGTTGCAAGTGGTATTAATCATGCTATTCTATTTACCTTCCGCTACTATTTTTTATATTTATTGCTTCTGTTATTTATCAATATTGAATGCTCTTTCACTATGCGGGTCTGGTTCGAGTCTGGTGAGTCATTTATTCCGCTGAATATTTATTATTACACTCAGACCAGTAACATTATTAACCACTGAGAGGGTATAGCCTCACTAATATACCTATAAGACCATCACTACTAGTCAGCAGCCTTGGGAGTTCAGGGAGGTGCGCCAAAGGTAGTGACACTCGACCCATTTAGCACTGTTCGGGTGGCTGTTTGGGTCTAGGTCGTTACACTTCCTTTCACATGTATATAATTGGGGTCTATTCACAATACGTAGAGTGATTTCATTCACAAGAAAGTTTAAATTCCCTCTATATATGAAAATCTAATACATTCATAGAATTGAATATAATTCCACTTAAGGGAGTTTTAAGAGGTTCACTAGAAATTTAATCCCAAAAATTGTGATAGGGGAGGTGTTATATACTCGAGATTAAATAATTTCCCCATTTTTTATTTTCACTGATAACTCCACTTCCATGATTTATAGTGGTGTTTGAATAGTTCCACGAAACACTGGTGAAATAATGGAATGCATAGAACTAGAATAAAAAATTATATTCAAAATTCTTGAATGAATAACTATCATACCTATCACCACTCCATTTTTATGATCCACCATGATGGTTGTGATGGAAAAATATCCCACTTTCTTCCATAGAAGTTGTTGGTTGTCTTCGAAAACTCTTGGCATAGTGCTTTGATTTGAAATGTTCATTGGTTCTCTGTAATTGAAGTAATAAAAAATACACTGAGGACTGATTGGATCATTCCTTTCTTCTTTCTCAATTGTTGGTTTCTCCTATTAAAAATTTCTATCTTGGGTCCCTCCCTTCCTAAACATAATGAATTTCCTCATCCCCTTAGGCAATTTCCTAGGTGGGTTTTTCTACACATTTGAAAAGTGGGATGCTCAAATTTATTTCCACCCTTAGATTTCTCCATTGGAAAACCAGAATTAAACTCCACTTTCTACTTCTTATCCTCATGATACCTTGTGATTATTCATTCCCCATTTTAACTTTTATGGAACATTTTACAGTTTTCTCATAACTATAAAAGTCACAGATCACTATGGATTTTTTAGACAAGAGTTTATCAAGAAAAAGAATTGTAAAACCATGTATTCTAGGGTAGCAACAAATTTGGAGGCATAACAGGCATGTCTTGTCACGTTTTCCTTATATGCAATGATAGATTCATCATCTTTTTTCTTGAGGGAATAGAAATACCTTTCCCTTTTATTTCATAAAGTGCATGGTAAATATTTATCAATTTTTTTTTGAATTCCTTCCACCCAATGACTTCAATATCTTCCCATAGGAACCGTATTCTTTATCATTTTCCTCCACAGATCGGCTTCTCCCTCCATCTGATAAACAACCAGTAGAATCTTCTCTTGTATGAAACATTGAAGGATATAGAATATCATTTCAATGTAGGTGATCTGTTGTTCTATGATCAAGGTATCAAATGATTCATTAAATGTCAGAGGCCTTTATCACATACAAAAATAAATCATATATTTTTCTCTCTTAGGGTGATTTGAATGCTTCTATTGATAAAAATTTCTTTTCATAACCCATGTTAGCTGAGAGAGTATCATCATTATGTTAATGATTCATGCTCCCATTGGGTTGGACATCTCATTGGGGAATCCATAACGTATACCTTCACATTGTTTTTTACCAGATTCATCATTATTACACCCATCAGATAAAATATAAGGAAAACCACATATGATTTTTTTAAAACTATTAAACACATAAATAAAAATTTAATGACATTAAAGTGTTAACTTATTGCTTAAATTTATCTCCTTAACTTATTAATTTCTAGGTTTCAATCTAGGTTATACATGATCTATTTCCTAAAATATATTATTAAGTGAATTTCTGTATTCCCTTAATAATGGTTCGTAATGAGATTATGAATTTACCAATGAATATCACATATGAGTTTCAAACTAGGTGCGCATTAAGGCCCTTTTCCATGTACCAGTTTACACTAAGTCAGACCCTAGACATCTTCTCAGATTTTTTACCCCTAGGCACATTTGTTCCAAAACCATGCCTACTTATAATATCCAATCATGTATTTAATTTATTGATAAAACACTTATTATATAATTATAAAAAGTAGTAGATATTTTCTTATACTTAGTATTATCCCTAAGGCTCTCACTGGAGTTTTTCTAATCCTAATCGCAAAATAACAAAAATTTTCCTTTAATAATTACTATAACAAACCTTATCTTTATTTAAAATTAATAATTGATTTATTACATAAAATTAAACAAAATTATAGCTAAAATATAAATAATACTAGTGTATTTTAGAATTAGGTTCATTAAATTACATTTAAAATTATAAGAAAATTATCTTTACTAAAACTTTCCTTGACATGCTCTCTCTTAAAACTACATGGGATAACATGGGGACATACATAAGATCGGGTTGAGCTATAAATACTAATAATGGAATAGACATGGTATAAGGTGAAATTTTTATAAAATGGGAATATAAATGGGGAATGAAAATGTTGGAATCATAAACATGAACAATAAAACAATATATTTCCTGATAATCATAACATGGGAAATGTGGAAACATCTTAAAATATTGAATCATAAACATAGGTCAAGGATTAATTCCAAGAAATAATAATAGAAAAAGTCCCATAAATGAATCAATTTCACTCCATTTTCCAGCATGTTGTATCATGGGACTAAACATTACCTAATGAAATGAAGTGTTATATAATTCCTCGCGCACCCATAACATTCATTTCATTATCATCCTTAAGTGTGCCACATAAATCACACAACATGGAATGATTTTCCGTCAAATTTTATTCAATGATGAAGGATTATGTAATAAATACATGTAATTAATAAATAAAAAAAGTATAAGTGATTATATTTAAACACCCTTAATAGGAATGGGGTATGGGTATTCAGTACAAATTATTTTGGCATGTAATCTCACGACGAAATTTAAGCAGCAAAACGGGGGTAAATAAATGTTAATGGGATGGATTAATGGGAGAAAATGGGTCTAACATAATTTAAAATTACTAATAGCATTATGTAGGGTTTTATAAATACACCCCAACATTATTAATTAAAAACAAAAGGGTATAAAATGAATAATATTCTTGAATAAATCAGAGAAAGAGAGGATCTCTTACTTGTGTTTGTGAATCCAAATACTTGGGAGGGAATTATTAAGAGATTGGGGGTACCTTGATGGGAATCTATAGAGGGGAGGATAGATTAAGTATACGATCCAAGTAGTTTTAGTGAAGATAAATGATATCTTGGGTGGTTATATATAGGAAATGAGGGGGATTTAATTATTATTTAGGTTTTGGACTCTACATAATAAAATAACAAAAAACACAAACTATCCTCTAGTTTTCTCATGGTTTTTACCAAATGGGAGTGGTTACCATTATTTTATAAGGACAAGTGGTTATATTAATAAAATAATACCCTTTATTAGGTAGAGTATATTCATACACTTAATGAAATTATCTTAAAAATGTAAAATATATTAATAGTTTTGGAGGATTCAAAAATGATTTAAAAATTATATCAAATAAACATAAAATATAACTATTTTAAAGTTAAAAAACATATTTGGTCTTATATTCCATTTATATTATTTATTACTTCATTTTTGAGTCATTATGATGTCATAATATAAATAGTATATTTATACGATATTTAATTTTTACCTAAAAATTCGACTAACTCAATGATTTATGAAAAATTCACCATTGGATAATTTCAATGTTATGATTCCAAAAATAATATTCATTTTGTTACTAATTTTATAAATATATTTAATTTATCTTTTAAAACAGTAATTGATATTTATTGAGAAATTCAGAGTTTTTTTACAATAACAATTTTTAAACCCTTATAAAAATTAAATTTGACTTCATAAAAATTATATGATAATTTATATTTAATAAAAATTAGTTAATATTAATATTTTAATAGTATTTATTTATTTAAAAAATCCATTACTTCATAAAATTAAATTCCCTAATTAAATATGAATATTAAAGAAAATACTATTTTTGTTATATTATATATAAATAAAAATCATTTATAAAGTAACAATAATAGGAGAAAATATATATATTATTATATAAAAATGATTTACGTACTCATAATTCTAGGTTCTTGATATATATCTTTTTAATACCCCATAAACTATAGTAGAGTAAGGTGCATGACAATGTGACTTTCATGGTGCATTTTAGCATACATGGTTTGGGTTGTGATCTCAATGAGCTTGAACATCTCCTATAAAAGATTTTTCTCATACTTAAGTTGTTGGATATCAGTTTGGGATTGGTTATGGGAAATGTATAGTGATTATATCTCCCCTAGAATCTCCAATAAATTGGATTCATAGGGTAAGATCCTTCTGGTTTAGGTTATCAATTTCTTTTCTGTGTCAATTGGATTTTTTAAAACCCTATATTTAAATTAATCATATGATCACTGTTCAAACACAATATTATAAATGGTAATGATACTTAATGATCCTTTAAATCCAAAAGAAAAATAAATAAGAATAATTTCAAGTATTTTCTATACCCATATTACATAAAAAGACATTTCATTAAATGAAAAGGGTAATTTTATTTATAACAGTTCAGGTTGTTATAGATAGAAACCACATGGGTTTTCTTTGTACAACAAGGTTGAGTTAGTCTTTTTATTGGTTTCTCTGTTATAATCTTGATCTATTAACATTGTTTTCTATCCACATTAAAACCAATTGAAAACATACACTATTTACTTAAATTTAATTAAGAAATAAAAAAAATAATGAGGTAGAGAGAAATGATTCTTGGGGTTTTACTTCTTAAGAGGGGGTATTGGTTTATATGTCCATAGCTGGAAATTCCTATGGTTATCCTCAATATACTTTATTATTGAGATTCATAGGTTTTTTCCACTACATTTTTATCTTTCCATAGTTATTCCTGTAATTATTGTCTTTATAATGTATTCTTTTAAGTTATGTTGTGTGTCTAACCACTATCTGTTATTTAATTTTTAGTTAATGGGGGTGGGTAGTAGGTGGGGGCCTCTATTAATTTAGTTCTAGCTTATTGGATTATATTTTCTAATTCCCCATTTTCTACCAATGTGGGAAACACCATGTTCTCTAATATCTATTTTATAATCTCTTCTTGAAATCTTATTATCTCTAATTTTATGACAAACTCATCTTCAATTTCCTTAGAATGTATTATTTTTAATTATGAGCTATTGACCTTTAATTAATTCATCTAAATTAGTTCATGTCGGATAAGGAATTGGATACCTCAAGTGTTCATCAAAGAACATAATCTTCATTTTAACCCTCTAATGAGCTCTATATATGCGATGAATCTATAATTTCAAAGAAAATGTTGTTAGTTTTCAAATGAATATGAGAAAAAGAAAAAATATGTGAGTTCATGTTTTGGTCATCCCCCTCAAGTTGTTCAGCTATAAGTAATTAATTATCCATGAGTGAATCTGGTATCATATCATAAATACATGGTAGAGATAGAGTTTAAATTTATTCCTTCAACTTGATTGTTTAAAAAATGGGAGGTTCCACAATAGGTTCATCTTCTAATGGAACATAACCATATTTATCATTTAATATTTGATAATTAGATGTGAATTGATCAAGTAGGTTCACCAGTTCATCTATGATAAGATTATTTTCAATGTTCTCATTATGGAATCTCGCCTTTTAAATGTCATAAACATTTCATTGCGTAGTAAAAAACATAAGATCTTTTAATGTTTAGTTTCATAGAAACAAGGTACATAATACATGAAAACATAAAACATTATTCTAAACAACATGAAAATATTATTCATGGTTTATCTTAATTACTTTTACTGCATCTGATAATCTAGGGACATATATCAAATGAAAGGTGGAGCATTAGAACTTTTAAGGGAAAATAAGAGAAACAATTTACATTTGATCTTGGTAAATATTGATAAGAACATTAGGAATATCATAAATGAATGATAAAAGAAAAAAGAAATATCATAATAAAAAGAAATTTAATAATAACATGAAAATTTGTGTGCATAATTTAAATGAAACATTCATAATCTTATTCCTAAGTATTTTTTATCATGGTGTCATAAAAATTACTAAGATTATTCACTAAGGAATCATAAAACATGTCATCTCTAGAGATTAAATTATTTAACATTGAATTGAAGCACTATTAGGGATCACCCTTAATATTTATTAATTTTAATGTGATCCAAATTCTTCATCATAAAATAATTAATTTAAATTTATTGGTGAATAACCCTATAAAATAAATTATTTTGGATATTCACAAAAAGAAAATAAAAGAGAATTTCTTGAGGAGAAGAGATAAATTTTGAGAAGTAAAATAGACAACATAATGGGTATAAAACATGGTTTTTTGAAAGAGTAAAAAAGGGGGGACAAGGGTCTCCCACTCATAAAATAATATTAATAAATTAAATATATATAATAAAATAGACATAAGATCAATTTTTGTAAATTTGAAAGAAATTTCACATAAAAATGGAACTTGAAATAAAAAATAGAAGTTGAAATTTCCCTTACATTGAAGGGTAACTCCTAAAACTCGAAGAATGTGACATTGCAGGTTTGAGGACACCTTATATGGAATCCTTGTTTGAAAAAACTATTACATATTCATGTTGGATAAAATCTGAGTGAATGTAAATGAATAAATGTGGGGTTATTTACAGCCAAATTAGGGGATTTGTTTATTAAATTCCAAATAAAGGCATTGGACAACTAGAATGTGGTAATTGAAAATACCATGGGATTTACCATTGTATTTTACCATGTTATTGGAAAATTAGATCATATTTTATGTCATTATCCAAAAATAGTAGACCAAAATTTTATATTACTTATTTTGGATAAGAAAATTAATGTTTTCATAAAATAACATTTCTAAAGATGAAGTTTCCATTTTAAAATTGGAAAGTAAATTATATATTTGGAAATTGATTAATATATATTAAAATACTAGGTATTAATAAAATAAAATAATTTAATACATCAAGTATAGTTAATTAGTTTTTACATCATTATGAAATAATTATTATGTCATTTAACATAGAGAAAACTCAAACTGTATTTTTTTTACTATTCATGATAAAATAAAGTATTTTTGAAAATTATCATAAATTAAGCCTATGAAAAAATTGACATACTGAATAAAAAAATTATATTTATTTTATCATAATAATTCTATAAATATAATAATATTAACATTTCTATATAAAAATACTTATTTATTAAAAATAATAATGAATGGAAAATGCATAGTAAAATTTATGACACTTGAAAAAAGTAAATTTATTTTACCATTTTTTAATTAAGAGTGTTTCAATAACAATATTTCCTTAAAATAAACATTATTATTAATACATTAGTTTATTATAACAATTATATCTTTTTTTTGAAAAGTACCATTTATGTCTGAAATTTTAGTTGACCAAATTCAATCTGAATTTATTAAGAAAAACTATTCATGAAAAAATGATGGAATAAAAATTTCATTTATACAAAGGAATTACACTTTTATGTAACTTGGGATGAGAAACATAAACCCTTATAACACCCACATACAAACTAAGGATGATGTGTACAATGGTGATAGACTCAGGGGGCGGGTCAGCTAGCATCACCCGAGTGGTAATTCTCACTAACTTGAACTTATCACGAAATAGATTTCAATCAAGCCTCACTTGTTGATGGTGGGGTTGGGCTTGGTCAATATATAAGCCCAATCACACTACCTACCTCTAATGTTATGACAAATGGTCTTCATACAACAAAAATCTGCTGGTTCATGTCATTGTTTATCCTTTCTTCATAAATAATACTTTGTCATTTATACTTATAAAAACTAATTATGTTGTTAAAATAATTATCAATATTATAGTTCCCAACATTCATATTGAACAATGATAATAATTTACCAAATTTCATATAATTGTCAAAACCCCAAGGTCACAATTAAATTTATATTCACATTATTTTTAATGAGTTATATTTTTGTTGTGTAGAAATTACAATAAAATGGATTTTTAGGAAACGATTATCATTCCAAATGTTCTGGTCATTAGACTCATCCTGCTAAGGAGATTTTATACGATGACCTATAAAATTACTATTGATCATTTTTTTATGCACAAAAAATTATATTATCAACCCTCCAAAACAGGGAATAATAATCTTTTTTTATCTTTTTTTTTTGAAAAGGTAAAATTATTTATAATTGTAAAAAATAGTGAATATCACAGCTCAACTACATGAAAATGAAAAAATGTGGATGAATGGACTATTTTTGGGACTCATTAAATATAATTTATGTAATCCTAGAATGTATCCTAGTGGATGACCATGGTCTTATCTCGAGGATTCGAACGTATGATCTTAACTACCATAAAAATTTAATAATGATTAATTTGTTTTCTTAATTTTTTAAGGAAAAAAAGAAATGGGGGTGGATTTATTCATGAAATAGATAAGTAAAATAAAATGGATCACAATGGAATGAAGTAAAAAAGATCAATACCTCAGGATTTGACCATTAAGTTCCTTTCTTATCTCACTAATTTACCTCTATATTTAACTATGTTTTTTTACCATCATCTAAAAACTTCACCAATTCTTAATTTTTTTGAATTAAGATAATAGTTAAGAAGAATAATTTCAGTGGAAATCTCATAACCCTTTTAAATGGGTCACAATCATTATCTAATCCACTACCCAAAACACTTATCACATTATCAAAAAAAGTAATACGAATAATAGGGAGGGAAGGATATTAAATAATGTGAAAGGAAATGTGAAGGTGCAAAATATATGGAACAATATTCTCCTTATCCTATCACTCTTCTAATACCCTTACAAAAAATAGAATAAATAATGTTAGGGGTGTGGACTCTGGTTCCTTGGTTTTCATGTAGTGGGTGATCCTCATATTTTCCATCTATCATCGATCGAATCTTGAGAATCACCATTAATACATTAAGGAAGAAGCATAAATAAATGAGGATGAAAATAAAAGAATAGACAATAAAAAATTAATTGAAATTATATCTAAACAAATTTATTAAATCCATATTCTAATAGAGACTAGAATGAAAATGAAGATTCCAAATCATTTTTAAAATAGTGTAGGAGAAATATTTATAGAAGTCACTCTATCAAATTGTTCCCCCATGAATTTTAAAATCAAAAGTGCGAGTTTTGAGTTATTATTCTCCTCCTCAGATGAATTAAATTTGTATTGATCAAGGGTCGTGATTATTCCATTGGATGAAATCCACATGGTTCATCTGTTAGATCCTTCCTCTATTTTTTAGACCAGTGGGAATTGGTTCTATTTTAATTTAATTTGAGTTCTCATATTTTTTTTTGAATTTTACATTTTAATCCTTGTAGTTGAATTTGGGTTCAGTCTTTGATTGACTTCATGATTGAACGTGAAGGTTGTTTGAGTTAAACATGTAGTCAATATAGTCCATTTGGGTATTTTTAGTAAATTAGGTTGTGGTCAGATCAAAATAATGGTCGATTGAGGATAAAAATATGGTAGATCCTCCCCTTTGTGATATATTTATCTTTTGTGTTAGCTTTGAATCGTGGTCGATTGGGTCTTCACTTGTAGTCGATCTAAGAGCAATGTGTAGTATATTTAAGACTTTACATAATTTTGTGGCATGGACAATCCAGGCATAACTGATTAGATCACTTCTTATAGGTGTATGATTTTAATTTTTAGTCGATATGATTTTATTCATACACTCGATTGGGTATCGTGGTTGGTTGGAGAAATTGACATTTATTTAAAATTCTACCTCTAAAAAGTGAAAAATTAATCAAATTGAGGATTTTTTCCAATTAAGATCATATGGAATGAAAACAACTTAATAAAAAAAGTAAAATACATTATATAATCAAAATATAGTCATAAGATCAATGAATGACATCACAATAAAACCCAAAAAATGAACAAACCACTAAATTTCATGTTTTCATCCATTTTTCAAATATATTTTAGATTACCACAAGTATAAAAAATTTAATTTTTTACGATAGATATTTCAAGATTAAGGGGTTAATATCCATAATTTTTTTTAAATTGAGATATTTTGGCTCTCAAAAATAGCCTATATGTAGATGATGGATTAAATATGGTCTATCCTTTAGTCCAAATTCTATGACCACATATTTCAAATGTTAAATAATGAATAAAATTATTTAGATTTCAATGATCAAGATAGCAGAAGATGTAGTTATAAATTATGATACAAATTATTATCCTTACCAAATATTTTTGTGATATATGATTGAGGGATGATTTATCTTTTAATATTGGAAATAGAAATATAGAAAAAGGTTTGATTCAGTTAGATAATATTGAGATTCATGAGACATACACATGATTAATTCTTGCACCAATAGAATTGCATCAGGATTGATGTAACATATCATATGAATGACTCCCAAAATTTTAACTTGAAACTATCCATCATGATTCCCAACTACAAGAATTTATGCTGCACAACATGAGTCCTTATTAGTTGATATTAAACTACATCAATATGGTCTATGTTATATAATGTTAAACTATATGACATATGATCCTTCTCAGATGATATTAAACCACACAATAAATAGTGCATCCCACAAGAATTTAAAATTTTTAGAATGGTTATGCCACACAAATATAAATAATTCATAGTGGCCCATCCTGTATGGACATAAAATTTTGTAAAGAGGTCAATCCTATGCGACCTCGAATAATAAAATCCTTCTACGTAAGAGCTCAATCTACGTGAGGGTTTTCTTAGGGAATTTATTGTTATGGATACACCTATTGACCAATATTTCATGGTTCACCAAACTTATGAAAAATTTCCCTTATCAAACTACATTTGGATTGATTCGTGTTATCAAAAGATAAGTAGAGACACCAATATTTCTAATTTTATCACTAGACAAAAAATCCATAAGTATCACACAACTTCTAGTGTATGGTGTCCTCATTCATTCATGGTATTATATAATATAATCTACACTTTGATACCATGTCCTGATTATAATTATGTGTGGTATGATTCCTGTTTCCCCAAGATATATAGTTCATTATAGATTTCATATTAGAGTCCTAACCATAGATTCTATTTCCATTATTATGTATTCTCGTGTATATACATTAGGATAGAACCATTTCATTTTATCTTAGTATTGATTACCCATCCATGATGGGTTATCTTTATTCTCATAAAAATATATTCAATAATTATATCACCTTATCTCCCATACATGATACAGATCTTTAAGGTGAAAAAAATATATGTGGATTAATCCTTGTTAGAATAAGATATATAGTAATTCCTAGAGATAATATCCTAGGTCCAATAATAAATCAGGTCTGATCCATATGACTTTATTTTGCATTCACATATTCTTGATGTATTAAATGTCATCATTGATATCACAAATTGAATCCGGTTTTCCTTTTCCTTGTTTTCATATTGATTTCCATAACACTTGTTCAAATATATAATACATTAATATTTAATAACAATAATGGAAATAATTATGAAATTAATCTTTAGAAACACTTAGTCAATTCTACATGACCATAAACATTGGTAAAAATTGGTCAAATATGTATGATCTTAAACTGTAAAAATAATTTTTAAACCAACGTAACATTAAAATTCATAAACACTTGCTCATATATGTAATACCTTAAACATCAAAAATATTTGGTCAAATGTGTATGAAAATTAAGTTCAAAAAAATATTTTCAAACCTATTTCACATTAAACATCAATTTCATTGGTATAATTTAAATGAAATTTAATCAACCAAGGAAATTGATAAAGTAGTTTCCAGGTTGAATAAACCCATATATAATTATTAGAAATAGTATATTCTCCACTCACTAGGCCTACACCTTAAAAAGTATTTGAAAAATAAAATTCTCTATATAATATGAAAGGTATAAATAATTATAATAATAAAAACCAATAAAGGGTATCCTATAAAAAATTCATGTGATATCTTGATATGAATACCTCTTTTTTTGGATTAGGAAAAAGTCAATGCAAATAAATGAAAAAGCAAAAAATCATTCAGGGGATGAAACTCATACCTATAAAATTCCATGATATTTTAAATAGACACTCTAGTCTATGGAAAAGTTACCAAATATCTGCCTTTCCTACTAAAATTGAGATCAACATAGGCCATGGGTATACTATAATTCATGACAAGGAATGATATTCACATTTATAAGAACTTCCCTTTATATGATTATGTACCCATGAAATTTCATATTATGTCCCTCATCCCAATGAATGTGTTTAATAGAAGGTGGTATAAAAATTTGGGTTCTTTAACCCTTCTTGAGTATAATTTCTCTATAAAAAAAATTCGTACCATTGATGTATGAATCATTACCAACCTAAATAATGGAATCATGAATCTCCACTTGCAATTAAAAATACAGAGCACATCCTCTCAATTTTCCCATTCATATAAATTGGTAACATGTTTCTTGACTAATCTAAATAGACCCTCTTTGAATAGTGAAGATCACATTTTCCTTTGAGCTACTAAGTAACCCCTAGGAAATGTTTTTAGTCTAATAGAAAAATCCCCCTTAACCTTATGTTATATTTTTTGATAGTGTGGTGATAGTCTATCTATTACAAATGGTTAAATTATTCCCACCTATCCTTATTTATCATTAAATCATACAATCATATATTATGATTTACACATACCATGATCCAACTATTTAATTTCATTCAAATACCCTTTATGTAACACATTTTTTTTATCATAACCTCTATCAAATAGAGAGTATAATATCCTATTTTTCTACCTTATCACACCTAGTTATTCATTTTATATGAAGAAAAAGATATGTTAATGTGATATTGTCAACATATAAAATTTCTATTGGGGGATTTTTCATACCTAAATTAAACTAATATAATAAAATTACTTTCCATGTTGAAAGATCTTAAAATACCCAAGGAATGGAAAAAACACTTACTTAGGAGAAAACTTTCCAAGGTAATCCTAGGAAAAAGTTGAGTCTCTGCTCACAAAAAATGAACCTCTCTTATACTATGAATTTTTTTGAGTGTTTATAAAAAGGAAAAGGAACAATTTTTTTTGTCAAAAACCCATAAAGAGAGGCCTAAAGAAAATATTAGTTCATTCACACTAAGCCTCTCCATCAATAAATTAGAAAAAAAAATTAGGGTGAAAATTAAAATACATAAATCATTTGGGGTCCACTATTTTTACTAATAAAAATTCAAGATATTATCATTGGGTTAATTGAACTGGAAAAAGTTATATCTCCCCTCTATTCCTTACATATTGTTACATACAATTTGTGAAAAAATGCATGAAGGTGTAACTTCAGTGAACTTGATCCCTTTAAAACATTCTAATCCTCATTCGAAATTCCTCTTCTTGATTATCACTATGATGATCCATTGAACTCTCTTATATCTAGATAGAGTCGCCCTAGATTATGATGATTGTAATTATTCCACCATATCTTACACAATTATATATTTCTGAGGGAACATTTCTAAAAGAAAATGGATTTATAAATATTTCATAATTGGATCAAGAATTCAAAAATTATGATATACTTTATCCATTCAAATAAAATGCTTAAGGGGGTTCAGAAATCATGATATTACCCTTTTATGTTTTATAGATGATCACAGGATGATAGTTAAAGTTACAAGGGAAATCATGGAATTGATAATGATTCTATGTGGAAATTCATTGTCAATATTTTATTAATAAAGAGAGCATAATCAAAAATCTAGAGTCTCTCCCACATTCTAATAATACAAAAAGAAATATATAAAATGAATTTATAATATGATTTTTTATTTGACTGGAATAATTTAGATAATTTCTAATGTGAATCATTGATTAACTATTGGATATTTTCACCCCTACCAGTTTAAACCTTATCTAGTGGGAACATTTATTAAATGTGTGAAAGAATAAATTCCTATTCTTTAAGGCCATAAGTATAATAGTTAAATACAAAAAACAATACTATCCCTCTTTATATATGTGTTTCTTATTCTAGAAATTCTACAATCTGAGTATCCACATAGATAAAAATCCATAACACCTTAGTAGTTTGCTGCTTCAACTCCTGGGAATCCTATTACATTGTTTTAAACTAACGATTCATGATTTAGAAGTTATGAATATCCCTATCCTGGATCTCCAATTATTATTGGGTTGATATAAATCATCCAAAGATAACATAAAGTTATCAATAGTCAAATCCCTTTGTCCCTAGACCCACAAAGAGTTTGTGAATACGATCTTACTTACTCCTTATCCCAGTTAGGGGAGTTTGGGTGATCAAGAAATAGTTGTTTTTCCATGACCTCTTATAGGTAATTTATTTAATGGAAGTGTCTTTATCAGTAGGAATAACTTCATCTTTTAGAATCAAAATTTACTCTAGGATTATGTAACTTGTTGTAGCTGATAAAGACATAACTGGAAGGGTGGTCCATGACTTTGTGGGTAAACTCTTCTCATCACCATACCATGATAGCACTCAATGCATGAATGAGAATATTTCAAGTACATGATAATAAGTGAATTAGATATTGGTAAATTGACTAGATTAATAACCTCCATACACACCAGCATAAAAAATTATTTACATAGGATCAGAGTGTGATTATCACTAAAGACTCATTGGTAGGGATTTGAGATCACCACGTATACAAAATTAAAATTAGTATATGAATCTTGATGACATGTCAGGATTTTAGATAAAGGCCCCACTAAGCCTCGCTATGAGAACTGTTTTTTATAATGGTATTATATATGAGTGGTTTTCCACTAAATAAATGATATTATCTGAAATTTTTTTAATAATATCCTCATAATACATAAACATGGCTGGTAAATGATTCCCTATGATATGTTCTATAGTTTTTTTATCCATTTTTATTCTATGCACTCCCTCAATGTCCAAGAATATAAGCCTATGGGTGAATTTGAGGGGGGGTGGTAAGACTGTGTTTTTTAGGATGTATCCACCCTAGTGAACCGTATTCTATCCATGTAGAATGTAAAATGAAATATAAGTCATAAGGGAGATTTAAACATATTATAATTTACCAAAAACTTTTAAGAGTCACCCCATTTTTTGTACAATAAGGTTCACTTAAACCCATGAGGCTATTTGTTCATCCATAATAAAGGAGGTTTCACTCACCAATGTATAATAATATTAGGTGGGTAATATCCACCCATATAGGTGCATCTCTGGATGAATACTAATTAAATTTATATATTTATCTTTAGAAGTATTTCATAACCCCACTTTATGTATTGATCATTATCATGGAAAAGTTAAAGGTATCCTGACTCCCATTGACATGCTATGTTGGTAAACTCTTATTTCTTTTTTACTTGGGTTTAGATCCATGGGGATACATAAATATTTTGATATAGGTAATAAAAAATACTTCGAGTGATTGATAAAATTATTTCATTAATTTGTATTCAAACATCATGAACAGATCCCCTACTTGGATAGGAGACTGCTTAACATTATCCCAAGATCTATAGGTCAGGAGAAACTCCTCATAAAAATCTATAAGGATAGATAATCCTATAATCATGTAGATATCCAAAATACTAACATACACTTCTCAATTATCAAGTGAAAATTATTTCCTTTGGGGTAGCACCAGCTATCAATATTTGGTATGAGGATGGGTTGATAGAAAACTAAGAACTATAAAGTCTAGATGGCCTAGTAGAGACCGATGATTCATGAACAACCCTTAAACATGACAATGCTATTGTACACCAAATATGACTGTGAACATTATTTATGTTGAGTCAAAAGTTTTCTTTTGACTTCTATATCTTGTTTTGGAAATCACAAATGTCTTTTACCATGCTGATCGTACTGACCATGCTAATCGTACTGACCATGATGATCGTACTGACCATGCTAATCATACTGACCATGCTGATCGTACTGACCATGCTGATCGTACTGACCATGCTGATCGTACTGACCATGCTGATCGTACTGACCATGCTAATCGTACTGACCATGCTGATTGTACTGACCATGCTGATCGTACTGACCATACTGATCATATGGATAATAATATCGTACTGACTTTGTCAATTGTATCGTACTAACTCTGTCAATCGTACTCACTTTTGTGTATCTTACTTTGCATCATATCAATACATTACTTTCTGTAATACTTATAATACTCATACTTTCATTACATGCTTGTTTTGGTAATTAGTCATAAAACTTGTGTTTCATATTAATTGTACTCTTGTTTATCATATTCATATGTATTTTGTTTTAACCAATACAATGTCGTTGAGTTAGTTACAAACTAATCAAAACGATGTCATGCTTTCTATTTCAATATGACTGTTATAATGCCAGGTGTCCAAGTCCCTCCGCGTTTTTTGGAGAAATATGACCGTTGGAGTAAATATGACCGTTGGAACCTGAGGCCTATAAATAGAAGGTCATTTGAAGCCGAGAAAAAACGAAGGGTGGTACAATTGTGATACTTTGCTGCTGTCAAATTCTAGAGAGAGACGCTGTGACTTCTCTCATGCTTTGTGTTTTGTGTGTCTGATCATCGTATCGAGGGCTTTCAAGTAATTGAAAGACAGATGTGCCGATTACCTAAAAAATTGATGGCTTCCAGGGATAGGCAGACAGACAAACCGATCATCATATTGAGGGCTGCCGGGGATAGGCAGACAGATGAACCGATCATCGTATTGTGAGCTGCCAGGGATAGGCAGATAGACGAACATATCATCGTATCGAGGGATTACCTAGGTGGTGGTAAGACAGACCTCTTATCCTATGTGAAAGGATAACCCTTCTATTTGGGTCAAAATAATTGTAATACTTTTACATTTCTGCTGCTGTTTGTATTATAAAGGAATTTGTATTGTTTCCTTTCTTCTTTACACATTAAATTATAATTGTTTCAATTACAATTATACTATTACATTTTTCATTAATAGATTCTATACACTTATGGTAGAATCTCTCACACTTGTATTACTCTGATTATTGTATTCATCTTGAATACAATTACTTTACTTATCTAATAGTATTACATTACTTCATACCTTTATATTCAATACAATTGTGGTGTATGAATTGAATTAGATTCATATCTTTTAAACTAATCTCTAAAGTATTTAAACACCATGTTTTTAAACCTACAATTCACCCCCCTCTTGTATTGTTCCATCTAATATACATATACATCTACATATTCGATCCAACAATTGGTATCAGAGGAGGTTTCCACTGATGTGTTTTACTAGCTTTATTTCTATGAATTTTTTTTAACTACATACTACACTAACGTGTGGAGTGGAAAAGACTTTGTTTTATTAGATGGAAGGAATTAATATTGGGTCAATTGACAACCTAACTCCTTCTAGACCACCAATCTTTGATGGGAATGATTATGACTACTCGAGAGATCGAATGAAGACTTTTTTGATCAATACTAGTGTAAAAAATTTTATTATGCTTACTAGAGGTTACAAAATTCCTGATAAAGAAGTCAGTACGTTCACTAATCAAGAAATGCAAGAATATCAACTAAATTACAAGGTACGCAATACTTTACGATGTTATATGACCAGGAATATATAAAGCCAGATGTCTTCTTGTGAAGCAGCCAACTGTATTTGGAAGAAATTGGAATTCACACATTTTGGTACATCCAAGGTTAGAAAAACAAGAAAAGCAATGCTTCGAGCAGAGTATCATGGTTTTCTTTTTTTCCTTATGGAGAGCCAGTATGTAAAGTGCAACAAAGATTCATGACAATTGTCAACAGTCTACAATCTATGGGAGAAAAAGGTCTTGATGATGAAGCTCTTGTTGATAATATTATAGATATAATGCCAAATGAATGGGAGTCAAAAAGGACATCTATTGATGAAAATAGAAAAGTTTCCTAGATTACTCTTGATAAACTATTTGGAACTCCTTTATAGTATGAGACAAGGATGAAAAGAGATGCTGATTTCAACAAGAAGAAGAATGGAAATGGTTGTGTATCTTTTAAATCTAAAGCTAAAACACCTGAAAGGATAACAAGATCCAAAGCCATGAAAGTTGTTATATCTGATTCAAGTGATTGTGATCTTTCCGATAATGAGTTAGCCAATATTTCTCAAAGGATGAAAAAGATTATAGGAAAGAAAGACTTCTAATACAGATTCAAAAAGATAGATAGGAAAGACAAGAAAAACTCCGAGGTAACTTGTTATGAATGTAAGAAAGTGGGTCACATAAGGCCTGATTGTCCTCTACTGAAGAGAAAAGATAAAAAGGAGAAACATTCTGAAAGAAATAATAAACGGTATTATAAGAAAAAGAAAGTCTTGAAGGAAAATGACACTTGGAGTGAAAGTGTTAGTGATTCTTCAGACAATTCTTCAGAATATGAGTCCTCAGGACAAAGAAATGTTGGTCTTATGGCCAGACTACCAATTAAAGATCATTATCTTATGGCCAAGGTACCTAATGCTGAAGCTATTACAAATAACTCTTTAAATGCAAATTTTACTGATAATAAATATTATGAATCTTCAAATAATGATTCTTCGTCATCAGATGATGATATGTTACCTTCTTTTGAAGAAGTATCTAGGTTTCCTAAATTACTTGAAAATGAAAATTCTAATCTTAAGAAAAAGCTTGATAAAAAAATTATAGAATTTCAATTTTATCTAAAGAAGTATTAGATCTTTCTAAGGATCTTGATACAAAAACTTCTGATTTTGAAAGTATTTTAAAAAAACCCTTGAGAAAGTCAAATCTGATAAGGATAAAATTTCTAAGGATCTAGAAAATGTGATTTCTAAGAAAAATGTTTTGGATCCTAACTCTAGTTTAAAATTAAATCTTTTGGAAGATAAAAACATAGTTTTAAAACTAAATTCAGAAATTTTCTCTTCAAATAAATGTTTGTCAAACTTTAATCATGGAATGGAAAACATTGACAAGGTGTATTCTCAAATTAGACCTTTGAAGAATCATTTTGGACTTGGTTATACTTATTCTAAACCGGTTTTTCGTAATACCTATTTTGTTCCACAAAATACACATTTTTGTTCTATGTGTCAATGTGGTGGACACTGGAAAAGAGATTTTTCTCTTAATAAAACTCAATCTTTCAGATTTCATAAAACTCATTTTGTAAAACAAATGTGGATTCCTAAAATTCTCTTATCCAACCCTTCTAGATCCAAACAAGTTTGGATTCCGAAAAACTAATTGTTTTTTTTTCAAGAAAATGAGAAGTGTACCAACAATATTAGTTGGTACATAGATAGTGGTTGTTCCCAAAACATGACTGGAAATAAAGATCTCTTTTAAAATATTATCAAAACAAAAGGAGGAAAGGTTACCTTTGGAGATAATGCTCAAGGAAAGATTGTTGGTATAGGTAATATTGTTTTTCTTGGAAAAGTTCTTATCGCAAATGTTTTGTTTTTTAAAGGTATTAGGCACAATATTATCAGCATAATTCAACTATGTGATGAAGGTTACCTTGTGAATTTTAGAAATGATCAGTGTCTAGTTCACAATTCCAAGGATGAGTTCATTCTATCTGCCCATAGGAAACAGAATGTATACACTATTAACATAGAAGAACTTAGAAGCAAAAATTAACCATGCTTAAGTGCAATAGAAGACCATTCATGAATATTACATAGAAGAATAGGACACTGTAATCTAAGAAACCTTTGTAAACTATCAATGAAAAAACTTGTAAAGGGACTACTGGATCTTATATATGATTCTTCAAAAGTCTGTGGTCCTTGTCAATTTGGAAAGTAACATAAAACTAGATTTAAATAAATTAATGAAGTTTCTACTTCTAATGCATTACAGCTAGTGCACATGGATCTTTTTGGTCCTTCACAAACTGGAAGAATTGGAGGCAAATAGTATGCATTTGTTTTAGTTGATGACTTTACTAGATACACATGGGTCTATTTTCTAGCAAAGAAATCTGAATCCTTTTACTTTTTTTAAAACTTTTAGAGCCCAAGTAAAAAATGAGAAAAACCTACCATTGATAAATATTCATAGTGATCATGGTAGTGAATTTAAAAATTCTTAATTTTAAACTTTTTGTAGTAAGAAAGGTATTACTCACAATTTTTCAGCCCCAATAACTCCTCAGCAAAATCGTGTTGTTGAAAGAAGAAATCGTATTCTTCAGGAAATGAATAGAACCATGTTGAGTGAGTACTCAATTGTTAAGCACTTCTGGGATGAATCTGTTAGTACTTCTTGTTATACTATAAATCATGTTTTAACCAGAACTTTTCTTAATAAAACACCTTATGAGTTATGGACTAGCTGAAAATATAATGTTTCATACTTCAAAGTTTTTGGATGAAAAGTATTCATTCTGAATACAAAATATAATCTACATAAATTCGCACAAAAATCTGATGAAGGAATCTTTCTAGGCTATTCAACCACTTCTAAGGCTTATTGAGTATTCAATAAAAACACATGTACTATTGAAGAAACAATAAATGTAAAATTTGATGAAACTGATCCTTTTTTTTTTCAAATCATCCCAACCAACATCCTCAGATGTGTTTTAAAATTTTTTTATCAACCTTTGTTATAAGACCCTTCTGATAAGGAAAATGTTCAAGGAATTATTCCTGAAACTTTTACCCCAGATGATTTTCTACTATATGTGGAGGAACAAGTTTTACAAAACCCAAATCAATTGCTTCTTAGGAATCATCCCAGTGATAACATCATTGGTGATGTAAATCAACCTGTAAGGACCCGAAATTCCTTAAGAAATGAAATAGAACATCTTGATTTTCTTTTCCAATTTGAACCTAAAAGTCCAAGTGAGGCCTTAGGTGATGATGATTAGATCAAAGAAATGCAATATGAACTAAATGAATTTCATAGAAATCAAGTCTGGACTTTAGTTAAAAGACCTAAAGAATCAACTATAATTGAAGTAAAATGGGTTTTCAGAAACAAATGTGATGAAAATGGAATCATTTAACGAAATAAAGCAGGACTTGTTGCTAAGGGATATAATCAACAAGAGGGAATATATTATGAAGAAACATATGCTCGAGTAGCTAGACTTGAATCTATTTCTATTCTATTAGACTTTGAGGCATACATTAACTTTAAACTATATCAAATGGAAGCTAAATGTGCTTTTTTAAATGGTTTTGTTCTAGAAGGAGTTTTTGTCAAACAACCTCGTGGTTTTCTAGACCCAAAACATCCTAATAATATTTGTAAACTTACCGAAGATCTATATGGTCTTAAATAAGCTCCTAGAGTATGGTATGATAGACTTACATGATTTCTTTTACAAAAAAATTATATAAAAGGTACAGCAGATCCAACCCTTTTTATAAAATTGGAAAATAAAAATATTTTGATTGTTCAAATTTATGTTGATGAAATCATATTTGGATCAAGTCAGCAATCATTAACTAATTCTTTTGTTAATTTAATAAAATCTGTTTTTCAAATGAGTATGATAGGCGAGTTGACATTCTTTTTAGGTTTTCAAATTTCTAAAAAACCAGAAGGGACTTATATATCTCAACATAAGTATATTAAAGACTTGCTCAAAAAGTTTGGATATGACAAAACTAAAAGTATTAGCACTCCAATTAGTACCTCAAATACACTTGATCTTGATGAAACTGGGAAACCAGTAGATCAAACAATATTTATAGGTATGATAGGAAGTTTGCTATACTTGACAGCTAGTTGACCATACATAATGTTTTCTGTATGCTTATGTGCAAGATATCAATATAATCCAAAAGGGTCTCATTTAAAATCCATAAAGAGAATCTTTCGGTTTTTAAAAGGCACTATGCATTTATGACTTTTTTACTCTTCTGGAAATGAATTTGTTCTAAAAAGTTTTTCAGATGCTGACTTTGGTGGTTGTGGAATGGATAGAAAAAGTACATCTGGAAAATGTCATTTCTTAGGAGATTCTCTGGTTTCTTGGTCCTGCAAGAAACAACACTCAGTATCACTTTCCACTGCTGAAGTTGAATATGTAGCAGCTGAAAGTTTTTGTGCTCAAGTGTTGTGGATGCAACACACACTCACTGACTATGGTTTGAGTTTTTCAAAAACCCAAATTCTATGTGATAATACTAGTGCCATAGCTCTTAGTAAGAACCAAACACATCACTCTCGTGAAAAACACATAAATGTTAGGCATCACATTCTTAGGGATCACACACAAAACGAAGATATTATTTTACAATTCATTGGAACACAAGAACAACTTGCTGACATTTTCAAAAAACCATTACCTTCCGATAGATTTGACTTTATAAAACGGAAGATAGGAATGATTACATTAAAATAATCATTAATATCTACTTCTTGTTTTCATATTTCTCCTTGCATTAAACAAACTCCTCTTAGAAAGGGGGAGAACATTTCTTACTATGTTTATTTTTATCTTATGATCTTTAATTTTTTACTCTCTTGGTATGAGTTTGTGTTTTCCTATTTATCGTATTGACGGTTTTTTTTCTTTTCCTTTCTGTTTATCGTATTGACAGTTTTATTGTTTTATTTACCTATCTGTCCATCGTATCATCATATCATGGTAATGAATTTATTTTCCATCATATCGACAGACCATGGTAATGAATTTCCTTTCCATCGTATCGACAGATCATGGTAACGAATTTCTTTTCCATCGTATTGATAGATCATGCTAACAAATTTTTTTTCCATCGTATCAACAGATCATGGTAATGAATTTCTTTTCCATCGTATCAATAGATCATGGTAATTAATTTTTTTCCATCGTATCATCAGATCATGGTAATGAATTTCTTTTCCATCATACTGTCAGTTCATGGTAATGATTTTCTTTTCCATCGTATAGTCAGATTTTCTTTTCCATCGTATTATTAGTTCATGGTAATGACTTTGTTTCCCATCAGCATGACGATTAATTGTATTCATTTTCTTTACATACGATTGTGTTTTCTTTTGAACTCTACTAAAACCAACAATTACCTTATATCTCTGGCAGGTACATACTTTCTTTATTTTTTTTTTATTTTTTTCTTTTGTTTTAAGCCTAACCGTTGATATTAATTTCTCTAATCTTGACCATAGAAGATCAACAGTCACCCCTATACCGCCTATAAATAGCCCCCGCTCCCCAAACCCACATCTTTTTTTTTTCAGGATCTACGCCGAAGCTCTGCATCACTATTTATAAGTCATCGTACGATATTTCATCGGCATCATCTCTATGTTTCAATCCTCTGCCAACACTCCCACCGATATTTCTTCAAAGGCTTTCTCATAAAAAGACCTTTTCAGAGAAAGGTTAGTTCCCCGCGACTTCTATGAATCATATGATTCTACAATCTAGAGGATTATTATGATTCAAGGATAGAAGAATTTATGTGTTGAAAGACCTATTTCTCAAGATCCGGTTCTCATTGATGAAGTAAGTCAGTTCTATAAAACCGTATCTTTTGACAAAGACAAGACTATCAATTTTGTTGTGTACGATAGAGATTTGTCTATGTCTGTGAAACAAGCATCTCATTTTTTTAATGTCTCAATAGAAGGATATTCTTTCTGTCCATCTCATAAACTACCAAAGGAGGTCAGTACGTTTAATAGAGAAAGTGCCGAGAAGTATTTGTTTGTTATAAATGAAGAGAAGAGAAAAGTGGCACATCTTTCTCCGAACAATAGGTTTGTCACTCTGTGGATGCAATGTTTTCTTGTCCCAAGGAAGGAGGATAGAGAAACTATGAAATTTACTGATATTTTCATTTTGGACTATCTTGTCAACATGAGAAAAGTAAATCTGATGGGATACATTAGTGAAAACATTAAGAATGTAAAGTTAGTTGCAATCAAATCTCATTTGATTATGTATCCAACTATCCATACTAAGTTCATCTGCGAGAGTATGAAGTTTTGAAACATTCCTTTGAAAGGAAAGCTGATAGATCTGAAGCCATCCAGAATTAGTAAGAGTACCATGAAGAATCTGAATATTTGTTTTGATCAGAAGTCAAATCTTTTTTTAATGATGTAGAAGCTGAGTCGGCTCAAAATCAATCGGCACCTATGATAGTAAAAGACAATCAATCTATTGGTATTACTGAAAAGTCTGATCCGAAAACCAGCTCAAAGCCAAAGAAGAATCCAAAGTACACTAAGGAGGTTGTAGCTAAATGGAGAAAGGATAAGGAATAGAGAAAGGAAGGTGATCCAAATTTTGGACTTGATCCAGCCGAAGTGTTTACTGAGAGATTATGGGTGGAAGAAACCCTTAAAGCTGAAAATAAAAAGAAGATCGTTTTGAAAAGAAAGGCTCAAGACTTTGATGTCTATAAAGTCTTGAAAATAGTTGAGGATGCAAGTGCTCAACTAACAGATGAAGTAAATCAAGATCCCATCATACAGAGTCTTCTTGAGAAAGAAAAAGGAAAACAAATGTTGGAAGAGATACAAGAAGTTGAAGAAGAGTAGGGAGACTTTTTCTTAGAATTCCTTCAGAGCTCGAAGAAGAGTAGAGAGGAATCGGTTCAAAAGCAAAGTGAAGGTATTCAACAGACTCCTATTTCCAATCAAGCACCTTTTCAAACATCTGAAACTCCGGTTGAAACAACCTCTCAAGAAAATCAAGGTGCTCAAACCTCTCATATGGAAAAAGTTATTGTCATTAGTGACAAAGTAGAAGAAGAAAGAGGGGAGAAAGAAAATTCTAAAGGAAAACAGCCAGTTGTAGATTCAAGCTGATCAAATGAACTGGCTTCGTACGATGAGGATACTAATTCAGAACACACAATCTCTCTCAAGAAGAGTGATTATATTGTACATGTTTTGAGAAGAATTGAGAAGACTATTCCATATTTCCCTAGGCTGTAAGGGAAGATTTATTTTATCACTGACAATCAAAATAAGAAATTTGGTTCGGTAAAAGAATTGAGAAATAAAGTTCTGTCAGTTGAAGTTGATTTGAAAGTTCTTTCAGAAACCTCAGCTGCACATAAGAAGGCTTGCAACAAGATGACCAAGTTTTCATATAAAATAGAAATCCCGGTGAATGATAATGAGATAGAAATTGAAGATATAAGGAGGTTATCAAATGATCACGCGATTGCTTTCAATAAGCTTGACAAAGAAACCGTTGAAAGGCTGAATCAGATAACTCATGGAGCCGATATTCCATCAGTGAAAGAATTTAAAGAGAGAATGAATGTGTTTCAGTCTGAATTCTCAAAGGTTTCATCTATCAAAGATGAAATGGTTGTGTTGAAGAAACAAAATTCTGTGTTATCTAATGATAACAAGAATCTCCAAGACAGAATTGATACCCTTGAGGAATTAATCAGAGTCCAGGAGGAGACTATCAAGAATCAAGATCATATTTTTTCCGAACAACAAGAGCTCCTCATAATTCAGGGTGATTCAATTTCTGAAGACAAGAAAAAAATCAAGAAGATGAAAGCGGTTCTACATGAGTTGATAATGAAGGAAAAGGAAAGAGAAAACAAATGGCTTTTGTATTTTTTTTCTTTCCTATTGGGATCTGTCTTTGTTTGGTAATGACATTTATGTTAGTATTTCTTTTGTCCTACATTTATTTTATCTAACTCTTTTAGGAAACCAAATGTTACTCCATTCTTTTTGTAAATCACAAAGGGGGAGGAGGATTTAAAAAAATGGAAAATGTTTTACAAAGAGGCAATGTCTTGAATCAACACTTCTAAATCAATAAAAATCTATGAATACAATCCTTAGGAAAGTATATACCTAAGGGGAGTTAGTTGTATTCAATTTCTTATTCAGAAGAGTTTCCAATAACTCAGAGGGAATAAGCTTTTCTTGTTTTAATTACTTTGTGTTTTTTGATTTCCAAAAAGGGGGATATTGTTGAGTCAAAAGTTTTCTTTTGACATATATATCTTGTTTTTGAAATCACAAATGTCTTTTACCATGCTAATCGTACTGACCATGCTGATCGTACTGACCATGCTGATCGTAATGACCATGGTGATGGTACTGACCATGCTGATTGTACTGACCATGCTGATCGTACTGACCATGTTGATCGTACTGACCATCCTGATCATAGATATAATAATATCATATTGACTCTGTCAATGGTATCATACTAACTCTGTCAATCGTACTCACTTTTGTGTATCTTACTTTGCATCATATCAATACATTACTTTTAGTAATACTTATAATACTCATACTTTCATTACTTGCTTGTTTTGGTACTTCGTCATAAAACTTGTGTTTCATATTAATTGTACTCTTGTTTATCATCTTCATATGTATTTTGTTTTAACCAATACGATGTTGTTGAGTTAGTTTTAAACTAATCAAAACGATGTCGTGCTTTATGTTTCAATATGACCGTTATAATGCCAGGTGTCCAAGTCCCTTTGATTTTTTCAAGGAAATATGACCGTTGGAGGAAATATGACCGTTGGAACCTGAGGCCTATAAATAGGAGGTCATTTGAAGCCGAGAAAAAACGATGGGTGATAAAACTGTGATACTTTGCTACTGTCAAATTCTAGAGAGAGACGTTGTGACTTCTCTCATGCTTTGTGCTTTGTGCATCTGATCATCATATCGAGGGCTTTTAAGTAATTGAAAGACAGAGGTGTCGATTACCTACAAAATCGAGGGATATCATGGATAGGCAGACAGACGAACCGATCATCGTATTGAGGGCTTCCGGGGATAGGCAGACAGACGAACCGATCATCGTATCGTGGGCTTCCGAGGATAAGCAGACAGACGAACTAATCATCGTATCGAGGGCTTACCAAGGTGGTGGTAAGATAGACCACTTATCCTAGGTGAAATGATAACACTTCTCTTTGGGTCAAATGAATTGTAATACTTTTACATTTCCGTTGCTGTATGTATTAGAAAGGAATTTTTATTGTTTCCTTTCTTATTTACACTTTCAATTGTAATTGTTTCAATTACAATTATACTATTACATTTTGTATTAATAGATTCTATACGCTTTATGGTAGAATCTCTCACACTTGTATTACTCTGATTATTGTATTCATCTTGAATACAATTACTTTACTTATCTAATAATATTACATTACTTCATAACTTTATATTCAATACAGTTGTGGTTATTTAAATTGTATTAGTTTAAGATCTTTTAAAATAATCTCTAAAGTGTTTAAACACAAAGTTTTTAAACCTATAATTCACCCCCCTCTTCTATTGTTCCATCTAATATACATATACATATACATATTCGATCGAACAATTTAGAGACCATTTATCTATGATGGAGGTCCCATTGAAGGATCCACCATTTTAGTTGATTATATTTGATAATATTGGTTGTAAGGAGGAATGTATGAGATTTTTGGAAAATTATTTATCTTGATTGAATGCAAGTATCTCTGGTCAATTAATGTACCCTATAAACTTGATTACATGAAAACCAACTTGGGTACCTTCTCTTAAATTACATGTAAAAATTGTGTTGTATATCTTAAACATTTCATTCCAATACATCTCCTTATATAGAGTTTTCTGTTTATATAACTTCGTATATATAACATTGTTCTCAAATTGTTTTTCATAGTTTACTTGATATTGCTGTTGTCATGTAGCATTGAAAATCAAATTCATTATCAATAAATCATTTATATGATGCCTTATATGTCTTACTTTCTCCCAAAAGAGGATCAATAAGAAGGGCGGATTATAGAATATACGATTTCATCATTTATCATTGAATTATGTTCACACACCTATATCACTCCTATAAATGTATATTTTAAGTGTATTTTCATTGTCTATATTAGTTCACAATGATATAAAATTATCATGTTACATTAAATTTTTATAATAAAAACAATGAGGATATTGGTACTTTATCCTGATTACTAATTTAGTACATCATTAATTATTAATTAAGTATATCACCCACAATTTCACTGAATCTCAAAATCTGTCAACATTGGATTTAAAATTTCATAGTGCTCAGATATTATACATAGAAAGGATGTATATTTACCTTATATTATCATATAATATAGTCATTATATACTAATTAAATTTATTTTTATAGGCCAAATTATATTCAACAAAATAAAATTTTAACTCCTTGATTTTTCGAGTGGATTCCTTAATCCAAGAATCCTATACTCGAATTTACACAATGTTTTCCTCAAAAATTCACCAACTATACTAGTAATTTTACTCTTAGTGAGAATTTAGTTAAATAAACCCAAAAGTTAAATTTATAAATCATCAATAAATTGAATAAGCCATTACTATATGGATATAGAAACCTAGATCTATGGTTTCATTCTAAATTTAATAATTGAAAGAAGTTTATGAATTAATATTATAATTAAATTATATTATTCTAGTGTAATAAATACAATTTTATTTCAAAATTCTTATTAACTATTTTATATTGTTGATTACATAAGTAATTAACCACATAAAATCACATATGCTTATGCATAATCCATTTTTTATCTCATAATTCATGTTAATTTTCTAAGGAATGTTAGGGTTTAAATAAAATTAACCATATATAGATAAAAATAAAATTATGAAATCTTCATATGATTTTGAACTATTGGTTATTTTATTGAATGGTGATATACCAATCAAAACCCTATGGGGATTAAATCCTTGATACACTCTATACATGATCTAAAACATTTACTTTCTCCCATGTTATTTATTTATTTTTTCGTCCTTCATCTAGTTGCTTGAATCACCTCTTCATAAATGTTTTTAATATTACAATCATACTCATATATAAATAAGGGGTTCATGGGAATGGGGTTAACTAAAATTAACTATAACACCTTGACACCAGTAAAAGGGTTCCAACAGTTATCTAACAATATTAGAATGATATACAAGAGATCACACTTGAATGATCAAATAGTTTATTAGTATTAGAAGACTATATACATACATGATTATCATATTACTTATGAAAAAGTGAAACATAAATGAAAATTAAATTGAGAACCTTATTATTTATTTTAGTATATCCCTGAAAACAATCATAGATCCCTTCATGGTAACCCAATGAAAGGAAAACATAATAAAGGGAGAGGTCATGTGCTTAGTAAGAAAAAGGACACAACATAATCTGTCATAAAATAAATAAATCTTGAATAACATGGTAAAGATGAAGAATAATAAAATATGAACTATAAATAATATAATAAAAGGTTAATTTATTCATGGATGTAATAACAAAAAAAAATAATCGCATGGATAAAAATAATTAGTTTCATAACGATATAATGAATAATGTTGGATATCATAATATTACTATTAAGGCCAAGGGACAGTACATCATACAAATAGGTAAGGCATACTCCAAATACCCCAACTAGTCTATCTCATAAGACTTACAGATGCGTCAAGGGGATATATCATTCCCAACCGATCATATATTAATTATAATTCATTCAAAATATGAAATAAATTTATAGAAAATTAATACATAATCAATATAAACATTTTTTTTATAAACTAAAATATGTTATGCTAATATTTTATCAAGTTAATAAATAGAAAAACATGATCATTAACCATATAGATAAATAAGGTGAATTGAATCATTATATTCTATCCCTAGTAAAGAAATATAATCACCAAATGATGTTTACGTATAAGAAAATACCTTTATGAACATTTGATATTCTCAGTGAAAACATAAGTAAAATATCCCTTTATTTTGATAACATATTAAATAAAAGTTTCCATAATATTGGAAAAATGAATTTATTTTAAAATAATGATGTAAAATTATAAATTCATTTTCAAATTATTGGATACTTTTCATATTGGTAAAATCCATATGTAAATGTTAAATCCAATATCCCATTCACAGTTTTAGTAAAAATTGAAAAGTAACTTATTTGGAAAAAAGAAAAAAATATTATTTTTAAATCTACATAAAGAAGGAAAAATATTTTATAAAATGAATTTAAAAAATAATTAGAGTATAATAAAACCATTATTGAATACATTATAGAGAATATTGATATAGAGGAGAAAGATTCCTGATTAAAAGGAGAAATACGGCCGATTTTCCATAAAAATATTTTATTATACATTTTAAGTACCAAAGAGTGAAAAATGAAAGGAAAAAATATACAACCCATGGATAACTTGAAAAGAATAATATAAGTTTATTTTAAAATACAATGATCTTATAATTTCCTTCAATGGATATTTAGACATCAATAATCTTGAATAAAAATGAATTTATGTAATAAAACCTTACCTAAGACTTATAAATCATCAAATGAATTATATCATCCTAAATAATCAATTTAAATTTATAAAATACATTATTATGAACGATTTTAAACTATATTTAATTTTTTTGTAAATTTTATAATCATTTGGCATTTATTCATTAAATAGTTCTTTTTTATGTTAATCACTTAAGGTTGTTTAGTCAATTTATCCAATATTACTTTGGTATATCAACTAATATTAAAGGTGTTATGAAATAGAAACATATTATCAATAATTTTAATAATTTCATGAATATAATTTTTTTTATTAAAAAAAATTTATAATCATATGTGAAGGATGGTAAAAAAACAAATAACATCGCTTCCTAGAGGAGATAGTGCACTCAAACACATGGATGATGTTATAATTCCACATCAGATAGAAGGTTTATAATTTATATGATGTTTTAAATTTTTAAATTGTTAATTATTTTTTATATATAATGTATATGATTTAATTCCATAATTATAACTATTTATGTAAAGTAGTGATGAAAAACGAATTACATTGCTATGTGGAAACGATAGGTCGTACATACGTACGAGTGATGTTTTCATTTTCCAAAGGATTGAAAGTAGATGAAAAAGGGTTGGAAACTAATATAATTTTTTATTAGATAATATACATATTCATTCATATATTTCTGTTTATATAATATTTTACGTGGGTTAATGTATTAATAGATGTGAAAATACTCAGTTAATAGTTATACCACTTCTTTGGAAAACTTCCTTTGTCTTATACATTAATCATTATAAGATTGGAATTTTGGAGATAAAAATACCTCTAGTGCATGTATATGTCTGTTTTAAAGGTATTTGTATAGATATTTGTCAAGATAAATTTCCTATGCGGTGCTAATATGATTGGATAGGAGGTACCCTTTTATAAGTGGGGTGAGTGAAATACTTCTAATTATTCATTACTATTAAACATTAAAAGTGTATTTCTCATGTGTAATTGGAACAAAGAAAATTAAATATATATAATAAGGATATAAGAGTCTAAATAACGTCATCATATAATAACTAATATGAGATTTTTTACCTTGTTTCAAGTTTTTAACATTAATTAACCCGTTTTCCAGCTTTATTGCGATGATAACATTTTTACCAATGTTACTATTTATAATGACCAAAAATGAAATTTAAGTTCTTAATAAATATTAAACATTTGATTAAAAATATTAGATACATTATTAAAATATTCAATTGTTATAATCTTAATAAATAAATTTTAATATATGTTCTCAAAACACAGTGGGAAATATTTTTTTTTATGAAAAATTAGTTTTAAGTATAAAAATAATCACAATCCAAAATAAAATATAATATTGATTACCATGTAATTAATTATATTATGTTTAATAAGATTTATCTTATTTTACTTTAATATCAATTCCAAAACATAGTGGGAAATTAAATAAATTATTGTAAAGAACTACATTTTCACTATTCACCCAAAACTCAACTATTTATGAAAAATTGTAAAAATTTACCATAAGAGAAATTAAACCTTATGAAATAAAAAATGATATTAATTTTTTCAATTTCATATTCTAAAATTTATAAAATTTTATTTTAAATATAATCCCAACCTATTTGTATTATAATTATTAAATAATAAAATATGCATTATATAATAATTGAGGGATTAAATGTTACCTGTTCTAAGACGATATTAGGTATTGCATCATATACATGTTAAATAATTTCTTACTATAAATTTTTATAAAATTTAGTTCTTAAATAAATTTGTATATCCTTCCTCATAACCTTTTAAGGATCCCATGTTCCGTTATATAGTTCATGATTGATCCAAGAAACCATCAGAAGTAGAGTTATGTGATGCAGCAACACATTCTCTCATGTGTGAAGAATTTGGATATGCTCTTCATAGTTCTATAAATTATGGTCTAATTAAATTTCTTCATAGGATTTCACATGAAATGGACGTGGCATGTCATTCCTCAATAATGAGATCTAAAACATGTCATTATATTTAGAGAGTTTAGTTAAAATTCCCAAATTGTAATCCACTACTCTAATTATTTTCATAATTTATTATGGACTAATGAAACTAGTAATTATTTTAAATTTCATTAAAAAACTTATAACTTCCATCCAAATAGATACCTTTAAGAAATCATAATCTCTCATTTGAAATTATAAATAATTCATTTAGGTGCCAATATAGCTTTTTTGTATTTTTTGATACTTTTTAATTTGATTTTAAAAACTATTTACATTAACCATTATCAATTCCATGATTTCATGGCATATAAGCTTCCTTTTAAAAAGTTAATCCCAATAATATATAGTGAAAAAATATATCTATAAAATTCTTTATATGACTCAAAATGAATTAATTAATGGGAGATATTATTATAAGACAATTTCACCAAAATATAATACCAATCCCATATATATTGAATGATAATGAAGAATGACCTAAATATATGGTTTAATGTATAAATAGTTCCTTCATATTTCTCAAACATTTGAGGATGATAGGTGATAATCAAATATAGCTCAGTGTCAAGATCCTTTTGAAGACTGTTCTATAATTTCAATGTATACGGTATACCATGATCAGATACAATAAAAAGGGGTGCATCATGATGTCTCAAAACATTATTAATATATATCTTTATAAGGTGATCAAGAGGTAGATAATCCCTTATAGAGATGAAATGTTTAGAATTGGTAATATGGTCAATAATATGCCTTATGGAATTATTATTTCGAGGTGTCTTACGATCCAGTGATAAATTCCATAGAAATATAATACCATTTACATATAAGAATAGGTTACATGATTCCTTTAAATTTTTTTATCTTAGTCTTTAACTATTAAAAAACCAACCATCTTGACACACAGTTTACAATTTTCCTATTCATATTCTCCCATAAAATATGTTCCTTCAAATCTTGATACATTTTGGTGGTACTAAGAGGTATTAAAAAATTGTGCTTTGAGATTCATCTAATAATTTTCTTTTCAACTTAGAAATAAATAGAACACAAAAAATATTTTCAAATTTCAATATACCCTCTTTATAGATGACGTCTACCAACTTCCCACTATTCACAGTTTTTATTTTATATTTAATATTCCTGTCATCAATCCAAGAACAATTTATTTTCTCAAAAAATGATGGTTTAGAAATGATTTCGTATAGATGTTGTGTTATCATTTCCTTAGTGATTACCTTATCCAAATATATTAAATCCTTGAATATAATGCCTTTCTTAATCCGCATTTTAGTCAAAATTCTATGATATTTCATACTAAACACATCAACCACCTTATTTTCCTTCCCAGGGTTGTTGTGTATTTTAAAATAATAATCATTGGGTAGTTCTAACCACCACCTTTACATCATATTGACCTATTTCTATGAGAAGATGTAATTCAACCATTTTTTATCCATATATATTTAAAATCATTAACTATAAAGGTAATGTTTCATATCCTCAACAAAAAGATTATGGCTTCCAACTCAAGATGATAGGTTAGGTAATTCTATTAATGGTTATTTAAAATAATTTATCAGTAGGAAGAAACTCTATCATTCAACATATGGACACATACATGTCTCATTTTTAAGGAATCATAATATATCACAAATCTATCCATTATTGATGGTAAATTGAAAATGATTTCATTAACCAATATTCTGTTTAATTATTTAAAAAATTCATTAAATTCCCATTACCATATGTATATAACCCTGTTACCTGTTAACTTGGATACCGAGTTAGGTAATCAAGAAAAATATTGAACAAATATTTGATTGTAACTTGAAAATACAAAAAAAATTATAAATATATGTTATATTTAGTGTTTTTTTACATTCTACAATTACATATTTATTTGAATGATCAACTGATATTCCATCCTTAAAGACAATATGACCACGAAAATGAACTTATTGAAGCCATAATTTTTTTTGTTTAGTTTTTTATATAACTCATTTCCTATAATAATATCCAAATTAATTCTCAAGTAAATATTATGCTTAACATAGATTTTATAGTATACCAGGATACCATCAATAAACACCATAATGAAATTATCTAGAAAATTTCCAAATACCCTCTTCATTGGATCAATAAAAATTCAGGGTGAATTATTCGATCTAAATTATTATAAATTTATAATGTCTATACCACATATGAAATTTAATATTTAGAATATCTTCCTTACTTGTCCATAGTAATAATACCTAGAATGAAGACAAATTTTTAAAAATATTAATCTCAAGGAAGTTGATTGAATAAGTCATCATTACGGGGAAGATAATACTTGTTCATTATACTAATTGAATTGATTTATCTATAATTAGTTCATAACCTCATAGAACCATCATTATTTTTAAGAAAATGAATAGGGTTTCCACAATATGAAACACTAGCGTGTTTAAATACCTTATCATACTACATCTATAGTTGCATATTTAGTTTCACTAATTACAATGTGTCCATTCCATACAAAGTCTTAGATTTAGTTTTTCATTATGGATGAGATCTATTGAAAACTAAACCTAATTGTTTGGGGGATTTCCATATAGTTCTTCAAGAAATACAGTAATTTATTCCTCACATTAATTAAATCCAATATTCTATGGATACATTTCTCATTAATAGGTTTTATTTTCTCTTATTATTTAGAAATTTCATTAATTAGATCTATTGGAGGTTGATCTAGATATTATCAGATAATATAGTATCTCTTATGAAGTCATGGGATTACACTTCTCTATTATTAATTATAATATCATTATCATAGAAATAAAATTTATTATTTTAATTGAAAATCCAATCCATGATAATTATTATATAAAAGTCAACCATTTTAATAATAATCATGTATTTATGTAGGGTATGAATAATAATAATAATGGGGACATACTGGAATATCCTTATTATAATAACATTTCTATCTGAAGTATTCATTGATAACTCATTTCTTATGTTTATAGAAAAATGTCTAATTTTTATTTCAAACATGCAAAATATAAAAGAGTGTGCAGATATATTATCAAATAAATAATTATAAAAAATTAAGGTCATGATCAAAGTACTTTCCACAACATCTTTAGGAACTCTAACCTAAGCTGTAGTGATTGTATAAGATTTTCCCTGCCCCTTTAGCCTTTTAAGTCAAATTATCATAACTCTTTGATAATTCATCTGAAAAGTTCCCATTTTTTTATATTTTAAAAATTAAATATAAGATGATTCTTTATTACCTTTTAAATTACAATCTTGATGGACTTTCACTCCATAATTTATGAAAAATATGACTCCCATCATGATTGTTATATACTGTTCCTTTCCATAATAATTACACGTGGGAAATTCCCTGATTCCCTTATTCCCTTTTCTTAATTTATTTTTCAAAGTCCTCATACACCAACTTCTTTTCTTATTTTCCCTAGAAAACATAAGACATGGATAATTATATCTATTTTTATTAAAAATGATACAATATAATCATATACTAAATGCTTTTGAGAGACTAATTCCCTTTGTATTATAGGGTTTTTTCTATCAAAAAATAAACAAATATTAGATCTTGGAATGTGTACATAATCCATATCATTAGTTTCCACCCTTGTAAATTTAGCTTTATATCTAGTAACATTTTCTCCTCCGTTCAGCTTTAGATTGAAGAATAATCTCACCATATCAACTTGTTTTTTATGGGGAAAGTATTTTTGAAAGAATATCTCCTCAAAATTATTCTACTCCATATTAAATTTTTCTTTCATCTCTTTTGTTTTCTCAATTTATGACCTCTAATGATCAACATCTCCCGTAAGATGATAAACTACCATGATACCTTTCTCCATTTCAATACTTCTGAAAGTGAGAAATACATTCTCTATAAACCTGGTGTATTTCATAACTACTAATGGATTAATAATACCATTGAATGATGGTAACTTTTTTCAAATGAAGTGATTCAACATTATTTCACTATTTTGTGGTTAATAATGTTACTTAATACAGGCAAGGTTATTGGTAATATCCTTAGTGAGCCTCCCAAATATAGTCCCAATCTATTCATATCTAGCTCGAGATTCATTTTCATTCCTAGAAGTGAAATATTCACATAGATTATATTCATCAATATAGTCAATATTCCATCAACGAGGTTAAATTACTAAAAAATATCATATACATAATTAGCTAAAAAAATTAAAAATTTTAAATCATAGTGTATAATTAAAAGTCTAGTGTAACAGGTAAAATGAATTGAAAATTTTTAAATAACTAATCTCAAATTCATAATCTTAGTATCTTTGTTAATATATTCAAATCATAATAATATTTAAAATGTTTCATAATGGTTCATAATTTCACAAACCAATCCAAGCTTCCATCCAAGACAACACCCATCCTAATCTGAGACAAGGACTGAGAGGCGTTCCAGATCCTCTCAAGCTAGCAAATAGTGATGAGGGAATCAATGATAATTAAGGGAATGATTTAGTGTAAGATAAATAAACTGAAATAGTGGAAGTAAACATAGAAACCTAATAAAAATACAATTACAAAACTAAACATCATTTATATATTAACTAAAAATACAAAAAACTAAAAAACAAAACCCAAACAGAACCTGAAAACCACTAAGTCTCCCTGTGATCCCAAGGGTCATAGTCTAATCCATAACCAACCATTTTCCATGAAAATTGAACCCATGCTACAATATACAATAGGAACTAAAAACAAGAAACATCTATAAGCATAAGTATTTAAACTCAGTAGTCCTTTCTATGAAAATATATTACAAATTAAATTACTTTAAACAAAAACACCATAAATTTTATGTTAGAAGTGAAATATAAAAAACTAGGTTTTCAAAAACAATTTTTACTTTTATACTAAACATAGTCCATTTCCCTTTTTTATTTAAATTCAAATCATTTTCAAGTAGGAAACACTAAAAATTTAGAGGATTAGGGTGATGTTTTATTTAAAAGGGGATTTTTTTTTAAAATCATTCTCAAAACATTTCCATATACATTGAAAACCATTATAACACCTTTAGTAAAAAGATACACCATACAAGAAGGCATCAAGTCCAAAACCTTTTATTAATCCATTTGAGAATCCGAATCCACCATTTTAGATGCCAGAAATACATTTACAATGCTAAAAAATAACTTATAAATTGTAATCCACTTGAGAAATCAAAATGGTAATTTTGTCAAACAATTTGTGTGAAACACTTAACAAAACAATTACATATACTTCAAAACAATTACAAAAAAATCCTAATTTTATGCTAAACAATTATTATAAAAATCATACAACACTAATTAAAATCCATGAAAGGAGTTAACAATAAGAAACTAATGATTATTAAATTTAAATGGAATGTTAAAATGGAGACCTACCTAAAATCACATTCAATTCAACAATACATAACTGAAAAGATTCTTAGAGGGCACAAGGAAGTAAGAACATCCAAGAGGTAACTTAAGAAGTAAAATCCCCCAATTTCACAACACCTTAGTTACCCAAAATCAGCTAAACATGGCCACTATTGTAAGAGAATAAAGGTAAAATGGAGGAAACCCAAAGGAGGAAGAGAGGGGAGGCCTAAACTTTTAGTATGGGTACAGAATCAAAAGAAAACAACTTTGGAACCCCATTGGAAAGAATTATATGAGAAAAAAACAACCATGGGAGGCACCCTTGACATATGGTTGAAATGGTGGAAGATAATGAAATAAACCAAAATTAAATATATTTATAAAAGCCTAAAATACCATTTTTCAGGTGGGTTGCATGGTTAGATCACACAGTTAAACAAACCATGTGCAAACTGTGAAATTCCCCAATGTCTATTATTGCACGGGCATTAATGTTTGGCTGTATGTTTAGTTTAATTAGGCGCGTTAACCATGTGACCTGTGTAAACATAGGCCGCATGGTCATGCATCATAACCATGAGAAATGGGGAAAGGCCTATGAAAATTACCCTTTTACCCCAGACTCTACAAACTCATGGAGATAAACCATCCATTAAACACATCCCACATAGAAGCGACACTATTGATGTCACAAAATCTATAACATGTCATTTTCACCCCATACCATTCATACTAACCATGAATAAAACCCAAAAACACCAAAAACCTCCAAATCCAAAAACCATATATTAAAATTTGGAAGACAAAAAATTCTAGAGAAAAACAAAGAACTAAAAGAAAAATCAAAATAAAGGACAAAAATAAAAATCATGGTGGGGAAATTCTACCAACCATTATGCTTTCTGCTCCTAGAAAGCCACAAAATTTTAAATTTATCAATCAAGGAAAAAGTTTCACACACTTGCATCCCATAACTAAAAATAACATTGACTATCACCAAGTCACAACACACACTTCTACCTAAAAAAAGAAACCAAAACCACTTCTCAAAAAATGATGGAAAACACAAACCAAAACTCCACAATACAGCCACTAGTAAAACCATCAAGTGTACTCCAAATAATAAATGTCCATACAAATGAAAAAGATGCAAAATAAAAGAAATCAACAAGAAACCACCTAGTGCTAAACTATCACAAAGATATCAAACCATTTTATCAATACAAGAAGCCAAAATGGACTGCCCATCATATTAGAGCTCTAACTGGGTGCCCAATTTAAAAGGTATTTCACATTTTTTACATACCTGGGCACTATGCAAGGTTAGGCTGCCTGACATCCCATATGATGTTCAAAAAATGTACCCATATAAGATAAAGTAAGAAGGTGCACGATTTTGATGCATGGTTTGGAAAAAAATGAACAAACCATGATACATGCATCCATCAAAATTTCATATCCATGTGTATGCATCCCACATGGTTTTGTTGAACATTCCTAGTCTTTTCACCCTCAACTATAGAGACCCAAAAATCATACATAGTTTCTCTCAGGAATCACAAAAATTTGATCAAACCATGCACAACCCATACAAATCAAACCATCCATGAAGAAAAAAAAACTAAAAAGATACTGATCCTTAGGATATTGCAATGCTACCCATTAACCATGCATCTAAACTGTAAAACTGATGAAAATCAATAGAAAACTCAAAATTTAAATCTGATTCTCTTGAAAATTGTGAGAGGAACCAAGAAAAAAGAATAAACCATAAAAAGACCCAATATGGGTCTCCCCATCATTATGAACCAATTAACATAGACTAAATGCCCAAGAAAGATCCAAAGATCATAGGCTCCCATCCGCAATGGAACAACCACTAAAATTACATGAGGATAAGACCACCAATATTTTTACAACAAGGATAACCACAACAAGGATATTTGTACTTCCTACACCCCAACAATGGAGATAAGTGATGAACCATGGTTCCCCACACCCATGGATATTCTTGACTTTGTGAAGCGATGAACTCGAAGACCTATAGATGGAGCCCTAATGTCATGAATAAACTACTACCCCACAATCAAGAGCTGATAATACCTAATAAAAAATCCTTATTTTGGTGGAAGAAGTGTCCATACAGCACCCAGGTAGAACCAAAAGAATGCAAAAAACCATGAAACTCACTTTTCCCCAAAAAGTAACATTCACCAAGATTGGGATTTATAAGATTCACATGCATCACCACCTTCCCACAAATAAGAAACAACAAGAACAAGATACACACTTAACACACCTCCACTTAGAACAAAAAAATTCATAATTTCCAAAAGACGCACATTCTATAAAATTGGAGTTCACAAAATATTCACAACATTTATTGTGGTTAAAAGGAAAGGGAAAGGTTAAAAAATAAAACCACTAAAATAGAAGGACCTCTCAAAAAGATTGGGTCATAAATCTGAACCAAAGCCGAAACCATACTCTTGTAAATTGAAAGGGGTGTATTTTTAATATTTGAAGCTAGTTTTATGTCACTTCTTATAAACACTATGAAAAAATCATTGCAAGTGACCAAGGAATCCACATATATGAAAGATATTTGGATCATTTGAACATGATTACTTCTTATGACCATTCATACCCCATTGATTACACATAAAGATCCTAAACTAAGAAGAGGATAACAATATATCTGAAAACCTATTAATCCCCCCAACACTGCTAGATTCTAGTCACATTCTGATCTCTTTACCGTAATTACCTTAACATATTTTATTGAATGGAAGAAGCTTGGATTCCTCAAGAACTACCTCTAGAACAGCTTCAAACCAAAAAGCTTTCCTCACCATGTAAGAAAAGAAGATCAGGCTAAATTTCGATAACTTCAACTATAGATTTGGATGAAGCTTACTCTAAAAATGTCGAGCCTTAATGGAATCATGCAGAGCCCACTCTGGAAGGTAAGGGAATAGATCCAAAAATTTAAAAATGTAATCTATTACTGATCCATCACCTTGATAAAGACAACACATTTCTATCCCCTTATGCACCTTCACTACCTCATTCGATGAATAAAAACTTAAAGAACACCTAGGTAAAATATTCTTGAGGTTTGTTTGGACACACGGTCATATAGAACATCCAAGGGAGACCTTAGAGCATGAAGGTATCAAATTTTACCATATGAATAAGGAAAATCAAAGAAATTGAAGTTTCTCTCAATTATCTGCATCCACTCTTCAACTTCGAGAGGATCTTCATGAACATAAATTAGATTAGGATTTAATATCTATAATTCAAGAAGGATGTATATGGGTCAATCCACTAGAGGGCCCTCTAATAGTGAACCACCCATAGCTACACCTCAAATATCTATAGATTATTTAGAATATGCGTACAATGAGAATAAATAAAACCAAGAACTCAATCCAAACCGATTCATCAACAAGAATTATTGAACTCGAAACACTACATAAACACCATTCCCAAAAAATGTTAAAAAAATGATACTCAACCATAAAGTACCAAAACATCAAAATTTAGTTTTCTCTTAGAAAAAATTTATAAAATAATGTCAAATCTGTTAGTTTGATCAATCACCAATGGTATTCCTTAGACAAACACACATGCATGTTCCCATGAATATCTGGTCACCCATCAACTCATGCCATCAACCATCCACCCTTTCACACAAATACTCATATGTGATCACTCACATTAATACAAAAGTCCAATCAAAAATTAATTTCCACTTTTGAAACAGAAAATTCAACCCGAGATTAAAATTCTCAATTCACTCCCCATTTTAAATTTCAAAAGTACTTTTCAAAATACAACCAACTGAAAAAAAATCATTTTCAAACTCTACACTTGAATTGACTTTATTCCACTCAAATAAAAAAAATCCCATGGCTTCCATGAAAAAAACAAATTAATCCCATTAATAATATTTCCATCATTTCATGAAATCTCATTCCATCAAACATCATTTGATTACAACTCATTTTATATATAAAATTAAATATAATTTAAAGTATATTTCCAAAACCCACTTTCAAATAAATATGAAAACCCATTTTCAATTTTAATAAAATAAAAACCATTTCCACTTAATATTCAGTTATCACAATTTCAAAACAAGGGTTTTAAAATTAATTTCAAAATCATATGTGGATTAAAGAAACTCAGAAGTGGAAACTATTATCGATGGGGGACATGGAAATATTCTTGGTGGTCATATCCCAATCATGCCCCCGTCACTGAGAGTCTTTCAATACCATATATTTGACTCCATATGTCTTTCCAGGCCCTGTGAGCTCACTAAGACCATTGGTCCAACTCCTATTTTATATCCCAAACACCAAACATCATGAAAGTACCATATAAACCAAATAAAACCAAAATTCCCATGGAAACCTAAGGTTCATCGTAGAAAGTGTTGGACAAAACGTCCCTCATACCTACACCCTATGTTCTGATAGCCCTACACCATCATCCTTGAAATCGAAAAATAACAATGTTTACTCGGAAGGCTGGGAACTCTATGAAACCAAGATGATCTGATACTATTTTATCATGAAACAATCTAGGGTTCCATCCAACCTGAAAAACCACCCGAACAAAGATAAATACCAAGTGGGATTACTGATCCCCTCGGGACAAGAACTAGTTCCAAGGGAATAAAATATAATCAAGGGAATTTCTTCAACCATTGTAAATAAACTGAAAAAATTAAAGTAAATAAATAACCAAATAAAAATAAAATTACCAAACTGAATATCAATTATACATAAACTAAAGATACAAAAAACTGAACCACAAATCCCAAACAAAACATGACGACCACTAAGTCTCCATGTGACCCCGTGGGCGACCGCCCAATCTATAACCAGTCATCACCCCCAACAATCAAACCTAAGATGAAATATACAATAGGAATGAAAAAAAGAAATAACTATATGCATGAGTATTAAAACTCAGTAAGCAAGCCTGATCAATCTATTCTCATAGTATTTTAATTAAATAAAATATACATCAATTTCAGGTTTAAAATATAATATACAATAATATATTTTTCACACACACTTTACACTTTAAAACCAAACAAACACCATTGCTCTTTTGTAACTAATATTAAATATTTATGAAGAAGTGAACACTATAACTTTAGAGGATAAGGATTATGTTTTATTTGAAATGGAGAAATATTTGATAAATCATTCTCAAAACATTTCCATAAACATTGAAAACCATTCAATCACATTTAGAAAAAAGATACACCGCACAGGAAGGAACCAACAATGATCACATAACACGGGAAATAAAAAATAACACAAATGAGTTACCAACCAAAGATTTATCTTAATCATCCTCCATAGATAACTAGGTTCCAAAAAACATGGTACAACCTAGGAGATTAGTGGATAATATTAAACATACTTTACAAATGACTCTTCTTGAAGGCATGCCTCACCCAATTAGATCAACTCACCCACATAACAGGTTTGACACTACCTGATCTGATTGAGGTTTGCAATACCAAAGTAAAAACTAAATCCATACTAAGGGAAACTATCCAAAGTGACATTCTATGCTATTGAAACAACCATTAACTAAAAATCCACTAACCATGTCAGGTTCCCATGTCAAGACTAAATAGGCGGTGATCCAACCAATTCCAACCGAGCATCCAATCACATGAACATATATCACACATATGAAACTCACACAATAAGTCCCCATTGAGTAACCCAAATGAACATGTCTATTTAAATTCAACCATTTTATCTTAAGGGGGTCCAACGTCATAGAAATATGTCAACATTCAACATAACCAAGGAAAGGGGACCATCTAAGAAGATTTTTCAAGTTACCACATCCATAAAAATTCCAATAGGGCAGCACATCATCCTTTGGAAAATCACCCATTTCCAAGAGGAAAGAAAAAAATTTCAATCACATGTTAAACCATTTTAAAAGAACCAAAAAATTACCACTTTCAAGTCCAAAAACATTTATAAATCGTTTTGAGAAACCCAACCACAATTTTAGATGCCAAAAATAAATTTACAATGCTAAATCATGATATAAAAATAAAAAACCACCTGAAAAGTCCAACGATACATTTTATCAAACACTTGGTGTACAACCCATTAAAAAATAATTCCATGAAATTATAGAAAATTAAGGAAATAACCTCATTTAATGCTAAAAATTATTCAAAAAATCATACAAAACTAATCAACATATATAGAATTTTATAACAACCTAAAACCAATGATTCGGAAATTTAAATGGCATGTGAAAAGGTAACCCTACCTCAAATCAAATACGATTCAACAACTCCTAACCAAAATGAATCCACGAGGGATAAAAAAAGAATAAACATCCAAGGGGAACATTAATAAGGAAAATCCACCAATTTCACACCACCCTAGTTACCCAAATTTGAAAAACATGGTCATATGGTTTATATAAGAAAGGTAAAATAGAAGGAAACCAAATGAGGAAGAGAGGGGAGCCCTTAAAATTCATCATTGGTGGATAATCACAATGAAACCACCTCGAGACACACATGGAGAGGATTAAAGGAGCCAAAAACCACCATTGTGGGAATCATAGTCATAGGGTTTGAATGGGGGAATCCAATGGAAGAATCCCCAATTAAAAATTGGGATAAAATCCCAAAATACCATTTCGGAGTTGGTTGAATGGTTTGCTCGCACATTTTAACAAACCATTCACAAACCATGAAATTCCCTAATATCTAGTGTTGTAAATACATTTCACTTTGGATACATGGTTATTTTAATCATGTTATTTAATCGTGTGACTGATGCACACATATGCATCATGGTTAATCCAACACTTCACATTACCCATGTGACCTAAAGAAATCCCCTCAAACATTATCCCTTTTCACCCCCAAACTCTTCTAACTCTAGGGGATAAACCATCCATCAAACACAACCCATATAAAAGTGACACTAGGGCAGTCAAAAACTCATAATCAGGTCATTTTCTCCATACCTTTCACACTAACCATGAATAAGACCAAAAACCACAAAAAAATCCAAATCCGAAAAAACAAAATTCAAATTTAGAACACCTGAAATTTGAGAGAAAAAATCAGAACCAAAAGATAAACCATTAAAAATGATGAAAAAAATACAAATTTCATGAATAAAGAGTACATGAATCAAATAAATCTTATCCCCTAAGAGAGTCTAGCTATGTGTGAAGTCTTAAGCCCACTCATTGTTCATTGAGTGAAAATTGAGTTGATACTCAACAAAATAATTTATGTTTGTTTACCTCTAGGTGAATATATTCCAAAATTTCATCCATAACACCACACTATTTTTATGAAATAAATTTAATTTATTCGATAGCTTTCACTATCTGTAATTCTGAGTTTTAATGAAATTTGATATACTACTAATGTTATAAATTAAACATGAACATTATAAAATAGAAAATAAACTTTTAGGTATGAATATGAAAAAAAATATTTTAAAAATTAATTTTAAATGTTTTAGATAAATTAAATATAATTATAAATAGGAACATAATTTTTCGTAAAGTCATTATATGCTTTGAAAATACATTTTTCTCAAAAATACATTTTTATTTATTTTTTTGTACAAGTAATTAAATTAATTTTCAATTATTTTATAAAATTAATTTGAAAAAAATAATTTTCTTTTTGGAATAATGATGTCAAAATTGGCTTTGGGTGAATTCCTAAGATTTTTCTGAAGATTTTAATTTTTTCATAATAGTGAAAAATACAGAATTTTATTGAAAAAAACCTTTTCATTTTAGTCACTAAAAAAGTTCCATTGCATGTAATATGGTTTAAAAGTTAAATTAGTTCAATTATATTATAATTAACCAATATTTTTTTAGAATCAATTTAATATAAAATTTTGATATTAATGCTTTTTATGCATATGGAAAGTTTTTTATTTGGAGGACTGATTTTTCATCGCATCTATGGGATTTATATTAAATTAAATTATACCATATCAATTAATTGAATTTGATAAAATGTATTAAATATTTAAATAAATAATGATTTATATTATATATTATGTTTAACTAAATTATTATTCATAAATATTAGTAAAAACGCTAAAATTTAATTATTGCCTCGGGGTTGTTCAACGCGTGGTACATGCTGGTTTCACCCCTCACTCTACATATGAGATGTTGTAGGCTAGAGTATTTACAAGCTCCAAAATGTTTCATCTTATGCTTAGGTAAATTAATAATCATTTCCGAAATAGGGAATGTGAGTCATGCTCTAGGATTGGTCGAGGCCCCCCACTGGGAGACGAGTGTAACCCATACACACAGTTTGCAATTAAGGTGGAACCTGAGTAGTGAACCACATAATCCTACAGAAAAAGAATAGGTTTATAATCCTGGGATTACCCTTGGTATTTGTATTATGTGGTAAATTATTGACTCATGCATGATAGAGGCAGGTGGTGAAACAGGCAGGATGATGCAGGCATGATGTTGCACTGGGCCTTCAGGCCATGTTCATTGACCACATAGACTTGGGACTATGAGATATGTATTGGGTCTAAATATACCCATATAAAAATAGGTATTTTCATTCCTAATAAAATGTTTTTTTTCCCATTTTTAAATAAATATTTTATTACATCAGTTATGGTTAAACAAGTTTTTCCATGTTGCATGCACATGTGTTATAATTAATTTTCAATAAACATCAGATCTTTGTTTATTAAATTGGAATTCATGTTTAGAATCAGTAGGTGAAAATTATCTAATAATGATCATTTATTTTTATTCTTAATGGATACATTACCTATCTAGATAAATAAAAAAACTAGGTACCGTGGTGAAAACTAAAATGGTAAAACTATGTAAACTTAGAGGATAAGGAATAACATGTTTAAAACATGTGTTTTTTTGGTATGGTGGAGGTATGGATCAAAGGAATATTACATTAGATCCATTATTCATCAAATTTTAAGTCACATGGGATGGAATGACTTAACATTATTGAATAGTGTAGGGTATTTAATAAAAGTACACTCCTACTAAATTATAAAACGACACCTCGTCCCCTCACTTATTCCCACCTCATAAGCCATTTGGATCAACCAAAACCTACCAAAATATATAAAAAACCCCTTATCCACATTATATAACTATTTTTCTTCCAAAATTACCAATCATGGGGTCCTTATTAAGATATCCAAAGGAGGTTGTTCTGAGGGAAGTTGATTATCTTCTCAAAGCTCCTTTTTTACTTTTTCTATTACCACCTTTATTCATGTATTAATATTTCAAATTTAATAAAATAGGTATATAAAATATACTTAAATTTTACTATTTAATATAAATAACCTCTATCCATATCCTCTTCCATAAAATGGGAAATGAAATCATATATCATTTGTACGATAGACTACCTCCTCACGTACCGATATAGTTCATTTTCCATAATAATTCACAGTTCTAAATATAACTATGTATTTAAAGAATTTTTATTATATTTATAAAATAATTATAGTCCTATGATAATAATATCTCATATACCTTATTACCATTCAATCCATTGTAAAATAACAATGTCTCTCTTGCATATGTGTGGACTACCTCCTCCACAAAGCGATGTAATGAATTTTTTATTTTGTCATGCATGGTAATAATAATATACTTAATGAATATATATGAAATATATGAAATTAACATGAATTATTAATTGTTAAATATTTTTTACCTTTCTTTAATTTCATCCATCAAGAAAATGGAAACACCATTCACGCATACATACAAACTACAATCTCCATGAATAGTGTGATTCAGGATCTATATCTCTATTTTATGGATTACAATAAATAAATATATACTGAATATAATATATATATATATATATCATGGTTAAAATTATATATATTATGAAACCATTATCAATGTAAAGGGAATGAAAATACCAAACCCAAACATACAATAAAAATAAAGAATTTAATACCTGAAACGTGATTTTAACAAGGAATTGTTAATAAACTGGAAAAAGGTGATAATTTAATATTATATGGTCTATTATATATTATTATGGTTCTATAATAATTTTATAATAAACTATTATTTATTATATTAGTGGTCTTAATTTTTGTGAAAAATTTAATACTTGAGGTATGGGATTTCTAGTCTATCTTTTAATTCTAGGAGACATATTCCATATTCCACACATGTTTATTTTTTGTGATGCATATAATTCCCATGTAAAATTTCATATAATGAATAAAATTATTTTAATTATATTTAAAATTTCATTTGGTTTTATTCCTTCATGGTGTTTATGATTCAAATTTTACTAAAGTAGTAAGGGATTTTTGTCTAACGTTAATTTTTGTGGGACACATGCTGTATTTTTCAAAAATTTCTATTGTGTGGTGTTAATACTATCCAAGAATGACATTTAAGATACATATAATGAATATTATTGTAAATAAATATCTATCTATAGTTATTTACTTCATGTGGAATATAATTAAAATGTTATGAATGTGGTAAAAGTAGTATGTACAACCTCATTGGTCATCAGGGTTGTTTATGATTAAGTTTCCCTTGATAGAATCTTATGATATACCTCTCTAAAAAATCATTTAATTTCTTATCCTATAGATATTTATATAGAATAAATATTTTTTATTCATTTTATTTTATTTACTAACTAAATATGTGACAACCGGGCCCTAGTGACAGCACAGACACCCCGCCTTAACATGGCCGTCGGGTCCTGACCCACCAAGTACCACTAGTTGCCCCACAGACACGTGGGGACCACCCCAAGGTCCACCCACGTGCCCGAACGGGTCATTTGACTAATGATTTTCCCCACAGTCCAATACATTTCCTTTCCAGTGTGCTTTGTCCTCACTCACACACACCCTGGGACCATGATATAATCTTATGATATACCTCTCCAAAAATTCATTTAATTTCTTATTCTATAGATATTTATATAGAATAAATATTTTTTATTCATTTTATTTTCTTTACTAACTAAATATGTGACAACCGTGCCCCAATGACAGCACAGACACCCCGCCTTAACATGGTCGTCGGGTCCTGGCCCACCAGGTACCACCAGTTGCCCCGCAGACACGTGGGGCCCACCCCAAGGTCCACCCATGTGCCCGAACGGGTCATCTAACTAATGATTTTCCCCACAGGCCAATACATTTCCTTTCTAGTGTGCTTTTTCCTCACTCACACACACCCTGGGAAACTTTCCAGAAGGTCACCCATCCTGAATACTACTCCAAGCCAAGCACACTTAACTATGGAGTTCTAATCAGGTAGGCTCTTGAAAAGGAAGGTTCACCTTGTTGACATGAGTCATATCATTTAGTCATTTAACCCGTTATCATTTGGTGATGTTACATTCATCCCTCCTTTAGAACACAACGCCCTCGTTGTGGGCCCTACATCTCAACTCAGGCAGTGCACCGCGCACTGAAGGCTCAGTTCCCCCTCTGATACCAAATGTGATAACCGGGTCCCAATGACAGCACAGGCACCCCGCCTTAACATGGTCGCCGGGTCCTGGCCCACCCGGTACCACCAGTTGCTCCGCAGACACGTGGGGCCCACCCCAGGGTCCACCCACGTTCCTGAACGGGTCATCTGACTAATGAAAGTCCCCACAGGCCAACACATGTCCTTTTCAGTGTGCTTTGTCCTCACTCGCACACACCCTGAGAAACTTCCCAGAAAGTCACCCATCCTAATCACTACTCCAGGCTGAGCACACTTAACTGTGGAGTTCGAATCAGGTAGGCTCCTGAAAAGGAAGGTGCACCTTGTTGACATGCGTCATATCATTTAGTCATTTAAACCTTTATCATTTGGGGGTGTTACAAAATAGACTAAAATATTTTTTAATAAAAAAAATCCTTATTTCTCTCTTTGGTTTAAAATCCTTTTTCTTCTATGACCATGTTTTTTAAAAATTGATTTGATAGACCGTAGGGTGTCATTAATTACTGTAAGGATAAAAAAATAACAATTTATTAAACCCTTGACAACCTAACTAATTTTTTAGTATTTTGATAATTCGATTGTCAAACCCAAAGGAGTAGAGCGTATGTAATAAATTAATTAAGGAAATTGAAATTGAAATTGTTTGTTTCATTGAAAAGAATGAAATAGAAGAATAAAATTATTGGCTTTGAATATTAATATAGGAGACATGATTTTTTTAGTGATTTATGGTTCGTGTGCTTGGGTTTTAATTTAAAGTGTGTTTATTCAGTTTTGGTGTCAGAATTGGGTAGGAAAGGATCCTTGGTCTTGGTAACCCTTCTTAATCCTATGAGTGCACATTTGGAATGGTCATCAACTAGATTTTGTCACAGAAACAGGTGACCAAAAACCATATTTAATAATAACTAACCTATTTTATGTACTGTTTATACAAAAAATAGATTAATCAATTGATTTGATTAAAATAAACAACCTCAGAACACAAGAAATTGTCATGAAATTGTAGAAAGAGAATGAATAGGAATTGATAGAACAAGATGAAATAATCCAACTCTAGAATAATTGAATAAAAATAATACCTTAGAATTATACACCCTACAATCACAACACCTTGAACTAAGAGAACTACTCACTCTTGTTAGGCATGATGAGAATGAGAAGTATGGTACTTGATGAAGAATGAGAGTGATGAACGACGGCGAAGTGGGACCCCAGATCATCACTTTGTTGTCTAGAAGTCATCCCTTAGTGTCTCTTGGCCTCCACTGGCCCCTGAATCCTTTTTAAGAGATGTAATGGGGCTCTTTTGGATATTAATTTCCATCCAATAACATAAGTATGGTGTCATTATTTATTTTCTGCACATCAACACTTACATGATGGGTAATTGGGTTACACATCATGTAGTTTAGATCTGTATTTTCCTCCACATTTATGATTCTTTCATGAATCTTGTATGTGGATTTGAATATTTAAATCACTTCCTAATGTGAATTGGAGACTGATGATATGTAATTTCTTTTCACACTTTGAACTAAAGTCAAAACTTATCTAGAACAAAAATTTATCGTTTAGAAAGTCATGATGTGTAATATTATTACGATGTGTAATCAATGTTTTTATAGTTTCTAGCACTACTTTATATTAAAAAATTTTGCGATTTCTCATATTTTCTGCCCTTTTTGTTCCTTTTCCAAGGATTCATCATTTCCAACCACAAAAAATTAAAAAATTAAATTCGCTCTAAAAATCAAAAAAACTATTCATTTAAATATCTAATCAATACATTAATGTACTAAAAAATATTTTCATAAAATAGACTTATTATTTTTTAAAGGAGGGTTTTACTAATATATAATTATTTTTTATTGAAATTTTTATCCATTTTTGAATTTTTTAATAATGGTCTCAAACTGAACTTCTTTTAATTTTCATAAAAAGATACTTTTTACTTTTTACTAAAAATGTGAAATAAATCTGTGTTTTAATGTTTACAAGATGAATATAGTTTTCCAATGTCAAGACCACTCAATTATTTAATGCTTAATTTATATTTTTTGAGGGTTATCTTCAATGAAAATATTTTCCTTAATATTTTTTATTTTTTATTTTTTAAAGATTTTATTTGAAAATGAAAAGGATGATTTCTTTAATAATGTTTTTATGATATTTTTTATAGAATATATATTCATCAATGATAATAATTTTTAGTGTTTCCTATGTTTTATTGGGGATATAATCCTATTATAATATACTTATTCTTTCCCTAGATGGTTTATATTTATTATGAAAATATTTTTATGAAACTCATTCCATTCCCATAGGTTGTTCAATGAACTAATGAAATGTTTATGAAAACCATTCATTTTACATGGGTTATGGTATGATGATATGATGAAATGTTTATGAAACTCATTTATTCTACATGGGTTATGCTAAGAGGAAGTGTTTGTGAAACCCATTTATTTTCATGGGTTCTGATATATTGAATGTTTTATGACACTATGACACCCATATATATGATTTTAATTATGTGATAGATGAGAACTATAACTCTGTAACACCCTGAGATTTTATGAGATATATTATTTTTTTCATATCTTTTGTTGTACGCTATACCAATATTACCTTGCGCTATACACAACACTGTATTAGCTTTCAGTATACACAACACTATTCTTGGATCATGTTACACACAATTTCATGTTCGTTTGATAGTAGTTATTCTATGCAACATTGAGTGTGTATATATACATATATCTGCGTGTGTGTGTGTGTATATAAATGAAATATGGTTGGATTCTGTTATACGAAAAAACGAATGAGTCTTGCACAACACACAACCCTTACTTGGCTTGCATTACATGCAATCACAACCTTCCTCGATAGCATGTGTTGTACGCAATACCAGGTTTCACTAAACAACGACATATGGTAATAATATTATTAAGGACTAGACTTTTTTAATATTATTAACTACATTTTGAATTTTATAACATTATTATTCATCTTACACATTTTCTAGAACATGGTATGAGAACAAATTAAATTTTTCGGGTGAAATAAGTATTTTTCAAAAAATGCAGTTTTGCCGCCTTTTGATAGTGCACCCATATTAAATATAGTTTTTGACATGTTTATAAGTTCAATTTGAAGAAATAAAATTCTTTTTTGGAATTAGGATATAAAAATTTAATTTGGATAAATTTTTCATATTATTCTGATAATTTTCATATTTTAATGAATAGTAAAAACACGCTATATTTTAATAAAAAACAAATTTTTTCATCGCAAAGATTTATATGGTTAGATTATCCTTTTAATTGGTTTTAAATTGTAATTAGAATATATTTTTACCATTTAATCCAATGTTGGTCGTTGGAATTAATTTCACTTTGAAATTCGAAATAAACAAGTGTCGATCTTTTGATAGTTATTGTTTCTTAAAAACACGCTATTTGTTTTGATAACGGAAATTAATTTTAAAATTAATTTATTCCACTTATATGTTTTGAATTTGAAAAAATAGATATAATTTTTGAATTTGGAATATCAAATATAGCTTAGGCATAATTTTTGGTATTTTTCGGAAAAACTTCAATTTTTGATGAATAGTGAAACCACTTAGTGGTAGTTAAAAAATGGACACTTTCATTTAAATGAAATTTTACCCCTTTTGTGAATTCAAATTGAAAAATCCGACATACATGGTTGTTATCAAGAAGTAAAATTTGGTTCAATAAGATGAAAATAATTTTTGGTGAATAGTAACTTTTAACTTTTATTTACCGCGGTTAAAGATAAATAGGGTAATTCGAGGTTAAAAGAATATTATAATAATTCAAAATTACCTTAACACTTGTCCTAACCTTATTGGATGATTAGTGGACGAACATGGGCATCCCTGTGTCTATTTAGGGACCCCATTAAGCCACTTTGTAGTGATAATGACAATTTGGATTAATTAATTTAATGCAAACACAAAATTGACATTAACAAAAATCTTTTAGTAATTAATTTTTATAAGGGGTTATATAAATTATCCTTTTGGCTATAAATATTAATTGGAAATATAAAATGATTTAATATAGGTTGGTATTTTGTTTATAATTTTTAGACATCAAATATATTAAATTAATTATGACACAATAATGATGCAATATTTACCTCATTAATAAATTATTTAAATAAATAAGATTATAATGAATAAAATTTTATCCAAAACATTTCCAATTCTTATTGGATGATTTTATTTCGACCATGAGTCATTTTATATTCATATTTAATGATATTTGGATCTTTTTAAACTGAAGATAATTTTATAATAAAATAATATTTTCACACTTTCCAAAAGAGCCCCTCCTCCCCTTATAAAAGGAGGCCATTACTAACCAATTCCTCACACCTATCAAGCCATTTGGCTCATCCAACCACTGCCCAATTAAGCTCCCTACATCACTATCCTCCCCATAGAAGCCTTAAAATAGGCAGAAGGAAGATCAAGAAGTCATTTTGGTTCAAACCAAAGGAAGTTACCCAAACTAAAGCTAACCGTTTCTCTTAAATTGTTTTCTTTTATTATACTTCTCCAACCCTAAACTCTTTTAAATCCTTTCTTTTATAACAGAAATAGTATCCTCAATATACTAGTATGTTTTTATGAGAAGGATTCAGACTACACTTACACACACCACCATCTAATGGATGGAGAACATAGTGTTTCTGTGGATGGAAAACTAATGCCTCACGAAACGATGATTGCTCGATTTTCTCCTACCGCCTCTCATGGTGACCATTATGATGGAACTATATTTATATATTATATATATTATGTTTGTGATTTCCTTGTGCTTCTTTACTTCCCAATTATATTAAGCCTTTATGGTTTCCATAGAGGGTAAATACGATAATCTCATTCGAGGAAATGCGGACTACCACCCCCTAAAAGTGATGTGATTCGTTAATGCCTTATGTGGGATGTATAAAGGATGGAGTTAATGATATTATATATTATATTATACTGGAATTATAATATAACTAGGTATAATTATGTTTTAATTCCATTAAAATAAGAAATAGAAATTAAAGTAGTGTTCATGCGTACGTACGGCTTACCGTCTCCATGAATGGTGCATTTCATTTCTTACCTCCATATGCTATGTAATACTATAAATACATTTATATTCTGGATAAATATAATATATATGATATATAAATCATGAATATCATTCTGTATATAATGAACCTTTTACCACATGAACAACATGTAATTATAAGAAGTCCATTTTTGACTGAAGTGCCAAATATCGACAAAACGAACTTCATTAACTTGAATGGTTACATAATGTTTATAACATGGTAATAAATGATATAATAGGAATAATAAACTTGAAAAAGGTTCTTATGAAATTATAAATTAACTTTGGTTTATTACTCAGGAGATTAAAGAACGATCGAGTCAAGTGAGACATGAGGTAAGGGAACTTCTTAACCCAATTTTCGTTCTTTGGGTTGATCTTCTCTTTCTTGTTTATGTTGTTCTTTGATTATGTGAGAAATGAATTTCTATATATTATCATGTTTTTATACTTTCTTATGTGACCTTATAGTGAATACACATAAGTGATCTATTTTATTTACAAAAAGATCTTTGTAAGGGAAAATCTCACAATCTCATTTTTATCTGAGATTGTTTATACATCATAATTTACTGGGGAATAATTATCATCCACATCCATGTTTCCTCAATATGTAATATTATTTATATACTCCTAAAATTGTTTAAATAAAATTTTACCTATTGGTGGATTTTATTAAAATATATGAAAGGAATCTTTTATCGTTTTCAGTACAAGATACTTTTTGACTTTTCCTGCCAAAGTACGAGAAGAATGTATTTTTACTTATATGGAATGAACAGATTTTATCAGTTTTATAACGCCTTATTTTCATGAAGATTACTCTACAAGATTTCAGGACTATTTTCAACAAAATATTTTTCTTTTAAAATTTCATGGAATTTTGTGAAAAGAAAATGATTTTGAAGATGAAAGGATATTTTCCTCAAGAATTGATTTCAAGGGTTTTGTCAAAACTATTTTCCATCTAAGATGAAATTATTAAGTATGATTATGTTTCAAGTATTATGTCTCTATTATTTACATGGTTTGATTTTTCTTATGATGAAATGATATCCATTTTTTTTATATGTATTATGTGATTATGGGATGATGTTTATGAATTCCATTTTATTCGTTGGGTTATTATGAATGATGTATGTTTATTTTGTGGCACAAGTAAAAATGATTTCATTATGAGATGGGTGGGACCTATATCTCCCTCCAATGCATTGGGAAAAGATTTATATTTCATGAGATAGACATGTTTGGAACGACAAGTTAATCCAATTCAGTGATACAGGACTGGAATGAGGAGTGAAATCGATTCAGAAAGGGACTTTATCCACTAAGATGGTCTTGGAAGCAATGAATTGGCTACTATGGAAATCATAACTTGTGTTTAATGGTTGCCACAGTTACATGATTTATTCCCATGTTATTTTATCAGGATTAATGTTTCTTTATGATCTATTCCTTACGTACTACCATGTTTTATGTCATTGCTCAAGATTTTGATGTTTAAACATTATGTTCATGTATTTTGTTTAAATTTATATGATTTGTTTTATTTTCTCCATGATTACCATTAATGACAATTTAATCTCACCCTTTATATGTTTTTTTTCATGGGATTTAATGAAAGGTTTTAGGTAAGAGAAAAATAAGGGAAGATCTTTATGGGAGATGTTGAAGATCTTTCAAAATGATTAGAAGATTATATCCCGAGTTTCCAAAGACACTAACTTATTACGATCCTTGAGTGTTGGTTTTTGTTATGTATTAAGTATTTCAAAAAAGTAATTTAATGTCCATTTACATCATGCTTTGTGTCTCTACAGTTGGTATCAGAGGAAAGGTTTAGTTAACCTATGGAAACTACGAAACGAAAACTTTAGTGAGATCCCTCGAGATATTTTTAAGGTATGTCTAGAGATGTATTTAATGTTAAGTATAATTATACTTTATAGTCTTGGAATTACAGTAACAATCTTATAATTAAACCTAAGATTTTAGATATTGAAGTTACTCCCCCTTTATTATTTTGTTTTCCCTAGCATGATTTTTGCCTCTCACACTATTATTTTTGGGTTTTAGACGATGGCTGGAACACAAAGGAACCGTGTTGATCAATGTAATAGACAATGCAATGATTGTCCTCCTGAACAAACAAATGTGATTTGAGATGGAGTGACAAATGTTATTTCTATACTTACACAAGCTATGAATCATTCTTGATTTAAAAATGATCAGATAAGGGAACAATATTCTATTGAGTCCTTCATGAGGCAACGTCCACCTTCTTTCAATGGGTCTTCTGATCCAATTGTTTATGAACAATGGATCAGTAACATTGAAAAGATATTTTCTGTACTTCGTTGTTCAGAACATGATAAAGTCATTCTATCTATTTACCGTTTAGAAGGTGAAGCAGACCAGTGGTGGACTCTAATTAAGAATACAAGGCCCCAAGATGAAATTGAATCCATGGAATGGGACGAGTTCAAGAACATGTTTTTTAGTAAGTACTTCCCTATAATTCTTCGAAAAAAGATGGAAAAGGATTTCCTTGAGCTTAAGCAGAAGGATGATGAATTTTTTGGTATATATGAAACGAATTTTACAAGACATGCAAGGTATGCATCTGGTTTTATCATCCAACCTGAAAGTAAAGTTGTTCGATTTTTCAGTGGCTTAAAACCAAGTCTTCGAAGGGAATTATCTATAAGAGACTTCTGTAGCTATGATGAAATTGTACGTTGTGATATCAAAGTAGATCAAGAAGTTGGTTTAACATATCCATCTAATGGTTTTGCCAGGAAATGAAATATGGAGTTCACGGAGAAATATCATAATAATGGTGAAAAGAAGATGAATGTTTCTTTATGATCAAAGTGTGGAAAGAATCCCGGTGGAGATTGTCTTAAAGGGACTAGAAAATGTTTTAAGTGTGGAAAAGAAGGTCATCGAGCAGCTGAGTGTCGAATTAATGGAAAAACGGTTGCTAATGATGTGAATAGAAAAAACACTACAAAGAATGCTCTAGCAACACTTAAATGATTCAAGTGCAAGGAAATGGGGAATTATGCTAATCAATTCCCTAATCCAAGGGTTAATGAAGATCAACATGAGCAACCACTTAAGGAAATGGACAAAGTGAAGTCACATGAAATCCCTATTGGTGATGTTGAATATGAAAATGATGAGGTGGAATGATTAAGTGTTTATGTAATGGGATTCCAAAATAATGTTGTATAGAGTATCATGGAATATTGGAATATTAATGTATTGGTCTATTGTGGTTTTCAAAAATCTTATGGTACCGGTGACCATGGAAAGTGATTGAGATATTTTTGGAAGAAAGATGATATGCGCATAATGAAGCAATAAAGAAAAAAATGAAATTAGCTCATGATTGATATAAGGACAAAGTTATATCACGGTTTGAGTATATAGAATTTTTGAGATTTTGATATGTGGAAAGAGTTAACATCTTATAGAATTCATGTTTTCACTAATGTTCTATGGTAATTTATGTTTCAAGAGAATACATGATTAAGGTATTCACAAGTTTGGAATGTGACCAACCAGATATATCGTATAATATATGGGGGATAAATGATGGTATTCACATGATTGGTAGATGATATTTCTAGTAATTGTTTTCTTTATACTATGAGCTTGGACAGAAGTATTTTAGATAAGACTAAAGATTAGAATGAATTATGTTGGACATATGTTATAATTGTTTAAGGATATAAATTTTTTCAATATTATTGATGGAATGTTATAATAGTGTATTTTAAGAAAAGGGACAACCAGCAGGATGGGCGACAACCCGTCGCGTCAGACAAGGTTGGGGGAATCAAACCCACAACTGAAGTGTGATAGGCCTTTATCGCATACCACTGGCCTACATGATGTCCCTAGTTAGTAGAAGTTAGTTTTAATTTATTAATCGGTATGATATATGAATTATAAGTCCATTTTAGGAACCATATACGATTAATCTCACTATAGATTGTCTTATGTATATTTAATAAATTTTACTATCCTTTTGTTTCAGACTGATGGAATGACCTATAATTCTATCGCATGATCTGCTAACACTTCAGGGAAGACAAATTCAACTTCATCTCTTTAAGATATGATGTGTAAATTGTTCAAGGCACAAACAACAGTAAGATTGTACAAAAATCAAGTAATTATTTCTTTTAATTCTTCAACTTTAGGTAAATGATCGTGAATACAAAAAAATGTTGTTCTAGTGTCCTTATATCTGATGAAACAGATGGTACCTTAGATCATCACAAATTTATGGCTTTGTGATTGTTAGATTTTTCATATCCATGTTCTCTACCACTCTCCATCAGAAAATGATGGTTATATTTCTTTTCCAAATCCATATTTTCACCTATGTTCTCCTACGTGGGAACCCAAGTGGTGAGTTACTTTGGGTATCCGTTTTGTTTCTAATGTTCATTTTTAAAAGTAAGTTTTAGTATTCCTTTGTATGATGTGAGTTTCTATGATAGAAACTATCAATTAATAAACCATTTATAACCTCGATGAATTTCGAGTGCAAAATTCATTTCAAGGGGGGTAAAATGTAACAACCTGAAATTTTATGAGTTATATTAATTTTTCTCATATCTTCTATTGTACACTACACCAAGATTACCTTGAGCTATACGCAACACCATATTAGCTTGCAGTATACACAACACTATTCTTGGATCATGTTACACACAATTTCAAGTTTGTTTGATAGTATTTATTCTACGAAATATTGAGTATATATATATATGTGTATAAATGAAATATGATTGGATTCTGTTATACTAAACAACTAAGGAGTTTTTCACAACAAGCAACCCTAACTTGGCTTGCATTACATGCAATCACAACCTTCCTTGATAGCGTGTGTTGTATGTAATACCAGGTTTCACTAAACAATGACATATGGTTATAATATTATTATGGACTAGCTGTTATGAATATTATTAACTACATTTTGAATTTTATAACATTATTATTCATCATGCACATTTTCTAGAACATGGTATGAGAACAAAATAAATTTTTCGGGTAAAATAAGTATTTTTTAAAAAATGCAGTTTTTCCACCTTTGGTAGAGCACCCACATTAAATCTATTTTTTGAAATTTTTATAAGTTCAATTTAACAAAATAATATTCTTCCTTGGAATCAGGAAATAAAAATTTAATTTGGATAAATTTTTCATATTATTCTAATAACTTTTATATTTTAATGAATAGTAAAAACACACTATATATTAATTAAAAACAAATTTTTTCATTGCAATAATTTATATGGTTATATTATATTATTAATTGGTTTTAAAGTTTAATTAGAATTTATTTTTACCTTTTAATCCAATTTTTTTCATTGTAATTAATTTCCCTTTGAAATTGGACATAAACAAGTTTCGATCTTTTGATAGTTATTGTTTCTTAAAAACACGCTATTTGTTTTGATAACGGGAATTAATTTTGAAATTAATTAATTCCACTTATATGTTTTAAATTTGAAAAAATAGACATCATTTTTGAATTCGGAATATCAAATATATCTTAGGCAAAATTTTGGTATTTTTCTGAAAAACATCAATTTTTGATGAATAGTGAAACCACTTAGTGGTAGTTAAAAAACCGACTCTTTCATTTAAATGAAATTTTACCACTTATGTGAATTGAATTTCAAAAATCTGATATTCATGGTTGCTATAAAGAAGTAAAATGTGGTTCAATAAGATGAAAATAATTTTTGGTTAAGAGTAACTTTTGACTTTTATTTACCGCAGTTAAAGGTAAATAGGGTAATTCAAGGTTAAAAGAATATTATAATAATTCCGAATTACCTTAACACTTGTCCTAAACTTATTGGATGAGTATTGTCCGACCATTTTAATCCTTTGGTCGATTTTTAGACCCCATTAAGCCACTTGGTTGTGATAATGACAATTTGGATTAATTAATTTAATGTAAAGGCAAAATTGACATTAACAAAAATCTTTTAGTAATTAATTTTTATAAGGGGTTATATAAAATATAATTTAGTATATAATGATTATTTGGAAATATAAAAATATTTCCTACATTATCGCATTTTTTTATATTTTTTAGACATCAAATATATTAAATTAATTATGACACAATAATGATGCAGTATTTACCTCATTAATAAATGATTTAAATAAATAAGATTATAATGATTAAAATTTTATCCAAATCATGTTAAATTATGATTTTATGATTTTATTTCAAACACGAGTCATCTTATATTCATCTTTAATGATTTTTGGACCTTTTGAAACCGAAGATAAGTTTATAATAAAATAATATTTTCACAATTTCCAAAAGATCCCATCCTCCCCCTTATAAAAGGAGACCATTTCTATCCAATTCCTCACACCTCTCAAGAAATTTGGATCGTCCAAACTCTTACCAATTAATCTCCCTACATATCTCTCCTCCCCCTAGAAGCCTTACATTAGACAGAAGGCAGTTCAAGAAGTCATTTTGGTTTAAACCAAAGGAAGTTACCCAAATTAAAGGTAACTGTTTCTCTTAAATTGTTTTCTTTTCTAATACTTCTACAACCCTAAACTCTTTTTAATCCTTTCTTTTATAACAACACCAGTATCATAAATATACTATGATGTTGTTATGAGAATTATTCGAACTACACTTACACACACCTTCATCTAATGGATGATGAATGAAATGTTTCTGTGGATGGAAAACTAATGCCTCACAAAACAATGATTGTTCAATTTCTTTTACCGCCTCTCATGGTGGCCATTATGATTGCACTGTATTTATATATGATACATATTATGTATATGATTTCCTTATGATTATTTAATTCCCAATTATATCAAGCCTTTATGGTTTCCATAGTGGGTAATTACGATAATCTCATTTGAGGAAGTGTGGACTACCGCCCCCTCAAAGTGATGTGATTCATTAATTCCTTATGTGGGATTTATAAAGGATGGATTTAATGATATTATATATGATATTATACTGGAATTATAATATACCTATGTATCATTATGTTTTAATTCTATTAAAATAAGAAATAGAAATGAAAGAAGCGTTCATGCGTACGTACGACTTACCGTCTCCATGAACGGTGCATTTCATTTCTTACCTCCATATGTTATGTACTATTATAAAAACATTTATATGCTGGATATATATGATATATAAATCATGGATAAAATTCTGGATATAATGAAACTTTGACCACATGAACAACATGTAATTATAAGAAGTCCATTTTTGACTCAAGTACCAAATATCGACAAAACAAACGTTATTAACTTATATGGTTACATAATGTTTATAACATGGTAATAAGTGATATAAAAGGAATAAAAAAATTGAAAAAGGATCTTAAGAAAGTAAAAGTTAACTTTGTTTTATTATTCAGGAGATTAATGAATGATCGAGTCAAGTCGGACATGAGGTAAGGGAACTTCTTAACCCAATTTTCATTCTTTGGGTTGATCTTCTCTTTCTTATTTATGTCATTATTTGATTATGTGAGAAATGATTTTTTTTATAGTATCATGTATTTATACTTTATTACGAGACCTTACAGTTAATACACATAAGTGATCTATTTTATTTACAAAAATATCTATGTAAGGGAAAACCTCGCAATCTCATTTTTATCTAAGATTTTTTATACTTCAGAATTTACTGGGGAATATTTATCATCCACATCCATGTTTCCTCAATAGGTAATATTATTTCTATACTCCTACAATTATTTAAATACAATTTTACCTATTGGTGAATTTTATTAAAATATATGAAAGGAATCTTTTGTTGTTTTAAGTATGAGATACTTTTAGACTTTTCCAGCCAAAGTATGAGAAAAATGTTTTTTTACTTATATGGCATGAACAGATTTTTAATGTTTTATAACATCGTAGTTTCATGAAGATTACTCTACAATATTTCATGACTATTTTCAACTAAATCATTTTCTTTTAAAATTTCATGGAATTTTGTGAAAATAAAATGATTTTGAAGAAGAAAGGATATTTTCCTCAAGAATTGATTTCAAGTGTTTTGTCAAAACTATTTTCCATCTAAGATGACATTATTAAGTATGATTATGTTTCAGGTATTATGTATCTATTATTTACATGGTTTTAGTTTTATTATGATGAAATGATATCCATTTCTTTATATGTATTATGTGATGATGGGATGATGTTTATGAAACCCATTTTATTCGTTGGGTTATTATGAATGATGTATGTTTATTTTTTGGCACAAGTAAAAATGATTTCATTATGAGATGGGTGGGACCTATATCTACCTCCAATGAAATGGGTACATATTTATATCTCTTGAGATAGACATGTCTAGAAGGGAAAGTTAATCTGCTTCAGTTATAGAGGACTGGAACGAGGAGTGAACTCGATTCAGAAAGGGACTTTGTCCACTAATATAGTCTTGGAAGCAATGCCTTGGATACTATATAAATCATAACATGTGATTAATGGTTGCCACAATTACATGTTTTATTCCCATGTTATTGTATCAGGATTAGTGTTTCATTATGATCTATTCCTTATGTACTGCCATGTTTTATGTCATTGCTCAATATTTTGATGTTTAAACATTATGTACATGTTTTTTGTTCAAATGTTTATGATTTGTTTTATTTTCTCCATGCTTACCCTTAATGAGGATTTGAGCTCACCCTTTATATGTTTTCTTTTCCCTATGATTTAAAGAAAGGTTTTAGGTAAGAGAAAGAAAGGTAAGATATTTATGGGAGATGTTGAAGAACTTTCACCATGATTAGAAGATTATATCCTGAGTTTCCAAAGACACTAAACTATTACGGTCCTTGAGTGTTTTTTTGTTATGTATTAAGTATTCAGCAAAAGTAATATAATTTCCATGTACATCAAGATTTGGGTCTCTACAAACTCCCTCCAATTAATTTGGTAATGATTGATATCTTATAAGATAAATAGGACTATACATAGGAGTTAACCAAATTCTGTATGGGACTATGTACACAATGATTGTCATAAAAGTTAAAAATGACTAATTTGATGGTTTTGGGAGCGATCCAAATCTACTATGATATTATTGGGAGTGAAACATAGATACTAAGATGGTTCGGGGAGTAAACCAAATCCATTATTATATTCTTGAAAATGAGTAATGACTATTTTGTAAATGATTCTCTATGCTTATGTGTATAACAAACATGCCTATCTTATGTCTATGTTATGATATCATGGATCATGTTCATTGATTCCTTTTTGTTTCATGTCTTTTTAACTACAATGTTTTATTCAATGGAACATGTTTATGATCTTTGAAATGTAGGGTATGGTTTTCAAATGTTATGCTCATATCCTCATACCCTTATTCTCATTCTATGATTATGTTATCATTGATACATACCATGTTTACTTTTACTGACCATCTAAGATAACCCTTTATTATGTTTCCTTTCCCTAGGTTATTAAGAAAAGTTTTATGTTTAATATGTTTAGTATGTCTAATATGGGAGATAATTAGGAAAAACTAAGTGGGATATTATATAGAACTATTGTAAACCATTCATTTAGATTTCTATGTTTCCAAAGGAATGAGAAATATATGATTTTAGCATGGATTTACTTGTTATTTAATTACTATTCATATATTAAGATGTGATATTTATGTATGAATGTTTTTGGACATTACAGAATCTGAAGGCTAGTATACAAGCATGAATTCCATTACTAGGAAATCATGAATTCAATAAATTAAAAAAACATTATGAAATTATTTAATAAATTGACTTATCTATGGAGTATGTTATAGGGTTATGTTCTCTAATCTATTATTCCTAAATCTATCCCCAAAGGTGTATACTATGCTTCCAATAACACCAACTATAACACCCTGACTTTAATAACTTGGGTCTAGTGGTTATCTTAATAAATGGGGAAAAGATAAATGAGATCACATCACAAAGGATTAAATATTTCAACAGTATTGGGGGACTATATATGTACAAAATTTTCACATTACATTTGAAAACATAAAATATAACTTAATATTCTAGTGATACCATTATTATTTCTTCTAGTATATCCCTAAATATTTCATATATACATTCTTGGTATCCTACGGAAAAGAATAAAATAATAAAGGGATAGATCATATGCTTATTAAAGGATAGCGTACTACAAAATATGTCTCATAATAAATAAATCATGTATTATTTTATATAGATAAAAATCAGAAAATATTCTATATAGATAATATTAGAAATTGGAAGAATTTTTATGGTCGACATAACATCATAAATAAATTAAATGTATAAAAATAACTTGTTTCATATTGTATTAATGCATAATGTCCGACATCATAATATTTCCATCAATGCCTCATACCAAGACATCATACAAAAATTGGTAAAACATACAATAAATACCCCCAACTAGTTTGTCTCATGAGACCTACTGATGCATCAAGAGGCTATAATGGCCCCCAACCATCACTTAATAAGTCCAATTTATTCATTATATTAATGAAATTAATAACATGATTATACACAAATTATATAAACATTAATATTTAAAGACAAGAATATGTAATGTTAAAACTTTCCATAATCAATAAATTAGAAAACAAGATCATAAGTCTTCTATATAAATAATGAAGATGGTATCTTTATATTTTATCCCTAATAAATAATAATAATAATCAACGTATATTTACATAAATGAAAATACCTTTAATAAACATTTATTCTATTCATTGAAAACACGATAAAAATATCTATTTGGTTTGATAAAATTGTAAATAAAAATTTACATAATATTTTGAAAATATGATTCAATGAAAATAAACATGGAAAATTTTCATGGAAGATTCTATGAAAAGAATAGTTTTTATAGTGGAAAAAACCATTCATTTAGTAAACTTTAAAACAGTGATTACCTTTAATCTTTTGGTATAAAGTAAAAAAATACTTTTTTGGAAAATGAAAATAAGATTACTTTTAAACCATTATAAATTAAATAAAAATATAGTTAATAATTACTTTACATTGTAATTGGATCATATTTAAAACATTATTTAAAACATTGTAGAGAAAATGGATGTGGAGGAGAATGATTTCAGGAAAAAAGGAGATATAAGTTTGATTTTCCATAAAAACATTTTACTTGTAATTTTAAGTAAAAAAGAGATTCAAATGAAATGAATTTTTTTAAATCATTACAAATCCATATAATAATAATGTATAAGGAGTTTCAAATAGAAATATCTTATAATTTCCTTTAATAGAGACTTAATCATAAAAAATCCTGGAAAAATTGTGATTGTAGAATAAACTCTTACATCAAAATTTCTCTTGGTCAAACATGATACATCCTCTTAAATAATGTTTTTATATTTATTATATAATTTATTAATAAAATTTTGATCCATATTTAATTTATTAAGGTCCTTTTATAATAAGTTGGAATTTATTCATCTAATAGTTCTTATTTATATTGACACCTTAAGGTGGTTCAAACAATTTATCCAAAATTACATTGGTAGATTGTTTGAGGTTTAATGTTTTATGAAATGGTTTGATAATATAAATAATGATAATAATTTCATTAATATATTTTTTTTCATTATATAACATTTTTGAATCATATATTCATTATGGTAACAGATAAACAAATCACATCAATTCATGGAGGTGGTAGTCCACATGTACGCACAAACTATGATATCATTCTCCAAAATATGTGTGGGTATTATGATTTATGATATACTATATTTATATAATCATTATTATGTAATAACTATCACATATATTACTTAATCAGTTATTTATAACAAACAATGTAAAGTAGTGTTGAAATACAAATGTGATCGCTTTATAGAGATGGTAAGCCATGCTTATGCATGACCAATTTTTTCATCTTATATAGTTTGTAAAATAGATGAAAATTGGTTTTGAAATAAAAATAATAAAATTTATGAATTGTGAATATACTTTTGTAATCATACAATCAAGCTTATTTAAAATTTTAAAGAGGTCGAACAATAAATAAACATAAAAAAACTCAGTTAAGAGTTACAAATGTTTTTGGAAAACATCCTTTAGAATAAACCTTAATAATTATAGGATTGGTATTTTGGTAAAAATAGGACCTATAAGATGTGTGGATGTATTTTGGTAAGGAATTTTGGTAGTTATTTTCCAATATAAATCTCTTAATTTGTGTTTATAAGATAGGTAAACATGCACCCTTTTATAAGTGAGGTGAGTGGCACACTTGTAATTAGTCATAACTATTAAAAAGTATATGTTTCTCAATCAAGGATAAGTGGAACATGAACAATTAAATTTTTATTATAAGGATATAATGGTTAATATTCCCTCATTAAATAATAATTTAGAGAAATATTTCGACCTTATCACAAGGTTTTAAACATAATTAACCTGCATTACCCCTTTATTGTGGAAGATCATTTTTTCCAATTTAAAAACAAATAATGTCCAAAAATGAAATTGATATGATTAATAAATTTAAACCACAAAATTAAAAATATGATATCCATTTTTCAAGATTCAATTTGATTGGTGTAATAAATTAATTTTAATATATGATCACAAAACACAAAAAACAATTATTGTTACAAAAATAAGTTTTAATCCTAAAAATAATTATATAGAAAAATAAAATATAATATTTATTCACATGAAATTAAATATAATATTTTTAGAAAGAGTGTAATTATGTTACTTTAAAACAAATTTAAATAAATAATGGTAATGAAATTAAATTACAGTAAAAAATATAAAATTTTACCATTCCTTTAAAATCATATATTTCTAAAAAATCACAAAAATTCATCAAAAGACAAATTAAACCATATAAACTAAAAAATTATACCCATTTAATCAATTTTAAATTATAAAATAAATACATTTTAATTCTAAATAAAATTATTAACTTTTTTATTATAATGATGAAATAATTGGATGTTTATTGTATAATATTATGGGGATGTAATGTCTACCTTTTAAAGGATGATCTTGGGTATTACATTTACCATGGATATGGTGGTCCATACATAAAACATTAAAAAAGAAACATTCATAGATTATCATTAACTAACATAATAGTTATTATAAACATGATATAATTTAATAATTAAAAAAACCAAACATATATAGGTTGATCTTAAGATTATGATCATTCACCGTGAAATGAAATAATTTCCATGATTTAGATAACTACTAAACAATTAATCACTTATCTCATTCATTAATTAAAATTTATATAAATGATAAATTAGTTAAAATTATCCTCTTATGGTTTTTAATATTTCACCTTCTAGTAATTTTATAAAAAAATATTATTTTGAGAAAAGTATTAAAATTATTATATTAACTGTACACAACACATAAAAAATATTAAATTCTGAAATAAACAGATAGTACTATATATAATTAAATAATAATATCAAAATTAAATTATTGGAGTCATGAAGCGACCCAAATCGTTAGTGTGCCCGACCGATGACATTTCTATGAGCAGTGAGATCTAGCTTCTACCTTCAGTAGTGGTGCATGATCAATTATCCACCATGATTTGGGCCGTCCAAAAAAATTTTCTATAACCTTGAATGGCTCCCTCATCTAGTAGTGATTTGGCTATAATAATTTGAGTTCCTATATATGGTTTTCTCATTATTTGTGAAGTAGATTAGGATATATGAGTTTCCATTAATAGATTGCATATCCAACCATTAGATTATGATCTCATATGTCTATTATACACCTTATTGGAGAAATTAATTAGGATATATATGCATCTAAATCAATTGATGGATTATTTTTCCATAAAATTAAGATTTATTATATTCATTTTACTTATTCAAAGTGAAATAGATTTGGATCTAAACATTTCCGCCATCCAGTGGTTGATCTAGCCACCAAATTTGGATTTATTATGTTCATTTTTCTACTTATTGATAAAATAAATCTTGATATATTCATAGAGAAAACAATTATATATTATATTCTAGTTCTTAGTGAATCAAACCCATATTTATATATTGCATGAAAGATTATGATTATAAAAATATCCATAAAAAATTTAAAAATTTAAATATGAAATAGTAATCATAATTTAAAACCTACCACTCTAATACCATGAGCATGATTTAAGCGAAACAAAAGAGATTATGGGGTGGTACCGGATTTATTTTTTAAAAAATATAGAGGCACATATATAAGTAAAAACATAATTATTCTTTGTTTTTAATGAAATATTTAAATAAAAAAATTACCTTAAGTAATAGTTATTTGATTTAATTCCCACTCAATTCTTTATCATCTTTGCTCAATGATCTAAACATGAATCCCTCTAGTGATATCCACACATACTCCACAAAACACATGATATTGGTATGGATATATTGGGAAAAAGTGGAAAGAACCATGATGACCCAAACGTCATTGTATCAATCACATATAATTCTATATATTTATCACTAGATCATTAGAGGATTAAAGGGATATTAATCTATGTAAAGTGAAAATGTGATATCTTTGTGTCTAAAAACTAATTGACCGTAAAAAAAGTATATAATATATATGGTATTTTTATATTTTAAATTTATCATAGTAAATTCCTTTAATACTAATTAGAGAAATAAAAATCTATTATTAGCAATTATTTTATAAAGATTAATTCTTCTAAATTGCATATATGAAGAAAAAAAATGTCATAATACCTCAGTAAGTGAAAAATCAAAAATTTTGTGAGTGGATAAGCTTGAAATAGAAACACAAGAACATCTTTGAAGAACCTCATTATCGCATCACCATATTCATTAGAAAATATAAAACTAAAAACACCTTGACAAAGAAATCAGCATCAGAAAAAGATCCTACTAAGCAGAAAACCCATCGGAACACCATGGTGATCCCCTAAACACCCAAAAATGAAGTAGAACCAACAATTACTAAACACATGTTCTATCTCCTAGAACAACCTACAACTTCCAAAAACACCTCCCAAAGCCTCCCTAGAACCATCTCACTATCCCGACCAAGGAAGGGTCAATTGTTTGGAGGAAAAAGAAGAGTAGGATTTGTCAGACCTCCATAGTGAGCCACAACACAACCAACACCAAAATACCAATGAAAAAATAATCATAAAACCATAAAATATGACATATTAAAAAGGATGAAACAAGAAAAATAATGAACATCAGATTATCCGATTTAACCAGAAACTGTGGCAGGAAAACACCGAAATGTCACAAGCTTATCTAGATTTATTAATTTTTCTACTTTTTAAAAAATAATTATATATGTGGAATAATTAAAAAAATAAAATTTAATAATTTATAAAATTAAATAATTAAATAGATTTAGACTATTAAATCAGTTAAAGACCCCTTTTAATAAATAAAATAATATTCGCATTCCCACACATGGGAAACTAATGAGTTTTTAGGGAAATATAAATCTAAATCCATTATTCTCAATCAATAATAACATATAATTTAATTATGATTGACCCAATTAAAATATCCATTAATATATAAATTGTGATCACTTTTATTATAATAAATCAAATTTGATTAAAATTGGTGAGATTCTAGATAAACTTAGTGTGAGACCTTCTAGGTTATTTTTTCAGTGACAATGAGTCCAATCCACAAACCAAGAGAGTCATATGACATCACATCATGGATCCCATATTGAAAGAGAAAATCCATAATAATGAAAACATTCATTCAAATTATAATATTGTAATATAATCATGTTTCCATTTTATATCTCATCAAGCTGTACGGATACATATTTAAATAACTAATAATGCTTGATCTATCTTTCTTTTAATTTATAAAGACAATTTTCTTATTATCACAATGGTTTTGGAGTAGATTATGGATCTTTTATCACTATAAAATGGATAATGTAATATTTTTTCTATTTCCTAGAAGGGAAAAAATCATATCTTGATCATTCAATTAATATTATACCACTTCCTATTTACCTGAGAAAAACTACTTTTCCATGAGTATATACATAATATTTTTTTATCATTTTTCAATGTATTTAATTAATTATATACAATAATATTTATCTTATGTCTATAAATCATTATAGACACACAAACACAAAAATAATTATAGATATTAATTTTCATTCATACATAGTATGTGGAATTCTAACCAGTTGTTCTATCCTCATGATATCCTTCACTAAGAGATAATAAACTAAAAAAATCATGAGATAATATCCTAATATTTATATTCTCCCACACTCTATAGGAATTTTATATTTATATGTTGTTTGATTAGTGTATTTAGACCATATGATAAATATTTAAGATCGTTATTATGATATTATTAGATTCTTATTATAAGATGGAATTATATATCCAATCAATATGAATTATATTCTAAAGATATTATTATATAATAAATTTAGAAGACTTATAATATATTAAATAAAATATAATATATGATTGATTTTTTAATAACTGTGTTCTAAAGCACAGAACATGATGCAGTGAAAGTCATCATAAAATGATTTATTGCTTTTTGTGGTACATTATACCGTCTCATTGTACATGTTTAGAATGATATATGATATGATTCAATTATACTTCCAATATAGATTATCATGTTCATTTTAGATCATGGTATATCATATGATTATGTGTTAATTAAATTAATATTAAAAGGATTTTTAACAGTTCATTTAAACAATAATTTGCAATAAAAATAGATTAACCATTCTATATTGTATGATATATTTGAACTCTAAGGGTCACCCTCATTCAATGAAGGAATATTATAAAATAGGGATTCATGGACATAATTATTTACAATGGATATTATTCTCTGTTGGATGAAACTATATCTTAATTTCTATAAAATATATTTTTCTTTTAGGGGGAGTTTCTAGAACACCATTTTGGGGAAGAGGTCCTACTAATGTATTTAGTGATTTTATTTGATATTGTATACTATCAAATGGTAGAACCCATTGGTTGTTTTTAGGAGAGATTATTCAAAATCCATTCCTATGAAGATCAAAATAATGAAAAGTGAGGTATGATAATTTTATGGGTTTTATTTTAATTTTTCTTATTGATTTAATTCCTAAAAAAACAACAAAACAGTTTTGTAAATTAATCTACTTCATATGGGCATAAATATTTCACATGAATCCCATAAATGCTATTAGATCCAATTATGTTGATTAATCAATAAGATGAATATTGATCTTAAAAACTATTTTGTTATTTTTCCTAGTGCCATGATCATGGTTATAACACCACATCACGATCAATGATGCAATTCCTAAAAAAAGGTTATATGATCACAATGTCATAGTTTATTAATTTTTATGAGAAAAATACCTGATCATGGTAAAAACCCATTGTTTTTATAACTATAAAATAATGTTTCATTTTTTAAAATCAACATGGCATGGTTAGTTGACCAATATGTCATATAAAAGGACAAAATGGTGACTAACTATATTATGGTGAATGTCAAAAATCCATATTTCTATATGGGACCGTAAAACCATACTAGAATGGGATCATGAATTATTCCATGGCCTCTTCTAGAAACACACTATCTAAAATAGTTTATACAATTCAAAAAATGCCATGGTTATAAGCCATGGTCTTAAAAAAAACTATTTCCCTCAAAAACAATAATTGTTATGGATTATTTGGGACCATGTTGAATCTTTTTGACTTTAGACTATATAAAAAGTATTTTTTTATTATTATAATTATCTATTTTTAGTATATCTCATGTTAAATAATATAATTATGTGTTTATTTATTATATTTCTATTTAATTATTCATCCATATAAATTTTTATATGATGTTAATATCATATGATTTAATTTAACTGGTTTAAATTACTTTTTATAAATTTGTATACCATACATATAAGAGTTATGTGCTCGGTAAAATAATATAAGATTTAGTTTTCTTTTACTATGAATTCATATTTTTATAGAGATAAAATCTTTATTTTATAGGTTAATTATATTTTATATATTTTAGGAGTTAGAAATATGATGAAATATATATCTATCTTGAGTATCAAACCACTGGTAGTGGGACTTGGCGTATGACTAATCACTAATCTATGTGATTATGCATTCTATAGATGAGCATGGGTTGTCTAGTGGGCACACCATGATCTATTTTATTTGAATTTATAGTTTCAGATATTTAAAATAATTTTAATGAATTTATTTCAAATAAATTATAAAATTGATCTGTTTAGATATGTGTAGATGTAGTTAACTTATATTTTGGGGTTAATAACATAAACAGTAAGCTGTGTAAAGAGTTACACATTAATATTGTTTGAAAATATTAATTATTTATATGGAATAAGGATTAAAAAACAAAATATTTTGATGTTTGAAAACACATAGGGATACCATGAGTTGTAAATATTTCACAGGATGAAGTATTTATAAATTATAGGAAGAAAATGTTGATTTAACGACTCATTTAATTATTTTATTTTAAAAATCACAATATAATTCATATGAATTCGATTTAACTTGAATCTTATTTTTAGTTTTCTTTTGTGTTTAGAATCAAATTCATGATTAATAATATTACAAAAACATAATAACTTTTATGAAAATATAGTGATATAAAGTTTCATAAAGGATTATATTAATTGAATGTATAATAACTATAGTGGTGTTAGAATAATTCTATGATAAAATGAAAATATAAACTATGTCTACCAGAAGATAAAAATGAATCATTCAATGTAGTTATAACTGATCCTAAAGAAAGAAGAATTTATTGTTTAGTGTTTTTTGTAACGAATTCTATAAAAAGAGCCATATATTTATATATAACATGAAGTGATGTTAATTGATTATTTGAAATTATATAGTCATTTTGAAGATTTGAAATATATTATTGCCTTGATAACACTTTAGATTAGTGTAAATTCTCATTATAAGTATTTTTAGATAAGATATATCACTGTGTGAGGTATTAATTATAAATTAGATTAGTTTTTTTGTAATAATTATTTTATAAATCATTTGGAGTAAGGGGTTTTGATAAGGAATATAGAGATTTAGGTGTGTGAATCATGTAGCAGAAATACATGTTGAGGGTTTTTTAGGAATGGAATAGAGCAAATCCAATAATCTAAATCAAGGGATTCTACGGATATGAAGAAAAATAAAATTCTGTTGGGTTTAAGTCATGAGATATTTGGGGTAGTAAGATATACCTTATGATTGGTATAAAATCAATGATACCTAAAGTTAGGTTTATAGACTTCCATACCATTTAAGGTTAAAGCGATTTTGTTTTATAATATCATTTTTAATAGTCTTAGAATTGTGATTCAACACCTTAAATATTGTTTTAATATTTTTATCCAACCATATGTATTAACTTTATCTAAGGTTATTGAATTTCTTATTTCTTTTATATACATACTTTTATAGTTTTTATCTTGATAGAAATATCATATATCTAATTAACGTAAAACTTGAGGGTATCAGAAAATGGAAAATTGTATGTTACTTTTTAAATACATTTAAACCCCTCTTATATTGTTATTTACTAACATATATATTAAAACATTTGTCAAAGAAACCATATTTTTACTAATTTTTGAGAGTTAAATCATTTTGACACATACTAAAATTTGGTGTCGAATATTGTTTCTACTTCAGAAAAAGATTATTCATATTTTTTGTCAGTTTTTTATGAAATTATCCCAGTTTTCAATTTATTACTAACTATGTTAGACAAGATAGATTCTAAAAATTTTATGGTTTTAATTTTAATTGTAACTCTAGAAAAATTAAATCCCAGAAGACCACACATATTTGATGGAGAATATTATGAATATTTTCAGGATCATATTAAATATTTTATCATTAATATTGATCTTGAGTATTTTCTCATGATTATAGCGAATTATAAAGTTTTAGAAAAAGATGTTTATTTTTATCATGTAGAAAAGATAGAATATCAGTAAAATCATAAAATTTTTGATACTTTTTTCTATTTTCTGATAAAAAATATATATATTTAGATATCATCCTGTGATATAATGAATGGAATTTGGATGAAATTTTATGTTATTAATTTTGGAACTTCTAATGTGCTAGAGAAACAAAATACTATGTTGAGAGAAGATTCTTGGGTTTTTATTTCTTACCCAGTTAAACAATGACTCAAATTCATCAACATTTTATGGAAATTGTAAATACTTTAATATATTTGTGTGAGTAATTATTAATAGAAGGATGACCTTTTGAAACTTTTATTGATATTTTTATAAAGGAGTGGAAGTAAAAGAGAAATGATATCAAATATACTAATAACTCAACAAACAATCTCCTAGATGAAATTCTTAGTAAATTAATTAAATATGAATGAAAATTGAAGAGTGATGCTAAAAAAGGGAAAAGGTTGAATGGGGTGGAATTTTTTATACTTACGGAAAATTATTTCTTTGTGATTTTAATTATTATGATAATATTTCTATACCTTGTGTTTAAATCAAGAAATTCTAGTGTTCAAATCAATGTATCTTATTTGATTTTGAGAATGAACACGTTCAAAATACTAAAAGAATGAAAAGTATTATTGGAAATAGAATTTTTTGATATAATAATTGGATAGATATGAATAATAGATATAACAAGAATAAGTCTTAGAATTTTCTATATGACTGTATTATTTAAAATTAAAGAATTAGGACTATAAATAAAAGAATTTCTCTAAATCATAGGTAAAAACAACATGAAATATTTGGAAACCTAGAGTGATAGAGAAGGTGGTACTAATTTTGATAGCTTATTATATAATACTAGAAGTGAAACTTAGAATATTGTTTTGTAAACATTAATATGGATTAAAAATTATTTATTGATAAGGTATCTATATAATCTTTGAAAAATGTAATATCGGACTACTAATATTAATCCAAAATATCCCATGTACTATCGTTTTTATGTATCAAAAAAACCCATCATACTTTAGTGATGATTTTTTTTATTTCTGTCCATTAAGTTTTATCTTATTATTTTGTTTTTTGTGGTTAATTTCATTAAATATGATTTCTGGATGATTTTAGTTGAAATATGATGATGTCAAGAATATTTTCTACATGACCCAAATGGCCTGAAGGCCTTATTATTATTTATTTTTGGATAATCCCCCATGTAAGGGTTGAAGGGGAACCCTTACATGACCTTTAGGCCCAAATAAAAAGTCCTATACATATCATAAATTATGACTTTAAATGCCCAAGACCCGACACACTTGAAACAAACCTACCCCAACATATGCATCTTGAAGGTTCCTAGCTCCACACCTCACGTGGTCGATCAGATAAAATTTTCCCATGCAGAGTTTTAGGGTCTTTATTCCCAATCGGCTACATGAAATTTTGAGGTATGTGGTTAAAATAGAAACTTCTATCAATCAGTTATAAAAATGACAAACATAAATTGGTTATTTCAATTGACTACATCATGAAATCACCTACTTTCAAATTACTTACATTGGAATGATTGAATACAAGAGAAATATCTTATATGATAATTCACCTATGTAAAAATGGTTATGTGGATTAATCAATTATGTAAATTTATTATTTAATGAAATATTATTTATCTTTTAAATCATTTATATCAGTTTTTTCGGTGTGAGTCAAAAACCTACATGACTATGTAAATAAAATTCAGATTTGTGGATTCACATTATTTAATTGACAATGTCAAACTGCTTGTAATTATTTATTATCATTGAAGCACTTGAGTGAGATTTTTAAGGCTATAGTACAATATTTAAATGATTTATTATATCTTTAAATTAAAATTTATTATAAAAAGATCCTAGTTTTGGGACATAAGACAAAGATAATAATAGTTTACTTGTACCAACTATTGTCAAGGTACTTCAAAGAAAAAAGATATTTCACTGAGCCCTAATTCTTCAAATAATATCTTTAGTGTTTAAATAATATGTATAACATAAATTCTGTAGATGAATCTTATTTTTAGAAGTATTATTCTCATAGAATAAATATTGTTCAAAAAATTAAAATATAGAACACTTTATCAAAAAATATCTAAAATAAATCTATGTTTTCTACACAGATAAGGAAGGAGAAGTATCAATTCATTAATTTTTTTTGTTTATGATCCTTTCTAAGCTCAAAATACTCTCCTCAAGATGTTTATCCTTAAGATCATATCTATTGGATATCATATAATTATGTTAATTGTATCATATATTTGTGAGATGAAATAATTAATAACTCTATGTTTATTATATTTCATTGTAACAGTTCCGGGTAAAAGAATATTTGAATGATATTAATTTTAAATAATTTCAAGATCCTTGTTGAAATCTAATATGATTGTACCAAGTTTAGAATACTTGAAATTTATCATGCGGTCCCTGTAACTAGGACTAAAAGTCCCAGAAAAAATGATTGGTTTAGTGAAAAACATCAGACTCATGGAGAAGAGTAGCGATGGAATGGACTAGGGGACTTATATTCCCAAAGAAACTATAAATATTGGAGTATGTTTATCTTATTTATTATTTTTTATTATTCATTCCTTTTTAAATAATAGATCATAAGTCTTTCACAAACTATATATAGTGGTTTTTATAAGTGAATGACAATTTAATGAACTCAATTCACCCCTATCTGGAGTCTTAATAAAGTCATTCTCTAACAACAATTGGAATCAAAGGTTTTGATTCTTCAGTTCCCAGCTATAAATGTTGAATTAAAATGATATATTCAATAATGGCCATCATTAATAAAAAATAGAAGGGACATATATGGCATTATCATCCTATTTAAATACTGATAATTATATATGTTATAAGGCATAGATGGTCATATATCTAAATATCTTTGTTCTGAAGGATTATCTCAAATATGTAAAGCATTATTAATTTCCCAATAGATAACCAAAAATGGGGATGCTGATACTAAATCATGTTATGATATGAATTATTATTTATGAATGCTATAATCTATATATTAGGTGAAAACTATTTTCATAGAGTTCATCAATTTTATACGCCCCATGAAATATGGACTACAATTTCTATTTCTTATAAGGGAATATAAAACATGTGGGATCTCAAATATAATACTTACAAACTAAAGTTTGACTCTTTTAGAATGAAAATGGTGAAAGAATCATACAATTTAATAGAAGGCTTACAAAATTGTAAATAATGTATCTTATTTACATACACGAATTACTAAACTAGAATAGGCTATAAAAGTTCTTAGAATACTACCACCAAGGTGGAATTGTATTTAAACTACTATTAGACATTCAACAGAGGTAAAAAATTTCAATTTAAAATATCTTATTAGTACAATTATGATGTGTGAGGAAGATATGAAACATGAGGATGAAGATCATATTTTATTTAGGACAGAGAATGATGCCAAAAGATTTTCAACTGCAATGTATGAAAAGAAGGGTAAAAATTTTAAATAGCTAAGCCATTTGATGAAAATTCTTCAACTAGTTCTGCTCAAGTAGGAAGATTTTTCACTTTTCCGAAAAATCAATGAATTTATATAATTAGAGATGTATTTTTAAGAAACTGTTCAATAGGTATAATAAGTTAGATGGAAATTTTAAAAACGTAATATTTTATGAATGCAAGAATCTTGGACATATCAATAATAATTGTCTACAACATCAGGTTGACAAAAAAATCATAAAATAAATACATCAAGAAAGGTGGATACAAGAAGAAGGCTATGAAATCCATGAAGGAAACAAAGAGTAATTCATAGGATTCTAGTGATGTTTCATATTCCTAATCAGATGTTGAGCATTCTAATTAGTAATACAACATTTGTTTTATAGAACATAATTGTGAGATAAATTCTTGATATTATTGTGAGGTCGAAACTAAATTCAAAAATGAAAATATCTCATTTAAAGAATTGGATGAATATTTTTCCATGTTAGAATCTAATTATAAATCTCAAAAAAAGAAAAATATAACTCAAAAAATCATATGAAGTTATCAATAATGAAAAAGTTGAATTAACTAAAAAAATCTAATATTATAAACCAAATTGGAAAATTTAGCGGCATCATGTGTTAAACATGCAAAAAAATTAAACAATTATGAAAAGAAGTTCATGAATTTATAGATGCAACAAGTTTATTTAAAAAAAATAAAAAAAATAAAAAAAATAATAGAAACAATAAAACTCATAAAAATAAACTTCCAATAGGAAGTGTAGGTGAAAACACAATTCTCTATTGAAACTATTTTGTACCAAGTCACAAGAATAAATATCTTTCAAAATTATTATTTTTAATTGTGGTGAGCTATGAAACTATGAAAATAATTTTAGCATGATAAAAACACAATTATATGTAGTAAAAAATTTATTTATCACGAAATGTTTTTTAAGGTTATGTGATGAAATTTTTGGACAACATAAACAAATTTAGGCTCTGAAATCCCTAGTTTCCCATATTAATGGACTCAAAATAATATTGGTACCAAAATAATTTCTTTTTTACTTTTTATTTGTAGGTACATGGGTATAAGAGCACTAATGAGAGATGGTATATGGATAGTGGATTCTAATTCCATATACGGATATATTTTTCTAATTTTCACTCTTTGTCAAATATGGATAAAGTTTATGTCACTTTTTGTGAGAATTCTAAAAGCATAATTATTTGAGTTGGATCTATTATAAATCTAAACTCCGTACTTATCAAAAACATTATATGTGTAGATGATTTAAAAATAGATTGATAAATATTTCTCAACATTGTGATGAAGTTTATATTGTTGATTTTTCAAATAATGTATGTCATATTTTTAAAGATAAAATTCTTAAATTTAAGATAGCAAAAACAAAAAATGTCTATACTCTGGATCTTAATTATCTGAGTAAATATAAGTTTAATTATTTATATGATGAAAAAATTGAGTCATTTATATGGAATAAAATATTGGGACCTTGTAATATTTATTCTTTGGGAAAACATTCCAAAAGTAATTTAGTTTCATATTTACCTTAACATAAATTGAATAAAAAGAATCTAAGTGATGAGTGCCAAATGAGAAAGAAACACAATTCATATTTTAAAACAATTAAAGAGGTTTCTACTTCTAGAACCTTATAATATATTTATATGGATTTGTTTATGAAATCTAGATTTTAAATCCTAATAGGAAAATAAGTTGTTTATGTTTTAGTTGTTATTTTATCTAGATGAACCACTACAAGAAAAATTGACTCTAGCAGCGGTTTTTTAGCGGCGGTTCTGGGAACTGCCGTTAATAATTTTTTAAAAATGGTTTCTTGATAGTTTATAATAAACCACCGCGAACCATTTTTTTTACAATGTCGATCGTTACCCACACCCCAACCCCCCTTCTCACCTCGCGACCCCGCTTCCCCTACGACCCCGGCCCCCCGCGTCCCCGGTAACCCCGCATTCCCTAGTGACCCCGCTTCCCCCGGTTACCCCAGCCCCCCGCGACCCCGGTGACCCTGCTTCCCCCGGAGACCCTTCATCCCCCAGCCCCCCCCCCCATGACCCCAAAAACCTATACGAACCCTAAGGTTTGAAATATGTTTTTCTAATAATATTTAAACTCAATTTCATTGCCAAAATAGGTTGGGTTCTTGAATAATTGAGTCATGATAGAGGTATTAGAGTTAATTAGTAATGATATTTTGGTTGTTTTATTAAAACTAGGGTAGTGGTGTTAGAGGTATTAGAGTTTGGCCTTATAGGATAGATAATCCAGTATATGTTATGATAGTTGATTCATTCCTACATAAGGACACTAATTATATATTGTCTTACATGATTACTTATATAATAAATTATAGAATACTATTGGATCAGTGAAAGAATTATATAGTGATCAGGATTTGATTTATGTGGTTGTTTTCATGTGATAAATGAACTACCATAGGATGGATAGTCTTTTAATTCCAATGATATATTCTAAATGATTTTCTTTATTTTATTTTGAACCTATTGTGATTTTCTTCTTCTTTTATATTAGATATTTTATCTTTTAAAAAACTTCTATGTGAATTTATGACCTAGAAACAAATAGGTTTACACCTATATAAGTACCACTTTGGATTCATCATCAAGATGATGAGAAAATTTTCTAGTTAAATTAGTATCAGGGGCATATTCTTATTTCCAAGTTAGGAATTTATCTTTATGTAGATTCAATTTCCAAGACTTAGATGATAATTTAATATTATTTTTTACACATCATCACAATAAATTCATGTATTATAAAACATTTCCTTATATAAGTCTAGGTTTTTTAAATCACACAACCTACTTTCCTATCGATCTATATTCACTAATTTTACAAAAATGATATTTATTTTCTTACTCATTATAGGATAAATATTTTAAGTGATTCATTAATGATAAATAAATGTGATATTGAAAAAGTGTTTCAATATTATATTGGAATGTTGTGACTTTTCAAGGATCACATGGAGATGTTTTGAGTTGTGAATATGGTTGTGACTTTTTTTGGGAAATTTTATTGTGAGATATTTTAATTAGGTTTATTTTGTATTTAAATTTTATTTGTATTTTCTTTCTCTATGTGTTATCAAAACAAGATGATTTTTCATTAATATGTATATTCTTGGATGAAAGTAATCACTTTCATTGAATATGTATCTTTTTATTTTTCATTAGTTTTTGAAATGGATAACTTATTTATGTATAAGGCCTACTTGACTATAATGAATTATGACACTTAGGTATCGAGTTCCTTGTACTTTTGATACTCGATCATGGAGTCCATCAAACATGTGTTACTCAAGCATAGCATCCCCTTACTTTGCATAAATTTATTTTGTGTATTGAAGTGAATGGTATTGAATTCATTCTAACTTATTGTAGTGGTTTTGATGAATATAATTCTTCCACGTTACTAAATATAATGTTTAGAGAGAATTCATTCTGGGATTTATTTCCACCTATGTGATTCTGATTATCTTATTATGTTGTCCTGGATGATAGTACCAACACCCACCATTTCATCTCCAAATTCCCTATATAATTCTACTATGAAACTCCAAACACCAAGCCCAAACACATAAATTATTATTCAAATACCATAGTTTGATCTCCAAACCACATCAGCCGCATCTTGAATTCCATTTCTGACGTGGTCTCCACATTACCACATCAATTTTTATACAACAACACTAGTAAGTCCTTGTCTATATGAATTATACCAAAGGCACTCAATCCCACTTACCAATGCGCTATCATATCCCGACCACGATGCTTTAAAACTCAAGGAATAACAAAAATGTTGAATGCTCACACTGAAGTCTGAATATGACTCTTAGTTCAACTCCATGGTCAGATCCTCGATCTTCCCATTTAACCATAATTCTCCACTCATTAGCACAAACACATATATGATCCAAATCACCCTCAAGTCACACCACCACTCTTTTCTATGTGAATACACCAAAGAGAGGTATAGGAATTAAATCCACACAAGGTTCGTAGAACTTCAAAACCTAATCCCCCAAGTTATTTCAACATGCATTTCCATGAACACCACCACTTATCATGCCTCAAGACTACCATCCCTCACTTGGTTCTTATCACTCCAAATTAACAATGTGTTGAGTTTTGTAAGCATTATATGGTTTTCCATAAACATTATTTATAATAGATTTATTTTATAGTAGAGTTTTATATGAAGTCTCCATAGGGAACTTAGGTTGGGGTTATTCTAAATTATCAATGTGCTTTTGTTTTTATGGTAAAGTATCTACCACGTTGTTAGCACATTGTCTCTCTTTCCCAAAGAAACTTCCCCTATCCCAAACACTAGAGGGTTCATATCTAACTCTGGGGCTCATCTTTATTATATTATTCTTCTGTAATCTTATACTATTGTATATATGAATCTCTTTCTCTACTTAGTTGTAAATATGTGTTTTAATTTATTTTATTGTGTTGGCACATTGTGATATACATGGATAAAAGCTGGATCACATTACCGAGGAACACACCTTAGTATGTTAAGGGTTTGAATGGGTTTTTAGATTTTTCAATTTCTAATCGATCTGTTTAAGGGAGAATAAAATGTCCATTTTCTAAATGTAAATTTGGAACATGGTTAAAGAGATATGATGTTTATAAACATTTAATATTGAAGTAATTACCTCGTCAATATTTGTGTTGGATTTGTCATGGAGAATCGAATGTTACAGAAAGATTGAGCACTGAGGTTAATCCATAGAATGAGGTCCCAAGTTCTTCGACAATGGAAAAAGAAATGAAAATCCTCATAAATGATACATTCATCACTCCAAGACACCACTATCAGCATCAAAACATATCAGAACAACAAGAAGAGGGTGATACAAATTGCAACGTGACAAGTGATGTTTTTGAGACTGTAACACATGAAGACCAAGATTGTAACATATCATTGGATCCTCTTCTTGATTCAATGGAGCCAAATGTAAGATAAAACTTCACTAAGGAAAATGTGTTTCATGATTTATTTGACGATGGAAATCAAGAGTTGTATAGTGGGTGTTTGAAATATTCAGAGCTTTCATTTTTACTGAAGTTGTACCATATCAAATTTCTATATGGAATTAAAAATAAGGAAATGTCCATGATATTGGAATTGAATCATGATGCATTTCCTGAAGCAAAAATCCCATAACCTTGTTTTGATATGAAAAAAGTTTGTTAACAAGATTGGTTTGAATTATACAAAAAATAAATGTGTGTCCCAATGATTGTATTCTTTATTGGGGAGAGGAATCAAGTATACAGAATTGCAAGAAATGTTCTTCTTCTAGATGGAAGGAAAAGTGTGATGTTGGATGTATTAAAGAACATAATTTCATGGAGAATAAGAAAAAGAACACACCTGCAAAGGTTTTTTGTTACTTTCCTTTGAAGCCTCGATTGCAAAGATTATTCATGTCATAGAAAACTGCTGAATACATGAAGTGGCATTCTGTAGGTAATAACAATAATGGGTTAATGAGACATCCACAAGATTCCCAATCATGGAAGAATTTTGATTCATTACATCTATATTTCTTAGCTGATTCTAGGAATATTAGATTGGGATAGGTTGTCGATGGATTCAATCCATTTGGGACTTTGAGTATCAGTTATAGCATTTGGCCAGTTGTTTTGATCCCTTATAATCTTCCTCCTTGGATGTGTATGCAACAAACATATTTTATCCTTTCGATGATTATTCCTGGAAAACAAATTCCAGGAAATGATATTGATTTTTTACTTTCAACAATTTATTGAAGAATTATAGGAGTTATGGAGCAAGGATGTTGAGACATTTGATGCTTCTTCTAAAACAATGTTCAAAATGCATGATGCTTTAATATGGACCATTAGTTAATTCCCTGGGCTTGGAAACTTATATGGTTGGAACACTTACACGGGTTTGGATTATCCATTTGTAACATTGATTTTGAGCCCAAACGGCTACTTCACAGTAGAAAATGTCGTTTCTTGTGTCATTGAAGATTTCTCAATGCATCGCATAGATTTCGGATGAACAGATCAAAATTTAATGGTTCCATTGATCGTAGACCACCTCCAAAGTTTTTAACTAGTTCTGAAATATTGAAAAAGCTTGAAAATGTTGAAACAAAATTTGGGAAGGTTCATCATTTGAATTATAGAGGAAAATGGGTTCGAAGTGCATCATCAAGTGAAATCGGAATGCAACAATGGAAGGAAAAAAGTATATTCTTCAAACTTCCATATTGGGAATTTAATTTGTTGTGGCATAATCTTGATCTAATGCATATTGAGAAGAATTTCTGTGACAATTTGATTTTGACATTGCTTAATGAGCATGGAAAGTCGAAGGATCATATCAATGCTCGAAAATACTTACAAGCAATGAACATAAAACGTGATCTCTTTCCAGATGAGAATGAAAAGTATCCTTCGACAATTTTTTCAATGAAAAATAGGGATAAAGTTATATTCCTTCAAATTTTAAAGAATGTTTAGGTATCCTATGGGTATTCAAGTAACATCAAGATGTGTGTTGACTTGAATAATCATAAGTTACATAGATTAATAGGTAAAGATTCACATATTTTGTTACAATAGTTACTACTATTGGCATTGCGTACATTATTACCTGAAAACATTACTGTGGTTGTACTCCAATTCTGCACATTTTTTCGGAAAACTATGTGAGAAATAACTACATCCATATCATCATGACAACCTCCAAGAGAGGTTTGTATTGACCCTTTGTGCTATGGAGATGATCCTTCCTGTGTTATTTTTTACTGTAATGATGCATTTAACTGTGAATTTGGTTGAGGAAGCTAAATTAGGAGGCCCCGTTCATTATCGATGGATGTATCCAATTGAGAGGTACTTTATTTATATTTTATTTGTTATGTAAACAATTTTTGATACTTAATTAAATGCATAATTATGTTTATTTTCTTTCACAGATATCTTGGGAATTTGAAATCATACGTGTGAAATAAAGCTCAACCAGAAGGCTCTATAGTTGAATACTATTTGGATGAGGAGTGTCTTACCGTTTGATCTCGATACTTGGATGATATTTAGACAAGATTTATTCAATTTGGACGTGTTGACAACACATGAAATCAATATCAAATAAATCAGAAATCCAAAATATTTCCTACTATTGGCCGATCGGTTGGGAGGACATGAAATGTGACACTGACTGAATTTGAATTATTACAAGCACATAAGTATATCCTATTGAATAGTGAAATTGTAGATCCATTTATTAAAGAATTAAAGATACAAACAAAGAGACAAATGAGAGGCTGAACATAAAATGAGAAAGATATAATGAAAGCTGTTAATAAAGATCTTGTACAATGGTTTTCACGACATGTAAGTTCATAAATATTGCAATAAATATGAATATAAGTTTGACACATACATTGTGTAAATCTAATAAAGTATATTTCATTTTTCAGATCATGAATACTGATACTCAAGCATAGGTGTTAGAAGATTTGAAGTTTCTTACAAGAGGTCCTCTAAAACAAGTTTGATAGTTCGACGCTTATAATGTGAATGGATATAGATTTCGTACAGTCGATCGAGAAGTGGGTTTGAAAACACAGAATAGTGGTATATCTACCTTTTCTGAAGTGGAATACTATGGAAAGCTGCATGATATTGTTGAATTAAACTACCATAGAAATTTTTCTATTGTTTTATTCAAATGCAAACGCATCGATATTACCAGAGGTGTTAAAAGAGATTCCTTGCAATTTAATTCTGTGAACTTCCCTTGATTAATGGATGTTGGTGATCGTGAACTGCGTGATCCATATATCTTAGCATTGCAAGAAAAAATGGTATATTATGTGAATGATGTTGTCGATGAAGGGTGGAGTGTAGATTCTCACGTAATACAAAGAGATTTGTATGATATGGGTTATGAAGTGGAAAATTTGACCTATGAAATTGAATTTAATCAACAACAGGAAGCAGAATTATTTGTCCATCATGATATTGAAAAAAATAGTCCAGCAAGGATGAATGAAGTGGATGAAGCAATGGAGTAGGAAACTGACATGATTCAAGGGGAAAATGATTGTATGTAGAATTATTTATTTATTTAGAAACCACTTGTTTCATTTCTACAGTTATTCATTATCATAGTTATATATATTTTTTCTGCTAGTATTGTGAATCTATTGTCATTTTTCATTTTTTTCCTACAAACGTTTTTTGAAATATATATTCTGAGTGTAATTTTATTTTATTAAATGATAGGAATGGCAATGAGTTAGTGGTACACTATTTCATCTAGTTCTGCGATAGATAACGATCCATCTGGCTCCCTCCCCACGACATCTGAGGCACCAGCTTCCTACAACCCTACACCATATTTCCATACACCATCTCTCACACCATCTGTGGATGTCTCATTAGAGGCTGAGTCGTCGACTCCCCCTTCTAGAGCCTCAGCATTGGGGCGGCGACACGCCCCTTCCAGTTCATCACGGGCATACTAGAGTGTGACTGTCATTGTTACAAATTTTAATTAAATAAATTTATTTCATTTTTTTATACTAATTGTTTTCTCATTGAAGATGAAAAAAATGCAACAGTGGAGAAAAACATAAAAAGTTCAGATGTTTGGAATATGACTGGCGACAAGATAGTCATTCCATTTGATTCATATGTGGTCCTTATAGATGACACCGCGGGGTTACATGGCCAGATTCTAGGCCAACTGGCAGTAGAGCCCATTTCTTGTCCTATTTCTTATGATGATTGGAGACATATGCCTCCAAGCTAGAAAAATGATGTTTTTGATTCTCAAATAAAGGTAAAATTTATTAAATTATGGTTTAATTGAATGCCATTTAACTAATATGTTCAAAATGAATTTCTGTATACAGATGTTCTTCCAGTTTACAGTTGCTGATGTGATAGCACAAAAGTGGATGTTGAAAAATCTATGTACAAAATGGAAACATTTAAAATGGATATTGTGGTGTGATGTCAACTATACTTCATTGACCGTGCAACAAATATATGAGAAGCTACCTAGTGGGGTACTGAAAGAATAGTGGAATTTTTTTGTTGACAGACATCGTGATGTGAAGAAGATGGCATTGAAATATATATTATTATGTTATCCTCATTTTACATTTATACATGTATGTGAAGAGGACATGACATTGAATACATTACTATTAAATTTTATTTTATTTATTTCAGGATCTCTCAAGACAGAATGCATCAAACTGGTCTAAGTAAGTCATCCCTCACACTATGAGCACAAAAATCTTTTCTAGAAGTCGATCGACATTGGTAATCTTTTAATTAGTTTAAATATTTACAAGAAAATATTATCTGTTTAATATATTGAATTTTTTATTTATCTTTTCTTAATGAATTCATGGATTAGAAGGAACGAAGCATCCCATACTGAACTGTGGTTGGATGTTCACAAGAAATTAGATGGATGTTTTGTTAATGAGCTTGCTAAAGAATATAGGGTATGAAGTCAATTTTTTTATAAGAACTTATTATCAGTTTTTACTGTGTTAATTTATATTGATATTTTATTTATAGGTAAAATAAGTAAATAACTATGGGATTCTAATCCTGCTCAGTCATACTCAATCTCCCAGGATGACCAGGTTGCTAAAGTCCTTAGGAAAGAGCATCTTGGTAGAGTGCGTAGGATGGGTTTGGGACCAGTACCATCTTAGGTTTTTAGCAGACCTTTAGGGATGGAATTTGCATCTACTCCGGGCTTTAGTCAGACCATACAACGAGATTCTAAGAAAGAGATTGTTTCTCTAAGAAACATAGTTCACCAGCATGGGAATCAGATATCTACTTCGCAGAAATATTTGACTGAAATACCTCAGCAGATGAGCAGATATGCCCCGGTGGTACAACATCGACTAGTGGTATGCAGTTAAATCACAAAAAATCAAAATCATTTAGTTTTATAACTTTCATTGGTTTTATGTTTTAATATTAATATACAACCATATTTAATTTTCAATATAATTTTCTTATAGGTGACACCAGAAAGTGCAGATGAAGGTGGAGAGGGAGACGATGCATCATCCAACCGTGAGTAGTTGTATTGTTGATGTTTTGAACAATTATGGGAACCATTGGTTTGTATATGTAACATTTTTGGCACATAGTTTCCACCAAACATTTTCATATCCTAAAATTTCCTTGATATCTCATGTTTCCTTTTATGGAATTTATTGATTTCTGATGGTTTTTTTATGTCTTTATTTCTTGAGTGTGGTATACATCATTCCATTTAGGCATGTGCTTGAATTGGTAGTCAAGATTTTGGATGACTAGGAGTTAAACCCATTGTTGATGTGTTGAACAAATTGGGCCATTTCATAGTGATCAAGGGGATAGTTTTGTGGACACTTTATTGAGGCCCTTGTAATTTGTCTTACTGGGAGGCCCTTATGAGTGGTAATTGACCTGCATGATAGGTTTTTTGTTTTTAATGTGTCGAGGTGTGACCTGTGGGTCATGATAGGTTTGTGGGTATAAACTATGGACATTGTATGAGTGGTAGTGTTGTGTATCTATATATTATGTTAATGAATTTGGTTGATGAGATTTGTAAGGGTGGTTATTTTTTGTTGTATTTGTTACCATCTTGGAGAAATCTATGTTGGGATGTGGAATGTTGTATGGGATGGGACCTCACCCTAAGTGTGAGCATGGTAGTATGACATATGGTTATAGATTAATTTTTTTATATAATGTATGAAATAACCTTTAGTGGAGTTTAGAGCTATGAGATGTAATACATTACTTGTTCTATGGTACCATCCTAAGTGGAAAGGTAGAGGTACGAGATTTAGTTTGAGATATTGTATGGGACTTTACACTGAGTGTGACAATATTAGTATGAGACATTATGTGAGATCATGATTTTGTATGAGAATGTACCCTAAGTGAAAGGGTAGAGGTTGAGACTTATTTATGGGACCCTACACTAAGTTATAGGGTACCCGTTTGGGTTTGTATAGTGGGATGCCTTCTCTTTCAATATTGGATGATGAATTTGAGGTCTAGAATATTTGTGTTTTAGTTAGCACAAAATAACCAAAAGTGATTGTTTTCATGCTATATATTGATGAATAATTTATATTATAATACATGTATACAGTTTATTGGATGAAGATATGAGGTTAACTAGGTGATACCCAACAGTGTTTTATGCTCACTCCCTATATGGGAACGCCGACACACATGTAGATCTAATGTTTCATTTTCAAGTGATATATTTTATGGGGGATCAAGAAGAATCAGCTAGACGTATCTTTGGAGAGTATTCAAATAATGGACCTATGTTTTATAGTTGATTTTGTCATATATATTTTTTCAATTTATTCTATAATGAATTACTAGGTTGATGTTTCTTGTTGTATGTTGGTATGTACAATATGGTTCATTCTAATATATCATGTCAATGTTTACTTATTTTATTTCAATTAATTCTATACAGATGTCCTAGGTTGATGTTTCTGGTTGTCTGTTGGTATGTACAATATGTTATTTCTAGTTTGATTAGTTTTTCAAGGCTGTGTTGCAGCGGAAGCAAACAATTTATTTATTTTTTTCTTGTAAGCTTTTAGTGGCGGTTTTAACCGCTGCGAAATGTACATTGGCAGTGGCTTAAACCCCCTCAAAACAGTGAAAACCTCCTCTAAATGGTGAAAACCACCGCAAAAAGTAATTTTTTTTACGTTTCGTGGCTGTTTTAACCACCGCTACATAGCTGCATCGTAGATTCCTTATTGTGCAGTGGTTATCGTGACTTCAGTGGTGGTTTTATGGCCGCTAGATTTGAGTTTTCTTGCGGTGGTTATAAGTGCTGTGAATAAAGTGATATCAAGGGCTTGTAAAAAACTACCACAAAACTCAGTAAAACCTCCGCAAAATGAGGCAGCTACGACGCTTTCCTTAAACCGCCGTGAAAGGGTAATAACCGCCGCTAATAGATTGGCGACTCCGTATTAGGCGGCGGTTTATAGAAACCGCCACCAAACCATGTAGCCGCGGTTTAAACTGCCGCCATAGGCAAAAATAACCGCCGCTAAATGGTGTTTCACTTGTAGTGAACCTTGGTTTTATTTTTTTTAAATGATTCTTGTTGAATTTTTATAAGTTTTTGAAACAATTTTCAAAAAGATAAAGATAAAAAAATCATTTCTAGAAGGGGTGACCATAGATGATAATTTATAATCTATTTGTTGAATTATAATTTTTAAAAACATATTATCAAGTATAACATTTATTCCCTAGGACACCTCAACAAAATTTTGTTGTTGAATGAAGGAGTAGAAGTTTGAAATAAATTTCTAGAACAACATTATGTGAATATAACTAAAAAAAGCATTTTTGGGCTGAATCTATGTATAAAAAAAGTTATGTAATAAAAGGATTTGTAATTATACTTGTTATAAAGAAAAAACACTATGAGATATGAAATAATAGAAACTGAATAGTTGGATAATTTATGGTTTTTGGATGCAACTTATATTTTCTAAACACTAACGATAATCTTGGTGAGTTTGATCAAAAAAATGATGAAGGATTATTCCTAGGCTATTCAACTACATCCAAATCATATAGAGTTTTCAATAAAAGATCAAATATCTTTGAATAATAATCTCATTTGAAATTCATTAAAGTGATCTTTATGATGAAAAAAATATTTAGAGGGATAAAATTAGTTGTTATTTCAAAAACATGAGATACAAAAAACTTTTTGATGAAAAGAAGATAAAGAGTTGGAACATGATTTCCCAGAACCAAATCCTGAATAGTTTTATTGGAGTGATCCTAAAAGTATAATACCAAGATCACATAGAAACTTTAAGAAACGTCCTTTAGAAATAGTTATAGTAAATTTATATAAAATAAATAGAACTAAAAGAGCGTAGGAAACCTTGTAGTGTTTTATGCCTTTTTATATCAGTTAGAACCTATTTTTATAGAAGAATCCTTAGTAGATGAAATTTCAGTTGTAATTTTAACATCCTAACCTGGGTGTCCCACACTGGTGCCCCAAACCAGCCAGTCACATGGCCATATGCATTCCTTCTTATATTCTAGATGCTGCTGACCAGCAGCGAGGGTCTAATATCGATTATGGGGAGAATATACTCTCTTTATCAAATTATCAAAATAGTGGAAGTAAATATAAAAAATAACCAAATGGTATGACCATAGCCAAACCATCCGAATATCACATGATGAACAAAAAAATAAATACAATATCCAAAACTATAAAGTAGATATGTAATGAAAAATATGTGTTAGTGTCAATATGAAAAAACACAAAATAAATAGACACTTACAACTCCCAATCGAGTCCCAAATCATGTTTGGCTCCCTCATCCATTTCTCTATCCCATGTCATCAATCTAACGTAGGTCCATTTACCTGAACATATAATACAACCATGAAATTTATTTGGGTACTGATAAGGTAGTTGGACACAACTGAGTAGGTGACAATGAAATCTAAAACAATATCTAGTCAATAATAGTGTACACAATTTCATAAAGAATAAAATATAATAAATAAAGTAAATAGTTATATTTATTCAATTATTATTTATTTAAACACATAAAACCTTGGGTTCCCAATGAAACCCAATCTCATAATATTTGCTTCTACTAATGATGGAGTCTGAACCATATCACATATTCAATTCAAAACTCATTACAACAAATGGTCTTAAATTTTCTATTTCATTTCAATTAATTATCATATAAAATTGGAATCATAGTCCAATGCCAAAATTTTAGGACTAGATTTTCATTACTAGGACCCCATAGGTATTTAAAGCAGAAGTCTATCTCCTAAAACTCATTTATCAAAAAATCACACAAGTAGTCTTTCGAAGAAGCAGTCTATGTCCCACACTCATTTATAAAACAACAACATAAGTGGACTTTTGAAGCAGTGTTCCATTTCCCAGACTCTTTTATCACTATCAATTTTTGATGAAGTATACCATGTCCTACACATGTTTTCCTCACTATGGTATATTAATGTAGTAGACCATGTCCTACACACAAATATCACATTTATCTCAGCATCACATATATCATAATATATCATAATATAGCAAATCAATCATTGTTAACCAACATTAAAACTCTCATAAAATTTCACAATCACAACAATTTGTTAATTAATTCACAAGTTAATTTATCCAATGTAATAAATTTAATAAACACAAAAATATCATTAATTAATTCATAAATTAATTAATTGAATTCAAAAAAATTCATAGTCACAAAAATACCATTAATTACTTCAATAATTAATTAATCCAATTCAATAAGTTGAACAATCACATAAATTCCATTATTTAATTCAAAAATTCATTAATCTAATTCAAACAATTTTACAATCAAAAAAATCCCATTAATTAATTGAATTATTAATCAATACAATTTAAAAAATTGCATAAGCACAAAAATTCCATTAATTAATTAATTAATTAATTAATCAAATTAAATGAATTAAGTTACCACAAATTAACCCAAATCATTTGTGTATGGAAATTAAAACAAATCAATTCAATTATCAATGCAACTGCACAATCAGGTAAATTGAAATTTCACAATTACATACACATAATTTTATCAAGTCTATGAGATTTTAATTTTCACCAACCACTTAAAGTCACTGATGAGCGGTTAGACAAAAAAAATCGCCCAAATTGAAAATAAAAGGTCAATCCCATGATAAAGAATGACATACTGAATAAAATCCTAGAAACAAGATAAAATTGACCATGATCCATAAAAACTAGATCTATATCTAATACCAATAGGGGTAAAATCACTTCAATGGATGGTATAACAACCGGAAAGAGGGAAAAAACCACACGGTATAAGAATATAATATTGGGAGAGGTAAAGATCATCAACCCAAGATTTGAATTATTACGAACTGAGGTCAAAATCCATAAGAATTTTTTGGGGGGCCTATAAAAATTAGAGGAAAATATTATGGTCAATTTAGGGGGTGTTGGGATATATGATAGGGGTCTCAGGAATATAAATCTATTTTTTGGGTTAATTATAATCATATATATGGTTTTCCAAACCATGTTCCTAAACCATGTGTATCCTTTGGGGGTGGATGGGGTGCATAGTTACTTTTAAGAGGGTGAATGGTTTAAAAAATTCTACGACAACTGTGAAAACTCCATTGTCTCAAGGGTGTATGGTTTGTTGGGATAATTTCACGATTTGTGAAAACCATGCGCCGATCATGCATAACCCATATCCCTTAAAAAACAAAAATTTCACCCAAAAACACCCAATATAAATCCCAAAAAATGGTACTAAAAGAAGAGACAAAAAGTAAAGGTAAACAAGAATGATACCTCTATAAAAAAGTTCAGTATCTTATAATATCTAAAGATTATTATAGCTCAACCTCATGTTATTGTAATGAGAATCTATATGATTTATAGTAAAAATTATTGGGCCACGAAGCCCACATATATCCTTCTATTTCTCAATTTTTCCCCTAAAGATTCCCATATTAGAATAATATACAAACTATCAGTACAATATTACAACACAACACATTCCCACTATGATCTAACACATGTGTCTGATGCTCCTAAAAGGGTGCATCAGTCTCAAGCTGAAAATCATCCACGTTGATATCATTAGAATGGTTGGGGTGATACTACTAAAGTTTTGATACATGAAAAAATAATGTCTAACAATTTACCAATGTGTAAGACTCAATCAGTACACTACCTGCCCAATTCTCTCCATAACCCCAAATAAGAAAACAATCCTAGGTGCTAACTTTCCCTATCACAGGATCCTATGGTGACCCATCCAAGGCGACACCTGAAGGAATACACATTCACCCTTTTTAAACTATTGGGGTCATCAAAATATTTTAGAATATTAATTTTTTCTACTCTGAGTCATATCCAATCACTTTTGAATTAGGTGAGCTTGCTCCGACGTCTCCTATACGAGACTCAGTTCTAATAGCTCTTACTCACCTACCTCCATTCCACATAGAAGTGATCTATATAGTTGAGCATAAAGTGAGTAATATGTTTTCATGTGTATTTGATCCTAATAATTTTTTTTATATGAAAACTCCAAAAAAAGTAGTTTCTTCTCCCCAAAACCAATGAAGTCTACAACACACACTCACAACATATCCCCCAAGCACTTTAATAGTGAATTCCATCTACCCATATATCTATGGGTGGAATTCTATACTCGGTAAAACATTTGTACCCAATTACTTCTATAAATACTTCAATAATATCAATGTAAAACATAAGTCACAGACTAAAACTATTGTTTTTGGAAACTCATCCAGACAGACTACCTCCCAAATGTACAAATCTCCCAACTTATCCACTGAGTAGGTCTCCTATTCTAGTAAGAAATGGACTACCTTTTACAAATAGTTTGCAATAACAGATATAATTTCACTCTTACTATGTATCATCATGATGCCTATAGAAAATTACATGGTAACTTTGTTCCACATACTTTCAAAAAATGGGCAATTAATATAAAAAACTACCAGGTCATTGTTGCTCGAACTTCACATATTGGCAGGAGTCACATCTTTTAACAAACCCTACTATCCATTATTACAAGTCTGGCCACAAAAAAACTATCTTCATAGGTCACAATATATTTTGGTCAAACATGGATGAAGAACCCACATTGAGACATGAAATTCACACATTATCTCCCATCACATACTCATAGAAACAACTACATGATTCTCAATATAGACCATCTCATCCTCATCTATGGTCTAATATGAATACGAATGACCACCTTCAAGACATTACCTTAAAGCCCAACATTATAGATCCTCATATTTTATGTATCTAATCCTACTCAAAATAGTATACTCCCATTAAATTTATTTAATATCCATTTGATACTAACTCCTCAGAACCACAACAAGAATCTTAGCCAGTGAATTCATCTTATTTAACTCATAAGAATACTTTTGAATAGTCTGAGTCTGATTTTTCCTACTTAAAATGTCAGCAATAATGTTTCCCTTCTTGGGAATATATTCTATCTCAAAATTAAATGACTAAATATACATGACCCACCTCCACAGCTAGATATTTAAATATCTTTGAAAAAAGATATGCATTAAGCTCTTATAATCAGTGTACATAGTACACTTATCACCCAAAGGATAACACTTCCACCACTTAAAAGCATAAACCACTACAGTCAATTCTAGATCATGTGTAGGGTAGTTCCACTAATGTAGACACAACTGAAAAGACCCATATACCACAACACGATATCCCTACATCCACACAACTCCACGGCCGATCCCAAAAGCATAAGAAAACATTGTATACCCCCTACCAAGGTAAGGTAGGATCAATATTGGTGATGATGTAATATTATTATTCAACTATTGGGAGGGATTTTTTCATGCTCAAGACCATTCAAACATTATCTCTTTATTAATCACGACCCATTATGGTGCCTCAAAATGGGAAATATCTTGAATGAACCTCTGATAATATCTGACCAATCCCAAAAAACTATAGATATCTAAAAAATAATGTTATTCTCCCAAGAAACCACAACATGAACTTTCTATGGGTCCAATAACACACCATCCTATGAGTTTATGTGACCTAAGATGTGTATAAGATTATTCCAAAACTAAAACTTAGAAAGCTTGAAGAATATATAATGCTCTATATGTGTACTTAGGATAATGTCAAAATTTTGCGCATGATCATCATGATTCTTAGAGTACACCAATATTGCATCCCAACGTATAAAAGCAAACCGATCCTTGTATGAATGAAATCTTTTGTTTATGAATTCCATAAACTTTGCAAGGGGATTCTTCAACCGAAACCGTATTATTACGAACTCATAAAGGCCATATATTTTCAAAAATCATTCCAAGGTATATTAGAACATTGGACTCTCAACTCATGATAATCGGATCTCAAATCGATCTTCTAGAAGACATAAGATCCCCACAACTAATTAAATAGGTCCCTGATATGAGGTCGTGCATACCACTTATTCACTATCTTATAGTTCAACATGTTATAATCAACACACAAGTGAAAACTCCCACCAACCTTCTTTGCAAACATTATTGGATAAACCTAAGGAGACATACTCATATGGATAAACCCCTTACCTATCAACACATCCAATTGATTCTTACACCATTTAAGATCTATTGGTGCCATTTTGTAGGATGGAATAGAGACTGGATCATTCCACAGTATGAGATCAATATTAAATTTCACATACCTCTCGGGTGGAATCCCTGATAAGTATTCAAGAAACACATCCTAAAAAAATGTCCACTATGGGTGGAATGAAATTATACATTGCACCTATATCAACCAGAAATAGACTAGTTACCTTGGTAGTGAGCTTCCCCAGTTCTGGATGAACTGGACCTAAACGTCTTGCGTGAATATCCCATTCTCCATGCTATATATAATATTCACCCTTAGGATATTTAAAGGCAACTATCTAGCAGCAACAATAAATGTGGGCTCATAGTGCTACTAACTTTTCCTTACACAAAATTTGGTCAAATCATGAAATTTTAAGGATGTAATGATCCCAAAGAAAATGATTGTCCCCAAACCAAAGTGATCACTCCTTGCATAAACAAATGTCCCTCAAACATTCTCTAAATGGTGTGTCTATCATCATAAACCCACTCACGAACTACACCAATAGGCTCAAACAATTCAAATGTTTAAAAGAAATAAAATAATAAGAGGATCCAATATAAAATAAGGAACTAGATAGCATGGAATACACAATAATAGTACCTCTAACTATTGAAGCTACAATCTTTCTATCCACAAGTGTAGGATTAACTGCATGAAGTTGCTCTCACCCTATTTTCTTTGATGCAGTCTAGGTACCATATTATTAAATACTTAGTTTATATGGGATCTCTTTACCAAAATCACCACATCATATACCTCCACCTCAACGGCAAGTAGAACAGAAACCACTTGAAAATTATGGTGTATAAGTCCCTCTTACCATTATCTGTTTCTGCCTAGAAGCTATATCCTTACCAGTCTATCATGGGTTCCTTTAGAAACATTCTAGATGTCCCATCTTGTTTTATGATCGAAACTCAACCAGTGGTTGGGGGTACTATATCTAGAAGTTACCCAATCCACCAAACTTGTGATAGGGCACTTGTGTGATATCTTGAGTAAAAAATCCTTCCCCTTGGCCACATTTTTTCTGTCACCTTAGCTAACATTCTTATAGAAATGTTTCCTAATATTAGAAGTCATACCTCGTTATATTATATTAGAAAAAACTTATCCTCCACTAGAATCATCCTTTATTTTACCATTGTATATGAGATACGATTTCAAAACTATTGAAAACATCATCATCATGAAGATGTTCACCTAGGAAATAATTTCAATTTAATATAATCTTGAAACCATTTTGTTGTTGTAGCCTCATATTCATCCAACAATGGAGAAAATAACTTCCAATATATGAAGTGTATAGCATAATCCCTCACAAAAATTATCCACAGAGTCAATCTCATGAACTTAGCTACTCTCTCCAGCTTGAGTGACTTTAGATAAAAGTGATCAATGAACTTCTCCTAAAAGTCCTTCCACTCCATAGTTGCTAGTTGTCAATCCCAAGTCTAGATGTCCCTCCAATGCTTTTCCAAACCACGTGACATGTAAATATCCAATTTTACTCTCTTCTCATTAGTATTATCAAAGTGTGCATGTATATTAGGGGTAGACTCTATCTATAACTCAGCCGCCTCAGGCCCACCCTCACCGATGAAAGTCAGAGGGTATGCAACTGAAACTCTCATATTAGGTTAGAAATAATCTTCACAACCACCTCTAGATATCTATATATAAAATACAATATGTGATGAAAATTCTGATAGATCTAATCTCTAAACCCTTCCCTCGACACTACCTATGCCTCAAGTTCCACAACTACAGTCACATTTCCAGCCATGTCCTCCTGCCGTCCTATCAACAAGCATCATCATTAAGGAATTTGTACACAATTAAAAACAAACATCTTAGTACATATAACACAACTATAACACATTTAAAATAATAGGTATTTAAAATATCCCTAAAAGGTTATTCCCACATACAATGTCACATGGTCAAAACTAAGGCTCTATCACTAACCTTAACCATAGTAAATCATGATCATGGTTATCGAAGGGTAAAATTGTTCTCATCATTAAAGTTTCCCATTAGACACCAATTTATTGAAATATTTCATCATTTAAAATTATAAATTTTATTTTAAGAACAATTTTCTATTTATGTCCTATAAGCAAGGAAAAAATTTCAATTTCAAGAAATTTACCTAAAACCCATTTTTCCATTCGTTCTTAGAATGATGCATGTAAAATAATAATCCTTATTTCCTAGAATGATGTATGCATTAAAAAATATCATGTCATAAGGATTCATGAGTAAAATCTTGGAAACACGTAGAAAAAATAATCACATTACACACAAGAGAATTACTCAAGGTGAAATAACATAGAACTGTAACAACACAAATCAATAATGACAGTACCACCATGGGTACATGGATTTTACCCTCATACATGGGTTAGTAACTCCCATGCATGAGATATTAATAGTGATCATAATCATACTATTACCTTATATAACTTTTAAAAATAGTAACTGAAATGAACAAAATATAAAAATATCCTTTGATATAACTTTTTAACATCCCGATGTAGGTGTCATACACTGGTTCCCTGATCTAATTTGTTACATGATGTCAAATGCACTTCCTCGTATGCCATAGGTTTCCAAATAGTAGCAATGGTAAATATCAATCATTTGGATATTGTAACCTCTTTATCAAAGTAGAAAAATAGTGGAAGTAAATATAAACAATAACAAAATGATAAATCCATAGCCAAACCAACCCCGTATGACATGATTAAAAAATAATAAATAAAATATCCAAACAAAACAATAGATATGTAATGAAAAATGCATTCTATGTGTCAATATGAAGATACCCAAAATAAATAAATACACAAAAAACCCCCAATATGGTCCTGAATCATGTCTGGTTCCCTTATCCATTCTCTATCCCATGTCATTTATTTAACATTGGTAATTTTCCTTTAACCTATCCCACTACCATGAAACCTATCTCGGTACTAATCAAGAAACCTATTTTGTGTGTGAGTACATCATAGTATTCCACCACTAACAATGTCTAAAACAAGATCCATTCAATAATAGTGTATGTAGTTGGATAATGAATATAATACAAGTAATAAAGTAAATAGATACATTTATTCAATTATTCTTCATTTAACTACATAAAATCTAGGTTCTTAAGGACACCCCAACTCATAATACGTACTTCAGACCATGTCAGAGTCTAAAACATATCACTAATTCAATTTAAAATTCATTATATCCCATCTGATTTAATTATCCATTTCATTTAAATTTATTATCAAGACCAATTTGAACCAGAGTCCAACGCCAATAATTTTAGCCTAACCAGAGTCCAAAGCTAACAATTTTAGCCTAAATCACTATTCCTAGGACCCCGTGGTTATTTGAAGTTGCAGTCCATGTCCCAAAACACATTTATCAAACAATCAAAAAATTGGCATTTTGAAGCGGCAACTCATGCCCCACACTCGTTAATCCATACGATCCTTGGATGAAGCAGACCATGTCCCACAAACATTTTTATATCTTTGTAATTTTGATGTAACAAAAAATGTCCCACAAACAAATATATATTGAAATATATCTTCATATATCAAATCAATAAAGGTTAACCAACATTTAATCTCTTACTAAATTTTACAATCACAACACTTCATCAATGAAATCAAAAATTAATTAATCTATTTGAATAATTTGCACAAAAAAATCTCATTAATTATTTCAATAATTAACTAATCAAGTTTAATAAATTGTATAATCACAAAAATCCCATTAATTAATTCAAAAATTAATTAATCCAATTCCATCAATTTGAAGATCATAATAATTCCATTAATTAATTCAATAATTAATCAATCAAATTAAATCAAATTCATAATAACAAAAATATGATTAATTAATTAAAAAATGATTAATCTGATCCAATACATTTAAAAATAAAACAAATCCCATTAATTATTTAAAAAATTCATTAATAAAATTTAATTAGTTTAATTTCCTCAATTTAAACCAAATCATTTTTTCATGTCAATTTAAACAAATCAATTCAATTATCAATGAAATTTCCCAATCCTAAAAATTCAAAATTTATAATTATATACATGTAATTTAATCAAGAATATGGGATTGTAATTTATACCACCTACTACATATCATTGATGAGAGATCTAATTATAAAAAATCCCCAAATTGAAATGGAAAGGTCAAACCCACGATGAAGATCAGGATCTTGAAAGAAATCCTTGAAACAAGATCAAATGGATCCTGATCCATAAAATATAGATCTATATCTAATTCCTATAGAGTAAAAATCCATTAATAGGATGGGAGAAGACTGAGAAAGAAAAAGGAAACAACACAATATAAGAATTTCATACTGAGAGAGGTGTAGATTATTGATATGGGATTTGAATGATAAACTAAATAGAGATTGAGAGCCCTAGTAATTTATATAGAACCCTCAAAAAATGATAGGAAATAATTACAGCTGATTAATTGTTTTTGGGATATAATATTGTGGTTCATGAATTTTTAAATCAAATTGTGTGTTAATTAAAACCACACACAAAATTGTTTATATAGGGGCACATGACTTATAAAACCTTGAACCTAAACGATGCGACTCTTCCGTTGGGGGGGGGGGGTGGTTCATGATTACTCCTAAGAGGGTTCACTATTTGAAAAACCTTTACTTAACTATGAAAACTCTATTTTCTCAAGAGAGCATAGTTTTTTGGGATAGGTACACGGTTTAGGAAAATCTTGTGGCGACCATGCACATCCCATAATCCTTCCAAAAAACATCCATTTTTCTCCCAAATACACCTAAGATAAAACCCAAAATAAAGGTACTAAAAACAATGAATTATATTACTTTAAAAAATCTTGATACATCTCTAGAAAAGTTCAAGATCTTACAGTAGCTATGAAAGAGGAATCAAAACTATTCACGTCTAACAAGGTATTATAATTTTTTGATAGAGCCTATAAATATCATGTTATATGAGAAAATGGGTTTTTATGAATAAATAGGTTGATCGTGGTGTGAATACTTATAATAATTATATACTAGTAGCTAATGGGTATAATCGAGATGAACGTATAGAATATGTGGAGAACTTTTCTCTAGTAGCTATATTAAAATCCATTAGGATTATTTTATCCTATTCATCATATATGAATTCAAAATTATACTAGATGGATATAAAATATGATTTTATAGATGATTTTATAATGGAGGAAGTTTATGCTGAACAACTTCTTGGTTTCAAATATCCCCATTTGTCAAATTCAGTTTTTAAACATTCCAAATCTTTTTATGGACTTATACAATCAAAGAAGATATTTGTATGAATGTTTATGTTATTTTATTTTTTCAAATGGTTCTTTAGTAGGTATGTAAGATCCTATTTTATTCCATAAAACATTATCTTTATATATATTTTTTAATGAAAATTTATTTTGATGATGTAATTTTTTGTTCTTCAAATATAACATTTTGTAATGAGTTTTCAGAACTCATGAAAAAGTAATTTTAAATGAGCATGGGGGTGGGTTAAATTATTTTCTTGGTTTTCAATTCAATCAATAAGACTTTAGGAATGTGATATATTAAAAAAAATAACATAATTTTTTAAATGTATTGGAATTGAAAACGGTAAATTACATACTACCGCTACGAGATTTAGTGAAAACATTGACTAGGATAATGCTGGAAAACTAGTTGACAATAATATTTAAAGAAGAATAATATGGTTTTTTTGGATTTGAATATAATTAGACAACATATTATGTTTTTATAATGTCTTGGTTATCTATTTCAAGCAAATGAAAAAGAATCATATTTAAAAAAAGCGAAAATGATTTTGAGATATTTGAAATGAAAAATTTCCTATAACTTTCTTTTTCCAAATACTCAAAATTATAATTTAATATCATACATATATTCCAAAATCAGTGGTTTTAGACTATTTATAAAGAGTAATTGTGTAATCTTTCATTTAATTGGAAAATCCTTAGTATCATAGTCTAGAAAGAAGCAACACTATATTGGATTACCTAATATCAATGTAGAATATATAACTACTTGTAGTTTTTGTGCACTGGTTCTATGGATGAAACACACATTAATAAAAATTGGACTCAGTTATAATCAAGTTTAAATTAAATGTGATAACACCAGTGATATGAAAATTTATATGAATCCAATAAATCATTCAAGAGAAATCAATATAGACTTAAAGAATCATTTCTTAAGAGATCATGCTAAAAAAGGCAACATTTATCTTTGAATTATCCTTATAAAAAATTTATTAGAAGATATTTTCCATATACACCTTTCATGTGATTGTTTTTATTTTATTAGAAGATGTTTGGGTTTAATTGTTTTTAAATATGGTTAATGTGTTTTATTTATTCTTATTTACTGAATTTATTCTATTTATTTTTGTCGAATTTTAAAATAGGGTGTTTTATTATATTATTTAGTTTAATGATATGGAAAAATTATTCTTATCTATATTGTTTATCAATTTAAATATTTTAAATAGGAAATTTTTTATTCTCTTTAGTTTTTATATATTTATTTATCTGTTTGGGATAACTCTAAAACAATGTTGGCTATATTTAAAAATTTAGACGTGGGTACGTGACCAAATATAAGATTGTATTTTACTATTTTAACATTTTTTATATAACTTCCCTTTAAATCTAGACCATCATCTCTATCCATTTAATCCCTATTAGACATTCTAGTAAACTATTTGAAATGAAAAACATGAATCATGTGGATGATTGAAGATCTGATTTTCTTATAAAATAAAAATGAGGAAGATGAAATTTTTTTTATGGGAAATGTCATAGATATATAATGGAAAATGAAAACCAAAATTATGTTAAATAATTTGAGTTTCAAGGATGGGATTTTTTGTTCAATGAGAATAATTTGGTTCTTATTTTTTAAGATGAAATTAAGGAGTTCTAAATGAATGTTGATTTTCAGTTTAATCAAACAGAGAATGTAATACATTTGAATGTTAAAGGAAAATAATTAGTATGTTATTCTATTGAAATGGAATATATCATCCCTTGTCCCCCTGAGGTGGATTTTTCTTTTAGTCGGAATCATTTTGGAACATTATCAGTAGGTCTACCTATAGTGTTCATGTTTTTATTAGGAAACTCTATTTTTTAGAAGAAATATGTAAAATAGTTTTCTACTGAATGGAAGTTTTTTGTGTTTGTTTGTGCAGAAGAGTATAACAAAAAGAGCGAGAGATATATTGAGAGTTCATTTTTAGGATATGTATTTTATTTTTTGATTAATAAAGTAAATTTTAGTTTTCCAAGATACATGATGAGATTAACGAATCATTTTTGAAAAATAAAAGTAAATGTAAACTATTATCCGTATAATATATTAATTTCATTAGTTTTAAAGAATAAGGAAGTTGATTTAAATGAAGGTAACCAAGTGATATGTCATAAAAGTAATACCCTATAATTTTTCATCTTTGAGATTATTGAATATTAATGGGATATTTCTTCAAGTTCTGTTATGGTATTTAAGCAAGAAGGTGTGACACAGGGGGAGTCAGCTAAGACTATAGTAACCATGTTTTTAATAAATGACTACTACATAATTTTAAATGATAATAAGCATATTAGTGTTATAAAAACAAGATCCATAGGGTTATTTACTTGGAAAAATTAGGCACATACTTAACTTGTGCATAATAAAACACAATCAGTTATTTAAATTATTATTCTTTATCCTTCTAAAGTTCATGTTATTCTTTTTAAATCTAGTCACCTGAGGATATACATCATAGAAGGGGGTGAGCTAAAATCACAGTAAGAGGATGAATAAAGGACATGCAACAATTTAACATGAGTGAGCATAATAATCACCATAATAACATAATAATGGAATAATTAAAAAAATCTTAGTGGAAACATTGGATAAAGGAATGGAATGTGGAAATGCATAAACACAAAACATCATTTATTAGTCGTCAAATACCTCACATAGTTGCGAACAAAACTAGCATCATGTTTATGCGTAACATATGTTAATAATCATAACATAATGATTCTGACCAAATATATCATCATGTTCATGCATTTTACAAATGATCTCATGAGATACATCATATCACCAAATTAATTAGAGTGATATATAATTTTGATCCCACCCATCACATCACAATATATACAAAATCATGCATGCCACATAGAAAATATATCAATCAACGTCTTGATTAAACCAATGAAAATGAACAGGTTTCATCAAGATTTCATCAATTCAAATTGAATAAACTTTGTGTTCTAATAACCAAAAAGAGAGAAAACATATTTGTTATAAGAATCAACATTTCTTAGTAAAGAAGAAATAAATCAAGAGAGATCAATATGTTTTTTGGAAAGAAGAGTAATTTCAGAAAATATTTGCGAAATAAGATTGGAAACATATATATCTTAGAAAAGAAAGGGGAATAAAAATGAAATTATATTTAAGGTATATTAAACGATATCCACACTTAATTGTTTCATGAAAGATGAATAACCCAAAGAAATAAACGTGGGTTAACAATCCCCTTAACTTATGTCTAAAAGTGTTTTGCACTTATAGTTGATATCCTTGACAATAAAATTAGATTCCTTAATTAATTAATTTAGAAACTCTTCTCCAATTATTTTATTTATTATAATTTTATCATGTTAATTTATGTTCATTTTAATGAGTTATAGTGTTCACATTCATCATTTCAAGAGGGTTCATTTTCATGGTTTCATGGAAAGTTTACTTGTATATAATTATGGATGTTCATGTAAAATGAGAATAATTCTCCCAAAATAAAATTATATATTATTAATGAAATTATTCATGTATATGTGGTATCATATATAATTTTTATGGTATTAGGATGGTTAATTTTAAAAAACATTAATGATAATTTTTTAGTTTATTTAGACAGTTTTTGCATTCATCACAAAATAATTTTGTTTTATTAAATATTATGTTTATAAATTAGTACCAAAACATTAAAAAAGTAATAATAAGAATATTAAAATCTTTTTTAGAAATAATAATTGTTTTATGACCCATATTTTTTATGGTGATGGAAAATTAAAACTTGTCAACCACGATGGGGGTGAATCAATACTTCCCAAACGTTGGTTTTTTTACAATAAACAGAGGATGTAAGAGGTTTGATGATGAATATTGAATTAAAAAAAAATAAGATTCTAGTATATATATGATAATGGGATTATAATTATACTTTGGATGAGTGGAGGTGAGTAGAGGATAAGAAAATAAACAAAATTAAATGAAAAGGATTTAGCATTTTACTACTTCACTATTCCCTCCCTTAGAACCTCCTTAAGGCCCTTGAATTTGGTATTCTATTGAGACCAGAAGATCCCAGACATGGGAAGAGTAATGTGAAGTAATTTGGGAATAATTTTTGAAGGTTAAAATTATTGGAAGGTGTTAGGAGAATATGTGGTGAGAGGTTGTATTTATAGGGGAGGAGAGGGGTGTTTTTTGATTATTTTATTCAGTTATTTATTATTTTGGCTCAAAACTATCAGTAGTGTTCATTAACATGACTAAATAATGTAATTAGGTAAGGATAGTATGATATAATGGTGTCTACATCATCCATACATCATCCTTGATTCAAAATTGATTTATTTAGTTTATATTTTAAATCATTATATTTCAGTATTCATAAAAATTTCAACAATTTTTGGAAAATCCGAAAAATTCACCCTTACCATTTTTTTGATGTGTAGATTTTAAAAATGGACTCCATATAATGAATATTGTTTTCAAAATATGATGAATTTAATTTTCGTATAAAATTATCATGTATTTGAAAAATACCGATTTTGATATTATAATTGATTATTGACCTTTGAAAATTTAACTAAGGTCTCATAAAATTATCTTCTAATTGTAATACAACAAAATATTTATTTATGAATCTATTTTATGATAACAAAATTTCATTTTAATGATTACAATAAATATAAAATTTCAAACAAACATTTATGTTTTACAAAATTACTAACACCTAATTTATCATTTTTAAAACATTTATTTACAAATATGGTAACATAAATATATAATACATTCATTTATAGGATCCCTAAATTTTATTTATACTTTTATATGAGATGTTACTATTTTAATGTCTGGTCATACTACTATTATAATAGTTAGGTTACCATTCCATTTTTAGAGGTCACTTAATTTTGACAAATTTCAATTGTTTTATTTTTAATTTATGAGAATAATATTTTTATTAGTCTGTATATGTGATTAATGTATTTTATGAAATAATTATAAGAATTAATATTCCATTGATAATAGTTTCGTTCATTACATTCTTTCCCAATTTTGAAATTTTTCCCCAAAATTTATATTTTTACATACCGAGGAAAAAACAAGTGAGGATACTTCTCCTTCGTTTATTACTTCAGTTCCCATGTCATATCTTCATACTTATGGTTTCTCCATAGTAATTTTACCAGGTCGGTGGTATTATTGCATAAACCTTGTCTCTAAGTTTTAAAATTTTTATTGGCTGCTCCTCATAAAAGAGATCATCTTCTAACAGTACCACATTTGGGTTAATTACATGTGTTGGAGCTGGTATGTACTTCCTGAGGAGGGATAAATACAATACATCATGTACTCAATACTATAATTTTGAGTTATAACCCTAGATTTATAGCCACAGTTTATAAAAACCATTTCTATATCGATCCTAATGCCACGCTGGCCACGGATACACCCCACCCCCTCGCGCTTACTCCTTCCCATCCCCATCCTTCCCCTATGATTGTTCCCTACCCACAAACCCTATTCCACTTCACTCCCTCATGATTATACCCATTAATCTCATGCTCCTCTTCTATGCATCTTCCAACTTCCAGCCGCTTCAGAGCCTCCCCTTCCCTCATCTGCATCCCTACCTCCTCTGTACCTCATCTGGTCACTACATCCACCATCTCATTCCGACCTCCTCACCTCCCCCTTACTACATTTGCATCTGTATTTGCACATCCCCACATCCTATTTCCCACATCTTCATATCCACCTCCCCACCTCCTCACATCCCCACCTCCCTGCCTCCCCACCTCCATCAGATCTCCCCGCCATTATCATCTCAATTTTTGGATCCACCTCGCAGTTTATCCCTATCAAGCTCCCTCATAGATCCCCCCTCTTGTATTTTACATCACCTCCCTCTTGGATCCCATAAAACGTTTCCACCTTCCTATTGAATGAAAAAGTCCTAAAAAACTGATGTAAGGTATTTATTTAATTATCCTCTATTTCAATAAAGTTTTACAACAACTATATTTCTATTATTTTCAATACCTTATATTTTTTATTAAATATTCTTTTCAGTGATGATGATAAATAAACAAGATCTAGTTATCTAATCTCTATGATTCAGTGACCAGATAATCATTTAGTTTTAGTGATGTTGGAAATCTATAATTATTTTATGTTTAGTGTATTTCATTAGAAATCTTTTGAGTTTTTTTGAATTTGACAAAATATTTTTTTTATAATCTTCTGCATCCTTTTTCTTCTTCAATTAATAGCTACTAACATATTTTCCATTACTTCAAATTTTGTTTTTGATAATTATTTTTCATCATAATTATCATTACCAAGAGTGGTCAATTTTAGAATAATAATTTAGAAGTTATTCGAAATGTTTTAAAGGGTAAAACTCACTAAAATACAAAATGTATTATTATATATGTTTTTTGAAATAAATAGTTTCATTATGAATCCCTACGGTGTTTCTTATTTTAAAAATTTCTTATACTTGTTTTAAGATGAGTAAAAAGTGTTGAAATTCCCTAAGTAAAATGAGTATTTTTAAATAAATCATGTTGTTTTTTAATAATCAATTATTTTTCAAAAATTTATTTCTACAAAAATGTGTTTTGATTCATTATTTAATATATTGTTTTTAACAGGAAAGTGTTCTTTATAAATTCAATGTTTTGGCATGTTTTTTTCTTTGATTAATGGAAGCTTTTGAAATTTTCCACTTTTGTAATGGTACTCATTAATTTTGTTTGGGAAACATTAATCGCTCAGATTCATGTTTCCTGTTACTTGAGTATGCTTCCTAGAAAGGTTCTTGGGATAAACATTATGGTGAATCTAGTTATTTCTTGAGTGAAGTTCTTTTTTAATTTGTCACTGCCATCTTTAAATATAGTGGAATATGCTATTGTTCTATTACATCATATACATGTTCATCTTGGAGAATTATTCAGGATAGTGTTTTTAGTGGAATCATCCTCAGACTATACATGTCAAGAATCCACTCCGTTCTTGAGTACTTTTTTAATGAAGTATAGTAGTGATGTTATATGGAGATTGTTTCATAGTTCTTTAGAGGAGGTATTTATTACAACCTTAGATCTTTTATGTGATTTAGTATAGAACCAAGAGAATTTTACAACCC